>CM060918.1:833672038-836672038 GCA_030737875.1 Allium sativum | reverse complement strand
TATATAAATAGCAAATTAAGTCATGAACAGTTTTTCAACCAACCATTATCAAGGAAACAAATAGAATGCCAATAATGATATAAAAGATATAATAAGTATAAAGTATGGAAAAATTGCAGAATTAAGATGTGAAGGATAATTAATGCTCCATAATGTTTGAGATGTGGTATCATTTTTTACTATTTAAGTGATAGATAAATTCTATTAAGAAATAGAGATATGAAAAATGTAATTTTTATCATATAATCTAATCGCATAAACAATATTGGTCAACACCAAGGTTTGAAAACTCGGTTTCGGTTTCGGTTTCGGTCATTTGAAAATTTACTAGTTTC
Source organism: Allium sativum (assembly GCA_030737875.1). Classification (NCBI taxonomy): domain Eukaryota; kingdom Viridiplantae; phylum Streptophyta; class Magnoliopsida; order Asparagales; family Amaryllidaceae; genus Allium; species Allium sativum. The sequence goes on along the minus strand of CM060918.1, from coordinate 836,671,703 downwards.
GGACGGTTTCGGTGGTTTCGGCGGTTTCGCTTTATGTTTCGGTTTCGGTCCAAAAATCAAACTTTTATATTTTTTATGAAAAGTTAATGATAAATATTGCAAATTCATGTAGAAAGAGGGAAGTGCCTCAGGCTGGTTTATTATACAACTGGAGTTGCAGAATGAATGAATCAATTAAGCTAGCTATGTGCACGTAAACTTTATTTGGTCTTCATGCCCAAGTCCAGCCCATGATTTAAACCGTTATCCATCTCACTATTATTTTTATCGGGTCAAGTCCAGCCCAAAACAACATTAGATACAAATGTTTTTATTAACCAGGTCCGTTTCTCATCCTCCCACTTTCTCTTCTCACAATCGAACAAAAAAAAGCGGCGGAGACAACCAGCGAACTCCAAAAAAAATACCTTTTGCTCTGCGCAGCCAGGAAGAGGAAGATCGAATATGATTTTGAAGCTTGCCGTGCTCGAAGACGAATTTGCTTCTCTTCGATTATGTTTTCCATTTCGAATTTGATGTCGATTATGCTGTTTTCGATTTTGAATGGTAATTTATGATTTCGAATTATGTATTTATAAGCAAAAAATTGATCTTTTTCTTACTGTTTAACCATGTTTCATAGATTCTAGGTTTACTTTTCCGAATGTTTTGTTTTTTCGATTGTCGGTTTTCTTCTCTTTTCGAATCTGGAATCGCGATGTAGGTTTTTTTTTTTTTTTTTTTTTCTGTTTACAAACCGAAACGAAAATTTACCGTGTTTCCGTTCCGGTGACTTTCGAAACCGAAACGAGAACAGCGGGATCTCGGTGTTTCGGACGAGATTTCAAACCATGGTCAACACAGATTGTATTTCGCTCTCAGGAACTTTCATGTGTTTGTTAAATAGAACTTCCACTTTCAATACTATCAAATCTCCAGAACTAAAACTATAGGAGATCGGCTGTATTGTGCTTGATTAATATCATGAAAAGAACCTGTTACCTTAAGTTGATTTTTCCATAGACATTTTCTCAAACGTACTATGTTTATTCATGTAAATTATGCATTTAATTTTGTGTTTCTGTTTAAAGAAATAATCTAAATGACCCTCAACAGGCCGCTTTAGGATAAAGTATACAACGTATGATACACCACATATACCTTTTAGCATTATTACTGGTCAGTACATCCTTATACGTAAGTAATCTAATTTAGTTCCTGGTCTACTGGAAGAATAATGGGATTGATGTTGTAGTTTACCCGACAGTCTGCAAAATAAATACCCCTCAATAACTGATGGCAATAAATATGATATTTAGCATTGTGTGTTAGCATTATTATCTATCTATTATCAAATTTTGATTAGCAAACGGTCAGAAAATTTCACAAAATGTGGCTTAAATGGAAAGTACTTGCTATATGGTAAAATCGACCAAACCAATTTTTTTTTTCAAACAACCCCTGTGTATAAACTATATCAATATTCTGTTAACATAAAAGAAATGCATACAAATGAAGGTTGAATAGAAATCGAAAATGGTAAAAGAACCATATAATAAGAAATCAACTGAGCATCTTGATTCAATGGTGTCTGTTTTGCACATCCATGCAAATAGAAAATTTTAGATAGGGGTTCGATCTGCAATTGCTTTACAACAATCACGAAGTATAATTATCCATGCGAAAATTAAATGGAAACATATGAAACGTTTAACTTACAACATGAAGTTAATTTTAGATAGGGGTTCTTTGTCAGCCTATAACATGAATTACGAATTACTCAACTTGGGCCACTATTACACAGCCAGGTACCTCTGGATGGAGAAATCAACCTACGGATGTGATCGGTCCTGCACTTAAAAACAATTGGAAATCGTATATATTGGCACATATTGCAAAAAAATTCAATCGGAACAAATGGTCGTAAGTAGATAGCGAAAGAAAGAAAAACAAATATAGGGTTAACACGGCTACCACAAATCATATCAACGATAAACTTCACCAGGCGGAAATAAATGGTGGAAGAGGGTCAGTAGAACCCCGAACGGCGCAGTGCTAATTTTTCTCGTCCACGACGGTTGCCCCAACGTACAGAATTAAGACCGCTTCCATATATTTGCAGATCTACTCGTCCGGATCATCACAGCGGCAAATCGTCCTGGATCAATTCTTTAATTCGGGTTGGAAAGGCTAAATTAAACGGAAGTTTGATTTGGGGATAAAGAGAATAAAAGTGAAGCAATTAGGTTTGGCGGTTGGGAAAATCTTTGATGGGCAGAGGGGTAAATGTTATCGAGTATTAGCGAAGTAAAGAACAAAAATTGGATTATCGGAAAGGGTGCTACAGTGCGCCATGTTGGATATGAAAAAAAGGAGCGTTCCATGTCAGCTTTTGCACTATTTTGTTTTCTATTTTATATATATATATATATATATATATATATATATATATATATATATATATATATATATATATATATGTGTGTGTGTGTGTATGAGGAGCGTTCCGCTTCACCTCTTATATTATACGTGAACTCTCCCCTTAATCTCCACCACCCATTTCCCCACTCATTCTCTCTCTTTCCACTATGAAATAATATTGAAATGGGAAGAGAGAGAATGAGCGGGGAAATGGGTGGAGGAGATTAAGTGGGAGAGTTTACGTGCAGTATAAAATGTGTAGCGGAACGCTCATATATATATATATATATATATGCAGGAAATAAATATTGAAGACTATAAAGTTTAAGAAATTCAAGATTTCAAAAGAGAATCTAGACTCATGAGTATCGAGATATTAAGAGTTCAAGAGAGTAATAGAGTCTAGTTAGTACGTAAAACTCTGAATGAATAGCACTCAAATTCTAATTTCAAAATAATCTCTTTTTAAATTTCTTTCAAACTGTTTTCAAAAAAGATTTCAAACTCTTCTCAACAATAATTTTCTTTAGGATTTATGATTTCAAATATATATACTTTCTAAGTTTCTTATATTTATATATTATTATAAAGTTTTATATTATATAGTTTTATAATTATATTATAAAGTTTTATATCATATATATGTATAATTTTTGAGTCATATGTTTAAATAATATTTTATTATGTTTTTTATTTTTGAGAAATTATATTTTAAACAACTAGTTTTATTTTAGGAATTTCTAGAATATATATTTGTTTAAAAACTTGTTAAATGATTTAAAATTCAAACTTATAATACATATGCCGACGTACATGTTTTGACATATCGAGATATAGCTGTCACAAATTTTTAAATTTAAAAAGATGTGTCTTTTCATTTTAAAACGTTTCAGAAACAGTTGTGACTCTTGGAACACTGTGTAAAGGGCTTGATTTTGAAATTTTTCATAATCTATCATCTCCTTCTTCCCTACTTTACATACCACCGTTATTCTTCTTAATTTTCGAAGATTCTACACTTGTACTCTACCGATATCAACACAAATTATATCGTTCTCGACTATTTTCAATCTCTACCAAATACTCTCTGTTTGGAAGTGCTACTCAAGAGTTTTAGGGCAATTTTAATCAAAGATAGGAATGGTGTGTTCCTTGTTTCCCATAAACTAAGGAAAAGGAGCGGTGTTAACCTTGTAGCCGTGAAATCAAGGTTGTTGAATCGATATTAACATTGTAGCCATGAAATCAAGGGTGTTGTAATTGGATACTGATATTAATAAAACTCTGCACAATCCAGCATTGTGCAGGTCACGACGTAGGAGTAATCCGAACCAGTATAAAATCCAGTGTGTTCTTTCCTTTTCTATATTTTATTTCTGTGTATATTTGTATATGTGATTGTTTCTGTTGTGATATCCATTCTGTGGTTCATATAGTTGTTTAAATAATTGTTAATTGTTTAAGATTTCTATAAATTCTTTAAAACACTATTCACCCCCCTCTAGTGTTAGTTTAGCCTTAATATCCCTTGATCTTTGTCCCTAACAAAAGTAAACACATGATGGTTTTTGCGGAGATCATTCTAATGGAATCAAACTAGCAAAGAGAGTTATGTGACAAGGTTTCCATTGGCCATAAATGGTTAATCTAGCAATGGAGTATGTTAAGTAATGTGAGAAATGCCAAAGGTATTCTAGGATACCCGATTACCTCCGAATGACTTAACCACCAAGCCCAGGGACTTTTGTTGTATGGGGGATAGACTTGATTGGACCCTTACTATATCTAAAGGAGGAGCGAAGTATGAGATAGTAGCAATTGACTACTTTATGGGTTGAGGCAGAACCATTCCCAACTATCAAATCTAAGTAGGTGTTGAGATTTGTGATAAAGAATATCATCACACGATTTGGAGCCCCCTATAAGTTCATATCAGTCAATGTAACATAGTTTGAAAGCGAAGAGTTCACACGGTTTTGTGATAAAAATGTAATCATAACGAGTTTCTCTTTTGTAGCGCATCCGAGAATAAAAGGTATCAACGGGGATGCAAACAAAACCATAAAAATCTTAAAGAAATGATTAAACCAAGCTAAAGGAAATTGGGCAAATTAATCGCCATGGGTACTTTGGGAATATATAACCACTGCCATGACGGCAATAGGATGTACTCCATATTCTCTAAAATACAGAGGTGAGGCTATGCTTCCAATCAAAGTTGAGATGCCTTCACACAGAAGAATAGATTATGCATTTGATCCCAATCAAGAATTGAGAAAGGAAGCCTTAGATCTAATTCAAGGTTTAAGAGATGAAGCAACCATTAAAGCAGTTGAGTATCAAAGAAGAATCACTAAGTACTATAACTCAAGAGTGAGAATGAGAACTTTCCGAAAAGGAGACTTGATCTTACTGTAACAACCCGAATTCCGACATACCATTTTTTTTTCAAACTTCTAATCTATCGGAACTCGTGTTGATTTGTCTGATATCCTGCAGAAAAGACAGAGATAATAAATATATCAGAGCTCATAAAACAACTCACGGTGGAATGGAATAAAATATAATATAATCAAATATAGCCTTACTTAGATAATAATACTGCCTAACTAGTATCCAAAGCTATCACATCTCTTCCACAAGTTTAACCTGCGAGTATGTTATGAGAAGGGGGTCAGAACACAAGTTCTAGTGACTGGATTTAAACTACACATTTTGGATAACCCTACATATACCGTTCAGTTACATTTTCTTATTTAATAGGTTACTTGGGTTAACAACACTCAAGGCTTACACATGTCGTACCCACCTACTCCCCAATAGATTAACCTAATACACTATATATGTAGCTACCCCCAATATTAAGGTACGCCCTATGGTACCCCACACGCACGGTCTCCGTCGTAACGCCACAGAAATATACACAGTCCCTTATCCTACGCCGGAACGACGTACGGATCTCTATATAACAACGCTACATTCCGCATAGAACCGCTATCGCCATGCTACATAAGCGTACAGACTGCCACCTTCGAACCATTCGATCACATCAGATTCCGTCATAGAGTAATGCCCTATAGCCTACGGTACACCACCCAGAGTAGACAAACACGTATCTAGACTTTCTCACGCACATATCATTAATCATACTCGTGCCCTAACCTCGATGATGCACTATACGGAAACGGTATGCATGTATATGCACGTATTATCTCTTGTGCACCATGTTTCGTAACAGGGCTGTATCAAAAACTTGGAACTCGATCGGGATCCTTTTCAGATATCTGTATACGTAGATGCTATGGTCTACATTTTCAGTGACTATGGTCCCACCAGACCCCTCCCTAAACTAATGAAAGACAAACAGATGAACTAAGTAATGCCCCTTAACAAGCAATTTGCATTCAAATTGGCGTGTCCTGCAGCCAAAGCCTCGATAGTGAAAGGTCGATGGTCTATTGGTTTAGATCACGTCTTTCCGCATTACGCTGACTGTCGATGATCGGTACCTGACAATTACTATCCTTCAGATAGCTAAACCCGCCATAAAGAAAACAGATGGTCGTAACCCGCCTAGTCACAAGGCCACAAGCTCGTCGAATCACCTACGTCACCCTACAGCCTTATGACTGCAAGTCATTGTTGTAGTCAAGGTATACTTACCGAGTAGCAACACGCAGACCCAACCCCTGCGAGCACAGCCTAAACGATGCCACCTCATAGATGACTACCAAGAGTACCCTCCGTGTCCCAAGAAGTTGCGTTCTTCCCCTTCCAGTCCTTCGGTGCCAACCGAATATCAGCAGAACGGGCAGAATAATCAGATGGAGGTGCGCTCCCCTTGTGTCTCATGACACCACGATGATCTACCTCGTTGTGTTATTCACCTTCAGACGTACGGACTGGTCCAAGCGCCTCAGGTTGATGTGTTATTAGACTCTATGTCGAAACATTTAATTACGCGTTTGCTCAATCTCATCATATTTTCTGTTAACTTGGTCATTCCAAGTCATATTGACTTCTTATATAGATTACCAAGTTCTTCTTGCTTATTAATTTCATTTATATAACTTAACCTATTTAAGTTCAGTAATAAACCTTTAACATGTTATTCTTATCAGCAAATTTCAGATTCTCAAGGTTTCAGATAACATGTTCTTCTTATCAGTAGGATTCAGATTCTTAGGTTTATAGACTACTTAATTTATAATCAAGTACAACTTATTGCATTTCATAAGTTTTCCTTTCTTTTCTCTACTTATTGCAAAAAACAGGTTTCAGGTTCCGTATTTTCAGATTACTGGGTCCAGTGAGTGGTTTTGGGGCATGATGCTTACTGTTTTAACGTTTGGTTAGTATTCCGTTATACTTTCTTTGATTTATTTAAATCTTATATTTACATATAATCTCTTTATACGCATACAAAACTTCTAATGCTCACTTTACACGTATATATATGCACAACTTTTATTTCGTTCTCTAAATTCAAACGGCGTTATGCTGTTATTTAATTCTTACCTATTTTCATTGATTGCAAATTTATTTTGAATTTCTCCTTTGTGTGTGTGTGTGTGTGTGTGTATATATATATATATGTTTGCATATATATATATATATATATATATATATATATATGCATATTTACATATACATGTATACATATATTTTTGTATCCACTTTTATGTATAATCTTCCTTATATGTGTGTTTATACATATTTTCCCTTTAGAACATGTATTATTTTGGCCGTTCCTCCACAATAAAAATATGGCGTCCGCGGGAATTGAACTCGCGCCACTCTCATGAAAGTCACGTGCTCTAACCAAACGAACTACATAGGTTTTTGTTAACAAGGCTAAAAACAATGGTGGTCCTTTTTCTTTTTCTTATACCTCTTTTTGTTGTAATATTTTATTTAAATGTATCTCTTTCATCTTAAATTCGTTTTCAACAATCCATAGGTCTAAATTGACTAGAAAATTACCACAGACGCAGTGAAGTTAATCCCATGACCAAATTTTGGAAGCTCTTCAAAATTTATTTTATTTTACTTAAAAATACGGGTTGTTACACTTACGAAGAGTAATGGAAAATACTAAGAATCCAATGGATGGACCCCTTGGTCCAAACTGGGAAGGACCCCTGATCATTCATCAGGAACTCGCAATTGGAGCATATCGACTCTGTAACCAAATGGTGATCTCATACCTAGAACATGGAACGCAGAACACTTAAGACCATACTTTTCAATGGTAAATGAATGAAAGAAGGTCTTCTTGAGAATATCCACATGATAAGAGGCATTAAAACCCCCCTCAAAATTTGGATCTACCCGAAATGGGTGAAACAGCAAACAATGGTAAAAAACCTTATCACCGCCAAGATGGCCAGGCCATGGCATCTCCTAGAGGGAGGTGGTGTGTAAGCCTTTATCCGCGTCCAAATTAGAAAGGGCCAGGCTAAAGCGTCAAAAACGTAAGCCTCTGATCCACGCCAGAAATGGTCGAGGCAGAGCATCTAAATAAGCACGCCATGCCTCTTCTCAGAGACGAGCCCACCCTGCCTCTGCTTTGACTAAGCACGCCATGCCTCTGCTCTAGAGATGAGCATGCCCTACCTCTGCTTATGTCTTTGTCCCGTAGAAGGGAACAAATTCTCTAGAGGAGCGCAAAAAGCATGCCCTGCCTCTGCTCTAAATGAGAACGCCCTGCCTCTACTTCGACTAAGTACGTCCTGCATCTGCTCAAGAATGAGCATGCTCTACCTTTGCTTATATCTCGTCCCATAGAAGGGAACGAAAGCTCAAAGGGAGAACTATAAGCACGTACATCCTCTGCTTACATCTTATCTCACAAAAGGGAACAAAAGCCCTCGAGGAGCACTCTAAGCATGCACTCGCCTATGCTTACATCTAATCCCGCAAAAAGGGAACAAAAGCTCAAAAGGAGCGCTTAAAGCATATATAACCTCTGCTTCAAAGAATTGTCTTGAAGTAGGCACCAAAAATGAAAATACTTGAATCAGGGTGCGATTCGGGACTTCTATTATTGCCAGAAGTGAATATCTGGTCTTCCATCATTAATAACTGAATCTGGGTGCGGTTCGGGACTTCTATTATTTCTGGAAGTGGATTCTGGTCTTCGATCATTAATATCCGAATCTAGGTTCGCATCGGGACTTCTATTATTGCTAGAAGTGAATTTCTGGTCGTCCATCATTAATACCCTAATCTGGGTGCGGTTAAGTTCTTCTATTACTACTAAAAGTGGATTTCTAGTCTTCTATCATTAATACCCGAATCTATGTTCGGTTTGGGACTTCTCTTATTGCCAGAAGTAGGTTTCTGGTGTCTTCTATCATTAATACCTGAATCAGGGTTTGGTTGGGGACTTATATTATTAATAGATAAGGGTTTTTGGTCTTCTATTAAACACCCGAATTTGGGTTACGTTTCGGGGATTCTATTATTACCAGATATGGGTCTCTGCTCTTCTATCAATTACCCAAATCTAGGTTATGTTTCGAAATTTCTATTTTTGTCAGATACGGATCTCAGGCCTTCTATTATCAATACCCTAATCTGGGTCTCATATTTCCAAAATTGAATTGTGATTGGTCTTCTATTAATACCCAAATATGGGTCTCAAGGTTATGATTCTTATCTCATTTAAAGTGAGAACAGTTTTCTGGACCTCTAGTATTATACCTAAAATATGGAATTCGGGTTTACTACCAAATTTCCAAAACGAAAGGGGGTTCTTGATCAGTTTGCGAATTGGTATTGTAGGATTTTCATAACGAAATCTTCTAATGAAGGTCACAATTTCCAACGCCTCATACAGGGAGGTTTTAGCTCATGATGTGTAAGCTTGTAAATCATATTTTCCCTTCTTGTAGGATTTACATATCATTAGGCTTAGGACTGAATGATTCTTAACATAATATAAGAAAATTTTTATATACATCCTACTCTAAATTAAAGGACTAACAGAAAATGTTAGTTGTCGTATCTTACACAGGGGAAATTCAAAATGAAGATAACCAAAACTAGAATGAAATGACCTACTTGAAAAGTTAGGAAAACACCTTCACTAAGGGGAAAATGTTACTACCAAAATTTGATACCAAAATCAGAGAGATGAAGGGGTATCGTGGAGAGATCGGTACTAAAAGAAGAAGACAAAAGGGTACTCCGCCAATGCCAGGAATACAAGGATGTAGAAAGAAGGATAAGATCAAGAACATAAAGCCTTGAAGGGGTAAAGCTGATACTAAGATGATAATGCTATCAGTGCCAACGTAAGAATCACATTTCTTTGTGACGATACCGAGATAAGTAAGAAAGGAAACACAAAATCGATACCAACATGTTGGGAGCAGTCGGCTTGGTATCGATGTTAAAGAGCAGAAAAGGTTGATCTGGTTTCGGTACCAAAGAAAGGAAAGTAGAAGCTAAAGTCGATACCAGGGAAGTAGGATTAGAGCGTGAAGGCAATACCAGAACCTAATGCATTAAGCAAAGGGGAAGGACCAAAAAACGAAATCAAGTACCGACACCAGCAGAAGCAATATTACACATAAGGAATAAGGGGCTCGATACCAGTACAACAATAAATGTATAAAGCCAACAACAAGATATGCGAGAAAGCAAGGATTCTATCGATACCAACAGGCTTGATATCAATACTATTTCCAAGGACAAGGCAAAGAAATGAAGAAAGAAGCAAAGAGAATCGGTACCAAAACCAAAGACCTTCGAAGCGGGATCGTCACTAGAAAAGCATCAACCAAACTAAAGCAATTTCCCCCCGAGGCCCATAGCAACAAAAGCGGTTCGATGCCGGAAGCCCAGAACGAAAGCAGGCTTCCTAACGAATTGCTATCAAACGGGGCCCAAATTGTCTATAAATAAGACACCAAGGGTCACATTTTGGAGGACTTTTCTGATTTAACAATCTTGTATTTTTTCTAAAGAGCTCAAACCCTAATTTCTAAATTGAATTAGGGATTTCCACATCACTTATAATACATTTATTATAAATGGAAAGGGAAAATCAAGATCAAAGTTTCTCTCAATTCGAACAAGTGCAACTGTTGGACTTGATCTGATAGTCCAGATGGGAATACTAAAAGGAAGGAAATTCAACGGTTACAACGAAGCTATGGAAGCAACCAAGTGCAATCCATTAGTATTATACTTCAACAAGAATGACAAGAGCAAAGGGTCCCTTTCGGAAAAGATAAGTCCCTTTGATGAAGCTGAAGAGCATACCTATTTGTATCACAACAAATCACCAACCTCCAAACAGACCAGAAATAAACCCAATTTGTAATGTTCGAACCAAATACACCCTTCGATTCTTTCGAAGGGGAGGTTTCGATCATTTGATCTTGAAGAAAATTCCTACTACATAAGGGAAGCTTCATCTTGGAAAGTGCAGCCCTTCGGACTCTCTAAAGCAAAGGATATTCGAAGGCATATCTCTCAGTGCAAGCACTAGCTATCCTTTGGATCAGGCACTATCCTTTAGTGGACTCAAAGGCTACACTTAGTATTATGTATCAAAGTCATGGCAGAATCCTGCTTCCACTTCCAGACTAAAAGTACCAAAACATAGAGCTTAGAAACCACTTCTGCCAAGCCTATGAAACAAGATTCGTAGATACCTAGGACCGGAGGTGTCAAAGCGAAAAGGGGTCTACTCGCACTTATAAATACGAGCCCAATGGGTTCTGAATCCAGGCCAAATTTCCCATTCTCCCACTTTTAACGAAAATTTTAAGTTGTAAGCCCTAATTCCTAAATTAATTTGGGGATTTCTGGGATTAAGATAATTAAATATCTGTACATATTTAAATAATTAATAAGTGGATTTTCATTTTTATCACTTAAGGTGATGAGATGGAAATTATTGAATTATTATATTATCTTATCTTAACCTTGCATGTATTAGTTTGAATGCTTTGAAAGGAATCACTTAAGGAAGAAGTCAATGCTACCATCAAAAGGGCTCATTCAATGGAATACATGAACGAAAACTCAACCGAAGGGTCCTGACCTGCAACCCACTGATGCTTAAACCCATTGAAGGTTTTTAAAGATATCTAGCCTCTTATTTGCAGCTTCAAATAAAGATAAGTACTGTTACGAAAGATGATAACTAGTATCCAGTGATAATCTGATACTCCAAGAATTAATAGAAAGCAATGTACTAAAGGAATTAACCACTTACCGAAGCCTAATTAGAAACTCTAATCTACATGGATGTTCATCCTAATGGTACGAAGGCCTCTACATGGAAACCTCAAGGGAACTTGTACAAATATCTACCCCAATGATAGCCACTTGACCGAGGGATAAGGTGATTCTACTATAACGAAAGGCGCTTATCAAAACCCATAGGATTAGACCGATAGGATCAAGATAATTCAGAATAAGGTCTTCAAAATTAAAAGGATTTCAAGGCTAAACCTCAAACATATAACTGCAGGACTTTTTATTTAATAGGGACATGCTTATGTGAATCATTTGAAGCTACTGACATGAGTAAAAAAGGGTCACTGTTGTTGGAGACTCATCTTAAACTACTAAACAATACCATTTTCTTTTGAATGAATAACCAAGCTTTCTCTTGAATAAAAAGGAATAATCAAAGTAAGTCTAACTTAACCAAGATTTTTACATGAAATTCACTGCTTTAGTATGTTGACCATTTTTGTGGTTCACAATCATCTTTCCTTCATTCACTATATAATGATGATTAAAGAGATGCATGGATATGGGTAGAAGGCAGAGTTGGGGATGGCGATGAGGAGGGACGAGAGGATAAACAACCATGAACTTTTTCTGTAGACTTTGCCCAAAGCCTCTACCATTCTCTCCAACTCCCATTTTAACTTGCTCATTCTTGTAGGCGTTGACCTCTCTAAGCCAGCAACTTTCATTTTGAGTATATATTTTGATATCTACAAATAATTTGTTCGTTTTAAGAGCCAATTCCTCAAATGAATCTTAAAGACAAGTATAAGCTCTAGTGTTAGTGATTTCAGAGCCGAATTAATGGCCCGTCCTTTGTTATGGTAATGTCAAATATTGTAGTGGTTGAGGTCTTGACATAGAAGGCAGTGCAATCCGAGATTGTTGTTGTCCATGTATTCTTTCTCGATATTGAATTCTCCATTCATCTAGAGATATGACTACCGGTGGTCTGTTGGGAAAGTGTATAAGCTTGAAGAATCTAGTGACATTCTCCACAATCGGTACCATTTCAAATACTTATGGATAAGATAGTACGTCGAAATGATGCAAGATCCTTATTATATAATCCCTGTAAATACTCATCGATTTCTCCGATGCCAAAGCATTTGTTCTCATTTATAATGTATCAAACCTAGTTGATTTGAATATGAAGCTTTGTAATTGTGCATGTGAAGCTTTGTAATTATGCTCATATATCACCTCAAGAATAAAAGGTCTTCAAAATTAAACGGATTGCAAGGCTAAACCTCAAACATATAACTACAGGACTTTTTGTTTAATAGGGACATGCTTATGTGAAGCATTTGAAGCTATTGACATGAGTAAAAAGGGTCACCGATGTTGGAAACTCATCTTAAACTACTGAACAATACCATTTTATTTTGAACGAATAACCAAGCTTTCTCTTGAATAAAAAGGAATAATCAAAGTAAATCTAACTTAACCAAGATTTTTACATGAAATTCACTTCTTTAGTATGTTGACCATTTTTGTGGTTCACAATCATCTTTCCTCCATTCACTATGCGATGATGATTAAAGAGGTGAATGGATATGGGTAGAAGGCAGAGTTGGGGATTGCGATGAGGAGGGACGAGAGGATAAACAACCATGAACTTTTTCTGTAGACTTTGCCTAAAGCCTCTACCATTCTATCCAACTCCCATTTTAACTTGCTCATTCTTGTAGACGTTGACCTCTCTAAGCCAACAACTTTCTTTTTGAGTATTTATTTTGATATCTACAAATAATTTGTTCATTTTAGAGAGACAATTCCTCAAATGAATCTTAAGGGTAGGTATGAGCTCTAATGTTAGTGATTTCAGAGCCGAATTGATGGCCTATCCTTTGTTATGGTAATGTCAAATATTGTAGTGGTTGAGGTCTTGACGTAGAAGGCAGTGCAATCCGAGATTGTTGTTGTCCATGTATTCTTTCTCGATTTTGAATTCTCTATTCATCTAGAGATACGACTGTTGGTGGTCTGTTAGGAAAATGTATAAGCTTGAAGAATCTAGTGACATTCTCTATAATCGATACCATTTCAAATGCTTGTAGTTAAGATAGTACATCAAAATGATGCTCCTTATTATATAATCCCCATAAATACTCATCGATATCTCCGATGCCAAAGTGATAAATTCTCATTTATAATGTATCAAACCTAGTTGATTTGAATATGAAGCTTTGTAATTGTGCATGTGAAGCTTTGTAATTATGCTCATATATCATCCCAAGAATAAAAGGTCGAGGAATTATAGTGTTTACCAACATTTTACTAACCAAATCAGAATGAGGTCTGAGATTTTTAATCTTAAACTCAGATTCATTATCCTTTAAAAATTATTGAAACATTTCATCTTGTTGAGTGACATGATAATCGAGTGATTCCAAGGGTATTCACCTTTATATGGATTATTTAGAAAATGACCAATAACATGGCCATTAAGCTTAAGTACCTTTCCATGGTGCTTGGTCAAATCCATTCTTCTTTATTTTCCGATCCGTAAACATTTGGGTTGCAGCGGTTGAAGTAAACAAGGTAGTTGTCTTGATTGTTGATCTTTACCATGTTATCAATAAACTAGACCAAATTATGAATCCCTGTCTGAGAGCAGATGTTATATATTTTGTGATCGTGGAACTTTAATAAATGGTATAAAGGACTAGTATAAATAATTATTTCTTTTATGTTTTCAAAGTGCCACTTTGCTAGAATGCTGCTGAGCAACCATACGTTAATATGAATCTGAGTAACAACAACTGATTGTCATGAGGAAGATTTCGCTTTGTCGCTTTTTCATTTCTTTGAAGCTTTCAGATCCATTGATAGACATTTTTGTTTTTCTTGAGAGTTTAGAAAGTTATAGTTTTAGAGAAGTTAGAAAAATGTTTAGGTGCTTAAGAGGTTAGGGAAAATGATTATTTATAGTGGGGAGAGAGCTAAATTGGCGTCTCCTCGAGTCGAAAAGATAGTGGATCAGGCATTTGAAATAGGAGGTCAGGAGTATGATCTGTATAATAGACTGCTTTGTGATAATTAGATCATACATTTGGTTATGTTATCAGATGTCTGATAGTTACACGTATGGAATCTAAGAAATCTATTATGCATTTAGTTTCCCAGTCGGATGTTTGGTTACAATATGAGTGTTAGTTGGAATTCTTTTTCAAAAATCTAATTAAAGGAGTTGCACATTTGATTTATTCTAAGTTTGGTCCTGAGTTTTTATTCAGATGTCTGGGCAAAAAATCAGATGCCTAGATGTTAAAATGGGGATTTTCATACTATCTATCAAACGACTAAGTTGAATGCGAGATGCCTGGTTTTGATGTAAATAGAATATTTATTTTAATTTTAACAGATATAAAGAAATAAATTTATAATTTTTTATTCACTTCAGTTATTCAGTGATATAAAAATTTAAAATAATTAAGAAACAACTATGGATAATTTCTGTTCTCATTTATCCCAAGAGTCCCGCTCATAAATTTTCATTTTTGAAATTGGTGACCCCTTCATAACTCAAGTTGTTTCTTTGACATAAGATAATCCACAAAATTTCATAATTCGTCTTTTGATGAAATTAAGTTGTTCTCTTTGTCATTTTTGTTTCTAATAGAGTTCATGTTGTAATCGTAACGTTCCATGTTGATAATTTTGTAAATCTTTAATTTAATAATCATATGATGCTGTAAAAACTCATGCAAATTTTAATGAAGATTAAACATGCTTTCCTTTAGGAGTATAACATGTATGAAATCCACTTTTTGGAGTTGAGAAATTAACAATTGGAGTTTAATCACTTTTTGGAGTCTTGAAGTGGGATAAGGAATGCAGAGTAATTTGGAATGACATTTTTTGGTTAATTGATTTTAGAGTATATTTTGTAATACATGTATATAGTTACATGATGTTTTAACTTTTATGGATAATAATGTGTTTACCTTTTAACCATTCAAAATTTAACGGTATTAAAAATATTTGGCTATAATTAGTTAATGTTAGTTATGTTTGTTTTATCCTGAATTTTTAGATAGAGTTTTGTAAAAATTACCATTTTATTATATAAGCTCATTTAGTGAATGCACATCTAAATCTCTTCTTATTTTTCTAAAAATTGATACATTAATGGTTTAGTAAATATATTAGCAACTTGATTTTCAATTATTACAACATTAGTAATTAAGGGAGAAGCATATAGAGATTAGTGTTTATGACGTCTCCAATGCCACTGATAAATCCATAAGAGTTATCTCTGAATGTTACCGTTCCACTATCTTCATATGTTATATTTGATAACATCCTTACATTTTCAATCATGTGTCTGGAGCTTCTGCTATTGAGTATCCATTTCTTATTTCTTTTTAATATGGGTACCTATACAAAATAAATAAACTGTTACTGGTACCCACTTCCTCAGTTAAGGCCCATAGGTCAGTAAGGGAAGATTGCCATACGCGTGAGGGTTTTAGAACTTTAAAATATAATCTTTACTATGTACAATATTTTTAGTATCAATTTCTTTCTAATCAAATTATTACTAGTTTTAGGAATTCATATTTTTATATCCTTCGAAATCGAGGTTTTAATCTTCTTTTTTAG
The DNA here is from genome assembly GCA_030737875.1 of Allium sativum. Taxonomy (NCBI): domain Eukaryota; kingdom Viridiplantae; phylum Streptophyta; class Magnoliopsida; order Asparagales; family Amaryllidaceae; genus Allium; species Allium sativum. The sequence continues at coordinate 836,655,440 of CM060918.1, read as the reverse complement.
GTTTCTAAATTTTGTATATAGAATATTATAGTTCTTTTAACTCATTTACCTAAAACCATGCCCATTTCAATTTCTGGAGCTTTAGAAATTATGATTAGGTTTTCTAAATTTTGCTTTCGTTTATTGAATTTCAACAATTAATTTTTTCTAGCTTTGTTTTAAGATTTATCAATTTCAACATTAGCCATGTCTAGAATAGATTTTAGTTTTTCTATGTAACTAGTTAGTTATTCGATCTCCAGTTTTCTAACTTTAAAGTCATTTTGCAGGAGAGACGACAAATTTTACATTCCTTTTTAACATTATCTAATTCCCCTTCTGAAAGATGTTTTATCAACTCTTAAGATTTCAATTTCTAACTCTACTTTATTTAACATTCCTTGATATTTCTTGTTTTATTTTTTTAATTCAGTACATTTACCATTTAATTCCATGCTATTTTTTAAGATTTCATCATAAGTAAGTTTTAAACATACCTCATCAGTATTAGTCATGAAACATATATATTCACTTGCTCAGAATCATTATCACTATCGATTTCGAAAAAAGAAGAAGAATTGGAGTCGTCCCAAGGTTTATTGTTTTTGGATTATTCAGACTTGCTTTTAATCTTTTCATCAATGAGCATTGGATATTGTTTCTTGATATGCCCAACTTTATCGCATGCATAACACTTAACTTGGCATGAATTTTCTTCATCTCGTGACTTAGTCATTCTCTTGAACTTTTCGAACTTGTGATAGTTTTTCGTAGTGAAAACAATTTCACCTTCATGATCTAAGTCTGAATCGTCATCATTGCTTGAAATGATATGTTTTTCTTTTCTTGAGTTTGTTCTTTTCTTGCCTGCGAGTTAACTTTGTATGACAATTCTAACACCCCGTAATTTTAAAGAACACTATAATGATAAACTAAAGAATACTTAATTAAATATTGTGAATTAAGTAAAATGGATAGTGCCATTGCGTTCGTATCGGAATTTTGCTTAAGATAGACTCCGAGTTTGCGTGAAACGGACATCGTATGAAGAAGTTATTAAGCCTAGAAGTTTGTACCCGAACAAGAGAATTATATATATACAAACCAGTCAAAATATTTTTAAAAAAATAGCAAAGCGGGAAAGCCAGGAGCGGTGTCAACTCGTTCTAGAGGTCGACCCAGTGGGTCGACCCCGGGGTCGACTCAGGGTGTTTGGGGTCGACCCCGGGGTCGACACAGTAAAGGGTGGGTCGACCCCTATACGGATCTGGGCAGATTCTTGTTTTTAAATATGGACTGATTTCTTGCTTGGCTCGTTGGCTTTAGTTTATAAATAAGACCCCATTTCTATTGTTTTTACAGAACAAAAAAAATGGAGAAATTGAGATGCTACCCCAACTTAGATTGAATTAGCTTATTTCCTTCAACAATAGCTTTTACGCATTCAAGAATTTCTACCACAGTTTCATCCTATTGTTCTTTAGATCCAATCTCTGTGAGTTCATGTTATTTTCAGATATAAACATTTAATAAGTAATCTTGGCATGTTTATAACTTTGGATCTAAGCCTATGCATGTTAATAACCTGAATCATAACATATCTATCATTACTTGTACACCTGATCTATTGTTCTCATACGCCCAATTATGCCATCATGTGCATATTCTGTTATTATGACCAATTTTATCATCATATGCCTGATTTGATATTATGCTTATTCTTGTTCTCTTCTCTCCCTCTTTCCCTTTTTATTTTTATAGCCAGGCCGCCTTTGAGCCTAGGCCTATCACTGAAATATGCGAACGCACGAAATTGAGGATCGTTGGAAATGATAAATTGGAGCATGACTTGTATTGTAAAACATGACTGAGATTTGGGGGCATAATCTATACCTTGATTTAAAATTTTAATTTGGGCATAAATTGTATTATGAATCATGATTGGGTTTTTTGGGGCATAACCTATACCGTACAATTTAACTGAAACTTGGAGCAAATGTTATATTGTGAATTATGACCATAACTTGGGGTATATAAATTTTGTAGGTTTAATTTAAGATTTAACAGAGCATGATAATGAAACTATAAGTAACCTGTTATAACTTGCATAGATGTTTAATCTGTTAAAATGACAAATCTTCTGAAATCTGTTAAAACTGAACACTGTAATTGAATAACCAACGTTGAATAGGAATAATTGTTTAAGAATGAATATGCTTAGATTTACAGTAAATAGAAACTGTAATCGTACTTAGATATGAGGTTAGATCACACTTATAGTAGAAGTCTGCCTGGAACCACCCGGCAAATCCAGCGCCCACAAGTGGTTAATCTAATGTGAGGGGTCGAGTGCGTAAATGTACACGTAAATGGTGCTAAGACATGAGGTTAAGTCTGACTTGTGGTTGAAGTTTGCCCGGAACCGCCCGGCATATCTAGCATCCACAAGTGGTCAATTTAATGTGAGAGGTCTGGAGCATTAACACACACGAACGTGGAATGATAATAAGCTATTATAATTAATTACAGTAATGAGAATGTTATATAATAAGTAGGCTTGTCCTAGGGACAAGTGGAAATTATAACATAAGTTATAAAACAAGGAAAGGAAACTTATTACTAAACCTTAGTTAAGAGAGCTAAGTTAATAAGTAAACAACGACATGTTGTAGTGACATGTTAAATAGAAAACAGGTGAATTGAGATGAAGTATACTTAATTACGTATTAAGTAAAACATGTTATTGTTACTATGGAATCAGACAATGAATAATATAAAGGGATTGTAGATTACTTTCGTTAATTACAATCCGGGGATTGAGATATTGTAGATTACTTTCGTTATTTACAACCTATATAATAACATGTTATGGGCCTATTAATAAACTTAAATGGATTAAGTTATATGTATATGAAATTAGTAAGCAAGAGGAACACGGAAACTTGAAAAGAAGTCAATGTGAATGGGAATGACTTATTAACCTATAATACTTAACCTATTTAAATATATGGGGGGTTTCATGGGGGTTAAGTTAATCTTGTTAAATCTATAGGGGCGGGTTATATATATATATATATATATATATATATATATATATATATATATACACACACACACACACACACGACAAACTTAACCTATTTTACATGTGAGGATTATGCAACCTTATTAAACTATTAGGCCTAACCTGTTAAAATCCTAGTTGTGGGGATGCAAGCCCAGGAGGGAAGCTTGTATCATCTATTTTGCGGGATTCGTTTCAGTCAGTAACCCATCTTAGTATCAAATGAATACTCTGAACTAGATCGGGGAATGGGCACGCTTACTGAGCTGATTATAAGAGGTCACTTGAGTGAGGGTGTTGACGGCGCGTTCCACCGGAGTCATGTGCGTGCATTGGTCCGCTTGCTAGGGAAAATAAAACCCTGTGACATCAGTAGATATAGTTGTGCATCTTGAAAATAACGGGGTTGCCACTTTAGGAAGTGATACATCCTACTATGGGGCCAGCACGGGTATCTACAGGGTAGGGAGCCGATCGATTGGGGGTAGTAATTAGGGTATGTCTAGTTTTTCTTATTGGGGAGCCTGTTATTATTGTTGGGTGTAACACCTGTCATTCCTGTTGCATTACCTGTTATTCTTGTTAGGATAAAACCTATTAATAGAAGTACACCTATGTCTACCATTTTGTTCTTGTTGGAAGCCTGTTATTCTTGTTGGGTGCAACACCTGTCATTTTTGTTGGGCTACCTATTATTCTTGTAGGGGTAAAACCTGTAACTAGGGATACACCTAGGTCTACCATCTTGTTCTAGTTGGGATCATCTTATTTCTGTTATACTTGTATTGGTGCAGAGAAAAGTACTTGAGAAGCGCAATATATTCCGTCTTGTTTATTTTATTTACCCTGCTCAGTTTGTTATACTTGTCTTATGATACTGTTAACTCTCTCATCCAGTTTATATACATGTCATGATGCTTTTACTTATTTATATTCTAAAAGTAACTGGACTCGCCAGACTTAATGTCTGACCCATTTTGTTTCCTCTTCTCTCTCTTCCGTCCCCCTCCCCCCTTTCCCGGTTCTCAGGGTGGGAATACTTAGGCTTGATTTGGATTCTATCTTTCATTCTGCTTGGAGCTGCTTAAATGTACCGCTTTGATTTCATTTCTTTACTAATATGGCTATATTTTTGGGGAACTATGCTTCTTTTATTCCTATACTCTAACGATTTTAGTACAAGACAGAAGTTTTAAGTTGATGTACTGGGTTTCCAATATTTTAGACTTATGATGTAACTATGTTTAGGACCACGATGTTCTCTGTTTAATAAAGTTTTAAATTCCGCTATTATTTTATGTCTGTCTTGTAATGTTTCTGTTCCTGTTTACCTATAATGCTTCACGAAACATAATGCATTCTGATAAAGAGTGACATTAACGGACGGGGGGTGTCACATTTGGTATCAGAGCTGAAGCTTGCCGGATCGGATAAAAGATTTTGAAAATTGTTTTCAAAAAGGTTTTAAATGAAAGCATTTTCAAAAGTAAAGTCTATTTTTGAAAACATATTCCCCAAATCCATATAAAATATCTCTCGATTCTCCACTTGAATCCCTTTTCATTTTCTTTTCAGCATGTCTGGGGAACCGATTCTTCCCAAAAGGTGTCCCCATTGCGTCATGGTTCCGTAGGTGTGTTAAAACTATGACACATGTCGAAGGGCAAGGAAGTACCCAACCTCCATCTATAGCCGTAGTAGTTTCACCTACGACTAATTTTCTCTCAAGATTAGTAAGGATTTCCATGCGATGGAGGCAACTTTCGAGAAACTTGTTAGCATGTTACACAAGGATAGGAACATAGATGAAAGAAGGAAAGCCTAATAAATTTCAAATAAAGGTAAGAAAGTTTATGTTGAATGTTTGATTTCTCTTTCTGATCATCCCGTTAGGACTCTTTTTGATTCTGGCGCTTCGCATTCTTTTATATATGATTTTGTGGTTAAATCTCTACACCTTAGTACTAGTATGGTTTTGGATCCCGTTGTTGTCTCAAACCCCATTGGGGGTACGACTCATTTGTCTATGATTTATCGGGTTTGAGAATATCTGTTTTGGGTGTCGAGTTTAAGTGCGATACATATGTGCTTGGTTTCATGGGCTATGGTTTGATTCTAAGGATGGATTGGCTAGCCATGTATGGTGCCATTCTGGATTGTGAGAGGAGGGTCGTTAGACTTTTGACTTGCCATGGGAGGACCCTCGAGATTTCTTGTGACACTAAGGGTCTGTCATGCTTAGTTTCCTAGAGTCGCATGATGCATCTACCGATGATTTACGATCTGCACCAGTGGTCTGTGAGTAACCTAATTTTTTGAGGAGGTTAGGGGCTTACCTACGAGGCGCAAGATTGATTTCCATATATACTTAGTGGACAATGCAAAGCCAGTTACATTGCCTGTGCGCCGCATGACTCCGAGAGAAGACAGGGAGCTCAACAAGCAAGTAGCGGAGCTACTTGAGAAAGGGTTTACTAGGCGAAGCATATATGAATGGGGTGCTCCAGCAGTATTCGCTACTACAGCGAATGGTTCGCTTCGCTTATGTGTGGATTATAGGGAGTTGAATAAACTCACTAAGAAAAATAGGCACCCACTTCCAAGGATAGATGATTTGTTTGACCTGCTGGTTGATGCGTCTGTTTTATCTCAGTTAGACTTGGCCACAGGGTTTCATCGGTTGAGGGTGGTCGAGGACAGTATAGACAAGACTGCTTTTAGAAATCCAGATGGTTTCTGCGAGTGGCTCGTCATTCCTTTTGGATTAACGAATGCACCCACCTATTTTGTAGATCTAATGAGTAGGGTGTTTCGGGAGTTCCTAAATAAGTTCGTTGTGGTCTTTGTTGATGACATCTTGATCTTCTCGAAGAGCGAGGAAGAGCATGCCCTACATTAAGGGACGTTTTGAAGACTCTCCAAATGCATCGGCTTAAGGCGAAATTCTCCAAATGCCATTTTTAGGGAAAGGAAGTGAGATTTCTAGGGCATGTGGTCTCTAAGGATGCGATAGCAGTGGATCCCACGAAAAAAATTGCAGTTCGGGAGGAAAGTTTAGTTTGTTATGATGGTGGACATTTAAGAGTTCATGAGAAGAACTACCCTACCCATGTTCTGGAGTTAGATGCTATAGTATTCACGCTTAATACTTGGCGGTAGTATCAGCTTGCAGAGAGGTTCGAGTTATACATGGACCATAAGTCGCACAAGTATCTGTTCTAGCAGAAGGATCTCAAAATTGAGACAGCAAATTTAGGCTTCTACTTGGACCCGAGATAATTAGAGAGACTTTAGAAATGAATGATCTTATTCGCAGGCGCATGAAGTCATCTCAGGATGGGCAGAAGTCGTACGCAGATAAGGGAAGGACTGATATTGAATTTGAGGTGGGAGACATGGTTTTCATCAAAGTGTCGCCTTTGAGGAATGTGGTTCGCTTTGGATCTATAGGGAAACTAGCGCCAAGGTTTGTAGGACCATTTCCCATAATGGAAAGAATAGGTCAAATGGCTTATAGGGTAAAGCTACAAGAGAGAGGTTAGCGGATATTCATTTGCGAAAATACAGCAGAAGTAGTAGAGCCGAGTATTCTTGAGGAAGTAGAGATGGAACAGGAGGCGACGGTTAGACGAGTTCCTATCTGTATTCTTGGATTAGAGGTTAAGAAGCTACGCAACCGAGAGGTCAAGTTGATGAAAGTTCAGTGGGGAGATGACCATGAGGATGCATCTTGGGAGATTGAAGACAAGATTCGCGCTTCGTACCCTTTTCTTTTCAAGGGTATGTTCTTAACTTCTTTTTCCAAAGCTTTTACTCGTACTTGTTTCTATCATTGAGTATATCCTATCGATTGAATCTTCGAACTTTAGATAGAAAACCCATGGATGTAAACATGTGTTTGAGACATGTTATGTTTGATGGATGCAAGTGGATGCAAGTGTTTGCTAGTGGTTGCTCGTGGATGCATATAGACACACATTAGGCACTAGATCGGCTCAATCACTCTCATACTACGTATCGATGCGTGTGTATTTTATTCTTTTTATGGATGAAAATGGGTGAATCATCATATGGATGTTGCATTTGGATGGATGATTGTGCACACATATAGCATTTACATGATATGTTAGGATTATTTGCATACATGTTGGATTCTTGGCACTAACATACATTGCATTAAGGAGGTCGACTGAACCAGTAGAGCGCCTGATCTTTCACATTAGTATAAGGACATACACACACACCTTTGCATATGTTTATACAAGCATTAGAAATCTCTTAAGGACAATGGATACCTGTGATTGATGAATGAGTAGATGGATGTGGATGTTAGGATATTCATTCTTCTTAACTTGGAGATTTCGGGGACTAAATCCTTTAAGTAAGGGAAAATGTAAAATCCCGTAATTTTAAAGAACACTACAATGATAAACTAAATAATACTTAAATAAATATTGGGAAATAAGTAAAATGGACTGCACCATTGTGTTCATCTTGGAATTCTGCTTAAGATAGACTCCGATTTTGCGTGAAATGAATGTCGTATGAAGAAGCTATTAAGCCTAGAAATTTGTATACACATAAGAGAATTACATATATACAAACCAATCAAAATATAAAAACGAATAAAATTATCTAAGCGGGAAGGCCAGGAGCGGAGTCGACCCGTTCTAGGGGTCGACCCGAGATCCTGCTGGGTCGACCCCTGGGTCGACTAGGGGTGTTTGGGGTCGACCCTAGGGTCGACACAGTAAAGGGGTGGTCGACCCCTATACGGTTCTAGGAAGATTCTTGTTTTTGAATGTGGAATGATTTCTTGGCTTGGTTTGTTGGCTTTAGGCTATAAATAGGACCCCATTTCTATTGTTTTTACACACCAAAAACAATGGAGACAATGAGATGCTACCCCAGCTTAGATTGAATTAGCCTATTTCCTTCAACAATAGCTTATACACATTCAAGAATTTCTTCTACAGTTTCAGCCTATAGTTCTTTAGATCTAATCTCTATGAGTTCATGTTATTTTTAGATATAAACATTTAATAAGTAATCTTTACATTTTTTATAAGTTTGGATCTAAGCCTATGCCTGTTAATAACCTGAATCATAATAGATCTATCATTACTTGTACACCTGATCTATTGTTCTTATATGCCCAATTCTGCCATTATGTGCCTATTCTGTTATTAACCAATTTTATCATCATATGCCTGATTTGTTGTTATGCTTATTCTTGTTCTCTTCTCTCCCTCTTCCCTTTTTATTTTTATAGGCAGGCTACCTTCGAGCCTAGGCCTATCACTGAAATATGCGAACGCACGAAATTGGGGATCATTGGGAATGATAAATTGGGGCATAACTTGTATTGTAAAATATGACAGGGATTAGAGGGCATAATCTATCCCTTGATCTAAAACTTTAATTTGGAATAACTTGTATTATGTATCATGATTGGAGTTTTTTGGGGCATAACCTATACTGTACAATTTGACTAAAACTTGGGGCAAATGTTATATTGTGAATTATGACCATAATTTGGGGTATATAAATCTGTAGGTTTAATTTTAGATTTAGCAGAGCATGATAATAAAACTGAAAGTAACCTGCTATAACTTGCGGAGATGTTTAATTTGTTAAAATGACAAATCTGCTGAATTCTGTTGAAACTGAACACTGTAATTGAAAAACCTACGTTATATATGAATAATTGTTTAAAAATGAATATGTCTAGATTTACAGTAAATAGAAACTGTAACCGCACATAGATACGAGGTTAGATAAGTCTGCCCGGAACCGCCCGGCAAATCCAGGGTCCACAAGTGGTTATTCTAATGTGAGGGGTTGAGTGCGTAAATGTACACGTAAACGGTGCTAAGACACGAGGTTTAGTCCGACTTGTGGTAGAAATCTGCCTGGAACCGCCTGGCATAACCAACATCCACAAATGATCAACTTAATGGGAGAGGTATGGTGCATTAACACACATGAACGGGGAATGATAATAACCTATTATAATTAATTATAGTAACGAGAATGTTATATAATAAGTAGGCTTGTCCTTGGGACAAGTGGAAATTATAACATAAGTTATAATAAAAGGAAAGGAAACTTATTAATAAACCTTAGTTAAGAGAACTAAGTTAATAAGTAAGCAACGACAAGTTGTAGTGACATGTTAAACAGAAAACAGGTGAATTGAGATGAAGTATCATTAATTACATATTAAGTAAAACATGTCATTGTAACTATGGAATCAGACAATGAGTAATATAAAGGGATTGTAGATTACTTTCTTTAATTACAATCCGAGGAATGAAAGACTGTAGATTACTTTCGTTAATTACAATCTAGAGAATAACATGTTATGGGCTTATTAATAAACTTATATGGATTAAGTTACATTTATATGAAATTAGTAAGCAAGAGGAACTTGGCAACTTGAAAATAAGTGAATGTGAATGGGAGTGACTTATTAACCTGTAATACTTAACTTGTTTAAATTGATTAGGGGTTAAGTAAACTTGCTTGGATCAGTGGGGATTAAGTTAATCTTGTTAAATCTATGGGGGAGGTTTTTTTTTGTGTGTGCGTCTATATATATATATATATATATATATATATATATAGACACACACACACACACACACACACACATACACACCCGACAACCTTAACCTGTTTTACATGTGGGGGTTATGCAACCTTGTTAAACTGTTAGGCATAACCTGTTAAAATCTTAGTAGAGGGGATGCAAGATTAGGAGGGTAGCTTGTATCATCTGTTGTGTGGGATCCGTTTCAGTCAGTAACCCGTCTTGGTATCAAACGAATACTCCGAACAAGGTCTTGGTCGGGGCACGCTTACTGAGCTGATTATAAGAGGTCACTTGAGTGAGGGTGTTGACGGCGCGTTCCATCGGTAGATATAGCCATGCTTCTTGAAAATAAGACGCTGTGACATTGGTAGATATAGCCATGATTCTTGTCGAAGTCATGTGCATGCATGGGTCCGCTTGCTATGGAAAATAAGATGTTGTGACATCAGTAGATATAGCCATGCTTCTTGAAAATAAAAAGGTTACCACTTTAGGAAGTGATACATCCTACCATGGGGCCAACATGGGTATCTACATGGTAGGGAGCCGATTGATTGGGGGTAGTAATTAGGGTACATCTAGTCTTGCTTATTGGGGAGCCTGTTATTATTGTTGGGTGTAACACTTTTCATTCCTGTTGGGCTACTTGTTATTCTTGTTAGGGTAAAACCTGTTACTATAAGTACACCTAAGTCTACCCTTTTGTTCGTGTTGGGAGCCTGTTATTCATGTTGGGTGTAACACCTGTCATTCCTATTGGGATACCAGTTATTCTTGTTAGGGTAAAACCTGTCACTAGAGGTACACCTAAGTCTACTGATTGACATTGAAAAGTGTTTATTTTATGACTCTTATGCTTTATCTTTTGTAAATAAATAAATGATACTTTGGGTATTTTTTATGTGTTTTTACAGATTTCAAGCGTTGCCTCCTTCAATTAAAATCAAAGGCCAACTACAAGAAAGAGCTACTTCCTCACATCAAATTCATTTCAATTGCAAAAGAAGTAGTAGCTCACTGGTAAAGGCATAGGAATTGGTGCTGAGAGACCCGAGTTCGAACCCCGTCAAGCTTACTTTTTGCCAAAGAAACGAAGCACGTTCACACTGGCCCTTTGCTTTGAGAAATATTTGGACTAGTGTTATGTTATATATATACATACACATATTCATGTGTATGTATTTATGATGTGCACCAATTAACATTTCAGCAATAGCCATATTCTTATCATGGAATTAAATTCAAATCATTCAATTTCAATTAGAAGAATTTCTGATTGAATTGCTGCCAAGAAAAGATCCATTGTGAAGATTTTATCCTTTATGCCTTGGGATTCTAATAAGCATCCTTGTTTGGAATAATCAATTACATGCACCAATCAATTAGCCACATGAGAGAATTGAGAGATATGGAAAATATTTACCATGATATGCCAGATTTTTCTCCAATCAAGCTGAGTCAAGGAAGGCAAGAGATATTCATGAATGAGGAGGCCCATGTATTCATAGACCTAATTATGGTTTTCCCCTTTCTCATCTATAAATATGTGTTGTAACCATTGTAAAAATCATTCATTTTTCTGTACTCTCTTTCAGTCGTAATAAAGCTTTCTTTTCTTTAGTTTCTGCATTTTATTTTCATGGCATATTGTGTTGTCTAGTCAATTAGATTTGCTAGAACACAATTTGCTATTGCTTCTATTTTTCTTACTAGTGATTGACCGTCTGATTAGATTCAGCGGTAATCCTAGTTTTTATTTTCAGTTGTTGATTTCTTTTCTGCAATTTTATTTCCAGTGTTCTATTTTGTTTTAATCATTGAATTTATTACAGATCCGATTAGATTCGAATCTGTAGTGAATTTAATTGCATCTTTTATTCGTAGTTTCAGTTTTTAATTTACTTTGCGAAAAAAAATCAACCTCCAGCTTCGTCTAACACGCCCAAGAAAAAAAAAATTAATTAAACCTCCCTGTGTTCGACCTGTATGCTACACGCCTGTATGCTTGCAGAATTTATTACAAATGTCGCGCTTTCCTAATTCATAGACTAGCGTCGATCAAGTTTTTGGCGCCGTTGCCGGGGAGGTAACGATTAAATTTTATTATTTATTTAATTTATATTCGTGTTAGTTTTTTTTATTTATTTTATTTTTGTTTCTTTTGTATATAGAAGAAAAGAAGATCTTGATTAGTATTTTGGTATATCAATTCCATTGGTGTTATCATCCACTAAACAAAAAAAAAAAAAAAACTTTCCAACTTTTATTTGATTTCTTTCCCCTTTTCACTTCCATTTCCAAACTCTACATTTCTTCTTTTCCAAGTCAAAAAAAAAATCCCTTTTTCTTTTCCTGTTTTGATTTTTATTTTATTTGCTGCATCCTCCTCGACATACCATCCACATTCTTTGGTAAGACCGTCCCCTGATCAATCTTGACCGCCCTCACCCTTGCAACGCCATCATCAACATTCACAACCACCGTACAGGATTACACCATCATCTACCGTAGCAAATTCTTCAAAAAAATCCAACTCCTGTTCTTCTCTGGAAACACCCCAACTCTTCTGCCAGCAAAGCTCTCTTTCACAAATACCCTTTCAAATAAACCACCTGCAAATTCAATCCATCCACGTTGACCATCCATTTTCCACAACCAACAGTCCCTTCTCTTCATACAACTCCCACATCAATTCATACAATTCCAGTACAAGCCGAGCCGTTTTCATCTTCACGCTCCGCCCACCAAAACCACACCTGATCTTACCCAGTCATCCACAGCCTCACCTAACCAAAAACCCGCACAATCCCTCTGCCATCTCCTCACAAAAATTCCCCCAACGTCAAAACTTTATCACTGCGCAACTGCATCCGAACCCACTTTCACCCTTTTCACCGAAACAGTTCTTCCACTTCCGAACTTCACCCCTCACAAACTAATCGTCCTCGCAATTACAAAGTCAAAATTCCCTAAACAATCAGAACCCACTTCGAATCGAACCAACTCAGGACCGAACCCGAAGCCGATCATCTCCAATCGAACTCAATCGGATTTGAAAAAAAAAAAGAGTTGCGGTTGATTTTTGAGAAGAAAATAGAGCGTGATATGCTTTCTGAAATAAGAAACAGCGTGATTTGTTTCCCAGAATAAGGGAACATATATTGTTGATCTCATTGAGTTTAGTTTAGTTTTGGGGGTTATTTGTTTAATGAAAGGGGAATCATGCTTTGTGTTGACTGTATCTCAGAGTTAGGGTGCGTGAGTTTTTGTAAATAGACTGGCGTGTTTGGTGTTCTGTGTTTGCTTAGGGCTAAATCCAGTTTGTAATTTGAAATATAAAGTGGCTTGTGAGTGGGAAAATTTTGTCTGGTTCGTGAGTCTTAGTCGTCATTTTTTTGTAAGCCTTAGTTTTTAATTTACTTTCTAGTTTAGTTTTAGATTAATTCGTAGTCAGTTTTTATTTTCCTTCCGTTTGTTTTATTTCTTTTCTTTAAAAAAAAAGGAGAATTTTTCAAAAACGGGTACAGCTGAAATTTAAAAAAAAAAGGTCTTAAAATTTTTTTTTTCTGACTCCTAGCCCGAACCCGTGCTGCAGCGCAGTCAAGCAATTAATAGAAGGGGACAACAACAGAAAGCAGCGGACGATTCAGATGGGTTGGAGCGGTTGCACACCAAGTGGGGTGTGAACGCGCTAGCGCTTCACAAATTCACTGGAGGACTGCCGATCAAGGTGAAAATTTTTAAAACACTACAGGTGTTCTGCTACAAAGAAAAAAAAATATAGACAATTGTTGTAAAAATTTTCTGCAGGGGCAGCAGCGGCTTTGAATGTACAATTTTTAATTTCTGCAATTATTTTGTGTGATTGCCGTTATTTCTGCATCTTTTATTCATTCTGTTAAGGGCAATACCCCAATTCACATAAGGTGAGGGATTTCATCACCCTTTCCTTAGCCCACAAATTGCATTTCATCGTAGAATCTGACTAATAATAACGGTTAGACATTGGACTTAAGGGAGTCACGGGCTCATCTAGGGCTTAATTATATTGTGATAGTTGATTCATTTGGAACGAATTATTTCTTGGTGTCTAGACTACAGCAGAGAAATAACCGTTTATAAATATTACAGTGATTCGTAAATATTATATCGGTTGTTACTCTGAAGGTACTTAAACCTTCGGCTGCATTGCTAGGGTGGTTCCTGGTGCACCGATAACTCCTGTCCGTTAACTGGCTAAGAAATCTTTTGATCTAAGTAATCAAACGCATCACTTTATAATTTTGGGTTAAGAGCCAATAAGGACAGAAAACTTCATTGTAGCTAATTTCTGTGCTTGCATTTGACAACAATGAGTGAAAAAAGTGTTATCCAACAAAATTCTCCTAGGGGTTCTCGAATCAACCAAAATTTTCCACCCGAATTGGATCAAAATCGAGTGAATCAAAACTTTCCAAACTTTGGGGATCAAAACCAAATAAATCAAAATTTTCAAAACCTCAATATCCAAATGGATAGACCCTTGTCTCTTCGTGATCGATGTTATCCGACTAGGACCGTTCAACCCTCTGTCATTGTGTTCTCACCAGCTGAAGGAAACAATTTTGAGCTAAAACATTCTTTTATCCAAGGGGTACCAAAATTTACTGGGTCTGAAAATGCTTATGAATTTCTAAGTGAGTTTGAGTTGTATGCCTCCACAACAAAAATGCAACAACTATCTAACGAATCGATCAAGCTAAGGCTAATTCCATTTGCACTACTTGAAAGCGCTAAAAGATGGCTAAATTCTCTTCCACGACATTCCATAAGAAGTTGGGATGAATTTGTCACTGCATTCTTGAAAAAGTTTTTCCCTTTCCATAAAACTCTGAAAATTCGAACTGAGATAAACCAATTTTGTCAAAATGAGGGGGAAACTTTTTCAAAATACTTTGAGAGATTCAACCAGCTATTATATAGTTGTCCTCATCATGGAATTCTAAAAGATCACTTATGTCAAATTGCATATGAAGGGCTCAACTATCAGACTAGAACTCAACTAGAATCAATGTGTGGAGGAGACTTTATGTCTAAAACAGCCGATGAAGCTTGGCGGTTTTTAGAAGATTATTCTGAAAAGGACATGCAATGGGAATCGATTCGTGTTCCCATTCGTACTTCTACTAGAGGAGTGCATGTCGTGGACCCAAGTCAAATTCCTTTAGAAACTCAAACTCCTCAAGTTGGAGAAGGGTTACCCCACTATTACTCTCAAGACCAAGCCAATGCCATAGCTCAAAACAACCCTTACTCATCCACGTACAACCCTGGTTGGAGGAACCACCCAAATTTTTCCTGGTCAAACCCCAATAATTCGGCTAACCCATCTCACGTGCAACCCTTTATTCCCAATCCGAATTACCAAGGTCCACCCCCCAATTCTCAAACCTCTCAAACTACACCTCAATCCAAACAACCTTATAGGCACCCCAATTTTCAATCATCAAACCAATCATCTCAATCTTCTCAACCATCACAAGATATTGGGCGTCTAGAAAAACAGATGAACTCTTACGAAGCTAAAATAAACTCGCAAGACGCTAAAATGGACAAAATGTTTAATATGATGAAGGAATTTATGAAAACTCATGAGAAGGGAAAATTGCCTAGTCAACCTGAGGTAAATCCAAAATATAACTCTCGTGCTGTAAATTCTTGTGAGGACGAAAACCATAATCCAGTCAACGCTATTACAACCCTTCGATCTGGAAAGAGGATTGATAATAACGTGGGAGACCCTGACGAACCTTCTAACTCGACCCCAATCCCTAATCTTGATGACCACCCATTGGCTTCGAGTGCCAATTCTTCTAAACCTCAAGTTTCCTTAAATGTTGGCAGTCCCAACAGTTCTTCTCCCAATGTCGGCAACCCCGACCCACCGTCGAAAATTAATGTTGGCAATACCAACATTCCATCTTCTACAACCTTACCACCTTCCCCTCCCTTGGATAAACCTTCTTCTTCGAATGACGAAACTCATCACAGAGTCAAAGAACCAGTAGCCCCTTTTCCTCATAGACTCAATAATAAGAAGAAAGCGGCAAATTTCGATAAAATTCTGGAAATTTTCAAACAAGTCCGTGTGAACATTCCTCTTTTAGACACCATTGAACAAATTCCTCAATATGCTAAATGTCTTAAGGAATTGTGCACACAAAAACGTGCGACCAATGTCCCAAAAACCGCCTTTCTAACTGCAAATACAAGCTCTGTTCTTTCGAATCTTGCCCCAGTCAAGTATAAAGACCCTGGCTGCCCTACGATTGATTGTAAAATAGGAAACACTCACATCTCTCGTGCCCTACTCGACCTTGGTGCCAGTGTCAACCTTCTCCCTTATACTGTCTATCGTCAACTTGGACTAGGGGAGATTAAACCAACAAACATCACACTCCAACTAGCCGATCGATCTGTCAAAAAGCCATTGGGAATTATCGAAGACGTCTTGATACAAATCGAACAGTTTTACTTCCCTGTCGATTTTATAGTTCTAGAAACAGAGCCTGTCTCAAATCCCAACGTTCAAATACCATTGATCTTAGGACGCCCTTTCTTAGCAACCTCTAATGCTGTCATTAATTGTAGGAATGGTCAGCTTCGACTTTCCTTCGGGCACCTAACCATTGAGCTAAACATCTTTAATCTCAACAAGCAACCTAGGGATTTTGAGATCGATGAAATTGACATGATTCAAACCACAGTTGATGAAACCTCTAGTGACACTTCTGAAGCCTTGAAAATGTGTCTTGACCATTTCGACTCTGATTTCAATGAACTCGAATACATTTCTGAACTAAACAAAATTCTGGACTCCGACACTTCGTCACCTGAATCTAACCAAGGAATGTTGACCAATGTTGTTACACAAGAACTTCCTAAGTTAGACCTCAAACCCTTGCCACCAGACCTTAAGTATGCCCACCTAGACTCTTCAAAAACTTTTTCCGTAATCTTGGCCTCCGATCTTACCGAGGACCAAGAAGAAAAACTTTTGGATATCTTGCGGGAAAATAAGGACGCCTTGGGGTGGGAAATTAGCGATATAAAAGGAATTAGCCCATCAATTGTGGAACATCACATACACTTAGTTGATGAGGCTAAACCCACCCGTGAGGCTCAAAGGCGATTAAACCCAAACATGAGAGAAGTGGTCAAGGAGGAGATAATCAAATGTCTAGACAATAACATCATCTATCCCATCTCTGACAGTACTTGGGTGAGTCCGGTACAAGTTGTACCAAAGAAGTCGGGAGTCACAGTGATCAAAAACGACAGTAATGAACTCGTCCCAACAAAAATCAAAACCAAATGGCGTGTGTGCATCGACTATCGAAAGCTTAACTCAGCCACACGAAAAGACCATTTTCCCTTACCTTTTATTGACCAAATGCTCGAACGCTTAGCGGGACATGAGTACTACTGTTTTCTCGATGGATACTCTGGCTATAACCAAATTCCTGTTGCTTTAGAAGATCAACATAAGACCACCTTTACTTGTCCCTTTGGAACCTTTTCTTATCGTCGCATGCCTTTTGGTCTTTGTAATGCCCCCGCGACCTTCCAAAGGTGTATGATGAGTATTTTCTCTGATATGGTGGAAGAATTCTTGGAAATATTCATGGACGATTTTTCAATATATGGATCATCTTTTTCCCAATGTCTCACTCATTTAGAACTCGTCCTTAAGCGTTGTAAGGAGAAATCACTCGTGCTTAATTGGGAGAAATGCCACTTTATGGTGAAAAGGGGGATAGTTCTAGGTCATGTCGTCTCCAAAGATGGCCTAGAAGTCGATAAATCCAAAATCGATTTGATTGCTAATTTACCTCCTCCTAAGTCTGTCAAAGTTGTTCGTTCATTTCTTGGCCATGCGGGATTCTATAGAAGATTCATTAAGGATTTCTCGAAAATTTCAAAACCTCTCTCGAATTTACTTGCCAAAGACGTAAAGTTTGAATTTTCCAATGATTGCAGAACATCTTTTGAAACTCTTAAATCACTCTTGACCACAACTCCCATCATTCAACCTCCTGATTGGACTCAACCCTTTGAACTTATGTGCGACGCTTCTGACTTTGCAATTGGAGCCATCTTGGGTCAGCGAATTTATAAACTCCCTCGAGTCATTTACTACGCTAGCAAAACCTTAAACGAGGCCCAATTGAATTACTCAACTACTGAAAAGGAATTTTTGGCAGTTGTCTTCGCTCTTAAGAAATTCAGACCATATCTCATAGGATCCAAGGTCATAGTTTACACTGACCATGCTGCCCTACGATATTTGTTTTCTAAAAAGGATGCCAAGGCCCGCTTGATTCGTTGGATCCTTCTTCTTCAAGAATTCGATATAGAAATACGAGATAAAAAGGGTTCTGAAAATGTCGTAGCCGATCATCTCTCTCGAATTGTGCACGAAAATGATAACGACACCCAAATCGATGACTATTTTCCTGATGAACAACTCCTTTCGATCTCTAACACCCCTTGGTACGCTGACATTGTGAATTATCTTGTCACACAACAAACACCAGCTGAATGGTCGAAACATGATAAACAAAAATTTCTCTCGAAAGTTCGAAACTTCTATTGGGACGACCCATATCTTTTCAAATACTGTCCAGACCAAATCATTCGAAGATGTGTGCCCGATCATGAACACCAAAGTATTCTCTCCTTCTCACATGACCATGCTTGTGGCGGTCATTTTGGAGCAAGAAAAACTGCTGCAAAAGTTTTGCAAAGCGGTTTTTATTGGCCCACACTCTTCCGTGACGCTTTCGAATTTTGCTCTAAATGTGAGCGATGTCAAAGAACGGGTCGAATCTCTAAGCGAAACATGATGCCTCTCAACCCCATTTTAGTGATTGAGTTATTCGATGTTTGGGGCATCGATTTCATGGGACCATTCCCTAATTCATATGGGAATCTTTACATCTTACTTGCGGTAGATTATGTCTCAAAATGGGTTGAAGCCATTCCGACCAAAACCAACGACAACAAGGTTGTTGTCAAATTCCTCAAAGAAAACATCTTTTCACGCTTTGGCACACCTAGAGCTATCATTAGCGATAATGGCACTCACTTCTGTAATCATGCTTTTGAGTCCTTACTCAAGAAATACTCAATCACACACAAGCTGTCGACCCCCTACCACCCACAAACTAGTGGGCAAGTAGAAGTCTCCAATAGACAAATCAAACAAATTCTTGAGAAAACCGTGAATTCCAATAGAAAAGATTGGGCCGTAAAACTGATTGATGCACTTTGGGCTTTTCGCACTGCTTATAAAACCAATCTATGGATGTCACCATATCGATTAGTCTTTGGAAAAGCCTGCCACTTACCTTTTGAATTAGAGCATCGCGCTCTTTGGGCCATAAAATTTTTGAACTTCGACTTAGAAAAAGCCGGCTCACATAGGAAGTTACAAATTTCTGAATTAGAGGAATTGAGAAATGAGGCGTATGAAAATGCGAAAATCTACAAAGAAAGAACCAAAGCCCAACACGACAAAAACATACTTCGTAAGGAATTCAACATAGGTCAAAAAGTTCTTTTGTACGACTCTAGACTTCACTTGTTTCCAGGGAAACTCAGATCTCGATGGACTGGACCTTATGTCGTGAAAACAGTATACCCTCATGGAGCGGTTGAAATTGAAAATCCTAGGGATGGAAAAGTCTTCAAAGTAAACGGTCAACGACTGAAACCATTTTTGGAATTCGAGCAATATGACGAAGATGACTCCATCGATCTGCATGATCATCCACCATGAAATCAGGTGGTACACGTTCTTTTTCTTTTACTTTTCTTTTTCATTTTTTTTTTCATTTTATTTTTGTTTTTCTGCCTTAGACAGTTGGGACACTGTCTGAATCAAGTGTGGGGGGGAGTCTGCATTTCATCCATTTTCATTTTTCTTTGTTTTTTTTTTATTTCTTTTTATTTTCAGCCATTTTAGATTGTAGTGACATACCATAAATTTTTTTTTCTTTGAAATACGACTCATTTTCAATTGATATAGCAAAATAAGTTTACAATTTTTAGCCAGTTGATAGTATTTTTCTCTCTCAACTTAGATCGAATAGGAAATATAATGAAAAGTTTAATTTTGAGGGATAATAGTGTAACCGATACATAGGGAGATTCTTAGGTGATGGCCATGAAATCTATTCTATATTGTAGACTTTGTTTAAATAAGTGGAGGACTTAAAATACTTATATTGGCTTTTCAAATCTTTAAAACTAAGTTGTGTTAAGTTGAATTCGCGTAACTCTCTTTTGTGCTTATATTTTCGATAATAATAATAATAGTATTCCAAGGGTATCCAACATTGCTTGTATATCGAGCGTTGGTGTGCAAACCCGCCAAGCTCTATCCGACACGTTGTTGACAAAGTCAGCGTTGGAATATCTTGGTCTCATTTTATGAGATTGGACACCTAAGGATTACCGACACGTTGTTGACAAAGTCAAAGTCGGCCTGCACAATCCGCCAAGCTCTTTACCTACTCTCCGTTAGTCCGCGAGGCAGTGCATGGGTGGTAAACCTTGGTCTTTTTAGTTAGGTGTATGTACTTAATCATAAATCTTAAAATTTTATAGAATAAAGAATAAGCGATGATACCCAAACACTTCTTGACCTTATTGATTTGACTAGCCATACATGAGAAAATTAGAATACCACTTTGCAAACTGTGCCAAGCAAACTAAGAATTTATTTCATGGCTGCACTATGTTATCGACCGAACTAACTGGCCAAACTAGAATTTAACATTTGAAAACTTGATTTATATTGAAAATTTGTGACAAGTTGAGGTATCTAAAATAAAATCAACTGATTAGAAATTATTAACTTAATTTGTTGTACCACTTTCCTGAAACAAGTCGTGTTTCCATTTTTTTCGTTTTTTATTTGCATATGTCCATTGCATTCATATAGTTTCATTAGAATCATAGCATATTACATTTGGATTTTGTGGGTAGTATCCACTGAAAACCCTCACGAGACACCACTCGTCCTACTAGGGACACCTAGAGGTTTAACGGCTTGTTGCATACGCTCAATGCAATCGTGTTTCCTACGAAAGTGTGACCTATCTAGTTTAGTTTTTCATTTTCTGTTTTACTCGAGGACGAGTAAAAGATAAGTGTGGGGGTATTTGATTGACATTGAAAAGTGTTTATTTTATGACTCTTATGCTTTATCTTTTGTAAATAAATAAATGATACTTTGGGTATTTTTTATGTGTTTTTACAGATTTCAAGCGTTGCCTCCTTCAATTAAAATCAAAGGCCAACTACAAGAAAGAGCTACTTCCTCACATCAAATTCATTTTAATTGCAAAAGAAGTAGTAGCTCACTGGTAAAGGCATAGGAATTGGTGCTGAGAGACCCGAGTTCGAACCCCGTCAAGCTTACTTTTTGCCAAAGAAACGGAGCGCGTTCACACTGGCCCTTTGCTTTGAGAAATATTTGGACTAGTGTTATGTTATATATATACATACACATATTCATGTGTATGTATTTATGATGTGTACCAATTAACATTTCAGCAATAGCCATATTCTTATCATGGAATTAAATTCAAATCATTCAATTTCAATTAGAAGAATTTCTGATTGAATTGCTGCCAAGAAAAGATCCATTGTGAAGATTTTATCCTTTATGCCTTGGGATTCTAATAAGCATCCTTGTTTGGAATAATCAATTACATGCACCAATCAATTAGCCACATGAGAGAATTGAGAGATATGGAAAATATTTACCATGATATGCCAGATTTTTCTCCAATCAAGCTGAGTCAAGGAAGGCAAGAGATATTCATGAATGAGGAGGCCCATGTATTCATAGACCTAATTATGGTTTTCCCCTTTCTCATCTATAAATATGTGTTGTAACCATTGTAAAAATCATTCATTTTTCTGTACTCTCTTTCAGTCGTAATAAAGCTTTCTTTTCTTTAGTTTCTGCATTTTATTTTCATGGCATATTGTGTTGTCTAGTCAATTAGATTTGCTAGAACACAATTTGCTATTGCTTCTATTTTTCTTACTAGTGATTGACCGTCTGATTAGATTCAGCGGTAATCCTAGTTTTTATTTTCAGTTGTTGATTTCTTTTCTGCAATTTTATTTCCAGTGTTCTATTTTGTTTTAATCATTGAATTTATTACAGATCCGATTAGATTCGAATCTGTAGTGAATTTAATTGCATCTTTTATTCGTAGTTTCAGTTTTTAATTTACTTTGCGAAAAAAAAATCAACCTCCAGCTTCGTCTAACACGCCCAAGAAAATAAATAAATAATAATTTTTAATTAAACCTCCCTGTGTTCGACCTGTATGCTACACGCCTGTATGCTTGCAGAATTTATTACAAATGTCGCGCTTTTCTAATTCATAGACTAGCGTCGATCATCTACCATCTTGTTCAAGTTGGGATCATCTTGTTTCTGTTATACTAGTATTGGTGCATAGAAAAGTACTTGAGAAGCGCAGTATATTCTATTTTGTTTATTCTGTTTACCCTACTCAGTCTGTTATACCTGTCTTATGATACTATTATCTCTCTAATCCAGTTTATATACATGTCATGATGCTTTTACTTATTTATATTCTAAAAGTAACTGGACTCGCCAGACTTTATATCTGACCCATTTTGTTTCCTCTTCTCTCTCTTCCTTTTCCTCCAGGTTCTTAAACTTTATGTCATCAATGTAACTATGTTTTGGACCACGATGTTCTCTGTTTAATAAAGTTTTAATTTCCGCTGTTATTTTATGTTTGTCTTGTAATGTTTCTGTTCCTGTTTACCTATAATGCTTCACGAAACATAATGCATTTTGAAAAATAGTTACATTAATGGACGTGGGGTGTCACAACAATAGATTTTCAGTTAACTCTTCAACTTTGGATTGAGAAAGATCATTAGCTTCTTTAATAGATAATACTTTTGTTTCTAAATCATTTGCTAAAGAATTTAATGTACGTGCAACTAATTAGATTCATAGAATTTGACTCCAAATGACATGAGATCAAGTTGAATCGTTTAAAATTGTGCGTGCGTGTCAAGGATTAATTCATTTTTCTTCATTTTATATAAAGAAAATTAATTTTGTAATATAAAATTCCTAGTTTGATTGTATCTTCATGGGTAATTTGAATTATACCACAAATATCATAAGTCATTTAACATAATACGACTTATGAAAATTATTTTTTGTCAAGTGAGTAAAATAGTACATTAAAAGCTTTGGCATTGTTAGTGGCCTCATTCTTTTATTCGTCTGCCCAAGAGTTTATATTATTCATAGATGCTTCATATTTGTTTTGTATAGCATGCTAAATTTCTATTCCATTATATTTGATAAATATTCGCATACACGTAGACCAATAAGCATAATTAGACCTGATGAAAAGATGTGAACATAAGATAGATTGTACCTCTTGAAATGCGTTTGTCATATTAAAAGTATATCAACTACATTATTATTGTAATTGATGAAACTAATTCCAATACTAATTGAAAGTGCATAATTGGATCGTGATAACTTGTGTAGATGCATAATATGGTAGTAAATATGTAAATAATAATGTGCATAGCAATTAGAGTAAAGATAGCAGCATAATATGGTAGTAAATATGTAAATAATAATGTGCAGAGCAATTAGAGTAAAGATAGCAGCGATCATACTAGAGTTTTTATACCGATTCAAACTTCTCCTCCTACCACTAATCCTAAAGCTCCGCTTTGTCATTTACTAATCAACAAATTCCTTACTTCTCCCAAAGGAGATGGCTTATACAAACTTTCTTTCTTCACAAAGTTATGTTTAATAAATAAAGATTTTTACTTCTAGTGCAACTCTTCTTATACTCTTCCTTCAGCGTATTTTGTGAGTGAGCATAAATTAGTAGGAAGAGATTTTGCTAATGATAGAAAATGAGCATGAGTGTAAGAGAAATTGAGTGCTTAAGTGTTTTTATAGAGTATATGAATATATAGCAAGAGTAGAATTGATAGAAAACTATATTGATCAATATTCGTGACAATAGCTTGTTTTTATATATGATCAAAGGTTTCCAATAATGGTTACAACTCTTTAGATTGTTCTATTTAATCAGGGGTTGCAACCTTTGATGGAGAAACACAGATGAGGAAGAGAAAAGGAAGTGTCTTTTCATATACGACAGTAATGAATTAGGTCATTGGTTTAGATTTACAAGTCAGACGTCTGACATTCCTCTAGAAGAATTTCTCAAACTTGAGTTGGACCTATGACCTAGAACTTAGTAATCTAATTAGGTTTAGAAATGTTTTTCAAGAATTAACCATATTTCTAGTCCTAGATTGAGACGTCTGACACATCATGTGTACGTGTGTGTATTGTATATCAGATGTCTGAGCTATTGAGCTAGACGTGTGACTATATATAAAAATCTATGATATGATTTATTTGAAAATACAAGTGAGTGTGCAACTGAGTGTGTTTATCAATGGCGACTGTACAAGTTATCTAAGATACAATATACTTGAATAAACTTGTCTTACAACAATACGTTGTGTGTTCCTCGTGTTTTTCTCTTGATGGAATGATTTCATAATTTAAGCTCAATTGTTCCTTTATTTTGAGCCTACAAATAGTTAGATAACTTTTTTGTTTTGAATTTGTTTAGGAGCGAATCCGACCAAAGTCGTAAAACCCTCCCTAGTGCACCTAATCCGGTCCTTGAGCACCGCATAAGTGGTTCATCTTAGCGTATGCACAAGTTTAGCACTTAGCATGCCATTCTGGGTTTCGAACACACGCCACTATTACCATGGTGAAAAGTCCTTAATGTTAATACATGAATTTTTTTATTCAAGACAACAAAGAAAATGAAATCAAATTTGGAAGAGTGATTGAATATGATAATTTATTTGTGTTTTAGTGTTTTACAGCCTATTAAAATCTATCCTCATATATTACACAATCAAGCACAAAAATCACGAATATATATATATAAAGAAATGACACACAAGTCACTGGACTTTGCCTCCCGGCATAGGCTAGTCGACTGGTGAATTTTCCACTAGTCGGTGTTTGCACAGTTCAGTGCATTTTCTGTGCCAACGTATTTAAATATATACACATTTGTAAATACCAGGTTACTTGTCATTTTTTACCAGTTGACTGATCCGAATATAACGGTCATATTTCTGAAAAGGCATCTTCTTTCGTGAAAGGTTTTCTATTCATTTCTATACAGAAATGAGTGCTTCTCTTCTTCATAACTTTTCATGAATGATTATCACTCTTTAACTACTATTTATACATCAAAAACTACATTTCCAAATCACCGATTCTTACTCTAGTTTCTGATCTTATTTCCTGTATAATCTTGCATTCTAAAAACTTTCAAGTTTATACTTATTGATTTGAATCGTTGATTCTATTTCATATTTCTTGATTCAATAAGCAATATACTTCCTTCAAATCTTCACACGCACATCAAATATCTAAGGATAAGATTATAGGAAGGGTGTACTTAACATGTGACTAATTTGTGTTGCTGAGAACACATATTGAAGTCAAAACACTTGTTGTATTATTGAAGCCCTGTTCGGTTGTTCAAGCGTGTTTTTGAAGTTCTGTTCAATTTGCTCAAACGTGAAATCCCTTTCGGTTGTTCGAGTGTGTTGTTAACCTATTCCTTTGGGTGAAGCGAGGGTGTTGCTAGTGGAAAGCCAGAAGAAGTCTGGGACTGGACGTAGGGTGGTGCTCCGAACCAATATAAAAATCCCTGATGTTGTTTATTTTACTTTACTACATTTACTGCGATATCTTGATAATTAGTTTATTAAATTTTTTTTTGCATAAGTTTAATATATATACCACATTATTTAAGCTTCCGTATATTCATATCAATCCATATTACTCGATCCTACTCTAGCACTCTTTTCATTTGGTATCAAAGCAGGACATCTTATTACAGTAAAATAGTTATTTGATACTCGATAATATGGATAACAGCATGAACACTAACAAAAGCAATAACACAAGTTTCATAAAAGGTCAATCTATTGCACTATCTCCATTTTTCAATGGCACGAACTATAATTACTGGGCTATACGTATGAGAATTTACATGCAAGCAAATGGTTTTGATTCTTGGAATATTACTCAAAAATAATATACATCCTCAATACTAATTATTTCAAATTGTCAACAAATGAAAAAGCTATTTCTAATGCTAAAGCCATGAATATTTTGCATTGTGCCATTGATAGAAATGAGTTTAACCGAATTTGTATGTGCAATGCTGCATATAAAATTTGGAACTAGCAAGATATCTATGCTTAAAAATCAATTTTAGAATTTCAAAATGAATGAAAATGAACGGATTAATGATATGTATTCTAGATTACAAAATAGTTATCATTCGTTATTAGGATTAGGAGAAAAATTTCTGATTTTGATATAGTATCAAAAATCCTAAACTCTTTAATGGAAGATTGGGAAAATGAGGTCTTGGTTATCGAAGAGGCTAACGGTCTTTCAGCTATGAAACTCGAAGAGTTCGTACGTAATATATTGTCGTATAAAGTAAATTTGCAGGCAAAAAAAGTTCATACACAAGACAAAAAAAATAGCTTTCCATGCTGTACAGAATGAATCATATTCGGATAAAGAAGAAGATTTAGCTTTCATTGCCAAAAATTTCAGAAATACAAGAAAGGATTCAAGAACAATGGAAAGAAAAATTTCAAAAATAATAATAAAAAAGATGCTCCATCTTTAGTTGAATGTTTTGGATGTCACAAAATAGGACATTGCCAAAAGTATTATTCAGAACAAAAGAAAGAATAGCACAACAAAAACAAGAAGGAGAAAACTAAGAAACGAGCCTTCTCGGTAACATGGGATGATTTAAATTTTTCAACTTTTGAAAATGATAGTGAAAGCGATAATGAACAAGCTAACGCATGTTTCATCGCCAAAGAAACTGAGGTTAGTGATTTTACTTTAGAAGATATGATAGAAATTAATATAAAAATATTAGAATCTAGAAATAATTTTAAAAGAAAATTTAAACAAGCAAATTAGGATAAGAAAATGGCAGAATTTGAAAGAGATTTGCTGAAAGATGAAAAAAAGAAATTAGAAAATGAAATTAGAAAACTCCTAGAATCTCTATCTACTGTAAACTCTCAACTTTCCTTATTGAGTCAAGAAATTGAAACTCAAAAAGAAACGCACAATCTGCTTACTTCTGAAAATCATGAGTTAAATACTAGGATTAAAATTATAGAGTTAGTTTATTCTAGTCTTAAAATTAAATTAGATGATATTACTAGAAATGTCTCTAATTTGAATAAAGGTAGAGAGAATTTATCTAAAATTATAGAAAATTCTCAACCTTCATTTAGTAAAAATGGACTAGGATATATATAGAAAACTAACATTTCTAAGAAATCCAAGTAAAAGGTATCTAAATATAGCAAACCTAAAACTAGCAAACTAGTAACACCATCTATAAAGAAAAAGGTTTCTAAAATCGTTAGTATTTGAGTTCCTAAAACAAATAATTATTTGATTAGGAATAAGTATATAAAAACATTCTTAGAAACAGTTCATAATAATAAGGATTGTATTTTTAAAAGGGGCACTGAACCCTCTTGGATTTGGTTTCCTAAGACTTAACTCTTAGGACCCTAACGGAGGAAGTGTGATGTGATTTCGCATCGCCTATATGATGGGACTTCGCATCACTTATGCGATGTGGCTCTCTCACATCTGTTTAAGGCGATGGGCCTAGCCTTGCATTGTGGTTGTGACGCTTCTTGATTGGACGGGATGAGGACTTTGCATATTGGGCTTAGAGCATATAACTTGGACTATGGGCAAGAACGTTGGACAGTTAAAATTGTTTCCCAATCCCAATCACGATGTGGTCGCGACTCAACGCGAGTCTAAGGATATTGGTCAAGGACGACAATGGAGACTATCATTAAGAAGTAGTGATCATTGCCTTGTTCCGAGCCCGTTTAACTATATAACTGCATTATCACCACACTACATTGCACGTTTGCATGTTAGTTCGCACCAACACGAGAGGTACAGGTTTTACATAAGATGTCTAACGCAACTATATTGAAGTAAAGCTTGCAACGGAGACACGATCCAATGCACAACAACACTTGGAAGCTGAATCTTCTCAGCACTCGCCATCCTAGTTCGGCTCAACTAATAGCTCTAGTCCAGAGGACAGCAAGCTTGAGACCTCTTAGAGTCAACCCCTTCTCAGTCCATAAATTCGCTGAAAGCACCCAACCCTGATTTACAACAGACGTCTGAGCGCACGACTGATCCATCGGCACCGCAAGGTGCCAATGTGGTTGAGGAGAGGTCCGAGGAGGACGTAGATATTGTGATGAGTGACGTACCTGAGGCTCCTAATGTGATGGCAGGCGCCGTCATTGTTGACAATCCACCAGATTCGGGACGTTCGAGTGTGGATGAACCTGCCCTAAGGCGCATTTGCGCTATCTTGTGGGCCCATGTTCTAGTTCCCTAGAAAGGAGACTGGGCGCATGCTCCGCCAGAAGAGTATACCGCATGGAATAGGCATATGTGAATTGCAGGGTGCGTACCCCCATCTTGCGAATTTATCCACGACATGTTGAGTTACTACCATTTATGATCATATGCCTTCATTCTTGGTACCTGCCATTTGTTTACAGGTTACCTGCATGAGGAGACCATCGGGGAGGACATCCGGTTCTTGTTTCAGATCAAGGGGGGACCCAAGACTGCGCCTTCCCTCTACTTCCTAGAAGTAATAAACAGTGTCTGGTTCATTCAAGGGTCACGGACCAAGCTTGGATTGTTTAAGTCTGAGTGGTTCTTTGTTGGATGTCCTATAGGCTTTGCGAGACGATGGCTGGAGATAAGTAAGTATCCATGATGCTACTAGTTTGGTGTTGGTCGAGTTACGGACTTTGTGTTAACCTCGGTTTTCTGTAACAGGAATCCTGCCGATGCCAAAGGGAAATGAATACCAGGGATGTGTAGCGCGTTTGAAAGCTATTTCGAAGGAGGTTCACTCTATGGACAAAATTTTGGATGAGGAGGCCCTTCGCCGGACAAGATGTTGCCACGAAACCTAACAATGTTTAGGGCGGCCACTCTTAGAAAGGGGAGCAAAGATCCCGAGGAGGAAAAGTGCTCTCTGGGCCGTAAGCGGAAAGCTCCTCCTAATTTGACTAAACGACCTAAGGCTGTGAAGATCCAGGAGGGTGCTAGCACGAGCGGTGTTCATGTCGAGGAAACGGTTGCAAGAGGAAATGGTCCATCGCCTACTCTTGTCCCGCCTACGAATGTTAAGGCTAGAGCAGAAGCGTCGGTGAGGCCGGTTCCCCCGATAACCACTTCCGGGACCGCCACTTTATTGGAGAGAGAGAGGATAAGTTTAATTGGTTAGATGATGTTCTAGTCGGTATTCCATCGTCTTGGCCTAGTGGCACAAGTTCCGGAAGCTTGACTTTACCTGTTCGGGGGACAACTCCTCGCAGCGGGTCCCAATCTGGTCAGTGTAGAGCGCACTTAGGGCATACACTATAAGCACTTCATATCGCAGCATTTTCTTATGTGCCCAAAGTGCTTTGGCCTAATCTTTGACTCTGTTTTATATAGGTAAAATGGTTCATGGAGGTGGCGATGGTAGGTATCGAAGCCATGGATCGAAGGGTCGACGACCGCAAAAGAGTTCAGTCCTAAGTGGTTTCAAGAAAGGGGCCAAACTGCCTCCATCCTCCCGCCCTTGTGGTCACAGTAGAGATCATCGATATTAGAGACATTCGGAATCCCCACCACCGCTTCGATTGTCAGGAGCAGATTCAAGGTTTGAAAACGCGGGAACCAGATCGCAAACTTCGACGTTCCCCCTTCCTACCCCTCGGATGGAGACTGTCCACAGATCTACTAGTCAGGCTATACAGTTAGTGGATCAAAGACCACTGCGGGCGGGCACATCGAGGGGAGGACCGAAAGTTCCACAACTAACCAATGAAGAGAAGATGACCCTCTTGAAAGAGCGGTTCCCTAAGCATTACTTTATGGAGTTGACGTGGGTATTGGATCTTAACCTGATTCCTCGTGACAACATCGCTTTCGTCTGGAAGAAAGTATACCAGGCTTACCACTAGGCTGCAGAATTCAACAGGTACTATGGGAATCTCTCCGACCTGATTCAGGCCAAGAATATGGAGATTCAGAAGTAGGGCCCAACCATTGATGCGGAGCGGACAACTGTCCGAAATTTGGAGAAAGCGATAGGTGAGGGATGGCCTTACGTCGTAGGTGCTTTTTATGTTTGTAGTACCCCATTTGAAAGTTAATAAATTTTTGTTGTTGGCACAATGGAGATAAAGGAGTTACATGAGAGGCTGAAACGGGAGGCGAAGCACGCATCTTTGACTTTCAAGGATACATCGGCCTCATTGACAAATGAGAATACGACCCTCAAGAAGGATAAAGCAGGTCTGGAACAGCTTAACGCCCAATTGGAGAAGGACATTGAAAGAGTATCATAGCTTCAGACGGATAAAGAGATCCTAAGGAAGGAGAACAAGAGGTTCAGTTTTGAGAATGTAGAAACTCAGAGGCTAATGCAGGAGAATGCTGATCTGAAGAGACAACTTGAGGAGGCAAAAGAGATAAGTAAAAGGCCAAGGAAACTGCTCGAGATGCGTTGGGCCAGCTGGATAGAGTGAGGACCGAGCATGATAGAGAGGTAGAGGGGCTCAAAATTGCAACTGAGGATGCCGCGTCACCAGCGGAACTGGATTTGGAGCCCTATGTATGGGACATGTATGTCAAAGTTCTTAAGTACCGCGATCTTTCGTGGGTTGATGATTACTCTTGGGTACTAGAAAAAGTGTGGGAAAATTTGCTGGAATTTGAAGTCGACCTGCGTGAGGTGGATGCTATAGACGAAATTGATATCATGTTCTCCTACTTGAAAGAGAAAGAGCGCTTGATATTGTAGGAGGGTAGGCAGTTGATGAGGGACGATCCTGAGGTGGAATGGGTTGCCACGAGGGAAAGACCGTGGACACTGATAGTTCGGTGATGAACCATGAGTTCGGTGGAAGTAGCTCTTCCTGACAGTCAGCTGGGTCATCTGCTCCAACAACTAGCTTGCAAGTTCCAGCCCCCGTCGTACCTGAATACAACCCTGATCAGCCAGGGCTAGGACTTGAGAGTTTATCCCAGACAACGGGTGAGCGTTTGGCACTTGTTGGAACCGCGCCTCAGGTGTCAGTAGGGAAAGTCACACCCTCCTAATTACATAGAGGTATAAGTGTGCTAGAATAGAGCCGATTGATGAGCCTTTTCTTGGATGTGCAGGACCCTTTGGAGCCGAAATGACAGCGCGC
The DNA here is from genome assembly GCA_030737875.1 of Allium sativum. Classification (NCBI taxonomy): domain Eukaryota; kingdom Viridiplantae; phylum Streptophyta; class Magnoliopsida; order Asparagales; family Amaryllidaceae; genus Allium; species Allium sativum. Next base: position 836,624,334 of record CM060918.1, on the reverse strand, counting down.
CTGGACCGGGCTCAGTTTGGACAACCCAAGATTGGAATGGAGGGCTTCATGGGTCAATTGGCATAGGAGTTAGGACGTATATTACGTTTTCTGACGAGGATCTGCCACTATTTGGTTCTTATTTGGGAAGAGATGGGCATGAGGGCTAGGTGACGGAGTCTACCGATGCGGGTGAGCACACGATGCTGGGATGTTCGAAGAGCAGCAGGTCGGCTTACACGCCAAGGCTAAGTAACAAGAGCAGAAAAGGTGGCTGACGAGCTAGCCCGGAAGACGGATTCGGTAGATGCTAGGAGGAAAGCTGAACAAGATGCTGCAGCTAAGGTCCAAAGAGAAAGGGAGGCTACGACAAAGGAAAAGGCAGATGTAAATTCAAAGGCCGATGTTGAGGCCTCTAGGAAGAAGGAAGCAGAGACTTACGAATAGTTGCAGGAAGCGGAGGCTAGAAAACTCAAAGCTAGGAAGACAGGCCAGAAAAAGGTGGCTGTGAAGACCATACCAAAGGGGAATGAAGGCGCATCATCCATTCTTGTGCTTTCAAGCGAGGCTGTCCCTCCGCCTTTGAGAGAAAGTCCGCCTGATGATGAGATCACAGAGATCAATGATGACGAGGAGGAGATTCCGCTGGCATCTCTCAGGTTCTCTTCCCCATCTATAGGGAAGAAGGAGAAAGGAGGAAGTGGCCGCGGGAGGCGGAGGAAGAGAGGTGATGATCCATCAAGATGGGACTCGGGCAAGGAGAAGAAGGAAGGAGAGAAGGGGACCGAGGAAGTGGAGGAGGGCCAGCTGCCCAAGTGACCATGGCATTTGTCTTTTGGTGATGTAGGCCAATAGTATATGCGAATACGGCCCTCGCTTTTTGGCTTTTGGAAGCACGGTGTGGTTTTCATGTACACACTGTCATTAGAAAGAAAGATATCAAAGTATGTAGTTTTCTTTAATCATGTGAATGAAAGCAATAGTTAGTCTTTCTTATATCGCATCCATATTAAGTGTTTGAATGTTCGTCTTACGCATTCCAGCATCATGTACTTATACAAGCGTACTTGTTGTTACACTCAAACAAATGTGGCTAAAGGTTCTGCTTTGGGGTGCCCCGATCATGCAGAAGTCATGCTTTGGATTCGCTCTCGGGTTTCCCTCTAATTAGGGGCCCAACTTTTGTGGAATCCGGGTCAGGTGCCTTCGCTCTTGGACCTCCTAGAGGTCGTTGGTCCTAAGTCGTGAGAAGGTGTGGACGTCGTGTTGTCGTCCAATTTGGCTCTCCCTTGGTCAGATCGATCTTAGAGCGCAGGTACGTCGTTAATTAATCTAATGGTACTCCGATCTAGTCCCGGAGGGTCCGATGTAGTTATAGGAGTGATCGCGTTCATGCTAGCTTGGCCGATGGGTTGCTCTCAAGTCCGGAGACTGGGTGGCAGAACTGTAACACCCCATATTTTCTATTAATATTAAAATTAACATATTGAAGAGCACTTAATCTTTAAAAGAAGAATCAGATGAAACGGTTTATGTCATTGCGTTCATCTCGGAATTCTGCTTGAGATAGAGTCCGAGTTTGCGTGAATCAAACCCCGTATGAAGTAGTTATGGAGGTTAGAAGAAATAAGTTTAAATCAGAATTAAATTAAAATAATAATTAAATAATTAAAACAGATTTGAAGTTCACAATTCGTGAAAGCAGCTGAGCGGGTATCTCCCGCTCAGGGGTGTCGACCCTCCCCCTCCCCAAGGGGGTGTCGACATGGGAGTCGACCCTCATATATGGGTGTCGACATGGGTGTCGAACCCCCCTATAGGGGTCGACCCCTGCTGACTGTTCCGGACAGTGATGATTTTCTGAGTCGTAGGGCTACGTGGCGACTTCTGATTGGCCTGATGACACATTTTCTTGGACTAAATGGCGCTGATGACTCCTATGTTGATCTAAAGGCTCAAACTAATCCTATACTCCTATATAATCACATCAAACCTTAACCCTAAACCTCATAATTCTACTCTATCATCCCACCATGTTGTCCCTCTCTAAACTAGCCTAACCTCCATCTTCTCCAAACTAGAAATCAAATTAGAGAGAGAGCTTCAAATCAAAGTAGAGGATTTCTTTTTCAATCAACAAAGAAAGATTAGAATCGCTACAAAGTCAACTAATTCACTTTTCTAATCCTATCACTGTAAGTTCAGTTATTATTCAGATTTGAACACCTAACAGAAATCATGACTGTAATAATCGGATCTAGAACTATGCCTAATAATCAATTCTGATTCATGCTTATCCTTTGTCAAATCTTAATAACCTATGCTTATGAGACTGTTGTGATTGAAACAACGGAACCTATCATGTTGTACACCACTATGCCTAATTGGGAGATAATCAATTCCGATTCATGCTTATCCTTTTGTCAAATTAGAATTACCTATGCTTATGAGACTATTGTGATTGAAACAATGGAACCTATCATGTTGTACACCAAATTAGTGATTATCTTATGTTCAATTCTATCGAATCTTTATGCCTATGTTGTAACTTGCTCAGTTTGTCGATACTTATTGTTAATATACAACATGCCTATTGGAAACATGATTCTTGGATATTGGCTACACATTTACATGCCTATTTTGTTTCTTATGTCAATTCTTGTGTTCCTTCTCTATTCCCCTTTTTGTTTTATTTTATGAATACTAGGTTCATTCGGAACCTAGATTGAATCTCGTCGAACGTACGATTGAAACGCGGGGAATTGGATATTACTTAGTTGAGTAATTTTGGGCATAACAAGAAAATGTGGCATTACTTGAATTGACTAAAATTGTGGGTAATTAGCATATAAAAATCTAGATTTGGACATGTATGGTAAATATGTAATTTGGCTAAAAGATGAACATGCCTAACATGAGTTTAGATTGAGTTGCGGTGTAAGGCTTCCCGGAACCACTAGGCACATCCAGCGACCGCAACAACAGATCTAATGTGAGAGGTTAGCGCATTAAGCCCAAAACCCGAGGTTAGAATGAGTTTGCGGTAGAAGTCTTTCCGGAACTGCCCGGCACATCCAACAACCGCAAACAACAATTCTAATGTGAGAGGTTGAGGCATTAATGAATGAATTAATGCTAATGAACGGACATGCTAAGAATGGTTGGGCTAAGTTAACTTAGGCAACACTTAACCAATGCAACATGTTAATTAAACAAATGGGTGGGGTTAGCTTAAATGGAGAGCACTTAACCATTATAACAGGTTGATTAGGAAACCCTAGTAACGGGGACCCATTTCAGCAGTAACCAACATAGATGTATCATGGTACCCTGAACTAGGCAGGGTGGGGCACGATTACTGAGCTGATTATAAGCGGTCAAAATAGCGGAGGGTGGTGCATCAGTGTAGGTTCCGACGGAGTACGGGCGTGCACATACTCCGGAGTGGAAAAATCAGGCATTGGGCATCAGTAATTATACACTATGCATCTTGAATTGTGTTGGGTTGCCACCATAGGGATTGATACACCCCATGGTGGGACTAGCACAGGTATCTACAAACAAGCGGGGCCGAATGACACAAGTAATAAATGCATGAAAGTAGAAGCCGATTGATAAAGGGATCATTTTATTATGAACACATTGTGCTAGTTGAAACATTTGTTAGTAGGTGCAGAGAAATAGAAATGAGTGCGATAGCATATTCAGTTTATATTGCCTTATGTTATCTTGTCACTATGGTATTGTCCTATATTCATTTTATTCACGTCACGATCCTTTTTCTTGTTTACATGCTGAAAAATCACTGGACTTACCAGACTTATGATTGACCCATTATCTTTTGTCTTCTTTTCTTCTGTTTCTCCCTAGGTCCGTAGGGAAGGAATACTTCAGCTTTGTTCAGACCTTTTCCATCTTGAAGGGAGTAGATGTATTGCTTGGATTCTCTTTTCTATGGCTATGGCTGTGGTTACACTTTTATTGGGGATTTATGCCGCTTTACTACTGCTTTATGCTTCATTATGTATTTTGAGTTTTTAATCAAGACAAAAGTTTTACTGTAATAACTCGGAAGTTAGGTTTTGAGACAATGGTTGTAATATTTTGACCATACCACGTTGCTTATGAAATAATTCCAGTTTTTCCACTTTTTATATGTCTGTCTTGTAAATTATCTATATCTTTTACCTATAATGCTTCACCGAAGTTAATGCATTCCCTTTGCAAGTGACCTTAACGGAGGTGGGGTGTTTCACTTGGTATCAGAGCTGATGGTTACTAGATCAGATAAAAGTTTTTGTAAACTATTTTTCAAAAAAGAAGTATTAAAGAAGCATTTTCAAGAAAAGTGTTGTTTTATTTTAAAGGCGTATTCCCCAAAGCCATGTGCACTGCCTTTCTATCCTTTTTTTTTAAACCTTTTCGTTTTGTTTCAGCATGTCTGGGGATCTTAATCTTCCCGAGGGCGTACAGATACCCAGCTGATTCAGAAGGTATCTCGAGGCTAGGGCTAATGTCGCAGGCCCAACAGACGTTCCTCCTCCCTCAGCTGCAGTAGTTCCTCCTCCTCCTCCTCCTCCACGTGTGAATGCTTTCTCGAAGATATGTAGAGACTTTCGAGCTATGGGCGGAAAGAACTTTAATGGGACTGAAACATTCGTGGAAGCAAGAAATTGGCTCAAGGAAACAGAAGATTTGTTTGTTATCTTCGAAGTGGACGATAGGCAGAAGATACAATTGGCTGTATGGTTACTTAAAGACGAAGCCTCTATTTGGTAGGAAGTTACTAATGCTAAAATACCAGCTGAGACTTGGGAGGATTTCAGAATGAGGTTTGAAATGAAGTTCCTCTCGCAAGCTGAACGAAGCCTACAGATGGAGATGTTCTTAGCACTCAAACAGGGAAGCCTATCGGTTAAGGAATACGTCAACTAATTCAACCAGCTGTCTAGATTCGGACTGGAGTTGGTAAACACTCCACATAAAAAGGCTCTCCGTTTCGTTAAAGGGTTGAATGAGCCACTACACAGCCTAGCTATGTCCCATATACCTATGGGTGCGACTTATGAGAGACTGGTGGATATGGCACTGTTACAGGAGGAAAACGAGGATGGGAAGAAAGAGACAAAGGTGGAAGGACCTCTAGACAAGAAGTGGAAGGATCACAGAATAAGAAGACGGATTCTAAGAAGGGCAGGAAGAATAACAAACCCTATGACAAGAGGAAGTGTAACTTTTGTGGCATACCTGGACATCTGATTAAGGACTGCAGAAAGAAGAAGAGGATGATGGGTAGTTGTTTTCAATGCGGCAAGACAGGACATGTGGCTAAGGATTGCCCAAGGAGGCAAGGGCAGAGGAATGGATCTACTTCTGGAGGGCAGATCCACGCTCTCATTGCACCTCCGCAAGAAAGAGGTAGAAATGTTTCTGTTGAGAGTTTATTTTATCTTTCTGATCATCCAGTTCGTACTCTTTTTGATTCTGGCGCATCGCACTCTTTTATATCTACTGCTTTAGTTGAATCTCTGCACCTAGATACCAGTATAGTAGAGGATCCCATGGTTGTTTCAAATCCAATTGGGGGTTCAACTTATTTGTCAATGATTTGTTTGTATTTGGAAATTTCTATACTAAGCGTTGGGTTTAGATGTAATGTTTATATTTTGGGTTTCACGGGCTATGGGTTGATTCTAGGTATGGATTGGTTATCCAGTAATGGTGCCATCCTCGATTGTGAAAAGAGGGTGGTTAGACTTATGACTCGCCTCGGTAATACTCTCGAAATCTCTTGCAATCCCATGAATTCTGTTATGCTTAGCTACCTAGAATCTCTTGAAGCGTCTGTTGAAAACTTGCAGTCTGTTAGAGTTGTCCGTGAATACTCGAATGTCTTTGAAGAGGTGAAGGGTTTACCTCCGAAGCGAGAGATAGACTTCCGCATATACCTGGTTGATAATGCAAAACCCGTTGCTTTACCTGTTAGACACATGGCTCCAAGGGAAAGGAAGGAGCTCAGCAAGTAAGTTAAAGAGTAGCTCGAAAAGGGGTTCATAAGGCGGAATATTTCTGAATGGGGTGCTCCAGTAGTGTTTGCAACCAAAGCGGATGGTTCGCTTCGCCTATGCGTGGATTATAAGGAGCTAAACAAGCTGACCAAGAAGAATAGGCACCCACTTCCAAGAACAGACGACTTGTTTGACCAGCTCGTAGGTGCATCAGTTTTCTCCCAATTAGATCTGGCCACCAGATTTCATCAGCTAAGAGTGGCTGAAGACAACATAGATAAGACTGCGTTCAGGACCCTGGATGGTTTCTTCGAATGGCCTGTCATGCCTTTCGGCTTGACAAACGCACCCACCTATTTCATAGACTTGATGAGTAGGGTGTTCAGGGAGTTCCTTAATAAATTTGTAGTGGTCTTCGTGGACGACATTTTAATCTTCTCAAAAAGTGAGGAAGAACATGCTTTACATTTAAGGGAAGTTATGGATACTCTTCGAGCATATCGGCTGAAAGCAAAATTCTCCAAATGCCATTTTTGGAGAGAAGAAGTAAAATTTCTTGGACATGTGGTGTCCAAAGAGGGGATAGCTATGGATCCCGTAAAAGTGGTTGCGGTGCAAGATTGGAAGATTCCAAGGAATGCAACTGAAGTACGAAGTTTTCTCGGACTAGCGGGCTATTACAGAAGGTTCATTAAAGACTTTGCAAAGATCTCAGCCACACTTACAAGATTGACAAAGAAGAACATAACTTTTGCCTGGGATTTGGATTGTGATGTCGCTTTCCAATGATTAAAAAGGGCTCTGACAACAACCCCAATTCTGACATTGCCTGATGGGAGTAAGATGTTTACAGTATACACAGACGCATGCAGTACATGATTAGGCACTGTCCTAATGCAAGAAGGCAAGGTACTTTATTATGGGGGAAGGCAGTTGAAGGTACATGAGAAGAACTACCCAACTCATGATTTAGAGCTAGCTGCCATTGTTTTCGCTCTTAAGTCATGGCGTCATTACCTACTAGGAGAATGGTTTGAATTGCTTACTGACCATAAATCATTAAAGTACCTTTTCTCACAAAAAGATCTTAACTTAAGACAAAAAAGGTGGATGGAGTTTCTTGCCTCATACGATTTTGAGATTGTTTATACCCCTGGCAAGGGCAATGTGGTAGCAGACGCCTTGAGTAGGAAAAAGCTGACCTTAAGTCCTCTTATTGTGGAAAGGCAAAGCTTGGATTACATAGTAACTTTTGACTTTAGACCCTCTTTTGAGTTTGTACCTGGTTTGTTAGCAACGCTAGAGATGCGGCCTACGCTTTTGGACTCAATAGGAACTGCGCAACGTGAAGGCTCTCAGATAGTTGATATGATGGATAAGTTAATTAGAGGTGAGACTTCTAGTCACCTTAATAGATACTCCATCGATGACAAGGTTTGGTTGAGACGGGATGGAAGAATATGTGACCCACAAACAAGGGATTTGTTGAAGAAAGTTCTCGAAGAAGAACACCATTCTAAGTTGACCATACACCCAGGTGGAGACAAGATGTATAAAGACATAAAAAGGGTTTTCTTTTGGAATGGCATGAAGAAGGATGTAGCTGAATTTGTCTCAAAATGCTTGATATGCCAGCAAGTCAAGGCGGAGCAGAAGAAGCCTGGTGGTCTGCTTCATCCTCTAGAGGTCCCACAGTGGAATGAGATAGTATTTCGATGGACTTTATAGATGGGTTTCCTAGGTAAGGAAGGGGCAGTACCAGTATTTGGGTAATAGTTGACAGGCTCACTAAAAGCGCTCACTTTATACCTATTAAGAGTAGGAGGACTGCCTCATCATTAACATCCATTTATCTTAAAGAGGTAGTTCGACTGCATGGGATACCCTCTAGCATAGTAAGTGATCGAGATCCTATCTTTACGAGTGAGTTTTGGAAGAGTTTGCAAGAGGCTATAGGCACACAGCTATGCTTAAGCACTGCCTATCACCCTCAAACCGATGGTCAGATGGAAAGGATGAACAGAGTGTTAGAAAATCTCTTGAGATTGTGCATTCTTGATTTTAGAGGAACAAGGGAGGATCATCTTGCTTTGGTGGAGTTCTCCTACAACAATATCTACCAAGCCACCATAGGCATGGCACCCTTTGAAGTTTTATATGGAAGACCATGCCGATCACCAACCTGTTGGTGGGAGTCTACAGATAAGCTCATACTTGGGCCCGACATGATTAGAGAAACTTCAGAGAAAGTGGACTTGATACGAAGACGAATGAAGACCGCACAAGATGGACAGAAATCCTACGTGGATAAAAGAAGGACCGACCTTGAGTTTGAAGTTGGAGACAGGGTTTTCCTTAAAGTATCTCCTTTGAGGAATGTCATTCGCTTTGGATCCATAGGGAAATTGGCACTAAGGTTTGTAGGGCCATTTCCTATCATTGAGAGGATTGGGACGATGGCTTATAGAGTAGAGATGCCCGAAAGATTGGATGGAGTTCATAATGTTTTTCGTGTTTCTCATCTACGAAAGTGCTTACATGAGTCTGTGGAAGTTGTGGAGCCAAGCATACTTGAGGAAGTAGAAGTGGAAGGAGAAGCGACGGTGAGAAGAGTTCCAACTCGTATCTTGGGAACAGAAGTTAAAAAGCTACGCAATCGTGAGGTCAAGCTAGTAAAAGTACAATGGAGTGACGCTGAAGAAGACGCGACTTGGGAGATCGAAGACAAGTTACACACAACCTACCCTTATCTTTTTGAGGGTACATCCTTGATCCCTTTTTCCATAAGTTTACGCATGCTTGTATCTATCTTTTAAGTATATCTCCTCGGTCCTATCCCTAATCCTTAGGTAGAAACCAATGGATGTAAACAAGTATTTGAAACATGTTATGATTGATGGTTGCAAGTGGTTGCTAGTGGTTGCTCGTGGATGCGTATACACACACATTAGGTACTAGATCGGCTCGGTCATTTTCGTATCGCATATGCATATATGTATTTGTATATGGATTGAAACTTGATGTGTTATCATATGGATGTTGCATTTGTATGAATGATTGTGCACTCATGTAGAAGTTATAAGGTATGATTAGGAATAATTGCATACATAATGGACTCATGGCACTGACATAATTCGCATTAAGGAGGTCAACTGAATCAGTAGACCACCTAATTTTGCATTAGATAAGGACATATACACACACTATGCATATGATCATGAAAGCATTAGAAATCTTATTGAGGACAGTGGATGCCTATGATTGATGGTTGAGTAGATAGATGTTGGATGTTAGGATACATTCTTCTTAACTCAAAGATTTCGGGGATGAAATCCCTTAAGGAGGGGAGAATGTAACACGCCGTATTTTCTATGAATATTAAAATTAACATATTTAAGAATACTTAATTTTTAAAAGAAGAATTAGGTGAAATGGGTTATGCCATTGTGTTCGTCTTAGAATACTGCTTGAGATAGAGTCCGAGTTTGCGTGAATCGGACTCCGTATGAAGAAGTTATGGAGGTTAGAAGATGTAAGTTTAAATTAGAATTAAATTAAAATAATAATTAAATAATTAAAACAGATTCGAAATTCAAATTTCTGGAAAGCAGCTGAGCGGGAAATCTCCTACTCAGGGGTGTCGACCCCCCCAAGGGGTGTCGACATGGGAGTCGACCCCCTATGGGTGTCGACATGGGTGTCGACCCCCTGTAGGGGTCGACCCCTGCTGACTTTTCTGGACAGTGACGATTTTCTGAGTCGTAGGGCTACGTGGTGACTTCTGATTGGCCTGATGATGCATTTTCTTGGACTGGATGGCTCTGATAACTCCTATGTTGATCTAAAGGCTCAAACTAATCTTATACTCCTATATAATCACATCAAACCTTAACCCTAAACCTCATAATCTTATTCTATCATGCTACCATGTTGTCCTTCTCTAAACTAGCCTTGCCTCCATCTTCTCCAAACTAGAAATCAAATTAGATAGAAAGAGCTTCAAATCAAAGTAGAGGATTTCTTTTTCAATCAACAAAGAAAGATTAGAATCTCTACAACGTCAACTAATTCACTTTTCTAATCCTATCACTGTAAGTTCAGTTATTATTCAGATTTGAACACCTAATAGAAATCATGACTGTAATAATCGGATCTTGAACTATGCCTAATAATCAATTCTGATTCATGCTTATCCTTTGTCAAATCTGAATTACCTTTGCTTATGGGACTGTTGTGATTGAAACAATGGAACCTATCATGTTGTACACCACTATGCCTAATTGGGAGATAATCAATTCTGATTCATGCTTATCCTTTTGTCAAATTTGAATTACCTATGCTTATGAGACTGTTGTGACTGAAACAATGGAACCTCTCATGTTGTACACCAAATTGGTGATTCTCTTATGTTCAATTCTATCGAATCTTTATGCCTATGTTGTAACTTGCTCAGTTTGGCCATACTTATTGTTAATGTACAACATGCCTACTGAAAACATGATTCTTGGATATTGGCTACACCTTTACATGCCTATTTGGTTTCTTATGTCAATTCTTGTGTTCCTTCTCTATTCCCCTTTTTGTTTTGTTTTATGAATACTAGGTTCATTCGGAACCTAGATTGAATCTCATCGAACATACGATTGAAATGCGGGTAATTGGGTATAATTTAATTGAGTAATTTTGGGCATAACAAGAAAATGTGGCATAACTTGAATTGACTACAATTGTGGGTAATTGACATATAAAAATCTATATTTGGACATGTATGGTAAATATGTAATTTGGCTAAAAGATGAACATGCCTAACACGAGGTTAGATTGAGTTGTGGTGTAAGGCTGCCCGGAACCGCCCGGCACATTTAGCGACTGCAACAATAGATCTAATGTGAGAGGTTAGCGCATTAAGCCCAAAACGCGAGGTTAGAATAAGTTTGTGGTAGAAGTCTGCCCGGAACCGCCCGGCACATCCAGCAACCGCCAACAACAGTTCTAATGTGAGAGGTTGAGGCATTAATGAATGAATTAATGCTAATGAACGGACATGCTAAGAATGGTAGGGTTAAGTTAACTTAGGCAACACTTAACCAATACAACATGTTAATTAAAGTGATGGGTGGGGTTAGGTTAAATGGAGAACACTTAACCATTATAACATGTTGATTAGGAAACCCTAGTAACGGGGACCCATTTCAGCAGTAACCCACATAGATGTATCATGGTACCCTGAACTAGGCAGGATGGGGCACGATTACTGGGCTGATCATAAGCGGTCAAAATAGCGGCGAGTGGTGCGTCAGTGTAGGTTCTGACGGAGTACAGACGTGCATGTACTCCGGAGTGGAAAAATCAGGCACTGGGCGTCAGTAGTTATACACTGTGCATCTTGAATTGTGTCGGGTTTCCACAATAGGGATTGATACACCCCATGATGGGACCAGCATAGGTATCTACAAAAAAGCAGGGCCGAATGACACAAGTGGTAAATGGATGCGAGTAGGAGCCGATTGATAAAGGGATCATTTTATTATGAACACATGGTGCTAGTTGAAACATTTGTTAGTAGGTGCAGAGAAATAGAAATGAGTGCGATAGCATATTCAGTTTATCTTGCCTTATGTTGTCTTGTCACTATGTTATTGTCCTATATTCAGTTTACTCATGTCATGATCCTTTTTCTTGTTTACATGCTGAAAAATCACTGGACTTACCAGACTTATGTCTGACCTGTTTTCTTTCGTCTTCTTTTCTTCCGTCCCCCCCCCCCCCCCCCAAAAGTCCGCCGGGAGGGAATACTTCAGCTTAGTTCAGACCTTTTCCAGCTTGAAGAGAGTAGTTGTATTGCTTGTATTCTCTTTTCTTGGGCTATGGTTGTGGTTACACTTTTATTGGGGATTTATGTCGGTTTACTACTGCTTTATGCTTCTTTATGTATTGAGTTTTTAATCAAGGCAGAAGTTTTATTGTAATAACTTGGAAGTTGGGTTTTGAGAAAATGGTTGTAATGTTTTGACTAGACCACGTTGCTTATGAAATACTTCCAGTTTTTCCGTTGTTTTTATGTCTATCTTGTAAATTATCTGTATCTTTTACCTATAATGCTTCACCGAAGTTAATGCCTTCCCTTTTTGAGTGACCTTAAAGGAGGTGGGGTGTATCAGGAATGATTTATACTCGGCCTCGTCATTGATTCGAGGCTGGAGCTGTATCCGGATCCAGATCCGGTGGATCGGATGGAGCTGAGGGAGTGGTTGATTTCACATTAGCTTAGCTGATGGGCTGCCCCAAGTCTGGAGATTGTGTAGCAGGACGAATTATACTCGGCCTTGTTGTTGGCTCTGGACCAAGTGGTATTATTTATACTCGGTCTCATCATTGATTCGAGACTCGACTGGGATTATTTATACTCGGTCTCATCGTTGATTCGAGACTCAAGTGGGATTATTTATACTTGGTCTTGCCGTTGATTCGAGACTCGAGTAGAGGTACGGGATCCCTTGCTCGGGATGCCGATCCGGCGTTTTGTGTGTTTGTGTGTGCAAGCTAGTTATGATGGCTAATCGAACAAAACAGGCAGTAGGTAAATGCATCAAGAGCATGGAGAACCAAACACTATCTTTACTAATAACTTTGGCAGTAACAGCCTTTACAATGCCTTGAATTTAAAGAAAACAAAACAATGTTGAAAAGCGGAAAATTTGTACACTAAGTTATGTGAAGTAGCGGTGAATATGTTCGTTGTTCCTTGCCCTTGGGAGTTCAGCGCCATCGACGGTCGCTAGCTTGAAGGCTCCATCTACAAGCCTTTGTTGTATTACGGACCCTCCCATCAAGGACTGAGGCCAGTCGATGTGGGAAAGATCTACTTCAGGAGGAGGTCGCCGACAATGAGGTCCTTGGGACGGACTCTAGAGTTGAAGTATCGGGCGACTCGTTGGCGCCGAGCAGCAGCTCTGAGCTTGGCTTCATTCCTTTTCTCTTCGAGCAGGCCAAGCGACTCTAAGAGGATATCTTGGTTGGTCTTCGAAGCATAGTAAGTGACTCGATGAGACTGAAGCTTTAGCTCAATGGGAATGACAACTTCAGATCCGTAGGCGAGAGCGAAAGGGGTGTGACCGGTCGTTGACTTGTGGGTGGTCCGGTAGGCCCATAGGGTAAGAAGGAGTTCTTCAGTCCACAAGCCTCCAGCCTTTTCCAAACACTTCTTGATGATGGACTTGATCACTTTGTTGACAGCCTCGACTTGCCCATTGGTTTGAGGATGAGCTACCGATGAGAATCTCTTCTCGATGTTATGCAGTTGTAGAAAGTTTTGAACTCTACGCCATCGAACTGGGTTCCATTGTCAGATATGATAGCCTGGGAAACTCCATATCGTGTGATGATGTTGCGGACGACGAAGTTGATTACCTTCTTAGTGGTGATTGTGTAGAGGGCCTCGTCCTCTGCCTATTTGGTAAAGTAATCCACCACGACGATGGCATAACGTGCCCCCTCTGGCCATTTGGAGAGAGCCGATGATGTCTGTTCCCTACATGGAGAATGGCCAAGGGCCGACCATTTGTGTCAACTCGTCAGGTGGGGCTCTTGGAATCTTGGAGAATATATGGCACTTGTCGCACTTACGGGCATAATCTGCTGTATCTTGGTTAAGTGTCAGCTAGAAATAACCGTGTCTGAGAATTTTATTTGCTAGAGTTTTCCCCACGGTCTAGTCGCTGCACTCTCCTTCATGTACGTCTAGTAACACGCGTTCGTCATCATTGTGGGCTATACACCGCAGTAACGGAATAGGGAATCCCCTGTGGTAGAGCACCCCATCCAGAACGATGTAGCGAGATGATTTTTGGGTGAGTGCTCGTCTTTACGGTGCTCGGGGAGGATTCCATGCTGTTGGTAGTTTCTGATTGGCGACTTCCACGAATCAGGCTCGGGCTCGGTCTCCTTCGTTGCTACCAAATCAGTCTGCATCTTATCAATGCTCGGAGAGTCAAGTACTTCGACAGGGGAAAGCAGCATTATTTGCACATCCCCAGAGCTTACTAGCTTGGATAAGGAGTCAGCCTTTTCATTTTGTCCTTGAGGGATGCACGTGATGAGGTAGTGGTTGAAGTTAGCGAAGAGCTAGTGAACCCGAGAGAGGTAGAGAACGAGCCATGCCCCTTGGCTTGATACTCTCCCAGTACCTATCATATGACGAGAAGTGAGTCCGAGTATATTTTAATTGCCTTGGTGTTGAGTTCAATTGCAATTTTGAGTCCAGTTATCAATGCTTCATACTCGACGTCATTGTTGATAGCATGAAAGTCAATTTTCAGAGCATAGCATATCGGTTGTGCCTAAGGAGTGATGAGCATGATTCCGGAACACTGGTCGTTAGAGGATCTGTCCACATAGAGTTTCCATTGGGTTTCTGGATTTTCAGTGTCCTCCAGAGGAGGGTCTTTCGGAATGGTGAACTCCACGATGAAGTCGGCGAGGGCTTGTCCGAGGATGGCCTGATGAGGGATGAAAGTGATCTCGAACTAGCTTAGCTCAATGTTCCAATTCAGAAGTCGTCCAGACGCCTTAGGTCGTTGCAAGACCTGTCATAGCGGCTAGTCGATGAAAACTTTGTTGGGATGAGATTGGAAGGCCGCAACTTCCAGGAAGAGATCAACAGGCAATAGGCCAACTTCTCAAGCTTAAGATAGTTCTTTTCTACCTCCATCAGCCTCTTGCTGACGTAGTAAACGGGTCGCTAGACACGACCTTCAATGTGCATGAGCGCTAAGCCAACTGCCTACAGGGAACAACCAAATAAATATATAAGCCCTCATGATCCATGAGTTTGGACATGATATGTGGTCTCTCTAAGTGATTCAGGAGGTCCTGGAATGCGACAATGAACTCCGGTGTCCATGAGAAATTGTGCTTCCCTCTTCTAAGAAATTCGAAAAAGGAAATGCACTTGTTAATTGCTTTTGAGATGAATCGACTTAGGGCGGCGACCTTCCAATTTAAACTCTGAACATCCTTAATGCTTTGAGGGGCTTGGATGTCCCATATAGCTTTGATCTTATCTGGATTGGCTTCGATGCCTCGCGAATTGACAATGAAATCCAAACGAAAATAGCATTTCAAGGGATTAAGTTTCATGCCAAATTGGCGGAGGAAACTGAATATTTTGAAGAGGTCACGGACGTGATCGTTCGACATCCTCAATTTAATGAGCATATCGTCCACGTTGACCTCCATGGATCTCCCAATCTGATTCTTGAAAATGAAGTTGGCCAGTCGTTTGTATGTGGCTCCAGCGTTCTTGAGACCAAAAGGCATGACAAGATAGCTGCAGAGTTCGAGGTAGGTTATGAAAAAAGTATGATCCTGATCAAGGAGGTACATCGGAATCTGATGGTAGCATGATTAAGCATACGTGAAGGACAAGAGCCGGTAGCCGGCTGTTGAATCGATAAGCTGATCGATTTTCGGGAGTAGGAAATGTCATTAGGGCACGCCTTGTTCGAGTCGGATAAAATCGACACATGTTCGCCACTTGTTGTTGAGTAGCCTATTAACCTCTTCTCTGAGTGTTGTTGACCTGTCAATCCCTAAGATTCGGCGCTTTTGTTTGACTGGAAGTTGCAAGGGAATAATGGCGAGCCTATGACAAGCGACTCTTGGGTCGATGCCACACATGTCAGAGTGTGTCCACGCGAACACGTCTAGGTTGGCTCTTAAGAATTCCACGAGCTCTTCCTTTATAGTGGGGTGGAGTCGTGATCCCATTTTCAAGACCTTCGTCGGATTATAGGGACTGATCGGAACATCCACCATTGGTTTTACCCGGGTGGCCCTTTCGGAATCGCGCTCTTCTTCCTCCCTTGGATCAAGATCGTTGGAAAGAGGGCAGTGGCGCCTGAGCTCGAACTAAGATGCCTCTGGTTGCTATGAGGAGACAGTCTTGCTGCAAGAAGGTAGAGGCACGTTCTTTCCCTTGTCCTTATTGCATGTGTTCCTCCACTCTATGAGGTAGCAATCTCAGGCTATGGCTTGGTCGCCTTTGACTGTGCCGATCCCATTCTCTGTTGGGAATTTCATTAGTAGGGGCCACGGTGATATGCAGACTCGGAATTCTATGAGGAAAGGGGTTCCCTAGAAAACATTGTATAGAGAGATGATGTTAATGAACACATAGTTGAGGATGCAGACCCAGCTCCGATTCCCTTCTCTAAATTCTACGTGAAGGTCTACCATGTCGGCGGGGTGATTAGTGGATCCATTAAAGATGTGAATTGTTGTATGATAGCGCTTCAAGTCTTTGGCCACCAATCTCATCTGTTCGTAGGCCGCCTTGAACATGATATTGACCGAGCTTCCTGAATCAATAAGGTTCCTTCGTACGAAAGCTGGGATAATTTGAGAAGAGATGACGAGGTGGTCTATGGTTGGGATCTCGATTCCTGTGGACTCACTCTCTCTAAAGATGATATCATCCCCCATTGTCTTTTGAAGTTTTGCATGGATTGATTAGTCCATAGTAGAATAAGCTTCGTATGTGGCATGCTTAATAGAGTTGGCGTATCCTTCCATTTTGCGGAAGCTGTCATGCGTGGGGTGGGGACAACCACAGATAGTGTTGATCACGAGATTCAGAGGAAGAGGTCTCCGAGATGGTGCGTCTCACTCGGGGATTGTTTTGAGCAAGCTAAAGTTGAGCGATGATGTGTTGACTCTCTTGAATTTGATGCATCAGGTCAATGTTGTTTTCAACGCCTGGTTGAGTTGAAGAGCCATGTTTTCATACTACTTATTCAGCGCGTAAATCTGCACTTGAGTTACAGGGACTTCGGGGTCTGCAGCCGAAAGGATGTCCATTTTGGCCGGGGTATCCTCCAGCTGATGTTGTTGGGATGCTTCAACTTCGACTGCAGTAGAGGAGCCAATCATCATATTCTTTGGTCGCTTAGCCATCGCAAGAAGACTTGGTGGCAGGTTAAAGAAGGAACATAAAGCACGTCGGAATCAAGATGTAGATGAACGACAAAGAAGCGAGTCTTAGTTCTCAATGAAAGCACCAGAATGTTGACACCAAAAAATACCGTCAGCACCGAAGATTCTTAATTGAGAATATGATTTCATGTAAGGAAAGTAAGTGCAGAAAAGCAGGAAAGCAGTAAATGACACTTGAGATTTATAGTGGTTCGGTCCCATGAAGGGCCTACGTCCACTTTGGAAGGACTGCTGATATTTTATTGACAACAATGATTTAAAAGCTTCGAGCCCCTTTTAGGCATCTAATTACAAGCATTTCCATGTAATTTGAAGTCATAGTTCCCATATGTGATTATAGGGAAAAATTCAAATTTGTCCTTCTTCTACCTCAAAGCAAAGATGCCATTAGAGAGCTCCCTTGAATATCTAGGGTGATGTCAAATCAACAATTTTCCAACCCTTGCAACAAATGAGCTTGGGGGTATTTATAGTGTAGTGGCTAGGTAGGAGTAGGTAAAATTTGGGGACCACGTAGCAGAAAATAGCATCCCAGAACAACGCACCCAAAGAAAATCGCATCACCCAATTTTAATAGAGGAAGAAATCGCATCCCCATGTGTGATGCAATTTTCGCATCCCAACTGATGCGAAAATCATATCCCGGGGGGTGCGATGTATTTTTTAGTGGTCATAGGGTCGTCGCATCCCTATGATTCGATGATGTCGCATCAGGGGGATGCGATAATGTCGCGTCGGAGGGATGTGATATCATCACATCCGATAGATGTGATAGCATAGTATCCGTAGGATGTGATATTGTCGCTTCTGAGTGATGCGATGTTATCGCATCCGAGTGATGCGATATCATCACATCAGTGGGATGCGATGATGTCGCATCCGAGGGATGCGACGATGTCGCATCCGAGGGATGTGATATCTTCATATCTGAGGGATGCAACAATAGCGCACCTGAGGGATGCAATAAGAGGAAGGGTGTCACGATCTTAGTGAGGCGATGAGGGCCACGGGGTAATGTGAGGCGACTGCATGTTTATATGGAGAGGATGTGAGGCTTTTAATTGTTCGATCTCTCTTCTGCTTGAGGTGTCAACACTGTGGCAACACTTCGAGCTTTAGTGTTGCACGACGTGTTGAGTCGAGTGGGTCTTGTGAACTTTTGGGAACCATACAAAAATACCTGTTAATAGACTAAAGGAACTTTGTCATTAAATCTCTGTTATATATTTCTTTTTGTCTTAAGAAAGTTGAGCAAGAGGGTCTTCCGACAAGATTATTGACACTAATTGAGACCTTTAATTAATGTGTAAAAAGATATGAATCAATTCTTGAAAAATAAATTCTATAATTCATATGGAAGTTACAAGAACATCAATTCAAAGTACATTCACAAATTTGAATTAGCATCTACGGTCCTATGGTCTTGTCCTTTAAGAGGAGGGGTAGGGAGTTTACCAAACAATTTTGAATGAAACGTCCTGCTTTCTCGAAGAAGTTGATTCATCTTTCTCTTTGTCAAGAAAACTAAAACGAAATCGGGTGCATAACATGAGAAGTCTGTGCAATTCCTTGAGAAAGCAGTGTCTTCTCAATTTTGAGTTCTTAATTAATGAACAATTTTCTTCATAATCTCTCCTTAACGTTGAAAATATTGAAAGGAAATTATGAGTAACGTGACTCCCTGGAAAATTCGTTTTCTACCATAACACGATAAAATGATTCTAAGAATAATAGAGTAAAGCAATAGAGTCTTCATATTATTCAAAAAAATTACAATGATTATAGATTTTTAATCTAATTTATACAAAAATTGAGTCCTTAAACATTTCAAAAATAATTTTTTTCCATATAGTAACCAAAAAATTTCATGGTAAAAACAATTGACGTAAAGCAAGCTCTCGGCAAATTAAAGTTCCTCCAGTAGTGGTTCTTAAATTCCCTATTCTCCTTCGGCATCCATTTTATTTCGAAGGTACGTTCTTTCATGCGAGTGACTGCTTCATCATACTCGCAGGTCGCCAAGGTTGAAGTGTTTCTATTAGACCTATACTATTCACCAGATAAGTTATTATTCCCTTTGGTATAGTTATTTTATTTACTTTACAAAAAATACTTATTTCTAACTATTTATCATTGAATGAAGCCTAAGGATTCCTTTTAATTTGAAGTTGTTCAAAAGGTATCTAAGTTTCTATTAGCCAAATAAAATTTTTGGTATAAAATACTTTACTTGAGAAACTGAAATTAGAGAATGAAAGCATGTGTTGCTTCCCTTTTCGATCTCTAATGTTGGGTTCTTTCTTAGAAACATGAGGTTTAGTAGGTTCCTATTTTTTTGCGCTATCAGAAGGAACAATGGATTTTTCACTCTTCGAAACATGTCGCCTTTCGAAAGACGGGAACCTTCATAATTACTTCCTACTGGCTAGTTCTTTTGAATGCTTCCACTTTTACTAGCACTTTGACCTCTATAGCTACTTCCGGCATTTCCATCATCATGCTTCCCCAATTGAGAATCTATGGGAGCTTCCATCAATGTTAAATTCATCTTTTGGATCTTCCTCCGTAGTGTGAATCTCAAAAGATAGGAGAGGATTTACATCAGTCACCTCCTTCCTAGGAAAAACTTTCTTTTGACAAATATCATAAATCTTCACCATGGACCTTTTGATTAATGATGGATGAAGAGAAGAGAAGCTACAGTCTGCGAATTTCTCTACATTATCAACATACAACACTAAGAGACCATTGTCGAAAATAACCTCGATTATCTCATCAGAAGAATCTTTCAAGAAACCATCAACCGTCTCCTGTATAGAAAAAAGTCATCAAGGAATCAAAGCGGATTTTTTTCTTTTCCAAACTCTTTTAAAGGTGGGATCATAATTTCTTGAGCGAAACATCCTTGGCTATTATTTTTGTTTTCTCATCTTGGGAATCCTGTAGCACCATTCAAAAAGTTATGTTTCGATCAAATAAAGATTAGTATGACTTTTTGTCTTTAATAAAAGCAGCCCTTGTTAAAACTGCTTCTTTTAAATCTTCATCCCTCAAAGCAGTCAATGTGGTAACCTAATTTGTCTAAATCTGAATTTCCCCTTAAGATTTGAAATTCTGCGAAGGAGCTAGAGGAACCCTTTCGGACGAAAAACCAAATTTTCATGAGTTGAAGAGAAAAAACCTGAGTTGCTCATTTACCTAATCTACTGAAGCCTCCTTTATTTGGTCAACAATTTTTTCTGTATCGGTATTGGGATTCTTTGGAATTAGATCTAAGTTTTCGAAAGCATCAGCTGAGAGCTAAGTTTTCGAAGTGCCATTTCTGGAAGAGTGAAGTGAGATTCATAGGTCATGTTGTTTCTAGTGAGGGAATAGCGGTTGACCCCGCTAAGGTGACAGCCATCCAGGACTGGGATCGACCTAAGAATGCAACGGATGTTTGGAGTTTCCTTAGGTTAGTAGGATATTACCAACGATTCATCAAAGGATTCTCCAAGATGGTTGCACCATTGATGGGACTAACTAAGAAGGACCAAGTGTTCACATGGGATGAAAAGTGTGAACAAGCGTTCGGGATCCAAAAGGAGAGGTTGACAAATGCTCCCGTGTTGACTATTCCAAGTGGGAACGACGAGATGGTGGTTTATACCGACGCATGTGGTACTGAGCTTGGAGCAGTGCTCATAGCAATTCCCCCCGAGGCCCATAGCAACAAAAGCGGTTTGATGCCGGAAACCTGGAACGAAAGCAGGCTTCCTACCGAATTGCTATCAAACGGGGCCCAAATTGTCTATAAATAAGACCCAAGGGTTACAATTTGGGGGACTTTTCTCATTTAACAATCTTGTATTTTTTTCTAAGAGCTCAAACCCTAATTTCTAAATTGAATTGGGGATTTCCACATCACTTATAATACATTTATAATAAATGGAAAGGGAAAATCAAGATCAAAGTTTCTCTAAATTGAATTGGGGATTTCCACATCACTTATAATACATTTAACAATCTTGTAGTGACATGTTGAACAGAAGAATTGAGATGAAGTATACTTAGTTACGTATTAAGTAAAACATGTTATTGTTACTATGGAATCAGACAATGAATAATATAAAGGGATTGTAGATTACTTTCGTTAATTACAATCCGGGGATTAAGAGATTGTAGATTACTTTCGTTAATTTCAATCTAGAGAATAACATGTTATGGGCTTATTAATAAACTTAAATGGATTAAGTTATATGTATATGAAATTAGTAAGCAAGAGGAACTTGACAACTTGAAAAGAAGTCAATGTGAACGGTAATACTTAACCTAATTAAATCTATGGGGGGTTTCATGAACTTGTTAAATTTATTAGGGGTTAAGTAAACTTGCTTGAATCGGTGGGGGTTAAGTTAATCTTGTTAAATCTATAGGGGAGGGTTATACACACACACACGACAAACTTAACTTATTTTACATGTGAGGATTATGCAACCTTGTTAAACTATTAGGCATAACCTGTTAAAATCCTAGTTGTAAGGATGCAAGCCTAAGAGGGAAGCTTGTATCATCTATTTTGCGGGATCTGTTTCAGTCAGTAACCCATCTTAGTATCAAATGAGTACTCTGAACTAGGTCGGGATCGGGGCATGCTTACTAAGTTGATTATAAGAGGTCACTTGAGTGAGGGTGTTGACGGCGCATTCCATTGGAGTCATGTGCATGCATGAGTCCGCTTGCTAGGGAAAATAAAACCCTATGACATCAGTAGATATAGTTGTGCATCTTCAAAAAAACAGGGTTGCCACTTTAGGAAGTGATACATCCAACTATGGGGCCAGCACGGGTATCTACAGGGTAGGGAGCCGATCGATTGAGGGTAGTAATTAAGGAACATCTAGTTTTTCTTGTTGGGGAGCCTGTTAATATTGTTGGGTATAACACCTGTCATTCCTGTTGTGCTACATATTATTCTTGTTAGGGTAAAACCTATTACTTCAAGTACACCTAAGTCTACCATTTTGTTCTTGTTGGGAGCCTGTTATTCTTGTTGGGTGTAACACCTGTCATTCCTGTTGGGCTACCAATTATTCTTGTTGGGGTAAAACCTGTAACTAGGGGTACACCTAAGTCTACCATCTTGCTCTAGTTGGGATCATCTTGCTTCTGTTATACTAGTATTGGTGCAAAGAAAAGTATTTGAGAAGCGCAATATATTCAGTCATGTTTATTCTGTTTACCCTGCTCAGTCTATTATACCTGTCTTATGATACTGCTATCTCTCTCATCAAGTTTATATACATGTCATTATGCTTTTACTTATTTATATTCTAAAAGTAACTGGACTCGCCAGACTTTATGTCTGACCCATTTTGTTTCCTCTTCTCTCTCTTCCGTCCCTCCCTCGGTTCTCAGGGCGGGAATACTTAGGATTGATTTGGATTCTCTCTTTCACTCTGCTTGGAGCTACTTAGATGTACCGCTTTGATTTCCTATCTTCTCTAATATGGCTATATTTTTGGGGAACTATGCTTCTTTTATTACTATATTCTGATGATTTTAGTACAAGACATAAGTTTTAAGTTGATGTACTGGGTTTTCCGTATTTCAAACTTATGACGTAACTATGTTTTGGACCACGATGTTCTCTGTTTAATAAAGCTTTAAATTCCGCTGTTATTTTATGTTTGTCCTGTAAAGTTGCTGATCTTGTTTACCTATAATGCTTCACGAAACATAATGCATTCTGATAAAGAGTGACAATAACAGACATGGGGTGTCACATTTGGTATCAGAGCTGAAGGTTGCCAGATCGAATAAAAGATTTTGAAAATTATTTTCAAAAAGGTTTTAAACTAAAGCATTATCAAAAGAAAAGTCTGTTTTTGAAAAACATATTCCCCAAATCCATATAATATATCTCTCGATTCTCCGCTTGAATCCCTTTTCCTTTTCCTTTCAACATGTCTGGGGAACTGATTCTTCCCAAAAGGTGTCCCCACTGCGGCATGGTTTCATAGGCGTGTTAAAACTATGACACATGTCAAAGGGCAAGGAAGTACCCAACCTCCATCTGTAGCCGCAGTAGTTTCACATGCAGCTAATTTTCTCTCAAGATTAGTAAGGATTTCCGTGCGATGGAGGCAACTTTCGAGAGACTTGTTAACAAGTTACAGAAGGATAGGAACATAGATGAAAGAAGGAAAGCCTAATAAAGTTCAAATAAAGGTAAGAAAGTTTATGTTGAAGGTTTGATTTCTCTTTCTGATCATCCCGTTAGGACTCTTTTAGATTCTGGCGCTTCACATTCTTTTATATCTGATTATGTGGTTAGGCCTCTACACCTTAGTACTAGTATGGTTTCGGATCCCATTGTTGTCTCAAACCCCATTGGGGGTACGGCTTATTTTTCTATGATTTGTTGGGGTTTGAGAATATCTATGTTGGGCGTAGAGTTTAAGTGCGATGCATATGTGCTTGGTTTCATGGGCTATGGTTTGATTCTAGGGATGGATTGGCTAGCCATGTATGGTGCCATTCTGGATTGTGAGAGGAGGGTCGTTAGACTTTTGACTTGCCATGGAAGGACCCATGAGATTTCTTGTGATACTAAGGGTCTGTCATGCTTAGTTTCCTAGAGTCGCATGATGCATCTATCGATGATTTACGATCTGTACCATTGGTCTGTGACTAACCTAATGTTTTTGAGGAGATTCGGAGCTTACCTACGAGGCGCAAGATTGATTTCCGCATATACTTAATGGACAATGCAAAGCCAGTTACATTGCCTGTGCGCCGCATGACTCCGAGAGAAGACAGGGAGCTCAACAAGCAAGTAGCGGAGCTACTTGAGAAAGGGTTTACTAGGCGAAGCATATATGAATGGGGTGCTCCAGCAGTATTCGCTACTACAGCGAATGGTTCGCTTCGCTTATGTGTGGATTATAGGGAGTTGAATAAACTCACTAAGAAAAATAGGCACCCACTTCCAAGGATAGATGATTTGTTTGACCAGTTGGTTGATTAGTCTGTTTTCTCCCAGTTAGACTTGGCCACAGGGTTTCATCAGTTAAGGGTGGTCGAGGACAATATGGACAAGACTGCCTTTAGAACTCTAGATGGTTTCTGCGAGTGGCTCGTCATGCCTTTTGGGTTAACAAATGCACCTACCTATTTTGTAGATGTGATGAGTAGGGTGTTTTGGGAGTTCCTAAATAAGTTCGTTGTGGTCTTTGTTGATGACACCTTGATCTTCTCGGAGTGCGAGGAAGAGCATGTCCTACATTAAGGGACATTTTGAAGACTCTCCAAATGCATCGGCTTAAGGCGAAATTCTCCAAATGCAATTTTTTGGGAAAGGAAGTGAGATTTCTAGGGCATGTGGTCTCTAAGGATGCGATAGCAGTGGATCCTATGAAAAAAATTGCAGTTCAGGAGGGAAGGGTAGCATGTTACGATGGTGTACATTTGGGAGTTCACGAGAAGAGCTACCCTACCCATGTTTTGGAGTTAGCTGCTATAGTATTCGCGCTTAGTACTTGGCGGTAGTATCTGCTTGGAGAGAGGTTCGAGTTATACATGGACCATAAGTCGCACAAGTATCTGTTCTCGCAGAAGGATCTAAAAATTGAGACAGTAGATTTAGACTTCTACTTGGGCCTGAGACGATTAGAGAGACTTTAGAAAAGAATGATCTTATCCGCAGGCGTATGAAGACATCTCAGGACGAGAAGAAGTCATACGCAAATAAGGGAAGGGACGATATTGAGTTTGAGGTGGGAGACATGGTTTTCATCAAAGTATCGCCTTTGAGGAATGTGGTTCGCTTTGGATCTATAGGGAAACTAGCGCCAAGGTTTGTAGGACCATTTCCCATAATGGAAAGAATAGGTCAAATGGCTTACAGGGTAAAGCAACAAGAGAGAGGTTAGCGGATGTTCATTTGCGAAAATACAGCAGAAGTAGCTGAGCCGAGTATACTTGAGGAAGTAGAGTTGGAACGAGAGGCGACAGTTAGATGAGTTCCTACCCATATTCTTGGATCAGAGGTTAAGAAGCCACGCAACCGAGGGTCAAGTTGATGAAAGTTCAGTGGGGAGATGACCATGAGGATGCAACTTGGGAGATTGAAGACAAGATTCGCGCTTTGTACCCTTTTCTTTTCAATGGTATGTTCTTAACTTCTTTTTCCAAAGCTTTAACTCGTACTTGTTTCTATCATTGAGTATATCCTATTTATCGAATCTTCGACCTTTAGATAGAAAACCTATGGATGTAAACATGTGTTTGAGACATGTTATGTTTGATGGATGCAAGTGTTTGCTAGTGGTTGCTCGTGGATGCATATAGACACACATTAGGCACTAGATCGGCTCAATCACTCTCATACTACATACGGATGCGTGTGCATTTTTTGTTTTTATGGATGAAAATGGGTGAATCATCATATGGATGTTGCATTTGGATGGATGATTGTGCACATATATAGCATTTACATGATATGTTAGGATTATTTGCATACATGTTGGATTCATGGCACTAACATACATTGCATTAAAGAGGTCGACTGAATCAGTAGAGCACCTGATCTTTCGCATTAGTATAAGGACATACACCCACACCTTTGCATATGTTCATACAAGCATTAGAAATCTATTAAGGGCAATGGATACCTGTGATCGATGAATGATTAGATGGATGTGTATGTTAGGATATACATTATTCTTAACTTAGAGATTTCGGGGACGAAATCCTTTAAGTAGGGGAGAATGTAACATCCCGCAATTTTAAAGATCACTACAATGATAAACTAAAGAATACTTAAATTAAATATTGGGAATTAAGTAAAATGGATTGCGACATTGCGTTCGTCTTGGAATTTTGCTTAAGATAGACTCCGAGTTTGCGTGAAACGGACGTCGTATGAAGAAGTTATTAAGCCTAGAAGTTTGTATATGCACAAGAGAATTACATATATACAAACCAATCAAAATTAAAAAAAAAGCTAAGCGGGAAGGCCAGGAGCGGAGTCGACCCATTCTAGGGGTCGACTCGAGACCTTGCTGGGTCGACCCCTGGGTTGACTCAGGGTGTTTGGGGTCAACCCTAGGGTCAACACAGTAAAGGGGTGGTCGACCCCTATACGGTTCTAGGCAGATTCTTGTTTTTGAACGTGGACTGATTTCTTGGCTTGGTTCGTCGGCTTTAGGCTATAAATAGGACCCCATTTCTATTGTTTTTACACACCAAAACAATGGAGACAATGAGATGTTGCCCCAACTTAGATTGAATTAGCCTATTTCCTTCAACAATAGCTTATACACATACAAGAATTTCTTCTACAGTTTCAACCTATTGTTCTTTAGATCCAATCTCTTTGAGTTCATGTTATTTCTAGATATAAACATTTAATAAGTAATTTTACATTTTTATAAGTCTGGATCTAAGCCTATGCCTATTAATAACCTGAATCATAACAAATCTATCATTACTTGTACACCTGATCTATTGTTCTCATATGCCCAATTCTTCCATCATGTACCTATTCTGTCATTTTGACCAATTTTATCATCATATGCCTGATTTGTTATTATGCCTATTCTTGTTCTCTTCTCTCCCTCTTTCCCTTTTTATTTTAATGGCCAGGCTGCCTTTGAGCCTAGGCCTATCGCTGAAATATACTAACGCACGAAATTGGGGATCGTTGGGAATGATAAATTGGGGCATAACTTGTTTTGTAAAACATGACTGGGATTAGGGGGCATAATCTATACCTTGATCAAAAACTTTAATTTGGGCATAACTTGTATTATGAATCATCATTGGATTTTTTGGGGGCATAACCTATACCGTATGATTTGACTAAAACTTAGGGCAAATGTTATATTGTGAATTATGACCGTAATTCGGGGTATATAAATCTGTAGGTTTAATTTAAGATTTAGCAGAGCATGATAATAAAACTGGAAGTAACCTGCTATAACTTGCGAAGATGTTTAATTTGTTAAAATGAAAAATCTGCTGAATTCTGTTGAAACTGAGCACTGTAACTGAAAACCCTACATTGAACATGATTTAAAAATGAAAATGAATATACCTAGATTTACAGTAAATAGAAACTGTAACCATGCCTGGAACCACCCGGCAAATCCAGAGTCCATAAGTGGGTAATCTAATGTGAGGGGTCGAGTGCGTAAATGTACACGTAAATGGTGCTAAGACACGAGGTTAGGTCCGACTTGTGGTAGAAGTCTGCCTGGAACCGCCCAGCAGAACTAGCATTCACAAGTGGTCAACTTAATGTGAGAGGTATGGTGCATTAACACACATGAACGGGGAATGATAATAACCTATTATAATTAATTACAGTAATGAGAATGTTATATAATAAGTAGGCTTGTCCTTGGGACAAGTGGAAATTATAACATAAGTTATAATAAAAGGAAAGGAAACTTATTAGTAAACCTTAGTTAAGAGAACTAAGTTAATAAGTAAACAATGACAAGTTGTAGTGACATGTTGAACAGAAAACAGGTGAATTGAGATGAAGTATACTTAATTACATATTAAGTAAAACATGTTATTGTAACTATGGAATCAGACAATGAATAATATAAAGGGATTGTAGATTATTTTCTTTAATTAAAATCCGAGGAATGAGAGATTGTAGATTATTTCGTTAATTACAATCTAGAGAATAACATGTTATGGGCTTATTAATAAACTTAAATGGATTAAGTTATATGTATATGAAATTAGTAAGCAAGAGGAACTTGGCAACTTGAAAAGAAGTTAATGTGAATGGGAATGACTTATTAACATGTAATGCTTAACCTATTTAAATCTATGGGGGGTTTCATGAACCTGTTAAATTGATTAAGGGTTAATTAAACTTGCTTGAATCAGTGGGGATTAAGTTAATATTGTTAAATATGTGGGGGGAGGGTTATATATATATATATATATATATACCCAACAAACTTAACCTGTTTTACATGTGGGGGTTATGCAACCTTGTTAAACTGTTAGGCATAACCTGTTAAAATCCTAGTAGTGGGGATGCAAGCCTAGGAGGGTAGCTTGTATCATCTGTTGTGTGGGATCCGTTTCAATCAGTAACCCATCTTGGTATCAAACGAGTACTCCGAACTAGGTCGGGGTTGGGGCACGCTTACTGAGCTGATTATAAGAGGTCACTTGAGCGAGGGAGTTGACAGCGCGTTCCATCAGAGTCATGTGCGTGCACGGGTCCACTTGCTAGGGAAAATAAGACGCTGTGACATCAGTAGATATAGTCGTGCATCTTGAAAATAATGTGGTTGCCACTTTAGGAAGTGATACATCCTACTGTGGAGCCAATACGGGTATCTACAGGGTAGGGAGCCGATTGATTGGGGGTAGTAATTAGAGTACATCTAGTGTTGCTTATTGGGGAGCCTATTATTATTGTTGGGTGTAACACCGGTCATTCCTGTTGGGCTACCTGTTGTTCTTGTTAGGGTAAAACTTGTTACTAGAAGTACACCTAAGTCTACCATTTTGTTCTTGTTGGGAGCCTGTTATTCATGCTGGGCGTAACACCTGTCATTCCTATTGGGCTACTTGTTATTCTTGTTGGGGTAAAACCTGTCACTAGAGGTACACCTAAGTCTACCATCTTGTTCTTGTTGGGATAATCTTGTTTCTGTTATACTAGTATTGGTGCAGAGAAAAGTACTTGAGAAGCACAATATATTTCGTCATGTTTATTCTGTTTACCCTACTCAGTCTGTTATACCTGTCTTATGATAATGTTATCTCTCTAATCTAGTTTATATACATTTCATGATGCTTTTACTTATTTATATTCTAAAAGTAACTGGACTCGCCAGACTTTATGTCTGACCCATTTTGTTTCCTCTTCTCTCTCTTCCGTTCCCCTCCAGGTTCTAAGACTTTATGTCACGAATGCAACTATGTTTTGGACCACAATGCTCTCTATTTAATAAAGTTTTAAATTCCGCTGTTATTTTATGTTTGTCTTGTAATTTTTCTGTTCCTATTTACCTATAATGCTTCACGAAACATAATGCATTCTGATAAAGAGTGACATTAACGGACGTGGGGTGTCACAACGATAGATTTTTCAATTTACTCTTCAACTTTGGGTTGAGAAAGATCATTAACTTCTTTAATAGCTAATATTTTTCTTTCTTAATCATTTGTTGAAGAATTTAATGTACGTGTAACTAATTAGATTCATAGAATTTGACTCCAAATGACATGAGATCAAGTTGAATCGTTTAAAATTGTGCGCGCATATCAGGGATTAACTCATTTTTCTTCATTTTATATAAAGAAAATTGATTTTGTAATATAACATTCTTAGTTTAATTGTATCTTCATGTGTAATTTGAATTATACCACAAATATCATAAGTCATTTAACATAATACGACTTATGAAAATTATTTTCTGTCAAGTGAGTAAAACAGTACATTCAAAGCTTTGGCATTGTTAGTGGCCTCATTCTTTTATTCATCTTCCCAAGAGTTTATATTATTCATAAATTCTTCATACTTACTTTGTATAGCATGCCAAATTTCTATTCTATTAGATTTGATAAATACTCGCATACCCGTAGACCAATAAGCGTAATTAGACCCAATGAAAAGATGTGAACATACGATAGATTGTACCTCTTGAAATGCGTTTGTCATATTAAATGTACATTAACTACATTATTATTTTAATTAATGAATCCAATTCCAATACTAATTGAAAGTGCATAATTGGATCGTGATAACTTGTGTAGATGCATAATATGGTAGTAAATATGTAAATAATAATGTGCAGAGCAATTAGAGTAAAGATAACAGCGATCATACTAGAGTTTTTATACCGATTCAAACTTCTCCTCCTACCACTAATCCTAAAGCTCCACTTTGTCTTTTACTAACCAACAAATCCCTTACTTCTCCCAAAGGAGATGGCTTATACAAACTTTCTTTATTGACAAAGTTATGTTTAATAAATAAAGATTTTTACTTCCACTACAACTCTTCTTATACTCTTCCTTCAGCATATTTTGTGAGTGAGCATAAATTAGTAGGAAGAGATTTTGCTAATGATAGAAAATGGGCATGAATGTAAGATAAATTGAGTGCTTAAGTGTTTTTATAGAGTATATGAACATATAACAAGAGTAGAATTGATAGAAAACTATATTGATCAATATTCGTGACAATAACTTGTTTTTATATATGATCAAAGGTTTCCAATAATGGTTACAACTCTTTAGATTGTTCTATTTAATTAGAGGTTGCAACCTTTGATGGAGAGATGCAGATGAGGAAGAGAAAAGGAAGTGTCTTTTCATATACGACAGTAATGCATTAGGTCATCGATTTAGATTTACAAGTTAGACGTCTGACATTCCTTATGAAGAATTTATCAAACTTGAGTTAGACCTGTGACCTAGAACTTAGTAATCTAATTAGGTTTAGAAATGTTTTTCGAGAATTAACCAAATTTCTAGTCCTAGATTGAGACGTCTGACACATCATGTGTATGTGTGTGTATTGTATATCAGATGTCTGAGCTATTGAGCCGGACGTGTGACTCTATATAAACATCTATGACATGACTTATTTGAAAATACAAGTGAGTGTGCAACTGAGTGTGTTTATCAATGGCAATTGTACAAGTTATCTAAGATACAATATATTCGAATAAACTTGTCTTACAACAATACCTTTTGTGTTCCTCGTGTTTTTCTCCTGATGGAATGATTTCATAGTTTAAGCTCAATTGTTCATTTCTTTTTAACCTACAAATAGTTAGATAATTTTTTTGTTTTGAATTTGTTTAGGAGCGAAACCGACCGAAATCGTAAAACCCTCCCTAATGCACCCAACCCGATCCTCGAGCACCGCATAAGTGGTTGATCTTAGCATATGCACAGGGTTAGCTCTTAGCATGCCATTCCGGGTTTCGAACACAAACCACTATTACCATGGTGAAAAGTCCTTAATGTTGATACATGAAAATTTTGATTCAAGACAACAAAGAAAATGAAATCAAATTAGGAAGAGTGATTGAATATGATAATTTATTTGTGTTTTAGTGTTTTACAGCCTGTTAAAATCTATCCTCATATATTACACAATCAAGCTCAAAAATCACGAGTGTGTATGTGTATGTGTGTGTGTATATATAAAGAAATGACACGCAAGTCACTGGACTATGCCACCTGGCACAGACTAGTCGACTGGTGAATTTTCCACTAGTCGGTGTTTGCACAGTTCAGTGCATTTTGTGTGCCAACGTATTTAAATATATACACATTTTTAAATACCAGGTTACTGGTCATTTTTTAGCAGTCGACTGATCTGAATATAACGGTCATACTTCTGAAAAGGCATCTTCTTTTGTGAAAGGTTTTATATTCATTTCTGTACAGAAATGAGTGCTTCTCTTCTTCATAACTTTTCATGAATGATTATCACTCTTCAACTACTATTTATACATCAAAAACTACATTTCCAAATCACCGATTCTTACTCTAGTTATGATCTTATTTCCTGTATACTCTTGCATTTAAAAGCTTTCAATTTTATACTTATTGCTTTGAATCATTGATTCTATTTCATATTTCTTGATTCAATAAGCAATATACTTCCTTCAAATCTTCACAGGCACATCAAATATCTAAGGATAAGATTATAGGAAGGGTGTACTTAATATGTGACTAATTCGTGTTGCTGAGAACACATATTGAAGTCAAAACACTTGTTGTATTATTGAAGCCCTGTTCGGTTGTTCAGGCGTGTTGTTGAAGTTCTGTTCGGTATGCTCAGACATGAAATCCCATTCGGTTGTTCGAGTGTGTTGTTAACCTGTTCCTCTTGGTGAAGTGAGGGTGTTGCTAGTGGAAAGCCTGAAGAAGTCTGGGACTGGACGTAGGGTGGTGTTTCGAACCAATATAAAAATCCCTGATGTCGTTTAATTTACTTTACTACATTTACTACGATATCTTGATAATTAGTTTATTAAATTTTTATTTGCATAAGTTTAATATATATACCACATTATATAAGCTTCTGTATATTCATATCAATCCATATTACTCAATCCTACTCTAGCACTCTTTTCATTTGGTATTAGAGCAGGACATCTTATTACCGTAAAATGGTTATTTGATACTCGATAATACGGATAACAACATGAACACTAACACCAGCAACAACATAAGTTTCATAGAAGGTCAATCTACTGCACGATCTCCATTTTTCAATGGCATGAACTATAATTACTGGGCTACACGTATGAGAATTTACATGCAAGCAAATGGTTTTGATTCTTGGAATACTACTTAAAAATAATTTACACCCTCAATACCAATTATTTCAAATTGTCAACACATGAAAAACCAGAAGCAACTACTAATGCTAAAGTCATGAATATGTTGCATTGTGCCATGGATAGAAATGAGTTTAACCGTATTTGTATGTGCAATATTGCATATAAAATTTAGCGAACACTCAAAGTTACACACGAAGGAACTAGCAAGGTTAAACAAAGCTAGATATCTATGCTTAAAAATCAATTTCAGAATTTTAAAATGAATGAAAATGAACTGGTTAATGATATGTATTCTAGATTACAAAATAGTTATCATTCGTTATTAGGATTAGGAGAAAAATATTCTGATTTTGATATAGTATCAAAAATCCTAAACTCTTTAATGGAATATTGGGAAAGGGAGGTCTTGGTTATCGAAGAGGCTAATGGTCTTTCAGCTATGAAACTCGAAGAGTTAATAGGTACTCTATTGTCGTATGAAGTAAATTTATAGGCTAAAAAAGTTCATACACAAGACCAAAAAAACAACTTTCCATGCTGTAAAGAATGAATCAGATACCGATAAAGAAGAAGATTTAACTTTCATTGCCAAAAATTTCAGAAAATTTCAGAAATATAAGAAGGGATTCAAGAACAATGGAAAGAAAAATTTCAAAAATAATAATAAAAAAGCTGCTCCATCTTCAGTTGAATGTTTTGGATGTCACAAAATAGGACATTACCAAAAGTGTTATCCGGAACAAAAGAAAGAATAGCACAACAAAAACAAGAAGGAGAAAACTAAGAAACGAGCCTTCTCAGTAACTTGGGATGATTCAGATTTTTCATCTTTTGAAATTGATAGTAAAAGCGATAATGAACAAGCTAATGCATGTTTCATCGCCAAAGAAACTGAGGTTAGTGATTTTACTTTCGAAGATATGATAGAAATTAATACAAAAATAATAGAATCTAGAAATAATTTTAAAAGAAAATTTAAACAAGCAAATGAAGATAAGAAAATGGCAGAATTTGAAAGAGATTTGCTGAAAGATGAAAAAGAGAAATTAGAAAATGACATTAGAAAACTCCAAGAATCTCTATCTAATGTAAACTCTCAACTTTCCTTATTTAGTCAAGAAATTGAAACACAAAAAGAAACGAACAACCTGCTTACTTCTGAAAATCATGAGTTAAATACTAGGATTAAAATTATAGAGTTAGTTTACTCTAGTCTTAAAATTAAATTAGATGATATTACTAGAAATGTCACTAATTTGAATAAAGGTAGAGAGAATTTATCTAAAATTATAGAAAATTCTCAACCTTCATCTAGTAAAAATGGACTAGGATATATATATAGAAAACAAACATTTCTAAGAAATCCAAGAAAAAGGTATATAAATATAGCAAACCAAAAACTAGCAAACTAGTAACACCGTCTATAAAGAAAATGGTTTTTAAAATCGTTAGCATTTGGGTTCCTAAAACAAATAATTATTTGATTAGGAATAAGTATATAAAAACATTCTTATAAACAGTTCATCATAATAAGGATTATATTTTTAAAAGGGGCGCTGAACCCTCTTGGATTTGGTTTCCTAAGACTTAACTCTTAGGACCCTAACGGAGGAAGTGGGTACCAACGTAATTATATATTTTTTGCAGGTCCCATTCAAGAAAAGAGGAAGATAAATACTCGACAGTGGTTGCTCGAAACACATGACGGGAGACAAGGAAATACTGACAAATGTTATCTACTCAAAAGAAGGAACTGTCACATTTTGAGATAATTCCAAACGATATATCATCGACAAAGGCGATGTGAGCAATTACGGTACATCTAAGTTATCTCTTATTACTGATGTTTTATTAGTTAAAACTTAAAATATAATCTGTTAAGTATTAGTCAGTTATGCGATAAAGGTTTTAAAACATCGTTTTCTGAAAATAAATGTAGTATTTTAGATAAAAATCAAAACCTTATTTTCGAAGGTAATAAAGATAAAAATATTTATATCCTAAATATGAAAATTAATAATAACCCAGATATACGCTTATTATCCAAAGATAACGATCCTCGGTTATGGCACAAGAGATTTTGTCACATTAACTTTGAAACCATTAATAAAATCTCGAAAATTGAAATTGTTAAAGGTTTACCAAAATATGAAACTCAAAACTGAAAATTTATGCGACACTTGCCAGGAAAATTAACAAAATCATCATTTGAATCTAAAAAGGTCATTTCAACTTTGCAACCATTAGAATTACTATATATGGATTCATTTGGGCCAACTCAAATTAAATTCATAAATCACAATAGATACGTATTTGTAATAGTTGATGATTTTTCTAGATATACCCGGACGATACTTTTGAAAAACAAAAGTGATACTTTTGATTATTTTAAAAATTTTGTAAAATAAATTCAAAATTTAAAAGATTTGAAAATTAAAAATATATGAAGTGATCATGAAAGAGAATTCGAAAATGAATTTTTTTATTTATATTGTAAAAAAAGGAATTTTTTATAATCGTTTCCTAGAACTCCACAACAAAATGAAGTTGTAGAACGGAAAAATCGAACATTACAAGAATATGCTAGAACGTTGTTGAATGGAAGTTCATTACCAAAACAATTCTGGGCAGAAGTTGTTACAACAACCTATATGTTTTGAGTCGTGTTTCCATTCGACCTCTTACGAAAATACTCTATATGAACTTTTTAACGGTAGAAAACCAAACATTTCATATTTTAAGGTTCTTGATTCAAAATGTTATATTTTAAATACTAAAGATCAACTCGGAGAATTCAATTCGAAATCCGATGAATGTATATTTCTAGGATATTCAGATCGAAGCAAAGGTTATTGTATTTTTAATAAAAGAACAAATAAAATAGAAGAATCACTTCACGTCTCTTTCGATGAATATTATATTCAGAATTCTTATTCTAAAGTTTTGAAAAATATAAATTCTCAAGACGAAGATAATATAATTTATAATTCTAGAGAAAATGAAAACATTGTTCATACTTATATAAATGAAAATATCACTGAATCAAGATATTTTAGATAATAATCAAGCAACAAATATAGAAAATAGCAATGAAAACATTATTCAAAATATAACGAAATAAGATCTCCACCAAGAATATTACGAAATCATCTAACTCAAAATATTATCGGAGAAATATATTCAAATGTAAGAACTAGAAGTCATTTGAATTTAGTAAGTCATATTGCTTTCTTATCCAACCTAATAATCCAAAAGAAGCGTCTACTGACGAAAACTGGATTACAGCGATGCAAGAGGAATTAAATCAGTTTTAACACAATGAAGTCTGGGAATTAGTTCCAAGACCAAGTGATCAAGCTGTTAGAGGGACAAAATAGGTTTATAAATATAAAGTAGACGAATTAGGAATTATAATAAGAAATAAAGCTGGACTTGTCGCACAATGATATAATCAAGAAGAAGGAATAAACCATGAAGAAACATTTTCCCCAATCGCTAGATTAGAGGCAATCGTATTTTATTAGCCTATGTCTGCCATCATAATTTCAAATTATATCAAATGGACGTGAAAAGTGCGTTTTTAAATGGTTATATATAAAAAAAATTATGTTGAACAACCACCATTGTTTACACACGGAAAATATCCTGATCACGTTTATAAATTGAAAAGTCATTATATGGTTTAAAGCAAGCACCCGTGCTTAGTATGAGCGTCTTAAGAGTTATTTAATTGATTCAGGATTTCAAATTGGAAAGGTTGATCAAACGTTATTTATAAAACGTAATAATAAATTTATTTTAATAATTCAAATTTATGTCAACGACATTATTTTTGGTTCCACTAATGGAAAATTATGTCAAGAATTTTCCAAAATCATAACTAGAAAATTCGAAATGTCACATATGGGTGAATTGTCATATTTTATGGGTTTACAAATTAAATAACCACCTAATGGTATTTTTGTAAATCAAGAAAAATATTGTAATAATTTAATAAAACGTTTTGGTATGGAAAATACGTCAAGTAAACCAACACCTATGAGTACAACAACACATTTAGAAAAAAATGAAAATGGTAAAAGCGTAGATCAGAAATTATATCATAGTATGGTAGGATCATAATTATATCTAACAGTAAGTCGACCGGATATAATGAGTTTGTGTGCTTAACTTCAAGCCAATCCCAAAGAATCACACCTACGAGCAGTTAAATGTATATTGCGTTATTTAAGCAACACCAAAGATTTTGGATTTTTCTATCCGAAAAATTGTTCTTTTGAATTAGTATCATACAGCTAGCGACGTTGATTTTGGAGGATCACAGACGGATCAAAAAAGTACAAGTGGTACTTGTCATTTTATTGGCAAATCACTAATATCTTGGTTTAGCAAGAAACAAAATTGCATTTCACTATCTACATGTGAAGCTGAATATATATCAGCAGCATTAGCTTATACTCAAGTAATATATATGCAACAAACACTTAATTTTTTTAATGTAAACAAATAATTCAGCTATTTCGTGACAACATAAGTGCAATAAATCATTCAAAAAATCCAGTAAATCATTCGAGAACTAAACATATAGATATAAGATATCATTTTCTATGAGAAATATTGAAAAAGAAATTATAAACTTAGAATTTGTAAATTCTGAAAACCAAACTGCCAATACTTTTACTAAACCACTACTAGAAAATACGTTTATTAAACTTAGAAGAGAACTAGGAATAGATTCATATAATGAATTATAAAAATTTCAAGTTATACGTTCAAACTCGCCAGGCCCGAACACTAGTGTTCATTGTGCAAGTTGTATGTATTTGCCATTTGAGCTATGTGGTATTCATGTTGAACTTAAAACAAAACTACGTATTATACTTCTGCTAAAATAACAAACCTCTAACCAGTTAACAAATTTACTAAATTTATAAATGGTTTATATCAATCCTACCAATCGTTTATACATTTTATGTTGCTAATTATAAGGGAACTCTCTTATAAAAACACTAAATTTTCCAATACAAGCTTCATCTCATTTAGAATCAAAGTTCAAAAGGAGAAGCAATGCTATGTCAAACTCAAATAAATCATCATCTTCAAAGAGTACTCCAACCAAATCAAATGAAAAACAATTGTCTGAATCCATTGAAATTCTTGTTTCTCCTAATCCGGACAAACAACTGGAAACAAAGTGGGGAAACTAACATACTGGTTATACACCGGATGCAAAGCAAAACAAACGTCAACTTTCCGTTTCTCCATCAACTAAATACAAAATCGATGAGATTCATCATTACCAACAACAACAGCTTGAATTACAACAAGAATTGTACTTTGAGAAGAAAGTTACGGCACAACGTTTAAGCTTTCTAGAGCAATTGGCAATAAGAGCATGCGGAAAACCAAACGTACTTGAACCACGTCACCATCCACTATCCACTACTCTGGAACAACCAACAACTTCTTGGAGCCCATGGAAGGATACACCAACTCGTCCTCTTTATAGCCCAAATTCATGGGATATAAACTATGCAAACAATAAGGATGCTAGAAAGGAGACTCCTAATAAAGAATCAACATCTTTGGATTCAGAATAAGAATCATTTCGCGTTGTTTAATTGTT
This sequence comes from Allium sativum, assembly GCA_030737875.1. Classification (NCBI taxonomy): domain Eukaryota; kingdom Viridiplantae; phylum Streptophyta; class Magnoliopsida; order Asparagales; family Amaryllidaceae; genus Allium; species Allium sativum. The sequence goes on along the minus strand of CM060918.1, from coordinate 836,586,406 downwards.
TCAGCATTTAATAAATGTTGCATTGGTATAATGCAAAAGGAATTGTATGTTGCATTTGACGTTTCATAAATACATATATGTTTTTCACAAATCGAGTTATTATAAACATGTTGAAATTGAATAAATATTGAATTAACTATATTTAAAACTCATACACACACACACAACATCATAAATAAGAAAATATATATTCATATATATATATATATATAATAGTGCAAATAAATCCAGAAAACTGGATTAACAGTCACAAGTCGACTGGTGACTTTCTACCAGTCGACAGGTAGACCGTAGCTGGAATTTTTTTTTGTTGGTCGTGGCCTTTTTAAAAACCCCAACCACCATATTTCACTTCATTTCAAAACTCCTCAATTCCTCAAACAAAAACCCTAGATTCTAAGCAGCAAAAAACTCGATTTTTTCTCTTAAATTGCAATCAACAATATGGCTACTCCAACATAGTAACCAAAGAGAGGCACTTCTTCATAAACACAAAAACCAATTGATCCTCATATCGCTAATTGGCTACACAATGAAATCGTTGTGGAACGATGGCATAAAATGGAAAAACTCAAGTTTATAGAAGAGGTATTCGTCAAATTTCCAGATTTCAATGCATACGGGTTACAAACTTGGCTAGAAGAGGAAGACTTGAATCATTGATGGACCACGAGCAAAAAAAAATGAAGATCGATGTTGTTATGGTAAAATTATTTCTTGCAAATCTGAATTTAGATCATCAATCTTCTAAAAATCCAAATAATTTCATTTCGAGTTTAGTTTGTGGAAAGCCTGTACTTTAGAAAGAATGGGCCATATTCTAAATTCACCTTTCGATGACATACCGCTTGAAGAATTGAATTATGAGCTTTATGTTCGTGATGAAATAAGTCACTTATTTATAAATGACGACTCAGATAGCTCAAGGACAAAGAGTTTGCGTCCAAGTGATATATTGCAACATCATGCTTTAATGCAAACCATTTTACTAAGAACCGACCCGTTTGATTTGGTCTATGCAGAAACATTCTGAGCATTGTATGCAATTTACAGTGACGTACGCTTCAACTAGATGCAAATAATCATGAATCATCAATTATTATTCACTGACGGAACCTTGCTATATTATGGAGAATATCTCATGCGACTACTTACTAGTGCTGAAATTCCCAAACCGGCATACGACAAGATAGAAGTAAAATTTTAGATAGCAAGAATTTGAAAATGATGAAGTTAACTCGGCCAAGTGTAGTATCATGACTTTAGATGAGTGGAAACAAAGAGAAAGAGGTTAATCATCTACCACTCCTATTCAAGCAAATTCTGAAGATATACGGCTTGCTACTTCATCACAATCGACTCGTGAAGCTATTGATGTTGTACATTTGGAAGAAAAATCCACAACAAAACCATTTCGTATCTCTCCAGATTGAAACCCTAAGGTATTGTTTGTTTCGAGTAAGAAGCGTTGAATGATGTTCTGAATAGGGAAATATTCAGCATTCAGAAGCTCCAAACATGTGTATTCATCGTTCATTCAGCATTACGTGGTCAATTCAGTGGCCACCTATTCAATGGTTAAATATCGCTTTATTCGTGTGCTGGATCTGATTGCATAATAATTGCCATTAATACCCTTCTATCCTTCGTATATTAACATGTCATATTCGGTTCTATTCACAAGTTGACTTCGTTTGTTGCTGTAGCACTAGCAATAAGAAACAAAAGCAAGGTAAGAGTAATAATTCTTTTATTACTTTATACGGTACCATTACTTTATTTACTCATAAGTTCTAAGCCAAACATATAGTATGAACGAAGGTAGTTTATAATTGATCCAATATTACTTTGTTGGATGCTTCAATCAATTGAAACCTTAAAAAGATGTCTTTTATGATGAATTTACAAATTAAAATTGTTGATCTTCTTTGGCTTTCTCTTTATTTTATTTTAATTAGTACTTACCAATGATCAGGTGAATGTATGTTCTCAAATTATGTCCGTAGAATTTTGTATGTATACATGACAAGTATTTAGATCAAATAAGTTCTAAACAAAGTGGAGGTTAATTTCGTCAAAGTAATACACATTTTATCTAATCAATTTTCTACTCAGCGAATCAAACAATATTTCTTTTATTCAGCCTTCTGCATTCAACGTTAAACGTTAACCATTCAGCGTTTTCAAACAAAAAGCCTGAGAAAAATATCCATCTCAGTCCTAATTTTACAACTCGGATCTAATCCCTAATTTTTAAAAAAGCTTCGCCCGATCAGAACGAGGCTCATGCATCTCTCCATGCGAACAATCTCATTCCAGTGAATACATTTGTTTTGAAGACTAAAACTGGTGACTGTGCAAAGGTAACGGATTGTTCTATGAATGGCAAGTTCAATTTTATTTTTAGTCTTCTACTGTTTTAGAAAGTTCAAAACCCAGATTCCTGTAAACGCCCTATTTTTAGCCTTGTACTGTTTAAATCCGAACAATCCTGTAAACACAGCACTATTTAAATTAGCTTTAAATTGATTTAAATGACAGAGATGTTTTGTATTCACTTATAGTTGAGAGTTGATTTTATTGTTAATCTGAGATTCTGAATATATATTTCAGAGCCGCAAGAATGAAGCTTGAATAGATATTTTAATCATCATGGCTATAATTATAAGATAGTCAATCTTGTAATTTTGTGAAAGTTTAGTTTCCAAGTAACTTATTCTCTCTATAAGCAAAAATTGGTTTCTTTTCTATGTTGATGGTAACGTATTGTTTATGCAAATACATTATGCAAGTAGAGAAATGTGGAGGAAACTCTTTGTATTTAAATATTTTTAGTGATTTTCTTTGTTGCTTTATTACATGAAGCATGTACAATACAAGTAATTGAATTTGATACAAAATATCTAATACTTGTTTTTATTTGCAGTGTTAAACACTCTGGTGATAGTATGGATGCATGTTTTAGTTTTAATACTCTAATCTTACATGAGTCAGTATAGCTTTCAATCTTTTTCTCTTTATTCCACAACTTCCGGCAATATTTGCTTGGTAGGCCAAGGGATGAACAAGTCAGGAAAGGGTAACACAGTTCCAATCTATGCAATTGTTAAACTAGCATATCCTGTCAATTCTAGTATCACCAATTGTCTTGTTCATGGAAGTTTAGAATGTCTTGATGCTTCTAGAAACCTCCATGATGAAATTTTCGATCTTAGACTATTCAACTTAGTTATGCTTATACCATGACTTCACAACGTGAACAAGCCCGTTCTTTTGTTCATACTCCTTCTTTAGAGTCACTTTCACTAAATGCAAGACATGCTCGTAAATACCTTCATAATCTGTAGAACTTGCAATTTGTTTTTGACTCTAGTAAATTTGCCAGGTTTACAACTCTAGGCTATTTACATTGCATGAAAGATGGAAAAGTAAATTTGCTTGTAGGTTTCAAAAATGAAAGTATAAAAAGTTACCATGCGAGCACATTGAGTCCATCACATTGGTTAGTTAGTGAGGGGTTCTTTGACTCTAACAACAAGCGCTTCTGTCTAGCAGCTTGTGAAATGCATAAAGATTCTTATATTGGTTAATGAGACATTGGATTAAACTTAAGGCTCTTGTTCTTCACTCTTAAGAATAGAACTATAGTCTTTGCATATATGTGGAGTTTGAAGGAAAAAAGTGTACACTTGATTCACAGTGCCTACTTCCTTCGGACCGAGGCGAGGACCTTCCTCGCATTTTGTGATAGATTCGAGATTACTAGTTTCCGCCTTCACTTTTTGTGCCTTCTTCTGTACATAGTGCATAGGTCTGACGGTGCAACTTAGACTGTTGTATAGTCTTTTAGATGTTAAGTTCGAACAGTGAGAAGGCTATAAAAGTGAAATTCCGCTACTTTCATTCGGGCTGAGGCGAGGACCTTCCTCGCATTTTGTGATAGATTCGAGATTACAAGTTTCCGCCTTCACTTTTTGTGCCTTCTTCTGTACATAGTGAATAGGTCTGACGGTGCAACTTAGGCTGTTGTATAGTCTTTTAGATTTTAAGTTTGAACAGTGAGAAGGCTATAAAAGTGAGATTCCGCTACTGAGTAGTTATTGATTTTTTTTTTCTGCATGTTACGTTTTCTGTTTAGCTTTTTGTGTAGTTATTTTAGATTTTCAGGCGATTTGTCATGCATAAATGCTGGCAAACCAAAAAGGCCGACATACTTTCCAATAAAGGTATTTGTAGTTACAAGTATTATATTAGATCTCTTGTGTTATTTCTTCTTCTTAATGTATGAACCAAACAGTTGCTAAATTTATATTTATTTTCTTTCTCCGAAAGTTCTGTACCCTTGTTTGGCTTCAAAGGTTACCAAATCTTTAACAGGACTGCAGAGAGCTTCACTGGTTGAGAAATCAAGGCAGAAACACCAAGAGAGGATGGGGACGTTGAGCTTGGTTCGTGATTATGCTTTTCAACTTTTTTATTGATGTGATGTGTACTGCTGTTTACGTTTCCTTTCTTTATTGCAACAGGCTTTAAAGAGCAACAATTATATTTTGATCCAATGCTTCGAGCATGTGGTGTTTCTATTAGCACACAGTTTACACAAGTGGATGTTCATGTCCTACAAGCCCCAAAGGTTCAGTTTCATTTGATACATTTCAATGCAGATTTACATAAGGTTCTTTCATTTAGCAATAAGGCTCTTTTATTTACTGTATAATTTGTATGCTTCTCTACAGCTGAAAGTGGGAAATGGCAAAGACTTTATGCCTAGAAATGGCAGACGGAATTTTGATAATAAGGTTGCAGTTTGTTATGGTTTAATTCTTAGACAAGCTCTTTTTTAACTTGGTTCATTGGTGACTCTTGGTTTAACTCTATTGCAAAACTTTTTGAACCTACCCCTTTGGCGAGATAGGCTATTGTTGAAAATTTTGCTCGTTGTGATGTCAGATCTCTTGTGCACAATCTTGTTAAGTGTGGAAACATGAAGGGGATTGTAGGCACAATTTTTTGTTTCTGTGCTTGTATATTCATTTAAATTTTTGCTAGTTCTAACTTTTGCTCTTTTACACTTGGTCAGAACGTGGAGAATCCTCGTGATTGTATCGAAGAAAATGGTAACATGAGGAGTGCCCCCCTCAAGTGAGGGTGGTAGATATGTTTGCTCAGCTCAAATTAAGGCCTCCTGGAGCACCTAAATTTTAGCTTTGGATCCTACCATAGTGAAAAAAATTCTTTTCTATATGGTTTTGTTACATGTCTTATTATTATTTTGTTGTTGATGTATCTCATCTTCACTTGCTCTTATGTAAATTTGTGTTGTTTTCTGAAGGGCCTTGGAAGCGAAAGTGTCTCTATGAATTTGGTATTGTCACATAGTGCATGCTTCAACATGAGCCAATGATCAATATGTGACTAGTGTTCTTAAGATCAATGCTGAGGTATTTTCCGAAACATGTGAAATTCTTCATTTGATGTCTCATTGCATCTCTTCGAATGAAAATCATTCATTCTGATACTGCTTGGTGGAATAAACTCCTTACTGCATGTCGAGCGTATGACTATTATACCATATATTTCTGTTGTTCCCTCTATAATTTTGGGTATGGATTTTTCATATATTTCGAATAATTACAAAATACATGCAGATTTTAAGATAAATAATGTTTTAATGAATAGCAGACATATGAAATCATGTGAAAGCTTTCAATGGACTTTGTTTCATATGCATTAAGACTTCAGATGTACTGAGTTTCATTAAGCTTATGTGTGTATTCGTTCCCAATTTCACACAGTTTTTATGATTTTATAAAAGGAAAAAAAGTTAGATAGCTATTAGTTTTTTGAATGCATGGACACATATATGTTGGTCTTAAATTCAGGAGTGCAATGTGTAAAAAAATTAGTAAATATAAGCTTTATGTGCACCAGCCACATTAGTACTCCCTTAGTTTTAGAAATGTGAATGCTCTGCTTCAACTGCATGTGGGCCTTTAGGCATATCTTAGTTTATGTGCACCTATTTTATACAAATATATTTCCATATACACATGATTCCAAAAGTAGTTGGTTTCAAATACATTCAACTTCAAATACACATATATTGCGAGTTTTGACTTCACAACTTTCAGATATGAACTTTGCTCCAAAGAGATAGAAAATCCGGACATTGTCTATTCTTTTAATTTAAAATTCTGAGTATAAATGGATTATCGCATATGCGTAGCCACCATCTTATTGGTTTTGTACATGAATGATTATTTCATATGGATTTCAATTAATTTGGATTGTGGATTGTATTTTAATTGGATTTTATAAGAAATACCTTACACTACCGAATTTGAGGGTATTAGGGACTTATATTTTAACAAATGGTAGTACAAATGTCTGTATCAAACTGTGAAGTTGCTATCAATTAAGGCGTTGAACAGTTCAATGTGTACACGTATAAACTTCAGTTATTGGATGTTGTAAACTTATACAGCTATTACAGACTATAATATTTTTCATACGCTTCAATTCTAGTTGTGTTAAATGATGCATAAACTAGTTCAATCATGAGCAAGTGCTATTGCTTACATATCATATTATTATCTCGCTATCTTCATATGAAAATTAAGAATACACGGGAACTAATATCAAACTAATAACAAGATATGCAAGCATTTGCAATCCAAAGAGTAGTTAAACATACTTAATATAGATGAGAAACTCACTATGCATTTTCATAGGACTATGAATTTTAGTGTGACATAGTTATAGCTTGTTTGCTTGTATCATGTAATGTAAGACGCCTTTTTAATCATGCGTGATTTGGAAACACTTTAGATTAATCTATACTACTTAATGGCGACAAGTAAGATTTCACATATTTAGTTGTCCACAAATTGAACCCCTTATTACAAATATAGTCAAACGTGTACATGACAGTGTGTTCAATGTAGCAAAAGGAAGCTGGATATACATGTTAAAAACAAGAACATGTGCAGTGCAATAATTTAGAAATGGTATGTTTTCTATGTTAAAAGCCTAAAAACTGATATTTAACTCCATTATTTCTATAAACTACAACTATTCTTTTCACTTTTAGTTAACCACAATGGATTGTTCGAGGAGCATTTTTCATTTGTGGCCCTTTATATATATATATATATATATATATATATAGCCTTGTTTTGCAAAAAATTGCAAATATAGCCCATTTTTGGTCAATTCCGTGGTGAGTAGACCAAAAAGTACACGTATACGCTGACGGTGTACACTGGCGCAATCCTAAATTGTGGCAGTTCAACAAAAAAAAAACTGCTGTCACCTGTGCGCAATTTGAAATTTGAAATTGCGCCAACAGGTGAACAAAATAATATTTATGTCCCACATGATCAATCTGCCCAACAAAAGAATATTTCCGTTCCAAAGATAGTAGAAGAAAAGGATCATGGTAACTCAAAAGGTAGCCGTGGACGTTTGGTGCGGATGCAAAACCGAATTGGTCGAACCCGCTTCACGTTCGAAGGGCAGAAGGAGGAGGTACTTGGGTTGGCTACGGGGAAGAGGGCTGCACTGTGGTCAGTGACTGAGCTGTGGGATTGGCTTCGGGTGATCTGGTCATCACATAAGGTGCGACTTAAAGCGTGAACTGATCGAGCAGATGATGGAGCGTAGTTAACGACGGAGGGAGAAGGCTGCTGGTCGGCATGTCCCGGTGGCATGGAAGGGGCTGATGATCGGTAGTGAGGGCTCGGACGAGGCCGGAGCTGCTTGCGTGGGAGGATTTATGGTGGTGTATGCATCATTCTTGTATTAAGCTGGACCGTTCATTCTTGTATTAAGCTGCAAACCCATTTTGTATTTATTACATCTCTATTTTATTTTTTGTATTTTTGCACGTCTTCACTCATATTTGTTTACCTAATATTTCCTGGGTACTGACTATGGAAACTTTGTTATTATTGCACAGATACTCATTAACTGTTAATTAGAAGGCAAACGTATTTATATTGACGATTAACAACAAACGTTTATATAATCCAATTGAAATATTAACATTCATATCTGCATGCATGTAATTAACTGCATGTCAGTTAAAATTCATTAGCAAATGCAATTATAAGACTTGACCTCATGGTCCATGCTTTGCATTAAGTACAAGGATAAGTTCATTCTTCCCTAAATTTAATTAATCAACGCTGCATAATTCATCAACCTTGTTTTTGCAACCGAAGGTTGGAGAGGAGTTCTCATATTTATTCTATTTTAAACAAGTTTGTCAGCCTGCATCTCTCCAGTACTTTCCCTTCTAGTAATGTTTACGAGGTTTCCCTCGAACTCGGCGCGGGTTTGCATCCAACGCGTATATGTTTACGAGGTTTGGATCCAACGCGTATATGTCGGAAGTGTACCCGATGTATATGTTTACGAGGTTTCCCTCGAGCTCGGGGTGGATGTCACAATGCAAGTAGACTCAAGTGTTGACAACAAAAATTTCATATTCGACAACATGCAGGTGGACTCAAGTGTAGACAACATGCAGGTGGACAAAAATTTCATACTGGTTGCCGCATCATCAACATGCAAAACTTAGAGTGGTGTATTTTGCTCTCACGTCGAACCCGCCCGTCGTTCACATGATCTTGGCTCGGGCAGCGACTGGTCTTGGCTTGGGCAGCGCTGTTTAGAGTAGGGCGGAGTTCGATTGGAGGAGGTGACTTGGAGATGCGGCATAGGCGGCACGTCAAGCTGGCGAAAGGGTAGGAGTGGCCGGCGTTTGGACTGAATTCAAAACAATGCTTAGATTATTGCATGCATCACTCATGATATCAGAATTTTTTTTGGAACAGGGTAAGCAAAGTGGTGTTTTGTTGAAACTATCCCAACAATGCACCTTTTGATGAAAGAAACTATCCAATAATGCTACTACTGCTGGAGAACTAAAAAAAAAAAATTTGTGAACTTTACATTGGCGCAATTACAAATTGTGCCAATGTAATGACAATTTTTCCTTCCGTATCCATTGGCGCACTTTCAAAATGCGTCAATTTCAAATTACTGATTTCAACTTTTTTATTTTATTTTTTTTACCGGCGCAATTTAAGATTGCGCCGATACTTTTTGGCCAACTCACTGCTGAGTTGGCAAAAAGCGGGCTATATTTGCAATTTTTTGCAAAAAGGAGCTATTAGTGCAATAAAAAAATAGGGCCATGAATGCAAAATGCTCTTGTTTGAGTGATTTTTTGAACTAAATATTAATAAAGTACAACAACAACAACAACGAAGCCATATATCCCAAACAAGTTGGGGTTGACTAGATATGGAACCCAAAAATAAAATAAAATAAAATTAATAATGATGATTATATATATATATATATATATATATATATATATATATATATATATATATATATAAAGGGTTTAAAATAACCAAACAAATAAAAAGTCGTTCGATTAAGAGTTTTTTTTAAAAATAATAATAATAAGTAAAAAGGTTCAATAAAAGTGAAATAAAATCTAAAATAGTAATAAAAAGTAAAAAAGTTCAGTAAACGTGAAATAAAGTCTTAAAAAAAAACCATAAGATTCTGGTACATGGATTGCCAATTTCAATGCACTCCTATCAACTACCAGCTCTTCCGATAAACTCCATTTATTTAAATCTTTCTTTATTATCTTCTCTCATGTCATTTTAGGTTGACCTCTACCTCTCTTTGGGCCTTCGGCGGGGCCTAGAATTCCAACGCGTACATGTCCATCGTATGGTCTACGTTGGATATGTCCAAACCATCTCAAGCGGTATTGGACTAACTTCTCTTCAATAGGTGTAACTCCAAGTTTTTCCCGAATATCCTCAATTTCTAATCCGATCTTGTCTGGTATGCCCACAGCTCCAACGCAGCATCCGCATCTCTGCTACGCTTATCTTCTGGACGTGATGCTAGTCGCCATTTCACCCATCCTGCTTGAATTCTAAAACTAACATCCTTATCAATCTCTCCATCAAACTGCAACATAGATCCTAAGTATCGAAACGATTCCTTCTTGGGTACTACTCTACCGGCCAGGGTAACATCTCCGTCATCTGACCTGACACTGCTAAACTCACACTTCATATACTCTGTTTTAGTTCTGCTAAGCCCGAAACCCTTTGATTCCAAGGTCTCCCTCCACAACTCCAGTTGTCGATTAACCTCTATTCTACTTTCATCAATCAGCACAACATCATCGGCAAAGAGCATACACCAGAGAATCTCCCTTTGTATATTTTTTGTGATTTCATCCATCACTTATACAAAAATATAGGGGCTCAAAGACGAACCTTGATGTCACCCTATGTTAATTGGAAAGTCTCTGGTCTCACCATCGCACGCCCTAACACTAGTCACAACCCCCTCGTACATTTCCTTAATAAGGGTAATATATTTTGATGGCACTCTCTTCCTTTCTAGCGCCCACCGCATAACCCTCCTCGGCACTTTGTCATAAGTTTTCTCCAGATCAATAAAAACCATGTGGAGATCTTTCTACTGCTCCCTGTATCTCTCCATAAGTTGCCTAAACAAAAAATCGCCTCAGTGGTTGACCTTCCAGGCATAAAACCAAATTGATTCCTAGAGAACTTGCCAACCTCCTCAAACGCTGCTCGCAAACTCTCTCCCAAAGCTTCATTGTATGACTCATAAGCTTAATTCCTCTGTAGTTCGTGCAACTTTGAATATCTTCTTTATTCTTGAAGATTGAAACTAAAATGCTTCTCCTCCACTCATCTGGCATTTTGTTTGATTTGAAAATATTATTGAACAACTTAATTAGTCATCTTATTCCTGCATCTCCACACCTCAATAGGAATGTCATCAGGCCCTACTGACTTGCCTGATTTCATACATTTCAACGCCCCCTTTACCTCAGCTTCTTGAAATCTCCGCACAAAATGTCTATTGGTGCTGTCGGCTAAGTCTTCCAACTCGATCGAAGAGCTATCACTTTCTTCGTTGAAAAGCTTATCAAAGTATTCTCTCCATCTATTCTTTATCTCATCGTCTTTCACCAAAAGTCTATCATTTTCATCCTTAATGCATTTAACCTGATTGAAGTCCCTTGTCCTCCTCTCGCGTAGCCTAGTTATTCTGTAAAAGTCTTTTTCACCTTCATTTGTACTTAGGCTTTGATATAAATCTTCGTACGCTCGTCCCCTTGCTTCACTCACTGCTCTCTTTGCAGTCTTCTTTGCCACTTTGTACCTGTGCATGTTATCTTCGCTTCTATGACGGTACATCCATTTGTAGCATTCCTTCTCTTTGATAGCCTTTTGCACCTCGTCATTCCACCACCACGAATCATTGGGTTCTCGCTTGCTTCCTCTTGTTATCCCAAATACCTCTGTAGCGACTCTCTGAATGCAAGTTATCATCGCATTCCACATGACATTTGCTTCTCCTTCCACATTCTAAGCCCCTTCTCCCATCACTCTATCTTTAAACATCCGTGAAGCATCTCCTTTGAGTTTCCACCATTTCGTCCTGCTACATCACTCTATCTAAATATTAATAAAGTAAAGGGAAAAAATTCTGTCTAATTTGAAGAAGATGGAAATTATACTAGTATTACCGCACAACGGTGAAAAAACCGACCGTTAAGTCGTATAATTTCATTAATCTTTTTTCTTAATTATGAATTCTGATGAAAAATTAATTACATTTTTGAAAAAAATGAAAATATTTAGAAAAGTGTAAATAAATAACATTAAAATACAATTATCATTAACAATAAATAACATTATCGTAATTAGAAAAAAAGCAACAAAAAAAACCCAAACTTTGACCTTTATCATTGTTGATATTTATTTCAATAAGTAGTTTGGTTTCATCGAGTAGTCAATAACTAATCAAGACATAACAATGATCTTTTACTTTTTTTTCATTTATATACTCCATCTAGACAACAGTAACACTGAACAAACAAGGAGTCCATAACAATCCATTTAGCTTTTTATTTGTATATATCGCCTTCCTCATTTTAATCTTCCCTTCAACATAAGATTTTCTTTACTGCTTCATTGAAAGTGATAATTCAAACATATGCTCATATTCACAAGCTAAAATATTTGAAGAATTTTGTTAGAAAAACACCAAATGATACAAATGGTCTTGGTACCTGGTGCAAGTTCAAATTAGGAACTGTTTACGTCAGTAAATTGATCGGTGTGCATCTAGTATGTAGAAGTGTTATGTGTAGTCATCAGCAGGATATACAAGAAAATGTCCTATGGTACATTACAACGTAAAAAGTAACAAAACTCTTCCTTTTCAAGCACTGAGGTATTTACATAATCAAGTCATTTGCATACAGGTTTAGTATCAAAACTACTCAAGCAAATGGCAAAAACCTGAAAAGCAGACAAAGGATATGTATAATCCATGGTGAATGCATCTTTCCTAATTTTCCCAAACTGAAGAGTAATCTTATCTTGATCCGTTACGAGGACCTGAAAAAAGTCATCAACTGCATCTTTCCCAATTTTCCCAAACAGAAGAATAATCTTATCTTGATCCGCGACAAGGACCTGAACATAGTCATCAAGTGCATCTTTCCCAAATCATATTGCATTTTTTTTTGGCAAAGCCGACCGGTTTTTTAGGTGACCGCAAACACCTTTATAATAACTAATAATAAAATACAGTGAAATACAAGTGATTGTTAGTAGACAATCAGCTACGGTTTTTAAAGTGGACCGTCCATCACATTTGCTGAATTGAAGTGTCCAGCTCACTGTACAAGAAAAGGAGTGAAGCAGAGATGCTTCAACTACTATGAAACCTAACAGCTAGTCACCAATGGCTGAGCGAGGAGAAGATGAAGTGGAGACAGAAGATGAGAAAGACGTAGGGACCAAGTCATTCATCAATGTGGCAAAGTGACTAGGAATGTTAGGCTCATAACCAGGATGGTTCGTGTCATATATAAATTTTCTATCCCAAGAGACATCAGACAAGATACCTGCATTGTGATCCCCATAAACACCATCAATATAAAGCTTCAAGTCATTCCCGTCATCGAAGTAATGCAAAAACCTAACTTCTGCTTTATCCTCTTCATCTCCATCTGATACAAACATATAATAGACTTTACTAAGGGGATCATACCTCATTTCAGAACCAAGATGTACCCAGGATTTCTCTGGTAAGATCCAAACAACAGATGCATCAACAGATCTCTGAGCAGCATCAGCATCTGCGTCGACGACTGGGCTATCAACTTCCACAACAACAGGATTATGAGGAATATTAACGGTTTTGGTTTTAGGGGCCCATTTACGAAGGGGAGGTTTCACTAGTGGAATCATAGGCTTTGGGGCATTCTTTGTATGTTTGCAAGCATCACTGATATGCCCAAATGATTGGCAATTAGTGCATATTTCTGGTTGTCAAGTGTATTGAACATCAACATATGTGTCTACTCCATCAATTGTAACCTTAAGCCTAGAAGGTAGCATTTTATTTGGAGTTATTTCAATTAATGTTTTCGCAAAAACAAGATTCTTCCTTGTCTCCGTATTAGCGTCAAAACATTTGAATTTACCTATTCTGCTAGCCAACCAATTCAAGCCTGGTAGTGTTTGCAATACCGAAGGAATCCTAGTGAAAATAGTCCATACTGGGATAGATCACACCCTTTCTTTAACACTCTCAATCTTTGTACTCCGCGCTGTAATCAGGGCCGGTCCTTTCCTATGGGTTGCCCAAGGCAACTTCGACGGTTAGCATGAAGCTTGGTGAAATGTTGCCCTAGAAAGGCTTGAAGGTAGGAAGATTACCCAAAAAATGGATACTGTCAGTTCCAAGCATTGAACCTGGGTGCTGCAAATACAATAACAACTCCATTGCCAGCCAACCAACTCTTTCTCTGGTCTAAGACTGAAACGAATATTTACATTCCATACTGCAAAATTAAACTCTCATACTTCCCCATCTCCTCCACTTTGTTGCCCCCGTCGGGAGGTTGCCCGAGGCAAAAATCTGATCAACCTGGCATTAGGGCCGGGTCTGGCTGTAATGATCAAAGGTTTCCCTCCAATAATAGGCGGATCAGATTCGATCTCTTTCCTTCTTTCCTCCGCATCTGAAAATTTGAAGTAATACATTCCATTCACATAATTAACACGAAGCCCACCCCTCATATTCCACACTTTACGGTAATGTTCACGAACATCATCGTATGGCACACACGAGTCTAGAAAAACCCCGACAAGATGATCCTTTCAAATATCAATTCCTTCCTGAACGATCTCACCGGGGGTGCGGGATCATCTGGTTTTGTAGTGAACTCACGTGGGCAGTAGCTACCAACACAACGAGGTAGAGAGGCAAATAAGGACGAGAAAGTTGGTTTAGGCTTACGTAGCGGTACAGTATTATTCTCAGCAATGGTACAAGTATTTATTGAGCAATTCGGTAGCTCGGTGGGTTTGGTTACGGGGACTGATAAGGGAGGCACAATCACATCGTTTCTCGAATCATTAATCAGCTTCATACAACTTTCATGAGCCAGACTATGATCTACCTCATTATTACCAATAACCCCAACAACAGTATTTAAGATTTCAGTACCTTTCTCGGTTACAAGGGAGGTGCCAGCTTCAGTCCATTGCGTTGGAGCTTTAGTAAGAAGCTCAGAAATCGAAGTCTGCACAGGCAGCGCTAGACCTGAAAGAGGGAGAACCGGCATAGAAGCAACAGCTGTAGCAATTTCTTGCAGAATCGGGTTTGCGTTAGCTGCTTCCACCGCCGATGAACTCGTGGTAGTTCGGGAGAGCGGATTCCCAGATTGAGGATCACTCGATTCAGAACTAGGTGAGGCCCGATTTTTTTTTCCATAGAAGGAGAGGTGAGTGATAATAGAAGAGAGCGAGGCGGAAGAGAGGATAAGAGGGATAGCGGGGTGGTAGGATGGGAGAAGTGAGAGAATGGGGGAAGTGGCGGCGCAAAAAAAGGGGCAGAATACCTAATCGCCTGTCGCCATTAAAATAAGAACCATGTTTGGGTAATTTTTTATCTCTACTTTTGGCAACTTTTGCATTTTTTTTTAACCTGTAATGCATGTAGGTTTTGAACTGAATATTAGTATGCATCTTTCTTCTAATGATGCAACTTTTGGCAACATATTTATTGTGTTTACCTAATACAGTTATAGGTAAGGTTGCTAGACATTAATGTCATGTTACTTCTTCAGAAAGGATGGAAAAGGAAAAACATGTAAACTAATAGTGAGTAGTTGCCAATGGGTAATGAACATGGACACTTCTATATTGATATATAGTTAAATGAATGTATTACCTAATCGCTTAGCTAAAGGTCAAAGAACTGGAAGAAAATTGAGTATAATCTTCATCCTAGTAATCTAACGTAAATAGAAGAAGATATAGAGAGAAAAATAAATCTGTATGAACTTAAACTATATAATGTGCTGTCCCAAACTTATGTCTATTTGTTACACCAAAAAAAAAAAAAAAAAAAAAAAAAAAAAAAAAAAAAAAAAAAAAGGAAAAAAGAAAAAAGAAGAAGAAGTCTCTGTGGAAGGCAGCAGCGACGTATTAATTGGAGATAAGCTTGTTTCTGATGTCACTGCATATGAGTTGGCCATCAATGGAGCATCAACAAGAAGAATATATGTTTTGCATTCGCATGTGCCATGCTTGCTTCCATGGCTTCCTCAAACTCCTCCTAAATCATCATGGCCCTGAATGATGAAACACGCAGGTAAATACAAGTTCGAGAAAAACAAGCAAACGATGAGATTTCGAGCGATGGGTAAGGAAAAAATGAAGAGAACCCGGATCCATCGTAAAAATTCATGCTTATAAAATAATTTTGAGAATTTTCTCATCTAGTTTTATCCAAAAAGATCTGTCTCTCCACTCACGATTTCATTTAGATTCCCAATTATCACCTTCAAAGCAATCCAGCTGTTCTCTTAAGAAAATCTACGAATATCAATAATATACAACAATAATCTGTGGGACATAATGAATTTATTAAGAAAATAACAATCAAATGGTGTTAGTTTTCAAAGTTAACAACAAAACAAATGATTTCAGGTAATACAAAATGAAACATCAACAATGAAATCAATCGATTTCAATATTGCAGATGATGAATAAAAGAAATTAGGATGCACTGGAAATATAAAATTGAACTACTCGCCTTTTACAGAAGCTTATGACTGTTAAGTGAATAAAGATTTCTCGTTGATGACGGCTAATTTTGACACTGAAAATAAAATTAATTTACATTTTGCTGTTTATACACCTATGAATGCGAGATCCATGAAAAAAATGGATTTCGAAAAATGATGCAATCTCCTCAAGATTAAGCGGTGTAGCGGCTGTGAATGCGAGATCCATGACAAAAATGCATTTCGAAAAAATGTGTCGATCTTCTCATGATGAAGCACGTGTAGCAGTTGTTTGGAGTAGCGGTGAGCATTATTTGGTTAAGCCAAAAAAACCAACGAAACCAATTTAGTTTGGTCGGTTTGATTTGGTTTTGAAATTAGATCGATTTGAAAAAATATTTAGTTTGGTTATCGGTTTAACCAAATTAACCGAACTTTTATTCTATTTTCAAAATTATTGATATCATAATAAATATTTTAAGTTAGACTAGTCATTCAGGAAAATTTTAAGCATCACGTATGTGTCAAAATTACTTTAAAAAGGCATAAGAATCATAAATAATAATACTCTAATCATATATTTATGATTTATTTTAATTTATAGTTAATAAGGCAAACATACGGTCTAAAATATTTCTAGTTTTCGGTTAAATCGGATAACCAACCGAACAAACCAAACTTAATTTGGTTGGTTTGGTTTGGTTTTCATTTTTATTGGTTTAGTTTGGTTTAACAATTTTCATATCAGATAAATCAAACTAACCAAACGCTCACCCCTAGCTTGGAGAGACGACTGAGATTGGATTTGGAGAATCAAAATTGAACAAAACCAGGGCCAAGATAACCGGGGAAGCAAAGATTAGAAGAACAGGGTTTGAGGCGAAAACGGAAGAAAAAAAGTCGCGGAGACGAACAAAAGAATGCGGCGGATTATTTTGGCTTCAGACGAAATTCAATTAGCATCCACAGTAGGCAAACCTCCATAACGGTCGGTTTGATTACAATTATTCTTTTAAATTTAGTTAACCATCACTGATTATTTAAGATATAATGTATTAAAATAGGGGATGTTTGGCAATTCTGTTTTGGTTTACAATACGGATTCAAAGTCAAATTATAACCCGTAACCTTTATACAAGCCTCCTTAAAAGAGTTGTAAGACATACTTTAAAAAAAAAAAATTGCTTTCAGTATTGTACTTCCATCCAGTGTGGTTTATAATTTAGAAAAAAATGGTCAAATATTTACTGGCTTACTTTAAGTTTGCTTTTTAATTATTACAGTGAGTCTTCCCTTAACCAAGCTGCTGAGAGCAGTCATCATCAATAGCAATCCTATTCTTCAGTCCCATGCTTCTGTTATGAAATCTGAAATACCCGATCTACGGTCAGTACTACAAATCCTGCAGCAATTTCTTTTTGAAGGGTATTTTCATTTTGATTATCTCAAATCATTCGGCTACATAATAATTGTTTCTACACATTTTGGGGGATTAAATACATTTGTCCATAAATTGCTATCAACATTGTATAACATGCAGAGGAGTAGGCAAGAGGCTTAGTAGGTATTGGTAGAAGTGGATGTTGCTATGAAGAAGATTAAACAACCATATTTAGTGTGTTTATTCACTGGACAAGAGCATTATGCTTTCTCGCATTCATGCAGAAGTCTGAAAAACAGTTGTGGATGATTTATTTAGAAGTGCATACACTAGGCTTTTAGAACAGCAATTACATGTCTCAAGAAGTAAAAAATGAGAGCACAAGTAAAAATGAAAAAAATAATGATGTCGAATAGTTTGATGTAACCTTGAATGTTTAGACTTTCAGCACTAGTATATCGCAATTTCTACATTAGAAGGCCTAACAAAATTTGCCTTGCGGTATGGGTATGTTGTTGAGATGATCATAAAGTTTGATGACCCATGTATATAAAGAATCTTGTAATACATACATGTTACTTCTGATATTCCACTAGGGCCATTCAGTTAATTTCTTTTAGCCACATGGGTTAAATGCCTATTGCTTGACGCATCAAACTTTTATCAAATGTTCTAGCTTCTCTGTTAGTAGGATATATGATTGAATTGTGCCTGCGTTGTTTTAAAGCTCACTGGCTTTTCATTTGATTTTATTATTGTGGATGTCCATGATTCTTCTACATTAACTGAAAATGATGTGAATGCCACTGAGTGGAAATCCTCATTTTGTTGCAAGTTAGTGCAACTTACTGTCAAAGCTGCATAGTAGTTAAGTTATTTGAATAAGTCCTGTTTTGTTTTAGGTGCTTTCCATTTATTTAGCAGTTGACCTTTTAGTTAGGAGAATAAAATCTGCACGTGTAACCTCAGTTGAGTATTTTTAGGATCTTTTTGAATGCTTATATAACTTGTAATAACTCTATGTTTTAAGTATCCAAGCATAATAAGAAGTAGTTCTGCGTGCTCAGCATATTTGTTTTGCTTGCTTCTCTGTTCTGTTAAATTTTATATATCTTGTTTATCACATGGTATCAGAGCCTGGTCGTTTTTAAAGCTTTTAAATTTAACATTCAGTGAAGATGAACAGTGGAAGCAATATCTGTGTAGACAAGCTTGTTGGCGACAACTACAGCTATTGGAAGCTGTGTATGGAAGCTTATCTACAAGGGCATGATTTGTGGGATTTTATCTCTGGTGATGAAACTGTAATTCCAGAAGATACGCCACAGAATGCTGAGGGACGAAGGAAGTGGAAGATCAAGTGTGGCAAGGCTTTATTTGCTTTGCGAACTTCTATCAGCAAAGAGTACGTCGAGCATGTTCGTGATATAAAGTCGCCAAAGCAAGTGTGGGACACACTTGAAAGGTTATTCACCCAAAAGAGCACAGCAAGGCTGCAGTTTTTGGAGAATGAACTTGCCGGAACGACTCAAGGTAACTGGTCCATTTCAGAATATTTTTTGAAAATTAAAACTCTGTGTGCTGAAATTTCAGAGTTAGATACGGAGGAACCTGTTAGCGAAGCTCGTTTGCGTCATTATCTCATTCGAGGATTGCGAAAGGAGTTTATACCTTTCATCTCCTCGATACAAGGATGGGTAAACCAACCTTCTATTGTTGATTTGGAGAATACGCTCAAAAATCAGGAAGCGTTGGTGACACAAATGATTGGCAACAATAAGCAATCTCAATGCCAGGTGGAAGATGCTCTTTATACGAAAGATAAATCAAAAGCAAACAAGCACATCAAAAATGTAGGGCAGTCAAAAGGAAGCTCAGAAGAGTGTTATCGATGTGGAAAATTGGGCCACATCAAACGTGACTGTCGTGTAAAGGTAGTCTGCAATTGATGTGGGAAATCTGGTTATATTCAACGAAATTGTCGTGTGAATATCACAGAAGCAGAAGCAAATACTGCACAAGAGAGTATTAATTCTGAACAACCTACATGGGAACAATGCTTATCAATTGAAGCTGTTGATGGACCTGTTATTAATGAACCTGTTAATGAGCATGCCAATGCTTCTATAGACTACAAAAATGACTGGATTATCGACTCTGGCCGCCATGCAACCGGAAATGCCTCTATTCTTTCAAATGTTCGCTCCCATCATGGAAAAAGAGTCATTGCGACGGCTGATAATTCATTACATCCTGTAGTGAATGGACATTTTAATGGTGAGAAGAATGTCTCTAATGCTGGAGATATTTCTCTCAGAGATGTTTATCACGTTCCGGGCTTGAAGAAGAATCTTGCTTCAGTTTCTCAAATTGCTGACTCGGGGAGGTATGTTCTTTTTGGTCCAAATGATGTGAAAGTTATTTCCAGTATAAAACATTTTGAGGCTGATATTTTATTTGCTGGAAAGAGGAAAGATTCACTATATGTTTTGTCTGCAAGTGATGCATATGTTGAAAAGACAGGTCAAAATTCTAGTGCAGCACTTTGGCATGCTCGCTTAGGCCATGTTGGCTACCAGCTGCTGCAGAAAATTTCTATGAAGAAGCTTCTTGATGGAGTTCCTGTCTTTAAGAAAATACACCATGATGTGGTTTGTCCTGGTTGTTAGTTTGGAAAATCGCATCGCCTTCCTTTTTCAAGCTCAAAGAACAGAGCCACTGTGGCACTCAACTGGTTCATTCAGATTTAATGGGACCTACTAGATTGTCCAGCTATTTCGGTTTTCGTTATGTTATGGTTATCGTGGACGATTTTTCTCGGTTCACCTGGGTGTAAACTAAAAGTGAGGCATTTTCCAAATTTGTTCAGTTCAAGGAGCAAGTGGAGAAAGAATTTTTGTTGCCTATAAAATGTCTTCGGACTGATAATGGAGGAGAATATATGTCCGATCGGTTTCTACAGTATTGCAAAGCTAATGGTATTCAGCGCCAAATGACTTGTCCGGACACCCCACAACAAAATGGAGTGGCTGAACGCAAACTGGCACATCTTACTTCAATGTGCTTGTCATGGTTGCATGAGAAAAATCTTCCAAGAGAGCTATGGGCAGCAGCTATTCAGTCAGCTTGTCATGTCATAAATCGTTTACCTTCATGGGTGGGATCGGATTTATCTCCTTTTGAAGCCTTATATAATCATAAACCCAATGTGAGTTATTTTCGAGTTTTTGGATCAATTTGTTATGTTCATATTTCAAAGAATAAACGATCTAAACTTGACCCAAGGGCAAGGCGGTGTATTTTTGTTGGCTATGATACACAGGAAAGGATGGAGATGTTTGGATCCAGACACAAAGGAGGTTGTTGTTTCTCGTGATGTGGTATTTGATGAAGTTTCATCACATCAGATTGATCCAAATATAAGAAGTGCAGCTGAACTGTCACCATTCTCCAATAATAATGCATCCAATGAAAAGGAGAGCAATGATACTTCTGGAGAAAATTTTCAGCAAAGTGAAACTACAAGTGTTGTTGTACGGAGGTCTTCCCGACAAAGAACACAACCTGAATATTTAACTGATTTTGAAGTACAGTTAAATAGTTGCTCGGTTGTGTCTTGTTTTCTAATGGGTGATTCATGTGAAAATGAACCCAAGACTTATAGTGAAGCTAGAGGTGTTTCTGAATGGGAAGAAGCGATGCAAGAGGAAATATCAGCTCTAAATAAGAACAACACATGGGAGCTTGTTCCCAAGCCAAAGGATGTTGATTAAGTTACTTGCAAATGGGTGTATAAATTGAACAAAAGAGCTGATGGAACTATAGAGAGATATAAAGCTCGACTTGTTGCTCGCGGTTTTACTCAACAATATGGTCTAGATTACGAGGAGACGTTCAGCCCAGTTGCTAAAATGGTAACTATTCGAGCAATTATTTCGCTAGCTGCTTGCAAAGACTGGAAACTATGGCAGCTAGATGTAAAGAATGCATTTCTCTATGGAGAGTTGGATCGAGATATCTTTATGGAGCAGCCCCAAGGATTTGTATCTAAGGAGTTCCAAATTATGTGTGTCGACTTAAGAAGGCCTTGTATGGTCTCAAGCAAGCTCCACGCGCTTGGTACGGTAAAGTTGCTCAATATCTTGAATTTTGTGGGTTCAAATCTTCTAATGCAGACTCGAGCTTATTTATTAAGAAAACAACCTCAGTCTGCACAATGCTTCTTCTCTACGTTGATGACATGATCATTACCGGTGATGATGATACTGAAATTACTCGTCTTCGAGAAGCTTTGTCTCTTCGCTTTGAAGCAAAGAGTTTGGGAGAAGCTAGCTGTTTTCTTGGCTTATAGGTTGTAAGGTCAGATGGATATTTTGTCTCTCAACAAAGATATGCAGCAAGTTTATTGGATTGTTTTCGTATGGGGGAGTCAAAAGCAATGACCACTCCAATGGAACCAACCTTGAAGTTGACCAAAGATGAAGGAAAATGATTAGAGGTGCAACAATTTTCCGGCAACTTGTTGGTAGTTTAATTTATTTAACTATCACAAGACCTGACATCTCTTATTCTGTAGGTGTTATTGCTCAATTTATGGATAAACCATGTGAAGCTCACTTAACTGCAGCAAAGAGGATTCTTCGCTATGTAAAGAGTACTCTAAATTTTGTTTTACTGTATAGACAGAATGCACCGTTTATTCTGATTGGTTTTGTCGATGCAGATTGGGCTGGTGATGTAAATGATAGACGTTCCACAACCGGATATTGTTTTAATACAGGTTCAGCAGCTATTTCATGGTGTAGTAAAAAGCAAGTCTCTGTTGCTTTTTCAAGCTGTGAAGCTGAGTATGCAGCAGCTACAATGGCTACTCAAGAATGTATTTGGCTTAAGAGACTTATTGAAGAAATATTTGCTGCTATGGATTATCCAGTCTCCATCCATTGTGACAATGAGAGTGCTCGCACGAAACACATCTAGCTTGCTGGAAATCCAGTGTTTCATGCTCGCACGAAACACATTGAAACTCAATTTCATTTTGTTCGACAGAAGGTTCTGATGCAAGAAATTAAGCTGCAGAAAATACCATCTGAAGGACAAGTTGCTGATATATTTACCAAAGCACTTTGTAAGACCAAATTTACAATGTTCAGAAGTGCACTTGGTGTTGTTGATGACAGTATGTCTGCACTAAGGGGGAGTGTTGCAAGTTTGTGCAACTTACTGTCAAAGCTGCAGAGTAGTTAAGTTATTTGAATAAGTCCTGTTTTGTTTTAGGTGCTTTCCATTTATTTAGCAGTTGACCTTTTAGTTAGGAGAATAAAATCTGCACGTGTAACCTCAGTTGAGTATCTTTTTGAATGCTTATATAGCTTGTAATAACTCTATGTTTTAAGTATCCAAGCATAATAAGAAGAAGTTAGTTCTGCGTGCTCAGCATATTTGTTTTGCTTGCTTCTCTGTTCTGTTAAATTTTATATATCTTATTTGTCACACATTTGAACTATATTATACCAGGGTCATGAATTTGAGGCTAGTGGAAGCCTTTGCTCTGCCTTATTGTTTGGAAACATTTTTAACTCCACCTCATCAATGCAATGAATTTTTTATCTAATGTTCACCTTCTTCTTCTTAATGACATTGTAGAGTTGGGCGCTTTCAAAAAACTAGAGTCACGAAGACAGGATTTTTTTGATCAAATGCAAGTAACATTGAATTAAACAAGGACAGACTCTTTCGAACCAATGCTTTTTTCATTCAACAATTCTTTTTGGGGACATTTAGTGAAGTTGCTGCTATGATGTTTACTATTTAGGTATTAAAATTATGAGTTATGCTAGAATACCCGAAAATATTTATGTCAAAAACTAAGAAATATGGGTAACTCCGGAATTTAAGGGGGTAAGCATTGAATTCAGGGGGGTATTTGTGTAATTCAAGGGATGGACCTCCTGTTTTTTTGTCTCTGGTGTATTTTTTGACAAATACTTTTTGTTGTCAAAATAGCATTTTTGTAAAATTATATTTTAATGATTAAGCAGATAGCAAGAAATTATGTCATCCATCTAAGGGAACATCACATACAAAACAACATCGATAATTAGGCGGAATCCAGCTCTTACACGTTTTTGGAACAATCGTTTATTGCTTAAACATAAGTCCAAAAGATCAAAGATAAATGAGATTAAATCTGAAAAATGCATCTTAATGGTGTTGGCAGGAAATTATTTTTCATTTGTTCTAGTGCATAAACTAATACGTAGTTCGATTTTTTTATTCACAGCTATGAAGCTTAGTTTAATATTTTATATATTGAAGCTTAAAATTACTAGTTTATAAGTCTTTACGTGGTGAACTGTCATATTCACGTTGTCTTCCCATTCACTGCACACTTCTCTTTATGCCATCTTCTTTTTGGATTATTATTATAGGCTGGATGGAATGATAATTTCCTATCATCCTTTGAACATTTTGTATTTGAGTTTCCTTCTTATTTCATCATTCGTTATTCTAAAATTTTGGAGTTGAATACCACTAGAAATAAGTTTTTTTTTAAAACCATGATATAGACTAAAAAGCGAGGAAGTAAGTCTGCATCCTCAACATTAAACTTGACATAAATGAAATTTATTAGCCTCTACTATTTAGTTCCCAGACATAAAAATATTCAAATTTACACCACAGAACGATTCAAACAATATGGTAGCGTGAATCCAAAGACCCCGAAGATTTATTTTAGTCATTTGGTAGTCGATGGAACTTTCCCATGAAGAAAAGAAGTTATCATTGCTAGAGCTCTTTCTGGTTGATAACTTGGAACAGTATGACCCGAACCTCTAACTGTAACTAGTATCAGTCCTTTGTATTCTTCAACATAACCTCCAACCTATTAGATCATTTAATCTTTTTGCAGTTAGAATATAACTAACTTGCAGGCTGCAAGCAGTCAACATAGAGACATAGCATTGTATTACATAAAAGCATTACCTCCTTATTATGATACCAGGCTCTCCAGGTCTTCTTGATTGGCAAACCAAGCATTTCGATAGAGTCCCTTGTCGTTGTTATTGGGACAACAGAGTCAACATCCCCACTACATGAATTGAATTTGTTAATTAGCTCAATACTTGTGTGATGCTTTTTAAACCCAAATTTTGTCATTATTTATCATGCACAAATAATCAAACTAGAATATCTTTTAAATACCCGTATAACCAAATGTCTAATCCACTGGCAGTAAGATTTTTGATGACCGGATGCATAGTTTGACGTGCCTCCGTGTAGTGTATCAAATCACTGAATTTACACATACAAGAGTTAGTTAAGATATATATATGACAATAATAAATCAACAAAACAGATGAACTTCTTGAATATAGTGCCGGCATGATTCCCAGTGGTGAGACAAATTTGTGACATTTGCATGAAGAGCCTTTTGAACTGCAGGCGTATTCAGATAAACATAAACATACTTGTCCGAACATGGATCGAAATCCACCATCTGAAAAAATAATAAAAGTCTAAACAGTAAATCACAACTTTTTGCTAGCCTGGAAAGATAAACATTATGGTAAATACTAGTAATTTTACTTACATCAATACCAGAGTTTGTATTTGTGCTACCGCATTTTGGAGCATAGATACTATAAGGATCAATATCTCCAGGTTCATTATCTGCTAGAATCATTGCATCAATGCATTTCTGGCTAAACTCCCCAGTTTTAAAATCACAGTTTTGCTTGACGGCTGCATACGTATCGTCTGAAACTAAAGCATGAGCCCAGTTGAACTCGTAAACTCCTTTTGTATTTGACAAGTTATCAATATAAGCATTCCCAATCTACTCGAACACAAAAAAAGACTTGTATATATGACTAGCGATAATATCTTAAAAGTTCTGTCAAAACATGCACTTACAGCAATGCCACGAAGATAGATAACATTTCCATCTGCATAGAATTTCTGCATTATGAGTTGAGCAAGATCAGGTATATAGTGCCCAGCATAACCCTCCCCGGTTATGAAGAAATCACGATTTTTGTATTGAGGGAATCTTTCCAACCAGTTTATTAAAAAAGTGTGCGTGTCGACTTTTGTTTTTTCATCATCACTTGTCATATAATCCGATGTAGTGTTCGAATATGAAAATCCAACTCCTGCTGGTGACTCCAGAAATAGTACATTGGCAACTGCAAAATGCACAAAAATGAAATGTAAAACTAACAAATTTAATATTAACGTTTGCTGTTTAAAATTTGGAAAAATTATAATACTATTTTAATCCAACATTGAGAATTTTGAGTTTGAATATTTGTGGCTAAAACATGCGAAGATGATTTTTTTTTTTTTGTTAAAAATCCAAAAACTTGAAAATAAAATAAATAAATGAGCTTATTTGTTCTTAATGTAACTTTGAATAATAGATATTTGCAGAAGAACAACTTCGGAAAATAGTTAACCTGTCAAAACAAAATTTATTTAAGTCAAATATTCTCTGGTAATCAAAATTTTCTTAATTCATATTATTCAAAATATGCAAATTTTGAATTGTCAATTTTCGGATTCCTTCTTTTGATACCATTGTTCAGATGACACATTAATACAGATGGGTAATCTTGCAAAATTAAACTCATTTCCGAGTTACTTTGGAATGCAAAAAAACACATAAGTGATTCTTCAGAATTTAACATGTTAGATAAGTGGAACCTTAATTTCCAGTTTGGTTCTTCTTAAGCAAAATATGCATAGTCTTCAAATGTGCCCTGCAATCACAAGCACTAAAAATAAAAGAACAGCAAGAACATAAATACATACCATTATTCCATGCATAAGGATTTAAAGATAAAGTTCTGCCGTCTTTGTTAACTCTAAAGGGTCCAATTTCCTCCATGGCTCCATAGCCCAGCGATGAGCATCCAGGTCCTAATCAGTAATCATTCAAAATCTTAATAACAACTTTCCAATATTATGTCAATATTAACGCCAATTATCTATATCATATGTGTGTGTATATGTATGTGAGTGTGTGTATATATATATATTTTAAAAAGATCCAACATTTTCTTAAATGGACACACGCGCTCATACACACACGCGCAAAGATTCACTTACATGTAAGTATCCAAAATTAAAGAGAAGTGTATAGCGTGACATGTCAAAATATCTTAAGATTTCATTAAGAGAAACTATAAAGATGGTTACAAGATCAGATCTGTCCAACTGTACTATATTTTAAAAATGTGAAGTTGTTTAGCTTCAACGTCTGTAAAATTAATTTGGCACTAAAAGGTTAGTATTTTCAGAGTCAAGGTTATATACACAGACAAAGAAACAATAGAAACAAGTAGTTTTCGTTGATATATAGCTTGAACTGAAATAATATTATGTACCTCCATTAAGCCATAGAACAAGTGGCTTCTTTGAAGAATTATGAGGAGACTCAACAAAGTAATAATACAATGCTCTGCCATTCTTCTCGTCTACAGTTACATAACCACCATATTGATTGAAATGAACTTCCGGCTGTCCAGGCAATTTGTGGATCTTATCGGCCTTCATCAAACCGTCTTGTTTACTGTTGCGCAGAATTGATGGTGTATCATATTGATAATCACCATGGGAAGTGTTACTCCGTGACTCTTGGGAATCTTTCATGAACTTTCTTAGTACATCTGCTTGGTTTTTGGCTTCATTTTGATGTGGAAGAAGAAGGATGAAAGAAAATAGAGAAAATAACAAGTTGAATGCCTTCATTGTGTCTTCTTAATTTTGATGTGGGTGTATGAAGGTGTTTGTTCGAGATATATATAATGTTTTAGAGTAGTAATTATATTATAATAAGCCACATTTTTTTTACTTGAAAAATTAACAACCGTGTTTATATGGACTAATCTAAGCACAGAAAACAAAACAACCTTCAGCTGTCATATTAGGGCGAGACCACCTTCGTATGACTTTAACCATTGTCCTCTCAATATTATACGGATTCCAAGTCAGTCTTTGCAAACCAAACAAAATAATTTGCTTCAAACGCCAAAATCTTTCCCTTTTCCTAATTTAGATCCATCCAATTTATTTTATTTATATTGTTATTTATCTTTTCTCAGAAGTCATTTCACCTGAATTAATATGATCTTGACTATTTTCCTTTTTTTCCTCAAATAATATGAATTAATAATGATCAATGTTTCAAAACGCAAAAGGCGTGTGAGAGACGTTTTCGGGTCCGTGAGGCGAGGCGTAAGCCTCGAAGCGTTGAGGCATAAGCCTTTCGGGTAGAGAAAAAGCGCAATACATATACTTAATTTTTAACAATTTTCATGCAACATTCTATTTGTTCATTTTAAATTAACCTTACCAACAATATAAATTATGAACCAACTAAACAAGGGCTTTTCGGGTAAGCCTAAATTAATTCAAAATGTTTGTCTACACATATTATACACTCTTTTTTATTTCCGTTAAATAATTAAAGTTTAAAGACATGTATCTGTATCAATATCTGCAGCTAAATATAAACAAGTTTTTAAGTCATATGCCTCAACTGCTTGAGGCGTGCGAATTTTAAGCTTTATGCGCTTTGTATGCCTAAATTTTTTAAGGTGTAAGCTTTAGAGGTAAAAAAACCTTTTGAAATAAGTCTCAAGGCGTTTTGTCTCTTATTTCTTCGAGGCGAGCCTTGAGGCGAGTATCGAGGCAGGTTTTTTAAAACAATGATAATGATATACCATTATAAAAAGAACTTTGTACTTAAAAGTCAATTCAAATTACTGTTAGTTTGTGCACACTTTTTTTTGAAATGATAACAAAATATTTTTCTCTTGTTGGAGGAATTTTGGTGAATCTCATATGTACCCCCTGAATTCCTCCAGCAGAAGCCGAACGTTTTGTTCACACTTCATAAAAAATGCAAACAAATTCACTCTTCTGCCTTATAACATTTTAATTATATCTCACATTTATGATCATTCAAACCTTAAAATTAATCAAGGCTCATGCCCTGTTACCCCTTTCCCTTTTTCAATTCATGGCATTTCAATTTTATGTTTAAAACTAGTGTGTAACCCTTGCACCGCGCGGCCTGTGTTCTGCATGATGTGGTGAATTTAAAGAAATAAATGAGTTATGCATTTAAAAAATTATACACGTAATTTTTATACGTGATTCATGTGTTATTATACTTTGAATAAAAATCAAGTTTATGTTTTTTTTTTCCTAAAAAAAAATGAGTTATATATACCAATTTTTTAGTTTTTAGGATTTATATTTTTGAAGCAATTAAATAGATAATATTATTCTTAATTAATATTAATTAGTATGTTCATACTTTCTACATGTAAATGTTTATATATATAGATTTTTAGTTTGCTAATTAGCATATAGTATATTTTAATTAAATTTAAACGATGTATTAATTAATTTCAAATATTACATCAGGGAATGGTAAAATTGAATGTATTAGGGTATTGATTAATATATTTCAATGCATTTATAGTTCTTATAGTATATATCAAGAAAAAGTATATAATGCCACTAAAGTGATAGACAAAACACCTACTAAAAAAGATTAAAAAAAGGTTAACTAAAAGTATTTAAGAGACGGAATGCAACAAATCACATATATATATATATATAATTAATAATTTTATTTTTAATCTACATTCCATATGTCAATAAATTTATATTATAATACTTTTTTTTTGAAAAATCAGCCTCTATCTTAAAAAACAATAAAATACCAAAATAATAATAATAATATATACATTAATCAGAATACGGTGTATTTATAATCTATTGGTTAATGTAAAATATGAAAAGAAATAATTAAGATTTAACATTTCCCCAAAATATTTTAACTAAAAATATAATTATTTTTCTAATGTACAAAATAAATAATATTCCTCACTTATTATCAGTTCTAATGCTTTCTTAACACAAAATTTTCCAATCATATAAAACCTTTTTACATACCAATAATGGGAAAGAAAACATTACATATGTTTCATACACTATATTAATGTTTAAAAGGAAAAATGAGTATATGTTTTTAATAAAATAACATCGTTGGAAAAATAATTATGTATATGTTTCTTTATAATTTTCAAAAAGAAAGAATTTCGATGAGTTTGAATATAGAATTATTAAGAGAATCAGAGATATCTAATTGAGGACACGAGGAATTTAATGTCAAAATAGGAGAAAATTTGGATGAATTTTGTAAATAATCATAGAAATTTGTAAATATTGGTATTTAAATGTAAAATGATAAGATAAAGAATTAGTTGAACATTATAATAATAATTAATAATAATAATATAGCAACCTGAAAATGGGTTATCTTAGAAGATTAAGGAGAGAATGGAAAACTCATAGAATTAACAGGAATGAAAGAAATTCCTTTGCTTTAATTATATTTAGTTAATAGATTTATATATTGCCACTTATTTCTGCTAACCAAGCATTTCTAAATACAGAAATAAACCAAGAAAAAACTATTTAATACTTTAACTTATTCAAAATTGGGTACTTTATATGTAAGTTTAGGCACTATATAAAATACTACATGGATTGTGGGTTGTAACATCCTATAATTTTGGTAATAAGATATTTAATTTATTATTTTAATATTGATTTGGAATTTTAAATGGATTTAAAATATATAATTCATTTGTATAAAAAAGTTTAAATGTTTAATTTATATTTAAATTATATTTGAGCTCGTAACATCGCGGTAGTTCATAATATAACGTTTTGAACTTCAATTGAATATACAGGATCCGATATAAGTCGGAATTCCGTGAAACAAGAATCGTTTGAATCTATATGATAATAATTTTCTAATGAAAGAGAAAAATGGAGATTTCATATTATACATTGTTTGGTATGGCCAATTCAAATTTCCAAATAGTCTCTATGGAATCGTTTATAAATTATAACGATTAATTTAATAAATTTAATTCAATTTAGGAGGAATTTATTGATAACTTGAGGTAACAATCGAATTAAGCTACGAGACCTATTCCTTTGGATTCGTATTGAATGTATTGGGGGGTATTGATTAATAAATTTCAATGCATTTACACTTCTTATAGTATATATCAAGAAAAAGTATAAGATGCCACTAATGTGACCACATATTTATTTATACAAAATTAATAATTTTATTTTTAATCTACATTCCATACGTCGATAAATTTATTTTATAATACTTTATTTGAAGAATCGGCCTGTATCTTAAAAAACAATAAAATACAAAAAAAAAAACTTTAATAAAAATGCGTTATATTTATAATCTATTGGTTAATGTAAACATGAAATATAAATAATTAAGATTTAACATTTTCCTAAAATATTTTAGCAGAAAATATAATTATTTTTCTAATGTACAAAGTAAATAATATTCCTCACCTATTACTAATTCAAATGCTTTCTTAATACATATTTTGTCAATGATAAGAAGTCGTTTTACAAACTAATAATAGCAAAGAAAACATTGTATATGTTTTTAACACTGTATCAATGTTCATAAGGAAAATTGAGTATATGATTTTAAAAAAGTAACATCCTTGAAAGGGAAAAAGTATTATGTATATGGTTCTTTATAATTTTCAAAAAGAAAGAAATTTGATGAGTTTGAATTTAGAATTATTAAGAGAATCAGAGATAACTAGAAGACACGTAGATTTTAATGTCCAAAACGAGAAAATTTGGATGAATTTTGTTAACAATAATAGAAATTTGTAAATATTTCTATTTAAATATGATAAGATAAAGAATTAGTTGAACATTATAATAATAAACATATAACAACTAGAAAATGGATTATCTTAGGAGATTACGGAGAGAATGAAAAACTCTTAGAATTAACTGGGATGAAAGAAATACCTTAATTTGCTTAAATGATATTTAGTTAGTAGATTTATAGGTTTCCATTTATTTCTGTTAAATAAGCATTGCTAAAAAAAGCAAGTAAACCAAGTAAAATCAATTTTATACCTCAACTTTTTTTTAAATTGGGTACTTTATATATAAATCTAAGTAGTATAAAACATACTACATGGCTCTTGGGTTAAATCCCACAAAGCGGGTTTCAAACCAATGACATCTCACACTATGTTCTTAACCACTTGGACACTAGTGCTTGTCTTCCTTAACTTCTTTCCATGAAAAATTCTATTAATACACCATAGACTATCTCATATAGGTCTAAAATTTAGACAAGTTTTACATACATCACTTTTTTTTACTAAGGTCAATTCTATTCACACATCAGAGTGTACTTATTTTTAACCAAAATATTTGCTAAAATCATACACATAGTTTTTTTACTTGGTATACATAAAATGTATAATATAATCACCCATATTTTAAAATAAAATAAAGCACTGATCTCATTATGCTAAATCTATTTTATGTGCTAACAAAACCAAGATTTCCAAAATCCCCAAATTCGCTTTTGCAAATTTCAATTTCAAATATTTTTTGGATCAAGAGTTTTGACCATGATGACAACCAAGCACTACAATGATATTTGAAAATCATCGCTTAAAAAAAGAGGAGAATATAAGACACTAAGCTTTCAAGTCAGTATAAGTATACATATACATATCAGAGTCTTAGTAGTAGTTTATTCATGTTAAGATCTATCCTCAAGTAAATCACATCCTCTCATGCTTTCATTTAAAATACATTTTAACTTCAAAAAGTCAGATTTTTCATAGAACCTAGAATCAGTCGACTAAGTAACCTATTCAATCGACTGACACTTCTTTAAACATGTACACATGCACAATACTTGAACCGAATCGACATGTCATGAATGATCTGTTGACTTTACCTTTGTATAACTTCAACCATTGGCCTCTCAATATTGTACGGATTCCAACTTAGCCTTTGCAAACCAAACAAAATAATTTGCTCCGAAAGCCAGGAACTTTCCCTTTTCCTAATTTAGATTCGTCTGATTTATTATATTTATATTGTTGTTTATCTTCTCTCATAAGTCATTTCACCTCAATTAATATGACCTTGACTATTTTCTTTTTTTCCCAATTAATATAATTAATATTGATATAGCATTATAAACTAAACTTTGCTCACATTGCTTAAATGTCAATTCTAATCACAAATATCTAATACCATAGTAATTATACCTCACGTCAATGATCATTCAAATCTTAAAATTAATCAACGCTCAGGCCCTTATTACCCCCCTTTCCTTTTTCAATTCATGGCATTTCAACTTTATATTTAAAACTAGTGTGTAACCTTTGCCCAACAGCTTGCACGCTACAAAAATAGTTTTCTAAATATTCTTTATAACATAGATTTATTCTGCATGTTGCGGTGAAATTTCATAAATAAAAGAGTAGTGGTTTAAAAAAGTAAAAATGTAATTTTTATACGTGATTAATTTGTTATTATACTTTGAATAAAAGTTAAATTTACGTTTTCCCAAATAAAAATGAGTTATATACTAATTTATTAGTTTTTAGGATTTATATTTATTAAGCAATTAAATGGATGTCATTATTATTAATTAATATTAATTAGCATGTTCATAGTTTCTGCATGTTAATGTTCATATACATAGATTTTAATTTAGTAACTAACAGATAATATATTTTATTAAAATTTAAATGATATATTAATCGATTTCAAATATTCCATCAGGGAATGGTAAAATTGAATGTATTGGGGTATTGATTAATAAATTTCAATGCATTTACATTTCTTATAGTATATATCAAGAAAGAGTATATGATGCCACTAAAGTGATAAACAAAATACCAATTAAAAAAGATTTAAAAAAAGGTTAACTAAAAGTGATTAAGAGACGGAATGCAACAATTCACATTTTTATTTATATAAAATAAATAATTTTATTTTTAATCTACATTCCATACTTCAATATATTTATATTATAATACTTTTTTTTTAAAATCAGCCTCTATCTTAAAAAACAATAAAATACAGAAAAAAACATTAATCAAAATACGGTATATTTATAATTTATTGGTTAATGTAAAATATGAAATGAAATAATTAAGATTTAACATTTTCCCAAAATCTTTTAGTTAAAAATATAATTATTTTTCTAATGTACAAAATAAATAATATTCCTCGCCTATTATCAGTTCTAATGCTTTCTTAACACAAAATTTTTCATTCATATATTTTTACATACCAATAATGGTAAAGAAAACATTTCATGTGTTTCAAACACTATATTAATGTTTAAAAGGAAAAATGAGTATATGTTTTTTATAAAATAACATCGTTGGAAAAAAAAATATGTATATGTTTCTTTATAATTTTCAAAAAGAATTTTTTTTGATGAGTTTAAATTTAGAATTATTAAGAGAATTCGAGATATCTAATTGAAAACACGAGGACTTTAATGTTAAAGTAAGAGGAAATTGGGATGAATTTTGTAAATAATCATAGAAATTTGTAAATATTGGTATTTAAATGTATAATGATAAGATAAAGAATTAGTTGAACATTATAATAATAGTTAATAATAAATAATATAGCAACCTGAAAATGGGTTATCTTAGGAGATCAAGGAGAGAACAGAAAACACATAGAATTAACAAGACTGAAAGAAATTCCTTTGCTGTAATTATATTTAGTTAATATATTTATAGATTGCCACTTATTTCTGCTAACCAAGCATTGCTAGAAAAAGAAATAAACCAGGAAAAAACTATTTTATACTTCAGCTTTCTCAAAATTGGGTACTTTATATGTAAGTTTAAGAAATATATAACATACTACACGGATTGTGGGTTGTAACATCCCGTATTTTTGGTAATAAGATATTTAATTTATTATTTTAAATACTGATTTGGAATTTTAAATGGATTTAAAATATGTAATTCGTTTATATAACAAAGTTTAAATGTTTAATTTATATTTAAATTATAATCGAGCTCGTAACATCGTGGTAGTCCATAATATAACATTTTGAACATCAATTGAATACACAGGATCCGATATAAGTTGGAATTCTATGAAACAAGAATCGTCTGAATCTATTTGATAATAATTTTCAAATGAAAGAGAAAAATGGAGATTTCATATTATAGAATGTTAAGTATGGCTAATTCAAATGTTCAAATAGTCTCTTTGGAATCGTTTATAAATTGTAACGATTAATTTAATAAATTTAATTCAATTTAGATGGAATTTATTGATAACTTGAGGTAACAATCGAATTAAGCTACGAAACCAATTCCGTTGTATTCGTATTGACATTTAGAGTCCGGATGGGTATATAATAGATTTTTACTTTGGTAATTAACATATTGTATATTTTATTAAAATTTAAACGATGTATTAATTAATTAATTTTGTATATTTTATTAAAATTTAAACGATGTATTAATTAATTAATTTCAAATATTACATCAGGGAATGGTAAAATTGAATGTATTGGGGGGTGTTGATTAATAAATTTCAATGCATTTACACTTCTTATAGTATATATCAAGAAAAAGTATACGATGCCACTAATGTGATAAACAAAATACATACCAAAAAATAAAAAAAAAGTTTACTGGAAGTAAGAGACGGAATGCAACAAATCACATATTTATAATCTATTGGTTAATGTAAAACATGAAAAATAAATAATTAAGATTTACCATTTTCCTAAATTTTTTTATCTAAAAATATAATTATTTTTCTAATGTACAAAGTAAATAATATTCCTCACCTATTACTAATTCAAATGCGTTCTTAACAAAAATTTTGTCAATAATAAGAAGCCGTTTTACAAACCAATAATGGCAAAGAAAACATTATATATGTTTTCAACACTATATAATTGTTCAAAAGGAAATTAGAGTATATGATTTTAATAGAATAACACCCTTGGAAGGAAAAAAGTATTACGTATATGGTTCCTTATAATTTTCAAAAAGAAAGAAATTCGATGAGTTTGAATTTAGAATTATTAAGTGAATTAGAGATAGCTAGAGGACACGTAGATTTTAATGTCTAAAAGGAGAAAATTTGGATGAATTTCGTTAATAATAATAGAAATTTGTAAATATTGCTATTTAAATATGATAAGGTAAAGAATTAGTTGAACATTATAATAATAAATATATAGCGACTAGAAAATGGATTATCTTAGGAGATTAAGGAGAGAACGAAAAGCTCTTAGAATTAACAGGGATGACAGAAATTCCTTTGCTTTAATGATATTTAGTTAGTAGATTTATATGTTTCCATTTATTTCTGTTAAATAAGCATTGCTAAAAAAAGAAAATAAACCAAGTAAAATCAATTTTATACCTCAACTTTTTTTTTAAATTGGGTACTTTATATATAAATCTAAGTAGTATAAAACATACTACATGGCTCTTGGGTTTAAATCCCACAAAGCGGGATTCAAACCAATGACATCTCGCACTATGGCGGAGTGTCATAACCACTTAGACACTAGTGCTTGTCTTCCTCAACTTCTTTCCATGAAAATTCTATTAATACACCATAGACTATCTCATATAGGTCTAAAATTTGGACAGGTTTTACATACATCACTTTTTATCTAAGGTCAATTCTATTCACACATCAGAGTTGACACGACCCGAACTTCCCCGTAAAGGAAAGCACGGATTGTGTTGAGGACAAGACGAATCAGAACGCAAGTATGAATGAATAAATAAAATACACATTCGATAAAGAACAGAGATTACAATAATTTACATAGCAGCGTAAAATAATACAAAACACAACTAGAAGTAATACACGGATACAAAGCTTTCCGAGTATCGTTCCAGCTGTAAATCAGGATCCTGTGAATATAAATCTGCAAAAACCCAACTACTAGCTGCCCGTGTCGAAAATAAGGGCACCCAGAGTTTAGGTTAAAACAATAAACTCCAGGTCAGTCATGTGACTTGTGTGAGAACTAAAACAGTTATTAAAACTTTACTTTGAAAGAGAGTAATTCAAGGGACCACGCCGTATAACACGGAACAGGTTTCCTCCCAAGAATACCAGTGCATAGAATAAACAACGCAATGCTTTTTCGAAAAATGAAGCTATTATAAGACCCAGGTCCCATCACACAATGCAACGCAACCCGAAGGATAAAGTTTTCCCTTATAATAGCCAAACATGCTTGGAACGTTTAAAACAAATCATTTGATACTATTATAAGTGTATAGCGTCAAAACAATTTCAATCATAAATATCAATCATAGGCGGCATGGGTACCATCTATCATGTCGCCATACTAGGCTCTACAAATAAAACCGCAATATCACGTATTGGAAATTGGATTTCCGTCATGAGTCGAGGCAAGGAGCAAGCTCCTCTCCGCTTCGAGACACTGTAGCAAATGCCTCGGGACTACACACTCTGGGTAACCCCTGGATCTTCAGGGTCGGTCCACAGTTACGTTAGTGTATTAGTATTCCTGAACACACATTTCCCGGTCCTAACAGACCTAAAATCGAGGCGCCTCATTAGAACAACCACATAGGTAAAAAACATATATAAATGTCAGCCAGTTTAAGCACTGACACCACCCATAGCTAGAAAGAAACGTCGTGCTCTCCCTGCATTCACTATTCTGTTTTTGACTCATACCGAGGTGTGAGGCTCGCGAATTCACGCTATACACAAAGCTACGCCACACAGGCCGTGCTTTGATCATCAACCATAAGACTTTGCTTTTCAATAGAAGCCTTGATCAATTGACACTTAGGCGTGCCACACAGGCAATTCATGCCATGCGACTGATGTCCGTCGATATACAACCTCTGAGCTCGTACATCTCAGAGAAGGGCGTTAAGCAAGAGAATAAATTCTCCGCCGCCAAACAGATGTATATTTAATAGAGATCAATCAACACAGAATAAAATCCAATGTCAGACACACAGTCCATTTACAAGTTCGTTCTGGGTCGAAACGAAACCGGAGGCACTTTCCTCACATATCCATCGATCTCCAAGTACGTCTGGACGACCATCAACTGATTCCCTCATCTTGGGTGTACAACCGAATCAAGATCATCAGTAAAAACGATGTGAAGACTTCCGGTCTTCAACCACCGTCTTCCTCTTTGACATATCGTCGAATCGGTTATTCAGAATGGGTATAAACCCGGCCTTTCTGAATGACCCGCGTATACAATAAACAAATGTTACTCAAACACACATACGCCTCATTCCAATTCATCAGTCACTAACCGTAAATTAGCAAGAGAACAATTCCCTAAATATTAACCCTGAAGGCCGAAACCCACATCAGATCAACACCTAGGAAACCATTCTTCTTAGCTAACCTACAGTTAGTTTCTAAATTTCCCATTCTTAGGGAAAGGTTCCCATTAATTTTATCAAAGATAAATTCTTTTAAATTTATTCTTTAATCTTCCTTTGGATGTCATTTCAAATCATGTCAAGGTTTTCCAAACTTGTCGGGATTAGCGAACCGCACCGAAGTAATTATTTATTTTATTTCCCAATCCCAACCTATTCATCCCATGAAGCAAAACTGGTAATACTCCATATCTAACACCACAATGTTATCAGTAAAATTAATTACCATTTCACGTTCAAATCTAATTAAAGATTTAACTATCGCTTTGGAGCAAAACTGGTGATACTCCATTCTCGCTCACTTTCTAAATTTGATAATTTAAATTATCAATTCACATTTCAATCTAATTACAGATTCATTAAAACTCCTTTTACTGGGTTAAAGAACTAATGTCATTTAAAACACAGTTCACGATAAACCCACAAATCAATTCTAATTTAATTCCAATTAAATATATTAGAAATTCTGGTTATTTAAAACCCATTTCAAATCCAATTTTATTTAGTTAAAAATAATTGGATTTTAATTCTATTTCAAAACTAGTTCATTTCGATAAAAATATATTTTTATCTTTACAAATGTGGGATTTTTCATCCCAGTTCTTCACAAATCATTTCTTATGATTTTACACAAATTATTGATATTTTTGATAATTTTATCAAGGCTTGTACAGTCGATTTCCATCAACGGCCATCGAACTGCACTTACAGCGACCTTTTCTGAAATTGATTTGGACTCATCTCTAAATCCAACTGTTAGATTTCAAATCTCTTGTATTCTTTAGAAAGCTCTTTTCGATACGAACCCAACGGTTCCGATTTTAGGAGAATCCGACGGTCGGATCTCCCGTAGTGTCAATTCGCAGTCAAT
This sequence comes from Allium sativum, assembly GCA_030737875.1. Taxonomy (NCBI): domain Eukaryota; kingdom Viridiplantae; phylum Streptophyta; class Magnoliopsida; order Asparagales; family Amaryllidaceae; genus Allium; species Allium sativum. Next base: position 836,547,650 of record CM060918.1, on the reverse strand, counting down.
GGTCGAAATTCATGAACTGCCGCGGCGCGGCGCGTTCTATTCAGGCCATTATATATATAATATATATATATTATATATATATTATATATTTCATTGATTCCCTTTTAAAACAAATTTTATAAATTGTTTCAAATTTGTTTCAAAAACAATTTCAACTTTCATTTCAAATTCAAATCAAAATTGAATTTTCCTTTTTAAATTCTTTTTACATTCCTTTCTTTTTGATTTCAATTCAATTTCAGTTCGTTTTCAATTCGATTTGAATTCATTACAATTCGAATTCACTTCGATTTCCAATTAAATTTCTATTTAATTCAATTTCAATTCGATTACTATTCGATTTTAATTCATTTCAATTCGAACTCATTTTCTTTTCAATTTTTATATCTCTTTTCAATATTCATTATAAAAATGAATATAATCGATATAAATATCGTTCGCGTCAAACTAACGCATCTTTAATCAACACGGCTTTATAGTTTTCAATAACTTTGTTATTCTATTAAACAAATGAATATTTATTCTATTCAACACATGAATCTATATTTCTTTCAACACATGACTAATCTCAACCAATGAGTACTGTCAACTCGTGACTATTTTTGTTATTTAGTATATTATATAAAATTTTGATTTCTATCGTTTAAATTTTTAATCAGGCTCCAACCGTAAATTAGTAAGAGAATGATTCCCTAAGTATTAACCCCGAAGGACGAAACCAACATCAGATCAATACCCAGGAGACCACTCATCTTATCTATTTTCCAGTTAGTTTCTAATTTTATATATAATAAAGATGTAAATTTCATTGTTAAAATATTTCGTTCAACACATGACTAATCTCAACAAATGAGTACTGTCAACACATGAACCTATATTTTATAATATTCTTTATTTTCCCAATTGGAATGAGGCCCAATCAATCACCATATAATGTTAATTATATGGATTCCATACAACACATGTATATAATAGCAACGATAAATAATCAATCATCATCCAAAGTGCACTACACAACTGCATAAGCATCTAATATAAATAATTAACACTTACACAGTCTGTCGACCAATCAATCGACATACAATTAAATAATTGGGATTAGTGTATGCCAAATATCATCCCAATACCCGTGTGGGGTTTTAATCCACAAACACCGAATATTATTTGTGCAGTTGGGCGATGTGTAAAATTTGTCGTCCCAATCAATGTCCTTCAAATAGGTGTACATAAACAAACCGTCCGGTTTGTAAATGAATATTTATTGATTTACATTCACGTTAAAATTATATTTTTACCAATAATAATTTATTTCAACACATGAAGGTTTTATCATCGATTTCACATCAACATCACAAACAAATTTCACAACACATCAAACAAGCATACAAGCCGTCCATGGTCTGTGGACGATGGGTGTCGGGTGCTGCTAAGCACCGTCTGCATCCTAGTATATAATTTTTAACTAGAAAAGAAAATTCGAAGTGAGAAGTTCTCACTGACTAGCTAATCCAATACCACGACTCTTCATATGTAGAAAACTTCGTCGTGCTCGCCTTTTGTCTATTTCGTCGTCCGTAGCCACTACATATATAAAAACCATATTTTTATATTGTTGCTATGTATATAAAATCATATTTTTATAATCACTCCATATGGATAAAAATTCTATTTTTACATCGCTACTATATAGATAAAAATTCTATTTTTACATCGCTGTTCATATAATAAGGATTATATTTTTATCACGCTATTCTCTATATAAAAATTATATTTTTATATATATAAAGATCATATTTTTATATCACGGCTTCATATGTAAAAATCACTCCTTTACAACGCTACTTCCATGATAAAAATTATATTTTTATCTTGCTAGCAATATAATAAAAATTATATTTTTATTACTCTACATGAATAAAAATCATATTTTTATATCTCCTACATAATAAAGATCGAATTTTTATTATCTATATAATATAAAAATCATATTTTTATATGGTTACTTCTCTAAAGATCACATCTTTATTATTTCTACTATATAAAAATCACATTTTTATCCTTCTACTAATATAAAAATTATATTTTTAACTTTCTACTAATATAGAAATTATATTTTTAATACGATTTTTATAAAGATTATATTTTTCTATTCTCACATTTTATCTAAACATATAAGAAATCGTATTTTCATATCGTTATTTTTCCATATAAAGATTATATTTTTAAAACGATGTTTACATTATAAAAACCATATCTTTTCAAATATAAAAAATCAAATCTTTGTTTATAAAACGTCACATCTTTATAGGTATAAAAATCATAACATTATATAAATTTTCGATTTTTCTGTTCTAATTAAAAATCAGTCTTCATACAAACGAAAAGAGAAAAAAAAAACTATAAAAATCAAGAAACTTACCGTTTGAAGAAATGGGGGGGGGGTGTAGACTTGCGCTGGTGGCCGGAGTCCTCATTGCTGGCGGCGCGGCGGACTGAGGTTCGGCGAGGGTGGTCTGACGGAGGCCGATTGGAGGGGGTAGGGCGCCGGTTCTTCACTTCGAGGGGGCTCGATTTGGGGAAATAGGGCTTGGAGACGGCAACGTTGGTGAGAGAGGGGGGGGGGGAAGTGGCCGGAGTAGGGTGATGGCGGGCGGAGGGGGCGGCGGCCTCCTGGAGCGGCGAAGGTGGATCTCGATTGGGGGGGGGGGGATGGGTTTGAAGGGGTATCGCGGTTTTATTTTTTTTATTTTTTTTCCCTGAAAGGAATGATTTAGGGGAGAGAAAGAATAGGATGGGGGGCCTTTATATTTTATTGTTAAATTAATTCTAAAAAGCAACTTTTATTTTCGACCTTGAAATCGAACCCACCGCCTGTCGTCCATAGCTAATTACCCCCATTCCGAACACAATGGGATATGTATCGTAAGCTGATTCGATCGTTTCGATCTGTTTTCGTCAAAATTAAAATATAACTCTATATATTGAATTTGAACGCGCATTTTAATTTACCAGGGCCACATACTAACTAGAAAAATTCCCGAAAAATATTTTCTAGCTTCGTATTGACGATACGGTCCTAACAAAACTAATTTCATCAAATTCTGAGACCGTTTGAAAAATGGCCATTTTCCAGTCGATTAAAATCAACTGAAACTGGTCAAACGCGTTTTCCTTCGCCACGCTCACATATTGATTCAGAAAATTATGAAATTTGAAATCTAGCATAATTTGACATCACGGATCCAACAAAAGTGGTTTCTTCGAAAACTGAGGTCGTTTGCAAAATTTCCATTTTTAAGGGCCGAAATTCCATAGCGACTATTCTGAATTTTCAACTGGGCATAACTTTTGATTCCCACTATGAAATTTCAATCTTTCGGATTCGTTGGAAAGATATTCTCAATTAGATTCTAATATTTTTGGTTTCGCTAAAATCTGGTTTAATTTGCACCTGGTATGCTCAATTGAAATTTGAAATCGAATTATCGAACTACCACGCCATTTTAAATTCCTTTTATAATTATAAATAATTATTTATATTCTAACGACGACCTATATAAATATATACGTTCTAATTCTATTAAAAATAAATTTCTTGCCGTTATTATTTAAAATAAATTATTTTAAATATTCAAAATTCATTAAAATTGCCAAAATAAAAATTTTTAATTGGCTCAGAATTTCCGGGTTATTACAATTTCCCCCACTTAAAACTTTTCGTCCCCGAAAAGGAACGAAGTCGAAAGTCGTTTAATTAATCAGTTCAACTTTCAATATTTTCTTTACGGCTTAAGATCTTCAACTTTTCAGTTTCTAAGAACTTTTCAAATTTTTCAAAAATTTGGCTGACACCCTAAATTTCCAAAAAATTTCTCCATAACCTCCCCTGCACCGGGGACTTCGGGATACTTCATATAGCCTCCCATGGCCTTCTTCAATCCAAAAGAAAAAGAAAAAGCCAAGCGGCTAGCCAATCGGCTCATAAAATCATCCAAACCCAAAGAAATACAATAAATGTGTACCTATTTGTCGGGCAAACAATTTTGTTCTCTGCTCTAGCCTCCTTGCTATGACCTGTTCAATGTAAGTACATGTATATGCATGTAATTCTAATCATTTTTCATTACAGTTCAATATTCGGTTCAATTAGGCTAATGATCCAAAATTTCAAACAAATAAACAAACAACACAACCATCAATCAATTGGTGGATTATCGTTTCAAATTCATAAATTTGATATATATACAAAAAATCACATTTTTGATGCCAAATCACAACAATAGATCCTATCTAATTTTGGTTCTCACACCAGTCTATGGAAATATATAAATATCACACTTTCGTCACTCGAAAATAAATTCTGACGACGAGTACTCAACCATCAGAATCATCTTCGGGCCACTAGAGTATGATTCTATATCTATCCAGTATATTAAAACTTCGAATATACGTTCATGACGCGTATATGCAAAATCTTTATATACTAGATTGTCCAAATTTAATACAAATAAAATATTCAAATACGAATAAAACGGTTTAAATTTTCAAAACAATGTTTGTTTTCAAATTTTTATTTCAAAAATTTCACTCTTTCCACTCGTTCTAGGACTCTACTGATCCTATCTCTAACGAGCCATTCTAATTGGATACTACTAATCCAATATTTGATGGATTCTTTCGTTCGGTTCTAATGTGTCTTGTTCTCGAGCTCTGTAAACCAAAGCTCTGATACCAAACTGACACGACCCGAACTTCCCCATAAAGGAAAGCAAGGATTGCGTTGAGGACAAGACGAATCAGAACGCAAACAGAAGAACATTTCATTGTTATTTACAACAATTCCATCAGGATACAAGAATATACAGAGTATAATGAATAAATAAAATACACATTCGATAAATATCAGAGATTACAATAATTTACATAGCAGCGGAAAATAATACAAAACACAACTAGAAGTAATACACGGATACAGAGCTTTCCGAGTATCGTTCCAGCTGTAAATCAGGATCCTATGAATATAAATCTGCAAAATCCCAACTACTAGCTGCCCGTGTCGAAAATAAGGGCACACAGAGTTTAGGTTAAAACATTAAACTCCAGGTCAGTCATGTGACTGTTGTGAGAACTAAAACAGTTATTAAAACTTTACTTTGAAAGAGAGTAATTCAAGGGACCACGCCTTAAAACACGGAACGAGTTTCCTCCCAAGAATACCAGTGCATAGAATAAACAACGCAATGCTTTTTCGAAAAATGAAGCTATTATAAGACCCAGGTCCCATCACACAATGCAACGCAAGCCGGAGGATAGGGTTTTCCCTTATAATAGCCAAACATGCTTGGTACGTTTAAAACAAATCATTTGATACTATTATAAGTTTATTGCGTCAAAACAATTTCAATCATAAATATCAATCATAGGCGGCATGGGTACCATCTATCATGTCGCCATACTAGGCTCTATAAATAAAACCGCAATATCACGTATTGGAAATTGGATTTCTGTCATGAGTCGAGGCAAGGGGCAAGCTCCTCTCCGCTTCGAGACACTCTAGCAAATGCCTCGGGACTACACACTCTGGGTAACCCCTGGATCTTCAGGGTCGGTCCACACTTACGTTAGTGGATTAGTATTCCTGAACACACGTTTCCCGGTCCTAACAAACCTAAAATCGAGGCGCCTCATTCCAACAACCACATAGGTAAAAATATATATAAATGTCAGCCAGTTTAAGCACTGACGCCACCCATAGCTAGAAAGAAACGTCGTGCTCTCTCTGCAATCACTATCCCGTTTTTGACTCATACCGAGGTGTGAGGCTCGCGAATTCACGCTATACACAAAGCTGCGCCACACAGGCCGTGCTTTGATCATCAACCACAAGACTTTGCTTTTCAACAGAAGCCTTGATCAATTGCCACTTAGGCATGCCACACAGGCAATTCATGCCATGCGACTGATGTCCTTCGATATACAACCTCTGAGCTCTTACGTCTCAGAGAAGGGCGTTAAGCAAGAGAATAAATTCTCCACCGCCAAACAAATGTATATTTAATAGAGATCAATCAACACAGAATAAAATCCAATGTCAGACACACAGTCCATTTACAAGTTCGTTCTGGGTCGGAACAAAACCGAAGGCACTTTCCTCGCATATCCATCGATCTCCAAGCACGTCTGGACGACCACCAACTGATTCCCTCATCTTGGGTGTACAGCCCAATCAAGATTATCAGTAATCACCCAAACGATGTGAAGACTTCCGGTCTTCAACCACCGCCTTCCTCTTCGACATATCGTCGAATCGATTATTCAGAATGGGTATAAACCCGGCCTTTCTGAATGACCCGCGTATACAATAAACAAATGTTACACAAACACACATACACCTCATTCCAATTCATCAGTCACTAACCGTAAATTAGCAAAAGAACAATTCCCCAAATATTAACCCCGAAGGCCGAAACCCACATCAGATCAACACCCAGGAAACCATTCTTCTTAGCTAACCTACAGTTAGTTTCTAAATTTCACATTCTTAGGGAAAGGTTCCCATTAATTTTATCAAAGATAAATTCTTTTAAATTTATTCTTTAATCTTCCTTTGGATGTCATTTCAAACCATGTCAAGGTTGTCCAAACTAATTGGGATTAGCGAACCGCACCGAAGTAATTATTTATTTTATTTCCTAATCCCAACCTATTCATCCCATGAAGCAAAACTGGTAATACACCATATCTAACACCACGGTGTTATCGGTAAAATTAATTACCATTTCACGTTCAAATCTAATTAAAGATTTAACTATCGCTTTGGAGTAAAACTGGTGATACTCCATTCTCGCCCACTTTCCAAATTTGATAATTTAAATTATCAATTCACATTTCAATCTAATTACAGATTCATTAAAACTCCTTTTACTGGGTTAAAGAACTAATGTCATTTAAAACACAGTTCACGATAAACCCACAAATCAATTCTAATTCAATTCCAATTAAATATATTAGAAATTCTGTTTATTTAAAACCCATTTCAAATCCAATTTTATTTATTTAAAAATAATTGGATTTTAATTTTAGTTCAAAACTAGTTCATTTCGATAAAAATCTATTTTTATCTTTACAAATGTGGGATTTTTCATCCCAGTTCTTCACAAATCATTTCTTATGATTCTACACAAATTATTGATATTTTTGATAATTTTATCAAGCCCGTACAATCGATTTCCATCAACGGCCACCGAACTGCACTTACAACGGCCTTTTCTGAAATTGATTTGGACGTATCTCCAAATCCAACTGTTAGATTTCAAATCTCTTGTATTCGTTAGAAAGCTCTTTTCGATACGAACCCAATGGTTCTGGTTTTAGGGGAATCTGACGGTCGGATCTCCCGTAATGTCCGTTCGAAGTCAGTGGTCGAAATTCACGAACTGCCGCGGCGCGGCGCGTTCTATTCAGGCCATTATATATATAATATATATATTATATATATTTCGTCGATTTCCTTTTAAAACGAATTTATAAATCGTTTCAAATTTGTTTCAAAAACAATTTCAACTTTCATTTCAAATTCAAATCAAAATTGAAATTTTCATTTTAAATTCTTTTTACATTCCTTTCTTTTTGATTTCAATTCAAATCGATTTCAATTCAATTTCAGTTAGTTTTCAATTCGATTTGAATTCATTCCAATTCGAATTCATTTCGATTTCCAATTACATTTCTATTTAATTCAATTTCAATTCGATTACTATTCGGTTTGAATTAATTTCAACTCGAATTCATTTTCTTTTCAATTTTTATATCTCTTTTCAATATTCAATATAAAAACGAATATAATCGATATAAATATCGTTCGCGTCAAAATAGCGCATCTCTAATCAACATGGCTTTATATTTTTCAATAACTTCGTTATTCTATTCAACAAATGAATATTTAATCTATTCAACACATGAATCTATATTTCTTCCAACACATGACTAATCTCAACAAATGAGTACTGTCAACTCGTGACTATTTTTATTATTTAATATATTTTATAAAATTTTGATTTCTATCGTTTAAATTTTTAATCAGACTCCAATTGTAAATTAGTAAGAGAATGATTCCCTAAGTATTAACCCCGAAGGCCGAAACCAACATCAGATCAATACCCAGGAGACCACTCATCTTATCTATTTTCCAGTTAGTTTCTAATTTTATATATGATAAAGATGTAAAATTTATTGTTAAAATATTTCGTTCAACAAATGACTAATCTCAACAAATGAGTACTGTCAACACATGAACCTATATTTTATAATATTCTTTATTTTCCCAATTGGAATGAGGCCCAATCAATCACCATATAATGTTAATTATATGGATTCCATACAACACATGTATATAATAGCAACGATAAATAATCAATCATCATCCAAAGTGCACTACACAACTGCATAAGCATCTAATATAAATAATTAACGCTTACACAGTCTGTCGACCAATCGATCGACATACAATTAAATAATTGGGATTAGTGTATGCCAAATATCATCCCAATACCCGTGTGGGGTTTAATGCACAAACAATGAATATTATTTGTGCAGTATGGTGATGTATAAAATTTATCGTCCCAATCAATGTTCTTCAAATAGGTGTACATAAACAAACCGTCCGGTTTGTAAATGAATATTTATTGATTCACATTCACGTTAAAATTATATTTTTAATGATAATAATTTATTTCAACACATGAAGGTTTTATCATCGATTTCACACCAATATCACAACACATCAAACAAGCATACAAGCCGTCCATGGTCTGTGGACGACGGGTGTCGGGTGCTGCTAAGCACCGTCTGCATCCTAGTATATAATTTTTAACCAGAAAGGAAAATTGAAAGTGAGAAGTTCTCACCGACTAGCTAATCCAATACCATGACTCTTCATATGTAGAAAACTTCGTCGTGCTCGCCTTTTGTCTATTTCGTCATCCGTAGCCAATACATATATAAAAATCATATTTTTATATAGTTGCTATGTATATAAAAATCATATTTTTATAATCACTCCATATGGATAAAAAAATTATTTTTACATTGCTACTATATAGATAAAAATTCTATTTTTACATCGCTGTTCATATAATAAAGATTATATTTTTATCACGCTATTCTCTATATAAAAATTATATTTTTATATATATAAAGATCGTATTTTTATATCACGGCTTCATATGTAAAAATCACACCTTTACAATGCTACTTCCATGATAAAAAATATATTTTTATCTTGCTAGCAATATAATAAAAATTATATTTTTATTACTCTACATGAATAAAAATCATATTTTTATATCTCCTACATAATAAAGATCGAATTTTTATTATCTATATAATATAAAAATCATATTTTTATATGGCTACTTCCCTAAAGATCACATCTTTATTATTTCTACTATATAAAAATCACATTTTTAACCTTCTACTAATATAAAAATTTTATTTTTAACCTTCTACTAATATAAAAATTTTATTTTTAACCTTCTACTAATGTAAAAATTATATTTTTAATACGATTTCTATAAAGATTATATTTTTCTATTCTCACATTTTATCTAAACATATAAGAAATCATATTTTTATATCGTTATTTTTCTATATAAAGATTATATTTTTAAAACGATGTTTACATTATAAAAAATCATATCTTTTCAAATATAAAAAATCAAATCTTTGTTTATAAAAAGTCACATCTTTATAGGTATAAAAATCATAACATTATATAAATTTTTGATTTTTCTGTTCTAATTAAAAATCAGTCTTCATAAAAATGAAAAGAGAAAAAAAATATAAAAATCTAGAAACTTATCGTTTGAAGAAAGGTGGGGTGTGGACTTGCGCTGGTGGCCGGAGTCCTCATTGCTAGTGGCGCAGCGGACTGAGGTTCGGCGAGTGTGGTCAAACGGAGGCCGATTGGAGGGGGTAGGGCGCCGGTTCTTCACTTCGAGGGGGCTCGGTTTGGGGAAATAGGGCTTGGAGACGGCAGCGTCGGTGGGGGGGAGGGGGGAGGGGAAGTGGCCGGAGTAGGGTGATGGCGGGCGGAGGGGGCGGCGACCTCCTGGAGCGGCGAAGGTGGATCTCGATGGGGGGGGGGGGGACTGGTTTAAAGGGGCATCGCGGTTTTATTTTTTTTGTCCTGAAAGGAATGGTTTAGGGGAGAGAAAGAACATGATGGGGGGCTTTATATTTTATTATTAAATTAATTCTAAAAAGCAACTTTTATTTTCGACCTCGAAATCGAACCCACCTCCTGTCGTCCATAGCTAATTACCCCCATTCCGAACATAATGGGATATGTATCATAGGCTGATTCGATCGTTTCGATCAGTTTTCGTCAAAATCAAAATATAACTCTATATATTGAATTTGAACGCACATTTCAATTTACCGGGGCCACATACTAACTAGAAAAATTACCGAAAAATATTTTCTATCTTCGTATTGATGATATGGTCCTAACAAAACTAATTTCATCAAATTCTGAGACCGTTTGAAAAATGGCCATTTTCCAGTCGATTAAAATCAACTAAAACTGGTCAAACGCGTTTTCCTTCGCCACGCTCACATATTGATTCAGAAAATTATGAAATTTGAAATCTATCAATAATTTGACATCACGGATCCAACAAAAGTGGTTTCGTCGAAAACCGAGGTCGTTTGCAAAATTTCCATTTTTAAGGGCCGAAATTCTATAGCGACTATTCTGAATTTTCAACTGGGCATAACTTTTGATTCCCGCTACGAAATTTCAATCTTTCGGATTCGTTGGAAAGATATTCTCAATTAGATTCTAATATTTTTGGTTTCGCTAAAATCTGGTTTAATTTGCACCTGGTATGTTCAATTGAAATTTGAAATCGAATTATCGAACTACCACGCCATTTTCAATTCTTTTTATAATTATAAATAATTATTTATATTCTAACGACGTATATAAATATATACGTTCTAATTCTATTAAAAATAAATTTCTTGCTGTTATTATTTAAAATAAATCATTTTAAATATTCAAAATTCATTAAAATTGCCAAAATAAAAATTTTAAATTGGCTCAGAATTTCCGGGTTATTTCAAGAGTGTACTTATTTTAAACCAAAATATTTGCTAAAATCATACACATAGTTTTTTTACTTGGTATACATAAAATGTATAATATAATCACCCATATTTTAAAATAAAATAAAGCACTTATCTCATTCTGCTAAATCTATTTTATGTGCTAACAAAACTAAGATTTCCAAAATCGCCAAATTCGCTCTTCAAATTTCAAATTCAAATAACTTTTTGGATCTAGAATTTTGATCATGATGACAACCAAGCTCTGTTGTAACGACTCGTATTCTACGCATCATGGGATCGTAGAATATTTATTTCTTTCACATATGAAGTCGTATGGTCATGTAACTTTGGGAGACGACTATTGGGGTCATTTCCCATGTTCATGATTTTTGTCGATTTTTAAATGACCGTTTTGCCCCTAGTTGGCACTGTTTTGGTCATAACTTTTGACTGGAAAGGAATTTTGACCTGAAACCACTTCCATTGGATTCGAATGATGGTTTCTCTTTCCGTAGAGTGGTTACAATAGCCAAACGGACTTACCGTTTGGGAGATATGGCTGAATTAAGGTTCAGAAGTGGAAAAACAGCTTAATTGGGCCAAACCGGGTGATTAGCAACTAGGCCCAATGGGGGATTTCGGGTTTAGGGGTATATGAGGGCTGATAGGGTTAGAATTTCGGTTTCTTCCTCATTTTTCCAGCCGCCACTTGCTTTCCTTCACCCTAATCATGGCCTCCATCCTCTAGAATCATCCTAAATCACTTCTAAAACACTTTCTAGTTGAAGATTAAGCTAATTAGCATCAAACCAAGGCTAATCAACATCAAATTTGGAATAGAGCTGCTGTGTTGCATAGAGATTCAACCCAAACAGAGAATCATTTCAGATTTGTAATTTACTTTGTGGCAAAGGTGAGTGATTTGCATTGTTTTTCACTAATTACGGCTAATTATGGTAATTAGCGAAGATTAGCGAAATTATGGCTCAGAAAATTCTAGAAAAACTCCTAAAATTCTAAAACATCATTTTATGCCTCTGATATGAATTTGGGCTAATTTCGACTAATTTTGTTAATCCCGGATTTTGGGGGATTAAGGGGTGATTAGTGATAATTAGCGAAACGATGCATGTTAAAAATCTGGAAAAATATGGATAAATTCATAAATATTATTTTAGGCCTCTGTTAGAAAATTTGGCTAATTTGGTTAAGTTTTGCTAAGTGTATCATTAGATTTGCTTAAACATGCTTAAGGCAAAAACATGGGGTTTTGGCTATGTTTGATCCATTTTACATGCTATGGTTGATGTTTTGGTGTTTGTGGTCGGTACTATATGTTGCTATGACTGTATGAGATGTTTTGTGATTGTTTAGAAGTGTTAGTTTGGTCAAAAACGCCGTCGAATGGCGAAAGACTGTCGCTGAAACGAAGTGCAGGAATTTACCCGGATCGGTTCGCCCCCACCCCATGCGATCCGCCTCGTCCTTCACGAACCGACCTGCCTCACAAACTGATGGGAAGTCATGACCCGACAGGGGCGCCACGAGCTGATGTACCACGATCCGATGTTGCGAGACGAGCCCTCCACCACGATGCAGCCAGAAGGCCACGAACCACGATCCGAAGCAGGGTCACGATCTGGACGGGACGCCACGATCCGAAGGGAGGAGCACGACTCGATCCGACCCGATGCAGCGGGCGTGACCCGACCCGTACTGAGGAGCACGATCCGATGACTGCGAACCGAACTGGTGAAGGCAGCGCGATCCGAACTGGAGCACCATCACGACCTGGAGCTTGACCACGAGCTGGTGACTGCGAACCCACCCAGGAGGCTATAAATTGAATGAAGACCGATCCGGAGGATGATGACCAATAACCCGAGATGCAAAGGTAGTCCAAATGGAAGTTAGAGCTCAGGATCCAGATGGGAACCAATGAGTTCACTTCATGATTGGGCTTTGCTGCGGGACGTGTGCAAAGGGGTTGTCGGTATTCATAACTTTGGTCCACCACTGAGAGATGGATAGTGGGTTTGTAGTGATAGTTACACGGGATTGGATTCCGTCATAGCCCAAATTATTAGGTGACCAAAGTAGTGGATATCGTATGCTTTACGCACTGAGTGAGGGATGTGAGGATGGTTGCTATGCTTGATTGTTTGACATCACTATGACATGCACACCCCCACCCCCGTTATCTTTACACCATTTGAAAGGACACCTTAGAGTGTTGTACAGTATGTAGTGCTAACTCTTTGGTTGCAGGTCCAGGTTCAGGTATGATTGGATTATACCTGTTATTGTTATGTTTTGTTGCTTATCGCTCATACCAGGCTTTATGTCTGACCCAGAGTTTTATGTCTCCTCTTATTACTCTGGTGCTCACACGAGCAGACTAGAGACAGGTTATGGTTAGCTGGTGATGCGCGAGTAGCTGATTCGGAGGCGAGCAGGAGGCTTCCACGTATGATATATAGATATTCTCCCTGTGTCGTTGGTGGTCACTACTTGGGCATTAGTAGTGTACCTCCTTTATCTTGCTTTTGTTTTGAGACAGTTTGAAAAGTTGTAATAAGCTATATTTTGGATTTCCGCTGCTATGATGCTCAGTTCTGGTTTTAGCTTATGCACTGTCTCTTCTGTTTTATGTCAAGTATGTTATTATTATATTTTGTTCTATGCGCTGTGAGACATATTACAGGTTCCTTGATTAGTCCATTCTCTTCTTTCTTTTTCTTCTGGCGACCGTCCCGTGCTAACTGGATATGTGTACAGCGCACTTTTGGAGTAAATGTCGGTTGGTGCGGGGCGGGCCGTCACACTTGGTATCAGAGCCAGGTTGCGTAGTTAACCTAGGGAAAGACACCAGGGAGAGATAGTACGTATATGAGAGCGCGTATTTGTTATATTTTGGTTTTCAAAAGCTAGTTATATATATATACTAGTAGTATTAGTAAGGATGAAGTCGCACTGCACTAGTACCACTATGGAGATGGCTGATTCGTTCTCTTTGCAGATTGAACGATGAGCCGAAACCTGAGGAACAATGGCCCAAGGGATAACAATAGGAATGACCCAGACTTGAGGACGATGTTCACCAACTTCATGCGAGATATGATTAGGGATGCTCAGGGAGCAGTCCCTAATGCTGTTAATGGTGGTGGTGCAGCGGTGCAGGCGCCTAGGGTCGATTTCGCAAAGTTGTGCAAGGATTACACTAACCTTGGTGGGAAGCCGTTCCACGGAACGGAGTCGGCCACAGATGTTCAGGATTGGTTGGATAGCTGTGATCGTATCTTCGACGACTTGGGTATTGAGGATGCGATGAAGAGAAGGCTAGCGTCTCGTCAGCTGCAAGGGCGAGCGATGAATTGGTGGAATGCCATTAGAACGGCTACTCCAGAAGATCAAGTTACTTGGAATCAGTTTAAGACTCGTTTTTGTGATAAGTTTATTCCAGCTGCTCATAAATCAGAACTGTTCAGGAAGTTCTTGGAGCTTAAGCAGAACGGTAGAGCAGTCTCGGAGTATATCGCTGAATTTGACACTTTATCGAAATATGGATGGTCCCTTATCGATACAGTCGAAAAGAAGAACGAGAAGTTCATAACTGGCTTGGATGGGTACTTGGGGGAAAGACTTATAAACCATATCGATGAGACGTTCGAGTCTATTGTAGGAAAGGCATTAAGGTCAGAGAGCCTTTTCCCTAAGTCGAAGACCGAAGTTGCTACGGCATCTGTAGAGGAGCCAAAGCCGCAAGCAGGCGGTGAAGGCAAGAAGAATTCTCAGAACAAGAGGAAGCAGAACCCGACCAAGGATGGTCAGGATAAGAAAAATAAGAAAGATGGCGAATGCTTTAGTTGTGGCAAGAAGGGCCATTACGCCAGAGATTGTCGAGAAAAGCCTGGGGAAAGGAAGTGCTTTAACTGCGGCCAGGCAGGACATCACAAGGATGATTGCCCACAACCTCCTAGGGAGAAGCAGATTGTGAAAGCGTATGCTATCAACGCTGTTCCTTCTTCGTCAAATGCCCCAACTGTGGCGCAGAAGGAAAAAGGTGTCGTTATTCGAGGTATGCTTTCTATTTAAGATGTTTTGATCGGGTTTTGTTTGACAAACCTGAGTTAGTCGATAGACCTTTAGCAGTGACGAACCCGATTTGGTGGTTCGACTAGCTTGGCATGATTTGTTAATATGGTCTTATCGAGTCATGGATGTATGTTTCCTTGTGATTGCTTTGTTTTGGGCTTTACTGGGTTTAACATTATTTTGGGGAGTCGATCTACTCCAAAGGAATAGGGTGGTATTAGGTACCTACCTAGTGATGGCAAGGGTAACTGGAGTTAAGGAAGCTAAGAGGTTATCGTTGCAGTAAGTTCATGTTGTCTCTAGGAGGCAAATGAGTACTCCAGTGCTATATTGTCTTGCTAGTATCACCTCATGTGGATTATCCGAACTCGGAGGAGATGTTCCTTGGGTGCTTGTCTGATATTGGTCTAGGCCTTTGGGGCTTGTGCTTGGGGAATGTCGATTTCGACTAGGATGGGTTGCGTGAGGGGTAAATAGTTGTTGTGATTTTTCATTGGATGATATTTTGGTTTACTCGAGGAGTGATGGGCAGACGGAACATGATGAGACTGTTCAACGGTATAGACTGCCTAGAGTTAGACTCGGTAGGGTTATGAGCTTGCTCGAGTGGGACTCGGGAAAGATGCAGAGTAATGGATTGGTTAGGACCCTATGTTGATGTTCTTTTTGAAAGAATAGGATGTGTTCGTTGATCATGGAAGATGCAACGAAGATTAGGACGATTCAAGTTAGACTTGAACTCGTAAAAGAAAAATGGGGCGAGTTCGTTAGTCATGGTGATATAACGAATATGGAAATACTTCACATTAGATTTGAAGTATGTTTGGAACATAGTGGGAAGCTCGTTGATCTTGGAGATTCAGCGAACATAGGAGAGTTTCACGTTGGACTTGGACTCGTAGGTAGAGTACCTAGATTCACTAGGTGGGTCTAGTTTACCCTTGGAAGGTGAATGTACGTTGGACGTGCAGTACGAGATTCATTGGATGAGTCTAGTTTATCTCTGGGAGATTGACTCGAGTTAGACTCGAGAGGGCTGCAAGGAATTGGATTCAGCTCGAGTTGGACTCGAGAGGGCAGCAAGATAATGGATAGACTTGGGTTGGACTCAAGTATTTTAGGAGGACTAAAAGCAGGGGTATCTGGGGACGCCCGTTACCTTGGATCCGTTGGACGTGATCTAGTTATCCTTGGAGGATAAACGTACGTTGGACGTACGGTAGTCCGATTGGAGGCTGGGCTTCCATTAGTTTAATTATCCTTGGAGGATAAACGTATGTTGGACATACGGTAAACCGAAGGGAGGCGGGGCTTCCATTGGCCTGGGATTGGTTGGACCAGTCAAGTAGGCATCGGTGTATGGAGGCTGGGCTTCCATTAGTTATTGATGTTGGTTAGACCAGACAGACTGGAATCGACATATTGGGATTGGTTAGACCAATCATGTAGGTGTCGATGTGTTTATGACTTTAGCAGGTGATAGATAGGATTTGTTTGATGGATGTTATGGTTGCTATGTTTGTTCCTATCTTTCTTCTCTTGAGTAGACTATCACCTGTAGGGTTCCAGCGATGGGGAACAAAGTGATTGTAGTAGGACTACGAGCCAGCGCAGTAGAGTCGTCATGACTCGAGGGGCGAAGTGGACATAGTAAAGGATTAGTAAGGCTATGAGCCAGTGCAGTGGAGTTGTTATGACTCCATGGGGCAGAGTGATCATAGTAAAGGATTTGGGTGTAGTACTAGTTGCATTGAGTAGGAGACATGCCAGTTTAGGGGTTTTGTTTCTAGGATGGAAGCAACTAGAGTATGTCATAGGATATGATTTCAGACCCAAGACTGAATTGGATTCAGAAACGCTAGTAAGCTTGACGATTAGATCGATTTTGATTGAGTGGATTTGTTCCAGTTAGAAGGACGATCCTAACCTATTGGAAACCATCTCTAGGGTAGAGATGGGTATAGATGGAAAGAGAATGATCAAGTAAGGATTTGATCGAGAAGGGTGGCTTCGAAAGAATAAGGGACTAGTTGTACCCAACGTAGATGGACTGAGAGGTGAAGTGCTTAGAGCATATCATCACTCGAGATTGACTATACATCCCAGTGGTAACAAGATGTATTGAGACATAGAGCAGATTTACTACTGGGAAAGAATAAAGATAGGCAGAAGGCTTATCTCGATAAGAGACGAAGAGATTTGGAATTCTTCGTTAACGACTTGGTGTTCGTCGAGATCTCTCAATAGAGAATGTGATTCGGATTGGTTGGAGAGGTAGGTTAGCACCAAGATTTGTCGGCCCATTCCCAGTCCTCGAGCAAGTTGGGAATTTGGCGTATGAAGTAGAGCTACCTAACAAGATGGCAGGAGTTCACAACGTATTTCATGTTTCCCAGTTATGGAAGTTTGTGCAAGACCCTAATGTGGCTATTTCACCAGATCAGTTGGACGATATCGAGGTTGAACCCGAGGCGGTTGGGAACCGCAGGTCTATGCGTATTGTTGGGAACGATACGAAGCAACTTCGAAGGAAGGCGGTGAAACTAGTCAAAGTCCAGTGGGGTGAGAATGAAAAAGGCTGTACTTGGGAAACAGAGGAGGATAGAAGGAAGAAGTATCCAGAACTCTTTGCCTAGTAAGGTTTTGGTAGTGATAGTTTCTTCCCTTGTTAGTAAACCGCATGCTAGGATAGACTTGTTTTGCATGTTGATTGTTGTTTTATGGTTGATAGGCATGCGGAACCCTTTGTGTGTTTTGGTTAAGGAATTTCGGGGGCGAAATTTCTTAAGGGGGGGGAGAGTGTAACGACCCGTATTCTACGCATCATGGGATCGTAGAATATTTATTTCTTTCACATATGAAGTCGTATGGTCATGTAACTTTGGGAGACGACTATTGGGGTCATTTCCCATGTTCATGATTTTTGTCGATTTTTAAATGACCGTTTTGCCCCTAGTTGGCACTGTTTTGGTCATAACTTTTGACTGGAAAGGAATTTTGACCTGAAACCACTTCCATTGAATTCGAATGATGGTTTCTCTTTCCGTAGAGTGGTTACAATAGCCAAACGGACTTACCGTTTGAGAGATATGGCTGAATTAAGGTTCAGAAGTGGAAAAACAGCTTAATTGGGCCAAACCGGGTGATTAGCAACTAGGCCCAATGGGGGATTTCGGGTTTAGGGGTATATGAGGGCTGATAGGGTTAGAATTTCGGTTTCTTCCTCATTTTTCCAGCCGCCACTTGCTTTCCTTCACCCTAATCATGGCCTCCATCCTCTAGAATCATCCTAAATCACTTCTAAAACACTTTCTAGTTGAAGATTAAGCTAATTAGCATCAAACCAAGGCTAATCAACATCAAATTTGGAATAGAGCTGCTGTGTTGCATAGAGATTCAACCCAAATAGAGAATCATTTCAGATTTGTAATTTACTTTGTGGCAAAGGTGAGTGATTTGCATTGTTTTTCACTAATTACGGCTAATTATGGTAATTAGCGAAGATTAGCGAAATTATGGCTCAGAAAATTCTAGAAAAATTCCTAAAATTCTAAAACATCATTTTATGCCTCTGATATGAATTTGGGTTAATTTCGACTAATTTTGTTAATCCCGGATTTTGGGGGATTAAGGGGTGATTAGTGATAATTAGCGAAACGATGCATGTTAAAAATCTGGAAAAATATGGATAAATTCATAAATATTATTTTAGGCCTCTGTTAGAAAATTTGGCTAATTTGGTTAAGTTTTGCTAAGTGTATCATTAGATTTGCTTAAACATGCTTAAGGCAAAAACATGGGGTTTTGGCTATGTTTGATCCATTTTACATGCTATGGTTGATGTTTTGGTGTTTGTGGTCGGTACTATATGTTGCTATGACTGTATGAGATGTTTTGTGATTGTTTAGAAGTGTTAGTTTGGTCAAAAACGCCGTCGAATGGCGAAAGACTGTCGCTGAAACGAAGTGCAGGAATTTACCCGGATCGGTTCGCCCCCACCCCATGCGATCCGCCTCGTCCTTCACGAACCGACCTGCCTCACAAACTGATGGGAAGTCACGACCCGACAGGGGCGCCACGAGCTGATGTACCACGATCCGATGTTGCGAGACGAGCCCTCCACCACGATGCAGCCAGAAGGCCACGAACCACGATCCGAAGCAGGGTCACGATCTGGACGGGACGCCACGATCCGAAGGGAGGAGCACGACTCGATCCGACCCGATGCAGCGGGCGTGACCCGACCCGTACTGAGGAGCACGATCCGATGACTGCGAACCGAACTGGTGAAGGCAGCGCGATCCGAACTGGAGCACCATCACGACCTGGAGCTTGACCACGAGCTGGTGACTGCGAACCCACCCAGGAGGCTATAAATTGAATGAAGACCGATCCGGAGGATGATGACCAATAACCCGAGATGCAAAGGTAGTCCAAATGGAAGTTAGAGCTCAGGATCCAGATGGGAACCAATGAGTTCACTTCATGATTGGGCTTTGCTGCGGGACGTGTGCAAAGGGGTTGTCGGTATTCATAACTTTGGTCCACCACTGAGAGATGGATAGTGGGTTTGTAGTGATAGTTACACGGGATTGGATTCCGTCATAGCCCAAAGTATTAGGTGACCAAAGTAGTGGATATCGTATGCTTTACGCACTGAGTGAGGGATGTGAGGATGGTTGCTATGCTTGATTGTTTGACATCACTATGACATGCACACCCCCACCCCCGTTATCTTTACACCATTTGAAAGGACACCTTAGAGTGTTGTACAGTATGTAGTGCTAACTCTTTGGTTGCAGGTCCAGGTTCAGGTATGATTGGATTATACCTGTTATTGTTATGTTTTGTTGCTTATCGCTCATACCAGGCTTTATGTCTGACCCAGAGTTTTATGTCTCCTCTTATTACTCTGGGTGCTCACACGAGCAGACTAGAGACAGGTTATGGTTAGCTGGTGATGCGCGAGTAGCTGATTCGGAGGCGAGCAGGAGACTTCCACGTATGATATATAGATATTCTCCCTGTGTCGTTGGTGGTCACTACTTGGGCATTAGTAGTGTACCTCCTTTATCTTGCTTTTGTTTTGAGACAGTTTGAAAAGTTGTAATAAGCTATATTTTGGATTTCCGCTGCTATGATGCTCAGTTCTGGTTTTAGCTTATGCACTGTCTCTTCTGTTTTATGTCAAGTATGTTATTATTATATTTTGTTCTATGCGCTGTGAGACATATTACAGGTTCCTTGATTAGTCCATTCTCTTCTTTCTTTTTCTTCTGGCGACCGTCCCGTGCTAACTGGATATGTGTACAGCGCACTTTTGGAGTAAATGTCGGTTGGTGCGGGGCGGGCCGTCACATCTGTAATGATATTTGAAAATCATCGCTTTAAAAAAGAGGAGAATATAAGACACTAAGCTTTCAAGTCAGTACAAGTATACATATACATGCCAGAGTCTTAGTAATAGTTTATTCATGATAAGATCTATCCTAAAGTAAATCACACCCTCTCATGCTTTTATTTAAAATATATTTTAACTTCAAAATGTCAGATTTTTCATAGAACCTAGAATCAGTCGACTATGTAACATATTCAGTTGACTGACACTTCTTTAAACATGTACACATGCACAATACTTGAACCGAATCGACATGTCATAAATGATCTGTCGACTTTACCTTTGTATAAACCATTAGCCTCTCAATATTGTACGGATTCCAACTCAGCCTTTGTAAACCAAACAAAATAATTTACTTCGAAAGCCACAAACTTTCCCTTTTCCTAATTTAGATTCGTCTGATTTATTATATTTATATTGTTGTTTATCTTCTCTCAGAAGTCATTTCACCTCAATTAATATGACCTTGACTATTTTCTTTTTTTTCCAATTAATATAATTAATGTTGATATACCATTATAAACTGAACTTTGCTCACATTGCTTAAATGTCAGTTCTAATCACAAATATCTAATACCATAGTAATTATATCTCACATCAACGATCATTCAAATCTTAAAATTAATCAACGCTCGGGCCCTTATTACACCCTTTCCTTTTTCAATTCATGTCATTTCAACTTTATATTTAAAACTAGTGTGTAACCCTTGCCCAACAGCCTGCACGCTAAATGATACAAAAATAGTTTTCTAAATATTTTTTATAACATAGATTTATTCTGCATGTTGTGGTGAATTTTCATGAATAAAAGAGTTATGCTTTAAAAAAATTTAATTTTTATATGTGATTAATTTGTTATTATACTTTGAATAAAAGTTAAATTTACGTTTTCCCAAATAAAAATGAGTTATATACTAATTTATTCGTTTTTAGGATTTATATTTATTAAGCAACTAAATGGATGTCATTATTATTTATTAATATTAATTAGTATGTTCATAGTTTCTAAATGTTAATGTTCATAGACGTAGATTTTAGTTTAGTAACTAACATATAATATATTTTATTAAAACATAAATGACATATTAATCGATTTCAAATATTACATCAGGGAATGGTAAAATTGAATGTAATGGGGTATTGATTAATAAATTTCAATGCAATTACAGTTGTTATAGTATATATCAAGAAAGAGTATATGTTGCCACTAAAGTGATAAACAAAATACCTACTAAAAAAGGTTAACTAAAAGTAATTAAGAGACGGAATGCAACAAATCACATTTTTATTTATATAAAATTAATTATTTTATTTTTAATCTACATTCGATACGTCAATAAATTTATATTAGGACAATTTTTCGAAAGAGACTTGTTTTTAAAACTTATGCCGTAAATAGACTGATCTAAAAACTATTTGCAAAAATAGGTTTATTTTGGCAGCTCAACTATAAGCTGGCATTTTCTTATATATATATATATATATATATATATATATATATATATATATATATATGGGGCGCACTTCACAAGTGTGCCCCGTATATTTATATTGGTGCACTTGTCAAGTGCTCCAGTTATCATTTTTGCTTTCCTATAGCCTGTTGTTACCCCCATAGCTTGATGTTGTCCCCCATATCATAATGATTTCCTGTAGCTTGTTGTTGTCTGCCCACACTTTTTTTCCTTATAGCCTTCCATTTACGTTACCTTACCGCCAAACTTTCACTGTATCCATCGCCATATACCCTTCGACCTAGCAGCCCATCATCGCCGACCATCCCTCCCCGTTCGTAGCTCAGTTCAGCTGCGTTGTTCGATCCAAAACCGTGAAACCCACACCGAAGCTTTAACTCGATAACCCACATGTTTTGCTACCTGTACACAAACCCAGGTCCCGAAACTCCAACCCGCCTAAACATAGAATTTCTGAGCTTATACTACTGTTGTAATATTGGTGAAAAGAGGCAAAAGATCGAATCTCACAAACCCATTTTAATGTAATGCCACTTAATTTATTAATTGGCACAATATGCCATGTGTGAACCATTCATTCAAACCTAGCAGTTCATCATTGGTTGGATGCAACTTGTGTAGAGTCTCGTAGAGTGAATATATGGGTCTCATATTGTTAAATTTATAAAAAGCCCAATACAATAATACATGAAGACTTGCTACCGAACACACGCACACACGCCACTTATAGAACCACACTTGCTATTCAATCAATCACACGCAACATGAATGGGAAGTTGGAGGGGAAGGTCACGGGTTACCGGAGAGAAGGGGTCATGTTTAAGGCCTATTAACAGGTCGCGGATTTCAGGTTGGTGCTTCGGTATTTTCCTAGGTGAACATGGCTTAGGGCGAGGCAGCGAACACGGTGGCACGACAAGTCTTAGGTGGGTTGGAGTATCACGACCTGGGTTTGTGTACAGGCAGCAAAATATGTGGGTTATCAGGTTGAAGCTTCAGTGTGGCTTCATGGTTTTGGATCGAACAACGCAGCTTGACTAAGCTACGAACAGGGAGGGACGGTCGGCAATGATGGGCTGCTCTGCTAGGTCGAAGGGTATATGGAGATGGATACAGTGAAAGTTTGGCGGTAAGGTAACCAACATAAATGGAAGGCTATAAGGCGAAAAAATGCGGGCAGGCAACAGCAAGCAACAGGAAATCATAATGATATGGGGAACAACAGCAAGCTATGAAAGCAAAAATTATAATGGGCGCACTTGTGAAGTGCCCCCGTATAAATACATGAGGGCACACTTGTGAAGTGTTCCCCATTTTTTTATTTTTAAATAAGGCCAATTCATAGCTGAACTGGCCAAAATCAGCCTATATTTGCAAATATTTTTTAGATCAGTCTATTTGTGCTATAAGTCTTAAAAACTAGTCTCCTTTAAAAAATTGTCCTTTATATTATAATGCTTTTTTGTTGAAAAATTGGCCTCTATCTTAAAAAACAATAAAATACAGAAAAAAAAACTAATCGAAATACGGTATATTTATAATCTATTGGTTAATGTAAAATATGAAAAAAATAATTAAGATTTAACATTTTCCCAAAATATTTTAACTAAAAACATAATTATTTTTCTAATGTACAAAATAAATAATATTCCGCACCTATTATCAGTTCTAGGGCTTTCTTAACACAAAATTTTTCAATCATATAAAACCTTTTTACATACCAATAATGGCAAAGAAAACATTGCATATGTTTCAAACACTATATTAATGTTTAAAAGGAAAAATGAGTATATGTTTTTTATAAAATACCATCGTTGGAAAAAAAATTATGTATATGTTTCTTTATAATTTTATAAAAGAAAGAATTTCGATGAGTTTGAATTTAGAATTATTTAGAGAATTGGAGATACCTGATTGAAGACACGAGGACTTTAATGTCAAAATAGGAGAAAATTTGGATGAATTTTGTAAATAATCATAGAAATTTGTAAATATTGGTATTTAAATGTAGAATGATAAGATAAAGAATTAGTTGAAAATTATAATAATAATTTATAATAAATAATATAGAAACCTGAAAATGGGTTATCTTAGGAGATTAAGGAGAAAACGGAAAACTCATAGAATTAACAGGAACGAAAGAAATTCCTTTGCTTTAAATATTTAGTTAATAGATTGCCACTTATTTCTGCTAACCAAGCATTGCAAAAAACATAAATAAACCAAGAAAAAACTATTTTATACTTCAACTTTTTCAAAATTGGGTACTTTATATTTAAGTTTAAGTACTATATAATATACTACATGGATTGTGGGTTGTAACATCCCGTATTTTTGGTAATGAGATATTTAATTTATTATTTTAAATATTGATTTGGAATTTTAAATGGATTTAAATTATATAATTCATTTATATAAACCTCAATTGAATATACAGGATCCTATATAAGTCGGAATTCCATGAAACAAGAATCATATGAATCTATATGATAATAATTTTGTAATGAAAGAGAAAAATGGAGATTTCGTATTATAGATTATTAGGTATGGCCAATTCAAATTTTCAAAGAATCGTTTATAAATTATAACGATTAGTTTAATAAATTTAATTTGATTTAGAAGGAATTTTTTGATAACTTGAGGTAACAATCGAATTAAGCTACAAAACCAATTCCATTGGATTCGTATTGACATTTAGAGTCCATATAGGTACATAATAGATTTTTACTTTGGTAATTAACATATAGTATATTTTATTAAAATTTAAACGATGTATTAATTAATTAATTTGAAATATTACATCAGGGAATGGTAAAATTGAATGTATTGGGGGGTATTGATTAATAAATTTCAATGCATTTACACTTCTTATAGTATATATCGATAAAAAGTATATAATGCCGCTAATGTGATGAACAAAATACATACCAAAAAATATAAAAAAAAAGTTTACTGGAAGTAAGAGACGGAATGCAACAAATGACATATTTATAATCTATTGGTTAATGTAAAACATGAAAAATAAATAATTAAGATTTAACATTTTCCTAAAATTTTTTAGCTAAAAATATAATTATTTTTCTAAGGTACAAAGTAAATAATATTCCTCACCTATTATTAATCCAAATGCTTTCCTAACACAAATTTTGCCAATGATAAGAAGCTGTTTTACAAACCAACAATGGCAAAGAAAACATTATATATGTTTTTAACACTATATAATTGTTCATAAGGAAAATTGAATATATGATTTTAATAAAATAACATCCTTGGAAGGAAAAAAAGTATTATGTATATGATTCTTTATAATTTTCAAAAGGAAAGAAATTTGATGAGTTTGAATTTAGAATTATTAAGTGAATCAGAGATAGCTAGAGGACACGTAGATTTTAATGTCCAAAAGGAGAAAATTTGGATGAATTTTGTTAATAATAATAGAAATTTGTAAATATTGCTATTTAAATATGATAAGATAAAGAATTAGTTGAACATTATAATAATAAACATATAACAACTAGAAAATGGATTATCTTAGGAGATTACGGAGAGAATGAAAAACTCTTAGAATTAACAGGGATGAAAGAAATTCCTTTGCTTTAATGATAGTTATTTAGTTGATTTATATGTTTCCATTTTATTTCTGTTAAATAAGCATTGCTAAAAAAAGCAAATAAACCAAGAAAAACCAATTTTATACCTCCACTTTTTTTTTAGATTGGGTACTTTATATATAAATCTAAGTAGTATAAAACATACTACACGGCTCTTGGGTTAAATCCCAAAAAGCGGGATTTAAACCAATGACATCTCACACTATGACAGAGTGTCTTAACCACTTGGACACTAGTGCTTGTCTTCCTCAACTTCTTTCCATGAAAAATTCTATTAATACACCATAGACAATCTCATATAGGTCTAAAATTTGGACAGGTTTTACATGCATTACTTTTTATCTAAGGTCAATTCTATTCACACATCAGAGTGTACTTATTTTAAACCAAAATATTTGCTAAAATCATACACATAGTTTTTTTACTTGGTATACATAAAATGTGTAATATAATCATCCATATTTTAAAATAAAATAAAGTACTTATCTCATTCTGATAAATCTATTTTATGTGCTAGCAAAACTAAGATTTCCAAAATCCCCAAATTCGCTTTTGCAAATTTCGAATTCAAATACTTTTTTAGATCTAGATTTTTGATCATGATGACAACCAAGCTCTGTAATGATATTTGAAAAATCATCGCTTTAAAAAAGAGGAGAATATAAGACACTAAGCTTCCAAGTCAACACAAGTATACATATATATATATCAGAGTCTTAGTAATAGTTTATTTATATTAGGATCTACCCTCAAGTAAATCACATCCTCTCATGCTTTTATTTAAAATATATTTTAACTTCAAAAAGTCAGATTTTTCATAGAACCTAGAATCAGTCGACTAAGTAACCTATTCTGTCGACTGACACTTCTTTAAACATGTACACATGCACATTACTTGAACCGAATCGACATGTCATGAATGATCTGTCAACTTTACCTTTGTATAACTTCAACCATTGGCCTCTCAATATTGTACAGATTCCAACTTAGCCTTTGCAAACCAAACAAAATAATTTACTTCGAAAGCCAAAAACTTTCCCTTTTCCTAATTTAGATCCGTCTGATTTATTATATTTATATTGTTGTTTATCTTCTCTCAGAAGTCATTTCAGCTCAATTAATATGACCTTGACTATTTTATTTTTTTCCTAATTAATATATTTAATATTGATATACCATTATAAACTGAACTTTGCTCACATTGCTTAAATGTCAATTCTAATCACAAATATCTAATACCATAGTAATTATACCTCACATCAATGATCATTCAAATCTTAAAATTAATCAATGCTCAGGCCCTTATTACCCGCTTTACTTTTTTAATTCATGGCATTTCAACTTTATATTTAAAACTAGTGTGTAACCCTTGCCCAATAGCCTCACGCTATACCGATACAAAAATAGTTTTCTAAATATTTTTTTATAACATAGATTTATTCTGCATGTTGCGGTGAATTTTCATAAATAAAAGAGTTATGCTTTAAAAATAAAATAAAAATGTAACTTTTATATGTGATTAATGTGTTATTGTACTTTGAATAAAAGTTAAATTTACGTTTTCCCAAATAAAAATGAGTTATATACTAATTTATTAGTTTTTAGGATTTATATTCATTAAGCAACTAAATGGATGTCATTATTATTAATTAATATTAATTACCATGTTCATAGTTTCTACATGTTAATGTTCATATACATAGATTTTAGTTTAGTAACTAAAATATAATATATTTTATTAAAATTTAAGTGATATATTAATCGATTTCAAATATTACATCAGGAAATGGTAAAAGTGAATGTATTGGGGTATTGATTAATAAATATCAATGCATTTACAGTTCATATAGTATATATCAAGAAAGAGTATATGATGTCACTAAAGTGATAAAAAAATACCTACTAGAAAAGATTAAAAAAAGGTTAACTAAAAGTAATTAAGAGACGGAATGCAACAAATCACATTTTTATTTGTATAAAATTAATAATTTTATTTTTAATCTGCATTTCATACTTCAATATATTTATATTATAATACTTTTTTTAAAAAAAATCAGCCTCTATCTTAAAAAACAATAAAATACAGAAAAAAACATTAATCAAAATATGGTATATTTATAATCTATTGGTTAATGTAAAATATGAAAAAAAATTAAGATTTAATATTTTCCCAAAATCTTTTAGCTAAAAATATAATTATTTTTCTAATGTACAAAATAAATAATATTCCTCGCCTATTATCAGTTCTAATGCTTTCTTAACACAAAAATTTTCAATCATATAAAACCTTTTTACATACCAATAATGGTAAAGAAAACATTGCATATGTTTCAAACACTATATTAATGTTTAAAAGGGAAAATGAGTATATGTTTTTTATAAAATAACATCGTTGGAAAAAAAATTATGTATATGTTTCTTTATAATTTTCAAAAAGAAAGAATTTCGATAAGTTTGAATTTAGAATTATTAAGAGAATTAGAGATATCTAATTGAAGACACGAGGACTTTAATGTCAAAATAGGAGAAAATTGGGATGAATTTTGTAAATAATCATAGAAATTTGTAAATATTGGTATTTAAATGTATAATGATAAGATAAAGAATTTGTTGAACATTATAATAATAATTAATAATAAATAATATATCAACCTGAAAATGGGTTATCATAGGAGATCAAGGAGAGAACAGAAAACTCATAGAATTAACAGGACTGAAAGAAATTCCTTTGCTTTAATTATATTTATTTAATAGATTTATATATTGCCACTTATTTCTAGTAACCAAGCATTGCAAAAAAAAAAAGAAATAAACCAAGAAAAAACTATTTTATACTTAAATTTTTCAAAATTGGGTAATTTATATGTAGGTTTAAGTAATATATAACATACTACACAGATTGTGGGTTGTAACATCCGGTATTTTTGGTAATAAGATATTTAATTTATTATTTTAAATATTGATTTGGAATTTTAAATGGATTTAAAATATATAATTCGTTTATATAACGAAGTTTAAATGTTTAATTTATATTTAAATTATAATCGAGCTCGTAACATCGTGGTAGTTCATAATATAACGTTTTGAACTTCAATTGAATATACAAGATCCGATATAAGTCGGAATTCCATGAAACAAGAATTGTCTGAATCTATTTGATAATAATTTTCTAATGAAAGAGAAAAATGGAGATTTCATATTATAGATTGTTAGGTATGGCCAATTCAAATTTTCAAATAGTCTCTACGGAATCGTTTATAAATTATAACAATTAATTTAATAAATTTAATTCAATTTAGAAGGAATTTATTGATAACTTGAGGTAATAATCAAATTAAGCTACAAAACGAATTCCGTAGGATTTGTATTAACATTTGGATTCCGGATGGGTATATAGTAGATTTTTACTTTGGTAATTAACATATATAGTATATTTTTGAGACGACCCGGACTTCCCCGTGAGGGAAAGCACGGATAGAATTGAGGACAACACACAAAAGAACGTAAACATAAGAACATTTCATTGTATATTACAACAATTCCATCAGAATACAAGAATATACAGAGTATAATTGAATAAATTATCTTCAATAAATATCAGAGATTACAGTAAATTACATAGCAGCGGAAAAAATATACAAAACACAACTGAAAGTGATACACGGATACAGAGCTTTCCGAGCATCGTTCCAGCTGTAAATCATGACCATGTGAATATAAATCTGCAAAACCAAAACTACTAGCTGCCCGTGCGGAAAATAGGGGTACCCAGAGTTTAGGTTAAAACAATAAACTCCAGGTCAGTCATGTGACTGGTGTGAGAACTAAAACAGTTATTTAAAACTTTACTTTAAATCAGATATATCAAGGGATCACGCTGTATAACACGGAACGGGTTTCCTCCCAAGAATACCAGTGCATATAACAAAAACAGCGAAATGCTTTTTGGAAAAATGAAGCTATTATAAGACCCAGGTCCTATCACATAATGCAACGCAAGCCGGGGGATAGGGTTTTCCCTTATAATAGCCAAACATGCTTAGTATGTTTAAAACAAATCATTTGATACTACTATAAGTGCATAGTGCATAAAACCACTTCAAATCATAAGTATCAATCATAGACGGTATGGGTACCATTTATCATGTCGCCATATTAGGCTCTACAATCAAAACCGCAAATGTCACGTATTTGGAAATTGGATTTCCATCTGTGGACCGAGGTCAGGGATCTTCCTCAACCGATTCAAGACTCTCTAGCCCGAGCCTCAGGAACAACCGCAACTGCCCCATGGAGCAACAGGGCCGGTCCACTCGATGTGGATTATAGTGCCTGAACAATGCGTTTCCCTGCCCTTTGGGGCGTAAATGAGCCAACAAATGGCTCCATCGGACCCGGATCGTCCGATCTAACCGAGGCGCCTCGCAATAGCAACAACCACATAAGTCAAACTCGTCAGGGCGTGTAAAACCACTGACGCCACTTCTAACTAGAAAGAAACGCATGTCCTCCCTGAGGTCCTCTCTTGTTTTTGGTTCACCACCGGGGTGTGAGGCTCGCGAATCAACGTTACACAAAGCTACGCCACACAGGCCATGCTTTGATCATCAACCACAAGACTTTGCTTTTCAACAGAAGCCTTGATCTTCTGCCACTTAGGCATGCCACATAGGTAATTCACTCCATGCGTTTGATATCCATCGATATATAACCTCTGAGCTCGTACGTCTCAGAGAAGGGCGTTAAGCAAGAGAATAAATTCTCCGCCGCCAAACAAATATATATTTAATAGACATCAATCACACAGACTAAAATCTAATGTCAGACACACAGTCCATTTACAAGTTCGTTCTGGGTCTGAACGAAACCGGAGGCACCTAGTACCCCGCATATCCATCGATCTCCAAGTATGTGTGGACGACCACTAACTGATTCCCTCCTTTTGGGTGTACGGCCCAATCAAGATCATCTGTAACCACCCAAACGACGTGGAGACCTCCGGTCTTCGACCATTGTCTTCATCTTCGACTCATCGTCGAATCAGTTATTCAGAATGGGATAAACCCGGTCTTTCTGAATAACTCGCGTATATAATAAGCGTTACACAAACACAACATACGCCTCATTCCAATTTATCAGTCACTAATCGTAAATTAATCAAGAGAATAATCCCCTAAATATTAACCCCGAAGGCCGAAACCAACATCAGATCAATACCCAGGAAATCACTTTGCTTAGCCAACCTACAACTAGTTTCTAAATTTCACATTCTTAGGGAAAGGTTCCCATTAATTTTATCAAAGATAAATTCTCTTAAATTTATTCTTTAATCTTCCTTTTGAATATCACTTCAAACTAGTCGGGATTAGCGAACCACACCGAAGTAATCATTTATTTTATTTTCCAATCCCAATCTATTCATCCCATGAAGTAAAGCTGGTAATACTTCATATCTAACACCACGGTGTTATCGGTAAATTCAATTACCATTTCATGTTCAAATCTAATTAAAGATTTAACTATTGCCTGGAGCAAAACTGGTGATACTCCATTCTCGATCATTTCAATCTAATTAAAGATTCATTAAAACTCCACTTAGTTTTAATCTGTAACTGGGTTAAAGAATCCATGTCAATTAAAACACGGTTCACGATAAACCCAAAATCACATCACATTTCAATCAGTCCCTGATCGTAAATTAGCAAGTGAGCAATTCCCTAGGTATTAACCCCGAAGGCCGAAACCAACATCAGATCAATACCCAAGAAACCATTCAACTTAACTAATCTCCAATTAGTTTCTGATTTTCTTAACTCCGTGGGTCTAAGAACAGTATTATTGAAGATACCGTTCACGACAACCCAAAATCACATTTGATATTAAATACAAGGCTCTGAATAGAAAATATATAGGCTTATATTCAATATCAAATTCTACGACCAACAAATATCGTATTGGAAATAACAATATATATATATATATATATATCTTTCAAATTCCCATAACAATATCTGTATCATCACGAAACCCAACATCGAAATATTCCAAAGACAATTTCGATTCAAATCCATTCCAATTCAGTTATTGGAAATCCTAGTTACTTTTAAAACCCTTTTCAAATTCAATCTACTTATTTCAAAAATAAATTGATTTTTAATTCTAGTTCAAAACTAGTTCATTTCGATAAAAATCTATTTTTTTCTTTTCAAATATAGAGTTTTTCATCCCAATTCTTCCCAAATCATTTCTTATGATTTTACACAAATTATTACTATTTTTAATAATTTTATCAAGGCCCGTACAGTCGATTTCCATCAACGGCCATCGAACTGCACTTACAGCGACCTTTTCCAAATTTGATTTGGACATAATTCCAAATCCGACCGTTAGATTTCTAATTTCTAATATCCGTTAGAAAGCTCTTTTCGATACGAACCCAATGGTTACGGTTTTAGGAGAATCCGACGGTTGGATCCCCCGCAATATCCTTTCGAAGTCAATGGTCGAAGTTCACGAACTACCGCAGAGCGGCGCGTTCTATTCAGGCTATTATATATATAATATATATAATATATACTTCGTCGATTTCCCTTTAAAACATATTATATAAATCGTTTTAAATTTGTTTTCAAAACGATTTCAACTTCTTTTCAAATTCAAATCAAAATTGAATTTTTCCTCATAAATTCGTTTTAAATTCATTTCAAATTGATTTCCATTCAAATCAATTTTTAATTCAATTTCAGTTTGTTTTCAATTCAATTCAATTTCAATTCGAACTCGTTTTATTTTCAATTTCAATTCGAATTCAATTCTATTCAAATTCAATTCTATTTGTTTCAATTCGAATTCGTTTTCTATTCAAATTCAATTCTATTCAATTTCAATTCGAATTCATTTTATTTTCAATTCAATTCGAATTCTAATTCGCTTCATTTCGGTTCGAATTTTAATTTAAAATATTCGATTTTGAAATCACTTTTCAATATTCCTTATAAAACGAATACAATCGATATAAATATCGTTTACGTCAAAATGGCGTCAATCTAATCAACACGGCTTCATATATTTCTATATTCAAATATTCTATTTCAAATATTTCTATACAAATATTCCTTTTTCAAATATTCTATTTAAATATTTCTTTTTCAAATATGGAATGAGGCCCAATCAATTACCATATAATGTTAATTATATGGATTTTCTACAACACACATATATAACAGCAACGATAAATCATCGACCATCATCCAAAGTGCGTTCTACACTGTATAAGCATCAAATATAAATATTTAACGCTTATGACAGTCTGTCAATCAATCGATCGACATACAACTAATTATTAGGATTAGTGTATGTCATATATCATCCCAATACCCGTGTGGGGTTTCAAAAAATCAAACACAGATTTTATTTGTGCAGTTGGGCGATGTGTAAAATTTATCGTCCCAATCAATATCAGTCAAATGTGTGTATATAAACAAATCATTCGATTTGTTTATATTGATTTATTTTAAATATACGTTAAAAATTCTATTTTCAACTATAAAATATTTTAACTATATAAATATTTTATTTCATTTCACATCACCTCACACAATCAACTATACATCAAAATCAAACAAACAAGCATACAAGCCGTCCATGGTCTGTGGACGACGGGTGTCGGGTGCTACTAAACACCGTCTGCATCCTAATATATATTTCAAACTAGAAAATTAAATTAAAAGTGAGAAGTTCTCACCGACTAGCTAAACCAAACGCCACGACTCTTCATATGTAGGAAATCTTCGCCACTCGCCTTTTGTCACTTTCGTTGCCCAGCCACTACATATATAAAAATCACATTTATATATCCTTTCTACTTCACGATAAAATAAAGTTCAGATTTTTATTTCACTTCATATATTCACAACGCTTCTTTCTATATAAAAATTATATTTTTATATTTCTACTCCTTATATAAAGATTGAATTTTTAATATCACAGCTATATAAAAATTATATTTTTATATTTCTAATTTGATAAAAACCATATTCTCAATATCTCTACTTAATAAAAATCATATTTTTATCCTGCCTACTATATAAAAACTATATTTTTAACCTTTCTATAATATAAAAATTATATTTTTATTTTCTCTATTATATAAAAATCCTATTTTTAATACTCTACTATATAAAAATAATATTTTTATATTTTCTATTATATAAAGATTATATTTTTATTCAAATCGAAATCATAACTATATATAAAATAAAAATCAAAGCTTTTTATAAATAAAAATCTCAACTTTGCTATGTTAAAAATCTCGTCTTCTTAGAAATAAAAATCTAATCTTTCTTTTCATAAAATTCTAATTTAGTTTCAAAAAAAAATGTAATCTTTCACTTTATAAAAATATAATTTTCCACTTCATGAAAATGTAATCTTTACCTTAATTAAAAATATAAACTTTAAGTAAATAAAAATATGAGCTCTAAGTAGAATAAAAATCAAAACTCCACCGGGTTAAAAATCTAAACTTGTCTAAATTAAAAATCTAAACTTTCATAGCGTTAAAACTCTAATCATTTCATAGAAGAAAATAAATAACTACTGAAAAAAATAAAACTTACATTTTCAAATTAAGGGGGGGGGGGGGGTTTCTTCTGCTGGTGTTGGCGTCCTTCAGGCGGGGCGAGGCGTCTGCGCGTCGGTCAGGGGGTGGCCGAAGTGTCAGGGGGTGGAGGCGGCGGCTGCTCAGGGTTTTAGGGCTTGGGGGAAACGCGGTTTGAGGGTTGGGTGCTTGGACGAGGCGAGAGGGAGATGGACGGGAGGAGGAGGTGAAGGAGGGGGTGTGCGGAGCGGTGGAGGCAACGCCAGTGGTGGCGCTGAGAGGAGGCGCGCGAGTTTCCCCCTTTTGATTTCTTTTTTTTATTTTAAAACGTTCTGAATGGGTTTGACTCAGAAGGAAGGGAGAGGTAAAGGATATTTATATTTTATTTATTTAATATTTAATTAACCCAAAAAGCAACTTCTTAATTCGAACTCGAAATCGAACCCACCGACTGTCGTCCCTAGCGTATTACCCTCATTTCGAACACAATGGGATATGTATCGTAAGCCAGTTCAGCTGTTTCAATCAGTTTCCGTCAAATTTAAAATATAAATCTATATATTCTATTTTAAACGTACATTTCAGATTACCGGGGCCACATACAGTCTCTATAAATTCTAGTAAAATATTTTCTAGCTTCGTATTAACGATACGGTCCTAACAAAACTAGTTTCGTCGAATTCTGAGATCGTCTGAAAAATGGCCATTTTCCAGTCGATTAAAATCAACTAAAACTGGTCAAACGCGTTTTCCTTCGCCACGCCCACATATTTATTCGAAAAATTATGAAATTTGAAACCTAGCAATAACTTGACATCGCGAATCCAACAAAAGTGGTTTCGTCGAAACCCGAGGTCGTTTGCAAAATGGCCAATTTCAAGGGCCGAAATTCCATAGCGACTATTCTGAAATTTCAACTGGACGTAACTTTTGATTCCCGTTATGAAATTTTGATTTCCTGGATTCGTTGGAAAGATATTTCAAATAGATTCTAATATTTTTGGTTTCACTAAAATCCGGTTTATTTTGCACCCGGTACATTCATTTGAACTTTGAAATCGAATTATCGAACTACCGCGCCATTTTCAATTCCTTTTATAATTATAAATAATTATTTATATTCTAACGTCGATCTATATAAATATATACGTTCGAATTCTATTCAAAATAAATTTCTCGTCGTTATTATTTAAAATAATTCATTTTAAATATTCAAAATTCATTAAAATTTCCAAAATAAAATTTTTAAATTTGCTCGGATTTCCGGGTTATTACAATCTCCCCCACTTAAAACTTTTCGTCCCCAAAAAGGAACGAAGCCGAAAGTTGTTTAACAAATCAACTCAACTTCAATTATTTTGATGACGGCTTAAGTTCTTCAACTTTTCAGTTTCTAAGAACTTTTCAAACTTTTCAAAAATTTGGCTAACACCCTAAATATTCAAAAAATTTCGCCATAACCTCCCCTGCACCGGGAGCACCGGGAAAATCCCGAAATTTCCATACAGGCCCTTTGATCTCAAAAAGAAAAAGAAAAATCCAAGTGGCTAGCTAATCGGCTCATAAAATCATCATCACCCAAACAAAACAGTAAATTATGGTAAACATGTACCTATTTGTCGAGCAAACAATTTTATTTCTCTGCACTAGCCTCCTTGCTATGACCTGTTCAGTGTAAGTACATGTGTATGCAAGCAAATGCGACAAATTTTCAATACAATTCACTTTTTGGTACAATTTGACTAAATGGTTCAAATTTTAATTAATCAAACAATAATCAAACAACACAACCATCAATCAATTAGCTGATTAGCATTTCAAACACATAATTTTGTTATATAGTCAAAAATCACATTTTTGATGCCAAATCACAACAATAGGCCCTATCTAATTTTGGTTCTCACACCAGTCAATAGGAAATATATAAATATCACACCTTCGACACTCGAACACTAATTCTGATGATGTAGCTACAATCACCAGAATCATCTCCGGGCGACTAGAGTGTGAATCTATATGTATCAAGTATATTAAAACTTCAAATACACGCGGATCAGACGTATACGCAAAATTTATATATACCGGATTGCCCAAATTTAAAATAAAAATAAATAATCAAATACAAACAATTGATTTAAATTTTCAAAATAAAATTTGATTTTCGTTTTATATTTCAAAAATATACTCTTCACACTCATTCTAGGATACTACTGATCCCATCTCTAACGAGCCATTCTAATTGGATATTACTAATCCAATATCTGATGAATTCTCTCATTTGGTACTAATATGTCTTGTTCTCTAAGCTTTGTAAACCAAAGCTCTGATACCAACTGAGACGACCCGGACTTCCCTGTGAGGGAAAGCACGGATAGAATTGAGGACAACACACAAAAGAACGTAAACAGAAGAACATTTCGTTGTATATTACAACAATTCCATCAGAATACAAGAATATACAGAGTATAATTGAATAAATTACATTCAATAAATATCAGAGATTACAATAAATTACATAGCAGCGGAAAAATATACAAAACACAACTGAAAGTGATACATGGATACAGAGCTTTCCGAGCATCGTTCCAGCTGTAAATCAGGACCCTGTGAATATAAATCTGCAAAACCAAAACTACTAGCTGCCCCTGCGGAAAATAGGGGCACCCAGAGTTTAGGTTAAAATAATAAACTCTAGGTCAGTCATGTGACTGGTGTGAGAACTAAAACAGTTATTTAAAACTTTACTTTAAATCAGATATATCAAGGGATCACGCCGTATAACACGGAACGGGTTTCCTCCAAAGAATACCAGTGCATATAACAAAAACAGCGCAATGCTTTTTGAAAAGATGAAGCTATTATAAGACCCAGGCCCTATCACACAATGCAACGCAAGCCGGGGGATAGGGTTTTCCCTTATAATAGCCAAACATTCTTAGTACGTTTAAAACAAATCATTTGATACTACTATAAGTGCATAGTGTATAAAACCACTTCAAATCATAAGTATCAATCATAGACGGCATGGGTACCATATATCATGTCGCCATACTAGGCTCTACAATCAAAACCGCAAATGTCACGTATTTGAAAATTGGATTTCCATCTATGAACCGAGGCCAGGGATCTTCCTCAACCGATTCGAGACTCTCTAGCCCGAGCCTCAGGAATAGCCGCAACTGCCCCATGGAGCGACAGGGCCGGTCCAATCGATGTGGATTATAGTGTCTGAACAATGCATTTCCCCGCCCTTTGAGGCGTAAATGAGCCAAAAAATGGCTCCATCGGACCCGGATCGTCCGATCTAACCGAGGTGCCTCGCAACAGCAACAACCACATAAGTCAAACTCGTCAGGGCGTGTAAAACCACTGACGCCACTTCTAACTAGAAAGAAACGCATGTCCTCCCTGAGGTCCTCTCCTGTTTTTGGTTCACCACCGGGGTGTGAGGCTCGCGAATCAACGTTACACAAAGCTACGCCACACAGGCCATGCTTTGATCATCAACCACAAGACTTTGCTTTTCAACAGAAGCCATGATCATCTGCCACTTAGGCATGCCACATAGGCAATTCACTCCATGTGTTTGATATCCATCAATATATAACCTCTGAGCTCGTACGTCTCAGAGAAGGGCGTTAAGCAAGAGAATAAATTCTCCACCGCCAAACAAATATATATTTAATAGACATCAATCACACAGACTAAAATACAATGTCGGACACACAGTCCATTTACAAGTTCGTTCTAGGTCTGAACGAAACCAGAGCACCTAGTACCCCGCAAATCCACTGATCTCCAAGTACGTCTGGACGACCACTAACTGATTCCCTCCTCTTGGGTGTGCGGCCCAATCAAGATCATCAGTAACCACCCAAACGACGTGAAGACCTCCGGTCTTCGACCACCGTCTTCATCTTCGACTCATCGTCGAATCAGTTATTCAGAATGGGATAAACCCGGTCTTTCTGAATAAATCGCGTATATAATAAGTGTTACACAAACACAACATACGCCTCATTCCAATTTATCAGTCACTAATCTAAAATTAATAAAGAGAATAATCCCCTAAATATTAACCCCGAAGGCCGAAACCAACATCAGATCAATACCCAGGAAATCACTCTGCTTAGCCAACCTACAGCTAGTTTCTAAATTTCACATTCTTAGGGAAAGGTTCCCATTAATTTTATCAAAGATAAATTCTTTTAAATTTATTCTTTAATCATCCTTTTGAATATCACTTCAAACTAGTCGGGATTAGCGAACCACACCGAAGTAATCATTTATTTTATTTCCAAATCCCAACCTATTCATCCCATGAAGTAAAACTGGTAATACTTCATATCTAACACCACGGTGTTATCGGTAAATTCAATTACCATTTCACGTTCAAATCTAATTAAAGATTTAACTATCGTCTGGAGCAAAACTGGTGATACTCCATTCTCGATCATTTCAATCTAATTAAAGATTCATTAAAACTCCACTTAGTTTTAATCTGTAACTGGGTTAAAGAATCCATGTCAATTAAAACACGGTTCACGATAAACCCAAAATCACATCACATTTCAATCAGTTCCTGATCGTAAATTAGCAAGTGAGCAATTCCCTAGGTATTAACCCCCAAGGCCGAAACCAACATCAGATCAATACCCAAGAAACCATTCAACTTAACTAATCTCCAATTAGTTTCTGATTTTCTTAACTCCGTGGGTCTAAGAACAGTATTATTGAAGATACCGTTCACGACCACCCAAAATCACATTTGATATTAAATACAAGGCTCTGAATAGAAAATATATAGGCTTATATTCAATATCAAATTCTACGACCAACAAATATCGTATTGGAAATAACGATATATATATATATATATCTTTCAAATTCCCATAACAATATCTGTATCATCACGAAATCCAACATCGAAATAATCCAAAGACAATTTTGATTCAAATCCATTCCAATTCAATTATTGGAAATTCTGGTTACTTTTAGAACCCTTTTCAAATTCAATCTATTTATTTCAAAAATAAATTGATTTTTAATTCTAGTTCAAAACTAGTTCATTTCCATAAAAATCTATTTTTATCTTTTCAAATATGGAGTTTTTCATCCCAATTCTTCCCAAATCATTTCTTATGATTTTACACAAATTATTACTATTTTTAATAATTTTATCAAGGCCCGTACAGTCGATTTACCTCAAACGCCTTCGAACTGCACTTACAACGACCTTTTCCAAATTTGATTTGGACATAATTCCAAATCCAACTGTTAGATTTCTAATTTCTAATATCCATTAGAAAGCTCTTTTCGATACGAACCCAACGGTTCCTGTTTTAGGAGAATCCGACGGTCGGATCTCCCGCAATATCCATTCGAAGTCAATGGTCGAAGTTCACGAACTACCGCAGTGCGGCGCGTTCTATTCAGGCCATTATATTATATATATAATATATATAATATATACTTCGTCGATTTTCCTTTAAAACGTATTCTATAAATTGTTTTAAATTCGTTTTCAAAACGATTTCAACTTCTCTTCAAATTCAAATCAAAATTGAATTTTTCCTCATAAATTCGTTTTAAATTCATTTCAAACTGATTTCCATTCAAATCGATTTTTAATTCAATTTCAATTCGTTTTCAATTCAATTCAATTTCAATTCGAATTCGTTTTATTTTCAATTTCAATTCGAATTCAATTCAATTCAATTTCTATTCAAATTCAATTCTATTTGTTTCAATTCGAATTCGTTTTCTATTCAAATTCAATTCTATTCAATTTCAATTCGAATTCATTTTATTTTCAATTCAATTCGAATTCTAATTCGTTTCAATTCGGTTCGAATTTCAATTTAAAATATTCAATTTTGAAATCACTTTTCAATATTCCTTATAAAACGAATACAATCGATATAAATATCGTTTACGTCAAAATGGCGTCAATCTAATCTACACGGCTTCATATATTTCTATATTCAAATTTTCTATTTCAAATATTTCTATTCAAATATTCCTTTTTCAAATATTCT
Source organism: Allium sativum (assembly GCA_030737875.1). NCBI lineage: Eukaryota > Viridiplantae > Streptophyta > Magnoliopsida > Asparagales > Amaryllidaceae > Allium > Allium sativum. The sequence goes on along the minus strand of CM060918.1, from coordinate 836,507,325 downwards.
ATTTAAATATTTCTTTTTCAAATATGGAATGAGGCCTAATCAATTACCATATAATGTTAATTATATGGATTTTCTACAACACACATATATAACAGCAACGATAAATCATCGACCATCATCCAAAGTGCGTTCTACACTGTATAAGCGTCAAATATAAATATTTAACGCTTATGACAGTCTGTCAATCAAGCGATCGACATACAACTAATTATTGGGATTAGTGTATGTCATATATTGTAACATCCCGTAAATTTCGACTGGTTTTTGGAATAATAAACTATATGAAATTTGGAATAAGTCAGTTAGAGACTTGAAACTCTATGATTTGTTAATGGAAATAAATTTGAATTTTTAATTTAGTTCTTGATTTAAATGGTTTGAAAATAAATTTTAAGGTATTATTAATTATAACAATTTCAAATTTTATTTTTAATAAACGACAATCTGTGATAACATCAATAACCAAATAAACCATACGTGTTCATAAGTTTTGAAACGATATTGTCGATCATGAAACAATAACCACATCGTATAGAAATGGTTGACATTGGAATTTAAACTCAAACTTTAAATGTGAACATGAAATTACATCTGTTTATTTAATTTAAGTAAATTCAAATAAAACATTAACAATGAAAATTTCAATGATATTGATATCAAATGGTGCAGTTACCGCAAGTAAAACGTAAAATTTTGCAGTCAAATCAATTAAGAAAATTTGATATTTAGAATACGTTCAATTTAATATAAATGAAAGAATTTCTGTAGTAACATACGAAATTTCATTTCATTTGCAACATAAAGAAAAAGTCAAATAATTTAAACCGTTAACATTTGGAAACGGTAAACATTAAATACACATTAAATACATTAGAAGAGGAAGATAAAAATTAATTAAGTAAACAAGTGTATGTAACGGTAAACATTAAATACACATTCATTTTGTTCCCAAATTGCATCGTTCAAAATTCCAAAGTTTTAATGTTTGTTGACAAACCCATGGTTTCCTTTCCAAAGCATACATTATCCTTATACCTGCATGCATAACGCAAACATTTATGTTAGCACATAGTCCCATTTAATTCTTGCCATTTTTTTTTCTCGTGCTCCTTCCCTTTTCTATTTTCATTTTCAGTCGACAAATAAATACTTCCTATTTTTCCTATTCTTCCCTAAACATGCTTTAATGTTTGCATATTATATATAGTATAAAATGTTTAATATAACATAAATGCTTTCCTTTTAATATTAAACACATTCATGAGAGAAATTAAATTAAATATCCATTGAAATCAGCTTATTGTAGACATTAAAAATTTGATTTTACTTGAATTGTAAATTATAATGGAATTTAAATAAGTTTATTTGAATTTGAGTTGTTTTATCAACAATAGTAGTATTTTAAAATTCATTGAAACATTTTATATTGATTTAAATATTTGTTAATTTAAACGATTGTAATATTTTAAATGAATAGAATATATTGGTTGATAAATTTTAAATTTGATTTTCTGTTTTACTTGAGAATTATAATTGAGTGTAAACAAATTTATTAGAGTAGAATTTGGTATTAAAATTTATTTAAGTTTTATTTAATTTATGTAGACTTAATTTTGGTTTTAATAATAATAATGACAATTAAGGATTGTATTTGGAAATATATAAATACATTGTAGTTAATTGGCATTCATAGTAAATAAATGGTAACATTTGGTATTAAATAAAAAAAATCTTTGTTTAATGGTTGTTGCCACATGTCCTTATTTAGCTGAGATTGTTTACACCGCATTTCCTTTTATCACGTGTGTTCCTTATTTCTCACGCTTCTCTCTTCTCTTTTATTTTTATTTGCGAGCCTCTCCTTCATTTTACTTCTCTGAATATCACCAAATTGTTTTTCCCCTTTCAGAAAATTCACTTTCACCCAAAAAAAAAAAAAAAACGAAACATCCTCAAATCCAAATCATCGTCACCGATTGGAGATGCCGCCACCGCCCACTCCTTGCTCCAGCCGTCGCCATAAGTCAACCCCACACGAGTCCTTTGAAAATTCAGCAATTTTTAATGTGATTGACTTCTGAAAACCAATCATTGTGAGAATCTCTGATTTAATTATCTAATTTATTTAAATAATTATTGTATCGATGTTGAATGATTATTTGTATGTTGATCTGATCTGTGCTGGGTTGTATTGCGATTATGGTTGTGATATGGTATTGTTATTGAGATCTCTTTTCTAAACAAATTAATTATTTAAATAATTTGCTAGTTATTTAAATAATCGTCGAGTGATAATTTAGACTTGTATGTTGTGAAGTTGCTGGAATTTTTGTATACTGATTTGTGGTGTTTATTTGCTAGTTAATTATCCTGATTCGAATTTGTATGTGTCTGAATAGATCAGAATTAAACTGTGTGTTTAAACATATAAAAGATTCACTTTTGGTTATTTTGTCGATTAGAGACGAATTTGTTTAAACACATAAAGATTCATTTTTGTTTATTTTGTTGATTAGAAACAAAATTGTCTAAACATATAAAAGATTCACTTTTGTTTATTTTGTCGATTAGAGACGAATTTGTTTAAACACATAAAGATTCATTTTTGTTTATTTTGTTGGCTAGTAACAAAATTGTTTAAACATCAAAAGGGTTCATTTGTATTATTTTGTTAAATAGAAACAAAATTGGACATTCACATAAAAAAGTACATTCTTGTTAATAAGAACTAGAGTACCATTTTTAGGGAAAAACTTGATTAGCAAATAATGTAACATTTTAGTATAAAACGTGATTAGCGAATAATATAACATTTTTGGTGTAAACTAGATTAGTGAAGAAAATCACATTTTTGTCAAAGTATATAAAAGAAATGAAAATCACATTCTTGCTTAGTGAAATTAAAGAACCTTTTTATGGTCGCATTAGAAACAACAAAAATAGTTGGAATAAAGGTTGCATGTCTTATAGTCACATTTTTTTTAATATGGTTCTCATGCAAAGAATAGTTATATAAGGTTAACATTTTGTCAAAACCTTGATGTGAATATAAGATTAACAGTTTTGTCAAACTTGTTAATATACACATTTTTGTCAAGTTGGTTAGTTGAAACAATATAGAAATTTACCAAGGATTATATTTTGTTTACAATTTTCAATGAGAACAAAATATTTACTTTGAAATAAAAAGAAAGGATTATACTTTGGTTGCATCCCTCGATGCGAACAAAAATGTCAAAAATAGAAATTATCAAAAATTTACTTTTTATTTATTTACATTCTCACGATGTAAATAACATTTGGAATAAAACTCACTTTTTATTTTATTTACCTTTTCAGAATGTAAATAACATTTGGAACAAATTTTACTTTTTGTTTCTTTTACATTTTCATAATGTAAATAACACCTGAAACAAAATTTACTTTTGCTTTATTTACATTTTCAGAGTGTAAATGAAACTTGAAACAAAAATCTACTTTTGTTTTCACTTCAAATTGTTAACATGAGTTGGAATAAAAACTTACATTTTATTGTGTTCTCAAAACACAAATAAAACTTGAAATATAAAAATATCTTCAAATTGTGTTTTTTAACACAAACATAGCATAGGAAAATAAACATATCTTCTAATTGTGGTTTTTAACACAAATAAAATCATAAGAAAATTTTAAACATCTTTTATACTTGCATTTACAATGCAAGTATTGTATAAGAAAATAAAAATCATTTTTTTTCTTGCATTTAAAATGCAAGTATTGCATAGAAAATAAAGCCATACTTTTATGTGTATTCTTAACATAAAATATTACATAGGAATAAACGTCTTTATATTTGTGTTCTTAACACAAATACACATAGAAAAATGAACGTCTTTTAATTTTTGTCCTTTGACACTAATTTACATGCTATGTTGACATTGTTGCGATAACACCAATTTGTATGTAGTGTTAACATTTTTGCGATAACACCAACTCGTATGTTGTGTTAATTTAGTTGAGATGACACCAATTTATAAGTTGTGTTAACATTTACATCATCGTGTTAATATTATGGATGTGACACAAGATTATATGTTGTGTTAATTTTATGACCCAGAATTACATCGTTAAGTTAATGACATGGGAATTCACTCTTACGTATTAAAAATGTTATTAGACAAAATTCACATTCTTATGTGTTAAAAATGTCATAAGTTAAACTTACATTTTTTTTATACTGTTAAAAATGTAACTAAAGTTAAAATGCATTATATGTTAGGTAAAATGTAATCAAAGTTAAATTTGCATTTTATGTTAATTGAAATGTAATTAAAGTTAAGATGCATGTTATGTTAGATAAAATGTAAATAAAGATTAAAATACATCTTAGGGGGTTAAAATGTAGTTAAGTGAAATTTACATTTTAGGTTATGAAAATGTAAATAAAGTGAAAGGTAGCATTTATTTACATATAGCGTAAAATGATAGTCATTTACATATAGTGTAAATAAGTAAGTAAAGGTAAAGTGAAACTTTATGTACATTTAGGCCAATTAATAAGGAAAACAAAAATAAAACATTTATTTCCAAATAGGTAAATGAATAAGAAAATAATATGCGTAACCCGAGGTTGGATTGAGTTGTGATGTAAATCTGCCCGGACCCGCCCGGCTGTCCAGTAATCACAACAATATCTATCCAATGTGAGAGGTTAAAGCATATGTAATTATTACAAATATTTAGCGTAAATAAATAAAACATAGACAAAGGAGTACATATATATTTACATTAGATAAATAAGAGATTAAAATAAAGTACATTTTTTTATATGTAATTAAAAGAATATGTTTTAGGCTGTAAAGAAAATTACATTTTTATTAAGATTATAAGAAATAAAATTACACTTATATGTAATTAAGATTATAAGAAATAAAATTACATTTTTTGTAACTAAGGATAAATAGAATGTAAAGAACAAATATGTGAATAAGAATTTATTTACATTTTCTTCTGTAAAAAAAAAGAAAAAAATAATAATTATGTGAATCGTATTTATTTACATTTTCTTATGTAAATAAAAAGGATTAAAATGACAATTATGTGAATAGGATTTATTTACATTTTCTTATGTAAATAAATCAGATAAAAGTAAAAGATGCGTTTATTTACAATTAGTGTAAATAAATATAGAAAAAGTAAAGGTAAACATTTATTTACATTAGGGTAAATAAATAAGACAAAAGAAGATGAAACCATTTATTTACATTTAGGTAAATAAATAAGAAAAAGATAAGAATATATTTATTTACATTTAGGTAAATAAATAGGAAAAGAAAAAGATTACAATTTATTTACATTTAGTGTAAATGAATTGAAAGATAGATAAACTATAATTTATTTACATTTAGTGTAAATAAAACAGAGATGTTAAAAGTGATATTTTTATCGTCATTTTAGGTGGGATAAATAAAAATAGCGATAGGTCGTTATCAAATATTAATAACGATAGGAAATGTTTTCAAATTATTATATATATATATATATGCGAGAATCATTTGAAAAGACCGAGTTCAATCTCATTTCAAATGATTTATACGACGTTCTAAGTCGAAGATTTGAAGACGGTGATTGAAGACCGACGATCTTCACATCGAATGGATGCGTTGCTACTGAGACCCATGAGAGGAGTAGCTACCTTGAAAGGGCCTCAGTGGTGGCCGTTCAGACGTAGTGTTGATTTGTATGGATTTGACTTTCGCCCAGACCCAGGGCATAAGTTTATAAATGGAATGTATGTCTGACGTTGTAGTCCTTTATACTACATTCGTTGATCTCTGTTAATATATATCTGTTTGGTGGTTAACACCCTTCTCTGAGACATATGAGCTTAGAGGTTATATATTGGTAGAAATTAATGGTATAGTATGGACTGACAATGTGGCATACTAGGATGCATTGATCAAGGCTTTTGTTGAAAAGCAGGCCTTGTGGTTGATGATCAAAGCACGGCCTGTTTAGGCGTAGCTTTGTGTATATCGTGACTTCGCGAGCCTCACACCCCGGTATGAGTCAAAAACGGGATATGGACCGTAGGGAGTGCACACGTTTCTTTCTAGCTAGAGTGGTGTCAGTGACCTACCAGCGCTGACATTTTACTTATGTGGATGATGGATTTTGAGGCGCCTCGTTATTTTTATAGGCCGTTGGTGGTCATACTATAGGTCCAAAGGGACCGGGAAGCGTGTGTTCAGGCATAACTAATCCACTGCCCATAGGCGGGGACCGGCCCTACCGCGTCCAAGGGTTCACTGCGGGGGATCCTGAGGCATTTGCTAGAGTGTCTCGAATCGGAGAGGAGCTTTCCCCTAGCCTCGACTCATGATGGAATCCAAATCTCCAATACGACCTTGTGGTTTTGATTGTAGAACTAGTATCGACGACATAGTAGGATGGGGTACTATGCCGTCTAGGATTAATACTTATGATTGAAATGTTTTTATTTAAAACATATACACATTAATATCAAATCCGTTTTATACGTATCAAGCATCTTTTGACCATTATAAGGTAAAACCCTATCCTCTGGTGTGCGTTGCATTGTGTGATGGGACCTGGGTCTTATAATGGTTTCATTTTTCCAAAAAGACATTGCGTTATTTCTCGATTTACTTTAGTTTATGCACTGACAATCCATTGGAATAAAACCCGTTCCGCATTAGCGGCGTGGTCCTTGGATTTGTCTTATTAGTTAAATTAGTTTAGAATTCTCACACCAGTCCCATGACTGACTCGTAGTTTGTTTCACTTTGCAAACTCGGGTGCCCTCTTTTCCACACGGGCAGTCGAGTAGCTTTTTGCAGATATCTCTCACTTTAGCAGGGTCCTGGATCGAAGCCTAAAGCTGTGTCCAGAGCTTAGAAGTCTTCCGCTGTTTAATGTATTAAATCTGTTGTAATTTATCTTCCGCTATAGTTTACTTTATTTGTACTCTGATATTCTGTACTCTGATGTTATATTATTGTAATGTAATAAAAGTCTGCTGTTATTGTTCTAATGTTTTGTATTCCCAAAGTTAACGTATGCAAGTTTTGAACGGTCTTGGTCGATTTTGCGATCGATTAAGGTCGGCCAAAATCCGTGTCGTTACAGTTGGTATCAGAGCTCTGGTTAGCTCAAATCTTTGGGGTACAACTCGTTAGAACTGAACAAAAGACTCATCAAAGATTGGATTAGTAATATCCAATAAGAATACTCATTAGAGATAGGACCAGCAGTGTCCTAGAATGAGAAAACTCATTAGAGATGGGGTTAGTAATGCCCTAGAATGAGTTCAGAGTGATAAGCTTATAATTAAAGTATTTTGATTATATATATAATCCTATTTCAGAAGATTAGATTTTTAAATATATAAAAGTATATATGTATTTGATAAGTTAGTCAACAAATAAAATTAATAAAAGAAAATTAAATTTTGGTTAGATAATTTAACAACTTTTACCTTAGTTCCTTTTCGAGGACGAAAAGTTCTGAGTGGGGGAGATTGTAACATCCCATAAATTTCGACTGGTTTTTGGAATAATAAACTATATGAAATTTGGAATAAGTCGGTTAGAGACTTGAAACTCTATGATTTGTTAATGGAAATAAATTTGAATTTTTAATTTAGTTCTTGATTTAAATGGTTTGAAAATAAATTTTAAGGTATTATTAATTATAACAATTTCAAATTTTATTTTTAATAAACGACAATCTATGATAACATCAATAACCAAACAAACCATACGTGTTCATAAGTTTCGAAACGATATTGTTGATCATGAAACAATAACCACATCGTATAGAAATGGTTGACGTTGGAATTTAAACTCAAACTTTAAATGTGAACATGAAATTACATCTGTTTATTTAATTTAAGTAAATTTAAATAAAACATTAACAATGAAAATTTCAAGGATATTGATATCAAATGGTGCAGTTACCGCAAGTAAAACGTAAAATTTTGCAGTCAAATCAATTAAGAAAATTTGATATTTAGAATACGTTCAATTTAATATAAATGAAAGAATTTCTGTAGTAACATACGAAATTTCATTTCATTTGCAACATAAAGAAAAAGTCAAATAATTTAAATCGTTAACATTTGGAAACGGTAAACATTAAATACACATTAAATACATTATGAAGAGGAAGATAAAAATTAATTAAGTAAACAAGTGTATGTAACGGTAAACATTAAATACACATTCATTTTGTTCCCAAATTGCATCGTTCAAAATTCCAAAGTTTTAATGTTTGTTGACAAACCCATGGTTTCCTTTCCAAAGCATACGTTATCCTTATACCTGCATGCATAACGCAAACATTTATGTTAGCACATAGTCCCATTTAATTCTTGCCATTTTTTTTCTCGTGCTCCTTCCCTTTTCTATTTTCATTTTCAGTCGACAAATAAATACTTCCTATTTTTCCTATTCTTCCCTAAACATGCTTTAATGTTTGCATATTATATATAGTATGAAATGTTTAATATAACATAAATGCTTTCCTTTTAATATTAAGCACATTCATGAGAGAAATTAAATTAAATATCCATTGAAATCAGCTTATTGTAGACATTAAAAATTTGATTTTACTTGAATTGTAAATTATAATGGAATTTAAATAAGTTTATTTGAATTTGAGTTGTTTTATCAACAATAGTAGTATTTTAAAATTCATTGAAACATTTTATATTGATTTAAATATTTGTTAATTTAAACGATTGTAATATTTTAAATGAATAGAATATATTGGTTGATAAATTTTAAATTTGATTTTCTGTTTTACTTGAGAATTATAATTGAGTGTAAACAAATTTATTAGAGTAGAATTTGGTATTAAAATTTATTTAAGTTTTATTTAATTTATGTAGACTTAATTTTGGTTTTAATAATAATAATGACAATTAAGGATTGTATTTGGAAATATATAAATACATTGTAGTTAATTGGCATTCATAGTAAATAAATGGTAACATTTGGTATTAAATAAAAAAAAATCTTTATTTAATGGTTGTTGCCACATGTCCTTATTTAGCTGAGATTGTTTACACCGCATTTCCTTTTATCACGTGTGTTCCTTATTTCTCACGCTTCTCTCTTCTCTTTTATTTTTATTTGCGAGCCTCTCCTTCATTTTACTTCTCTAAATATCACCAAATTGTTTTTCCCCTTTCAGAAAATTCACTTTCACCCAAAAAAAAAAAAAAAAAAAAAAAACGAAACATCCTCAAATCCAAATCATGGTCACCGATTGGAGATGCCGCCACCGCCCACTCCTTGCTCCAGCCGTCGCCATAAGTCAACCCCACACGAGTCCTTTGAAAATTCAGCAATTTTTAATGTGATTGACTTCTGAAAACCAATCATTGTGAGAATCTCTGATTTAATTATCTAATTTATTTAAATAATTATTGTATCGATGTTGAATGATTATTTGTATGTTGATCTGATCTGTGCTGGGTTGTATTGCGATTATGGTTGTGATATGGTATTGTTATTGAGATCTCTTTTCTAAACAAATTAATTATTTAAATAATTTGCTAGTTAATAATCGTCGAGTGATAATTTAGACTTGTATGTTGTGAAGTTGCTGGAATTTTTGTATACTGATTTGTGGTGTTTATTTGCTAGTTAATTATCCTGATTCGAATTTGTATGTGTCTGAATAGATCAGAATTAAACTGTGTGTTTAAACATATAAAAGATTCACTTTTGGTTATTTTGTCGATTAGAGACGAATTTGTTTAAACACATAAAGATTCATTTTTGTTTATTTTGTTGATTAGCAACAAAATTGTCTAAACATATAAAAGATTCACTTTTGGTTATTTTGTCGATTAGAGACGAATTTGTTTAAACACATAAAGATTCATTTTTGTTTATTTTGTTGGCTAGTAACAAAATTGTTTAAACATCAAAAGGGTTCATTTGTATTATTTTGTTAAATAGAAACAAAATTGGACATTCACATAAAAAAGTACATTCTTGTTAATAAGAACTAGAGTACCATTTTTAGGGAAAAACTTGATTAGCAAATAATGTAACATTTTAGTATAAAACGTGATTAGCGAATAATATAACATTTTTGGTGTAAACTAGATTAGTGAAGAAAATCACATTTTTGTCAAAGTATATAAAAGAAATGAAAATCACATTCTTGCTTAGTGAAATTAAAGAACCTTTTTATGGTCGCATTAGAAACAACAAAAATAGTTGGAGTAAAGGTTGCATGTCTTATAGTCACATTTTTTTATATGGTTCTCATGCAAAGAATAGTTATATAAGGTTAACATTTTGTCAAAACCTTGATGTGAATATAAGATTAACAGTTTTGTCAAACTTGTTAATATACACATTTTTGTCAAGTTGGTTAGTTGAAACAATATAGAAATTTACCAAGGATTATATTTTGTTTACAATTTTCAATGAGAACAAAATATTTACTTTGAAATAAAAAGAAAGGATTATACTTTGGTTGCATCCCTCAATGCGAACAAAAATGTCAAAAATAGAAATTATCAAAAATTTACTTTTTATTTATTTACATTCTCACGATGTAAATAACATTTGGAATAAAACTCACTTTTTATTTTATTTACCTTTTCAGAATGTAAATAACATTTGGAACAAATTTTACTTTTTGTTTCTTTTACATTTTCATAATGTAAATAACACCTGAAACAAAATTTACTTTTGCTTTATTTACATTTTCAGAGTGTAAATGAAACTTGAAACAAAAATCTACTTTTGTTTTCACTTCAAATTGTTAACATGAGTTGGAATAAAAACTTACATTTTATTGTGCTCTCAAAACACAAATAAAACTTGAAATATAAAAATATCTTCAAATTGTGTTTTTTTAACACAAACATAGCATAGGAAAATAAACATATCTTCTAATTGTGGTTTTTAACACAAATAAAATCATAAGAAAATTTTAAACATCTTTTATACTTGCATTTACAATGCAAGTATTGTATAAGAAAATAAAAATCATTTTTTTTCTTGCATTTAAAATGCAAGTATTGCATAGAAAATAAAGCCATACTTTTATGTGTATTCTTAACATAAAATATTACATAGGAATAAACGTCTTTATATTTGTGTTCTTAACACAAATACACATAGAAAAATGAATGTCTTTTAATTTTTGTCCTTTGACACTAATTTACATGTTATGTTGACATTGTTGCGATAACACCAATTTGTTTGTAGTGTTAACATTTTTGCGATAACACCAACTTGTATGTTGTGTTAATTTAGTTGAGATGACACCAATTTATAAGTTGTGTTAACATTTACATCATCGTGTTAATATTATGGATGTGACACAAGATTATATGTTGTGTTAATTTTATGACCCAGAATTACATCGTTAAGTTAATGACATGGGAATTCACTCTTACGTATTAAAAATGTTATTAGACAAAATTCACATTCTTATGTGTTAAAAATTTCATAAGTTAAATTTACATTTTTTTTATATTGTTAAAAATGTAACTAAAGTTAAAATGCATTATATGTTAGGTAAAATGTAATCAAAGTTAAATTTGCATTTTATGTTAATTGAAATGTAATTAAAGGTAAGATGCATGTTATGTTAGATAAAATGTAAATAAAGATTAAAATACATCTTAGGGGGTTAAAATGTAGTTAAGTGAAATTTACATTTTAGGTTATGAAAATGTAAATAAAGTGAAAGGTAGCATTTATTTACATATAGCGTAAAATGATAGTCATTTACATATAGTGTAAATAAGTAAGTAAAGGTAAAGTGAACCTTTATGTACATTTAGGCCAATTAATAAGGAAAACAAAAATAAAACATTTATTTCCAAATAGGTAAATGAATAAGAAAATAATATGCGTAACCCGAGGTTGGATTGAGTTGTGATGTAAATCTGCCCGGACCCGCCCGGCTGTCCAGTAATCACAACAATATCTATCCAATGTGAGAGGTTAAAGCATATGTAATTATTACAAATATTTAGTGTAAATAAATAAAACATAGACAAAGGAGTACATATATATTTACATTAGATAAATAAGAGATTAAAATAAAGTACATTTTTTATATGTAATTAAAAGAATATGTTTTAGGCTGTAAAGAAAATTACATTTTTATTAAGATTATAAGAAATAAAATTACACTTATATGTAATTAAGATTATAAGAAATAAAATTACATTTTTTGTAACTAAGGATAAATAGAATGTAAAGAACAAATACGTGAATAAGAATTTATTTACATTTTCTTATGTAAAAAAAAAGAAAAAAATAATAATTATGTGAATCGTATTTATTTACATTTTCTTATGTAAATAAAAAGGATTAAAATGACAATTATGTGAATAGGATTTATTTACATTTTCTTATGTAAATAAATCAGATAAAAGTAAAAGATGCGTTTATTTACAATTAGTCTAAATAAATATAGAAAAAGTAAAGGTAAACATTTATTTACATTAGGGTAAATAAATAAGACAAAAGAAGATGAAACCATTTATTTACATTTAGGAAAATAAATACGAAAAAGATAAGAATATATTTATTTACATTTAGGTAAATAAATAGGAAAAGAAAAAGATTACAATTTATTTACATTTAGTGTAAATGAATTGAAAGATAGATAAACTATAATTTATTTACATTTAGTGTAAATAAAAGAGAGATGTTAAAAGTGATATTTTTATCGTCATTTTAGATGCGATAAATAAAAATAGCGATAGGTCGTTATCAAATATTAATAACGATAGGAAATGTTTTCAAATTATTATATATATATATATGCGAGAATCATTTGAAAAGACCGAGTTCAATCTCATTTCAAATGATTTATACGACGTTCTAAGTCGAAGATTTGAAGACGGTGATTGAAGACCGACGATCTTCACATCGAATGGATGCGTTGCTACTGAGACCCATGAGAGGAGTAGCTACCTTGAAAGGGCCTCAGTGGTGGCCGTTCAGACGTAGTGTTGATTTGTACGGATTTGACTTTCGCCCAGACCCAGGGCATAAGTTTATAAATGGAATGTATGTCTGACGTTGTAGTCCTTTATACTACATTCGTTGATCTCTGTTAATATATATTTGTTTGGTGGTTAACACCCTTCTCTGAGACATATGAGCTTAGAGGTTATATATTGGTAGAAATTAATGGTATAGTATGGAATGACAATGTGGCATACTAGGATGCATTGATCAAGGCTTTTGTTGAAAAACAGGCCTTGTGGTTGATGATCAAAGCACGGCCTGTTTAGGCGTAGCTTTGTGTATATCGTGACTTCGCGAGCCTCACACCCCGGTATGAGTCAAAAACGGGATATGGACCGTAGGGAGTGCACACGTTTCTTTCTAGCTAGAGTGGTGTCAGTGACCTACCAGCCCTGATATTTTACTTATGTGGATGATGGATTTTGAGGCGCCTCGTTATTTTTATAGGCCGTTGGTGGTCATACTATAGGTCCAAAGGGACCGAAAAGCGTGTGTTCAGGCATAACTAATCCACTGCCCATAGGCGGGGACCGGCCCTACCGCATCCAAGGGTTCACTGCGGGGGATCCTGAGGCTTTTGCTAGAGTGTCTCGAATCGGAGAGGAGCTTGCCCCTAGCCTCGACTCATGATGGAATCCAAATATCTAATACGACCTTGTGGTTTTGATTGTAGAACTAGTATCGACGACATAGTAGGATGGGGTACTATGCCGTCTAGGATTAATACTTATGATTGAAATGTTTTTATTTAAAACATATACACATTAATATCAAATCCGTTTTATACGTATCAAGCATCTTTTGACCATTATAAGGTAAAACCCTATCCTCTGGTGTGCGTTGCATTGTGTGATGGGACCTGGGTCTTACAATGGTTTCATTTTTCCAAAAAGACATTGCGTTATTTCTCGATTTACTTTAGTTTATGCACTGACAATCCATTGGAATAAAACCCGTTTCGCATTAGCGGCGTGGTCCTTGGATTTGTCTTATTAGTTAAATTAGTTTAGAATTCTCACACCAGTCCCATGACTGACTCGTAGTTTGTTTCACTTTGCAAATTCGGGTGCCCTCTTTTCCACACGGGCAGTCGAGTAGCTTTTTGCAGATATCTCTCTTTAGCAGGGTCCTGGATCGAAGCCTAAAGCTGTGTCCAGAGCTTAGAAGTCTTCCGTTGTTTAATGTATTAAATCTGTTGTAATTTATCTTCCGCTGTAGTTTACTTTATTTGTACTCTGATATTCTGTACTCTGATGTTATATTATTGTAATGTAATAAAAGTCTGCTGTTATTGTTCTAATGTTTTGTATTCCCAAAGTTAACGTATGCGAGTTTTGAACGGTCTTGGTCGATTTTGCGATCGATTAAGGTCAGGCAAAATCCGTGTCGTTACATATATCATCCCAATACCCGTGTGGGGTTTCAAACAATCAAACACAGATTTTATTTGTGCAGTTGGGCGATGTGTAAAATTTATCGTCCCAATCAATATCAGTCAAATGTGTGTATATAAACAAATCGTTCGATTGGTTTATATTGATTTATTTTAAATAAACGTTAAAAATTCTATTTTCAACTATAAATTATTTTAACTATATAAATATTTTATTTCATTTCACATCACCTCACACAATCAACTACACATCAAAATCAAACAAACAAGCATACAAGCCGTCCATGGTCTGTGGACGATAGGTGTCGGGTGCTACTAAACACCGTCTGCATCCTAATATATATTTCAAACTAGAAAATTAAATTAAAAGTGAGAAGTTCTCACCGACTAGCTAAACCAAACGCCACGACTCTTCATATGTAGAAAATCTTCGCCACTCGCCTTTTGTCACTTTCGTTGCCCGTAGCCACTACATATATAAAAACCACATTTATATATCCTTTCTACTTCACGATAAAATAAAGTTCAGATTTTTATTTCACTTCATATATTTACAACGCTTCTTCCTATATAAAAATTAGATTTTTATATTTCTACTCCTTATATAAAGATTGAATTTTTATTATCATAGTTATATAAAAATTATATTTTTATATTTCTAATTTGATAAAAACCATATTCTCAATATCTCTACTTAATAAAAATCATATTTTTATCCTGCCTACTATATAAAAACTATATTTTTAACCTTTCTATAATATAAAAATTATATTTTTATTTTCTCTATTATATAAAAATCCTATTTTTAATACTCTACTATATAAAAATAATATTTTTATATTTTCTATTATATAAAGATTATATTCTTATTCAAATCGAAATCATAACTATATATAAAATAAAAATCAAAGCTTTTTATAAATAAAAATCTCAACTTTGCTATGTTAAAAATCTCGTTTTCTTAGAAATAAAAATCTAATCTTTCTTTGCATAAAATTCTAATTTAATTTCAAAAAAAATGTAATCTTTCACTTCATAAAAATGTAATTTTCCACTTCATGAAAATGTAATCTTTACCCTAATTAAAAATATAATCTTTAAGTAAATAAAAATATGAGCTCTAAGTAGAATAAAAACCAAAACTCCACCGGGTTAAAAATCTAAACTTGTCTAAATTAAAAATCTAAACTTTCATAGCGTTAAAACTCTAATCTTTTCATAGAAGAAAATAAATAACTACTGAAAAAAAATAAAACTTACATTTTCAAATTAAGGAGGGGGGTTTCTTCTGCTGGTGTTGGCGTCCTTCAGGCGGGGCGAGGCGTCTGCGCGTCGGTCAGGGGGTGGCCGAAGTGTCGGGGGTGGAGGCGGTGGCTGCTCAGGGTTTTAGGGCTTGGGGGAAACGCGGTTTGAGGGTTGGGTGCTTGGACGAGGCGAGAGGGAGATGGACGGGAGGAGGAGGTGAAGGAGGGGGTGTGCGGAGCGGTGGAGGCAACGCCAGTGGTGGCGCTGAGAGGAGGCGCGCGAGTTTCCCCCTTTTGATTTCTTTTTTTTATTTTAAAACGTTCTGAATGGGTTTGACTCAGAAGGAAGGGAGCGGTAAAGGATATTTATATTTTATTTATTTAATATTTAATTAACCCAAAAAGCAACTTCTTAATTCGAACTCGAAATCGAACCCACCGACTGTCATCCCTAGTGTATTACCCCCATTCCGAACACAATGGGATATGTATCGTAAGCCAGTTCAGCTGTTTCGATCAGTTTCCGTCAAATTTAAACTATAAATCTATATATTCTATTTTAAACGTACATTTCAGATTACCGGGGCCACATACAGTCTCTATAAATTCCATAAAATATTTTCTAGCTTCGTATTAACGATACGGTCCTAACAAAACTAGTTTCGTCGAATTCTGAGCTAGTTTGAAAAATGGCCATTTTCCAGTCGATTAAAATCAACTAAAACTGGTCAAACGCGTTTTCCTTTGCCACGCCCACATATTGAATCGAAAAATTATGAAATTTGAAACCTAGCAATAACTTGACATCGCGGATCCAACAAAAGTGGTTTCGTCGAAATCCGAGGTCGTTTGCAAAATGGCCATTTTCAAGGGCCGAAATTCCATAGCGACTATTCTGAAATTTCAACTGGACGTAACTTTTGATTCCCGCTATGAAATTTTGATTTCCTGGATTCGTTGGGAAGATATTTCAAATAGATTCTAATATTTTTGGTTTCACTAAAATCCGGTTTATTTTGCACCCGGTACATTCATTTGAACTTTGAAATCGAATTATCGAACTATCGCGCCATTTTCAATTCCTTTTATAATTATAAATAATTATTTATCTTCTAACGTCGATCTATATAAATATATATGTTCGAATTCTATTCAAAATAAATTTCTCGTCGTTATTATTTAAAATAATTCATTTTAAATATTCAAAATTCATTAAAATTTCCAAAATAAAAATTTTAAATTGGCTCGGATTTCCGGGTTATTACAATTTTATTAAAATTTAAACTATGTATTAATTAATTAATTTCAAATATTACATCAAGGAATGGTAAAATTGAATGTATTGTGGTGGGGGGGGGGTATTGATTAATATATTTCAATGCATTTACACTTCTTATAGTATATATCAAGAAAAAGTATATCATGCCACTAATGTGATAAACAAAATACATACCAAAAAATATAAAAAATAGTTTACTGGAAGTAAGAAATGGAATGCTACAAATCATATATTTATAATCTGTTGGTTAATGTAAAACATTAAAAATAAATAATTAAGATTTAACATTTTCCTAAAATATTTTAGTTAATAATATAATTATTTTCTAATGTACAAAGTAAATAATGGCAAAGAAAACATTATATATGTTTTTAACACTAGATAATTGTTCATAAGAAAATTTGAGTATATGATTTTAATAAAATAACATCCTTGGAAGGAAAAAAGTATTATGTATATGGTTCTTTACAATTTTCAAAAAGAATGAAATTTGATCAGTTGGAATTTAGAATCATTAAGTGAATCAGAGATAACTAGAGGACACGTAGATTTTAATGTCCAAAAGGAGAAAATTTGGAAGAATTTGGTTAATAATAATAGAAATTTGTAAATATTGCTATTTAAATATGATAAGATAAAGAATTAGTTGAACGTTATAATAATAAATATATAGCGACTAGAAAATGGATTATCTTAGGAGATTAAGGAGAGAACGAAAAACTCTTAGAACAGTGATGAAAGAAATTCCTTTGCTTTAATGATATTTAGTTAGTAGATTTATAGGTTTCCATTTATTTCTGTTAAACAAGCATTACTAAAAAAATCGAATAAACCAAGAAAAATCAATTTTATACCTCAACTTTTTTTTAAATTGGGTACTTCATATATAAATCTAAGTATCATAAAACATACTACATGGCTCTTGGGTTAAATCCCACAAAGCGGGATTCAAACCAATGACATCTTACACTATGACAGAGTGTCTTAACCACTTGGACACTAGTGCTTGTCTTCCTCAAATTCTTTCCATGAAAAATTCTATTAATGCACCATAGACTATCTCATATAGGTCTAAAGTTTGGACAGGTTTTACATACATCACTTTTTATCTAATGTCAATTCTACTCACACATCAGAGTGTACTTATTTTAAACCAAAATATTTACTAAAATCATACACATAGTTCTTTTACTTGGTATACATAAAATGTATAATATAATCACCTATATTTTAAAATAAAATAAAGCACTTATCTCATTCTGCTAAATAAATTTTATGTGCTAATAAAATTAAGATTTCCAAAATCCCCAAATTTGCTTTTGCAAATTTCAAATACTTTTTTGGATCAAGAGTTTTAATCATGATGACAACCAAGCTCTGTAATGATATTTGAAAATCAGCGCTTTAAAAAAGAGGAGATTATAAGACACTAAGCTTTCAAGTTAGTACAAGTATACATATACATATCAGAGCCTTAGTAATAGTTTATTCATGCTAAGATCTATCCTCAAGTAAATCACGCCCTCTTATGCTTTCATTTAAAATATTTTTTAACTTCAAAAAGTCAGATTTTTCATAGAACCTAGAATCAGTCGACTAAGTAACCTATTCAGTCGACTGACACTTCTTTAAACATGTACACATGCACAATACTTGAACCGAATTGACATGTCATGGATGATCTGTCGACTTTACCTTTGTATAACTTCAACCATTGGCCTCTTAATATTGTATGGATTCCGACTCAGCCTTTGCAAACCAAACAAAATAATTTACTTCGAAAGCCAAAAACTTTCCCTTTTCCTAATTTAGACCCGTCTGATTTATTATATTTATATTAGTCATTTCACCTCAATTAATATGACCTTGACTATTTTCTTTTTTTCCCCAATTAATATATTTAATATTTGTAACACCCCGTGTATTCTATAACTGTGAAATTAACAAATTAAAGTATAATTAATTTGAAATCAAAGAACTAAGGGAAACGGGATACGCCATTGCGTTCGTCTCGGAAAAATACGCGAAATAGAGTCCGAGTTTTCGAAAAACGGAGTCCGTATGAAGAAGATATAGCCTCCGGAAGTTTCTGAATTAAGTTTAAAATTCGAACAGCTCAGAAAAACAAGTTTAAAATTAAAAACCGGGCCCAATTGGCCAGGGCGGGAAAATTCCCGCCTAAGACACCCAGGTCGACTGGGCTGTCGACCTGGTCTAGCCAGGTCGACAGGGCTGTCGACAGGGCTGTTGACAGGGCTGTGGACCTGGTCCAGACTTAGGTCGAACCCAGTCCACCCTGGCTGGCCTAGTCTATGTTGGTCGATTTCCAGAAGCATGCTTTGTCATTAGGGCTAGGTGGCAGGCTCTAATTGGTCTCTCTTTCGAATGAATGGCTACGATCAATCCAAGCAACATCGATGGTCCTAATCAGTTCATAAACTCTATAAAAATGACCCTAGACTCAACCTAATCTATTCATTCAAAAATAAGAACAAAGCCATCATGCTGCGGAGGAACGACTAGGAGTAGCCACCAAATTTGGGAGAAGACTAGGAGGAAAATTCTAAAGCATAAAGCAACTTAAACAAATCAAATCAATAAGGAATCGCATCTCCAAATCCCTAAATTGGAGAATTCGCCACATAATTGTAAGTAGAGTATTATTTTGGTATGAACAAATAACTGTGTTGGTTTGTATACTTGATTTGTGGTGATAAAGTAATTCATATTTGTGCGTTACTATGATTCTTATCTATTTGGAATATTGTATACGTTTGGATACTCTCAAAATATGTTATTCATTATAAAAACTACATGTTTGCGGTAGTTTTATGCATGTATACGTTTGGATACTCGCAAAGCATGTTATTTATTATAAAAACTACATGTTTGCGGTAGTTTTATGCAAGTATACGTTTGGAATATTCGCAAATTATGTAATTCATGTTGAAGCTACATGTATGTAGTTATTTAATTTAAATTCATGCAAGTTTGGGGTTTTGCTACTATGCCATCATAATGTGTATTTTTGCACAAAAACCATTTTTGTGTGTAATTGGAACAAATATGGGTTATTATAATTCATACGAAACTATGTTGAAAATTTGGCATCATGATCTATATATTAAGCCATACTTTTGCACTAGAAAACCTCTTTGCGAACTCATGAATATGACTAGGCTATGATTGATATTTTGCATAATTGAAAACCATGTTAGGTCTATATTGTTAACAAGAATTATATGATGACATATGTGGTACATAGCTAGGTTAGATTCAAAATCCCATTTGCAAGTTTGCATGACTAAAGTAAAAATCATGATTTCATGTTAGAAATATTTATGCCATAAGTATATGTGTGCCATGGTTATGTGAATAGATTTAAAATCATGATTAAGTTGGAATAATTCAAGTTGAACTATGCTTTTGTATTAGTAACAAAAGTAAACCCCTTTGTAAACATGTAGGAATCTTATGAACATGATTTGCTTATGTTTGACATTATGCCTAAATAAAAACATAGGTTTATGTTGTAGTTAAGACTATGTGTCAATAATGATATCCAATTTAGATTCTTATCTCAACTACAAGTTTACATGCTTTGATTCATGTCACTTATGCTTTATGACCAAAGTATACATTACTACTATGCGAGTACACCAGTTTCTATTTTGTAGTTCCAACGTTATGTTGCAAGTTCATGCGTTCACATTCCCCTTCTTGTGTATGTAATCATGCTTTAAGCCTCCCCTTTTCACGTGGCTAAGTTGGGCTTAAAAAGGCTAAGCCCAACATATATATAATAAACGAGCGAATTAAACGGGGGTAAATAGCGTTGGGCCAAATTAATTAATAAATGAAAATATAAAGTATAGGGGCCCAAATTCAAGTATGGGTTGGGCCCATGATTGGTGTAAGCTTCACACCATTGACTTTTAATAATGGGCCGCAAATATTTACATATAAGAAAATAAAGAAGAAAGACAAAATATGTAAATGTAGAACATACGATGTGTTTAACCCGAGGTTGGATTGAGTTGTGATGTAAACCTGCCCGGAACCGCCCGGCTGTCCAGTAGTCACAACAATACCTATCCAATGTGGGTGGTTAAACATGGAGCCCAATAAGGACCCGAGGTTAGACTGAGTTGTGGCGTAAGACTGCCCGGAACCAACCGGCAACAGGCAACCACAACAATACCTGTCTAATGTGAGAGGTCAAGGCTTTAATAAGACAATTAAGGCTGAGTCAGGATTGTTAGGATTAAGTTAACTAAAGACTTAATCAAAATGGAACATGCTAAACTAAACAGACTGATTGGGGGGTTAGGTTATAAAACACTTAACCAACTCAGCATGTTGGCTAGAAATAGAAAACCTAGTAGCGGGGGACCCTTTTCAGCAGTAACCCTATAAGGTATATCATGATACCCTGAAACTAGGCAGGGTGGGGCACGATTTCTGGGCTGATTGTAAGAGGTCAAATCGACGGCGGTGGTGTAGCAGTGTAGGTTCTAACGGGGTGCGGGCATGCACACACTCCGGCGTAGAAAAATAAAGCACTGGGCACCAGTAGCATACCTGTGCATTCTAAGGTTGTGTCGGGCCGCTGCCATGGGACTTGATACACCCCATGGTGGGACCAGCATAGGTAACTACAACATCGGGGGCCGTAAGACACATGTAACTATGCGAGTAGGAGCCGATCATCATAGAATGGATCACTTCACCCTGATTATGGGGTGCCAGTTGGGAACTAGTTTATATGGGTTCAGAGATTAACATGGGGTACGATAGTATATTCGACCCTAGACAACTTAACCAAGTTTATAGTGCTTTCCCACTTCTTGTTTATACTTATCATACCCAGTTCTTTGTTCATAGACAGAATAGTCCTAGACTTACTCAGGCTTTATGTCTGACTCTACTTTTCTTTCGTCTTCTTTTCTTCCGTTTCCCCCCCCCCCCAGGTCCACAGGGAGGGAACACTGCAGCTTGACCGGCCTTAACATCCAGCTTGAAGAGGAGAAATGTATTGCTTGGACCTTTTCGTTTTGAACTATGGCTTTGGACAACCACTATGGGGCTTTTGCAGTTTATCTATGTTTTCTTTATGCTTCTTTAAATAATGTAATCAAGACAGATTATGAAAGTGTTATGTTATGTTTTTGGAAAAGATGTAAGACAATTAAGGTGATGTTGTTGTAGCACGTATCTGCTTTTATGAAATAAAAGTTGTTGTTTTTCCGCTGTTTACAAATATGTGTTCTTATATCTGTCTTGTATATATGTGACTTATACTTATAAACCTCCACCAAAATTAGGGCATTCCCTTAGAGAGTGACCCTAACGGAGGTGGGGTGTTTCAATATTGATATACCATTATAAACTGAACTTTACTCAAATTGCTTAAATGTCAATTCTAATCACAAATATCTAATACCATAGTAATTATATCCCACATCAATGATCATTAAAATCTTAAAATTAATCAACGCTCAGGCCCTTATTACCCCCTTTACTTTTTCAATTTATGGCATTTCAACTTTATATTTAAAACTAGTGTGTAACCCTTGCCCAATAGCCTGCATGCTACACTGATAAAAAATAGTTTTCTAAATATTTTTTTTAACATAAATTTATTCTGCATGTTGCGGTGAATTTTCATAAATAAAAGAGTTATGCTTAAAAAAAAATGTAATTTTTATATGTGACTAATGTTTTATTATACTTTGAATAAAAGTTAAATTTACGTTTTCCCAAATAAAAATGAGTTATATACTAATTTATTAGCTTTTAGGATTTATATTTATTAAGCAATTAAATGGATGTCATTATTATTAATCAATATTAATTAGTATGTTCATAGTTTCTATATGTTAATGTTCATATAAATTGATTTTAGTTTAGTAACTAACATATAATATATTTCATTAAAATTTAAATGGTATATTAGTTGATCTCAAATATTGCATCAGGGAATGATAAAATTGAATGTTTTGGGGGTATTGATGAATAAATTTCAATGCATTTACAGTTCTTATAGTATATATATCAAGAAAGAGTATATGATGCCACTAAAGTGATAAACAAAATACCTTCTTAAAAAGATTAAAAAAAGGTTAACTAAAAGTAATTAAGAGATGGAATGCAACAAATCACATTTTTATTTATATAAAATTAATAATTTTATTTTTAATCTACATTCCATACGTCAATAAATTTATATTATAATTTTTTTTTGAAAAACCAGCCTCTATCTTAAAAAACAATAAAATACAAAGGAAAAAAACATTAATTAAAATACAGTATATTTATAATCTATTGGTTAATGTAAAATATGAAAAGAAATAATTAAGATTTAACATTTTCCTAAAATATTTTAACTAAAAATATAATTATTATTCTAATGTACAAAATAAATAATATTCCTCACCTATTACCTGTTCTAATGCTTTCTTAACACAAAATTTTTAAATCATATAAAACCTTTTTACATACCAATAATGGCAAAGAAAATATTACATATGTTTCAAACACTATATTAATGTTTAAAAGGAAAAATGAGTATATGTTTTTAATAAAGTAACATCCTTGGAAAAAAATTATGTATATGTTTCTTTATAATTTTCAAAAAGAAAAAATTTCGATGAGTTTGAATTTAGAATTATTAAGAGAATTAGAGATATCTAATTGAAGACACGAGGAATTTAATGTCAAAATAGGAGAAAATTTAGATGAATTTTGTAAATAATCATAAAAATTTGTAAATATTAGTATATAAATGTAAATTGATAAGATAAAGAATTCGTTGAACATAATAATAATAATAATAATAATAATAATAATAATAATAAATAATGTAGCGATGTGAAAGTGGGTTACCTTAGGAGATTAAGGAGAGAACGGAAAACTCACAGAATTAATAGGAATGAAAGAAGTCCCTTTGCTTTAATGATATTTAGTTAATAGAATTATAGGTTGCCACTTATTTGTTTTAAGAAAGCATTGCAAAAAAAAGAAATGAACCAAGAAAAATCTATTTTATACTTCAACTTTTTAAACGAGCGTCACGACGCGTTCTTCGCGCATAGTAACGGCACACGCTTCGCGCATGGTCGTGGCATGCGCGAAGCTTAACGGTACGCACTTTGCGCGTGATTATGGCACGCGCTTCGCTCATGGATTTTTATTCCTCAAATATTTTGTAGTTTATATATTTAAGGAGATGTAGAATACATATTTGAATTTGTCGACATGGTAAATATATTACTTTGTTCTATTTTATTAGAGTATGAATATATATCCGAATACATACTATGTACGATCAGGTAGAGATATTAGAATGTGTAAATATACTGCACATGGATCAAAGCATTTTGAATGTGTAAATATACTGCAGGCTCACCTTGGAACAGGGGCGAATCCAGCCTTTCCCTTTAGAGGGATCAACATTTTAGGGGGATCGAGGTTTTAGGCAAAGTTGGGTAAAACTAGGGCAAATTGATCAAAATTGGGTTAAGTAATATGGGAAAATTAATGTTTCAGGGGGGGGTCAGCTGCCCCTTGTCTTCTGTGAATAGATTCGCCCCTGCCTTTGAATGAGTAAACTTAGTTATGCGCAGCAACAAATTTGAATGACTAAATATAGCAAAATTCAAATGAGTAAAAGTAGCATAAATATGAAGTTAAGAAAATTTGGGTTATTAATTATAACAGATTTGGCAGGCAAAGAATGGAAATGAGGGCAAAAAAAATTTGCCTTTTCATAACCATCATGATTTGATTTTTTTTTCTATAGAAAAGGAGTATTTGATAAGCAAAAAATGATAAAAACAACAAAAATAATTCAATTTTGGGAACGTATTACGACAGTTAAATTCAATTTTGGGGCAGCTGCACACTACACATTTTGTACAATCAGGTAGACCTTACACACCAGCATTGCATGTCAGCTTCAAGTAATACTCATTTGGCAAAGCAATATAGTCTAATGCATATTTAATAAGTGAAAAACATTATTTCCATTATAATACATATATAGCCCTACTTAATGAGCACAAATACATGGAGCGGAAGCATTGCAGTTAGGGCAAAACATTGCAATTAATATAGTACATATTTAAGCAAAATTAAGCTTGTTTCCCCTCTGTATTGAAGGGGAAAAACATGGAACATAGAACATAAAAAAGAACAAAAGAAGAAGAAAAAAAGAACAAAAAAAGAAGAAACAGAGAAAGCATCTTAGTTGTAGATTCCTGCATGAAAGATTGTTGTTTTATAGTAGTGAGATGAAGGCACATATGGAGGAGTTCAAAAATATTGGGAAACAAATATATAAAGTGTGGCTTACCTGAAATTAGAGGCTTTCATAGAGTATGAAAGACTAAAAAGAAGAAAGATGTTGTTCCCAGCGGTTGAGAAAGAAAAAGAAGGCCATGTTTATTTATAGATGAAATACTATGCAAGTACAGGAGATATCTCTTTATTTAAGTGGAAAAAAATACCATCCGCATATTTAAATAATGAAGTTTTTAGGGAAAAAACGAAAATATCAGCATTTATGCATATCTTTATTTTTTTTAATTCAATAGAAGAAATATCAGCCGCTTACTTAAATTGAAAGGAAATTGAAAGACGGAAAGAAATTGTATGAAAATTTGGAAAAGAAATTGGAAAGTGGAAAGAAATAAAAGAGCGCAATTAGAGGAGATATCTTGTTATTAAAGAGGAAACAATACCATCTGCATATTTAAATGATGAAGTGTTTAGGGAAGAAACGAAAATATCATAGATCTTTATTTTTTGAATTCAACCAGACTCGATATTCTAGGAGAAATATTAACCGCTTACTTAAATTAAGTTTTCAAAGAATAAAATGAAAATATCAGTCGTACTCTGAATGTACAAAGATCTAACTTTTTTTGAATTCAATCAATACTTTTCTAAATTGTTAAAGGGCATTTTAGTCAGTTCAGATGTACACCAACAAAGTGTGACACGAAACCTATTCCAATTATTAGCAAAGATCTCTTTATTCAAGAGGAAAAAATACCATCTGCATATTTAAATGATGAAGTTTTTAGAAAAAAAAAACGAAAATATCAACATTTTTGCATATATATATTTTTTAAATTCAATAGGAGAAGTATCAGTCGCTTACTTAAATTGGAAGAAAATTGAAAGACGGAAAGAAATTGTACGAAAATTTAGAAAAAAAAGTTGGAAAGAGGAAAGAAATAAAAGAGTGCAATTAGAGGAGATATCTCGTTATTCAAGAGGAAAAAATACATCTGCATATTTAAATGATGAAGTTTTTAGGGAAGAAACGAAAATATCAGCATTTATATATATCTTTATTTTTTGAATTCAATTAGACTCGATATTTTAGGAGAAATATTAGCCGCTTACTTAAATTAAGTTTTCAAAGAAAAAAAATGAAAATATCAGCCGTATACTCTGAATGTACACAGATCTTACTTTTTTTGAATTCAATCAATACTTTTCTAAATTGTTAAAGGACATTTTAGTTAGTTCAGGTGTACACCAAAAAAGTGTGACACCAAACCTATTCCGACTATTAGTAAAGAAAGATTGGGTACTTTATATACAAGTCTAAGTAGTATATAACATACTACATGGGCTTCTAAGTAGTATATAACATACTACATGGGCTGTGGATTAAATCTCACAAGGGATTCAAACCCATGACATCTCGCACTATGACGGAGTGTCTTAACTACTTGGACACTAGTGCTTGTCTACCTCAACTTCTTTCCATGAATAATTCTATTAATACACCATAGACTACATTATATAGGTCTAAAACTTAGACAAGTTTTACATACATCACTTTTTTGGCAAAGCCGTAGGTTTTTAAGGTGACCGCAAACACCTTTTTATTATAACCAATAATCAAAATACAATATGGTACAGGTGATTGTGGTTGACAATCAGCTAATCATACATCACTTTTTATCTAAGGTTAATTCTATTCCTACATTATAAAGTACTTATTTTAAACCAAAAATTTGCTAAAATAATACACACAGTTTTTTACTTAATATACATAAAATGTATAATATAACCACCTATATTTTGAAATAAAATAAAGCATTTATCTCAATCTGCTAAATCTATTTTATGTGCTAACAAAGTGAATATTTCCAAAATCCCCAAATTTGCTTTTGCAAATTTCAAATTCAAATACATTTTTGGATCAAGAGTTTTGATCATGACGACAAACAAGCTCTGCAATGATATTTGAAAATCATCGCTTAACAAAAAAAAGAGGAGAATCAAAGGAATTAAAGTTTTGATTCGGTACAAATATACATGTACGTATCAGAGTCTTAGTAATAATTTATTAATGTTAAGATCTATCCTCCTGTAAATCACATCTTCTCATGCTTTTATTTAAAATATATTTAACTTCAAAAAGTCAGATTTTTCATAGACCTAGAATCAATCGACTAAGTAACCTATTTAGTTGATTGACACTTCTCTAAACATGTACACATGCATAATACTCGAACTCAATCGACATGCCATGGATGATCAGTAGACTGAAGTTTTTACAAATGTCATTCTCTAAATAGACATTTCTCTTCATGAATAGTTCTTTGATTCCTTAAAAGTGGCATCTATTCCATTTCAATCGAATGTTTTACTAATAGCTGTAACTATTATATTACTGTAAATTCATGTGAATTCTTGAATCAAAATCAATCTTATCTACTGAACTTTCTTATTTACTATTACTCTTGAATTCTATGATCTAATAATCTCATACTCTTTGACACTCAAATTGCTTTTAGTTCCTATATCTCTGATTTCAATCATTAGATATCAAAGAAATTCATTTCTTTACTATCTTCCTATACACACACTTATCAAATATATACTCGATTAAAAGATCATAGGAAGGGTGTACTTCAACTTGACAAATCCGTGTTGTATAAATGAATACATCAAGTCAAACAAAATCTACTGTTTGTATTTAAGTCCTATTTGGTTGCTCAGGTGGAAAAATCATGTTCGGTTGCTCAGGTAGATAAAGTCATGTTCGGGAGCTTAGACAGGAAAATCATGTTCGGTTGCTTAAGTGGTCAAGTCATGTTTTGTTGCTTAAGTGTAACACCTATTCTTCAAGGTTAAGTGTGGTGGTGGTATTAGAAAAATTCTAGGGGAATTATTCGGATGCTTATTTTACTTTACTACTATTTATATTCCTTATTATTTATTAGCCTATTATTTACATATTCCATGTTACACGATCCTATAGTCTCCTTTAATTGGTATTAAAGCGAGGTTTCTTATAATGATAACACCGTTATTTGATACTATAGTAATATGGAAAATAACACCAATAATAGTTTTATTGAGGATCAATCCACTGCTCGATCACCTTATTTACCATGCTAAATTATAATTATCCGGCCACTAGAATTAGAAACTATATGCAAGCAAATGATTACAACACATTGAACATCACTCAAACAGAATATCACATACTACTAAGTATTCTTCATGGTCTAAAATTTATAATTTAGATGCTACTACAAATGTCAGAGCTATAGATACGTTATTTTGTGCACTAGATAAGAATGCGTTTAGAATTAGCATGTGTACTAGAACTTATAAATTTGGCAAACAATCAAAGTTACACATGAAGGTACTAACAAATTGGGAGCTTATAAATTTGGTAAACAATTAAAGTTACACATGAAGGTACTTGTAACACCCCGCCTCCGCTAGGGTCACTCGCAGAGGAATGCACTAGCTTTAGAGGGGCATTATTGGTAAACATGCACAAAAATATCACAAGACAGAACATATAAAATAGCGGAAGTAAAATCGAACTTTCATAAACATTAATAATTAAGGTCTAAAGCCTTTTACATCAGAGTACATCAAAACCTGTCCTGCAATAGTAAAGAAGCATAAAGACTTTTTCATTAATTATTCCCCAAGTAAAAACAGTAAAGTAGCCATAGCCAAGAAAAGTCCAAGCCATCCATGATGACCTTCAATCAGAAGAAGTCCGAACTAAACAGCAGTATTTCCTCCCTGTAACCTAGGGGGGGGGAACGGAAGAAAAGAGGCGAAACAAAACGGGTCAGTCAAAAAGACTGAGTAAGCCCTATCTACTATTAGTATAAAAACTAGTAAAGTTAACTGACATGAGAAACTGAGATGAACATAAGCATGATAACAAGATAGATAAGCTAAATCAAAATAACAGGATGAAAAACTGAACTCAGATAAACTAAGGTGTCATGATAAATTATGATGTCAAGATAAAACAAGGTATCACATCATCAGGTTTCTATCAAGTATAATATCCCCAAGATATCTATCGCGTATAACGCCCCATGGTATCTATCCTGTACATCTGCTCTGCACCTACCGTACTAGTATCCCCACCGTATCATGTGTTAACCATGAATGACCCTTACTCAAAAGTCGTGTAATGGTCCATGTCAACCTAATATATCGCATATATAGGTTACTCTACTCGTATATTTTGTTCCATGTAAATGTTCAGTCCCTTGCCGTAGGCCATACGGGCTTTCCCATGAGGTTCTATATTACTTTAACATAGTTCCATGATCCTTAAGATCGGTTTGGACTGTTACCCTAAACCTAGCTAGGGTCTTCCAACATGAATTATCGTCTGTACAACTAGGACTTATGCTACCTAGGGCTACTAGGGATTACGCTTACCTATTGCACGTTTTCGTATCTCGGTTTGGGTTCAACCACCTAGGGCCACTAGGGATTACGCTAACCGCCAACCGCGCCCTTTTTCCCACGCATTCATCGTGAATCGTTTTCCATGACTGCGTGCACATGTATCACATCGTGCCATCCGAGTCCTGTCACAGGGCAGACCAGGAAATACAGGACTCGGTCGGGAGCTTACAATTTATCTGCCGATGCAGATGCTAAGGTCTGTTTTTCTATACGTGGCTATGGTCCCACGCGACCCCTCCCTCAACTAGCGAAAGACAAGACAGGATAAATCCTGTACGAGAACACACTACTGGCCAACCCCCAATCCGAGCCTTACCGCAACCATAATTAGATAGCAATTATGGTCTATTGGGTGTTCTCTGCCTTTTCGTACGTACACGCTTGACCAAAGATGGAAGGTAGCCTGACGAAAAATGCTATCTAGGGTACGACCGTGTTTCGTCGACTATACCCTATCCATCCCCGTCTTTAGGTCGCTCGTATAGCAACCAAGGCATACTCTTGGTTCTTCTAACGCAGACCTTAACCTCTCATGAGCCTAGTATAATTACCTGGCAGCCCACAGAGGGATCCCAAGAATATCCTCACGTTTCCCCGAAGCCGCTGCTTCGTTACCCAGTTCGCTGGAGCCTTTATCTAAATCAGATACTTGCTCCTACTCGTATACTTAAACGATGACCTACCGTATCAGGTTACTCATCTATCCTTGAACTGGTCTAAATTTCCTTGACTAAGAATCATTACTTAGTTATCCTTCAACTAAGGTTTACCACTTAGCCTTATTCCCGTTATCCTTGTTAATTACGGTTACGCACCTAATTCTCCGAATTAGGGTTTATATAACAGATTAAGTGTCACTTAAGTTCATGACTTAATCCTGTCTACAAATCATGTCAAAATTGGCTAAGTATCCAAGTTCAAGACTTAACCCGTCTACAAATCATGTCAAAATTGGCTAAGTATCCAAGTTCAAGACTTAACCCTACAAACCATGCTCAAGTTGGTTAAGTATATATTAACTTGACCCTATCAAATTACTTAGTCAAACCGGTCAAGTGTATTCAAGCGATTCGTGACTTAGCCTTATCATGTTTTCACGTTATATTGGTTAAGTATTGGTTAACTTAACCACATCAAATTAACGAGTTAGATTGGTTAAGTATAGGTCACTTAACCACATCAAACTATCGTGTTAAATTAGTTAAGTGTTTAACTTAACCCCATTAAACTACCAAGTGGGATTAATTAAGTCTAGGCTAACTTAACCCCATCCGATTATCATGTTTAGACTAGTTGAGTCTAATCTTAACCCCATCCATTAACTGTATCTTTCGGTTAAGTGTCATTAAGAAAACTTACTTAACCTTACCAAATTATCGTGTTGGATTGATTAAGTGTTGGTTAACTTAATCCCCGTCCACTAGTCGTATAAAAATGGTTAAGTGTCATTAGGCAAATCAAATCACTTAACCTACCCAATCTTGTCATGTTTTGTTAAGTATCATTAGCCTAATCAATTTACTTAACCCATTTGTCCATGTCATATTTGGTTAAGAGTCATTAATCAAATTAACTTAACCCTATCATGTGGCATTAATTACTTAATGCACCCCAACCTCTCACATTAGACTTTGTTGTGGTTACTAGTTAAGCCGGTCGGTTCCGGGTAGCTTTACACCACAACTTGGTCTAACCTCGGGTTCAAGCACAACATGACCAACTTCTCACATTGGGTCCTATTGTTTGCAACTACTAGTTAGGCCGGTCGGTTCCGGGTAGTTTTACGTTGCAAACTCAACCCAACCTCGAGTTGGCCACTTTCATGTTTAGTCTAGTGTCATGTTCATATTCAAGTTTTCAAGCAATTGGGTAGACCTAACTTAATAGGTAAATTCCCAATGGGTAGACCTAACTTAATAGGTAAATTCCCAAGCTTATGTTTTCAAGCATACTTACATGTCAACTTCCATGTTATATTTCGAGTCATGTTTTCAATTATAAACACGTGTCATATTTAACGTTACATGTTGTCATGTTTATACCCATTTACCCAAATCATGTTCATATCATTATGTTTTCCCATAATGTGACCCCAACGCTTTTTAAACTCGCATATACGTTCGCAACAACGTAATGGATTAAAAGAAGAGACTTGGCAAAGGCATGACAAAAATGGATATTAAGCCACAAGTTAATCATGGTGGCAAATGAGGCACAAATGTGTTCATTAGCTTGCATGTTACATTCTTAAGCCTCACAAAAACATGCATAAACCCAAACTTGGCACATAAACGAATCATGGTGACAAAAGACATGGAATGATGACTAGAAACTCGCATATATCATCATATAAGGGTTATGACTTCATATGCAAGTTGTAGCTTTTAGCTCATAAGATCAAGATAATGACTTCATAAACTTGCATAACATGATAGCATGTATCATTCTCAATGATCAAACCCAAACTTGCAACATGAACATTTAACTTCATAGTTAATATCTCAGAGTAGGGAAAGGGCTTACATTGCTATGAAGGCCCAAATCGATTAAACTAAAGCTTGTGGTGAAGCCTATGCATGCCATCACCCAAAAACCCAAAGATGAACCCTCCAAATCAATAAAAACCCCATCTTGGAGAACAAAGGTCATAGCTTTAGCCTTGAAACCAACTTGAGAAGCTCTCATACTAACATAGGGACTCTCTAATACTCTCATGATCATGAAACCTCTCATAGAAATGAAGAGGAGGCTAGGATAGTTGAGTGGAGGCCATGAGAGTAGCAATTTTGCCATAGTTTAGTTACATGAGTGAATAATGAGGGTTTAGGGGTAGGTTAGGGGCTTATTTATAGAAGATTAGGCTAGTTAGGACCCTTAGATTAACCTTAGGACCAACCTGAACCGTCAGATTTCAAACCAGGCCAAAAAACCTAGCCAAGATAGAAAATAGGTGCACCAGGCAAAACTGCCCGGCCACCCTGTGTCGACCCCCAAGTCGACAGGGCTCTCGACTTGGGTCAAACAGGTCGACTCCCAAGTCGACAGGCCTGTCGACTTGGGGTACCTGGCGGGAATTCTTCCCGCCTTGCCTTCAACCCCTAATTTTTGAAATTAAAACTCGTTTTTGAACTTGAATTTTCTGAAAACTTCGTCGGACCATAACTTGGTCATACGGACTCGGATTCTCGAAAACTTGGACTCTATTTCGCGTATTTTTCCGAGACGAACGCAATGGCATGGCCCGTTTAACTTGATTCAGAATTTAAAATTAAATTCTGCCTTGATTCTCGTCTTAACACGTTATCGAAAAATACGGGTTGTTACAGTACTAACAAAGCGAAACAAACTAAAATATCTAGGCTCAAAATTCGGTTTCAAAATTTCCAAATTAAACAAGATGAAACTATAAATATATGTATTCAAGGTTCAGACACTAATCGCTCATTATTAGCTTTAGGAGAAAAATATTCTAATTTTAATATTATATAAAAAATTCTAAACTCTTTAACGGATGAGTGGGAACAAAAAGTATTAGCTATCGAAGAAGCTAATAACATTTCGATCATAAAACCTGAAGAGTCACAGGAAATCTAATGTACTATGAAGTTAATGTCCAGGCTAAATGAGACTAAGCTCATGACAAAAAAATGGCATTCCAAGTTGAAAAGTATGAGTCAGACTCATGAGAAGAAGATAATGCAATCATTGATAAAATTTCAAAAAATTTCTAAAATTTAGGAAAGGTAATAAATATATAAACAAAAGTAGCAACAACAGTAGTTAACCATCAACTTCAGAACTTGAATGTTCTAAATGTTAGAAGAAGGGTCATATCAAGAAAGGTTGTCCACTCTAAAAGAAAAAACAAGTTCAAGAACAAGAATGGCACTATTAACCGACATTTTGGTCCAGTTACCAAAAGATTTCCAAGCCCAGATGACACGACCCATCATGTGGTTCAATCGCCCAAAAGTGTTGCCAGTATCCTCAAGAATCAACCCAAGATGGCGTCGCGCAGAATCGGTCGT
Organism: Allium sativum; assembly: GCA_030737875.1. NCBI lineage: Eukaryota > Viridiplantae > Streptophyta > Magnoliopsida > Asparagales > Amaryllidaceae > Allium > Allium sativum. The sequence continues at coordinate 836,473,609 of CM060918.1, read as the reverse complement.
CACAGCTCGTCAAAACTGCTCTTACATGGTATAAGCCTCGAATCGAGTGTGCACACTCAAAACTCAGTGACCGAATTGGGAAGATCATGCAACTAGCACTATGAGACTTAGATTGGATCACCAGCCGAATTTTGTATCCCTCGGATATGAAATTCACCAACATCCAATATCACTTGCCCAACACGTGTCGATTAGTCTAAAAACCTCGTGTAACACAGGCAGATCACTTAGCAAATCTGGATCATCACCCCCCGGGGCTTCGCATCCTCACCAAGTGTCGATCCGACCAAAAAGCATTCACATCTTATGCCGATCAACTCCAAAAAGCAGAACAGATCGAGCTCCGCACCTCCTAGACCACACATCCTAACCCAAGCTTTGGCTACTCAAGAATAACTGATCACCTTGGCCTGATTACTCCCAATCCCCGAACCGCCCCGTATTGATCACTCCCAAAATCCGAGTAGGGAAGCTTCCTATCCCCCAGGATACAAAGTACGATTTGTATCCCCTGGGATACGATTTCGTATTTTGTATCCTCCTAAGATACGAATTACAGTTTCGTATCCCTTAGTGATATAAGCTAAGCATCAGGCCCTCAAAAATAGTTTAGCAGGCAGGGTGATCACCTTAAGAATATGCCAAATCTCGTATTCCCCAAACAGTGGCATGCAGCGCGATGATCACGGAAAATATCCTAAGAAACACGGGTTGATCAACTGGATTTCATACCCCCAACTTAGGATATGAATTTTGTATCCCGCACTAGGATGAGAATTTCGTACCATAACCCGGGATACGAAATTTTGTATCCCACCATAGGATACGAAATTTCCAAAGTTTTCCATGGCATGCTCTGTCCCCTCGGTGATTACTCATTTTGGCTTGCGCACAACGCATTTTTCCTTTTAATCAGCCAAGTGATTGGGCGAGCGCTAGATACGAACCGATCATCTAAAAATAGTTGATTAATATGTGGTGATCACCTATTTTCGGGTGAACTCTCGAGATATGAAATCTGCACTTGGGATATGAATTTTGGCCTCTGGTTCCCATTTCTTACCTACTCCCACCTACTCCACTTCCCATAAATACCCCTAGACCTCACACAAGAAAGGGATTGACATTTTGCTCTTTTCACTTCTTGAGAGGAGCTTGGACACCATTAGAGCATCTTGGGAAGAAGAAGATCAGGAAACTTAAAACTCCCAACTTTCGGGATATTTGAGAATCCCAACTCTCGGACACCGGAAATTCCCGACCACTCCTGAACACCGTCCCGGGCATCAAAAATTCCCGATCACTCCCCGACACCGCCCGGACATTGTAACTTCCAGACACCGCCCGGACCTCGGAACTTCCTGACACCTTCCAAACCTTAGTACCTGCCGACGTCGCCCGGACCTTGGAATTTCCCGACATCTTCTGAACCTCGGAACTTTCTGACACCGCCTGGACCTTGGAACTTCCCGACACCTTCCGAACCTTAAAACTTCTCGACACCTTCCAGACCGCGGAATTTTCTGACACCACCTGGACCTTGGAAATTCCCGACACCTTACGGACCTTGGATTTTCTCGATATCGCCCGGACCTCGGAACTTCCCGACGCATTCCGAAACTCGATTATTATAAATTCATATTTAATTGATACTTAAAAAGATTTAACAAGAAAATTTGAGGATAATTATGGAAAGCTAAATAGAGCTGAAATTTAAATAGACATGTTAAGAGATGAAAAGAAAATCTTAGAAGAAGATCTTGAGAAATCTCAAGTTTCTTGTTCTAATATAACTTCTCAACTCAACATGTTAGGTCAATAGTTAGAAACACAAAAAATAAGGAATGATGTTTTGCTAGTTGAGAAAGCTGATCTAAAAACAAATAATAAAAACTTTTTATTAGATAATTCTAGTTTAAAGACAAATTTAGGAAATAAAAATAATTATAACTTTAACAAAGGAATAAAGAATCTCTCTAGAATAATAGAAAATTCTCAGTCAGTTTCAATCAAGAACAGACTAGGATATAATTCAAAGAAGAGTCCAAAGAAAAATAACATGTCCCAAAATAATTTCAAAAGTTAACTGGTTAGAGAAGTTTTAATGTAAAAAACAATCAAAGTTTGGGTTCCAGGAACAATTAATTCATTAATTAGGAACAATTACATAAATTTATTTATATAAACTATACACAAAAACAAGAACTTTAAGGGATAGTAAACCCACTTCGGTTTGGTTTTCTAAGATCAAACTCTTAAAGCACAAATAAAAAGGTGGCTACCAATGTTTATGTCCTTGATTTTGCAGGTACGACCAAAGAAAAGAGGGAAATAGGTATTAGACAATGGTTGCTCAAAACATATGACAAGAAATAAGGACATGGTAATGAACATTATCTACTCGAATAGAGGTTCTGTCACCTCTGAAAATAATTCCAAAGGATATATCAACAACAAAGGCGATGTGAGCAATAATGGTATGTAACAACCCGGAATATGCGAGCCAGTTTAAAATTTTTATTTTGGCAATTTTAGGGAATTTTGAATATTTAAAATGAATAATTTTAAATAATAATGACGAAAAATTTATTTTGAATAGAAATTCGAACGTATATATTTATTTAGATCGTCGTTAGAATATAATTATTTTATTTTAATTATAAAAGGAATTGAAAATGGCGCGGTAGTTCGATAATTCGATTTCAAACTTCAAATGAATGTACAGGATTCAAAATAAACCGGATTTTAGCAAAACCAAAAATATTAGAATCTATTTGATAATATCTTTCCAACGAATCCGAAAAATCAGGATTTCATAGCGGGAATCAAAAGATAAGTCCAAATGAAAATTCAGAATAGTCGCTATGGAATTCTGGCCCTTAAAAATGGAAATTTTGCAAACGAACTCGGATTTCGATGAAACCACTTTTGTTGGATCTGTGATGTCAAGTTAATGCTAGATTCCAATTTTCATAATTTTTCGAATCAATATGCGAGCGTGGCAAAGGAAAACACGTTTGATTAGTTTCAGTTGATTTTAATCGACTGGAAATTGGCCATTTTTCTAATGGTCTCAGAATTGGGCGAAATTAGTTTTGTTAGGACCGTATCGTCAATACAAAGCTAGAAAATATTTTTCTGGAATTTTTCGAGTTAGTATGTGACCCCGGTAGATTGAAATGCGCGTTCAAATTGAATATATACTAATTTATATTTTAAATTTAACGAAAACTGATCGAAATAGTCGAACTGGCTTATGTGACATATCTGATTGTGTTCGGAATAGGGGTAAATAGCTATTGACGACAGTCATTGGGCTCGATTTGAGATTCATATGAAAAGTCAACCACTTAGAATTTAAAAATAATTAAACATAAATATACACCCTCACTAATTCTCTCTCTATCCTCACATCATTTCCTCCCGTCAGTTTAATAAAAAAAAAAGAGGAAAGGGGAGGATCGACGCGCGCCTCCCCCTCGCGCTGCGCTGCCGCGCCATAGGCGTGGCCACCATCCCTCTCCCCAAGGTCTGACGTGCCCCCTCCCTCGCTCTAAGACCCGACGCAGCCCACCATGCCCACAGGATCCGTCACTCCTCCCATCACCACACCCAAAACCTCCCCAAACCCTAGGCCGTGCCGACGAGTTCAGCCACCACCCACAGCCACTCCAACCCCCTGCGAGCCACCTCAGCCTCTCCTCTACCCTTCTCCATCCTTAAATGTAAGTTTTCTTGATTTCTTTTACATTGATTTTGATTTTCAGTTCTTGTATAACCTTAAAAATGTAATTTTTATAGGATAAAAGACTGAATTTTTATAGGAAGAAGCTTTGAATTTTTATATGAGGAAAAGGTTAATTTTCATATGGAGAACTTAGATTTTTGTTAAAGAAAACAAATTAGATTTTTCTATAAAAAGAAAATAGTTTTTTCTATGAAACGACAATACGATTTTTACGTTAGTAGAGTATTAAAATATGATTTTTGTGTTAGTAGAGAAGTAAAAATATGATTTTTATATAATGAGAAAGATTAAAAATATGATTTTTTATATAATGTAGATAATAAAGATATGATTTTTTATATATATATATATGTTGAAATAAAAATGTGATTTTTATAGCGATGATATAAAAATTCGATCTTTATATTCGAAGTAGATATAAAAATATATTTTTTTATATAGAGAATAGCATGATAAAAATATGATCTTTATTATATGAACACCGTTATAAAAATTGAATTTTTATCTACATAGTAGCGGTGTAAAAATAGGATTTTTATCTATATAGTAGTAGTATAAAAATGTGATTTTTATATATGTAGTGGCTACGGGCAACGTAAGTGACAAAAGGTGAGAACGACGAAGATTTCTACACAAGAAGAGTCGCAGTGAATTGGATCAGCTAATCGGTGAGAACTTCTCACTTTAAATTTCTTTTTCTAGTTAAAATATAAAACAGGATGCAGACGGTGCTTAATAGCACCCGACACCCGTCGTCTACAGACCATGGATGGCTTGTATGTTTGATTGTTTGTTGTGGTGAAAATTGATTGTGTGATGTGAAATGAAATAAAATATTTATATAGTTAAAAATATTTTATCGTTAAAAATATAATTTTTAACGGGTATGTGAATAAATAAAAATCTATGTTTGTTGATTTGAAACCCCACACGGGTATTGGGATGATATTTGGCATACACTAATCCCAATTATTTCATTGTATGTCGATCGATTGGTCGACAGACTGTGTAAGCGTTAATTATTTATATTAGATGCTTATGCAGTTGTGTAGTGCACTTTGGATGATGATTGATTATTTATCGTTGCTATTATATACATGTGTTGTATGGAATCCATATAATTAACATTATATGGTGATTGATTGGGCCTCATTCCAATTGGGAAAATAAAGAATAGAATAAAATAAAGATTCATGTGCTGAATAGAATAAATATTCATTTGTTGAATAGAATAACGAATTTATTGAAATATATAAAGCCGTGTTGGTTAGAGTTGCACTATTTTGACGTGAACGATATTTATGTCGATTATAATCGTTTTTCTAATGAATATAGAAAAGGTAGAAATTTCAAAATATAACGTTTTGAAAATATTATCATTTATATAGTAATGATATGAAATATTCAATTTCGATTTGAAATTGAATATATAGAGTTGAAATGGTTTTGAAAACGAATTTAAAATGATTTATAAAATACATTTTAAAAGGAAATCGACGAAATATATAATATATATATATATTATATATAATGGCCTGAATTGAACGCGCTGCACTGTGGTAGTTCGTGAATTTCGACCATTGACTTCGAATTGACGTTACGGGAGATCCGACCGTCTAATTCTCCTAAAACCGGAACCGTTGGGTTCGTATCGAAAAGAGCTTTCCAACGAATATTAGAAATTTGAAATCTAACGGCTGGACTTGGAATTATGTCCAAATCAAATTTGGAAAATGTTGCTGTAAGTGCAGTTCGATGACCGTAGATGGAAATCGACTCTACGGGCCTTGATAAAATTATTAAAAATATCTATATTATGTGTAAAATCATAATACGTGAATTGGAATGGATTTGAATCGAAATTGTCTTTGGAAGATTTAGATGTTGGATTTCGTGGTTATACAGATATTGTTATGGGAATTTGAAAGATATATTTATATCATTGTTTCCAATACGATATTTGTTGGTCGTAGAATTTGATATTGAATACAAGCCGATATATTTTCTATTCAGAGCCTTGTATTTAATATCATGTGATTTGGGTTTGTCGTGAATGGTGTCATCATTAACACTGTTCTTAAGCCCAGTTGAGAAAATGATTAAATCTTTCTATTTAGATTTAATGAAGTGTACCAATAAAATAATATTAATTTGAATCGAATTTAAATTGGTTTTGGGTTTATCTTGAGCGGTGTTTTGAATAACACCTGTTCTTTAACCCGATTAACAATAAAATGTGATTTTGGGTTTATCGTGAATCGTATTTTAGATGACATTGGTTCTTTAACCCAGTTAAAGACAGAATATTGATTTTTGGGAAGATTAAAACTAAGTGGAGTTTTAATGAATCTGTAATTAAATTGAAATGTGAATTGATAATTTAAATTATCAAAATTGAAAAGTGATCGAGAATGGAGTATCACCAGTTTTTCTCCAAAGCGATAGTTAAATCTTTAATTAGATTTGAACGTGAAATGGTAATTAATTTTACCGATAACACCGTGGTGTTAGATATGGAGTATTACCAGTTTTGCTCCATGGGATGAATAGGTTGGGATTGGGAAATAAAATAAATAATTACTTCGGTGTGGTTCGCTAATCCCGACTAGTTTGGAAAACCATTATATGGTTTCAAATGATATGCAAAGGAAGATTAAAGAATAAATTTAGAAGAATTTATCTTTGATAAAATTAATGGGAACCCTTCCCTAAGAGTGTGAAAATTTGAATAAAAGAATATTCGGAATTGGAATGAGGCGTATGTTGTGTTTGTGTAACACGTGTTTATTATATACGCGGGTTATTCAGAAAGGCCGGGTTTATACCCATTCTGAATAACCGATTCGACGATAAGTCGAAGATGAAGACGGTGGTTGAAGACTGGAAGTCTTCACATCGTTTGGGTGATTACTGATGATCTTGATTGGGCTGTACACCCAAAATGAGGGAATCAGTTGGTGATCGTCCAGACGTACTTGGAGATCGATGGATATGCGAGGAAAGTGCCTCCGGTTTCGTTCAGACCCAGAACGAACTTGTAAATGGACTGTGTGTCTGACACTGGATTTTGTTCTCTGTTGATTGATCTCTATTAAATATACATCTGTTTGGCAGCGGAGAATTTATTCTCTTGCTTAACACCCTTCTCTGAGACGTACGAGCTTAGAGGTTGTATATCGATGGACATCAGTCGCATGGAGTGAATTGCCTATGTGGCACGCCTAAGTGGCAGATGATCAAGGCTTCTGTTGAAAAGCAAAGTCTTGTGGTTGATGATCAAAGCACGACCTGTGTGACGCAGCTTTGTGTATAGCGTGAATTCGCGAGCCTCACACCTCAGTATGAGTCAAAAACGGGATAGTGACTGCAGGGAGAGCACGACGTTTCTTTCTAGCTAGTGGTGGTGTTAGTGCTTAAACTGGCTGACATTTATATACTTTTCACCTGTGTGGTTGTTGGAATGCGAGGCGCCTCGGATATAGGTCTGTTAGGACCTGCTCAGGAATTGCCAATCCTCCAAAGTTAGGTGAGGACCGGCCCTGAAGATCCAAGGATCATAGTGGGGTCCTGAGACATTTGCTAGAGTGTCTCGAATCGGAGAGGAGCTTGCCCCTTGCCTCGACTCATGACGGAAATCCAATTTCCAATACGTGATATTGCGGTTTTATTTGTAGAGCCTAGTATTGGCGACATGATAGATGGTACCCATGTCGCCTATGATTGATATTTATGATTGAAATTGTTTTGACAATATGCACTTATGATAGTATCGAATGATTTGTTTTTAAACGTACCAAGCATGTTTGGCTATTATAAGGGAAAACCCTATCCTCCGGCTTGCGTTGCATTATCTGATGGGACTTGGGTCTTATAATAGCTCCATTTTTTGAAAAAGCATTGTATTGTTTATTCTATGCACTGGTATTCTTGGGAGGAAACCCGTTCCGTGTCATACGGCGTGGTCCCTTGAATTACTCTACTTTAAAGTAAAGTTTCAAATAACTGTTTTAGTTCTCACACCAGTCACATGACTGACCTAGAGTTTATTGTTTTAACCTAAACTCTAGGTGCCCCTATTTTCGACACGGGTAGCTAGTAGTTGGGTTTTTGCATATTTATATTCACAGGATCCTGATTTACAGCTGGAACGATGCTCGGAAAGCTCTGTATCCGTGTATTACTTTCAATTGTGTTTTGTTTTATTTTCCGTTGCAATGTAATTTGAATCTCTGATATTTGTCAAATGTGTAATATTTATTCATACTCTGTACATTCTTGTAATCTGATGGAATTGTTGTAATAACAATGAAATGTTCTTCTGTCTGCGTTATGGTTTGTCTTGTCCTCAATTCAATCCATGCTTTCCTTCACGGGGAAGTTCAGGTCGTTTCATTTGGTATCAGAGCTCTGGTTTACAGAGCTCGAGAACAAGACACATTAGAACCGTACGAAAGTATTCATCAGATATTGGATTAGTAATATCCAATTTGAATGACTCGTTAGAGATAGGATCAGTAGTATCCTAGAACGAGTGTGAAGAGTATATTTTTCAAATAAAAAACGAATTTTGATTTGAAAATTAAATTCAAGTATACGTATTTGAATATTTTATTTATATTGATTATGGACAATCCAATGTATAAAGATTTTGCATATACACGTCATGAACGTATATTCGAAGTTTTAATATATTGAATAGATATGGAATTACACTCTAGTCGTCCGGGGACAATTCTGGTGATGTCGCGACATCATCAGTATTTGTGTTCGAGTTTTGAAGGTGTGATATCTATATATTTCAATTAGAATGGTGTGAGAACCAAAATACAGCTAGAATACATTGTTGTGATTTGGCATCAAAACATGATTTTCTGTATATATATCAAAATTATGAATTTGAAACGTTAATCCACTAATTGATTGATGGTTGTATTGTTTGTTTATTTGTTTGATAATTTTGAACCATTTAGCCTAATTGAACCGAATATTGAATTGTTTGAAATTAGTCGCATTTGCATGCATATACATGTACTTACATTGAACAGGTCATAGCAAGGAGGCTAGAGCAAAAGAATAAAATTATTTGCCCGACAAATAGGTACATGTTTACCATAATTTACTGTTTTGTTTGGGTTTGAATGATTTTATGAGCCGATTGGCTAGCCGCTTGGCTTTTTCTTTTTCTTTTGTATTGAAGAAGGCCATGGGAGGTTATATGAAATATCCCGAAGTCCCCGGTGCAGGGGAGCTTATGGCGAAATTTTTCGAAAATTAAGGGTGTTAGCCAAATTTTTGAAAAATTTGAAAAGTTCTTAGACACTGAAAAGTTGAAGAACTTAAGCCGTAAAGAAAATAGTGGGAGTTGAGTTGGTTTGTAAAACAACTTTCGGCTTCGTTCCTTTTCGGGGACGAAAAGTTTTAAGTGAGGGAGATTGTAACAACCCGGAAAATGCGAGCCAGTTTAAAATTTTTATTTTGGCAATTTTAGGGAATTTTAAATATATAAATTGAATAATTTTAAATAATAATGACGAAAAATTTATTTTGAATAGTAATTCGAACATATATATTTATTTAGATCGTCGTTAGAATATAAATATTTTATTTTAATTATAAAAGGAATTGAAAATGGCGCGGTAGTTCGATAATTCGATTTCAAACTTCAAATGAATGTACAGGATTCAAAATAAACCGGATTTTAGCGAAACCAAAAATATTAGAATCTATTTGATAATATCTTTCCAACGAATCAGGATTTCATAGCGGGAATCAAAAGATATGTCCAAATGAAAATTCAGAATAGTCGCTATGGAATTCTGGCCCTTAAAAATGGAAATTTTGCAAACGACCTCGGATTTCGAAGAAACGACTTTTTTTGGATCCGTGATATCAAGTTATTGCTAGATTCCAATTTTCGTAATTTTTCGAATCAATATGTGAGCGTGGCAAAGGAAAACGCGTTTGATCAGTTTCAGTTGATTTTAATCGACTGGAAAATGGCCATTTTTCTAACGGTCTCAGAATTGGGCGAAAGTAGTTTTGTTAGGACCGTATCGTCAATAACTAGAAGTCATGTAAATAAAATGCGTCATGTTGAATTTATTTCTAATATAGAACCTAAAAATATTAAGAAAGTTTCAACTGATGATTTTTAAATTATATTATGCAAGAAGAGCTAAATTAATTCAAAAGAAATGAATATGGGAACTTAGTTCCAAGACCAGATAATCAAACAGTCATTGGTACTATATGAGTTTTCAAAAGTAAAGCTGATGTACAAGGAAATATTACTAGAAATAAAGTAATATTAGTTGCACAAGGATATAACTAAGAAGAAGGTATTGACATTGAAGAAACGTTTACCGTAGTTGCTCAATTAGAAGCAATACGAACTTTATTGGTTTATGTTTGTTTTTATAATTTTAAACTTTATCAAATAGACGTTAAAAGTGCATATTAAATGGATATATAAAAGAATGTTACGTTTAACAACCCTCTCTATTAGTACATAAACAATTTCCGGAACATGGTCGTAAACTTAAGAAAGCCTTATACGAATTAAAACAAGCACACTGTACTTGGTACGAACGCCTTTAAAGCCATCTTTTAAATTCTGGTGTTACAGTTAGAAAGGTTGATCAAACTCTCTTTATTATACAAACTAAAAACAATATTTTAATTATACAAATTTATGTTGATGGTATTATTTTTGGTTCCACGAATGATAAGTGTAACATCCCAGAAATTTCAACAACTGGGATATGGAATTAATTAAAGAATTAACAATTAGTAATCAATTTTATATTGATGTTTGAGTAAAATCGAATATATGATTTTGTATATAAATATTTAATTCATAATGGTTAATTGGAAATCAAATATTTAGTGTTATTGAAATTGGTTGGATATTTGAATTGGATTTGACATTCGATCAGAAAATATAAAGGATTGAATAACAAAAAATTTAGAGTTTATTTGTTGAATTATATGGAAAATTGGGTTAGATATGTGTGTATATTGGTGTATATAAAGATATTGAATTTAACGTTCAAAATTTGGGATCGAACAAAGTGGTGTTGTGAATTAACAGTGAATCGATAAATAATTCGAAATTTAAAATAACGTCATATAAAATCAGAGCCGGATTATAATCAGATTAATTTTATTGGATCAAAATGCTATAACGAAGAGGTACATATAACGTTTGTCGCATTTGGAAGTTGTGTTAGCAGTACGAATTCAGAGCGGTACACAGTAATTCACGGTAGACATAAATATTAAAATAACCCAAATATAACCTTCCTCGCTATGAATTTGCGCCAACCTATCATCTGAGACGCTCAGCTACCTAAACCTACCGATTTTACTTTTTTCCTATCGCTAATTCTTATCCTCTATAAAATTCACACTTTATCCCGTTTCTTTTGGAAAAAAGCTTTGTACCCCCTTTACTAAATTCTAATGGCAGAATACTCCATTTGCTTCCTCCCTTATCAAAATCATTTCTATCCCCAATTCCTTCAAAATTATCGTTCCTTCCCCTTTTCATTTTAATGGTCTTCCCAAATCAGTTTGCCGCAACTTCCAAAAATCACCAGCGCTCCATCTTGAAGCTGCTCCTCCTTCAAATCGAGCCACATCAACTCGGGTTTCTCTGTCATCGCAACCTGCACCTGAAGATCGTAGAAAATCACCATCTGCATCAACACTTAACCCTAGGATAGCACGACTATAGGTGAGTTATCAAACTCATGATTTACCTTATTTCAGGTATTTTGATTTCAAATCTAGAATGAGTATACTAGTTGATGTATGTGGATGTTGACACTTGCTTGTGTATGGTGGTTTGGTCGCTGATGTTTACTGACATGAAACCCCTGTTGTAATCATCTTGCTATTTTTTAGCACCTATGTATTTGTCCGTTATTCTCTTTAGCAATTATTATTGTTTAGCCATGATCACTGTTTTGGGTTGATTTCCCTTTTGTTTTATTTCCCTGAGAAATTTATATGGAAATCTTTAACTTGAGCACATAAAATTTGTTGCCATGAGTTTGGAAATGTGGAAATATATGCACTGAAATATGTCTTTGGAAGTCTAAGTAAACCCAGATTGCCTTTGTTATAAACCTGGTTACACATGTGGTAGATGTGATTTGCCTTGTTCAAAATTGTGAAAACAGATAACAGAAAAAAAGGAAAGAAAAGAATAATAAGTATATATGTATAACTCTGTAAACAAAATAGTGCACTGAATGTGTGAGTAGACTCAATTTTTAAAAACCTCTGTTAAACGCTTCTTTGATTTAACTAAATAATGTAAGTAAACTTGTTTGTGTTACCCACATATATACTATTTCTTGTAAAAATAGATAATGTCTTAAGCTGGAAACCTGAAACCAACTGTGAAGCAGTAGTGGTGAGTAAACCATCCCATTCACTGATTGTGTTAAGATAAAAATACATACATGTGTGTATATTATCCTACATATATGTGATTATGAATATACAGTTTCATGTTAAAAATAGGTATGCCTTAAATTGAACCTGAAACTGGAAAGTAAACTCTTTTGTTTTTAGTTTAATCTGTGATTAAGTGATATGTAGAAATGATATATATACATTTACATTACACACCAGAATGTAATACCCTGTGACCATACTAAAGTTTTAGATAGCCTGAAAATTTGACATTTGTACATGTTATATATCCTTGAACTGATCTTTTGCAATGATGCTTTATTGGTACATGTAGCCTTGACATTTTATACATGTAGTTACTTGCATTTTAGACATCTATCCCATTTTGGTGCCCATTTGTAAACTTCACCGATGGCACCCTGTTTACCTCGTTCAAACACTGATTACATGCCTGCTTGTAGCACCTTGTTCATCAATATGCATTCTTGTGGTACCCTGTTTGTTGGAGCCCTGTATTTGAGCTGCCTTATTGTGAATGTTTATTTTTCATACCTGTATATATATCTGTATAGAGTATACCTATGCAACCATTTTCTTATGTAAATTACTGAAACCATAAATTGTTGAAACCATAAATTGTTGAAACTCTAAATTGTTGAAACCATGAATTGCTGAAACTATTTACATATGTTTATTATGCATATGTTAGCAAACTACATGTCCAATACACATGCTTTTCCTGAAACTATTTACATATGTTTAGTATGCATATGTTAACAAATTATATGTCCAATACACATGCTTTTCCTAAAACTATTTACATATGTTCAGTATGCATATGTTAACAAATTTTTAGTCACCCCATTCTGCTGCTCCATTTATTTGGAACACATGATGACGTATAGCTTGCCATGTTTCGAATGGGTACTACACCATTGTTTTAACATGCTTGGAGCCTGAATTGGTTTACTTGAACTGTATAGATACTGTCATAAGTCGTTTGGCGACCCAGTTTAACTTCCATACTCACCTATATGCTAATGTACTTGCATTAGCCGAATTTCCTTTGTGACTTCTGTCATTCACTACACCATAATGGTCATTTGCACAACACCAGAAAATGGTTTTTATAACGGTTATTAATGTGACGAATCACCTTTGTAACAGTTATAACCGTTGCGACAACATACGTGACAATCTGTTGTCACGAATGTTGTCACGGATATAACCGTTATAATGTGTTCATGTTGTCACGGTTATTACTATTACAAAACAATCGCTTTGTAACAGTTATAACCATTAGTACTGACAATTTTATAACATTTATAACCGTTATAACAATTACTTTTATAACAGTAATAATTGTTACAAATATGAATTATGTAACAGTTATTACTGTTAGTATATAAAAGTGACTATGTCATACTATAATTTACTAACAGTTATAACTGTTACAAACGTGAATATTATACCAGGACTGCAATACGTAATTTAATAAAGCATACACCAATAAGAATATACAACATATAATATAACAATATCTAACAGCAAACACAACATATCACAATTTATATCGTAAAGCAAATTCCATTTCAACCAACATCACAATTTAACATACAACCATAGTACCATTCATCATCCATAACAAATGTCAAATAACATCTAAGTATCATAATTTAACATACAACCATCACCCAAAACGCAAATGATTAACGGACCAAATTACAATTCCACCATCAACAAGATCAGATAGTGTATACATACCATTTTGGAGTGCATCAAAAATTGACGCATTCGGATCCATAACTTCCTCAACCCATATGTCTTTCTCTCCCTCTAGTACAGTTCTATGAAGACAAACTTTTTGCACTCTGACATATCCCTTCGCTACCTCCTTTAATGCTGACGACAATAACACTACTGACTGTTTATCTCTCGTGGATGATCCAATGACATTATTAGAAGTAGTATGTAGATTGTTATTACCTTCGTCGAAAGCAACTTCTTCTCGTGATGTCGTATTCCATTGATCTAATGTCTTCATGCATTTGATTTTGGTTGTTCTCCAAATTAGCTAACTGTTGTTTAGTTGCATTTTCTTTTGCCGCGGTAATTGCTTTTGAAGCTTGTGCTAGTTTTTCTTGCTTTACATTGCACGTTAAACTGATAGCATGACAATAGCTTCTTCTTTTATCATCTCCAAAAACTTTAGCAATTAGATCTTTCTCAAAATTATCTAGACCTAGAGTTTCACCACCACCTTCTAATTTTTGTCTTCCTTCCGCTGCTTCAACCAAAGCCTACGATGTTGAAAAAATATAATAGTATGAGCCAATAGTAAATGATGACAACAAGATGAGGACGTCAACAGTAAATGCAACTTTGCTCGGCGCTTCATCGAAAGCATAAATTTATAAACTAAAGCAGTTTTAACTTAGCCACTGCTCAGTTTTAACTGAGCCAATTTGGGATTTGCAGACTTGTTATAGTAAAGATTTGTAACAATGGATAAAAACTCAAAAAAGCAGCTTATATTTGCAGATACCTCACATTCTCCTTGAAAACAAAATTGTCCTCCTGAACAATTTCTGCACACTCAACTAAAACAAATAATATAATAGCCATCTTCAAGTTTTATAATGAAATTCACACCAATTTCTAAACTAACCTGACAAAGTTTCAGGTTCATATTAATGTAGATTAATACCAATTTCTAAACTAACCTAACAAAGTTACTTGTTATGGCAATTTTGTACATCATCATTGAAGTCTAATTGGATTCAACTATGTTGTAAAGCTTCTAATATCCAACAGAAATACCATGCTTGCTGATGAATGTAAATTTTAGAAGATTTGCACCTATTTGCTCCTACTTCCAGATATACTACAATTAGCCCATTGTCATCATGTAGAAAAAAATGAATATAAGGGATCAGAAAGTTTTCTTTATGAGCTAACTCAGAACAATATTGTGATAGTGGGACTAAATTGGTGTACATAAAATGCAGTGTATATAAAAGTACTGTGTGATTTCTGGTCTATTTTAAATATCTGTGACCTCCAAATAGAATTTGATTGCTATGATGGACATTTTATTTCAGTGATAAATATGCTTATATGTCGGTTAAGAATAGAGCAGTTAGGGTATACATGTCTACAAAAAACAGACTGACTAGATGGTGTATATTGATGCTTAAATGATAAATTTGGACCTGGAGGCAACTTTGGACATCAAAAATCACCCTATCATCTCAAATCCCTAACCAATAATTATCAGCTACTCTCTTACAGCTGTTGTTGCTGCTATTGTCATTGATATGTTGCTATCTAGAATAATTTGGTATAAGGCATTTCTTTTACTAAAGTCTGTAGACTATTTGTGATGAGTAGCTTAGCTAGTTTTTTCTGTTATAGGTTGATATTAAACAATGAAAGTCATTGGGTTTTAATAAAACTTATTTGATGTTGAATGTGTCCTGTAGTGCTATATTGAGATGTCATGGCTGTAATCACAACTATGGATGCTTCATATGTAGCTTGTTTTTAAGTATATAGATTGTGTTGATCAAGTTAAGTTGGGCTGGGTAACAAAAATCCAAATATACAAATTGCAGATTTCTTATGAAATCAAAATAATTTAACATAACATTCAGTTTAGAAAACCGAAGTTTGGGATCAAAATAAAACAGTCTAAAACATAATAATAAAATTGCAAATTTATTTGTGTTGCACCATACAGCTTAAGTAGCATGTTTAACTGTTTGTTCTGATTTAATTAGACAAATAAAACAGTGAATAAAATGTTAAAACGAGGAGATTGTCTGTTTTGATTCACTACTTTAATGCAGGCTTATGGGGACAGTCTAAACATGATTTGTAATTGTGTGGGCTCATTGAAATCAGAAAGTTACCTTAGGTAATTAATCTGAATTCTTAATATAAACGTTAAGCATAATTATTTCTGTTTATAGAGATCTAATTATTTGCACTTATGTAGAGCGCTAATTAGAAAGTTACCTTAAGTTAGTTTTTCTATAGAGCTCTAATCAGAAAGTTACCTTATGTAAAGCTCTAATTATTTGCACATAATATTTTCTATTTATGGAGCTCTAATCAAAAAGTTACCTTAAGTTAGCTTTCAGTTTATTCTACATTTTCTGTTTGTAGAGCTCTAATTATTTGCACTTATGTGCCTACATAAAATATGGGTCAAATATATTATCATTAATCAGTAGGACATCATCCCGATACTCCCAACATTCCACAGACTTCGGTCCTGGTGCCCTTTTAGAGCATTATACTCTTATCAACCAACCAATAATTTATCCATCAGATTGGTACATTGCTGATACCCATGTATCTAGATTATAACCTTTCTAGACAATTAAATAAATTATTAATTCACTATATAGTTTTATTTCATGTATCATTAAATAAATTATATTGCTGATACCCATGTATCTAGATTATCCATCAAAATGGGAATGAAACCCAATCACCATTAATAAAGAAAATCTTTCGATCCAAACACATGATAGATAGTTTTATTTCTAATGCACGAGAATAGGAATCGCTTGGTAATTTCTTTCCATTGGGGAAGAAAATAGTTTGTTAATCACTTATTCAATATACATAATTATATACCTAAAAATACATGGAAATGGAAAAAAAATTAATTTGAAATCATTTTGTTAAAAAAATGTTTTTAAACTATTACAGAATTTAGCAATGGTTTTCTTATTAAAATTTCAAAAACATAAGAGTGAGTTGATCAGCTTTCTTACAACTAAAACAAGCTTAATGAATTCACCATCTAAGTCTGGAATATTTTAACTGTCCATTAGCTAACTTACTACTGGGTTGGTTTTCTATTCAGTAGGGGTAATTCAATCACTAACCCACTCTAGACTGATGTTTTTTTAACAATTGAATTTAATTGACATAGCTGTAGCTACACTAAGTAAAACATACATTTCACTTGCATCAATACAGCTATAAACACATATTTACCGGCAAAATCAACATGATGCAGCAATCAACAAAGTTATATCCTAAATTGCATAATTTAGGTAACTGGTCCATGATTTTTAAGGGGAAAAGGATCGGACATAGTATAGCTACTGTTATTTTGCTGCAAAATTATAGACATGGGTTGGACATAGTATAGCTACTATTATTTTGCTGCAAGACAAATATATAAGTCTAAACCATATCAAGACTACTAGAAATACATGAAAATAAAACACATGCAGCACCATGGGTATAAACGGCAGCAAGAACATAAATTGCACATGAAAATTGATAGTTGTGAATTTACCATGCAACATTATTAGTAACGCATTGATATTGTTGTTGCTGTCTTGCAAATATGTATTAATCTTTAATTTTCACTAGTCATTAATGGATCGAGGCATGCTTGTTCGCAGATGGATATAATGCAATAGACATGCAAAAGTAAAACAAAATTACTAAAGAAAACATTTATAGTTCTTTTACCTACAACTAACTATTTTATATTACATTAATCTACCTCTGGATCAATTATGAACACCAATTTGATTTAATGTATAATTTAAACGTTAAATATATCGGCACAAGAAACTCATCTTCGTTCCATCTAAATTATGAGTAATGAACTTATTTAGGAACAAAGCGATCAAAAGATATGTCATTAATTTCAGTAGACATGCAATGAAGCAACGTATGTTGAATACAAACTGCTGAAACCAATTAAGGAACAAAGCGAGTTTGCAGACCATTGGCTTTAAATTCCCAATAAAACAAGTTGTATCCATTTTTATTTCTGTTGCCATAATTTTGTGTAGGAGTTAATACTGAATGGAAAAATCGAAGTGAAAACGGTGACCCAAACGCATGCCAGGAAGCTAAAAATATAGCCAATCCGACAAATCCAAGCATTAAGATCTTCACAACAGTTAAAATAAAGAAAAATGAATTGTATGCCTTCCTGGTAAGATGGAACGAAGATAAGTTTCTTGAGCCGCTATATTTAACCTTCAAACGGTAAATTTGCATAGTTGAAATGTTGAATAAATTATACATTAAATCAAATTGGTGCTCATACTTAGGAAAAATACCAGGATCAGTCAAGTTGCCCACAAAAAAAAAAAAAAAGCAGCCAATCTTTGGTACATATAAGACTCATCTTTGAATGAAAATAAGTGCATCTAAATGCAATCCAAAGTTCAAGAAGCCAAAGTTAACCAGTTAACATTGTTGTTGGTCAGACCCAAAAAAAGTGCTCAACTACTCTGATTTGTTTTGTTTATCTTTCAGTCAGACAGCGTTCAATTCTTAACCAGTTAACATTTAATCAGGGTAATCCCATCTAAAATATGAAATCAAGTCATACCTCGAGATGGTTGTGAATCTGATGCGCAAAATGGATGAAGATAATCAAAAACTACAGTGGTATAAAAACAAGGTGGTGAAGCAGGAAAAACGATGTAAAGCTTATGAAGAAACTTTTGAAAAGGTTACTCAAAAGCTGAAAGAGACTCTTGAAGATAATCATGTTGTCAGACTCGGAACTAAAATGCAGCAGGAAGAAAACAAAGAAGACGTCATGTTCTGAATAAAAAATAAAAAATCATAATCAATTTCCATCAGCAGCATTTTTCCTTTTACTCTGGCATTTATTTTAAACTTTTTCCAAATAGAGAAATAAAGTATTATATTTCATTATATCTAATAATGGAGCAATGCATTCACTGCAAGAAAGATGATCTCCTCAGAACTGTGTTCAGGGTTACAAATGCCGTAACTGATAGGTAAAACATAAACTTTTTTGTCCGTCATCAGAGAACACAATCAGTATGTAAGTTTGTATAATTTTGAATACAATGTGCAACTAACATGGCAACCGTACATGTATGAAGTAATTTTAGTACCCAAACTGATTGCAAGTAATACAGGGATTCACGAAAATGTAGAAATTGGACCAAAAAATCTAATGCAAATCAAAAAATCAAAAATCTAAATAAAAATGCAAAAATATTCAATAACAAAAAATGTAGGACAGTAAAGTTTAAGCAATGCATATAACCACAGCATGAGCACTGCTGCACTTTTTTTGGGGTCAAAAACTACAAACGATCGAGAATGCCTGCTGCCAATATATGCCCTCAAAAACCCAGTCTTGCACTGAACTTGAAGAATTATATATTCACCATAAGAAATGCAAGGGCGTTTAGATATAGATCCAAAAGCGTGCAAAGCATGCACACTTTAAACCAATATGGTTGTAGTGACACATATCCATAAACTCATAAACAAATATTTTCAAGTATCATCCTCCATTAACACCTAACGTGATCAATAGTATATGTAACTAGGCCAGCATATAAACAATAATGATTAGAGACATATGTATATATGATTAGTAATGGAGAAAAACAAGATAGGGTTTCAATTTCAGCTTTTCTAGATAAGAGGCAGTTTAGTAATATATCAAAAATAAATGAATACTCAACGTTTACCACAAAACCTGTCTAAATATCTAAGCATTCTAACATGACTTAAAGTTTTGTCCAGTAAACTTCGAACTGCTAATAATTTAATGTTTATTTAAAAATAAGGAATTATTATGACATAATGAATTATTGAACTCTAATCTAATTGGGCTTAGCAGGGGAACTCAAAACACACAAAGAAAAATTAGGAGACATACTGTAAAATTAGGAGAGATACTATATATTTTCATAGTACTCACATATTCAATCACATATGTACACATAACATAACACATGCACACACTAAATACCCATACGTAGCATGAAAACAACATAGCAAACATATTACACGACCTCCCACACACATGTCAGCACTGTTTTTATTTCCTAAAGAGCACTATCACGCTCATAGTTTTTCCGCGGATATCACACTTTTGCGCATTGACCAGCAAGAAAACCTACTCATTTGGCTAGTTTTGCATTCACCCTTACTCATGCTTATGCTAACCACTCATGCAATCATTTTTTTGAATGTCAATGCTCAACAAAATTAATTCAAATATAAAGTAATCATATAGATAGAATAACCACCTTAGACTTGTGCTTTTAGAGGATGATTATTTTAGATTTTGATGTATTATTTCTTTGAACATTAGTGGTAGAAACACTGTTTGAATTCTAAGGGTTCACCTAAATCTTTGTGTTTCACGACTTTACTTTCTATACTTGCATTTTCTTACTATATTTGGTTCCTTAAAATTCTATTTTTTTGTCCTAAGTCATTTATTTCTAATTTTGCCAGTCGTAGTAAGCTGGCATACCCGCAGAATGGATGGGTGAAGGCACTAACAGAATTTGGTTGTGCTTATACGCAGATAGTAAGTCAACTTTTATGTTTTATTTTATTTTCTTCAAACCAAGGTTTTATTCCTGAAGGTAGAAAGGAAACTAAAAGATACAGGATATTGATTTTTCATTCAAAAACAACTATCGATTAACTATTAATCAGTTGTAGCATGTGACAGCATAAGAAAATGACCTATTGAAAACCAACCCAAAAAAAGATGTAATTCTGCCATTAATGTAAATCAACTAAATGGGCGCACAAGTATTTATAACATACTGTTTGGAGACAAAACAAGAAAAATAAATAAATAAATAAACATAAATGCACAGCAAATAAGAGCTGATGTTAAAACCACCCAAAAGCTTAATAATACAACCTAATCATAAATAAATGATTTATTAGCCTTGCCAGGTCTACAAACGATGTAACTGCAATATTTAAAACATATAGGATAGAACACCATAATGTTTAACATAGGACATGCACTAACCTTTGCGAAAATTTTGCATCAAACCATTGCCTATTATAATAATCTTAGAAGATTAAAGGGGAAAAAATGCTAACTTCTCCTAACATTCATTGTTCTAAACAAGACACACTTAGGTATCTACTAGGTCCATTCAATTATGATCAACATTTCAGTACACTGATTTGCAAGTAAGAAGGTTCTCCCTTTGCAGGGGATTGCTTCAGGCAATTAGTTTGTTGTCTTACCTTAATATATCCAAAACTACACCGAATTATACTACAAGACTTGGATTGCTTCACTACGAAAAAATCTAATGACACAGATTGACATTATTTAAGTGACAGCATTTATAAAGGTAATGAATTAAAAAAATACCTAGCAGTTGAACGGATTGGCATCGGCGGCGTAAGAAACGTGGTCGGTCAGAAGGCGGGCAGAGTCGATCGGCGTCGTGGTGAAAGAAAACAGTAAGAAGCTGGAAGGAGTAAACCTAGGTGGCGGCTTTGAAAAATTGGGGATCGTAAGTGTTATGGGAATAATGAAAAAGGAACAGAAGGGTTAGAAATGTGACTGGATGTAAAATTACCCAAGCACCCCTTGCATTCAAAATTATGAACTATTGTAACGGTATTAACCATTATAAGTGAATATAATGGTAATTAACGTTATAATTTAGTAACAATTATAACCGTGACAAACATGATCCGAGAAAATGTTACAAAATGGCCTGTTTGGTGTAGTGTTGGTAACCCTTATTTTTTTCAATTGCCAACACATATTTGTGTTGTGGAGCAGTGACAATAATAAGTGTTGCTATATTAATTATGTGTCACCAAAAATACATAATTATAATCTTTTCATTACCAACACTTATATGCATTGCTATGCCGACGTCCTAGGGGCAAAAAGGTAAACAACCTATTATTTTCTGCACGCTAAACCCTAACCCCTCTCTCATCCCCTTTCTAAACGCTTTTCACTTGCAAGGCCGCTTCTTTGAAAAAGAAAAAAGCGACTTCTTCTTTGGAAAAGAAAAAAAAGCGACTAATTGATCGATTTCTGATCCTATTTCTCAATCCATCCATTTCTGATCAACTTCGAACTCGGGGAAATCGACATCGGCTTCAGACTCCACGACTTGAGCTTTGCAAATTTGGGGACGTCGAGTTCAGATCCCTTCTTCGAATCTGGGCAATTGACTGTGGCTTTAGAGAATCGACTCCTCATCTTCGGCTTTAGATTCGTGTGGACCAATAATAGGTTACTCGATGTTGAGTTAAGGAGTTGCGATTTCAGCTCTTGGATTTTGTCTTCAGGTGAACGTCTTGCTTGACCTACTTTAATTTCTGATTATTGGTTTCATTAATATAATCAATAACCCATAGAGTATCTACTGTCGTCGATTCGGTCTCAGTAACCCATAAACTATATGTTGTTGTCGATCTTGGTAATAGATCTGTTGATGTCGATCAAGTGTAGTAAAATTAACAACCTTGTCAAGCATTGTAACACTGTACTCGTTCATTCATATTGACTGCAGTTTAGTAGACCAATTTCCATAAATTTCTAATTAATGTATTGGCAACTCCACATTTTGTGAATATTTTTGCATGTCACCTCTATGGTTAGATCCAAACATTTGATAGACTGCTTTCTTTTTTCCAAAGATTAAGCCATGCAGTCCACAAGTACTTATCGATCTTACACCATTGTTGTGTGACATGTTATATTGTACTGCATTTTTTTAGGTACTGTCATTTGATTCATCGTTGGTTTTAAATTATTTGTGCCAGATATACGATGACTTTTACATGGAGAGTGGTTTAAAATTTGAAACTGGACATGGATATTGTTACAGTTGCGCGAATAAATGTTTTGAGTTCTACCTAGGTAGAAGACGGATCTATATTCTTGGAGATTGTTCTTAACGATGACCCAGCGTTGATTAAACCTGTTCAGCGTTGATTAATTTTTTTTTGAGTTTTATAGAAAATTGTTGAAGTGAACAAACAAAACAAATTATTTGTTCAATTCGAAGTATAGAATGTCGTGATGCCAAGACAGATCAATCAGTGAGAGCTCTCACTGATTTCACTTTTCAAATTAATCAACAAAATAAATTTTTAATTTGAATCGATGGTCAAGCGTTTCAGTCGTGAACCATGATTTCTGCCATTTTGGTTTGGTTTTGGCTGGTGCAGGATTAAGATTAGTTTCAAACTCAAGTGCCAAGTATAAAGTGTGTATTTAAAAAAACAAAAATTTCAATTTTTTTTTGCATAAATTAGTGAAGAAGTAACCAGAAATCAGTGCAGAATTTTTGAAACAGAAAAGAGAGGTGGGGTTATTGTTTTTGTGTTTGTTTAGTTGTCAAATTCATTAAGGTCATGCTCCTTTTTTTGTCTCTTAGGAGCCGCAAACTCATTGAATGGAGCATGAAGAATGAAAGAAGAAGTCAACCTATTGCAATTGGTTACAGGTCAATGAACATCAGACTCTGTTTGCATGCCAATTCTATATGCCTCCTACTTTTCATTAAATAACGAGTGAGGCCCATCAATCAACCCAAAGTTGTGCGCTGTTTTAACTTTACTTTTTTTAACCCGTACATTATTATGTCCTCTCTCTTTATTTACAGTGGAAGCTACTATGTATTAACTAATCTAGCACTTCACTCATTTACTTGATATAGTTCTATCACCTACTTTATTTTAGCAATCATTTACTTGATATATAATGTACCATCGGAAATTTAGTACATACTTCAATTTTGCTATTATGCAGACTACAAATTCATGTTTACTCTGTGAGCTCTGTAGAGGTCAGTCTGAACATGCTCATCAGCGTTTTCCCCTTATCAAGTTCCAAAATAGGTAAATTCATATGTTATATTTACTCTGTTATATTTAGTATTTTAAAGCTACATTTATATTGGTTGTGAACTAAATTCATATTCTGGTAGAGTTCGAAAGAAAATACATTTGAAAGGTAATTTATATTTGTAGAAGCTGTCAAATGAGAAATATGATTAATGAACTTTAAAATAAAAGTTCTGACTGAATAATGGAGGAAGATTGAATTACTAAATATGCAAGGTATTCTGATATATCATTTGTTGATTTACTGATAAAGGAGGATTTGAAACCAATTTAGAAGATGTCAATGATTACTTTTACAATAATCTATTAAATAATATATGGTAGAAAATTGTTTATAGTTTCCAGGATAGTACATGATAAGGACTTCATTTACCCATTTTAGAGATTGTTTGATCGATTAAATGTGGCCAAGTTCTGAAAAATTTGCAGGGTGATATAGTTTCTTAGTATTTTCAATTTTTAACTATATCAAAATTCAAATCACTATGCATTTGGTGAAATTTACAACTATGGCATATGGTGAAAAGTGAAGCCTAAAAAAATAAAAAATATAGAAACTATGGATTGGTGAAATTTCACTATTTTTAGTTTTCTATTGGTTATTGCTATGCATGTATTTGGTTTATTTGGATATTATTGAGTTTGATGAAAATGGAAAACATAATTTATTTTCTAGAACCATACAATATATGATATCTAATCGTTATGCATCTGCATCATATTAACCCAGTCATAGACAATGACCGCGAATCTGCAAAAGAAAGGATTTCATTTATAGGGGTTTGGTGAAAAACATTAACATCAAAGTTTCAAAATTCTGTCATACTTTGCAATCTGAATTTTTTTGGGGAATTAAGATTTATTTATGATGCTTTACAATTTATCTATTGTCAACACAACAATATTATAATTGCACAAAAACAAATAAGGTCTTAATCAAGCAGATTTTTTTTGTCAACTGAACAAACAAATTATCCTAATTCAACGCAGCCTTGAGAGTATGAATTTTATAAAATAAGGTGACAAAACCAAATTTAAAACAAGTAGCCGATCAGAATATGTCACTGTAGTGTGAAGTATACTAAAAATTAAGATAGTGAAGTTAAAAAAAAACTACAAGATTATAGATCTTAGGTTAGAACAAAACTCTATGTGCTGTTGGTGGTCTGAGAAGAATATTCGTGAGTTTAGGAATTAATCGTGGTAGAATAGAAATGGTAGTGACCTTTCTTCTCAGTAGATCATTACATATGTTAACTGACGATTGCTCTTGACTGTCCTTTGTGTTCCATGCTAGTCAGCCCAAATGTTTTTGTTAGATGTTTAAGGTCAAGATAGTTAACATAAAATGTCACTTGTCAGTTTCAATATCCTTTTCCTTATTGACACATTTTTTACTACGACCACGGGTCATCATCTCATCTTCAAATAAAATTAACCATTTTAGGGTTATTGAGATTGAAGAACACTGTCAGTATATAACAAATACAAATTATGATTAAATGTTTAATTTAGGATGTAAGCTCATTATTGAGCAAGCTATCACCTGTAGTTTATTTTAATTTGATGACCTTAGTTCAAGCTTTTCCTTTAAAATTCAGATGTGTCTCGTTTGTTATTAAAATGGCATGTGCGTTTATGATTTTTCAATATAAAATTTAAGCAGGGTACACTTTGTCCACAATGGGGTATGCTTGGGAAAAAAGCGGGTCCCATTGAAAAATTGAGAACAAATATCTGGAAATTTGGGTGGACAAAACTTTGTATTGATTATGAGTTAGGAAATTTGATATATAATCTCAATTTACTTTAGGAAAGCAAGCCGATCGTTTAGGACAACTCCCTCGGAAAGGGCAACCTCAAGCATTTAATGTTCAAAAAATAAATTTATGATACATATTCATGAAATTGCCAATCAAATAACCATGCATCAGATTTTTTTTTTGATATATTACGCATTTAATTCTCAAAATGTTTAAGAAAACGTATTGGATTCGGTGGACTATTGTTGTCGTAGATATACAGCTTTTCTCGGTCCTAACTGACTCCCAGCTATCAACATACGAGAATATGTAGATTTGTAAACATATACAGAGTACATAAATTTCTCATACTGGAACCAAAGTGAAGTTCTGTAATATATATACATGGGCCGAGCTCTGTGATTGTACCATCAAAATGTTGCTAATTACAAATGGAAAAAAGGAAGGACTTTAACTGGAAAATGGCATGCAATATTTCCATTCTGATAGGCATGCATCCATTCAATACGTCCATTTTGAATGGGATGCTTTCTCATGTTTAAATCAGCATAATATGATGTTTAATAGAATGCAGTAACCATTCAACACCGTGCCCAAATGCATCATGTAGATTTTCTTTATATGTCAGGATTTGTTTGATCAATGTTATCATTTTTGCATGTAAATACTGAATCCTTTAGTTTGGGCACGAATTTTTCACTAATAAGCTAATGCCTGTTTTATGCTTTCATATGCAGAGTGGTCTATTTGTATATACTTCACTGTCACACAGCTGAAGTATAATTCTATAAATTATAGTCTTCGAAGTTTGGATAAATTTTGAGTCATATCACATCGATGTACGATTATAAAAACTTAATGGGGGCAGTTATTCAAGAGTGAAGGGTTGGTGCTAACTCATGTTTATGAATGAACTCCATTCTAAATAGAAATCATTTTTCATGTTAAACTGTTTTGTGTAAGTCCTGCCCATATTTAACTATATAGTTACAATTCATATTTCTCGGGCATAGCTCAGTTTCGAACTGAGCCTTTCCAACTCAGTTTCGAATTCGAAACTGAGACGGCGAACTGAGCTCAGTTTTTAGCAACTGTGCCTTTCCGGATCAGTTTCGAATCTGAAACTGAGTCGGAAAAGGCTCCGTTTCTAGCTTGAAACTGAGCCGGAAATGCTCAGTTTCTAAAAGGTGAGCCAGTTCAGGCTTAGTTTTTGAAACTGAGCTTTCTGGCTCAGTTTCAGATTTGAAACTGAGCCTTTTTCCGGCTCAGTTTCGAACCTGAAACTGAGCCGGAAAGGATCGGTTTTGAATTCGAAACTGATTCTTTCCGGCTCAGTTTTAGGTTGAAATTGAGCCGGAAAAAGGCTAAGTTTCTAAAACTAAGCCTGAACTGGCTCAACATCTAGAAACTGAGCCTATCCGGCTCAGTTTCGAGTCGGAAAGGCTCAGTTTCTAAAAGTTGAGCCAGTTCAGGCTCAGTTTTAGAAACTGAGCCTTTTTCCGGCTCAATTTCGAACCTGAAACTGAGCCGGAAAGGATCAGTTTCGAAACTGATCCTTTCCGGCTCAGTTTTAGGTTCGAAATTGAGCCGGAAAAAGGCTCAGTTTCTAAAACTGAGCCTGAACTGGCTCAACTTTTAGAAACTGAGCCTTTCCGGCTAAGTTTCGAGCCGGAAAGGCCTAATTTGAAACTGAGCCAGCAAGGAGTATTCCCTTTGCGAATGTCTTATTTAATTCTTAGAAGTTTGTTGGCTCATCCACTTTGTGAATCCTGTAATATTTTCATGGAGCATTCCTTCCGCACTTTAACCTTTGCTGATCATATGTCTCTACCCAGGTTTGAGAATCCGTTTCCTGCATTCTAAAAGCAAGGCTCGTTCTATGAACAAATCCAGAAATAGGTTAACTAAATCCCAGGATTTGTTGATTGCCTGCAATATGTTGTAGCTTATAAGATCAACCAAGCACTTGCAACTGACCTGTGGTTCAAACCAAAGTGAGTTATCAAGCCCACTCCTTTTAATTAGAGATTGCTTATTTTCTGTTCATAGACGCAATATTAATTTCCATGTATAAGACATTATTATCAATATGCATAGACTAAAACTTCCTTCCATTGCAATATTTTCTATTCATCCATCTACTTCATATGCAAAATTCAGAAACAGGTTAATATGATGGTTTGCCATTCTACCTGTTTTTTTTTTTGGGCTTAGGAATACTGAGCCGATATAGGCTCAGTTTAGACTCATGTTTTTCTGTTTTTAATATTATTTTGTGCGATGCAAACTCATGTTTTTCTGTTTTTAACAAAGAACTGAAATTTTCAATTTAATGTGACATTCAATGAATGCAGACACTTCTAGAGACAGCGGAAGACAAGAGAAAATTGGATGGTAGTTCTAATAGTGCAGTAGATGATCTTGAACCGGATGCACCAATTTATGATGGTCCTCAAAATGGAATGTTCAAGTTAATGTGAATTTTCAGATGGAGGCTTCGTTATATGGTCATATTTTCGTATTCGGTATTTGTAGAATCTCATTTATGTATTGAATTTAGCAAACTAATTATGTATTGAATTTGACAACTTAATTATGTATTGTGCTTGTTTGTTGTTAACTGATATTCTATGTCGTTATTTGATTATGGATGTTGTCTATTGGTATACATTGAGTTTAATATTAGTTTTTGATTCATATTAAATATCGTTTATATTATCGTCATATTGGTTGTTAATTGACTATTAATATTAGAATATGTGAGTTGCTAGTACATATTTCTGTTATTATTAAAATATATATTTGTTGTGAATTAAAATTTTGTAACATGTATGGGCGTTGCAAACAGAAATCTTGTAACATGTATAAGCGTTGCAAACAAAAATCAACCAACGCTTATAAGCGTTGCGAATGAAAATATACCAACGCTTATAAGCGTTGGGAGAGAAAATCTACCAACGCTTATAAGCGTTGCTACTACATTGCCACGCCCCCGTAGTAACACTTATAAGCGTTGCGGAAATTGTTTGCAACAGTTATACTCTTTGGCAATCACCTGTTTTGATGTAGTGATTGCTTGCTTCCAAACTTTGCTTGTTGCTTCTATATGCGTCATATATTCTGGTTGTGCAGATCTTGTTCAGTCAAAACATAACATTGATATATATATATATACATATATACATACATACATACATACATATATATATATATATATATATATATATGCGTGGTGGCCGATGCATATGTGTATATATATACTACTGTATGTGTATATACATATCATCGACATACATGTATATGTTTTTAGTATATATATGTGGTGGCCGTTGTACACATATGTATATATATGCCACTGCATGTGTATATATATGTCATCGACATACGTATATACATAGAAATACATGTTGTCCCGACTTGTTCGTCCTAAGTTGTTATGTTCGGTTAATTATTATATTTTCAGTTTCTATTGAAATTAATTTACTTGAACATATGATTAATCCTGACTCGAATGTTTTATGTTTTTGCATGGAACGCTCGGTTCAGACCCAAGCAACACAGATTTAAAGATTACAACGTAGGATTCGAAGATTGGAAAAGCTGGGGATTCCAAAGACGACGCACTCTGAAGATTTTTAAACCAGTAAAGATTTTTCTTGCTTTAAATTGTTGCTTTTAAATTCCATTGTTTATAAAAGTATTTTACTCAAAATTATAATTTATAAATAAAAGATTTATTCTGTTATTCAATACTGTTTCATTTATTTATTATGTATTTTCTGTGTTAATTTTGTTTTAAAACTCCTTAAGCTAAATACTTTGTGGATTTGGACATTTTAAGTTGGTTTAATTATCAATTTGAAGCGATTAAAAAAGAGGGACGTTACAAGTGGTATCAGAGCTTTGGTTTATTAAAAGCTTAGCTTATTTGGTTTAAAAGCGGAATCTTAAAAAAAGGTTTTGAAAAATAAATCTTGAAAGTATTTTCAAAAATAAATTTTGAAAGGTTACATTATTTTGGAATATTGTGTATTTTGAAACTAGTATTTTGAAATGAGTACAGCGAAACAAAATTTATTTTTGAGATTTAATTCTTTCTGTAATCCCCAGTCTTTGAATCGAGAGTTTCAATTCTGTTCTTCGATAAGTCCCCTTAGATTTGAATCTCGGATCCATCATCGAATGGTACAAAGGGATGATAAGTATAAGAGAATCAATGAATTAAATTATCTAATTTGGTATTTTAGCAATCAAAGACAACTAAAATTTATTGAAAATGAGAATTCAGATGAGAATGTGAATGAAAAGAAATTTGAAACGATGAATTTTATTTCGACATTCAGAATGTAAATTAATGAAAATAAAATCAAAAGGTTATAATTGGAATTTGATTGTGTGAAATTACATTGCTAATTTATTTAGATTATTTAGAACTTGGCAAGATAATTTAAAATTGGTTCTGAACCAATAATGTATAATCCAATATATGAATTCGACAACAAGTTAGAAACTTGTGAATAAATTAACAAGAAGCGAATTGTAAATGAGAGTCATAAATGAAGCGAGATAAGAATGAAGAGAGATTTGAATATATATTTGAATGGAATCAAATTAATTTAATGTGACGAGTTCAGATTGTGATAAAAGGAATAATATTTTTTTTGAGTTGCAAGGTAGTGGCAACTGAACAGAGTTCCACGCCATATATAAATACCAAAATTACAAAGTTCGCAGCTACAACGGCACAACCAAAAGAGAACAACTGATAAACTGCTCGCGTAGGAGCAAAAAAAATATAACAACATGAAGCCCACGAAGGAGTCAAAATACAGTAGCATGAAACTAATAATATGCCCATGCAGGAGCTATACAATAGCAAAACAAAAAGAAACAACTACGTCCAAGTGTCGTACCACATCCAAAGCAGTAGGAGCCAATCAACTGCTCCAAGCTCAATTGCTCTCTGTAATAAGATCAATGAATTCCAATTGTGAATACCAGCCCACTTGTAAAAAACTTTAATACTAGAAACAAGATAGCATTAGCACATTTGGACATATTTTATAAACATATACTATTCCTCTCCTTCCAAAGCACACAAAAAATGAAAAATTAACACATGCCTGGTTTCTAGAAGTGACATGAGTCCAAAACATAACTTGATCACAAATATAAGTCAAATTAGATTTTTCAAAGTTCGGAATATGATATCGAATAACATATTATCCGAAAGGAAATTATCCATGGAAGTCGATTATGTCAGATTTCAGGAAAGTGCTATTTACTTTCCACTATTATTTAAAAATTTAATATATTATTAGTTAGTTGTTTATGTATTTAGGTTAAAGAATAAAGTATATTTTTAAAGTTACATAAAAGAAATAAATTCCTAACCTAAAATCAGAAACATCAAGAATAAATGTTTTGTTTTATTCGAAGTTATGAATTTTATCTATTTCAAAGTTAATAACGTTGTTTAGTTAAGGTCCGAGAGGTAATTATACCCCAACTTGATTAACTTCATTATTGGCTAAGAAATGGTCAAGATTCGATAGTAAGAGTTGGTTAAGTAAAGAAAGTTAATGAGTGTCAACAGTTGAATGAGAATAACGATGTTCTATTTAACATCTGTTTAAATTCAAATAACGAATTTAGAAATGTTCCCCCTTGAGAATAAAGAGTATTTTCTATATAAAATAAAGATTTGAGAGTGTTTGGAGATGTTTACCAATGGTAATAAGTGATCTTCTAGATTTATAGAAATTCAATATGATAACTGGAAATGTTTTTTGAAAGACCGTGAGAGGCTAATGGATTTTTGATAAATCAGAATGGCAAGAACTGAAGAAAAAAGAGCCGCACATCAAGAATGAAGGACGACAGAATGTAAAAGAAGTGAATTCATAAACTGAATTCGAGTATTGCGTAAGAAATGATTTGATAAGAAGTTGAGAAATGGAGTTAAGAAAATTAGGAACTGACGGGAGATTAGGCAAGTTGAATGAATTTCTGAATGTTAATCTGATGTGTTTTCGGCCTTCGGGATTAATACCTAGGGAGTTGTTTGCTTGCTAATTTACGGTCGAAGGATGTGAATGTAGAAGAGTAATAGTGTATGGATGAAAAATTGTTATAAAAATCGAAAAAAATTCTGAAATTTTGTAAACATAAAGATTTGAATGAAGTAATGAACTGAATAAATTGGAAACTGGAAGAAAATTTGGTTCGTAACCAATAGATTCCTAAATTTGAGTTTAAAAGATGTCAAGTATCTGGACTGACTAAGAGATCAAAATGGAAATTTTTGAAGTTTAAATTGAAATTTGAGAATATTCGACTTTAGATATTGGATACAGAAGTTCTGAGACTTGTATGGAGTGTGTGTGTGTGTGTGTGTGTGTGTGTGTGTGTGTGTGTGTATATATATAAGAGTATAGCGAATTCAAAAGCCATTGATTTGGAAGGTAATGAATTGAAATAAAGTCTTATATGACAAAAATTTTAAGAATGAGATGTTTTATTTGAAACAAAATTCTTGTGTAAACCAACATAATGATGATTTTATGAGGAGTAGGAAGTGAAGTACTATATGTACATAATATTATATGTTTTCAAATTTAGAAAAGGAAAGTATCTTCCTTTTTCTTTGAATTCGAGCTTAGTTGAGATATGCTGCTGGTGGTAGTAGGTTGTCCAGACATAATACTCATGAGTTGCCACTGAACACGACTGCTAGTGTAATTCGCAGGGCTGTAGATAGCCTACGGTGGACAAATGTTACCTGTGGGAACCAAGCATAACCATTGTGATCGTTGCGATCTAGAGTCATTGGAATTCGACCATGTAGCGAAATTCGCAGGGTTGTAGATGGCCTACGGAAGATGGATGTTTCTTGGGGGAACTAAGCGTAACCATTGTGATTGCTGCAATCTACAGTCGAATTATAAGGGAGTAATCCACAGAGCTGTGAAAGCTTACGGGTATGGATGTTTCTTGAGGGAATCAGGCGTAACCATTGTGTACCTACGGTCCACATGGCATATCTACAAGTGAAAGAGATGTAACCACTAGAGTTACTAAAGGTAGAATGGAGCTATGCGATGTATGAGATATCTTAGTGATGTGGAGCCACCTGTTTGTGCAGTAGTGTCTTCATGACTGGATTTGTCTTTGTGACTTGATTTGTCTTTAGGACATTGATTGATCCTCATGACTTGGTTTATCTTCATAAATTGATGATTTGTTTTCATGACCTGAGATAGAGCAGACAATGCTCAGTGACCTCCGATCTTCTTTTGATTCTAATATATCTTTCGTTGATCTGGTCATGACGAAATTCCCAGGGAAGTGATTTCTTACGGATACAGATGTTTTCTGGGGGATCCAGACGGAACCATTGTGTATCTGCGATTCATGAACAATCAAGATATCAACACCACATTGGTACTTTCCGTATCTGTTTTTTAAAGAATTTTTGAAATATTTTCACTGGGAGTTGAAGCAAGGATATTTAGTACTTAGAGATTTTAATCGTGCGCCTGGCCAGCGTATGCCTAACATCTTTAAGAACGACAATAGACTTGTCAAACTTCGAGTTATCAACAATTTGAAATTTAAAATATACTTAACTTGACAAGTTTAGAAAGAAGATTTCGTTGTATTTTCAAGTCCATAGCTTTAAGAATAATAATACAAATATTTTCTATATAAAACTTTTTTGTGAAAGATTCGGATTTTGGAAATTTTCAAGTCAACATTGACGGATGAGGATTATAAAGAAATTATATGATTCTGAATCTCTTTGAGGATTTGATGGAATGGTAAATTTGGAAATATCTCAAAATAATTTAAGACACATAAATCTAACTTATGTAGAATTTGAAATTTATGAAGAATTTGTGTTTGAAAAGAAAATTTGACTTTTTTCTGAATTAATTGAATATGATTGATAAAGAGGATTGATGACTCAAATATTGACAATTAAATTAGTTGTGGAAAAATTTGATACAAACATGAAAATTTGAAGTATACATTAGTATAACTCTAACGATCTCTTCTTTTTGGGGATAAAAAGTTTTTAAGGGGGGAGATTGTGACGTCCCAGAAACTTCGACAACTGGGATATAGAATTAATTAAAGAATAAACTATTAATAATCAATTTTATATTGATGTTTGAGTAAATCGAATATATGATATTGTATATGAATATTTAATTCATACTGGTTGATTGGAAATCAAATATTTAGTGTTATTGAAATTGGTTGGATATTTAAATTGGATTTGAAATTCAATCGGAAAATATAAAGATTGAATAAAAAAATTGGAGTTTATTTGTTGAATTATATGGAAAATTGGGTTAGATATGTGTGCATATTGGTGTATATTAAGATATTGAATTTAACTTTCAAAATTTGGAATCAAACATAGTGGTGTTGTGAATAAACAGTGAACCGATAAATAATTCGTAATTTAAAATAACATCGTATAAAATCAGAGCCGGATTACAATCAAATTAATTTTATTGAATTCAGAACACTATAAAGAAGAGGTACGTATAATTTTTGTTGCATTTGGAAGTTGCGTTAGCGGTACAAATTCAGAATGGTACACGGTAATTCACGGTAGAAACAAATATTAAAATTACTAAATATAACCTTCCCCAGTATGAATCTGCGTTGACCTATCATCTGAGACGCTCAACTACCTAAACCTACCGATGTTACTTTGTTCCTATCGCTAATTCCTATACTCTATAAAATTCACGCTTTATCCCGTTTCTTTCGGCAAAAAACTTTGTCCCCCTTTTCTAAATTCTAATGGCAGAATACTCCATTTGCTTCCTCGCTTATCAAAATCATTTCTTTCCCCAATTTCTTCAGAAAAATCATTCCTTCCCATTTGCATTTTAATGGTCTTCCCAAATCAGTTCGTCGCCACTTTCGAAATCACCAGCGCTCCATCTTGAAGCTGCTCCTCCTTCCAATCGAGCCACATCAACTTGGGTTCCTCTGTCGTTGCAACATACACCCGCAGATCGAAGAAAATCGCCATTTGCACAGCACTTAACCCTAGGATAGCACGACTATAGGTGAGTTATCAAACTCATGATTTACCATGTTTCAAGTATTTTGATTTCAAATTTAGACTGACTATACTAGTTGATGTCTATGGATGTTGATACTATGCTTGGACACTTGCTTATGTATGGTGGTTTGGTCGCTGATGTTTACTGACATGAAACCCCTATTGTAACCATCTTACTGTTTTGTAGCAACTATGTATTTGTCCGTTATTCTCTTTAGCAATTATTATTGTTTAGCAATGATCACTGTTTTGGGTTGATTTCCCTTTTGTTTTATTCCATTGAGAAATTTATATTGAAATCTTTACCTTGAGCACATAAAATTAGTTTCCTTGAGTTTGGAAATGTGGAAATATATGCACTAAAAATCTGTCTTTGGATGTCTAAGTAAACCCGGTTTGCCTTGGTTATAAACCAGGTTACACATGTGATAGATGTGATTTGCCTTGTTCAAAATTGTGAAAACTGATAACAGCAAAAAAGGAAAGAAAAGAAAAATAAATATATATAACTATTTAAAAAAACAGTGCGCTGAATGTGTGAGCAGACTTAATTTTTTTAAAAACTCTGTTAAACGCTTCTTTGATTTAACTAAATAATGTAAGTACACTTGTTTGTGTTACCCACATATCGCATATATACCGTTTCTTGTAAAAATGGATAATGTCTTAAGTTGGAAATCTGTAACCAACTAGGAAGCGGTGGCAGCGAGTAAACAATCCTATTCACTGATTGTGTTATGATAAAAATATATACATGTGTGTATATTATCCTACATATATGTGTTTATGAATATAAAGTTTCATGTTAAAAATAGGAATGCCTTAATCTGAACCTGAAATTGGAAAGTAAACTCTTTTTTTTTAAGTTTAATATATGATTAAGTGATATGTAGAAATGATACATATACATTTATATTACACACCAGAATGTAATACCCTATGACCATACTATAGTTTTAGACAACCTGAAACTTTGACATTTGTACATGCTATATGTCCTTGAACTGAGCTTTTGCATTGATGCTTTGTTGGTACATGTAGCCTTGACATTTTATACATGTAGTTTCCTGCATTTTAGACATATATCCCATTTCGGTGTTCATTTGTAAACTTCAATGGTGGCACCCTTTTTATCTCGTTCAAACACAGATTATATGCCTACTTATAACACCATGTTCACCTATATGCATACTTGTAGTACCGTGTTAATTGGAACCCTGTATTTGGGCTGCCTTATTGTGAATGCTTATTTTTCATACCTGTATATATATATCTGTGTAGGGTATACCTATGCAACTAGTTGCTTATATAAATTGCTGAAACCATAAATTGTTGAAACCATAAATTGCTAAAACCATGAATTGCTGAAACTATTTACGTATGTTTAGTATACATATGTTAACAAATTACATGTCCAGTACACATGCTTTTCCTAAAACTATTTACATATGTTTAATATGCATCTATATAATAAAATTCCCCCCTGGACAAACAACAAGACAAAGAGGGGCTGAGATTTAATATTGAAACATATATCAAGCGGCTATTAACGGTACACGTTTCCTCGAACGCAAAACAGAAATAAATGGACCTATTTAATTGGTAATTAAACCACGTCCTTTTGATTTCTATCCATTTTCCCACAATTCATTACCGGTAATTACTTCCCTTTCTATTTATTCAATTCCACATTATTATTTTTCCAACGATCCCTTTAAAATCATTTTTGAGTCTTCTACATCGCTCCAGCAAGGATCTTATTCTCCAAAATGAAAAAAATTGTTTTCAATTGGATAGACACATAGTACTCTTACATCTTCTTCTGGCTTGGTTGCTCCAATCTTCAACTACGTATTCACGGATACTTATGAAATTAAAGGTAATCTTCTCAATTTCACTTCAATTTTCAAAGTTTCTGCTGGAATTTAATATGATTTAACATAATGAATTTTATATTATTTGTGCTTCTTGAATCACTACGTTTGAACTGGCATCGCTTTGTATTTTTTGGTGTTCAATATGAAATCAAATTGCTAATCGGCATCGCTCTATAGTACGATTCAGTTTCTTTTAATTTCAAGTGTTTTTTTGGTGATTTTTCCCATCTAGACATGCAAAAGCAAAAGCTTCCATTGTAGAGGGCATATTTATCGTCATTTACGTTCAGTGAGCTCCTTATCTTTATATTTCCACTCATCTTGAAAATGTTATCTAATTTTGGTACTGTCTTCAGATGTCCGGGGGTGAATTAAAATAGATTCATGTGTACTTTGATTTCAAGGCGTGATTAGATCTTTTTAATTACTTCATCTTTACTGCGTTTTGCATTCTACTATTGTTCCCCTTTCAAAACAGCAACAACCTTCATCTTCCTCCCGAAGTAAAATAAATCCATGTGTACTTCATTGATTTTAAGGAAGGTTTATATCTTTTTAATTAGTTTATCATTTTTGGGTTTATATCTCAAGTATTACCATCAAAATCATTGTGCTAATTGCAAAAGAAATTTATGCATAATCAATAGGGGTTCATTTCTCCTATAACTAAGAAGAGGTAACCTAAACATAAGTGCCAAATTGTAAAAGAGATTGAATAATTAACGTAGAATATGCATTGTTTTTATAAATCATTGTTTGAAAGCTTTCAATTTTTACACATGTCCTATATTTGGAAATCCTAAAAACCATATTTTACTTTGTTATCAAAATATACTTTCATTCCGTATTCATTGCACATTTTGAAATTGGCATATTTTAGGATTTATCTATTAAATTTGATATTTTTTGTAATTCCTTATTTGTGTGAGCAATTAATGGTACCTTTCTATAGAAAGAATAGGTGGAACATTAACTTATATATATGACATATGCAATAAACTAATGCATTAACATTAACATAAATTGACAACAATTTGTTCCACCAGTCAGTTTTTTTTACTATAATTGGGCCATCACATTTACAATCAATTTATTAAATGCAGATTGGTTTTATAATGTTTTCAACGTAACTTATGGAAAACAAATTTATTTAAGCTAACAGGTTATCACCATGTACATATAGAAATAGTCCAAACTATGGTTAGATAATCCTGCATCAGTAATATGATTTAACATAATGAATTTTATATTATTCGTGCTTCTGAATCACAACGTTTGAACCGACATCGCTTTGTATTGTTTGGTGTTCAATATGAAAACAAATTGCTAATCGTCATCGCTCTATAGTACGATTCAGTTTCTTTTAATTTTAAGTGTTTTTTGGTGATTTTTCCCATCTAGACATGCAAAAGCAAAAGTTGCCATTGTAGAGGGCATATTTATCGCCGTTTGTGTAATTCCTTATTTGTGTAAGCAATTAATGGTACCTTTCTAAAGAAAAAATAGGTGGAACATTAACTTATATGACATATGCAATAAACTAATGCATTAACATTAACATAAATTGACAACAATTTGTTCCACCAGTCAGTTTTTTTTTTTTACTATAATTGGGCCATCACATTTACAATCAATTTATTAAATGCAGGTTGGTTTTATATTGTTTTCAACGTAACTTATGGAAAACAAATTTATTTAAGCTAACCGGTTATCACCATGTACATATAGAAATAGTTCAAACTATGGTTAGATAAACCTGCATCATTGCACTTGATTTGTTGTCACCATGTACATATAGTCTGTCTCCTCTAAGAAAAAAGTACAGCCTTTGGTATGTTTGCATGTCATAATAGGATTTTTTTTACGTTCATTAATGATAACGAGAATGACAGATGCTAAAATTTATAATGTAATCGTTTCAATCTTAGGCAAGGAACTATTAAGGAGGAAAGAGACATTCTACATGTTAGTCAAAGCAAGCAAAGTTAACGTTGTCTTGGAGCTACTGTCTTAGATCATACGACACATGAAGTCGAGCCATCTGGATATTACATATATGTGATGCGTCCTTTGTTTTCGTCTCATTATGTTATTATAAATGCTGCCATGTAATTCTACAAGTTAGACTAATTGTTACTCCATGATTGATGTGTTGATATATGAATTCAAATTTTTTTGTCTTATGTGCAGGATTAACATTCACGTGTATTCTTTTGGATAGCCAATTGATTTAATTAATAACATATACTTTATATCTTAGCTTGCAAGCCGTATAATCAGTAAGCTCTCCTCTTCTTTTCAAATATGTTTCCATAGCCATTGTTTGATCAATTACGCCACTTGATCAAAATAATAATTTATCGCTGGGAATAAAAGAACTGCACCTATATCCTACCATATTATATAAAGAAAGCTATTGCATGCGCGCCATTTAATGCATACACTATTGCATCTTGTTTTTTCATGCAGTTTTGTCTTATTTTCTAACATACGGTTAGTATAAATGTAAAAAGGAGGATTAGAACATAACACTAAACCACATAAAATTATTTTAACTCACTGTGTTTCAGAAAAAAATACAAAATCCTATTTATTATATATTAAAAGAATCAATTACTAGACGTATAACCCCACATTTGTTCACATACGGTTTCCACCCACTTCTCTCATTTCTTTATATTTTTTGACTTCTTTCTCTGCTACAAATACTAATTTATAGAATATAAACGCATGTTGTAACGTATACAAACTCACCATAATATCACCTGAATTTTACCTCCAATAACTTTGGACATAATGATGATATATAATTTAACCTTTCATAACTCTTCATAATCCCTTTTCATAAACTCTCCTTGATTATATTTCTTCTTACTGAATTAAAAGTTTTATTCGTACTTTTTCATGCACTGAATCTTTATATTCTTTCACTTTCATTTTGTATTCTTTTGTCATATTCTTCCATCCTTTATTACTTACGTGATATAATTCAATAATATTACATTCAATAACATCAAATTTTCATTCCATTACCTGCTACAACCAAAAATTAAAACACAATATTACTACACACATAAAAATATATTTCACGAACATCATTCCACGTGCGAAGCACGTGCCAAAACCACGTGCGAAGCGCATGCCAAGAGCACGCGCGTGCCAAGACCACGCGCGTGCAAACTACAACACCCCGTACTCTATGCTCCCGTGCAAACTATAATACCTCGTACTCTATGCTTCTGTGCAACGCACGGGTTTCGACTCGTATGTAAACAAATTATATATCCTGTACACATGCTTTTCCAGAAACTATTTATATATGTTCAGCATGCATATGTTAACAAATTTTTAGTCACCCCATTGTGCTGCTCCGTTTATTTGGAACACATGATGACATATAGTTTGCCATGTTTCAAATGGGTACTACACCATTTTTTTAACATACTTGGAGCCTGAATTGATTGACTTGAACTGTATAGATACTATCACAAGTCATTTGGAGACCTAGTTTAACTTCCGTACTCACCTGTATGCTAATGTATGTAACGACCCGGATTTTTGGTCAATTTATTTTAAATATTTAATATTGTTTTAAATATTGAATTGATAATATAAATGAAATTTTATATTGAATTATCGACTTAATAATCGAATAATTTAATTTAGAATATATCGAATTATTATAATTCGAAATATAATTGAATTCGAAGATTTAAGCTGCATCGAAAATGATTCAGATAATCAATATAATTCTATTTGAATATAACTGATAATAATAATAATTTATTATCAAGGAATTAATTATTTTGAATTTAATCTGTATCGATTAAATTAATATCTTCTCTAGGCGATCAAATGAGGCTTCGAAACTTGTCCCAGTGTGTTCAGAATAGTGTTATAACGCTAGAAATGTCAGTTGTTGTGTAACAACCCGTAAAATGCGAGCCAGTTTGAAATTTTTATTTTGGCAATTTTAGCGAATTTTGATTATTTAAAATGAAATATTTTAAATAATATCGACAATAAATTTATTTTGAATATAATTCGAACGTATATATTATACGCGTCGTCGTTAGAATATAAATATTTATATATAATTATAAATGGAATAGAAAATGGCGCGGTAGTTCGATAATTCGATTTCAAACTTCAATTGAATGTACCGGGTGCAAAACAATTCGGATTTTAGTGAAACCAAAAACATTAGGATCTAATTGATGATATCTTTCCAACGAAGTTGAGAAACTGAGATTTCACTTTATAAATGATGAGATATGTCCAGTTGAAAATTAGAAATAGTCGCTGTGGAATTTATATATATTTTAATATAAAATATAGCCCTTAAAAATGGACATTTTGCAAATGACCTCGGATTTCGACGAAACCAGTTTTGTTGGATCCGCAGTGTCAAATTATTGCTAGATTCCAAATTTCATAATTTTTCGAATCAATATGTGAGCGTGGCAAAGGAAAACGCGTTTGACCAGTTTCAGTTGATTTTAATCGACTGGAAATTGGCCATTTTTCAAACGGTCTCAGAATTCGACGAAACTTGTTTTGTTAGGACCGTATCGTCAATACGAAGCTAGAAAATATTTTTCTGGAATTTTTCTAGTTAGTATGTGACCCCGGTAATTTGAAATGTACGTTTAAAATTCAATATAATGATTTAAATGTAAATTTAACGGAAACTGATTCAAACAGTCGAATCAGCTTGCGATACATATCCCATTGTGTTCGGAATGGGGGTAATACGCCATGGATGGCAGGCGGTGGACCTCGTTTCGAGGTCATATGAAAAAGTCAACATTTTTACAAATTAAATAATAATAAAAAAAAAAAAGAGAAAACTCCTTTCCCTCTTTTAACTCTGGCCCCCCCCCCCCCCGTTCGTTTAAATCAAAATCAAAAAGGAAAGAAAAAAAAAAAAATGGCGGACGACAGCGGGGAAGATCCGCCGCCGCCGCATCTGGAGGAGCGCCGCCACCCTCTTCTTCTCCCTCCTCCGAACCCTCGACGATGCCGCCTGCCTCTCCCCTCCTCTGGCCAAAGACCGCACACCCCCCCCCTTCCTATCGCGATGAACGGAAACCCCCCCGATGGCCACAGCGCCGCCTCAGCGCCCTCCCCCACGTCGATTCCCCCCCTGCGAGCCACCGCGGCAAGGACCCCGCCCCCCTGTAAGTTCCCCTGATCTTGTTTTTTTTTTTTTTTTTTTATTTTCTTTAAAACTGTTTTTGTTATTCTATTTTCTTAAAAACTGAATATTATTTTAAGTGAAAACTGAAATTTTTAAAAAGAGAAAAACTGTTTTATTTTATTTAAGTTTAAAAACTGTTTTATTTTATTTAAGTTTAAAAACTGTTTTATTTTATTTAAGTTTAAAAACTGATTTTATTTTATGCTATAAAAGTTTCGATTGTTAAACTAGAAAAGATTCGATTTTTAAACTAATAAAAATATGATTTTTATATATGGAACTTCGAATTAAAAATAGCATTTTTATATATGGAACTTCGATAGAAAAATAGCATTTTTATATATGGAACTTCGAAAGAAAAAATATGATTTTTATATATTGAACTTCGAACTAAAAATTCGATTTTTATATATTGAACTTTGAAATAAAAATTTGATTTTTATATATTGAACTTCGAACTAAAAATTCGATTTTTATATATGGAACTTTGAACTAAAAATTCGATTTTTATATATTGAACTTTGAAGTAAAAATTCGATTTTTATATATAGTGGCCTTGGGCAAAGGTGACAAAAAGGCGAAACGACGAAGACTTCTGCAGAAGAAGAGCCGTGGAGCTAGGATAGCTATATGTGAGAATTTCTCACCTTTCTATTTTATTTCTAGTTATATATATATACTAGGATGCAGACGGTGCTTAGTAGCACCCGACACAATCGTCCACAGACCATGGACTTGTTTGTTTGACTGTTTGGTGATTGATTGCGATATTGGTTTGAATGTGGTTTGTGGTGTGAAAAATCGAATCGATAAATTGGTTAGGATTAGACGTGCGCCGTTATAAGGCGAAGGAGTAAGGCTAGGTTAGATCCTTACTTCAAAGTTTGTGGTTTGCATAACGAATTGATTTGATTGATGTGTGAATGGCGTGGGCCTTCACTAGACCGGGGATAAGGCTAGGCCTTGTCCCGTTTCTAGTATCGTGCCGTTATGCCGCCGAAATTTTCTAAAATAAGTTAGAAAAAAATAAAAATAGCATTTTATTTAACGAATGAACTGAATAGAAATTCATATGTTAAAATAAAATGTGTTATCGTTAAAAATATAATTTTTAACGTGAATGTGAATAAATAAATATTCATTTACAAACCAGACGGTTTGTTTATGTACACCTATTTGAATGACGTTGATTGGGTCGATAAATTTTACACATCGCCTAACTGCACAAATAAAATATGTGTTTGATTGTTTGAAACCCCACACGGGTGTTAGGATGAAATTTGAAGTTCACTCATCCTGATTGATTAAATATGTCGATCGATTGATTGACAAGCTGCTATAAGCGTTAAATGTCTATATTTGATGCTTATACAGT
Source organism: Allium sativum (assembly GCA_030737875.1). Lineage (NCBI taxonomy): Eukaryota > Viridiplantae > Streptophyta > Magnoliopsida > Asparagales > Amaryllidaceae > Allium > Allium sativum. Next base: position 836,430,473 of record CM060918.1, on the reverse strand, counting down.
GTAGTGCACTTTGGTTGATGGTTGATTATTCATCGTTGTTGATATATACATGTGTTGTAGAAAATCCATATAATTAACATTATATGGTAATTGATTGGGCCTCATTCCAGTTTCGAAAAAAAAAGAAATATTTGAAATAGAATATTTGAAAATAGAAATATGTGAAGCCGTGAGGATTAGATTGACGCCATCTTGACGTGAACGATATTTATATCGATTTTATTCATTTTAAAATGAATATTGAAAAGTGATTTCGAAATCGAATATTTTGAAATGAATTGAATTGAAAACGATTTCGAAATGAATTGAATTGAAAACGATTTCGAAATGAATTGAATTGAAAACGATTTCGAAATGAATTGAATTGAAAACGATTTCGAAATGAATTGAATTGAAAACGATTTCGAAATGAATTGAATTGAAAACGATTTCGAAATGAATTGAATTGAAAACGATTTCGAAATGAATTGAATTGAAAACGATTTCGAAATGAATTGAATTGAAAACGAATTCGAATTGAATTGAAAGCGAAGTGAAGTAAATTCAAATTGAATTGAAATTTGAATTGAATAGAAATGGATTTTAAAACGAATTTATAAAGAAGAATTCAATTTTGATTTGAATTGAAATGGAAGTTGAAAATGTTTTTGAAACGAATTCAAAACTATTTATATAATTCGTTTTAAATAGAAATCGACGATATATATATTATATATATATTATATATAATATAATGGCCTGAATAGAACGCGCCGCGCCGCGGCAGTTCGCGAATTTCGACCATTTATTTCAAACGGGCATTACGGGAGATCCGACCGTCGGATTCTCCTAAAACCGGAACCGTTGGGTTCGTATCGAAAAGAGCTTTCTACCGAATGTGAGAAATTTGAAATCTAACGGTTGGATTTGGAGACACGTCCAAATCAAATTCGAAAAAGGTCGCTGTAAGTGCAGTTCGATGGCCATGGATGGAAATCGACTGTACGGGCCTTGATAAAATTATTAAAAATAGTAATAATTTGTGTAAAATCATAAGAAATGATTTGTGAAAGTTTGGGATGAAAAACTCCATATTTGAAAAGATAAAAATAGATTTTTATCGAAATGAACTAGTTTTGAACTAGAATTATAATTCTATTTATTTTTAAATAAATAAATTGAATTTGAAATGGTTTTGAAAATAACCAAAATTTCCAATGATTGCATTGGAGTGGATTTGAATCGAAATTGTCTTCGGAATATTTCGATGTTGGAATTCGTGATATTACAGGTGTGGTTATGGAAATTTGAAAGATATATATTTATATCGTTATTTCCAATACGACATTTGTTAATTGTAGAATTTGATATTGAATATAAGCCGATATATTTTCTATTCAGAGCCTTATATTGAATATCAAATGGGATTTGGGTTTGTCGTGAATGGTGTCTTCACTAACACTGTTCTTGAACCCAGTTGAGAAAAGATTAAATCTTTTTATTTAGATTTAATGAAGTGTACCAATTAAATGATATTTAATTGGAATTGAATTGATATTGATTTTTGGGTTTATCGTGAACAGTGTTTTAAATAACACTTGTTCTTTAACCCGATAATTAATGAATGTGATTTGGGTTTGTCGTGAATGGTGTCTTCACTAACACTGTTCTTGAACCCAGTTGAGAAAAGATTAAATCTTTTTATTTAGATTTAATGAAGTGTACCAATTAAATGATATTTAATTGGAATTGAATTGATATTGATTTTTGGGTTTATCGTGAACAGTGTTTTAAGTAACACTTGTTCTTTAACCCGATAATTAATGAATGTGATTTGGGTTTGTCGTGAATGGTGTCTTCACTAACACTGTTCTTGAACCCAGTTGAGAAAAGATTAAATCTTTTGATTTAGATTTAATGAAGTGTACCAATTAAATAATATTTAATTGGAATTGAATGAATATTGATTTTTGGGTTTATCGTGAACAGTGTTTTAAATAACACTTGTTCTTTAACCCGATAATTAATGGGATGTGACTTTGGGTTTATTGTGAACCGTGTTTTAAATGACACTGATTCTTTAACCCAGTCACAGATTAAAACTAAGTGGAGTTTTAATGAATCTTTAATTAGATTGAAAAGATCGAGAATGGAGTATCACCAGTTTTGCTCCAGGCGATAGTTAAATCTTTAATTAGATTTGAATGTGAAATTTAGAAACTAACTGTCGGTTAGCCAAGCAGAATGGTTTTCGGGATATTGATCTGATGTTGGTTTCGGCCTTCGGGGTTAATATTTGGGGAATTATTCTCTTGATTAATTTACGGTTAGTGACTAATGAATTGGAATGAGGCGTATGTTGTGTTTGTGTAACACTTTTATAATATATACGCGAGTTATTCGGAAAGACCGGGTTTATCCCATTCTGAATAACTGATACGACGATAAGTCGAAGATGAAGACGATGGTCGAAGACCGGAAGTCTTCACGTCGTTTGGGTGATAACTGATGATCTTGATTGGGCTGTACACCCAAGAAGATGGAAACAGTTGGTGATCGTCCAGACGTACTTGGAGATCGATGGATATGCGGGGTACTAGGTGCCTCCGGTTTCGTTCAGACCCAGAACGGACTTGTAAATGGACTGTGTGTCTGACATCGGATTTCATTCTGTGTGACTGATATCGGTTGCATAGGATGGTTTGCCTGTGTGGCATGCTAAGATGCAAATGATCAAGGCTTCTGTTGAAAAGCAAAGTCTTGTGGTGATGATCAAAGCACGGCCTTTGTGGCGTAGCTTTGTGTAACGTTTACCTCGCGTGTTTCGCACCAGGTATGAACCAAAAACGGGAGACGGACCTCAGGGAGGACTTGCGTTTCTTTCTAGTTAGAAGTGGCGTCAGTGGTTTTACACGCCCTGACGAGTTTGACTTATGTGGTTGTTGCTGTTGCGAGGCGCCTCGGTTATATCGGTTTCGGCCGATGCATTCTGGTCGGCTGACGGACCAGACTTACACCCCATAGGGTGGGGAAACGTAGTGTTCAGGAATTTTAATCCACATCGGTGGACCGGCCCTGACGATCCAAGGGCCCACCTGAGTCTGGGTCCTGTGGCTCGGGCTAGACAGTCACGAATCGGTTGAGGACTATCTTTTGCCTCGGTTCATAGATGGAAATCCAACTTCCAAATACGTGACATTTGCGGTTTTAATTGTAAACCTATATATGGCGACATGATATATGGTACCCATGCCGCCTATGATTGATACTTATGATTTGAAGTTGTTTTATACACTGTACACTTATTATAGTATCAAATGATTTGTTTTAAAACGTATCAAGCATTCTTTGGCTGTTATAAGGGAAAACCCTATCCTCGACTGCGTTGCATTGTGTGATGGGACCTGGGTCTTATAACAGCTTCATTTTTCTTTATTTAGCATTGCGCTGTTTGTTTTATGCACTGGTATTCTTGGGAGGAAACCCGTTCCGTGTTATACGGCGTGGTCCCTTGATTTACCTTTGAAAATAAAGATATATAACTGTTTTTAGTTCTCACACCAGTCACATGACTGACCTGGAGTTTATTGTTTTAACCTAAACTCTGGGTGCCCCTATTTTGACACGGGCAGCTAGTAGTTTTGGTTTTGCAGATTTATATTCACAGGATCCTGGTTTACAGCTGGAATGATATCCGGAAAGCTTTGTATCCGTATATCTCTTCTAGTGTGTATTGTATTATTTTCCGCTGCAATGTATTTAAATGTAATTTAAATCTCTGATATTTCTGTGTAATATTCATTTATACTCTGTATATTCTTGTAATCTGGTGCATTGTTGTAATATACAATGAAATGTTCTTTTGTATGCGTTCTGTTGTGGCTTGTTCTCGAACTATCCGACGCTTTCCTTACGGGGAAGTTACGGGTCTTTACATTTGGTATCAGAGCTTTGGTTTGCAAAGCTAGAGAACAAGGCACATTAGAACCTTACGAAAGAATTCATCAGATATTGGATTAGTAATATCCAATTAGAATGACTCGTTAGAGATAGGATCAGTAGTATCCTAGAACGAGTGTGAAGAGTATATTTTTGAAAATGAAAACAAATCTTTGGTTTTGAAAATTTAAATCAACTATTCGTAATTGATTATTTATTTTATATTGATTAGGACAATCCAAAATATAAAGATTTTTGCGTATGCGCCTAGCTAGCGTGTATTCGAAGTTTTAATATATTGGATAGATATAGCATCACACCCTAGTCGTCCGGAGATGATGTTGATAATGACCATGGCATCATCAATATTTATGTTCGTGCTCCGAAGGTGTGATTTCTATATATTTCCTATTGACTGGTGTGAGAACCAAAACTTATATAGTTAGAATACATTGTTGTGAATTGGCATCAAAAACATGATTTTTGTATATGTATCAAAATTATCAATTTGAAAAGTTAAAGTCACTAATTGATTGATGTTTGTGTTGTTGGTTTAATTGTTTGATAATTTTGAACCATTATGCCTAATTAGATCAAATATTGAATTGTATTGAAAATTGGTCGCATCTGCTTGCATATGCATATACTTATATTGAACAGGTCATAGCAAGGAGGCTAGAGCAGAGAATAAAATTTGTTTGCCCGACAAATAGGTACATGTTTACTACATAATTTCCTGTTTTGTTTGGGTGATGATGATTTTGTGAGCCTATTGGCTAGCCGCTTGGCTTTTTCTTTTTCTTTTTGAGATCTGAAGGACCGGGAACGCTATTTGCAATTTCCCGATGCTCCCATTGCAGGGGAGGTTATGGCGAAATTTTTCGAAAATTTAGGGTGTTAGCCAAATTTTTGAAATTTTGAAAATTCTCAGAAACTTAAAAGTTGGAGAATGGAAGCCAAATCGAAAGTAGAGTTGATTAATCAAACCACTTTCGACTTTGTTCCTTTTCGGGGACGAAAAGTTTTAAGTGGGGGAGATTGTAACAACCCGTAAAATGCGAGCCAGTTTGAAATTTTTATTTTGGCAATTTTAGCGAATTTTGATTATTTAAAATGAAATATTTTAAATAATATCGACAATAAATTTATTTTGAATATAATTCGAACGTATATATTATACGCGTCGTCGTTAGAATATAAATATTTATATATAATTATAAATGGAATAGAAAATGGCGTGGTAGTTCGATAATTCGATTTCAAACTTCAATTGAATGTACCGGGTGCAAAACAATTCGGATTTTAGTGAAACCAAAAACATTAGGATCTAATTGATGATATCTTTCCAACGAAGTTGAGAAACTGAGATTTCACTTTATAAATGATGAGATATGTCCAGTTGAAAATTAGAAATAGTCGCTGTGGAATTTATATATATTTTAATATAAAATATAGCCCTTAAAAATGGACATTTTGCAAATGACCTCGGATTTCGACGAAACCAGTTTTGTTGGATCCGCAGTGTCAAATTATTGCTAGATTCCAAATTTCATAATTTTTCGAATCAATATGTGAGCGTGGCAAAGGAAAACGCGTTTGACCAGTTTCAGTTGATTTTAATCGACTGGAAATTGGCCATTTTTCAAACGGTCTCAGAATTCGACGAAACTTGTTTTGTTAGGACCGTATCGTCAATACGAAGCTAGAAAATATTTTTCTGGAATTTTTCTAGTTAGTATGTGACCCCGGTAATTTGAAATGTACGTTTAAAATTCAATATAATGATTTAAATGTAAATTTAACGGAAACTGATTCAAACAGTCGAATCAGCTTGCGATACATATCCCATTGTGTTCGGAATGGGGGTAATACGCCATGGATGGCAGGCGGTGGACCTCGTTTCGAGGTCATATGAAAAAGTCAACATTTTTACAAATTAAATAATAATAAAAAAAAAAAAAAAGAGAAAACTCCTTTCCCTCTTTTAACTCTGGCCCCCCCCCCCCGTTCGTTTAAATCAAAATCAAAAAGGAAAGAAAAAAAAAAAAATGGCGGACGACAGCGGGGAAGATCCGCCGCCGCCGCATCTGGAGGAGCGCCGCCACCCTCTTCTTCTCCCTCCTCCGAACCCTCGACGATGCCGCCTGCCTCTCCCCTCCTCTGGCCAAAGACCGCACACCCCCCCCCCCCCCTTCCTATCGCGATGAACGGAAACCCCCCCGATGGCCACAGCGCCGCCTCAGCGCCCTCCCCCACGTCGATTCCCCCCCCTGCGAGCCACCGCGGCAAGGACCCCGCCCCCCTGTAAGTTCCCCTGATCTTGTTTTTTTTTTATTTATTTTATTTTCTTTAAAACTGTTTTTGTTATTCTATTTTCTTAAAAACTGAATATTATTTTAAGTGAAAACTGAAATTTTTAAAAAGAGAAAAACTGTTTTATTTTATTTAAGTTTAAAAACTGTTTTATTTTATTTAAGTTTAAAAACTGTTTTATTTTATTTAAGTTTAAAAACTGATTTTATTTTATGCTATAAAAGTTTCGATTGTTAAACTAGAAAAGATTCGATTTTTAAACTAATAAAAATATGATTTTTATATATGGAACTTCGAATTAAAAATAGCATTTTTATATATGGAACTTCGATAGAAAAATAGCATTTTTATATATGGAACTTCGAAAGAAAAAATATGATTTTTATATATTGAACTTCGAACTAAAAATTCGATTTTTATATATTGAACTTTGAAATAAAAATTTGATTTTTATATATTGAACTTCGAACTAAAAATTCGATTTTTATATATGGAACTTTGAACTAAAAATTCGATTTTTATATATTGAACTTTGAAGTAAAAATTCGATTTTTATATATAGTGGCCTTGGGCAAAGGTGACAAAAAGGCGAAACGACGAAGACTTCTGCAGAAGAAGAGCCGTGGAGCTAGGATAGCTATATGTGAGAATTTCTCACCTTTCTATTTTATTTCTAGTTATATATATATACTAGGATGCAGACGGTGCTTAGTAGCACCCGACACAATCGTCCACAGACCATGGACTTGTTTGTTTGACTGTTTGGTGATTGATTGCGATATTGGTTTGAATGTGGTTTGTGGTGTGAAAAATCGAATCGATAAATTGGTTAGGATTAGACGTGCGCCGTTATAAGGCGAAGGAGTAAGGCTAGGTTAGATCCTTACTTCAAAGTTTGTGGTTTGCATAACGAATTGATTTGATTGATGTGTGAATGGCGTGGGCCTTCACTAGACTGGGGATAAGGCTAGGCCTTGTCCCGTTTCTAGTATCGTGCCGTTATGCCGCCGAAATTTTCTAAAATAAGTTAGAAAAAAATAAAAATAGCATTTTATTTAACGAATGAACTGAATAGAAATTCATATGTTAAAATAAAATGTGTTATCGTTAAAAATATAATTTTTAACGTGAATGTGAATAAATAAATATTCATTTACAAACCAGACGGTTTGTTTATGTACACCTATTTGAATGACGTTGATTGGGTCGATAAATTTTACACATCGCCTAACTGCACAAATAAAATATGTGTTTGATTGTTTGAAACCCCACACGGGTGTTAGGATGAAATTTGAAGTTCACTCATCCTGATTGATTAAATATGTCGATCGATTGATTGACAAGCTGCTATAAGCGTTAAATGTCTATATTTGATGCTTATACAGTGTAGTGCACTTTGGTTGATGGTTGATTATTCATCGTTGTTGATATATACATGTGTTGTAGAAAATCCATATAATTAACATTATATGGTAATTGATTGGGCCTCATTCCAGTTTCGAAAAAAAAAAGAAATATTTGAAATAGAATATTTGAAAATAGAAATATGTGAAGCCGTGAGGATTAGATTGACGCCATCTTGACGTGAACGATATTTATATCGATTTTATTCATTTTAAAATGAATATTGAAAAGTGATTTCGAAATCGAATATTTTGAAATGAATTGAATTGAAAACGATTTCGAAATGAATTGAATTGAAAACGATTTCGAAATGAATTGAATTGAAAACGATTTCGAAATGAATTGAATTGAAAACGATTTCGAAATGAATTGAATTGAAAACGATTTCGAAATGAATTGAATTGAAAACGATTTCGAAATGAATTGAATTGAAAACGATTTCGAAATGAATTGAATTGAAAACGAATTCGAATTGAATTGAAAGCGAAGTGAAGTAAATTCAAATTGAATTGAAATTTGAATTGAATAGAAATGGATTTTAAAACGAATTTATAAAGAAGAATTCAATTTTGATTTGAATTGAAATGGAAGTTGAAAATGTTTTTGAAACGAATTCAAAACTATTTATATAATTCGTTTTAAATAGAAATCGACGATATATATATTATATATATATTATATATAATATAATGGCCTGAATAGAACGCGCCGCGCCGCGGCAGTTCGCGAATTTCGACCATTTATTTCAAACGGGCATTACGGGAGATCCGACCGTCGGATTCTCCTAAAACCGGAACCGTTGGGTTCGTATCGAAAAGAGCTTTCTACCGAATGTGAGAAATTTGAAATCTAACGGTTGGATTTGGAGACACGTCCAAATCAAATTCGAAAAAGGTCGCTGTAAGTGCAGTTCGATGGCCATGGATGGAAATCGACTGTACGGGCCTTGATAAAATTATTAAAAATAGTAATAATTTGTGTAAAATCATAAGAAATGATTTGTGAAAGTTTGGGATGAAAAACTCCATATTTGAAAAGATAAAAATAGATTTTTATCGAAATGAACTAGTTTTGAAATAGAATTATAATTCTATTTATTTTTAAATAAATAAATTGAATTTGAAATGGTTTTGAAAATAACCAAAATTTCCAATGATTGCATTGGAGTGGATTTGAATCGAAATTGTCTTCGGAATATTTCGATGTTGGAATTCGTGATATTACAGGTGTGGTTATGGAAATTTGAAAGATATATATTTATATCGTTATTTCCAATACGACATTTGTTAATTGTAGAATTTGATATTGAATATAAGCCGATATATTTTCTATTCAGAGCCTTATATTGAATATCAAATGGGATTTGGGTTTGTCGTGAATGGTGTCTTCACTAACACTGTTCTTGAACCCAGTTGAGAAAAGATTAAATCTTTTTATTTAGATTTAATGAAGTGTACCAATTAAATGATATTTAATTGGAATTGAATTGATATTGATTTTTGGGTTTATCGTGAACAGTGTTTTAAATAACACTTGTTCTTTAACCCGATAATTAATGAATGTGATTTGGGTTTGTCGTGAATGGTGTCTTCACTAACACTGTTCTTGAACCCAGTTGAGAAAAGATTAAATCTTTTTATTTAGATTTAATGAAGTGTACCAATTAAATGATATTTAATTGGAATTGAATTGATATTGATTTTTGGGTTTATCGTGAACAGTGTTTTAAGTAACACTTGTTCTTTAACCCGATAATTAATGAATGTGATTTGGGTTTGTCGTGAATGGTGTCTTCACTAACACTGTTCTTGAACCCAGTTGAGAAAAGATTAAATCTTTTGATTTAGATTTAATGAAGTGTACCAATTAAATAATATTTAATTGGAATTGAATGAATATTGATTTTTGGGTTTATCGTGAACAGTGTTTTAAATAACACTTGTTCTTTAACCCGATAATTAATGGGATGTGACTTTGGGTTTATTGTGAACCGTGTTTTAAATGACACTGATTCTTTAACCCAGTCACAGATTAAAACTAAGTGGAGTTTTAATGAATCTTTAATTAGATTGAAAAGATCGAGAATGGAGTATCACCAGTTTTGCTCCAGGCGATAGTTAAATCTTTAATTAGATTTGAATGTGAAATTTAGAAACTAACTGTCGGTTAGCCAAGCAGAATGGTTTTCGGGATATTGATCTGATGTTGGTTTCGGCCTTCGGGGTTAATATTTGGGGAATTATTCTCTTGATTAATTTACGGTTAGTGACTAATGAATTGGAATGAGGCGTATGTTGTGTTTGTGTAACACTTTTATAATATATACGCGAGTTATTCGGAAAGACCGGGTTTATCCCATTCTGAATAACTGATACGACGATAAGTCGAAGATGAAGACGATGGTCGAAGACCGGAAGTCTTCACGTCGTTTGGGTGATAACTGATGATCTTGATTGGGCTGTACACCCAAGAAGATGGAAACAGTTGGTGATCGTCCAGACGTACTTGGAGATCGATGGATATGCGGGGTACTAGGTGCCTCCGGTTTCGTTCAGACCCAGAACGGACTTGTAAATGGACTGTGTGTCTGACATCGGATTTCATTCTGTGTGACTGATATCGGTTGCATAGGATGGTTTGCCTGTGTGGCATGCTAAGATGCAAATGATCAAGGCTTCTGTTGAAAAGCAAAGTCTTGTGGTGATGATCAAAGCACGGCCTTTGTGGCGTAGCTTTGTGTAACGTTTACCTCGCGTGTTTCGCACCAGGTATGAACCAAAAACGGGAGACGGACCTCAGGGAGGACTTGCGTTTCTTTCTAGTTAGAAGTGGCGTCAGTGGTTTTACACGCCCTGACGAGTTTGACTTATGTGGTTGTTGCTGTTGCGAGGCGCCTCGGTTATATCGGTTTCGGCCGATGCATTCTGGTCGGCTGACGGACCAGACTTACACCCCATAGGGTGGGGAAACGTAGTGTTCAGGAATTTTAATCCACATCGGTGGACCGGCCCTGACGATCCAAGGGCCCACCTGAGTCTGGGTCCTGTGGCTCGGGCTAGACAGTCACGAATCGGTTGAGGACTATCTTTTGCCTCGGTTCATAGATGGAAATCCAACTTCCAAATACGTGACATTTGCGGTTTTAATTGTAAACCTATATATGGCGACATGATATATGGTACCCATGCCGCCTATGATTGATACTTATGATTTGAAGTTGTTTTATACACTGTACACTTATTATAGTATCAAATGATTTGTTTTAAAACGTATCAAGCATTCTTTGGCTGTTATAAGGGAAAACCCTATCCTCGACTGCGTTGCATTGTGTGATGGGACCTGGGTCTTATAACAGCTTCATTTTTCTTTATTTAGCATTGCGCTGTTTGTTTTATGCACTGGTATTCTTGGGAGGAAACCCGTTCCGTGTTATACGGCGTGGTCCCTTGATTTACCTTTGAAAATAAAGATATATAACTGTTTTTAGTTCTCACACCAGTCACATGACTGACCTGGAGTTTATTGTTTTAACCTAAACTCTGGGTGCCCCTATTTTGACACGGGCAGCTAGTAGTTTTGGTTTTGCAGATTTATATTCACAGGATCCTGGTTTACAGCTGGAATGATATCCGGAAAGCTTTGTATCCGTATATCTCTTCTAGTGTGTATTGTATTATTTTCCGCTGCAATGTATTTAAATGTAATTTAAATCTCTGATATTTCTGTGTAATATTCATTTATACTCTGTATATTCTTGTAATCTGGTGCATTGTTGTAATATACAATGAAATGTTCTTTTGTATGCGTTCTGTTGTGGCTTGTTCTCGAACTATCCGACGCTTTCCTTACGGGGAAGTTACGGGTCTTTACATGTTGGGTCTCAATTGGAGTTCGGAACCACGAATTATATTGTCATAAATTATAATGGATACGTATGAAATCACATCAATAATCAAATAAAATTAAAACTCTGGTACTTAACCTATTACCTGTCTTGTACCCTATACAGACCTATTTCCGTGGTATCCAAGTTTCCCTCTTTACAAATACGTGAAGACCTCTCCTCATTCTCTCTGTAAATTTAAACTTCAGAAAAAACATAAATGGAAGTCACTACTCCTTCTTTAAAATCGAATACAAATTCATTCAGAGAAAATCATCTCATTCAAAATTAAATGGCCGCTACCTTTCCTTCTTTCTGCAAACCCAAATCATCACTTTGTTCTCCCAAAAATTCGAAAACCACTAGTATTGAATGAAGCTTTAATTCCATCATTCTTAAGTTCTATGAAATCTAGTTCGAGTGCCTTGTTTTTTGGGCTCCGTGCGAAGATGATTGGGGAGGCTTGGGGTAAAGGTGTGATGTTCATGGGAAGGGTTTAAGCCCGATTCGTTCCTTTGAGTCAGGCGGTTCTCAGAAATCGCGATTTCTAGTAACGCGGTGGAAGGGGAGGCTCGATCTTGAGTAGTGGGTAGCTCGACGTGGTGCGGTTTCAAGATGAGGAGGTAAGGCGTGGTTTTGCTAAGAATCTGATTTTTTTAAGCACATTAGTATCGATCGAATTTGGGGATAATGAGATTTGGGTTGTCACTTCTCTACCGTGAATGCGACCAGGTTGAATCATTGGACTTTGATGCTTTCTAGTGGACGTGGAATCTATCAAGAGGGGATGAAATAGTGAGGGATAGAGGGAGTAAGGAATGGCGAGTACTCCGGTATGGTCGGTGACATATTTGGATAATTAGAGAGTTCAGATCTAGGTTTAGTGATGGACTGTCATTGGAGAATTGTATTGAGACATTGGGGCTGTCGGAAGATATATTTCATAAACGAGTCGAAGAAGCAAGGTATATATTTTACGAAATTTAATACCCAGGATAATCCATTTATTTATTTAAGTCAATTTAAATAAATAATCGTTTAATCGTCAAATAAAAATGTAACGACCCGGGAAAAAAAATCGACAATCGGGTCTTCGACAACAATACATAAACCCATATCGCTTGCCAAAAACCCAAGTATCGAACCCCCAGATTGTCAATAGAAAGAAATTAGAGGGTGAGAATAGAAAGAAAGAAATATTAGAATAGAAGAAAGAAGAAGAACACATCAGAATCTCACAGCGGAACGAATAAAATATAATATAACAAATCTTTTATACAAAACTGTATATACATACCAATCATCAGAGTTTAACAGATATCAATCACAGCGGAAAACAAACTTTATATAACTAGCGGTGAAGCCACCTGCTTCCAGCTCCTGAACTCCAAGCGAACCTAACCTGTAAATATGCTTGGTCTGACCCGAGCACATTTGATTTAAAACAAAATACACCGGGTCAGTCTGGAATACTATCAGTGATAAATTCACATAACACACACTTGTTTAACTTTGGAAAGTCCTTTCTGAAATCAAAGGATAATAGTGAGACCAGTCCACACATAAACACGGACGGTTTTTACCTTACTATAACCCAAAACCTTTTTGAAATCATATATTGATCTGATATTATCATAATGTCTAAATACAAGTAAATATCAATCTAGAGGAACGCTTGCATCTCACGCTCCCCATATATAGTATACAATCCAAAACCGCGGGCGCTTATTGGGTATTGGATTCCAACTTGACAAGGTATGGGTCCACCTTCCGATCGTGTATCTCTAGAGGCGAATACACTGAGTTCAACAAGAACGTCTTGCAACCCGGCCCTCACATGACCGACCACTCATTTCGCTTGAGTGTATCGAATGTATATCACCGACGGTTGGGATCAGCAACCGTCTGCCCGAAAAGGGACAGCATCGAAACATAGATTAAAGAAGCAAAAGGAATTTCTCTAGATAGGTGATCATACACCCTAATGGGAGTGACCCACATAGCCATGCTGCCTGCCCGATTTTTGTCATTTCCCGGTTGATGAGGCTTGAGGCTAGAATCTCTTTTCTTCGAACATCTGGCCATCATCCACTTTGAATGCCACATCGTCAGATCCGCCAGATATCACTAATTGACGTCCACAAAAATACTCTAGTTATTTGGCTAGAGAAAACCATTTCTTCGCCACCAACTATCGTACGTTTGAAGAAATCAACGTACGCGATCCCTTTGGAAATACTCTGTCAGACATCCGTCCATACAAGTCATCCAGGAACAGGATGAACCGAAGGTACTCTCCTACTGCATCCAATATAGGAATCACCCCATGGATCAGTAGCGAGAAGTCCTTGCAAACCGTGGATTCCAACCACGACAGAACCACAGTTTATCTCTGGCCGCTAAACCAGAGATTCTTAGCAGTTCCTCCGCTTATGAAGATCCACGGTCTTCAATGCTCCATCTCGACCGTCTTCAAATCTCTTCACGTATTTGTTGGTCGGAATGGTTTTCGAATGTAAATTCGATCCCGGTCTTTCCATACCAACAATCGTATTGGCCTGGTTTGATAGTCAGTGTTTTAACTATCAAAGAACAAATGTGTCAATAAAATGGTTTCACTGGTTCAGTAATTGGCATGACTTGGCCTTTTAAAATATATTTGACAAAATGGTTAATTAACTCTAATTTTTGACTTAACTCTATTCGCTTGATTCTAGATCGCAGCGATCACAATGGTTACGCCTGATTCCCTCAGGAAACATCCGTCCGCCGTAGGCTGTCTGCAGCCCTGCGAATTACGCTAGCAGTCGTACACAATGGTAGCTTTTCCTGAATAACTATGTTTGGCTAACTCTACCTCAATTACTATACTTTATCAACTCTAACTTGAATAACAAATTTTTTATATATTTTGAAATTAATATTCTTATTCCCTTAAACCAATATTGTAATATTGCTTAATTTCCCAAAAACCTCGCATCAGAGTTTGATATTCCTCATATAGGATAAAACTAATCTCAACGCTTCACTCGTTCCCGACTAATACTATTCCTTGATAATAGGGATGCCAACCAAGTTGGGGTATTTTAGTTACCTCTCAGACCTTAGTCGACAACCTTCTCATCTCAGAATAATATTAGTTTAACTACTAATGACACAATCACATTTCCCCTTTGATTCCCTTTTTAATTAATTTAATCAACTAACTTAATTAATTTAAAACACTATTTAATTGTTAAATAAACAAAAATTCTCTTTTACCAATCCGTTGGTAAACCCTTGACTTTTCCCTTTTAAACTGGTTAAACCATTTAACTAATTTTCTTTATAACTCGATCCAATATATTTATTTTAAATTTCCAATTTAATCACTTATATAAAATAATGGAAAACCTCAATTTGGTTATAAATAAATTTATAACCTTAAACCCACGTTAACTCACTGAGTGTCCACTGACGTCAGAAATAACATATTGATGCCATTCACTGCCAATTACCAAATCAACGCTGTCGATTGATTTTAAACACAACACAGGTGGATATAATTTCAACCATCACACTCAGACAGGTTTTGGTGTTAATCAGGGTAAACAGTTCATATATGTGCACAACAATCAAAAATACCGTTTATTTGAGGAATCCGGTCGGATCCCTCCAACCTGTTCTTCTCTGTATCACAGACGTCAGTTGATAACAATATATGAGTTAAACAAATAATCAACCACAATCAATCAGAAGATAACAACCAATTGCATCCATCGCATCCAAACAGCCAATTTAAACTGTAAACTGCAAAATATATTTAACTGTGAATGTACCACATCACAGTATTCCAGAAGGTGTGAGAATTAACTCACCAGAGTTTGTTTTGGTCGACGGTTGACGCGTTTGTTGCTTTTAATTTTGACCGACCGTCCAAAATTAGCTGAATTTTCAACAGTGTCGGATTGACTCTTAGTCAGTGCCATCGTCTAGATCTCGTCCCTGCGATCCCAACGCAACCGACGGCGTGTAAATCCGATAACATTCGAGTGAGGTATCGTAAAATGAATTTTATAAACAAATTAAATTTAAAACTTGAAATTTCTTTGAATTAAAAATTTTGGGCCTTACCTTAAATCATCGGCCCATAAAGGATCCGACCCGGTTTGCCACTTAAAACCCTCATCCACCCGTTTACTTCTCATTACACTCCAGCCGCCTCAAATCAATACTCCAGACCGAACCCTAATCCCTAAATTAAAACCCTAAGCCCTCATTCAATCTTCAGCAACCGAGATTCAGGGCGTCGCAGCCTATTTTCGCCGTCGATCTATCACCATGGCATCGCGATTAAGCCCCTCCCATCTTCATCACGTGGTAACGAGCGATCGGTTTCAACAGATGAAAGCTAAGTTTTTCTCTTTCGGTTTGTTTTGATTTTCGTATGGATTTTTGAACGGAATTTCTTTTCTGAGTTACTGCGTTCGAATGAGTGGATGAACACTTGCCTGAATACATATTTATAGTTGCGGTTTTACTGAGATTTTGAATCATAGATTTCCTAGACTTAGTTGTCCCTAGATTTTAGGCGTTTACCTTTCACCTCAGTTGTATTATCATCTGTTTGTAATAGCACAGAGAATGGTGTAGTTTTTGTGATGGATTTGTGTACTGTTTTTGCTCAATAACCGAGTGTCCCTATGTGGATTAGGTTCAGCTAAGAGTTGTCCATTCGACATGGTAATATGCTGTTCGTATTGTCTTGTCCCTATGGTCTGAAAATCTTATGGATTGAATGAAATATAGTGGGTTTTGCGTTGGGTTTTCAGCAATTTGCTCTGTCCAAAATAATTGTTCAGCTTTATAGATTTTTAGACTGAAACAGCTATATATACTTAGCTGTTGAATTCATTTATTTTTCCCTATATTGATTTGGTATACATAGCCTGTTCGAGTTGTATTGTCTATAGGGTCTATTGAATTGTTTATTGAATTGCAGATTTTATTTTCTCCTTTTCGATATGGTTGTAAAGATTTTGTGGTACTTTCCCTCCTGTTCACTTATCTGTGCATTTTACATTCTTAGCTGTAAAAGTACATAGCTGTTTCTAGCTATGCCCTTACTGTTCAGGATTGATGTATATGTTTGTCCACAGATTTTAGATATTCGATTTTTCTCTTTGAGCTATTTTCTTATATCACTTTTTTTTCTTTTCTTTTCTTTGATTTGAAATCTTTCCACTGTTTACATACCTATACTTTCCTAGCACTTTCCTAGCTATTAATAGCTGTATTTTTTCTCTCTTCTTCTCAGGTTTGATGGCAGTGAAGATTTGTTGGATTTCCAGAATTTGTCGGTCTGTTCAAAAGGATATTCCAGGAGTTGTTCATTCAACATTTGGATTGAAATGTTGAAATTTCTTTTTCAGTTTTAAATGACAATGATCGTACATGTACATATATTGATTTGATAAATCAAAAATGTAAATTTTCTTCTTCTTTACTATTCTGGATTCGCATTATACTGTTTTATATATGGTGCATAAATGTGTACATTCTACTCATCTTGCACTGTTTCATGATCTGTTTGGATTTGATTTCTTTTTTTTTTTCTTTCTTTTTTTCCACATTGTTTTGTATATTCACTTGAAGAATATGGATTGTATTTGCCATGTACATTAGCTATTTCAAATCTTTATTTTCTGTTCTGTGGTTTTGTTTGTTCTTAGTAATGGGTGTAAATAACACATAGTGTCATATTTGAAAATCTGTTATGTAATAATTGTTATTTAAAAGAGTTGAACAAATTTGTAATCCTGATGTGTAATGTTAAACCAAATCATTCCATTGTATATTGACGACGTACAATGTCTCAATCATAACTCAATTCTATTCAAACCAACACTTAATCCGCATACATAAAAATGCTGATGCTACACAATCCAATGTCAAACTATACAAACTTCATCATTTCAAATGTCATCTCCTTCAACTTCCCCTTCCTCCTCCTATGACACTACAGTCTTCTCATCGTCCAGTACTTCTACCTCTCGTGTTTGCTTTCACTACAGTCATTTACTTGTAGTTTGTTTATAATAAAATTATATATATTAACCGTTCCGACGTCGTTTTAATAACAAATATATTTATAAAATTAAATATAAACAATATTTAAACCATTTTAACTCGCTCGTTCACATTATACAGCAAATTCGACATTTTCTCAATATCCCGAAAGTAAAATATTATTATATTATTAATATAAATTAAATATTCAATTTAAAATGGCCAAATGCCCTTATTTAAATTCAAATAAATACTTTAAATGAATAAAATATTCAAATAAATGGTCAGAAAAATACGGGACATTACATTCTTCCCCCCTTAAAATAATTTCGTCCTCGAAATTGCTAAGGTAAGAAAAATGTCGCAAATTCCATTTACTTTAAAAATATATTTTATTCTTAAGCAAAAACCAATTAATTATTGTAAAACAAAATTTTCAAAAATTATCAAAAATATTTTAACACATTAAACTCTCCGAAAAATTTAGCTGACTCTTCCCTACATGGAGGGACTTCTGCGATATTGCCGAAACACGTAATATCGACCTATACGGTCGGAAAACAAAAACCAAAACCCAAAATTTATATTTTCGCGTAAGCGTACCTTTTGGCGGCATTATACGCGATAAGCAATATATTTTATTCTCGAGCTTGCTTAGTTATAACGCAGCCCTATTCCAACTGGATTCAATTACTCCAGAATTTCTCTCTTGAACTGATTTAAAGCTGAACTGACTCGTCAGCACCTGTTCTCAATTTCAAACAACTCATTAGTTATCAACCAATGTCAAATGGGTTCAAAACATCCATACCGTTCATATCAATCCGTTTCTACACACAGTTCAACCCACACGAGATCATAATTATTTATAATCACTTCACTTTATTTCTTCAATTATCCATTCAAATTTATTCATCTGGATTGATTATCTAACTTATTTATTCCACATTGGTTTTAACCAAATCGATTCATGTTCAGATTTATATTCAAGCAATCACAACACAAATCCAAACATATCATTCAACCTAATATCAACAAACCCAACTAATTTGCCCATATTACGATAAACATTACTTTTATTTTATATATAAAATAAATTGGGCAAAAATAAATTTCAAAAATAATTTTATATCAAAATACAAATACGCGCTCTCATATATCTATACGAACTCAATCTAGGGTACTGCTGACCCCATCTCTATTGAGTCACACCACAGAGCCAAGGTTATCTCTAAACCAATAGCTCTGATACCACTGTAACGACCCGGGAAAAAAAATCGACAATCGGGTCTTCGACAACAATACATAAACCCATATCGCTTGCCAAAAACCCAAGTATCGAACCCCCAGATTGTCAATAGAAAGAAATTAGAGGGTGAGAATAGAAAGAAAGAAATATTAGAATAGAAGAAAGAAGAAGAACACATCAGAATCTCACAGCGGAACAAATAAAATATAATATAACAAATCTTTTATACAAAACTGTATATACATACCAATCATCAGAGTTTAACAGATATCAATCACAGCGGAAAACAAACTTTATATAACTAGCGGTGAAGCCACCTGCTTCCAGCTCCTGAACTCCAAGCGAACCTAACCTGTAAATATGCTTGGTCTGACCCGAGCACATTTGATTTAAAACAAAATACACCGGGTCAGTCTGGAATACTATCAGTGATAAATTCACATAACACACACTTGTTTAACTTTGGAAAGTCCTTTCTGAAATCAAAGGATAATAGTGAGACCAGTCCACACATAAACACGGACGGTTTTTACCTTACTATAACCCAAAACCTTTTTGAAATCATATATTGATCTGATATTATCATAATGTCTAAATACAAGTAAATATCAATCTAGAGGAACGCTTGCATCTCACGCTCCCCATATATAGTATACAATCCAAAACCGCGGGCGCTTATTGGGTATTGGATTCCAACTTGACAAGGTATGGGTCCACCTTCCGATCGTGTATCTCTAGAGGCGAATACACTGAGTTCAACAAGAACGTCTTGCAACCCGGCCCTCACATGACCGACCACTCATTTCGCTTGAGTGTATCGAATGTATATCACCGACGGTTGGGATCAGCAACCGTCTGCCCGACAAGGGACAACATCGAAACATAGATTAAAGAAGCAAAAGGAATTTCTCTAGATAGGTGATCATACACCCTAATGGGAGCGACCCACATAGCCATGCTGCCTGCCCGATTTTTGTCATTTCCCGGTTGATGAGGCTTGAGGCTAGAATCTCTTTTCTTCGAACATCTGGCCATCATCCACTTTGAATGCCACATCGTCAGATCCGCCAGATATCACTAATTGACGTCCACAAAAATACTCTAGTTATTTGGCTAGAGAAAACCATTTCTCCGCCACCAACTATCGTACGTTTGAAGAAATCAACGTACGCGATCCCTTTGGAAATACTCTGTCAGACATCCGTCCATACAAGTCATCCAGGAACAGGATGAACCGAAGGTACTCTCCTACTGCATCCAATATAGGAATCACCCCATGGATCAGTAGCGAGAAGTCCTTGCAAACCGTGGATTCCAACCACGACAGAACCACAGTTTATCTCTGGCCGCTAAACCAGAGATTCTTAGCAGTTCCTCCGCTTATGAAGATCCACGGTCTTCAATGCTCCATCTCGACCGTCTTCAAATCTCTTCACGTATTTGTTGGTCGGAATGGTTTTCGAATGTAAATTCGATCCCGGTCTTTCCATACCAACAATCGTATTGGCCTGGTTTGATAGTCGGTGTTTTAACTATCAAAGAACAAATGTGTCAATAAAATGGTTTCACTGGTTCAGTAATTGGCATGACTTGGCCTTTTAAAATATATTTGACAAAATGGTTAATTAACTCTAATTTTTGACTTAACTCTATTCGCTTGACTCTAGATCGCAGCGATCACAATGGTTACGCCTGATTCCCTCAGGAAACATCCGTCCGCCGTAGGCTGTCTGCAGCCCTGCGAATTACGCTAGCAGTCGTACACAATGGTAGCTTTTCTCGAATAACTATATTTGGCTAACTCTACCTCAATTACTATACTTTATCAACTCTAACTTGAATAACAATTTTTTTATATATTTTGAAATTAATATTCTTATTCCCTTAAACCAATATTGTAATATTGCTTAATTTCCCAAAAACCTCGCATCAGAGTTTGATATTCCTCATATAGGATAAAACTAATCTCAACGCTTCACTCGTTCCCGACTAATACTATTCCTTGATAATAGGGATGCCAACCAAGTTGGGGTATTTTAGTTACCTCTCAGACCTTAGTCGACAACCTTCTCATCTCAGAATAATATTAGTTTAACTACTAATGACACAATCACATTTCCCCTTTGATTCCCTTTTTAATTAAATTAATCAACTAACTTAATTAATTTAAAACACTATTTAATTGTTAAATAAACAAAAATTCTCTTTTACCAATCCGTTGGTAAACCCTTGACTTTTCCCTTTTAAACTGGTTAAACCATTTAACTAATTTTCTTTATAACTCGATCCAATATATTTATTTTAAATTTCCAATTTAATCACTTATATAAAATAATGGAAAACCTCAATTTGGTTATAAATAAATTTATAACCTTAAACCCACGTCAACTCACTGAGTGTCCACTGACGTCAGAAATAACATATTGATGCCATTCACTGCCAATTACCAAATCAACGCTGTCGATTGATTTTAAACACAACACAGGTGGATATAATTTCAACCATCACACTCAGACAGGTTTTGGTGTTAATCAGGGTAAACAGTTCATATATGTGCACAACAATCAAAAATACCGTTTATTTGAGGAATCCGGTCGGATCCCTCCAACCTGTTCTTCTCTGTATCACAGACGTCAGTTGATAACAATATATGAGTTAAACAAATAATCAACCGCAATCAATCAGAAGATAACAACCAATTGCATCCATCGCATCCAAACAGCCAATTTAAACTGTAAACTGCAAAATATATTTAACTGTGAATGTACCACATCACAGTATTCCAGAAGGTGTGAGAATTAACTCACCAGAGTTTGTTTTGGTCGACGGTTGACGTGTTTGTTGCTTTTAATTTTGACCGACCGTCCAAAATTAGCTGAATTTTCAACAGTGTCGGATTGACTCTTAGTCAGTGCCATCGTCTAGATCTCGTCCCTGCGATCCCAACGCAACTGACGGCGTGTAAATCCGATAACATTCGAGTGAGATATCGTAAAATGAATTTTATAAACAAATAAAATTTAAAACTTGAAATTTCTTTGAATTAAAAATTTTGGGCCTTACCTTAAATCATCGGCCCATAAAGGATCCGACCCGGTTTGCCACTTAAAACCCTCATCCACCCGTTTACTTCTCATTACACTCCAGCCGCCTCAAATCAATACTCCAGACCGAACCCTAATCCCTAAATTAAAACCCTATGCCCTCATTCAATCTTCAGCAACCGAGATTCAGGGCGTCGCAGCCTATTTTCGTCGTCGATCTATCACCATGGCGTCGCGATTAAGCCCCTCCCATCTTCATCACGTGGTAACGAGCGATCGGTTTCAACAGATGAAAGCTAAGTTTTTCTCTTTCGGTTTGTTTTGATTTTCGTATGGATTTTTGAACGGAATTTCTTTTCTGAGTTACTGCGTTCGAATGAGTGGATGAACACTTGCCTGAATACATATTTATAGTTGCGGTTTTACTGAGATTTTGAATCATAGATTTCCTAGACTTAGTTGTCCCTAGATTTTAGGCGTTTACCTTTCACCTTAGTTGTATTATCATCTGTTTGTAATAGCACAGAGAATGGTGTAGTTTTTGTGATGGATTTGTGTACTGTTTTTGCTCAATAACCGAGTGTCCCTATGTGGATTAGGTTCAGCTAAGAGTTGTCCATTCGACATGGTAATATGCTGTTCGTATTGTCTTGTCCCTATGGTCTGAAAATCTTATGGATTGAATGAAATATAGTGGGTTTTGCGTTGGGTTTTCAACAATTTGCTCTGTCCAAAATAATTGTTCAGCTTTATAGATTTTTAGACTGAAACAGCTATATATACTTAGCTGTTGAATTCATTTATTTTTCCCTATATTGATTTGGTATACATAGCCTGTTCGAGTTGTATTGTCTATAGGGTCTATTGAATTGTTTATTGAATTGCAGATTTTATTTTCTCCTTTTCGATATGGTTGTAAAGATTTTGTGGTACTTTCCCTCCTGTTCACTTATCTGTGCATTTTACATTCTTAGCTGTAAAAGTACATAGCTGTTTCTAGCTGTGCCCTTACTGTTCAGGATTGATGTATATGTTTGTCCACAGATTTTAGATATTCGATTTTTCTCTTTGAGCTATTTTCTTATATCACTTTTTTTTCTTTTCTTTTCTTTGATTTGAAATCTTTCCACTGTTTACATACCTATACTTTCCTAGCACTTTCCTAGCTATTAATAGCTGTATTTTTTCTCTCTTCTTCTCAGGTTTGATGGCAGTGAAGATTTGTTGGATTTCCAGAATTTTTCGGTCTGTTCAAAAGGATATTCCAGGAGTTGTTCATTCAACATTTGGATTGAAATGTTGAAATTTCTTTTTCAGTTTTAAATGACAATGATCGTACATGTACATATATTGATTTGATAAATCAAAAATGTAAATTTTCTTCTTCTTTACTATTCTGGATTCGCATTATACTGTTTTATATATGGTGCATAAATGTGTACATTCTACTCATCTTGCACTGTTTCATGATCTGTTTGGATTTGATTTCTTTTTTTTTTCTTTCTTTTTTTCCACATTGTTTTGTATATTCACTTGAAGAATATGGATTGTATTTGCCATGTACATTAGCTATTTCAAATCTTTATTTTCTGTTCTGTGGTTTTGTTTGTTCTTAGTAATGGGTGTAAATAACACATAGTGTCATATTTGAAAATCTGTTATGTAATAATTGTTATTTAAAAGAGTTGAACAAATTTGTAATCCTGATGTGTAATGTTAAACCAAATCATTCCATTGTATATTGACGACGTACAATGTCTCAATCATAACTCAATTCTATTCAAACCAACACTTAATCCGCATACATAAAAATGCTGATGCTACACAATCCAATGTCAAACTATACAAACTTCATCATTTCAAATGTCATCTCCTTCAACTTCCCCTTCCTCCTCCTATGACACTACAGTCTTCTCATCGTCCAGTACTTCTACCTCTCGTGTTTGCTTTCACTACAGTCACTTACCTTGTAGTTTGTTTATAATAAAATTATATATATTAACCGTTCCGACGTCGTTTTAATAACAAATATATTTATAAAATTAAATATAAACAATATTTAAACCATTTTAACTCGCTCGTTCACATTATACAGCAAATTCGACATTTTCTCAATATCCCGAAAGTAAAATATTATTATATTATTAATATAAATTAAATATTCAATTTAAAATGGCCAAATGCCCTTATTTAAATTCAAATAAATACTTTAAATGAATAAAATATTCAAATAAATGGTCAGAAAAATACGGGACATTACAAAAAATTAGATAATTATAGGTACAAATAGATGCATTCGGGATGATTCACGGATGCAACGAAACGACAATCAACTGGGATATTCACCGAATTAAAAATAAATCATGGTGAGTAAATCTCACTCAGATTTTTATTTAGAATTATTTTTATTAGTTAAAAATCATTGTTTATTGGTTGTTTGAATGCATTTAAATATTTTACTGGCTATTATTAATATATTAGTTATTTAGGCTTGGTGTTTGTGGCTATTATATATATTGGTGATAGGATATTTCCCACATTACCATTAGCGGATGCCCGCAGTATCATTAGCGGATGACCCTATGCGCCCCAAGCTATGATAGTGGATGATCCTCTATACCGCGATATCCTGCTTTGAAGTAGGATGGGTATTATTTATATTGGCTGACGTCTATGGATGCAAAAAAAAAAAGGTTGGAGGAATCCAACTGGATTCCTAAAAAATATTATTATTTGCATGTTTGCATCTATATATATATTATCATATATGATGTTTTAGAAAACCTGTGATTGATAATTGGGTGTTTTTGAATGTTTGAATATCATTAGGCCTAAATATTGATTTATAAAAATATCGTGTAAAGGGGATTTTGAGATTTAAATGGGAAAGTCTATTTTACTAAAATAGAAATTGAATTTAGAATGGCTAGAAATATTAACTTGTTTTAAAAAATAAAATCAAGAAGTGAATTTATAAACGATGTTTATAAATTAAATAATACAGGAAATAGAAGTGAATTTATAAACGATGTTTATAAATTAAATAATACAGGAAATAGAAGTGAATTTATAAACGATGTTTATAAATTAAATAATACAGGAAATGGAAGTAAATTTATAAATGGTATTTATAAATCAAATAATGTAGGGAATTGAAGTGAATTTATAAACGGTATTTATAAATGAAATGAAAAAAATATCATTTGCATAATTTCAATATTTAAATTCAAGTGTGAATTTAAAACGAGAATTAAATCATATTAGATAGAAATAATGAAATTATTCTGATGCTGAGAATGTGAATTGCATTAAAATAAATCCATATGGATTTATGATATGAATTCGATTATGTCAGATTTATAAAAAGTAAATTTTGTCCATAAAGGATATTTAAATTTTATTAAATAGAAAATGAAATTAAATATGAAAATAGATTATACGATTATATATGTAAGTTGTAATAATAAAATATTCCAGAATAGGAATTGGGTTTCAAATGGATTTGAAATGGAAGCTTGTTTTAATTTATAAAACAAGGAATTTAAATTATAAAAGATGTTTATAAATGTAGTGGAGAAAAATTATCATTTGATAATTTGGAAGTTAGAATTAAAATGTGAGTTTGAAAATGTATTGGAAATCGTTTAAAAAAGGAGAATGGTTGATTTTATTTCAGAATTCAGACTTTAAACTGAATAAAGATAATCTAAGAATTTAAAATTTAAAATTCGATTATATCGAATTTTATCAATAATTTATTTACAAAGGGAATTGGAATCTAATATAGTAAATTGAGTTATAAATAAATTTATTACCGCATAATAAAAAATGACAGTTAGAAATAATTGAAAATATTAAGTTGGATTTGAAAACTGGATTTAATATATATATATATATATATATATCAAAATATATATTAGAACGAGATTGAAATTTAAATTAAACGAAGTTCAATGTTTATATTTAAATATGACTAAAATTAACTCCCCGCAGCACTGTAGTTCGAACTTCAATTGAGTATATAAAACTCAATTTAAGTCGGAATTCTTTGAAACAAGAATCGTCAGGACCGATTTGATAATAGTTTTCAAATGAAAGAGAAAAATATGGATTTTGCATTATGTCAAGATCAAATTTTCAGAAAAACAGCGCCATAACCATTATAAAACCATCACGGTTTATTTAAATAAATAAAAGGATTTTAAGCAAATAAAATCCGAATTTCCATTAAAAAATTCTACATTTGAGTTATAAATTAAATAAGAATTCAAGTGAAGTAAATGGATTGATTTTTGAAACAAAAATCAGATTTCTAATTGTTGAATAATATTAACTAATTTGAAGAATAATTAGTTAATGGAATTTTGAATCGAAATTTGACTTTGGATAAGTAAAAGGGACTAGTAAATTCATGTTCGAAATCAAATATGAAACTTGAGTTGAAAATGAAATTCGATTAGTTTATAAGTCAATTAAAATATAATTGAACGTGATATGATCAAATAAGAAGATGAAATGGGCAAAATGGCTAATAAAAGAATAAATTAGCGAATTGAGCCAAAAATAATCAGATTGAGTTGGAATAAATTAGAAATGGACGCATATGTTTTAAACATGTATGGAATGAAGAGAATGATGTTTATATTATAAGTTCCCGGCAAAAAGGTACGTGTTTGAATTCAATATGAGATTTTATGCGCCGAATCGACAAGCCACTTGGCTTTTTGAATGGAAAGGGCCCAGAGAGGAATTTTGTAGTTGTACCGAGTGACCTGTACAAAGGAGGTTGTAGCGAAATTTTCCGAAAATTTAAGGAGTTAGAATATTTTTAAGAAAATTTGATAATTAGAAATCTATATATCAATATATATAGAATCCGGTAAGGAAACGAACTAAAATTAGAATACTATAAACTAAAAGGAAATCTATAAATTAAATCTGGTAAAATAGAAAGAGAAACATGTATACGTTTAAAAATGAATAATTGGCTTTTATGCTATTGATTATTCGAGATAAGTGGTCTTGTCAGTTTTGAAGTTAAGGATGTTTTCAGTCAAGGTATGAAAGAGTAATTATACCCCAACTTGATCGATTTCATTATTAACCAATAAATAGCAAGATTCAGTCTCGAAGATCAATGTTAAAGAAATTTGGATGAATGCAATATATTGGGTTGTTGTAACGATGTTTACACAACACTCATTTTAACCCAAGTAAGTGGAATTTTGGAAATATAAATAATAAATATTTCCTGAATATAGAAATAAATGAGTTCGAAAAAGAGAAATAATTGGGATATTTTCCAATTATAAATAGAAGATGTAACAACCTGGAAAGTACGAGTCGATTTAAAATTTTTAATTTGGTTATTTTAATGAATTTGGAGGAATTGAGATAAAATATTTCAATTAAATAACAAGTTAGGAATAGTGCATCAGTTTAAAATTTTAAATTCGAACTTTGACTAAATGTACAGGATGCAAAATAAAACGGATTTTAGCGAAACCAAAAATATTTAAATTTATTTAGGAATATCTTTCTAACGAATTTGAAAAATCGAAATTTCATTGTGGGAATCAAAAGTTACAGCCAGTTGAATATTCAGAATGGTCACTACAGAATAAATATAGCCCTTGAAAATTGACATTTTGCAAACGACCTCCATTTTCAACGAAATCTCTTTTGTTGGATCCAGGATGTCAATTTATTACTAGGTTTCAAATTCCATAATTTTTGGAATTAATATGTGAGCGCGGCAAAGGTAAATGTATTTGGTTGATTTTAGTCAAATTGGATTGAACAGAAAATGGCCATTTTTCAAATGGTCTCAGAATTCGCTGAAATCTGTTTTGTTGGGACCGTATCGTCCCAACATAGCTAGATTAATTTTTCGGGAATTTTTGAAATTAGTATGTGACCTCGGCAAATTAAAATGTACGTTCAAAATAGAATTTGAATGTCTTATATTTTAATTTGAAGAACAACGGACCATAACAGTAGAATGGGCCTACGAAACATATTCCATTGTGTCCGGGATGGGGGTATTTAGCTAGGGCCGACAGTCGTTGGGTTTGGATTGGAGTTTGTTTGAAGAAACCCTACTTTTCAAAAATATATGTATGGACCAATTAATTAAATCCTTTCATTATTTAATTTTATAAAAAATAAAACTCAGAAAACCCCCGTTTACCCTTGTTCGAATGGCGCTGGAGCTTCCTACCTTCTCTCCTCCTTAAATCCAAATCCGCTCAACAAAACTTAACGGCCCTTCAGAGCTTTTTGTAGGTCTCCTCTCCGCCTTCAGATCCATATAAATTTCAACCTCCAGCGATTAGTATTTCTTGAGTTTTGGGCCTAAGAAGGAGCGCCGCGTCAGCTACTTTTTATGCTCCACCGGCGCATCGAGTTCAGCGCCACCTACTACCTCCTGAGCGCCTCTCATAGCTCTAGAGCGTGGCACCACCTGATCGACCTAACGTTGCACGGATTTCGAGAAAACCCGAAACCTAGTTTTGAACATTCAAAGAAGGTAACAGCCTGATGTTTATTTAATGGTTTACAACATTTTTAAGTGTTGCAAATCATGATTTTCAAATAAAAATCATATCTTTTTGCTATGTTGACGAAATACAATGAAACAGGAAACATCGGACTCGTACCGACATCATCTACATTCTAGAAGAAGCTAGAATGTGTTCCGAGCTCGCTACAAATTTAAAAAGGATTAAAATCAATGTGAGATATCTAAATTCAATATGGAATGGAAATGCGTTGTATAAATTATATGAGCGAAATATAAATTAGATATGCATTTGTACACCACATGTTTGAGCATTATATAAGTTATATGAGCGATGTATAAATTATACATGCATTGTAAAAATAATATATGTGTTGAAATGGAAATGAAATATATTTATATACGAATATATATACTCCCCTCGTCCACAAACCATGGACGATATGAATTGATTGTGGTTGACGTGAAATTGATGGATAATGCGAATGGTTGAAAATTAGCTGAAATGCGAATGGTTGGAAATAATTGTTTGTGGTTGAAAGAAATTGTTTGTGGTTGAAACAATGGGAATTATTGTGGAAAATTCATATGATATGAAATAGATCTTAGACCATTTAGATAAGCCCCTTATGGAATGCCGTGAGGCCTAAGGTAGTGCGAGGAGCCGTACTCGGGACGGTGACGGCTTTTAATCCCCTACCGTTATGCTGCCAAAATTTTCAGTAATGTATATGTGTTTGAATTATTTTCATATATTAAATTATATTCATGTGTTGAATGAATTGGTTAGATATAAAAATCACATTTCTATTATGCGTGTGAAGTATATGAAGTGTGCATGTATGAGATATTCGTATGTTGAGATATTCATGCGTTGAATGACATTCATGTGTTGAATAAATTGTTTGAAAAGTAAAAATCACATTTTTATCTAATATGTGGACTATATAAAATATTAGTGTTTTAAATAGATAATTTTAACTTCAAAAATATCATTTTTATCTTATTTACGAAGTATATAAAATATTCTTGTTTCAAACAAATTGTTTTAACGATAAAAATATATTTTTTATTGTAAGTATGAACTAATTAAAATATTCATATGTTGAAAAGGATTCATGTGTTGAATAAAAGGATTGAACAATAAAATTTACATTTTATTTTGAGTATGAAGTGCTAAAAACATTCATGTGTGGAATAAATATTTTGAACGATAAAATTATCATTTTTATCATGTATACGACTCGCTAAAAATACACATGTGTTCAAACATATTTTTGTTCGCCAAAAATAACATTTTTATCCTATGTATGAAGTGTTAAAAATAACCGCGTATTGAAATAAACATTTGTTCGCTAAAAATATTATCTTAGTTTAGTTTTGCATATATATATATATGTATATATATATATATATATATATATATATATATATATATCTGTGTGTGTGTGTGTGTTGAGCAGGAATACGGATTAACTGTTGAGTAAAGAATATATTTGCGTTCCCGACAAATAGGTAAGCCTTAATTAGTTGGCTACGCAATTTTATTATTATTACAAACTCCTGTGAATGCCATTGGATGCGGAGTGCTTGTTTTCTGTGTGAACTAATAAACGTCGACATATGATAGTAACAATTAATTTGGAACTACACTACATGGCATACTTCTTGAAGATAGCATACCCTATCATATACCACATAAGCATTTGGAGCTTATGTGACGAGGTGGAAGATTTACAATACAAGCGAGAGGCTTGTATGGCGATGACTATGTTTCAGGTTGAACTGAAGACTAATATGGACTATATAAAATATAACGATAAATTGCCAGATAATAAAAACCCCACATGGGTCTGGAGATGACAATAAACACGTCTCTCTAGTCATTAAGGCACAAAAACCATTTATAGGGTGACGAGAATTTATTCTGTGGAGTTATGATCTATAAACACTCCCTTATGGACACCGGAATATATCACTATAAATATGTGCATGCTTTTTAGGATTTATTGGGTGCCTAATACGGCCCAATAAATTTCCATACCCCTTCCCGTACAAAGATGGTTATGGTGAAATTTTCTGAAATTTAAAGGCGTTAGTGAAATATTTGAAGTGAAAAATGATATGGAATCGTCGAATGAATTATATATATATATATACATATATATAAATTAAATAAAACGAACAACGATGCTGTAGTTTGTATTTTGAAATCGTAACTTTAAATGATTATATCAAGAGATCCGACCATCGGATTTTCCCGAAACCGGAACCGTTGGGTTCGCTTTGGAGAGATCTTTCCAATAGAATCAACTTCGTTAAGATCTGATGGTTATGTCTTGTGAAATGTGTAAATCAAATTTGGAGAAAAACAGGGCTAAGGCCACGTTATGGCCTGAAACATCGTTTAATTAAATGGCGCTATTTTTTAATAAATAAAAATAGCGAAATATCGTTATAAAATATTATAGGCGATATGGAATTGAAATAAACCAATTCTACTTAGTCTACTTGATATTTGATTGTTGAATGTGTTTGACATTAAAATTATATAAAGAACTGAAATGTGGATGTCAAATAATTTAACCATGGATAGAATTGATTTGAATTCTAATATACACGAATTATTTAAAAAGGCCGAGTTAATTCTCATTTCAAATAATTGATCGACGAATAAATGTCTAAAAGATGAAGACGGTGCAAGACCGGTGATTTTCACATCGTGTAGATTACTATTGATGCCTTTGAGATGGGCAGCCCCCTTGACGAGGTTACAGTGGTTGAAACGACCCGCAAATCTGAGCTATCTGAGTTGACTAAATATACCACACGTCCAACCCAAATAACACAGAAATACGAACCATTAATAGAAAGAAGTTAGAAGATGAGAAATAGGAAGAAAGAAATATTAGAATAGAAGAAAAACGAAGATCACAAACTCACAGCGGAACGAATAAAATATATTTCATAATATAACTCTTGAAATACAAATCAGTAACTTTGTATACATACCATCATCAGAGCACAACAGTCATTTCTGGAACAGTTATAAACACCTGTTTCCAGATACAACATAGTACACAGCGGAATATATGATAGTCTATAGCTAACTGGTGAAGCCTCCTGCTTCCAGCTCCTCCAATTGAATCTGTGAAATCCCGACTACTTGACTGCCCGTACAAATTTGGGCACCCAAGATTTTAGGGAAAACAAAACAAAATAAACTCTGGGTCAGTCATGGGACTGGTGTGAGTAAACTCCAACCACTTGTTTAACTTTAAAAATCCTTTCAAAAGCAAAGATAATAGTAAGACCAGCCCACACATAAACACGGACGGTTTTTACCTTACTATAACCCAAAAACACTTTGATACAAAAATCCCGTGATATTATAATAATGTCTATATTAAGTAAATAACCAAATAGCAGAACGCTTGCATCTCACGCTCCACATACATAGTATAAAATCAAAAACCGCATGGCGCTTATTGGAGATTGGATTTCCAACATGACAAGGTATGGAACCACCTTCCGCTAGTGTATCTCTAGAGAGGAATACACTGGGTTCAACAAGAACATCTTGTAACCCGGCCCACACATGACCGACCACTCATTTCGCTTGAGTGTATCGAATGTATATCACCACCGGTTGGGATCAGCAACCGTCTCCCGACTGGGACAGCATCGAATAGAATAAGAAATTAAATGAACCTCTAGATAGGTGATTATACATCCTAATGGGTGCGACCCACATAGACATGCTGCCTGCCCGATTTTTGTCCTTTCCCGGTTGTTGAGGCCTGAGGCTACGAATACTTACCATTCATTGATAGCACAATCACTTTGAATGCCACATTGTCAGATCCGTTAATCACTAGTTGAGTTTGCACAAATATTCTGGATGTTATGCTAAGGGATAAATCCGTTGCAACCATATATATTCATACAGACCAACCCATTTGATCATTGGAAATACTCTGTCAGACATTCGTCCATTTACGTTCGTTCTGGGACTGAACGAAACCAAAGGCACTATTTCTATGTAATAGAAAAAGTCCTTGCACTTTACTCCGTCTTCAATATATTCAGCATACTTGGTTCGCAACGCTTATGCCGATACGGAGTGGTTCTTCGGATAATAATCCAACCGGTCTCTCCATATTGACAACGATGGTCAAAACTTCGATAGTCTGTGATTTAACTATCGAATAAAAACAAGTGTTCATCCAAACATATCAAACAAATCACTGGGCTCTTTAATTAATATTTCATTAATTAAACCTCTTCTCCATTTCCTTATCAATATTTGTTACCCAAATATTTTCAATAATCATCTTGCCTCTTATGTCATTTGGAAAACGTTTCCAAATATTAACTTCTTTTATTTTCTATATATTAGAAAATATCTCTATTTGCAATTGGAAACAATTCCAATCACTTATCTCTATCCCGACTATTTTAATTGTACTCAGGAAATATTCACTTGTTATATTTCCAAAATTCCATCACTTGGGTTTAAAACGAATGTTGTGTAAAACATCGTTACAACAACCCAAAATAATTTATTCAACTAACTCTTTTTCAAACACTTCTCTTCGAGACTGGATCTTGCTATTTATCCATTTAAAAATGAAATCAATCAAGTTGGGGTAAATTTACCTCTCAGACCTTAACTGAAAACATCCTCAACTTCAAAACGGCAAAACCACTTACCTCGAATAAACACACTATACAATCCAATTATTCATTTTTAAAACATGTATAAAGTTCTCTTTCTATTTCTAATTTATAGATTTCCCTTTTTGTTTACAATATTCGATTTTTATATTCACTTACCTGTCGAATTCTATACGTCGACACAATGATTTCTAACTATCAAAATATCTTAAAAATATTCTAACTCCTTAAATTTCCGGAAAATTTCGCCATAACCTCCCCTGTATCGGGAGCATCGGGAAATTTCAAATAGCTTCCCCGGTCCTTCTTATTTCAAAAAGAAAAAGAAAAAGCCAAGCGGCTAGCCGATACGGCACATAAAACCTCATATGGAATTTTAAACATGTACCTTATTGTCGAGCACGCGAATTATATACCTTCATCACTTTATCCCATACCTGTCTCCTGTATGTCTATACCTGTCCAATTGATTTCAACTATTCCCAATTGCTTTAACTAAATTCGTTAATTAACTTGTTAATTAACTCTTTGGTCTATTTCACTTTTATATTTGGACATGACATGTTCCAATATATTTTTAACTTGCTTATCAACTAATTGAATTCAAATTCCAATTAAAGTTCTATATTCGATGTCGAATATATATTTATGAACGCCAAATTCACTTTTCAAGGTTCGACTTTAGTTCAAACTCGATTAACTAATTTCTACTTTGACTTAGTTAATCCTAAATAATCAAAATAGGGTTATTGTTTCAAAAATCTCTTTACTTACTTCACTTGAGCTCGCCTTTATTTTCTAACTCAAGATTAGACTTTTAAAATGGGAATTTGGATTTTTATTTGCTTAAAAATCCTTATATTTATATATAAAATCCATTATGGTTTATAATGGTTTCTGGCGCTGCACTTTTAAATATTTGATTTTGACATATCTCAGAATCTATTCGACGAAATCCATATTTTTCTCTTCTATTAGAAAACTATTATCTAACTGGTCCTGACGGTTCTTGTTTCAAAGAATTCCGACTTAATTTTACTCAAATATACTCAAATGAAGTTCGAGTCGCCAATTTCCGAACTGCAGCGCTGCGGCGAGTTCGTTTTAATTATATTTATATATATATACTTTTAAACTTCGTTTAAAATAAATTCAACTCCATTCTAATATATATATTCCAAATTTCCATTTGAATCTTTTACATTTCAAATTCCATAGTTTAAATCTTGTATTCAAATTCCATTTGAAATCCTTTATTCGAATTCCATTTCAAATCCTTTATTTAACTTCCACTTTAATTCAACTCCTTTTTGAATTTCTATATTTGAAATTCATACTTGAATTTAGATATTCAACTCCATTTTGAATTCCCTTTTGAAATTCAAATATTCAAACTCCATTTGAATTTCTATGTTCAAATCTATTTCCAACTCCATTTGAATTAAAATATTCCAATTTTCTTTCAAACACCATTTGAATTCTAAATTCGAAT
Organism: Allium sativum; assembly: GCA_030737875.1. Lineage (NCBI taxonomy): Eukaryota > Viridiplantae > Streptophyta > Magnoliopsida > Asparagales > Amaryllidaceae > Allium > Allium sativum. Next base: position 836,395,925 of record CM060918.1, on the reverse strand, counting down.
TCATTTACAAATACCATTTGAATTCTAAATTCAAATTCATTAGTTAAACTCCATATTTAATTTTCTTAAATTCCAATACCCTATTTTATTCCTTTGAATTAAATTCCACTTTAAATTCTATAATCAAATCCCTTTTGAATGGTTATATTTGAAAATCATATTTGAATTTAAATATTTAAACTCCATTTAAATTTCTATTTGAAATCTTATATTTAAATCCTCTTTATTTAAAACCCATTATTTAAATCCCATTTGGATTTCTCCATTCAAATCCATTTGAATTCCCTTGAATTCAAAATTCCATTTCAAAACCATTTGGATTTCCTATTCTACTTTGAAATCCTATTTTCAAAGTTTATTTCAAATTCTATTTTGAAATTCTATATTCAAATCCCTATTTGAATTTCTTTATTCAAATTCTATTTCAATTCTCTTATTCAAATTTCATTTTGAACTCTCTTATTCAAATGCTGTTTGAATCTCTTATTCAAACTCTATATTTAAAATTCCATTTGAACTTCCATATTCAAATTTCTATATTTGAATTTCATTCGAATTCTATATCCAAATCTCTATTTGAATTTTCTTTATTTGAATTCCTTCGAATTCAAATTCTATTTTTATCCCTTTGAATTCAAATTCTATTTTTCATTCTAATTTCGTCTATTCAAATTCTATTTGAATTTCTAATATTCAATCTCCTTTTTCTTTTAAAATTCAAATATTTAAACTCCTTTTCTAATTCTACTATTCAAATGTTATACTCAAATTTCATTTGAGTTATATATTTAAAAATTTCATTTCACATCTTATTCATTTCAAATTCCAATTTCATACTTGTATTTCTATTTCTGAATTATCAAATGATAATTCTTTCCACTTCATTTATAACTTCGTTATAAAAGAACTATTTATAAACTTCGTTTATAAAGAAACTACTTGTTTTATTTTTCAAAAACAAGTTTATATCTTTATTCCATTAAAAATTCAAATTTCTATTTAAAAATAGAATTTTCCCTTTTAAATCTCAAATATCCTTCCATGATATTTTAAATAAATTAACACTTAGCCCAGTGATATTTGAAACAATCAAATCACCCAATTTTCAATCATTTTATTTTTAACACATCATATATGAATATATGAAATCAGCAAACAACAAACAGATAATTTTTTTTTGAGGAATCCAGTTGGATCCCTCCAACCTGTTTTCCTGCATCCACAGATGTTAGCACATAAATAATACCCATTCTGCTTCGTGGCAGAATATCGCGGTATAGAAGGTCATCCACTAATCATAGCGTGGGGCGTATAGGGTAATCATCCGCTATGAAACTGCGGGCATCCGCTAATGAGACTGCGGGAATCCAACCAATCAATCAACCCAATATATATATATATAGCCTAAATAACTAATATATATAAAACAACCAGAAAGCATTCACACAAGCAACAAACAATTATTTTTAACGAATAAAAATAATTCTAAAGGTGAGTGAGATTTACTCACCAGGGATTTTATTTTTGATCCATTCTGATTTCAATTCTTAAATGCTGAATTGTGTATTTTGGAGCTACGCATTTCTCGATTGATTCCACTCGAAAATATCTTGTATAAATTAAATAAGGCATTTAATTTAAACTATCGAACAAATTTAAATGTAATCAAAAATTTAATTAAAAAAAAAGAATTACCTTAAGCCATTTTAAATCCTGCTTCTCTACTGTAATATATTCGAACCCTTTACTACTGAAATAAGTTCGAACTCCTCCATTTTGAATAGCTTCATGAGGAACTTCACAACATCGTCTGCCATACTCCAAGCTATAGGTTATGGTCCTCCTCCATAAACTTCCTCATACCAGCTACGGTCCTCCTCCAACCAAACAACATCAGCATCGAATTCAGATCCGAGCTCCTTATCCCCCAACTCATCGCACCAGTTTCAACTGCGAAATCCTAAATTCCATTGCAACAACCCCAAAACCACCTTACTGAACTCGCGTACCCCTACTAGACATCGAGCAACATGAGGCAGACGACGCTTCTCAGCATCGGACTCCACAATCTATTTGTCAACGGAACCACTTTCCCATCGCGACTTCCTCTAATTCGCGCGATCCAGAAATTCTTTGAGTTGGCATCGAGCTTCAGAGGCCTCAAACAAATCGCGACTTCCAAGGATGAACTCGATTTTGATTTGAAGGATTTGGGTTCGGTTATGATATTTTTTCTCAGGAGGATTCGGTTTTTTTCTGGAAGGGAGAAAACAAAAGAGGAAAAAAATTACTTCGTTGGTTTTCAGAGAAGGCGAGGCTCTAAATTTATAGATGCGAGTGAGGGAACCATTTGTATGCTGCCATTAAATTCTGTGTTTCCTTGGTATCAAAGTGGAAGACACGATCTTGTGCTCGAGGGAAATAGGACTGCTTAATGAAGGATAGAGGTCGGCTTGAAATTAGGGTAGGGTGGCTGTTGATTAAATTTTATTTTAATTAAAAACTAAAATATCTCACAGTCCCATATTTTAAAATCCTGAACCGCTATTTAGTCGCAATGACCGACGTTTTCAAGCTTATACAATAATTTGAACTTAACAGAATCAGTTTAAAATGAGATAACACTATTAAATTAAGTTAAACCGTTTAGGATGTAAATCGATTTCTGAACAAATAAATTCATCGAAAATAAATTATTATCTTTTTAAGTCAATACAGAATTTATATTAGTCGACTGAATTGTTCTGATTTAGTGTTACACTGGGAATTCAATTGTTACTATTACGATAATTAAATATATTCGATATTAAATCATATATTGATAATTAAATTGACAAATCCAATATAAAATTCATTTATATTATGAATTCAATATTTAAAACCATACTAAATATTTAAAATAAAGTGTTCAAAAATCTGGGTCGTTACATTCTTCCCCCCTTAAAATAATTTCGTCCTCGAAATTGCTAAGTAGGAAAAATGGTACAAATATATTACTTTTCAAAAATTCACTTATGTTGAAACTCAACTCCTCATATTTCAACAAATTAACTCCAACCAAAACTTTTGGTCTTCACACATTTGATTCGAATGATCTACGATCAATCCATTTATATCCAATCTATATTCCATTAAACCTATTCAAATTGATTCTAGTTAATTGATTCACTTCAATCCATTAAACTAGCTTAAGTTAAATTTCAATTCCAGAATTTCAAATCCCAGGGTTTTCATTTCAAATCCTTTTGAAATCACTTAAACATGTACATACATTTATAATCTTTTCAAATTCAAAATATTTGAATTTTTCAATTAAACTTGTTTTCTTTCAAACAAATTCCCATCAAAAATTTTCTAAGGTAGCAATCCATCACTTAGAAACTCGAAAATGAACACTGATGAGGCTGCAGTCATCATCAGAATTATTTCCCAGCGACTGAAGTGAGTTCAGTGCTTTATCATTTTAAAAGTCAATTCAAAATGATTTTCATTCAAAAACCCTTTCAAAATAAAACTATATTACTTTGAAAAATATTTTTCAACTTCCCAGGATTTTGAATTCTTAATTCTGGTTTGAATTTAATTCTAATTCATCTCATTTGTATATATTTCATTCATATACAAATTCAGTTTGGTTATAAATAACCATTTCAATTTTTATAATCTTATCTGATTATAATGATATCAATCAACACATCCATATAATAATAATTCTAGAAAATTATTCTTTCTATATCAAAATAGAAATTTTGGGTTAAATTATTTCATTTACCCACTTTAAAACAATATTATGTCGATTCTTCTGTCCAAGTGTTTACAAACTCCTATCGACGTCGTGGCGTCCCACGATTCGACCAGAATTCATAAACTACTCAACAGACAAGCCAACACAATATAAAACAAATTTTATATCAACTTACAAATACGCTCTCTTATATATACACTCAACTCATTCTAGGGTACTACTGACCCTATCTCTAATGAGTACATGCCACACAAGCCTAGGTATTCGCTCAACCTAAGCTCTGATACCAACTGAAACGACCCACAAATCTGAGCTATCTGAGTTGACTAAATATACCACACGTCCAACCCAAATAACACAGAAATACGAACCATTAATAGAAAGAAGTTAGAAGATGAGAAATAGGAAGAAAGAAATATTAGAATAGAAGAAAAACGAAGATCACAAACTCACAGCGGAACGAATAAAATAAATTTCATAATATAACTCTTGAAATACAAATCAGTAACTTTGTATACATACCATCATCAGAGCACAACAGTCATTTCTGGAACAGTTATAAACACCTGTTTCCAGATACAACATAGTACACAGCGGAATATATGATAGTCTATAGCTAACTGGTGAAGCCTCCTGCTTCCAGCTCCTCCAATTGAATCTGTGAAATCCCGACTACTTGACTGCCCGTACAAATTTGGGCACCCAAGAGTTTAGGGAAAACAAAACAAAATAAACTCTGGGTCAGTCATGGGACTGGTGTGAGTAAACTCCAACCACTTGTTTAACTTTAAAAATCCTTTCAAAAGCAAAGATAATAGTAAGACCAGCCCACACATAAACACGGACGGTTTTTACCTTACTATAACCCAAAAACACTTTGATACAAAAATCCCGTGATATTATAATAATGTCTATATCAAGTAAATAACCAAATAGCAGAACGCTTGCATCTCACGCTCCACATACATAGTATAAAATCAAAAACCGCATGGCGCTTATTGGAGATTGGATTTCCAACATGACAAGGTATGGAACCACCTTCCGCTAGTGTATCTCTAGAGAGGAATACACTGGGTTCAACAAGAACATCTTGTAACCCGGCCCACACATGACCGACCACTCATTTCGCTTGAGTGTATCGAATGTATATCACCACCGGTTGGGATCAGCAACCGTCTCCCGACTGGGACAGCATCGAATAGAATAAGAAATTAAATGAACCTCTAGATAGGTGATTATACATCCTAATGGGTGCGACCCACATAGCCATGCTGCCTGCCCGATTTTTGTCCTTTCCCGGTTGTTGAGGCCTGAGGCTACGAATACTTACCATTCATTGATAGCACAATCACTTTGAATGCCACATTGTCAGATCCGTTAATCACTAGTTGAGTTTGCACAAATATTCTGGATGTTATGCTAAGGGATAAATCCGTTGCAACCATATATATTCATACAGACCAACCCATTTGATCATTGGAAATACTCTGTCAGACATTCGTCCATTTACGTTCGTTCTGGGACTGAACGAAACCGAAGGCACTATTTCTATGTAATAGAAAAAGTCCTTGCACTTTACTCCGTCTTCAATATATTCAGCATACTTGGTTCGCAACGCTTATGCCGATACGGAGTGGTTCTTCGGATAATAATCCAACCGGTCTCTCCATATTGACAACGATGGTCAAAACTTCGATAGTCTGTGATTTAACTATCGAATAAAAACAAGTGTTCATCCAAACATATCAAACAAATCACTGGGCTCTTTAATTAATATTTCATTAATTAAACCTCTTCTCCATTTCCTTATCAATATTTGTTACCCAAATATTTTCAATAATCATCTTGCCTCTTATGTCATTTGGAAAACGTTTCCAAATATTAACTTCTTTTATTTTCTATATATTAGAAAATATCTCTATTTGCAATTGGAAACAATTCCAATCACTTATCTCTATCCCGACTATTTTAATTGTACTCAGGAAATATTCACTTGTTATATTTCCAAAATTCCATCACTTGGGTTTAAAACGAATGTTGTGTAAAACATCGTTACAACAACCCAAAATAATTTATTCAACTAACTCTTTTTCAAACACTTCTCTTCGAGACTGGATCTTGCTATTTATCCATTTAAAAATGAAATCAATCAAGTTGGGGTAAATTTACCTCTCAGACCTTAACTGAAAACATCCTCAACTTCAAAATGGCAAAACCACTTACCTCGAATAAACACACTATACAATCCAATTATTCATTTTTAAAACATGTATAAAGTTCTCTTTCTATTTCTAATTTATAGATTTCCCTTTTTGTTTACAATATTCGATTTTTATATTCACTTACCTGTCGAATTCTATACGTCGACACAATGATTTCTAACTATCAAAATATCTTAAAAATATTCTAACTCCTTAAATTTCCGGAAAATTTCGCCATAACCTCCCCTGTATCGGGAGCATCGGGAAATTTCAAATAGCTTCCCCGGTCCTTCTTATTTCAAAAAGAAAAAGAAAAAGCCAAGCGGCTAGCCGATACGGCACATAAAACCTCATATGGAATTTTAAACATGTACCTTATTGTCGAGCACGCGAATTATATACCTTCATCACTTTATCCCATACCTGTCTCCTGTATGTCTATACCTGTCCAATTGATTTCAACTATTCCCAATTGCTTTAACTCAATTCGTTAATTAACTTGTTAATTAACTCTTTGGTCTATTTCACTTTTATATTTGGACATGACATGTTCCAATATATTTTTAACTTGCTTATCAACTAATTGAATTCAAATTCCAATTAAAGTTCTATATTCGATGTCGAATATATATTTACGAACGCCAAATTCACTTTTCAAGGTTCGACTTTAGTTCAAACTCGATTAACTAATTTCTACTTTGACTTAGTTAATCCTAAATAATCAAAATAGGGTTGTTGTTTCAAAAATCTCTTTACTTACTTCACTTGAGCTCGCCTTTATTTTCTAACTCAAGATTAGGCTTTTAAAATGGGAATTTGGATTTTTATTTGCTTAAAAATCCTTATATTTATATATAAAATCCATTATGGTTTATAATGGTTTCTGGCGCTGCACTTTTAAATATTTGATTTTGACATATCTCAGAATCTATTCGACGAAATCCAGATTTTTCTCTTCTATTAGAAAACTATTATCTAACTGGTCCTGACGGTTCTTGTTTCAAAGAATTCCGACTTAATTTTACTCCAATATACTCAAATGAAGTTCGAGTCGCCAATTTCCGAACTGCAGCGCTGCGGCGAGTTCGTTTTAATTATATTTATATATATATACTTTTAAACTTCATTTAAAATAAATTCAACTCCATTCTAATATATATATTCCAAATTTCCATTTGAATATTTTACATTTCAAATTCCATAGTTTAAATCATGTATTCAAATTCCATTTGAAATCCTTTATTCGAATTCCATTTCAAATCCTTTATTTAACTTCCACTTTAATTCAACTCCTTTTTGAATTTCTATATTTGAAATTCATACTTGAATTTAGATATTCAACTCCATTTTGAATTCCCTTTTGAAATTCAAATATTCAAACTCCATTTGAATTTCTATGTTCAAATCTATTTCCAACTCCATTTGAATTAAAATATTCCAATTTTCTTTCAAACACCATTTGAATTCTAAATTCGAATTCATTTACAAATACCATTTGAATTCTAAATTCAAATTCATTAGTTAAACTCCATATTTAATTTTCTTGAATTCCAATACCCTATTTTATTCCTTTGAATTAAATTCCACTTTAAATTCTATAATCAAATCCCTTTTGAATGGTTATATTTGAAAATCATATTTGAATTTAAATATTTAAACTCCATTTAAATTTCTATTTGAAATCTTATATTTAAATCCTCTTTATTTAAAACCCATTATTTAAATCCCATTTGGATTTCTCCATTCAAATCCATTTGAATTCCCTTGAATTCAAAATTCCATTTCAAAACCATTTGGATTTCCTATTCTACTTTGAAATCCTATTTTCAAAGTTTATTTCAAATTCTATTTTGAAATTCTATATTCAAATCCCTATTTGAATTTCTTTATTCAAATTCTATTTCAATTCTCTTATTCAAATTCCATTTTGAACTCTCTTATTCAAATGCTGTTTGAATCTCTTATTCAAACTCTATATTTAAAATTCCATTTGAACTTCCATATTCAAATTTCTATATTTGAATTTCATTCGAATTCTATATCCAAATCTCTATTTGAATTTTCTTTATTTGAATTCCTTCGAATTCAAACTCTATTTTTATCCCTTTGAATTCAAATTCTATTTTTCATTCTAATTTCGTCTATTCAAATTCTATTTGAATTTCTAATATTCAATCTCCTTTTTCTTTTAAAATTCAAATATTTAAACTCCTTTTCTAATTCTACTATTCAAATGTTATACTCAAATTTCATTTGAGTTATATATTTAAAAATTTCATTTCACATCTTATTCATTTCAAATTCCAATTTCATACTTGTATTTCTATTTCTGAATTATCAAATGATAATTCTTTCCACTTCATTTATAACTTCGTTATAAAAGAACTATTTATAAACTTCGTTTATAAAGAAACTACTTGTTTTATTTTTCAAAAACAAGTTTATATCTTTATTCCATTAAAAATTCAAATTTCTATTTAAAAATAGAATTTTCCCTTTTAAATCTCAAATATCCTTCCATGATATTTTAAATAAATTAACACTTAGCCCAGTGATATTTGAAACAATCAAATCACCCAATTTTCAATCATTTTATTTTTAACACATCATATATGAATATATGAAATCAGCAAACAACAAACAGATGATTTTTTTTTTGAGGAATCCAGTTGGATCCCTCCAACCTGTTTTCCTGCATCCACAGATGTTAGCACATAAATAATACCCATTCTGCTTCGTGGCAGAATATCGCGGTATAGAAGGTCATCCACTAATCATAGCGTGGGGCGTATAGGGTAATCATCCGCTATGAAACTGCGGGCATCCGCTAATGAGACTGCGGGAATCCAACCAATCAATCAACCCAATATATATATAGCCTAAATAACTAATATATATAAAACAACCAGAAAGCATTCACACAAGCAACAAACAATTATTTTTAACGAATAAAAATAATTCTAAAGGTGAGTGAGATTTACTCACCAGGGATTTTATTTTTGATCCATTCTGATTTCAATTCTTAAATGCTGAATTGTGTATTTTGGAGCTACGCATTTCTCGATTGATTCCACTCGAAAATATCTTGTATAAATTAAATAAGGCATTTAATTTAAACTATCGAACAAATTTAAATGTAATCAAAAATTTAATTAAAAAAAAAGAATTACCTTAAGCCATTTTAAATCCTGCTTCTCTACTGTAATATATTCGAACCCTTTACTACTGAAATAAGTTCGAACTCCTCCATTTTGAATAGCTTCATGAGGAACTTCACAACATCGTCTGCCATACTCCAAGCTACAGGTTATGGTCCTCCTCCATAAACTTCCTCATACCAGCTACGGTCCTCCTCCAACCAAACAACATCAGCATCGAATTCAGATCCGAGCTCCTTATCCCCCAACTCATCGCACCAGTTTCAACTGCGAAATCCTAAATTCCATTGCAACAACCCCAAAACCACCTTACTGAACTCGCGTACCCCTACTAGACATCGAGCAACATGAGGCAGACGATGCTTCTCAGCATCGGACTCCACAATCTATTTGTCAACGGAACCACTTTCCCATCGTGACTTCCTCTAATTCGCGCGATCCAGAAATTCTTCGAGTTGGCATCGAGCTTCAGAGGCCTCAAACAAATCGCGACTTCCAAGGATGAACTCGATTTTGATTTGAAGGATTTGGGTTCGGTTATGATATTTTTTCTCAGGAGGATTCGGTTTTTTTCTGGAAGGGAGAAAACAAAAGAGGAAAAAAATTACTTCGTTGGTTTTCAGAGAAGGCGAGGCTCTAAATTTATAGATGTGAGTGAGGGAACCATTTGTATGCTGCCATTAAATTCTGTGTTTCCTTGCTATCAAAGTGGAAGACACAATCTTGTGCTCGAGGGAAATAGGACTGCTTAATGAAGGATAGAGGTCGGCTTGAAATTAGGGTAGGGTGGCTGTTGATTAAATTTTATTTTAATTAAAAACTAAAATATCTCACAGTCCCATATTTTAAAATCCTGAACCGCTATTTAGTCGCAACGACCGACGTTTTCAAGCTTATACAATAATTTGAACTTAACAGAATCAGTTTAAAATGAGATAACACTATTAAATTAAGTTAAACCGTTTAGGATGTAAATCGATTTCTGAACAAATAAATTCATCGAAAATAAATTATTATCTTTTTAAGTCAATACAGAATTTATATTAGTCGACTGAATTGTTCTGATTTAGTGTTACACTGGGAATTCAATTGTTACTATTACGATAATTAAATATATTCGATATTAAATCATATATTGATAATTAAATTGACAAATCCAATATAAAATTCATTTATATTATGAATTCAATATTTAAAACCATACTAAATATTTAAAATAAAGTGTTCAAAAATCTGGGTCGTTACAGTGGTAGTAGTCTGAACATACTTGTTGATCGTCCGGATATATGAGGGACTCTCTCCTGTATTGGACATACGGGCGAGGAATAAGGTGCCACTGGTTTCGTTCAGACCCAGAACGGACTTGTAAACATATGTGTGTCTGACGTGTATTCTGTGCTGTATTCGTTGATCTCTACTAAATATACATCTGTTTAGCGGCGGAGAATTTATTCTCTTGCTTAACGCCCTTCTCTGAGACGTACGAGCTCAGAGGTTGTATATCGGTGGATATCAATGGTATGGTGTGGATTGACAGCGTGGCATGCGAAGTTGCAAATAATCAAGGCTTTTGTTGAAAAGCAGAGTCATGTGGTTGATGATCAAAGCAAGGCATTAAGATAATGTAGCTTTGTGTATGACGTTGATTCGTGAGCCTCACACCTCGGTATGAGTTAAAAACGAGATAAGGACCGCTGGGAGACACGACGTTTCTTTCTAGCTATGGGTGATGTCAGCGTTTTACTAGCCCTGACATCGTTGATTATTATACCATTGTGGATGTTGGAATGCGAGGCGCCTCGATATATCGGTCTCTACGGAGCCGATGCATTGGTCCAATAGGACTGTGAAACATGTGTTCAGGAATTACTAATCCTCAAACGTAAGAGAGGACCGGCCCAGCCGATTCCAAGGGCTACCCAGAGTGTGTAGTCCTGAGGCATTTGCTAGAGTTTCTCGAAGCCGTTGAGGAGCTTGCCCGTTGCCTCGACTCATGACGGAATCCAAATTCCCAATACGAAATCGCGGATTTGATTGTAACTTATACATGGCGACATAGTGGCATGGAATGCTCATGTCGTCTATGATTGATATTTATGATTGAATTTGCTTTTGAAACAAATATGCGCTAGTAATAATATCAAACGATTTTGCTTTACACGTATTAAGCATATTTTGGCCATTATAAGGTAAAACCCTATCCTTCGGTTTGCGTTGCATTGTATGATGGGACTTGGGTCTTATAATGGCCGCATTTTTATAAAAAGCATTACGTTGTTTAAATAATTTACCTCATGTAAATGCACTAGCAATCACTGGAGAAAACCCATTCCGCGAAATTGGCGTGATCCTATTATTTTCTTTGTTATTGTTGTTTATCCAATTAAGTAGATTTCTCATACCAGTTCCATGGCTGACTCGCAGTTTGTTTCACTTTGCAAACTCAGGTGCCCTTATTTTCACACAGGCAACCTAGTGACAGGTGATGGGGAATATTTTGGCTTTTGCACTACAGATTGAGTGCACCTTTTGGCTTGTATGGCGAGGATTTGACTTCTCAATATTTTGGCTATTTGATATTCCGCCATTAGTACCTTATGTATGTGATTTCCGCTTATCGTGATGTAGACAAATCTACTTCTATCATGTATCTATGATGTATATGTACCAGTGATCTTGATGTAGACTGATCATTTACTTCTATGCACTAAGTTGTATCCTACACTGTGCTACTCTGATGTTTATTACATGTTATGATTCCACCGTTATATTGATGTAAATTTTTCTATTTTCTGTTTATTCTATTATCTGTTCTCTGCTAATGATGATTAATGTGTTGTATTCCAATGATTATCCTTAATTCCGTCGTACAGAGTTTTGAGATCATCATAGGTGGTATCAGAGCTTTGGTTAATCTTAGTTCTGGAATTTAATACATTAAACACCTCATCAAGATAGAATCAGTAGTGTTCTAAGGCGGGTAGCTCGTTAGATATAGGATTGCAATGTCCTGGAGTGAGCTAAGAAGAATTGCAAAATAACTTGATCAGTACATCGCTGTCTTTTCGTATATTCTTCTGCTTTTACCATATCTTAAAATTATCATTTCTGTGAGATTGACTCTTTTCTTGCTTGTACAGAACTTGATTAGATGGCTACCCGAGCAGATGCAGCTAGAGGTAGAGCTGGCCGAGGAGGCCGAGGCGGAGGACGGGGGAATATCCCTGTTGTTCCAGAGCCTTTGGTTCAGCTACCACAACCACCTCGACCGTTTGAGTTAGTCGAGTGTGAAAGACATATAGGAATCTGGGAGGCAAGCCATTTTCAGGCACTGGTACTGCAATTGAAGCCTTGGGCTGGTTGAACACTTGTGAGAAGATCTTCAGGGGCATGGGTCTTGAGGATCAGAGGAAAAGCTTTATGGGCGCTTGGCTATTACAGGACGAGGCCCAACTCTGGTGGGACACCATCACTTTAAACGAGGAAGAGGTAGAGATGACATGGAATGAATTCAAAACACTGTTCAAAGAGAAGTTCGTTCCAGAGCAAAAGATGGAGCGCTTGCATGATGAGTTTGCCAATCTCCAGCAGAGAGATCTCACCATCCAGGACTACCTCAATAGGTTCACTCAGCTATCCCACTACGCTCCAGAGCTTGTTCAGACTATGAAGGCAAAGAATAAGAGGTTCATTCATGGGCTTCAAGGAAAATATCAGGATAGGGCGATGAGCCATGTTAACCTTACATTCGCTGAGAAGGTGGATATGGATTGCAATTATGAGAGCTTGGATATGAGGAACATGCAAATAGACCGCACAAATAATCAGGCAGGAAATAAGCGCAAGACTTCAGAAAGTCAACCTGAATCCAGCAACACAACAGCTAATGCCAAGCCATAAATGAATAGGCCGCCCAGAGGAAGCTGCTACAACTGCGGTCAAGCTGGCCATTACTCCAATGTGTGCACCGCTCCAAAGCGGCATAAGACCAGCCAAGCCAGCTCGAGACAAAACCCTGCAAACCTGTTGAGTGTTTCAACTGCCACCAGACTGGGCACATCAGAAGGAACTATCCTTTGTTGAAGAATTCACAGGTTGCACATGTATACGAAGCGGCGAATCCGTCGGCTATTACAGATGGGACAGGTAAGCTCGATGTTTTGGGAGGTACCATTACTATTAAAAATATTCCAGTTTCCGTACTATTTGACGCTGGTGCATCACAAAGTTTTATTGCAAGTAACACTATTAAAAAGTTAAAGTTAAATCTAAAGAACCTTAAAGAATCGATAAGAGTTCACAATCCGATAGGAGGCTCTACTATTCTCAATTCATATTGTAAAGTGCATATCTCTTTTTCTTGATACCGATTCCCTTTCAAATTGGTTGTCTTAAATTTTTCTGAATTCGATATTATACTTAGACTGGACTGGTTAACCAAATACAAGGCCGAAGTGAAATGTGCCGAGAGGATAATTACAATTAAAACGAAGCTTGGACATATATTTATACCGTGCCATGGCTCAAACTCAGATAGAAAAGAGTTTTGGTCTGCGCTGGAATTTATTCCCACTTTGTTGGGAAACATTCCGGTTGTTAAACATAATGCGGATGTGTTCGAAGAAGTCGAAAGCTTACCTCCACAAAGAGAAACTGAATTTTAGATCGACCTAATTCCGAATTCTAGGCCGGTAGTGCGTTCAATTCGAAGAATGACTCTAAAAGAAAAAGAATAATGAGGTGATCAAACTCGACAACTGCTATGGAAGGGTCTGACCAGACCTAGCTTTTCTAATTGGGGTGCAGCTGTAGAGTTTGTTCCTAAGTCAGACGGTACACTCCGATTGTGTGTTGATTACCGAGACCTCAACAAGAAGACACTCAAGAACAAATATCCATTACCCCGCACCGATGATTTGTTGGATCAATTAAATGGAGCAAGAGTATTTTCCAGAATGGACCTAGCTATGGGTTTCCATCAACTGAGAATTGTCGAAGAGTGTGTTTCTTTGACATCTTTCAGAGGTCCAGACATATTTTATGAGTGGTTAGCAATGCCGTTCGCGTGTGTAACGCTCCAGCTTACTTCGTCGATTTAATGAATAGAGCATTCGGAGGAGTCTTGAATAAATTTTTCTGGTATTAATCAATGATATTTTAATCTACTCCTAGTCAGAAAACGAGCATGAATAACATTTAGAGAAAGTGTTGGGTATTCTGAGAAAGAATGTCTTCAAAGCTAAATTCTCTAAATGTATCTTCTAGCAAGAGGAAGTGAAGTTCCTTGGCCATGTCGTGTCAGAGGAAGGAATTTATGTAGATCCAAGAAAAATTTCAGCAATTCAAGAATGGAAGCAGCCTACTACACCCACGGAAGTCCGAATTTTTCTTGGATTAGCTAGTTATTATTGGAAATTCGTTAAGGATTTTTCGAAGATATCTAGTTCATTAACCAAGCTTACGAAGAAGCACGAAAGATTTAAGTGGACTCCCAAATGTGAGGAAGCTTTCCAGGAACTAAAATTAAAATTGATAACTGCTCCAGTATTAACCATTATCGATGGCAATCAGGATTTGACGGTCTGGACAGATGCTTCGATTAGAGGTCTTGGTCTAGTATTCATGCAAAGAGGCCAAGTAGTCGCTTATGCTAGCCGTCAAAGTCACATGAGAAGAATTATGCAACTCATGATCTTGAATTATTAGCCATCGTGTTCGCTATGAAAATATGGAGGCACTATCTACTAGGTGAGAAATTTGAATTACATACGGATCATCAATCATTGAAGTATTTGTTCACCCAGAAAGACTTGAATATGAGACAACAACGTTGGCTATAATTTCCTGCAGCGTATGATCTAGATATTCTGTATACGCCAGGAAAAGCCAATGTGGTAGCAGATGCACTTAGCAGAAAAACCGCAATCATCGCCAATATTTTTATTACGCCTTCGTTGATTGTCAAGATCGTTGTTCTCCCACAAGACGAAGAATTTATTAAAAGGATTAGCCAGCGAATTCAAGAAGGTGAGACTTCAGATTTCAGTTTGGATAGCAAAAGAATTCTGTGATTACAAGGGCGAATTTATGTCCCAGAAATCCCTGAGCTCCGAAGGGAAGTACTGGATGAGTATCACAAGTCTAGACTTAGTATCCATCCAGGGGTGAGCAAAATGTACAACGATCTTAAGCGCACATTCTGGTGGAAGTCGTTGAAGAGAGACATTTCTTTATATATTAGCAGGTGCTCTACTTGCCAACTAGTCAAAAGCGACCAACAGAAACTAGCCGGATTGTTGCAACCGTTGGAAGTTCCAAATTGGAAGTAGGAACAAATTTCTATGGACTTCATAGATGGTTTTCCCTGAACCAGGAAAGGAAATGACAGTATTTGGGTGATCGTAGATCGTTTCACGAAGACCACCTATTTCATACCTGTCAGATCCAATAGAACCGCTCAAAGTCTAGCGCAGATTTATCTCAAGGACATTGTTAAGCTACGTGGAGTGCCGATCAACATAGTTCGTTATAGAGATCCATTATTTACAAGCAAATTCTGGGAGGCATTTCAAGTAGAGCTAGGGACAAGGCTGGACCTAAGCACCGCATGTCATCCTCAAACAGATGGCCAAACTAAGAGGGTGAACCGTATTCTAGAAGATTTACTGCGGGTGTGTATTATTGATTTTGGCGGATCATGGGAAGATCACCTGCATTTGGCTGAGTTCTCATACAACAACAACTATCAGGCAAGATTGGAAATGTCGCCATTTGAAGCATTATACGGTAGACCGTGCAGATCTCCCGCATGTTAGGTAGAACCTGGCAATAGACTTGTATTGGGACCCGATATGATCTGCGAAGCTTCAGACAAAGTTGATTTCATCAAGAAACGATTGCAAACCGCACAAATCCAACAAAAAGGTTATGCAGATTCTAGAAGAAGAGATTTAGCATTTGATGTTAGTGATTATGTTTATTTGAGAGTTTCTCCGATGAGAGGATTAATCCGATTCAGTAAAACTGGGAAGTTGGCACCTAGATTTATTGGTCCCTTTCCTATACTTGAACGAATTGGAACTCTTGCTTATATGGTTCAGTTACCTAATTGGTTGCCTGGAGTACATAATGTGTTTCACGTATCTCAACTTAGAAAACATGTGCATGATCCAGATCTAGTTATAGAAGAAGCAACGCAATAGGACTTGGAAATTACTCCAGAATTAGCAGTTAGAAGAGAGCCGGTAAAGATTATTGGCAAAGAAACTAAGGAGCTAAGGAACAAGAAGGTTCATTTAGTTAAAGTGCAGTGGAGTGGAGATCCTAGAGACTATACTTCGGAGATAGAAGAAAGCATTAAGCAAGCTTATCCCAATTTCAGAGTGGACATCTCTGACTAACTCTTGAAATGACACGGATTTCGCTCGGACCTAATCGATCGCTAAATCGACCAAGACCGTTCGAATCCCGCATACGCTAACTCTGGGTATACAACATATTAGAACAAATAACAGAAGACTTTTATAAATATCATAATAATGTTACATCAGAGTACATAATATCAGAGTATGTCGAAATATAACAATACAGTGGAAGATGATTTTACAATAAATGCACAGCGGAAAAATAAAATAACACAGCGGAAGACGATGAATGCACTGGACATAACTTTAAGCTTCAATACAGAATCCTGCTCAAAATAAGTATCTGCAAAACAAACTACTCGACTGCCCGTGTGGAAAATAGGGGCACCCGAGTTTGCAAGGAAAAAGAAAACTACATGTCAGTCATGGGACTGGTGTGAGAAACTCTACAGTTAAAATTAACTTATTTAATCATAAGAAAAATCACAGGACCACGCCGCTAACGCGGAACGGGTATACCCGCATGAATGCCACTAATCGGTAATATAGATATGGATCTACTACGCATCAATCAACATGCAATATCCTAATTAATCACCACTTAGATTTTCCAAATCCAATTCAATTTACAGAAATTATTCCTTTGGATTTTATTCCCGATTTCTTATTTCAAATCATTTGAAATACCTATCTAACCTTCTATATCAAAGTAGATTTCACTTCGGGATCTCAAATGAAATCGTTTGGAAATATGAATTCCAAAACATAACAATGCATACAGACAAGTATGCAACCAAATATCGTGCTCCCCATCGACAAGGCAAAGGGTACGCACCCAGCAACTCGATATATAAATGTGCACCTACCCCACATAGGAGCAGGCTACACCGACGGTGCACCTCCCACACATGGAGAGCATACACCGCCCTCTCACCCATACTTTTAGTCTCAGGGTTACCCGAATCTTTAGCCACATACTAAATCATTTCATATCCCGAAGTAGGGAAAATCATTTCATAACATAATAATCACAAGTACTTTCAAAATATAGTACTTCACATCAGTAATTCACACATATGATCAATCACTATTAATCACATAACCTTTGAGCTCGTACGTCTCAAAGAAGGGTGTTAAGCAAGAGAATACATTCTCTGCCACCAAACAGATACATCATTAATAGCAACTAATCAAATATGCGATGAACCACAATGTAACACATAATACATTTCAAAATCTCTTCGATAATATCGGGTTTAGGCCTCGAAATCCTTTCTGTTTTATAAAACTTTTTTATAAAACATTCCCTGTCCAAAATCGGGAATACATTTCTTTTCGCTTAAGAAAAATATATCATTTCACAATCATTCATTAAATTTGAAATGAACGCAACATCGCTAAACACCTTATCGTCAAATTGCGAAGTGTTTCACAAGGTGTTAGCACACAGATATCTTTACCCAACCCAATGCTAAATGTAAAGGCATATTCTGCTCATAAACTGGCCGAGCACCATCTAAACAATCAGTCAACCACAATCTATATCAACAACTAAGTAAATTTGGTTTAATCACATCACGTGTTCTGGTAAATTTAACCACCATTCATTCATCCAAATCTAATTAAAGATTTATTCAAACCCCAATTGGTTTCATCTCTAAAATTATTTCATATTGATTGTTCTATTTTTTGGAAATTAATCCTGCTTTTACGCGGGTTAAAGAACTAATGTCATTTAAACACAGTTCACGACAAACCCTAAATCCAATTTGATATTAAACACAAGGCTCTGAATAGAAAATCGTATCGGCTTATATTCAACATCAAATTCTGAAACCAACAAATATCGTGTTGGAAATAACGATATTAATATATCTTTCAAATTTCCACAACCATATCTGTATAATCACGAAACCCAACATCGAAATATTCCGAAGATAATTTCGATAAATCCATTCCAATTTATATATTGGAAATCTGGTTATTTAAAACCCATTTCAAATCCAATTTAATTATTTAAATAAATAAATTATTATTCTAGTTAATAACTAGTTCATTTCGATAAAAATCTATTTTTATCTTTTCAAATATGGGATTTTTCAGCCCAATTCTTTCCAAATCATTTATTATGATTTTACACAAATTATTATTATTTTTAATAGTTTTATCAAGGCCCGTACAGTCGATTTACAACAACGGCCATCGAACTGCAATTACAGCGACCTTTTCCAAATTTGACTTGGACATAATTCCAAATCCAACCGTTAGATTTCAAATTACTTATATTCGTTAGAAAGCTCTTTTTGATACGAACCCAACGGTTCCGGTTTTAGGAGAATTCGACGGTCGGATCTCCCGTAATGTTCGTTCGAAGTCAATGGTCGAAATTCGCGAACTGCCGCAGCGCGGTGCGTTCTATTCAGGCCATTATATATGTAATATATATATTATATATATTTCGTCGGTTTCCTTTTAAAACGTATTTTATAAATCATTTTAAATTCGTTTTCGAAACGATTACAACTTCATATTCAATTTCTAATCAAAATTGAATATTCCATATACACTACAATTTTATACAGTGTATATATATATTAAAAATTATATTTTTAACAATCAAATCATTTTCACATTTCATATATATATATATATATATATATATATATATATATATCGTTTTCATTTCATATATACATCATTTTCACATTTCATATATATATCGTTTTCATATTTCATATATATATCATTTTCACATTTCATATATATATATATATATCGTTTTCATTTCATATTTATCATTTTCATTTTTCATATATATAATATTTTCACTTTTTTCATATATATAATATTTTCACTTTTCAATATATACGATATTTTCACTTTCAATATATACGATATTTTCACTTTCAATACATACGATATTTTCATTTTCAATATATATTATATTTTCACTTTCAATATATACGATATTTTCACTTTCAATATATAATATATTTTCACTTCCAATATATACGATATTTTCACTTTCAATATATACGTTATAATATATATTTACATCGCATATTTTTTTTCATTTATCACATCACAATCACAATGCAATACAATCAAACAAGTCGTCCACGGTCTGTGGATGATGGGGAACAGTTCATATATGCAGTTATAAAATAAATAACTGTAACAGAAAATTTATAGTGAGAGAATTCTCACATTGGGATCCACTCAGTCAGTTTTTATCTGAATTTCTGAACAGTTTGAATTTAATTCTTCCCGAAATTCTAAATTGCTCTGTTTTGGTTCTGGTCCGTTCCATTCGTAGATCTCTTCTTCCCGATTCCAGTGTTTTTGAAATCGTTCAATTCTGTCAATGTGTGAGGAAGTTATGACGATATTTGCATTAATTACAAAACTGAAATAATTAATTATTTAATTAAATAAATTAAGGGGGTTAACCCTTATCTTCTTCATTTGAATTCCAGGAATATCGTCGCCCTTTCAAACCCAGGCTTGAAACTAGTGTTCCCTGTTTCGCGTTAACCAAGGCGGCGACGCCAGATCATCCCCCACCGCAAGGACGGCCTTTGACCCCTCTTCCATTGCCCCTTGCCTCGCCATGATCGGTGACCCCCTAAGCCCTAAAAATGGGTGTGAACAGGGACGCTTTGAGCTCCCAAATCGAGATATCCACGTCACCATTTCCGAGCTCCACCGTTGAGGTGAGAGAACCAAGGAGGGCTTCGTTTTTTTCTAAAGGAGTCTGGGATTTTATTGAATGACGGAGGAGATCAGAGGCGATTTTTGGAGGAGCGATTCTGTGCGTTAAGAGGAAGATGGCGGTGGGTTACGTATAAACGAATTGGGGCTAGGGTTTTATAAAGGGAAATTAATATATATATATATATTATTTTTATATTATTTAATTTCTAAATTAGGGTTTTTGCATTCGGATTCAAAATTAAACCCAACGACTGTCGCCCCTAGCGTAAAACCCCCATTCTGAACACAATGGGATATGTATCGTAAGCTGATTCGATCGTTTCGATCAGTTTTCATCAAAATCAAAATATAAATCTTTATATATTCAATTTAAACGCACATTTCAATTTGTCGGGGTCACATACTGTCTCTAAAAATTCTAGAAAAAATATTTCTAGCTTCGTATTGACGATACGGTCCGAAAAAAACTAATTTCATCAAATTCTGAGACCGTTTGAAAAATGGTCATTTTCCAGTCGATTAAAATCAACTAAAACAGGTCAAACGCATTTTCCTTTGCCACGCTCACATATTGAATCAGAAAATTATTAGTTTTGAAACCTAGCAATAACTTGACATCCTGGATCCAACAAAAGTGTTTTCGTAAAAAACCAAGATCGTTTGCAAAATTTCCATTTTTAAGGGCCAGAATTCCATAGCGACTATTCTGAAATTTCAACTGGGCATATCTTTTGATTCCCGCTATGAAAATTCAATTTTTCGGATTCGTTGGAAAGATATTCTCAATTAGATTCTAATATTTTTTGTTTCACCAAAATCCGGTTTATTTTGAATCCTGTGCAGTCATTTGAACTTTGAAATCGAATTATCGAACTACCGCGCCATTTTCAATTCCTTTTATAATTAAAATAAAATATTTATATTCTAATGACGATCTATATAATATATACATTCGATTCTATTCAAAATAAAATTTTCATTGTTATTATTTAAAATAATTCATTTTAAATATTCAAAATTCACCAAAATTGCCAAAATAAATTTTTTAAATTGGCTTAGAATTTCCGGGTTATTACAATCTCCCCAACTTAAAACTTTTCATCCCTGAAAAGGAACGAAGCTGAAAGTTGTTTAGCTAATCAAGTCAACTTTCATTATTTTCTTTACGGCTTAAGTTCTTCAACTTTTCAGTTTCTAAGAACCTTTCAAATTTTTCAAAAATTTGGCTAACACCCTAAATTTTCGAAAAATTTCGCCATAACTTCCCCTGCACCGGGGACTTTGGGATATTTCGTATAGCCTCCAATGGCCTTCTTCAACCCAAAAGAAAAAGAAAAAGCCAAGCGGCAAGCCAATCGGCTCATAAAATCATCCAAAACCCAAGAAATTAGTAAACATGTACCTATTTGTCGGGCAAACAATTTTATTCCTCTGCTCTAGCCTCCTTGCAATGACCTGTTCACACATATATATGTACATGCATGCATTTGCAATCAATTTTCAATACAATTCAATATTTGGTTCAATTTGGTCTAAATTCACCGTTCATTCACAAAATGGTTTAAATGAATAATCACACAACACAATCATCAATCAGTTAGTTGATTTAACATTTCAAACTCATAATTTTGATATATATTCAAAAGTCATATTCTAAAACCAGATTACATATATGATCACAAATACGTTATTTATAAACATATAACTCTCAACTCATTCTGGGGCATTACTAACCCCATCTCTAACGAGTCACTCATTCTATAATGCTACTGATTCTATCTCTAATGACGATTCTTTCATAGGATATTACTTGTAAAGACCCGCAAATTCCCACCCTTTGAATCGACCATAAACCACACAGGTCTGACCCAAAAAGTGAAAATCTACGAATACTTTAACTTTGGGCATACAACATATTAAAACAACAACAGAAGACTTTTATAACATATCATCATATAATGTTACATCAGAGTACAGAATATACATATCAGAGTACACTGGAATAAAATTACAGCGGAAGATAAATGCAAAAAATGTAATATACTGCAACGGAAGAACACAGCGGAAGACTCTCTATCTCTGGACACAGCTTTAAGCTTCAACCCAGAATCCTGTTTAATATATCTGCAAAAATAGCTACTCGACTGCCCGTGTGGAAAATATGGGCACCCGAGTTTGCCAGTGGACAAAACTACAGGTCAGTCATGGGACTGGTGTGAGAATTCTTAAACTAACCTTAATTAATAATAAGGCTAATCACAGGACCACGCCACTTTCGCGGAACGGGTTTTCTCCTATGGATTGCCAGTGCATGACTAAAGTAAATCGTTAAAATAACGCAATGCTTTTTAGAAAAATAAAACCATTATAAGACCCAAATCCCATCACACAATGCAACGCAAACCGGAGGATAGGGTTTTACCTTATAATGATCAAAAAATGCTTGATACGATAAACACGGTATTATATAATAATAGTGTGCAACCAATTTGAAGTACATCAAAGTAAATGTATTAATCCTAGACGGCATGAGTGCCCCATCCCACTATGTCGCCATATATAGGTATACAATCAAAACCGCGTGATGTCGTATTGGAAATTTGGGTTTCCATCTGAGTCAAGGCTAGGGAGGAGATCCTTACCGATTCGAGACACTCTAGCAATGCCCCAGGATTGGTACTCTGTCCAACCCTTGGATCCTGCAGGGCCGGTCCACACTTACTTTTGTGGATTGGCAATTCCTGAACACACGCTTCCCGGTCCTTTTGGACCTATACTACGGCCAGTAGCGACCGCATAAACCGAGGCCTCGAACAATCCAACAACCACAATGAATAAATGCCAGCGTTGGTAGGAATCGAACTCTGTACCCCTTGTATGCAAGTCACGTGTTCCAACCAAATGAGCTATTAAGTCTTTTTTTATTATCACAACTAAAAGACGATAGAAATGTACCATTAACATCGCTATTTATATCGCATAAAGAATGTCGAATAAAATGAATCACTAACATTGTCCATTTCTATCGCACTAAAAATGTCAATAAAAATGAATCACTAACATTGTCTACTTTTATCGCACTAAAATTGTCGATAAAAGTGAATCACTAACATTGTCTACTTTTATCGCAATTTTAGTGCGATAAAAGTAGACAATGTTAGTGATTCATTTTTATTGACATTTTTAGTGCGATAGAAATGGACAATGTTAGTGATTCATTTTATTCGACATTCTTTATGCGATATAAATAGCGATGTTAATGGTACATTTCTATCGTCTTTTAGTTGTGATAATAAAAAAAGACTTAATAGCTCATTTGGTTGGAACACGTGACTTGCATACAAGGGGTACAGAGTTCGATTCCTACCAGCGCTGGCATTTATTCATTGTGGTTGTTGGATTGTTCGAGGCCTCGGTTTATGCGGTCGCTACTGGCCGTAGTATAGGTCCAAAAGGACCGGGAAGCGTGTGTTCAGGAATTGCCAATCCACAAAAGTAAGTGTGGACCGGCCCTGCAGGATCCAAGGGTTGGACAGAGTACCAATCCTGGGGCATTGCTAGAGTGTCTCGAATCGGTAAGGATCTCCTCCCTAGCCTTGACTCAGATGGAAACCCAAATTTCCAATACGACATCACGCGGTTTTGATTGTATACCTATATATGGCGACATAGTGGGATGGGGCACTCATGCCGTCTAGGATTAATACATTTACTTTGATGTACTTCAAATTGGTTGCACACTATTATTATATAATACCGTGTTTATCGTATCAAGCATTTTTTGATCATTATAAGGTAAAATCCTATCCTCCGGTTTGCGTTGCATTGTGTGATGGGATTTGGGTCTTATAATGGTTTCATTTTTCTAAAAAGCATTGCGTTATTTTAACGATTTACTTTAGTCATGCACTGGCAATCCATAGGAGAAAACCCGTTCCGTGAAAGTGGCGTGGTCCTGTGATTAGCCTTATTATTAATTAAGGTTAGTTTAAGAATTCTCACACCAGTCCCATGACTGACCTGTAGTTTTGTCCACTGGCAAACTCGGGTGCCCATATTTTCCACACGGGCAGTCGAGTAGCTATTTTTGCAGATATATTAAACAGGATTCTGGGTTGAAGCTTAAAGCTGTGTCCAGAGATAGAGAGTCTTCCGCTGTGTTCTTCCGTTGCAGTATATTACATTTTTTGCATTTATCTTCCGCTGTAATTTTATTCCAGTGTACTCTGATATGTATATTCTGTACTCTGATGTAACATTATATGATGATATGTTATAAAAGTCTTCTGTTGTTGTTTTAATATGTTGTATGCCCAAAGTTAAAGTATTCGTAGATTTTCACTTTTTGGGTCAGACCTGTGTGGTTTATGGTCGATTCAAATGGTGGGAATTTGCGGGTCTTTACAGTTGGTATCAGAGCTGGTTAGAGAATGTGATAGGGGGTTCTCGCTTGGCTGTTTGGTGGCGAGCAGGAGACTCTTACCCCTACACATCCCAATGGGAAGATTGGGTTGGTTGTTGCAGTCGAGAGGCTGGCCGTAAAATTAGTTCTGAGGTATCACTGTATGTCACGGTGGGAGGTTAGCCCACTGCCTGATGGTTGCAAAGCCTAGGGTCGTTACATTACTAATCCTACCTCTGATGAGTCCTTCTATTCTGTTCTAACGAGTTGTAAACCAAATATTTGAGTTTAGCCAAAGCTCTGATACCAGCTGTAACGACACGGATTTCGCTCGGACCTAATCGATCGCTAAATCGACCAAGACCGTTCGAATCCCGCATATGCTAACTCTGGGTATACAACACATTAGAACAAATAACAGAAGACATTTATAAACATCATAATAATGTTACATCAGAGTACAGAATATTAGAGTATGTCGAAATATAACAATACAACGGAGGATGATTTACAATAAATGCACAGCGGAAATATAAAATAAAACAGCCGAAGACGATGAATGCACTGGACACAGCTTTAAGCTTCAATCCAGAATCCTGCTCAAAATAAGTATCTACAAAACAAACTACTCGACTGCCCGTGTGGAAAATAGGGGCACCCGAGTTTGCAAGGGAAAACCAAACTATAGGTCAGTCACGGGACGGGTGTGAGAAACTCTACAGTTAAAATTAACTTATTTAGTCATAAGACAAATCACAGGACCATGCCGCTAACGCGGAACGGGTTTACCCCCATGAATACTAGTGTATAAACAACAATCGGTAATATAGATATGGATCTACTATGCATCAATCAACATGCAATATCCCAATCTACCCATTTAGATTAATCACCACTTAGATTTTCCAAATCCAATTCAATTTACAGAAATTATTCCTTTGGATTTTATTCCCGATCTCTTATTTCAAATCATTTGAAATACCTATCTAACTTTCTATATCAAAGTAGATTTCACTTCGGGATCTCAAATCAAATCGTTTGGAAATATGAATTCCACAACATAGCAATGCATATAGACAAGTACGCAACCAAATATCGGGCTCCCCATCGACAAGGCAAAGGGTACGCACCCAGCAACTCGATATATAAATGTGCACCAACCCCACATAGGAGCAGGCTACAACGATGATGCACCTCCCATACATGGAGAGCGTACACCGCCCTCTCACCCATACTTTTAGTCTCAGGGTTACCCGAATCTATAGCCACATACTAAATCATTTCGTATCCCGAAGTAGGGAAAATCATTTCACAACATAATAATCACAAGTACTTTCAAAATATAGCACTTCACATAGTAATTCACACATATGATCAGTCACTATTAATCACATAACCTTTGAGCTCGTACGTCTCAAAGAAGGGTGTTAAGCAAGAGAATACATTCTCCGCCACCAAACAGATACATCATAAATAGCAACTAATCAAATATGTGACGAACCACAATGTAACACATAATACATTTCAAAATCTCTTCGATAGTATCGGGTTTAGGCCTCGAAATCCTTTCTATTTTATAAAACATTTTTATGAAACATTCCCTGTCCAAAATCGGGAATACATTTCTTTTCACTTAAGAAAAATATATCATTTCACAATCATTCATTAAATTTGAAATGAACACAACATCGCTAAACACATTATCATCAAATCGTGAAGTGTTTCACAAGGTGTTAGCACACAGATATCTTTACCCAACCCAATGCTAAATGTATAGGCATATTCTGCTCATAAACTGGTCGAGCACCATCCAAACAATTAATCAACCACAATCAATATCAACAACTAAGTAAATTTGGTTGAATCACATCACATGTTTTAGTAAATTTAATCACCATTCATTCATCCAAATCTAATTAAAGATTTATTCAAACCCCAATTGGTTTCATCTCTAAAATCATTTCATATTGATTGTTCTACTTTTTGGAAATTAATCCTGCATTTACGCGAGTTAAAGAACTAATGTCATTTAAACACAGTTCACGACAAAACCTAAGTCCAATTTGATATTAAACACAAGGCTCTGAATAGAAAATAGTATCGGCTTATATTCAACATCAAATTCTGAAACCAACAAATATCGTATTGGAAATAATGATATTAATATATCTTTCAAATTTCCACAACCATATCTGTATAATCATGAAATCCAACATCGAAATATTCCGAAGATAATTTCGATACAAATCCATTCCAATTCATATACTAGAAATTCTAGTTATTTAAAACCCATTTCAAATCCAATTTATTTATTTAAAAATAAATAAATTATTATTCTAGTTAATAACTAGTTCATTTCGATAAAAATCTATTTTTATCTTTTCAAATATGGGATTTTTCAGCCCAATTCTTTCTAAATCATTTATTATGATTTTACACAAATTATTGATATTTTTAATAATTTTATCAAGGCCCGTACAGTCAATTTTCATCAACAGCCTTCGAACTGCACTTACAGTGACCTTTTCCAAATTTGATTTGGACATACTTCCAAATCCAACCGTTAGATTTCAAATTTCTCATATTCGTTAGAAAGCTCTTTTCGGTACGAACCCAATGGTTCCACTTTTAGGAGAATTCGACGGTCGGATCTCCCGTAATGTCCGTTTGAAGTCAATGGTCGAAATTCGTGAACTGCCGCAGCGCGGCGCGTTCTATTCAGGCCATTATATATATAATATATATATATATATATATATATTTCATCGGTTTCCTTTTAAAACGCATTTTATAAATCGTTTTAAATTCATTTTCGAAACGATTTCAACTTCATATTCAATTTCTAATCAAAATTGAATATTCCATATACACGACAATTTTATACAGTGTATATATGTGTTAAAAATAATATTTTTAACAATCAAATCATTTTCACATTTCATATATATATATATATCATTTTCATTTCATATATACATCGTTTTCACATTTCATATATATATATCGTTTTCATATTTCATATATATATCGTTTTCACATTTCATATATATATCGTTTTCATTTCATATATATCGTTTTCATTTTTCATATATATAATATTCTCACTTTTCATATATATAATATTTTCACTTTCCATATATATATTATTTTCACTTTTCAATATATACGATATTTTCACTTTCAATATATACGTTATTTTCACTTTCAATATATACGGTATTTTCACTTTCAATATATACGATATTTTCACTTTCAATATATACGATATTTTCACTTTTCATATATATACGATATTTTCATTTTCAATATATAATATATTTTCACTTTCAATATATACGATATTTTCACTTTAAATATATAATATATTTTCACTTTCAATATATACGAGATTTTCACCTTCAATACATACGATATAATATATATTTACATCGCATGTATTTTTTTCATTTATCCCATCACAATCACAATGCAATACAATCAAACAAGACGTCCACGGTATGTGGACGATGGGGAACAGTTCATATATGCAGTTATAAAATAAATAGCTGTACAAGAAAATTTATAGTGAGAAAATTCTCACATTGGGATCCACTCCGTCAGTTTTTATCTGAATTTCTGAATGGTTTGGATTTAATTCTTCCCGAAATTCTAAAGTGCTCTGTTTTGGTTCTGGTCCATTCCATCGCGTAGATCTCGTCTTCCCGATTCCAGTGTTTCTGAAATCGTTCAATTCTGTCAACGTATAAGGAAGTTATAACGATATTTGCATTAATTACAAAAACGAAATAAGTAATTATTTAATTAAATAAATTAAGGGGGTTAACCCTTATCTTCTTCATTTGAATTCCAGGAACTTCGTCGCCCTTTCAAACCTAGGCTTGAAACTAGGGTTCGCTGTTTCGCGTTAACCAAGGCGGCGGCGCCAGATCATCCCCCACCGCAAGGACGGCCTTTAACCCCTCTTCCATCGCCCCTTGTCTCGCCGTGATCGGTGACCCCCCAAGCCCTAAAAATGGGTACGAACAGGGACGCTTTGAGCTCCCAAATCGAGATATCCGCGTCACCATTTCCGATCTCCACCGTTGAGGTGAGAGATCCAAGGAGGGCTTCGTTTTTTTCTTAAGGAGCCAGGGATTTTATTGAATGACGGAGCAGATCGGAGGCGATTTTTGGAGGAGCGATTCTGTGCATTAAGAGGAAGATGGCGACGGGTTACGTATAAACAAATTGGGGCTAGGGTTTTATAAAGGGAAGTCAATATATATATATATATATATATTGTTTTTAAATTATTTAATTTCTAAATTAGGGTTTTTGCATTCAGATTCAAAATCAAACCCAACGACTGTCGCTCCTAGCGTAATACCTCCATTCTGAAGACAATGAGATATGTATCGTAAGCTGATTCGATCGTTTTGATCAGTTTTCGTCAAAATCAAAATATAAATCATTATATATTCAATTTAAATGCACATTTCAATTTATCGGGGCCACATACTGTCTCTAAAAATTCAAGAAAAATTATTTCTAGCTTTGTATTGACGATACGGTCTTAACAAAACTAATTTCGTCAAATTCTGAGACCGTTTGAAAAATGGCCATTAATCAGTCGATTATAATCAACTGAAACAGGTCAAACGCATTTTCCTTTGCCACGCTCAAATATTGAATCAGAAAATTACGAATTTTGAAATCTAGCAATAACTTGGCATCCCAGATCCAACAAAAGTGGTTTCATCGAAAACCAAGGTCGTTTGCAAAATTTCCATTTTTAAGGGCCAGAATTCCACAGCGACTTTTCTGAAATTTCAACTGGGCATATCTTTTGATTCCCGCTATGAAAATTCAATTTTTCGGATTTGTTGGAAAGATATTCTCAATTAGATTCTAATATTTTTGGTTTCACCAAAATCCGGTTTATTTCGAATCCTGTACAGTCATTTGAACTTTGAAATCGAATTGTCGAACTACCGCGCCATTTTCAATTCCTTTTATAATTAAAATAAAATATTTATATTCTAAGGGCGATCTATATAATATATACGTTCGATTCTATTCAAAATAAATTTTTCGTCATTATTATTTAAAATAATTCATTTTAAATATTCAAAATTCAACAAAATTGCAAAAATAAAAAATTTAAATTGGCTCAGAATTTCTGGGTTATTACAATCTCCCCCACTTAGCACATTTCGTCCCTGAAAAGGAACGAAGCTGAAAATTGTTTAACTAATCAAATCAACATTCTTTATTTTCTTTATGGCTTAAGTTAACTTTTCAGTTTCTGAGAACCTTTCAAATTTTTCAAAAATTTGGCTAACACCCTAAATTTTCGAAAAAGTTCGCTATAACCTCCCCTGCACCGGGGACTTCGGGATATTTCATATAGCCTCCAATGGCATTCTTCAACCCAAAAGAAAAAGAAAAGGCCAAGCGGCTAGTCAATCGGCTCATAAAATCATCCAAAACCCAAGAAATTAGTAAACATGTTCCTATTTGTTGGGCAAACAATTTTATTCCTCTGCTCTAGCCTCCTTGCAATGACTTGTTCGCACATATATATGTACATGCATGCATTTGCAATCAATTTTCAATACAATTCAATTTTTGGTTCAATTTGGTCTAAATTCACCGTTCACTCACAAAATGGTTTAAATGAATAATCACACAACACAATCATCAATCAGTTAGTTGATTTAACATTTCAAACTCATAATTTTGATATATATTCAAAAGTCATATTCTAAAACCAGATTATATATATGATCACAAATACGTTATTTATAAACATATAACTCACAACTCATTCTGGGGCATACCTAACCCCATCTCTGACGAGTCACTCATTCGATAATGCTACTGATTCTATCTTTAATGAGGATTATTTCATAGGATATTACTAATCCTACCTCTGATGTGTCCTTCTATTCTGTTCTAACAAGTTGTACCCCAAAGATTTGAGTTTAACCAAAGCTTTGATACCAGTTGTAACGACACGGATTTCGCTCGGATTTAATCGATCGCTAAATCGACCAAGACCGTTCGAATCCCGCATACGCTAACTCTGGGTATACAACACATCAGAACAAATAACAGAAGACATTTATAAACATCATAATAATGTTACATCAGAGTACAGAATATCAGAGTATGTCGAAATGTAACAATACAGCGGAAGATGATTTTATAATAAATGCACAGCGGAAATATAAAATAACACAGCGGAAGACGATGAACACACTGGACACAGCTTTAAGCTTCAATCCAGAATCCTGCTCAAAATAAGTATCTGTAAAACAAACTACTCGACTGCCCGTGTGGAAAATAGGGGCACCCGAGTTTGCAAGGGAAAACCAAACTATAGGTCAGTCATGGGACTGGTGTGAGAAACTCTACAGTTAAAATTAACTTATCTAGTCATAAGATAAATCACAGGACCACGCCGCTGACACGGAACGAGTTTACCCCCATGAATGCCAGTGTATAAACAACAATCGGTAATATAGATATGGATCTACTATGCATCAATCAACATGCAATATCCCAATCTACCCATTTAGATTAATCACCACTTAGATTTTCCAAATCCAATTCAATTTACAGAAATCATTCCTTTGGATTTTATTACCGATTTCTTATTTCAAATCATTTGAAATACCTATCTAACTTTCTATATCAAAGTAGATTTCACTTCGGGATCTCAAATCAAATCTTTTGGAAATATGAATTCCAAAACATAACAATGCATACAGACAAGTATACAACCAAATATTGTGCTCCCCATCGACAAGGCAAAGGGTACGCACCCAGCAACTCGATATATAAGGGTGCACCTACCCCATATAGGAGCAGGCTACACTGACGATGCACCTCCCACACATGGAGAGCATACACCGCCCTCTCACCCACAATTTTGGTCTCAGGGTTACCCGAATCTTTAGCCACATACTAAATCATTTCATATCCCGAAGTAGGGAAAATCATTTCACAACATAATAATCACAAGTACTTTCAAAATATAGTACTTCACATCAGTAATTCACACATATGATCAGTCACTATTAATCACATAACCTTTGAGCTCGTACGTCTCAAAGAAGGGTGTTAAGCAAGAGAATAAATTCTCCGCCACCAAACAGATACATCATTAATAGCAACAAATCAAATATGTGATGAACCACAATGTAACACATAATACATTTCAAAATCTCTTCGATAATATCGGGTTTAGGCCTCGAAATCCTTTCTGTTTTATAAAACATTTTTATAAAACATTCCCTGTCCAAAATCGGGAATACATTTCTTTTCACTTAAGAAAAATATATCATTTCACAATCATTCATTAAATTTGAAATGAACACAACATAGCTAAATACCTTATCGTCAAATTGTGAAGTGTTTCACAAGGTGTTAGCACACAGATATCTTTACCCAACCCAATGCTAAATGTAAAGGCATATTCTGCTCATAAACTGGTCGAGCACCATCCAAACAATCAATCAACCACAATTAATATCAACAACTAAGTAAATTTGGTTTAATCACATCACATGTTTTAGTAAATTTAATCACCATTCATTCATCCAAATCTAATTAAAGATTTATTCAAACCCCAATTGGTTTCATCTCTAAAATCATTTCATATTGATTGTTCTAATTTTTGGAAATTAATCCTGCTTTTACGCGGGTTAAAGTACTAATGTCATTTAAACACAGTTCACGACAAACCCTAAATCCAATTTGATATTAAACACAAGGCTCTAAATAGAAAATAGTATCGGCTTATATTCAACATCAAATTCTGAAATCAACAAATATCGTATTGGAAATAACGATATTAATATATCTTTCAAATTTCCACAGCCATATCTGTATAATCACGAAATCCAACATCGAAATATTCCGAAGATAATTTCGATTCAAATCCATTCTAATTCGTATATTGGAAATTCTGGTTATTTAAAACCCATTTCAAATCCAATTTATTTATTTAAAAATAAATAAATTACTATTCTAGTTAATAACTAGTTCATTTCGATACAAATCTATTTTTATCTTTTCAAATATGGAATTTTTCAGCCCAATTCTTTCCAAATCATTTATTATGATTTTACACAAATTATTGATATTTTTAATAATTTTATCAAGGCCCGTACAGCCGATTTCCATCAACGGCCTACGAACTGCACTTACAGCGACCTTTTCCAAATTTGATTTGGACATAATTCCAAATCCAACCGTTAGATTTCAAATTACTCATATTCATTATAAAGCTCTTTTCGATACAAACCCAACGGTTCCAGTTTTAGGAGAATTCGACGGCCGGATCTCCCGTAATGTCCGTTCGAAGTCAATGGTCGAAATTCGCGAACTGCCGCAGCGCGGCGCGTTCTATTCAAGCCATTATATATATAATATATATATTATATATTTCGTCGGTTTCCTTTTAAAACGTATTTTATAAATTGTTTTAAATTCGTTTTCGAAACGATTTCAACTTCATATTCAATTTCTAATCAAAATTGAATATTCCATATACACGACAATTTTATACAGTGTATATATATTAAAAATTATATTTTTAACAATCAAATCATTTTCACATTTCATATATATATATATATCGTTTTCATTTCATATATATCGTTTATAGTTTTAATATATATAATATTCTCACTTTTCATATGTATAATATTTTCACTTTTCATATATATAATATTTTCACTTTCAATATATACGATATTTTCACTTTCAATATATACGATATTTTCACTTTCAATATATACGATATTTTCACTTTTCATATATATACGATATTTTCATTTTCAATATATAATATATTTTCACTTTCGATATATACGATATTTTCACATTCAATATATAATATATTTTCACTTTCAATATATACGATATTTTCACTTTCAATATATATGATATAATATATATTTACATCGCATGTATTTTTTCCATTTATCACATCACAATCACAATGCAATACAATCAAACAAGTCGTCCACGGTTTGTGGACGATGGGGAGCAGTTCATATATGCAGTTATAAAATAAATAGCTGTACAAGAAAATTTATAGTGAGAAAATTCTCACATTGGGATCCACTCCGTCAGTTTTTATCTGAATTTCTGAACGGTTTGGATTTAATACTTCCCGAAATTCTAAAGTGCTCTGTTTGGGTTCTGGTCCGTTCCATCGCGTAGATCTCGTCTTCTCGATTCCCATGTTTCTGAAATCGTTCAATTCTGTCAATGTATGAGGAAGTTACGACGATATTTGCATTAATTACAAAAACAAAATAATTAATTATTTAATTAAATAAATTAAGGGGGTTAACCCTTATCTTCTTCATTTGAATTCCAGGAACGTCGTCGCCCTTTCAAACCCAGGCTTGAAACTAGGGTTCCCTGTTTCACGTTAACCAAGGCGGCGGTGCCAGATCATCCCCCACCGCAAGGAGGGCCTCTGACCCCTCTTCCATCACCCCTTGCCTCGCCGTGATCGGTGACCCCCCAAGCCTTAAATATGGGTGCGAACAGGGACGCTTTGAGCTCCCAAATCGAGATATCCGCGTCACCATTTCCGATCTCCACCGTTGAGGTGAGAGATCCAAGAGGGCTTCATTTTTTTCTTAAGGAGCCTGGGATTTTATTGAATGACGAAGGAGATCGAAGGCGATTTTAGGAGGAGCGATTCTGTGCGTTAAGAGGAAGATGGTGGCGCGTTACGTATAAACAAATTGGGGCTTGGGTTTTATAAAGGGAAATTAATATATATATATATATATATTATTTTTATATTATTTAATTTCTAAATTAGGGTTTTTGCAATCAGATTCAAAATCAAACCCAACGACTGTCGCCCCTAGTGCAATACCCCCATTCTGAACACAATGGGATATGTATCGTAAGCTTATTCGATCGTTTCAGTAAGTTTTCATCAAAATCAAAATATAAATTTTTATATATTCAATTTAAATGCACATTTCAATTTATCGGGGCCACATAAAGTCTCTAAAAATTCCAGAAAAATTATTTCTAGCTTCGTATTGATGATACGGTCGTAATTAAACTAATTTCATCAAATTCTGAGACCGTTTGAAAAATGGCCATTTTCCAGTCGATTAAAATCAACTGAAACAGGTCAAACGCTTTTTCCTTTGCCATGCTCATATATTGAATCAGAAAATTACGAATTTTGAAACCTAGTAATAACTTGACATCCCGAATCCAACAAAAGTGGTTTCGTCGAAAACCGAGACCGTTTGCAAAATTTCCTTTTTTAAGGGCCAGAATTCCAT
The DNA here is from genome assembly GCA_030737875.1 of Allium sativum. Lineage (NCBI taxonomy): Eukaryota > Viridiplantae > Streptophyta > Magnoliopsida > Asparagales > Amaryllidaceae > Allium > Allium sativum. The sequence continues at coordinate 836,361,031 of CM060918.1, read as the reverse complement.
AGCGACTATTCTAAAATTTCAACTGGGCATATCTTTTGATTCCTGCTATGAAAATTCAATTTTTCCGATTCGTTGGAAAGATATTCTCAATTAGATTCTAATATTCTTGGTTTCACCAAAATCCGGTTTATTTTGAATCCTGTACAGTCATTTGAACTTTGAAATCGAATTATCGAACTACCGCGCCATTTTCAATTCCTTTTATATTTAAAATAAAATATTTATATTCTAACAACGATCTATATAACATATACGTTCGATTCTATCCAAAATAAATTTTTCGTCGTTATTATTTAAAATTATTCATTTTAAATATTCAAAATTCACCAAAATTGCCAAAATAAAATTTTTAAATTGGCTCAGAATTTCCGGGTTATTACGATCTCCCCCACTTAAAACTTTTCGTCCCTAAAAGGGAACGAAGCTGAAAGTTGTTTAACTAATCAACTCAACTTTCATTATTTTCTTTACGGCTTAAGTTCTTTAACTTTTCAGTTTCTAAGAACCTTTCAAAATTTACAAAAATTTGGCTAACACCCTAAATTTTCAAAAAATTTCGCCATAACCTCCCCTGCACCGGGGACTTCCGGATATTTCATATAGCCTCGCATGGACTTCTTCAACCCAAAAGAAAAAGAAAAAGCCAAGCGGCAATCAGCTCATAAAATCATCCAAAACCCAAGAAATTAATTAACATGTACCTATTTGTCGGGCAAACAATTTTATTTCTCTGCTCTAGCCTCCTTGCAATGACCTGTTCACACATATATATGTACATGCATGCATTTGCAATCAATTTTCAATACAATTCAATATTTGGTTCAATTTGGTCTAAAATCACCGTTCATTCACAAAATGGTTTAAATGAATAAACACACAACACAATCATCAATCAGTTAGTTGATTTAACATTTCAAACTCATAATTTTGATATATATTCAAAAGTCATATTCTAAAACCAGATTATATATATGATCACAAATACGTTATTTATAAACATATAACTCTCAACTCATTCTGGGGCATTACTAACCCAATCTCTAACGAGTCACTCATTCTATAATGCTACTGATTCTATCTTTAATGAGGATTATTTCATAGGATATTACTAATCCTACCTCTGATGAGTCCTTCTATTCTGTTCTAACAAGTTGTACCCCAAAGATTTGAGTTTAACCAAAGCTCTGATACCAGTTGTAACTACACGGATTTCGCTCGGACCTAATCGATCGCTAAATCGACCAAGACCGTTCGAATCCCGCATACGCTAACTCTGGGTATACAACACATCAGAACAAATAACAGAAGACATTTATAAACATCATAATAATGTTACATCAGAGTACAGAATATCAGAGTATGTCGAAATATAACAATACAGCGGAAGATGATTTTACAAATGCACAGCGGAAATATAAAATAACACAGCGGAAGACGATGAACACACTGGACACAACTTTAAACTTCAATCCAGAATCCTGCTCAAAATAAGTATCTGCAAAACAAACTACTCGACTACCCGTATGGAAAATAGGGGCACCCGAGTTTGCAAGGGAAAATCAAACTACAGGTCAGTCATGGGACTGGTGTGAGAAACTCTACAGTTAAAATTAACTTATCTAGTCATAAGATAAATCACAGGACCACGCCGCTTACACGGAACGGGTTTACCCCCATGAATGCCAGTGTATAAACAACAATCGGTAATATAGATATGGATCTACTATGCATCAATCAACATGCAATATCCCAATCTACCCATTTAGATTAATCACCACTTAGATTTTCCAAATCCAATTCAATTTACAGAAATTATTCCTTTGGATTTTTTCCCGGTTTTTATTTCAAATCATTTGAAATACCTATCTAACTTTCTATATCAAAGTAAATTTCACTTCGGGATCTCAAATAAAATCTTTTGGAAATATGAATTCCAAAACATAACAATGCATACAGACAAGTATGCAACCAAATATCGTGCTCCTCATCGACAAGGCAAAGGGTACGCACCCAGCAACTCGATATATAAATGTGCCCCTACCCCACATAGGAGCAGGCTAGACCGACGATGCACCTCCCACACATGGAGAGCATACACCGCCTTCTCACCCATAATTTTTGTCTCAAGGTTACCCGAATCTTTAGCCACATACTAAATCATTTCATATCCCGAAGTAGGGAAAATCATTTCACAACATAATAATCACAAGTACTTTCAAAATATAGTACTTCACATCAGTAATTCACACATATGATCAGTCACTTTTAATCACATAACCTTTGAGCTCGTACGTCTCAAAGAATGGTGTTAAGAAAGAGAATAAATTCTCCGCCACCAAACAGATACATCATTAATAGCAACAAATCAAATATGTGATGAACCACAATGTAACACATAATACATTTCAAAATCTCTTCGATAATATCGGGTTTAGGCCTCGAAATCCTTTCTGTTTTATAAAACATTTTTATAAAACATTCCCTGCCCAAAATCGGGAATACATTTCTTTTCACTTAAGAAAAATATATCATTTCACAATCATTCATTAAATTTGAAATGAACACAACATCGCTAAATACCTTATCGTCAAATTGGGAAGTGTTTCACAAGGTGTTAGCACACAGATATCTTTACCCAACCCAATGCTAAATGTAAAGGCATATTCTGCTCATAAACTGGTCGAGCACCATCCAAACAATCAATCAACCACAATCAATATCAACAACTAAGTAAATTTGGTTTAATCACATCACATGTTTTAGTAAATTTAATCACCATTCATTCTTCCGAATCTAATTAAAGATCTATTCAAACCCCAATTGGTTTCATCTCTAAAATCATTTCATATTGATTTTTCTACTTTTTGGAAATTAATCCTGCTTTTACGCGGGTTAAAGAACTAATGTCATTTAAACACAGTTCACGACAAACACTAAATCCAATTTGATATTAAACACAAGGCTATAATAGAAAATAGTATCGGCTTATATTCAACATCAAATTTTGAAATCAACAAATACCGTATTGGAAATAACGATATTAATATATCTTTCAAATTTCCACAACCATATCTGTATAATCACGAAATCCAACATCGAAATATTCCAAAGATAATTTCGATTCAAATCCATTTCAATTCATATATTGGAAATTCTGGTTATTTAAAACCCATTTCAAATCCAATTTATTTATTTAAAAATAAATAAATTATTATTCTAGTTAATAACTAGTTCATTTCGATAAAAATCTATTTTTATCTTTTCAAATATGGATTTTTTTCAGCCCAATTCTTTCCAAATCATTTATTATGATTTTACACAAATTATTGATATTTTTAATAATTTTATCAAGGCCCGTACAGCCGATTTCCATCAACGGCCTACGAACTGCACTTACAGCGACCTTTTCCAAATTTGATTTGGACATAATTCCAAATCCAACCGTTAGATTTTAAATTACTCGTATTCATTAGAAAGCTCTTTTCGAGACAAACCCAACGGTTCCAGTTTTAGGAGAATTCGACGGTCGGATCTCCCGTAATGTCCGCTCGAAGTCAATGGTCGAAATTCGCGAACTGCCGCAGCGCGGCGCGTTCTACACAGGCCATTATATATATAATATATATATTATGTATATTTCGTCGGTTTCCTTTTAAAACGTATTTTATAAATCATTTTAAATTCGTTTTCGAAACGATTTCAACTTCATATTCAATTTCTAGTCAAAATTGAATATTCCATATATACGACAATTTTATACAGTGTGTATATATATATGTTAAAAATTATATTTTTAACAATCAAATCATTTTCACATTTCATATATATATATATATCGTTTTCATTTCATAAATATCGTTTATAGTTTTCATATATATATATATATATAATATTCTCACTTTTCATGTATATAATATTTTCACTTTTCATATATATAATATTTTCACTTTCAATATATACGATATTTTCACTTTCAATATATACGATATTTTCACTTTCAATATATACGATATTTTCACTTTTCATATATATACGATATTTTCACTTTTCATATATACGCGATATTTTAATTTTCAATATATAATATATTTTCACTTTCAATATATACGATATTTTCACTTTCAATATATAATATATTTTCACTTTCAATATACACGATATTTTCACTTTCAATATATACGATATAATATATATTTACATCGCATGTATTTTTTCCATTTATCACATCACAATCACAATGCGATACAATCAAACAAGTCGTCCACGGTCTGTGGACGATGGGGAACAGTTCATATATGCAGTTATAAAATAAATAGTTGTACAAGAAAATTTATAGTGAGAGAATTCTCACATTGGGATCCACTCCGTCAGTTTTTATCTGAATTTCTAAACAGTTTGGATTTAATACTTCCCGAAATTCTAAATTGCTCTATTTTGGTTCTGGACCGTTCCATCGCGTAGATCTCGTCTTCCCGATTCCCGTGCTTCTGAAATCGTTCAATTCTGTCAATGTATGAGGAAGTTATGATGATATTTGCATTAATTACAAAAACGAAATAATTAATTATTTAATTAAATAAATTAAGGGGGTTAACCCTTATCTTCTTCATTTGAATTCCAGGAACGTCGTCGCCCTTTCAAACCCAGGCTTGAAACTAGGGTTCCCTGTTTCACGTTAACCAAGGCGGCGGCGCCAGATCATCCCCCACCGCAAGGACAACCTCTGACCCCTCTTCCATCGCCCTTGCCTCGCCGTGATCGGTGACCCCCCAAGCCTTAAATATGGGTACGAATAGGGATGCTTTGAGCTCCCAAATTGAGATATCCGCGTCACCATTTCCGATCTCCACCGTTGAGGTGAGAGATCCAAGGAGGGCTTCGTTTTTTTCTTAAGGAGCCTGGGATTTTATTGAATGACGAAGGAGATCGAAGGCGATTTTAGGAGGAGCGATTCTGTGCGTTAAGAGGAAGATGGTGGCGGGTTACGTATAAAAAAATTGGGGCTTGGGTTTTATAAAGGGAAATTAATATATATACATATATATTATTTTTATATTATTTAATTTCTAAATTAGGGTTTTTGCAATCAGATTCAAAATCAAACTCAACGACTGTCGCCCCAAGCGTAATACCCCCATTCTGAACACAATGGGATATGTATCGTAAGCTGATTCGATCGTTTCGATCAGTTTTCGTCAAAATCAAAATATAAATTTTTATATATTCAATTTAAATGCACATTTCAATTTATCGGGGCCACATACAGTCTCTAAAAATTCCAGAAAAATTATTTTTAGCTTCGTATTGACGATACGGTCGTAATAAAACTAATTTCGTCAAATTCTGAGACCGTTTGAAAAATGGCCATTTTCCAGTCGATTAAAATCAACTGAAACATGTCAAACGCGTTTTCCTTTGCCATGCTCATATATTTAATCAGAAAATTACGAATTTCGAAACCTAGCAATAACTTGACATTCCGAATCCAACAAAAGTGGTTTCGTCGAAAACCGAGACCGTTTGCAAAATTTCCTTTTTTAAGGGCCAGAATTCCATAGCGACTATTCTGAAATTTCAACTGGGCATATCTTTTGATTCCCGCTATGAAAATTCAATTTTTCAGATTCGTTGGAAAGATATTCTCAATTAGATTCTAATATTTTTGGTTTCACCAAAATCAGGTTTATTTTGAATCATGTACAGTCATTTGAACTTTGAAATCGAATTATCGAACTACCGCGCCATTTTCAATTCGTTTTATAATTAAAATAAAATATTTATATTCTAACGACGATCTATATAATATATGCCTTCGATTCTATCCAAAATAAATTTTTCGTCGTTATTATTTAAAATAATTCATTTTAAATATTCAAAATTCACCAAAATTGCCAAAATAAAATTTTTAAATTGGCTCAGAGTTTCTGGGTTATTACAATCTCCCCCACTTAAAACTTTTCGTCCCTAAAAGGGAACGAAGCTGAAAGTTGTTTAACTAATCAACTCAACTTTCATTATTTTCTTTACGGCTTAAGTTCTTCAACTTTTCAGTTTCTAAGAACCTTTCAAAATTTTCAAAAATTTGGCTAACACCCTAAATTTTCGAAAAATTTCGCCATAACCTCCGCTGCACCGGGGACTTCCGGATATTTCATATAGCCTCCCATGGCCTTCTTCAACCCAAAAGAAAAAGAAAAAGCCAAGAGGCAAGCCAATCAGCTCATAAAATCATCCAAAACCCAAGAAATTAATAAACATGTACCTATTTGTCGGGCAAACAATTTTTTTCCTCTGCTCTAGCCTCCTTGCAATGACCTGTTCGCACATATATATGTACATGCATGCATTTGCAATCAATTTTCAATACAATTCAATATTTGGTTCAATTTGGTCTAAATTCACCGTTCATTCACAAAATGGTTTAAATGAATAAACACACAACACAATCATCAATCAGTTAGTTGATTTAACATTTCAAACTCATAATTTTGATATATATTCAAAAGTCATATTCTAAAACCAGATTATATATATGATCACAAATACGTTATTTATAAACATATAACTCTCAACTCATTCTGGGGCATTACTAACCCCATCTCTAACGAGTCACTCATTCTATAATGCTACTGATTCTATCTTTAATGAGGATTATTTCATAGGATATTACTAATCCTACCTCTGATGAGTCCTTCTATTCTGTTCTAACGAGTTGTACCCCAAAGATTTGAGTTTAACCAAAGCTCTGATACCAGTTGTAACGACACGGATTTCGCTCGGACCTAATCGATCGCTAAATCGACCAAGACCGTTCGAATCCCGCATACGCTAACTCTGGGTATACAACACATCAGAACAAATAACAGAAGACATTTATAAACATCATAATAATGTTACATCAGAGTACAGAATATCAGAGTATGTCGAAATATAACAATACAGCGGAAGATGATTTTACAATAAATGCACAGCGGAAATATAAAATAACACAGCGGAAGACGATGAATGCACTGGACACAACTTTAAGCTTCAATCCAGAATCCTTCTCAAAATAAGTATCTGCAAAACAAACTACTCGACTGCCCGTGTGGAAAATAGGGGCACCCGAGTTTGCAAGGGAAAATCAAACTACAGGTCAGTCATGGGACTGGTGTGAGAAACTCTACAGTTAAAATTAACTTATCTAGTCATAAGATAAATCACAGGACCACGCCGCTAACACGGAACGGGTTTACCCCCATGAATGCCAGTGTATAAACAACAATCGGTAATATAGATATGGATCTACTATGCATCAATCAACATGCAATATCCCAATCTACCCATTTAGATTAATCACCACTTAGATTTTCCAAATCCAATTCAATTTACAGAAATCATTCCTTTGGATTTTATTACCGATTTCTTATTTCAAATCATTTGAAATACCTATCTAACTTTCTATATCAAAGTAGATTTCACTTCGGGATCTCAAATCAAATCATTTGGAAATATGAATTCCAAAACATAACAATGCATACAGACAAGTATGCAACCAAATATCGTGCTCCCCATCGACAAGGCAAAGGGTACGCACCCAACAACTCGATATATAAATGTGCACCTACCCCACATAGGGGCAGGCTATACCGACGTTGCACCTCCCACACATGGAGAGCATACACCGCCCTCTCACCCATAATTTTAGTCTCAGGGTTACCCGAATCTTTTGCCACATACTAAATTATTTCATATCCTAAAGTAGGGAAAATCATTTCACAACATAATAATCACAAGTACTTTCAAAATATAGTACTTCGCATAGTAATTCACACATATGATCAGTCACTATTAATCACATAACCTTTGAGCTCGTACGTCTCAAAGAAGCGTGTTAAGCAAGAGAATACATTCTCCGCCACCAAACAGATACATCATTAATAACAACTAATCAAATATGTGATGAACCACAATGTAACACATAATACATTTCAAAATCTCTTCGATAGTCTCGGGTTTAGGCCTCGAAATCCTTTCTATTTTATAAAACATTTTTATGAAACATTCCCTGTCCAAAATCGGGAATACATTTCTTTTCACTTAAGAAAAATATATCATTTCACAATCATTCATTAAATTTGAAATGAACACAACATCTCTAAACAACTTATCGTCAAATCGTGAAGTGTTTCACAAGGTGTTAGCACACAGATATCTTTACCCAACCCAATGCTAAATGTAAAGGCATATTCTGCTCATAAACTGGTCGAGCACCATCCAAACAATCAATCAACCACAATCAATATCAACAAGTAAGCAAATTTGGTTTAATTACATCACGTGTTTTGGTAAATTTAATCACCATTCATTCATCCAAATCTAATTAAAGATTTATTCAAAACCCAATTGGTTTCATCTCTAAAATCATTCCATATTGACCGTTCTACCTTTTGGAAATTAATCCTTCTTTTACGCGGGTTAAAGAACTAATGTCATTAAAACACAGTTCACAACAAACCCTAAATCCAATTTGATATTAAACACAAGGCTCTGAATAGAAAATAGTATCGGCTTATATTCAACATCAAATTCTGAAACCAACAAATATCGTATTGGAAATAACGATATTAATATATCTTTCAAATTTCCACATCCATATTTGTATAATCACGAAATCCAACATGGAAATATTCCGAAGATAATTTCGATTCAAATCCATTCCAATTCATATATTGGAAATTCTGGTTATTTCAAACCTATTTCAAATCCAATTTATTTATTTAAAAATAAGTAAATTATTATTCTTGTTAATAACTAGTTCATTTCGATAAAAATCTATTTTTATCTTTTCAAATATGGGATTTTTCAGCCCAATTCTTTCCAAATCATTTATTATGATTTTACACAAATTATTGATATTTTTATTAATTTTATCAAGGCCCGTACATTCGATTTCCATCAACGGCCACCGAACTACACTTACAGCAACGTTTTCCAAATTTGATTTAGACATAATTCCAAATCCAATTGTTAGATTTCAAATTTCTCATATTCGTTAGAATGCTCTTTTCGATACAAACCGAACGGTTCTGGTTTTAGAGAATTCGACGGTCGGATCTCTCGTAATGTTCGTCCGAAGTCAATGGTCGAAATTCGCGAACTGCCGCAGCGCGGCGCGTTCTATTCAGGCCATTATATATAATATATGTATATATATTATATATTTCATCGGTTTCCTTTTAAAACGTATTTTATAAATCGTTTTAAATTCGTTTTTGAAACGATTTCAACTTCATATTCAATTTCTAATCAAAATTGAATATTCCATATACACAACAATTTTATACAGTGCATATATATGTTAAAAATTATATTTTTAACAATCAAATCATTTTCGCATTTCATATATATATATATCGTTTTCATTTCATATATACATCGTTTTCACATTTCATATATATATCGTTTTCATATTTCATATATATATCGTTTTCACATTTTATATATATATCGTTTTCATTTCATATATATCGTTTTCATTTTTCATATATATAATATTTTCACTTTTCATATATATAATATTTTCACTTTTCAATATATACGATATTTTCACTTTTAATATATACGATATTTTCACTTTCAATATATACGATATTTTCACTTTCAATATATACGATATTTTCACATTTCATATATATACAATATTTTCATTTTCAATATATAATATATTTTCACTTTCAATATATATGATATTTTCACTTTCAATATATAATATATTTTCACTTTCAATATATACGATATTTTCACTTTCAATATATACGATATTTTCACTTTCAATATATACGATATAATATATATTTACATCGCATGTATTTTTTTTATTTATCACATCACAATCACAACGCAATACAATCAAACAAGTCGTCCACGGTCCATGGACGACGGGGAACGGTTCATATATGTAGTTATAAAATAAATTACTGTACAAGAAAATTTATAATGAGAGAATTCTCACATTGGGATCCACTCCGTCAGTTTTTATCTGAATTTCTGAATGATTTGGATTTAATTCTTCTCGAAATTCTAAAGTGCTCTGTTTTGGTTCTGGTTTGTTCCATCGCGTAGATCTCGTCTTCTCGATTCCCGTGTTTCTGAAATCGTTCAATTCTGTCAACGTATGAGGAAGTTATGACGATATTTGCATTAATTACAAAAACGAAATAATTAATTAATTAAATTAAGGGGGTCAACCCTTATCTTCTTCATTTGAATTCTAGGAACGTCGTCGCCCTTTCAAACCCAGGCTTGAAACTAGGGTTCCCTGTTTCGCGTTAACCAAGGCGGCGACACCAGATCATCCCCCACCGCAAGGACGGCCCCTGACCCCTCTTCCATCGCCCCTTGCCTCGCCGTGATCGGTGACCCCCCAAGCCCAAAAAATGGGTGCGAACAGGGACTCTTTGAGCTCCCAAATCGAGATACCCGCGTCACCATTTCCGATCTCCACCGTTGAGGTGAGAGATCCAAGGAGGGCTTCATTTTTTTCTTAAGGAGCCTGGGATTTTATTGAATGACGGAGGAGATCGGAGGCGATTTTTGGAGGAGCGATTCTATGCATTAAGAGGAAGATGGCAGCAGGTTACGTATAAACGAATTGGGGCTAGGGTTTTATAAAGGGAAATTAATATATATATATATTATTTTTATATTATTTAATTTCTAAATTAGGGTTTTTGCATTCAGATTCAAAATCAAAACCAACGACTGCCGCCCCTAGCGTAATCCCCCATTCCGAACACAATGGGATATGTATCGTAAGCTAATTCGATCGTTTCGATCAGTTTTCATCAAAATCAAATTATAAATATTTATATATTCAATTTAAACGCACATTTCGATTTATTGGGGCCACATACAGTCTCTAAAAATTCCAGAAAAATTATTTCTAGCTTTGTATTGACGATACGGTCCTAACAAAACTAATTCCGTCAAATTCTGAGACTGTTTGAAAAATGCCCATTTTCCAGTCTATTTTCCAGTCGATTAAAATCAACTGAAACAGGTCAAACGCATTTTCCTTTGCCACGCTCACAAATTGAATCAGAAAATTATAAATTTTGAAACCTAGCAATAACTTGACATCCCGGATCCAACAAAAGTGGTTTCGTCGAAAACCGAGATCGTTTGCAAAATTTCCATTTTTAAGGGCCAGAATTCCATAGCGACTATTCTGAAATTTCAACTGGGCATATCTTTTGATTTCCACTATGAAAATTCAATTTTTCAGATTCGTTGGAAAGATATTCTCAATTAGATTCTAATATTTTTGGTTTCACCAAAATCCGGTTTATTTTGAATCCCGTACAGTCATTTGAACTTTGAAATCGAATTATCGAACTACCACGCCATTTTCAATTTCTTTTATAATTAAAATAAAATATTTATATTCTAACGACGATCTATATAATATATATGTTCGATTCTATTCAAAATAAATTTTTTGTCGTTATTATTTAAAATAATTCATTTTAAATATTAAAAATTCACCAAAATTGCCAAAATAAAAATTTTAAACTGGCTCAGAATTTCCGGGTTATTACAATCTCCCCCACTTAAAACTTTTCGTCCCTGAAAAGGAACGAAGCTGAAAGCTGTTTAATTAATCAACTCAACTTTCATTATTTTCTTTACGACTTAAGTTCTTCAACTTTTCAGTTTCTAAGAACCTTTCAAATTTTTCAAAAATTTGGCTAACACCCCAAAATTTTCGAAAAATTTCGCCATAACCACCCCTGCACCGGGGACTTCGGGATATTTCGTATAGCATCCCATGGCCTTCTTCAACCCAAAAGAAAAAGAAAAAGCCAAGCGGCTAGCCAATCGGCTCATAAAATCATCCAAAACCCAAGAAATTAGTAAACATGTACCTATTTGTCGGGCAAACAATTTTATTCCTCTGTTCTAGCCTCCGTGCAATGACCTGTTGACACATATATATGTACATGCATGCATTTGCAATCAATTTTCAATACAATTCAATATTTGGTTCAATTTGGTCTAAATTCTCCGTTCATTCACAAAATAGTTTAAATGAATAATCACACATCACAATCATCAATCAGTTAGTTGATTTAACATTTCAAACTCATAATTTTGAAATATATTCAAAAGTCATATTCTAAAACCAGATTATATATATGATCACAACTACGTTATTTATAAACATATAACTCTCAACTCATTCTGGGGCATTACTAACCCCATCTCTAACGAGTCACTCATTCTATAATGCTACTGATTCTATCTCTAATGAGGATTCTTTCATAGGATATTACTAATCCTACCTATGATGAGTCTGTTTATTCTGTTCTAACGAGTTGTACCCCAAAGATTTGAGTTTAACTAAAGCTCTGATACCAGCTGTAGCGACACGGATTTCGCTCGGACCTAATCGATCGCTAAATCGACCAAGACCGTTCGAATCCCGCATACGCTAACTCTGGGTATACAACACATCAGAACAAATAACAGAAGACATTTATAAACATCATAATAATGTTACATCAGAGTGCAGAATATCAGAGTATGTCGATATATAACAATACAGCGGAAGGTGATTTTACAATAAATGCATAGCGGAAATATAAAATAACATAGCGAAAGACGATGAATGCACTGGACACAGCTTTAAGCTTCAATCCAGAATCCTGCTCAAAATAAGTATCTGCAAAACAAACTACTCGACTGCCCATGTGGAAAATAGGGGAACCCGAGTTTGCAAGGGAAAAGCAAACTACAGGACAGTCATGGGACTGGTGTGAGAAACTCTACAGTTAAAAATAACTTATTTAATCATAAGACAAATCACAGGACCACGCCGAAAAATAACTTATTTAATCATAAGACAAATCACAGGACCATGCCGCTAACGCGGAACGGGATTACCCCCATGAATGCCTATGTATAAACAACAATCGGTAATATAGATATGGATCTACTATGCATCAATCAACATGCAATATCCCAATCTACCCATTTAGATTAATCACCACCTAGATTTTCCAAATCCAATTCAATTTACAGAAATTATTCATTTGGATTTTATTCCCAATTTCTTATTTCAAATAATTTGAAATACCTACCTAACTTTCTATATCAAAGTAGATTTCACTTCGGGATCTCAAATCAAATCGTTTGGAAATATGAATTCCAAAACATAACAATGCATACAGACAAGTATGCAACCAAATATCGTGCTCCCCATCGACAGGGCAAAGGGTACGCACCCAGCAACTCGATATATAAATGTGCACCTACCCCACATAGGAGCAAGCTACATCGACGATGCACCACCCACACATGGGGAGCATATACCGCCCTCTCACCCATACTTTTAGTCTCAGGGTTACCCGAATCTTTAGTCACATACTAAATCATTTCATATCCCGAAGTAGGGAAAATCATTTCACAACATAATAATCACAAGTACTTTCAAAATATAGTACTTCACATCATTAATTCACACATATGATCAGTCACTAATAATCACATAATCTTTGAGCTCGTACGTCTCAAAGAAGGGTGTTAAGCAAGAGAATAAATTCTCCACCACCAAACAGATACATCATTAATAACAACTAATCAAATATGTGACGAACCACAATGTAACACATAATACATTTCAAAATCTCTTCGATAATATCGGGTTTAGGCCTCGAAATCCTTTTTGTATTATAAAACATTTTTATAAAACATTCCCTGTCCAAAATCGGGAATACATTTCTTTTCACTTAAGAAAAATATATCATTTCACTATCATTCCTTAAATTTGAAATGAATACAACATCGCTAAACACCTTATCATCAAATCGTGAAGTGTTTCACAAGGTGTAAGCACACAGATATCTTTACCCAACCCAATGCTAAATGTAAAGGCATATTCTGCTCATAAACTGGTCGAGCACCATCCAAACAATCAATCAACCACAATCAATATCAACAACTAATTAAATTTGGTTTAATCACATTACGTGTTTTGGTAAATTTAATCACTATTCATTCATCCAAATCTAATTAAAGATTTATTCAAACCCCAATTGGTTTCATCTCTAAAATTATTTCATATTGATTGTTCTACTTTTTGGAAATTAATCCTGCTTTTACGTGGGTTAAAGAACTAATGTCATTTAAACACAGTTCACGACAAACCCTAAATCCAGTTTGATATTAAACACAAGGCTCTGAATAGAAAATAGTATCGGCTTATATTCAACATCAAATTCTGAAACCAACAAATATTGTATTAGAAATAACGATATTAATATATCTTTCAAATTTCCACAACCACGAAATCCAACATCGAAATATTCCAAAGATAATTTCGATTCAAATCCATTCCAATTCATATATTGGAAATTCTAGCTATTTAAAACCAATTTCAAATCCAATTTATTTATTTAAAAATAAATAAATTATTATTCCAGTAAATAACTAGTTCATTTCAATAAAAATCTATTTTATCTTTTCAAATATGGGATTATTTATCCCAAATCTTTACAAATCATTTATTATGATTTTACACAAATTATTTATATTTTTAGTAATTTTATCAAGGCCCGTACAGTCGATTTCCTTCAACGGCCATCGAACTGCACTTACATCGACCTTTTCCAAATTTGATTTGGACATAATTCCAAATCTAACCGTTAGATTTCAAATTTCTCATATTCGTTAGAAAGCTCTTTTCGATACGAACCCAACTGTTCTGGTTTTAGGAGAATTCGACGGTCGGATCTCCCGTAATGTCTGTTCGAAGTCAATGGTCGAAATTCGCGAACTACCGCAGTGCAGCGCATTCTATTCAGGCCATTATATATCTATCTATATATAATATATATATTACGTATTTCATCGGTTTTCTTTTAAAACGTATTTTATAAATCGTTTTAAATTCGTTTTCGAAACGATTCAACTTCATATTCAATTTCTAATCAAAATTGAATATTCCATATACACGACAATTTTATACAGTGTATATATATGTTAAAAATTATATTTTTAACAGTCAAATCATTTTCACATTTCATATACATATATATATCATTTTCATTTCATATATACATCGTTTTCACATTTCATATATATATCGTTTTCATATTTCATATATATATCGTTTTCACGTTTCATATATATATCATTTTCATTTCATATATATCGTTTTCATTTTTCATATATATAATATTTTCACTTTTCATATATATAATATTTTCACTTTTCATATGTATAATATTTTCACTTTTCAATATATACGATATTTTCACTTTCAATATATACAATATTTTCTCTTTCAATATATACGATATTTTCACTTTTCATATATATACGATATTTTCATTTTCAATATAAAATATATTTTCACTTTCAATATATACGATATTTTCTGTGATGACCCAAACTTCCCCGTAAAGGAAAGGCTGGATTGCTTTGAGAACAAACACACATCAGATCACAAACTGAAGAACATTTTATTGCTGATTACAACAATTACACCAGAGTACTAAAATATAACAAAGTATGAATACTTATTACATAATAGAAATACAATAATATCAGAGTTTGAAATTACATTTAAATAGCAGCGGAAAATAATACAAATATACAACCGAAAGGAATACACGGATACAGAGCTTTCCGAATACCGCTTCAGCTGTAAACCAGGATCCTGTAAATATATCTGCAAGAAAAGCTACTCGACTGCCCGTGTGGAAAATATGGGCACCCGAGTTTTCCAGTGAAACAAACTACAGGTCAGTCATGGGACTGGCATGAGAAATCTTAACTAAACTTATCTAATAATAAGGCTAATCACAGGACCACGCCGCTAACGCGGAACGGGTTTACTCCATTGGATTGCCAGTGCATAAAATAAAGTCAAAACGTTAAACAACGTAATGCTTTTTAGAAAAATGAAACCATTATAAGACCCAAGTCCCATCACACAATGCAACGCAAACCGGAGGATAGGGTTTTTCCTTATAATGGTCAAAAATGCTTGATACGATAAAACGGAGTTAATATTAGTATGTATATCTATGGGTATACATATTTAAAAATCAATTTCAATCATAATGTATTAATCATAGACGACATAGTACCCCATCCTACTATGTCGCCATATTAGCTCTACAATCAAAACCGCAAGGTCGTATTGGTAATTGGATTTCCATCATGAGTCGAGGCTAGGGGCAAGCTTCTCTCCGATTCGAGAAACTCTAGCAAATGCCTCAGGATCCCCCGCAGTGAACCCTTGGATCTTCAGGGCCGGTCCCTACCTAAGGGTAGTGGATTAATTATGCCTGAACACACGCTTCCCAGTTCCTTTAAACCTATAATATGACCACTCTCGGCCTATAAAAATCCGAGGCGCCTCAAAATCCATCATCCACATAAGTAAAATGTCAGGCCGTGTTAAAGCACTGACACTACCACTAGCTAGAAAGAAACGTGCGCACTCCCTGCAGTCCATATCCCGTTTTTGACTCATACCGGGGTATGAGGCTCGCGAAGTCACGATATACACAAAGCTATGCCGTAATAGGCTATGCTTTGATCATCCCACAAGCCCCTGCTTTTCAACAAAAGCCTTGATCAATTTGCATCTTGGCACGTCACATTGACAATTCACGCCATGCGATCAATCACTATTAATATATACCAGGGTGTTAAGCAGAGAATAAATTCTCCACCACCAATCAGATATACATTAACAGGAATCGATTTAATTCACACGGAACGAAATCCAATGTCAGACACGCATCCATTTATTAGCTTATGCTCTGGGTCTGAGCGAAAACCAAATCCGAACAATCAACAATAGTCCGGACGGCTACCACTGAAGCCCCTTCAAGGTGGCTACTCCCATCAGGGTCTCTGTAGCAACACGTCCATTCGATGTGAAGATCATCGGTCTTCAACCACCATCTTCATCTTCGACTCTTCATCGTCGTAGAAATTATTCAGAATGGGTTAAACCCGGTCTTTCCGAATAACTCTCGTATTTTATAATTAAAAGTAAAGTACTATAAAACACATCCAACGCCACATTCCCGTTCAGAATATTCTAAGATAAATTCTTTAAATTTATTCTTAAATCTTTTCTTTTAAAGATTTATTAAAACACAATTTGGTTTTAAATATCAAAAATCATTATTCAATGATTATTCAAATTTAAGAAATTATCTTATCTTAACTGGGTTAAAGAACTAATGTCATTTAAAACATAGTTCACGGTAAACCCAAAATCGTCTTCCAAAAATATGGAATCTTCACAGAAATCAAATCAATATATAATCGTTATAAATTTCTGTATCCGACCAATAATATAAATGGAATAACAACAATGCCTCTTAAGTTCCATATGTAGTATCGGTCTTCTTTTACAGAAGCTTATCTCGGTTATTATTAATTTGAATTCCATTCAACTCCAATTTAATATATTAAATTGGAAATCTTTACTGTTGGAAGATTCCCATTTAAATCTTAATAAAAGATTTATAATTTCCAAATCCTATTTTCACTGTCAGTTGGATTAAAGAACACATGTCGCTTAAAAACATGGTTCACAATAAACCCAACTCACATTTCTTATTTCAATTACTAAATATAATTGAAAACTTTAATAATCTAAATTAAAAGATTATTCCTTTCATACGGGGTTTAAGAATAGTGTTATTTAAGACACTATTCACGACAAACCCAAATCCAATTTATTTAATTTAACTTCAATTAAATAATAGCAAATTGGAAAACTTCATTAAATCTGAATTTAATGTTTTATCCTATTTGATAACTAGTTTATTTAAAATAAAAATATATTTCTCTAAAATATATTCTTTTTCTAAAATATTCTTTTCTAGAATATTCTTTATTTGAATGTGACTCAATCAACAACCATAATTTGCATATAATCAACAGTTATGATAAATAAATATCACACAACCAAATAATCAACCAAAGTGGATTCTACACTAAATATTGGGACTAGTGTAGATCAAGTAACGTCCCAACACCCGTGTGGGGTTTCATCCAACAATCAAATAATAAATTATTTGTGCACTTGGGCGATGTGTAACAATTATCGACCCAATCACATAAACAAATCGGATGACTTGTAAATGGAAGTGTAATATTCAGTTTGAATATACTAACAATATATTTAACACATCAAACATCTCAACGACACAATCATATATTTCAATTCCCTTTATTTTGAACAAATGGCAATAAAATTCTAATCTTTTATTTCAATCTTTTTTATTGTTAACAAATGACAATAAAAATCTTAACTCATATTTATTTACCAAAATGTATATTTTTAACCTCATTCATTTTAATGGCAAAGGTATATTTCTACTTCACACTTTTTAATGTGGCGAAAATGTCCATTACTAATTCATTCTTTTTAAAAAAATATACATTTTAACTCATTCTTTTTAATGTAAGAAATATACATTCTTAACTTCTTCTTTTTAATGTAAACAAATATGATGTTTTTGTTTATTTACTTCTAATGCAAACAAAATGAGAATTTTGTTTCATAACTTCTAATGCAAAGAAAATGAGAATTTTGTTTCAACTCTTTTAATTCAAACAAAATGAGAATTTTGTTTCAACTCTTTTTAATGACCAAAGTGATAATTTTGGTTAAACTCATTTTATTGACCAAAAGTGATAATTTTGGTTAAACTCATTTTATTCTAATGAAAACCTTTTATAACAAAACATGAATTTATTCTAATGCAACTTTTTATAACAAACTATGATTTTCTAATGTTAACATTTCTAGTATAAAAAAATATGATTTTTCAAATGTTAACATTTCTAGTATAAAAATATGATTTTGTATAATTCCTTTTAATGTACAAAATAATGATTTTATTAACATGTTTAACACCAAAAAGGTTATTTAATTCCACTAACAAGTTTTGGCCAAACATGTGATTTTCTTTTCTATAATCATTTCTAAACAAAATGTCCTTTTTTCTTTCTAATGTACATTTCAACAAAATGTTCTTTTTAATCCTTATTTACTTTTCTTTTAATGTATCAAAATATACATTTTCTATTCATTTCTTTTTGATGTAACAAAAATATGCATTTTCAATTCTTTCTTTTTGATGTAACAAAAATATGCATTTGGTTTGTAAACTTCTAATACAAACAAAAATGTGAATTTGTTTGTAAACATCTAATGCAAACACAAATGAGGATTTTGTTTCATCCTTTAAATTTGACAAACATGAATGTTTTCTAATTCATTTATCTAAATTGATAAAAATGACTGTTTTTAAATCATTTCTTTAGATTGACAAAAATATATTATTCTTTTTCACTAATCATATTTGACAAAAAATGTGTTATCCTTTTCATTTAAACAAAATATGATAAAAGGTTATTATTTTTCGTGTTACAAAATATCATAAAAAGGTTATTCTTTTCAATGTTACAAAATATAATAATTTGACAAATTCATTTGATTGAAACAAAAATGCAATTTTGAACAAATCCTTATTAATGTTAACAAAAATGTTAATCTTGATTTCTTTATAATCTAGTTGACAAAAATGTAAATTTTCATTTCTTAATTTTTAATGTATAAAAATATACATTTTCATTTCATACTTTTTAATGCGAACAAAAATGTGATTTTTGTTTGTAAACTTTTATTGCAAACAAGAATGTGACTTTTGTTTATAAACTTTTATTGCGAACAAAAATGTGATTTTTGTTTAATTCTTTATTGTAAACAAAATGTCATTAAAAACATGTAATATTTTGTTGAAACAAAAATGACAATAAAATTTGGTTCTTTTTGTATGTAAACTATACGATGTTAAAAATATGACCTTTGCATTGAAATCAATTCATTGTTACAAATATGGCCTTTGCATTGGAATCAATTCATTGTTAAAGAACCAACAATAAAGATTAAAACTTTATTATCAAACCATATTGAATTCTATGTTCACGAATATGAAATAGAGAAGAATCCTTGTCGTATCTAACAAAATACGAGCACCATAATCCAACCCAATCATCAAACAACAAATTTAAATATCACATCACAGATCAGAATCATAATCATTCACAATATAATTTAAAAGCAAAAAACAATAATTAGATTTTATTTAATTTATAAATCAGAATTCTCACCTTCGTTGCAGATTTTTGGCCAAAATTCCAACTGTTCAGAATCAGCTCCAGTCGGTTTAGAATTTCAGATCTCGGTCTCACGATTCCAACGGTCTTAAAATCGTTTAGTTCTGAGTTTGTTTGAGCAAGATATGGTTTAATTAACACGGTAAACATTTCAAGTAAAATAAATTAAATAAAATGGTTAGGAAATTACATCTTCTTCCCTAACAGACTCAAGGCCGATGGTTCTCAGTATTGGTCCGAACTTAGGGCTCAGATTTTCGGAGCACACGATCAACCAGGCCTCGATCAGACTTTGCCACACAGTCGAGCCTCGAAACGCGGGCCAGGAGGGTGCCTCCACGTTGAACTTGGTTGGGGCTTAGGGGAGCTGTACGGGTGCGACGGCGGTCTGTTTGCAAGCCCAGTTCTCGAGCAACGCGCCACCAGGGGCGATCAGACCGTACCAAATCGAAGAGGAAGAAGGGTACTTCGATTTGTCTTTGGGTTGGAGTTTTAATTCACAGCAAATTGGGAGAATTTAGTCATTGAAATTCGGAGTATAGTGGCCATGGAAATCGATGTATGGAGGCTGGGAAGAGATGGTATTAGGGTTACGTATTTGCAACCGTATTTATACGGTATTTTTGTTTGTATTTTATTTATTTTAATTATTCAATTCAAACAAATAGCCTGTTAACCTATACGAACTCCAAACGAAACCCAACGAGTGTTGCCCCCCGCCTAATAATCCCCGTCCCGGACACAATGGAACATGTTTCATAACCCAATTCGGTTGTTACGATGTGTTTTTCTTTAAATTTAATTATAAATCCTTTAATTATTAAATTCAAACGTACATTTTAAATTACCGGGGCCACATATGGACTATAAAAATTACAGAAAACATTTCTAGTTATGTTTTGACGATACGGTTCTAAAGAGACTAATTTCGTTGAATTCTGAGACTGTTAGAAAAATGGCCTTTTTCAAGTCGATTAAATTTGACCAAACTAAAAAAATACGTTTTCTTTTGCCACGCTCACATATTAATTCGAAAAATTCTAGAAAATTAAACTTAACAATAATTTGACATTCCGGTTCCAACAAAAGTGGTTTCGTCAAAAACCGAGGTCGTTTGAAAAATGACTATTTTTAAGGCTAATATATTTAATATTAAAAATACATTTTTAAGCAAATAAATTCCGAAACTCAAAATATATAAGTGTTTATTGTTTTTCAATGCAGAAACGTCATTCCGAACTCAATGGAAGTGGTTTCGAGTCGAAATTCCTTCATATGTGAAAAGTAGCCTTTCGGGCCCTATATAATATATATATAAATCCTACAGCGACCTTTCTAAAAATTGAATTGGCCATAACTTTTAATTTTTAAAACGGAATTTCAGTTTTTCAGATTCGTTTGAAAGATATGATTAAACAGATTTAAATATTACTGGTTTCGTTCAATTCTGATTTATTTTGAATCCAGTACAGTCAGTCAAAGTTCAAATTCAAATTTTCAAACTACAGCGCTGTTTTAAACTCCTTTTCTAATTAAATTGAATTTATTCCTTTAAAATAAATTTTTAGTCGTAACTATTTAGAATAAATTATTTTAAATACTAAAGTTAATTAAAGTTTCTAAAATAAAAATTTTAAATTGGCCCTAAAATTCCGGGTCGTTACAATCGCCCCTACTTAAGATCTTTTCGTCCTCGAAAAGGAACGTAGCTAAAACTTGTTTAATTATACCAACTCTACTTGATTTTATTTATTGGTTTCAATTAATTATCATTCTAATACATTAATTAGTGAAACTAATTATCAACATCACAACCAGCAATCAATTAAGTGATTAGCTTTTCAATTATATATAACTTTTATATAAAATCAAAAATCATATTTTTAGTGCAAATCACAGCAATGTTTCCTAACTAAGTGTTGGTTCTCATACCAGTCAATGGAAATATATAGAAATCCTACCTTCGAGACTCGAACATAAATACAAGTGATGGTCGACCTATCACCAGAATTACCTCCGGGCGACTAGAGTGTGATTCTATATCTATCCAGTATATCAAAACTTCGAATATCCGTTAATTACTCGTATATTCGAAATATTTATATACTCAATTGTCCACATTAAAATATAATATACTCAAATACGTATTTTAGGATAAAATTTTCAAAACTAAATTTTGTTCTCATTTTTAAAGAAAATAATCTCTTCACACTTGTTCTAGGATACTACTGATCCTATCTCTAACAAGTTATTCTCATTGGATATTACTAATCTAATCTCTGATGAATTCTTTCGTTCAGTTCTAATGTGTTTTGTTCTCGAGCTCTGTAAACCTGGCTCTGATATCACATGTGACGACCCAAACTTCCCCGTAAAGGAAAGGCTGGATTGCTTTGAGAACAAACACACATCAGATCACAAACTGAAGAACATTTTATTGCTGATTACAACAATTACACCAGAGTACTAGAATATAACAGAGTATGAATACTTATTACATAATAGAAATACAATAATATCAGAGTTTGAAATTACATTTAAATAGCAGCGGAAAATAATACAAATATACAACCGAAAGGAATACACGGATACAGAGCTTTCCGAATACCGCTTCAGCTGTAAACCAGGATCCTGTAAATATATCTGCAATAAAAGCTACTCGAATGCCCGTGTGGAAAATATGGGCACCCGAGTTTGCCAGTGAAACAAACTACAGGTCAGTCATGGGACTGGTATGAGAAATCTTAACTAAACTTATATAATAATAAGGCTAATCACAGGACCACGCTACTAACGCGGAACGGGTTTACTCCATTGGATTTTCAGTGCATAAAATAAAGTCAAAACGTTAAACAACGCAATTCTTTTTAGAAAAATGAAACCATTATAAGACCCAAGTCCCATCACATAATGCAACGCAAATCGGAGGATAGGACTTTTCCTTATAATGGTCAAAAATGCTTGATACGATAAAACAGAGTTAATATTACTGTGTATATCTATGGGTATATATATTTAAAAATCAATTTCAATCATAATGTATTAATCATAGACGGCATAGTACCCCATCCTACTATGTGACGGCCTGGAATTTCGCTCGATCTGAATCAGTCGTTAAACTGATCTAGACCGTTCGAAACCCCTGATCGTTTTGAGAACACGACAAATTAGAACGCAGGCGGAAGAACATTTCATTGTTATTTCAACAATTCCATCAGAATACAAGAATATACAGAGTATAAAGAATAAATTACATTCGATAAATATCAGAGATTACAATAGATTACATAGCAGCGGAAAGAGAAATACAAAGCACAACTGAAGGTGATATACGGATACAGAGCTTTCCGGATATCATTCCAGCTGTAAACCAGGATCCTGTGAATATAAATCTGCAAAACCAAAACTACTAGCTGCCCGTGCGGAAAATAGGGGCACCCAGAGTTTAGGTTAAAACAATAAACTCCAGGTCAGTCATGTGACTGGTGTGAGAACTAAAACAGTTATTTAAAGCTTTACTTTAAAAGAGAGTAATTCAAGGGACCACGCCGTATAACACGGAACGGGTTTCCTCCCAAGAATACCAGTGCATATAGATAAACAACGCAATGCTTTTTCGAAAAATGAAGCTATTATAAGACCCAGGTCCCATCACACAATGCAACGCAAGCCGGAGGATAGGGTTTTCCCTTATAATAGCCAAACATGCTTGGTACGTTTTAAACAAATCATTTGATACTATAATAAGTGTATAGTGTCAAAACAGTTTCAATCATAAATATAAATCATAGACGGCATGGGTACCATATATCATGTCGCCATACTAGTTCTACAATTAAAACCGAATTACACGTAATGGAAATTGGATTTCCGTCATAAGTCGAGGCAAGGGGCAAGCTCCTCTCCGCGTTCGAGACACTCTAGCAAATGCCTCAGGGTTACGCACTCTGGGCAACCCCTGGATCTTCAGGGCCGGTCCTCACTTACGTTAGAGGATTGGCAATTCCTGAACACACGTTTCCCGGTCCTTACAGACCTATAATCGAGGCGCCTCGCATTCCAACAACCACAAAGGTGAAAAGTATATAAATGTCAGGGCTGGTAAGTCACTGACACCACCAAAGCTAGAAAGAAACGTCGTGCTCTCCCTGCAGTCCGTATCCCGTTTTTAACTCATACCGAGGTGTGAGGCTCGCGAATTCACGTTATACACAAAGCTGCCATGTAGGCGTGCTTTGATCATCAACCACAAGACTTTGCTTTTCAATAGAAGCCTTGATCATTGCATCTTAGCGTGCCACACAGGCAATTCATGCCATGCGACTGATGTCCATCGATATACAACCTCTGAGCTCGTACGTCTCAGAGAAGGGCGTTAAGCAAAAGAATAAATTCTCCGCCGCCAAACAGATGTATATTTAATAGAAATCAATCAACACAGAATAAAATCCAATGTCAGACACACAATCCATTTTCAAGTCCGTTCTGGGTCTGAACGAAAACGGAGGCACTTTCCTCGCATATCCATCCATCTCCAAGTACGTATGGATGACCACCAACTATTTCCATCCTCTTGGGTGTACCGCCCAATCAGGATCGTCAGTAATTATCCAAACGATGTGAAGACTTCCGGTCTTCGACCACCGTCTTCATCTTCGACTTATCGTCGAATCGGTTATTCAGAATGGGTATAAACCCGGACTTTCCGAACAACCCGCGTATATTGAAAAACAAATGTTACACAAACACAACATACGCCTCATTCCAATTCATTAGGGAAAGGTTCCCATTAATTTTATCCAAGATAAATTCTTTAAAATTTATCCTTTAATCTTCCTTTTGATGTCATTACAAACCAAATTATAGTTTTTCTAACTAGTCGAGATTAGCGAACCACACCGAAGTAATTATTTATTTTATTTCCCAATCCCAACCTATTCATCCCATGAAGAAAAACTGGTAATACTCCATATCTAACACCATGGTGTTATCGGTAAAATTAATTACCATTTCATCGTTCAAATCTAATTGAAGATTTAACTATCGCTTTGGAGCAAAACTGGTAATACTCCATTCTCGCTCATTTTCTAAATTTGGTAATTTAGATTACAAATTCACATTTCAATCTAATTGCAGATTCATTAAAACTCCTTTTACTGGGTTAAAGAACTAGGTGTTATTTAAAACACAGTTCACAACAAACCCAAATCACATTCTATTTATTATCGGGTTAAAGGACTAGTGTTATTTAAAACACCGTTCACGATGAACCCACAAATCAATTCTAGTTCAATTTAAATCAAATATATTAGGAATTCCGATTATTTAAAACCCCTTTTTAAATCTAATTTATTTATTTAAAAACAAATCGGGTTTTAAATTTAGTTCAAAACCAGTTCATTTCGATAAAAATCCATTTTTATCTTTTCAAATATGGAGTTTTTCATCCCAAATTTTCCCAAATCATTTCTTATGATTTTACACAAATTATTTATATTTTTAATAATTTTATCAAGGCCCGTACAGTCGATTTCCATCAACGGCCATCGAACTGCACTTACAGCGACCTTTTTCAAATTTGATTTGGACGTATCTCCAAATCCAACCGTTAGATTTTGAATTTCTAATATTCGTTCGAAAGCTCTTTTCGATACGAACCTAAGGGTTCCGGTTTTAGGAGAATCCGACGGTCGGATCTCCCGTAATGTCCGTTTGAAATAAATGGTCGAAATTCACGAACTGCCGCGGCGCGGCGCGTTCTATCCAGGCCATTATATTATATATATAATATATATTTCGTCGATTTCTATTTAAAACGAATTTTATAAATAGTTTTTAAATTCGTTTCAAAATTCATTTCAACTTCCATTTCAATTCAAAGCAAAATTGAATTCTTCTTTATAAATTCGTTTTAAAATTCATTTCTATTCAATTCAAATTTCAATTCAATTTGAATTCATTTCAATTCGCTTTCAATTCAATTTGAATTCGTTTTCAATTCGATTTCAAAGTCGTCTTCCGTTCGATTCAATTCAAATTGGTTTTCTATTCGATTCAATTCAAATTGGTTTTCTATTCAATTGAAATCAAATTCGTTATATATTCAATTCATTTCGAAATTGTTTTCTATTCAATTCATTTCGAAATCGTTTTATATTCAATTCATTTCGAAATCGTTTTCAATTCATTTCTGTTTTAAATTCAAAAACGAATATAATCGATATAAATATCGTTCGCGTCAAAATGGCGCATCACTAATCAACACGGCTTTATATGTTTCAATAAATTCGTTATTCTATTCAACAAATGAATATTTATTCTACTCAATATGTGAATCTATATTTTTGTCAACACACGACTAATCTCAACGAATGAGTACTGTCCACGTGTGACCATTTTTGTTATTTACTATATTTTATGGAAATTAAGGTATCTATCGTTTGATATTAAATCAGACTCCAACTGTAAATTAGTAAGAGAACGATTCCCTGAATATTAACCCCGAAGGCCGAAACCAACATCAGATCAATATTCAGGAGACCACTCATCTCATCTACTTTCCAGTTAGTTTCTAATTTCATATATGATAAAGATGTAAATTTTATTGTTAAAATATTTTGTTCAACACATGACTAATCTCAACGGATGAGTACAGTCAACACATGAACCTTTACTTTATAAAGATAAAGATATAAATTTTATTGTTAAAATATTTCGTTCAACACATGACTAATCTCAACGGGTGAGTACAGTCAACACATGAACCTTTACTTTATATTGATAAAGATATAAATTTTATTGTTAAAATATTTCGTTCAACACATGACTAATCTCAACGGATGAGTACAGTCAACACATGAACCTTTACTTTATAATATTCTTTATCTTCTAAATTGGAATGAGGCCCAATCAATCACCATATAAAATTAATTATATGGATTTTCATACATCACACATATATAATAGCATTGAAAAATAATCAACCATCAACCAAAGTGCACTACACTGTATAAGCATCAAATATAAATATCTAACGCTTATAACAGCCTGTCAATCAATCGATAGACATATTTAATCAATCAGGATGAGTGAACTTCAAATTTCATCCCAACACCCGTGTAGGGTTTCAAACAATCAAACACAGATTTTATTTGTGCAGTTGGGCGATGTGTAAAATTTATCGTCCCAATCAATGTCAGTCAAATCAGTGTACATAAACAAACCGTCCGGTTTGTAAATGAATATTTATTTATTCACATTCACTATATTCATATTCACGTTAAAAATTATATTTTTAACGATAAAACATTTTATTTTAACATATGAATTTCTATTCAGTTCATTCTTTAAATAAAATGATATTTTTATTTTTCTAACCTATTTTAGAAAATTTTGGCGGCATAACGGCACGATACTAGAAACGGGACAAGGCCTAGCCTTATCCCCGGTCTAGTGAAGGCCCACGCCATTCACACATCAATCAATCCATTCATTTCACCAAACAATTCAATTTCAAATCAAATCATCTAACTAATCTATGCAACCAAACAAACAAGTCCATGGTCTGTGGACGATTGTGTCGGGTGCTACTAAACACCGTCTGCATCCTAGTATATATATATAACTAGAAAAGAAATTGAAGAGTGAGAAATTCTCACCTTTAGCTATCCTAACTCCACGGCTCTTCTATTGTAGAGATCTTCGTCGTTCTCGCATCTTTGTCATCTTCGTTTCCCGTAGCCACTACATATGTAAAAATCACACATTTTTATATTTAGATGTCTTTAAAATAAAAATCACATTTTTATTTGTTTACTTTCAATTTTAAAAATCATATTTTTACTTCGCTATTCAATATATCAAAAAACGAATTTTTTTCTTCGCTAATGAATATATAAAAATAGTATTTTTACCTCGCTAATGAATATATAAAAATCGTATTTTTAACTTTCCTATGGTATGAAAATTATATTTTTAATGTACTACTCTAATTAAAAATCACTTCTTTTCTCATGTTAAAAATCTCGTCTTTGTTATGATAAAAACCCAATCCTTCATGAGTAAAAATCTGTTCTTTTCTATAATAAAAATCATATCTTTAAACTTCTAAAAATCCAAACTTTTTTTGCCTAAAAATCTATATTTTCTATGAACAAACATCTATATTTTCTATTTAAGAATAAACAAATTTAAGTTTTTAAACATAAACTAATTTCTGTTTTTAAAATATTTGCTTTATCTATATATCATATCTTTTAATAAATTTCAAATTCTTATATAATAGCATACATATGTATTTCAGATTTTTATATAAAATAAACAGCAAAAGAAAAAGAAAAATATAATTAAAACTCACATTTACTTTCCAAAATCGTTTCTTTGCTGGAGGAGGGTCGCTGAGGGGTCGGGGCAGCTTGGTTGGTCGGCGTCGTCGTGGGGAGGACGCGGCGGAGGATGGTCAGGGGCAGCAGGCGGTGGGTCAGAGGCTGGGGGGGTCTTGCGATGGTGGAGTGGGGTACGGGGTAGTGGGCGGTCGAAGTCGATGCTGGAGGGGGGTCTGCAAATCGGAGCTGGAGGGTGGGGTCCTTCGCGCCGCCTCTGGCGAGGAGGGGGGCGCAACTACCGCAGGTGGAGGGGGGCGTCGCGAGGTCGGCGCCGCTGGGGGGGGGGGGGGGCTGGCGGCTCGATTTCGATTTTTTTTTCTTCTGTTACGAAATCATTTTGAACGTGGGGGGGGGGGGGGGCAGAATGAAATAAGGGGGAGGGGAGAGATAATTTAATTTATTTTAATTGCAAAAAGTTGACTTTTACATACGACCTCTGAACGAGGCCCACCGCCTGTCGTCTATAGCGTTTTACCCCTATTCCGAACACAATGGGATATGTGTCGTAGGCTGATTCGGCTGTTGCGATCAGTTTCCGTTAAATTTACATTTAAATCACTATATTGAATTTTAAACGTACATTTCAAATTACCGGGGTCACATACTGACTCGAAAAATTTCAGAAAAATATTTTCTAGCTTCGTATTGACGATACGGTCCTAACAAAACTAGTTTCGTCGAATTCTGAGACCGTTGGAAAAATGGCCAATTTCCAGTCGATTAAAATCAACTGAAACTGGTCAAACGCGTTTTCCTTTGCCACGCTCACATATTGATTCGAAAAATTATGAAATTTGGAATCTAGCAATTATTTAACATCACGGACCCAACAAAAGTGGTTTCGTCGAAATCCGAAGTCATTTGCAAAATGTCCATTTTTAAGGGCCTGAATTCCATAGCAACTATTCAGAATTTTCAACTGGACATATCTTTTGATCCCCGCAATGAAATTTTGATTTTTCGGATTCGTTGGAAAGATATAATCAAATAGATCCTAATGTTTTTGGTTTCACTAAAATCCGGATTGTTTTGCACCCGGTACATTCAACTGAAGTTTGAAATCAAATTATCGAACTACCGCGCCATTTTCAATCCTATTTATAATTATATATAATTATTTATATTCTAACGACGACGCTTATAAATATATACGTTCGAATCCGATTCGAAACGAATTTCTCATCGATGTTATTTAAAATAATCTATTTTAAATGTTCAAAATTCGCTAAAATTGCAAAATTAAAAATTTTAAACTAGCCCAGATTTTCGGGTTATTACAATCTCCACCACTTAAAACTTTTCGTCCCCGAAAAGGAACAAAGTCGAAAGTGGTTTGATTAATCAACTCTACGTTCGATCTGACTTCCATTCTCCAACTTTTCAGTTTCTGAGAATTTTCAAATTTTCAAAAATTTGGCTAACACCCTAAATTTTCGAAAAATTTCGCCATAACCTCCCCTGCACCGGGAGCATCGGGGAATTTCAAATAGCTTCCCCGGTCCTTCTAATCTCAAAAAAGAAAAAGAAAAAGCCAAGCGGCTAGCCAATAGGCTCATAAAATCATCATCACCCAAACAAAACAGTAAATTATGTAGTAAACATGTACCTATTTGTCGGGCAAACCAATTTTATTCTTCGGCTCTAGCCTCCTTGCTATGACCTGTTCAATGTAAGTATATGTATATGCAAGCAAATGCGACCAATTTTCAATACCGTTCAATATTTGGTTCTATTAGGCATAATGGTTCGAAATTAGCAAACAAATAAACAAACAACACAAACATCAATCTATTAGTGGATTAACGTTTCAAATTTATAATTTGATACATATACAGAAAATCTTGTTTTTGATGCCAATTCACAACAATGTGTTCTAACTATATAAGTTTTGGTTCTCACACCAGTCTAATGGAAATATATAGACATCACACCTTCGTCACTCGAACATAAATACTAATGACGACTAGTCAATCATCAGAATCATCTTCGGGCCACTACAGTATGATTCTATATCTATCTAGTATATTAAAACTTCGAATATACGTTCATGACGCGTATATGCAAAATCTTTATATACTCGATTGTCCATATTCAAAATAAATAAATAATCAAATACATTTAAAATGATTTAGATTTTCGAAACAAAATTGTTTTCATTTGAAAAATATACTCTTCACACTCGTTCTAGGATACTACAGATCCTATCTCTAACGAGTCATTCTAATTGGATATTACTAATCCAACATCTGATGAATTCTTTCGTATGGTTATAATGTGTCTTGTTCTCGAGCTCTGTAAACCAAAGCTCTGATACCAACTGTGACGGCCTGGAATTTCGCTCGATATGAATCAGTCGTTAAACCGATCTAGACCGTTCGAAACCCCTGATCGTTTTGAGAACACGACAAATCAGAACGCAGACGGAAGAACATTTCATTGTTAGTTCAACAATTCCATCAGAATACAAGAATATACAGAGTATAAAGAATAAATTACATTCGATAAATATCAGAGATTACAATAGATTACATAGCAGTGGAAAGAGAAATACAAAGCACAACTGAAGGTGATATAAGGATACAGAGCTTTCCGGATATCATTCCAGCTGTAAACCAGGATCCTGTGAATATAAATCTGCAAAACCAAAACTACTAGCTGCCCGTGCGAAAAATAGGGGCACCCAGAGTTTAGGTTAAAACAATAAACTCCAGGTCAGTCATATGACTGGTGTGAGAACTAAAACAGTTATTTAAAGCTTTACTTTAAAAGAGAGTAATTCAACGGACCACGCCGTATAACACGGAACGGGTTTCCTCCCAAGAATACCAGTGCATATAGATAAACAACGCAATGCTTTTTCGAAAAATGAAGCTATTATAAGACCCAGGTCCCATCACACAATGCAACACAAGCCGTAGGATAGGGTTTTCCCTTATAATAGCCAAACATGCTTGGTACGTTTTAAACAAATCATTTGATACTATAATAAGTGTATAGTGTCAAAACAGTTTCAATCATAAATATAAATCATAGACGGCATGGGTACCATATATCATGTCGCCATACACGTTCTACAATTAAAACCGAATTACACATAATGGAAATTGGATTTCCGTCATGAGTCGAGGCAAGGGGCAAGCTCCTCTCCGCGTTCGAGACACTCTAGCAAATGCCTCAGGGTTACGCACTCTGGGCAACCCCTGGATCTTCAGGGCCGGTCCTCACTTACGTTAGAGGATTGGCAATTCCTGAACACACGTTTCCCGGTCCTTACAGACCTATAATCGAGGCGCCTCGCATTCCAACAACCACAAAGGTGAAAAGTATATAAATATCAGGGCTGGTAAGTCACTGACACCACCAAAGCTAGAAAGAAACGTCGTGCTCTCCCTGTAGTCTGTATCCCGTTTTTAACTCATACCGAGGTGTGAGGCTCGCGAATTCACGTTATACACAAAGCTGCCACGTAGGCGTGCTTTGATCATCAACCACAAGACTTTGCTTTTCAACAGAAGCCTTGATCATTGCATCTTAGCGTGCCACACAGGCAATTCATGCCATGCGACTGATGTCCATCGATATACAACCTCTGAGCTCGTACGTCTCAGAGAAGGGCGTTAAGCAAAAGAATAAATTCTCCACCGCCAAACAGATGTATATTTAATAGAAATCAATCAACACAGAATAAAATCCAATGTCAGACACACAATCCATTTTCAAGTCCGTTCTGGGTCTGAACGAAACCGGAGGCACTTTCCTCGCATATCCATCCATCTCCAACATCTCCAAGTACGTCTGGATGACCACCAACTATTTCCATCCTCTTGGGTGTACCGCCCAATCAGGATCGTCAGTAATTATCCAAACGATGTGAAGACTTCCGGTCTTCGACCACCGTCTTCATCTTCGACTTATCGTCGAATCGGTTATTCAGAATGGGTATAAACCCGGACTTTCCGAACAACCCGCGTATATTGAAAAACAAATGTTACACAAACACAACATACGCCTCATTCCAATTCATTAGGGAAAGGTTCCCATTAATTTTATCCAAGATAAATTCTTTAAAATTTATCCTTTAATCTTCCTTTTGATGTCATTTCAAACCAAATTATGGTTTTTCTAACTAGTCGAGATTAGCGAACCACACCGAAGTAATTATTTATTTTATTTCCCAATCCCAACCTATTCATCCCATGAAGCAAAACTGGTAATACTCCATATCTAACACCACGGTGTTATTGGTAAAATTAATTACCATTTCATCGTTCAAATCTAATTGAAGATTTAACTATCGCTTTGGAGCAAAACTGGTAATACTCCATTCTCGCTCATTTTCTAAATTTGGTAATTTAGATTACAAATTCACATTTCAATCTAATTGCAGGTTCGTTAAAACTCCTTTTACTGGGTTAAAGAACTAGGTGTTATTTAAAACACAGTTCACAACAAACCCAAATCACATTCTATTTATTATCGGGTTAAAGGACTAGTGTTATTTAAAACACCATTCACGATGAACCCACAAATCAATTCTAGTTCAATTTAAATCAAATATATTAGGAATTCTGATTATTTAAAACCCCTTTTTAAATCTAAT
The DNA here is from genome assembly GCA_030737875.1 of Allium sativum. Lineage (NCBI taxonomy): Eukaryota > Viridiplantae > Streptophyta > Magnoliopsida > Asparagales > Amaryllidaceae > Allium > Allium sativum. The sequence continues at coordinate 836,327,851 of CM060918.1, read as the reverse complement.
TTATTTATTTAAAAACAAATCGGGTTTTAAATTTAGTTCAAAACTAGTTCATTTCGATAAAAATCCATTTTTATCTTTTCAAATATGGAGTTTTTCATCCCAAATTTTCCCAAATCATTTCTTATGATTTTACACAAATTATTTATATTTTTAATAATTTTATCAAGGCCCGTACAGTCGATTTCCATCAACGGCCATCGAACTGCACTTACAACGACCTTTTTCAAATTTGATTTGGACGTATCTCCAAATCCAACCGTTAGATTTTGAATTTCTAATATTCGTTAGAAAGCTCTTTTCGATACGAACCCAACGGTTCCGGTTTTAGGAGAATCCGACGGTCGGATCTCCCGTAATGTCCGTTTGAAATAAATGGTTGAAATTCACGAACTGCCGCGGCGCGGCGCGTTCTATCCAGGCCATTATATTATATATATAATATATATTTCGTCGATTTCTATTTAAAACGAATTTTATAAATAGTTTTTAAATTCGTTTCAAAATTCATTTCAACTTCCATTTCAATTCAAAGCAAAATAGAATTCTTCTTTATAAATTCGTTTTAAAATTCATTTCTATTCAATTCAAATTTAAATTCAATTTGAATTCATTTCAATTCGCTTTCAATTCAATTTTAATTCGTTTTCAATTCGATTTCAAAGTCGTTTTCCATTCGATTCAATTCAAATTGGTTTTCTATTCGATTCAATTCAAATTGGTTTTCTATTCAATTGAAATCAAATTCGTTATATATTCAATTCATTTCGAAATTGTTTTCTATTCAATTCATTTCGAAATCGTTTTATATTCAATTCATTTCGAAATCGTTTTCAATTCAATTCATTTCTGTTTTAAATTCAAAAACGAATATAATCGATATAAATATCGTTCGCGTCAAAATGGCGCATCACTAATCAACACGGCTTTATATGTTTCAATAAATTCGTTATTCTATTCAACAAATGAATATTTATTCTACTCAATATGTGAATCTATATTTTTGTCAACACACGACTAATCTCAACGAATGAGTACTGTCCACGTGTGACCATTTTTGTTATTTACTATATTTTATGGAAATTAAGGTATCTATCGTTTGATATTAAATCAGACTCCAACTGTAAATTAGTAAGAGAACGATTCCCTGAATATTAACCCCGAAGGCCGAAACCAACATCAGATCAATATTCAGGAGACCACTCATCTCATCTACTTTCCAGTTAGTTTCTAATTTCATATATGATAAAGATGTAAATTTTATTGTTAAAATATTTTGTTCAACACATGACTAATCTCAACGGATGAGTACAGTCAACACATGAACCTTTACTTTATAAAGATAAAGATATAAATTTTATTGTTAAAATATTTCGTTCAACACATGACTAATCTCAACGGGTGAGTACAGTCAACACATGAACCTTTACTTTATATTGATCAAGATATAAATTTTATTGTTAAAATATTTCGTTCAACACATGACTAATCTCAACGGATGAGTACAGTCAACACATGAACCTTTACTTTATAATATTCTTTATCTTCTAAATTGGAATGAGGCCCAATCAATCACCATATAAAATTAATTATATGGATTTTCATACATCACACATATATAATAGCATTGAAAAATAATCAACCATCAACCAAAGTGCACTACACTGTATAAGCATCAAATATAAATATCTAACGCTTATAACAGCCTGTCAATCAATCGATCGACATATTTAATCAATCAGGATGAGTGAACTTCAAATTTCATCCCAACACCCGTGTAGGGTTTCAAACAATCAAACACAGATTTTATTTGTGCAGTTGGGCGATGTGTAAAATTTATCGTCCCAATCAATGTCAGTCAAATCAGTGTACATAAATAAACCGTCCGGTTTGTAAATGAATATTTATTTATTCACATTCACTATATTCATATTCACGTTAAAAATTATTTTTTTAATGATAAATTTTTTTATTTTAACATATGAATTTCTATTCAGTTCATTCTTTAAATAAAATGATATTTTTATTTTTCTAACTTATTTTAGAAAATTTTGGTGGCATAACGGCACGATACTAGAAACGGGACAAGGCCTAGCCTTATCCCCGGTCTAGTGAAGGCCCACACCATTCACACATCAATCAATCCATTCATTTCACCAAACAATTCAATTTCAAATCAAATCATCTAACTAATCTATGCAACCAAACAAACAAGTCCATGGTCTGTGGACGATTGTGTCGGGTGCTACTAAACACCGTCTGCATCCTAGTATATATATAACTAGAAAAGAAATTGAAGAGTGAGAAATTCTCACCTTTAGCTATCCTAACTCCACGGCTCTTCTATTGTAGAGATCTTCGTCGTTCTCGCATCTTTGTCATCTTCGTTTCCCGTAGCCACTACATATGTAAAAATCACACATTTTTATATTTAGATGTCTTTAAAATAAAAATCACATTTTTATTTGTTTACTTTCAATTTTAAAAATCATATTTTTACTTCGCTATTCAATATATCAAAAAACGAATTTTTTTCTTCGCTAATGAATATATAAAAATAGTATTTTTACCTCGCTAATGAATATATAAAAATCGTATTTTTAACTTTCCTATGGTATGAAAATTATATTTTTAATGTACTACTCTAATTAAAAATCACTTCTTTTCTCATGTTAAAAATCTCGTCTTTGTTATGATAAAAATCCAATCCTTCATGAGTAAAAATCTGTTCTTTTCTATAATAAAAATTGTATCTTTACACTTCTAAAAATCCAAACTTTTTTTGCCTAAAAATCTATATTTTCTATGAACAAACATCTATATTTTCTATTTAGGAATAAACAAATTTAAGTTTTTAAACATAAACTAATTTCTGTTTTTAAAATATTTGCTTTATCTATATATCATATCTTTTAATAAATTTCAAATTCTTATATAATAGCATACGTATGTATTTCAGATTTTTATATAAAATAAACAGCAAAAGAAAAAGAAAAATATAATTAAAACTCACATTTACTTTCCAAAATCGTTTCTTTGCTGGAGGAGGGTCGCTGAGGGGTCGGGGCAGCTTGGTTGGTCGGCGTCGTCGTGGGGAGGACGCGGCGGAGGTTGGTCAGGGGCAGCAGGCGGTGGGTCAGAGGCTGGGGGGTCTTGCGATGGTGGAGTGGGGTACGGGGTAGTGGGCCGTCGAAGTCGATGCTGGAGGGGGGTCTGCAAATCGGAGCTGGAGGGTGGGGTCCTTCTCGCCGCCTCTGGCGAGGAGGGGGGGGGGGGGGGCGCGACTACCGCAGGTGGAAGGGGGGCGTCGCGAGGTCGGCGCCGCAGGGGGGGGGGCTGGCGGCTCGATTCCGGTTTTTTTTTCTTCTGTTACGAAATCATTTTGAACGTGGGGGGGGGGGGGGCAGAATGAAATAAGGCGGAGGGGAGAGATAATTTAATTTTTTAATTTATTTTAATTGCAAAAAGTTGACTTTTACATACGACCTCTAAACGAGGCCCACCGCCTGTCGTCTATAGCGTTTTACCCCTATTCCGAACACAATGGGATATGTGTCGTAGGCTGATTCGGCTGTTGCAATCAGTTTCCGTTAAATTTACATTTAAATCACTATATTGAATTTTAAACGTACATTTCAAATTACCGGGGTCACATACTGACTCGAAATTTTTTTTCTAGCTTCGCTTTGACGATACGGTCCTAACAAAACTAGTTTCGTCGAATTCTGAGACCGTTGGAAAAATGGCCAATTTCCAGTCGATTAAAATCAACTGAAACTGGTCAAACGCGTTTTCCTTTGCCACGCTCACATATTGATTCGAAAAATTATGAAATTTCGAATCTAGCAATTATTTAACATCACGGACCCAACAAAAGTGGTTTCGTCGAAATCCGAAGTCATTTGCAAAATGTCCATTTTTTAAGGGCCTGAATTCCATAGCGACTATTCGGAATTTTCAACTAGACATATCTTTTGATCCCCGCTATGAAATTTCGATTTTTCGGATTCGTTGGAAAGATATAATCAAATAGATCCTAATGTTTTTGGTTTCACTAAAATCCGGATTGTTTTGCACCCGGTACATTCAACTGAAGTTTGAAATCGAATTATCGAACTACCGCGCCATTTTCAATTCTATTTATAATTATATATAATTATTTATATTCTAACGACGACGCGTATAAATATATACGTTCGAATCCCATTCAAAACGAATTTCTCATCCATGTTATTTAAAATAATCTATTTTAAATGTTCAAAATTCGCTAAAATTGCAAAATTAAAAATTTTAAACTGGCCCAGATTTTCGGGTTATTACATACTATGTCTCCATACTAGCTCTACAATCAAAACCGCAAGGTCGTATTGGTAATTGGATTTCCATCATGAGTCGAGGCTAGGGGCAAGCTCCTCTCCGATTCGAGACACTCCAGCAAATGCCTCAGGATCCCCCGCAGTGAACCCTTGGATCTTCAGGGCCGGTCCCTACCTAAGGGTAGTGGATTAATTATTCCTGAACACACGCTTCCCAGTTCCTTTGAACCTATAATATGAACACTATCGGCCTATAAAAATCCGAGGCGCCTCAAAATCCATCATCCACATAAGTAAAATGCCAGGCCGTGTTAAAGCACTGACACTACCAGTAGCTAGAAAGAAACGTGTGCATTCCCTGCAGTCCATATCCCGTTTTTGACTCATACCGAGGTGTGAGGCTCGCGAAGTCACGATATACACAAAGCTATGTCGTAATAGGCTATGCTTTGATCATCCCACAAGGCCCTGCTTTTCAACAAAAGCCTTGATCAATTTGCATCTTGGCATGCCACATTGACAATTCACGCCATGCGATCAATCACTATTAATATATACCAGGGTGTTAAGCAGAGAATGAATTCTCCACCACCAATCAGATATAGATTAACAGGAATCAATTTAATTCACACGGAACGAAATCCAATGTCAGACATGTATCCATTTATTAGCTTATGCTCTGGGTCTGAGCGAAAACCAAATCCGGACAATCAACAATAGTCCGGACGGCTACCACTGAAGCCCCTTCAAGGTAGCTACTCCCATCAGGGTCTCTGTAGCAACACATCCATTCGATGTGAAGATCGTCGGTCTTTAACCACCGTCTTCATCTTCGACTCTTCATCGTCGTAGAAATTACTCAGAATGGGTTAAACTCGGTCTTTCCGAATAACTCTCGTATTTTATAATTAAAAGTAAAGTACTACAAAACACATCCAATGCCGCATTCCCGTTCAGAATATTCTAAGATAAATTCTTTAAATTTATTATTAAAGCTTTTCTTTTAAAGATTTATTAAAACACAATTTGGTTTAAATATCAGAAATCATTATTCAATGATTATTCAAATTTAAGAAATTATCTTATCTTAGCTGGGTTAAAGAACTAATGTCATTTAAAACATAGTTCATGGTAAACCCAAAATCGTCTTCCAAAAATATGGAATCTTCACAGAAATCAAATCAATATATAATCATTATAAATTTCTGTATCCGACCAATAATATAAATGGAATAACGGCAAGGCCTCTTAAATTCCATATGTAGTATCGGTCTTCTTTTATAGAAGCTTATCTCGGTTATTATTAATTTGAATTCCATTCAACTCCAATTTAATATATTAAATTGGAAATCTTTACTGTTGGAAGATTCCCATTTAAATCTTAATAAAAGATTTATAATTTCCAAATCCTATTTTCACTGTCAGTTGGGTTAAAAAACACATGTCGCTTAAAAACATGGTTCACAATAAACCCAACTCACATTTCTTATTTCAATTACTAAATATAATTGAAAACTTTAATAATCTAAATTAAAAGATTATTCTTTTCATACGAGGTTTAAGAACAGTTTTATTTAAGACACTATTCACGACAAACCCAAATCCAATTTATTTAATTTAACTTCAATTAAATAATAGCAAATTGGAAAACTTCATTAAATCTGAATTTAATGTTTTATCCTATTTGATAACTAGTTTATTTAAAATAAAAATATATTTCTCTAAAATATATTCTTTTTCTAAAATATTCTTTTCTAGAATATTCTTTATTGGAATGTGACTCAATCAACAACCATAATTTGCATATAATCAACAATTATGATAAATAAATATCACACAACCAAATAATCAACCAGAGTGGATTCTACACTAAATATTGGGACTAGTGTAGATCAAGTATCGTCCCAACACCCGTGTGGGGTTTCATCCAATAATCAAATAATAAATTATTTGTGCACTTGGGCGATGTGTAAAAATTGTCGACCCAATCACATAAACAAATCAGATGACTTGTAAATGGAAGTGTAATATTCAGTTTAAATATACTAACAATATATTTAACACATCAAACATCTCAACGACACAATCATATATTTCAATTCCCTTTATTTTGAATAAATTGTAATAAAATTCTAATCTTTTATTTCAATCCTTTTTATTGTTAACAAATGACAATAAAAATCTTAACTCATATTTATTTACCATAATGTATATTTTTAACCTCATTCATTTTAATGGCAAAGGTATATTTCTACTTCATACTTTTCAATGTGACGAAACTGTCCATTACTAATTCATTCTTTTTAAAAAATATACATTTTAACTCATTCTTTTTAATGTAAGAAATATACATTCTTAACTGCTTCTTTTTAATGTAAACAAATATGATGATTTTGTTTATTTACTTCTAATGCAAACAAAATGAGAATTTTGTTTCATAACTTCTAATGCAAAGAAAATGAGTATTTTGTTTCAACTCTTTTAATTCAAACAAAATGAGAATTTTGTTTCAACTCTTTTTAATGACCAAAGTGATAATTTTGGTTAAACTCATTTTATTGACCAAAAGTGATAATTTTGGTTAAACTCATTTTATTCTAATGAAAACTTTTTATAACAAAACATGAATTTATTCTAGTGCAACTTTTTATAACAAACTATGATTTTCTAATGTTAACATTTCTAGTACAAAAAAAATATGATTTTTCAAATGTTAACATTTCTAGTATAAAAATATGATTTTGTATAATTCCTTTTAATGTACAAAATAATGATTTTATTAACATGTTTAACACCAAAAAGGTTATTTAATTCCACTAACAAGTTTTGGCCAAACATGTGATTTTCTTTTCTATAATCATTTCTAAACAAAATGTCCTTTTTATCTTTCTAATGTACATTTTAACAAAATGTTCTTTTTAATCCTTATTTACTTTTATTTTAATGTATCAAAATATACATTTTCTATTCATTTCTTTTTGATGTAACAAAAATATGCATTTTCAATTCTTTCTTTTTGATGTAACAAAAATATGCATTTGGTTTGTAAACTTCTAATACAAACAAAAATGTGAATTTGTTTGTAAACATCTAATGCAAAAAAAATGGGGATTTTGTTTCATCCTTTAAATTTGACAAACATGAATGTTTTCTAATTCATTTATCTAAATTGATAAAAATGACTGTTTTTAAATCATTTCTTTAGATTGACAAAAATATGTTATTCTTTTTCACTAATAATATTTGATAAAAAATGTGTTATCCCTTTTCATTTAAACAAAATATGATAAAAGGTTATTCTTTTTCATGTTACAAAATATAATAAAAAGGTTATTCTTTTCAATGTTACAAAATATAATAATTTGACAAATCCATTTGATTGAAACAAAAATGCAATTTTGAACAAATCCTTATTAATGTTAACAAAAATGTTAATCTTGATTTCTATATAATCTAGTTGACAAAAATGTAAAATTTCATTTCTTAATTTTTAATGTATAAAAATATACATTTTCATTTCATACTTTTTAATGCGAACAAAAATGTGATTTTTGTTTGTAAACTTTTATTGCAAACAAGAATGTGACTTTTGTTTATAAACTTTTATTGCGAACAAAAATGTGATTTTTTTTTTAATTCTTCATTGTAAACAAAATGTCCTTAAAAACATGTAATATTTTGTTGAAACAAAAATGACAATAAAATTTGGTTCTTTTTGTATGTAAACTATATGATGTTAAAAATATGACTTTTGCATTGTAATCAATTCATTGTTACAAATATGGCCTTTGCATTGGAATCAATTCATTGTTAAAGAACCAACAATAAAGATTAAAACTTTATTATCAAACCATATTGAATTCTATGTTCACGAATATGAAATAGAGAAGTATCCTTGTCGTATCTAACAAAATACGAGCATCATAATCCAACCCAATATATTTAATATTAAAAATACATTTTAAACAAATAAATTCCGAAACTCAAAATATATAAGTGTTTACTGATTTTCAATGCAGAAACATCATTCCGAACTCAATGGAAGTGGTTTCGAGTCGAAATTCCTTCATATGTGAAAAGTAGCCTTTCGGGGCCTATATAATATATATATAAATCCTACAGCGACCTTTCTAAAAATTCAATTGGCCATAACTTTTAATTTTAAAAACGGGATTTCAGTTTTTCAGATTCATTGGAAAGATATGATTAAACAGATTTAAATATTTCTGGTTTATTTTGAATCCAGTACAGTCAGTCAAAGTTCAAATTCAAATTTTCAAACTGCAGCGCTGTTTTAAACTCCTTTTCTAATTAAATTGAATTTATTCCTTTAAAATAAATTTTTATTCGTTACTATTTAAAATAAATTATTTTAAATACTAAAGTCCATTAAAATTTCTAAAATAAAAAATTTATATTGGCCCTAAAATTTCGGGTCGTTACGTTTTCACTTTTAATATATAATATATTTTCACTTCCAATATATACGATATTTTCACTTTCAATATATATGATATAATATATATTTACATCACATGTATTTTTTTCATTTATCACATCACAATCACAACGCAATACAATCAAACAAGTCGTCCATGGTCTGTGGACTACGGGGAATAGTTCATGTATGCAGTTATAAAATAAATAACTACACAAGAAAATTTATTGTGAGAGAATCCTCACATTGGGATCCACTACGTTAGTTTTTATTTGAATTTCTAAACGGTTTGGATTTAATTCTCCCTGAAATTCTAAAGTGCTCTGTTTTGGTTCTGGTCCGTTCCATCACGTAGATCTCATCTTCCCGATTCCATTGTTTCTGAAATCGTTCAATTCTGTCAACGTATGAGGAAGTTATGACGATATTTGCTTTAATTACAAAAATGAAATAATTAATTATTTAATTAAATAAATTAAGGGGGTTAACCCTTATCTTCTTTATTTGAATTCCAGGAACGTCATTGCCCTTTTAAACCCAGGCTTGAAACTAGGGTTCCCTGTTTCGCATTAACCAAGGCGGCGGTGCCATATCATCCCCCACCGTAAGGATGGCCTCTGACCCCTCTTCCATCGCCCCTTGCCTCGCCGTGATCGGTGACCCCCAAGCCCTAAAAATGGGTGCGAATAGGGACGCTTTGAGCTCCCAAATCGAAATATCTGCGTCACCATTTCCGATCTCCACCGTTGAGGTGAGAGATCTCAAGGAGGGCTTTGTTTTTTTCTTAAGGTGCCTGGGATTTTATTGAATGACGGAGGAGATCGAAGGCGATTTTTGGAGGAGCAATTCTATGCGTTAAGAGGAAGATGGTGGCGGGTTACGTATAAACGAATTGGGGCTAGGGTTTGATAAAGGGAAATTAATATATATATATATATATATATTATTTTTATGTTATTTAATTTCTAAATTAGGGTTTTTGCATTCGGATTCAACATCAAACCCAACGACTGATGCCCCCAACGTAATACCCCCATTCCGAACACAATGGGATATGTATCGTAAACTGATTCGATTGTTTCGATCAGTTTTCATCAATATCAAAATATAAATCTTTATATATTCAATTTAAACGCACACTTCAATTTATCGGGGCCACATACAATCTCTAATAATTCCAGAAAAATTATTTCTAGCTTTGTATTGACGATACGGTCCTAACAAAACTAATTTCGTCAAATTTTGAGACCATTTGAAAAATGGCCATTTTCCAGTCCCTGAAACAGGTCAAACGTGTTTTCCTTTGCCACGCTCACATATTGAATCAGAAAATTACGAATTTTGAAACCTAGCAATAACTTGACATCTCGGATCCAACAAAAGTGGTTTCGTCTAAAACCGAGATCGTTTGCAAAATTTCCATTTTTAAGGGCCAGAATTCCATAGCGACTATTCTGAAATTTCAACTAGGCATATCTTTTGATTCCCGCTATGAAAATTCAATTTTTCGGATTCTTTGGAAAGATATTCTCAATTATATTCTAATATTTTTGGTTTCACCAAAATACGGTTTATTTTGAATCCTGTACAGTCATTTGAACTTTGAAATCGAATTATCGAACTACCGCGCCATTTTCAATTCCTTTTATAATTAAAATAAAATATTCATATTCTAACGACGATCTATATAATATATACGTTCGATTCCATTCAAAATAAATTTTTCGTCGTTATTATTTAAAATAATTCATTTTAAATATTCAAAATTCACCAAAATTGCCAAAATAAAAAATTTAAATTGGCTCAGAATTTCCGGGTTATTACAACTCCGGTGCAAGGTACATTTACAACACTTTGCGTTTCCGTTTTGTTTCCTACTTTACTGCTGTTTCCTTTTTGGGGATGAAAAGTTTTAAGTGGGGGAGATTGTAACAACCCGGAAAGTCAAGCCAATTTAAAAATTTTAATTTGGTTATTTTAATGAATTTGGAGGAATTGAAATAACATATTTCAATTAAATAAAAAGTTAGAAATAGTGCGGCAGTTTAAAATTTTGAATTCGAACTTTGACTGAACGTACATGATGCAAAATAAAATGGATTTTTGCGAAACCAAAAATATTTAAATCTATTTAGGAATCTTTCAAATGAATCTGAAAAATCGAAATTTCATAGCGGGATTCAAAAGTTATGGTCAGTTGAATATTCAAAATGGTCGCTATAGAATAAATATAGCCCTTGAAAATTGACATTTTGCAAATGACCTCCGTTTTTTATGAAACCACTTTTGTTGGATCCAGGATGTCAATTTATTGCTAGGTTTCAAATTCCGTAATTTTTGGAATTAATATGTGAGCGTGCCAAAGGTAAATGTGTTTGGTTGATTTTAGTCAAATTGGATCGACCAGAAAATGACCATTTTTCAAACTGTCTCAGAATTCGTTGAAATCAGTTTTGTTAGGACCATATCATCCCAACATAGCTAGATTAATTTCTTGGGAATTTTTGGAGTTAGTATGTGGCCCCGGCAAATTAAAATGTACGTTCAAAATAGAATTAGAATGTTTTATATTTTAATTTGAACAATAACGGACCGTAACAGTCGAACGGGCCTACGAAACATATTCCATTGTGTCCGAGATGGGGGTGTTTAGCTAGGGGCAACAGTCGTTGGGTTTGGATTGGAGATCGTTTGAAGAAACCCTAATTTTCAAATATATACATATATATATATATATATATATATATATGGACCAATTAAATAAATCCTTTCACTATTTAATTTTATTAAAAAAACTCAGAAAACCCCCGATTATCATCGTTTGAACGACGCTGGAGCTTCCTACCTTCTCTCCTCCTTAAATCCTAATCCGCTCAACAAAACTTAATGGCCCTTCAGAGCTTTTTGTAGATCTCCTCTCCGCCTTCAGATCTATATAAATTTCGACCTCCATCGATTAGTATTTCTCGAGTTCTAGGCCCACGAAGGAGAGCCGCGTTGGCCACTTTTCTGCTCCACCGCCGCATCGAGTTCAGTGCCACCCACCACCTCCTGAGTGCCTTTCCTAGCTTTAGAGCGTGGCACCACCTGATCGGCCTTACGTTGCACGGATTTCAAGAAAACCCGAAACCTAGTTTTGAACGTTCAAGGAAGGTAATGGCCTGATGTTTATTCAATGTTTTATAACACTTTTAAGTGTTGCAAATCATGATTTTCAAATAAAAATCATATCTTTTTGCTATGTTGATGAAACTCGATGAAACAGGAAACATCGGACTTGTAGTGACATCATCTACGTTCTAGAAGAAGCCAGAACATGTTCCGAGCTCGCTACAAATTTCAGAAGGATTAAAATCAATGTGAGATATCTAAATTCAATATGAAATGGAAATGCATGGTATAAATTATATGAGCGAAATATAAATTATATATGCGTTGTACATCACATGTATGAGCGTTATATAAGTTATATGAGTGATGTATAAATTATACATGCATTGTAAAAATCATATATGTGTTGAAATGGAAATGAAATATATTTATATATGAATATAAATATATACTCCCCTCGTCCACAGACTATGGACGATATAAATTGATTGTGGTTGACATGAAATTGATTGATAATGCGAATGGTTGAAAATTAGTTGAAATGCGAATGGTTGGAAATAATTGTTTGTGGTTGAAAGAAATTGTTTGTGGTTGAAACAATGGGAATTATTATGGAAAATTCATATGATATGAAATAGATCTTAGATCATTTAGATAAGCCACTTATGGAACGCCGTGAGGCCTAAGGTAGTGCGAGGAGCCGTACTCGGGACGGTGCCGGTTTTTAACCCCTACCATTATGCTGCTGAAATTTTCAGTAATATCTATGTGTTTGAATTTATTTCATGTATTGAATTATATTCATGTGCTGAATAAATTGTTTAGATAATAAAAATCACATTTTTATTATGTGTGTGAAGTATATGAAGTTTGCATGTATGAGATATTCATATGTTGAGATATTCATGCGTTGAATGACATTCATGTGTTGAATAAATTATTTGAAAAGTACAAATCACATTTTTATTTAATATTTGGACTATATAAAATATTAGCATTTTAAATAAATAATTTTAACTTCAAAAATATCATTTTTAACTTATTTACGAAGTATATAAAATATTCTTGTTTCAAACAAATTGTTTTAACGATAAAAATATAATTTTTATTGTAAGTATGAACTAATTAAAATATTCATATGTTGAAAAGGATTCATGTGTTGAATAAAAGGATTGAAAAATAAAATTTACATTTTATTGTGAGTATGAAGTGCTAAAAACATTCATGTATGGAATAAATATTTTGAACGATAAAAATATCATTTTTATCATGTATACGACTTGCTAAAAATACACATGTGTTGAAACATATTTTTGTTCGCCAAAAATAACATTTTTATCCTATGTATGAAGTGTTAAAAATAACCGCATATTGAAATAAACATTTGTTCGCTAAAAATATTATCTTAGTTTTGTTTTGCATATATATATATATATATATATATATATATATATATATATATATCTGTGTGTGTGTGTTGAACAGGAATATGGATTAGCTGTTGAGTAAAGAATATATTTGCATGCCCGACATATAGGTAAGCCTTAATGAGTTGGCTACGCAATTTTATTATTATTGCAAACTCCTGTGAATACCATTGGATATGGAGTTCTTGTTGTTCTGTGTGAAATAATAAACGTCGCGATAGGATAGTAACAACTAATTTTGAACCGCACTACATGGCATACTTCTTGAAGATAGCATACCCTATCATATACCACATAAGTATTTGGGGTTTATGTGACGAGGTGGAAGATTTACCATACAAGCGAGAGGCTTGTATGGCGATGACTATGTTTAGATTGAACTGAAGACTGATATGGACTATATAAAATATAATGATAAATTGCCATGTTATAAAAACCCCACACGGGTCTGGAAATGACAATAAACACATCTCTCTGGTTATTAAGGCACAAAAACCATTTATAGGGTGACGAGAATTTATTCTCTGGAGTTACGATCTATACACACACCCCTGTGGACACCGGAATATATCACTATAAATATGTGCATGCTTTTTAGGATCTATTGGGTGCCTAATACGGCCCAATAAATTTCCAAAATCCTCCCCATACAAGGCATTAGTGAAATATTTGAAGTGAAAAACGAAATGGAATCGTCGAATGAATTATATATATATATATATATAAATTAAATAAAATGAATAACAACGTTGCAGTTCATATTTTGAAATCGTAACTTTAAACGATTATATCGAGAGATCCAACTATTGGATTTTCCCGAAACCGGAACCGTTGGGTTCGTTTTGGAGAGATCTTTCCAATGGAATCAACTTCGTTAAGATCTGATGGTTATATTTTGAGAAATGTGTAAATCAAATTTGGAGAAAAATAGCGCCAGGGCCACGTTATGGTCTGAAACATCATTTAATTAAATGGCGCTACTTTTAAGTAAATAAAAACAGCGAAATATCGTTATAAAATATTATAGACGATATGGAATGGAAATAAACCGATTCTACTTGGTCTGCTTGATATTTGATGGTTGAATGTGTTTGACATTAAAATTATATAAAGAACTGAAATGTGGATGTCGACTAATTTAATCATGGACAGAATTGATTTGAATTCTAATATATGTGAATTATTTGAAAAGGCCGAGTTAATTCTCATTTCAAATAATTGATCGGCGAATTAATGTCGAAGAGATGAAGATGGTGCAAGACCGGTGATCTTAACATCGTGTACATTACTACCAATGCCTTTGAGATGGGTAACTCCCTTGACGAGGTTACAGTGGCAATAGTCTGAACGTATTTGTTGATCGTCCGGATGTGCGAAGTCTTATCTACAGTATTGGACAAACAGGAGAGGAATAAGGTGCCTCCGGTTTCGTTCAGTGTAATAACCCGAAAATCTGAGCCAATTTAAAAAATTTATTTTGGCAATTTTGATGAATTTTGAATATTTAAAATGATAACGACGAGAAATTTATTTTGAATAGAAATAGAATGTAAATATTTATTCGAATCGTCGTTAGAATATAAATAATTATTTTTAATTATAAAAGGAATTGGAAATGGCGTGGTAGTTTGAAAATTCGATTTCGAATTTCAAATGAATGTAGAGGATTCAAAATAAACCAGATTTTAGCGAAACCAAAAATATTAGAATCTAACTGAGAATATCTTTCCAACGAATCCGAAAAATTGAAATTTCATAGCAGGGATAAAAAGTTATGCCCATTTTGCAAACGACCTCGGTTTTCGATGAAACCACTTCTGTTGGATCTGTGATGCCAAATTATTGCTAGGTTTCAAAATTCGTAATTTTCTGAATCAATATGTGAGCGTGGCGAAGTAAAACGTGTTTTAACAGTTTCAGTCAATTTCGATCGACCAGAAAATGACCATTTTCAAACGGTCTCAGAATCTGACGAAATTAGTTTTGTTAGAACCGTATCGTCAATACGAAGCTAGAAAATATTTTTCTGGAATTTTTAGTGTCCGTATGTGACCCCAGTAAATTGAAATGTACGTTTAAAATTGAATATTTATAGATTTATATTTTAATTTTAGCAAAAACTGAGTGAAACAGTCGAATTGGCTTGCGAAACATATCCCATTGTGTTCGGAATAGGGGTAATACGTTAGGGACGAAAGTCGGTGAGTTTGATTTGGGGTTTGGATAAGAAAGTCAACTCTTAGAAAATTAATTAAATAATTTATTTTATATTTCTCCCTTTCATCTCCTATACCCTCTCAGGCCCCCCCCCCCACCCGTCTATTTTCAAAATTGATAAAAA
Source organism: Allium sativum (assembly GCA_030737875.1). NCBI lineage: Eukaryota > Viridiplantae > Streptophyta > Magnoliopsida > Asparagales > Amaryllidaceae > Allium > Allium sativum. Next base: position 836,312,221 of record CM060918.1, on the reverse strand, counting down.
AAAGAAAAAGGGCGGAGCCCTAGCCGCCAACCATGCGACTTCCTCCCCACCGCGACATCGACTACTCTACCGTCGCCCACCAGGCGTTTTCCCCCCGTCCACCTCCTCCGATCCTCTCCTCCCCCATCGCCCTTCTTCCCTCTCTCTGCCCCCTCCTTTGATTTGAAGCTCCTCCGCCCAGTAACCCGCCACCCCCTCAGCAACTTCGGCGAACCAAGCCTTCCCGCGTCTTAGCTCATCACCTCAGCCCCCCGGTCTCGCTGAAAAAACAAAGCGAGTTCAATTTACTTATTTATGCAATTGAAAATTCGATTTTTATACGTGTATGAGCGTGACAAAAACATGGGTTTTATTTATATAAAAGAACGATTTTGAAAAGTATAATGACATGTTTTTTTTATAATCTAAATGGTGAATAAAAATTCGATTTCTACTTTATAAGAATACCATAGGATTTTTATAATTGAATGGTAATAAAAAGATTATATTTTGATATAAGATTCATGTGGATAAAAATTAGATTTTTTTTTGAAAGGTAAAAATTAGATTTTTTGTTATGGTAGAAAAGGTTTTTTTTTGTTAGTTAAAAGATTTGATTTTTAAAAATATGAATAGCGATTTGAAAGTGTTATTTTGGAGTAGGATAAAAATAGAATTTTGCATATGAACAGAAACAAAAATATGATTTTTATATTATAGAAAGAATAAAAATATGATTTTTATATTATAGAAAGAATAAAAATTTGATTTTTATATTATAGAAAGAATAAAAATATAATTTTTATATAGTGAGGAATATAAAAATGTATTTTTATATACATAGCAACAATATAAAAATGTGATTTTTATATATGTAGTGGCTACGGATAATGAAATTGACAAAAGGCGAGCACGACGAAGATTTCCTACATATGAATAGTCGTGGCGTTTGATTTAGCTCTTGGTGAGAACTCCTCACTTTTATTTTTATTTCTAGTTGAAATATATACTAGGATGCAGATGGTGTTTAGTAGCACCCGACACCCGTCGTCCACAAACCATGGACGACTTGTTTGATTTTGAGTGTTGTGAAAATTGATTGTGATGTGTGTTGAGATAAAATATATATTCATGTGTTGAAGTAAAATATATATTCATGTGTTGAAGTAAAATATATATTCATGTGTTGAAATAAAATATATATTCATGTGTTGAAATAAAATATATATTCATGTGTTGAAGTAAAATATATATTCATGTGTTGAAATAAAATATATATTCATATGTTGAAGTAAAATATATATTCATGTGTTGAAGTAAAATATGTATTCATATGTTGAAGTAAAATATATATTCATGTGTTGAAATAAAATGTATGAAATAAAATATATATTCATGTGTTGAAATAAAATATATATTCATGTGTTGAATAGAATAAATATTCATGTGTTGAATAGAAAGAAAATTCGTGTGTTGAATAGAAAGAAAATTCATGTGTTGAATAGAATAAAATATTCATGTGTTGAATAGAAATATATATTCATGTGTTAAAGTAAAATAATTATTCATTTACAAATCGAACGATTTTTTTATGTACACCAATTTGACTGATATTGATTGGGACGATAAATTTTACACATCGCCCAACTGCACAAATAAAATATGTGTTTGATTGATTGAAACCCCACACGGGTATTGGGATGATATTTGACGTACACTAATCCCAATCGTTTAGTTGTATGTCAATCGATGGGTTGACAGACTGTGTAAGCGTTAATTATTTATATTAAATGCTTATGCAGTTGTGTGGTGCACTCTGGATGATGGTTGATGATTTATCGCTGCTATTATATACATGTGTTGTAGGGAATCCATATAATTAACGTTATATGGTAATTGACTGGGCCTCATTCCAATTTGGAAAATAAGGAATATTAAAAGAAAATTCATGTCTTGAATAAAAAAGAAAATTCATGTGTTGAATAGAAAGAAAATTCATGTGTTGAATAGAATAAAATATTCATGTGTTGAATAGAAATATATTTTCATGTGTTGAAGTAAAATATATATTCATGTGTTGAAATAAAATATATATTCATGTGTTGAAATAAACTATATATTCATGTGTTGAAGAAAATATTCATTTGTTGAATAGAATAACGAAGTTATTGAAATATACAAAGCCATGTTGATTAGATATGCACCATTTTGACGCGAACGATATTTATATCGATTATATTCGTTTTTAGAATGAATATAGAAAAGGGAATTTTTTTCAAAATATAACGTTTGAAAATATTATCATTTGTATATCGATGATGTGGAATATTCAATTTTGATTAGAAATTGAATATGAAGTTGAAATCGTTTTGAAAACGAATTTAAAACGATTTATAAAATACGTTTTAAAAGGAGGCCGACGAAGTATATATTATATATATAATATAACGTCCTGAATAGAACGCGTCGCGCTGCGGCAGTTCGTGAATTTCGACCATTGACTTCGAACAGATATTACGGGAGATTCGACCGTCGGATTCTCCTAAAACCGGAACCGTTGGGTTCGTATCGAAAAGAGCTTTCTGAAGAATATTGGAGGTTTGAAATCTAACGATTGGATTTGGAATTATGTCCAAATCAAATTTGTAAAAGGTCGTAGTAAGTGCAGTTCGATGGCCGTTTATGGAATTCGACTGTACGGGCCTTGATAAAATTATTAAAAATAGTAATAATATGTGTAAAATCATAAGAAATGATATGTGAAGAATTGGGATGAAAAATTCCATATTTGAAAAGATAAAAATAGATTTTTATCGAAATGAACTAGTTTTGAACTAGAATAATAATTTATTTATTTTTGAAATAAATAAATTGGATTTGAAAGGGTTTTAAAAGTAACTAGAAGTTTCAATAATTGAATTGGAATGGAATGTGATTTTGGGTTTATAGTGAACCGTGTTTTAAATGACATTGGTTCTTTAACCCAGTTAAAGACATGATATGATTTCCCAAGTTAAACAATCATTAAAAGTGATTTTTGGGAAGATTAAAACTGACTGGAGTTTTAATGAATCTTTAATTAGATTGAAGTGATCGAGAATGGGGTATCACCAGTTTTGCTCCAAGCGATAGTTAAATCTTTAATTAGATTTGAACGTGAAATGGTAATTGAATTTACCATAACACCGTGGTGTTAGATATGAGGTATGACTAGTTTTACTTCATGGGATGAATAGGTTGGGATTGGGAAATAAAATAAATGATTACTTCAGTGTGGTTCGCTAATCCCGACCAGTTTGAATTGATATTCAAAATAAGATTAAAGAATAAATTTAAAGAATTTATCTTTGATAAAATTAATGGGAACTTTTCCCAAAGTACAAGAATATTTGAATAAAAGAATATTCTGAATTGGAATGAGGCGTATGTTGTGTTTGTGTGACACTTGTTTATTATATACGCGGGTTATTCAGAAAGATCGGGTTTATCCCATTCTAAATAACTGATTCGACGATGTGTCGAGAATGAAGACAGTGGTCGAAGACCGGAGGTCTTCACATTGTTTGGGTGATTACTGATGATCTTGATTGGGTTGTACACCCAAGAGGAGGGAATCAGTTGGTGATCGTCCAGACGTACTTGGAGATCGATGGATATGCGAGGTACAAGGTGCCTCCGGTTTCGTTCAGACCCAGAATGAACTTGTAAATGGACTATGTGTCTGACATTGGATTTTATTCTATGTGATTGATTTCTATTAAATATATATCTGTTTGGTGGCGGAGAATTTATTCTCTTTCTTAACACCTTTCTCTGAGACGTACGAGCTCAGAGGTTATAAATTGATGGATATCAAACGCATGGAGTGAATTGCCTGCGTGGCATGCCTAAGTGGCAATATGATCAAGGCTTCTACTGAAAAGCAGAGTCTTGTGGTTGATGATCAAAGCACGGCCTGTGTGGCATAGCTTTGTGTAGCGTTGATTCGCGAGCCTTACACCCCAGTTGTGAACCAGAAACGGGAGAAGGATCCAGGGAGGGCATGCCTTTCTTTCTTGCTAGGGTGGTGTCAGTGACCTACCAGCCCTGACATTTATATTATTTTCACCTGTGTGGTTGTTGCTGTTGTGAGGCGCCTCGGATATATCGGTGACTATGTGGAGCCGATGGAGTCATTTGGCTCATTTACGCCCCAAAGGGCGGGGAAACGCAGTGTTCAGGCATTTTAATCCACATCGATGGATCGACCCTATGGCTCTTAGGTGCACTTGCGGCTGTAGCCCGAGGCTCGGGCTAGACAGTCTCGAATTCGGTAGAGGACGATCCCTTGCCTTAGTTCATAGATGGAAACCCAGCTTCTAATACATGACTTTGCGGTTTTAATTGTAGAACTAGTATGGCGACATGATATATGGTACCTATGTCGTCTATGATTGATATTTATGATTGAAATTGTTTTGACACTATACACTTACAGTAATAAAAGATGAAATTTAGCGTATCAAGCATTCTTTGGCTGTTATAAGGTAAAACCCTATCCTCCGGCTTGTATTGCATTGTGTGATGGGACCTGGGTCTTATAATAGTTTCATTTTTCTTTATTTAGCATTGCGCTGTTGTTTTATGCACTGGTGTTCTTGGGAGGAAACCCGTTCCGTGTTATACGGCGTGGTCCCTTGATTTACCTAACTTTAAAATGAAGATTAATAACTGTTTTAGTTCTCACACCAGTCCCATGACTGGCCTGGAGTTTATTGTTTTAACCTAAACTCTGGGTGCCCTTATTTTGACACGGCAGCTAGTAGTTTTGGTTTTGCAGATTTTTATTCACAGGATCCTGGTTTACAGCTGGAACGATACTCGGAAAGCTCTGTATCCGTGTATTACTTTCATTTGTGTATTGTATTATTTTCCGCTGCTATGTAATGTATTGTAATCTATGTTATTCTTCTGTGGTGTAATATTCATTCATACTCTGTACATTCTTGTATTCTGATGGAATTGTTGTAATATACAATGAAATGTTCTTCTGTTTGCGTTCTGATCTGTCTTGTCCTCAAAGTATCCGCTCTTTCCTTCACGGGGAAGTTACGGGTCTTCACATTTAGACCCAGAACGGACTTGTAAATGGATGTGTGTCTGACGTGTATTCTGTGCTGTATTAGTTGATCTCTACCAAATATACATTTGTTTGGCGGCAGAGAATTTATTCTCTTTCTTAACACCCTTCTTTGAAACGTACGACCTCAGAGGCTATATATCGGTAGATATCAGTGGTATGGTGTGGATTGACAGCGTGTCATGCGAAGATGTAAATGACCAAGGCTTCTGTTGAAAAGCAGAGTCTTGTGGTTGAGGATCAAAGCAAGGCATTAAGATAGCACAGGTTTGTGTATGACTTTGATTCGTGAGCCTCACACCTCAGTATGAGTTAAAAACAGGATAAGGACCGCTGGGAGAACACGACGTTTCTTTCTAGCTATGGGTGGTGTCAGCGTTTTACTAGCCATGACATCGTTGATTATTATACCTTTGTGGATGTTGGAATGCGAGGCACCTCGATATATCGATCTCTACGGAGCCGATGGATAGGTCCGACAGGACCGGGAAACGTGTGTTTAGGAATAACTAATCCTCAAATGTAAGAGAGGACTGGCCCAGCCAATTCCAAGGGCTACCCAGAGTGTGTAGTCCTGGGGCATTTGCTAGAGTGTCTCGAAGCCGGTAAGGAGCTTTCCCCTTGCCTCGACTCATGACGGAATCCAAATTCCCAATACGAAATCGCGGATTTGATTGTAACTTATATATGGCGACATAGTGTCATGGGATGCTCATGTCGTTTATGATTGATATTTATGATTGAATTTGCTTTTGAAACAAATATGCACTAATAATAATATCAAATGATTTTGCTACACGTATTAAGCATATTTTGACCATTATAAGGTAAAACCCTATCCTCCGGTTTGCGTTGCATTGTATGATGGGACTTGGGTCTTATAATGGCTGCATTTCTATAAAAAGCACTGCAGTGTTTAAATAATTTACCTTATGTAAATGCACTGGCAATCACTGGAGAAAACCTGTTCCGCGAAAGTGGAGTGGTCCTTTGATTTGCTTTGTTATTGTTGTTTATCCAATTAAGTAGATTTCTCATACCAGTTACATGACTAACTCGTAGTTTGTTTCACTTTGCAAACTCGGGTGCCTTTATTTTCACACGGGCAACCTAGTGACAGGTGATGAGGTATATTTTGGCTTTTGCACTACAGATGGAGTGCACCTTTTGGCTTGTATGGCGAGGACTTGACTTCTCAGTATTTTGGCTATTTGATATTCCGCCATTAGTACCTTATGTATATGATTTCCGCTTATCGCAATGTAGACAGATTTACTTCTGTCATGTATCTATGATGTATATGTACTTGTGATCTTGATGTAGACTGATCATTTACTTCTATGCACTAAGTTGTATCCTACACTGTGCTACTCTGATATTTATTACATGTTATGATTCCACTGTCATATTGATGTAAAGTATTCTATTTTATGTTTATGCTTGTATCTGTTCTCTGCTAATGATGAATAATGTGTTATATTCCAATGATTATCCTTAATTCCATCGTACGGAGTTTTGAGATCGTCACAGGAGATATTTTCAAAGTATTGAAAATGAAAGAAGGCGATATATGGATATGTTTTCCAAATAGCGTAAAAGGTCAAGATGATTGATGAAATATTGGATTAACAAATATTGATAAGGAAATGGAGAAGAGATTTAATTAATGAAATATTAATTAAGGAGCCCAGTGATTGTTTGATGTTATGGATGAATGTTTGTATGTTTTCTTCGATAGTTAAATAAGCGACTATCGAAGTATTTGCAAATATCATTGTTAATATGGAGAGATCGGTTGGAATTATATCCAAGAACAACTCCGTATTGGAAGTAGCGTTGTGAATCAGATTATATGAAGACAATTGAAGACTCTGTAAATTGCAAGGGCTTTTTCTGTTAATCCTATGTAGAAATTGCCTAAGATGGGTTAATGGAAGTTGTGCCTTCGGTTTCGTTTAGTCCCAGAATGAACAGATATGGACGAATGTCTGACAGAGTATTTCCAATGATCGCATATGTTAGTCTGTACAAATATACATCTGGTGGCGGAGAATTTATTCTCTTACCACAATATTCAGAATATCTTTGTGCAAATCAATTAGTGATTAACGGATTTGACGACGTGGCATTCAAAGTGAATGAAGATGTGGCAGTCAAAAGATAAGCTTGGCTTCTAGCCTCACAACCGGGAAATGGTACAAAATCGGGTAGGTCGCGTGGCTAAGTGAGTCGCACCCAAGTAGGGTGTATTGTCACCTGATCTAGAGAAATTCCATTTGCTTCTTAAATCTTTCGATGTTGTCCCTTTTGGGAAACGATTGCTGATCCCAATCGTTGGTGACAATACATTCAGTACTCTCAAGAGAAGTGAGGGGCCGGTCATGTTTAGACTGGGTTGCAAGATGTTTTTGTTGAACCCGGTGTATTCCTCTCTAGAGATACACTGTCGAAAGGCAGTCCCATACCTTGCCAGTTGGAATCCATTCCCCAATAAGAGCCCGCTGTTTTGATTGTATACTATATATGTAGAGCGTGAGATGTAAGTGTTCTGCTAGATTGTTATTTACTTGTTTTAGACACTGATATAATATCAAAATATTATATGATTTCAAAATGTTTTTGGTTATCATAAGGTAAAAACAATCCGTGATTATGTGTGGATCAGTCTTACGATTATCTTTTCTTTCAAAAATGATTTTTAAATGTTAAACCAAGTGGTTGAGTTTACTCACACCAGTCCCATGACTGACCCAAAGTTTATTTTGTTTTGTTTTACCCTAAACTCTTGGGTGCCCAAATTTGTACGGGCAGTCAAGTAGTTCAGGTTTTTTCAGATATCCTTGGAGGAGCTTGGAGCAGGAGGCTTCAGTGTTATATATATATTGTTTATTTCCGCTATGTTGTATTGTACTCTGATAATGATATGTATATAGAAAATTTTGTATTCCAAAAGATGTTCTATAATTATATTTTCTTCGGCTGCGGTGTGAGATTCTATGTGTTGTGTTGGTTCTTCTTCTTCTTCTTCTATTCTAATATTTCTTTCTTTCAATTTCTCATCCTCTAACTTCTTTCTATTAATGATCCAGTAATTTTTGGTGTTTGTTTAGTCGATATGGTATTTGTATCGATAATCAGGATCGGGAAAATATCGGGCCATTACAGTGGTATCAGAGCTTAGGTTGAGCGAATACCTAGGCTTTGGTGGGGATTTCCTCATTAGAGATAGGGTCAGTAGTACCCTAGAATGAGTTGAGTATATATATATGAGAGAGCGTATTTGTTATTTGATATAAAAAAAACTGTTTTATATTGTGTTGATTGGTTTGACGAATAGTTTATGAATTTTGGTCGATAGAGGAAGTATAATGGTATTGATAGGTGTTTCTAAACACATAAGCAGAACAATTCGACAGAGTATTGTTTTAAAATGGGTAAATGAAATAATTTTACCCAAAATTTTATTTTGATATGAAATAAATAATTTTTTGAAATTATTATATTATATGGATATGTTGGATGCTATTATAATCTAATGAGATCATAAGAAATGAAATGGTTATACATAACCAAATAGAAGTTGTATATAAATAAAATATACAAATGAGATGAGCTGAATTTGAATTCAAATATGAATTCAGAATCTAAAATCTTGGGTGTTTGGAAAAATATTTTCTGAAGTATATTATAATAATACAGCTTTTTTTGGAAGGATTTTTTAATGAAATCCACTTTTAAATGGATTTTTAAAGTGATAAAGCACTGAACTCACTTCAGTAGATGGAAAATAATTTTGATGATGACTGCAGCATCATCAGTGTTCATTTTTGAGTTTCTAAGTGATGGATTTCTACCTTAAAAAGGTTTTTAATGGAAAGTTGTTTGAAAGAAACCAAGCTAGTTTGAAAATTCAAATGTTTTGAATTTGTATTGAATTATAAATATATGTATATGATTTTAGAAGGATTTGAATTAGAAACTCGGGAATGTGAATGCTGGAATTAAAATATAACTTAAGCAAGTTAAATGGATCGTAATGGATAAATTAATTTAGAACCAATTTGAATGCATATGAATGAAAACAAAAAGTTTTGTGCAAATTAAAATTTGCTGAAGTATGAAATGTTGGGTTTCAACATAAGCGAATTTTTGGATAGTAAATGGGTTTGCAGCTTGTTTCCTACCTTAGAAATTTCGGGGACGAAATTCTTTTAAGGGGGGAAGAATGTAATGGCCTAGATTTTTGGTCAATTTATTTTAAATATTTAATATCGTTTTAAATATTGAATTCATAATACAAATGAAATTTTATATTGAATTATCAATTTAATAATCGAATAATTTAATTTAGAATATATCGAATTATCGTAATTCAAAATATAATTGATTTCAAAGATTAAAACAGTATCGAAAATGATTCAGATAATCAATATAATTCTATTTTCATATAAATGATAGTAATAATTTATTATCATGGAATTAATTATTTTGAATTTAATTTATATCGGTTAAATTTATATCTTCTCTGGACGATCAAATGATGCTTCGAAACATGTCCCAGTGTGTTCAGAATAGTGTTATAACGCTAGAAATGTCAGTTGTTGCGTCTCAATTGGAGTTCGGAACCACGCATTATATTGTTATAAATTATAACGAATAAGTATGAAATCAGTCAATAATCAAATCAAATTAAAACTCTGGTACTTAACCTATTACCTATCTTGTACCTTATACAGACCTATTTCCGTGGTTTCCAAGTTTCCCTCTTTACAAATACGCGATGACCTCTCCTCATTCTCTCTGGAAATTAGGACTTCAGAAAAAAACAAAAACATAAATGGAAGTCACTACCCCTTCTTTAAAATCGAATACAAATTCATTTAGAGAAAATCATCTCGTTCAAAATTAAATGGCTGCTACCCTTCCTTCTTTCTGCAAACCCAAATCATCAGTTCGTTCTCCCAAAAATTCGAAAACCACTAGTAATGAATGAAGCTTTAATTCCATCTTTCTTAAGTTCTGTAAAATCAAGTTCGAGTGCCTTGTTTTTTGGGCTCCGTACGAAGATGATCGGGGAGGTTGGAGTAAAGGCGTGATGTTCATGGGAAGGGTTTAAGCTCGATTCATTCCTTTCAGTCATGTGGTTCTCAGAAATCGCGATTTCCAGTAACACAGTGGAAGGGGAGGCTTGATCTTGAGCAGTGGGTAGCTCGATGTGGTGCGGTTTCAAGATGAGGAGGTAAGGCACGCTTTTGCTAAGAATCTGATTTTTTTTAGCACATTAGTATAGGTCGAATTTGGGGATAATGAGATTTGGGTTGTCGCTTATGTACCGTAAACGCAACAAGATTGAATCATTGGACTTCGATGCTTTCTAGTGGAGGTGAAAGCTGTCAAGAGGGGATGTAATGTTGAGGGACGGAGGGAGTAAGGAATGGCGAGTGCTTCGGTATGGTCGATGACAAAATTGGATAATTGGAGAGTTCAAATCTAGGTTTAGTGATGGACTATCGTTGGAGAATTGTGTTGAGACAGTAGGGATGTCAGAAGATATATTTCATGGATGAGTCGAGAAAGCAAGATATATATTTTACGAAATTAAATAACCAGGATAATCCATTTATTTATTTAAGTCAGTTTAAATAAAGAATCGTTTAATCGTCGAATAAAAATTAAATAATCATAGGTACAAATAGATGCATTCGGAATGACTCGTAGATGCAGAGAAACGATAATCAATTAGGATATTCACCAAATTAAAAATAAATCATGGTGAGTAAATCTCACTCAAAATTTTATTTTGAAATTTTTTATTAGTTAAAAATAATTGTTTGTTGGTTGTTTGGATGCATTTAAATATTTTTATGGCTATTATTAATATATTAGTTATTTAGGCTTGGTGTTTATGGCTATTATATATATATATATATATATATATATATATATATATATTGGTGGTTGGATATTTCCCGCAGTACCATTAGCAAATGCCCCCAGTATCATCAACGGATGACCCTATATGCCCCACGCTATGATAGTAGATGATGACCTTCTATACCGCGATATCCTGCCTTGAAGCAGGATGGGTATTATTTATGTTGACTAACGTCTGTGGATGCAGGAAAAAATATGTAACGACCCGGAATTTTGGGGCCAATTTAAAATTTTTATTTTAGAAATTTTAAGGGAATTTTAATATTTAAATTAATTTACTTTAAATAAGAATGACTAAAAATTTATTTTAAAACGAATAAATTCAATTTAATTATAAAAGGAGTTTAAAATAGCGCTGCAGTTTGAAAATTTGAAATTGAACTTTGACTGACTGTACAAAATTCATTTTAAATCAGAATTGAGCGAAACCAGAAATATTTAAATCTATTTAACGATATCTTTCTAATGAATCTAAAAAACTGAAATTTCGAATTAAAAATCAAAAGTTATGGCCAGTTCAAAATCTAGAAAAGTCGCTGTAGAATTTATATATATTTTAATATTATATATTGGCCTTAAAAATAGTCATTTTTCAAACGACCTCGGTTTTCAACGAAACCTCTTTTGTTGGAACCAGAATGTCAAATTATTGCTAGATTTCAATTTTCATAATTTTTCGAATCAATATGTGAGCGTGGCAAAGGAAAACGTGTTTTGTCATTTTCGGTCAAATTTAATCGACTTGAAAATAGCCATTTTTCAAACGGTCTCAGAATTCAACGAAATTAGCCTTGTTAGAACCGTATCGTCAAAACATAAATAGAAATAATTTTTCTGTAATTTTTAGAGTCCATATGTGGCCCCGGTAATTTAAAATATACGTTTGAAATTAATAATTAAATGATTTTTAATTTAATTTAAAGAAAAACATATCGTAACAGCCAAACTGGGTTACGAAACATATTCCATCGTGTCTGGGACGGGGGTTATTAGCTGGGGGCGACACTCGTTGGGTTCGTTTTTGTGTTCGTATTGATAAATATGAATTTTTTAATTAAATAAATAAATTAGGAAAATACGCGTATAAATACATTAGGAATACGCTAACCCTAATCCCTGTATACCAGCGCCGCCTTCTTTGATTTCAATGGCCAAAAACAACCGAGTTTGATTCTTTGTTTTCTTTAAATCCTCTAAATAAAAATCGAAACTCCAAAAAGGAAATTGTAGAGGCCTTCGAGCTGGATGAATCCTACGGTCATGATCGATTTTCATTGAGTATTGGGCGCGAATTTCTAGGCTCTAGGCGTCGACTTTGGAGTGGGTTTTCCGGCCATAGGGGGTGCGAGTTGGGCGGGGTCATTGGCGCAGGGGCGTGGGGTGTCAGCGGTTCGCGTGGTGGTTTTGGATGGACGAACGATGGCCGGAGCTCGGGGCGGTGATGAGTTTTCCGATTTGATGATGGGTTTATATGGTTACGGGTTTTGTAACACCCCGTAATTCTGTAACACTAAGATTCATAAATCAAGGCAGAATTAAATTTTATAATCAAAATCAAGGGAAACGGGTTGCTCCATTGCGTTCGTCTCGGAATTCTACATGAAAACGAGTCCGAGTTTGCGCAAATCAGAGTCCGTATGAGGAAGATATGGCCTCCGGAAGATTCAGCGAAGTTCAAATTTCAAAACAGGTCAGAAAACAAGTTCAAAATTCAAAATCGGACCCAGATTGGGCTGGGCGGGAATTTTCCCGCCCAAGGTACCCAGGTCGACTGGGTAGTCGACCTGGGGGTCGACCCCCCCTCCCGCTTTTTCTAGCTTTCTGAACCTGGTTCGTTCTTCTGTATCTAGACGCCATTCTGACCAGATTCGTTGACTTCTACACTATATAAATAGCCCTAGTCTCCTTCTCTATTCACAAATTCTTTTCTATCCCTATGCTGCCTCTGAGAAAATGTATAAATAAATAAAAATAAGAAAATAATATGAAAGTCCAAGACAAGGTTATGCTGCTCAAGTTGCCCAGAAGAGATTCGAATCAAGATTAAAGCTTCAAGATAAAAATCAAAGGCTAGCTCAAACGGTTTCAAGCAACGTCGCATGAATCATAGCAACGCCATCCTTCTATTCTAATCTAATCTCTGTAAGTCGGTTACTTTTTAGATTTGAACATTTTCTCTGTTCGTGACATGAAATTAAATGAATAAAAGAATATGCCAAATCTTTCTATTCGAATATGTGCCTATATCTTTGGACCTAATTAAGAACTTTTATGATTCGATGACCAATTAGGCCTTGCCTGTGACTATGAACATTGCCTATGACTATGAACATTGCCTATGACTGTGACTATGAGGATTATTTACTTGACCATCAACACCAGCCTATGCCTTTGATTAGGAAACATAAATTATTGCCTATGACATAACGAGGACAACTGTGATTAAACACCTATGATTCATGACTAGGAAAGTGTTGCTTAAGTTTTGTAATTATGAAATTGGGTCTAAAACCAATTATCTATTCTGTCTATTCTTGGTTTTCTCTGGTTTTAGATCTTGGGAATTTACCTATTAAGTTAGGTCTACCCATGTTTATCTTTTTTGTCTATTCTTGGTTTTCTTTGGTTTTAGACCTTGGGAATTTACCTATTAAGTTAGGTCTACCCATGTTCTTGAACCTATACTATTCAACTCTTTTCATATCGTAATTTTACCATATCTATATGCCTGTGAATTGTCATCTTATGCCAATTGTTATGTGTAACACCCCACCTCCGCTAGGGTCACTCGCAAAGGAATGCACTAGCTTTAGAGGGGTATTATTGGTAAACATGTACAGAAATATTACAAGACAGAACACATATATATAAAACAGCGGAAGTATAACAAATTTCATTACCTTATAAAATAAGGTCTAAAAGCCTTTTACATCAAAATACATCAAAACCTGTCTTGCAAATAAAGAAGCATAAAACCATTTCATAAATTATTCCCCAAGTAAAACAGTAAATTAGCCATAGCCAAGAGAAGTCCAAGCCATGCGTGATGACCTTCAAACAGAAGAAGTCCAAACTAACAATAGCATTTCCTCCCTGTAACCTGGGGGGGGGGAACGGAAGACAAGAGGCGAAACAAAACGGGGTCAGTCATAAAGACTGGTAAGCCCTATCTACTATCAGTATATAAACTAGTTAAGTTAACTGGCATGAGGAACTGAGATGAACATAAGTATGATGACAAGATAGATAAGCTAAACCAAAATAACAGGATGAACTACGGTACCAAAATAAACGAGTGTGTCATGATAAACTACGGTGTCAAGATAAATCAAGGTACCACATCGTCAGGTTTCTATCAAGTATACTATCCCAAGGTATTTATCATGTATAACATCCTAAGGTATATATCATGTATATTTGCTCTGCACCCCTCGTACTAGTATCCCAACCCGCGTCATGTGTTAACTATGAATGTCCCTTGCCCAACGCCACGTAATGGTCCATGTCAACCTAATATATAGCATATGTAGGTTTTCCCAACTCGTATGTTTCTTTCCATGTATAAGTTTAGTCCTTTGTCGTAGGCCATACGGGCTTTCCCATGTAAACGTCTTATCCTTGAAGTTATTTTTGACTGCTACCCTTGATCTAGTTATGTTTTCTTACCATGAACTATCGCGTGTCCACTTAGGATTTATGCCACCTAGGACCACTAGGGATTATGCTACCTAATGAATGTTTCCATGTCTCGGTTTGGGTTCAGCCACCTAGGGCCACTAGGGATTATGCCACCCGTCAACCGCGCCCTTTATCCCACGTATGTATCGTGAATCGTTTTCCATGTCTAGATGCACATGTTCCTCAATGTGCCATCCGAGTTCCGTGCCAGGGCAAATCAAGAAATACGGGACTCGGTCGGGAGCTTTAAGTCGTCTACTGATGCAGATATCAAGGTCTATTTTTGTACCCGTGGCTATGGTCCCACGTGACCCCTCCCACAACTACTGAAAGGCAATCCAAGAAAAATCATGTATGAGAACTACACTAAGGCCCATCGATGCCCACTTCCAGATAGCCAACCTCACCCATAACTTGATAGCTAGTATATGGTCTTTTGGGAGTTCCCTGCCTTTCCGTACATACACGATTGACTAAAGATGGTAGGTAGTCGGCGACATGCTATCCCGGGGCAAAATCAAGTATCGTCGACTCCACGCTAATCCATCCCAGTCTTTAGGTCGCTCGCATAGCAACCAAGGCATACTCTTGGCTCTTCTACCGCAGACCTTAACCCCTGTGAGGCCGGGTTTCATGGACCACTCGCCACCTCACAGAGCGATACCAAGAGTACCCTCACGTTCCCCGAAGCTTTCACTTCGTCACCCAGTTCGCTGGAGCTCTTATCCTAGTCAGATAACTTGCTCCTCCTCGTATACTAAGCGATGACCTACCGTACCAGGTTACTCATCTCTTTATGAACTAGTCCCATGTCCTTAGCTAAGAATTATTGCTTAGTTACCCTTAACTAAGGTTTACCACTTAGCCCCTCTTTCCGCTATCCTTGTTAACTACGATTTCCAACCTAGTCCTTTGAGCTAGGATTTTGTCAAATGGGTTAAGTGTTGTTATCCAAGTTCGTGACTTGACCCGCCTACAAATCATGTCAAGATTGGCTAAGTACTCAAGTTCAAGGCTTAGCCATACAAGTTGGTTAAGTGTACCAAGAAGCTCATGACTTAACCCTGTCAAGTCAAATTGGTTAAGTATTTATTTACCTTAACCCTATCAGATTTTCATGTTAGATTGATTAAGCATGGATTATCTTAATCCCATCAGATTATCGAGTTGGATTGGTTAAGTATGGGTTAGCTTAACCCCATCCACTAATTGTATTACAATGGTTAAGCCTAATCTTAAAAGGTCTTGTGACTTAACCCTTATCAGGTCCACCTATTAGATTGGTTAATTATAGGTTACTTAACCTCATCAAATCATCACGTATAATTGGTTAGTTATAAGTTACTTAACCCCATTAAATTATCATGTTAAATTGGTTAAGTATTGGTTACTTAACCCCATTGAATAACCAAGTTTAGATTGGTTAAGTGTTTAACTTAACCCCATCGAATTCCCGTGTTTAGATTAGTTAAGTATAGATTACTTAACCCCATCTAATTACCGTGTTTAGATTAGTTAAGTCTTAGTTACTTAGCCCCATATAATTACCATGTTTAGATTAGTTAAGTCTTAGTTACTTAACCCCATCTAATTACCGTGTTTAGATTAGTTAAGCGTAAATTACTTAACCCCATCCCCTAACTATCCTGTATGGTTAAGTGTCATTAAGAAATCTAGCCCGGTCCCACTTAACCTACCCATTTGTGTCATATCGGTTAAGTGTCATTAGTCAAATTTACTTAACCTTATCATGTGGCATTAATTTAATTAATGCACTCTCAACCTCTCACATTAGACTTTGTTGTGGTTACTAGTTAAGCCGGGCGGGTCCAGGTAGATTTACACCATAACCTAGTCTAACCTCGGGTCTTAAGCGCGACATGACCAACTTCTCACATTGGATCCTATTGTTTGTAGCCACTAGTTAAGCCGGGCGGGTCCGGGTAGATTTATGCTACAAATTCAATCCAACCTCGAGTTGGCCATTTTCATGTTTGGTCTAGTGTCTTGTTACACTTACAATCCATACGTGTCAAGTTTCCAAGTCCCATGCTCATAGCCAAAGTTACATGTTGTCACGTTTATACCAATTTACCCAAATCATGTTTCATGTCATTAAAGTTTCCCCATAACCTAACCCCAACGCTTTTAAACTCGCATATACATTCACAACAACGCATAATGGATTTAAAGAAGGAACTTGGCAAAGGCATGACAAAAAGGGTATAAGGCCACAAGTTAAACATGGTGGAAATGAGGCATAAATGTGCTCACAAACTTGCATGTTACATTGTCAAGCCTCAAAAACATGCATAACATTCAAACTTGGCAAATAGGTGATACATGGTCATATATGACATGAAATGATGACAAGTAACTCGCATATAACATCACATAAGGGTTATAACTTCATATGCAAGTTAACCTAAAGGTTATGAGGGTTCTCATGTTGCATAATGCAACATTTCAACATAAAGGTTATAGCTTTTAACCCACAAGATCAAGGTAATGACTTTATAGACTTGCATAACATGATAGCATGTATCATACTTAATGATCAAACCCAAACTTGCAACATTCATTTAACTTTATAGTTAATATCTAAGAGTAGGAGGGGGCTTACAATGCTATGAAGGCACAAATCAACATATAAAACAAAGATTGAGACGAAGCCATTCATGCTATCACCCAAAAACCCCAAAAGAACAAGCTCCAAATGAAACCCTTGAGAAAATATCAATAAAAATCCTTGCTTTGAAGAAGAAAGGTTTCAACTTTGGCTTTGAATGAAGCTTATGAGCTCTCATGCAAGATCCTTGCTTTTTGGTCAAGAAAAGGTTGCAACTTTGGCTAGAATGCAACTTATGAACTCTCATACAAACATGAAATCACTCAAATGATCATAGAATCTCTCATGAATGAAGAAAAGAGGCTCCTTTACTTTGAACTAGCTTAGAACACTTAAGCTATCATGAAGAAGAAGATGGAGGCCATGGGTTGAAGTGGAGGCCATGATGAGGAATCATTTTGGCATAGTTTAGTTGTAGGATCAATTTATGAGGGTTTTAGGAGAGGGTTAGGGGTCTTTTTATAGAAGACTAGGATAGTTTTAGCCCTAGGATAAACCCTAGAACCAATCCTAGCCTTTAAAGCATGTCTTGGGGAAGAAGTCACATGTAGGAACCATTTAAGGCCTTTAGATTAAAGCTGAACCATGAGAACCATTCAAATGAAAAATCTGCATTCGAGCGAATCGGCCCATGGGTTGACAGCCAAACACCCTGGATTAACCCCTAGTCGACCCAGCGAGCTCGGGTCGACCTCAAAAATCAGCCGGTTCGGTTATTCCCCTCTCCCAATTCGCTGTTTTGAACATTTTTGCATATTTATTTATTAAATTTTCAATTATATATATATCAATATATATATATATATATTTCTCTGCGCAACCCATTTCACTTAATTAAGTATACTTTAATTTGTGAATTTTTATGTTCAAATTACGGGGTGTTACATTCTCCCCTCCTTAAAGGATTTCGTCCCCGAAATCTCTAAGTCAAGAAGAACGTATCCTACCAACCAAACAACCATCTACTCAAACCATCAAACACTGGCATCATTGTCCTTAGACGATTTCTAATGCCATATGAACATATGCAGAACGTGTGTGTATATGCTCCTTAGCTAATGCTAATGATCAGGCCTAAATGATCTTTCTAATGCAAAATATGTTTAGTGCCATGAGTCCAACATGTATGCGAATAGTCCTAGTCATATAAGTATTATATGCGTGCACAAACATTCATTCATATGCAACATCCGCATGATAACACATTCAATTTCATCCATAAACAAGTATAAATACTCGTGCATATGCAAAATGAAACGTGACCACGTCAATCTAGTATCTAATGTGTATTCGCGCATCCACGAGCAACCACTTGAAACCATTTGCAACCATATCAATCATAACATGTTTCAAATACATGTTTACATCCATAGAGTTCTATCTAAGGTTCCCAAGATAAGATCGAGGAGATAAACAAGACAAACTCCTTACGGGGTTTGTAACAGAAACAGGACCGAGAGGATATGCACCAAGCGATAGCATGCAAGTAAGCTCTACAGGTGAACCAAGGATCAAAGATACACTCTTAAAAAGAGACATGATGCGCGCGTCTGAGCCGCATTTCCACGAACTTAATTCCATTGTGCCTTGACCGCCTTTGACTTCATGGTTTCGTAGCTCCTTGATTCCTATTTCCAAGGTATGAGTCGGAACTCTTTTCACTATCGCCTCTCGTTCCACTTTCATTTATTCTTTCCCTTGTATACTTGGCTCAACCATATCTACGTACTCATGCAAGCTCTCCAAAATTCACTAGTGAATTCTGGATCTCGTTTACCAATGCCAATTTATGTTACCATGTGCACTTACTAGGGTGATTCCTATAACCCATGCTTAAGCGGAATGAACCATCCGTCTTATTGGCGGACGTTACTCGATTGGATCAGAGATTTCCGATAAATGCATGAAGAGATTCTAGGTAACTAACCATGACAGAACCTAAAAGGTTACACGAGACTTCGAAGGTATTATCAAAGCAAGCCAAGAGTCTGACTACCCTCTTTTCAAAACCGAGAATGGTATCCCTTACTAGATAACCACTTTACCCCTAGAATCCATCCATAGCTCAACAATAGAAGTATTGCTTCTAATCTCAACACTTGGCATAGACGTTCTCAAATCCAACAAGTCATGAATAAATGGACCGACTCTCCAACCAGATTTTGGGACAAAAACTGGAATCCTCTACCATGCTAGTACTAAGGTGCAGAGACTCAACTATCCAAGCAGACTCAAATGATACGATGATCAAGACAAAGTCTGGACGGGATGATAGAAAAGAACGACTAAACCTTTACCAGAAACGGTACCATTTCTTTTAGGTACCCTAGAAATGGGAGCGTTCAATTGCCCTCTCCGATGATCTTGTCCTTGTCCTCCTTGATGGACTAAGCCATAGCAACAATTGCTTATCCTTAAGCTCGCGTCCTTTATCCTTGTTCTTATTATCCCTTCTTATAACTTTGGTAACCGATCTCTCGAGAACTTCCTCTATCGCACGGGAAACACCTACGTGGCTAGACAAAGATTAGTCATAGTTAGAACTACTGTGACCACAGATGGAGGAAAGAAAGGAAAGTAGATTCAATCAAGGAATCAAAGGATAATGCTAATGGCCTTTGGGGAATAGCCTTTTAAAACAAACTTTTCTTGAAAAATGCTTCTTTGTAAACGGTTTTTCAAATAGTTTTCAGAAGGTTTAAAAACTTTTGCCCAGTCTGGTAACCTTCTGCTCTGATACCAAATGTAACACCCCACCTCCACTAGGGTCACTCGCAAAGGAATGCACTAGCTTTAGAGGGATATTATTGGTAAACATGTACAGAAATATTACAAGACAGAACATATATATATAAAACAGCAGAAGTAAAACAAATTTCATTACCTTATAAAATAAGGTCTAAAAGCCTTTTACATCAAAATACATCAAAACCTGTCTTGCAATAATAAAGAAGCATAAAACCATTTCATAAATTATTCCCCAAGTAAAACAGTAAATTAGCCATAGCCAAGAGAAGTCCAAGCCATGCGTGATGACCTTCAAACAGAAGAAGTCCAAACTAACAATAGCATTTCCTCCCTGTAACCTTGGGGGGGGGGGGGAAACGGAAGACAAGAGGCGAAACAAAACGGGGTCAGTCATAAAGACTGGTAAGCCCTATCTACTATCAGTATATAAACTAGTAAAGTTAACTGGCATGAGGAACTGAGATGAACATAAGTATGATGACAAGATAGATAAGCTAAACCAAAATAACAGGATGAACTACGGTACCAAAATAAACGAGTGTGTCATGATAAACTACGGTGTCAAGATAAATCAAGGTACCACATCGTCAGGTTTCTATCAAGTATACTATCCCAAGGTATTTATCATGTATAACATCCTAAGGTATATATCATGTATATTTGCTCTGCACCCCTCGTACTAGTATCCCAACCTGCGTCATGTGTTAACTATGAATGTCCCTTGCCCAACGCCATGTAATGGTCCATGTTAACCTAATATATAGCATATGTAGGTTTTCCCAACTCGTATATTTCTTTCCATGTATAAGTTTAGTCCTTTGCCGTAGGCCATACGGGCTTTCCCATGTAAATGTCTTATCCTTGAAGTTATTTTGGACTGCTACCCTTGATCTAGTTATGTTTTCTTACCATGAACTATCGCGTGTCCACTTAGGATTTATGCCACCTAGGACCACTAGGGATTATGCTACCTAATGAACGTTTCTGTGTCCCGGTTTGGGTTCAGCCACCTAGGGCCACTAGGGATTATGCCACCCGTCAACCGCGCCCTTTATCCCACGTAATGCATCGTGAATCGTTTTCCATGTCTAGATGCACATGTTCCTCAATGTGCCATCCGAGTTCCATGCCAGGGCAAATCAAGAAATACGGGACTCGGTCGGGAGCTTTAAGTCGTCTGCTGATGCAGATATCAAGGTCTGTTTTTGTACCCGTGGCTATGGTCCCACGTGACCCCTCCCTCAACTACTAAAAGGCAATCCAAGAAAAATCATGTATGAGAACTACACTAAGGCCCATCGATGCCCACTTCCATATAGCCCACCTCACCCATAACTTGATAGCTAGTATATGGTCTTTTGGGAGTTCCCTGCCTTTTCGTACGTACACGATTGACTAAAGATGGTAGGTAGTCGGCTACATGCTATCCCGGGGCAAAATCAAGTATCGTCGACTCCACGCTAATCCATCCCAGTCTTTAGGTCGCTCGCATAGCAACCAAGGAATACTCTTGGCTCTTCTACCGCAGACCTTAACCCCTGTGAGGCCGGGTTTCATGGACCACTCGCCACCTCACAGAGGGATACCAAGAGTACCCTCACGTTCCCCGAAGCTTTCACTTCGTCACCCAGTTCGCTGGAGCTTTTATCCTAGTCAGATAACTTGCTCCTCCTCGTATACTAAGCGATGACCTACCGTACCAGGTTACTCATCTCTTCATGAACTAGTCCTATGTCCTTAGCTAAGAATTATTACTTAGTTACCCTTAACTAAGGTTTACCACTTAGCCCCTCTTTCCGCTATCCTTGTTAACTACGATTTCCAACCTAGTCCTTTGAGCTAGGGTTTTGTCAAATGAGTTAAGTGTTGTTATCCAAGTTCGTGACTTGACCCGCCTACAAATCATGTCAAGATTGGCTAAGTACTCAAGTTCAAGGCTTAGCCATACAAGTTGGTTAAGTGTACCAAGAAGCTCATGACTTAACCCTATCAAGTCAAATTGGTTAAGTATTTATTTACCTTAACCCTATCAGATTTTCATGTTAGATTGATTAAGCATGGATTATCTTAATCCCATCAGATTATCGAGTCGGATTGGTTAAGTATGGGTTAGCTTAACCCCATCCACTAATCGTATTACAATGGTTAAGCTTAATCTTAAAAGGTCTTGTGACTTAACCCTTATCAGGTCCACCTATTAGATTGGTTAAGTATAGGTTACTTAACCTCATCAAATCATCATGTATAATTGGTTAGGTATAAGTTACTTAACCCCATTAAATTATCATGTTAAATTGGTTAAGTATTGGTTACTTAACCCTATTGAATAACCAAGTTTAGATTGGTTAAGAGTTTAACTTAACCCCATCGAATTCCCGTATTTAGATTAGTTAAGTATAGATTACTTAACCCCATCTAATTACCGTGTTTAGATTAGTTAAGTCTTAGTTACTTAACCCCATCTAATTACCGTCTTTAGATTAGTTAAACGTAAATTACTTAACCCCATCCCCTAACTGTCTTGTATGGTTAAGTGTCATTAAGAAATCAAGCCCGGTCCCACTTAACCTACCCATTTGTGTCATATCGGTTAAGTGTCATTAGTCAAATTCACTTAACCTTATCATGTGGCATTAATTTAATTAATGCACTCTCAACCTCTCACATTAGACTTTGTTGTGGTTACTAGTTAAGTCGGGCGGGTCCGGGTAGATTTACACCACAACCTAGTCTAACCTCGGGTCTTAAGCGCGACATGACCAACTTCTCACATTGGATCCTATTGTTTGTAGCCACTAGTTAAGCCGGGCGGGTCCGGGTAGATTTATGCTACAAACTCAACCCAACCTCGAGTTGGCCATTTTCATGTTTGGTCTAGTGTCTTGTTACACTTACAATCCATACGTGTCAAGTTTCCAAGTCCCATGCTCATAGCCAAAGTTACATGTTGTCACGTTTATACCAATTTACCCAAATCATGTTTCATGTCATTAAAGTTTCCCCATAACCTAACCCCAATGCTTTTAAACTCGCATATACATTCACAACAACGCATAATGGATTTAAAGAAGGAACTTGGCAAAGGCATGACAAAAAGGGTATAAGGCCACAAGTTAAACATGGTGGAAATGAGGCATAAATGTGCTCACAAACTTGCATGTTACATTGTCAAGCCTCAAAAACATGCATAACATTCAAACTTGGCAAATAGGTGATACATGGTCATATATGACATGAAATGATGACAAGTAACTCGCATATAACATCACATAAGGGTTATGACTTCATATGCAAGTTAACCTAAAGGTTATGAGGGTTCTCATGTTGCATAATGCAACATTTCAACATAAAGGTTATAGCTTTTAACCCACAAGATCAAGGTAATGACTTTATAGACTTGCATAACATGATAGCATGTATCATACTTAATGATCAAACACAAACTTGCAACATTCATTTAACTTTATAGTTAATATCTAAGAGTAGGAGGGGGCTTACAATGCTATGAAGGCACAAATCAACATATAAAACAAAGATTGAGACGAAGCCATTCATGCTATCACCCAAAAACCCCAAAAGAACAAGCTCCAAATGAAACCCTTGAGAAAATATCAATAAAAATCCTTGCTTTGAAGAAGAAAGGTTTCAACTTTGGCTTTCAATGAAGCTTATGAGCTCTCATGCAAGATCTTTGCTTTTTGGTCAAGAAAAGGTTGCAACTTTGGCTAGAATGCAACTTTTGAACTCTCATACAAACATGAAATCACTCAAATGATCATAGAATCTCTCATGAATGAAGAAAAGAGGCTCCTTTACTTTGAAACTAGCTTAGAACACTTAAGCTATCGTGAAGAAGAAGATGGAGGCCATGGGTTGAAGTGGAGGCCATGATGAGGAATCATTTTGGCATAGTTTAGTTGTAGGATCAATTTATGAGGGTTTTAGGAGAGGGTTAGGGGTCTTTTTATAGAAGACTAGGATAGTTTTAGCCCTAGGATAAACCCTAGAACCAATCCTAGCCTTTAAAGCATGTCTTGGGGAAGAAGTCACATGTAGGAACCATTTAAGGCCTTTAGATTAAAGCTGAACCATGAGAACCATTCAAATGCAAAATCTGCATTCGAGCGAATAGGCCCACGGGTTGACAGCCAAACACCCTGGATTAACCCCTAGTCGACCCAGCGAGCTTGGGTCGACCTCAAAAATCGGCCGGTTCGGTTATTCCCCTCTCCCAATTCGCTGTTTTGAACATTTTTGCATATTTATTTATTAAATTTTCAATTATATATATTTATCAATATATATATTTCTCTGCGCAACCCATTTCACTTAATTAAGTATACTTTAATTTGTGAATTTTTATGTTCAAATTACGGGGTGTTACATTATGCCCGTTCTTTCATGGCATTTTGGCTCATTCCCTTCTATCCACGAATCTAGCTTTATTTATGATCTAGGTTGAATCACGATTATACTAACGATGGGAATGCGTTTTGGGGAAAAACATGAAATTGACTAAACTTGGAAATTGGCATAGTTTGGAAACATGCATTATAGCATGACTATTGAGATGAAAATTAGAATAACAAGTCTAGTTTTGACATGAACTGAAATTAGAATATTAAATCAGAATTGGGTGGCTAAATTAAGCATGATAAGTATATTAGCATAATTGGGCGTAAATGGTAAATGGTTAACTGGGCCACAAAATAGGTAGTTGGTATGCAAATTAAGTTTTGGGCATAAACGGTGAACTAGAATACGAAATCTAGTTTGGCATAAACTATAAACTAGAATATAAAATCTAGTTTTGGCATGAACTGTAAATGGGGGTATTGGATCTAAATTGCTATAAACTGTAAGATAGGCAAATCAAGATTTGGGCCTAGAATACAAGTCCATTAGTAGGCATGGCAAATGTATAGGGTATAGGCCAAATTTATTTTAAAAAGGGAAAATGGGCTTTGAGGATAGGTGGTTAAACTTTGAGGATAAATTGTTAACAATTTATTTATATACAAAAGAAAGGTTTATTAATGACATCTCTTTTAATAATACATATACCCGAAATTTCTAGGGTGACAGAGAGGATAGTGTCTAGGCCTGGGTTTGGAAAATACAAGTTTCCTACTCTCCCTGGCTATCCCTAACTGATCCGACGGACGGGATGGTTACTTTCAAAACCTGATTTGAAAATTAATCAAAACCCTTTGAACTTAGAAAACACGAATATGCCTAACCCGAGGTTCGACTGAGTTGCGATGTAAACCTGCCCGGAACCAACCGACACATCCAGTATTCGCAACAATATCTGTCTAATGTGAGTTGTCGCGGCTTTAATTTATTTAGTTAAGGCTAGAACAAGAATGGTAGGGTTAAGTTAACTAAGACACTTAACCAATTCAACATGATAACCAGACTGGTGGGTGGGGTTAGGTTCATACAGTTAAGCTAGAATGGGAGGGTTAAGTCCATAGGAACACTTAACCAACTTAGCACAGTTAAGCTAGAATGGAGGGCTAAGTCCAAAGGGCCACTTAACTAAACTCATGGTAACAAGACAAGATTTGTAGAGGTTAAGTAACTAAGAAAACACTTAGCCAAATTAACATGTTAACTAGACTAGAAGGTGGGGTTAAGTAAAGTTAATACACTTAGCCAAATTAACATGTTAACTAGACTAGAGGATGGGGTTAAGTAAAATCTAATACACTTAGCCAATTTGATATGTTAGCTGGGCTAGACCATAGGGTTAAGTAAACTTGAACACTTAACCATCAGATTGTGATAAAGGAATAGGGTTAAGTCTAAAACATGAAGGGATAATACTTAACCGTTAATAACATGTTAGTTAAAACAGACGGGCAAGGTTAAGTTAAAAGGAACACTTAACCAATACAGGGTGAATGGGTAGGGTTAAGTAATAAGAAATACTTAACCAATATAACTTGGTTTGTGGTGGGGTTAAGTCAACATGAATTACTGATAACACTTAACCAGTTTAACAGGATAAATGAAGGGGGTTAAGTTAGCTTGAATTGACTAATGACACTTAACCAATCCAAATTGACGGGAAAGAGAACTAAGTTGTAAACCTTAGTTAAAAGGAACTAAGTAGTAAACCTTAGTTAAGAAAACAACGATTCGGGAAACTAAGTGGTAAATCTTAGTTAACAGAACTAAGTAGTAATTCTTAGTATAACACGGGAAGGAGCGAATGTCCGTCTGAGTAAAAAGAAGGCTCCAACGAATTGGGTTACGAAGCCCGAGGCTTCGAAGGGACGTGAGGGTACTCTTGGTATCCCTCTGTGAGGCTGCAGATGATCCTCCTGGGCTCACAGAGGTTAATGTCTGCGTAAAAGAACCAGGGGTATGCCTTGGTTGCAATATATGGCAACCTAAAGACTAGGATGGACCGACGTGATTCAGCGAGAAAACGGTAGCCCTGTGATAGCAACTCGTCGCCTACCATCCATCTTGAGTCAATCGAGATACGTGAAGCGGAAAGTCGGAGAACTCCAAAAGACCATATACTTGCTATCTAGTTATGGATGAGGATGGCCATAGGATAGTGGAGCACCGGGGGCCTGCGTATAGTTCTCATTTTTCAAGGTGTGCCTTTCATTAGTTGAGGGAGGGGTCAAGTGGGACCATAGCCACTGGAACAAAAACAGACCTTAGCATCTGCATCGGCAGATATCTGAAAGCTCTCGACTGAGTTCTATATTCCTTGATTTGCCCTGACACAGGACTCGGGCCGCATATTACAGGACATGTGCATCTAGACAAGCGATAACGATTTGTGATACTTGCGTAGGGAAGTATAGGAACATATACCACTCTAGGTAGTGTGTCCTAGACTTGGGGGCATCGTTCGACAGGTAGTATAATCCCTAGTTGGACTTGGTGGCATAAACCCTGAATCCGAGAAGCGTTCAGCAGATAGCGGAAACTCTAGTTGAATCTAGAAGGCACTTGATAGAAAACCATAGATTAGATCTAGGTAACAAATAATAAATGTATGACTTAAGGCAATGGAAACTACAGGGATTGGGATCACGTTATCGTTACTAGTTGGGACACTAGTTAGGTGGTGCAGATATATAGAAACCAGTATAACAAGGAAATAGCGAAGCGGCGAAAGTATTAGAGCATATCCAGTTTATCTTAGATTAGCATATCTTGTGTTAATCTTGTCTAATCTTGCCAACCCTATCATCATGGTGTTATCTTGTATTCAGTTAATTCATGTCGTTTTTTTTTTCATGTTCACATGCTAGAAGTTACAGAATTTACTCAGGCTTTATGTCTGACTCTGTTCTTCTTTCGTCTTCTTTTCTTCCGTTCCCCCCCCCCCCCAGGTAGTAAAGAAGGGAATAGTATAGCTCAGGTTAAGTTGGACTGTCACTCTTTCCCAGCTTGAAGATTTGTCGAAGTTTGCTTGGATTCTCTTTTCAGATGCTATGGCTGGCTCTTGCTAAAATTTGGGGAATATAAATGTTGTTTTATGCTTCTTTATTTTGTAAGACAGATGATACTCTGATATTGTAAAGAAATCATTGTACAAACTATTTTATCAATAAAGCAAAGTTTTATTTTCCGCTATTTAATTTTTGTCTGTCTTGTAATTTATCTGCATCTTTTACCCTAAATGCTCCACAGAACTTAGTGCATTCCATTTGTGAGTGACACTAACGGATGTGGGTTGTTACACGTGGTATCAGAGCTGAAGGTTACCAGATCAGATAAAGGATTTGAAAAATTATTTTCAAAACGGTTTTAAAAGAAGCATTTTCAAGAAGAAAAGATTTGTTTTAAAGGAATATTCCCCAAAGCCATACGCACTATCTTCTCTTCCTCTGTTTGAATTCTTGTCTCCTTCTTTCTTGAGTCTCTGGGGCTCCTGGCTTTCTGGGAGGTAACCTCATCGATGGGCGAAGTCGTGCCCGACTTCCATCCATAGCCGTAGTTGTTCCACCTACGGCCAGTTTTCTTTCAAGCTTATAGGGTTTTCTGTACGATGGAAGCAGCTTTCGAGAGATTTGTCAACATGACTACACACGGAAGAGGATGAGAAATTCATGGATGTTGATTTATCTCACAAAGGAGGAAGGAGTTATAGAACCTAAGACAAGAGGAAGTATCTTTACTAGGGTATAATAGGGCATGTAATTAAGGGCCAAGGACAAGATTTTCAGAAGGGCAAGTGCCTACTTTCACCACCAAGCGTACCTAGGAGTAAGGTAGTAAAGTTCTGTTGAAAGAGTCTAGTTTTGCTGTTCATACTATTTCCTTTGGTTTTAGCGATTCTCCTTTGTTCATATTGACTTCCATAGTTGAGTCTCTGCACCATAGTACTTGTATAGTAGAAAGATCCCACTAGAGTCTCAAATCCAATTGGTGGCCCGACTAGTTTATTTTTGGTTAGTAGGGATTTGAGAATAGCTATCGAGTTTGCTTATATCATCTCACATAGATCGTCTAAATTCGGAAGAGATATTCCTTGGGTGCTTGTCTGATATTGGTTTAGGCCTTTGGGGCTTGTACTTGAGAAATATCGAGTTCGACTAGGATGGTTTGCGTGAGAGATGAATAGTTGTGGCAAGCACTCCAAAAAGCACGTAGTGACCTTTTGACCCTCATAATTATGACGTGATGGATAAGCTAAGAGGAGGGACCTCAAACGATCTTGGTATGTACACTTGGTGTCATAGTTAACATCTTTTTATTTTAGAAATGGAGATCAGGAACTTCACAATCGTGAAGTTAAATTAGTTAAGATACAGTGGAGTAAAGCTCAAGAAGGCTAGATACTAGCATCATACCCTTTTCCTTAAGGGTGCATCCTTGATTTCTTTTTTTTAGGAGCTTTACGCATAATTGTTTCTCTCTTTCCAAAGTATATCCTCTAGGTCGTATCTTCGATCCTTTAGGTAGAAGCCAATGGATGTAAAAATGTGTTTGAAACATGTTATGGTTGATGGTTGCAAGTGGTTGCTAATGGTTGCTCGTGAATGCATACGTATTAGGCACTAGATTAGTTCGGACGCTTTCATATTGCATTTACAGATATGTATTTGTTTGTAAAAACTTGATATGTTATCATATGGATGTTGCATATGGATGAATGGCTGTGCACGCATGTAGGATTTACATAACTAGGGATGCTTGCATACGTGATTGGACGCATGGCACTGACATGATTCGCATTAAGGAGGTCAACTAAATCAGTAGACCGCCTGATTTTGCATTAGATAAAGACATATACACACACTATGCATATGAACATGAAAGCATTAGAAATATTTCTAAGGACAATGGATGCCTGTGATTGAATGGTTGAGTAGATGGATGATTGGATGGTAGGACACATTCTTCCTAACTTGAAGATTTCGGGGACGAAATCTTTTTAAGTGGGGGAGAATGTAACACCCCGTAATTCTGCAACACTAAGATTCACAAATCAAGGAAGAATTAAATTTTAAAATCAAAATCAAGGGAAACGGGTTGCATCATTGCGTTCTACTCGGAATTCTGCATGAAAACGAGTCTGAGTTTGCGTAAATCGGAGTTCGTATGAGGAAGATATGGCCTCCGGAAGATTCAGCGAAGTTCAAATTTCAAAACAGGTCAGAAAACAAGTTCAAAATTCAAAATCGGACCCAGATTGTGCTGGGCGGGAATTTTCCCGCCCAAGGCACCCAGGTCGACTGGGTAGTCGATCTGGGGCACCCATGTCGACTGGGTAGTCGACCTGGGGGTCGACCCCCCTGCTTTTTCTAGCTTTCTGAACCTGGTTCGTTCTTCTGTATCTAGACGCCATTCTGACCAGATTCGTTGACTTCTACACTATATAAACAGCCCTAGTCTCCTTCTCTATTCACAAATTCTTTTCTATCCCTATGCTGCCTCTGAGAAAATGTATAAATAAATAAAAATAAGAAAGTAATACGAAAGTCCAAGACAAGGTTATGCTGCTCAAGTTGTCCAGAAGAGATTCAAATCAAGATTAAAGCTTCAAGATAAAAATCAAAGGCTAGCTCAAACGGTTTCAAGCAACGTCGCACGAATCATAGCAACACCATCTTTCTATTCTAATCTAATCTCTGTAAGTCGGTTGCTTTCTAGATTTGAACGTTTTCTCTATTCGTGACATGAAATTAAATGAATAAAAGAATATGCCAAATCTTTCTATTCGAATCTGTGCCTATATCTTTGGACCTAATTAAGAACTGTTATGATTCGATGACCAATTAGGCCTTGCCTATGACTATGAATATTGCCTATGACTATGAACTTTGCCTATGACTATGAACGTTGCCTATGACTGTGACTGTGACTATGAGGATTATTTCCTTGACCATGAACACCAGCCTATGCCTTTGATTAGGAAACATAAACTATTGCCTATGACATAACAAGGACAACTGTGATTAAACACCTATGATTCATGACTAGGAAAGTGTTGCTTAAGTTTTGTAATTATGAAATTGGGTCTAAACCCAATTATCTATTCTGTCTATTCTTTGTTTTCTCTGGTTTTAGATCTTGGGAATTTAACTATTAAGTTAGGTCTACCCATGTTTATCTATTCTGTCTATTCTTGGTTTTCTTTGGTTTTAGACCTTGGGAATTTACCTATTAAGTTAGGTCTACCCATGTTCTTGAACCTATACTATTCAACCCTTTTCATGTCGTAATTTTACCACATCTATATGCCTGTGAATTGTCATCTTATGCCAATTGTTATGCCCGTTCTTTCATGGCATTTTGGCTCATTCCCTTCTATCCACGAATCTAGCTTTATTTATAATCTAGGTTGAATCACGATTATACGAACGATGGGAATGCGTTTTGGGGAAAAACATGAAATTGACTAAACTTGGAAATTGGCATAGTTTGGAAACATGCATTATAGCATGACTATTGAGATGAAAATTAGAATAACAAGTCTAATTTTGACATGAACTAAAATTAGTATATTAAATCAGAATTGGGTGGCTAAATTAAGCATGATAAGTATATTAGCATAATTGGGCGTAAATGGTAAATGGTTAAATGGGCCACAAAATAGGTAGTTGGTATGCAAATTAAATTTTGGGCATAAACGGTGAACTAGAATATGATATCTAGTTTGGCATAAACTGTAAACTAGAATACAAAATCTAATTTTGGCATGAACTGTAAATGGGGGTGTTGGATCTAAATTGCTATAAACTGTAAGATAGGCAAATCAAGATTTGGGCCTAGAATACAAGTCCATTAGTAGGCATGGCAAATGTATAGGGTATAGGCCAAATTTATTTTAAAAAGGGAAAATGGAATTTGAGGATAGGTGGTTAAACTTTGAGGATAAATTGTTAACAATTTATTTATATACAAAAGAAAGGTTTATTAATGACATCTCTTTTAATAATACATATACCAAAAAGTTCTAGGGTGACAGAGAGGATAGTGTCTAGTCTTGGGTTTGGAAAATACAAGTTTCCTGCTCTCCCTAGCTATCCCTAACTAATCCGACGGACGGGATGGTTACTTTCAAAACCTGATTTGAAAATTAATCAAAACCCTTTGAACTTAGAAAACACGAATATGCCTAACCCGAGGTTAGACTGAGTTGCGATGTAAACCTGCCCGGAACCAACCGGCACATCCAGTATTCGCAACAATATCTGTCTAATGTGAGTGGTCGCGGTAAGCTAGAAAGGAGGGCTAAGTCCATAGGGACACTTAACCAAACTCATGGTAACAAGACAAGATTTGTAGAGGTTAAGTAACTAAGAAAACACTTAGCCAAATTAACATGTTAACTAGACTAGAAGGTGGGGTTAAGTAAAGTTAATACACTTAGCCAAATTAACATGTTAACTAGACTAGAGGTTGGGGTTAAGTAAAATCTAATACACTTAGCCAATTTGATATGTTAGTTGGGCTAGACCGTAGGGTTAAGTAAACTTGAACACTTAACCATCAGATTGTGATAAAGGAATAGGGTTAAGTCTAAAACATGAAGGGATAATACTTAACCGTTAATAACATGTTAGTTAAAACAGACGGGCAAGGTTAAGTTAAAAGGAACACTTAACCAATACATGGTGAATGGGTAGGGTTAAGTAATAAGAAATACTTAACCAATATAACTTGGTTTGTGGTGGGGTTAAGTCAACATGAATTACTGATAATACTTAACCAGTTTAACAGGATAAATGAAGGGGGGTTAAGTTAGCTTGAATTGACTAATGACATTTAACCAATCCAAATTGACGGGAAAGAGAACTAAGTAGTAAACCTTAGTTAAAAGGAACTAAGTAGTAAACCTTAGTTAAGAAAACAACGATTCAGGAAACTAAGTGGTAAACCTTAGTTAGCAAAACTAAGTAGTTATTCTTAGTATAACACGGGAAGGAGCGAATGTCCGTCTGAGAAAAAAGAAGGCTCCAACAAATTGGGTTACGAAGCCCGAGGCTTCGAGGGGACGTGAGGGTACTCTTGGTATCCCTCTGTGAGGCTGCAGATGATCCTCCTGGGCTCACAGAGGTTAAGATCTGCATAAAAGAACCAGGGGTATGCCTTGGTTGCAATATATGGCAACCTAAAGACTAGGATGGACCGGCGTGATTCAGCGAGAAAACAGTAGGCCTGTGATAGCAACTCGTCGTCTACCATCCATCTTGAGTCAATCGAGATACGTGAAGTGGAAAGGCGGAGAACTCCAAAAGACCATATACTTGCTATCTAGTTATGGTTGAGGATGGCCATAGGATAGTGGGGCAACGGGGGCCTGCGTATAGTTCTCATTTTTCAAGGTGTGCCTTTCATTAGTTGAGGGAGGGGTCAAGTGGGACCATAGCCACTGGAACAAAAACAGATCTTAGCATCTGCATCGGCAGATATCTGAAAGCTCCCAACCGAGTTCTGTATTCCTTGATTTGCCCTGACACAGGACTCGGGCCGCACATTACAGGACATGTGCATCTAGACAAGCGATAACGATTCGCGATACTTGCGTGGGGAAGTATAGGAACATATACCACTCTAGGTAGTGTGTCCTAGACTTGGGGGCATCGTTTGACAGGTAGCATAATCCCTAGTTGGACTAGGTGGCATAAACCCTGAATCCGAGAAGCGTTCAGCAGATAGCGGAAACTCTAGTTGAATCTAGAAGGCACTTGATAGAAAACCATAGATTAGATCTAGGTAACAAACAATAAATGTATGCCTGAAGGCACTGGAAACTACAGGGATTGGTATCATGTTATCGCTACTAGTTGGGACACTAGTTAGGTGGCGTAGAGATATAGAAACCAGTATAACAAGGAAATAGTGAAGCGGCGAAAGTATTAGAGCATATCCAGTTTATCTTAGCTTAGCATATCTTGTGTTAATCTTGTCTAATCTTGCCAACCCTATCATCATGGTGTTATCTTGTATTCAGTTAATTCATATCGTTTTGTTTTCCCATGTTCACATGCTAGAAGTTACTGAACTTACTCAGGCTTTATGCCTGACTCTGTTTTTCTTTCGTCTTCTTTTCTTCCGCCCCCCCCCCCCCAGGTAGTAATGAAGGGAATAGTATTGCTCAGGTTAAGTTTGTCTGTCACTCTTTCCCAGCTTGAAGATTTGTCGAAGTTTGCTTGGATTCTCTTTTCAGATGCTATGGTTGGCTCTTGCTAAAATTTGGGGAATATAAATGTTGTTTTATGCTTCTTTATTTTGTAAGACAGATGATACTCTGATATTGTAAAGAAATCATTGTACAAACTATTTTATCAATAAAGCAAAGTTTTATTTTCTGCTGTTTAATTTCTGTCTGTCTTGTAATTTATCTGCATCTTTTACCCTAAATGCTCCACAGTACTTAGTGCATTCCCTTTGTGAGTGACACTAACGGATGTGGGGTATTACAGGTTTCACAGTCCAGGGAAGAAGAAAAAGAAGGAGCGGCCAAAATGATGAACAGTGGGATTAGAAAGTGATTAATATTAATTATAAAATTAATTAGTTTATGTAAATTATATTCAAACTATCATATCTTTCTCTAATCAAAACAGAATTACACGAAACGAAAAGCGTTGGGCTCGTATGGATCAGAACTACGCAATGACACTGATTAGACCCGATTCTGAACAAGTCGAATTTCTAACGAATATCAGATCTGAATTGATTATTGAGATTTCTTTTTAATTTAAAATTAATTTATTATTGCGTTGAAGAATTTATACATCGTAAAAATATCTCATTGTATATGGTATGTGATGTGAATTGATTATTTGATTTTGATGATAAAGTTGGATGAAATTGGTTTAATTAGAAATTGTTTAATCCTTTTTGTTGAAATTAGAGTCAATAATATGAAATGGACTCTTAGGTTAGAATTAGCATGTTAGTAAAAATATCTTTTAAGTTAATATTGGCATGCTAGTATGAAAACATAGTTTTTGTTATAAATATACATTAGACAAAAATAAACATTTTTGTTGGAAATGTACGTTAGATAAAAATAACATTTTGTTAAAAACGTTTAGTTAGAATAAAAACAACATTTTAGTATAAAATGTTACATTGGATAAAAATGTAAAATTAGAAATGAAAATGACATCTTTGTCAAAACTTGATTATAGAAATGAAAATGACATTTTTGTCAAATTCGATTTTAGAAATGAAGATGACATTTTGTTAGAAGTTTATCATGTAACTGAAATAACATTTTAGTTAGAAAAGTTTATCTATATTGAACATGTAACTTTTGTAAGGAATGTTTAATTAGAATAAACATGTCAATTTTGATCAACATGTCTAATTAAAATGAAATGCTAATCTTGTTAAACATGGCATAGTAGAACAAAGATGTCAATTTCGTCAAACATGTTTAATTTAAATAAACATGTTAATTTTGGTAAAAATGTTTAATTAGAAATTTTGTTTTTATTGTCATATTGAATACAATAAAAGTGTAGAATTAGAAATATATTCAGTTTCGATCATTTAAAAAGAATGAATTAAAAGCATTTATTTTGACACTTTGGAGGAATGAAGTAAAAATAGATATTTTTGTTTACTAAAAAGAGTTAAACAAAAGTAGAGATTTTTGCCACAATAAGAAGGATGGATTTAAAAGAATACATTTTTAATATGAAATTGTTTCATTAAAAAGGATGAAAATAAAAGATTACATTTTTATGTAAAAATAGTTTTAATTGAAAGAAGCTACGTGAAAGATTATATATTTATTGTTCATTGTTTTCAATAAAAAGATTGTACATTTAATATGACATTTTTAATGAAAATTTGGAGTACGTTGAAAGGATTAGTATGAATAGATTATATTTTTATTTTTATTTGGTTACGACGAAAGGATTGTGAAATAAAGATTGTATCTTTATTGAAATATTGTTCAATAAAAAGAATCAAAATTTAATATTGCATTTCTATTATAATTTTGTCGCATTAGAAATAATCCCTTTTGTTAAACAGAATTGACACTTTTGTTTACGTTAAAAGTTTATAGACAAAATTTACATTTTTGTCTGCATTAAAAGCTTATAAACAGAATTCACATTTTGGTTTGCATTAAATGTTTATAAGCAAAAATTAACATTTTTGTTAATTAGATTATTAAGGACAAAATAACATTTCTGTTATGAAATGTTACACTAGACATAAAATAACATTTTTGTTATAAAATGTTTATTGGATTAAAATCCGTTACTTTTGAAATGAATTAGAAATGTATGTTTGTATACATTTTAAAGGAATGAGTTAAGAATGTATATTTTTATACATTAGAAAGAATGAGTTAGAAATGAACATTTTTGTTTATATAAAAGGAATTAAAGAATTTACATTTTTCCCATGTAAATAAAAGGAAGTAAAGAATTTACATTTTTCAATGTAAATAAAAGATTAAATAGAAAATTACATTTTTCTATGTAATTAAAGAATAAAGTTAAAGAATTACATTTTTATGTAAATTAGAATAAGGACATTTTTGTTTAGAAAATGTAAATTAAAATAAAAGGTGACATTTTCATTCTTATTCTATTATTCAATAAAAAGATTAGAATTAAAGTTATATTTTTACATTCTAGATGTAAATAGAAGCATAGATTCTAAAGCTACATGTTTATTGCCATTATATATGTAATGAAAAGAATAGATGTAAATGTCACATTTTTAGTGTTAAAATAGAGACAAATAAATAGAATAGATTTTTAAAAATTTCATTTTCTATGTAATTAAAAAATGACAGGAAAAATTACATTTTTCAATGTCATAAGAGATTGTATAAAACACTACATTTCTCAATGTAAAAAAAGAATGAAATAAAATAAGTAGAATTGAAATCATGGCTTTATGGCCATTTGATTTCAACAACAAGAGTGAACAAAAGAGAATACATTTTCAATGTAAAATAGTTTCATTAAGAAGAATTAATCATTTAAATATGATGTTAGAGATGGTTTGAAATATATGGTTGTTGTATAGAAGTATTCGATGTACTAAAGATAAATGTCGTGTATTCAAAAATGAATATTACACTCCCATTTACAAGTTACCCGACTTGTTTATGTGATTGGGACAATAATTTTCACACATCGCCCAAGTGCACAAATGAATTATTATTGATTGATGGATGAAACCCCACACGGGTATTGGGATGATATTGGATACACACTAATCTCAATGTTAAATTATCTGTCAATCGATGGATTGACAGTCTGTGATGAGCGTCAGTTCTTTACGTTTATGCTCACATAGTTATAGATTCCACTTTGGTCATCATTGGGTGTTTGATAATTATTTATCATGATTGTTGATTCCATACAAATTATATGGTTGTCGGTTGAGTCACATTCTAATAAAGAATATTCTAGAAAAAATATTTTAGAGAATATATTTTTGAAAGAATATTTTAGAAAAAGAATATATTTTGGGAAAATATATTTTTATTGAAGTAAACTAGTTATTAACTAGAATAAATCATAAAATTTAGATTTAATGAGTTTTCCAATTTGTTAAGATTTAATTGAAGTTAAATTAAATTAAATTGGATTTTGGGTTTGTCATGAATAGTGTCTTAAATAACACTGTTCTTAAACCCCATATGAAAAGAATGATCTTTTAATTTAGATTATTAAAGTTTTCATTTAATAATTGAAATAAGATGAAATGTGAGTCGGGTTTATTGTGAACTGTGTTTCTAAGCGACATTTGTTCTTTGACCCAACTGACAGCGAAAGTATGATTTGGAATTTGAAATATTTTATTAAGATTTAAATGGAAATTTTCCAAAGGTAAAATTTTCCAATTTAATACATTAAATTGGAATTGAATAGGATTTTAATTAATTATAACCGAGATAAGCTTCTGTAAAAGAAGGCCGATACCACATATGGAATTTAAGAGGCCTTGCCGTTATTCCATTTATATTATTGGTTGGATACATAAATTCATAAATATATCGATTTGTTTTCTGTGAATATTCCATATTTTATGGAAGAAGATTTTGGGCTTACCGTGAACAATGTTTTAAATGACATTAGTTCTTTAACCCAGTTAAAGATAAGATAAATTTATTAAATTTAAATAATCATTGAATAATGATTTTTGTTTTCAAAACCAAATTTGGGGTTTAATAAATCTTTAAAATTTAAGAATAAATTTGAAGAACTTATCCTTGATAAGATAATGTGAGTATTTTATTAAAAAGGATATTCTGAACTGGAATGAGACGTTGGGTGTGCTTTTATAGTACTTGATTTTTTATTATAAAATACGCTAGTTATTTGGAAAGACCGGGTTTAACCCATTCTGAGTAATTACTACGACGATGAAGAGTCGAAGATGAAGACGGTGGTTGAAGACCGACGATCTTCACATCGAATGGATGTGTTGCTACAGAGACCCTAATGGGAGTAGCTACCTTGAAGGGGCTTCAGTGGTGGCCGTCCAGACTATTGTTGATTGTTTGGATTTGGTTTTCACTCAGACCCAGAGCATAAGCTAATAAATGGATGCGTATCTGACATTGGATTTCATTCCATGTGAATTAAATCGATTTCTGTTAATATATGTCTGTTTGGTGGTGGAGGATTTATTCTCTACTTAACACCCTGGTATATATTAATAGTGGTTGATCGCATGGCGTGAATTGTCAA
Source organism: Allium sativum (assembly GCA_030737875.1). NCBI lineage: Eukaryota > Viridiplantae > Streptophyta > Magnoliopsida > Asparagales > Amaryllidaceae > Allium > Allium sativum. The sequence goes on along the minus strand of CM060918.1, from coordinate 836,273,976 downwards.
TGTGACACGCCAAGATGCAAATGATCAAGGCTTTTTGTTGAAAAGCAGGGCCTTGTGGGATGATCAAAGCATAGCCTATTACGGCATAGCTTTGTGTATATCGTGACTTCGCGAGCCTCTCACCCCAGTATGAGTCAAAAACGGGATATGGACCGTAGGAAGTCCACACGTTTCTTTCTAGCTAGTGGTAGTGTCAGTGATTTAACACGGCCTGGCATTTTACTTATGTGGATGATGGATTTTGAGGCGCCTCGGATTTTTATAGGCCGATAGTGGTCATACTATAGGTTCAAAGGAACCAGGAAGCGTGTGTTCATGCATAACTAATCCACTGCCGATGGGCGGGGACCGGCCCTACTGCATCCAAGGGTCCACTGCGGGGGATCCTGAGGCATTTGCTAGAGTGTCTCGAAATCGGAGAGGAGCTTGCCCCTAGCCTCGACTCATGATGGAAATCCAATTTCCAATACGACCTTGCGGTTTTGATTGTAGAACTAGTATGGTGACATAGTAGGATAGGGTACTATGTCGTCTATGATTAATACATTATAATTGAAACTGATTTTGAAATATATACCCATAGATATACACACTAATATTAACTCCGTTTTATCATATCAAGCATTTTTGACCATTATAAGGTAAAACCCTATCCTCCGGTTTGCGTTGCATTGTGTGATGGGACTTGGGTCTTATAATGGTTTCATTTTTCTAAAAAGCATTGCGTTGTTTAACGATTTACTTTAACTTATGCTCTGGCAATCCAATGGAGTAAACCCGTTCCGTGTTAGCGGCGTGGTCCTGTGATTAGCCTTATTATTAGATAAGTTTAGTTAAGATTTCTCATACCAGTCCCATGACTGACCTGTAGTTTGTTTCACTGGCAAACTCGGGTGCCCATATTTTCCACACGGGAAGTCGAGTAGCTTTTTGCAGATATATTTACAGGATCCTGGCTTACAGCTGAAGCAGTATTCGGAAAGCTCTGTATCCGTGTATTCCTTTCAGTTGTATATTTGTATTATTTTTCCACTGCTATTTAAATGTAATTTAAACTCTGATATTGTTGTATTTCCAATGTATATCATAAGTTCATACTCTGTTATATTCTTGTACTCTGATGTAATTGTTGTAATCAGCAATAAAATGTTCTTCTGTTTGTGTTCTGATGTGTGTTGTTCTCAAGGCAATCCAGCCTTTCCTTTACTGGGAAGTTTGGGTCGTTTCAGTTGGTATCAGAGCATTGGTTTACAGAGCTCGAGAACAAGACACATTAGAACCGAACGAAAGAATTCATCAGAGATTGGATTAGTAATATCCAATAAGAATAACTCGTTAGAGATGGGATCAGTAGTATCCTATAACGAGTGTGAAGAGTATTATTTTTTTAAAAAAATAAAAGTAAAAACAAATTTAGTTTTGAAAATTTTATCTAAATATACGTATTTGAGTATATTATATTTTTATGTGGACAATCGAGTATATTAAGATTTTGAATATATGAGTAATTAACGGATATTCGAAGTTTTAATATACTAGATAGATATAGAATCACACTCTAGTCGCCCGGAGATAATTCTGATGATCGGTGCACCATCACCAGTATTTATGTTCGAGTTTCGAAAGTGGAATTTCTATATATCTCCATTGACTGGTATGGGAAGCAAAACTTAGTTAGGACACATTGCTGTGATTTACACTAAAAATATGATTTTTGATTATATATATAAAAGTTATATATATTTGAAAAGTTAATCACCTAATTGATTGCTGGTTGTGATGTTTGATAATTAGTTTCACCAATTAAAATATTAGAATGATAATTAATTGAAACCAATAAATAAAATCTAGTTGAGTTAGTTAATTAAATAACTCTTAACTACGTTCCTTTTCGAGGACGAAAAGATTTTAAGTTGGGGGTGATTGTAACGACCCGGAATTTTGGGGCCAATTTAAAATTTTTATTTTAGAAATTTTAAAGGAATTTTAATATTTAAATTAATTTACTTTAAAAAAGAACGACTAAAAATTTATTTTAAAACGAATAAATTCAATTTAATTATAAAAGGAGTTTAAAACAGCGCTGCAGTTTGAAAATTTGAAATTGAACATTGATTGACTGTACAGAATTCATTTTAAATCAGAATTGAGCGAAACCGGAAATATTTATATCTGTTTAACGATATCTTTCTAACGAATCTAAAAAACTGAAATTTCGTTTTAAAAATCAAAAGTTAGGGCCAGTTCAAAATCTAGAAAAGCCGCTGTAGAATTTATATATATTTTAATATTATATATTGGCCTTAAAAATAGTTATTTTTCAAACGACCTCGGTTTTCAACGAAACCACTTTTGTTGGAACCAGAATGTCAAATTATTGCTAGATTTCAATTTTCATAATTTTTCGAATCAATATGTGAGTGTGGCAAAGGAAAACGTGTTTTGTCAGTTTCGGTCAAATTTAATCGACTTGAAAATGGTCATTTTTCAAACGGTCTCAGAATTCAACGAAATTAGTCTTGTTAGAACCGTATCGTCAAAACATAAATAGAAATAATTTTTAGAGTCCGCATGTGGCCCCGGTAATTTAAAATATACGGTTGAATTTAATAATTAAATGATTTTTAATTTAATTTAAAGAAAAACATATCGTAACAGCCAAACTGGGTTACGAAACATATTCCATCGTGTCCGGGACGGGGGTTATTAGCTGGCGGCGACACTCGTTGGGTTCGATTTCGTGCTCGTATTGATAAACATGAATTTTTAAATTAATTTAATAAATAAATAAGGAAAATACGCATATAAATACACTAGGAATACGCTAACCCTAATCCCTGTATACCAGCGCCGCCTTCTTTGATTTCAATGGCCAAAAACAACCGAATTTGATTCCTTGTTTTCTCTAAATCCTCAAAATAAAAATCGATACTCCAAAAAAGAAATTGTAGAGGCCTTCGAGCTGGATGAATCCTACGGTCATGATCGATTTTCATTGAGTGTTGGGCGCGAATTTCTAGTTTATAGGCACCGACTTTGGAGTGGGTTTTCCGGCCATAGGGGGTGCGAGTTGGGCGGGGTCACTGGCGCAGGGGCGTGGGGTGTCAGCGGTTCGCGTGGTGGTTCAAGATGGACGAACGATGGCCGGAACTCGGGGCGGTGATGGGTTTTCCGATTTGATGATGGGTTTATATGGTTACGGGTTTCACAATCCAGGGAAGAAGAAAAAGAAGGAGCGGCCAAACTGATGAACGGTGGGATTAGAAAGTGATTAATTTTAATTATATAATTAATTAGTTTATGTAAATTATATTCAAACTATCATATCTTTCTCTAATCAAAACAGAATTACACGAAACGAAAAGCGTTGGACTCTTATGGATCAGATCTACGCAATGACACTGACTAGACCTGATTCTAAACAAGTTGAATTTCTGACGAATATCATATCTGAATTGATTGGTGAGATTTCTTTTTAATTTAAAATTAATTTATTATTGCGTGGGAAGAATTTATACACTGTAAAAATATTTCATTGTATATGGTATGTTATGTGAATTGATTATTTGATTTTGATGATAAAGTTGGATGAAATTGGTTTGATTAGAAATTGTTTAATCCTTTTTGTTGAAATTAGAGTCAATAATATGAAATGGACTCTTAGGTTAGAATTAGCATGTTAGTAAAAATATCTTTTATGTTAATATTGGCATGCTAGTATGAAAACATAATTTTTGTTAGAAATATACATTAGACAAAAATAAACATTTTTGTTGGAAATGTACGTTAGATAAAAATAACATTTTGTTAAAAACGTTTAGTTAGAATAAAAACAACATTTTAGTATAAAATGTTACATTGGATAAAAATGTAATATTAGAAATGAAAATGACATATTTGTCAAAACTTGATTATAGAAATGAAAATGACATTTTTGTCAAATTCGATTTTAGAAATGAAGATGACATTTTGTTAGAAGTTTATCATGTAATTGAAATAACATTTTAGTTAGAAAAGTTTATCTATATTGAACATGTCACTTTTGTAAGGAATGTTTAATTAGAATAAACATGTCAATTTTGGTCAACATGTCTAATTAAAATGAAATGCTAATCTTGTTAAACATGGTATAGTAGAACAAAGATGTCAATTTCGTCAAACATCTTTAATTTAAATAAACATGTTAATTTTGTTAAAAATGTTTAATTAGAAATTTTGTTTTTATTGTCATATTGAATAAAATAAAAGTGTAGAATTAGAAATATATTCAGTTTCGATCATTTAAAAAGAATGAATTAAAAGCATTTATTTTGACACTTTGAAGGAATGAAGTAAAAAATAGTTATTTTTGTTCACTAAAAAGAGTTAGACAAAAGTAGAGATTTTTGCCACATTAAGAAGGATGGATTTAAAAGAATACATTTTTAATATGAAATTGTTTCATTAAAAAGGATGAAAATAAAAGATTACATTTTTATGTAAAAATAGTTTTCAATAAAAAGAAGCTATGTGAAAGATTATATCTTTATTGTTCATTGTTTTCGATAAAAAGATTGTACATTTAATATGACATTTTTAATGAAAATTTGGAGTACGTTGAAAGGATTAGTATGAATAGATTATATTTTTATTTTTATTTGGTTACAACGAAAGGATTATGAAATAAAGATTGTATCTTTATTGAAATATTGTTCAATAAAAAGAATCAAAATTTAATATTGCATTTCTATTATAATTTTGTCGCATTAGAAATAATCCCTTTTGTTAAACAGAATTGACACTTTTGTTTACGTTAAAAGTTTATAAACAAAATTTACATTTTTGTTTGCATTAAAAGCTTATAAACAGAATTCACATTTTGGTTTGCATTAAAAGTTTATAAACAAAAAATTACATTTTTGTTAATTAGATTATTAAGGACAAAATAACATTTCTGTTATGAAATGTTACACTAGACATAAAATAACATTTTTGTTATAAAATGTTTATTTGATTAAAATCCGTTACTTTTGAAATGAATTAGAAATGTATGTTTGTATACATTTTAAAGGAATGAGTTAAGAATGTATATTTTTATACATTAGAAAGAATGAGTTAGAAATGAACATTTTTGTTTATATAAAAGGAATTAAAGAATTTACATTTTCCCATGTAAATAAAAGGAAGTATAGAATTTACATTTTTCAATGTAAATAAACGATTAAATAGAAAATTACATTTTTCTATGTAATTAAAGAATAAAGTTAAAGAATTACATTTTTATGTAAATTAGAATAAGAAGGACATTTTTGTTTAGAAAATGTAAATTAAAATAAAAGGTGACATTTTCATTCTTATTCTATTATTCAATAAAAAGATTAGAATTAAAGTTATATTTTTACATTCTAGATGTAAATAGAAGCATAAATTCTAAAGCTACATTTTTATTGCCATTATATATGTAATGAAAAGAATAGATGTAAATGTCACATTTTTAGTGTTAAAATAGAGACAAATAAATAGAATAGATTTTTAAAATTTTCATTTTCTATGTAATTAAAGAATGACAGGAAAAATTACATTTTTCAATGTCATAAGAGATTGGATAAAACACTACATTTCTCAATGTAATAAAAGAATGAAATAAAATAAGTAGAATTGAAATCATGGCTTTATGGCCATTTGATTTCAACATCAAGAGTGAACAAAAGAGAATACATTTTCAATGTAAAATAGTTTCATTGAGGAGAATTAATCATTTAAATATGATGTTAGAGATTGTTTGAAATATATGGTTGTTGTATAGAAGTATTCGATGTACTAAAGATAAATGTCGTGTATTCAAAATTGAATATTACACTCCCATTTACAAGTTACCCGACTTGTTTATGTGATTGGGACGATAATTTTCACACATCGCCCAAGTGCACAAATGAATTATTATTGCTTGATGGATGAAACCCCACACGGGTATTGGGATGATATTGGATACACACTAATCCCAATGTTAAATTATCTGTCAATCGATGGATTGACAGTCTATGATGAGCATCAGTTCTTTACATTTATGCTCACACAGTTATAGATTCCACTTTGGTCATCATTTGGATGTTTGATAATTATTTATCATGATTGTTGATTCCATACAAATTATATGGTTGTCGGTTGAGTCACATTCCAATAAAGAATATTCTAGAAAAAAATATTTTAGAGAACATATTTTTGAAAGAATATTTTAGAAAAAGAATATATTTTGGGAAAATATATTTTTATTGAAGTAAACTAGTTATTAACTAGAATAAATCATAAAATTTAGATTTAATGAGTTTTCCAATTTGTTAAGATTTAATTGAAGTTAAATTAAATTAAATTGGATTTTGGGTTTGTCATGAATAGTGTCTTAAATAACACTTTTCTTAAACCCCATATGAAAAGAATGATCTTTTAATTTAGATTATTAAAGTTTTCATTTAATAATTGAAATAAGATGAAATGTGAGTCGGGTTTATTGTGAACTGTGTTTCTAAGCGACATTTGTTCTTTGACCCAACTGACAGCGAAAGTATGATTTGGAATTTGAAATATTTTATTAAGATTTAAATGGGAATTTTCCAAAGGTAAAATTTTCCAATTTAATACATTAAATTGGAATTGAATAGGATTTTAATTAATTATAACCGAGATAAGCTTCTGTAAAAGAAGGCCGATACCACATATGGAATTTAAGAGGCCTTGCCGTTATTCCATTTATATTATTGGTTGGATACATAAATTCATAAATATATCGATTTGTTTTCTGTGAATATTCCATATTTTATGGAAGAAGATTTTGGGCTTACCGTGAACAATGTTTTAAATGACATTAGTTCTTTAACCCAGTTAAAGATAAGATAAATTTATTAAATTTAAATAATCATTGAATAATGATTTTTGTTTTCAAAACCAAATTTGGGGTTTAATAAATCTTTAAAATTTAAGAACAAATTTGAAGAACTTATCCTTGATAAGATAATGTGAGTATTTTATTAAAAAGGATATTCTGAACTGGAATGAGACGTTGGATGTGCTTTTATAGTACTTGATTTTTTATTATAAAATACGCTAGTTATTCGGAAAGACCGGGTTTAACCCATTCTGAGTAATTACTACGACGATGAAGAGTCGAAGATGAAGACGGTGGTTGAAGACCGACGATCTTCACATCGAATGAATGTGTTGCTACAGAGACCCTGATGGGAGTAGCTACCTTGAAGGGGCTTCAGTGGTGGCCGTCTGGAATATTTTTGATTGTTCGGTTTTGGATTTGGCTCAGACCCAGAGCATAAGCTAATAAATGGATGCGTATCTGACAATGGATTTCATTCCATGTGAATTAAATCGATTTCTGTTAATGTATGTCTGTTTGGTGGTGGAGGATTTATTCTCTACTTAACACCCTGGTATATATTAATAGTGATTGATCGCATGGCGTGAATTGTCAATGTGGCACGCCAAGATGCAAATGATCAAGGCTTTTGTTGAAAAGCAGGGCCTTGTGGGATGATCAAAGCATAGCCTATTACGGCATAGCTTTGTGTATATCGTGACTTCGCGAGCCTCACACCCCGGAATGAGTCAAAAACGGGATATGGACCGTAGGGAGTGCACACGTTTCTTTCTAGCTAGTAGTAGTGTCAGTGCTTTAACACGGCCTGGCATTTTACTTATGTGGATGATGGATTTTGAGGCGCCTCGAATTTTTATAGGCCGATAGTGGTCATATTATAGGTTCAAAGGAACCGGGAAGCGTGTGATCAGGCATAACTAATCCACTGCCGATAGGCGAGGACCGGCCCTACCGCATCCAAGGGTCCACTGCAGGGGATCCTGAGGTATTTGCTAGAGTGTCTCAAAATCGGAGAGGAGCTTGTCCTTAGCCTCGACTCATGATGGAAATCCAATTTCCAATACGACCTTGCGGTTTTGATTTTACAACTAGTATGGTGACATAGTAGGATGGGGTACTATGTCGTCTATGATTAATACATTATGATTGAAATTGATTTTGAAATATATATACCCATAGATATACCCACTAATATTAACTCCGTTTTATCGTATCAAGCATTTTTGACCATTATAAGGTAAAACCCTATCCTCCGGTTTGCATTGCATTATGTGATGGGACTTGGGTCTTATAATGGTTTCATTTTTCTAAAAAGCATTGCGTTGTTTAACGATTTACTTTAATTTATGAACTGGCAATCCAATGGAGTAAACCCGTTCCGTGTTAGCGGCGTGGTCCTGTGATTATCCTTATTATTAGATAAGTTTAGTTAAGATTTCTCATACCAGTCCCATGACTGGCCTGTAGTTGGTTTCACTGGCAAACTCGGGTGCTCATATTTTCCACACGGGCAGTCGAGTAGCTTTTTGCAGATATATTTACAGGATCCTAACTTACAGCTGAAGCAGTATTCGGAAAGCTCTGTATCCGTGTATTCCTTTCAGTTGTATATTTGTATTATTTTTCCGCTGCTATTTAAATGTAATTTAAACTCTGATATTGTTGTATTTCCAATGTATATCATAAGTTCATACTCTGTTATATTCTTGTACTCTGATGTAATTGTTGTAATCAGCAATAAAATGTTCTTCTGTTTGTGTTCTGATGTGTGTTGTTCTCAAGGCAATCCAGCCTTTCCTTTACTGGGAAGTTTGAGTCGTTTCAAAATAGGTTGGAGGAATCTAACTAGATTCCTCAAAAATATTATTATTTGTTTGTTTGCGTATATATTATCATATAGTATGTGTTAGAAAACCTATGATTGATAATTGGGTGTTTTTGAATGTTTAATATCATTGGGCCTAAATATTGATTTATAAAAATACCGTGAAAAGGGGATTTTGAGATTTAAATGGGAAAATCTATTTTTCTAAAATAGAATTTGAATTTAGAACAGCTGGAAATATTAATTTGTTTTGAAAAATAAAAACAAGAAGTGAATTTATAAACGATGTTTATAAATTAAATAATACAGGAAATAGAAGTGAATTTATAAACGATGTTTATAAATTAAATAATACAGGAAATGGAAGTAAATTTATAAACGGTTTTTATAAATTAAATAATGCAAGGAATTGAAGTGAATTTATAAACGGTACTTATAAATGAAATGAAAAAAAAATATCATTTGGATAATTTAAGTATTTAAATTCAAGTGTGAATTTAAAATGAGAATTAAGAATCATATTAAATAGAAACGATGAAATTATTCTGATGTTCAGAATGTGAATTGCATTAAAATAAATCCATACAGATTTATGATATGAATTCGACTATGTCGGATTTATTAAAAATAAATTTTGTCCAGAAAGGATATTTAAATTTTATTAAAAAGAAAATGAAATAAAATATGAAAATAGATTATACAATTATTTATGTAAGTTGTAATAATAAAATATTCCAGAATAGGAATTGGGTTTCAAATGGATTTGAAATGGAAGCTCGTTTTAATTTATAAAACAAGGAAATTAAATTGTAAATGATGTTTATAAATATAGTGGAGAAAAATTATCATTTGATAATTTGGAAGTTAGAATTAAAATGTGAATTTAAAAATGTATTGGAAATCGTTTCAAAAAAGAGAATGAATGATTTTATTTTAGAATTCGGATTTTAAAATGAATAAAGATAATCTAACAATTTAAAATTTAAAATTCGATTATATCGAATTTTATATATAATTTATTTATAAAGGGAATTGGAATTTAATATAGTAAATTGAATTATAAATAAATTTATAACCGAGTAATAAAAAATTGACAGTTAGAGATAATCAAAAGTATTAAGTTGGATTTGAAAACTGGATTTAATATATATATCAAAATATATATTAGAACAAGATTGAAATTAAATTAAAGGAAGTTTAATGTTTATATTTAAATATTATTAGAACGAACTCCCAACAGTGCGGTAGTTCGTAGTTTGGCATTTTGAACTTCAATTGAGTATATAGAACTCAATTTAAGTCGGAATACTTTGAAACAAGAATCGTCAAGACCGATTTGATAAAGTTTTCAAATGAAAGAAAAAAAAAATTTGTCTTATAGATTTCGAGTTATGTCAAAATCAAATTTTCAAAAAAAAAAAACAAAGTCATACCATTATATAACCATAACGGTTTATTTGAATAAATAAAAGGATTTTAAGCAAATAAAATTTGAATTTCCATTAGAAAAATCTATATTTGAGTTATAAAATAAATATGAACGCAAATCAAGTAAATGGATTGATTTTTGAAACAAAAATCAGATTTTTAATTGTTGAATAGTATTAACTAATTTGAAGAATAATTAGTTAATGGAATTTTGAATCGAAATTTGACTTTGGACAAGTAAAAGGGATTTGTAAATTCATGTTCGAACTCAAATATGAAACTTGAGTTGAAAATGAAATTCTATTAGTTTATAAGTCAACTAAAAATATAATTGAACGTGATATGATCAAATAAGAAGATGAAATGGGCAAAATGGCTAATTAAAGAATAAATTAGCGAATTGAGCTAAAAATAATCGGACTGGTTTGGAATAAATTAGAAATGGATGCATATGGGTTAAACTGATATGGAATGAAGAGAATGAAGTTTATATTTTAAGTGCCTTACAAAAGGGTACACATTTAAATTCAATATGAGATTTTACGTGCTGGATCGGCAAGCCACTTGGCTTTTTGATTTTCTTTTTGAATGGAAAGGGCCTAGAGAGGCGTTTTGTAGTTGTACCGAGTGACCCATACAAAGGAGGTTATGGCGAAATTTTCCGAAAATTTAAGGAGTTAGAATATTTTTAAGAAAATTTGACAATTAGAAATCTATATACCAATATATATAGAATCCGGTAAGGAAACGAACTAAAATTAGAATACTATAAACAAAAAGGAAATCTATAAATTAAATCTGGTAAAAATAGAAAGAGAAACATATATACGTTTAAAAATGAATAATTGGTTTTTATGGTATTGATTATTCGAGATAAGTGGTTTTGAATTTAAGGATGTCTCCAGTCAAGGTATGAGAGGAAATAATACCCTTACTTGATTGATTTCTTTATTAACTAATAAATAGCAAGATTCAGTCTCGAAGATCAATGTTAAAGAAATTTGGTTGAATGCAATATATTGGGTTGTTGTAATGATGTTTTACACAGCACTCGTTTTAACCCAAGTAAGTGGAATTTTGGAAATATAAGTAATAAATATTTCTTGAATATAGAAATAAATGAGCTCGGAAAAGTGAAATAATTGAGATACTTTCCAATTATAAATAGAGGATATTTTCAAAGTATTGAAAATAAAAGAAGGCGATATATAGAAATGTTTTCCAAATAGCGTAAAAGGTCAAGATGATTGTTGAAATATTGGATTAACAAATATTGATAAGGAAATAGAGAAGTGATTTAATTAATGAAATATTAATTAAGGGCCTCAGTGATTGTTTGATGTTATGGATAAATGTTTGTTTGTTTTCTTCGATAGTTAAATAACCAACTATCGAAGTGTTTGCTAATATCATTGTCAACATGGAGAGTCCGTTTGGAATTATATCCAAGAACCACTCCGTATTGGCAGCAACATTGTAAATCATATTATATGAAGACAATTGAAGACGTAGTAAAGTGCAAGGGCTTTTTTTGTTAATCTTAGGTAGAAATTGCCTAAGATGGGTTAATGAAAATTGTGCCTTCGGTTTCGTTTAGTCCCAGAACGAACAGATATAGACAAATTTCTGATAGAGTATTTCCAATGATCACATATGTTGGTCTGTACAAATATACATCTAGTGGCAGTGAATTTATTCTCTTAGCATAATATTCGGAATAACTTTGTGCAAATCAATTAGTGATTAACTGATTTGACAACGTGGCATTCAAAGTAAATGAAGATGTGGCATGTCAAAAGATAAGCTTTGCCTGTAGCCTCACAACCGGGAAATGGTATAAAATCGGTTAGGTCGCATGGCTAAGTGGGTCGCATCGAAGTAGGGTGTATTATCACCTGATCTAGAGAAATTCCATTTGCTTCTTAAATTTTTCGATGCTGTCCCTTTCGGGAAATGATTGCTGATCCCAACCATTGGTGACAATACATTGGGTACTCTCAGGTGAAGTGAGGTGCCGGTCATGTTTAGCCTGGGTTGCAAGATGTTCTTGTCGAACCTGGTGTATTCCTCTCTGGAGATACATTGTCGGAAGGCGGTCCCATACCTTGCCAGTTGGAATCCATTCTCTAATAAGAGCCCATGGTTTTGATTGTATACTATATATATAGAGCGTGAGATGCAAGCGTTCTACTAATTTGTTATTTACTTTTTTAGGCACTAATAAAACCATCCATGTTTATGTGTGAATCGGTTTTACGATTATCTTTTCTTTCGAAAAGGATTTTTAAAAGTTAAACCAAGTGATTGGAGTTTACTCACACCAGTCCCATGAATGAACCAAAGTTTATTTTGTTTTGTTTTACCCTAAACTCTTGGGTGCCCGAATTTGTACGGACAATCAAGTAGTTCAGGTATTTTAAGATATCCTTGGAGTAGCTTGGAGCAGGAGTCTTCAGCGTTAGATATATATAGAGTTTATCTCCACTTTATTGTTTTGTACTCTGATGATGATATGTATACAGAAAATTTTGTATTCCAAAACATGTTCTATAATTATATATTTTTGCCGCTGCGATGTGAGATTCTATGTGTTGTGTTGGTTCTTCTTCTTCTTCTATTCTAATATTTCTTTCTTTCTATTTCTCATCCCCAAACATCTTTCTATTAATGATCCGGTAATTTCTGGTGTTTGGTTAGTTGATATGGTATTTGTATCGATAATCAGGATCGGGAAAATGTCGGGCCATTACAATGTACTTGCATTAGCCGAATTTTCTTTGTGACTTCAATCATTGCTTGCTTCCAAACATTGCTTGCTACTTCTATATGCGCCATATATTCTGCTTGTGCAGATCTTGTTTAATCAAAACATAACATTGATACATACATACATACATACATACATATATATATATATATATATATATATATATATATATATGCATGGTGGCCGATGCATATGTGTGTATGTAATGTCCTGCAATTTTAGCGATATAATAATTTATTTATTTAATTATTTAACATATGATTTAGAGATTTAAATGGTTGTCTAATTAAATAATATGGAATATTTAATTAATATAAATAATAGAATAATATATATAATTTTTGAAATAGTCGGGGATAGCTGAATCCACGATATTGTGTGAATTGAATAGTATACGGGATTTAATTCAGTTTATAATTAAATTATATTAACGAATTTATTGTTTGAACAAAATTTAAATGTATAATTTTATTATAATTATAATCGAGCTCGAAATGGCGCGACAGTTTGTAATTTGGCGATTCAGACTTTAAATGAATATACAGAATCCGTTTTAAATCGGATTTCTATGAAACAAGAAACGTTCGGAGCTGGTGAAGTATATTTTTCTAATAGAAGAGAAAAATCAAGATTTCTTCATGTAGATTTTGATTTATGATCAAATCAAATTTTAGAAAAGTTGCTATAGAATTCCTTTATAATTTATAGCGATTTATTTATATTATAAATGGATTTTTTCAATATAAATTGAATATCGATTCAACCGGGGTGTGAGTATCGAGTTATAAATCCAATTGGAGCTGTATGATATTTTATGGGAATATATATGATAATATTTATTTATAAATATTTAATCTAAATAATTTTAAATATATTAATATTTAAATGGGTTTATTTAGAGCTTTAAAAATAGCCACTTTTGCAAACGAGACTCGTTTTCGATGAAACCAATTTTTTGGATCTGTAATATCAAATTATTGTTATATTTCAATTTTTCATGATTTTTGAAGTTGGTATATGGCTGTATGGAATTTTAATGTGAAAAACTGTAATAACCCGGAAATCTGAGCTAATTACAATTTTTTATTTTGGCAATTTCAGCGAATTTTGAATATTTAAAATGATTATTTTAAATAATAACGACGAAAAATTCATTTGAAATTTGAAATCAAATTATCGAACTACCGCACCATTTTCAATTCCTTTTATATTTATAAATAAATATTTATATTCTAACGACGATCTATATAAATATATACGTTCGAATTCTATTCAAAATAAATTTTTCGTCGTTATTATTTAAAATAATCATTTTAAATATTCAAAATTCGCAAAAATTGCCAAAATAAAAATTTTAAATTGGCTCAGATTTCCGGGTTATTATAATCTCCCCCACATAATTTCGTAATTATCGGGTTTTAGGCCTCGAAATCCTTTCTGTTTTATAAAACATTCCCTGTCCAAAATCGGGAATACATTTCTTTTCACTTAAGAATAATATATCATTTCACAACCATTCATTCAATTTGAAATGAACACAACATCGCTAAACACCTTATCATCAAATACAAGGTGTTAGCACACATATATCTTTACCCAACCCAATGCTAAATGTAAAGGCATATTCTGCTCGTAAACTGGTCGAGCACCATCCAAACAATCAATCAACCACAATCAATATCAAACAAACAAGCATACAAGCCGTCCATGGTCTGTGGACGACGGGTGTCGGGTGCTACAAAACACCGTCTGCATCCTAGTATATATTTTAACTAGAAATTTAAATTAAAAGTGAGGAGTTCTCACCGAATAGCTTAACCAACCGTCACGGCTCTTCTTATGTAGAAATCTTCGTCGTTCGCCTTTTGTCAATTTCGTTGCCCGTAGCCACTACATATATAAAAATCACATTTTTAATTTACTCTATATGGATAAAAATCAAATTTTTATACCGCTACTATATAGATAAAAATTTTATTTTTACATTGCTACTATATAGATAAAAATTCTATTTTTACATCTCTACTATATAGATAAAAATTATATTTTTATAACGGTGGTCATATAATAAAGATTATATTTTTACAATCTATATAATATAAAAATCGTATCTTTATTCTTTCTACAATATAAAGATCATATTTTTATCCTTTCTATAACATAAATTTTATATTTTTATATCGCTCTTTTCATATGTAATTAAAAATCGAATCTTTTCAAAGTTAAAAATCGAATCCTTTTCTGTTATTCATATAAATAAAGTTCATATTTTCTTCTAGCTTTCATATCTATAAAATCCTAACATTTCTATTTCAAAAATCACATCTTTCCTTGTCTAAAAATCTAATCTTTTTGTAACTAATAATAATCAGTTTTTATATCACCTAAAAATCAGTTTTTACATAAAGGAAAAATCAGTTTTTATATAAAGGAAAATTCAGTTTTTATATAAAGGAAAAATATAAAAACTCACCCCTATCTTTCTGTTCTCCTTCGAACTAGGCTGAAGAGGGGGGCCGGAAGTTGCTCGCGAGGTGGAGGGGACTGGGGAGGCATCGGTTCTGGGGGGGGTTCTCGATCGATTGGGGAAGGGGGGTTTTGCGCAACGAGGTTGCGGGGGGGGGGGGGGGGGTCCTAGTCGGCGATGGCGCTACCTGGGGGGGATCGTGAAGCTGCCATCGCCGGGGGGGGGGGGTTAGGTTTTGTTTGTTTTGTTTTCTTTTGAACGGGGGGGGGGGTGCTGAGAAGGGAAAGTAATAGAGAGGGGTGAGGTTATTATATAATTATATGTATATATATATTAATTAATTTTCAAAAAGCAACTTTTTATCTCGAGTAGGCCGATTCCGAACATAATGGGATATGTATCGTACGCCGATTCGGCTGTTTCGATCAGTTTCCGTCAAAATCAAAATATAATTCTACATATTGAATTTGAACGCACATTTCAATTTACCGGAGCCACATACTAACTCTATAAATTACAGAAAAATATTTTCTAGCTTTGTATTGACGATGCGGTCCTAACAAAACTAATTTCGTCAAATTCTGAGACCGTTTGAAAAATGACCATTTTCCAGTCGATTAAATTCAACTGAAACTGGTCAAACACGTTTTCCTTTTCCACGCTCACATATTGATTCGAAAAATTATGAATTTTGAAACCTAGCAATAATTTGACATCGCGGATCCAACAAAAGTGGTTTCGTCGAAAATCGACGTCGTTTGCAAAATTCCCATTTTTAAGGGCCTGAATTCCATAGCGGCTATTCTGAATTTTCAACTGGGCATAACTTTTGATTCCCGCTATGAAATTTTGATTTCTCGAATTCGTTGGAAAGATATTCTCATTTAGATTCAAATATTTTTGGTTTCGCTAAAATCCGGTTTATTATATATGTAATAGTCCCCGAAAAGGAACAAAGTCGAAAGTGGTTTAATTAATCAACTCTACTTTCACTCTGGCTTCCATTCTTCAACTTTTCAGTTTCTAAGAATTTTCAAATTCTTCAAAAATTTGGCTAACACCCTAAATTTTCGAAAAATTTCGCCATAACCTCCTTTGTACGGGGAGATGTTTGGAAATTTATTGGGCCATATTAGGTACCCAATAAATCATAATAAGCATGCACATATTTATAGTGATATATTCCGATGTCCACAGGGGAGTGTGTATAGATCATAACTCCAGAGAATAAATTATCGTCACCCTATAAATGGTTTTTGTGCCTTAATGACCAGAGAGACGTGTTTATTGTCATCTCCAGACCTGTGTGGGGTTTTTATTAATCTATCAATTTATCGTTACAATTTTATATGGTCCATATCAGTCATCAGTTCAACCTGTAATATATAGTCATCGCCATACAAGCCTCTCGCTCGTATGGTAAATCTTCAACCTCGTCACACAAGCTCCAAATGCTTATGTGGTATATGATGAAGTATGCCTATCTTCCTGAAGTATGCCATGTAATGTAGTTCAAAATTAATTGTTACTATCCTATGGCGACATTTATTATTACACACAGAACATCTAGCACTCTGCATCCAATGGCATTCACAGGAGTTGATATAATAATAAAATTGCGCATCCAACTCATTAAGGTTTACCTATTTGTCGGGCACGCAAATAAATTCTTTACTCAACAACTAATCCATTTACCTGTTCAAACATATATAATGCACATGTACATATTTCTATTTATTCTATAATCAGTTCAATGTGTGATTTAATCGAATAAATTCTACCATTCATTCTCTTATTGATTAAATTTACTATCGTTCTAATAATTTAATTAATCAAATACACTATCACATAACACAAACAACAATCAATTTGTTTTGTTAACTTTTCAAAAATATACTAATCGATTCATATACTCTTTTTTTTTCTTCAAATAATCTGACTATAGAATTACAAGTGCACATCCATGGAAAGAAATAACAACAAAGTAGAGAACTAAATGATAATGCAAAGTATGGTAAATGTACCTTGCACCTGAGTCAATCAGAAATATCTACTCGACACTTAGGATAGGCTTTCTAAATGCTCTCCTCAGTTTCCCAAGTAAAATCTCACGGATCTCCACTCCATTGCACTTTGACTAAGTGAACCTTCTTGTTCCTTAGCTCTTTGGTTTCTTTGCGGATGATCTTTAGCGGCTCTCTTCTCACAGCCAATTCTGGAGTAATTTCAATATCCTGTTGGGCGGCTTCTTCCACAACCAAGTCCATCAACGAAATATATATAATATATATATAATGGCCTGAATAGAACGCGCCGCGCCGCGGCAGTTCGCGAATTTCGACCATTGACTTCGAATGAAAATTGCGGGAGATCCGACCGTCGGATTCTCCTGGAACCAAAACCGTTGGGTTCGTATCAAAAAGAGCTTTCTAACGAATATTAGAGATTTGAAATCTAATGGTTGGATTTGGAATTATGTCCAAATCAAATTTAGAAAAGGTCGCTGTAAGTGCAGTTCGATGGCCGTTGATGGAAATCAACTGTACGGGCCTTGATAAAATTATTAAAAATAGTAATAATTGGTGTAAAATCATAAGAAATGATTTGGAAGAATTGGGATGAAAAACTCCATATTTGAAAAGATAAAAATAGATTTTTATCGAAATGAACTAGTTTTGAACTAAAATAATAATTTATTTATTTTTAAAATAACTAAATTGGATTTGAAATGGTTTTAAAAGTAACCATAATTTCCAATAATTGAATTGGAATGGATTTGAATCGAAATTGTCTTTGGAATATTTCGATGTTGGATTTCGTGATGAAACAGATATTGTTAGGGGAATTTGGAGATATATATATCGTTATTCCAATACGATATTTGTTGTATTCAGAATTTGATATTGAATATAAGCCGATATGTTTTCTATTCAGAGCCTTGTATTTAATATCAAATTGGATTTGGGGTTTGTCGTGAACTGTGTTTCAATGACATTAGTTCTTTAACCCGCGTAAAAGCAGGATTAATTTCCAAAAAGTAGAACAATCAATATGAAATGATTTTAGAGATGAAACCAATTGGGGTTTGAATAAATCTTTAATTAGATTTGGATGAATGAATGGTGATTAAATTTACCAAAACACGTGATGTGATTAAACCAAATTTACTTGGTTGTTGATATTGATTGGGACGATATATATATATATATATATATATATATATATATATATTGAAAGTGAAAATATCGTATATATTGAAAGTGAAAATATCGTATATACTGAAAGTGAAAATAAAATGAATTTGGATCGAATTGAAATTGAATGGAAATCAATTTGAAATAAATTCGAATTGAATTGAAATTGAATAGAAATCGATTTGAAATAAATTCAAAATCGAACGGAAATTGAACTGAAATTGAAAACGAACTGGAATTGAATTAAAAATCAATTTGAATTGAAATCAATTTGAAATGAATTTAAAACGAATTTATAAGGAAAAATTTAATTTTGATTAGAAATTGAATGTGAAGTTGAAATCGTTTTGAAAACGAATTTAAAACGATTTATAAAATACGTTTTAAAAGGAAAAAAAATTCGTTGTTATTATTTAAAATATTCATTTTAAATATTCAAAATTCGCTAAAATTGCCAAAATAAAAATTTTAAATTGGCTCAGATTTCTGGGTTATTACAATCTCCCCCACTTAAAACTTTTCTTCCCCGAAAAGGAACGAAGCCGAAAGTTGTTTAACTAATCAACTCAGCTTTCATTATTTTCTTTACGGCTTAAGTTCTTCAACTTTACAGTTTCTAAGAACTTTTCAAAATTTTCAAATATTTGGCTAACACCCTAAATTTTCGAAAAATTTCGCCATAACCTCCCCTGCACCGGGGACTTCGGGATATTTCATATAGCCTCCCATGGCCTTCTTCAGTCCAAAAGAAAAAGAAAAAGCCAATCGGCTCATAAAATCATCATCACCCAAACAAAACAGTAAATTATGGTAAACACACTACACCGAAACAACAAATTTGGCACGCTAGGATGTAAAAATTTGATATGGCTTTAAGCCTTATCAAATTTGCTGGGCTCATAGCCGTATCAAATTTCCTTTTGCAATCCGCGTCATCCCTAACACTTCAAATCCAACCGTACATCTTCCATGTCTCGGATCAGTTCATTTGATACTGGTCTAGGCCGTATCAAACCCTCCTACTTTCGATTCCTCTAATTTGGCCGCTATTTTTCATCTCTCACGGTCCCCGTATCATACAATCTCTAAATCCGATTTCCTCTCTCCCCAATTTAACAATTTTCCCTCTTTTCAGTTACACGCTCCATGTTCGTACTTAGAAATTTTCCAATTGTTTTCCCCTTTTCACCATCGTTGTTAGGTTTCGAGCTCTTGCAAACTAGTTCCCTCTATTTTCTCATCCTCCGACATTGCGTTACCTCCGATGAAGGAAACAACACAAGCTGCAGCGACGAAGACTCAACACAGCAAAACCTCCAACCTCTAAGGTATTTGTAACATGTTCTTTACTCGATGATTTAATTTATACTTTAGTTTCATACCAATTCATTTAGATTTCCCTTTTCAGGAAGTTCTACAGTGGAAATAGGCTATTTACCAGGTTCTAGGTCAAATTTAGCCAATCGTAAGCCTTTCGATTTGCTGCAAATTTGTATAGTACATCATGCTATATGTCATTTGTGTACTTCCTTTTTAGTGTTGATTCAACTATAAGCTATCAATTACTTGGTTTTATTTAGTTTACTAAATTGAAATTCTGAAATGTATTCCACACGGTATTGACTTTGTAATAATGTGAACCTTAGCATCTCCATACCAGGTACTTGGGTTTTATCATTAGCTTATATCTGCATCACCAATGAGTTGTGGTGAGACACCGTATTTAGTTATCTACCTGCATTTATAAAGATAAATTCAAATATGTTTGTTGAGCATTTGAGATTAAAGGAAGATAATAATAATCCTAATTGTTTACATATGTTGAATTAACAAAATTATTCATAATTTCCCAGGCTTGATGATATATATTATTTAAACACTTTCGTAATCATGGTCTGTTGGAACAATGTGTGTTGTTGTAACGATTATGCTACTTAAATTGTCATTGAGTTCAATTACGAAAGCGAATCACGAATTGAAAAGAAGTTGCAGAGAGAGGTAAAATTGAACAGGTTACGATTGTGGGTAGAATGGGAATAAAATTCAGTGTGTGGCTGTGGCACAAAATGATTAAAATTATGGTTTGCTAGATGAACTGTGAGTGTGCCTGGTACAATACTTACATTATTTTTCCAGTCAATCAGAAAATAATAAATAAAGATCGACCACCAAAATCCCACCGCCACCATAGTCAACGGTCATGATTACTGAATTTGAGCCAAGTTCCCTTAAGTAAACAATCGATTATCCTTTCATTTGATATTCTTGTTCATGCTGTTGATGGATTCATTATGTATATATATTTTTGACTGCTTTTATTATTTAGTTGAAGATATATCGTGAATGACATGATAAACATATCTGTTCTTTCATCTTCATGCCACCCCAAATTTTAAAATCTTGTCCAACTGCATGACATCTGTTTTGTTGTAGAGTTCTACAAATTAGAGGGGCATATGCATGCTTTTCTGCAATCTGCATAGTTTCGATGCATGATTTAGTAAAGGATTTGATTATGCATGTACATAAACATTTTCCACACTAAAGGCAGTGGAGTCCAACTGGCTGATTTGTACTTTAACATGTTACACACTCACAAACTATTTCATACTTAGTCAGTACGAAGCCTTACATTCTACTTCAGTTAGTCTAGGATTAAGCCTTGGTCAAATGATTATATATCTCAGTTCGATAAGATAGAACTCAGTTTAAAAGTAGTATGTAAAGGAATGTCAATAAAATGCTTCTAGAATTCACCATAGACCTTCATTCACCATTGAATGTATAATCACAATCCTTATTGAACATACTTGGATTCGTTTTAGTTTCTGTTAATGCACACTGCTCACTATTTAATTAATGGTAGGTGTTATTTAAATTGCCTGGTTAAGGGCAGTATGTTTTATGTATTGATGAGAGTTAAAGTCATTTTAAATGAACACTAAAATGTACACTTAATGAAATATCTAGGTATGTATGTAAAGAAGTTTGAGAAGTAAACTGAGTCCGAAAGTTTATGTATTTAAGGAGCAATCACTGAGTTTCAGTAGTATGTGTATAAGTATTTGTATGAATTGTGTATAAGTGTTTGTTCGTATAAAAAGATATTTGAACAGCAAGAAGCTAGGTAAAGATTTTTTATGAGTAAGTAGATATGAGCCTATTAGTTTATATATATAAATAAGTATTTGTACTTTTTCATGCAAGGATGCAATTTAGCAATAGCTACACCTATATGAAGTAGGGTGCTAGCCATTCATTGAAGTGTAAAATAATAGGGAATTGTTCCCTGAAATTCTGGAAACCTATACAACTTTCAAATGTTCTCTAAGTCAATGATGCTATGGCTGAATCTGTATCTTATCATAGAGTATAGCAAATATCTGAGTAAACTTGTATATGATTTTACCATGGTTTTAAAGTTAAACCAGAATTGTTTAAAAAAAGGGAAATGCATTTTTGCTGGCAAGCTATTTGCCGTTGACACAAAAGATGCACTGAAAAATATACATGTATAGATTTCTGATAAAAATATGGAATTAAGACAATTGAGAATTGTGTTGAGTATTCAATGATAACTTTGTATGTAAATGGTAATATTTTGGTAAACTAGTTATAATTGGGAGGTACCACTAATCAAGTTGTAATGATAGAATGATTATCAACTCGGTATAGCCAGTAGTAAAAATATGTATCACTGAATATATTAGTTTACTGATATTATAAATTAGTTTGTGTAAATGTTAGAAAGATATATACATATATAATTGGCATAAAATATGTATCGAGAAGGAAAATAATAAAGTTTATAAGCTTGTTTGAAATACAAGGATTCAAAAAGACTAGATGGCTGGAAACTTTGAATGTTTAATATGATTTTGATACATTTTGATATAAGGTGAACTATGTTGTAGTATGCGATACTATATGTTGGATTGAAGAGGTTGAAGATAGCTTCGAGTCGAAGGTGATCGTTCGCAAATCGGAGTTCGCACGTGGAAGTTATAAGCTGCAAGGTGCAGGTTTTCTATGTGCAGGTGCGACAGACGTCTGTCATATAGGATGACAGACGTCTGTTGTCAGGGAAATGTTTTCCTGAGAGTTATGACAGACGTCTGTCATCTCCATGACAGACGTCTGAGCTGAGAGCTTAAGCCCAATTAATTCCCTAGAAGGGGACAGACGTCTGTCACCTCCCACGACATACATCTGTCGCGTCATTTGGGCTATTTCGGGCTGAAAACATGACAAATTGATTTGTGAAGACACTGGGGCAATTTATGTAATTGGCCTATCTCTATATAAGCTATTTTCTGAGAGGTTAGTGGGAGAGCTTGGAAACTTGATTTGGGATCAAGGGTTTATTCTCAAGGGAGAATTAGGGTTTATAACCTAATTCCAATTCTTCAATTCTATTCTCCTCAAACTCTTTTCTATATTGAAATATAGTGATCATTGGATCAATCTCTTGTATTCCTTTCATCGTGGTAATAAAATACTCTCTCCAAAGTGGATGTACACTAACAAGATTTTAGTGGAACCACTATAAATCCTTGTGTGATTTATTTTTGCTACTTTAGTCATTAATTCTTTGCTTGTGATTGGAATTTGGCTTATTCATGATTGGTTGACATTGGTTTGTGACTAGGGTTATTGCTTTGGTTGTTTTTGCAAGTCTAACAACGATCTAGTCTTCCGCTAGCGCTTTGTGGTTTAGATATCGGATTCGAGTGGTCTTGAATCGGATTAATCACAACGGTTTTACAACAAACTAAGACATGAGCCCCTTATTTTAGTACAAGTTATGGCTGATACATTACAAATGAAGATGAACCTTAATTTGTCTTAGTCCTGGAAATAGGAACCAACACAGCTATTAAAGGAAAATATAAATCTGGTATTTATATTTGAAGTAACTTTAACAACACAGTAAAGAAACAGGGAAATATATGATGCCTAAGTTGTTTAAGTTAGATAAAGGCATGCTGACACAAAAATATAATGCTGGTATGGGTATATATATTGCCCTGGAAGCTTGTATCTATTTTGTATAGGAATTGACTTCCAAATAAATAAGATTGGCTATGAAATAAGCTTAAAAGTATGACAATGATTGAAAGTATACCTCTATGACCTTGAACATGTATAAGAACTTGAGTGAGTACTAATAAGCTTTGAAATAATTCCAAATAAGGCTGAAAGGATAAATGTCAATATTACTCAACAATGTAATCGGAATAATATAGAGTTATTAGTCTTGAGTAATTTAATAAAAAGAAACAAGTTAGATATTTCTTGTTTATGTTGTGTAGTGATTGCTTAATTATAATTAATCAAGAATTCTTTTGCTTTATAATTTAACTCTGATGTAAGCTATTATATTTGTCTGTTTGATTAATTACGCTGTGTAGTAAACTATTATGGGGATAACCTGATTGGATGCTTTTGTCTGTTTGAAATATTGGATAAATGGATTGAGCTCCTAATTAGGAAAAATAATTGTCTGCATGTATTCAGTTAAAAATTCTATGGGAGCGCCTAGCCCCTAAAGTAATAAGGTAACATCTAATTAGAATTATACATTTATTAATATATGAATGTACGAAATTAGCGATGTACACTTGGTTACTTAGATGTAGATAAAATAGGATAATATGTATTTTCCTGAGAATATTAAAATATATGCCTGTTATAAGTTGCTAAAAAGTAAAAGGAGTGGCTTGAAGCTAACATATGACTAAACTTTGTTTCCCTACACTGGGAGATCTTTTAGTCTACATATATGAGAATTTGAAAAAAAAAAGGTTTTTCAATATTTAGATCATGGAATGCTTTGAGCTGGCAATATGACAAATTAATTGGAAAAAAAATGTGTCACATTTACATGTGTTGATAATGCCAGAATACTCATATGCTAAAATGATCTATATTCAAGTGAATTCATGTTTTCTAGAGTAAAGATAATAGAATGACATGATTTGCATGTGTAATAGAATGTTATGCATGTGTAATTCATTGTTCAGTTTGTATCGGATATATTTTATTTTATTTCTTTTCTATTGATGTTGTAGGTTGGTACAATGGTTGCATAGAAAGGCTACTGATAATCCTTGTGATGGTGATGCGGGACCTACTGCTTCTCTTACGTGTCCACAAGGTGGTCTTCTTCCTGAACAGGCTACTGGGGCAAAGCGTGTATCTTTTTCGGAGCCTCTTTGGTCATTTTTGTATGAAAGTGCAATGAAAGTGAAACCTGATGATACCGTATTGGCCTTTCCATTAATTTCTGAGCCTTCTGAAAGTTGCACAACCGAATTGACCAAAGTTGCATGCTTCGAGGATATTCTTAGGTAAATGGCATAAACATACTCATTACTTGCAATTCACACTGTAAGGTTACCCTGTAATTGTGGTCGAGCAAATGGTGTAGTGCCTAATTGTGTAAACAGTGCAGGAGTTGGTACTACACTAAAACGCTTTAATGAAGATGTATCTAATGGCATCAACACATGGAGGGGTATCATAAGTATAAACTTTGTTGTTGTTATCGACTGCACTAGAATCGCGGTAAAAATTATGTTTCAGTCAATAAAATAGAGAAAGTTTAGCAGCTACTGCAAGATAAACAATTTTGCTGAATTTCACGCTAATTTAATTACTGTTTTACAGATTCAAACGATGCGAAAAACAAAGAAGCCTAGGGTAATTATCAATCTTGGATCAGCATCGGGTCTATACCCCATGTGTGTCGATCCAATCTATTCAGCCAGTAAAGGTACAAATTAGATGCACTTCTATATTCCATGAGAACTTTAATACATACATGAGGTTCATACTTTAGAATAACATATGTATGATAGTAAATGAAAATTTATATGATCTTGCTAAGGAATACTCTGTATTTTGATACATACATGAGTTCGCAAACTCAGTTCCGGAACTGAGTTCGCAAACTTGTTCCGAAACTGAGTTTGCAACAAACTCGTTTCGAACCGAGTTTGCGAATTCAGTCCGGAACCGAGTTTGCGAACTCTGTCTGGAAAAAAATACAAATTGCAGAAAAATCAGTTAAATTTTCACTGTGTTGTAGATGAATTATCATCTACAACACGGTGACTGATTTTTCTGCAATTTGTTTGCGATATTCAATTTTCAGTACAGACTGATTTGACTGATTTTTCTGCAATTTGTATACAACAGATAGTAAATTACAATCAAATTTTCAGTACAGATGAATTTTCTAATGATCTGAGAAAAATAAAAAATTGCAAAAAAATAACACTGATGCCAATGTGTCAATAACTTAATACCATCTTGTGGAAATTATGCTGCTAAGATTACTTCGTCATCCTGATCTTGTGGAAATTAAACACATAAGGCTTCCTCCATCAAGGAGAGAATTTAACGATATATATGGTGTTTTTGAATTAATGGAATCTGATCTTCACCAAGTCATAAAAGCAAATAACGATCTTACTCCTGAACATCATCAGTATTTCCTGTATCAGCTTCTACCTGCTATGAAGTATATACATATAGGTAAAAATATTGTTTTTGTTAGCCTGATAACTGATTCGTTTATATATTATGTGCTGCTAACCATTCTTTTATCCTTTCCAACCAATGTTTTCCACTGGGATTTGAAACCAGAAGATATCCTTGCAAATGCAGATTGCAAATTAAAAGCTTGTGACTTTGGTTTGGCTCGGGTTTCGTTTGATGATGCCCCTTCAGCTATTTTTTGGACCGTATGTAGCTCTGCATCTCATCTGTTTTTAAATCACTAGAAATTTTTTAGTTTAAATTTTTTATTGGGGCCTCTTTTAGTTTATTTTTTTGTTACTTTGTTAGTTTTTTATAACTTGGACACTTTCTGAATTGCATTCGTTTGAAACAACTAAGCAATAATGTGGGCATATTCATAACTTTAAAATAAATATAAGATCTTATAGACACAGCCATGGCGTTGTTAAATTATGACAGCTTTCTGATTCATCTACTGTACTCTTTTGTAGGATTATGTGGAAACAAGGTGGTACCATGCTCCTGAACTGTGTGGATCGTTTTTCTCAAAGGTTAGATTTTTGTTCAATCTTCTTATATTCAAGTATTAGATTTGCAGCAACTCTTTTATAACATGAATAACCACGATGTAACAATTTAGTGTATTTAAAAAATGTTCATTGTAACTACTAAGATTTTGATAAAAAATACTAGTTACTAGAATAATCTCCCATGCTGTAGGCGTTGGTTTTCAGCAGAGTAAAAAATATATCATCTTCTGATTTTATTATGTGAATATAGTTTGACTACTTTCCTAAAAAAATATTTATTGCAACTCCCAGGTGGATATACCATTATCTTGATTAGAGCACTTAAGGTGTACTAGAATATTATGATTTTTTTTAATGACTCCTGCTGAAGTACATATTAACTCATCAATCCTGTCAGGTCACAATGGGTCATGTAGAAATTTAGCATTTTAGTTTATGTTATGGCAAGTCATATGCAATGTTAAAGTGCATTATTCAGTTCTGGTCCGGGAAAATAAGCTGTAGAAACTACATACATACATACATAAGTAGACTGATTTTGAACTAAATATTCATTATTTTAGAAACATAGGCAAGTATCAAACTGATATGTGCATACATATGTGTGTACATATGTGTATACACATTACACATGCATGTGCACACACACTCTCCCTTTGCATCTAAAATATTATGTTTTTTGTAGGAGAGTGATCGCATTGGCATTACTGCATAAAATTCATGCTCGTGTCATGTTTGACCGCACATTCTTCTCTCAACTACCCTGTGAAATAGTTACATTAGAAGATATTAAGGATGCCGATCCAAGTCTATACGTGAGCTGTAAGAAAATACCAGAGATGGATACAGAACTTTTGATTCAGACTTGTTGGGATTGACATTTGTTCATGAAACCGAGGAGCTGAGATCTCATAAAACCGTCGATCTTTGTTTAGGTGGAAAAGATATTGTTGTAAATAGTGACAATAGGAGATAATACATTGACTTACTAATTAAGCATCGGTTTTTAGACTCTATATCAGAAAAAATTTCTCATTTTGCAAAAGGATTCAGCGATATTCTATCTGATTCAAAGTTTCAGAAACTTTTCTTCAGCTCTTTGCATCTCGAAGACTTTGATAGAATGATTGGGGAAGCAATGGTATTATAAATGTGGGTGACTGGAAGGCACATACAGAATATAATGGATTCAAGATAGGAGACAAACAAATTAATTGGTTCTGGAAGGTAACCAAGCTTTTTATTTATCACATATTACTAAAATCATATGTCTAATCTCAATCTTTTTCTTGGTTTCAACATGTTAAAATCTGTACATATAATGATTGTAATGATGTAAAGACTCATAAAATCGTGCAATTGTACACAGGTTGTTGATGAGATGTCACAAGAGCAGCGAACGACGCTATTATTCTTTTGTACATCTATGAAGCACCTACCAGTCAATGGTTTCAGTGGCTTAGAATCCAAATTGTACATCTATAGAAATTCAGATTCCATCGAGCGCTTGCCAACATCACATACTTGTTTCCATCGTCTGTCTTCCAAAATACCCAACCTTCACCATGATGCGAGATCACCTTCAGTTCATCACACAAAAACTTGTTAGCTGCAGCTTTGGGATGTGGTAGCTTTGATCATCGTCATCATCCGTATCCATCCATGTATGACATAAATTGTAAAGTTAACTCCTTTTCTCTTTTTCCTTTTCAGCAATAAGATAAGTTTGTTTTGTGTATTGACGATATATGATATTGTAATATTCTTTTGTCGTCGATTTTGTTTCACTAAGTTATACTAATATTGTAGAGCTATCATGTAAACAAATTCTACTTATATGATAGCTAATATTATAGTCTATTTTGTCATTGAAAACAAATGTAATTGTTGTCCAGTTGCTTTATTTTGACGACATTGTAACATCAAATAAGTTTTTTTTATATACCAAATGTATTTTTTTATATTTCATTTTAAATTTGCTACGGTTTAAGGCCGTATCTATTTAAGAATCAGGCATTGCTTAAGAACGTTTCTATTTAAGAATCAGGCAGTGTTCAAGGTCGTATCAATATAGGAATTTGATACGGCCCAAAGCACTGCCTAATTGACATTTCTGGTGGGAATTTGATACGGTTTTAAGCCGTATCAAGGAATTTGATACGGTATTAAGCTGTATCAAATTTCTATATTGATACGGCTTAAAATCGTATTAAACTATGAATTTGATACGGTTTAAGCCGTATCAAATTTGTAAACTGATACGGCTTAAGACCGTATCAAAGTAACAGAGACGCCATTTTTTGATACAGCCTAGAGCACTGCCAAATCGATTTAGATACGTCCATAAACACTGCCTAATTGGCATTTCTGGTGTAGTGACATGTACCTATTTGTCGGGCAAACAATTTTATTCTTCTGCTCTAGCCTCCTTGCTACGACCTTTTCAATGTAAGTACATGTATATGCATGCAAATGCGACAAATTTTCAATACAATTCACTATTTGGTTCAATTTGGCTAAAGGTTCAACATTTTAATTAAACAACCAATAATCAAACAACACAATCAGCAATCAATTAGTTGATTAGCTTTTCAAATTCATAACTTTGATATATAGTCAAAAATCACATTTTTGATGCCAAATCACAACAGTAAGCCCTATCTAGTGTCGGTTCTCACACTAGCCAATTGGAAATATATAGAAATCTCACTTTCGAAACTCGAAAATAAATACTGGCGATGGTGCCCCATCACCAGAATTATCCCCGGGCAACTAGAGTGTGATTCTATAACTATCCAGTACAATAAAATTTCGAATACACGTTTGCAAGGCGTATATACAAAATCTTTATATATTGGATTGTCCCAATTCAATATAAAATAAATAATCAGATACGAATAAGTGATTTAAATTTTCAAAACAAAATTTGTTTTCATTTTTATTTTAAAAAACAACACTCTTCACACTCGTTCTAGGATACTACTGATCCCATCTCTAACGAGTCATTCTCATTGGATATTACTAATCCAATTTCTAATGAATTCTTTCGTACGGTTCTAATGTGTCTTGTTCTCTGAGCTTTATAAACCAAAGCTCTGATACCAAAAAAATTCGTCGTTATTATTTAAAATAATCATTTTAAATATTTAAAATTCGCTAAAATTGCCAAAATAAAATTTTTAAATTGGCTCAGATTTCCGGGTTATTACAAAAACAATCAATAATTTGACTTTAAAAATATGTTGTGTGAGCAATCGAAGTTGGAATTTGACGAAACCAGTTTCGTTGAGTCTGTAATGTTGAACTCTAGTTATATGTCCATTTTCATGATTTTTGGATATTGTATGTGATCTTTGGAATCTTTAATGACAAATACAAACAACATTGTAATAAAAATAAATTAAATAACCAATAAAAAGAATCATTTCTCTTCTCTATAAATACCCTTACCCATCCTAAACCCTAAACAAAAACTTCCTCTGGTCAAACCAAGTAGCCGCCTCCATTTACTTTTCCATGAAACAAAATCGCAACTTTAGAATCCAAAATTAAATTCCAGGAAAAATCATTAAATCGCGAGACTAGCATTTTTGAGTTCCTGACGTGCTCGGCTTCACTTTGATATGTATTAGCATGGGTTCGATTCATTTTTGGTTCGCTGGTTTTGTGTCAGCGTCGTTTAAGGTTGGCCTTCGCAAGAAATAGAGGCAACGAGAAGGTAAACAGAGAGTAGCAGTGTGATCAAGGAGGTGAGGTGCTCGTTGCGTGATTTTTTTGTGGAGTTCGAAGATAAAAGTTGTCGATAACCTTCCTATAGCCGAGCGTGAGGCTCGAGATCGCGGTTTCGAAAGATGGTGCGAGTTGGAGAAGGAAGGGTGGAGATGATGGAGTTCTGAATGAGGAGTATAATGGATTTGGGTTGGAGTTGAATGGTGGAGAAATGAGTGAGATTGAGCTTGGTGAAATACGGTAATGGCGTGTTCTACAGGAGCAACGGGATTTTTCACTGGTCAGGGAAGAAGGAATATCGGTCTGGGTATTCGAATGGGTATGTGGGCCTAACGGGTTTAGTAAAGCCCATAATGATTTATATTTAATTTTAATTCAAATATAAATAGAGTATTAACTTCAAAAATATGTAACTTTTACATATATTATACAAACTCTGTGAAACAAGATCCGTTAGGATCGTAGGGACGGACACTACATAATGGAACTGACTGAGAGTGAATTGGAGCTCATTACAATTTATTGCAAAATAAATTGTCTGTCTGAATCCATCGACAATTATCGTTATTTAATGATAACCGTCCAATGTGAGTAAATCCCACTTAACTCTACTCAGTTTATATTTTCATAACGTATTTGAAAACTTATTAATATTGGTTGATTGCTGTGTGATGATTGGTTGGTTGAACCGCTAATTGATTTGGTTGAAAATATCGATATAATTAGATATATATATCGTTAATTAAATATTGATTCTGTTTATCAGAATATTTCATATTGAAGTGGAATTGATGTGAATTATATTGTGTAACATCTGTTGATGCAGGGAAACAGGTCGGAGGGATCCAACTGGATTCCTCAACATTTATTTTACTGTTTTCATATATTGTGATATATGATGTGATATATAATCTGTTGTTGATTATGTGTGTTTGGATGATATTGATCATTGTTATATGGTATGTTAAATACCATAAGGAATACCGGAATGTATAAAGGGAATTTTCAAAGTGTATTTTGAAAATAAAATATATATAATCAATGGATTTTATATAAAAGGAAATACTTATATGAAATAAATATAATTATAAAAGGTAATATTTTGGAAAATAAATAAAATAGGAAAGGGATTATATATAAAATAAATAGAATTATATAAAGGAAATATTTATATAAAATAAATAGAATTTTATAAATGAAATATTTATATGAAATAAAGAGAATCATATAAAGGAAATATTTGTAAAACAAATAGAATTAAAAAGGGAATACTTGTAAATATTTACAAGTAGAATTGAAAAGGAAATATTTGGAATCATTTATATAGAATTATAAAGGGGATATTTATTCAGAAAATAAATAGGAGTTATAAAAGGGAGTATTGTATAAAATGAATAGAACTTTATAAAAGAAAATAAGTGGGAAATAAATATTTAATGGAAATCTGTTTAACAGATGAATGGGAAAGTTTAATTTAAAGTAGAATTAAGTAGAAATCTGTTTTAACAGATAAAATGTAGAAGATTAATTTATAAATAACGTTTTATAAATTAAGTAAATTATTTATCATTGGATAAATTGAATATATAAATCTAAATTTATATATAGAAGTAAAAATCAATTTTAACATCGATATTTGAGATTGAAATTGAATGTAGCAATTATAAAAGGATTTATAAATGAGATTTAAGTATTAGAAGTAAAAAGGGGATTTCGTATGAATAATTCTATAAATAAAAGTATAAATAGAATTTGGAAATGGAATATTATTTTAAAATACGAAATCAAACTAAATTGATATATCAAAGGAATATTATTCACATTCAATGTGAATAATGGATTAAAATAGTTATTTTATAAATTAAACATTTATAAAGGAAAAGTGGGATTTGAAATAGGAATTCAAATGGGAATTTGAATAAGATAGGAAATAGGATTAAAATAAAATTAGTTATTCAAATAAGAGTTATTTGAATAGAGTAAATTGAATAGAGTTGATCAATTAGGGTTAATCGAATAGGGTTAATTGATTAGAGTTAATTAATTAGAGTTAATCGAGGAGAGTTAAGCGAATAGGGTTAATCGAATATAGTTTATCGAGAAAGAGTTATCGAATATAGTCTATTCAAAACGAGTTATTGAATATAGTCTATTCGAAAGGAGTTATCGAATATAGTCTATTCGAAAGGAGTTAATCGAATATAGTTTATTCGAAGAGAGTTAATCGAATATAGTATTCGAAAGAGAATTATCGAATAGAGATTATTCGAGAGAGAATTATACATTGGGATTCGACTATATCGAATGTAGGAAAGTACTATATACTTTCCGCTTTCTAAATCAAGATTTATTTAACCATTTATTTATGTATTTAAATTAAGGTATAAAATTTATTTAAAGTTAATTTTTTTCGAAAGTAGGGATTATAATGTTATTGTTATAATCAAATGGTTTCTATAAAGGGAGTGGATTCGTAAATAGAATCCGAGAGTTACGTAAGGAAGTTTGTTGAAGATTTAAAGGGCGAACTTTGTCTATTTCGAGGTTAGAAATGTTGTTAAGTTAAGGTCTGAGAGGTAGTTATAACTTGTTAGACCAAAAAGTGGTTCTAACACCCAAATTGATTAAAAGCAAAATGAAATGAGATAAAAATAAAAATGAACACACAGGATTTATAGTGGTTCGGCGAAGAAATGCCTACGTCCACTTGTTTTTCACTATTTTCAATGATTCAGTTGCAAATACAATGAAATATTCACTCGATTTCTCTCACTATTCACTTATAATCACTCAATTGACTAAAACAAATAATGAAAGAAAATTTGGATTCTCCGGGAGTGCTGAAATTCGGGTTATGAAGGTGGTTGAAATCTCAGAAAAAGATCCTTTTCTTTGTCTTCAGACGGGGTATTTATAGGTGTGAATTAGCTCAGAACCCGATCCGGATCGGAGCCACGTGTCCTCCACCCCACCAGCCTCGGGTTCGGATGCATTTCTATGTTGACAACGCATCAGAGTAATGGACGTTATAGGCAGGAACTGGTCATAGCCGATCCGGATATCCAGGCGCTTATGCAGGGGAATGATATGGAAAATGGGTTCGGGTCGGAGGGACATGTACAAGGGGTTCGGATCGGGATATCTGATCCGACCCGGATTGACTTGGAAACAATTCTCTCTTCTCTTTATTCTGCTCCGCTCCGCTCCGACCTATCTCTGTAGCAATTGGGTGGCTTTCCGATCCGACTGGAAGTAGATTCCCCTCCGACCCGAATAGCTGTGCTTCTTTAATTCCAAGAGTATTAGTTCACCGATCCGAACAGCAGACTTTACCCTATCCGAACCGCTATCCTGCTCCGATCCGACCCGCTTCAGAGTTTTTCAAGTTCTTCAATATTTCATATCTTGACTTTGTGTTGTCCAGTTCACAAAGTGAGCTAACATTTTGCCCCCTCAAAGGATGCTTCTGTTGAAAACGAAGCATGCTTTGATGTTGCCCGAATATTGGTTCTTGAATCTGAATAGTCAGAAAGTCACTTCTGTTCGTTTGTAGAGATGCATTGCTTCATAAAATCATGTCTTTTGTTGCTTATATATAGGTCGTAGAATTTGCGAACAACTTTCTTTGTTTTTGAGTCAAATCCAGAAGATCTTCTCGACATACAGTGTTTCTCTCAGGTATACTCTTCTTTTATTTTTCATTTGAATTCTATTTGATTCAGATGCCAAGTCAACACGTGAATCCTACTTCGGTTCGGAGTGCGACCTGGGTGCCTCTTCTTCCTGTTTTGCTTTGTACTGCGTCAATAGGCCAGAAGGTGTGGGCTGTTGGGCTCGTACTCTGGACCGAGTGAAAAAATAGGAGGGGAATACGAGTAGCCACCTCCCTCCTGTATAGATCCTCTGCCCCCATCTCCTTCTTTCTTTCTTCTTCTTCTTTTATTTTCGCTTTTCTTCCAGGAATTACTCCAAAGGAAAAACGAAAACCCTAACTTCCCAAAAAGAAAATCAAAACTCCTTTTCGCATCCTTAATTCAATTGTATCGGTAGGTCATAACTTCAATTAAGCTTCTCTTTAACTGATTTCAGTTGTAATTTGCGGTTTAATATGAATGATTTGAGCATATTTACGGTTCAATCTCAATGACACGACCATCCCCTCCTCTACCGCCGTCGCTGATATCTCTACTACCACCTCGAGGCGTTGATAGGTTGAAGAAGGCGTACGCTTGCTCCTAATTGGAGCTATTGATATGGGATTGGGTTCAGAGGTGATTGAGGAAGAAGAAGAAGATGAAAGACATGAGAAATCGGTTCGGGCGAGGAAACATGGAAGATGGAGGAGGAGAGCAAAGTTTTATCTTTCCGGTTCGGGTCGGAAGAGTGGAAATGGAAAACAAGGGATAGCCTATCGGATCGGATCAGAGGGTGAAAACAGATAACTAGGGGGCGTCGGTATTCAAACTCATCTGATCTGTTCCTATTACATGTCTCCGAGCCGATCCGGTTGAACATAACCTTTCATCCAGTGCACAACTTTTCTTCAGTCCGATCCTATGATGCCTGCCCGAACCGAACCGAGAACCACCCAATCTAAAGCACAAAATTTTGTCCAACTATTTAAAACAATGCTAGATATTACTTCCAACTTCATGAACAGTTAGGATAGTGCCTTGCGGACATAAATGAGCATTAAGAACTACTCTGACCATCACTTTCTCTTCAAAGTTTCGCCTTACATTGTTGCATCTTTACTTTGCATTTCTCACATTCACTGCACACATTTTAGTTCACGCACATGCACAGGGGGGTACGGGCTAATTTACTCTAATTCGTGCTATTGCTTCTTCAATAGTTCTATGACCATGAGACCCAGACGCTCTTCCAGACTAGCTGAGAGGAAAGAAGCCCCGGAAACCTCTAACAAAATCACTCTCGAGGACATATCTTCTCCGTCAGATCCAGATTGGGACAATGAGGGCCCAGATTACGGGGTTGCAAATCGGGAAAGCAACGAGGTGTCTTCAGAAAATGAAGTTTCTCTGGGTTTTGAGGAGGAAGGAGGGATTGGTGACGATCGAGCCCCCGATGAATTTGAATCGGCCGTTATATTGGAATCACCTCCAGATTCCGTTGAATCAACAATCGACAACAATCGACTTATCCGAATTTGCTTAAAGTACGGGATAATGAAAAGGGACACTCTAGTGCCTTCAAGCTCTGACCGTCCCCATAACCCTCCAAAAGGATATATGGCAGTCACTCGATTGATGTGCATGGTTGGCGCTATTCCTCCATTCTCTCCCTTCATCGTTGACTTCTTAAGACAAATGCGGATTGCCCCCATGCAGCTGCATCCCAATTCGTATGCCTACTTACACACTTTGTACATAGCATATCGTGAAATCTTAGGCATAGAGCTCACGTTCGATGAAGTTCACTTCTTATATAATTTCAAGCATCGGACTCGAGAGACTCCATCTTTCTGCTACTTCGAGTCAGTTCCAAAAAGGAAGATAATCTCAGCACTATTCAGCAGTAAAGCTGGAGATTCCAGACTAGAATGGTTCTACGTGAAGCGACAGCCTGGATGCGCCAAGAGGTGGACAAAATAAAGTAAAGCACTGATTTTCTAAATCCGGGCTCTATACACTTGAATCATCACCTTAACTTGTTTTCCTTTTTGTTTGCAGTCGACAATCCGAAACAAATATCAGATCAGGTGTTCTTTGACCGGATGCATCAACTTCTTAATGGCGATCAAAAATTCTTGACTATCGATGAAGTCCTTAAAGACGAATATCTTCACTTTTATGGGCTGTTATCCGTTTTTCGTAGCATTGGTCATGGGACGGCTCCATACGCATATATTCCTCCAGTGGAGGTAGTCCCAGAGATAGGAGAAGGCTCAGGAGTTCCTACAGTGCCTCTTCGAACTTCACCTTCTCCATCTTCTACTCAGGATGACGAATTGGCTAACCTAGCCGAAAAGCATCGTGAAGGATATATTGCCCCCGAGGAGGCTACTTCTCCGGAAAAGTCAACATCCTCCCAAGAGTCGCCACTTAATGCTTCCGAGGGGAATATCCCTAGTGCTGATGACCAAATATTTCAGGGTTTGGGGGATCTCCCCTTACCTGAAACTATATACACTTCAGAGGATTTCAGGAAGGATCCTTTAGTCTTCACCTCTTCTGATGAGACCACTCCTGCTAAGGCTAAAGAGCCTGCCCGTACTAGTCTAGCTTCAGATTCGGGTTGGTTGGGGGGAAACACACCACTTAGGACACACTTTATACAACAGCATTAGCATTCATTGCACCTCTTTCTCCGTGAATCCATTAATTCTAGATTTCGTTTGTCTTGTTGTGCAGGTACGATGTCTCGATCCTACTATGATATCAGGAAGCTTCACCGCAGCATGTCCAATCCTCCTCAGGATATCGAGTATGATCGCCGGGATGATCGTGGTAGGGAGGAGAGAAGGCCTTATGTTCCCTATCGTTCTCGACCCTCACGTTCTCGCTCACCAGTTCGGCCGGAACAAGAGAAATACAAAGGTTATCAAAGCCGTAGGGAAGAGGACATACCACAATCTAAAGACTCCACTTCTTTCCATGAAAAGCGCAGTAGAGAGAAAAGTCCCCCAAAAGAAACCGGGTCTCGAAGTAAGCACAAGGTCCCTGCTACTAAACGACCTAGGACAGACAAAGAAACTACCGATTCCTCCTCACAAAGGGACACCGAATTGACAATCCCCACTCCTCCCCCACTAGATGTGGAAACTGCAATAAAGCGGGCATATTTGAAGGAGCAATTTCCTGAACACTACTTCGAAACTATGACTTTTTTACCTGCCCTCGAACCTATTTCTTCTAAGTGGGCAGATGAGGCCAAAGCAAAGATAGATGCGGTGGAAAAACAGTATACTGAGATGTTTAAATATTCACGCAATCTTTCTAGAATCATCCGCACTCTAATCACGAATACTGATTCAATACAGAAGACCGCGGAGGAGGATGCCAAGGCTTTAAAAGCTCTAGGAAAAGATTTGGAAGACACTCAAGCTCAGCTAGCTGTCGCTCAAAGGGACGCTTCTAACTTCAAGCAACAATTTGAGGACATGCAAAAACGTTATCACGACTTGCTTGAATCTCACACTCAGGAGCGTTCAGAGTTAAAAAAGCAAGCTGATGAGGCTAAGTCAGAAGCTGCTAAGACACGCCTTGCTTATGCTGATCTCGAGCGGAAAAATGCCGAGTTAGCGAAGAGGAGTGTTAAACTAGAAAAGAAGAATGCCGACTTAGCTTCAAAGCTATTGGAGGCAGAGAACAGAGCTGCCCTGGCTGAGGGCAATGTGGAGTGTGCTATCAAATCTGCGGAGGAAGCCCGCAAACAATTATCTGAGGCGGAGGCTGATATTCAAGGTTTTGGCGAATTGATGATTGAATTCTTCGCACATATCATCCATCGTCGAAACATTTCTTGGATCGAAGATTACCCATCCACTCTAGTTCAAGTATGGAATCAGATTGTTGAGTGGGAAAAAGAGGAGCTCAAAGTCGATTCTATCGATGAGGATAAGCTAATGGAAAAATACTTGAGGGATGATGAGCCTGAACGCCTAGCTAAAGGGCGCCGCCTCATTGCTGAGGCTATGGAGGATGAGAGGAGGAGGATTAAACAGAAAAACATTCCCGAGGCTGGTTCCTCTTCTGCTGCCCCCGCGACTTCGGAAGTAGAGGGGTATGATCCTGAAAATCCGGGAATTCCCCGAACAACTCTGCTATCCCCTATTCCTGAAACAGCACCAGAGGTAGTATTCACCCCTGCCGAGAAGTCTTCGGAAGGTATCCCTACCTTTTCTCCTCAATTTGTCAAGGCTATTTCTACCTTTCGCCACGTGATTGAGCAATCAATGAAAAACCCCTTTTTTTCGCCTGAGTTGATAACTGTTGCTTCTCATTCTGTAGGTATTGAGCCATCTGAAAAGACAGATGTGACTCAGGGAGTCACCGCCGGGACAAAGCCCGCAGACAAGGCCAAAAGAGGGGAGGATAAGGCTGCTTCTATAGACTTGGGAGAAGGAAGTGAGCCGACTAAGGCCGCCATTCCCCATGATGAAGAAATGATAGCAACTTTAAAGGACGATGGCGGTGACAGGGGGCATGAAGAGGAACCAGAAGTTGCTATAGTCGGTGAGTCAAAAAATGCTGATGATGTTACCTTGGCTGCAATGAAAGCTGATCAAGACAAACGCTTGCAATTAAAAGCCGAAGAACTAGACCCTGAAGCCCTCAAGCCCCTCGCAGTTGTGGATGCGGGATCAAGGTTAGTTGTTATGCTCTCAACTAGATGTATTACAGAGGAACTCGCTAAAAAATATTCTCTTGATTCCAGCGCTCCGCCCTCTGGGAAGAAGTCAATCGGTTCCAGCACCGCATCTTCAGGAAAGAAGAAATCTAAACGAATCTTGACAGAGGCTGAGAAAGAAGCAAAGGACACCGAGAAAGCTGCCAAGAAGTCCAAGGTTCACCCAAAATCTAAATAGTGGATTGCCTTGTGTCGTTTTAGCATTTGGTGAACCAACAATTGCTGCTACAAGAGCGGCTCTTGCACCTTCCTTTTTTGCTATTTTCCTGTACAAATTCATTTATTCGTAAATAAATAAAAAATAATTCATTTTCTGCAATGTCTGTTTGTCAGTAGTTCTGCACTTATGTAAAAATGCATGTCTTGCTATAGTTACGAAATGAAGTCACGGAGCGAGGAAATATGTGTATACATATATGCCCCCAGTTAATTCTAATAAATTATTAATGCTTAATCAAGCAATCTGAATGCTCCCGATTTTCTGACGGGATAGCATTTCCTGTGTCGTCAGTGCCTGTCATTTTTTCTGGCATTTCTTTTATACTCTCTCTCTCTGGAGAGTTAGAGTTCGAGCTCAGCAATCTATTCTTTCCCCGGTCTTTCAGCGGGGAAGAATTTCTTTCTCAGCGCTCAGTCGGAGACGCTTTTATACTCTCTCTCTCTCTGGAGAATTAGAGTTAGGGGAAGAATTTCTTTTTCAGCGCTCAGTCGGAGACGCTTTTATACTCTCTCTCTCTCTCTGGAGAGTTAGAGTTAAGAATGTCGTTTTCTCATTCTTTTATGTCTTGTCGCACAAGTAGTCGCTGTGCTTTTTCTTATGTTTAAACTGTCTTTAACCTTTTCAGGTTTTGAATCATCCTGTATTCCATAATCACAACAGAATAATTAATGAATGTATATATGTAATGCATAAAATTAAATAACACACAATATTTTTATAGTGGTTCGGCTAAGTCGTAGCCTACATCCACTTTATAGTCCTTTATTCATATCGTCAGATTTTCCCAAGGCAAGTCGTGCCTTATTACAGAGTTCATAAGAAAAATAACAAAAAGTACAGCATTTCTAATCCAAATATCGCATTAAGTGTTGGGCATTCCATGCTCTAGGGACTTCTTCGCCATCTACGGTCGTTAACTTGAAGGTTCCTTTTTCAAGTTTCCGTTGGATGACAAAGGGTCCTTCCCATTTTGGACCGAGGTGAGGAAGGGATGGAAAGACTCTCTTTAGCACCAAATCTCCTAGTTCAAAAGTCCTGAGGCGAACTTTTTTGTCGTAATAGCGTGCCATCTGACATCGATGTCTTGCCGCACGCAAATCTGCTTCGTCCCTTTTTTCTTCGACTTCATCTAGAGACTCAAGTAAGAGCGCCTGATTCGTCATCGGGTCATAATATGTCACCCTGTGGGAAGGAACTTCCAGTTCAACTGGAATTACTGCTTCTGAGCCAAAGGAGAGAGAGAAAGGGGTATGACCGGTGGCCGTATTAAATGTTGTTCGATATGCCCACAAAGCTAGGGGCAATTCGTCAACCCATTTTGCCTTTACACGCTCTAACCATTTCTTGAGGATGGATTTTATTACTTTGTTTATTGCCTCTACTTGCCCGTTCGACTGCGGATAGGCAACTGCAGTATATCGCTTGTCAATCTTATACTTCTGGCTGAAATTTCTGAATTCAGTACTATCAAATTGGGTTCCGTTGTCAGTTATAATCATCCTTGGGATCCCGAATCGGCATATAATATTTCTAACCACGAAACTTATCACCTTTCTTGCCGTGATCTTGGTCAAGGGCTCAGCTTCCACCCACTTTGTAAAATAGTCCACGGCCACTATTGCATATTTCGCTCCTCCTTTAGCAATCGGTAGAACTCCAATGATATCAATTCCCCACGTGGCAAATGGCCAAGGACTCACCATTGATTTAAGTTGGGTTGACGGTGCTCTGGGGATTTTGGCGAATCTCTGGCACTTATCGCAGCGTCGTGAATAATCAGCTGCATCTTTGTTAATTGTAGGCCAGAAGTATCCGTATCGCAATATCTTTTTTGCTAAAGTCTGACCTCCTGTATGATCTCCACACTCACCTTCGTGTACTTCTTTTAGTACACGCTTGATGTCGTCGTGTGCTATACATCGTAACAGGGGCATAGAAAATCCTTGCCTATAAAGAGTATCATCTTGTATGACATATCTGGTAGCCTTGCGAACTATAGCCCTTCTTTCACTCTTCTTTGACGGGAGTGTTCCATCCTTAAGGAAGTTCTTAATTGGGGTCATCCACGACTCCTTCTCCGGTTCCGCTTCAAAAGCGAACTCAATTTCCATTGACTCAAAGCTTGGCGATTCCAACATTTCAATTGGAATTATTTCATTCTCTTCTGGATTGTCGGAACTAGCCAGCTTTGCCAGCCTATCTGCCTTCTGGTTTTCAGCTCTTGGGATATGTGTTATGTTGTACCGCTCCAAGCTACTCAATAGCTCTCTCACTTTCTTGAGGTAAGCGATAAGTCGAGGTCCCCGAGCCACAAATTCCTCTTGCACTTGGCAAACAACGATTTTAGAGTCATAGAATATGTCTAACATTTTTACTCCGAGGTCTTTAGCAAGCTTCAGCCCGGCAATCAGGGCTTCATATTAAGAGTCATTGTTAGTCGCCGAAAATTCTAATCGCAGGGCGTAATATAACGACCGTCCTTCGGGAGTGACTAAGAAATAGTTTAGGTTCGATAGTGAAGGGTGGTTAAGTAAATTTAGTTAATGAGTGTAACGGTTTGAGTAGGCATAGCGATGTTTTATTTAAACATCTATTTAAATCCAATGAAGGAGTTTTGGAAATGTTTTCCAAATAAGAAATCAGAAATGTTTTTAATATAGAAAATAAGAAATAGGAGTAAATATGGAAATGTTTTCCAATGATTAATAACGTTTATTTTCTAAATTTAGAAAATAAGAATTTACGAATATATGGGATCGGAAATGGGGAAATGAACAATTGAATGGCAAATTAAATTAAAGGGGGTCAGTGTTGAGTGATGATTGGCTCGGTAAGATTTCCATTTGGAAATACGAACGTTGTTTGTACACATGTTTTCCTTTGATAGTTAAATCACCGACTATCAAAGTTTTGACCATTTTCCATTGTCAATACGGAGAGACCGGGATCAGATTCATTGTCTGAAAACCACTCCGTATGGGCATTAGCGTTGTGAATCAAATATGATGAAGATAATTAAAGACGGAGTTTGTGCAAGGGCTATTCTATTTACAGGATAGTGCCTTCGGTTTGTCCAGTCCTAGGACAACGTGTATGGACGAATGTCTGACAGAGTATATCTAATGGATCACGTAAGTTGATCACTTCAAACGTATCCACGTTTGGTGGTAGAGGAATTAGTTTCTCTTAGCTTTATACTTGTGATATTTTTGGGGAAATCAATTTGTGATTTGGCGGGTATGACGATGTGGCATTCAAAGTAAATGGAGGTGTGATCTGTCTAAAAATACGTTATGACCTCAAGCCTCATCAACCTGGAAATGACAAAAATCGGGTAGGCAGCATGGCTAAGTGGGTCGCCCCCATTAGGGTGTATTGTCACCATCTAGAGAATATTCATATTTGTTACTTCTTTTCGCTTCTGTATCTCCCGGGAACGTTTATGTTGCTAGCAACCATAGGTGACAATATATTTGATACACTCAAGAGAAATGAGTGGTCGGTCATGTGTGGGCTGGGTTGCAATACATACTTGTTGAACCCAGTGTATTCCTCTCTAGAGATACACTATCGGCAGGTGGTTCCTTACCTTGTCATAGTCTGAATCCAATCTCCAATAAGGGCCTGCGGTTTTGATTGTATACTATATATATATGGAGTGTGAGATGCAAGCTTTCTACAAGATTGTTAATTGTTTGTGATTAGACATTATAATAATATCAGAAAAGTATTAATTTCGAAAATGTTTTGGGTTATCGTAAGGTAAAAACCATCCGTATTTATGTGTGGATTGGTCTTACGATTATCATTTCTTTTGAAAAATGATTTTTAAAAGTTAAACCAAGTGGTTGAAGTTTACTCACACCAGTCCCATGACTGACCCAGAGTTTATTTTGTTTGTTTTCCCTAAACTCTTGGGTGCCCAAAATTTGTACAGGCAGTCAAGTAGTCGGGATTTACAGATACACTAGATGGAGCTTGGAGCAGGAGGCTTCAGCAGCATTTTATAGCTATTGTTATTTCCACTGTGATGTAAGTGTTGTACTCTAATACACAAATATAGATTTGTGTTTCAATGTTATTTTGTATACTATATTTTTTCCATTTCGCTGTGAGATTCGTGTTACTCTGATGTTGTTGTGTTCTTCTTCTTCTTCTATTCTAATCGTTATACCTTTTCTATTCTCACCCTCTAACTTCTTTCTATTAACTATCCGGTATTTTCGATGTCTGTATAGTCGACATTGGTATTTGTGTCGATTTTCGGAGTCGAAAATCCTTGGGTCGTTACAGTGTATATATACTACTGTATGTGTATATACATATCATCGGCATACATGTATATGTTTTTAGTATATATATGTGGTGGCTGTTGTACACATATGTATATATATATGCCACTGTATGTGTATATATATGTCATCGGCATATGCATATACAAAGGAATTCATGTTGTCCCGTCTTGTTCGTCCTCAGTTGTTATGTTGGGTTAACCATTATATTTTTAGTTTCTATTGAAATTAATTTACTTGAACATATGACTAATCCTGACTCGAGTGTTTTATGCTATTGCATGGAACGCTCGGGTTAGACCCGAGTAGTACAGGTTTAAAGATTACAATGTAGGATTCGAAGATTGGCAAAGCTAGGGATTCCAAAGAAGGCGCACTCTGAAGATTTTAAACCAGTAAAGATTTTTCTTGTAATAAATTGTTGCTTTTAAATTCCGCTGTATATAAAAGTATTGTACTCAAAATTCTGATTTATAAATAAAAGATTTATTCTGTTTTTCAATGCTGTATCATTTATTTATTATGTATTTTCTATGTTAATTTTGTTTTTAAACTCGATAAGCAAAATATGCTCCGTCGATTTGGACGTTTTAAGTTGGTTTAATTATCAATTTGAAGCGGTTAAAAAGGCGGGACGTTACAGTAAGTTATGCCAAGATTTTTCAATGATGATGACTAAACAATTTGAAATATCACATATGGGAGGCCTAATAAATTTTATTGGATTAAAGATCAAACAATTGCATAATGAAATTTTTATTGACTAAGAAAATATTGTACTAATCATATTAACAACTTTGTAATTGAAAATACTTCCACTAGACTAACACCTATAAGTATAACAATTCATATTGATTGATGTAATGGACCAAATTTATAACCGTTTTAGTTAATATTTAAAAATGGTTTCAAATGTTGTATTAGAATTATAAATGGAAATTTATAAGGAATTTATTTAATTAAAACAACGTTCGATCGTATATTTTATAATTTAATTATAAATGAACTTGTAACAATGCGGTAGTTCGTAATATTATGTTTTGAACTTTAGTTAGATATACAAGATAAAAAATACGTCGGATTTCTTTGAAAAAAGAAACATCTGAATCTATTGGATAATATTATTCTAATGGAAGAGAAAAATCAAATTTTTCATCTTGTAGATTTTGTTGTATGTCCGAATCAAATTTTCAAATAGTCGCTATAGAATTTGTTTATAAATTATAACGATTTGTTTATGTAAATAAATCGAGTTCTTGCAAATAGACTTAGATTTTGACGAAATCTGTTGTATCGTGTTTGGAATATTGTGTTATTACACGATTTCGAATTTTTTTTCGATTGGGAATTTCACGTGATCAGATGAATTAAGAAACGTCAAACGTAAATCATGCATTAAATAT
This sequence comes from Allium sativum, assembly GCA_030737875.1. Lineage (NCBI taxonomy): Eukaryota > Viridiplantae > Streptophyta > Magnoliopsida > Asparagales > Amaryllidaceae > Allium > Allium sativum. The sequence goes on along the minus strand of CM060918.1, from coordinate 836,229,359 downwards.
TTAATCAGCTTTGCTTTGAAAGAATCAAGATAAAATCTCGTTGTACCTTGAGTAAAATTTTCCGCACGTGGGCTCTTAAAACTAAAAGTAAAATCTTATGAAATCTAAACAAATTTTATAGGTCACTTTCAAAAATCTTGATTTTTCGTTTTATTCGTGGTCAATATGTTCTGGGTTGTTCAACATGAAATTGAAAAAAAAGGTTTTAGTCCTACAATATCTTCGAATCCTGACAAACACATGGCAGTTCTTTAAACATTGGGCATATACTTATCCCTATCTCGGATAGGATTCTTTTTGGGTATGTAGTCAAAATTTTCGGTAGTAAAATTTTATTTTTGTCTGCCTTGAAGCGGCCGTTCACCGTATAAAGAAAAGAAGAAGAAAAATCTTTGGTCCTTATCCAATTAAATCCAATGTCGCGATAGTCACTCTTCACATAGAAACCATGTGCCTTTGTTGAAAAAAATCTCTGAAATATTTCAGTGATCATGTGTACAACAGTGATTAAAGCAAACTATAATAAACAAATAATGTCGTTCTCTTCTATGTATATAAAAGCATACCTAAAAAAGCTTTCCCTTTTCGTTTACTCACACAACAACAATGTTCGTTCAAACTTCATAAATTTATATTAAATCAAAAAACCCATGAAAATACCCAATGCTTAATCCATTGAACTCGTTGGATCGACAGATTCAATCTAGTGTAACTCTTTTTGAAGTTGGATGGAATTTCTCTCATAGGAAGGGCTCGAATCAACATGCCTTTACCGATGATAGCTGGGAGTTGGGATGGAACTGAGTTGATCTGATATTGGCGATGGGTTTATGGGGTCAAGGAGAGTTGGGTGACAAAGTTTGATGGGGGTAGTTGGCGCAGTCGAGAGCCTGGGAGGGTTGGCTCTGGTCTCAAGGTGGTGGCACGATAGGGGTTTAAGGGAAGTCGCGGGTTTCCTTATTTTTCCGTTCTGGTAGAATTTTAATGGAGCTTGGTATTCTTTCTTTTCGCACCTGTGTGTGGTCATTCGGAGACATGATGGTGCAGGGAGGACGTCAGAGCTAGGAGGCTTCGGGGGTTTTCACGAGAAGGTGGGCGACGAGATGGAGGCTTAGGTGTACGAGGGAGGTAGCAGTCCTATGGTGTTGAATTCGCGGGTTGAGGATGGAGGCTTATTCAAAACGTGCGTGCATCAGAAAAAATATAAAGCTGGAGCTTGGATTTTTAATTCATTTTAGGCGAAGATAGGGGAGGTAGGGGTCTTGAACTTTTCACAGGGTGCATTTATATGAAAGAAAAACGTTGGTACATGGGAAGTTGGTTATGGCTGTGAAGTTATGAACAGGAGGAGTATGATGGAGGCGACGTGGCATTCGGTTGAGTGAGAACAGTGGAAGCCAGGTTTGTCTTTCATGAATGAAGAAAGAAACATGAGAGGAGGAGTATAGATGAAGGCGGGCTACACATATTCTTTCATTGTTGGGCTTCGGGCTTAGTTCATGTTTTTTCTTTTAAAAAGAGAGAAAAAAAAGAAAGTGGAAGGTTAGTTAAATGTGAGAAGAATTGGCCTGAGTATGTATAAGTTTTGGGTTGTGGCGTGTAAGAAGGGACGTGGGCTGCGGCATTCATTCGTGGGTTAAGAGGAGGTTAACGCGTGATTATAAACAGCTAAGCAAGGTGGTTAAAGTAAATTAGTTTATTAATTTAAATATAGTTTATAATTTATGTTTTAACTTGTAATACTGAAATACTGGTCGCATATTAATAGAATTAAACAAGATTGGAACCGTTAGGATCGTATGAACGAAGTCGACGTGCTGAGATGAGTCGGAAAGGATCGGAAACAATCATAATTTCATTTAATTTTAAACGCCCATCTAAAATTAAATGAAACCACACTGAAACCATTGAAACAAATGGTGAGTTAACTCTCACACCTTCTGGAATAGTATTATGTGCTAAATTCATATAATTTAAATTTGTTAAATTGGATGTTTGGATGCCTGTTGATTGTTTAATGGTTGTCGATGTTTATATTAACGTCGTTTTGGATGTTTTGGTTGAATATTTTTCCGTGTACTATTACAAAATAATATTATGAGCTGTAATGTAACGGCCCGCAAATCCGTACTATCTGAGTTGACTAATAACACCACACGTCCAACCCAAATTGCACAGAAATACGAATCATTATTGGAAAGAAGTTAGACGATGAGAAATAGAAAGAAAGAAATGTTAGAATAGAAGAAAACGAAGATCACAAACTCACAGCGGAACGAATAAAATATATTAAATAACATAACTTTTGAAATACAAATATGTTTTGAATGCACATACCATTATCAGAGCACAACAGCTATTTCTGGAACAGTTATAAACACCTGTTTCTAGATACAAACATGGTACACAGCGGAATATATGATAGTTTATAGCTAACTGGTGAAGACTCCTGCTTCAAACTCCTCCAAGTGAATCTGTAAAATCTCGACTACTTGATTGCCCGGACAAATTTGGGCACCCAAGAGTTTAGGGGAAACAAACAAAATAAACCCTGGGTCAGTCATGGGACTGGTGTGAGTAAACTCCAACCATTTGTTTAACTTTCAAAATCCTTTCGAAAGAAAGGATAACAGTAAGACTAGCCCACACATAAACTTGGACGGTTTTTACCTTACTATAACCTAAAACACTTTGATATAAAAATCTAGTGATATTATAATAGTGTCTAAATCAAATAAATAACAATCTAGCGGAACGCTTGCATCTCACACTCCACATATGATTTAAAATCAAAAACCGCAGGGCGCTTATTGGAGATTGGATTCCGACTATGACAAGGTATGGAACCACCTTCCGATCAATGTACTCTAGAGGAGATACACTGGGGTTCAACAAGAACATCTTGCAACCCAGCCCACACATGATCGACCACTCATTTCGCTTGAGTGTATCAAATGTATATCACCAACGATTGGGATCAGCAACTGTTTCCTGAAAAGGGACAACATCGATATATTTAAGAATTAAAAGGAATTTCTCTAGATAGGTGATTATACACCCTAATGGGAGCGACCCACATAGCCATTCTGCCTGCCCGATTTTTGTCGTTCCCCGGTTGTTGAGGCCTGAGGCTACAATTTCTTATCATTCATTTATAACCCAATCACTTTGAGTGACACATTGTCAGATCCATTAATCACTAATTGATTTGCACAAATATATTTTGGATATTATGCTAAGGGAATAAATCCGTTGCCACCATGTATATTTATACAGACCAACATATTTGATCAGTGGAAATACTCTGCCAGACATTCGTCCATTTACGTTCGTTCTGGGATTGAACGAAACCGAAGGCACGATTTCTATTAATAGAAAAAGCCCTTGCACTTTACACCGTCTTCGATTATCTTTGTATAATCTGATTCGCAACGCTACTGCCAATACGGAGTGGTTCACGGATAATAATCCAACCGGTCTCTCCATATCGACAACGATATTGGCAAATACTTCGATAGTCGGTTATTTAACTATAGAAGAAAAACAAACATCCATTCAAAGCATCAAACAAATCACTCGGCCTTTTGATTAATTAAATCACTTCATTATTTCCTTATCAATATTTGTTAACCAAATATTTTCAGTAATCTTATTGGTCTTCTATGCTATTTTGAAAAAAAACATTTCCAAATATCAACATCTTTTATTTTCTATATTTAGAAAATATCTCTGTTTGCAATAAAAAACAATTTCAATCACTTATCTCTTTCCCGACTACTTTAATTATACTCAGGAAATATTTACTTTTATATTTCCAAAATTCCACCACTTGGGTTAAAACGGATGCCGTGTAAAATATCGTTACAACAACCCAAAATATTTTATTCAACTAACTCTTATTCAAACACTTCTCTTCAAGACTGGATCTTGCTATTTATCAATTAAAAATGAAATCAATCAAGTTGGGGTATAAGTACCTCTCAGACCTTGACTGAAAACATCATTAACTTTGAAACAGACAAGAGCACTTTCCTCGAATAATCAACACCATACAAACAAATTATTCATTTTTAAACGTATATATGTTTCTCTTTCTATTACCAGCCTATCGATTTCCTTTTTGTTTATAACATTCTATTTTAATTTTGTTTCATTGTTGAATACTATATATATATATATCGATATATCGATTCCTAATTATCAAATCTTCTTAAAATATTCTAACTCCTTAAATTTCCGGAAAATTTCGCTATAATCTCCTTTGCACCGGGAGCATCGGGAAAATCCCCAAACCACCACACAGGCCTCTCCAATCAAAAAGAAAAAGAAAAAGCCAAGCGGCTTGCCGATACGGCGCATAAAACCTCATATGGAATTTAAACGTGTACCTTTTTGTCGGGCACACAAATTAAAATCTTCATACATTTCATTCCATACCTGCCTAACACATGTTCACCTGTTTTCAATTCAATTCAACTAAATCCAATCGTTTGAATTCAGTTTCGCCCATTTATTCTTTAAATTAGCTTCTTAACCTATTTCACTTGTTATTTGAACATATCACGTTCAAATATAAATTAATTTATTTTCAAAACAATCAAATGTCATTTCTAATTCAAGTTTCATATTCGATTTCGAATATGAATTTACAAACCCTTTTTCTTGTCCAAAGTCCAATTTCGATTTAAAATTCCATTATCTAATTTTTCCTTACATTAGTCAATTCTACTCAACAATTAAACATCTGGTTTGATTTTGTTTCAAAAATAATTTCATTACTTCACTCGAGTTCAGATATTATTTATAACTCGAACCTGGATTTTTCCTAAATGAAATTCGGATTTTATTTGCTCAGAATCATTTTATTTATTTAAATAAACCGTTATGGTTTTATGATGGTTCTGGTGTTGTTTTTCTGAAAATTTGATTTTGACATAACTCTAAATCTATTCGACGAAATCCAGATTTTCCTCCTCCATTAGAAAACTACTATCAAATCGGTCCTGACGTTTCTTGTTTCAAAGAATTCCGACTTTAATTGAGTTCTATATACTCAATTGAAGTTCGAAACGCCAATTTACGAACAACCGTGCTGCGGCGAGTTCGTTTTAATTATATTTATGTATATAAATGTTTAAACTTCATTTATGATAAATTCAACACCATTCTGATATATTTTTAATATATATCAAATCAGTTTTCCAATTCAACATAATATTTTCGATTATCTATAATTGTCAATTTTTCCTTACTCGGTAATAAATTTATTTATCCTTCAATCTTCTATATTAAATTCCAATTTCTTTTAAAAATTATAAATCCTTTGGATTTATTTTCTATTCTGTTTTTTTGAAATATATCTCGTCGTTCCCATTTCGAAATGATTTCAACTTTCTATTTTCAAATTTTGTTTTTTTCAATTCTATTTGAATTTTCTATATTCAAATTCTATTTGAATTATCTATATTCAAATTCCATTTTAATTTCTATTTGAATTCTATTCTCATTTCTATATTCAAATTCTATTCTCATTTCTATTTGAATTTCCTATATTCCATTTCCCATTTCAACTCTATTTGAATTCTATATTGAAATTTTATTTTAATTCTATTTCAAATTCTCTATATTTAAACGCCATTTGAATTTCTATATTCAAATTCTATATTTAATATTTCTTTATTCAAATTCCGTTTCACTTTCTATATTCAAATTCTATATTTGAATTTCCTTTATATTTTCTATATTCAAATTCTATATTTGAATTCCATTTGAATTTCTATATTCAAACTCCATTTGAATTTTATATTCAATTTCTATTTGAATTTTCTTTATTCATTCTTAAACAAGTCTCGATTTCAATTTCTTTTGAAATCGATATTTCTACTTCTGAAAAATAGATGTCCCTTTTCAATTTCACACTTGTATTTTTATTTCTGAATTATCCAATGATAATTCTTTTCACTTCATTTATAAACTTCTTTTTTAAAAGAACTATTTGTTTTTATTCCTTTAAAAAAAGTTAATATTTTTATTCTATTCAAATTTCAAATTTTATTTTAGAAAAATAGAATTTCCCCTTTTAACTCTGGAAATTTCCTTTTTCGATATTTTTAAATATCATCATTTTGGCCCCAGCGATATTTAAACAATCAAACCACTCAATTATCAACCAACAAATCATATATGATAATATATGTGAAACAAACGGATAAAAATATTTTTGAGGAATCGAGTTTGATCCCTCCAACCTGTTTTCCTGCATCAACAGACATTAGTCAACAAAAATAATACCCATCCTGCTTCATGGCAGGATATCGCGGTATAAAAGGTCATCCACTATCATAGCATGGGGCGCATAGCGCAATCATCCGCTATGGTACCTCGGGCATCCGCTAATGAGCCTGCGGGAACAATCCACCCACCAAATCAATATATATTATAATAGTCAATCCTAAATAACTAATATATATTTAAGCAGCCACGTGAATATTTAAATGCAACCAAACAATCAAGCGGCAATTATTTTTAACTGCTAAAAATAATTCTAAATGAAGGTGAGTGAGATTTACCCATTGTGATTTTAATTTGCTGAAATGTTCTGCTAAATTTCCAAATCACCTCGGCTATTAATCGTCTTGAATAAATTAATTTTGTACCTACCATTATTTTAATTCAACGATTAAATGATTTTACACTTAAGCTAACTTATCCAATAAATAAATTAATTAATTTATGTATTTTTAAAATTTGTTAAAAATATACCTTGTGATTTTAATCGACCAATTCCCAAACACAGTTTGAACTCTCATCAAAGACAATCCCCTTTCATCACACCGGAGCACCCACCATCCCCTTTATACCAGCCATCGTACTGAATTTCATCACAGACCTTTCACAAACACAACTCGAACACTGTTGTTCCCCACAGTAAATACCACACTATCCCATTTGGTAAGCCTCACCACCAACTTCATAAATCCAATAGCCATCTTCACCCGTACACAATTTCAAAGACCACTACTTGTTGTCGAACATCGCAACTCACCCTACTGACAACCGCTTCCCTTAAAATACCACCGATTCAAACTCGAAACCCCATTCCTGAACGATATTTCTTCCTTTGAACTAGAGTTCGACACCAACCTCCAAAGTACTGCTCCATCGTGACCGTGGCCCTGTACCAACTCACGCTCGCCTCCGACCTTACCGTTCTCCAGCGAAGACCGAACCCCTAATTCACCATTCTCAAAGTCGCGACTCCCCAAATTGAAATCACACAGCGAACTCTACACCCCCAAATTGAATCGCATCTTCCAGAAATGATGTCCGCGCCTCTGTACCCTACTTCCTGAATTCGCGAGCGCCTTAAATCCAAATCCCAGTCTTCGCCATCCATCGCGATGAACTCTAGCGTTGAGTCGAGCTTAAGCCCTTTCCGAATTTTCACTGAGAAAGGAACGAATGAGATTGAATATGAGTTTGGGGTTTGTTTATTTGAGGGGTGAGGGATCGATTTATTGAAAAGGGGAAAACCCAAATTTCGGTTGTTTACTGAAGCTTTTCAGATTTGTGAATGAATTGAAGTGGAAGAGGGAACGCGATATATAGATGAAGACTTCACTGCTAAGGAAACAAACATAGGTGTCTACTGGGAAATGTTTATCAGAGGTAGGTTAATTAACTTGATTTGATGTAGTGCTTATCTACTTATATTTAAAATAATATAATTCGGGGTTCATTAATTTAAATCACGAACCGTTATTTCAATGCACCGACCGACGTTTAAATATCATAGCGTTATACTGAACTCACCATAATATACTATGGAATTTAATTTGAACGTATATACCATATTAAATTAATATAATATAATTTAAATTCAAAAACCATTAATTCTCTGATAATAAATTATTTATTATTATCGTATATATCAAATAAAATTCCTACTTATCATTTGAATCATTTTGATTTAGTTTTTTAACTTCGATTTCAATTATATTTCGCATTACGATAATTATTTATATTTGAAATAAATCATATTTCGATTATTAAATCGATAACTCTATATAGGATATCGTTTATATTATCAACTCCATATTTAAAACCATATTAAATATTTAAAATTAATTGACCCAAAATACGGGTCGTTACATTCTTCCCCCCTTAAAATAATTTCGTCCCCGAAATTGCTAAGGTAGGAAAAATGGTACAAATCCATTACTTTTCAAAATCTCACTAATGTTGAAACTCAACTCCTCATATTTCAACAAATTAATTCCACAAAAAGTTTAGGTTTTCCTTCATTTAATTTGAATGATCTACAATCAATCCATTTGTATCCAATCTATATTCCATTAAACCTATTCAAATTGATTTTAGTCAATTGATTCACTTCAATCCATTTAACTTACTTAAGTTAAATTTAAAATTCTAGAATTCAAATTCCCGGGTTTTCATTTCAAATCCCTTTGAAATCATATAAACATATACCTATATTTATAACTCATCACAAATTCAAAACATTTGAATTTTCAAACCCAACTTGTTTTCTTTCAAACAAATGTCTATCAAAACTTTTCTAAGGTAGCAATCCATCACTTAGGAACTCGAAAATGTACATTGACGATGCTACAGTCATCATCAGAATTATTTTTCAGCGACTGAAGTGAATTCAGTGCTGAAACAATTTCAAAACCCATTCAAAATCCTTTTTTTAAAACAAAGCTATATCGTTCTAATATACTTCAAAAATATTTTCCAACTTCCCAGGATTTAAATTCCAAATTCTGATTCTGAATTCAATTCAAGTTCATCTCATTTGTATATATTATTCATATACAAATTATATTTTGGTTATATATAACCATTTCAATTTTATAATCTAATTTGATTACAATTATATCAATCAACACATCCATTATAATAATCTAGGAAATTATTCCTTTTCTATCAAAATAGAATTTTGGGTAAAATTATTTCATTTACCCATTTTAAAACAATATTATGTCGTATCTTCTGTTCAAGTGTTCAGAAATTCCTATCGACTTCGTGGCGTCCTACAATTCGATCAGAATTCATAAACCACTCAACAGATTAGCCAACACAATATAAAACAATTTTTATATCAAATAACAAATACGCGCTCTCGTATATACACTCAACTCATTATAGGGTACTACTGACCCTATCTCTAATGAGCACAATTCCACCAAAGCCTAGGTATTCGCTCAACATAAGCTCTGATACCAACTGTAACGGCCCGCAAATCCGTACTATTTGAGTTGACTAATAACACCACACGTCCAACCCAAATTGCACAGAAATATGAATTATTATTGGAAAGAAGTTAGAGGATGAGAAACAGAAAGAAAGAAATGATAGAATAGAAGAAAACGAAGATCACAAACTCACAACGGAACGAATAAAATATATTAAATATCATAACTTTTGAAATACAAATATGTTTTGAATACACATACCATTATCAAAGCACAACAACTATTTCTGGAACAGTTATAAACACCTATTTCCAGATACAAACATGGTACATAGCGGAATATATGATAGTCTATAGCTAACTGGTGAAGCCTCCTGCTTCAAACTCCTCCAAGCGAATTTGTAAAATCCCGACTACTTGACTGCCCGTACAAATTTGGGCACTGGTGTGAGTAAACTCCAGCCATTTGTTTAACTTTCAAAATCCTTTCAAAAGAAAGGATAATAGTAAGACCAACCCACACATAAACATGGACGGTTTTTACCTTACTATAACCCAGAACACTTTTATACGAAAATCCAGTGATATTATAATAGTGTCTAAATCAAATAAATAACAATCTAGTGGAACACTTGCATCTCACGCTCCACATATGATATAAAATCAAAAACCGCAGGGCGCTTATTGGAGATTGGATTTCGACTATGACAAGTTATGGAACCACCTTCCGATCAATGTACTCTAGAGGAGATACATTGGGGTTCAATAAGAACATCTTGCAACGCGGCCCACACATGACCGACCACTCATTTCGCTTGAGTGTATCGAATGTATATCACCAACGGTTGGGATCAGCAACCGTTTCCCGAAAAGGGACAACATCGATAGATTTGAGAAGTAAAAGGAATTTCTCTAGATAGGTGATTATACACTCTAATGAGAGCAACCCACATAGCCATGCTGCCTGCCCGATTTTTGTCATTCCCCAGTTGTTGAGGCCTGAGGCTACGATTTCTTATCATTCATTTATAACCCAATCACTTTGAATGCCACATTGTCAGATCCATTAATCATTAATTGATTTGCACAAATATATTCTGGATATTATGCTAAGGGAATAAATCTGTTGCCACCATGTATATTTATACAGACCAACATATTCGATCATTGGAAATACTCGGTCAGACATTCGTCCATTTACGTTCGTTCTGGGATTGAACGAAACCGAAGGCACAATTTCTATTAATAGAAAAAGCCCTTTCACTTTACATCGTCTTCGATTACCTTTGTATAATCTGATTTGCAACGCTACTGCCAATATGGAGTGGTTCATGGATAATAATCCAATCGGTCTCTCCGTATTGACAACGATATTGGCAAATACTTCGATATTCGGTTATTTAACTATCGAAGAAAAAAAAACATCCATTCAAAGCATCAAACAAATCACTGGGCCTTTTGATTAATATTTCATTAATTAAATCACTTCTTTATTTCCTTATCAATATTTGTTAACCAAATATTTTCAGTAATCTTATTGGTCTCCTACGCTATTTGGTAAAAAACCTTTCCAAATATCAACTTCTTTTATTTTCTATATTTAGAAAATATTTCTATTTGCAATTGAAAACAATTTCAATCACTTATCTCTTTCCCAACTACTTTAATTATACTCAGGAAATAATTACTTTTATATTTCCAAAATTCCACCACTTGGGTTAAAACGAATGCTGTGTAAAATATCGTTACAACAACCAAAATATTTTATTTAACTAACTCTTATTCAAACACTTCTCTTCGAGACTGGATCTTGCTATTTATCAATGAAAAATGAAATCAATCAAGTTGGGGTATAACTACCTCTCAGACCTTGACTGAAAACATCATTAACTTCAAAACAGACAAAACCACCTACCTTGAATAATCAACACCATACAAGCAAATTATTCATTTTTAAACGTATATATGTTTCTCTTTCTATTACCAGCCTATCGATTTCCTTTTTGTTTATAACATTCTATTTTAATTTTGTTCCATTATCGAATTCTACATATATATATATATATATATATATATCGATATATCGATTCCTAATTATCAAATCTTCTTAAAATATTCTAACTCCTTAAATTTTTGGAAAATTTCGCCATAATCTCCTTTGCACCGGGAGCGTCGGGAAAATCCCCAAACCGCCACACAGGCCTCTCCAATCAAAAAGAAAAGGAAAAAGCCAAGCGGCTTGTCGATACGGCGCATAAAACCTCATACGAAATTTAAATGTGTAACTTTTTGTCGGGCACACAAAATAAAATCTTCATACACTTCATTCCATACCTGTCTAACACATGTTCACCTGTTTTCAGTTCAATTCAACTCAATCCAATCGTTTGAATTCAGTTTCGCCCATTTATTCTTTAAATTAGCTTCGTAGCCTATTTCACTTGTTATTTGAACATATCACGTTCAAATATAAATTAATTTATTTTCAAAACAATCGAATGCCATTTCTAATTTATCTTTCATATTCGATTTCGAATATGAATTTACAAACCCATTTTCTGATCCAAAGTCCAGTTTCGATTTAAAAATCCATTAACTAATTTTTCCTTACATTAGTTAATTCTACTCAACAATTAAACGTCTGGTTTGATTTTGTTTCAAAAATCATTTCATTACTTCACTTGAGTTTTGATATTATTTATAACTCAAATCTGGATTTTTCCTAAATGAAATTCGGATTTTATTTGCTCAAAATCATTTTATTTTTTTAAATAAACCGTTATGGTTTTATAATCGTTCTAGCGCTGTTTTTCTGAAAATTTGATTTTCCCATAACTTAAAATCTATTCGACGAAATCCAGATTTTCCTCCTCCATTAGAAAACTACTATCAAATCGGTCCTGACATTTCTTGTTTCAAAGAATTCCGACTTCAATTGAGTTCTGTATACTCGATTGAAGTTCGAAACGCAAATTTACGAATTGCCACGCTGCGGCGAGTTCGTTTTGATTATATTTATGTATATAAACGTTTAAACTTCGTTTATAATAAATTCAACTCCATTCTGATATATTTTTAATATATATCAAATAAGTTTTCCAATTCAATATAATATTTTCGATTATCTATAATTGTCGATTTTCCCTTACTAGGTAATAAATTTATTTATCCTTCAATCTTCTATATTAAATTCCAATTTCTTTTACAAATTATAAATCCTTTGGATTTATGTAATAACCCGGAAATCTGGGTCAGTTTAAAATTTTTATTTTGGCAATTTTAGCGAATTTTGATTATTTAAAATGAATTATTTTAAATAATAACGACGAGAAATTTATTTTGAATATAATTCGAACATATATATTCATTTGAATCGACGATAGGATATAAATATTTATTTATATTTATAAAAGGAATTGAAAATGGCGCGGTAGTTCGATAATTTGATTTCAAACTTCAAATGGATGTACAGGATTCAAAATAAACCGGATTTTAGTGAAACCAAAAATATTTGAATCTAATTGATAATATCTTTCCAACGAATCCAAAAAATTGAAATTTCATAGTGGGAATCAAAAGTTACGCCCAGTTGAAAATTCTGAATAGTCGCTATGGAATTCAGGCCCTTAAAAATGGGAATTTTGCAAACGACCTCGGTTTTCGACGAAACCACTTGTGTTGGATCCGTGATGTCAAGTTATTACTAGATTTCAAATTTCATAATTTTTTGATTCAATATGTGAGCGTGGCAAAGAAAAACGCGTTTGACTAGTTTTAGTTGATTTTAATTAACTGAAAAATGGCCATTTTTCAAACGGTCTCAGAATTTGACGAAACTAGTTTTGTTAGGACCGTATCGTCAATATGTAGTTAGAAAATATTTTTCTAGAATTTTCTTGTTAGTATGTGGCCCCAGTAAATTGAAATGTGCGTTCAAATTCAATATATAGAGTTATATGTTGATTTTGACGAAAACAGATCGAAATGATCGAATCAACCTGCGATACATATCCCATTGTGTTCGGAATGGGGGTAAAACGCTATGGACGACAGGCGGTGGGTCTTGTTTCGAAGTCGAAATAAAAAGTCAACATTTTAGAAATTTGAAATAATTAAACCCCTCTCTTCTTTCTCCCCTTATCTCTCCTCAGACCCCCCCGCTCATTTTAAAGAAAATAAAAGAAAAAAATCAAATCGCTCCACCAGCGACGGAATTGGCCACCGCCGACCTCCCCTCCTCCCCCTCGCGCTTTGCCTTCCCCTTCTCTCCCTTCCCTTCTTCTCCCCTTCGGTTTTCCCCTAACCGCATCGACCCCCCTCCCATCGCGACCGGCGATGACACCACCCACCTCCAGACCCCCACCTCCCGAACCACCTGCCACGCCCCTCCTTCCTCTCGCGCCAGCTCAGCCCGCGAGGCCCTCCATCCACCGAGTCGAAGACGCACCCAAACCCACCACCATGAACACCTAACCCGCCTCCAACGCCGCACCGCCCCTTTCTGGCACCACCTCCACCTCCATTTCCTCCAACCTTTAACTGTAAGTGTTTATCCTATTTTATTTACATATATTTTTATTTTTCAGTGTTTAAGGCAGTAAAAATATGATTTTTATAGGATAGAGAATATAAAAATTCGATTTTTATATATTGAATAGCGAAGTAGAAATTCGATTTTTATATATTGAATAGCGAAGTAAAAATTCGATTTTTATATATTGAATAGCAAAGTAGAAATTCGATTTTTATATATTGAATAGCAAAGTAAAAATTCGATTTTTATATATTGAATAGCGAAGTAAAAATTCGATTTTTATATATTGAATAGCGAAGTAACAAATTCGATTTTTATATATTGAATAGCGAAGTAGAAATTCGATTTTTATATATTGAATAGCAAAGTAAAAATTCGATTTTTATATATTGAATAGCAAAGTAAAAATTCGATTATTATATATCAAATAGCGAAGTAAAAATGTGATTTTTATATATGTAGAGAATACGGGCAGTGAAAATTGACAAAAGGGCGAGAACGACGAAGATTTCTACATGTGAAGTGTCATGGAGTTGGGATAGCTTTGGTGAGAACTTCACACTTTTAATTAAATTTTCTAGTTATATAAATTTATACTAGGATGAAGACGGTGTTTAGTAGCACCCGACACCCGTCGTCCCCAGACCATGGACGGCTTGTATGCTTGTTTGTTTGATTTTGATGTGTAGTCGATTGTGTGATGTGATGTGAAATGAAATAGAATATTTATATAGTTAAAAATATTTTATAGTTAAAAATAGAATTTTTAACGTGTATATGAAATGAAATAAAAATAAACAAATCGGACGATTTGTTTATATACACACATTTGACTGATATTGATTGGGACGATAAATTTTACACATCGCCCAACTGCACAAATAAAATCTATGTTTGATTGTTTGAAACCCCACACGGGTATTGGGATGATATTTGACGTACACTAATCCCGATTGTTTAGTTGTATGTTGATCGATTGATTGACAGGCTGTTATAAGCGTTGAATATTTATATTTGATGCTTATACAGTGTAGAATGCACTTTGGATGCTGGTTGATTATTCATCGTTGTTATTGTATACATGTGTTGTAGAAAATCCATATAATTAACATTATATGGTAATTGATTGGGCCTCATTCCAGTTTTGAAATAGAATATTTGAAATAGAATATTTGAATAGTAATATTTGAAAGTAGAAATATTTGAAAAAGAAATATTCGAAATAGAATATTTGAAAATAGAAATATATGAAGCCGTGTTGATAGATTGACACCATTTCGACGTGAACGATATTTTTATCGATTTTATTCAAATTGAAGTGAATATTAAAGTGAATTGAATTCGAATTAAATTGATTTGAAATTCGAAATAAAATGAAATGATTTGAAATTCGAATTAAATTGAAATAGAATTGAAATCGTTTTAAAATGAATTCGAATTGAAAGTGAATAGAATTGAATTCGAATTGAAATTGAATGGAAATGAAAACGAATTGAAATTGAATTAAAAATCGTTTTGAATTGATTTCGATAAATTATATATTATATATATTAAATATATAATATAATGGCCTGAATAGAACGTGCCGCGCCGCAGCAGTTCGCGAATTTCGACCATTGACTTCGAATGGATATTGCGGGAGATCCGACCGTCGGATTCTCCTAAAATCGGAACCCTTGGGTTCGTATCGAAAAGAGCTTTCTAACGAAAATTAGAAATATGAAATCTAACGGTTGGATTTGGAATTATGTCCAAATCAAATTTGAAAAAGGTCGCTGTAAGTGCAGTTCGATGGCCGTTGATAAAAATCGACTATACGGGCCTTGATAAAATTACTAAAAATAGTAATAATTTGTGTAAAATCATAAGTAATGATTTGTGAAGAATTGGTATGAAAAACTCCATATTTGAAAATATAAAAATAGATTTTTATCGAAATGAACTAGTTTTGAACTAGAATTAAAATTCTATTCATTTTTAAATAAATAAATTGGATTTGAAATGGTTTTGAAAATAACCAGAATTTCCAATGATTGCATTGGAATGGATTTGAATCGAAATTGTCTTCGGAATATTTCGATGTTGGATTTCATGATTATACAGATGTAGTTATGGAAATTTGAAAGATATAGATGTATATATCGTTATTTCCAATACAATATCTGTTGGTCGTAGAATTTGATATTGAATATAAGCCGATATATTTTCTATTCAGAGCCTTGTATTTAATATCAAATGTGATTTGGTTTTGCCGTGAATGGTGTCTTCATCAACACTGTTCTTGAACCCAGTTGAGAAGAGATTAAATCTTTTTATTTAGATTTAATGAAGTGTAACAATTAAATGATATTTAATTGGAATTGAACTGGTATTGATTTTTGGGTTTATCGTGAACAGTGTTATAAATAACACTTGTTCTTTAACCCGATAATTAATGGAATGTGATTTTGGGTTTATCATGAACCGTGTTTTAAAATGACACTAATTCTTTAACCCAGTTAAAGATTAAAACTAAGTGGAGTTTTAATGAATCTTTAATTAGATTGAAAAGATCGAGAATGGAGTATCGCCAGTTTTACTCCAGGCGATAGTTAAATCTTTAATTAGATTTGAACGTGAAATGGTAATTGAATTTACCGATAACACCGTGGTGTTAGATATGAATTATTACCAGTTTTACTTCATGGGATGAATAGGTTGGGATTGGGAAATAAAATAAATGATTTCTTCGGTGTGGTTCGCTAATCCCGACTAGTTTGAATTGATAATCAAAAAAAAAATTAAAGAATAAATTTAAAGAATTTATCTTTGATAAAATTAATGGGTACCTTTCCCAAAGTATAAGAATATTTGAATAAAAGAATATTCTGAATTGGAATGAGGCGTATGTTGTGTTTGTGTAACACTTGTTTATTATATACGCGAGTTATTCAGAAAGACCGGGTTTATCCCATTCTGAATAACTAATTCGACGAGGTGGCGAAGATGGAGACGGTGGTTGAAGACCGGAAGTCTTTACATCATTTGGGTGATTACTGATGATCTTGATTGGGCTGTAAACCCAAGAGGAGAGAAACAGTTGGTGATCGTCCAAACGTACTTGGAGATCGATGGATATGCGACGAAAGTGCCTCCGGTTTCGTTCAGACCCAGAACGGACTTGTAAATGAACTGTGTGTCTGACATTGGATTTTATTATGTGTGATTGATTTCTTGTAACACCCCGCCTCCGCCAGGGTGTCTCTTGCAAGCACTCTGACTTTGGAGGGGCGTTTGAATCAGGTGAACATGCATAATGATATATCAAGGCAGAACAAGAACATATGTATATATATGTAAACAGAGTAAATAACATAGCAGCATAGATAAAACAGCGGAAGATTTTAAACCATTTCAAAACAAGTCTGGTACAACATAATGTCAATTTTCCAAATAAGCAAGTCTAGTACATAAGACAACATCGTCTGAAAACTGAAAAGGAAAACATAAAGTAGCTATCCCCAAAGTGGAAAAACCATAGCGAGCTCAAGTCCAAAGCATACATGAGCTATCCAAGAAAGCAGCTAAGATCCAAGCTAGGCTCCAGTATTCCCTCCCCGAGAACCTGGGGGGAAACGGAAGAAAAGAGGCGAAAGAAAACAGGTCAGTCAAAAAGACAGAGTAAGCCCTACTACAATCAATGTAAACTGATAAAGCTAACTGGCATGAGCAGCAGGTATGAACATAAGGATAACATCATGATGATTAACTATCAAGGTAGATAAAGGTGTCATCGCATAATCAGGATTAAGGTTTTGCACCACAGGTGTACTAGCAAACTAACATGACTTGAATACGCAAGTATTGATCCCCTGGCCCAAGCTTTGGCCCAATTACATGAAGTGACCCTCATACGAGGTCCAATAACATGAAGTGACCCTACCACGAGGTCCAACCCAAACGGTCTAGTCGATCGGCTCCCTAAGCCTAACTCGTCACGTGTTGGTGTCAATACGGCCAAATAACATGATTGTAGTCAGACTGTGCCGGGTCTCCCGTCGGGTGTATCAAGCCCTAGGGTGGCAACCCCTGGACACCATAAACATGAGTGCATAGTCTCGATCTACTGGTACCCGTGCATGATTTCCGCGGCTCCGGACTACGTGCACGACCATAGTCCGTCCGGAACTACACCGGCGTACCCTCTGCCGTCGCTTTTTGGCCCCTTACCTCCAGTTCAGTAATCGTGCCCCCACCCTAGCCTAGTCCCTAGGGCCATGATGATACAAACTAGGGATTACTGCTGGAGTGGACCCCCATTGCTAGGATTTTTCTAGTGGGTTAAGTACGGTTTAACCCCTTTACTAATCATGGATTAACTTGGTTAAGTGTAACGATGAGTTCACGACTTAACCCTAATTAATCTACCAAGCCGAAATTGGTTACGTATTAAATGGTCCATGACTTAACCCTAATCACGAGGCATTAATTAATTAATGCGCCTTAACCTCTCACATTAGACTTTGTTGTGGTTACTAGTTAAGCTGGGCGGGTCCGGGTAGCTTTACACCACAACTTGGTCTAACCTCGGGTCCAAGGTACAACATGACCAACTTCTCACATTGGGTCCTATTGTTTGTAGCAACTAGTTAAGCCGGTTGGTTCCGGGTAGGTTTACGCTACAAACTCAACCCAACCTCGAGTTGGCCACACTTATCTTTTCTAAGTGTCATGTCCATCATGTTTCCAAAACATGTTACAAATTTTCAAGCAATTGGGTAGACCTAACTTAATAGGTAAATTCCCAATGGGTAGACCTAACTTAATAGGTAAATTCCCAAGCTCATGTTTTTATGTCTTTTAAGTTTACCCAACCCCAAACGCAATCCCATCGCTTACATATCGCAATAGCGCATAAAGGATAGAAAGAGGGAACTTGGCATAATCATGACATAAAAGTGTTAAAGCCACAAGTTCAACATGGTGGCATATGAGATGGTCATGTGTTCATACATTTGCATATTACATTTTTAGGCCCAAAAAGCATGCATAAAACCAAACTTGGCATGTTCATGATACATGGTGCTAAATGACATGTAGAAATGGTCACAAGTTCGCATTTAGCCTCACATGCAAGTTATCATATGTGATATGATAACTTACATGTTGCCAAAATGCAACCTTTGGCATAAAGCTTGAAGCTTTATGTTCACATACTCAAGATAAGCTTGCATAACATGATAACATGGACCATATGACCATCCCAAACTTGCATAACATACTTGCATATCATATGGCAACTTGCATATCAAACTTGCATAACAAAACTTGCATAACATATGACATCTTGCATATCAAACTTGCATAACAAAACTTGCATAACATATGACAACTTGCATATCAAACTTGCATAACAAAACTTGCATAACATATGACAACTTGCGTACTAAACTTGCATAACATATGACAACTTGCATATCAAACTTGCATAACAAAACTTGCATAACATATGACTACTTGCATACTAAACTTGCATAACAAAACTTGCATAACATATGACAACTTGCATACTAAACTTGCATAACAAAACTTGCATAACATATGACAACTTGCATATCATACATTTAACTTTAGAGTTTAAGTATGAAAGGAATGGGGCTTACAATGCTTATGCGGACTCAAATGAGTATAGCAAATGTAAGAAAACCCTTATGCAACCAATTAAACCCCAAAAATGCAAGCAAACTTGATCAAGACTCTTCCTTTATGATGCAAATATAGCAACTTGAGTTGAATGCAAGCTAAAGAGGATCATACAAGTCCAAAGACACTTGTATGCATAGAAAATCTCATAGAAATTTGTTTAGGAATTTGATGAAGAGAGTGGAGGCCATAAGAGGATTGATTTTGCCATAGTTTAGTTGCTAGGATGAATAATGAGGATTTAGGGTAGGTTAGGGTCTTATTTATAGATTAGGCAAGTGTTTTAGGCCATAGGATTAAACCCTAGTTGCAATCTCAGCCCTCTAAACCGAATCTGGCCCCCTAGCTCAACACATTCTCAAAATGGTGCACCAGGCAGGACTTGTCGTCTGAGCCACGTCGACAGCCAAGTCGACAGGGCTGTCGACCTGGTCAGACCAAGTCGACTCCCAAGTCGACAGGGCTGTCGAGTTGGGTACTGTGGCGGGAATTTTCCCGCCTGGCCCAGCTGGCCCAATTTTCCAAATTCAAGTTTGAATTTGAAATCTGTTTTTACTTAGAAATTTTCTGAAAACTTCGTTGGGCCTTAATCGGTTCATACGGACTCCGATTTTCGAAAACTCGGACTCTATTTCGCGTATTTTTCCGAGATGAACGCAATGGCGTAGCCCGTTTCCCTTGATTCAGATTTTAGAATTAAATTTTGCCTCGATTTATGTTATAACAGGTTATTGAAAATACGGGTTGTTACATTCTCCCCTCCTTAAAGGATTTCGTCCCCGAAATCTTCAAGTTTGGAAGAACGTATCCTACCATCCAACATCCATCTACTCAAAACATCATCCATGAGTAATCATTGTCCTTACAAGATTCTAAATGTTGTATGAACATATGCAAAGGTGTGTGTATATGTACTTATCTAATGCAAATATCATCAATGCGAATTATGTTAGTGAAATGAATCCATATGTATGCAATTCCTAACATAATGTATAACATCTATATGTGTGCACATAACATACATCCATATGCAACATCCATGTGATAACACCAAAAAAAATTCATCCATGAATAAGCATAAACACTCATGCATATGCAATATGAGGAGTGTGTGAGCCGATCTAGTGCCTAATGTGTATAATGCATCCACGAGTAACCACTTGCAAACACTTGCAACCACTTGCAACCACCAAGCATAACATGTTTCAAACACATGTTTCATCCAAAGGGTTTCTACCTAAGGTTCTCATGACAAGATCAACAAGATAAACTAGATAATCATGGATAGCAAAGATATGCTACAAAGAGATCGGGATGATAAGCAGGATATACTCCTTTCGGATTACAAGAAATCCCTTCCTAACCCAACCCAATCCTATAAAAGCCCAAAAGGTTTAGTCAACCTAACGGACCCCTCCAAACGCTGACATGTATTACTAGCCAATAAGTCATACCTCCCGACAGAAATAGGACCGAGAATGGGACCGAGAGGGTATTCGTAAAAAGATAACATGCGAGTAAGTTCCACAGGAAAACAAGGATCAAGGATATATTCATACAAAGAGATATGATGCGCGTATCTAGCCTTCAGTCTTCTACGTCACGTTTGCTTGAGCTTGACTCCACTGTGCTTTGACCGTCTTTTACTTCATGATTTCTTGACTTCTTAACCCTTATTTCCAAATATGAGTTGGAACCCATTTCATTGTCGCCTCTCGTATTCCTCTTTCACTTACTCTTCTATCATTCTTGGCTTAAACATAGCCATGACCTCATGGTTTCGTGCAAGCTCTCCAAAATTCACATAAGGTATCCCATGCAGCAGAACTTTTCTTAAAAATACCAATCCACGTTGCCAATGAACCATCCTCCTACGAACGATAGGCCGTGCTTAGATTCAGTTGCTTGCCCATGACTTCTCGTAGACTATCCCAAAACTGGCTAGTGATGATTGAGTCATGGTTACTAACTATACTTTAGGGAACCTCGTACAACCGCTTTATTTCTTGAAAGTATTCCGTTGCTAGCCATGATGCCGTCCTTTCGCTCTTTACTGGAGTGAAATGAGCACTCTCCGTGAGTCTACCTACTATGATCCATATGCTCCTATTGTCTTTCGTTGACCTAGGTAGTCCATCCACAAAATCCTTCGTGACTTTTTACTACTCCCATTGCGGGGACCTCCAATGGATATAATAGCCCACCGGGCTTCTATGACTCGGCCTTAATCAGTTGGCACAACATGCACCTTGGGACAAATTCGGCCACCTCCTCAGGTGATGTGCATCTTCAAGAACCTTCTTCCTCTCATCGTGTCTTAGCCATCCCTTGTCATCTTTAGCGAGGTGACTTACCATCTCGCCTCGAATCAACTTGTCCATGATCTCGACTAACTGCGGGTCTTCTTTCTGTGAAGTCCCTACTTGATCCAGGAGGGTAGGTCTAGCTCAAGGGACGCTAACTAACTAACTAAACTGAGAGAACTCCTTACTTCGGTTGCATTCCTTGGAGTCTTCCGATCCTGAACTGCAACTTCCTTAGCGGGATCCACCGCTAAGCCTTGCTTAGAAACTATGTGCCCAAGGAATCTAACTTCCCTTCTCCAAAAGTGACATTCTGGAGAACTTAGCCTTCAACTAATGCGCTCTAAGCGTATCCATCACCTCCTTGAGATGTCTTGCGTGCTCTTCCTCATCCTTTGAGAAGATCAGAATATTATCTACGAAGCCCATGACAAACTTGTTCAAGAACTCCCTGAGCACCCTACTCATCAAGTCCACGAAATATGCGGGTGCATTAGTTAAGCCGAACGGCATGACAAGCCATTCGAAGAATCCATCTGGAGTTCTGAACGCAGTCTTGTCTATACTATCCTTAGCTACTCTGAGCTGATGGAATCCAGTGGCAAGATCAAGAGAAAAAAGATGTTCCTACAAGCTGATCAAACAAATCATCGATCCTTGGTAATGGTTGCCTATTCTCTTTGTTTAACTTACGATAATCAACACGCGGACGAAGCGAACTGTCCACATTAGTAGCGAATACTACTAAGAGCACGTTCCTCGAAAATGCTTCATCGAATGGAGTTCTTCTCAAGCAACTCCCTCACTTGCTTACCTAGCTCCCGTCTCACGGGACCATGTGCCTTACCGGCCACGAAATTATCTTGGCATTATCAACCAGATAAATGCGGAAATCTACCTCTCGTTTAGGGGTAACCCCCCCTTCACTTCCCCCAAGATATCAGGATATTCTCGGACCACCCTCACCGATTACAAACTATCGATAGACGAGTTGAGGGATTCAAGATAACACAACATGACGGGACTCATAGGGTTACTAGAAATTTTTTTTGGGTATTACCGAGGCGAATCATGAGCCTCCCAACCCTATACCCAAAAATCAAGGATGGCTCCAAAACTGGACAACCCATCCATGCCCAAAATCAACCCATACCCCATGAAACCGAGAATATATATATCACGCGAGAACTCTATACTAAGATAGAGGCTTTCAAATCCATGTAGGTAATAGACAAATGGGCGGAACCCCCCAATTGGATTTGAAACACACACGGGATCATAAACTAGACTAGTACTTAGGTGCAAACTATCAACAAGATCAGATGAGATAAAGCTATGCGATGCACCAAAATCAAACAAGGTGCGAACTGGAAAATCAGAAATGTAAACAAGACTTCCAACAGAAACACTACCTTGATCATGAGCTGAAAGAACGGTGTTTGAGGGGATGAACTCGCCCTCCAGATGGTCTTGCATTCTGAGTCTGACCTTGCCTTTGCTTCTTCGGGCAATCTTTGCTGAAATGTCCAGTCTTACCGCAGAAAAAGCATTCACCATTCTTCCTTTTCCTCTTCTTTCTACAGTCCTTGACTATGTGCCCAACAATCCCACAGAAGTTGCACTTTCTTGTTTCCTTTCCCCTGTTCTTGTTGCCCTTGTCGTTCTTGTTCTTAGTGCCTTGACTGCTCTGACCACTTGGATTCCCCTGATTTCCTTTCCACTGGGAATCAGTCTTCTTGGCTTGAGTATCATTCATCTTGATTTCCTTCTTGTCACTCCTATTCTCTTCACTGAGTAGGGCCATATTCACCAAACTCTCGAAAGTTGCCCCCAAGGGTATATGAGACATGGCTAAACCATGTAATGGCTCGTTTAATCCTAGAGCAAAGTATAGGGCCTTCTTCTGAGCTGTGCTAACCAAGTCTAGACCGACCCGAGCCAGTTGATTAAGCTTATCTATGTGTTCCCTAATAGTCATGTCCCCTTGCTTTAGTGATAGGAACCTTAGTCCAAACTTTCCCCGAAAGTCATCCCAAGTCTCAATTGGCCTAGTAGCGGTGGTGACCACCCACCAACGTGCAGCTTCTTCCTTTAGCAACCACACTGCTAATAAAACCTTCCTACGGTCACCTATATCAAAGAAAGCAAAAAGATCTTCGGTTTCTTTCAACCAATTCCTTGCCTCTACATAAGACTCGGTTCCAAAGAAATTCTTGCAACCCATCGCCTTAAAGTCTTGGCAAATCTTTGCGAAGTCAGTTTGAGGACGCTGAGGGGAAGGAGGAAGAGGAACCTCAGCGACAGGAGGAGGAGGATCATTAACTACTGAAGGAGGAGGAACATTCGCGGGGCCGGCTTCGGTCGCCCTAGCCTCCAAAAGTCTCCTATACCAAACAGGTACGTGCACTCCCTCCGGAATAATAAAGTTATCGGCCATACTGAAAACGAAAAAAAAGATAGATTCAGAATGGAGAAACGAAGGATAGTGCTATGGCTTTTGGGGAATTGCCTTTAAAATAAACTAGACTTTTATTTGAAAAATACTTTATACTTGGGTTGAAAATAGTTTTCCAAAAGTTCTAAAAACCTTTTTGTTCCTTCTCGTAAACCATATGCTCTGATACCAAATTGTAACACCCCGCCTCCGCCAGGGTGTCTCTTGCAAGCACTCTGACTTTGGAGGGGCGTTTGAATCAGGTGAACATGCATAATGATATATCAAGGCAGAACAAGAACATATGTATATATATGTAAACAGAGTAAATAACATAGAAGCATAGATAAAACAGCGGAAGATTTTAAACCATTTCAAAACAAGTCTGGTACAACATAATGTCAATTTTCCAAATAAGCAAGTCTAGTACATAAGACAACATCGTCTGAAAACTGAAAAGGAAAACATAAAGTAGCTATCCCCAAAGTGTAAAAACCATAGCGAGCTCAAGTCCAAAGCATACATGAGCTATCCAAGAAAGCAGCTAAGATCCAAGCTAGGCTCCAGTATTCCCTCCCTGAGAACCTGGGGGGGGGGGGGGGGAAACGGAAGAAAAGAGGCGAAAGAAAACAGGTCAGTCAAAAAGACTGAGTAAGCCCTACTACAATCAATGTAAACTGATAAAGCTAACTGGCATGAGCAGCAGGTATGAACATAAGGATAACATCATGATGATTAACTATCAAGGTAGATAAAGGTGTCATCGCATAATCAGGATTAAGGTTTTGCACCACAGGTGTACTAGCAAACTAACATGACTTGAATACGCAAGTATTGATCCCCTGGCCCAAGCTTTGGCCCAATAACATGAAGTGACCCTCATACGAGGTCCAATAACATGAAGTGACCCTACCACGAGGTCCAACCCAAACGGTCTAGTCGATCGGCTCCCTAAGCCTAACTCATCACGTGTTGGTGTCAATACGGCCAAATAACATGATTGTAGTCAGACTGTGCCGGGTCTCCCGTCGGGTGTATCAAGCCCTAGGGTGGCAACCCCTGGACACCATAAACATGAGTGCACAGTCTCGATCTACTGGTACCCGTGCATGATTTCCCCGGCTCCGGACTACGTGCACGACCATAGTCCGTCCGGAACTACACCGGCGTACCCTCTGCCGTCGCTTTTTGGCCCCTTACCTCCAGTTCAGCAATCGTGCCCCCACCCTAGCCTAGTTCCTAGGGCCATGATGATACAAACTAGGGATTACTGCTGGAGTGGACCCCCATTGCTAGGATTTTTCTAGTGGGTTAAGTACGGTTTAACCCCTTTACTAATCATGGATTAACTTGGTTAAGTGTAACGATGAGTTCACGACTTAACCCTGATTAATCTACCAAGCCGAAATTGGTTAAGTATTAAATGGTCCATGACTTAACCCTAATCACGAGGCATTAATTAATTAATGCGCCTTAACCTCTCACATTAGACTTTGTTGTGGTTACTAGTTAAGCCGGGCGGGTCCGGGTAGCTTTACACCACAACTTGGTCTAACCTCGGGTCCTAGGTACAACATGACCAACTTCTCACATTGGGTCCTATTGTTTGTAGCAACTAGTTAAGCCGGTCGGTTCCGGGTAGGTTTACGCTACAAACTCAACCCAACCTCGAGTTGGCCACACTTATCTTTTCTAAGTGTCATGTCCATCATGTTTCCAAAACATGTTACAAATTTTCAAGCAATTGGGTAGACCTAACTTAATAGGTAAATTCCCAATGGGTAGACCTAACTTAATAGGTAAATTCCCAAGCTCATGTTTTTATGTCTTTTAAGTTTACCCAACCCCAAACGCAATCCCATCGCTTACATATCGCAATAGCGCATAAAGGATAGAAAGAGGGAACTTGGCATAATCATGACATAAAAGTGTTAAAGCCACAAGTTCAACATGGTGGCATATGAGATGGTCATGTGTTCATACATTTGCATATTACATTTTTAGGCCCAAAAAGCATGCATAAAACCAAACTTGGCATGTTCATGATACATGGTGCTAAATGACATGTAGAAATGGCCACAAGTTCGCATTTAGCCTCACATGCAAGTTATCATATGTGATATGATAACTTACATGTTGCCAAAATGAAACCTTTGGCATAAAGCTTGAAGCTTTATGTTCACATACTCAAGATAAGCTTGCATAACATGATAACATGGACCATATGACCATCCCAAACTTGCATAACATACTTGCATATCATATGGCAACTTGCATATCAAACTTGCATAACAAAACTTGCATAACATATGACATCTTGCATATCAAACTTGCATAACAAAACTTGCATAACATATGACAACTTGCATATCAAACTTGCATAACAAAACTTGCATAACATATGACAACTTGCATACTAAACTTGCATAACAAAACTTGCATAACATATGACAACTTGCATATCAAACTTGCATAACAAAACTTGCATAACATATGACAACTTGCATACTAAACTTGCATAACAAAACTTGCATAACATATGACAACTTGCATACTAAACTTGCATAACAAAACTTGCATAACATATGACAACTTGCATATCATACATTTAACTTTAGATTTTAAGTATGAAAGGAATGGGGCTTACAATGCTTATGCGGACTCAAATGAGTATAGCAAATGTAAGAAAACCCTTATGCAACCAATTAAACCCCAAAAATGCAAGCAAACTTGATCAAGACTCTTCCTTTATGATGCAAATATAGAAACTTGAGTTGAATTCAAGCTAAAGAGGATCATACAAGTCCAAAGACACTTGTATGCATAGAAAATCTCATAGAAATTTGTTTAGGAATTTGATGAAGAGAGTGGAGGCCATGAGAGGATTGATTTTGCCATAGTTTAGTTGCTAGGATGAATAATGAGGATTTAGGGTAGGTTAGGGTCTTATTTATAGATTAGGCATGTGTTTTAGGCCATAGGATTAAACCCTAGTTGCAATCTCAGCCCTCTAAACCGAATCTGGCCCCCTAGCTCAACACATTCTCAAAATGGTGCACCAGGCAGGACTTGTCGTCTGAGCCAAGTCGACAGCCAAGTCGACAGGGCTGTCGACCTGGTCAGACCAAGTCGACTCCCAAGTCGACAGGGCTGTCGACTTGGGTACTGTGGCGGGAATTTTCCCGCCTGGCCCAGCTGGCCCAATTTTCCAAATTCAAGTTTGAATTTGAAATCTGTTTTTACTTAGAAATTTTCTGAAAACTTCGTTGGGCCTTAATCGGGTCATACGGACTCCGATTTTCGAAAACTCGGACTCTATTTCGCGTATTTTTCTGAGACGAACGCAATAAGATAGCCCGTTTCCCTTGATTCAGATTTTAGAATTAAATTCTGCCTCGATTTATGTTATAACAGGTTATTGAAAATACGGGTTGTTACATTTCTATTAAATATATATCTGTTTGGCGGCGGAGAATTTATTCTCTTGCTTAACGCCTTTCTTTGAGACGTACGAGCTCAGAGGTTATATATTGATGGATATCAAACGCATGGAGTGAATTGCCTGTGTGGCATGCCTAAGAGGAAATTGATCAAGGCTTCTGTTGAAAAGCAAAGTCTTGTGGTGATGATCAAAGCACAGTCTGTGTGGCATAGCTTTGTGTAACGTTGATTCGTGAGCCTTACACCCCGGTGTGAACCAAAAACGGGAGACGGACCTCAGGGAGGGCATGCGTTTCCTTCTAGTTAGAAGTGGCGTCAGTGGTTTTACACGCCCTGACGAGTTTGACTTATGTGGTAGTTGCTGTTGCGAGGCGCCTCGGATATATCGGTCGTTCTCGAACCTATGGAGTCATTTGTTGGCTCATTGACACCCCAAAGGGTGGGGAAACGCAGTGTTCAGGCATTTTAATCCACATTGGCCCTGACGATCCAAAGGTCACTCGAGCTCTGACCTGAGACACGGACTAGAGCGTCTCGAATATGTTGAGGACAATCTTTTGCCTCGGTTCACAGATGGAAATCCAACTTCCAATACGTGACGTTTCGATTTTAGTTGTAAACCTATATATGGCGACATAGTGGCATGGGACGCTCATGTCTCCTATGATTGATACTTATGATTTGAAATTGTTTTATACACTATGCACTTATAATAGTATCAAATGATTTGTTTTAAACGTATCAAGCATTCTTGGCTATTATAAGGTAAAAAACCCTATCCCCCGGCTTGTGTTGCATTGTGTGATAGGACCTGGGTCTTATAATAGCTTCCTTTTTATTTATTTAGTAATGCGCTGTTTGTTTTATGCACTGGTATTCTTGGGAAACCCGTTCCGTGTTATACGGCGTGGTCCCTTGATTTACCTAACTTTAAAAATAAAGATTAATAACTATTTTAGTTCTCACACCAGTCTCATGACAGACCTGGAGTTTATTGTTGTAACCTAAACTCTGGGTGCCCTTATTTTGACACGGGCAGCTAGTAGTTTTGGTTTTGCAGATTTATATTCGCAGGATCCTAGTTTATCGCTGGAACGATATCCGGAAAGTTTGTATCCGTATATCTCTTCTAGTTGTGTATTGTATTATTTTCCGCTGCTATGTATTTAAATGTAATTTAAATCTCTGATATTTCTGTGTAATATTCATCTATACTCTGTATATTCTTGTATCTGATGGAATTGTTGTAATAAACAATGAAATGTCCTTCCGTCTGCGTTCTATTTTGTCATGTTCTCAAAACAATCAAGCGTTTCGAACGGTCTGGGTCGGTTTAGCGACTGATTCAGATCGAGCGAAATTCTTTGTTGTTACAGTTGGTATCAGAGCTTTGGTTTACAAAGATAGAGAACAAAACACATTAGAACCATATGAAAGAATTCATCAGATATTGGATTAGTAATATCCAATGGGAATGACTCGTTAGAGATGGGATCAATAGTATCCTAGAACGAGTGTGAAGAGTATATTTTTAAAGTGAAAATAATTTTTGTTTTGAAAATTTAAATCAATTATTCGTATTTGATTATTTATTTATATGAATTTGGAGAATCCGGTATATATAAATTTTGCGTATACGTCTGATCCGCGTGTATTTGAAGTTTTAATATACTGGATAGTTATAGAATCATACTCTAGTTGCCCGGGGATAATTCTGGTGATGGGGCACCGTCGCCAGTATTTATTTTCGAGTAACAAAAGTGAGATTTCTATATATTTCCAATTGACTGGTGTGAGAACCGAAACTATATAGGGCTTATTGTTGTGATTTGGCATCAAAAATCTGATTTTTGAATATATATCAAAGTTATGCATTTGAAATGATAACCAACTAATTGATTGATGTTTTTGTTGTTTGGTTATTTGTTTGAAATTTTGAACCATTACGCCTAATTGTATCAAATATTGAATTGTATTGAAAATTAGTCGCATTTACTTGCATATACATGTACTTGCATTGAACAGGTCATAGCAAGGAGGCTAGAGCAGAGAATAAAATTTGTTTGCCCGACAAATAGGTACATGTTTACCATAATTTACTGTTTTGTTTGGGTGATGATGATTTTATGAGCCGATTGGCTAGCCGCTTGGCTTTTTCTTTTTCTTTTTGAGATCTGAGGGCCTGTATGGCAATTTCGGGATTTTCTCGTGCTCCCGGTGCAGGGGAGGTTATGGCGAAATTTTTCAAAAATTTAGGGAGTTAGTCAAATTTTTGAAATTTTTGAAAAGTTCTTAGAAACTGAAAAGTTGAAGAAATTAAGCCGTAATGAAAATAACGAAAGCTGAGTTGATTTGTTAAACAACTTTCAGCTTCGTTCCTTTTCGGGGGCGAAAAGTTTTAAGTGGGGGGAGATTGTAATAACCCGGGAATCTAGGCCAGTTTAAAATTTTATTTTGGCAATTTTAGCGAATTTTGATTATTTAAAATGAATTATTTTAAATAATAACGACGAGAAATTTATTTTGAATATAATTCGAACGTATATATTCGTTTGAATCGATGATAGAATATAAATATTTATTTATATTTATAAAAGGAATTGAAAATTGCGCGGTAGTTCGATAATTCGATTTCAAACTTCAAATGGATGTACAGGATTCAAAATAAACCGGATTTTAGTGAGACCAAAAATATTTGAATATAATTGATAATATCTTTCCAACGAATCCGAAAAATCGAAATTTCATAGCGGGAATCAAAAGTTACGTCTAGTTGAAAATTCTGAATAGTCGCTATGGAATTCAGGCCCTTAAAAATGGGAATTTTGCAAACGACCTCAGATTTCGACGAAACAACTTGTGTTGGATCCGTGATGTCAAGTTATTGTTAGATTTCAAATTTCATAATTTTTCGATTCAATATGCGAGCATGGCAAAGGAAAACGCGTTTGACCAGTTTTAGTTGATTTTAATCGACTGGAAAATGGCTATTTTTCAAACGGTCTCAGAATTTGAAGAAACTAGTTTTGTTAGGACCGTATCGTCAGTATGAAGCTAGAAAATATTTTTCTAGAATTTTTCTTGCTAGTATGTGGCCCCAGTAAATTGAAATGCGCGTTCAAATTCGATATATAGAGTTATATGTTGATTTTGACGAAAACTGATCGAAATGATCGAATCAACCTGCGATACATATCCCATTGTGTTCGGAATGGGGGTAAAATGCTATGGACGACAGGCGGTGGGTCTTGTTTTGAAGTCGAAATAAAAAGTCAACATTTTAGAAATTTAAAATAATTAAACCCCTCCCTTCTCTCTCTCCCCTTATCTCTCCTCAGACCCCCCCCCCCCCCGCGTTCATTTTAAAGGGAAAAAAATCAAATCGCTCCACCAGCGACGGAATCGGCCACCGCCGACCTCCCCTCCCCCCCTTGCATTTCGCCTTCCCTTTCTCTCCCTTCCCTTCTTCTCCCCTTCGGTTTTCCCCTAACCGCATCGACCCTCCTCCCATCGCGACCGGCGACGACGCAACCCACCTCCAAACCCCCACCTCCCGAGCCACCTGCCACGCCCCTCCTTCCTCTCGCGCCAGCTCAGCCCGCGAGGCCCTCCATCCACCGAGTCGAAGACGCACCCAAACCCACCGCCGTGAACACCTAACCCGCCTCCGACGCCGCACCGCCGCTTCCTGGCACCACCGCCACCTCCATTTCCTCCAACCATTAACTGTAAGTGTTTATCCTATTTTATTTACATATATTTTTATTTTTTAGTGTTTAAGGCAGTAAAAATATGATTTTTATAGGATAGAGAATATAAAAATTCGATTTTTATATATTGAATAGCGGAGTAAAAATTCGATTTTTATATATTGAATAGCGAAGTAGAAATTCGATTTTTATATATTGAATAGCGAAGTAGAAATTTGATTTTTATATATTGAATAGCGAAGTAAAAAATCGATTTTTATATATTGAATAGCAAAGTAGAAATTCGATTTTTATATATTGAATAGCAAAGTAAAATTCGATTTTTATATATTGAGTAGCAAAGTAAAAATTCGATTTTTATATATTGAATAGCGAAGTAAAAAATTCGATTTTTATATATAGAATAGCGAAGTAGAAATTCGATTTTTATATATTGAATAGCGAAGTAAAAATTCGAGTTTCATATATTGAATAACAAAGTAAAAATTCGATTTTTACATATTGAATAGCAAAGTAAAAATTCGATTATTATATATCGAATAGCGAAGTAAAAATGTGATTTTTATATATGTAGAGAATACGGGCAGTGAAAATTGACAAAAGGGAGAGAACGACTAAGATTTCTACATATGAAGTGTCGTGGAGTTGGGATAGCTTTGGTGAGAACTTCTCACTTTTAATTAAATTTTCCAGCTATATAAATATATACTAGGATGCAGACGGTGTTTAGTAGCACCCGACACCTGTCGTCCCCAGACCATGGACGGCTTGTATGCTTATTTGTTTGATTTTGATGTGTAGTTGATTGTGTGATGTAATGTGAAATGAAATAAAATATTTATATAGTTAAAAATATTTTATAGTTAAAAATAGAATTTTTAACGTGTATATGAAATGAAATAAAAATAAACAAATCGGACGATTTGTTTATATACACACATTTGACTGATATTGATTGGGACGATAAATTTTACACATCGCCCAACTGCACAAATAAAATCTGTGTTTGATTGTTTGAAACGCCACACGGGAATTGGGATGATATTTTACGTACACTAATCCCGGTTGTTTAGTTGTATGTTGATCGATTGATTGACATGCTGTTATAAGCGTTGAATATTTATATTTGATGCTTATACAGTGTAGAATGAACTTTGGATGCTGGTTGATTATTCATCGTTGTTATTGTATACGTGTGTTGTATAAAATCCATATAATTAACATTATATGGTAATTGATTGGGCCTCATTCCAGTTTTGAAATAGAATGTTTGAAATAGAATATTTGAATAGAAATATTTGAAAGTAGAAATATTTGAAAAAGAAATATTCGAAATAGAATATTTGAAAATAGAAATATATGAAGCCGTGTTGATAGATTGACGCCATTTCGACGTGAATGATATTTATATCGATTTTATTCAAATTGAAGTGAATATTAAAGTGAATTGAATTCGAATTAAATTGAATTGATTTGAAATTCGAAATAAACTGAGATGATTTGAAATTCGAATAGAATTGAAATTTGAATTAAATTGAAATAGAATTGAAATCGTTTTAAAATGAATTCGAAATGAAAGTGAATAGAATTGAATTCGAATTGAAATTGAATGGAAATGAAAACGAATTGAAATTGAATTAAAAATCGTTTTGAATTGTAATCGATGAAGTATATATTATATATATCATATATATAATATAATGGCCTGAATAGAACGCGCCGCGCCGAGGCAGTTCGCGAATTTCGACCATCGAATTCGAATGGATATTGCGGAAGATCCGACCATCGGATTCTCCTAAAAACAAGAACCCTTGGGTTCGTATCGAAAAAAGCTTTCTAACGAAAATTAGAAATTTGAAATCTAATGGTTGGATTTGGAATTATGTCCAAATCAAATTTGAAAAAGGTCGTTGTAAGTGCAGTTCGATGGCCGTTGATGGAAATCGACTGTACGGGCCTTGATAAAATTATTAAAAATAGTAATAATTTGTGTAAAATCGTAAGAAATGATTTGTGAAGAATTGGGATGAAAAACTCCATATTTGAAAAGATAAAAATAGATTTTTATCGAAATGAACTAGTTTTGAACTAGAATTAAAATTCTATTCATTTTTAAATAAATAAATTGGATTTGAAATGGTTTTGAAAATAACCTGAATTTCCAATGATTGCATTGGAATGGATTTGAATCGAAATTGTCTTCGGAATATTTCGATGTTGGATTTCATGATTATACAGATGTTGTTATGGAAATTTGAAAGATATAGATGTATATATCGTTATTTCCAATACGATATCTGTTGGTCGTAGAATTTGATATTGAATATAAGCCGATATATTTTCTATCCAGAGCCTTGTATTTAATATCAAATGTGATTTGGGTTTGTCGTGAATGGTGTCTTCATCAACACTGTTCTTGAACGCAGTTGAGAAGAGATTAAATCTTTTTATTTAGATTTAATGAAGTGTAACAATTAAATGATATTTAATTGGAATTGAACTGGTATTGATTTTTTGGGTTTATCGTGAACAGTGTTTTAAATAACACTGGTTCTTTAACCCGATAATTAATGGAATGGGATTTTGGGTTTATCGTGAACCGTGTTTTAAAATGACACTAATTCTTTAACCCAGTTAAAGATTAAAACTAAGTGGAGTTTTAATGAATCTTTAATTAGATTGAAAAGATCGAGAATGGAGTATCGCCAGTTTTACTCCAGACGATAGTTAAATCTTTAATTAGATTTGAACGTGAAATGGTAATTGAATTTACTGATAACACCGTGGTGTTAGATATGAAGTATTACTTGTTTTATTTCATGGGATGAATAGGTTGGGATTGGGAAATAAAATAAATGATTTCTTCGGTGTGGTTCGCTAATCCCGACTAGTTTGAATTGATATTCAAAAAAAAGAGATCAAAGAATAAATTTAAAGAATTTATCTTTGATAAAATTAATGGGAACCTTTCCCAAAGTATAAGAATATTTGAATAAAAGATTATTCTGAATTGGAATGAGGCGTTTGTTGTGTTTGTGTAACACTTGTTTATTATATACGCGAGTTATTCAGAAAGACCGGGTTTATCCCATTCTGAATAACTAATTCGACGAGGTGTCGAAGATGAAGACAGTGGTTGAAGACCAGAAGTCTTTACATCGTTTGGGTGATTACTGATGATCTTGATTGGGCCGTACACCCAAGAGGAGAGAAACAGATGGTGATCGTCCAGACGTACTAGGAGATCGATGGATATGCGAGGAAAATGCCTCCGGTTTCGTTCAGACCCAAAACGGACTTTTAAATGGACTGTGTGTCTGACATTGGATTTTATTCTGTTTGATTGATTTCTATTAAATATATATCTGTTTGGCAGCGGAGAATTTATTCTCTTGCTTAATGCCCTTCTCTGAGACGTACGAGCTCAGAGGTTATATATTGATGGATATCAAACGCATGGAGTGAATTTCCTGTGTGGCATGCCTAAGTGGAAATTGATCAAGGCTTCTGTTGATAAGCAAAGTCTTGTGGTGATGATAAAAGCACAGCCTATGTGGCATAGCTTTGTGTAACGTTGATTTGTGAGCCTCACACCCCGATGTGAACCAAAAACGGGAGACGGACCTCAGGGAGGGCATGCGTTTCCTTCTAGTTAGAAGTGGCGTCAGTGGTTTTACACGCCCTGACGAGTTTGACTTATGTGGTCGTTGCTGTTGCGAGGCGCCGCGGATATATCGGTCGTTCTCCAACCGATGGAGTCATTTGTTGGCTCATTGACACCCCAAAGGGTGGGGAAACGCAGCGTTCAGGCATTTTAATCCACATCGGTGGACCGGCCCTGACGATCCAAAGGTCACTCGAGCTCTGACCTGAGACACAGACTAGAGCGTCTTGAATCGGTTGAGGACTATCTTTTGCCTCGGTTCACAGATGGAAATCCAACTTCCAATACATGACGTTTCGATTTTAGTTGTAAACCTATATATGGCGACATAGTGGCATGGGACGCTCATGTCGCCTATGAATGATACTTATGATTTGAAATTGTTTTATACACTATGCACTTATAATAGTATCAAATGATTTGTTCTTAACGTATCAAGCATTCTTGGCTATTATAAGGTAAAAAACCCTATCCCCCGGCTTGCGTTGCATTGTGTGATAGGACCTGGGTCTTATAATAGCTTCATTTTTTTTAATTTAGCATTGCGCTGTTTGTTTTATGCACTGGTATTCTTGGGAGGAAACCCGTTCCGTGTTATACGGCGTGGTCCCTTGCTTTACCTAACTTTAAAAATAAAGATTAATAACTGTTTTAGTTCTTACACCAGTCTCATGACTGACCTGAAGTTTATTATTGTAACCTAAACTCTGGGTGCCCTTATTTTGACACGGGCAACTAGTAGTTTTGGTTTTGCAGATTTATATTCACAGGATCCTGGTTTACAGCTGGAACGATATCCGAAATGCTTTGTATCCGTATATCTCTTCTAGTTGTGTATTGTATTATTTTCTGCTACTATGTATTTAAATGTAATTTAAATCTCTGATATTTCTGTGTAATATTCATTTATACTCTATATATTCTTGTATCTTATGGAATTGTTGTAATAAACAATGAAATGTCCTTCCGTCTACGTTCTATTTTGTCGTGTTCTCAAAACAATCAGGCGTTTCGAACGGTTTAGGTCGGTTTAGCGACTAATTCGGATCGAGCGAAATTCTTTGTTGTTACAATTTATTTTCTGTTCTGTTTAAAAATCCGCATTTTTGAAATATATCTCGTTGTTCCCATTTCGAAATGATTTCAACATTCTATTTTCAAATTCTGTTTTTTTCAATTCTATTTGAATTTTCTGTATTCAAATTCTATTTGAATTCTCTGTATTCAAATTCCATTTTAATTTCTATTTGAATTCTATTCTCATTTCTATATTCAAATTCTATTCTCCTTTCTATTTGAATTTCCTATATTCCCTTTCCCATTTCAGCTCTATTTGAATTCTATATTGAAATTCTATTTCATATTCTCTATATTCAAACTCCATTTGAATTTCTATATTCAAATTCTATATTTAAAATTTCTTTATTCAAATTCCATTTCACTTTCGAAATTCAGATTCTATATTTGAATTTCCTTTATATTTTCTATATTCAAATTCTATATTTGAATTCCATTTGAATTTCTGTATTCAAACTCCAATTGAATTTCTATATTCAGTTTCTATTTGAATTTTCTTTATTCATTCTTAAACAAGTCTCGATTTCAATTTCTTTTGAAATCGATATTTCTACTTCTGAAAAGTAGATTTCCCTTTTCAATTTCGCACTTGTAATTTTATTTCTGAATTATCCAATGATAATTCTTTTCACTTCATTTATAAACTTCGTTTATAAAAGAACTATTTGTTTTTATTCTTTTAAAACAAGTTAATATTTTTATTCTATTCAAATTTCAAATTTTATTTCAGAAAAATAGAATTTCCCCTTTTAACTCTGGAAATTTCCTTTTTCGATATTTTTAAATATCATCATTTTGGCCCCAGTGATATTTAAACAATCAAACCACTCAATTATCAACCAACATATCATATATGATAATATATGTGAAAAAAACGAATAAAAATATTTTTTAGGAATCCAGTTGGATCCCTCCAACCCGTTTTCCTGCATCCACAGACGTTAGTCAACAAAAATAATACACATCCTGCTTCGTGGCAGGATATCGCGGTATAGAAGGTCATCCATTATCATAGCGTGGGGCGCATAGGGTAATCATCCGCTATGGTACCGCGGGCATCCGCTAATGAGACTACGGGAACAATCCATCCACCAAACCAATATAAATTATAATAGTAAATCCTAAATAACTAATATATATTTAAGCAGCCACATGAATATTTAAATGCAAACAAACAATCAACCGAAAATTATTTTTAACTAATAAAAATAATTCTAAATGAAGGTGAGTGAGATTTACTCACCGTGATTTTAATTTACCGAAATGTCCTGCTAAATTTCCAAATCACCTCGGCTATTAATCGTCTTGAATAAATTAATTATGTACCTACCATTATTTTAATTCAACGATTAAATGATTTTACACTTAAACTAACTTATCCAATAAATAAATTAATTTATGTATTTTAAAAATTTGGTAAAAATATAACTTGTGATTTTAATCGACATCAAAGACAATCCCCTTTCATCACACTGGAGCACCCACAATCCCCTTTATACCAGCCATCGTACTGAATTTCATCACTGACCTTTCAAAAACACAACTCGAACACTGTTGCTCCCCACAGTAAATACCACACTATACCATTTGGTAAGCCTCACTACCAACTGCATAAATCCAACAGCCATCTTCACCCGTACACAATTTAAAAGACCACTACTTGTTGTCGAACATCGCAACTCACCCTACTGACAACCGCTTCCCTTAGAATACCACCCATTCAAACTCGAAACCCCATTCCTGAACGCTATTTCTTCCTTCGAACTAGAGTTCGACACCAACCTCGAACGTACTGCTCCATCGTGACCGCGACCTTGTACCAACTCACGCTCGCCTCCGACCTCATCGTTCTCCAGCGAAGACCGAACCCCTAATTCACCATTCTCGAAGTCGTTACTCCCCAAATTGAAATCGCACAGTGAACTCTACACCCCCAAATTGAATCACATCTTCCAGAAATGATGTTCGCGCCTCCATACCCTACTTCCTGAATTTGCGAGCGCCTTAAATCCAAATCACAATCTTCGTCATCCATCGCGATGAACTTCAGCATTGAGTCGAGCTTAAGCCCTTTTCAAATTTTCACTGAGAAAGGAACGAAAGAGATTGAATATGAGTTTGGGGTTTGTTTATTTGAGGGGTAAGGGATCGATTTATTGAAAAGGGGAAAACCCAAATTTTGGTTGTTTACTGAAGCTTTTCAGATTTGTGAATGAATTGAAATGGAAGAGGGAACACGATATATAGATGAAGACTTCACTGCTAAGGAAACAAACATAGGTGTTTACTGGGAAATGTTTATCAGTGGTAGTTTAATTAACTTGATTTGATGTAGTGCTTATCCACTTATATTTAAAATAATATAATTAGGGGTTCATTTTAAATCACGAACCATTATTTCAATGCACCGACCGACGTTTAAATATCATAGCGTTATACTGAACTCACCATAATATACTATGGAATTCAATTTGAACGTATATACCATATTAAATTAATATAATATAATTTAAATTCAAAAACCGTTAATTCTCTGATAATAAATTATTTATTATTATCGTATATATCAAGTAAAATTCCTACTTATCATTTGAATCATTTTGATTTAGTTTTTTAACTTCGATTTCAATTATATTTCGCATTACGATAATTATTTATATTTGAAATAAATCATATTTTGATTATTAAATCGATAACTCTATATAGAATATCATTTATATTATCAACTCCATATTTAAAACCAAATTAAATATTTAAAATTAATTGATCAAAAATACGGGTCGTCACATGTAACGCAGGGAAGTACAGGATCGAGCGATCCAACCGGATCCCTCAAATTATTTGTACGTTATTTGTTTTGTATATTATTCATATATATATATATATATATATATATATATACACACACGAATTGTTTATCCCCAATGACCATATAACCTATCTAGATAATGATTGTTGATTGTATGTTGATCGTTGAATTTTGATTCAACGATCGTTGTGTTGTTAATCAATGTATAGTTTGGTCGTAAATGGCCCAAATTTTTATACGTCGATCTGCCGTTAGGCGAACGGGCCACATCTTAAGTTATAGAATTTATTTTCATAACTGAATTGAAGTTTCAAGTTTA
Source organism: Allium sativum (assembly GCA_030737875.1). Taxonomy (NCBI): domain Eukaryota; kingdom Viridiplantae; phylum Streptophyta; class Magnoliopsida; order Asparagales; family Amaryllidaceae; genus Allium; species Allium sativum. The sequence continues at coordinate 836,190,169 of CM060918.1, read as the reverse complement.
TTTTTATATAAGTTATTTAAAATAGATGTTTTTATAAATATATTTATATTTATAAATGTATTTTCAAAGGAATTATTAAATGGTTTATGTTCTTATGTTTATCATAGGAAAGGATAGGCAAGAATTTATCGAAAGTTTGATAACTCGAGATAATTGTTTGAGGGAACTATTAAGAGGGTAATATCAAATTAATTATATTTTTAATTAATTTAATAAGAAGTATTGGAAGAAAAATGTTAGCAGTATATGGTGTTTTAAGTTGACGTAGTCAACTGTTTCAATTGAAAATGTTATTGTTTTAAATAAATAATTGTTTAAATGTAACGAATATTCTTAAATGTTAATTAAATATTAATTAACTATACTTTGAAGTGATTATCGAATTGTTTGAAAATAATAAATTGTCCTATTTTAATAATAAGGAAAACTACTTTTATTTAGTTGATTATTATTTTAATAACCAAGGTGATGACTTTTTAATTGAAATTTGTTTAAAAGGTAATCGAGTTAATGACGGTAAAATTTTCTTCAAAGGGAGTTCTTGACTATAATTGTAACAACCTGGTAAATAAAAAATATGAAATATTAATGGTGTAGGGAAAAGGAATGAATATGGAGAAGAAGAATGATGAAAAAAGCGAAATCAACCCCTATTTATAAGATTTGAAAAGTTGCAACGCTTCTGGAACGTTACAAATAGTGAAAAGACACTTCCTTTCAAATTTAAATTTCTGACAGTTATATGTCGACATACCCATGTACGTACGTCGATATATCAACCATATTTTTGATTTTCAAATCATTTTAAAAGTATTTAACCCAATATATACATTCTGGAAATTCCTGAAACAAAGTAAGTTGTTTAAACCATTTTTCAAGTATAAAACATAAGAAAATATTATTTAAACATATGATTGATATACTTAATATATATGTGATATAAATACCATAAATAATATAATTATAAACATATATAATATAATTATAAACATATATATATATAGGAATTTATAAAAAGATATTTATAAACTATATATAAACAAAAGGTTATATGAAGAATCAAATATAAACTTAGTAAAACTATAAAAATAAGACTACTTATAAACTAGGAAATACATTTGAAATCATAAGTTTGAAATTATTTAATCAAAACTTAATAATATAAATAAATATTATAAAGTGTAAAATCATTTGAAATCATATACATATTTATAAAGTTATAAGGTTTAAAACTATAATGCTATATAACTATATAAATTTATTTAAACATATATATATATATATATATATATATATATTAAAACTTTATACTTATATGTTTGAAATCATAAGTAAAATAATTTAGAATTTGAAATTTGAAAATTAGAATTTGAAAATTGAAAATTGAAAATTGAAAAACAGAATTTGAATTTGAATCTGGAGTGCTATTCAGAGTCTTACATAAACTAGACTCTATTACTATGTTTATCTTGAAATCTTGATTACTCATGAATCTTGAATCTACTCTGAATTCTGAATTTCTAAAGCTCTTAAACTGTACGTAATTCCTGTATATAAATCCAGCATATGTATATATTCTAGATAAAGATGTTAGTATATATTTTATAATAAATTATTATTGAAATAAGGTTGTTGTCATCAAAACTCTCCAACATTATAAAGCAAGAAAGCTGCAAGCGCTAGTTCTTCCTCGCATTCTTGGAATCACCAGACCTTAGAGATAATTTGGTGGAGGAAGTTTGTCAGACGACTGATTCCCATCTTTAGCTTCTTTTCCACCAGAAGGGCTCTCAGGAGAAGTAGATTGATAACTCCTTTCTTTTTAATAGCACGATTTCCTTTGTGCCTCAAAGATTACAAAGATTTAGTTTTCTTCTTTTCCTGGCCTTCAGCATCTTTTTCTAGGATTTTCTCCACATTGTCAAAATCTTCAACCTCATCACTAGGGATATAGTCAGCATCGTCATCCAAGTTAACAAGTGCACCGATCTGTGTGCCTTATGATCCTGGGGTACTAGCAGTATGTAAGGATGCATCACCCGGAGGAGGAATAACAACTAGGGCAGGAGAAATTGATATTAAAGTTGAGTCGGTAAAGATAGCCTCAGTCGTCATGTTGCCTACATTAGGAGAAAGTTGTGACAAGACTACGCCTAATGCAAAGGAAAAATGAGCATTGAATGCGAGAGATCTAGGTGAACTAAAAAGAGAATCCAAGTATGACATAGTTTGGGCAATCTCAGTTTCACATGGAGCTTGAGGATTTCTGTACTTGAATTTGTATTTGTCCGCATTATCGTCATCATCCCCTTCACCATCTCCATTGTGCTCCTCAACAATATCCTTCGTGTCAGTATCCACCTCAGCAATTGTATCTTTTCCTTTGAGAACAACAAAGGGATCAATAGGAGGATTGATAGGAGTTTGAGAGCTAGAGGCCTCGACATTGGTAGGGTCAGTAGGGGCATCAACATTGACCATGTCCTGAGCTTGTTCCCCAGAAGGTCCAGCCTCATCACTTAGCAATCCTCGCTTTTTCATCAATTGTATCTTCCCTTCAGCCAGGGCTACACGATCCTCTTCATCTAGTAGAGTGTGCAAGAGGTCATCTTCATCATGATCACCTTCAGCATGTTTAAGTACTTGTTCCCAGACAAGGGCTAAAGTTAGCGAAAAGTCATCTTCTAACACTACAACAGATTTACCTTTTAATAGCACGTGAAAAACGCGTAATAGGTTACCATAGCATTAGTGACGATGCTATATAACGACATGCAATAATAGCCCTCTTATATCTTATAGCTCAAATCTAAATGCTATAGTATTATACATTTTATAGTGCACGTTCACCAGTATGAAATGTTTTACATAGCGTTCAGACCTTGCAATTATATTTGCTTACTAAAATCTTAGCTTATTTTTTTATAGCATTGTCAATAATTTCATAGTACATATTCATTGCTATGAAAAATGTTTTCCATTTTGTTTATAAGAAAAATTCCGCTATTATTGAATTCCCCATTAATATAGCGTTCAAACCTTACTATGTTAAATAATCTCTTTTTTATAGCATTATCACTGTTTTCATAGCTCATATTCAGTGATATGAAAAGTTTTCCACACACTTTGATTCCATAAGAGGAGTTTCTCGCAATGAATATTTGTAGTATATATAGCGTTTGCAGTGTTTTCTTATCACAAATTCAATGATATGAAAAAAAATCCACACTATATAATTTTTTACATAGCATTTCACCTTTTATTTCCATAAGTGCAATTTTCCGCTATTAATATTTTTCATATATAGCGCATATTTCAGTTGTAATCTTTATATAACAAATCTCTTATTTAATTCGTGCACAGTTCAAACAATTAAGTAGTAAATTCACAAAACAAAACTGCCAATAGCAAAAAACTAATACCAAAATCATATTTGATTTCAATTACAATGTCATAGTTAATAAATCTACTAATAAATATAGAAATAAGTCAACATACATGTTGTTGAAACATCGTTTCAAAACAAGATTACATGAAAAATAACTTAGTCTTCAGCTTGTAAGCTCGTCCACCTTCTAGAACCTGCAATTCACAAGCATAAGTTACAATCTTATAACAACGCAAAATGCAAGAAACACGATTAGAATGAAAAAATGAAATAGTGTTTGATGTCATCTCGATTTTATTTGCAGTAGTTCTCAATTTTAATCAGCCAAACAACCAAGAAAGTTAGGAACTTTCACAAGCTTAAACAAAGGAACAACATAAATGTGCAGATGTAAGAAAAGAACGATAACACAATCAATAATATAATAGAAATTGAAATTGACAGAAATAAAGACAATTAAAAGGAACACTATGATTGCAATTATTTCATTCAAATGCGTAACTACAATTTAGTCCATATTTTGGTCTGAACCATTTCTAATCTTCTATTAAATTCTAATGAAATCTTGAGAACCATTTACCTCTTCAGTATTCATTGGTTGTGCAAGTATTCTGAAAGTATCTTCCCTCTTCACTGTTCACTAGTTATGCAAACACTCCAAAAAAATCTTTCTTGCCAAAGTCAAATTAATTGAGCTACAGTCCCCAGTGTTAGAGATATTACAAATGCAGGCCGAAGCCTGTTATGAAAGAAAAAACACCGCTTCGTTATATGTATGTATAAAAGTGTCATGTACATCATTGTATCATACAATTTATGTGCATGTAAACTTAGAAACATGGCCTTACATCACATAAACTGGCATTTTTTATATACTTGTAAACTAGAACAAATTTAATCATGTACACTAGATTTATTTGATAAACTGGACAAAAGTAAGGTTCCTGACAAAGCTTCAACTGCTCGAATTAGCATGACATACTCATCAACTAGAATAGCTGGACAATCCAAGGTAAGTGCTTGTTCTCTGCTAAGTTAATGTAGCTTTGAATGCCATACAGAGGCTTTAAAGAATCTAAGTAAATGGCTAACCTTTCCTGGGCGAACAAATTTAATAGAACTCTATAAGTCTAATATCAGTACAGATTATATGAATGAGAAGAAAAAGAATGCTGAAACTAATCCATGGATATCTTTCCAAAGCAATTTCACCAGAATTTAATGGCCTTTTTCATTGGTTGTAGGATCTTTTGCATAAAACAAGCTTATAAGATTTTTGGTTGAACGAATAGATTTTTTTCTACAAAAAGATGAAGGTTATAACTGAAAGGTTTCTGATTTCAAGCCATCAATTTGACTCAAATAAACAAAAATCAAAATATTCAAACATTAGTAAACCAGCATATCAATGTTCATTAACCTAGAAAATTCTAAATCATTAGATGCAGTTGCATATATACTAAGCCTATGTACACATCTGAAACTAAACTTAACAAAAAATTCTTATTTTATTAATTTTATGTTTACACCATGATTTTATAGTTGAAAGTAAAGTAAACATTCATGAAATAATAAAATTAGGCTATCATTTTGTTGATTTTCGATAGGACCAAACTAGTATTTAAGACGTTATTCCATTGAAATTGTTGTTTGTGCAGATTACTCCATTGAAACAATAGTTTATGCAGATTATTTGGTTTTCCCAATTCACGTTATTCAACTTCATATTATTTTCTTTCGCTGCTTATCCCAAAACTGGTCAAATTTACCCCAAATGATAATGCAACAAAAATATTTTCAAAAAATTGCATATAAGACAACTAATGCAGGGTCAAATTCCTCGTAAGACAAATACAATCAATTTTGCACACCTTCACACACAGCAAGAAGTTCCTTCAAATTATTCCAGCCTCTCAACAACACCTCTGTTAATATTTCGACAACAGTCAGTTTCTGCAAATAATCGACTGTGTTAGTTGGTTAGAACTCAAAACAAAATAAATAAATAAATAAATAAATAAATAAAAGACAGAATCTTTTTACCTCAGTGTCACCATGAACCCTAAGTGGAGTGTTATCCATGGTAAGGAGATCTCTTACTACTTCACTGTAAATTTCTAGCACTAAGAATTTCAAAATATACTTTCTTTCATCGTGCTATATTAAGGAAATAATGGACAAACAAAAACACTATATTCAGAAAATCACGCTTTTAATGAAATCAAAAATATCTTACATTGCATATTTGGTTATTCCACGTATTGTGTAAATCTTTCCACTGCTTGTTTGCATGTATGCAAAAATAGGATCCATAATTGCATTCTAACACATTCACCTCAGTTGCACTCTAAAGCAGATAATGGACATGTATAAAATGAGACTGACAGATCAACTTACAGTTAATACCATTGATAACTGTGAAGTGTAATTTCCTTAACATCTTCCATATGAACATCTTCCGTACTGTTCTCTAAAGAAATTCTTTGGCTAAGAAGATTAGAATATCACCTCCTTTATTAATGTATGCTGCAACAATTAACCATTTCATTGAGGCCCACTAATTTGAGAGCAACAAACTGTAATCGACTACTAGTTGACTGATAGTAAATCAGAAATAAAATACCATAAAATTTTCAACTGTATAACAAGACAAACTTAAGTTAAATATTAGTAAATTTGCAAAACTAATTAGAAAAAGGATAAACAATAAAAGAAAAATTGTACCTTGCTCTTTCTAAAACTACCTTAATGCACCAGGCTTTAAAAGTTAAAACTGAAGAATCAAAATAAGCTCTGACACCAATAGACACAACTTTTCACAAATAGACATGACTTATTAAATAGACGCACATGTTCACCAATGGACACGACTTTTCATGAACAGACACGACTCTTGACAAATGGACATGACACTTAACGAACGGACATCACTCTTCACGAATGAACACGTCTTTTCACTTTTTTTTTCTTTTCCCAATATTTCATTTAAAGTTTATTCAACAAAAACAATGATCCAGTATGAAATTTAAAACAATGCGACCAGTTGTTAACTAATGGTCAGCCCTCTTTTTAGAAAAACAGGGTACGATATAGATACAATAGATTATCAATACAATGTCTAACATAAATAAAGTATGCTAGTAGCCGTTTCTCATCCTCTTAGCATCATCCTTTCAATTTTACAAAATGTGGGCACCTGTGCTGACCTCAAATCGCACTTCTTCCTAAAATCATGGTTATAAAAATTCATATCATAAGTTTACATTAATACCTAAAGAAATCATGTGCATGTTCGGCAAATTATTTTGTCCTAGTTTATACTTTTCTTTTACTTTAACATTGGGATGATTATTGATAAACAGGACAGCCCATAAACTTCTGAATGAATATATCTATAACAAACCGGAAAATCTGAGCCAATTTAAAATTTTCAAACTTGGCTATTTTAGTGAATTTTAAATATTTAAAATAAATATTTTAAATAATAACTATGAAAAGTAAGTTTGAATCGATGTTTGAAAAAAATATAATTAATTTTAATTACAAACAAGGCCTGAAATGGCGCGGTTGTTTCAAAATTTGAATTCAAACTTTGATTGACTGTACCGGGTGCAAACTAAAACGGATCTTAGTGAAACCAAAAATATTTAAATCTGTTAGTGAATATCTTTTTAACGAATTTGAAAAATCGAAGTTTCATAGCGGGAAGAAAAAGTTATGGCCAAATGAATTTTCAGAAAGGTTGCTATAGAGTTTATATAGCACATGAAAATGGCCATGTTGCAAACGACCTCAGAATTCGACGAAACCACTTTTGTTGGATCCGTGATGTAAAATTATTGCTAGGTTTCAAATTTCAAAATTTTTGAAGTTAGTATGTGAGCGTGGCAAAGGAAAATGTGTTTGGTCGATTTTTGTTAAATTGGATCGACCAGAAAAGGCCATTTTTCAAACGGTCTCAGAACTCGACGAAACTAGTTTTGTTGGGACCGTATCATAAAATATAGCTGGATTTATTTTTCTGGAATTTTTCGAATCAGTATGTGGCCCCGGCAAATGGAAATGTACGTTCAAAACAAATATTGAATGTTTTATATTTTAATTCGAAAGAAAACAGACTGAAACAGTTGAATGGGCCTACGAAACATATCTCATTGTGTTCGGAATGAGGGTATTTGGCTGGGGACGACAGTCGTTGGGTTGGATTGGAGCTAGTATGTAAAGAAGGGTATTTTTGGATTTTAAAAATATATAAATAAAAAAAATATCATTGGTTCATGTATATTCTCTCTCCCCGACTAAACCTCCGAAGCGATGGCGGGAAAAGAACTCCAAACTTCTCTCCTTCTTTTCTCCTCAACCGCTCAACGAAATCAAGTGATTCTTGATACATTTTGAAGAGCTCCGTCTCCTCTTTAAATCCATACCAGAATCGGGTTTTACCATTGTGTTTCCATCGAGTTTCAAAGCCCCGAAGTGGTCACGTTCAACCCGCCGCCGTGCTCCGCTTGCTGCGTCGATCTGGGCCCCACCACCCTACGCACGTGCGCGACTCCAAGCTCTACTTCGTGGCGCAACCTGATTCTGGTATCGTGCAGCGGTTTGATCGCAAAGTTGAAAACTAGTTTGGAATCAAAGGCTAAAAGGTACGGTTTTGAACTTCTGAACTAATTTCAACAGTTTAAAACCATCACAAAACATGATTAGCTTGTAAAAATTATATCTTTTTCGTTTCTTGTCGAAATTCAGTGAAACAAGAGATGCCAGGACCGTGAGGATGTTTTCTACATTCTAGAAGAGACCAAATATTTTTCGGAGCCTTCTACAATTTTTGGTGGAGTGGAACCCAAAGTGAGATTTCTAAATTATAAACGATATGGAAAACGACGATGTATAAATTATATAGTCAATGTATGAGTTATATAAGCGTTGTACACCTCATGTATAAGCGTTGTATAAGTTGTACGTTCGATGTATAAGGTATATATGCGTTGTAAAAATTATATATGCATTGAAATAAATTGAAATGATATTGAAGTGAAGTGAAATATACTTATATATATATATATATATACGCCTCTCGTCCACAAACCATGGACGATATTTATTGGTTGTGATTGGTGTGAAAATTGGTTGATAGCGAATGGTTGATTAGAATTGTTTGTGGTTGAAATTGATTGATTGTGGTTGAAAAATACCCATTTGTGGTTGAGAATTATTTGGTTGAAACCACATAGGATAGGTTGTGGAAAAGAAAAAAAATAAACATGCCGCCTGCGTGTGAACTAGATGCATGAAATCCCCATTTTCAAAAACCGCAAGGTTTTAAGGTAGAGCGAGGAGCCGTACTAGGGACGGTCCCGGTTTTAACTACCCTGCCGTTATGCCGCCGAAATTTTCTGAAATATTTCTGTGTTTGATTTATATTCGTGTGTTGAAATAAATTCATGTGTTGAATGGAGTTCGTGTATTGAATAAATTCTTTGAAAGATAAAAATAAGCATTTTTATCATATATATAAACTATTTTAAATATTAGTGGTTTAAATAATTTGTTTTAACACCAAAAATAACATTTTTAACTTATATATAAAAATATATAAAATAATCGTGTTTTGAAATAAATAGTTTTGCAACAAAAATCACATTTTTATTATATATATATAAACTATAGAAAATATTCATGTGTCGAATGTTGAAATAAAATTCATGTGTTGAATAGAAATTCCTGTGTGGAAATAAAATAAATAAAATTCATATGTTGAATAGAAATTCATGTGTTGAATAGAAATTCCTGTGTGGAAATAAAATAAACAAAATTCATGTGTTGAAATAAATATTTGTTGGATAAAAATATCGTTTTTATCAAATATGTGAATTGAAAATGGTTTTGAAATCGAAGAATCGATTATATATATATATATAAATATAATTAAAATATATCGAACAACGAAGCTGCAGTTCGTGCTTTAAAACCGTGATTTCACACGATTAGTGCAGGAGATCCGACCATCGGATTTTCCCGAAACCGAAACCGTTGGGTTCGCTTTGGAAATATCTTTCCAACGATACCCACTTTGTGAAAATCCAATGGTTGGATTGTCTGAAATGTTTAATTCAAATCTGAAGAAAAACAGCACCGGAATCGATTATATTATATATATATACAAAAATATAGTTAAATTAAATCGAATAACGACGCTGTAGTTCGTATTTTGAAATCGAAACTTCAAACGAGTGTACTGGGAGATCCGACTGTCAGATTTTTCTCATAACTGAAACCGTTGGATTCGTTTTTAAAAGATCTTTCTAATGATATAAAATTTGTGAAGATCCAACGGATAGATTTTCAGATATGTGTAAATCAAATTTGAAGAAAAACAGCACCACGGACGCGTTAGGGCCTGAAGTGTCGTTTGAATAAATTGGCTATTTTTAAATAAATAAAAATAGCGATAAATCGTTATAAAATATTATAAACGATATGGAATGGAAATAAACTGAATTTACCCGGTTTAGTGCATATTTGATGGTTGAATGTGTTTGGCATGAGTTGTTGTCAAATAATTTAACCATTGAAATGAATTGATTTAAATTCTAAATATACGTGAATTATTTGAAAAGGCCAAGTTAAATCTCATTTCAAATAATTGATCGGCGATAAGAAGTCGATGATGAAGATGGTGGTTGAAGACCAGAGATCTTCACCTCGGTTGAATGGTAACTGATGTCTTGATTAGGAGGCATCCCGAAATATAGATAATAAGTGGTGATCGTCCAGACGTACGTGGAGATCGCTGGGTATGCAAGGTATATAGTGCCTCCGGTTTCGTTCAGACCCAGAACGAACTTGCAAATGGACTGTGTGTCTGACATTGGATTTTGTTCTGTGCTAATTGATCTCTATTAAATATATATCTGTTTGGCATCAGAGAATTTATTCTCTTGCTTAACGCCCTTCTCTGAGACTTACGAGCTCAGAGGTTATATATCGGTAGAAATCAATCGCATAGCGTGAATTTCCTGTGTGGCATGCCTAAGTGGCAGATGATCAAGGCTTCTGTTGAAAAGCAAAGTCTTGTGGTTGATGATCAAAGCACGACCTATGTGGCATAGCTTTGTGTATAACGTGAATTCGCGAGCCTCACACCCCGGTATAAGCCAGAAATGGGAGAGGATCTCAGGGAGGACATGCGTTTCTTTCTAGCTAGAGGTGGTGTCCGTGCTTAAACTGGCTGACATATATATTATTTTCACCTATGTGGTTGTTGCTGTTGCGAGACGCCTCAGATATATCGGTGACTATGTGAAGCCGATGGAGTCATTCGTTGGCTCATTTACGCCCCAAAGGGCGGGGGAACGCAGTGTTCAGGCATTTTAATCCACATCGGTGGACCAGCCCTGATGATCCAAAGGCTTGACTGAGTACTTGCCTGAGGGGCGGGCTAGAGCGTCTCGAATTCGCTAAGGACTATCTTTTGCCTTGGTTCATGACGGAAATCCAATTTCCAAATACGACATCGTGCGGTTTTGATTGTATACCTATATATGGCGACATAGTGGTATGGGGCACGTATGCCGTCTATGATTGATATTTATGATTGTATATAAAATTAGAAACTAACTGGAAATGAGCTAAGATGGGTGGTTTCCTGGGTATTGGTCTGATGTTGGTTTCGGCCTTCGAGGATTAATACTTAGGGAATCGTTCTCTTACTAATTTACGGCTGGAGTCTGATTAAGAATTAAACGATAAAATTTACATTTAAGTGATTTTACTTTACACGTATTAAGCATATCTTGGTCGATATAAGGTAAAACTCTATCCTCCGGTTTGCGTTGCATTATGTGATGGGACTTGAGTCTTATATCGGCTTCATTCTTTCTAAAAATCATTGTGTTGTTTTAAAAAAAGATTTGCTTTGTTACCTGCACTAGAAATCACAGGAGTAAACCCATTCATCAAAAGTGGTGTGGTCCTATGATTTGCCGTATTACTATTGTTTAACCAGTTAAGTAGATTTCTCATACCAGTCCCATGGCTGACTCGTAGTTTGTTTCACTTACAAACTCTGGTGCCCTTATTTCTACACGGGCAGCCTTGTCTACAGGTTTTATCAGGCTCTTTCTGGATAGCTGGAGCTGAATATAGATTCTATCATTTTTCTCTTTTTATGTTGTTCAGCTCCTATTTTACATATTATGTTTGTTTTTCGCTGTAGACATTTATATATAGCTGAACTATATTTGTACTAAGTATGATCCTGTATGCTGTGTAACTCTGATGATTATGTTTATCCAATGTATTCTATTGTACATTATCTAGTGTATTTATTTAATTCTGTTCTGTTATTATCTATTTATGTGTTATATTCCAAAGATTACCCTTGCCATCGTCGAACAGGGTTTTGGGGTCGTCACACCATGGTATCGGAGCTTTGGTTAAGCTTAGTTCTGGAATATAACATATTAACGAACTCGTCAGAGATAGAACTAGTAGAGTTCTAGGACGAATAACTCATTACAAATAGGATCATTAATATCCTAGTATGAGTATAGCAGAATCAGAATAACTCGTTAGAGATGGGGTCAGTAATGCCCCAGAATGAGTTAAGAGTTATATGTTTATAAATAACGTATTTGTGATTATATATATGGTCTGGTTTTAGAAATATGATTTTTGAATATATAAAAGATATATATTTGAAAAGTTAAAAATAAATTGATTATTGTTTGTGTTGTGTGATTGAGAATTCGATTAATCAAATTATTAGAATGATAGTTAAGTTAATCAGAGAATGAGGGTAAATCTATGCAATTAAATCGCGTATTGAACTGATTTAAAAATAGATAGAAATATATACATGTGCATTATATATGATTGAACATGTAAAAGGATTAGCTGTTGGGTAAAGAATTTATTTGCGTGCCCGACAAATCTTAATGAGTTGGATGCGCAATTTTATTATTATATCAACTCCTGTGAATGTCATTGGATGCGGAGTGCTAGTTGTTCAGTGTGTAATAATAAACGTCGCCATAGGATAGTAACAATTATTTTTGAACTACACTACATGGCATACTTCTTGAAGATAGGCATACTTCATCATATACCACATAAGCATTTGGAGCTTGTGTGACGAGGTTGATGATTTACCGTACGAGCGAGAGGCTTGTATGGCGATGACTATATATTACAGGTTGAACTGATGACTGATCTGGACTATATAAACTGTAACGGTAAATTGCCAGATTAATAAAATCCCACACAGGTCTGGAGATGACAATAAACACGTCTCTCTGGTCATTAAGGCACAAAAACCATTTATAGGGTGACGAGACTTTATTCTCTGGAGTTATGATCTATACACACTCCCCTGTGGACATCGAAATATATCACTATAAATATGTGCATGCTTATTAGGATTTATTGGGTACCTAATACGGCCCAATAAATTTCCAAACCCCTCCCCGTACAAAGGAGGTTATGGCGAAATTTTTCGAAAATTTAGGGTGTTAGCCAAATTTTTGAAGAATTTGAAAATTCTTAGAAATTGAAAAGTTGAAGAATGGAGACCAGATTGAAAGTAGAGTTGATTAATCAAACCACTTTCGACTTTGTTCCTTTTCGGGGACGAAAAGTTTTAAGTGCGGGAGATTGTAACAACCCGGAAAATCTAAGCCAATATAAAATTTTCGAGCTTGGCTATTTTAGTGAATTTTAAATATTTAAAATAAATATTTTAAATAATAGCGACGAAAAGTAAGTTTGAATCGATGTTTGAAAATAAATATAATTAATTTTAATTATAAACAAGGCCTAAAATGGTGCGGTAGTTTCAAAATTTGAATTCAAACTTTGACTGACTGTACCGAGTGCAAAATAAAACGGATTTTAGTGAAACCAAAAATATTTAAATCTGTTAGTGAATATCTTTCTACTGAATCTGAAAAATCGAAGTTTCATAGCGGGAAGCAAAAGTTATGGCCAAATGAATTTTCAGAAAGGTCGCTATAGAGTTTATATAGCACGTGAAAATGACCATTTTGCAAACGACCTCAGAATTCGACGAAACCACTTTTGTTGGATCCGGGATGACAAATTATTGCTAGGTTTCAAATTTCATAATTTTTGAAGTTAGTATGTGAGCGTGGCAAAGGAAAATGTGTTTGGTCGATTTTTGTTAAATTGGATCGACCAGAAAAGGGCCATTTTTCAAATGGTCTCAAAATTCAACGAAACTAGTTTTGTTGGGACCATATCATCAAAACATAGCTGGATTTATTTTTCTTGAATTTTTCGAATTAGTATGTGGCCCCAGCAAATGGAAATGTACATTCAAGACAAATATTGAATGTTTTATATTTTAATTCGAAAGAAAACTGACCGAAACAGTCAAATGGGCCTACGAAACATATCCCATTGTGTTCGGAATGGGGGTATTTGGCTAAGGACGACAGTCGTTGGGTTTGGATTGGAGCTAGTATGTAAAGAAATGTATTTTTGGATTTCAAAAATATATAAATAAATAAAAAAATATCATTGGTTCATCTATATTCTCTCTCCCCGACTAAACCTCCCAGGCGACGGCGGAAAAGAACTCCAAACTTCTCTCCTCATTTTCTCCTCAACCGCTCAACGAAATCAAGTGATTCTTGATCCATTTTGAAGAGCTCCGTCTCCTCTTTAAATCCATACCAGAATCGGGATTTTCCATTGTGTATCCATTGAGTTTCGAAGCCCCGAAGTGGTCACGTTCAACCCGCCGCCGTGCTCCGCCTGCTGTGTCGATCTGGGCCCCACCACCCTGTGCACGTGTGCGACTCCAAGCTCCACTTCGTGGCGTAACCTGATTCTGGTATCGTGCAGCGGTTTGACCGCAAAGTTGAAACCAAGTTTGGAATCAAAGGCTGAAAGGTACAGTTTTGAACTTCTGAACTGATTTCAACAGTTTAAAACCGTCGCAAAACATGATTAGTTTGTAAAAATCATATCTTTTTCGTTTCTTTTCGAAATTTAGTGAAACAAGGGACGCCGGGACCGTGAGGACGTCTTCTACATTCTAAAAGAGACTGGATATTTTTCTGAGCCTTCTACAATTTTTGGTGGAGTGGAACCCAATGTGAGATTTCTAAATTATAAACGATATGGAAATCGATGATGTATAAATTATATAGTCAATATATGAGTTATATAAGCATTGTACACCTCATGTATAAGCGTTGTATAAGTTGTACGTTCGATGTATAAGTTATATATGCGTTGTAAAAATTATATATGCGTTGAAATAAATTGAAATGATATTGAAGTGAAGTGAAATATACTTATATATATATACGCCCCTCGTCCACAAACCATGAACGATATTTATTGTTTGTGATTGGTGTGAAAATTGGTTGATAGCAAATGGTTGATTGGAATTGTTTATGGTTGAAATTGAATGATTGTGGTTGAAAAATACCCGTTTGTGATAGAGAATCATTTGGTTGAAACCACATTGGATTATTTTGTGGAAAAGAAAAAAAATAAACATGTCGCATACGTGCGAACTAGATGCTTGAAATCCCCATTGTCAAAAACCGCAAGGTTTTAAGGTAGAGCGAGGAGTCGTACTAGGAACGGTCCCGGTTTTAACTACCCTGCCGTTATGCTACCGAAATTTTCTGAAATATTTCTGTGTTTGATTTATATTCGTGTGCCGAAATAAATTTTTGTGTTGAATGGAGTTGGTGTATTGAATAAATTCTTTGAAAGATAAAAATAATATTTTTATCATATATATAAACTGTATAAAATATTAGTGGTTTAAATAAATTGTTTAACACCAAAAATAACATTTTTACCTTATATATAAAATATATAAAATAATCGTGTTTTGAAATAAATTGTTTTGCTATAAAAATCACATTTTAATTATATATATATAAACTATAGAAAATATTCATGTGTCGAATGTTGAAATAAAATTCATGTGTTGAATAGAAATTCCTGTGTGGAAATAAAATAAATAAAATTCATGTGTTGAATAGAAATTCCTGTGTGGAAATAAAATAAACAAAATTCATGTGTTGAAATAAATATGTATTGGATAAAAATATCGTTTTTATCAAATATGTGAAGTGAAAATTGTTTTGAAATCGAAGAATCGATTATATTTATATATATATATATATAAATATAATTAAAATATATCGAACAATGAAGCTGCAGTTCGTGTTTTGAAACCATGATTTCAAACGGTTAGCGCGGGAGATCCGACCATCGGATTTTCCCGAAACTGAAACCGTTGGGTTCGCTTTGGAAATATCTTTCCAACGATACCCACTTTGTGAAAATCCAACGGTTGGATTGTCTGGATTGTTTAATTCAAATCTGAAGAAAAACAGCGCCGGAATCGATTATATATATATATATATATATATAATTAAATTAAATCGAATAACGACGATGCAGTTCGTATTTTGAAATCGAAACTTCAAATGAGTGTACCGGGAGATCTGACCGTCGGATTTTCCCAAAACTGAAACTGTTGGATTCGTTTTGAAAAGATCTTTCTAATGATATAAAATTTGTGAAGATCCAATAGTTAGATCTTGAGATATGTGTAAATCAAATTTGAAGAAAAACAGCGCCACGGCCGCGTTATGGCCTGAAGCGTCGTTTGAATAAATTGGCTATTTTTTAATAAATAAAAATAGCGATAAATCATTATAAAATATTATAAACGATATGGAATGGAAATAAAACGAATTTACCCAGTTTAGTGGATGTTTGATGGTTGAATGTGTTTGGCGTGAGTTGTTGTAGAATAATTTAACCATGGGAACTAATTGATTTAAATTCTAAATATACGTGAATTATTTGAAAAGGCCGAGTTAAATCTCATTTCAAATAATTGATCGGTGATAAGAAGTCGATGATGAAGACGGTGGTTGAAGACCGGAGATCTTCACCTCGGTTGGATGGTGACTGATGTCTTGGTTGGGAGGCATCCCGAAATATAGATAATAAGTGGTGATCGTCCAGACGTACGTGGAGATCGATGGGTATGCGAGGTATATAGTGCCTCCGGTTTTGTTCAGACTCAGAACGAACTTGCAAATGGACTGTGTGTCTGACATTGGATTTTGTTCTGTGCTGATTGATCTTTATTAAATATATTTCTTTTTTGGCGGTGGAGAATTTATTCTCTTGCTTAACGCCCTTCTCTAAGACGTACGAGCTCAAAGGTTATATATCGATAGAAATCAATCACATAGCATGAATTGCCTGTGTGGCATGCCTAAGTGGCAGATGATCAAGGCTTCTGTTGAAAAGCAAAGTCTTGTGGTTGATGATCAAAGCACGGCTTATGTGGCATAGCTTTGTGTATAACGTGAATTCGCGAGCCTCACACCCCGGTATGAGCCAGAAACGGGAGAGGACCTCAGGGAGGACATGCGTTTCTTTCTAGCTAGAGGTGGTGTCAGTGCTTAAACTGGCTGACATATATATTATTTTCACCTGTGTGGATGTTGCTGTTGCGAGGCGCCTTGGATATATCGGTGACTATGTGAAGCCGGTGGAGTCATTCGTTGGCTCATTTACGCCCCAAAGGGCAGGGGAACGCAGTGTTCATGCATTTTAATCCACATCGGTGGACCGGCCCTGACGATCCAAAGGCTTGACTTAGTACTTCCATGAGGGGCGGGCTAGAGCGTCTCGAATTCGGTAAGGACTATCTTTTGCCTTGGTTCATGACGGAAATCCAATTTCCAAATACAATATCGTGCGGTTTTGATTGTATACCTATATATGGCGACATAGTGGTATAGGGCACTTATGCCGTCTATGATTGATATTTATGATTGTATAAAAAATTAGGAACTAGCTGGAAACGAGCTAAGATGGATGGTTTCCTGGGTATTGGTCTAATGTTGGTTTCGGCCTTCGGGGTTAATACTTAGGGAATCGTTCTCTTACTAGTTTACGGTTGGAGTCTGATTAAGAATTAAACGATAAAATTTACATTTTAACTGATTTTACTTTACACGTATTAAGCATATCTTGGTCGATATAAGGTAAAACTCAATCCTCCGGTTTGCGTTGCATTGTGTGATGGGACTTGAGTCTTATATTGGCTTCATTCTTTCTAAAAATCATTGCGTTGTTTTAAAAAATGATTTGCTTTGTTACCTGCACTGGCAATCACTGGAGTAAACCCGTTCCGTGAAAGTGGCGTGGTCCTATGATTTGTCGTATTACTATTGTTTAATCAGTTAAGTAGGTTTCTCATACCAGTCCCATGACTGACTCGTAGTTTGTTTCACTTGCAAACTCGGGTGCCCTTATTTCTACACGGGCAGCCTTGTCTATAGGTTTTAGCAGGCTCTTTCTGGATAGCTGGAGCTGAAGATGAATTTTATCATTTATCTCTTTTTATGCTGTTCAGCTCATAACGTTTTTTTTCCGCTATAGACATTTATGTATAGCTGAACTGTATTTGTACTAAGTATGATCCTGTATACTGTGTAACTCTGATGATTATGTTTATCCAGTGTATTCTATTATACATTATCTGGTGTATTTATTTAATTATGTTCTTTTATTATCTGTTTATGTGTTATATTCCAAAGATTACCCTTGCCCTCATCGAACGGGGTTTTGGGGTCGTCACAATATCATAAAGTTACACAGTTGGTGAGAGGATAATAACATTTTTATAAACATCTATGTTACAAACGTAATAATATCACAACATACTAGTAGTCACCAGGTCAATCTTTCACCTTTTCGACAGTTAGTATTCATGTATAACGCTCTTTCATATCTACACATAAATACAAATAAGGCTTTCTTATTTTTTTTCACATCCATTTGTAAAGCATAGGTGCACACTTGTTCTTAATAAAATCTAAGTTCTACTTACTATTTTCCTAATTTATACATATAATTAAATAAAAGGATGACATACCAAAGAAAATAAAATTGTTTCTCACCAAATATCATCATTGATTCCTCATTCTTGTTAATGTAGCATCCAGTTACAATGCTCACAATCCATTCTTTTTTGCCCTTTAATACTCTTTTAATACAAGATCACGCTAAATCCAATTCACTTTCTCAGTTCCGTTCACCGAACAGATATTGCCTACTTTTGGACTCCTCGGCAAATCACTCTCTCCTTTTTTTCTTGACTCGGAAATGCCTATTATATACTCAGGTCTGGTTGTGGTAGGATCAAACTAGAGTAGGGGTTCAGATAAGAGACTCGTTAGCTTGGCAGAGTGAAATAAAATGATTGATTTGCCTTTTGGGGATAGTTGTATGCATGTGCCAGAGTGAGGTAAAATAGTTACAAGGTCATGGTGCTTGATATATGTTTATGACTTCTAATCGTCCAGGATGAGCATGAATTGTACAACAGATCGTTATCATTTCCAAGTATTTACACTTCAACAGTATCATATAGACTTCGTTTTAAAAAAAAAAAAACCGTAAACCTTCATTTGTAATATTTCAGATTGACAAAATGGATTTAGTACATACTGAAAAAAATAGAGCATATACTTACATTGGCCGCTTACTTTTTTTCTAAAAGGGGGGATATTCCTCATTCTCCTTGTGTCACTCCAGGTATTTCCTTCAACCTAAGCCACCCAGGACTACGCGGACACCCTCCACAAAAGCATTCTCTTCTTCGAACATCAGCATTCCATAAAACTTCCCCAAAACCAATGTCTCTCCTTGTGTCGTGACTCCGCCATGCATGACGGCTCCCTCGATGACGTTTATTTGAGTGGTGGTTACAATGACGTTGGTGACAATGTGATGTTCGGTTGTCCAATAGTACTCTCTGCCATGCTTATAGCCTGGGGCATCATCAATTTCGAGAAGAATTTCGAGCCCTAGCCCGATAAAGCTCTAACTACTTTACGATGGACTGTTGACTATTTGCATAAGGCTACTACAATTGATGGTGTAGTTTATGTCCAGGTTGGGGATGCCTTTAGGGATTCATGTTTCCCAAAGAAATAGACACACCGAGAAAGGTGTATAAAGTAAATCGGAGAAATCCGGGTTTAGATGTTGCCGGAATTAACACAACGACACTTGTTCCAGCATATATTGCGTTTAGAGGCAGAGATCATGGGTATTCTAGAGTCTTGCTTGATTGATCTGTAGAGGTGTTTGAATCTATCTATCTATTACTTAAACAAGAAAGCAGGATAAATAATTCCCTGACGTGGCAGCGCCTATCCTCCGTAATTCAAAAACAAGACAACTTCATACACTCCACTCCACACAGCGCAAACGGTTAGAAACGTTCTCCTAACCTCCATCAAATCCCTAATTGTATTCCCATCCAACAATTCCTTTTAGTTCCGCCACCCGCTACCTTCTCCACGTCCCTTCCCCCTCCCCCCCCCCCCCCCCCCCACACACACACACACACAGCGACTTCCGCGCAACATCCTCTCTCTCCACTCAAGCAACCCATGGCAGCGCGAACATCCTCACAAATACCTACTTCCTTCTTCCTCAACTTCCGTCTCCTGAAAACCCTAATCTACAACGGTAGTACCCAATCTCACTACAACTCCGCATCAACCGTGGATGTCTTCATCAGACCTGGCAACAAAGTCCGTTAATTCAACGCATCAAACCACCGGTGGAAGCAGCGCTGCAATTCAAAAAATCTCCGAACATCCTCCACCGTTTCTGCTTAACCAACATCCCTATTTTGTCAAACTGCCTTCCGATCCATGCCAACCTGTATCATACCTGTTACTGCATCGTCTGCCGACCTGTTAAAATACTTTTGAACAGACATGTTGGTTTGCGCTAACTCCAACTCAGTTAATTTTACATTGGCAAAGGTATGATTTCTGCCTGCTAAAAAATATATGCTACATTGAAATTTAGAACCACTTATTTCACAGTAACTTCCATGTTGCCTGCCTGAAATCAACTTACATATAACTTGCAAACAAATTATTTCACAATTATTTAGTCTAAACTCAAAAGAGTTCCTTTTGTTTTTTAAAATAGTGGGGAAAAAAATCAAGCATACGTGCCATATCCTCTTGTAGTGAGTATTTGTTCCCGTGCAAGTAGTTGGGCAAATATGAATCATTGATAGTAATGGCTGTTTGAAAGTTATTAAGCATCAATGCAGCATTACAGAGTTCGCCAGAGAAACATGGTTTTGGGAGATAATGAAAATATTCGCAAAGCAATTGTAATGCTGGGATGATATTAAATGGCATTAATAATATATTGCATGTTACAAAGGATAAGTATAATATTACGTGTCAATAATTCAAAATGCACCGCATCAGGAAAATGTTGCTGACCTTAAAAATAACTTTATGTGCAAATAGAAAAGAAAATTGAATAAAGAGAGATTTTTTTCTTGATTTGTATGCGCTAAACACATCTTCAACTTATTTTACACACTATATTAGTGTAAAAAGGTTCCTACAGTTATCTACAAAATGCATGTAGAACAGGGCCTTCAAAAAAAAAAGATATATAAAGTGGTCTTATTTACTTATAATATGGCCAACAATTTTTTTTCACCATTTGAAATATGTTCTTTCAAAATTCGGTGTATTTATATTTCATCTTAATCACCGAGAAGCAAGTGTGGTATTGACTACATCATCTTCTGTAATTGTTTATATCTGCATCGTGTATTTTTATTTATTTTTAATAAAATAAGAATTTGCACTTACTATAGCTAAAGCAGGATGGGAAGAAAAGCAAGAGAAACTGAATAGATCTTTAAATGTTTGAAAGACAACAAATAAGAACACAGCAGTGTCGACTCCTGATATTAGTTTTAGGCAAATACATGAATTTTCAGAGATTTTACCATAGTTATACAACTGAGTAGTTGTGTATTCTTTATTTCCAGGCGTAGTGAATATGTTTTACTAGAGCATGCCATATTATATTTTTAAAATTCTGTTATATTTTTCAATAGTAATTTAGGTTTAGAAACTTTGGATTGGTTGTCCGCATCCTTGATTTTGTTTGAAACAACACTATTACATGCAGGTTTTACTGCAAAAACAAAAAATTCATTCAGTGCAACTTCACTCTAAAACTAAGGCTTCATAGAGAAGATATGAAATATTATCACCATACTAATTTACAGTACACAGCCATAGTTTAACAAATTGAATTGCATTTTTAATCCGTTGTAATATTTTTTTGAATGTAGGCTTTGGAAGGTGACCAACTGACCATATCAAATATTTACTAAAGTTGGTATTTATAAAATTACATGAATACTGATTTAGAATGAATAATATTTTACCAACAGTTGTATGATTTGAAAAAGTCTACTCAGTAATAAGCAAATATCGGTTTGTTGCACCTATAATTTATCAAAACAGAAGACTGAACGTAGGTAGAATACAACAAAGCATGGGTGGTAAAAATATCAGACATAAACAGCTAGCATTAGAGCTTCCAGTATTAATATATAAAATGGCCTAACTTAGTTCTATTATGGTAATAACTGATATATTTCTTTTAATAGCAATAATATTCTGTTTGAAAAATATATACTTGTACTTTGAACATTTTTCATAATGGCTAATGTTTATTTATGGTGATTTTCCTTAGCATTAAACTGTGTCTTGCGAGTGCTAATAATTTAGTATACCAAAGTCACAAATTCATAATTAGATTGTTAATTTTGCCAGTGAGCACATTGATTACCCTTTTTAGGTAAATAATTAATATTTTTTTTATCCTAAAACTACAGGCAGTTTAAAAATGAAATAATCAGGACGATTGGCATCTGTGCACCACATGAAGCATAAACCCAAATACATATGTGTGCGACAATATAAGTCTGATTCTCCAAGCATTTCTATTACTTAAACAAGAAAACAGGAACTCCAATCTGATGATACTGATTGATCTTTAATTAAATAGATATAAGATCCCCTCTCTCTCCCCCCATCCAACTCTCATGATCTTTCTTTATCTTCACAGTCATTAATTATCGGTGCAAAGTAATACATTTTCTGTTTTGATTGTATCATTGGTAGGTTATTACTTTCAATCTATTTCTGTTTGACAGTTGCTTAACCATATGTCCGTAACGAGTTCCCCAGTTTTTGCAAGCTTTACAAATTTAATTTATGAAATAAACTAGGCAGAAAAAATGAATCTGACTTACATGTATGTTAAACTAAATTACCCAGAGTTATTCAAAATGTTCTTTTAATTTTTTAGTACATGCGGATGATCTCCTGACATTCAATGTGGAATTATAAGGATGATGTATGGAGCTGAGGTAATATACTAATTATTCATCTTCTTATCTCATGTCCCTTTTAAAATACATAATAGCCATCAAATTTTTCAGGACAATGTACGTTGCACTATTGTTCTTGAATATAATACCCTAGGATCATCTTAGTATTGAGGTTTGTAGAATTTATAATGTATAGTGAATTTATGCAACAACAGAATCAACGCGTTCTTCATATTAAACTGTTGTACATGGTACCTAACTACCTACCATACAAAACATCCCAAATGGTTCAAGTTAGCATTATCAATAGAAGTAGTCATATATCCTTTATGTTCCATTGCCGCGATATATCTAGATCATGATTTTTGACTAGCCATTTTGGAGTGGAATAGTACCTTATCCATCTGAGCTAACCTTTTTGAACTTCAATATTTGCATATTTTTACCTGCCTGTTCCATAATTAAATCTTACAAGTCACTCAATCCCTTTCAGCAGCCATTCAGCAGATTCTGGTCAGAAGACACTTTGCATGTCTGTTCTCTCTTTATATGCAGACACTAGAAAAATTACATTTTCCCTTTTGTCATTTTTTTAATTCATATTTAACTGTCTTCATTCAATCAAACGTGTCCCACCATGTGCTTCAATAACTGAAATACAATTGTCAGTGCAATTTTTTTCGACCATTCCCAACCAAAAGGGTTGAGATCGGTTGATTCTTCACGAATCAAACAAAACCAACCAACTCCCCATCAGGGAGAAATGAAAAGGAACCTTAATCGGTCAATTTTAATCCTGCTAACCTTAATCGACGTAAAATTAACTGGTTAAGAATCTATTACTTAAACAAGAAAGCAGGAAAATGAGATTTTCACGTGGCATCTTACCCTTCCAGATTTCCCAAATAAAGACAGTACGACAACCCCATTTTCACCAACTCCTACCAATTTTCGTACCCATCCATTGTTTCCCTAAATACAAAAATTCAAAAAAAAAAATCTTCTTAACCCCAACCGCTTCCTCTCTCCCTTCCTCCTCAGATTACATCAACACCGCTTAATCTCACTTAGAAGAACCCTAAATGTCAACTCCTTATCCTACCTAATTCCGTACATCCGCCGCCACAGTCTCCTTCCCTCGCTACCTAATCGAAAAACAATTAAATTAGACGCTCTACCATTCGTTCACAGTTCGTTGATCTAATCCGATAAACAATAATCTTTGTTCCACTTTCATAGACTTGATTCATGTAAATTTAATATTCCCAATTATTTGTAATAAATAAAAATGTTGAAACAAAATATACTGTTTTTACACAGAAAATCACCTCTTAGGACTGCAAAAGGAGTTAGTTCATGTTCTCAAGTTCACAAATAAATCTTAATAAACTGTTTTTGTAAATGCTCTACTTATGTTCTAGCTTATTTTCTTTTTTCAAGCTAATGGTACTGAAATCAATTGTGTTCAGTAGAATATTATTTGCCCACTGGAAATATTTTTAATTGTCTTGCTTTTTCATTATTAATAATAAATGTCTGGATTATTTGCATAAGAAATATACCGTTGTCAATTTTTTGAAACCCACGGAATACAATTTTTTGTGTATAAATAAATTTACATGCCAATATACTCAATGAAAATTGTAGATTTGTTAAATACTGATTTTAGGAAACACCAAAAACAGCGACATAGTTCAATTTTTCCTCAATGTTTAGTGATTGGTAAAGTAATTCATGCATGTTACTACTGTCTTATCTTCTATTCCCTGTTGAAAACATGGATATTCTTTTGCCATTTTCCTTATAGGTTTATCTTCTGTTGATGTTTAAAGAATATGCATCAGCGAATAAAGAAAAGAGCACAAGTGAAAAAGGAAAATGTACTTTTATATTTGCCCATAAAAGTTCAACTTACAATTAAAACCACTACTTCCCATCAATTTGATTACTGCAATGAATTGTATAGGAAGTGTAAAAGCTTCGAGGTCAGGCCATATTGACCAACAAGCGTAGTTTGGTTCTTAACCAAATCCTATCAAAGTCAAGCTTTCTTAAATTTATATAACTGAATGTAGTTTGCTGGTATATATTGCTATGAGCTGCTTAAGAAAGTAATGTTGGTATCTTAAATTTAGCTACT
Source organism: Allium sativum (assembly GCA_030737875.1). Classification (NCBI taxonomy): domain Eukaryota; kingdom Viridiplantae; phylum Streptophyta; class Magnoliopsida; order Asparagales; family Amaryllidaceae; genus Allium; species Allium sativum. Next base: position 836,165,386 of record CM060918.1, on the reverse strand, counting down.
GCATTTTATATAACTGAATGTATTTTTTGTTAGCATTATAGAAAAATGTTTTTCCTTCGTAAACTATATATTGGATGTTTGATTATGAAAGTCTCCATCTGTATACTCCTTTTATCCCGGGTAAATTCATTAGAACCTGCATGAAATTTAACTGTAGAAATTATGATCTACTGACTATAAGTTGTAAAATTTCTATACATTCAAGCCAAGAAAAAGTTTGATGTATATATCCTTCTGTATGCTATGATAAACTGAAGAAAAAAATATAGATAACTACATCCATTTATTGTTAATTTCCAACCACATAAATGTCTTATTTCCTATTGAGGCAAATAGAGTTGAAATGTCCATCTCTGTCGCTGTACAACCATAAAATAGTGCGGAAAACCTTATAGAGATGTGATTGTTTTGTCCGTATAATTCAACGATTCACCATATATTTCAAAATTACAAACTGAATTAAAGATGAATAATATGTTAAATGAAGGGTAAATGTAGTAAAGCAGACATATTAATTAAGTGCAGGCAGTTTTCACGCTTTGATTTGTAAGAATAAGCTAAAAATTGATGGCAATGGGTATATACTAAGTTTAGATGTCAAGTAAAAATGTTAAAGGCAAGGTTTTACCACCTCTAAGAAGAATTCTGTTACTATTTAATAATTATTTGTTCCAATATTTCGCCAACTTCAGCACTTTGATTGCACATATTAAGCTCTTGATTGCAAGTATCTACATGGACGAACATCAGAGCCACTCCGCCAGCTGTGTTTACTGTATGTGTAGCGCACAAGAAAGATGAAAGGCAAATTGGTTTACATGTAAATCTTTGCAGCATTTTTTATGTTGTAATCTCATTTGTATTGTATTTACTATCTTGAAGACATATGAGAACAGGTTTAGATTGTTAAATTACTGTACTGTTGTACAAGGGATTGTGGTTTTAAGCGTGCTGATATTCATGCAACTCTGGTGCATTGAAGAAGATCTTGTGTTTGTGACCTTATTCAATCCTCTTACTATAATGTTGATGACTGTTTTAGCTTACTTCGTTTTTGGTGACAAGTTATACGCTGGGAGGTAAATGTGAATTTATATACTGTTTCAAGATCCTTATTCCGTTTTTGCACATGTTCAACCTTTGGTTTGTTTAAACTATGCAGTATAATTGGATAAGTTATTGCCGTCCTTGGTCTGTATCTAGTGTTATGGGGAAAAGAAAATGGCCAAGAATTAAATGGTGAACCTCAAAAAACTGAATACGCAGACGACGCTTTTCAGGAGGATACAATTGATGGTTCATTCAGATATAGTAGGTGTTGATTAAGAAGCAAAAAAGTTTCTGAAGTTTAAAACTTAGCCGTTGTTATCTATACATATTGTGGATCTAAAGATATAAAACTTTGAAACAAACTTTGCAGCGGTGCTTAATTGAAAACAAGCTTTGTACATGGAAATGAAATCCCTGTATCCAAAATCCCATATCCTCTATATCCAACCAATCAAGACTCCTTGATTTTCATCTTTTTGCAATTAAGTGCTATTTCTCTCTCTGACTTAATTGCAAAAAGGTAGAAATCAAAAGTTTTGATTGGTTGGATACATGGACATATGAGATTTTGGGGGCAAACCATTTGCTCTTCATGTGATGGGTCAAGGATAAAGCATAGGAATGCAGAAAAAGTAAATGTCCCAAATCAGAAGACATTAGCGAATACATTTGTATGATTTGGTAGTAAATAAAAAACATGTTAGCTGGCAAGTAAGAGTACCTCAATGATGTGTGAAACTACGTTGTGTTGCACTAATTATATATTATCACATAGTTGTACAAATATGACATGATATATATTGACAAGGGCCAGTTACTAATACAGAGTTTGTAAACAATTTCTTTCATGCAAACCAAGAAGATTAAGAGGAGTAAGTGCAAGTGGAGTTACTAAATACCCATTGCAGAATATAACTATTCCTACTCAAACTTGCAGCAGGGTTTGAAATATCAAGCTTGAAGAATAGTTATATTTCTCTTCGTATAAATTGACTGTGAACACTTATAATCTCCTTTGGAAGCATTGTACTATAGTTTTGATATTATCAACAAATAAATGAAGATACTACACTTACTTCCAATCGAAGTTGACCCACATTTTTCTGTCCCATATACCATCATTGCTTAAACAATGGCCCGTGTGCGAAGCACGGGCCTCATTCTAGTTTAGGATAAATACAGAGGAGCATATAGTAGTAGCTTGCAGTCAACAGTGTGTACGTTCTACTGTGATTTTGATGGGTACCATGATGAGCTGTTGGAGGGAGCAGCATGGCCTACACATAGCAACGAGGGAGAGGAAATACACAGAATAAATAAAAGTAAATGAGGAAATATTGGAAGCTGGAGAAAACATTGATGAGTTCGGCTGGTTAACAAACATGCTGAGATTAATGTCCTTATCTCCAAGGAAGTGCTAATGGGAATTGAAGACTACTTGCAATCATTCAGACTTCAGAGCAAGGGTAGATAATTTTATATGTTCCCTACTATCGGGAATATCTGGACAACTGCAAATCCAATATTCACCAGGAGGACCTATGTTTAATGTAGGAAGAAGCAACATCCAGCACATGACTTCACTCTCCATTTTGGTTCTTGCCTACTCCAATTACCTCAGCCGTGCCGATGTTCACGTGGATTGTGGTGGGTCCACTATCCAATCAGCTCAGCTGAGTGCAATTCTTCTGTACCAACTTGGGTGTTCTCATGTGCCCGATAAATCACATCCACACATCAACTACAGATCTTATTAATAATCAAATAAACAGGTCCCACAATCCACCCAAAACCATTAGATTTTGTGTAAACCAATGGCTAAGATTGATTTGACATATGGGAACACCCAATTTGGATATAGAGTAATCCATCCCAACTCAGCTTACGCATTTTTCCAAAAGACAAGTTGATTAAAACTGTTGGGGATATTCTTCTTATGACGACCTACATGCTAGAGGTTGATAAATAGTAGCAATAAATGATGTCGTAACCTAATATCTGAAACATTAGTTTATATCAGCAAACAATGAATTTTAGTTAGCATCCTATATTACTTTGCTTAGTATATCATCATTTTTACTATGCATTAAGCATGCAAAATTAAACCAAACCTTAACACAATTATTTTCTCATAAGTTGGTTAAATGGTAGAGTGCAATCTTTTCTTGATAAACGTATTATGACTGTATGCGTGAAGTGCAATAGCTGCAAGTTTGATGATTCTGCCTATTTAGTATATCAAAATATGTTTGATAGCGTAAAAAAATACAGGAAACTTGCAATATATTAGATTTTCTTAAGTAGTTGTCGTCATGTTCCTATTTTTGTGTTGTCGACAAATTCATGAATATTTTCATACTGTAATGCAAATATTATTTTGATTGTTTGATGACAAAATTATAAAGCCAGGTAGAAATTTTGTTCTGCCGTTAATAAAAAGTTTTGGTTTGTGTGAAGATCATCAAACCAATCCTTTTCCGATTACTTCCAATTATATACATGGTTTTAAGAGCTGATGTCTTTCCTAATTTCATGTTAATGTATGAGTTGAATTTTATGAAATAATTGAAAAGAGAATTTTATTACAATCTGAAATGTTGTAATAATGAGTCGAATTGCTGTTACATAGCCTATGATATGATATATATACAAAACAGATATTTGGGCTTGGCCCATGATGATAGAAAGAACGAAAAAAAGAAAAAGGATGAGGCCTTATATCAGAAGCGGGGAAGCTATTTCATGTAATACCCAATATTATTGTACCGAGTATTTCATTTACTTTAACCCCCTCCCCCTCCGAAACCTAAACCTAATTAGGTTTCCCAAAAGAAAATGGCGGCGCCTCTTTGATCGGTGACGGAATCTTCTAGTCAGGCCTCCACGACAGATGGATTTGATGTCGCTTAAGCTCTTGAGCTTGAATGACTTCGAATTCATTGAGAGATGGTAAATTGAAGGTTTAAAATAGAATCGATTAAGATCTGTTATGAAACCCTGGCTGAACTTTACAGATCCAACACCGATTGAAGTGAATTTTGTTATCCACTTAAAACGATCGATGGATTATTGACAGTTTAATACGGGTCGGTCGTGTAGCACATGAGAAATGGTCGGTCTAAATTTGCTAGGGTCAGTCCAATTCATGATAGCAGGCTGGTCGGTTTCCAGCATGGTCGATCTCCATCTCCCTCGTGGCTTGCTCAAACCTAAAAGCCTGACAAAACCTCTGGTCGCTCCAACTAGCTCTAAAAGCTTCCTGGTCGGCCTGCTTTGCAAAGACCCCTGGTCGGTCCGCTTTATTACTTCAGTACTCTGGTTATTCTTCCCTTCAGCGAAGACCCCTGGTCGGTCCGCCTCATTTCTTCAGCCTTCTGGTCGTTCTTTAAGCTGCTGGTCGTCTTTTCCTTCAGCGAAGGACCCTGGTCGATCGAAATCCAAAACGACCTGACAGCTAGCGACATCTGGCAGTGGCATTCTCGTTAATACCCTAAAATACCGACCAGAACCCTGAATTCAAGATTTCAGTCACTCCTTCGCCTATAAATAGCATCCTACCTCCATCATTTGAGGGGGGACTTTTCTGGAAACATGTGGAGGTGCTGCCAAATTGCTTTTTGGACTTCTTCAAGCATTCCAACAATTATTCTTCATAATCCAACAAAGATCAATGGAGCATGGAATCATGGCTTCCACAAATGATATATGATAGAGCTTAAGGTCGAAGATCCATGGCAAAAGCTTGGTAATAAGGAGATTTCCTCGCTGTCCAAGATATTTCCCTACCATTTTCAGCAATTCAAATGGAAGGATGTGTGTGAGAGAAAGTTTGGTTGAATGTATGAGTGATCTTACCTTGTAAACAACTTGTTGATAATAAAATTCTCTCTTAAGAGTGGACGTAGACCTCCTCAAAGGTCGAACCACTATAAACTCTTGTCTTCTTTCTATATTTTGATGTTTTCATGTATTAGATATGGCCTCACATAATAAAAAAGGTATTCTTACGTCTTGCCTTTGAAAAGGTGACATGCTTCCTAAGCATCTAGCCTCCGATTAGGTAACGCGTTAAGCAATACTTTGGTTGTTTTGCCAAATTTTGGTGTAAATAGCTTACGGACTTTACTTCGTTGAATGATACACTTGGCCGCATATACATGGCAACTAAGGCTACGGAGGAATATCCAAGCCCGAAACCAATAAAGGTGTCCGAAGAAGCTGCAAATTCGGGAAGGTTTTGCCGATTTCATAATCGACCAGGTCATGACATAAATGAGTGTCGGCACTTGAGGAATCTAATTGAAGAGTTGATAAGAAAGAACCCTCTTCAGGAGTACGTGAAACGTTCGTCGGATACTGAGCCTACTCAAGGGCAGCAGATTCATCCAAGTCAAGACGGAAGAACACCTGCAAATGGTTCTCGACCTGTTATCAACACAATCAGTGGTGGACCTCATCCTGCAGGAGATACCTGGGAGGATATTGTCAGGTATACAAATGAACTAGGCAGTGCTTCAAAAGAAAATGGATTTGAAGTTTGCAGTAACTCACTTCATTGGAAAATACCAAAAACATCATGGCAAGATGTGGTATTCCGAGATCGGGATTCCAGTGGAATATTGACTCCAACCATTGACCCAATGGTGATCACTATTAGCTTGGGTCCAGCAATAGTGAAGAAGGTACTGATTGATAATGGGGCATCAGTAAATGTCCTATTTTACAATACTTTCTCTAAAATGGGGTTGTCCATGGATAATGTGCGAGCAAGTAAAAATAAAATACACGGTTTCACTGGTGTACCAACTCAGCCTATTGGTGTAATCGATCTCCTCGTAGAGCTTGGTGAGGGGAAGAAGCAAGTTTCCATGATGCAGTCTTTTGGGATAATAGACTCGCTGTCAGGGTATAATGCATTTTTGGGAAGACCAGCACTAGCTGCTTTCAAGATAGCTCTTGCTCCATGGTGTTTGACGATGAAGTTCCCAATTGCAAACGGAGTGGAAGTAATCAAAGGAGATCCTCAAGAGTCAAGAGATTGCTATATGGCAGAATTGGTTGGAGCTCGCAAGTACGAAATCAAGAAGGATGTGGAGGCTCCTCTCTGCATCCATGAAGCCCCTTTATAGCAATTAATGACCTCCCCCTGTGCTGGAAAATACAACGACATGCAAGAAGATATGGATCCGCGAAAAACCACTGTAGGGGAGGAAAGGGCAGCACTAGCTGAAGCTACCGTTTCTATACAGGTCCATGATAATGATCCAGATAAGGTGGTGAAAATAGGCTCTCAGTTGGATCCTTTGCTGCAAAAGGAATTGAACCCAGCATAGGTGGTTGCTTTGTGAGAAAGGCGAGCTCCACGGACTAAAAAGGAACTCCAAAGTTTGAATGGCAAGGTAGCAGCTCTAAGCCGTCTCATTTCAAAGGCAACGGACAGGTGTATTCCTCTCTTTGATGCATTGAAAAAGGAAAGAAAGAATTTCTAGTGGACTCCTGAATGCCAGCAAGCATTTAAGGATCTTATCAAGCATATGGAATCACCTCCGATGCTGTCAAAACCGAAGGATGGAGAAAGCCTGTTCCTATATCTTGCAGTATCATCCCATGCTCTAAGCGCAGCCCTCATCAGGGAAGAAGATAAAGTTCAATGGCTGGTATACTACATCAGCAAAAGGTTTACCAGGGAAGAGATGAACTATCCGAAGATAGAAAAGCTTGCATATGCTTTGCTTGTCGCATCACAGAAGCTCAAGACTATAGACGGAGTAGAAGTCCCAAGGGCCTGGAACAGTGATCACCTCCGGCGTTACTTCAAATAACTCTTTTAGCTCATATTCCTTTATGAATATAATAGATACTTTGACATAATTAAAAGAAAAAATTTGCTGGTTCATTCCCCGATGAAAGCCTGGTGTTAGTTCATAGCATAGTCCGAAAGGACAAATTAAGCACATGGATCCATAAAGCACTCCCGTCAAAATACGGTAAGTGAGAGATGTCTCCACAAGACAAAAAAGAAGAACAAAACACCAAGGCCAACCGGCGGGAGAATCCAACGGAGTAAAGTCAAAGAAAACTCGCTAAAATTCCACCAAAGAAGTATCATTCGGGAGGATCGACCTAGGGTTATCGATTTATTACCAAGGCACCTTGATCAACTCAAATGTCCAACAAAATCCATACCCACTCCGTGGAACTAGGCAGACACAGTCTTTAACCCAAAACCTCTCCGGGGGTGCTCAGTCACATAACTTAAAGTCAGTACAAATCTGACCACGTTATTACCAAACTGAGTCTTTAACCCAAAACCTCTCCGGGGGTGCTCAGTCACATAACTTAAAGTCAGTACAAATCTGACCACGTTATTACCAAACCGAGTCTTTAACCCAAAACCTGTCTGGGGTTGCTCAGTCAAATAACTTAAAGTCAGTACAAATCTGACCACGTTATTACCAAACTGAGTCTTTAACCCAAAACCTCTCCGAGGGTGCTCAGTCACATAACTTAAAGTCAGTACAAATCTGACCACGTTATTACCAAACTGAGTCTTTAACCCAAAACCTCTCCGGGGGTGCTCAGTCAAATAACTTAAAGTCAGTACAAATCTGACCACATTATTTCCAAACTGAGTCTTTAACCCAAAACCTCTCCGGGGGTGCTCAGTCAAATAACTTAAAGTCAGTACAAATCTGACCACGTTATTACCAAACTGAGTCCTTAACCCAAGACCTCTCCGGGGGCACCCGATCGACTGCAAAGGTCAGTAAATATCTGACTAAATAACGTCACAAATTGGGTAAAAAACCTCTTCAAGAGGTGTCCACTTATTTCTCAATATCTAGCCCGCCTAAATGCAAAAAATGGGGAATTCCAAATAATACATGTAAAGTTCGTATGAAGAATAAAAAGCTCCAAATGTCACAGTGCAATGACAAACGCTTTTAAATTCTGATTACAACTTAAAGCATCTAATGCTTAAGTTCATTGCCATTATATCAGGGTTGAAACAATCCATTGGTACGGGGGCATATCATATCAGAAAGCCGAAAGTAACTATTTGATTCTTCGCTGCCAAAGGATCATTACAACCATATATAATTGAAAAATCCATAGACAATAGAATGTGTAAAGAAAGATGTGCAAGTGCGGTGGACAGACTAGAATATACGGAAAAAACGTGATAACAAGGTTAAAAGTGCAAAAACACAGAACATTGTCACATCACGTTCAAGCACAGGATCAAGTCACAGCATTGTCAAGTACAAATTATTTAGAATTCAGAACATTGCAAAGTAGTAAGCGAGGGCCGGTGCTCACATATACATCCGGTCTGGATAAAGTCTGGTAAATGCAAAACAAGCGAGTCTAAGCCACTACTTCTTCGAACCGCCAGATCTCAATGCAGGTTTGGAAGCAGAACCTCAGGGGTTGACGAGCTGGTGGTCTTCTTTTTGATAGAACATTTTCGGTTTTTCCGACCAGTGGAATAATTGACCTTTTCCCCTTGATTGTCGATCACATCATCGATTGTTTCTTCAGAATCACGGTCTTCTTCGTGGAGGTTGTGGAGGTCTCGATCAAGGTTGGCAATCACGTCAATCCTTTCTTCCTGAGAGCCTGGTTGAGAAAGAATTATGTCCGTGGAAGCATCAACAAGTGGGCCTGTATTAAATAAAGGCAAGTCAGTTTCAATGGCGTTCATCACCATGGCTGTGTATCCACCGATAGGGGGCAATGGTGAAAGTGAATTCATTGCATAATTATAATGGTCCACGAGCTTAAAATGTCCCAGAGGGGGAAAGAGACAATCTAAGTCAAGCATAACTTGGCACATGTCATCTTTACCTAAGGCGGGAGGGTTCGCACTGATTTCATAATCATTAATGTTTATTTCTCCATCTGAATCCTGTTGTCTGTCTTTAGCAGAATTTCCAGCAGCAGGGGAAGGAATCGCGATATCTACACAAGTCGAAAAGCTTGAGATGTTAACGTCATCAGTCAACCCGGTAAAAGTATTATCAACAATAGTACCTGAAGTCTTAGCTCCGGATGATTCACCATGTTGGCTCTTGAGGAAGATTCTGCCTTCAGCTAAGGCCTCTCGATCATCTTCATCCAGTAGATCAAGCTGGAGCTGGTTGTCCTCGGCCCCGTCAGATCGTTTTAATACCTCTTCCCAAACATGAGCAAGAATGATCCCATAACCCTCTCCTAAGAAACGAAGGCTCCCCCCATACATAACGCTGCAAACATAAAATTCCATGAAGGTTGCCTCGTCCGCTTCCTTAATCTTTCGGGCATTGTCCAAAGCTTCTTGCCTTTCTTTCTCCAAAGTAGAAGTTTTGACAGTTTCAACGGCAAGTTTGTCACGAAGAGATATGATTTCCGACTCACGAGCAGATGAAGTCCTTCTTTCCAGGGCTAGCTGAGCTTCAGCATCTTCTTGTGCTTTTAAGGCGTCTTCAGATTGTTTCTTCGATACGGCTTCCTTATGTTTAGCAGCTTCGAGTTCCTTATGAAGCTTTTCAATCTCGGATTCCAAATCGTTCACTTTAGAACCCCCTTCTAATGAAGAGATCTGGGTTTCCTGGGCTTTGATGACTTGAATAAGCTGGGACTTTTCATCCTCCAAGTTTTTGATGCTTTCAATTCGGTGGGTGTTGAGATTCTGAAACTCATAGCCAAGTCGATGCCACGCTGAAAAATGCTTGTCAATGGTTTTGCCGATACCATCTAGAAGATCCCTTGCTTTTGCCATATCCTCAATCATGTCCCGTTTGTCTTTGGGGCAGAGATCTACATCAAATTTTATCCCTCTCATATCCCAATCTCCAAATCTGTGAGAAAAAGGAGAACTGGAATCTCCAAGTTCCTTCTCTACGTCAAGTACTTTGCGCGGCCTTGAAATAATGGCTTGAAGCTCGGCCGGGGTTGGAAAGGGAGGTACATATCCTCGTGCACGTTTCTGAGGGATCTCCATGCTCAGATCATCTCCACCTTTTCTCTTTCCCATAGATCTCTCTTTTTCTCGCCTTGCCTCATCATCCGTTGTCCTGAGATGATCGTAAAACCATGCCCTTTGCTCTGCAGTTCGCTCATAAGAAGCATGAGAAGGAATTGGGTGATGATCATGCAATCTCTGAGGTTGAGATGTCTTGGTTGAAGGAGGGGCTGGCTTAAAGCGTTTCTTCAAGGGATGGGGAAGGTTGGAGGAAGACTGTCTGTTCTTCCGAAAATTGTCGATAAGTGAGGGCGGCCTCATTCCTACAAAAGTAACAGACTCCTTCAGCATTTGAAAAGTATGTGAGTAAAACAACATGCGAAGTAAGTAGATGAGATTACGACTACGAAAATGAGCTTAATCCTAAAAAACATGCCTAGCAAGCGTGTGTCGGGATTTGATCCTAAGTCTACCCTTGCATCCGGCACTGGCTCAGGAATTTCTTGAGGATTGGAATCGGGCTGAACGTTGGGGGCTGTGGAACCTAAGGTAGGAGTTTTGTCCTTATTGAGATATTGCACGATATCTAAGTCAGGAAGTTCACCAAAGGTACCCGTGGAATCTCCATCTTGGGCATTGGGAATAGATGAATCCATAAGAACATCTTCAATGATCTATTCGTTATCTAAAGTCGTTTCCTCTACCTCAAGCTGTTTACCCTCCCGCTGTACAATTTCCTCTCCGGTGTTTAAAGGAGGCGGGGTTTCTGCAATTTTCTCCGGGATTGCCAAAGTGTCAACCTGTTTTTCAAAGGTGTGTTCATGTTTTTCAGGGGTGCTCACAGGTTTTTTTCTTCCACTACCAGATTGTGTACACTTCTTCAAGTATTTCTTGGCTGTTTTCTTCACCGTCAAAGTACGGGAGGGGGGAAGCATGTTGTATTGTCGAAGGAATTCGATGGAAAGCAAAAACTGCCTACTTCTTTCAGTTTCACTAACGGATAGTAGTGATTCCAGAAGAGATTCGTTAATATCTGTCTCTTGGTCAGAAGGAGCTTCTGTAAAAAAAAAAAAAAGAGTCAGTAAATGATCGTAAGAGGTAAAACGAAATCTTTGTGGATGTTTACCTCCTTCGGCCCATCAGCCAAGAAAGTTGTCAGGGCACCGCACATAGAAAAATTGATCGGGAAATCCTTTGATACTCTCGAACAAGCCGGTTATGACCCTAGATTTCCTACTTTCCATGAAGAAAAAGGAAGGACGGTCCTTCTTCCGCTTCTTAAAAGAGTATAAGGAACATATATCTTTGAAAGTTGGTTCGTGTTTTATAATTCTCATGAACAACACATATAAACTCATAAGGATAAAATAGCCATTAGGGTGTAACTGATAAGGAGCAATGGCCAAGTTTTTCAGGACCATTTCTATGTAAGGGTTGAAAGGAGGGATCGCTCCACTCTGGAGCATCCCCTTATTAACTGTAACATAGCCAATGGGAGGGTGATCAGACAAACCATCTTTTCAAGGGAACTAAACTTCGTCTTCAGAAAGGTTGTGTTGCTTGCTCAATTTATGATACATCTCAACTTCAAGCGTCGACAAGCAGCTATCGACTGGTGTATGAGTAAGGAGTCGAGGCCTTGGAAAGTATTGATTAACATTCGTCTCAGTAATAGTGGTAGAAGAGGTCTCAGTGTTCTGGTCAGGAGTTCCTGCTCCACTGGCTAATGAAGTTCCTTCAGCATTCTTGCGAGCTTTTTGCCTGGTCATCATTTCTACACAAACAAGTATGTTTGAAGAACAAACTACAGGAATATTAATTAAGTTCAAGCAGGGTCGGCCTTGGCAAGCTAAGGATCGATCGCTCTAAAACCAGTCAAGCCCCGGTCGCTCAAAACTGGTAAAGCATCCGGTCGCTTTAAACCAGTCAAGCCCCGGTCGCTCAAAACTGGTGAAGTCCCGGGTCGCTCTAAAACTAGGAAAAATCTGGTCGTACTAAAATGAGTAAAAGCTCCGATCGCCCAAAGATAACCCCTATTTGGTCGGTAAAAACACCCTTGGGCTGGTCGTTTTATGATTAATTTACAAGCAATCACAACCTGGTCGGTCAAGATTCAAATCTATCTGTGTCAGTCCTATCAGGTAAAGCTGATTCAATCTCGAGCGAGCTTGTTCTTGGGTGCACTACAGGTTGGTCAAGCAAAATAAAGCCGAGCTGGTCGGTCTATACACTGATTAATCTATTTAAACTAGTCGGTTAAACCAAATTGGCTAGAAGGATTATGTAAAGCAGTATCAGATCGACCCAACCCAGTTATTCAAAAAAAATCGACCAGACTGATCATACATTTAAAAGTAAGCATGATTATTCTATACAAACATCGTGAAATGATAAATTAAGCAGAAAATTATGCATGTGTCAGCCATTCAAACATATACACAAACATATTTTTTTCATCATCGCAACAAAGAAAAATTACAAGGATCCTCATCTCGAAATCATGATCCACAAACTCAAGTTGAATGCTACATTACTGTCAAACATTTCAGTACACCAAGGGTTTCAGACTCAAGGATTCTACCACAAATCACAATTATACATCAAATCCGATTCGAGCATAGCTCAACCCAAGGCGAGATCCATTCAAATCCAAAGCAATGATGACAGTTACAGCTAAATTAACATCAAATGAAGATTCATACCTGCAATTAGATCAACTAACTGGCAGAGCTTAGATCGGACTTCCAGAGCTGACTGAAAACTCGAATTCGGAGAGATCGATGTCGGACCAGCGTTGAAGATCGATTCGAAGAGAAGCGCGACCGGAGATTAGATTGATTTGAAGGATTGGATTGAATTAAAAGCTTGAATCGAAGAAGCAAGGCGGAGTTGACAAACTATCTTTAATGGAGCGCCGTCGCCATTAAAGTTGCTCGGAGAAGGTTGGAAACGAATGGGGAAGAGCAAGAGACAGAAGTGCTTAAATATAGGGGTTACGCCAACAGGCCGACCCAGTCCATCCTGAAATAACCAACCCAACGGAAATCCAGTACACATAAAAACCGACCCCTGCGAATAAAGTTTGAAACCGATCCCTAGTTAAAATTCGATTAATACAATCCATCAACGTATCGGGTAATATTTCGAAGTCCATAATTTTTTCATACAAAATATTATGAAACTCCGAGGGGAAAAATGTTATCCACTAAGATCGATATGTATAACTGATGGGTTATTGACGAACTTATACGGGTCGGTTCAGTAACGATTAAGAAGGGGTCAGTTCTCATAGAGCTCCTAATCGGTCAGAGTCCTTCAGATCATTTCTTCAAGAAGGGTCGGTTGTAATAGACGAAGTCCCTGGTCGTCCTTTTTCCCTTAAAAGCCCTGGTCGTCCTTTTCCTCACAAATTCCAGGTCGTTTTTCTCCCAAGGTCGATCCCATATTTCAGAAGCCAATTCTGTTATGTTCACAGACGTCTGGTCGGTCCGCATTTCCAGAAGACAGCTCTATTCTTGCTTCTCCTGCTCTGGTCGGTCCGCTTTTTAGTTTCAACTTCCTTGTCGTTCGTTTGCATATGGTCGGTCCGCTCCGCATCTAAGCCTCCTGGTCGTCTTTCCCTTCAACGAGGGCTCCTGGTCGGTCAAAACAGTATAAAACAGCTTGACAGCTGGTGACAACTGGCAGTGGCATTCTTGTAAATACCCAAAAATACCGACCGGAACCCTGAATACAAGATTTCAGCCACTCCTCCGCCTATAAATAGCACCCTACCTCCATCATTTTGAGGGGGACTTTTCTGGAAACACGTGGAGGTGCTACCAAATTGCTTTTTGGACTTCTTCAAGCATTCCAACATCTATTTTTCATAATCCAACAAAGATCAATGGAGCATGGAATCATGGCTTCCACAAATGATATATGATAGAGCTTAAGGTCGAAGATCCATGGCAAAAGCTTGGTAATAAGGATATTTCCTCGCTGTCCAAGATATTTCTCTATCATTTTCAGCAATTCAAATGGAAGGATGTGTGTGAGAGAAAGTTTGGTTGAATGTATGAGTGTTCTTACCTTGTAAACAACTTGTTGATAATAAAATTCTCTCTTAAGAGTGGACGTAGACCTCCTCAAAGGTCGAACCACTATAAACTCTTGTCTTCTTTCTATATTTTGATGTTTTCATGTATTAGATATGGCCTCACATAATAAAAAAGGTATTCTTACGTCTTGCCTTTGAAAAGGTGACATGCTTCCTAAGCATCTCACCTCCGATTAGGTAACGCGTTAAGCAATACTTTGGTTGTTTTGCCAAATTTTGGTGTAAACAACTTTGAAGATTAATCTGGAATATAAATGATCCTGCTTGACCTTGACTTTGGATATGAAGAATCAACGTTGAGCTCTTCTTTTAATCTACTGAAATTTGGTCCTGAGAGGGGTTTTGTAAGTATGTCTGCTTTTTGATGAAACGACGGTATATACCCTACTCTCAATTTTCCTTGTATAACCTGTTCTCTGATAAAATACATGTCGAGCTCTATGTGCTTTGTTTTTGAATGAAGAATAGGATTTGAAGTTAGTGAGATTGCACTAATGTTATCACACCATATCACTAGTTTCTTGCTTAATTTGATTTTAAGTTCTTCCAGTATGGATTTGATCCATAAAACTTCAGCTGCAGCACTAGCAACACATCTGAATTCTGCTTCTGTGCTAGACCTAGAAACTGTACTTTGTTTTCTTGCACTCCATGATACAGGGTTTTTTCCTAGGTATATACAATAACCTGATGTTGATTTTCTATCATCCAAGTCTGTTCCCCGGTCAGCATCAGCATATGCATTGATATTTAGCGAATTGCTAGCTTTAAATATAAGTCCATGATCAATTGTTCCTTTTAGATACCTTAAAATTCTTTTAACAGCCTTCCAATGTGTATCTAAAGGATTCTGCATATATCGACTTGCTTTGTTCACACTATAAGATATGTTTGGTCTTGTTATAATAACATACTGTAGTGCTCCAATAATACTTTTGTAAAACCTTGCATCTTGAATTGCCTCACCCTTATGTTTTGAAATCTGATTACTTGTGATCATTGGAGTTGAGAGTGAATTGGCTTTGTCCATTTTTGCTTTTTGAAGTATTTCAGAAATATACTTCCTCTGACTAAGATGAATTTCTGACTGACTTGTTTTCTTAACTTCAATGCCAAGAAAATAATTTAAATTTCCTAAATCTGTGATTGAGAATTCTGCATTTAATCTTCCTATAATGAACTCAATTTCTGAACTGCTACTACCTGTAACAATAAGGTCATCAACATAAATAAGAATATAAGTAGTATCAGTGTCAGTAAATTTTGTAAATATTGAGTTATCAGATTTTGTAGGCTTGTAGTTATAGTTGACAAGTGTTGATTTTAACTTGTCAAACCAAACTCTAGGTGCCTGTTTCAACCCATAAATTGCTTTGTTGAGTTTGCACACCAATTTTGTGTTACTCTTATCATAGAATCCTTCAGGTTGTTGCATGAACACTTCTTCCTGCAAAATACCATTAAGAAATGCATTATTAACATCCAATTGTCTAATGTTCCAGTTTCTACTCAAGGCAATGGTTAAAATTATTCTAATAGATGAAGGTTTCACAATAGGTGAAAATGTCTCAGAAAAATCAAACCCATACTGTTATAAATATCCTTTTGCAACTAAAGTTGCCTTGTACTTAGAAATTGAAACATCAGAATTTCTTTTTAATTTGTAAATCCATTTACACCCAATTATATTTTTATTATCTGGTTTTTCAACCAATGACCAGGTTCCTTTCTTAATTAAAGCATCATATTCTTCTTGCATAGCTTGTTTCCAATTTTCAGATTGAGATGCTTCATAGAAAGTAACTGGTTCATCCTGCATAACAACAGTATTAATATTTTTGGGTTTAAAAATACCATATTTAGCTCTTGTCAACATAGGATGCTTGTTTGCATTATCACCAACTGTTGTGCCTTGATTTACATTTTCTGATGAATCTGCAATAGGTGTTTGATCACCTCTTGTATCACTAGTAGCTTGTCCTGACTGATTCTGAATATCAACAATGTCATCAACTCTTTGCTCTTGACCTGGCCTTCTAATAGGCACTGTGAGTTGAGGGCTAGTGATGATGTCTTTCATGATTTGTTGAGGTGGCACCATCATTTGTATTTCTTCAGGAATATCAGGTATAACAATTCTTGGATTTACTACTTTTTCAGTAGTTTTTATTTTTTCAGTACTGAAAGGAAATACCTTTTCATTGAATTTTACATGCCTGGATATATATATTCTGCCTGTACTGTCTAAGCATTTATACCCCTTTTGATTATTACAATATCCAGGAAAAGTACATGAGGTTGACCTGAAGCTAAACTTGTGAGTATTATATGGTCTTAAACAAGGGAAACATTGACATCCAAACACTTTTAAATGTTCATAGTCTGGTTTGACTTTAAATAAAACTTCTTGTGGACTTTTTAAATTTAAAACCTTAGTTGGTAATAAATTAATCAAGTGAACAGCAGTAATATTACAAGCCTCAGATTTTGATTTTAACATATAAATCCAGGTGAATCTAGAATATGCATCAATGAAAGATATGTAATACTTATACCCATAGTCAGAACTGATAGATGCTGGACCCCATAAATCAGTGGCAACAAGTTCAAGTGGTCTAGAATAAGTTGTGTGTGAGTATGGAAATGCAAGTTTATGACTCTTTCCCATTTGACAAGATGAACATACATATCAATCTGGAATTTTATCAACAGAAATATTATTATTGATCAATTCTTCTTTTATAATTTTGCTACTTGGATGTCCTAACTTGCAATGCCACAGATCAAACTTACTAGAAAACTCAGAATCATTAACATATGTCAACATGCAGTTTTTCTTATAACAAACTGAATTTTTATGATTCAAATCAAATCTGTACAATCCATCACATTTATTACCCTGCAAAATGATTTCATGAGTTAGTATATCCTTGACAATGCAAGTATTTGGATAAAATTCAAAGTAAACATTATTGTCTTTAGCAAATTGGGAAACACTCGTTAAGTTCTTCTTAATAGAAGGGACCCTTAGAAGATTTTTTAGGATTAATTCATTAGGTCCTTATAAACATGCATTTCCAGTGTGTGATATATATGCAAATTTACCATTACCTACAGATAAGTTTGGCATACCTTTGTATTCCTTGTTACCCAAATTTAAATTGGCCAAATTATTTGTGACATGATTTGTAGCCCCTGAGTCTGGATACCAGCAATCATCATTGGCATCATCTGTTGAGATTGAATCTGTGTTTAATACTTCTGGTTGACTTTTGCCTCCATCTTTTTGCACATTGACCAAATTTACACTACTTTTGTTGCCTTGTTGAGAGGGGTTGTAATTAGAATTATATCTAAAATAACATTTATCAGCAGTGTGACCAAATTTTCCACAAATTTGACATTTAACTCTGTTTGTGTTATTGCCACTTCTACCACCTCTTCTGCCTCCTCTATTTGTATATCCACCCCTTTGATTATTATTAAATTGACCTCTTGAACCTTGACTTCTTTCTTGTTGTTTCCCTTTGTTATAAGTATAGTTCACAGCCATGTCAGGATTTAAAATTTTGTTGTGTTCTATCCTTCCTTCATGTGAAAGAATAGTAGAATACACAAACTGTAAAGAGGGAGTAGGATCCATAGTTGATATGATTGCAACAACAGCTTCATATTCATGATCTAGTCCACTGATTATATACAACACATGTTCTGGATCTGAGACTCTATGACCTGCAGAAGCCAACTGATCACACAGATTCTTGACTTTAAGTAAGTACTCATTCATACTCGTTTCATTCTTTCTCATAGTTTGCAACTGTCTTCTTTAATGCATTATCCTAGCAGAAGATTGAGAGGTAAAATTCCTCTCAATTGTTGACCATACTTCTTGGGCTGTTTAACATCCGATTAATTGAGGTAGAATATTAGAACTTATGGATGACATTATCCAAGCACATACAAGACTTTCTTGTCTCTGATGAACTGTATATTCTGGATTTGGAACAAGTTAATTATCTTTGTCTCGAATAAACTTTTGTGGAATCATCTTTGTACCAAGTATGTAATCTTCTAATCCATAACCTCTAACTGCAGTCTCTATTTGCAGTTTCCATCGCAAGAAGTTTGTTTCATCAAGATGAACAGAAACAATCTGACTTTGTGGTTTAATAATGGTCTTCATCAGATCATTAATTGGATCACTGGATGAGGACCAGTTGAACTTCTGGTAACAGATCCAACTGGTGTTAAATCTCCTTCACCTGTCTTGCTAATCAAAATACAGAGACCCTAAATTTGAAGAGAGAATTTTAAGGCAGAAATCCTTGAATTGAGACTTAGAGAGAATTTCAGGTGAAAATACGATGTTATCAAGAAACTCAGATGATGAATTCCTAACAGAGTAGAGGTAAAAGAATCTGATGAATTCCTAACAAAATAGAGGTAAAGGAATCTAATGAGTTTCTCTTGACTGCACTATTCTTCAACTGCTTTTTCTTGAATTTCTTGATTAGTTTTCTGATTTGATTTTGAATTTTCTCTTCAACACAAGCTGTTTTCTTGTAAACTGCTGCAGCCAGAGTGATGTTCTAGGCGTGGCATAGTTTATCAGAGACGGCAACAACTTTCAGATGAAAAGATCTTCGATATTGGATGAAAGATGTCCAAGTGATGAAGCTTTTCTGATGGACAAAGCAATCTGATCAATCTTGAAACAGGTTGATCAGAGTTTTCAGGATCAAATGCTGTTAAGCAAATCTTTGCTCTGATACCAAGTTGAATTTTATGAAACAATTGAAAAGAGAATTTTATTACAATATGAAATGTTTTAATAATGAGTCGAATTGCTGTTACATAGCCTATGATATGATATATATACAAAACAGATATCCATGATGATAGAAAGAAAAAAAAGGGAAAAACGCTGAGGCCTTATATCAGAAGCAGGGAAGCTATTTCATGTAATACCCAATATTATTGTATCGGGTATTTCATTTACTCTAACTGTATGCAAGCTATCTAGGTAGCTTTGGTTACATAAAAAACGAAAATTCCTGCTATGCTCTGTGCAGATATATATTTAAAGATATAACTGCAGAAGTAATTCCTACTATGTTCCAACTTTAGCATAGTAAAAAAAATTACAATTAATTCTGTATTCCTACCATTTTATTTCCCTTACAACATCCATAAAAAATCTAGTTTTAATAAAGCAAAAGCAATTCTGCATTTTTGGTTGTAAAAACGTTGAGTCATCGGTTGAAGAATAAAAATTAAACAAAATATGTGAACCATTGCATGTTGATTGGACTACCGGCTGTCGTGCATAACTAATCATGGCACAGGAATGAGGAAACACATTATCTTCAGGACTGTCGCTAGTTCCATCAGTGGCGGAGCCAGGTTTCTATTTCAGCTAGGGCCAAAAAAAAAAAAAATTGTCCCACATCTCTAAAATTGTTTAAGTTATCATACATATATATATATATATATATGTATATATAAACAAATGCAAATGTTTGTTGAAATGGATGTTGGCTTGGGTGTTTGGACGGAAATATGGAAGGTTTTGGGCCACTTTAAGCTTGCCCTACCATGTGGTAGGGCGAGATGCTGAAATTTAGCTAGGGCAGGGTGCTGAAATATGGTTTTTCTTGCCAGGTTTTTGAATTTACAGGTGGGGCGGTGGCCATACCTCGCTTGTATGTGCATCCGCCCCTGAGTGCCATGTACTTCTTTCGCGCATTTAAGTAAAATTGTATGCAATAAATATTTCTCTGTGCATAGAATGTCGTCCATGTTTTTGATAAATTAAACCAAGAATGCGTCAAATAATTACGAAAGTAAGGTAATACACAGAGGGCATTAAGTAGTACAATGGATATAGTACACAAGTATGTTTGACTTAATATTTCAATTAATAGTTGATGTGGCATGATACAGATAATAGGGTTTTACGTAAGCTACCCTACAAATCTTGTTTGAATATTTTTTTTTTCAATATTAGCTTCAATATTTATCTTTTATGAACATGCCATCATTGTATAAAGCGTAAGAAAATAACATCTTGGGACATGATTGCTTAGTAGTTGTCAAAAACATTATTCGTAAACAGTAATAAGTTAAAAAGAAGGAAAAATGCACTCATATCTAGTAGATGAGATAGTGTTTGGTACAATTTAACGTTATCAACAGTAAATTTTAGGCTACGTTTGTTTTCCTTAATTTGTTCTGAATCTGACTTTTGATTAATTAATCAGAACTTTGTATGTTGTTTGTTTTTTTGTTAATGTTCTGAATAAATTAAGCATTCAGAACTTTTTTCTTTCTTATTTCTAGTTCTGAATGCTGAATATATTAATTTTGTTCTGAATGCTTAACCAAACAAACAATTATGTGATTATTCAGAATTCAGCAACCAGATTTAAGAATTCAGCAATCAGAATTCAGATCTTACATTTTAAACAAACAGAGCCTTAATATGACAAGTTAATGGTATTATAATCCTCAGTGGACATCAAAAAGAAATCATCTAATAATGTTCACATTGAAGTGTACATACCCATCAGTTTCTAGTACTTAGTTCGTCTTTGAGACGGGGTAATGTACTTTAGATGACCGATGTTGATAACATAAGTATTAACCTTCATCAGTTTATGGTAGTATACACAAGGATGTATACTCCAAACTTTTTCTTGACTTGAATGTAGTTAAATTTTACACCTAGTAGTCACCAAGTCACAATTTCTGTAGTTAAATTTCATGTAGGTTTATACTACCAAAAAATAACATAATTGAAACCAATACTAATTTTTAGTAATATTCATGTTAGAGGATTCCCTTTCAGGTATTGTTAAATCAAAGAATAAAAATAACAGAAAGCATACCATTGTCATTTTGGCTACATGAGAAATCAGAATTTCTCATGTATTGTTAGTCTAATTGCAACGTTGAATGGCCATCTTTCAGTGATAGGAGCAATTAGTCTACAAATCGGTTGCAAATGGGGAACACAAGTTATTTTTCAGAAAACATACAATGGTTCTCATGTGTAATAGAAGTAGGAATATGAGAATACCCATCCTTTTGTATCAATAAATTAATAAACAATATAGTAGAGGGCATCCATCAAAGTTGTTTGAAACATCATGTTATCAACATGAGGAGTTACTGACTGAGAATACAGAATTTCAGAATTCTTCCGGATATGTAAGAGCACTTTAAGCCTTTGAAGCAAAAAATGGAGTCAAATAATTTTTGATACAGGAAGCATTGTAAATAAGTTAGACCATTTTGGATGCTGTAACAGTAAATTACAAAAATTTCTCCATGTATTTTCTGAGGATACATTTGCAAAGAACTCATTAATGACAACATTTAATGGTAGCAAAAAGTAAACAAACAAAACATCTTAGAAGAAACTAATGAGTTAAACATGATGAAACAATTATATAATTGAAATGAAAAGGTATTAATGCCATCTTATAAAAGGTAAACAGAAGCGAAAAAAGCAAATGACATAGGAATATAATGCTGATGTTATAAATAGTAATTAACATATCAGACTCAAAGAACTTTTAGATAACTATGAATATTTTAATTCAGAAAATTCTCATGGCATCACGTTATGAATTATGAATATACACAGAAATTGCACAAATTTGAGTTCTTGCAATTAGTTGCATCTAATAAGTTTGAATTGTATCGAAATATCAACCTCTTCAGCATCAAATCCTTCAGGGACTAAAATGAATATCGAAATTATCACAATGAACATAGTAAAATAAGCAAGCAAATTCTGTAATTCTGATAATATTGAAGAAGTATGGATACCATTTGCCATTTTACCTTTAGGGATTCAAATGAATAAAATCCAATTATTTTGTAAAACGCCTGCAAATAGTTAAACTCAATGTCGAATGGATTACAAGGTAAATTCATAATAGCATATTCCTATAATCAAAGTACCAATTAAACCAAACAAATTAAAGAAAAATTGAGAAAATCGATACCTTGAAAAAGGGGGATACGATTTTCCATTACAGTTGAAAAGGTATGAAGTTTGAGAGGAAAAATGTTGAACAATTTTGATGATTCCGTCATTGATTAGGATAGATACAACATAGATTTGCGAATTACTGAATCGAGGATGGTCGACTTGAAGATGCTGAGTGAAACGATTTACCGGTGTATACACCGAATAAAAGATTTTCGACTTATGGGATGCTAGATTGAATGTCGATTTACTGGTGTTCCTGGAGTTTCTAAAGTGAATAGAATATTTTAGGGTTTTGAGGAGATGCTCGTGGAAGTGATAGAGATGAGAAAATTTTCATTTTCGCAGCCTTTTGTTTTCACTATGTTACACACTGGTTTTTGCTCTGGCCTTCCTAGTATGCAGCACTAATATAGCGGAATATATTCGTAAATAGGACACTTTATACGTTATTTTCTTTATTTTATTTATATAGCATAATTTATTTGTTATTTTCTTTTCTTTGATTATTTTTTATAGCTCTTTAATATAAGGCTATCATATAAAGCAATGCATGTCATATTCTTTTGTAGTGTAAATAGTGTAGCTCCCATGACTCATGACGCTGAAGACATAAAATCTGAATAAAGTGGCATCGGCGTCCACATTAGCTATTTTACGGGCGGTCGCAGCCTTAAATCTATCCTCTTCAAGAAGTTCATTCCTAGTATTTACCACAAAAAGAGCCATACTCTGAGAAGTAATCTTCTCATGAAGGGAAACATTCTCTTGCTGATAAGTTGTAGAAGCAATCTTGTCCACAGCTAATTGAGACTTAGCTAGTTGTTGGGAAGATTAAGCCTCTCAGATTTGTGCTGTTAGCGTATTCTCCCTCTATTTTGCGGCGGCAAGCTCTTCTTTGAGCCTCTTATTTTCAACCTCTAAACCCACCAGCTCCGTATTTCTTTGCATGAGAGATGCAATAGTATTTTCCTGGGACTCAATGACCTTGATCAACTCAACTTTGTCATTCTCTAACATGGCAATTCGATCAAGGTTGTGTCTATTAGGTCTCTGGAGATCGTTACCAAATGTGTTACATAAGCCCAGTTGTTTCTCAGCATGGCCTCTGACTGCATCTAACTATGTCTCAAGCTAAACCTTCGCGGTATCAAACTGTGTATGCATGCGACTTTGTACGGTGTCCATTTCATTAAGTAAGATCCGTTTGTTAGATAGATATATATCTAGGTCCAAGTACATCCCCTTAAACACCAACCCTTGAATCGTTCAGAAAGTGCAAAGTTGGATGGTCTAGGTACATAACGTGGTCTACGTATAATCGCCTGAATATTAGCTGAAGATGGAGTGACGGATGGAGAAGCCAGAAACAAGTGATCAGAAGTAGTTTGAATATCTAGTACTGGAAGTTTATCCAACTTAAGACGCTTCTAAGAATCATCCCTTCCTTAACCATCCCTATCACTCTACTTTTCTCCTCTCTATTTTTGGCTTTCCTCTTTTTCCTTCTCTTTTGCATCAAACCTATCTTGGTGATTGTGTCTCCAACGCCTTTGTTCATCAATCAATTCATAATCATGTGTCTGCTGGGATTGATGATAAGGTTGCGGATGATGAGAATGCCAAGGTTGTTAAGGATGTTGTGAGTGTTGTGAAGGACAAGGCTTAAGGAGGTGCTTTGGATTGTACTGACTTGTTTTCTGCTTAAAGATCTTCCTAAATTGATGATCCATCTCAAAACCTGAAACAAGGCAAAGCATAATTTAAGTACTTAAATTTGAAAGTACTGGAGCAAAGTATAAAGCTTATACAACGCATCGGAAATTTATAGCACAAGTAAAATATTTGCTAATGTGCATCTAGTAACGAACCAATCTTAAGTGGTGAATCTAAGTCAACCGCTATCTCCGCGAGCGTTTTCCCAAATGGAGGAGTTTGATCTGTAAATATCTCAGTTCCAATTTTTGTAATCAAAGTTGTCGGATCCGAGGTCATAGTGTCACCCTGGATAAGATCCTTGGCTAAGCTCAGGTTCTTATAATTATCAGTGGAGCTATCCTCATGGGTATCTTGAATAATGGGATTCTCGTCAACCTTCTCAGCATCCACATTATCCCTAGGGGTCACTACAACCTCTACAGACTGCTCAATCTCCTTCATCAGGTCTGAGGCAGTATCATCCCCCTCAACTTGCTCGGTTTCCTTTATAAGACTTTTGCCTTCATGGTTTTTAAATTCTTCTTCCTCAATCAAAGGCATTGGACACTTTGAAGGCGTCTTTCTATCACTAGTGGAGCACGAGCATTTCTTTCGAGAGGCTTTCTTAGTGCTCGAGCCACCAGATGTGGAGGATAAAACAGAAGTTTGGTCTAATACGAGAGTGCGGGAAGGATCAAGCAAATGGTATTGACGAAGAAATTCCTCTGTAATTAAAAATTTCCAGCTCCTCTGTTCCTCGACAACAACCTTCAAAAAATCAAACAGATCCTGATCAACAGCAGCATTTAGGTCAGAGCGTGGAATTTCTGTAAAACAGAGAAAGGATTTAAAACCTATGGCTTAAACGGAAAAGGAAATAAAGGAACTTGGAGAAATAGATGTTCACCTCCTTCCATCCACCTGCCATAAAAACTAACAGGACACCGGACATAGTAGCACTGATCTACGATTCCCTTATCACTTTCTAATAAGTCAGTTATAACTTTGCAATTCTGGATTCCTTCGACAAAGATAATTGATGTATGTTCCTTTCTCCTATTGAAAGCATATAAGGAACAAATCTCCTGGAAAGTGGGTGTGTGTTGATTTGTTGTAACAACCCGAAAATCTGGGCCAGTTTAAAATTTTTATTTTGGCAATTTTGGCGAATTTTGATTATTTAAAATGAATTATTTTAAATAATAACGACGAGAAATTTATTTGAATAGAATTCGAATGCATATATTTATATAGCTCGACATTGGAATATAAATATTTATTTTAAATTATAAAAGGAATTGAAAATGGTGCGGTAGTTCGATAATTCGATTTCAAAATTCAAATGAATGTACCGGGTGCAAAATAAACCAGATTTTAGCGAAACAAAAAATAATGGAATCTAATTGAGAATATTTTTCCAACGAATCCAGAAAATTAAAATTTCATAGCGGGAATCAAAAGATATGTCCAGTTGAAATTTCAAAATAGTCGCTATTGAATTCGGGCCATTGAAAATAGCCATTTTGCAAACGACCTCGGATATCGACGAAACCACTTTTGTTGGGTCCGCAATGTCAAATTATTTCTAGATTCCAAATTTCATAATTTTTCGAATCAATATGTGAGCGTGGCAAAGGAAAACGCATTTGACCAGTTTTAGCTGATTTTAATCGACTGGAAAATGGCCATTTTTCAAACGGTCTCAGAATTCGACGAAACTAGTTTTGTTAGGACCGTATCGTCAATACGAAGCTAGAAAATATTTTTCGGGAATTTTTCTAGTTAGTATGTGGCCCCGGTAATTTGAAATGTACGTTTAAAATTCAATATATAGAGTTATTTGTTGATTTTGACGAAAACTGATCAAAACAATCGAATTAGCTTACGATACATATCTCATTGTGTTTGGAATAGGGGTAATTAGTTAGGGATGACAGTCGTTGGGTTTGATTTCGTGTTTGGATGAAAAGTCAACAGCTTGGGAAATAAATAATAAAATAATTAATTTAATATATGTACTTAACCCCTCCTTCTCATTTCCATCGTTCCAACAGAACCCGACCCTCCCCCTTTCCTCAAAATCCATTCGCACCTCCTAGCCCTTGCCACCATCGCCGTCGCCCCCCTTCCTCCACCGTCGTCCGGCCAACCAGCGCCTCCCCCTTCCTCTTCCCCTCTCTCTCCTCTCTCCCTTCCTCTAATTAAAACCCACGTGCCCCAAATCTGTACCTCGTCGCCCCTCCCCTTGCGAGCTGCACCAGATTGGACGGCGAAGGGGAAGCTCGTGACGGCGGTTCATGTGCCAGGTGCGGATCAGTGTCTCGACGATCGTGGCGGCGGCTATGGCCAACCCTAGTGGCCGACGTCGTTCCAGGCAGTGATGAACAGAGATGCAGTGAGTTTTTTTTATAGTTTATTTAATTTAATAACCAAATAAATTTCAGTTTCAAAATAAAATAACAATGATTTCCTTTTCAGTTTTTACATACAGATAACATTGCTTATTAATAGGTTTTTTTTTATGTATATAACTGTAAAACAAAGAATTGATTTTAAAAATATATAATAGACTTTATTTTTAAAAAAGTAAAATATCATTGTTTTTGAAATAAATTAAATCATTGTTAATAAAAATATGATTCTTATATGGAAGTTAGAGAAGGAAAAAGATGATTTTTATATGGAAGTCAGAGAAGGAAAAATATAATCTTTATATGGAATGTTAGAGAAGAAAAATATAATTTTTATATGAAAAGTCAGAGAAGAAAAATATGATCTTTATATTAGTAGAGTATTAAAAATATGATCTTTATATTAGTAGAGTATTAAAAATATGATCTTTATATTAGTAGAGTATTAAAAATATGATCTTTATATAAAGTAGAGAATAAAAATTCGATTTTTATATATTGAATAGTGAAGTAAAAATTCGATTTTTATATTAGAATAGCAAAGTAAAAATTCGATTTTTATATTAGAATAGCAAAGTAAAAATTCGATTTTTATATATTGAATAGCGAAGTAAAAATTTGATTTTTATATAATGAATAGCGAAGTAAAAATTCGATTTTTATATATAGAATAGCAAAGTAAAAATTCGATTTTTATATTAGAATAGCGAAGTAAAAATTCAATTTTTATATCTTGAATAGCGAAATAAAATTCGATTTCTATATATATAATAGCAAAGTAAAAATTCGATTTTTATATTAGAGTAGCGAAGTAAAATTCGATTTTTATATTAGAGTAGCGAAGTAAAATTTCGATTTTTATAAATTGAATAGCGAAGTAAAAAAATTTGATTTTTATATATTGAATAGCGAAGTAAAAATTCGATTTTTATATATGTAATAGCAAAGTAAAAATTCGATTTTTATATTAGAATAGCGAAGTAAAAATTCGATTTTTATATATTGAATAGCGAAGTAAAAATTCAATTTTTATATATGTAGTGACTACGGGCAGTGAAATTGACAAAGGGCGAGCACGACGAAGATTTCTACCCATGAAGAGTTGTGGCGTTTGGATTAGCTAGTCGGTAAGAACTCCTCACCTTTATTTTATTTTGTTTCTAGTTAAAATATATACTAGGATGCAGACGGTGTTAAGTAGCACCCGACACCCATCGTCCACAGACCATGGACGGCTTGTATGCTTGTTTGTTTGATTTTGATGTGTAGTTGATTGTGTGATGTGATGTGAAATGAAATAAAACATTTATATAGTTGAAATAAAATATTTTATAGTGAAAAATATTTTATAGTTAAAAATAGAATTTTAACATGTATATGAAATGAAATAAAAATAAACAAATCGGATGATTTATTTATATACACACATTTGACTGATATTGATTGGGACGATAAATTTTACACATCGCCCAACTGCACAAATAAAATCTGTGTTTGATTGTTTGAAACCCCACATGGGTATTGGGATGATATTTGATGTACACTAATCCCGATTGTTTAGTTGTATGTCGATCGATTGATTGACAGACTGTTATGAGCGTTAAATATTTATATTCGATGTTTGTACAGTGTAGAATGCACTTTGGATGATGGTTGATTATTCATCGTTGTTATTGTATACATGTGTTGTAGAAAATCCATAAAATTAACATTTTATGGTAATTGATTGGGCCTCATTCAATATTTGAAATAGAAATATTTGAAATAGAAATAT
Organism: Allium sativum; assembly: GCA_030737875.1. Classification (NCBI taxonomy): domain Eukaryota; kingdom Viridiplantae; phylum Streptophyta; class Magnoliopsida; order Asparagales; family Amaryllidaceae; genus Allium; species Allium sativum. The sequence goes on along the minus strand of CM060918.1, from coordinate 836,137,414 downwards.
TTGAAAAAAAGAAATATTTGAAATAGAAATATTTGAAATAGAATATTTGAAAATAGAAATATATGAAGCCGTCTTGATTAGATTGACGCCATTTTGATGTGAACGATATTTATATCGATTTTATTCATTTTATAATGAATATCGAAAGTGATTTCAAAATCTGATATTTCGAAAAGAATTGAAATTCGAATTAAATTGAATAGAAACGAATTCGAATTTAAATTGAATAGAAATGAATTCGAATTGAAATTGAATAGAAATGAATTCGAATTGAAATTGAATATAAATTAATTCGAGTTGAAATAGAATATAAATGAATTCGAATTGAAATTGAATATAAACGAATTCGAATTGAAATTGAATTGAATTGAAAACGAACTAAAATTGAATTAGAAATCAATTTGAATTGAAATCATTTTGAAAACGAATTTAAAATGGATTATAAAAATACGTTTTTAAAGGGAAATCGACGAAGTATATATATTATATATAATATAATGGCCTGAATAGAACGCGCCGCGCTGCGGTAGTTCGTGAATTTCGACCATTGACTTCAAATGGATATTGTGGGAGATCCGACCGTCGGATACTCCTAAAATTGGAACCGTTGGGCTCGTATCGAAAAGAGCTTTCTAACGAATATTAGAAATTTGAAATTTAACGGTTGGATTTGGAATTATGTGTAAATCAAATTTGGAAAAGGTCGCTGTAAGTGCAGTTCGATGACCGTTGATGGAAATCGACTGTATGGGCCTTGATAAAATTATTAAAAATAGTAATAATTTGTGTAAACTCATAAGAAATGATTTGGGAAAAATTGGGATGAAAAACTCCATATTTGAAAAGATAAAAATAGATTTTTATCGAAATGAACTAGTTTTGAACTAGAATTAAAATTCTATTTAATTTTAAATAAACAAATTTGATTTGAAAGGGTTTTAAAAGTAGCCAGGATTTCCAATAATTGAATTGAAATGGATTTGAATCGAAATTGTCTTTGGATTATTTCGATGTTGGATTTCGTGATTATATCGATATTGTTATGGAAATTTGAAAGATATATTTATATCGTTATTTCCAATACGATATTTGTTGGTCGTAGAATTTGATATTGAATATAAGCCGATATATTTTCTATTCAGTGCCTTGTATTTAATATCAAATGTGATTTGGGTTTGTCGTGAATGGTGTCTTCATTAACACTGTTCTTAAGCCCAGTTGAGAAAAAGATTAAATCTTTTATTTAGATTTAATGAAGTGTACCAATTAAATAATATTTAATTGGAATTGAATTGGTATTGATTTTTGGGTTTATCGCGAATAGTGTTTTAAATAACACTTGTTCTTTAACTCGATAATTAATAGAATGTGATTTTGGGTTGTCGTGAATGGTATCTTCAATAATACTGTTCTTAGACCCAAAGGAGTTAAGAAAATCAGAAACTAACTGGAGATTAGTTAAGTTGAATGGTTTCTGGGGTATTGATCTGATGTTGGTTTCGGCCTTCGGGGTTAATACTTAGGGAATTTCTCACTTGCTAATTTATGGCTAGGGTCTGATTGAAATGTAATGTGATTTGGGTTTGTAGTGAACCGTTTTTAAATGACACTGATTCTTTAACCCAGTTAAAGATTAAAACTAAGTGGAGTTTTAATGAATCTTTAATTAGATTGAAATGATCGAGAATGGAGTATCACTAGTTTTGCTCCAGGCGATAGTTAAATCTTTAATTAGATTTGAACGTGAAATGGTAATTAAATTTACCGATAACACCGTGGTGTTAGATATGAAGTATTACCAGTTTTACTTCATGGGATGAATAGGTTGGGGTTGGGAAATTAAAACAAATGATTACTTTAGTAAGGTTCGTTAATCCCAACTAGTTTGAATTGATATTCAAAAGAAGATTAAAGAATAAATTTAAAGGAATTTATCTTTGATAAAATTAATGGGAACTTTTCCCTGAGAAATGTGAAATTTAGAAACTAACTGTCGGTTAGCTAAGCAGAATGGTTTTCTGGATATTGATCTGATGTTGGTTTCGGCCTTCGGGGTTAATATTTGGGGATTTATCCTCTTGTTAATTTTCGGTTAGTGACTGATGAATTGGAATGAGGCGTATATTGTGTTTGTGTAACACTTGTTTATTATATACGCAAGTTATTCGGAAAGACTGGGTTTATCCCATTCTGAATAACTGATTCGACGATAAGTCGAAGATGAAGACGGTGGTTGAAGACCGGAGGTCTTCACGTCGTTTGGATAATTACTGATGATCTTGATTAGGCTGTACACCCAAGAAGATGGAAACAGTTGGTGATCGTCCAGACGTACTTGGAGATCGATGGATATGCGGGGTACTAGGTGCCTCCGGTTTTCGTTCAGACCTAGAACGGACTTGTAAATGGATGGTGTGCCTGACATTGTATTCCTTTATATTGTTTTCGTTGATCTCTGCTAAATATATATCTGTTTGGTAGCGGAGAATTTATTCTCTTGCTTAACGCCCTTCTCTGAGACATACGAGCTCAGAGGTTATATATTGGCAGAAATCAGTGGTACGATATGGATTGATAGTGTGGCATGCTGAGATGCAGTGATCCAGACTTTTGTTGAAAAGAAAAGTTTGGTGGATGATGATCAAAGCGCAGCTTTAATATAGCATGGCTTTGTGTATAGCGTTGATTCGCGAGCCTCACACCCCGGTATGGTGGTAAACTGATGGTTTGATCAGTATGCTTTTTAGTGGATGGTCTCCTTAGTGGTGTCGTGGATTCGGTTGACCGAGATGAGCTTAGTGCTCAGAGGGATAGAGTAAGCGGTGTTTTCTCTCGCTGGGACGTAAGCCGCGGTGATACTCTGGTCCCAAAAGTGCAGATGTGCATTACGGTGTTTTCTCTTACTGGGACGTAAGCCGTGGGGAATTGCACTACGTGATCGATCTTTTGAATCAGGAGCCACCATGATGGAAATCCAACTTTCCAATATGTATATTTCAGTTTTATTTGTAGAGCCTAGCATGGCGACATAGTGGGATGGGGCGCTTATGCCGTCTATGATTGATACATATGATTTGAAGATGTTTTATACACTATGCACTTATAATAGTATCAAATGATTTGTTTTAAACGTATCAAGCATTCTTGGCTATTATAAGGTAAAAAGCCTATCCTCCGGCTTGCATTGCATTGCATTGTGTGATGCGACCTGGGTCTTATAATAGCTTCATTGTTCTTTATTTAGCATTGCGCTGTTGTTTTATGCACTGGTATTCTTGGGAGGAAACTCATTCCGTGTTATACGGCGTGGTCCCTTGATTTACCTAACTTTAAAAATAAAGATTAATAACTGTTTTAGTTCTCACACTAGTCATGACTGACCTGGAGTTTATTGTTTTAACCTAAACTCTGGGTGCCCTTATTTTCGACACGGGCAACTAGTAGTTTTGGTTTTGCAGATTTATATTCACAGGATCCTGGTTTACAGCTGGAATGATATCCGAAAAGCTTTGTATCCGTATATCTCCTTCAGTTGTGTTTTGTATTATTTCCGCTGCGATGTATTTAAATGTAATTTATATCTCTGATATTTCTATGTAATATTTATCCATACTCTGTATATTCTTGTATTCTGATGGAATTGTTGTAATATAAAATGAAATGTTCTCCCGTCTGCGTTCTTTTGTGGCTTGTTCTCGAACTATCCGTGCTTTTCTCACTGGGGAAGTTACAGGTTCTTACATTTGGTATCAGAGCTTTGGTTTACAGAGCTCAGAGAACAAGACACATTAGAACCATATGAAAGAATTCATCAGATATTGGATTAGTAATATCCAATGGAATGACTCATTAGAGATGGGATCAGTAGTATCCTAGAACGAGTGTGAAGAGTTTATTTTTGAAAATGAAAACAAATTTTGTTTTGAAAATTTAAATCAACTATTCGTATTTGATTAGTTATTATGTTTGAATTGGACAATCCAGTATATATAGATTTTGCGTATACGTCTGATCCGCGTGTATTCGAAGTTTTAATATACTGGATAGATATAGAATCACACTCTAGTCGCCCGGAGATGGTACTGATGATAGCACGTGCATCATCAGTGTGCATGTTCGAGTTTTGAAAGTGTGATGTCTATATATTTCCAATTGACTGGTGTGAGAACCGAAACTAGATAGAGCCTATTGTTGTGATTTGGCATCAAAAATCTGAGTTTTGACTATATATCAAAGTTATGAATCTGAAAAGCTAATCAACTAATTGATTGATGGTTGTGTTGTTTGATTATAGTTTGATTAATTAAAATGTTGAACCTTTAGCCAAATTGTATCAAATATTGAGTGTATCGAAATTTAGTCGCATTTGCTTGCATATACATGTACTTACATTAAACAGGTCATAGCAAAGAGGCTAGAGCAGAAGAATAAAATTGTTTGCCTGACAAATATGTACATGTTTACCATAATTTACTGTTTTGTTTGGGTGATGATGATTTTGTGAGCCGATTGGCTAGCCGCTTGGCTTTTTATTTTTCTTTTTGAGATCAGAGGGCCTATATGGCAATTTCGGGATTTTCCCGGTGCTCCCGGTGCAGGGGAGGTTATGGCGAAATTTTTCGAAAATTTAGGGTGTTAGCCAAATTTTTGAAAAGTTCTTAGAAACTGAAAAGTTGAAGAACTTAAACCATAATGAAAATAATGGAAATTGAGTTGAATTGTTAAACAACTTTTGGCTTCGTTTCCTTTTCGGGGATGAAAAGGTTAAAGTGGGGGAGATTGTAACAACCCGAAAATCTGGGCCAATATAAAATTTTTATTTTGGCAATTTTAGCGAATTTTGATTATTTAAAATGAATTATTTTAAATAATAACGATGAGAAATTTATTTTGAATAGAATTCGAACGCATATATTTATATATCTCAACGTTTGAATATAAATATTTAATTTAAATTATAAAAGGAATTGAAAATGGCGCGGTAGTTCGATAATTCAATTTCAAAATTCAAATGAATGTACCGGGTGCAAAGAAAACCAGATTTTAGCAAAACCAAAAATAATGGAATCTAATTGAGAATATATTTCCAACGAATCCAGAAAATTGAAATTTCATAGCGGGAATCAAAAGATATGTCCAGTTGAAATTTCAGAATAGTCGCTATGGAATGCGGGCCATTGAAAATAGCCATTTTGCAAACGACCTCGGATTTCGACGAAACCACTTTTGTTGGGTCCATGATGTCAAATTATTGCTAGATTCCAAATTTCATAATTTTTCGAATCAATATGTGAGCGTGGCAAAGGAAAACGCGTTTGACCAGTTTTAGTTGATTTTAATCGACTGGAAAATGGCCATTTTTCAAACGGTCTCAGAATTCGACGAAACTAGTTTTATTAGGACCGTATCGTAAATATGAAGCTAGAAAATATTTTTAGGGAATTTTTATTGTTAGTATGTGGCCCCAGTAATTTGAAATGTACGTTTAAAATTCAATATATAGAGTTATTTGTTGATTTTGACGAAAACTGGTCAAAACGATCGAATCAGCTTACGATACATATCTCATTGTGTTCGGAATAGGGGTAATTAGCTAGGGATGACAGTCGTTGGGTTTGATTTCGTATTTGGATGAAAAGTCAACAGCTTGGGAAATAAATAATAAAATAATTAATTTAATATATATACTTAACCCCTCCTTCTCATTTCCATCGTTCCAACAGAACCCGACCCTCCCCCTTTCCTCAAAATTCGTTCGCACCTCCTAGCCCTAGCCACCATCGCCGTCGCCCCCCTTCCTCCACCGTCGTCCGGCCAACCAGCGCCTCCCCCTTCCTCTTCCCCTCTCTCTCCTCTCTCTCCTCTCTCCCTTCCTCTAATTAAAACCCACGTGCCCCAAATCTGTACCTCGTCGCCCCCCTTTGCGAGTTGCACCAGATTGGACGGCGAAGGGGAAGCTCCTGACGGCGGTTCATGTGCCAGGTGCGGATCAGCGTCTCGACGATCGTGGCGGCGGCTATGGCCAACCCTAGTGGCCGACGCCGTTCCAGGCAGTGATGAACAGAGATGTAGTGAGTTTTTTTATAGTTTATTTAATTTAATAAACAAGTAAATATCAGTTTCAAAATAAAATAACAATGATTTCCTTTTTAGTTTTTACATACAAATAACATTGCTTATTAATAGGTTTTTTTATGCATATAACTGTAAAACAAAGAATTGATTTTAAAAATAAATAATAGAATTTATTTTTAAAAAAGTAAAATATCATTGTTTTTGAAATAAATTAAATCATTGTTAATAAAAATATGATTTTTATATGGAAGTTAGAGAAGGAAAAAGATGATTTTTATATGGAAGTTAGAGAAGGAAAAATATAATCTTTATATGGAATGTTAGAGAAGAAAAATATAATTTTTATTTGAAAAGTCAGAGAAGAAAAATATGATCTTTATATTAGTAGAGTATTAAAAATATGATCTTTATATTAGTAGAGTATTAAAAATATGATCTTTATATAAAGTAGAGAATAAAAATTCGATTTATATATATTGAATAGCGAAGTAAAAATTCGATTTTTATATTAGAACAACAAAGTAAAAAATTCGATTTTTATATTAGAATAACAAAGTAAAAATTCGATTTTTATATATTGAATAGCGAAGTAAAAATTCGATTTTTATATATTGAATAGCGAAGTAAAAATCGATTTTTATATATAGAATAACAAAGTAAAAATTTGATTTTTATATTAGAGTAGTGAAGTAAAAATTCGATTTTTGTATATTGAATAGCGAATTAAAATTCGATTTTTATATATAGAATAGCAAAGTAAAAATTCGATTTTTATATAAGAATAGCGAAGTAAAAATTCGATTTTTATATATTGAATAGTGAAGTAAAAATTCGATTTTTATATATTGAATAGCGAAGTAAAAATTCGATTTTTATATATAGAATAGCAAAGTATAAATTCGATTTTTATATTAGAATAGCGAAGTAAAAATTTGATTTTTATATATTGAATAGCGAAGGAAAAATTCGATTTTTATATATTGAATAGCGAAGTAAAAATTCGATTTTTATATATGTAGTGACTACGGGCAGTGAAATTGACAAAGGGCGAGCACGACGAAGATTTCTACCCATGAAGAGTCGTGGCGTTTGGATTAGCTAGTCGGTGAGAACTCCTCACCTTTATTTTATTTTGTTTCTAGTTAAAATATATACTAGGATGCAGACGGTGTTTAGTAGCACCCAACCCCCGTCGTCCACAGACCATGGACGGCTTGTATGCTTGTTTGTTTGATTTTGATGTGTAGTTGATTGTGTGATGTGATGTGAAATGAAATAAAACATTTATATAGTTGAAATAAAATATTTTATAGTGGAAAATGTTTTATAGTTAAAAATAGAATTTTTAACGTGTATATGAAATGAAATAAAAATAAACAAATCGGACGATTTGTTCATATACACACATTTGACTGATATTGATTGGGATGATAAATTTTACACATCGCCCAACTGCACAAATAAAATCTGTGTTTGATTGTTTGAAACCCCACACGGGTATTGGGATGATATTTGACGTACACTAATCCCGATTGTTTAGTTGTATGTCGATCGATTGATTGACAGACTGTTATGAGCGTTAAATATTTATATTCGATGCTTATACAGTGTAGAATGCACTTTGGATGATGGTTGATTATTCATCGTTGTTATTGTATACATGTGTTGTAGAAAATCCATATAATTAACATTTTATGGTAATTGATTGGGCCTCATTCAATATTTGAAATAGAAATATTTGAAACAGAAATATTTGAAAAAAAGAAATATTTGAAGTAGAAATATTTGAAATAGAATATTTGAAAATAGAAATATATGAAGCCATGTTGATTAGATTGACGCCATTTTGACATGAACGATATTTATATCGATTTTATTCATTTTAATGAATATCGAAAGTGATTTCAAAATCTGATATTTCGAAAAGAATTGAAATTCGAATTAAATTGAATAGAAATTAATTCTAATTTAAATTGAATAGAAATGAATTCGAATTAAAATTGAATAGAAATGAATTCGAATTGAAATTGAATATAAATGAATTCGAATTGAAATTGAATATAACTGAATTCAAATTGAAATTGAATTGAATTGAAAACGAACTGAAATTGAATTAGAAATCGATTTGAATTGAAATCGTTTTGAAAACGAATTTAAAACGGATTATAAAAATACGTTTTTAAAGGGAAATCGACGAAGTATATATTATATATATAATATAATGGCCTGAATAGAACACGCCGCGTTGCGGTAGTTCGTGAATTTCGACCATTGACTTCAAATGGATATTGCGGGAGATCCGACCGTCGGATTCTCTTAAAACCGGAACCGTTGGGTTCGTATCGAAAAGAGCTTTCTAACGAATATTAGAAATTTGAAATCTAACGGTTGGATTTGGAATTATGTCCAAATCAAATTTGGAAAAGGTCGCTGTAAGTGCAGTTCGATGGCCGTTGATGGAAATCGACTGTATGGGCCTTGATAAAATTATTAAAAATAGTAATAATTTGTGTAAAATCATAAGAAATGATTTGGGAAAAATTGGGATGAAAAACTCCATATTTGAAAAGATAAAAATAGATTTTTATCGAAATGAACTAGTTTTGAACTAGAATTAAAATTCTATTTATTTTTAAATAAATAAATTTGATTTGAAAGGGTTTTAAAAGTAACCAGGATTTCCAATAATTGAATTGAAATGGATTTGAATCGAAATTGTCTTTAGATTATTTCTATGTTGGATTTCGTGATTATACAGATATTGTTATGGTGATTTGAAAGATATATTTATATCGTTATTTCCAATATGATATTTTTTGGTCGTAGAATTTGATATTGAATATAAGCCGATATATTTTCTATTCAGAGCCTTGTATTTAATATCAAATGTGATTTGGGTTTGTCGTGAATGGTGTCTTCATTAACACTGTTCTTAAGCCCAGTTGAGAAAAAGATTAAATCTTTTATTTAGATTTAATGAAGTGTACCAATTAAATAATATTTAATTGGAATTGAATTGGTATTGATTTTTGGGTTTATCGCGAACAGTGTTTTAAATAACACTTGTTCTTTAACCCGATAATTAATAGAATGTGATTTTGGGTTGTCGTGAACGGTATCTTCAATAATACTGTTCTTAGACCCAAAGGAGTTAAGAAAATCAGAAACTAACTGGAGATTAGTTAAAATGAATGGTTTCTGGGGTATTGATCTGATGTTGGTTTCGGCCTTCGGGGTTAATACTTAGGGAATTGCTCACTTGCTAATTTATGGTTAGGTTCTGATTGAAATGTAATGTGATTTTGGTTTTATAGTGAACCGTGTTTTAAATAACACTGATTCTTTAACCCAGTTAAAGATTAAAACTAAGTGGAGTTTTAATGAATCTTTAATTAGATTGAAATGATCGAGAATGGAGTATCACCAGTTTTGCTCCAGGTAAATCTTTAATTAGACTTGAACGTGAAATGGTAATTAAATTTATCGATAACACCGTGGTGTTAGATATGAAGTATTAACAGTTTTACTTCATACGATGAATAGGTTGGGGTTGGGAAATTAAAACAAATGATTACTTCGGAAAGGTTCGCTAATCCCGACTAGTTTGAATTGATATTCAAAAGAAGATTAAAGAATAAATTTAAAGGAATTTATTTTTGATAAAATTAATGGGAACTTTTCCCTGAGAAATGTGAAATTTAGAAACTAACTTTCGGTTAGCTAAGCAGAATGGTTTTCTAGATATTGATCTGATGTTGGTTTTGGCCTTCGGGGTTAATATTTGGGGAATTATTCTCTTGTTAATTTACGGTTAGTGACTGATGAATTGGAATGAGGCATATATTGTGTTTGTGTTACACTTGTTTATTATATACGCGAGTTATTCGGAAAGACCGGGTTTATCCCATTCTGAATAACTGATTCGACGATAAGTCGAAGATGAAGACGGTGGTTGAAGACCGGAGGTCTTCACGTCGTTTAGATAATTACTGATGACCTTGATTGGGTTGTACACCCAAAAAGATGGAAACAGTTGGTGATCGTCTAGACGTACTTGGAGATCGATGGATATGCGGGGTAATAGGTGCCTCCGGTTTTCGTTCAGACCTAGAACGGACTTGTAAATGGATGGTGTGTCTGACATTGTATTCCTTTATATTGTATTCGTTGATCTCTGCTAAATATATATCTGTTTGGCGGCGGAGAATTTATTCTCTTTCTTAACGCCCTTCTCTGAGACATACGAGCTCAGAGGTTATATACTGGCAGAAATCAGTGGTATGATATGGATTGATAGTGTGGCATGCTGAGATGCAGTGATCCAGACTTTTGTTGAAAAGAAAAGTTTGGTGGATGATGATCAAAGCGCAGCTTTGATATAGCATGGCTTTGTGTATAGCATTGATTCGCGAGCCTCACACCCCGGTATGGTGGTAAACTGATGGTTTGATCAGTATGCTTTTTAGTGGATGGGCGCCTTAGTGGTGTCGTGGATTCGGTCGACTGAGATGAGCTTAGTGCTTAGAGGAATAGAGTAAGCGGTGTTTTCTCTCGCTGGGACGTAAGCCGCGGTGATATTCTGGTCCCAAAAGTGCGGATGTGCATTATGGTGTTTTCTCTTGCTGGGACGTAAGACGTGGGGAATTGCACTACGAGATCGATCTTTCGAATCAGGAGCCACCATGATGGAAATCCAACTTTCCAATATGTGTATTTCGGTTTTATATGTAGAGCCTAGTATGGCGACATAGTGGGATGGGGCGCTTATGCCGTCTATGATTGATACTTATGATTTGAAGATGTTTTATACACTATGCACTTATAATAGTATCAAATGATTTGTTTTAAATGTATCAAGCATTCTTGGCTATTATAAGGTAAAAACCCTATCCTCCGGCTTGCGTTGCATTGTGTGATGGGACCTGGGTCTTATAATAGCTTCATTGTTCTTTATTTAGCATTGCGCTGTTGTTTTATGCACTGGTATTCTTGGGAGGAAACCCGTTCCGTGTTATACGGCGTGGTCCCTTGATTTACCTAACTTTAAAAATAAAGATTAATAACTGTTTTAGTTCTCACACCAGTCACATGACTGACCTGGAGTTTATTGTTTTAACCTAAACTCTGGGTGCCCTTATTTTCGACACGGGCAGCTAGTAGTTTTGGTTTTGCAAATTTATATTCACAGGATCCTGGTTTACAGCTGGAATGATATCCGAAAAGCTTTGTATCCGTATATCTCCTTCAGTTGTGTTTTGTATTATTTCCGCTGCGATGTATTTAAATGTAATTTAAATCTCTGATATTTCTGTGTAATATTTATTCATACTCTGTATATTCTTGTATTCTGATGGAATTGTTGTAATATACAATGAAATGTTCTCCCGTCTGCGTTCTTTTGTGGCTTGTTCTCGAACTATCCGCGCTTTCCTCACCGGGGAAGTTGCGGGTTCTTACATCTGTTCTCATAAAAAGCACATAAAAACCAGCTAAAATGGCATAGCCATTCGGGTGTAGTTGGAAAGGGGCAATAGCTAAGCGTCGGAGGATCATTCCCGGGAATGGATTAAAAGGAGGAGCGACTCCCATCACTAGCATGTATCGGTTAACTGTAACATACCCGGGGGGGTGGGAGATCTGCGAATTTGTTCTTTTTTGGAAATTTGTCTTCAGTTTCTGGGATCTTGAACTGAGAACACAAGTGCTTGTATGAACGCTCAGAAAGTTTCATTAGTTTTCTCTCACGGGGTACTATGATATGGGGCCGAGGTAGAGGGAAATCCTGATTAATATTCGGCCCAGGAGCATTAGCCAACACAATTTCCGAAGTCTGGGCAGAAGTTTCAACTCTTGTTGACCCAAATCCTTCCTCATTTTGTTGGCGTGATCGCTGTCGAGTTTCCATTTCTACAAAAATAATTGTGTTTGAAAACAAACTGCAGGTGCGTGTTTCCAAAGATAAGTAATATTATGTTGTGTATAACCCTATATGCGAGGCTAGAAATTTACAATTGTCATGAACCAATTAATCGATTCCAAGCATCGCTGCATACTTGTATTGGAACGATTATATTTGTACAAGAGATATGCGACTAGATTATAAATGGTCAATAAAGCAATCCAGCACAAGTATATCATTTAATTGCAAATCGAGAAATTTCGTTATAAAAGATTAGTTCTCTAAATAGTTATCTAACCTGAACAAAGTATATTAGCCCAAAACATGCGAGTATTTTTTACAAAACAGGTGACATAAAAAGTAAACCCAAAACATAAGTCATGAATAAAGGGTTGAGACAATACAAGTACACGAAGGACCAGCTATGACCAACTCATGATGGATCGGCTTCGAACAACCCATGATGGGTCAATGTCAACCGACCAATAATGGGTCGGCATCAACCGACCCATGACAAGTCGGTATCAACCAATCCAGTATAGGTCGGCGGCAACAAGTCCACCACGACTATAATTTTTCAACACTCCAAGAGCTTAACTGGGTTTTAGAGCATAAGTTCGAGCAGTCCAAATATCCAAATTATTAAGCAGGACATTCACGCATCTTAGAAAAGTCATATAAAGTTCATCAACAAAAAAAATATGTGATGTTACGATAAAAAAAAGCAAATCAACAAGAGCCCACATTCACTCAATGACACAAAAAGTTGCAACTAATAACGAGCATCGTTACAATGGCAGAATCGAGTTCAAAGGTTGTTCATATGGGAAATCCATACATGGACTCGTTTCAACACTCAGAAAATTCAACAAACACCTTATGTGCATCAGATTAAAATCAAGATTTAAGGGATTCCGTACTGTTCGTATCTCTCATTCACTTATATACAACTCTAAACCCGAGCCGTTCCAAATTCCAACCATTACAATCCCGAAAAAACCTCAAATCAAAACTCAATTCAATACAAAATCGGGGAAGTAATCACACACGGCAGGCGCAACGCTTTGAATTCAAGAAAATTACCTTGATTTGGCTCAGGAATGATAAGATTCTACAATAAAAGTTAAAACTGGATGGTGGATTCGGAGCTCTTGATGATCGACGAGACGGGTTTGGCCGAGAATAGAAGGAGTTGGTTTAATAAGGGTGAACTTGAGCTGATTTGATGTGGATTTTCCCCAAGAAAGACTCATCGTTATTAATGAAATTTTCAAGATAAAGGAATTGAATAAGGCGATGCAAATTAAAAATGATAATATGAATGCAAGTGTGCAGTCTGTTCTGATGCATCAACAGTTGGCCCGCTCCAATTCATTGCAAATCAACCCGACCCACCCATAATATAGTATAAATGCCGACCTATATATGAAAAGCATTCAAATAAGTGTTCGATCCATCATTATATGTTAACTCGCGATGTGTGTATTTAAACCTCTATTACGAAGTTCATAAGTTTCATAAGAAACAAAAATTATAAACTTCAAGTGGCAAATGTTAATCCACTAAAATTGAACCATAAAAGGATGGATCAGACGCTGTACAATATAATGGCTCCGTTATACCAATGCTATATGGATCAGTCGGCATAAAGAGCCATGGGTCGGCCATGCTTATACCTCAGGGGTCAGTCAGCTTCGTTAATTATTGATCGACCACTAAGAGGTTCTATGGGTCGGTGGGTCGGTCAACCAATAATACCATGGGCCAGTCGATAACGACAACATGGATCGGTCGATCTCCCTCAGCATGGATCGGTCGGCCTCCCTAAGCATGGATCAGTCGATCTCCCTCAACAAGGATTGGTCGGTCTCTCCCACTATGGGTCGGTCGGGACGGAACAACTGGATACAGTTGGGCATAAGTGGACGGATCAGTTAGTGGCATGTTCGTAAATAAAGTTATGGTCGATCCATAACCTGTACACCATATTTCAGCCTTCCCACTTCATTCTCTCCACGCCTATAAAAACCCCACGGCTTCCCCGTTTTTGGGGATCGATTCCACCATATTTTAGCCTTCCCCTTGTAATTGTTGTGATGATAACGAGAGCTCCTTCTATAGTGGACATAGGCTATTTTTAAGCTGACCCACTCTAAAATTCTTTGTTCTCTACTTTTTACTTTTTTACTTTGTGTTTGTGGCTCCGTATACTCAAATCCTATCCATTGTGAAGTATTAAAATCCTCTTCGGGGTGTTTGTGTCAATTTTGGATAAGCAATAACAATAAGTTATAAGGATAACAAGGAGAAAAATATTTAAAAATAAAAAATATTTAGAAATAAAAAATAAGTTATTTAAAATAGTTTTTATTTTGAGGCTACTTTTTAAAGAAAATTTATAAAAATGGAAATTCTGAAAACCATTTTTGAATTGGTTTTGTGAGTTTCTACTTATATACTATTTCATCATGTCAAGCCTTGATTCCCACCAAAACTTGATTTGGTCATGGATTCCATCTTATAAGAAAAACAAAATAAAGGTTTTAGTGTTATTATCAAGTTTAAAAAAAAATTAGACTCTATTGTTTATCTTGAATTCTTGATACTCATGAGTCTTCAATCTTGAATTCAACATCTTTGAAATCTTTAATCTTGAATCTTTATATTATACAGTCTTCATTCTCAGTACCTGTCTATAAATATCCTGCATATACACTTGTAACTTGTTTTCACCCAAAATAATGGCTCAAACACCAAGGGTACAAAAACTGTACTTCACCAATGTGGTTAGAAAGTAAATGGAGTTGTACTCAATTAGAAGTTTACAATAATAATGTGAGGAAAGTAAAATTGAGACGAGACTTTAGAGTGGTTCAGCCCTAAGCTAGGCCTACGTCCACTATGAATGTAGTTTGCATTATCATGACCATGATTACAAAGCATATAAACTCTCTTCATACACGCATCCTCTCTCTTTTACAACATATTCTATTCCTCGCATATAGATTTCATTTATTTCATGGATTTCAATGAAGAAATAATAAAATCGATGGAGGAGAAGAGTAAGTCGGCAGAGGAGAAGGATAAGTCCTTGTTCTAGAGGAGGAGGAAGGAGAATTTTCAACCTCTTCGCTACTTTGGTGATCTCGATGGACGCCATGGCCGGATGGATGAAGATCCTTCAAGTGGAGATGACGATAATGGTTGAAATGCTTAAAGAATGGCGGAGGAAAGAATTTGACAGCACTTCATGGTGGCAAGGAGTCCCTCCTTTTTAAGGTGGTAGTCATGGCCTATTTATAGGTGTACCTCCATGAAGAAATGATCTGAAAATCATATTTGCAGACTACGGGTTGCTTGACTCATTAATTACAAATATGCCACCGCTTAGCAGTAGCCAACTGGCAACAGTTGTATTCAGTTGTCCAGGAACTACTTCATGGGAGTGAGCGGCATTATAGGAGCGAGTGACTGCACAGGTCTGAGCATATTGAATGGGTGGGCAAACGACGAGTGTACAAACGGCTTGTCAAAGCTTCCTAGTTTGCATAAGAATGATCGACCGATAGATGGCATCTGGTTGATGCAGCCTGTTTGATTATAGATGAACGGGCGACCTGCACCGTAGTCCGCAAGCGAGTGATCAAGGCTTGTAGAACAAAATGTAAGTACGACCGTTTAAGAACTGATATCCAACTGACTGGTAAGCAACATCTGGTTGAAATATTAGCAGTTGATCGAGGAACGAGTGGGTGACTGGGGTTGCATTTTATGAGCGGATATGGGATACATGTGCGACCTCTGACTTCTTTGCATCTCTTGCTATGCACGATCGATCAGTTTGTTATGAACGAATGACTGTAGAACGGAACGTGTGACTGGAACCAATTCTTCTCTTTGTTTTGTACTACTGATCTTTTTGATGTGAGTCTTCCTTTGATATGGGCGATCTTTACAGGATGTGTGATCCTTACTATTTCTTGGTTCGCGCCATTCTTGAGCTAGATTTGTGTGTATGACCTCTTTGTATTGGTTGTGTTATGCTGCTTGACCGATCCTGACTGTGTTGGGTGGACGACCCAAATTGTTCTTTCTTATCGTGTTTAACCTTGGGGCTGGCATTTGAACATTGTTCTATGCGGTCGTCCCTTATTCTTCGCAACTTGTCTAAGTGTACTGGGTAGAACAACATACAATCGACCCTAACGACGTTTGTGCCACAATTTTTGTGCAGATTTAATATATCGATATGTGTATGGTTTTTAAGGGATAAACATTTGCCCCTCGAAGTTTGTAATTTTTGCAGAAATTATGGGCTTTGAAATAACTGTCCACAACATAGTTTGGGTAGATTAAGTCTGGCTTATTAAGGAACGATCGCGTAGAGTTCAGGGTTGTTTAGGTAAGGGTATATAGGATTGTTCTTTCTCGTAAGCGAAAGGTCTAATTCACTCATACTATTTCCTTTGAGTTGAAGTATCATCATGATCAATCAAATCATGGGGATGCGGGTAGAACGCTGTACTTAATGGGCCACTTATACTTGCATAATCGAAAATTGAGCTGACGTGGCGAGAATGGTCTGGATGCATGTCTTTTGATCTTCCCTGTCGTTTTCTTAACACCCCCCTTTAATTCACTTTTATTTCCCAGATAAAACATACTGGTAATAGCTAATTCATTTTCAAAAAGAAGCTCTAATTTCTATTTCGACTTCTTCTCGATTAGATTCCTTCAGTCGAAATCCCCGTACTCCTTCCTATCATCAAACTTTGAAGCGTAGGTTAGTCACTCTTGCTTATGCTTGTTCCTCTTCTGAATCGATAACATGTTTTACTAA
This sequence comes from Allium sativum, assembly GCA_030737875.1. Lineage (NCBI taxonomy): Eukaryota > Viridiplantae > Streptophyta > Magnoliopsida > Asparagales > Amaryllidaceae > Allium > Allium sativum. The sequence goes on along the minus strand of CM060918.1, from coordinate 836,120,600 downwards.
GAAATATGTTCTTTTTATGCTTTTCGAAACTCTTATGATCATTAGATGCGATTCAGGTTGCCGTTGATCTATTATGATGACAATAGTCGGCATTTTTGGACTATATTTGGGTTGTTTTGTACATGCACTAGTCTAAGAACATTTAACTCCGATTTTCCTTTTTATTCTGGTTCTGTACACATGATATGCTAACTGAAATGCTTTGGGTAAGTTCACATCTTGCATATTTCCTAACCTTGTGACCATGTGCCTGTAATCTGTTCCCGGTTATCTGTTTTACACATGTGATGCTCGACGAAATGTTTAAACCAAGTGACCTTGATTTTGTCAGTATGATCCATACTTTTTGGTTTGACCCCCCTTTGGTTGCCCGAGTGCTTTTGACAAAAGGTCGTTCTCCCATCTTATTACTATTATCTAATCCTTAGTGATTCTGACTTGGTTGAACAAGAGAAACCTTTTCGAGTGATAATATGAACCTGTTTTACATGACCAAAGTCGGTGGGATCTGTCGTTTGCGGTTCTGATTTTGATTGCGTTACTCGTTTAACCTTGACTGACTCTTTAGATCCCCGAATTGCATAGCCATTTACTGGTTCATTCATAAAGGATGGATTTGTCTTTAGAGCGACGTCGGATAGAAAAGTTTTTTGACTTGGATGTTCAGATAACTTACGTACCTTGGATGTTCAGATAACCGACGTTCAGTCGACCGGTCAGCCATCTGTGAACTCTCCCCTCAGTCCCTCTCACACAGAGCTTCAAACCATTATTAGCAGGACATGTTATGCCCTTGGGCCATGCAATCCCAGGCTTGCTAAGCGGCTCAAAGGCTATAGTTTACGAAGAGTATCCTACAATGTAGATATACATCCATCTGACCAGCAAACCTTTTCTTGTGACATGATTGCCGCAAAGTCTCAAATGTTAGCCCATTTCGAAACCTCTATGTATCAGTTCGGAAAACATATGGATTTGATAAAAGACCACTCTGCAAAACAAATGAGTGGTTGGCACACACTGGCTTGTGATCTTCAAAAGCTACATAGGGACAATCTTAAAGATATTTCCACCTTGGAGGAAGATAAAGCAAAGTTGATTCAGGGCCTTAGATCCTGAGATAGTGTGGTTGTTTCTTTTTCTCCGGGAGATGTTGAGTTGGCAGTTTAAAAGCGTGCCGATGAACTTCCATCCTGCTCTACCCAGGTTAAGAGGAAGGTTGGCAGGCCCATGAAGAACAAGGTTTTGTTGCTTTTTTGCCTTTGGTTGTTTCTTCTTCAAACTATGCTTTTAGACCGGTTGTATAAGCGAGTGCCAATCCTTGCATTTAACTTTATGCTGGTCTGTGTCGCGACTTTGCGCTTGTTTTGGTGGCCTTGTGAACGGTTTGTTGTGATACCTTTATGCTCTGTTTTGCTAGTATAAGACTATGCTCTTGCTTGTTGTACAGTGGCCTTTCATCCTGCTTGGTAGCACTTCCTATTAGTACCTTGTATTATAATTTCCTTAGTCGATCGTGTGTTAGTATCGCATTTTACGTTGTGCAATTTTGACGCTACTGACTTGCCTTTTGATATTATAGTAGCTTGCTACAGTTTACTAAGTTGGAAGCCATGAGCTTCTTTGGAGTTTCAATTCAATTGATTGATTTTATGTCATTATTCTTGCATTCATTCGTACGTTCACTGACTCGGTGGCCCATACCCTTCGGAATTTGGATTTGAATGCATGCCCTTTAAAGAGGTTTATAGATTTTATGATTAAATACGCGCTCATATATATATATATATATACATATATATATATTTATATGTATGTATGTATGTATCTATACGTGTTTGTTGTTTTTTATTAATATGTATTCAATCCCATATCTCACTGACTCGGTGACCCAAGCCCTTCGGAGACTGGTCTTGAATAAGTGCCCCAGGGGAGGGCTTGGGTTTAAAAATTCGACCCGATTTTGGCCCTGTTTGATTTGGTTATACTGGAATCAAACAAAGCCTAAATTAGATAACCCCTTTTGGCTAGGATTTCTGTTACCCCCTTTCGGCCAGGATTTCTGTTAAATTTGTGCTGGTCCTTCCAGTATGTTTGTCGGTCCTTCTGGCACTAGAATTGGTGCTTCCAATTCTAGGTTTGTCGGTCCTTCCAACTGCTGGTCCTTCCAGCTTCTTTTTTTTGTCGGTCCTTCCGACACTAGGACTGGTACTTCCATCCTAGGTTTTTTCGGTCCTTCCGACTTTATGCTTCATCCTGGGAGGTGGACAGTAGTTCATCTTATTGAGATTTGGCTCGATTTGAAAGACTCGCGTCCTGCACCTAACAAGGTTCCTCTTTTGTGACTGACAATCTTTTATTCGTGAGACAAATTTGGTAGTTTCCACCTTTGAATTATTTCCGCAGTTTGGCACCAACTCTTTTGCAAGATGCTTACTGAGGATATGGTGTTTTTGCAATGAAAGGTGCATCTTTCTGATTTGTCTCCCACTCGTTGTTTAGTTTAAGTGATACCCCAGCACTTAATGTGTTTCGAATTATTCTGACCAGGATATGCTTGGGAAGTCTCCAACTATGGTTGGATTTTGAGAGAGTTATTGTTCTTGCTTGCCTACATAAAAGAAGTCAACTTTTAGCAGAAGTTTGTAAATATATGATTCGTGTAAGCAAATGGAGTTTCTCACTCATTTTTTTTATGTACATAGCTTGGATGCGAAGTTTTTTGTAAGTATTCATAGCTTCACAATAGATTTGAACAGTGCATTATAGAAAATAACGGCAAATGTGTTGGCTATTCCAAGCTCAATGAATCTGGAATCCATCTGTGGTGTTCAATTTGAAAGACCATCCCGAAGTTTTTGGTTTACAACATAGGGCCCTTCCCAATTTGGTCCAGAAACCCTGGTTCCGGTCATTACTTTCTTCAGCACAAGGTCTCTGATTTCAAAAGTCCTATGTCTGACTTTTGAGTTGAAATGCCTAACCACCCTTCTCTGATGCGCAGCCACCCTGAGTTCTGCTTCCTTTATTTTTTCCTCGAGCTAGTCGAGGGCCTCATGTTTTAGCTTTTCATTTTCCTCCTGGTTGAAGTGAATCCTCCTATGGAAGGGAACTTCCAGTTCCATAGGGATCATAGCTTCAGAGCCGAAAGCTAAGGACAAGGGAGTGTGCCTAGTCGCAGTTTTATGAGTGGTACGGTATGCCCATAGTGCTAGTGGAAGCTCATTTGCCCAATCACCTTTGGATTTCTCTAATCGCTTCTTGATGGTCGATTTAATAATCTTGTTTACCGATTCCACTTGACCGTTTTCCTGCCGGTGGGCAACTGCGGAAAAGATTTTCTGGATTTTATACTTGGCACAAAAATTTTGGAATTCCTCGCTCTCAAACTGGGTTTCGTTGTTTGTGATTATTTTTTGTGGGACCCCGAACCAAATTTTGCGGTGGGGAGAGCTCCTATATGGTCAATGCCCGAGATGGCGAATGGCCGTGGGCTGACCATTTGGGTTATAACCGTTGATGGCATCCTTGGAATTTTTGCAAACCTCTGACATCTATCGCATCTTTTAGTTTATGCCACGGAGTCCTTATTTATGTCTGGCCGGAAATAGCCACATCGCACAATTTTCTTGGCCAATGTCTGGTCATCAGTATGACCTCCGCATTCACCCTCTTGTAATTCTGTTGTGATTGCTTTTGATTCCTTTTTTGTAACGCAACGGAGTAGGGTCATAGAGAATCCTCGTCTGTACAATGAGGTACATAGGAGCTTTTCACAATATTTTTCTTCTCTTCTTAACTTCTGTCGGGAGTGCACCGGTCATGAGATACTCTCTGATTGGTGTCATCCACGAGTCTGGCTCATCATCCACCTCCAGGACCTAATCCATCACAATTTGTTCCGTGCTGGGGCTGGAGAGGACCTCCAATGGGACTAACCCTATAAGTTATGCATCTCCTGTGCTTGCATACTTTACCAGGGAATCCGCCTTGGTATTTTCTTCTCTTGGAATGTGAGATATGGTATAATGCTCAAAGCTCTCTAGTAATTCCAGGACCTTAGCTAGATAAGCCGGCAAATTACGTATTTTTGCTTGGAATTATCCTCGGATCTGACACACCACTAGTTGGAAGTCATTGAAGATTTGTATGGTTTTTAACTGTAATTCTCTTGCTATTTTTATTCCTACGATGAGGGCTTCATATTCTGCTTCGTTGTTTGTTGATGGAAACTCTAGTCTTAGTGCATAGCATATAGATATTCTTTAGGGGTTTCCAAGACTATTCCTACCCAGAGCGGTAATTGTTCGATGCTCCATCAATGAATAATTTCCATCGGATGTTGTTTTCAACATCAAGCTCCTCTTTTATATCTCCTCAATCGGTGAACTCTGAGATGAAATCTGCAAGTCCTTGTCCATTAATTGCTTTTCGCGGATGGTAGGTAATGTTATATTGACTAAGATCATATTCCACTTTAACAACATCTCGGACGTCTCTGGTCAGAACAAAACTTGCCTCAGCGGTTGATCCGTGAGGACCTTGATATGGTGAGCCTAAAAGTAGGGTTGATCCTTCTTTGACGCGATAAGTAAACAATAAGCCAGTTTTTCAAGTTTCGGGTAATTCAGTTCCGCCTGGATAATCTCTTACTGATGTAATAAACCGGTCTTTGAACCTTCGAATCCTCCCTTACTAATGTTGCGCTTAGAACATGGGCAGGTACTGCCAGATATACAAACAAATCCTCTCCATCATTAGGCTTCGACAGCATTGGAGGTGTCGTCATGTGCTGATTAGCTCTTCGAAGGCTCTCTGGCATTCAGAAGTCCATTGTATCTCTTTTTCCCTTTCCTAAGGGCATCAAAGAAGGGAAGACACCTGTCCGTTGCCCTGAATATGAAACGATTCAAAGCTGCAATTTTCTCATTCAGCGCTGGAGCTCTTTCTTGGTTCCTGGGGCATGCATTTCCCTTAAGGATGATATTTTTGCTGGATTGGCTTCTATGCCCCTAGCGTTGACCATAAACCCTAGGAACTTTCCTGAACCAACCCTGAAGGAACATTTCAAAGGATTTAGTTTCATACCATATTGGCGTGGAATATCAAACATTTGTGCCATATCTTCCAAATGATCAACTGCTTTTTTGGACTTTACCAACATATCAACGACATAGACCTGCATTGTCTTGCCAATTTGTTTTTTGAACATAGCGTTTACCAATTGCTGGTAAGTTGCCCCTGCGTTCTTTAAGCCAAATGGAACCACTTTGTAGCAATATAGGCCAAGATTAGTGATAAAACTCGTGTACTCTTGATCCGTCCCGTACATCATGATTTGATTGTAACCATAATACGCATCCATAAAAGACAGTAACTCATGCCCAGTTATGGAATATGCCAATTGATCTATCCTTGGAAGAGGGAAACTGTCCTTCGGACAAGCTTTATTAACATCCGAATAGTCCATGCAGACCTGCCATATGCCGTTTTCTTTCTTTACAAGTACAGGATTGAAGACCCAATTTGGATAGGTAGACTCCCTAATGAAGTTGTTTTCCATTATCCTTTCGACCTCCTCCTTCAAGGCCTTTTATCTCTCTAGTCCCTATGTCCTCCTTTTCTGCTTGATTGGCGGAATACATGGATTAATATTAAGTTTATAGACAACAATGTCTGGAGATATGCCGCTCATGTCAGAATGGTTCCATGCAAACACATCCAAATTAGCTTTTAAATAGACAATCAATTAACTTTTCAATTCGGGGCTCAATCCTGTATTTAGCACACGTTTTGGATCTTTTGGACTAACAGCTATATGAATTGGGATCTCAGCCGAGACCGCTCTTTCGTCCTCTGCACTTGCTTTTCTAGGATCGATTTCCTTCTGTTCGCCACTGTGTTCGCCCGTGCATGGACCGCTCCTTAATTGCTATAATGGTAGCTTGCGAATGCAGGGTGAAGTCTTCGCATTCTTTCGCAAATCTTTCTTCCTTGCCTCACGCAGCTCTATCACATAGCAATCCCTCGCAGTGGCCTGACCGCCCTTGATTACCTTAATTCCATTCTCAGTTGGAAACTTCATAGTTAAACACCAAGGAGCTAGCGCGATCTCAAAGCCTGCGAGGGACGATCGCCCGAGGAATGCATTGTAAGAGGAGAGCTCGTCTACCAAGATGAAAGTTTGCATCATAGAGACCTTGCGTTCCCCGTCTGCTAGTTCGACGAGCAAGTCAATCGTACCAATGGGTTGCGTGGATTATCCAGTAAATCCATGGATTTTGTTCGGATAGGCTCGCACTTCTGCCATCGAAAGGTTCATTTTCTGGAATGTATTTATGAAGATCACATTAACGGATGGCCCCGTGTCAACTAGGACTCTGTTCACAATCGCAAGGCCAAGACCGATTGTGATTACCATGGCAACGACAGTTGGTGCAAGTAATCTGTCAGCATCTCTATCTTTGAATAACATGTCATCGACTGAAGTTCTAGGTATCTTCGTTGGAAGCTCATTGCTTAAGATCATGCACCATTCTTCTTTCGAGACACCCTTCAGCACGTTAGTGTACCTTTCACTATTTTCCCAGCTACTTCCGACCGGGTGGGGCCTACCGAAGATCATTTTGATCACTGGCCTGGAATCGACGGGTGCCTGAGCTTTATCTCCCGAACCGAATTGATTGGTGGATTTGTTCTGTCTTTGGGTAGTCGGAGCGTTTTGAGGATTCTTCACATACTGTTGAAGTTGGTTCTTTCCGATGAGTTCTTCGATCAAACTTTTCAGGTGTCGACATTCATTAGTGCTACGCCCTGGTTGATTATGAAACCGGCAAAATTTACTGGAGTTGGCTTATTGCTCGGTAATCTTTTGAGCATTCATTTAAGGAAAAATGCCTGAATCCTTTGTAGCGCAATAGGTCCTTTCTGGGGATTCATTTAAGAGATTCAATTCTGAATTCTTGTAAAGCCGTGTTTTCTTACAGGCTTTATTATCCTTCTCATCACTTCTCCTCTTCTGCTCAGTCTGGGACTCGTTGCCTTTCCCTTCTTTAACAGTGCTACTTTCTATGATCTTATGAAGATTCGATGCATCATCCTCCATGTCATATACTTCTCGGCTTTCTTATAAAATTTCTTTAGAGTTTTGGGTTTCTTCATCTTGAGCCACTTCCCAAATTCTGATTTCTTATCAATAGCACCCTTTAAAGCTGCCAAAAAGTACCAAGGCTCTGGTTCTATGACTTCAGCTGCCGTAGCATGGAATCGTGTAAGAAAAGTTTTAATAGTTTCTCTAGGCATTTGTTCCATCTCGTTGAGCGACTTCACATCCCTTTCTTTGGTTGTTTGGAGACGAAACTAGTCTTGAAATCTTCTCGCCAGATCGGCGAATTGATCAACGCACTTAGGTGGAAGTCTAGTGAACCATTGTGAGGCCACACCTTCTAAGCATACGGGGAAGTACATGCATTTGATCTCATCAGTTTCCCTAGCTCCGTTCATAAGGTTCTATGGTGGGGGGTATGAATTTCTTAGGAAACTTTGCTTGACGGATTCTTTCTGTGAACGGGTTTTTACTGGGTGAAAATTTCCATCCTTTCTCTTCATCCTCTTGGATTGTTTTTTCTTTCATTATTCGCTGGATAATACCTGTAATGCGCTTCTCGTCGCTCGCTCGTTCCACAGGATTGGCATCAGTGCTTTTATTGGTGCGATCGCAGTTCAAGCTTCGATGCCTTACACCTATTTTGGGAGGTGTCTCTTTGGTGGGACTCGCGACGCTCTGAGTTGCACGTTTCTCCTCATGCTATGGAGATTTGACTTTAGAGTCCTCAACGCCACCCCGCCTTATCTTCAACTGAGAAGTGGAATCGACTAGGGTATGAGGCTGAAGAGACCTCCTTTTTGTCAACATTATTTACAACATTTTGTGGCAAAAGATTGGCTTGAGCATTAATCAAGGCATCAAGCCTTTCCATCATCATTTTTGTCATAGCATCCATTTTTTCATTCAAGCCGGTCACAACCGCATTCAATTCATCTCGTGTTACAGATGGCCTTGAGGTCTCCTCAACTTCTTGATTAAAAGTTTGTGGTGTAACTTCATCACCATGAATATCCTAAACAATTGTGGTAGCTCTGATGGACTTGCTATTTTTCTTTGAACCGGCCATGGCTTTAAGGAAGGAAGCGGCTTAGGATTTCAGGAGTAGACTGTTGAAATTGGAGGAAAGTGCGAAGGAAGGAAATACAAACACGGCCCCACGGTACGCCAAAAGTTTTCACCAAAAAAAATGACTCAAACACCAAGGGTACGAAAATTGTATATCACCATTGTGGTTAGAAAGTAAATGGAGCCGTACTCAATAAGAAGTTTTTTGATAAAAATGTGAGGAAAGTAAAATGGAGACGAGATTTTAGAGTGGTTCAGTCCTAAGCTAGGCCTACGTCCACTATGAATGTAGTTTGCATTATCATGACAATGATTACAAAGCATATAAACCCTCTTCATACATGTATCCTCTCTCTTTTACAACATATTCTCTTCCTCGCATATAGGTCTCATTTATATTCAAGGATTTCAATGAAGAAATGATAATATCGATGGAGGAGATGAGTAAGTCGGCGGAGAAGGATAAGTCCTTGATCTAGAGGAAGAGGAAGGAGAATTTTCAACCTCTTCGCTACTTAAGTGATCTCGATGGATGCCACGGCCGGATGGATGAAGATCCTTTAAGTGGAGATGACAATGATGGTTGAAATGCTTAAAGAATGGTAGGGGAAAGAATTTGACAACGCTTCATGGTGGCGAGGAGTCCCTCCTCTTTAAGGTGGGAGCCATGGCCTATTTATAGGTGTACCTCCATGAAGAAATGATCTGAAAATCATATTTGCAGACTATGGGTCGCTTGTCTCATTAATTACTAATATGCCACCACTTAGCTATCGTCAACTGACAACAATTGTCTTCAGTTGTCCCGAACGACTTCATGGGAGCGAGTGGCTTTATAGGAGTGAGCGACTGCACAGGTCTGAGCATATTGAATGGGCGGGCAAGCAATGAGTGTACAAACAACTTGTCAAAGCTTCCTAATTTGTATAAGAATGATCGACCGATAGATGGCATCTGGTTGATGCAGCCTGTTTGATTATAGATAAACGGGCGACCTGCACCGTAGCCCGCAAGTGAGTGATCAAGGCTTGCAGAACAAAATGTAAGTACAACCCTTTAAGAACTGATATCCAATCGATTGTCAAGCAGCATCTGGTTGAAATATTAGCAGCTGATCGTGGAACAAGCGGGTGAATGGGGTTGCATTTTATAACCGGATATGGGACACATGTGATACCTCTGACTTCTTTGTATCTCTTTCTATGCATGATCGATCAATTAACTATGAACGAATCACTGTAGAGTGGAACGCATGACTGAAACCAATTCTTCTCTGTCTTGTAATACCGATCTTTTTGATGTGAGTTTTCCTTTGATACGGGTGATCTTTACAGGATGTGTGATCCTTACTATTTCTTGGGCCACGCCATTCTTGAGCAAGATTTTGTGTATGACCTCTTCGTATTGGTGGTGTTATGCTGCGTGACCGATCCTGACTGTGTTGAGCAGATGACCCAACTTGTTCTTTCTTGCCGTGTTTAACCTTGGAGCTGGCACTTGAACCATGTTCTGTGCGATCGTCCCTTATCCTTTGCCACTTGTCCAAGTGTACTGGGTAGAACTACATACGACCGACCCTAATGACATTTGTCCCGCGATTTTTGTACAAATTTAATATACCAATATGTGTATGGTTTTTAAGGGATAAACATAACTCATTATAAAAATGTTAGTATTCATATATTATAATAAGCCATAAGGTTGCTGTCATCAAAACCATTATCTCAAGAAATAATAATCTCCCCTTTTTGATGATGACAACCTTTGTTTATAAAATATACTTACTATTGCCTTGATTCTTTAATTACTTCTCTTGCTCCAACAGTTCCTTCTAATACTACTAAATCCTCCCTAATCTAAGCCTAGTCTAACTTATTTTATAATTCTCCGCCTTTGTCATCAATAGAAACTATATAATTATGTATAAACTATAATACTTCCCCTTAAACTAATATAAAAATTAACAAGATATAGTTATTGAACAAAACTTATATTTATTATACTATAATATTATACAATATATACTTAATTAAACAATACAACAAACATTTTCAAATATAAACAACTTATCTAAAGATTGTTTTTGATAATGGACGATTTGTGAATTGGGCAATTTGGGTAATGAAGATAGCAATCTCCATTTTGTTCAATTACATTTCCATCTTTATCAAAACACACTTCTCCAACACATATAACTTTGTCGTCTTCTTCCATAAATACGTCTTCTTCCTTCTCTTCTTCTACCTCTTCATAGTCCATAGGTTATGGATATGAATGTTGGAAGAAACATCTTTAATAAGGATAGGCACAAAATGATTATCCATTAGGAATTTCTTAGAATCCAAAGGATTTTCCCTTGCCTTTTGTGTTCTTTGGCCATGCGGAGTGGAATTACTTGAATTTCAGCGAGCTCTGCATAGAATCTTTCAAAGATTCTTCTACTTTTATCACATGAGTTAGCGTAGTACGGTTAAACATGCATGAAGGAAGGGAAAAGAATGAAAAGGTGTTTGTATTGGAGGAGGTAACCATTAATTTTTTTGCATTCGGAAGTTAATGACTAAGGGAAATGAATGAAGGGATGGTGAATTTTGAAATTAGAATCTTAAATAGGAAAATCAACTGATTTTCGAGGGTAAATTAAATTTGAAATTTGATTTTTATATGTCGACATTGAGGGATGGTATATCGACATGCCCCTGTATATTTTGAATTTTTTTGTTTTCCTCTTAATATTTTAATAATTATATTAATATATCTAGTTTCGGTTAAAGAATAAATACATAGTTCTCTTCTTAATTTAGTAAATGTTGCTTTTTTAAGGGTTTATCTAGGATATCTGCAAGTTGATACTTAGTTTTAATAAATTCTACTGAAATATTTTCTTTACTTACATTATCTCTCTATGAAAATAATGTCTTACATCAAGATGTTTAGTTATAGCATAATAAGTTGGATTCTTAGATAGATTTATTACACTAGTATTATTACCACAATAAATTGGTGATTTAGTTTTGTTTAATACAAAATATTTTAGAGCTTGTTGCATATATATTACTTGTGAACATGCCAAACCAGCAGATAAATATTATGTATCAATTGTTGACAAAGATACAGTGTTTTGCTTTTTTACTAAACTAGGAAACCAGAGAATATCCAAAAAAGTGATAAGTTCCACATTACTTTTTCGGTTGATTTACATCCGGCATAGTCATCATCACAATATGAAATTAAATCTAATGAATCATTTTCATGATAAAATAAACCAAAGTCAAAAGTATGCTTAACATATCTTATAATACATTTATAGCCTTTAAGTGAGTTTCCTTAAGTTGGGATTGATATCTTGTGCAAAGACATACACTATACATTATTTATGGTCTACTCGCATTGATATATAATAGTGAACCAATCATACCGCTATATAGTTTTTGATCGAAATCTTTTGATATATTGTCTTTGTTTAAATCTTCATTGCTTGCCATGGGAGTGGGTTTTTCACTCGCCGTGATCATATTAAACTTATTAATAAAATCCCTAGAATATTTTTCTTAACTAACAAAATACCATTATCTAATTGTTTTATTTGTAATCCAAAAAAGAAAGTGAGTTCTCCCATATGACTTATTTCAAATTCTTTTGTCAAAACTTTCAAAAATTGTTTGTTTATTTCATTATTTGTTGATCCAAAAATAATATCATCTATATAGATTTGTACTTATTGAATATCATTTTTTTAATAAAAAGAGCATTATCTACGTTACCAATTTCAAAATATGATCGTAATAAATAAGATCTTATTTTATTATATCAAGCTCTAGGAGCTTGTTTTAGACCGTATAAATCTTTCTTTAATTGTAAACCTGATTTGGTAATTTTTCATCTTCAAAAAGTGGAGGTTGTTCAATATAAACATCTTCTTTAACAAAATCATTAAAAAATGTACTTTTTACATCCCTTGAAATAATTTAAATTAATGTAATTAGAAAAAGCAAGTAAAATTATGATAGCTTCTAATCTTACTATGGGTGTAAAGGTTTCATCAAAGTCTATTCCTTTTTCTTGAAAATAACCTTGAGCGACTAATCGATCTTTATTTTAACAACCTCACAAAGTTCATGCTTTTTTATAAACCCATTTTATTCTTATTATAGTTTTGTCTTAAGATGTAGGAACAAGGTATTATACATAATTTTTGGTAAATTGATTATGTTCTTCTTACATAGCAAGTATTGGTGAATCATTAGATACTGCTTCCTATGGATTTTTAGGTTCAATAGTTGATATAAAAGCTACATTACTCATTTTATTTAATTTACTTCTAGTTCTAGATTCAATATCTCCTACTATATTTTCTATAGGATGATCTTTTAAAAGCTTGATTCTTTTAGTGGGTCGATTAATTTCACAATTTATTTAATTTGATTCATTATTTACATTATCAAACTCATCTTCATCATTTATTTGATCAAAATCTTTAAAATTTTTATCAAAATATTCATTCATTGTTTCTTCAATAGTGTTAATTTTTAAATTGAAAGTTCTATAGGTTTTACTTCTATTTGAATATCAAATAAAAATTCCTTTATTAGATTTATGATCAAGTTTGTCCAAATTTTATTTAGTATTTAAAATAAAACTTTTTCTTTCAAAAACTTTAAAATAAGATACTTTTGGTTTCTGATTAAAAATTTCTTATGGTGTTTTATTGGTTAGTGGTCTAACTAATATCCTATTCAAAATGTAACAAGCTATAGCAAATGCTTCAGCCTAAAAAAACTCCAAGTGGAACTCAAGCTCAGATTGATGTTTTGCTCGAAAAACCGTTTAAGATCCTATTTTATTTTGGAGAACAGAAATGGAAAAGAGGTTCCTGTATAGGGTAAAAAATTCTGCGAAATCGTAGGCTACCATGAGACAAAAGATCTTCTTTCTAAAAGAGATTCTAAGACCAATGTTTATACTGGGAATTCGTATTTTCGCGAAATAGATTATAATAAAATTATTCTTAGTAATTTACTATCTAAAAGCATTGTTCGAGCACACTATTGAATCGTTCTATTCTTATGCTCAACTAATCTCTTTTGTTACAGAGTTCTTGGAAAGGAGGAATTATGAGTAATTCCCTTTTGGTTACAAAAGTTCTCAGAACATTCATTTTCAAATTCTCCACCATGGTCACTACATATTGTTTTTATTTTTAAATAAAGTTGATTTTGAATTCTTCTTGCAATAGTTTTCAATAAGTCAAGAGCATCACCTTAATGTTTAGGAAAAGGAGTCCAGGAGTATCTAGAATAATCATCTACAATTACAAAAACGTATCTACTACGATTTATTTATTGAATTTGAGATGGGCTAAATAAATCTAAATGAAGTAACTTTAGAGGTTTTGAAGTGGAAATCTTATGTTTTAGTTTAAGTGAACTCTTTTCAAGTTTTCCTTATTGACAAGCATCACACATATTGTCTATTTTAAAGTCCATTTTAAGGAGACATCGTACTAGATCAAGTTTAGAATGTTTAGATAGGATTTTGTAATTCAAATGCCCAAATATTTTATGCCAAATCCAAGGGTCGCTTGTATTAGCCAAAAGACATAAGTGATCATTTGAAATTTTCATACTCAAAATATAAATATTTTTCTTCCTAATTCCTTCGAATATAATATTTGAATTATTATCTTTGATGTGAAACTTATCTTTTTCAAATTTAATTTTGTAACCTTTTTCACATATTTGACTTATACTAAGTAAGTTGTGTTTTAGGTTCCTATCTATCAAAATATCAGAACTAGTGGGAGTTTTAGAATTACTGACATGCCGATGCCAATTACATATTCTTTTGAGTGGTCTCTAAAGTTGACCATTCCCCCATCTCATCTAGTATATCTGGATTTCCATTCATGTGTGTTGAACATCCAATATCAGGGATCTATATGTTTTTCTTAATGCATCATTTGTTCTTTGAGTGTTGAGTCGCCAAGAGCCATATAACACATCTGTTCCTGCACACCACACCAATTCGGTAGATAACCTGATTTTTCAAAATAACTAAATGCAAGCTCAAGAAAAATGATGAATTAAACATCATTGAACTAGTGTTAAACCAAATTCCAAAATTTCCATATTAATCTTTTCAAAAATTCAGATTATTAACTTTGAAAACCTATGCTCTGATATCGATTGTCGAGAATGAAGACAATGTATCTTAAACCTAACTTAATAGTAGAGGGGGATGTATAGTGTTTTATGAATTTTATTAAATTTTTGAAACCATTTTGAATAAAATAGAATCAAATGCAAATCACAGATATGGTACAATCGCAGAATCAAACACAGATACAAATAATAAGTAAAAGTCATAAAGGAAAGAAAACACAAGGATTTTATATTGGTTCAGAGTTACCCTACATCCAGTCCCACATAACTCAGGGTTATGCAGATTTATTTTCAAATAAATGCAAGTATTAAAATCCTTGATTTCAAGGCAACGAGGTACACACCGCCTGCTTTCGAGCATAAGGGGCTCTCTTGATTTAACTTGGCTACAAGATCAACTTATTGATTTACAAGCTACAATCACACCTACTTGATTTGAACAGGCTACAACCACTCCTAGTTGATTTCAACGGGTTCGAACCATACCTTTTCAGTAGCAATTTGGTGGAGATACTCACTAGGACCTTGATGTTTTGATCTTCGATTACAAATGCTCCTATAACTCTGAATAACACTTAATTATTTGAGAGAGAGTGATAGAGAATTAAACTAGAAATGTTCTGGTTTGATTCACTTTGAATTTTGGTAGAGTTTGGTAATGGATTCTTGAAAATTTAGAAGGAAATGAAGAGTAGATGAATAAGTGAAGAAATAATGAATAAAAATGTTTAAAATTTGTTTCTGGTTAGATATTTATACAAAAGCGACGACCATGTCCATTCATGAAGAGATCTGAGTGAATGGACACATCTTTTGAAATTTTGAATTTTGAACAAAACGACTACCATGTTGACATGGGCCATCTCCTTATGTCGACATCCCTCTAGAATTTTTCAAATTTGAATTTTTTGGCAAATATAAAAAATGATGTATAAATAGATAAAAGTAAATCTGGAGTTAAAACAAACTATTTTCTTATATTATAAAATAGTCTAGTAGAGTAAGAATATAGATTTAAAGAAAATATTTATGTATAAAATTGATATTAAAACCTAACACTAAAAACTATAAATATAGAATAAGAAAACTAAAAAAAAATATAGTTTGAGATTTAAGGCAAAAACTTTTAAATTTGAAAACAACAATAAATCACAAAGATAACAAGGAACCAAATATTAAGAAACAAGAAATATTTAGAAATCAAAAATAAGTTATTTAAAATAGTTTTGACTTTGGGCTAAACCTTTTCGATAAAGTTTATAGAATGGAAATTTTGAAAACCATTTTTGAATTGTTTTTGTGAGTTTCTACTCGTAGAGTATTTCATCATGCCAAACCTTGATTCATACCAAAACTGAATTTGGTCGTGGGTTCCATCCCATAAGAGACAGAATAAAGATTTCAGTGCTATTATGAAATTTTAACGAAAATTCTATACTCTGTTACTTATCTTGAGAACTTGAATTCTTGATACTCGTGATCATACTATCTTGAATTCTTCATCTTTGCAATCCTCTATCTCAGTATTTAAATTGTACAGTCTTCATTCTCAATAATTGTCTGTAAATATCTTCCATATACATATATAAAATATTAGTATTCATATTTTGCAAAAATTCCAAAGGTTGTTTTCATCAAAACCATCATCTCAGGAACTAACAAAAAAAGCTTCCAGCACTAGAACTTTAAATCCAGTAGCGCTTATTGTCTCGGCTATGCTTTGCTTCGTTTCTGATCCAGATAATGTTATAGAAAGAGGCTCGACAACAACTTCTCCATCATCTATTCCTCAGTTATGATATTTTTTTCCTTATCTTCTCATTTATTTGTTAGAAATTTTACATAACTTGATATATGGTGAAAGCATCCAATACACCTTAAGGATAAACTTAGTAGAATGTTGTCAGAAATAAAGTCCTTGCAAAAGGAATTAGATAAGAAGATAAATGATTATAACCACTTATCTGATAAATACTTTGAGCTTGATAAGAGTTCCTCCGCTGTGATGTCTTTTAAAAGCAATGAAGCTTATCCTTGCTTAAAAAGCGTTTGCCTAGGCAATGAGAGTTTCAGCTAATAAAATTAGGATTTAATGGTGCTTTTTTGAATAATAATCGATGAGAGAGACTTCCTTGTGTGTTTTCTTTAGGAAGCTTACCGCCCTTACATGAAGGACAACTTCTCATATTTTTGAGATCTTAGAGAAGGCTTGCTTAAGTTTTTCCGCTATAGGAACCTTAAAAAGTGTGATGCTGGATATGAAAAGGAGAACGAACTTCTTATATAAACTAATTGAGCTTTCAATTGAGCTCTCAAGACCCAGATCACCTCAATTGATAAAGGTGTGAAAGTTTCAGAGATAAGGAGGCAGAGCTCAAAGATATTCTTCAATTAGTTTTGAAACATCTTTCGTATCCTACGTTATCACAAAATTTGACATAATGGCTTCATAATTTGTGAATTTTCTTTTATTTTTGCTAACTATTTGTATAAATCATTTATTCATTTATAGTTTATAAACTGTGTAACTAAAACCTAGTTGTAGCTTTTTTTGTCTTCTGACTTACTTACTTGTGTATACTTTTCCTACTGCTCACTTTTCTTTTGGAAGTAATAGCAACCTTGAAATTCCTTTTGGCCATTAAAGCACCTAACCTGGGTATTAAATAATAAAAGCCTATAAATCCTCTATCGAAAATAAATAACATAGGCGAAGCAGCCTTCGACTAACTGATGACTCGAGAACCAGATTTGAATGTTAGAATAATAGAATTCTAGAAACCTTCTTTTGGAAATAATTAATACAAACGAAGCCACCTTCGTCTTACAGAAGGCCAAAAACTCAGATTTGGGCATGAGAATAATAGAAATCCAGAGAACTTTTTCTAGAAATAATTGATATAAAAGAAGCCACCTTCGACTTATAGAAGATCAGAAGCCTAGATTCGGGTAATAAAATAATAGAAATCTAGAAACCTTCTTCTAAAAATAATAAATCGAACCACCTTTGGCTTTTAGAAGACTCAAACCCAGATTTGTGTAACAAAATAATAAAAATCCAAAAACCCACTTTTGGAAATAGTAAACAAAGCCTGTAGTGTTCCCGAAATTCTGGTCCAATTTGAGCTGACTAAATAACACAAGTGCAACCCACATTACACTGGAAATCAGAAAACTAATAGAAAGAAAACAGAGGGTGAGGAAAGACAAGATAGAAACTTAAAATAGAAGAAGAAGAAGAAGAACACAACATTAGAGTAACACGAACCTCACAGCAGAACGAATAACATATAATATATATCATAACTTTGAAATATAAATCTGTACTTGAATATAAATATCATTTCCAAAGTACAGCACTTACAACACAGCGGAAATAAACAATAGCTATATGATCCTGAAGCCTCCTGCTCCAGCTCTTCAAGTATCTGTAAATCCCGACTACTTGACTGCCCATACAAAATTGGGTACCCAAGAGTTTAGGGAAAACAAAACAAAATAAACTCCGGGTCAGTCATGGGACTGGTATGAGTAAAACAGTTTAAAACATTTGAGCCATTAAACGATAACTCATAAGACCACGCCGCATAACGGAATGAGTTTTTCCCTTATGAGAATCCAAAGTAATCTTTATATCAAAATCCTTTTGATATTATAATAGTGTCTATCAACCACAATATAATAATCATCTAGCAGAAATGCTTTCATCTCACATTCTACATATATAGTATACAATCAAAACTACAAGCATGTATTGGGTAATGGATTTCCAATTATGAAAAGGTATGGAACCACCTTTCGCTAGTGTATCTATAGAGAGGAATACACTGGGTTCAACAAGAACGTCTTGCAACCCCGCCACACATGACCGACCACTCATTTCGCTTGAGTGTATCAAATGTATATCACCAACGGTTGGGATCAACAACCGTTTCCCGAATGGGACAGCATCGACAATAGATTTTTAGAAGTAAATGAAACTCTA
The DNA here is from genome assembly GCA_030737875.1 of Allium sativum. Classification (NCBI taxonomy): domain Eukaryota; kingdom Viridiplantae; phylum Streptophyta; class Magnoliopsida; order Asparagales; family Amaryllidaceae; genus Allium; species Allium sativum. Next base: position 836,102,281 of record CM060918.1, on the reverse strand, counting down.
GATCAGGTGATTATACACTCTAATAGGTGTGACCTACATAGCCATGCTGCCTGCCTGATTTTTGTCATTTACCAGATGTGAGGCTATAAGCTACGCTTATCCTTGACAGATCACACGTTTATTCACTTTGAATGTCACATCGTCATATCCGCCAAATCACAAATTGATTTCCCCAAAAATACCACTGGTATACAGCTAAGAGAAACGAATTCCTCCGCCACCAAACGTAAATATGTGTGAAGAGATCAACTTATGTGATCTATTAAATATACTCTGTCAGACATTCTTCCATACAGGTCGTCCTGGGACTGGACGAACCGAAGGCACTATTCTGTATATACATCTTAGGCAATTGTTATCTAAGATTTGTACAACAGCCCTTGCACTTTACTCCGTCTTCAATAATCTTTGGCATATATGATTCGCAACGCTTATGCGAATACAGAGTGGTTCTTTGGATAATAATCCAACCGGTCTCCCCATATTAACAACGTTAAAATGGTCAAAAACTTCGATAGTCGGTGAGTTAACTATCAAAGAAAAACACGTGTGCAAACAACGATATTATTTCCAGATGGAAATTATATCGATCAATCATCATTTAATATTTATCTCTTTAGTTCATTAATTTATTTCATTTGTCATTTCCTGTTTCCATATATTCAACATTTCTTGTTCTCTAAAATTAGAAAATATATGTTATTAACATTGGAAAACATTTCCATTTCTTGTTTTCTATATTAGAAAACATTTCTGATTCTTATTTGGAAAACATTTCCAAAACTGTTACATTGGAGTTAGACAGATGTTTAAACAAACCATTGCTATGCCAACACAAACCATTACGCTCATTAACTAAATTCACATATCCATCCTTCACTATCAAACCTTACCATTCCTTAGTTAAGAAGGAAGTCAATCAAGTTGGGATATAATTACCTCTCATACCTTAACTGAACAACGTTTTAACTTCGAAATAGTCAAAGTTTATCTTTTAAACCTTTAACCAGCTTCCTTACGTAACTCTCGGATTCTATTTACGTATCCAATTCTTAACTGAAAACATCGATTATAACTACAGCGTTATAACCCCTACTTCTGAAATATCTAACTTCGAGTATAACTTTTATTTTTTAATTTGAATAAATAAATAAACACCCAATTTGTTTATGTATACTTTTGATTTAAAAACCGGAAAGTAAATATTACTTTCTCGAATTCGATATAATTGAATTCGACTCGTAACTGTCTTTCGAGTAATCTCTATTCGATTTAACTCTTCCTGAATAATTTATATTCGATTTACTTACTTCGAATAACCAATATTCGATAACCTCACTTCGAATAACCAATATTCGATTAACTAACTTTGAATAACCAATATTCGATTAACGCACTTCGAATAATCTATATTCGATTAACTCTTTTTGATTTAACTCTAATCAATTAACTCTATTTGATTAACTCTTATCAATTAACTCTATTGGATTACTCTTATCAATTAACTCTATTGGATTACTCTTATCAATTAACTCTATTGGATTACTCTTTACACTTAACTCCTTTCGAATAAACTATATTGGATAACTCCTTTAATTCTACTCGAATAAACTATATTCGATTAACTCCTTTAAATTCTATTCGAATAAACTATATTCGTTTAACTACTTTAATTCTATTTGAATAAACTATATTCGATTAACTCCTTTAATTCTTTTCGAATAAACTATATTCGATTACGCTTCTCGAATAAACTATATTCGATTTCTCTTCTCTTGAATATGCTATATTCGATAACTCTACTCCGAATAAGTGATATTCGATAACTCTACTCTCGAATACACTATATTCGATAACTCTTCTCCGAATAAGTGATATTCGATAACTCTACTTGATTTACTCCATTTGAATAACTCTACTGGTTAACTCTAACTGATTAATTCTAAATGATTAACTCTAACTCTAATCGATTAACTCTAACTCTAATCAATTACTCTATTCAATTTACTCTATCGATTAACCCCTTTTGATTTAACTCCTTTCGAATTACACCTTTTCCGAATAACCAATATTCGATTAAACTATATTTGATAACTCTATTTAACTCTATTCGAATAACTAATATTCGATAACTCCTTTTAACTTTATTCGAATAACTAATATTCGATAACTCCTTTTAACTTTATTCGAATAACTAATATTCGATAACTCCTTTTAACTTTATTCAAATAACTAATATTCAATTAACTCAAATTTGATTAACTCTAATTAATTAACCCTATCGTTTTAACTCTAACTGGTTAACTCTAACTAGTTAACTCTAACTGATTAACTCTAACTGATTAACTCTAACTGGTTAACTCTAACTGATTAATTCTAACTGATTAATTCTAACTAGTTAATTCTAACTGATTAATTCTAACTGATTAACTCTAAATGGTTAATTCTAACTGATTAATTCTAAATTTTAACTGATTATTTCTGTCTAATTTACTCTATTCGATTAACTCTATTGAATTAACTTCTTTGATTTATTCCTTCGAATTATTTCTTTGAATTATTCCCTTGAAGCATTCCTTTGAATCATCTCCTTTTCTATTTGTTTACTTAACAAATAACTATTCCCTTTTCAATTCTACTTATTTAACAAATAAATATTTCATTTATCTTTTCTATTTATTTAACAAATAAATATTTCTTTTATCCTTCCTATTTATTTAACAAATAAATATTTCTTTTATAACATTCTATTTATTTCCTATATATAAATATTTCCATTTAATCTATTTGTAAATGTTTTACAAATATTTCCTTTTAAATTCTAATTGTAAATGGTTTACAAATATTCCTTTTTTCTATTTTATTTGTAAATGTTTACAAATATTTCTCTTTCTATTTGTTTTTGCAAATATCTTCCTTTGTATTTGGTCTACAAGTATATTTCCTTATATTTGTTTTACAAATAATTTCCTTTATATTTGTTTTATTTATTTACTAAATAAAAGATCCTTTTATACTTCTATTTATTTATCAAATAAATATTACATTTCAATTCCATTTATTTAACAAATAAATATCCCTTTATCATATCTTATTTATTTTTCCCAATAAATATTCCTTTTCTATATTATATTTATTTTCTAAATAAATGTTCCCCTGTAACAACCCAGAAAATGCGATCCAATTATAAATTTTAAATTGGTTATTTTAAAAGAATTTAAACCATTGAAATAGAATATTTCAATAAAATAATGAATTGGAAATAGTGCGGCAGTTTGAAAATTTGAATTCAAACTTTGACTAACTGCACCGGGTGGAAAATATAACGGATTCTAGCAAACCAAAAATATTTAAATCTGTTTATGAATACCTTTCCAACGAATCTGAAAAATCGAAGTTTCATAGCGGGAATCAAAAGTTATGGCCGAATGAATTTCAGAAAGGTTGCTATATAGAATATGTAGCCCTTGAATATAGACATTTTGCAAACGACCTCGGAATTCGACAAAACCACTTTTGTTGGATCCGGGATGTCAAACTATTGCTAGGTTTCAAATTTCATAATTTTTGAAGCTAGTATGTGAGCATGGCAAAAGGAAATGTGAATGGTCAATTTATGTTAAATTGTGTCGACCAAAAAATGGCCATTTTTCAAATGATCTCAGAATTCGACGAAACTAGTTTTGTTGGAACCGTATCGTCAAACATAGCTAGATTTATTTTTTTGGAATTTTTCGAATCAGTTTGTGGCCCTGGCAAATTGAAATGTACATTCAAATTGAATATTGAATGTAATATACTTTAAATTGAAAAATAACTGACTGGAACAGTCGAATTGGCCTACGAAACATATCCCATTGTGTCCGGGATGGGGGTACTTAGCTGGGGTGCGATAGTCGCTGGGTTTGAATTAGTGTCCGAGTGGAGAAACACTATTTTGAAATTTAATAAATTCATGGGCCAATAGGATTTCTCCTTCACAACTTTTTAAAAAAAAAACCCGTCCCCTCGATTTTGAACGGCGGAAGCTGCTCAGACTTTCCCGACCAGATCGCCGCCGCCTTATGCCACGCCAGACCCCGCCCACCACCCAGATTCGAAAGCCCTCCCTTCCCTCTTCAAATCCGACCAACCCTCGAACCTCCTCGTCGCCTGTGCCTCGAGAACCACGCCCTCAAACACCTGAACTTTCCGCCGTCGCCGCCGCCGATTAAGGCCACCGAGTTTGCCATCTCCACCACCGACCGACTCGCCTCTCTTCGCTCTTCCTCGTGGTATAATCCGATCCTTCCATCGTTGCACGAATTTTCTAAAAAATTCGAACCCTAGTTCGAACCAACTTTGAAAGGTGAGACCTTTATTATATTTAAATAGAAATTAACACTTTTAAGTGTTGCAAACTTTGAAAAATCTTATCTTCATGATGTTTTGACAAAATTCGATGAAACAGGAAACATCGCAACCGCAAGGAGGCTCTCTACCATCTAGAAGAGACCGTAGATTTTTCTAAGCTATCTACGATCTTTAGCACCTTGAAAACCAATGTGAGAAATATAAATTAAATTGTGTGAATGAAATCGTGTTGTACAGATTATATAAGCGAAGTATAAATTATATACGCATCGTATACCTCATGTACATGTGTTGTATAAGTTATATAAGCGATGTATAAATTATACAAGCGTTGTATGAAACATATATGCTTTGAATTGTTCTGAAATGCAAGTGAAATATAGAAAATATACATATACATATATATATATATATATATATATATATATACTCTCCTCGTCTAGAAAGCATGGACGATATTTATTTCTTGTGATTGGCGTGAAAATATGTGGTATGACGAATGGTTGAAAATAATTGTTTGTGGTTGATATTGTGGTTGAAAAATACCTTTGTGGTTGAAAATAACCTCTTGTGGTTGAAACAAATTAGAATAGGATTTTGGAAATGAAAATAAAACTTGTCGCCTACGTGCGAACTAGATGCATGAATCCCTATTGTCAAAAACCGCGAGGTTTTAAGGTAGAGCGAGGGGCCGTACTAGGGACGGTCCTGGTTTTAACTACCCTGCCGTTATGCTGCCAAAATTTTCTGAAATATTCATGTGTTAGAAAAAATTTCATTTGTTGAATTTTTTTTCATATGTTGAAACCTCATTCATGTGTTGAATAGAAATTCGTTCGTTGAATAGAAATTCATGTGTTGAATGTTATTCGTGTTTTCAATAAATAGCTTTAGAAATAAAAATCACATTTTTATATATATACAAACTATAGCACACATTCATGTGTTGAATAGAAATTCATTCGTTGAATAGAAATTCATGTGCTGAATGTTATTCGTGTTTTAAATAAATAGCTATAGAAATAAAAATCACATTTATATATATATACAAACTATAGCACACATTCATGTGTTGAATAGAAATTCATTCGTCGAATAGAAATTCATGTATTGAATGTTATTCGTGTTTTAAATAAATAGCTATAGAAATAAAAATCACATTTATATATATACAAACTATAGCACACATTCATGTGTTGAATAGAAATTCATTCGTTGAATAGAAATTCATTCGTTGAATAGAAATTCATTCGTTGAATAGAAATTCATGTGTTGAATGTTATTCATGTTTTAAATAAATAGCTTAAGAAATAAAAATCACATTTTTATATATATACAAACTATAGCACACATTCATGTGTTGAATAGAAATTCATGTGTTGAATGTTATTCGTGTTTTAAATAAATAGCTTTAGAAATAAAAATCACATTTTTATATATATACAAACTATAGCGCACATTCATGTGTTGAATAGAAATTCATTCGTGAATAGAAATTCATGTGTTGAATGGTATTCGTATTTTAAATAAATTGATTTAACAATAGAATTTACACTTTTATTGTGAATATGAAGTGCTAAAAACATCCATGGGTTGAATAAATATTTCAGATGACAAGAATATTACTTTTATCATGCATACACCTCGCTAAAAATACACACGTGTTGAAATAAATATTTGTTCGCAAGAAATATTATTATTAGCTTTGTTCTGCATATATATATATATACTTGTGTTGAACAGAGAAATTGGATTAGCTGTTGAGTAAAGAAATTATTTACGTGCCCGACAAATAGGTAAGCCTTAATGAGTTGGCTGCGCAATTTTATTTATATATCAACTCCTGTGAATGCCATTGAATGCGGAGTGTTGGTTATTCTGTGTGTAATAATAAACATCGCCATAGGATAGTAACAATTAATTTTGAACTACACTACATGGCATACTTCTTGACGATAGGCATACTTCATCATATTCCACATAAGCATTTGGAACTTGTGTGACGAGGTTGACAATTTACCATACAAGCGAGAGGCGTGTATGGCGATGACTATATATTACAGGTTGAACTGATGACTAATATAGACAATATAAAATATAACGATAAATTGCAGAATTAATAAAAACCCCACACGGGTCTGGAGTTGACAATAATCACGTCTCTCTAGTTATTAGATACGACACGTGGATTATTTATTTCCCACACGGGACGAGGTGACGAGGATTTATCCTCTGGAGTAATTAAAAATACACACTCCCTTAAGCTTTGATAGGGTGACAAGAATTTATTCTCTGGAGTTATTATCTATACACGCTCCCCTGTAAACACCAGAATATATCACTATAAATATGTGTATGCTTTATAGGATTTATTGGGTACCTAATACATCCCAATAAATTTCCAAACCCCTTCCCGTACAAAGGAGGTTATGGCAAAAAATTTCGAAATATAAAGGCGTTAGTGAAATATTTTAAGTGAAAACGATATTGAAATTATAGAATGAACTATATTTATATATATATATATATATATATATATATATAAATAGAATTGAAAGGAATTGAGGCCGTGCAGTTCGTGTTTTGAAATTGTAACTTAAATCGACTAGTACGAGAGATCCGACCATCGGATTTCCCCGAAACCGCAACCGTTGGGTTCGCCTTGGAAATATCTTACCAACGGCACCAACTTTGTAAAGATCCAATGGTTGGATTGTCTGGAATGTTTAATTCAAATCCGAAGAAAAACAGCGCCAGAATAAAATATATTTATATATAAATATAAATATAATTTAATTAAATCGAATAACGACGCTGTAGTTCATATTTTGAAACCGTAACTTCAAACGACTAGTGTGGAAGATCCGACCGTCGGATTTTCATGAAATTGGAACCGTTGGGTTCGCTTTGGGAATATCTTCCCAGAGATATATACTTTGTAGAAATCCAACGGTTAGATTTCCCGATATGTGTAAAACAAATTTGGGGAAAAACAGTGCCACGGCACGACCCAAAACGTCGTTTAATTATATATGGCCATTTTTAAATAAATAAAAATGGCTATAAATCGTTATAAAATATTATAAGCGGCATAGAATTGAAATAAACCAATTTTGCTTGGTTTGCTTGATATTTGATGGTTGTATGTGTTTGACATGAAAATTATACTAAAGAATTGAAATGTGAATGTCGAATAATATAACTATGGAAAGAATTGATTTGAATTCTAATTATACGTGAATTATTTTAAAAGGCCAAGCTAACCCTCATTTCAAATAATTGATCGAACGATTTGAAGTAGAAAATACGAAGACGGTTCAAGATCGACGATCTTGGTATCAGATGGATGGGCTCTACTGAGGTTCCTGATTGGAGTAGCTACCTTGAAGGAACGGAAGTAGTAGCCGTCTGGACGTATGGGTTGATTGTACGGATATGCGAGGAATTTGGTGCTTCCGGTTTCGTTCAGACCCAGAACGGACGTGTAAATGGACTGTGTGTTTGACATTGGATTTTGTTCTGTACTGATTGATCTCTGTTAAATATATATCTGTTTGGCGACGGAGAATTTATTCTCTTACTTAACACCCTTCTCTGAGACGTACGAGCTCAGAGGTTATATATCGATAGAAATCAGTCGTATGGAGTGGATTTCCTATGTGGCATGCCAAGATGCAGTGATCAGGGCTTCTGTTGCAAAGTAAAGTCTTGTGGTTGATGATCAAAGCACGGCCTACGTGGTCTGGCTTTGTGTATAGCGTGGATTCGCGAGCCTCATACCTCGGTATGAGTTAAAAATGGGATAAGGACTGCAGGGAGAGCACGATGTTTCTTTCTAACTAGAGGTAGTGTCAGTGCTTAAACTGGCTAACATTTATATTATTTTAACCTATGTGAATGTTGGAATGAGGCGCCTCGATATTTGGTCTGTTAGGACCGGGAAACGTGTGTTCAGGAATTGCCAATCCTCAAACGTAAGAGAGGACCGTCCATGAAGATCCAAGATTTACCCAGAGTGTGTAGTCCTGAGGCATTTGCTAGAGTGTCTCGAAGCGGAGCGGAGCTTGCCCCTTGCCTCGACTCATGACAGAAATCCAATTTCCAATACGAGATAACGGGTTTGATTGTAGAACTTATATATATGGCGTTATAGTGGCATGGGACGCTCATGTCGTCTATGATTGATATTTATGATTGAATTCGCTTTTGAAACATATATGCACTAGTAATAATATCAAGTGAGTTTGCTTTACACGTATTAAGCATATTTTGGCCATTATAAGGTAAAACTCTATCCTCCGTCTTGCTTTGCATTGTGTGATGGGACTTAAGTCTTATAACGGCTTCATTCTTTTTAAAAGCATTGTGTTGTTTTAAAAGAATTTGCTTTGTTTTAAATGCACTGGCAATCACTAGAGTAAACCCGTTCCGCGAAAGTGGCGTGGTCCTATGATTTGCCTTATTAATGTTATTTAACCAATTAAGTAGATTTCTCACACCAGTCCCATGACTGACTTGTTGTTTGTTTCACTTTGCAAACTCGGGTGCCCTTATTTTCACACGGGCAGCCTAGTTGATAGATGATAGGTTATTTTGACTTAGCACTGCAGTATAGAGTGCGCTTTTGGCTTGATGGTGAAGATTAGATTTACTTGTATTTTAGCTATTGACTTTCCGCTATCCTTATCTTATGTATATGATTCCGCCTATGGCGATGCGGACTGTTTTACTTCCAGCATTTACTACCGTACGTATATGTACCGCCTCAGGCGATGTAGACTGATATCTCTATTATGTCTCACTGTATGTATATACTCCGCCTATGGCGATGTTGACTGATCATTCCCTTTTTATTCGCTAAGTTATATCCTACGTTGTGCTACTCTGATGTTGTTACATGTTATGATTCCGCTGTCATATTTGTATAAAATTATTCTATTTATTGTTTTTGCTAATATCTGTACTCTGCTAATGATGATTTATGTGTTATATTCTAATGATTATCCTTAACACCGTCGTACGGATTTTGGGATCGTCACAGTTGGTATCAGAGCTTTGGTTAACCTTAGTTCTGGAATTTAACACATTAAACACCTCGTCAGAATAGAATCAGTAGTGTTCTAAGGCAAGTAGCTCATTAGAGATAGGATTAGTATTGTCCTAGAACGAGCTAAGCAGAATAGAAAAACAATTTGATCAGTACAACATTATCTTTCCTTATGTTCTTCTGCTTTATCGTATATGAAAATTATCAATTCTGTGAGCTTGACTCATTTCTTGCTTATACAGAAATTTACTTGATGGCTACGCGAGCAGCTGCAGCCGCCAGAGGAGGCAAAGGAGGCCGAGCTGGAGGACGGGGGAATGTCCCTGTTGCAGAAGGGCCTATGATACAACCACCAGCACTTCAGGAATTCGAACTGGACCGAGTAACAAAGAGGTACAAAAACCTCGGGGGCAAAACTTTTCCTGGCACTGGCACAGTGACAGAGGCTTTGGCATGGTTAAAGACATGCGAAAAGATCTTTGGTGGCATGAGACTTGGAACCCACGACAAAGCGTATATGGGCGCTTGGCTTTTACAGGAAGAGGCCGAATTGTGGTGGGAGGCCGTCACCTCAGAAGATGAGGAGGATACCGAAAGGACTTGGGAGGAGTTTAAGACAATGTTTAGGGAGAAGTGCATCCCCGAGCAAGCACTGGATCGTATGCGAGATGAGTTCGCTAACCTCCAGCAGGGAGACCGCTCTATCCAAGAGTATCTTAATAAGTTCACACATCTCTCACGTTATGCTCCAGAGCTTATCTTGACCTCGAAAGCAAAGAATAAGAGGTTTATACTGGGACCGAAGCGCAAGTATCAGGACCGGGCCATGAGCAACATCAAACTTTCATTTTCAGGACTAGTAGAGATGGCCTGCAACTACGAAGATTTGGATGAGAGGAACTCCAATCTAGACCGCACTAAGAGCCAGGCTGGAAACAAGCGCAAAGCTTCAGGAGATCAGCCCGAGTCCAGTAAGGCAGCAGCGGCTACTCAGCAAGCTGGTAAGATACCCAAAGGCAGCTGTTACAATTGCGGAAAGAAGGGGAATTATTCTAATGTATGCACCGCCCCAAAGAGACTGAAGGAAAATCCTGAAAGCTCAAATCCGAACCCCCGCAGCTCAAATGAATGCTACAACTGCCATCAGAAGGGGCACTATAGCAGGAATTGTCCTTTGAAGAAGAATGCACAGGTAGCACACATTTATGATGGGGGAAACCCGCCAGCTATCACTGATGGATCAAGTAAATCTGACGTCTTGGGACGTACCCTTACTATTAAAAATATTCCTGTTTCTGTGCTTATTGATACTGGTGCATCACGTAGCTTCATTTCTAGTAACACTGTTCACAAATTAAAATTGAATCAAAGGAAGCTTAAAGAACCAATTAAAGTTCAAATCTGATAGGAGGTTTTATTATTCTCAGCTCATATTGTAATGTACCCGTCACATATTCTTGTTATCGATTTCCTTTTAAAGTGATTGTCATGGACTTTTCCGAATTTGATGTTATACTCAAGCTAGACTGGTTGACAAAATATAAGGTCGAAGTTAGATGTGCCAAAAGAATCATTAAAGTTAAAACAAAAGTTGGGCATATCACTATACCATGCCATGGCTCAGAAACAGATAGAAAAGAATTTTGGTCTGCTTTGGAAGTTATTCCCACTTCATTAGAAAGGATTCCTGTCGTTAAAAACTATGCATATGTGTTTGAAGAAGTTGAAAACTTACCCCCGCAAAGAGAAATTGAATTCAGAATCGATCTAATTCCGAATGCCAGACCAGTAGTACATCCAATTCGAAGAATGGCCCCGAAAGAAAAGGAAGAGTTAGGCAGCCAAACTCGAGAATTGCTTTGGAAGGGTCTGATCAGGCCAAGCTTTTCAGATTGGGGAGCAGCAGTAGTGTTTGTCCCGAAATCAGACGGTACTCTACGACTATGTGTTGATTACCGGGATCTCAGTAAGTAGACACTAAAGAATAAATATCCGTTGCCGCGAAACGATGATTTGCTAGATCAATTAAATGGAGCAAGAGTATTCTCTAGAATGGACCTAGCTACAGGTTTCCACCAATTACGTATAGCCGAAGACTGTGTTCCTTTGACAGCATTCAGGGGTCCCGATTTATTCTACGAATGGTTAGTAATGTCGTTCGGCTTGTGTAACGCTCCCGCATACTTCGTCGATCTTATGAACAGAGTGTTCCGTGGTGTCTTGAATAAATTTGTTCTGGTCTTCATCGATGACATTTTAATCTACTCCAAGTTAGAAGGCGAGCATGCAAAACATTTGGAACAAGTGTTGGAAATTCTGAGGAGAAATGTCTTGAAAGCTAAATTTTCTAAGTGTATCTTCTGGCAAGAGGAAGTTAAGTTCCTTGGCTATGTCATATCAAAAGAAGGGACTGCTGTAGATCTAAGCAAAATTACAGCGATTCAAAATTGGAAACAGCCTACTACCCCCACCAAAGGTCGAAGTTTCCTTGGATTGGCTAGTTACTATCGGAAATTCGTTAAGGATTTTTCGAAGATATCCGGTGTATTTACAAAGCTCACAAAAAACATGAAAAATTCAAGTGGACTCCAGAGTGTGAGGAAGCTTTCGGAGAACTGAAACGGAGATTGACAACTGCTCAGTATTAACAATTACAGATGGCAATAAGGACTTGACGGTATGGATAGATGCTTCTATTAGAGGACTTGGTACAGTGTTAATGCAAAGAGGCCAAATGGTCGCTTATGCTAGCCGTCAGCTGAAGCCGCATGAAAGGAACTATGCAACTCATGATCTTGAGTTGTTATCCATCGTGTTTGCTTTGAGAAACTGGAGGCATTATTTGTTGGGTGAAAAGTTCGAGCTGTTTACTGATCATCAATCATTGAAGTATCTATTCACTCAGAAAGATCTGAACTTGAGACAACAACGTTGGTTAGAATTCCTGGCAGCATACGATTTTGAGATTCTATACACTCCAGGGAAAGCCAATGTTGTGGCGGATGCGCTCAGCAGAAAGAATGAAATCATCGCCAGTTTTATCATTACGTCTTCCTTAAAAGATAAGATAGCAGTTCTTCAGAAATACGATGAATTTATAAAAAGGATTAGTCAGTGGATCCGAGAAGGCAAAACTTCAGATTTCAGTCTGGATAGCCAATGGGTCCTAGGATTACAAGGGCGAATTTGTGTTCCAGAAATTTCTGAGCTGAGAAGGGAGGTACTGGATGAATGTCACAAGTCCAAACTAAGTATCCATCCCGGTGTGAGCAAAATGTATAATGATATTAAGCGCACGTTCTGGTGGAAGTCATTAAAAAGAGGCATTTCTTTATATGTTAGCAGGTGCCCTACTTGTCAGTTAGTCAAGAGCGACCAACAAAAACTGGCCGGATTATTGCAACCGTTGGAAGTCCCAGGTTGGAAGTGGGAACATATTTCCATGGACTTCATAGATGGCCTCGAACGAAAAAAGGAAACGATAGTATTTGGGTGATCGTAGATCGCTTCACGAAGACCGCCCATTTCATACCTGTCAGATCCAATAGAATGGCTCAAAGTCTAGCACAGATATACTTCAAAGAAATAGTTAAACTGCATGTAGTGCCGCTCAGTATAGTCAGTGATAGAGATCCACTATTTACTAGCAAATTATGGGAAGCATTCCAGATAGAATTGGGAACCAAATTGAATCTAAGCACCGCTTATCACCCTCAAACAGATGACCAAACTGAGCGGGTGAATAGAATTCTAGAAGATTTATTGCGGGCTTGTATTATCAATTTTGGCGGGTCATGGGAAGATCACTTGCATTTGGCAGAATTCTCATATAACAATAGCTATCAAGCAAGTTTGGGAATGTCGCCATTTGAAGCATTATATGGTAGACCGTGCAGATCTCCAGCGTGTTGGGTGGAACCTGGAAATAGACTCGTATTGGGACCCGATATGATTCGTGATGCATCTGACAAAGTAGAGCTCATCAAGAAGTGATTGAAAACCGCGCAAAGCCGTCAGAAAAGTTATGCTGATGCGAGAAGAAGAGATTTGTCATTTGCTGTTGGCGATTATGTTTTTTTTAGAGTTTCTCTGATGAGAGGAGTAATCAGATTCGGTAAAACTGGGAAGTTGGCACCGAGATTTATTGGTCCCTTTCCTATTCTTGAACGAATTGGAACTCTGGCTTATAGGGTTCAATTACCGGATTGGTTGCCTGGAGTGCATGATTTGTTTCACGTATCTCAACTTAGAAAACATGTGCATGATCCGGATCTTGTTGTAGAAGAAGCAGCGCAACAGGACTTGGAAATTACTCTAGAATTAGCAGTCAGAAGAGAACCATTAAAGATTGTTGGCAAAGAAACTAAAGAACTTAGGAGCAAAAAGGTTCATTTAGTTAAAGTGCAGTGGAGTAGTGATCCTAGAGACTGTACTTGGGAGACTAAGGAAAGCATTAAGCAAGCTTACCACAAATGCAGAGTGGACATCTGTGACTAACTCCGGTGCAAGGTACCCTCATAATACTTTGCATTTACATTTTTGTTTCCTACTTTGCTATTGTTTCCTTTTCGGGGACGAAAAGTTTTAAGTGGGGGAGATTGTAACAACCCGGAAAATGAAAGCCAATTTAAAAATTTTAAATTGGTTATTTTAAAAGAATTTAAACCATTGAAATAGAATATTTCAATAAAATAATGAATTGGAAATAGTCAGGCAGCTTGAAAATTTGAATTCAAACTTTGACTAACTGTACCAGGTGGAAAATATAATGGATTTTAGCGAATCCAAAAATATTTAAATCTATTTATAAAAACCTTTCCAATGAATCTGAAAAATCAAAGTTTCATAGCGGGAATAAAAAGTTATGGCCGAATGAATTTTCAGAAAGGTCGCTATATAGAATATATAGCCCTTGAAATTAGACATTTTGCAAACGACCTCGGAATTCGACGAAACCACTTTTGTTGGATCCGGGATGTCAAATTATTGCTAGGTTTCAAATTTCATAATTTTTGAAGCTAGTATGTGAGCGTGGCATAAGGAAATGTGATTGGTCAATTTTTGTTAAATTAGGTCGACCAGAAAATAGCCATTTTTCAAACGATCTCAAAATTCGATGAAACTAGTTTTGTTGGGACCGTATCGTCAAAACATAGCTAGATTTATTTTTCTGGAATTTTTCGAATCAGTTTGTGGCCCTGGCAAATTGAAATGTACGTTCAAATTGAATATTGAATGTAATATACTTTAATTTGAAAAATAACTAACTGTAACAGTCGAATTGGCCTACGAAACATATCCCATTGTGTCCGGGATGGGGGTATTTAGCTAGGGTGCGACAGTCGTTGGGTTTGAATTGGTGTCCGTGTGGAGAAACACTATTTTGAAATTTAATAAATTCATGGGCCAATAGGATTTCACCTTCATAAATTTTTTTTAAAAAAAAAACCCCGTCCCCCCGATTTTGAATGGCGGAAGCTGCTCAAACTTTCCCGACCAGATCGCCGCCGCCTCAGGCCACGCCAGACCCCGTCACCACCCAGATTCGAAAGCCCTCCCTTCCCTCTTCAAATCTGACCAACCCTCGACCCTCCTCGTCGCCTGTGCCTCGAGAACCACACCCTCAAACACATGTACTTTCCGCCGCCGCCACCGCCGATTAAGACCACCGAGTTCGCCATCTCCACCACCGACCGACTCGCCTCTCTTCCCTCTTCCACATGGTATAATCCGATCCTTCGATTGTTGCACGGATTTTCTGAAAAATTCGAACCAACTTTGAAAGGTGAGACCTTTATTATTTTTAAACAGAAATTAACACTTTTAAGTGTTGCAAACTTTGAAATTTCATATCTTTGTGATGTTTTGACGAAATTCGATGAAACAGGAAACATCGCAACCGCAAGAAGGCTCTCTACCATCTAGAAGAGACCACGGATTTTTCTGAGCTATCTACGATCTTTAGCACCTCGAAAACCAATGTGAGAAATCTAAATTAAATTGTGTGAATGAAATCGTGTTGTATAAATTATATAAGCGAAGTAAAAATTATATACGCATCATATACCTCATGTACATGTGTTGTATAAGTTATATGAGCGATGTATAAATTATACAAGCGTTGTATGAGACATATATGCTTTGAATTGTGTTGAAATGCAAGTGAAATATAGAATATATATATATACACACACTCCCCTCGTCCACAAAGCATGGACGATACTTATTGCTTGTGATTGGCGTGAAAATATGTGGAATGACGAATGGTTGAAAATAATTGTTTGTGGTTGATATTGTGGTTGAAAAATACCTTTGTAGTTGAAAAATACCTTTGTGGTTGAAAAATACCCTCTTGTGGTTGAAACAAATTAGAATAGGATTGTGGAAATGAAAATAAAACATGCCGCTTGCGTGCGAGCTAGATGCATGAATTCCCATTGGTAAAAACCGCGAGGTTTTAAGGTAGAGCGAGGAGCCGGACTAGGGACGGTCCCGGTTTTAACTACCATGTCGTTATGCTGCCGAAATTTTCTGAAATATTCATGTGTTAGAAAAAAATTCATTTGCTGAAATTGTTTTCATATGTTGAAACCGCATTCATGTGTCGAATAGAAATTCATGTGTTGAATGTTATTTGTGTTTTAGATAATTAGCTTTTGAAATAAAAATCACACTTTTATATATATACAAACTATAGCACACATTCATGTGTTGAATGTCATTCTTGTTTTAAATAAATAGCTTTAGAAATAAAAATCACATTTTTATATATATACAAACTATAGCACACATTCATGATTGAATAGAAATTCATGTGTTGTATGTTATTCGTATTTTAAATAATTAGCTTTATAAATAAAAATCATATTTTTATATATATACAAACTATAGCACACATTCATGTGTTGAATAGAAATTCATTCGTTGAATAGAAATTCATGTGTTGAATGTTATTCATGTTTTAAATAAATAGCTTTAAAAATAAAAATCACATTTTTATATATATACAAACTATAGCACACATTCATGTGTTGAATAGAAATTCATTCGTTGAATAGAAATTCATGTGTTGAATGTTATTCGTGTTTTAAATAAATAGCTTTAGAAATAAAAATCACATTTATTTATATATATATATATATATACAAACTATAGCGCACATTCATGTGTTGAATAGAAATTCATTCGTTGAATAGAAATTCATGTGCTGAATGGTATTCGTATTTTAAATAAATTGATTTAACAATAGAATTTACACTTTTATTGTGAATATGAAGTGCTAAAAACATCCATGGGTTGAATAAATATTTCAGATGACAAGAATATTACTTTTATCATGTATACGCCTCGCTAAAAATACACACGTATTGAAATAAATATTTGTTTGCTAGAAATATTATTATTAGCTTTGTTCTGCATATATATATACTTGTGTTGAACAGAGAAAATGGATTAGCTGTTGAGTAAAGAAATTATTTGCGTGCCCGACAAATAGGTAAGCCTTAATGAGTTGGCTGCGCAATTTTATTTATATATCAACTCCTGTGAATGCCATTGGATGCGGAGTGCTGGTTATTATGTGTGCAATAATAAACATCGCCATAGGATAGTAACAATTAATTTTGAACTACACTACATGGCATGCTTCTTGACGATAGGCATACTTCATTATATTCCACATAAGCATTTGGAGCTTGTGTGACGAGGTTGAGGATTTACCATACGAGCGAGAGGCTTGTATGGCGATGACAATATATTACAAGTTGAACTAATGACTGATATGGACCATATAAAATATAACGATAAATTGCCAGATTAATAAAAAACCCACACGGGTCTGGAGTTGACAATAATCACATCTCTCTAGTTATTAGATATGGCACATGGATTATTTATTTCCCACACGGGACGAGGTGACGAGGATTTATCCTCTGGAGTAATTAAAAATACACGCTCCCTCAAGCTTTGATAAGGTGACGAGAATTTATTCTCCGGAGTTATTATCTATACACGCTCCCCTGTAAACACCAGAATATATCACTATAAATATGTGTATGCTTTATAGGATTTACTGGGTACCTAATACGGCCCAATAAATTTCCAAGCCCCTTCCCGTACAAAGGAGGTTATGGTGAAAATTTTCGAAATATAAAGGCATTAGTGAAATATTTGAAGTGAAAACGATATTGAAATTATTGAATGAACTATATTTGTATATATATAAGTATAAATAGAATATAAAGGAATTGAGGCCGTGTAGTTCGTCTTTTGAAATTGTAACTTCAATCGATTAGTATGAGAGATCCGATCATCGGATTTCCCCGAAACCGCAACCGTTGGGTTCGCCTTGGAAATATCTTTCCAACGGCACCAACTTTGTAAAGATCCAATGGTTGGATTGTCTGGAATGTTTAATTCAAATCCGAAGAAAAACAGCGCCAGAATAAATTATATTTATATTTATATATAAATATAATTTAATTAAATCGAATAACGACGCTGCAGTTCGTATTTTGAAACCGTAACTTCAAACGACTAGTGTGGAAGATCCGACCGTCGGATTTTCACGAAACTGGAACCGTTGGGTTCGCTTTGGGAATATCTTCCCAGTGATATAAACTTTGTAGGAATCCAACGGTTAGATTTCCCGATATGTGTCAAACAAATTTGGGGAAAAACAGCGCCAGTGCCACGGCACGACCTGAAACGTCGTTTAATTATATATGGCCATTTTTAAATAAATAAAAATGGCGAAAAATCGTTATAAAATATTATAAGCGGCATAGAATGGAAATAAACCAATTTTGCTTGGTTTGCTCGATATTTGATGGTTATATGTGTTTGACATGAAAATTATACTAAAGAACTGAAATGTGAATGTCGAATAATATAACTATGGAAAGAATTGATTTGAATTCTAATTATACGTGAATTATTTAAAAAGGCCGAGCTAACCCTCATTACAAATAATTGATCGAACGTTTCGAAGTAGAAAATACGAAGACGGTTCAAGACCGACGATCTTGGTATCGGATGGATGGGCGCACCTGAGGTTCCTGATTGGAGTAGCTACCTTGATGGAACAGAAGTAGTAGCCGTCTGGACGTGTGGGTTGATTGTACGGATATGCGAGGAATTTGGTGCCTCCGGTTTCGTTCAGACCCAGAATGGACGTGTAAATGGACTGTGTGTATAACATTGGATTTTATTCTATACTGATTGATCTCTGTTAAATTTATATCTGTTTGGCGGTGGAGAATTTATTTTCTTGCTTAACACCCTTCTTTGAGACATACGAGCTCAGAGGTTATATATCGATAGAAATCAGTCGTATGGAGTGGATTGCCTATGTGGCATGCCAAGATGCAGTGATCAAGGCTTCTGTTGCAAAGCAAAGTCTTGTGGTTGATGATCAAAGCACAGCCTACGTGGCCTGGCTTTGTGTATAGCGTGGATTCGCGAGCCTCACACCTCGGTATGAGTTAAAAACGGGATAAGGACTGCAGGGAGAGCACGACGTTTCTTTCTAGCTAGAGGTAGTGTCAGTGCTTAAACTGGCTGACATTTATATTATTTTACCTATGTGGATGTTGGAATGAGGCGCCTTGATATTAGGTCTGTTACGACCGAGAAACGTGTCTTCAGGAATTGCCAATCCTCAAACGTAAGAGAGGACCGACCCTGAAGATCCAAGGGTTACGCAGAGTGTGTAGTCCTGAGGCATTTGCTAGAGTGTCTCGAAGCGGAGAGGAGCTTGCCCCTTGCCTCGACTCATGACAGAAATCCAATTTCCAATACGAGATAACGGATTTGATTGTAGAACTTATATATATGGCGATATAGTGGCATGGGACGCTCATGTTGTCTATGATTGATATTTATGATTGAATTCGCTTTTGAAACATATATGCACTAGTAATAATATCAAGTGATTTTGCTTTACACGTATTAAGCATATTTTAGCCATTATAAGGTAAAACTCTATCCTCCGGTTTGCGTTGCATTGTGTGATGGGACTTGAGTCTTATAACGGCTTCATTCTTTTTAAAAGCATTGCGTCGTTTTAAAAGAATTTGCTTTGTTTTAAATGCACTGGCAATCACTGGAGTAAACCCGTTTCGCGAAAGTGGCGTGGTCCTATGATTTGCCTTATTATTGTTATTTAACCAATTAAGTAGATTTCTCATACCAGTCCCACGACTAACTTGCTGTTTGTTTCACTTTGCAAACTCGGGTGCCCTTATTTTCACACAAGCAGCCTAGTTGACAGATGACAGGTTATTTTGGCTTAGCACTGCAGTATGGAGTGCGCTTTTGGCTTGATGGCGAAGATTAGATTTACTTGTATTTTGGCTATTGACTTTCCGCTATCCTTATCTTATGTATATGATTCCGCCTATGGCGATGCAGACTATTTTACTTCCAACATTTACTACCGTATGTATATGTACCGCCTCAGGCGATGTAGACTGATGTCTCTATTATGTCTCACTGTATGTATATATTCTGCCTATGGCGATGTTGACTGATCATTCCATTTTTATTCGCTAAGTTATATCCTACGTTGTGCTACTCTGATGTTGTTACATGTTATGATTCCACTGTCATATTTGTGTAAAATTATTCTATTTATTGTTTTTTGCTAATATCTATACTCTGCTAATGATGATTTATGTGTTATATTCTAATGATTATCCTTAACATCATTGTACGGATTTCGGGATCGTCACATCCCCTTTATAAAATCCTATGATTTTGTATATACTTTATTTCCAAAATATTTCCTTTTATAAAATCGGTTGATTTTATAAAATTCCTTTATTTCAATACACATTGAAATATTTCTTTTTACATACCAGGGTTTCTTATGATATTAAAATATCGAATAACAATGATCAACATCATTCTAACACACATAATCCATAACAGATTATATATCACATCATATATCAAAATATATGAAAAACAGTAAAATAAATGTTGAGGAATCCAGTCGGATTCCTCCAACCTGTTTCCCTACATCACAGATGTTAAACAATATAGATAACATCACTTTCATTTCAAGAAGAAATATTCTGATCGACAGAATTAATATTTAATAACGATATATATATAACCAAAACTGTGTTTTCAATCAATTATTTAACAGTCCATCTAAATAGTCCATACACAACAATCAATCAATATTTATCAAAAATAAAGTACAATTTATATAAATATAAACTGAACAGAGTTAGTGAGATTTACTCACATTGGACAATCACCGTTAATAACGATAATCATCACTTGATTCAGACGGACAATTTATTTTGCTATAAATTGTAACGAGCTCCGATGGACTTCCAATCAGTTCCATCGTGTAGTGTCCGTCCATACGATCCCAACGGATCTTGTTTTGCTGAAAACCGATGTCGTATGACAAAGATACGATTTATATAAATTAATACGTATTTTGAATTTTAAATAAAACTTAAAACATATTTCCACTTGGGCTTTACCCTTAAATCTTGGCCCATCTCCATTCCTTCTCAGCCCACACCCGCACTATACCTTCTTCTTCTATGGTACCAGCGAACCCGCTCAAGAGAAGGCTCCAACACCATTACCAAACTTCAAAAAAACAAAGCTCCTCCATTACTTAATGGAAAATTAAACAAACATCACTAACTTCTCTCTCTTCGAACACTGCATCCCCCCATACCCTCCAGTTCGAGCTCGCCCTCTTCCTCCGACCATGGCTTTCCGACCTGACCCACGTCGTAGTACAGGATCGACAACTTTCCTCCCCGTTTTCCGCCAAAAACCCATAGCGAAATCTACTCACCACCTCGATCTCAAAAACGATAAACAAAATGAGTATTCCTCCTTAAATCCATCGATTTATGGAACCCTTGTCTGACTATGTTGAAAGTCCAACACAGAAATGGATGACGAACTCAACCAAACTGGTATGAGCACGAAGAGCAAGCTACCTCGATCACAAATATGTTGGTATAAGGATTTGTAGAATTTGATTTGGGCTTCTTTGATTTATCCTTCATGCCATTTTTCGCTGGAGGGTTTAGAAGAAATGCGGCTGAGAAAGAGATGATATATGGGGATCATATTTCTTTGTGTGGCTGAAACAATGAGGATGTGGCTCCTTTTATGTTCACAAATTTGTTTTTACATGATTTTAATCGAAGTCATGGAGCTTGGTTCTCCATCCTGTAAGTAGCGGCTGTGAATGTAACACCCCACACCCGCTAAGGTCACTCACTAAGGGAATGCCTTAACTTCGGTGGAGCATTTTAAGTGAGTATAGAACAGAAAAATTACAACAAGACAGATATAAATACTTGAAAATCTAAAACATCATTTCATAGTAGCAGAAGGTAAACATGTTTAGTTACAACACCATAAAGAGTCAAGTACTAAATATCCATCCTGATAAAAACATAAGTACATAATCCCACTACATAAACAATAGCCATAAAAGAAAAGATAAGTTGGGCTTTACATCACGGTCCAAGCTCCAGAAGATAGATAAAGAAATCTGATCAAAGCCCACTAGTGCTAGGCCCAACCAGAGGACCTGAGGGTGAAAAAGATAAAAACAACGGGGTCAGACATAAGTCTGAGTGAGCCCTATAACTTTAACAACACAATTATTAAAGTAATTAGGGTATGATATAAACTTGGCACGGGATGGCTGGGGATAAATGACTACACTAAGTAGCCAACTAGACATAAGATGAACTAAGATAACGGTAAAGACGCATCTACCTACCCAAGGATAATTACTAACTGCACCACACCAGTCATTCCTACTTAAAGGTTGATCCCACCCAAGGACTTAGAAAATTTTCCCAGTAGTTTCGTGTTCCCCTAGCTGACTACATAGGTGCCGTCTGCCCCTATCTCCACTAGGTGTACCCACTACTCCCAAGAGATCGGCTCCCTACCGTAGATACCCGTGCTGGCCCCACAATGGGGTGTATCACTCCCCAAAGTGGCAACCCGATACAACAAATGGTGCACGGCTTATACCTACACGATGCAACAACGTCTTACTTACCAGCCCGGGTCCACACACGCATATGAAACCTGTTGGACTTGCGTTGCCACCGCTAACCCGTTTTGGCCTCTTATAGTCAAGCCCAGTACGCGTGTCCCGTCCTCGACATGGTCGAGCCCAATAAGATACATATGGGTTACTGGTTGAAATGGCCCCCCCACAAGCTACCACCTAAGCTTGTCAATATATCTAGTGCATCCCACTTAACCCTTTAATCATGTTTAATTACATGTTTCACTTGGTTAAGTATTCTAATCGTATTTTCTATTACCACCCAAGGCAACCCACTAGATTTCCACATGCCACCCAAGGCACTTACTTGATTTCCACATGCCACCCAAGGCACCCACTTAACCCCTCATGCCCACTACATGCTTATCTGGTTAAGTGTTTCTTAATTGATTAAGAACGTAACCGTTGTAAAGACCTCTCACATTAGACTATCTTTTATGGCAGCTGGATTTGCCGGTTGGGTCCAGGCAGCCTTACTCCATAACCGAGTCTGACCTCGTGTCTTTACATTTGTCACGTATGTAGTTTGTGCCTAAGACCTCTCACATTGGGCCAATCATTTGTAGCCGCTGGATTTGCCGGTCGGTTCCGGGCAGTCTTATGCTACAAAAGGGTCCAACCTCGTGTCTTAGTCGATTAATTACACCTAATTAATCACCCCCGAATTAATTTTCCCTAATTAATTCCAATTTTAACGATGTACATAATTGACTCAATTATGTCCATCCACTTTATGGTATGCATAATCATACCAACTTCACACCATTTCATTAACATGTATATTAACCCCATCGTTCCCCACGTAATTCGCTAACATGACATAAAAGGGAAGATTCATCACAAATATAATGGGTTCAACTTGCATAACATTAGCATCAACATGGGTTTAAAGGTGTCAACATGCATATAGCATCAAACCCAACTAGCATAAATAATCAACCCAAACTTACATGAATCACATATGTCATAAGGAGGTTAACTTGCATAAGTTATTTATGTCATACAAAGGGGTAAACTTGCATATGTATGTATGACATACAAAGGGGTTAACTTGCATATGTATGCATATCATACAAAGGTGTAAACTTGCACATGTTACTTGCATATAATCAAACACCATACTTGCATAACATGTCATATATGGACTTGCATATAATCATACACCAAACTTGCATAACATATCATATATGAACTTGCATATAATCATACACCAAACTTGCATAATCATGGTGTCATAATGGATCAATGTTTATCATAGCAACTAGCATCATGAACACTTGCATAACTTGCATAACATCATGATCATATAGCATATAGCTAGCATAACTTACATAACATCATGAACATGTAACATATGACTTGCATAACTTGCATAACATCATGAACATGTAGCATATTACTGGCATAACTTGCATAACATCACAAACACATAGCATATAACTTGCATGACATGCATAACATCATTAACACATAGCATATACTTGCATAACATGCATAACATCATTAACACATAGCATATAACTTGCATAACTTGCATTGATCCACATTCATAGCCATAACCTCATTATATCCTATCATAATCATTTCAATAATTGGTCACTAAGGCTATAGAAAACTCACAACTTGTTGATTAGCACTCCTAAAAAGAAGATTAAGTTGCTAGAGTTGATTAGTTGTTGATTTGAGAGACTATCTTCTTCTACAATTTGATGGAGGCTCCTTCAAGTTGCATTTTGACGGCATAACGGTGTTGTAGCTATTTTTAGTATGAATTAGGGTAGTCTTAGGGTGTATTTATAGAGTAGTTAGGTGTTTTAGGCCATTAGATTAACCCTAAATCAGATTAGAGTCGTCAGATCTCGTCCTAGCCACCAAAACACAGCCCAAAAGCCAAGCTGATGCACCCAGGTCGACACTAGGATCGACTCACCAGTCGACCTGGTGGGCAGGTCGACTCCCCAGTCGACCCCCAGGTCGACTCCCTGGGTCTGGCGGGAATTTTCCCGCCACTTCTGAAATGTGAAATTTTTGTATTTAAAATATGTTTTAAATTTTCTGAAACTTCTTCGGGCCATATCTGGGTCATACGGACTCCGATTTTTGAAAACTCGGACTTAATTTCGTGTATTTTTCCGAGACGAACGCAATGGCATAGCCCGTTTCCCCTGATTCATATTTTAAAATTACATTCTGCCCTGTTTTATATTATAGCAAGTTATTCAACATACGGGGTGTTACATTCTCCCCTACTTAAAGAATTTCGTCCCAGAAATCTCTAAGTCAAGAAGAACGTATCCTACCAACCAAACAACCATCTACTAAACCATCAAACACTGGCATCCATTGTCCTTAGAGTTTCTAATGCTGTGTGAACATATGCAAAAAGTGTGTGTATATGTTCCCTGTCTAATGCAAAATCAGGCGGTCTACTGATTCAGTTGACCTCCTTAATGCAAACCATGATGGTGCCATGCATCCAATATGTATGTGAAAGAACCCCATCGACACATACTATTTCTACATGAGTGCACAATCATTCACCAAAATGCATCATCCATATGATAGCACAACCATTATACCTCCATTAATATAGCTACCTACACACAATTTTATGCAATATGCAATATGAAGTGATTGAGCCGATCTAGTGCCTAGAGTGTGTGTATATGCATCCACGAGCAACCACTAGCAAACACTTGCATCCACACTCATCCATCAAACATAACATGTCTCAAACACATGTTTCAACCATATGTTTACCCTATCTAAAGGTCAAAGGTACTAATGAGAGGACATACTAAAGATAAGATAAGTACTAGACAAACGATAAAGGAGAAGTTAAAAGACATACCCTCAAAAAGGAATGGGTATAGTGAACGCATCTTCGCTTCTGTCTCCCAAGTAGCATTGCTCTCATCCTCTCCCCATTGCACTTTGACTAGTCGCACCTCTCTGTTCCTCAACTTCCTAATCTCTGACCCAAGGATGCGGGTAGGAGCTCGTCGAATAGTCGCATCACGCTCTACCTCCACTTCTCTAAGCAAGCTCGGTTCTACCACCTCTGCGGTCTCATGTAGGCATTTCCTCAAATGTGACACATGGAATACATCGTGTACCCCCACTAAGTCTCTCGGGTAAATCCACTCTATATGCCATCCGTCCAATCCTTTCCTTAATAGGAAACGGTCCTACAAATCTTGGAGCTAACTTCCCAACGGATCCAAAGCGAACAACTTTCCGTAATGGAGATACTTTGACAAAGACCATGTCCCCAACATCAAACTCAAGATCCGTCCTCCTCTTATCCGTGTAAGATTTTTGCCTGCCTTGTGCCGCTTTCATCCTTCTTCGAATCAAGTCAATCTTCTCTGAAGTCTCCCTAACCATATCAGGCCCAAGCAAGATCTTATCCGTAGATTCCCACCAACATGTAGGTGATCGACAAGGCCTTCCATAAAGAGCTTCGAAAGGAGCCATACCAATATAGGACTGAAAGCTGTTATTATACGCGAATTCCACCAATGGAAGATGCTCTTCCCATGTACCTCCAAAATCTAAGATACAAAGCCTCAAAAGGTCTTCCAGAACACGATTCACCCTCTCGGTCTGGCCGTCCGTCTGAGGATGATATGCAGTGCTCAAACACAGCTGAGTCCCCACTGCTTCTTGCAAACTCTTCCAAAACTCGCTTGTGAAGATGGGATCTCGATCACTCACTATGCTAGAGGGTACCCCATGCAATCGAGCTATCTCTCGAAGATAAACTGAAGCTACCCATGGAGCAGCCCTCTTCTCTTCACGGGTATGAAATGGGCGCTCTTAGTAAGTCTGTCTACCACAACCCAAATTCCCGTATTACCCTTCCTCGATCTTGGTAATCCATCAATAAAATTCATCGAGACGCTATCCCACTTCCATTGCGGAACCTCCAATGGGAGAAGCAACCCACCTGGTTTCTTCTGCTCCGCTTTCACCTGTTGGCACACCAAGCATCTAGCGACATACTCGGACACATCTTTCTTCATACCGGCCCAAAAGAAAACTCGCTTCATGTCTTGGCACATCTTGTCCCCACTGGGATGAATGGTCATCCTAGAACGGTGTGCATCATCAAGAATAGCCTTCCTCAAACCCTCGTCTTGCGGTACACAAAGTCTACCGTCTCTACGCAAGAACCCCCTATCGTCTAGGGTGTACCTACTCAAATGGCTGGACGACTCCCCCCTTATGAGCCTCTCTACCAACTCAACCAACTGTGGGTCGTCCCTCTGTGCCTCGCCAATCCGTCCCAAAAGAGTAGGTCTGACCTCCAAGGATGCTAGCAAACCGGGTATATAGTCAACGGAAGGTCTAAAATCAAACATCGAGATAAACTCGAAGCTTCGTCGTTCCACGAACAATGGACTCAAGGACAACCTTTTTCTACTCAAGGCGTCCGCCACCACATTACCCTTGCCAGGGGTATACGCTATCTCGAAATCATAGGATGCTAAGAACTCCATCCACCTTCGCTGTCTCAAGTTCAAATCCTTCTGAGAAAAAAAGTATTTCAATGATTTGTGGTCAGTGAACAATTCGAATCTCTCACCAAGAAGATAATGGCGCCAAATCTTAAGCCCAATAACAATAGCGGCCAACTCTAAATCATGGGTAGGGTAATTTTTCTCATGCTTTCTCAACTGCCTTCCACCATAGGCTATTACCCTTCCCTCTTGCATTAAGACTACGCCCAGTCCAGTCCCACAAGCATCGGTATATACAACAAATGGCTTACTCCCATCTGGCAACACTAAGACTGGAGCTGTGGTTAAAGCTCTCTTTAACCGTCGGAACGCATCATCACAATCTACGTCCCATACGAAGACTAGATTCTTCTTCGTCAAGCGAGTTAATGGGGCTGAAATCTTCGCGAAGTCCTTGATAAACTTCCTATAGTAGCCAGTCAACCCCAAGAAACTCCTCACCTCGGTAGCATTCTTCGGAACCTTCCAATCTTGAATGGATACTACCTTCGCGGGATCCACAGCTATCCCTTCCTTGGAGACCACGTGCCCCAAGAACCGCACTTCCTTCCTCCAGAAGTGACATTTAGAGAATTTAGCCTTAAGGCTATGCGCTCGAAGAGTCTCCAACACTTCCCTAAGATGTAGGGCATGCTCTTCTTTACTCTTAGAAAATACTAAGATGTCATCCACAAAGACCACCACGAACTTATTAAGGTACTCCCTGAACACCCTACTCATCAAATCAACAAAATATGCAGGGGCGTTCGTCAAACCAAATGGCATCAGCAGCCACTCATAAAAACCATCCGGAGTCCTGAAGGCAGTCTTGTCTATGCTATCCTCAGCCACCCTCAACTGATGAAACCCCGTGGCTAAGTCCAACTGAGAAAATACTGAAGCGCCAACCAACTGATCAAAAAGATCATCAATCCTCGGCAATGGGTGTCTATTCTTCTTTGTGAGCTTGTTGAGTTCTCTATAGTCTACACAAAGTCTGAGGGACCCATCCGCCTTCGTAGCAAAAACTAATGGAGCACCCTACTCCGATATACTTCGTCTTATGAACCCCTTCTCAAGCAACTCCCCTACTTGCTTATGGAGTTCCCTCCTCTTACGAGGAGTCATGTGGCGCACTGGTAAAGATACTGGTTTAGCATTATCCACCAGATATATTCGGAAGTCTATCTCCCGCTTCGGAGGTAAGCCCTTCACCTCGTTAAACACATCCGAGTATTCCCGGACCACTCTAACAGATCGCAAACTCTCGACCGAAGCGTCAAGCGACTCAAGATAACTTAGCATAACAGAATCCATGGGATTACAAGAGATCTCGAGAGTGTTCCCCAAGCGGGTCATGAGCCTAACAACTCTCCTTTCGCAATCAAGAACGGCACCATTACTGGATAACCAGTCCATGCCCAAAATCAACCCATAGCCCGTGAAGCCCAAAACAAAAGCATCACATCTAAACTCAATGCTAAGTATAGAAATCTTCAAACCCAAACATATCATGGACAAATAAGTGGAGCCCCCAATTGGGTTTGAAACAACCAAGGGATCATCTACTAGACTGGTGTCTAAGTGCAGTGACTCAACTAATGATGATGAGATAAACGAATGCGATGCGCCAGAATCAAACAATGTACGGACAGGATGGTCAAATAGAAAAACCAGACTTTCAATGGAAATAGTTCTACCTCTTTCCTGAATCGGTGGAACCGCGAGAGCCTGAACTTGCCCCCTAGCCTGACCCAGTGCCATAAGAGCTTGCACCTGTCCTCCTGAGGTAGATCCCGTCCTTTGCCCCTTCTTAGGACAGTCCTTCACTAGATGCCCCGCTTCGCCACAGTGATAGCAGCCAGTCTTCTTCTTCTTCCGACAGTCTTTACTTAGGTGGCCTGGTATCCCGCAATTGAAGCACTTCTTCTTCCCCTTGCCACCGTTGCCTTTCCCACCTTTGTTTTGCTGTTGCTGTTGAGGTCTCTTCTGATCTCCCTTCTTCTCGGGTGCCTTATTAGCATTGGGACCCTTCTCTTCCTCATGCATGAGTGCCATGTCAACTAGCTTCTCAATGGTGGCTCCCATAGGGATGTTAGTCATAGCCAATCCATGCATCGGTTCATTCAAGTCTTTAACGAACCTCAAAGCCTTCTTCTCCGGTGTATTCACCATGTCTATGCCAAACCTTGCCAATTGATTAAACTTGTTGACATATTCCTTCACCGAGAGATTTCCTTGCTTTAGAGTCAAGAACCTTTCCATATACAAGTTTTCCTCCACCCTTGAGAGAAACTTTGCCATAAATCTTTGCCTGAAATCCATCCAAGAGTCAATGGGGCGTTCTCCATTAGTGACCTCCCACCAGAATGAAGCCTCTCCCTTCATTAACCAAGTAGCTAACTTGACTTTCTTTCCTTCTTCCATCTCAAAGATGTCTATCAACTCTTCCACCTCCTTAAGCCAATCTCTAGCCTCCACAAAAGTTTCTGATCCATGAAAAGGTTTCCCTCCCATAGCCTTAGATTCCTTGCAAGTCTTAGCAAAAGTATCCGTGCGAGGAGGAGGCGGGGGAGGAGGAAGATCGGGTGCTACGGTTGGTGGAGGAACATTTGCTGGACCCGCAGTGGCGGCCCTAGCCTCCATCAATCTCCTATACCATACTGGTATCGTCACACCCTCCGGAAAGTTAAGATCTTCAGCCATGCTGAAACGAAAAAGGAAAGATTCAAAACGGAGAATTCGAAAGATAAAGATATGGCTATTGGGGATTACGCTTTTCTTTCAAAAACTTTTCTCTTTAAAGACATGTTTTTGAAAATACTTCTTCCAAAAATGTTTTTAGAAAAATAGTTTTCTAAAAATTTTATCTGTTCTAGTAACCTTTGCTCTGATACCACGTGTAACACCCCACATCCGCTAAGGTCACTCACTAAGGGAATGCCTTAACTTCGGTGGAGCATTTTAAGTGAGTATAGAACAGAAAAATTACAACAAGACAGATATAAATACTTGAAAATCTAAAACATCATTTCATAGCAGCAGAAGGTAAACATGTTTAGTTACAACACCATAAAGAGTCAAGTACTGAATATCCATCCTGATAAAAACATAAGTACATAATCCCACTACATAAACAATAGCCATAAAAGAAAAGATAAGATGGGCTTTACATCACGGTCCAAGCTCCAGAAGATAGATAAAGAAATCTGATCAAAGCCCACTAGTGCTAGGCCCAACCTGAGGACCTGAGGGGGAAAAAGATAAAAACAACGGGGTCAGACATAAGTCTGAGTGAGCCCTATAACTTTAACAACACAATCATTAAAGTAATTAGGGTATGATATAAACTTGGCACGGGATGACTGGGGATAAATGACTACACTAAGTAGCCAACTAGACATTGGGTGAACTAGGATAACGGTAAAGACGCATCTACCCACCCAAGGATAATTACTAACTGCACCACACCAGTCATTCCTGCTTAAAGGTTGATCCCACCCAAGGACTTAGAAAATTTTCCCAGTAGTTTCGTGTACCCCTAGCTGACTACATAGGTGCCGTCTGCCCCTATCTCCACTAGGTGTACCCACTACTCCCAAGCGATCTGCTCCCTACCGTAGATACCCGTGCTGGCCCCACAATGGGGTGTATCACTCCCTAAAGTGGCAACCCGATACAACAAATGGTGCACGGCTTATACCTACACGATGCAACAACGTCTTACCTACTAGCCCGGGTCCACACACGCATATGAAACCCGTTGGACTTGCGTTGCCACCGCTAACCCGTTTTGGCCTCTTATAGTCAAGCCCAGTACGCGTGTCCCGTCCTCGACATGGGTCGAGCCCAATAAGATACATATGGGTTACTGGTTGAAATGGCCCCCCCACAAGCTACCACCTAAGCTTGTCAATATATCTAGTGAATCCCACTTAACCCTTTAATCATGTTTAATTACATGTTTCACTTGGTTAAGTATTCTAATCGTATTTTCTATTACCACCCAAGGCAACCCACTAGATTTCCACATGCCACCCAAGGCACTTACTTGATTTCCACATGCCACCCAAGGCACCCACTTAACCCCTCATGCCCACTACATGCTTATCTGGTTAAGTGTTTCTTAATTGATTAAGAACATAACCGTTGTAAAGACCTCTCACATTAGACTATCTTTTATGGCAGCTGGATTTGCCGGTTGGGTCCGGGCAGCCTTACGCCATAACCGAGTCTAACCTCGTGTCTTTACACTTGTCACGTATGTAGTTTGTGCCTAAGACCTCTCACATTGGGCCAATCATTTGTAGCCGCTGGATTTGCCGGTCGGTTTCGGGCATTCTTATGCTACAAAAGGGTCCAACCTCGTGTCTTAGTCGATTAATTACACCTAATTAATCACCCCCGAATTAATTTTCCCTAATTAATTCCAATTTTAACGATGTACATAATTGACTCAACTATGTCCATCCACTTTATGGTATGCATAATCATACCAACTTCACACCATTTCATTAACATGTATATTAACCCCATCGTTCCCTACGTAATTCGCTAACATGACATAAAAGGGAAGATTCATCACAAATATAATGGGTTCAACTTGCATAACATTAGCATCAACATGGGTTTAAAGGTGTCAACATGCATATAGCATCAAACCCAACTAGCATAAATAATCAACCCAAACTTACATGAATCACATATGTCATAAGGAGGTTAACTTGCATAAGTTATTTATGTCATACAAAGGGGTAAACTTGCATATGTATGTATGACATACAAAGGGGTTAACTTGCATATGTATGCATATCATACAAAGGTGTAAACTTGCACATGTTACTTGCATATAATCAAACACCATACTTGCATAACATGTCATATATGGACTTGCATATAATCATACACAAAACTTGCATAACATATCATATATGAACTTGCATATAATCATACACCAAACTTGCATAATCATGGTGTCATAATGGATCAATGTTTATCATAGCAACTAGCATCATGAACACTTGCATAACTTGCATAACATCATGATCATATAGCATATAGCTTGCATAACTTGCATAACATCATGAACATGTAACATATGACTTGCATAACTTGCATAACATCATGAACATGTAGCATATTACTTGCATAACTTGCATAACATCACAAACACATAGCATATAACTTGCATGACATGCATAACATCATTAACACATAGCATATAACTTGCATAACATGCATAACATCATTAACACATAGCATATAACTGGCATAACTTGCATTGATCCACATTCATAGCCATAACCTCATTATATCCTATCATAATCATTTCAATAATTGGTCATTAAGGCTATAGAAAACTCACAACTTGTTGATTAGCACTCCTAAGAAGAAGATTAAGTTGCTAGAGTTGATTAGTAGTTGATTTGAAAGACTGTCTTCTTCTACAATTTGATGGAGGCTCCTTCAAGTTGCATTTTGACGGCATAACGGTGTTGAAGCTATTTTTAGTATGAATTAGGGTAGTCTTAGGGTGTATTTATAGAGTAGTTAGGTGTTTTAGGCCATTAGATTAACCCTAAATCAGATTAGAGCCGTCAGATCTCGTCCTAGCCACCAAAACACAGCCCAAAAGCCAAGCTGATGCACCCAGGTCACCTGGGCTCGACCAGGTTGGTCGACCCCCAGGTCGACACTAAGGTCGACTCCCCAGTCGACCTGGTGGGCAGGTCGACTCCCCAGTCGACCCCCAGGTCGACTCCCTAGGTCTGGCGGGAATTTTCCCGCCACTTCTGAAATGTGAAATTTTTGTATTTAAAATCTGTTTTAAATTTTCTGAAACTTCTTCGGGCCATATCTGGGTCATACGGACTCCGATTTTCGAAAACTCGGAATCTATTTCGCGTATTTTTCCGAGACGAACGCAATGGCATAGCCCGTTTCCCCTGATTCAGATTTTAAAATTATATTCTACCCTGTTTTATATTATAGCAAGTTATTCAACATACGGGGTGTTACAGTGAAGAATGAAGGTGTGGCCTTGTTTAGGTCCACAATATAACTTAGGATATTTTTAGTTATTTATTTAATTCGTTTTTAAGCCACTGCAATTTGTACTGTCCTTTAAAAATTCCTGCGACCACATATGATATTCAAAAATCACGAAAATTGACATGCAGCTAGAGCTCGACATTACGCTCTCAACGAAACTGGTTTCGTCGAATTACGACTTCATTTGCAAAAGTGGCTATTTTTAAAGCTCTAAATAACCCTTTTAAATATTAAATATATTTAAAAGCAATTAAATTAAATATTTATAAATAAATATTGTCGTATATATTCACAGTGGAATACCGTACAGCTCTCATTGGATTTATAAGTCGATACTTCAAAACTCTCAGTTATATCGATAATCGATTTATATTAAAAATCCTTTTATAATATAAATAAATCGATATAAATTCTAAAGGAGTTCCACAGCGACTTTTCTAAAATTTGATTTGGATATAAATCAAAATCTACACGACGAAATCCCAATTTTTCTCTCCCACTAGAAAAATATACTCCACCAGCTCCACACATTTCTTGTTTCACAGAAATCCGATTTAAAACGAACCCTGTACATTCAGTTGAAGTTCAAATCGCCAAATAGCGAACTGCCGCGCCATTTCGAGCTCGATTTTAATTATAATATAATTATACTTTCAAACTTCATTTATATAATATGCTCTTGAATACAATTCAACTCTAAACTGAATTATATATTTTAAATAATCCAATTCACATAATATTGTGAATTCCACTATTTCTGATTATTTCTGAGTTAAATATATTATTCTATTATTTAAATTAATAAATAATTACTATTTAATTCCATTTATCGATATCGCCAACTCGATTTTTAATAATTAAATTAATTAATTATTCGAAAGCCAAAAATACGGGTCATTACAAAGCCTCCCCTGGCTTATAGGAGCCCCAAAACCTAGATTCTGGTAATAAAATAATAAAAATCTGAAAACCTTCTTATGGAAATAATAAACAAAGCATCCTTCGGCTTATAAAAGAACAAAAACCAAGATTCAGATGATAAAATAATAAAAATCCAGAAACCTTCATCTATAATATAAATGAAGCATTCTTCGACTTATGAATGACCCGATACCCATGTTCTGATAAAAATAGAAATACAGAAATTTTGTTCGTGAAACAGATATGAAAGCATTTTCTGTTTTGGATGATCCATGGCCCATTTCAGGCTTTTTCTAAAGAAGAGTCTTGGCATGCATAAAGTGCTACTTTTGAGCTTTCATTCCCTTTAGAGGGGTGAAGCTTAAGTAGAGAGAGGGGGTGCTCAACATTAGAGTAGCGGTAGGACATAATTATGCCAAAGCAAAATTAGGGCTTATTCTAAAAAGAACAGAGGCTGAGCATGTTTCGTTCGGGACTAGGCACATGTCAGTGGGTTTACGCGTCCCACCTATAGAGGGTGCTTTGACTACATCAAGAGTTTATGGTGCCAGCACAACCTCCGAGCCTACCCTCCTACCTTTAGGAGAGGCCTAGGATATACATAAGGCATAAAGCAGGTGAATTTTCCCAAGGCTAACCCTCCTCCCTCCTTAGAGGAAGAACCTTGGTATGCCAACGAATATATTGGGAAAAGATTGCATGTTCCTAAGCTTATCCCTTCTCCATTTTGGAAAGCGCCTTGACCACATCAAAGAGTTTTTTTAAGTTAATCCATGATGAAAGGGCATTTCACCCCTGCTATGTAAAATTTCTTATTTTGGATTTGGTTTGATCATTGTACTTATCAACATTGTTATTTAGAAAGAGACACAATTTCCCATTAATTTCGTTAGCAATCCTTTATGTGTTCTCTTAATCTTCCTTGCCAAAGAAATAGAGTATCATTTTTCTAAGAGCGTTGCAATGATTGGTTTCATGGACACTCGCCAAGTGATAATGGCAGTAAGGTCCTCCCTTATTTCTTACTAACTTAAATGCCTTTTTCCTTGAAGGACAATAGTTAAGTTCTTCTAGTGTTAACAGGTAAATGTTTTCCATTGAGGTAGTTAGAGCATACTCCGTAGGCATCTTGAGCTTTGGTTTCCCCTTTTGGTGACTTACTCCTTAACTTTTTATTTCTTTTCCATGTTCTTGGTTCCCATATTGCCATTTTTATTTTAGGCTCCTTTCTCAGCATATAGCATGGATAGACTTCATTTTGTGATCCGAAATTCTCTTTCCAATTCTTTTCGTTGGATATAAATTGGCAAAGGCTTGCTTGAATTCGATTGCCATCTTTGAGCGAAGGCTTCATCACTTTTACCATTTCCATTTCAAATGTTGTCCTATTTGAGTAAGTTTGGATTTCCAATTTCATCGGAAAGAACAAGTCGTTATCTTTCTCCGTAGTATGTCTGAAAGAAAAGAATGGTATTGATATACTATGAAAGGAGGTTATATTCCAATTTTCTAGCCCATAGGCTTCAACTTTCTTTTTATTAATTGTACTCAAAGCCTTCATCCTTAGCATTTATTCCTCATAGAACATTAATTCAATATAATCTATTTATGGTATAAATGGATTAGAAGATCCTTCTTTGGATCCATTCAATTTATCATCCGTGTTAGGCTTCTGTAGTGCCAAAATGGGTAGCATTTTCGTTTCTTACAGAAACTGATTTTATGTCAACATTAATACTTCATTATTGCTTCTCTACTGATAGCACAAAGGGGTTATGATTTATTTCCTTGGTTAAACTGTGGAGGTGTCTGATAATCTCTTTTAGGCTCGTGCTTAACCTTCAGTAGCATCCTTTTGTTTCGTGGGAATTCTTTCCCATATCGTAGTTACTAATTTTGGTTCATACGAAATTTTTCTTAATGAATAGACAGTCATCTGTGAATCATACTGAGCAGTCTTATTCTTAGAACCATTAAAAGTTATGTCCCAAGAAATTTTTGCTGAATAGGGAACCAAAAGGTATCAAAAGTTCGAGCCCTCCTTGTAGCAACAAAAATGTAAGCCAAGAATACGGTTAACACCACCAAAACATGTAATCCTTGTACAATCTTTTTTTGCGAAAGGTTTGACTTATGTTATGCACCCGTTTTCATGATATGATTCCAATATTATGCTTCCACCAATTTCTAAAAGTTGGTTCCTATAGAAAACTAGAGGAAATGATCAAATGTCAGTAGGATGGGGTTTAAAAGACCATTTGGAAGAAGCTATGTCCCTTGGCATGTTAATTTCTATTTATAATTCCTATAGGTTCTGTCGATAGGCCTTTTGGTCAGACTTTTAGATTCTTTCATAAGGCTTCGAAACTCTTTAATTTCTTAGGTTGAATTACCATGTAGATCACTATACTTAAAAGAGGCTTTGGTCTTGTAGACAAAGGACCTATCACTTTTCAAAAGGGACCTTGAATTCTTATTAGTTTGGGTATTCTTAAGAAACCACCGATAGATTACAAGCTATGGTTTCAAATACTCCGTTCTCAAAGTTGATGTAATTAACCAATTCTGCAAATAAGGCCTTTCAGAAATTTCGAAAGGTTCTTCAATCGAACCATTATCTATTGGATATTTTTGGTGTGTAAACGGCAATGTTATAAGACAATAATAATGTATAATGAAGAAAATACAACTTTATTACCTTCGTTTCATGAACAAATCTCTTTATTGATAAATTCTGGTTACAGACTTTTCCCCGAATTGATTTTGAAATTAGGGTACAACTTAGACATATAGGCACAAGAGTGAGAATGAGAAACCTGGTCCTGATTTCTGGACACCTAAGGTTATATTTATAAGTGCAGGTTAGTCATTCCTTCATCATGTGGGCTTCCTCCTGGCCTTTCTATGGAGCAGCATATGGATATTAATAAGCATATGGTACTCTTGTAGAGCTAGAAGCTTTAGCTATTTGTGGGATGAGTGAGCTTGTAGGAGCTCCTGGATATTAATGATGCTTATGACATCATCTTCTTTTGTATATGAGGTCTGCTTGCGATATTCAGTATGATGGAGGCTTAAGATTTTCGGCATAATTCCTTTGGGTTGTCTAAAATACATATCAAGTTTCGTTTTGTGTGCTTTAAGATAGATGCTTAAAGGGTCATGGCCTTTGGGTTTCATCGATAGGGGCTTTCTTTAGCGAGAAATAATCATTGATCTCCCCAATTCCGGCTTTGGAAGCATTTATTGAAGGAATGCTTCGAACTACACTGAACCCTTGCCGTCTTCAACACCCCGTCAGCTTAGGTTTGACTTTCATCTCCCCCATCATTTTATTGCTAATATATAGCACATAGGCATCAGATTTATTGGGAGTAAAGGGTTCTCTTTTTCCTATAACCAACAGATCTAAGTAAAGAATAATTTTTATATGGTAGGATCTAATATGAAGATGTATTGGAAGGAAGAAAAGTTGAGCCAATCCTCTATACCCAAAATTCTCTGTCTCCCTGTATCCAACCAATCAGGATCCCTAATTTTTACATTTTTGCAATTACGTAAAAGAAAAAAAGGAGGGTTTAATTGCAAAAAATGGAATTCAGTGGGTGCTGATTGATTGGGTGCAGAGGGAAAGACAATTTTGGGTATGGGTGATTTTATTTAGATATTTTAGAGCTTACCCTAAAAGAATTTTGAGAATGGAAGGATGAGCGCGACACTCAAACTTTAGTCAATGACTTGCTGAAGTTGGATTGGAAATTAGATGACATTTTCTATTTTGAAGGAATGTGATGGTAGAGTTGACAGTATGTCCTTTAGTAAATTATCTATAACTTATAAAGATAAAGTTCGAATAACTATTATTCCTCCCATAAATGGCGACAAGGAAATCCCTCATATCTTTCCTTTCTTCGTTTTCATCTTTGCATCTCTCCTTTTTCAAACCTCTTTCATTTTCGACCCACAATCATTCTTCTGCCTCCCTGCCTCTGCCTCTGCCGTCTTTTCGCAACACGTAGGAGGTGATTTTGAATTCATTTTTCAGATCTCATCCTGGACCAGATCTGGAATCCTTTTGTCCCTAAAGCCCTCCTATTCTTCACGTTCCTCCTAATATACCCATCATCTAATAACTATCACCCTCGGACCATTGCTTAACGCCTGCAGAAGCTACTCCAGGAGTCAGCGAAGTCCATGGCACTAATTTTGTGACGACCCCAAACCCCGTAGGACGGTGGCAAGGGTAATCTTTGGAATATAACACATAAACAGATAACAGCAGAACAGAAATAATTAAATACACCAAATAATGTACAATAGAATACACTAGATAAACATAATGATCAGAGTTACACAGTATATAGGATCATACTTAGTACAAAATACAGTTCAGCTTTACATAAAATGTCTACAGTGGAAAAGAAAACATAATATGTACAACAGGAGCTGAACAACATAAAAAGTGATAAATGATAGAATCCATCTCTGGCTCTAGCTATCCAGAAAGAGCCTGCTAAAACCTAAATATAAGGCTGCCCGTGTAGAAAAAGGGGCACCCGAGTTTGCAAGTGAAACAAACTACGAGTCAGTCATGGGACTGGTATGAGAAATCTACTTAACATATTTTACAATATGGCTAATCACATGACCACGCCACTTTCGCGGAACGGGTTTACTCCATTGGATTGCCAGTGCTTTAAAACAAGTAAATCTTTTAAACATCGCAATGCTTTTTATAAAAATGAAGCCATTATAAGACTCAGTTCCCAACACACAATGCAACACAAACCGGAGGATAGAGTTTTACCTTATAATGGCCAAAATATGCTTGATACGACCAAAACAAATCATTTGATATTATTACTAGTGTTTATATGTTTCAAAAACAATTTCAATCATAACTATCAATCATAGACGGCATGGGTACCATATATCATGTCGCTATATATATATATATATATATATATATATATATATATATATATACACACACAATCAAAACCGCACGGTGTCGTATTTGGAAATTGGATTTCCATCGTGAACCAAGGCAAAAAATAGTCCTTACCGAATTCGAGACAATCTAGCCTACCATGCCTCAGGAACAACCGCAACTGCACCTTGGAACAATAGAGCCGGTCCACCGATGTGGATTAAAATGCCTGAACACTGCGTTTCCCTGCCCTTTGGGGCGTAAATGAGTCCTACGACTCCATAGGCTCCACATAGTCACCAATATATCTGAGACGCCTCGCAACAGCAACAACCACACAGGTGAAAATAATATAAATGTCAGGGCTGGTAGGTCATTGACACCACCCTAGCTTGAAAGAAACGCATGTCCTCCCTGAATCCTTCTCCCGTTTCTGGCTCATACCGGGGTGTGAGGCTTGCGAAACAACGCTATACACAAAGCTATACCACACAAGCCGTGCTTTGATCATCAGCCACAAGACTTTGCTTTTCAATAGAAGCCTTGATCATCTGCCACTTAGGCATGCCACACAGGCAATTCACTCCATGCGACTGATTTCTATCGATATATAACCTCTGAGCTCGTGCATCTCAGAGAAGGGCGTTAAGCAAGAGAATAAATTCTCCGCCGCCAAACAGATATATATTTAATAGAGATCAATCAGCACAGAACAAATTGCAATGTCAGACACACAGTCCATTTACAAGTTCGTTCTGGGTCTGAACGAAACCGGAGGCACTCAATATCTCGCATATCCGTACAATCAACAAGTATGTCCGGACGGCTGCTACTTCAACCCCTTCAAGGTAGATACTCCTATCATGAGCATCAGTAGCACCCCTCCATTCGACGTGAAGATCATCGGTCTTGCACCATCTTCATATCTTTGACTTTCACTCGTCGATCAATTATTTGAAATGAGAATTGACTCAGCCTTTTCAAATAATTCACGTATATTTAGAATTTCAAATCAACTCATTTCAATGGTTAAATTATTCGTTATCACTAATTCTGTTCTTTAATGTAATTTTCACGTCAAACACATTCAACCATCAAATATCTCATAAACCGAGCAAATTCAGTTTATTTCCATTCCCTATTGTTTATAATAATTTATCACGATTTATCGCTATTTTTATTTATTTAAAAATAGCTAATTCATTCAAAACCACGATTCAGGCCATAACACGGCCGTGGTGCTGTTTTTCTTCAGATTTGATTTACACATATCTGAAAATCTAACTATTGGATCTTCACAAATTTTATATCATTAGAAAGATCTTTTCAAAACGAATCTAACGGTTTCGGTTTTGGGAAAATCCAACGGTCGGATCTCCCGGTACAATCATTTGAAGTTACGATTTCAAAATACGAACTACGTCGTTATTCGATTTATTAAAATTATATATATATATATATATATATATATATATATATATATATGAATATAATCGATTTAGGCGTTGTTTTTCATCAGATTTGAATTAAACATTCCAGACAATCCAACCATTGGATCTTCACAAAGTGGGTGTCGTTGGAAATATATTTCCAAAGCGAACCCAACAGTTTCGGTTTCGGGAAAATTCAATGGCCGGATCTCCCGCACTAATCGTTTGAAGTTACGGTTTCAAAATACGAACTGTAGCTTCGTTATTCGATTTATTTTAATTATATTTAAAATATATGTAAATATAATTCTTTCTTCGATTTCAAAACTATATTCATTTCATATATTTGATAAAAATGATATTTTTATCATCAAAAATATTTATTCAACACATGAATATTTTTAGCACTTCTTATTCACAATAAAAATTAGATTTTATTGTTCAATCTATATACTCAACACATGAATGTTTTTGACTTCACACATACGATAAAAATATGATTTTTATCGTTCTATTCCTTTATCCAACACATGAATATTTTCAATAGTTGATATATATAATAAAAATGTTATTTTTATTTTTTTAAAGAATTTATTCAACACATGAGCTTCATTCAACACATGAATTTCTATTCAACACATGAATTTCTATTCAGCACATGAATATTTTCTACAGTTTATATATATAATAAAAATGTGATTTTTATTGTAAAACAATTTATTTCAAAACACAATTATTTTATATAGTTCGTATTAAAGGTAAAAATATTAATTTTATATTTCAAAGAATTTGTTCAACACATGAATTTCATTCAACACATGAATTTCTACTGAACACATGAATTTCTATTCAACACATGAATATAGTTTCAACATATGAAAATAATTCTAACACAAGAATATTATTGAAAATTTCGGCAGCATAACGACAGGGTAGTTAAAACCGGCACCGTCCCTAGTACGGCTCCTCGCTCTACCTTAAAGTCTCGCAGCTTTTGACAATGGGGATTTTCAATATCTAGTTCGTACGCAGACGAATTTTCCCATATATTAATCCTAATGGGATTTCAATCACAATCAATCATTTCAAATCAACCATTCATGATATTCACCAAATTTCACACCAACCAATAATCCAAACAATATCACAACCAATAAATATCGTCCATGGTCTATGGACGAGGGGAGTGTGTGTGTATATATATATATATATATATATATATATATATTCGTATATAAATATATTTCATTTCACTTCATTTCAATCATTTCAATGCATATATAATTTTTACAACGCATATTTAACTTGCATCGAGCATACAACTTACACAACGCTTATACATGAGGTGTACAATGCTTATATAACTCATACATCGACTATATAATTTATACATCGTTTTTTTCCATATCGTTTTTAAATTAGAAATCTCACATTGGGTTCCACTCCTCCAAAAATTGCATAAGGCTCAGAAAAATATGCGGTCTCTTCTAAAATGAAGAAGACGTCCACACGAGTCCACTGTCTCTTGTTTCACTGAATTTCGTCAACAAACGAGAAAGATACGATTTTTACCGTGAAATCAAAAACCGTAGCGCTTTAAAGTGCTATAATCAGTTTAAAATAAATAAACCGTTAACTTCTGAAAATGTTCAAATCTAGGTTTCAACTTTGCGACCAATCCATGCAATGTTGCTTCGATCAGGTTATGCAACGTCGAAGGGCTTGGAAGGGGCTTCACGACGCTGGTAGATTTGCTCAGATCGACGCAGCACAGGAGGCACGGCGGATCTCGAAAGGTGGAAACTTTGTGGCGGTCGTTCTCCTCGTACAGGCGACGAGAGAGGGAGTGGCTTGTCTTGATTTGAAGAGTGGAGGATGCTCTTCAAAAAGTTCAAGTGGAGGGAGGGCTATCGTGGCGTGGATTGGTCGGAATCGGGGATGGAAGCGGGAAGCTGTTTCCGCCGTACATCGCGATGGGGGGAGAGACAATACGGGGAGAAAGAAAAGTGAGGTGGCCAATCAGATTTTTTTATATTTATATATTTTAAAAATCCAAAAATACCCCTCATCTCATACGAACTCCAATCCAAACCTAACGACTGTCGTCCCTAACTAAATGCCCCCATTCCGAACACAATGGGATATGTTTCGTAGGCCCGTTCGACTGTTTCAGTCAGTTTTTCTTCAAATTAAAATATAAAACATTCAATATTTGATTTGAACGTACATTTCAATTTGTCGGGGCCACATACTGATCCCAAAAATTCCAGAAAAATAAATCTAACTATTTTTTGACGATACGATCCCAACAAAACTAGTTTCTTCTAATTCTGAGACCGTTTGAAAATGGCCATTTTCTGGTCGATCCAATTTAACAGAAATTCACCAAACACATTTTCTTTTACCACACCCACATATTAACTTCAAAAATTATGAAATTTGAAACCTAGCAAAAATTTGAAATCCTAGATCCAACAAAAGTGGTTTCGTCGACTTCTGAGGACATTTGCAAAATGTCTATTTTCAAGGGCGATATATTCTCTATAGCGACCTTTCTGAAAATTCATTTGGCCATAACTTTTGATTCCCGCTATGAAACTTTGATTTTTCAGATTCGTTAGAAAGATATTCACTAACAGATTTAAATATTTTTGGTGTGATAACCCCAAACTTCCATGGAATGAAAGTAAGGAATAATCATTTGGAATACAGGATAAATACAATAATACATATCACAGATACAACATAGCATAGGAAATTCTTAGAGTAACAACATCATAGCAGCAGAATTATAATGTCATCAACCACAGAAAGTCCACAG
The DNA here is from genome assembly GCA_030737875.1 of Allium sativum. Classification (NCBI taxonomy): domain Eukaryota; kingdom Viridiplantae; phylum Streptophyta; class Magnoliopsida; order Asparagales; family Amaryllidaceae; genus Allium; species Allium sativum. The sequence continues at coordinate 836,059,157 of CM060918.1, read as the reverse complement.
TCACATAATTCTAAATTATTACATCAAGTTTGCAGAAAAAGAAATAAGTTCCAACTCCAACTTAAACAACGTGAAATGAAACAAGTTTGATGTCTGGAATTAAAAAGAGTAAGATGCAATAGCAGCGAATGATAGATGTCTTCAAGCTCCAAGTCATCACCTCTCCACGAAAGCAAATCCAAGAAAGATAATAAGCAGCTCCAAAGAAAAAAACTCCAAGCAAAGAATGAACCTGTTTACTTGGCTGCCCGTGTAGAAAGGAGGGCACCCGAGTTTGCAAAAAGGTGGAAACAAACAACGGGTCAGTCGTGGGACTGGTGTGAGAATTCTTAATTAATCAATCACTATTAATAAGGCAAATCCAAAGGCCACGCCGCTAACGCGGAACGGGTTTACTCTAATGGATTGTCGTGCATAATTTAAAGTGTCAGAACAAATAATAAGTAAATCGTAAAACAACGCTATGCTTTTAAGAAAAATGGAATCACCATAAGACCCACGTCCCATCACACAATGCAACACAAACCAGAGGATAGGATTTTACCTTATGGTGATTAAACATGCTAAATACGGCAAATACGAGTTTAATATTATTATTAGTATATATCAAACATTTCAAAATAAATGTATCAATCCTAGGACAAATAGATACCATAATACTATGCTTCCATACTAGTAATACAATCAAATCTGTAGGTTCGTATTGGAAGTTTGGATTTCCATCATGAGTCAAGGCTAGGGAGGAGCTCCTTACTGATTCGAGACACTCTAGCTAATGCCTCAGGATCCCCCGCAGTGAACCCTTGGATAGCTGCAGGGCCGGTCCACCATACGAGTTGCGGATTAGTTATTCCTGAACACACGTTTCCCGGTCCTATAGGACCTATCATCCGAGGCGCCTCATTCCATCATCCACATAAGTAAAATGTCGGGCCGTGTTAAAGCCCAATCACCACTTCTAGCTAGAAAGAAACGTGCTGCTCTCCCTGCGTTCCCTTCTCCCGTTTTAGACTCCGCCGGTGTGTGAGGCTCGCGAAGTCACGCTATACACAAAGCTATGCCTAAACAGGCTATGCTTTGATCATCCCACAAGGTCTGCTTTTCAACAAAGCCTTGATCATATGCATCTTAGCATGCCACATCATCACTCCATATCGCACTACCAATCCTTTGCCGAAATATATGAACGGGTGTTAAGCAAGAGAATAAATTCTCCACCACCAAACATCCATATATTCGACAGAAGATTAATAACATGATATTTAATGGAGTACGATGTCAGACACACAATCCATTTATTAGCTTATGCTCTGGGTCTGAGCGAAAACCAAACCCGTGAAATCAACACATACGTTTGGGCAATGACCATGACCCTTGAATTGGGAGCAAGTCAAATCAGGGCCTCGATCGTTGTCCATTCGAGGGAAGATTTACGGTCTTCATACGCCATCTTCATACTTTAATTAACGTCGTTTGATTATTTGGAATGAGAGAACTCGGAATTTCCAAATAATCCTCATATATGTATATATATATTTAGAATCCTTCGTATTTGCAGATATCATTTTATAATGATTACTTCCTATTTTAATTATTTAAAATAATTAAATTTTTATATAATGACGCCTTAAGTCAATGGGCGACTATGGCGCTGCATTCAACCAATTTTGATTTTTACATTTCTCATAATTAACCATTGGATCTTAATGTAATATATATCGTTGGAAAGATTTTTCCAAGACGGTCCTAACGGTTTCAGTTTTAAGGAAATCCGACGGTCAGATCTTCTTGTATAGTCGTTTAAAGGTACAATTTCAAAACGCGAACTACTACGCTCCATTCGTTTAATTTTAATTTTATTTATATATATATATATATAATCGTTTAATCGTGATAAAGTTGTTTGATTTAAACAACGCTCTAACAACTACCGATCCTTATTAAATTTTAATTCATTTGAAAATGAAGATCATATCACAACATCCTAAATTCATTCTTTACTTACATTAAAAATGTAAATTCCATCCTTTTCATTTACATGTAAATTTAATTTCTATTTTCTATTTACATGTAAAAATGTAAATTTTGATACATTGCAAAATCCTACTTTTAAATTAGATATAAAATGTAAATTTTAACTTCAATGTACATTCTCATCTTAATTACATAAATAAAAAATGTAACTTTTATTTGTTGTGTGAATCCTATTCTAAATTTACATATAAAAATGTAAATTTAATTACAATGCAAACTCTACTTCTTATTTACATTGAAAAAATATGATTTTTAATTACAATGCAAACTTTACTTCTTATTTACATTGTAAAAAATACGATTTTTAATTACAATGCAAACTCTACTTCTTATTTACATTGTAAAAAATATGGTTTTTAATTACAATGGAAATCTACTTCTTATTTTCATTGTAAAAATATGATTTTTAATTACAATGCAAACTCTACTTCTTATTTACATTGTAAAAATACGATTTTTAATTACAATGCAAATTCTACTTCTTATTTACATTGTAAAAATGTGGTATTTAATTACAATGCAAACTCTACTTCTTATTTACATTGTAAAAATATGGTTTTTAATTATAATGTAAACTCTTCTTCTTATTTACATTGTAAAAATATGGTTTTTAATTACAGTGCAAACTCTACTTCTTATTTACATTGTAAAAATATGATTTTTAATTACAATGAAAACACTGCTTCTTATTTACATTGTAAAAATATGATTTTTAATTACAATGCAAACTCTCATCATATGTTACATTATAAAAATGTAAATTTTGATTTCAATGCAGACCCTCATTCTAATTACATAGAAAAATATAATTTTAATCCTACGGTGTAAATTCACATTTTAATTACATAAAAAAATGTAATTTTCATCCTATGGTGTAAATTCACATTTTAATTACATAGAAAAATGAAATTTTTATCATACGGTGTAAATTCACATTTTAATTACATAGAAAAATGTAATTTTTATCATACGGTGTAAATTCACATTTTAATTACATAGAAAAATGCAATTTTTATCGTACGGTGTAAATTAAAATTTTAATTACATAGAAAATTGTAATTTTTATTATACGGTGTAAATTCACATTTTAATTACATAGAAAAATGTAATTTTTATCATACGGTGTAGATTCACATTTTAATTACATAGAAAAATGTAATTTTTATCATACGGTGTAAATTCACATTTTAATTACATAGAAAAATGTAATTATTATCATACGGTGTAAATTCACATTTTAATTACATAGAAAAATGTAATTTTTATCATATGGTGTAAATTCACATTTTAATTCCGTAGAAAAATGTAATTTTTACCATACGGTGTAATTTCCTATATAATTTACATATAAAAATGTAAATTCTAACATACGATGTAAATTCATGTTTTAATTAATGAAATTTTTATCATACAGTGCAAATGCATATATAAATTACATATCAAAATGTAATTCTTATCTTATGGTGAAATTGTATATATAAATGACATATAAAAATGTAATTTTATCTTACGGTCCTAATTCACATCTAAATAGTAAACAAAAAGATCATTTTTATTTTACCGTTCTAATTTACATCTAAACTACGCATAAAAATGTAATTTTTATTTCATCGTTCTAATTTACATCTAAACTACATATAAAAATGTAATTTTTATTTTGTCTTTCTAATTTACATCTAAATTACATATAAAAATGTAATTTTTATTTCGTCGTTCTAATTTACATCTAAAATGCATATAAAAATGTAATTTTTATTTCGTCGTTCTAATTTACATCTAAACTACATATAAAAATGTAAATTTTATTTCATCCAAATTCATGTCTAAATTTACATTATAAAAATGTAAATTTCATTTCACTACAATTTCCTAACTTTTATTTACATAAAAAATGTAAATTTATATATATACAACATTCCTACTTTTATTTACATCATAAAAAAAAGAATGTAAACTTTATTTACTATGTTGAATTGATAATCTAGATCAATCCAAATAAAAAGACAAATCTTTATTTTCTATGTTGAATTGATAATCTAGATCAATTCAAATAAAACAAAAGCACTAACATAACGATGGCAAACCATGTCTCTTTTGTTATGAATCGATAAGGTTGATTAATTCAAACCATACAAAAGTGATAACATAAGAATGTGACAATCATATTTCTATTATTTTGAATTGATAAATCATATCAATCCAAATCGACACAAGTGATTACATAAGGGGTGATAATCATACGTATCTAAACTATCCATCACAAACACATACCAACCATCATCAAATATGAAAAAACAAAATAGATCTGTATCGTAAGCATGATATTTACTATTCAAACTTCACATAACGCTAGGATAATAATTAAATTAATTAAATTTAATTAAAAATAATTTCTCATAGTGCTTGGGACTGAAATGAAGGTCCAAACTTGATCAGATCTCGTGTTCGAAGTCACAACGGTTTCGAATCTGAAAGATTTCAATTTGAAGTTCATATGTATAAATTAGAAACTGACTTTTTACAACTGTAGTTGCCTCATCTAAAAGCGTGGCATTCTGAAATGAAATTTCATACCTAAAGCGTTCAAAACTTTGATTTGTGATTTCGTGAGCTGTAGTTAACGGTTTTGAGTGCCGTTTGTTGGAGATTGAAGAGCTACGAAAGGGGAATCAGCGCCGAGAAGGGGGAGAGTGCGCACGCATGTGGTGGGGCCAAGGGGGGTGCGATGGCGGCGGGTTTAGGGGGTGGCGCGGCGGCTACAGTTGATGAGAGGTGGTGATTTGGGTATGGAATCGAAGAGCTCGGAATTCTCTTCGGAACGTGTATTTGTATAAAGATTTTCGTTGAGAAACGAAGGAGAAATCAAAGGATGAAAATTTGAGATGTTATGAGTTACGGCGGCTGAATTGAACGGGAAGAAGAAGAAGACGACGGACACTATTTATAATATAATATTAGGTTTATCTAATTATTATTTAATTCTTAATTACCCAATAAAGGCCCGTTTAGTAACTTTCACTAATTTCAGCCCAACGACTGTTGTTCTTACCGATTAACCCCCATTCCGAACTCATCTAGCTATGTCTCGTAGGCCTAAATGATCGTCTTGGCCCCATTTCTCAGTTTTAAATTATAAATCATTTATTTTAATTTAACCGTACAAATAAATTTACCGGGGCTACAAATTAACTAAGAAAAATTCATAAAAATTATTTTTGGCTTTCTTATGATGATACAGTCCTAACAAAATTTATTTTGTCGAATTCTGAGACTGTTTGAAAAATGGCTATTTTTCAATCAATTAATTTTGATCGAAATTGATAAAACACGGTTTCTTTTGCCACACTCACATACTAGCTTTAAAAATCATGAAATTTGAAATCTAGCAATAATTTTACATCCCGGAACCAAAAAAAGTGGTTTTGTCGAATTCCGAGGTCGTATGCAAAATGTCTATTTTCAAGGGTGATATATTCTCTATAGCGACCTTTCTGAAAATTCATTTGGCCATAACTTTTGATTCCCACTATGAAACTTCGATTTTTCAGATTCGTTAGAAAGATATTCATTAACAGATTTAAATATTTTTTGTTTCACCAAAATTCGGTTTATTATGCATTCTGTGTAGTCAGTCAAAGTTCAGGTTTGACTTTTCAAACTACCATCCTTTTTCTATTTCCATTTATAATTAAATTAAATATATTTGTATTAAATCCAATCAAAATAAATTTCTAGTCAAATTTAATTAAAATAATACATTTCAACTATTTAAACACCTTTAAAATCTCTAAAATGAAAATTTTAATTTGGCCCCAAATTTTGGGTTGTTACAATCTCCCCCGCTTAAGAACTTTTCGTCCTCGAAAAGAAAAAGGGAAGAATAGAAGGGTAGGAACCGACACAAAGAATGTTTTTAACAGAAATAGTACCACCTAAAACATCAAGCTTACCTACTCCTTCAGAAGAAGTAGGTGCGGAAGAAGGTGGTGCATTTGCTCCCTCGTACACATGGGCAACTTGGGAACCCCTCAATAGTGGACAATTAAGTTTGATGTGACCCTTTTTATGGAATTTATAGCATTTTCTAGTGTCCTCTCTTTTGGCCTTCTTTGGATTCCCATAGTCCTTGCTGTAGTGTCCAAATTTCTGGCAGTGGTAGCATTGCAGCTTAGTCTTATCATGAGTCTTAGCGGCTCCAGAACTGCTTTCTTCAAACTTCTTCTCATAGCGACAAGCAAACTTATCATAAAGCCTTTCCACCTCTTGCCTTGCAATATACTCTTCATTAAACAACTCTTTAAATTTGGTCCAAGTCATATTTTCTTCATCTCCTCCTATATTGTCCTCTTCCCACCAAAGCTGTGCTTCGCCTTGGAGCATCCATGAAGCCACAAATCTCTTTTTTGATCTTCCAGTTCTAGCGCTCTAAATATCTTTTCACAATTCTTAAGCCATGTCTGAGCCTGTATCACGGTCTCCGTACCTGTGAACGGAACTCCATCTAAATTCTTAAAATCCTTCACTACCCTCACCAAGTCAAAGGGCTGCGGTGGTGGTTGTTGAACTGTGGGCTCCTTGGTTCCAATAACATTTTGCCTCATTGTTCCAACTCTAGCAGTTCTAGCGGCACAAGTACTCATTTTTAGTTGGTTCTGTATGATCAAGGAAAGAGTCAGAACAACTGTAATGGTGATTCAAATAGATAGAAAAGATCGAAGGATGAATGAAAAGATGATGATAAAGTGACTGGCTATTATGTATCTCATGAAATGTTCGCCATAGAATATTGTGATTCTATGTAAATGAATTATTATAATTATGTTATATTCCAAAGCTAAGTTTAACCAAAGCTCTGATACCAACTGTGATAACCCCAAACTTCCCTGGAATGAAAGTAAGGAATAATCATTTGGAATACAACATAAATACAATAATACATATCACAGATACAACATAGCATAGGAAATTCATAGAGTAACAACATCATAGCAGCGGAAATATAATGTCATCAACCACAGAAAGTCCACAGTCACATAATTCTAAATTATTACATCAAGTTTGCAGAAAAAGAAATAAGTTCCAACTCCAACTTAAACAACGTTAAATGAAACAAGTTTGATGTCTGGAATTAAAAAGAGAAAGATGCAATAGCAGCAAATGATAGATGTCTTCAAGCTCCAAGTCATCACCTCTCCACGAAAGAAAATCCAAGAAAGATAATAAGCAGCTCCAAAGAAAAAAAAAACTCCAAGCAAAGAATGAACCTGTTTACTTGGCTGCCCGTGTAGAAAGGAGGGCACCCGAGTTTGCAAACAGTGGAAACAAACAACGGGTCAGTCGTGGGACTGGTGTGAGAATTCTTAATTAATCAATCACTATTAATAAGGCAAATCCAAAGACCACGCCGCTAATGCGGAACGGGTTTACTCTAATGGATTGTCGTGCATAATTTAAAGTGTCAGAACAAATAATAACCAAATCGTAAAACAACGCAATGCTTTTAAGAAAAATGGAATCACCATAAGACCCAGGTCCCATTACACAATGCAACACAAACCAGAGGATAGGGTTTTACCTTATGGTGATTAAACATGCTAAATACGGCAAATACGAGTTTAATATTATTATTAGTATATATCAAACATTTCAAAATAAATGTATCAATCCTAGGACACATAGATATCATAATACTATGCTTCCATACTAGTAATACAATCAAATCCGTAGGTTCGTATTGGAAGTTTGGATTTCCATCATGGGTCAAGGCTAGGGAGGATTTCCATCATTGATCATCCCACAAGGCCTGCTTTTCAACAAAGCCTTGATCATATGCATCTTAGCATGCCACATCATCACTCCATATCGCACTACCAATCCTTTGCCGAAATATATGAACGAGTGTTATGCAAGATAATAAATTCTCCGCCACCAAACATCCATACATTCGATAGAAGATTAATAACATGATATTTAATGGAGTACGATGTCAGACACACAATCCATTTATTAGCTTATGCTCTGGGTCTGAGCGAAAACCAAACCCGTGAAATCAGCACGTATGTTGGGGCAATGACCATGACCCTTGAATTGGGAGCAAGTCAAATCAGGGCCTCGATCGTTGTCCATTCGAGAGAAGATTTACGGTCTTCATATGCCATCTTCAAACTTCAATTAACGTCGTTTGATTATTTGGAATGAGAGAACTCGGACATTCCAAATAATCCTCGTATATATATATATATTTAAAATCCTTCGTATTTGCTGATATCATTTTATAATGATTACTTCCTATTTTAATTATTTAAAGTAATTAAATTTTTATATAACGACGCCTTAAGTCAATGGGCGAATATGGCGCTGCATTCAACCAATTTTGATTTTTACATTTCTCAGAAATAACCGTTGGATCCTAATGTAATATATATCATTGGAAAGATTTTTCCAAGACGGTCATAACGGTTTCAGTTTCAAGGAAATCCGATGGTCGGATCTTCTTGTATGGACATTTAAAGGTATGATTTCAAAACGCAAACTACCACGCTCCATTCGTTTAATTTTAATTATATTTATATATATATATAATCGTTTAATCCTGATAACGTCGTTTGATTTAAACATCGCTCTAACAACTACCGATCCTTATTAAATTTTAATTCATTTGAAAATGAAGATCATATCACAACATCCTAAATTCATTCTTTACTTACATTAAAAATGTAAATTCCATCCTTTTCATTTACATGTAAATTTAATTTCTATTTTCTATTTACATGTAAAAATGTAAATTTTGATACATTGCAAAATCCTGCTTTTAAATTACATATAAAATGTAAATTTTAACTTCAATGTACATTCTCATCTTAATTACATAAACAAAAAATGTAACTTTTATTTGCTGTGTGAATCCTATTCTAAATTTACATACAAAAATTTAAATTTAATTACAATGCAAACTCTACTTCTTATTTACATTGAAAAAAAATATGATTTTTAATTGCAATGCAAACTCTACTTCTTATTTACATTGTAAAAAATATGATTAATTACAATGCAAACTCTACTTCTTATTTACATTGTAAAAAATATGATTTTTAATTACAACGCAAACTCTACTTCTTATTTTCATTGTAAAAAATATGATTTTTAATTACAATGCAAACTCTACTTCTTATTTACATTGTAAAAATATGATTTTTAATTACAATGCAAACTCTACTTCTTATTTACATTGTATAAATATGGTTTTTAATTACAATGCAAACTCTACTTCTTATTTACATTGTAAAAATATGGTTTTTAATTACAATGCAAACTCTACTTCTTATTTACATTGTAAAAATATGATTTTTAATTACAATGCAAACTCTACTTCTTATTTACATTGTAAAAATATGATTTTTAATTACAATGCAAACTCTCATCATATGTTGCATTATAAAAATGTAAATTTTAATTTCAATGCAGACCCTCATTCTAATTACATAGAAAAATGTAATTTTTATCCTACGGTGTAAATTCACATTTTAATTACATAGAAAAATGTAATTTTTATCATATGGTGTAAATTCACATTTTAATTACATAGAAAAATGAAATTTTTAACATACGGTGTAAATTCACATTTTAATTACATAGAAAAATGTAATTTTTATCATACGGTGTAAATTCACATTTTAATTATATAGAAAAATGTAATTTTTATCATACGGTGCAAATTCACATTTTAATTACATAGTGAGAAGACCCGTAACTTCCCCGTTAAGGAAAGTGTCGGATAGTTCGAGAACAAACCACAACAGAACACAAACAGAAGAATATTTCATTGTATATTACAACAATGCATCAGATTACAAGAATATACAGAGTATAAATGAATATTACATAGAAATTTCAGAGATTTAAATTACATTTAAATACATCGCAGCGGAAAATTAAAACAATACACAACTAGAAGGAGATATACGGATACAAAGCTTTCCGGATATCGTTCCAGTTGTAAACCAGGATCCTGTGAATATAAATCTGCAAAACCAAAACTACTAGCTGCCCGTGTCAAAATAAGGGCACCTAGAGTTTAGGTTAAAACAATAAACTCCAGGTCAGTCATGTGACTGGTGTGAGAACTAAAACAGTTAATCTTTATTTTAAAGTTAGGTAAATCAAGGGACCACGCCGTATAATACGGAACGAGTTTCCGCCCAAGAATACCAGTGCATAAAACAAACAGCGCAATGCTAAATAAAGAAAAATGAAGCTGTTATAAGACCCAGGTCCTATCACACAATGCAACGCAAGCCGGGGTATAGGGGTTTCCCTTATAACAGCCAAAGAATGCTTGATACGTTTTAAAAGAAATCATTTGATACTATAATAAGTGCATAGTGTATAAAACAACTTCAAATCATAAGTATCAATCATAGGCGGCATGAATGCCCCATACCACTATGTCGCCATATATAGGTTATACAATCAAAAGCGCAAAGTCCCGTATTTGGAAATTGGATTTCCGTCTATGAACCGAGGCCAGGGATCGTCCTCTACCGATTCGTGACTCTCTAGCCCGAGCCACAGGATCAGAGCTCGAGTGACCCTTGGAGCGACAGGGCCGGTCCACCGATGTGGATTAAAATGCCTGAACACTACGTTTCCCCACCCTTTGGGGCGTAAGTGAGCCAACTAAATGACTCCATCGGTTCGAGAACGACCGATCAATCCGAGGCGCCTCGCAACAGCAATAACCACATAAGTCAAACTCGTCAGGGCGTGTAAAACCACTGACGCCACTTCTAGCTAGAAAGAAACGCATGCCCTCCCTGAGGTCCTCTCCCGTTTTTGGTTCATACCGGGTGTGAAACTCGCGAAGTAAACGTTACACAAAGCTACGCCACAAAGGCCGTGCTTCGATCATCACCACAAGACTTTGCTTTTCAACAGAAGCCTCGATCAATTGCCACTTAGGCATGCCACACAGGCAATTCACTCCATGCGTTTGATATCCATCAATATATAACCCCTGAGCTCGTACGTCTCAGAGAAGGGCGTTAAGCAAGAGAATAAATTCTCCGCCGCCAAACAGATATATATTTAATAGAGATCAATCACACGGACTAAAATCCAATGTCAGACACACAGTCCATTTACAAGTTCGCTCTGGGTCTGAACGAAACCGGAGGCACCTAGTACCCCGCATCTCCATCGATCTCCAAGTACATCTGGACGATCACTAACTGTTTCCATCTTCTTGGGTGTACAGCCCAATCAAGATCATCAGTAATTACCCAAACGACGTGAAGACTTCTGGTCTTCGACCACCGTCTTCATCTTCGACACCACGTCGAATCAGTTATTCAGAATGGGATAAACCCGGTCTTTCTGAATAACTCGCATATATATTATAAAAGTGTTACACAAACACAACATACGCCTCATTCCAATTCAGAATATTCTTTTATTCAAATATTCCTATACTTTGGGAAAAGTTCACATTAATTTTATCCAAGATAAATTCTTTAAATTTATTCTTTAATCTCCTTTGAATATCAACTCAAACTAGTCGGGATTATCGAACCACACCGAAGTAATCATTTATTTTATTTTCCCAATCCCAACCTATTCATCCCATGAAGTAAAACTGGTAGTACTTCATATCTAACACCACAGTGTTATCGGTAACTCAGTTACCATTTCACGTTCAAATCTAATTAAAGATTTAACTATCGCTTGGAGTAAAACTGGTGATACTCCATTCTCGATCTTTTCAATCTATTTAAAGATTCATTAAAACTCCACTTAGTTTTAATCTTTAACTGGGTTAAAGAATCCGTGTCATTTAAAACACGGTTCACGATAAACCTAAAGTCACATTCATTAATTATCGGGTTAAAGAACGAGTGTTATTTAAAACACTGTTCACGATAAACCCAAAAATCAATATCAATTCAATTCCAATTAAATATTATTTAATTGGTACACTTCATTAAATCTAAATAAAAAGATTTAATCTTTTCTCAACTGGGTTCAAGAACAGTGTTAGTGAAGACACCATTCACGACAAACCCAAATCACATTCGATATTCAATACAAGGCTCTGAATAGAAAATATATCGGCTTATATTCAATATCAAATTCTACGACTAACAAATGTCGTATTGGAAATAACGATATATATCTATATCTTTCAAATTTCCATAACAACAACTGCATAATCACGAAATCCAACATCGAAATATTCCGAAGACAATTTCGATTCAAATCCACTCCAATGCAATCATTGGATATTCTGGTTATTTTTAAAACCCTTTTCAAATTCAATTTATTTATTTAAAAATAAATAGAATTATATTCCTAGTTCAAAACTAGTTCATTTCGATAAAAATCTATTTTTATCTTTTCAAATATGGAGTTTTTCATCCCAAATTTTCCCAAATCATTTCTTATGATTTTACACAAATTATTACTATTTTTAATAATTTTATCAAGGCCCGTACAGTCGATTTCCATCAATGGCCATCGAACTGCACTTACAGCGACCTTTTTCGAATTTTATTTGGACATAATTCCAAATCCAACCGTTAGATTTCTAATTTCTAATATTCTTTAGAAAGCTCTTTTCGATACGAACCCAACGGTTCCGGTTTTAGGAGAATCCGACGGTCGGATCTCCCGTAATGTCCGTTTGAAATCAATGGTCGAAATTCGCGAACTACCGCGGCGCGGCGCGTTCTATTCAGGCCATTATATTATATATATAATATATATAATATATATTTCGTCGATTTCTATTTAAAACGAATTATATAAATAGTTTTAAATTCGTTTCAAAAGCAATTTCAACTTCCATTTCAATTCAAATCAAAATTGAATTCTTCTCTATAAATTCGGTTTAAAATTCATTTCTATTCAATTCAAATTTCAATTCAATTTGAATTCATTTCAATTCGTTTTCAATTCAATTTGAATTCATTTCAATTCATTTCGAAATCGTTTTCAATTCAATTCGTTTCGAAATCGTTTTCAATTCAATTCATTTCGAAATCGTTTTCAATTCAATTCATTTCGAAATCGTTTTCAATTCAAATCATTTCGAAATCGTTTTCAATTCAATTCATTTCGAAATCGTTTTCAATTCAATTCATTTCGAAATCGTTTTCAATTCAATTCATTTCTAAATCGTTTTCAATTCAATTCATTTCAAAATCGTTTTCAATTCAATTCATTTCGAAATCGTTTTCAATTCAATTCATTTCGAAATCGTTTTCAATTCAATTCATTTCGAAATCGTTTTCAATTCAATTCATTTCAAAATCGTTTTCAATTCAATTCATTTCGAAATCGTTTTCAATTCAATTCATTTCGAAATCGATATAAATATCGTTCACGTCAAAATGGCGTCAATCTAATCAACACGGCTTCATATATTGATATTTTCAAATATTCCATTTCGAATATTTCAATTTCAAATATTTCTATTTCTAAACTGGAATGAGGCCCAATCAATTACCATATAAAATTAATTATATGGATTTTCATACAACACATGTATATAATAGCATTGAAAAATGATCAACCATCAACCAAAGTGCACTACACTGTATAAGCATCAAATAAAGATATCTAACGCTTATAACAGCATGTCAATCAATCGATCGACATATTTAATCAATCAGGATGAGTAAACTTCAAATTTCATCCCAACACCCGTGTGGGGTTTCAAACAATCAAACAAATATTTTATTCGTGCAGTTGGGCGATGTGTAAAAGTTATCGACCAAATCAATGTCCTTCAAATAGGTGTACATAAACAAACCGTCTGGTTTGTAAATGAATATTTATTTTATTCACTTCACGTTAAAAATTATATTTTTAACGATAAAAACATTTTATTTCAACATATGAATTTCTATTATTCATTCTATAGATAAAATGATATTTTTATTTTTCTAAATTATTTTAGAAAATTTCGGCGGCATAACGGCACGATACTAGAAACGGGACGAGGCCTAGCCTTATCCCCGGTCTAGTGAAGGCCCACGCCATTCACACATCAATCAAATCGATTCATTTCACCACACAATTCAATTTCAATCAAATAATCCAACTAATCTACTCAACCAAACAAACAAGTCCATGGTCTGTGGACGATTGTGTCGGGTGCTACTAAGCACCGTCTGCATCCTAGTATATATATATCACTAGAAAATAAATTGAAGAGTGAGAAATTCTCACCGATAGCTATCCAAATATCTTGACTCTTCTTTGATATAAATCTTCTTCGTTCTCGCCTTTTTGTCACCTTCGTTGTCCGCTTTCACTACCTATGTAAAAATCGAATTTTTACTGGTATTCCATATATAAAAATCATATTTTTATTTCGAAGTTCAATATATAAAAATCATATTTTTATTTCGAAGTTCAATATATAAAAATCATATTTTTATTTCGAAGTTCAATATATAAAAATCATATTTTTTATTTCGAAGTTCAATATATAAAAATCATATTTTTATTTCGAAGTTCAATATATAAAAATCATATTTTTTATTTCGAAGTTCAATTTATAAAAATCATATTTTTATTTCGAAGTTCAATATATAAAAATCATATTTTTAATACTTTAAAAATATAAAAATCATATTTTTATCTTTTCAAAATATAAAAGATTACATTTTTATAACTTTACAACATAAATATAAACCAGTTTTTTTTTTAAGGTAAATAAAAATCACTTTTTAAAGTAGATAAAATTCAGTTTTTAAAATAAATAAAATTCAGTTTTTAAAATAAATAAAATTCAGTTTTTAAAATAAATAAAAACCAGTATCTTACTGTAATTAGAGGAGGGGGGGGGCTTCTGTGCGCTGGAGGCGGTAGGCGGCTCGTCGGAGCTGGCGGAGGGCGACTCCTCCGGTGCGGCGATAGCCTGGGTTTACGGTTTGGGGGGGGGGGGTCTTCTGATTGGAGCTAGGGAGGAGCGGTGAAAGGGAGGGGGACCGATCGTGGAGAGGCGTGGTGAACAGGGGGTGCGCGTCCGGCGTTGGCGGCGGTCGCTGGGCGGGATCGATGTGGAGAGGCGCGTTTTTTTTTCTTTTTTTTTTCTCTGTTAGACGACTGAAGAAAGGGGGGGCCAGAAGGATTTAAGGAGAAGGGTTTTTTTTTTTCTTTTTTTCAAAAAGTTGACTTTTACATACGACCTCGAAACGAGGCCCACCGCCTGTCGTCCATAGCGTTTTACCCCCATTCCGAACACAACGGGATATGTATCGCAAGCTGATTTGACCATTTGAATCAGTTTCCGTTTAATTTACATTTAAATCACTATATTGAATTTTAAACGTACATTTCAAATTATCGGGGTCACATATTAACTAGAAAAATTCCAGAAAAATATTTTCTAGCTTCGTATTGACGATACGGTCCTAACAAAACTAGTTTCGTCGAATTCTGAGACCGTTTGAAAAATGACCAATTTCCAGTCGATTAAAATCAACTGAAACTGGTCAAACACGTTTTCCTTTGCCACGCTCACATATTGATTCGAAAAATTATGAAATTTGGAATCTAGCAATAATTTGACACTGCGGACCCAACAAAACTGGTTTCGTCGAAATCCGAGGTCATTTGCAAAATGTCCATTTTTAAGGGCCTGAATTCCATAGCGACTATTCAGAATTTTCAACTGGACATATCTTTTGATTCCCGCTATGTAATTTCGATTTTTCGGATTCGTTAGAAAGATATTCACTATTAGATTCCATTATTTTTGGTTTCACTAAAATTCGGATTGTTTTGCACCCGGTACATTCAATTGAAGTTTGAAATCGAATTATCGAACTACCGCGCCATTTTCAATTCTATTTATAATTATATATAAATATTTATATTCTAACGGAGACGTATATAATATATACGTTCGAATGCTATTGAAAATAAATTTCCTGTCGATATTATTTAAAATAATTCATTTTAAATAATCAAAATTCGCTAAAATGGCCAAAATAAAAATTTTAAACTGGCCCAGATTTTCGGGTTGTTACAATCTCCCCCACTTAAAACTTTTTGTCCCCGAAAAGGAACAAAGTCGAAAGTGGTTTGATTAATCAACTCTACGTTCGATCAAGTTTCCATTCTCCAACTTTTTAGTTTCTGAGAATTTCCAAAAATTTCAAAAATTTGGCTAACACCCTAAATTTTCGAAAAATTTCGCCATAACCTCCCCTGCAATGGGAGCATCGGGGAATTTCAAATAGCATCCCCGGTCCTTCAGATCTCAAAAAGAAAAAAGAAAAAGCCAAGCGGCTAGCCAATAGGCTCATAAAATCATCATCACCCAAACAATTCAGTAAATTATGTAGTAAACATGTACCTATTTGTCGGGCAAACAAATTTTATTCTCTGCTCTAGCCACCTTGCTATGACCTGTTCAATGTAAGTATATGTATATGCAAACAAATGCGACCAATTTTCAATACAATTCAATATTTGATTCAATTTAGGCTAAATGGTTAAAAATTAGCAACAAATAAACAAACAACGCAAACATCAATCAATTAGTGAATTAACGTTGCAAATTCATAATTTTGTTACATATACAAAAATCATGTTTTGATGCCAATTCACAACAATGTGTTTTAACTATATAAGTTTTGGTTCTCACACCAGTCTAATGGAAATATATAGAAAATCACACCTTCGAAACACGAAAATAAACACTGATGATGTGGCCACATCACCAGAATTATCCCCGGGTGTCTAGAATGTGACTCTATATCTATCCAGTATATTAAAACTTCGACTATACGTTCATGACGCGTATACGCGAAATCTATATATACTCGATTGTCCATATTGAAAATAAATAAATAATCAAATACGTATAAAGCGATTTAAATTTTCAAAACAAAATTGTTTTCATTTGAAAAATATACTCTTCACACTCGTTCTAGGATACTACTGATCCTATCTCTAACGAGTCATTCTAATTGGATATTGCTAATCCAATATCTGATGAATTCTTTCGTATGGTTCTAATGTGTCTTGTTCTCGAGCTCTGTAAACCAAAGCACTGATACCAAACTGAGAAGACCCGTAACTTCCCCGTTAAGGAAAGTGTCGGATAGTTCGAGAACAAACCACAACAGAACACAAACAGAAGAATATTTCATTGTATATCACAACAATGCATCAGATTACAAGAATATACAGAGTATAAATGAATATTACACAGAAATTTCAGAGATTTAAATTACATTTAAATACATCGCAGCGGAAAATTAAAACAATACACAACTAGAAGTAGATATACGGATACAAAGCTTTCCGGATATCGTTCCAGCTGTAAACCAGGATCCTGTGAATATAAATCTGCAAAACCAAAACTACTAGCTGCCCGTGTCAAAATAAGGGCACCCAGAGTTTAGGTTAAAACAATAAACTCCAGGTCAGTCATGTGACTGGTGTGAGAACTAAAACAGTTAATCTTTATTTTAAAGTTAGGTAAATCAAGGGACCACGCCGTATAACACGGAACGGGTTTCCTCCCAAGAATACCAGTGCATAAAACAAACAGCGCAATGCTAAATAAAGAAAAATGAAGCTGTTATAAGACCCAGGTCCTATCACACAATGCAACGTAAGCCGGGGGATAGGGTTTTCCCTTATAACAGCCAAAGAATGCTTGATACGTTTTAAAAGAAATCATTTGATACTATAATAAGTGCATAGTGTATAAAACAACTTCAAATCATAAGTATCAATCATAGGCGGCATGAATGCCCCATACCACTATGTCGCCATATATAGGTTATACAATCAAAAGCGCAAAGTCCCGTATTTGGAAATTGGATTTCCATCTATGAACCGAGGCCAGGGATCGTCCTCTACCGATTCGTGACTCTCTAGCCCGAGCCACAGGATCAGAGCTCGAGTGACCCTTGGAGCGACAGGGCCGGTCCACCGATGTGGATTAAAATGCCTGAACACTACGTTTCCCCACCCTTTGGGGCGTAAGTGAGCCAACTAAATGACTCCATCGGTTCGAGAACGACCGATCAATCCGAGGCGCCTCGCAACAGCAACAACCACATAAGTCAAACTCATCAAGGCGTGTAAAACCACTGACGCCACTTCTAGCTAGAAAGAAACGCATGCCCTCCCTGAGGTCCTCTCCCGTTTTTGGTTCATACCGGGTGTGAAACTCGCGAAGTAAACGTTACACAAAGCTACGCCACAAAGGCCGTGCTTCGATCATCACCACAAGACTTTGCTTTTCAACAGAAGCCTCGATCAATTGCCACTTAGGCATGCCACACAGGCAATTCACTCCATGCGTTTGATATCCATCAATATATAACCCCTGAGCTCGTACGTCTCAGAGAAGGGCGTTAAGCAAGAGAATAAATTCTCCGCCGCCAAACAGATATATATTTAATAGAGATCAATCACACGGACTAAAATCCAATGTCAGACACACAGTCCATTTACAAGTTCGCTCTGGGTCTGAACGAAACCGGAGGCACCTAGTACCCCACATCTCCATCGATCTCCAAGTACGTCTGGACGATCACTAACTGTTTCCATCTTCTTGGGTGTACAGCCCAATCAAGATCATCAGTAATTACCCAAACGACGTGAAGACTTCTGGTCTTCGACCACCGTCTTCATCTTCGACACCACGTCGAATCAGTTATTCAGAATGGGATAAACCTGGTCTTTCTGAATAACTCGCGTATATGTTATAAAAGTGTTACACAAACACAACATACGCCTCATTCCAATTCAGAATATTCTTTTATTCAAATATTCCTATACTTTGGGAAAAGTTCACATTAATTTTATCCAAGATAAATTCTTTAAATTTATTCTTTAATCTCCTTTGAATATCAACTCAAACTAGTCGGGATTATCGAACCACACCGAAGTAATCATTTATTTTATTTTCCCAATCCCAACCTATTCATCCCATGAAGTAAAACTGGTAGTACTTCATATCTAACACCACAGTGTTATCGTAACTCAGTTACCATTTCACGTTCAAATCTAATTAAAGATTTAACTATCGCTTGGAGTAAAACTGGTGATACTCCATTCTCGATCTTTTCAATCTATTTAAAGATTCATTAAAACTCCACTTAGTTTTAATCTTTAACTGGGTTAAAGAATCAGTGTCATTTAAAACACGATTCACGATAAACCCAAAGTCACATTCATTAATTATCGGGTTAAAGAACGAGTGTTATTTAAAACACTGTTCACGATAAACCCAAAAATCAATATCAATTCAATTCCAATTAAATATTATTTAATTGGTACACTTCATTAAATCTAAATAAAAAAATTTAATCTTTTCTCAACTGGGTTCAAGAACAGTGTTAGTGAAGACACCATTCACGACAAACCCAAATCACATTCGATATTCAATACAAGGCTCTGAATAGAAAATATATCGGCTTATATTCAATATCAAATTCTACGACTAACAAATGTCGTATTGGAAATAACGATATATATATCTATATCTTTCAAATTTCCATAACAACAACTGCATAATCACGAAATCCAACATCGAAATATTCCGAAGACAATTTCGATTCAAATCCACTCCAATGCAATCATTGGATATTCTGGTTATTTTTAAAACCCTTTTCAAATTCAATTTATTTATTTAAAAATAAATAGAATTATATTCCTAGTTCAAAACTAGTTCATTTCGATAAAAATCTATTTTTATCTTTTCAAATATGGAGTTTTTCATCCCAAATTTTCCCAAATCATTTCTTATGATTTTACACAAATTATTACTGTTTTTAATAATTTTATCAAGGCCCGTACAGTCGATTTCCATCAATGGCCATCGAACTGCACTTACAGCGACCTTTTTCGAATTTGATTTGGACATAATTCCAAATCCAACCGTTAGATTTCTAATTTCTAATATTCTTTAGAAAGCTCTTTTCGATACGAACCCAACGGTTCCGGTTTTAGGAGAATCCGACGGTCAGATCTCCCGTAATGTCCGTTTGAAATCAATGGTCGAAATTCGCGAACTACCGCGGCGCGGCGCGTTCTATTCAGGCCATTATATTATATATATAATATATATAATATATATTTCGTCGATTTCTATTTAAAACGAATTATATAAATAGTTTTAAATTCGTTTCTAAAGCAATTTCAACTTCCATTTCAATTCAAATCAAAATTGAATTCTTCTCTATAAATTCGGTTTAAAATTCATTTCTATTCAATTCAAATTTCAATTCAATTTGAATTCATTTCAATTCGTTTTCAATTCAATTTGAATTCATTTCAATTCATTTCGAAATCATTTTCAATTCAATTCGTTTCGAAATCGTTTTCAATTCAATTCATTTCGAAATCGTTTTCAATTCAATTCATTTCAAAATCGTTTTCAATTCAAATCATTTCGAAATCGTTTTCAATTCAATTCATTTCGAAATCGTTTTCAATTCAATTCATTTCGAAATCGTTTTCAATTCAATTCATTTCGAAATCGTTTTCAATTCAATTCATTTCGAAATCATTTTCAATTCAATTCATTTCGAAATCGTTTTCAATTCAATTCATTTCGAAATCGTTTTCAATTCAATTCATTTCAAAATCGTTTTCAATTCAATTCATTTCGAAATCGTTTTCAATTCAATTCATTTCGAAATCGATATAAATATCGTTCACGTCAAAATGGCGTCAATCTAATCAACACGGCTTCATATATTGATATTTTCAAATATTCCATTTCGAATATTTCAATTTCAAATATTTCTATTTCTAAACTGGAATGAGGCCCAATCAATTACCATATAAAATTAATTATATGGATTTTCATACAACACATGTATATAATAGCATTGAAAAATGATCAACCATCAACCAAAGTGCACTACACTGTATAAGCATCAAATAAAGATATCTAACGCTTATAACAGCATGTCAATCAATCGATCGACATATTTAATCAATCAGGATGAGTAAACTTCAAATTTCATCCCAACACCCGTGTGGGGTTTCAAACAATCAAACAAATATTTTATTCGTGCAGTTGGGCGATGTGTAAAAGTTATCGACCAAATCAATGTCCTTCAAATAGGTGTACATAAACAAACCGTCTGGTTTGTAAATGAATATTTATTTTATTCACTTCACGTTAAAAATTATATTTTTAACGATAAAAACATTTTATTTCAACATATGAATTTCTATTATTCATTCTATAGATAAAATGATATTTTTATTTTTCTAAATTATTTTAGAAAATTTCGGCGGCATAACGGCACGATACTAGAAACGGGACGAGGCCTAGCCTTATCCCCGGTCTAGTGAAGGCGCACGCCATTCACACATCAATCAAATCGATTCATTTCACCACACAATTCAATTTCAATCAAATAATCCAACTAATCTACTCAACCAAACAAACAAGTCCATGGTCTGTGGACGATTGTGTCGGGTGCTACTAAGCACCGTCTGCATCCTAGTATATATATATCACTAGAAAATAAATTGAAGAGTGAGAAATTCTCACCGATAGCTATCCAAATATCTTGACTCTTCTTTGATATAAATCTTCTTCGTTCTCGCCTTTTTGTCACCTTCGTTGTCCGCTTTCACTACCTATGTAAAAATCGAATTTTTACTGGTATTCCATATATAAAAATCATATTTTTATTTCGAAGTTCAATATATAAAAATCATATTTTTATTTCGAAGTTCAATATATAAAAATCATATTTTTATTTCGAAGTTCAATATATAAAAATCATATTTTTTATTTCGAAGTTCAATATATAAAAATCATATTTTTATTTCGAAGTTCAATATATAAAAATCATATTTTTTATTTCGAAGTTCAATATATAAAAATCATATTTTTATTTCGAAGTTCAATATATAAAAATCATATTTTTAATACTTTAAAAATATAAAAATCATATTTTTATCTTTTCAAAATATAAAAGATTACATTTTTATAACTTTACAACATAAATATAAACCAGTTTTTTTTTTTAAGGTAAATAAAAATCAGTTTTTAAAGTAGATAAAATTCAGTTTTTAAAATAAATAAAATTCAGTTTTTAAAATAAATAAAATTCAGTTTTTAAAATAAATAAAAACCAGTATCTTACTGTAATTAGAGGAGGGGGGCTTCTGTGCGCTGGAGGCGGTAGGCGGCTCGTCGGAGCTGGCGGAGGGCGACTCCTCCGGTGCGGCGATAGCCTGCGTTTACGGTTTGGGGGGGGTCTTCTGATTGGAGCTAGGGAGGAGCGGTGAAAGGGAGGGGGACCGATCGTGGAGAGGCGCGGTGAACAGGGGGTGCGCCTCCGGCGTTGGCAGCGGTCGCTGGGCGGGATCGATGTGGAGAGGCGCGTTTTTTTTTCTTTTTTTTTCTCTGTTAGACGACTGAAGAAAGGGGGGGGCAGAAGGATTTAAGGATAAGAGTTTTATTATTATTATTTTTTTTTCTTTTTTTCAAAAAGTTGACTTTTACATACGACCTCGAAACGAGGCCCACCGCCTGTCGTCCATAGCGTTTTACCCCCATTCCGAACACAACGGGATATGTATCGCAAGCTGATTTGACCATTTGGATCAGTTTCCGTTTAATTTACATTTAAATCACTATATTGAATTTTAAACGTACATTTCAAATTATCGGGGTCACATATTAACTAGAAAAATTTCAGAAAAATATTTTCTAGCTTCGTATTGACGATACGGTCCTAACAAAACTAGTTTCGTCGAATTCTGAGACCGTTTGAAAAATGGCCAATTTCCAGTCGATTAAAATCAACTGAAACTGGTCAAACACGTTTTCCTTTGCCACGCTCACATATTGATTCGAAAAATTATGAAATTTGGAATCTAGCAATAATTTGACACTGCGGACCCAACAAAACTGGTTTCGTCGAAATCCGAGGTCGTTTGCAAAATGTCCATTTTTAAGGGCCTGAATTCCATAGCGACTATTCAGAATTTTCAACTGGACATATCTTTTGATTCCCGCTATGAAATTTCGATTTTTCGGATTCGTTAGAAAGATATTCACTATTAGATTCCATTATTTTTGGTTTCACTAAAATCCGGATTGTTTTGCACCCGGTACATTCAATTGAAGTTTGAAATCGAATTATCGAACTACCGCGCCATTTTCAATTCTATTTATAATTATATATAAATATTTATATTCTAACGGAGACGTATATAATATATACGTTCGAATGCTATTGAAAATAAATTTCCCGTCGATATTATTTAAAATAATTCATTTTAAATAATCAAAATTCGCTAAAATGGCCAAAATAAAAATTTTAAACTGGCCCAGATTTTCGGGTTGTTACACATAGAAAAATGTAATTTTTATCATACGGTGCAAATTCACATTTTAATTACATAGAAAAATGTAATTTTTATCATACAGTGTAAATTCACATTTTAATTGCATAGAAAAATGTAATTTTTATCATACGGTGTAAATTCACATTTTAATTACATAGAAAAATGTAAGTTTTATCATACGGTGTAAATTCACATTTTATTACATAGAAAAATGTAATTTTTATCATACAGTGTAAATTCACATTTTAATTACATAGAAAAATGTAATTTTTATCATACGGAGTAATTTCCTATATAATTTACATATAAAAATGTAAATTCTAACATACGATGTAAATTCATGTTTTAATTAATGAAATTTTTATCATACAGTGCAAATGCATATATAAATTACATATCAAAATGTAATTCTTATCTTATGGTGAAATTGTATATATAAATGACATATAAAAATGTAATTTTATCTTACGGTCCTAATTCATATCTAAATAGTAAACAAAAAGATCATTTTTATTTTACCGTTCTAATTTACATCTAAACTACACATAAAAATGTAATTTTTATTTCATCGTTCTAATTTACATCTAAACTACATATAAAAATGTAATTTTTATTTCGTCGTTCTAATTTACATCTAAACTACATATAAAAATGTAATTTTTATTTCGTCGTTCTAATTTACATCTAAACTACATATAAAAATGTAATTTTTATTTCATCCAAATTCATGTCTAAATTTACATTATAAAAATGTAAATTTCATTTCACTACAATTTCCTGACTTTTTTTTACATAAAAAAATGTAAATTTATATACATACAACATTCCTACTGTTGTTTACATCATAAAAAAAATGCAAAATTTATTTACTATGTTGAATTGATAATCTAGATCAATCCAAATAAAAAGACAAATCTTTATTTTCTATGCTGAATTGATAACATAGATCAATTCTAATAAAACAAAAGCACTAACATAACGATGGCAAACCATGTCTCTTTTGTTATGAATCGATAATGTTGATTAATTCTAACCATACAAAAGCGATAACATAAGAATGTGACAATCATATTTCTATTATTTTGAAATCATAAATCAGATCAATCCAAATCGACACAAGTGATTACATAAGGGGTGATAATCATACGTATCTAAACTATAAATCACAAACACATACCAACCATCATCAAATATGACAAAACAAAATAGATCTGTATCGTAAACATGATATTTACCATTCAAACTTCACATAACGCTAGAATAATAATTAAATTAATTAAATTTAATTAAAAATAAATTCTCACAGTGCTTGGGACTGAAATGAAGGCCCAAACTCGATCAGATCTCAAGTTCGAAGTCACAACGGTTTTTCGGATCTGAAAGATTTCAATTTGAAGTTCATATGTATAAATTAGAAACTAACTTTTTACAACTGCATTTGCCACATCTAAAAGCGTGGCAAATTCTGAAATGAAATTTCATACCTAAAGCGTTCAAATCTTTGATTTGTGATTTCGTGAGCTGTAGTTAACGGTTTTGGGTGTCGTTTGTTGGAGATTGGAGAGCTACTAAAGGGGAATCAGCGCCGAGAAGGGGGGAGGGTGCGCACGCCTGTGGTGGGGCCGAGGGGGGTGCGACGGCGGCGGGTTTAGAGGGGGTGGGGCGGCAGCTACAGTTGTTGAGAGGTGGTGATTTGGGTATGGAATCGAAGAGCTCGGAATTCTCTTCGAAACGTGTATTTATATGAAGATTTTCGTTGTGAAACGAAGGAGAAATCGAAGGATGAAAATTTGAGATGTTATGGGTTACGGCGGCTGAATTGAACGGGAAGAGGAAGAAGAAGACATACACTATTTATAATATAACATCAGGTTTATCTAATTATTATTTAATTCTTAATTACCCAATAAAGGCACGTTTAGTTACTTTCACTAATTTCAGCCCAACGACTATCGTTCTTACCTATTAACCCCCATTCCGAACTCATCTGGCTATGTCTCGTAAGCCCAAATGATCGTCTTGGCCCCCGTTTCTCAGTTTTAAATTATAAATCATTTATTTTAATTTAACCATACAAATAAATTTACCGGGGCTACAAATTAACTCAGAAAAATCCATAAAAATTATTTTTGGCTTTCTTATGATGATACGGTCCTAAAAAAATTTATTTCGTCAAATTCTGAGACTGTTTGAAAAATGGCTATTTTTCAGTCAATTTATTTTGACCGAAATTGAGAAAACACAGTTTCTTTTTCCATGCTCACATACTAGCTTCAAAAATCATGAAATTTGAAACCTAACAATAATTTTACATCCCGGATCCAAAAAAAGTGGTTTCGTCGAATTCCGAGGTCGTATGCAAGATGTCTATTTTCAAGGGTGATATATTCTCTATAGCGACCTTTCTGAAAATTCATTTGGCCATAACTTTTGATTCGCGTTATAAAACTTCAATTTTTCAAATTCATTAGAAAGATATTCATTAACAGATTTAAATATTTTTCGTTTCACCAAAATCCGGTTTATTCTGCATTCTGTGTAGTCAGTCAAAGTTCAGGTTTGACTTTTCAAACTACCATCCTTTTTCTAATTCCTTTTATAATTAAATTAAATATATTTGTATTAAATCCAATCAAAATAAATTTCTAGTCATTTTTATTTAAAATAATTCATTTCAACTATTTAAACACCTTTAAAATCTCTAAAACGAAAATTTTAAATTGGCCCCAAATTCTGGGTTGTTACATTTGGTTTCACTAAAATACGTTTTATTTTGCACCCGGTACAGAAAGTCAAAGTTTGAAATGAAATTTTAATACTGCCGCGCCATTTCAGATCTTGTTTATAATTTATAATAATTATATTTATTTTCAAACGTCGATTCAAACTTACTCTTCGTCCTTATTATTTAAAATAATTTATTTTAAATATCTAAAATCCACTAAAATAGCCAAATTAAAAATTTTAAACTGGCTCAGATTTTCCGCGTTGTTACAATCTACCCCACTTAAAAAAAATTGTCCCCGAAAAGAAACAAAGTCAAAAGTGGTTTAATTAACTAACTCTACTTTCAATCTGGCTTCCATTCTTCAACTTTTCAGTTTCTAAGAATTTTCAAATTTTTCAAAAATTTGGCTAACACTCTAAATTTTCGAAAAATTTCACCATAACCACCTTTGTACGGGGAGCTTCGGGATATTTCAAATAGCCTCCCATGGCCCTCACCAATCCAAAAGAAAAAGAAAAAGAAAAAGCCAAGCGACTAGCCAATCGGCTGATAAAATCATCAAATCCCAAGAAATACAATAAACATGTACCTATTTGTCGGGCAAACAATTTTATTTCTCTACTTAGCTGTTTATCCATAACCTGTTCACACATATATAATGCACACATATATATTTCTATCTGTTTCTCAATCGGTTCAATACTGGTTCAATTGCATACATTTAACTTCATTCCCTTATTGACTAAATTAACTATCATTCCAATAATTTAATTAATCAAATTCTAAATCAGACAACACATACAACAATCAATTTATTTTTAACTTTACAAAAATATACTAATTAATTCATATACTCTTTTAAAATCATTCAGACTATATAATTAAAAAGTTTACATGCATGAAAAGAAAACAGCAGCAAAGTAGGGAACAAAATGGTAATGCAAAGATATGGTAAATGTACCTTGCAC
Organism: Allium sativum; assembly: GCA_030737875.1. Classification (NCBI taxonomy): domain Eukaryota; kingdom Viridiplantae; phylum Streptophyta; class Magnoliopsida; order Asparagales; family Amaryllidaceae; genus Allium; species Allium sativum. The sequence continues at coordinate 836,032,079 of CM060918.1, read as the reverse complement.
CAGAGTCAATCAGAGATATCCACCCTGCACTTAGGATAGGCTTTCTTAATGCTTTCCTCTGTTTCCCAAGTACAATATCGTGGATCTCCACTCCATTGCACTTTGACTAAGTGAACCTTCTTTTCCTCAGTTCTTTGGTTTCTTTGCCAATAATCTTTAGCGGTTCTCTTCTCACAGCCAATTCTGGAGTAATTTCTATATCCCATTGCGCTGCTTCTTCCACGATCAAGTCCGGATCATGAACATGCTTTAGAAGTTGAGATACGTGAAACACATTATGTACTCCGAGCAACTAATCAGGTAATTGAACCCTATAAGCGAGAGTTCCAATCCGTTCCAGAATAGGAAACGGACCAATAAATTTGGGCGCCAATTTCCCTATTTTACCGAACTGGATTACTCCTCTCATTGGAGATACTTTCAACTACACGTGGTCGCCAACAGCAAATGATATATCCCTTTTTCTTTTATCTGCATAGCTTTTCTATCGGCTTTGAGCGGCTAGTAATCGTTTCTTAACGAAATTGACTTTGTCTGCAGCTTTGCGAATCATATCGGGTCCCAATACGAGTCTATCACCAGGTTCTACCCAACAAGCAGGAGATCGGCACGGTCTACCATACAATGCTTCGATTGGTGACATTGTCAGGCTCGCTTGGTAGCTGTTGTTGTATGAGAACTCGGACAAATGCAAATGGTCTCCCCATGATCTGCCAAAATCAATAACACAAGCCCGCAATAAATCTTCTAGAATACGATTCACCCTCTCAGTTTGACCATCTATTTGAGGATGATATGCGATGCTCAAGTTCAGTTTCGTTCCCAATTCTGCTTGGAATGCTTCCCAGAATTTACTAGCAAAAATCGGGTCATGATCACTAACGATGCTCATGGGAACTCCGTGCAGTCTAAAAATTTCTCTAAAATAAATCTGTGCCAGATTCTGAGTAGTTCTACTCGATTTGACAGGTATGAAATGGGCGGTCTTTGTGAAACGATCTACGATCACCCAAATACTGTCATTACCTTTCCTGGTTCTGGGCAAACCACCTATGAAATCCATAGAAATCTGTTCCCACTTCCTCTTCATCGAAAAAGGCCTCGCCTATCAAGATCTTCATACTGATAAGCCATGTATATCATTTCAAAAAAGGAAGCTTCACATGCCCCATTACACTATTTTGGTATTTTCTTTGAAGACCATTAATAAACCTCAAATTCTTCCTCTTTGGATCTTGAATTAGATGAGGGGCAAAATGAGAAAGTTCATTGAATCTCCTATGATATTCTGGGATATTCATATCTCCTTGTATCAGATACCAGAATTCATCACATAACCTCTCAGTTGCTTCTGGAGGAATAAATCTTTCACTGAAAATCTCTTTGAATCTATCCCAGGTAATATTACCTTCTGGATTATCCTTCGTAACCGTTTCCCACCAGATTAAAGCTTCATCTTTGAGAGCCCAAGATGCCAATAATCTTTTCTGATCTTCTCTCAGCTGGAAACATTCAAAAATTCTTTCAACAAAACTCATCCAAGCTTGAGTTTGAATAATAGATTCATTGCCCGAGAATGGTACTCCACCCAGATTTCGATATCTTTTCAATAGAGCTTCTATATCTGATCCTGGCTGAGGGAGCACAACTGGCTCATTAATTCGTTGAACCATAGGATTATTTCTTCTGCTACTGCCACTCATTTTCTATGTCTGCAAATAACAGACAAAGTGTCAGGTCTACAGAAAAGATATTTTCAAAACATAGGGACATATATGTTAATGTAAATGTGTCTATCGAGGTGTATTTCATTCTGCTATACTCATACTAGGATATTACTGACCCTATCTGTAATGAGTTATTCGCCCTAGAAAACTACTAGTTCTATTTTTGACGAATTCGTTAATATGTTATATTCCAGAACTAAGCTTAACCGAAGCTCTGATACCACGTTTGTGACGACCCCAAACCCCGTGGGACGGTGGCAAGGGTAATCTTTGGAATATATTACATAAACAGATAACAACAGAACAGAAATAATTAAATACACCAAATAATGTACAATAGAATACACTGGATAAACATAATCATCAGAGTTACACAGTATATAGGATCATACTTAGTACAAAATACAGTTCAGCTTTACATAAAATGTCTACAGCGGAAAAGAAAACATAATATGTACAACAGGAGCTGACCAACATAAAAAGAGATAAATGATAGAATCCATCGTCAGCTCTAACTATCCAGAAAGAGCTTTCTAAAACCTGAATACAAGGTTGCTCGTGTAGAAAAAGGGGCACCCGAGTTTGCAAGTGAAACAAACTACGAGTCGGTTATGGGACTAGTATGAGAAATCTACTTAACATATTTTACAATATGGCTAATTACAGGACCACGCCACTTTCGCGGAACGGGTTTACTCCATTGGATTGTCAGTGCTTTGAAACAAGTAAATATTTTAAACATCGCAATGCTTTTTATAAAAATGAAGCCATTATAAGACTCAGTTCCCATCACACAATGCAACACAAACAGGAGGATAGAGTTTTACCTTATAATGGCCAAAATATGCTTGATACGACCAAAACAAATCATTTGATATTATTACTAGTGTTTATATGTTTCAAAAACAATTTCAATCATAACTATCAATCATAGACGGCATGGGTACCATATATCATGTCGCCATATATATATATATATATATATATATATATATACACACACACACACACACAATCAAAACCGCAAAGTGTCGCATTTGGAAATTGGATTTCCGTCATGAACCAAGGCAAAAGATAGTCCTTACCGTATTCGAGACAATCTAGCCTATCATGCCTCAGGAACAGCCGCAACTGCACCAAGGAGCCACAGGGCCGGTCCACCGATGTGGATTAAAATGCCTGAACACTGCGTTTCCCTGCCCTTTGGGGCGTAAATGAGTCCTACGACTCCATCGGCTCCACATAGTCACCGATATATCCGAGGCGCCTCGCAACAGCAACAACCACACAGGTGAAAATAATATAAATGTCAGGGCTGGTAGGTCACTGACACCACCCTAGCTAGAAAGAAACGCATGTCCTCCCTGGATCCTTCTCCCGTTTCTGGCTCATACTGGGGTGTGAGGCTCGCGAAACAACGCTATACACAAAACTATGCCACCCAGGCCGTGCTTTGATCATCAACCACAAGACTTTGCTTTTCAACAGAAGCCTTGATCATCTGCCACTTAGGCATGCCACACAGGCAATTCACTCTATGCGACTGATTTCTATCGATGTATAACCTCTGAGCTCGTGCGTTTCAAAGAAGGGCGTTAAGCAAGATAATAAATTCTCCGCCGTCAAATAGATATATATTTAATAGAGATCAATCAGCACTGAACAAATTCCAATGTCAGACACACAGTCCACTTACAAGTTCGTTCTGGGTCTGAACGAAACCGGAGGCACTCAATACCTCGCATATCCGTACAATCAACAAGTACGTCTGGACGGCTACTACTTCAGCCCATTCAAGGTAGCTACTCCTATCATGAGCATCAGTAGCACCCCTCCATTCGACGTGAAGATCATCGGTCTTGCACAGTCCTCATATCTTCGACTTTCACTCGTCGATCAATTATTTGAAATGAGAATCAACTCGGCCTTTTCAAATAATTCACGTATATTTAGAATTTCAAATCAATTCATTTCAATGGTTAAATTATTTGATATCACTAATTCTGTTCTTTAATGTAATTTTCACACCAAACACATTCAACCATCAAATATCACATAAACCGAGCAAATTCAGTTTATTTCCATTCCATATCGTTTATAATATTTTATCACGATTTATCGCTATTTTTATTTATTTAAAAATAGCCAATTCATTCAAAACCACGCTTCAGGCCATAACGCGGTCGTGGCGCTGTTTTTCTTCAGATTTTATTTACACATATATGAAAATCTAACTGTTGGATCTTCACAAATTTTATATCATTAGAAAGATCTTTTCAAAACGAATCCAAAAGTTTCAGTTTTGGGAAAATCCGACGGTCGGATCTCCCGTTACAATCGTTTGAAGTTACGATTTCAAAATACGAACTGCAGCGTCGTTATTCGATTAATTTTAACTATATATATATAAATATAATCGATTCTGGCGCTGTTTTTCTTCAAATTTGAATTAAATATTCCATACAATCCAACCGTTGGATCTTCACAAAGTGGGTGTCGTTGGAAAGATATTTCCAAAGCGAACCCAACGGTTTCGGTTTCGGGAAAATCCGATGGTCGGATCTCCCGCACTAATCGTTTGAAGTTACGGTTTGAAAATACGAACTACAGCTTCGTTATTCAATTTATTTTAATTATATTTATATAAATATATATAAATATAATTCTTCCTTCGATTTCAAAACTATATTCATTTCATATATTTGATAAAAATGATACTTTTATCATCAAAACTATTTATTCAACACACGAATGTTTTTGGCACTTCATATTCACAATAAAAATGTAGATTTTATTGTTCAATCTATATACTCAACACATGAATGTTTTTGACTTCACACATACGATAAAAATATGATTTTTATCATTCTAGTCCTTTATCCAACACATGATTATTTTCAACAGTTGATATATATAATAAAAATGTTATTTTTATTTTTTTTAAAGAATTTATTCAACACATGAGCTTCATTCAACACATGAATTTCTATTCAACACATGAATTTCTATTCAACACATGAATATTTTCTATAGTTTATATATATAATAAAAATGTGATTTTTATTGTAAAACAATTTATTTCAAAACACGATTACTTTATATAGTTCATATTTAAGGTAAAGATAATATTATTATATTTCAAAGAATTTATTCAACACATGAATTTCATTCAACACATGAATTTCTATTCAACCCATGAATATAGTTTCAACACATGAAAATAATTCTAACACATGAATATTATTGAAAATTTCGGCAGCATAACGGCAGGGTAGTTAAAATCGGCACCGTCCCTAGTACGGCTCCTCGCTCTACCTTAAAGCCTCGCAGCTTTTGACAATGGGGATTTTCAATATCTAGTTCGTACACAGACGAATTTTCCCATATACTAATCCTAATGGGATTTCAATCACAATCAATCATTTCAAATCAACCATTCATGATATTCAACAAATTACACACCAACCAATAATCCAAACAATATCGCACCAATAAATATTGTCCATGGTCTGTGGACGAGGGGAGAGTGTATATATATATATTCGTATATAAATATATTTCAATTTCATTTCACTTCATTTCAATCATTTCAATGCATATATAAGTTTTACAATGCATATATAACTTATACATCGAGCATACAACTTATACAACGCTTATACATGAGGTGTACAACGCTTATATAACTCATACATCGACTATATAATTTATACATCATTGTTTTCCATATCGTTTATTAATTAGAAATCTCAAATTGGGTTCCACTCCTCCAAAAATTGCAGAAGGCTAAGAAAAATATGCGGTCTCTTCTAAAATGTAGAAGACATCCACACGAGTCCACTATCTCTTGTTTCACTGAATTTCATCAACAAACGAGAAAGATATGATTTTTACAGTGAAATCAAAAACCGTAGTGCTTTAAAGTGCTATAATCAGTTTAAAATAAATTAAACTGCTACCTCTGAAAATGTTCAAATCTAGGTTTCCACTTTGCGACCAATCCGTGCAATGTTGCTTCGATCAGGTTATGCAGCGTCGAAGGGCTTGGAAGGGGCTTCACGGCGCTGGTGGAGTTGCTCAAATCGACGCAGCACAGAAGGAACGGCGGAGCTCGAAAGGTGGCAACTTCGTGGCGGTTGTTCTCCTCGTACAGGCGACGAGAGAGGGAGCGGCTTGTCTTGATTTGAAGAGTGGAGGATGCTCTTCAAAAAGTTTAACTGGAGGGAGGGCTATCGTGGCGTGGACTGGTCGGAATCGGGGCTGGAAGGGGGAAGCGGTTTCTGCCGTATATCGCGATGGGGAGAGAGAGAATACGGGGAGAGAGAAAAGTGAGATGGCCAATCAGATTTTTTTTATATTTATATATTTTAAAAATCCAAAAATACCCCTCATCTCATACGAACTCCAATCCAAACCTAACGACTGTCATCCCTAGCTAAATACCTTCATTCCGAACACAATGGGATATGTTTCGTAGGCTCATTGGACTGTTTCAGTCAGTTTTTCTTCAAATTAAAATATAAAACATTCAATATTTGATTTGAATGTACATTTCAATTTGCCGGGGCCACATACTGATCCCAAAAATTCCAGAAAAATAAATCTAGCTATGTTTTGACGATACAATCCCAACAAAACTAGTTTCGTCGAATTCTGAGACCGTTTGAAAATGGCCATTTTCTGGTCGATCCAATTTAACAGAAATTCACCAAACACATTTTCTTTTGCCACGCCCACATATTAACTTCAAAAATTATGAAATTTGAAACCTAGCAATAATTTGACATCCCGGATCCAACAAAAGTGGTTTCGTCGACTTCTGAGGTCGTTTGCAAAATGTCTATTTCCAAGGGTGATATATTCTCTATAACGACCTTTCTGAAAATTCATTTGGCCATAACTTTTGATTCCCGCTATGAAACTTCAATTTTTCGGATTCGTTAAAAAGATATTCACTAACAGATTTAAATATTTTTGGTTTCACTTTAATCCGTTTTATTTTGCACCCGGTACATTCAGTCAAAGTTTGAAATGAAATTTTGAAACTACCTCACCATTTTAGGCCTTGTTTATAATTTAAAATGTTTATATTTATTTTCAAATGTCGATTCAAACATACTCTTCGTCGTTATTATTTAAAATAATTTATTTTAAATATCTAAAATCCACTAAAATAGCCAAATTAAAAATTTTAAACTGACTCAGATTTTCCGAATTGTTGTAAATTTCTTCGGTTTTGTCTCGCAACTTTCCAGATTTCCCATTCCTTCCAAATATTTACATCTGCAACACCAGGTTTCTAAGCGATTAAGTCCTTCATTGCTTAATGAATTTATTATTCGGTGTTGCTGGACCCTTGTCAGGACGATTGGATGTTTTTGGTTTGTGGTGCGATCTGTTTGAATCAGAGCTTGTGGAATTTTTTTGATTTTCAAGTTGTATTCGTCTTGTATGTTGTTTGTCGTATTGTTGTTATCGTGGAGTTCATGATATATCAATATAGTTTGATGCTATGATAAGTTTCGTGACTTGGCCTCCCTTCATTTCTGGAATGTTGGACTTTGTCTATTATACCAAGTATGCTTGGGGTCAGTAGGCAGGCTAGGCCGCGGAATAGGGCAACCCACCTCCGAAGGCAACGACCGGGGAGGAGGTGGTGGAGATCAATTGGTTTAATGTTTTGAAAATGTCACTACTTCTTCACACTAAGAAGTATTCGTGGTTCGGTTGGTCCTAATTATCATACTGGATGCATGGTGCTTGAGGTCTGCAGTTCGATCCTTTACCTTGTTGAGTACATTTTTCCTCCCTGTTCTTCTTGATTATTGTTGGTGCCATTTTTCTCCCATGTTCAGGGCAAGCTCCTGCTGCTTTTTTTCCATTCCCCGCATTATTGCCTAGGGCAACCCAAAACTCCCTGCCGGCCTTGCTTGGGGTGGTAGTTTGTTGGCTCTAGCTTAGTGAGTCAAGGGAGTTTGTTCCCCGTCCTCTGTTTTTTGTTGGGGAGGCCTTTGTTGGTTCTTATTATTGTGTTATGTCGTAATGATATTATTGGGTCTCGACTTGATGATCAGCAAGTTTGGTGACTGGTGGTCGTGATGGGGTTTTGACTTTGCCGTAGAGCTAGGCTTATGTTGTTGGAAGAAATGAATAAGAATGAAGTAGAGGATATGTCGTTTGAGGCACGTGCAGTACGTTCTCCTTAAGGAAATATACGCCTCCACATTTTTAGATAAGAAGGCAGCGAGATTCCTCCAGGATACAACAAACACTTAGTTTTATAGAAGCAAAAAGAATAAGGGAAGAAGAGGAATTCAAATTAAGTTCTGGGTTTTGGAAGGAGCAGCATATATATGGGTTGAAAAGACATGACCGTTGTGCGCGTGTAGACGCGTCCATTTTAAAATTATGACTGTTCGCAATAGACGAACCCGCTCCGTACGGTCACGCACGCGCCCCCGTGCCCTAAGCGCCCATATTTGACCCATAATAATACTATATAGGCCCCAAACCCATTGATACCAAGCCATATTAAGCCCATGTTGTTTTATTTCACAATATCCTATTCCAAACATTGATATATATGAAGAGATACGTCATAATATTTGCCAATGTGGGACAAATACTTATTGCTATCTTCCCAGTAATCCCCCATAAGATTGTAATAATAATTTATTTATGCATACGAGAAAGTACCTTTTGGTTTAAACTTTTCTCCTTATTTATGCATACGAGAAAGTACTTATTGCTATCTTCCCAACAGAATATTTGGTAATAAATACTTTAAACCAAAATTTGATATGATGAAGCGAAATATATGAACACATAAATATTATCATACTTCTGTAAAATGTCATAACCGTAGATCGGTTATTAATTTCCTCCTGGTTTTCATGAACATGTATAAAGTCGTATCCTAACCTTATTGAAACAGTGTTTCTTATGTCCATATAGGTTGCATTCTTTCCGTCCTTGTTACTATGGACAAATGACCACCACAAAACGTAACAGTACAAACAACGAGTCTCTCATGTTTGTCAATCACTTAACTGCAACTTGTTATAACCCATTAAACTTTAGGCTATATAGTGCGTAAGGTTGGGTTTCTATTGCAGGTGATTAAAAAGGTTTTAGACCCATTTCACAACTAGTTGTTTTAACCATTTCTCTTGGTAATCCTTCGGTTAATGGGTCTATCAAATTTTTCTTTGATCGTACATATGTAATTGTGATGACACCATTCACAATTAGCTCCCTAACATATGCATGTCTCAAGCTTATATGTCTAGACTTTCCATATAAATCTTATTATATGCCCTAGACATTATAGCTTCACTATCACAGTAAACAGAAATGGCTGATGATGGTTGTGGCCACAACTCTATCTCTGTTAGCAAAATTTCTTGTCTATTCTGCTTCCCTTGCTAATGCATCCAAAGCAACAAATTCTGCTTCCATTGTGGAATGTGTGATAATTGCTTGTTTCTTAGAGGCCCATGATATAACACCTCCTCCAAGAGTAAAAATCCACCCAGTAGTTCCTCTATTTTCATTTTCAGGAGTCGAACCACTTGCATATGAGTATCCTTCTAGAACTGCTGGGAAATTTCCATAGTAGAGTCCTAATTTACTTGTTCTTTAAGATAACCTAAGACTCTACCAATTGTCTTCCAGTGTGAAACACTAGGACTATTTGTATATCTAGACAGTTTGCACACTGCATAAGAAATATCAGGACGAGTGCAATGCATGGCATACATGAGACTTCCAACTACACTTGCATATTCTAGTTGAGCAGCCGCTCTTTCAGAATTTGCAAATATTCTGATAGAAGAATCATAAGGGATGCTTGCTTCTTTAAAATTTAAATGCTTGTATTTAAGAAGTATCTTTTCAATGTAGTGAGACTGACATAAAGCATATCCCCCATTATGTTTCTTCACTTTAATCCCTAGAATAGAATCAATTTCGTTTAGGTCTTTCATTTTGAAACACTAAGTTAAATAGTTCTTAGTCTCATTTATACCTTCCACGTTAGTACCAAATATGAGCATATCGTCCACATATAGGCATATTATAATACCATATTTATCTGTGAATTTTGTATAGATGCACGTGTCAGCATTATTATGCTTGAAGCCATTAGACAAAATTACAGGGTCAAATTTCTCATACTATTTTTTGGTGCTTATTTTTAATCCGTATAAGGATTTAACCAGTTTGCATACCTTATTTTCATTTCCATTCATGACGAATCCTTCCGGTTGTTCCATATACACCTCTTCGTCTAATTCTCCATTAAGAATTGCAGTCTTGACATCAATTTGATGTACATACAATCCATGAATAGACGCAAGAGCAAAAAGCATCCTTATTGATGTTAGTCTAGCGAATAGAGAAAATGTATCAAAGTAATGGACGCCTTCCTTTTGTCTAAATCCTTTGGCTACTAACCTTGCTTTGAAAGTTTGAACAGATCCATTCATATTATATTTCTTTCGAAACATCCAGTTACATCCAATTGGCTTGGATCCAATTGGTAAATCTATTAGAACCCAAGTGTTGTTAGATAGAATTGTTTCCATCTCATCCTATATTTCTTCTTTCCAGAAAGCAGCATCCCTTGAAGTAATGGCTTCTTTAACAGTTTTAGGATCTTCTTCGTTACTCAAAATAAAAATTGTCTCATCAAGTAATTTATTCCTATCACCAACGACAAGATGAACTATGTCATCTGGTGAGACAAAGTCAGGATCTAAGCTTTTGGCTTTCCTTGGTCTTTGCTTCTTCTAGGTTCATCAGGAACATTTTGAAGCCTTCTTTTATTTGGAGAATTACATTCAATGTTTTCATCATTCCGTTTCTGGATTGTTTGTGTAGGATTCGAAACTGCCGTGGAATCACATAAAAATTTATTTTCGATCAATTCTACATCGCGTGATTCCACAATTACATTAGATTCTATATCTAATAATCTGTACACTTTAGAATTTTCAGCAAATCCTAACTTTTCAATGCTCTTGGTCCAAGTTTTATCTTTTCGGATCTGTGACCCTATAAAAATCCAAGCATCCCCAAACTCTTAGATATTTCAAGTTTGGTTTTCTTCCTTTCCATAGTTCGTAAGGAGAAGTCTTAGTTTTCTATGATGGAATTCCGTTATGAAAATGACATGATGTTAAGAGTGCTTCTCCCCATAAATTGACATGTTGTATAGCATTTAAAATTAGAGCATTTGTCATTTCAACCAATGTTCTATTTTTTTGTTCAGCCAATCCATTTTGCTGCGGGGTATAAGGTGCATCGATTGATGAATTATTCCATTCTCTTCACAAAAGGATGAAAATTCCAAGGAAAAGTATTCCCCACCTCTATCACTTCGCAGCACCTTAATCCTCTTTTACTTTTGATTCTCAACATTGGTTTTGAAACGTTTAAACATTTCAAAAGCTTGATCTTTTGATCTCATTAAATAGACGTGTGTGTATCTAGAATAATCATCTATAAATGTGATAAAGTATCTATTGCCACCTCTAGTCAATATACCATTTAATTCACAAATGTCCGAATGTATTAGTTCAAGTAGTTTAGCAATCCTTTCAAATTTTGGAAATGGGATTTTGCACATCTTTGCTTCAATACAAATTTCACACTTAGATTGATGTACACTATCATATGAAATCATTCCTTCTTTAGACATAAATTGTAAATTTTTGTAATTTAGATGTGCTAATCTATTATTCCACAAATGAAATGAATCAACAATATAAGAAAATTCGTTCATTTTATTAATACTTAGTTTAAACATGCCATTACAAGCATATGCTTTCCCAACAAACATACCACCCTTGGAAAGAATAAGACTATTACCATCTAAAACTCCCTTAACACCCTTATTACATAGGAGACTTGCAAAAACCATATTTTTCCAGATTTCTGGAACATGTAAAACATTAACAAGAACGATCCTTTTGCCAGAAATGAACTCTAATTCTACGCTTCCTTTTCCGACGATATTTGAAGCATTATGGTTTCCCATAAATACTTTGGTATTGTCAGAAACCTTCTTATATGATTTGAACAGTGACTGGTTGTTGCATATGTGAGTAATAGCACCGGACTCATACCACCAATCAGTATCTTTGGTAGTATCTGCCATGTTCAATTCTATTATCATATCGATGTTCATTCGTGAAACCATGGCAACAATTTCTGAATCTTCCTGTTCAATCATGTTTGCCTTGATGGAAGATCCTTGATTGTTCTTTTTGCCCTGGTTATTGTTATGTCCTTTCTCCTTTTACTGTCTTTTGAATAATCTGCAGTCGGGTTTGTAATGTCCGGGTTTGCTGCAGAAGTAGCAGTCATCCTTGCCTTTGCTGTTGTTTTCTCTTTTGCATTTTCCAGAGGTTTTATTGTCATTTCCAACATTGTTGATATTGGAAGCATTAGCAGAGTCAAACTTTCTTCTCACGATTTCTGGTTTCTTCCTCAATTTGAAGATGTTTTTGAATCTGTTCCATTATGAAATCCTTCGAAGAATGCATAAGTTTCTTTCGATAATCACTCCAATTTTTCAGGAGTTTGGCCATCATAGCCCCAACTTACAAAGCTTCAGGGATGATGATCTTAACATCCCTTAGTTTGTTGAATATTACTTGCTGTTCATGTACTTGGTCCAAAACAGAGACGTTATCTAGCATTTTTAATTCAAAGAATTCAAAAATTAAAAACTTATCAGCTCCTTGCTTTTCATTACTGTATTTTGTCCCCAATGATTTCCATATTTCTCGAGGTGACTTGACAGAAGTAAACAGATCGTATAATCTATTAGACAGTGTATTCGTAATATGCCCCCTACAGACCGCTTCGTCTTCTTCTCTTTTCTTTCGTTGTGCAATCAACTCTGCAGTTTCCTTATCAGTAGGTGGTGGAATTGGCTTTAGATTTGGGTCTAATACGTATGCTATCTTCAGGGTCGTGAGAAGAGGATCTTATCCTACCATCGAGTGTAATTAGTGCCGTCAAAGCAATCGAGTTTTGTAAACTCCTGATTCATTATTTTGTAAGTTGACTCCGTCGATGTTGCGGACTCCATTGAATAATTCCTTAAGAATGTTGGAAGAAATGAATCAGAATGAAGTAGAGGATATGTCATTTGAGGCACGTGCAGTATGTTCTCCTTAAGGAATTATTCGCCCCCACAATTTTCAGATAAGAAGGCAGCGAAATTCCTCCAGGATACAACAAACACTTAGTTTTACAGAAGCAAAAAAGAATAAGGGAAGAAGAGGAATTCGAATTAAGTTCTGGGTTTGTGAAAGGAGCAACACATTTATAGGTTGAACAAACATGACCGTTGTGCCCATGTAGACGCATCCATTTTTTTAAAATTATGACTGACCGCAACAGACGAACCCGCTCCGTACTGTCACGCACGCGCCTCCGTGCTCCAAGTGCCCATCTTTGACCCATAATAATACTATATAAGCCCCAAACCCATTGAGCCCAAGCCATTGTACGCCCATGTTGTTTTATTTCACAATATCCTGTTCTAAACATTGATATATATGAAGAGATACTTCATAATATTTGCTAATATGGGACAAATACTTATTGCAATCTTCCCAATAATACCCCACAAGATTGTAATAATTATTTATTTATGCATACGAGAAGGTACCTTTTGGTTTAAACTTTTCTCCTTAGTTCATATATTTAAATTTCAACAGAATATTTGGTAGTAAATACTTTAAACCAAAATTCGATATGATGAAGCGAAATATATGAACACATAAATATTATCATACTTCTGTAAAATGTCATAACCGCAGATTGGTTATCAATTTCCTCCTGGTTTTCATGAACATGTATAAAGTCGTATCCAAACTTTATTGAAACAGTGTTTCTTATGTTCATATAGGTGTCCATTCTTTCCGTCCTTGTTACTATGGACAAATGACCACCACAAAACGTAACAGTACAAACAACGAGTCTCTCATGTTTGTCAATCACTTAACTGTAACTTGTTATTACCCATTAAAATTTAGGCTATACTTCGTAAGGTTGGGTTTCCATTGCAGGTGATTAAAAAGGTTTTAGACCCATTTCACAACTAGTTGTTTTAACCATTTCTCTTGCTAATCCTTTGGTTAATGGGTCTGCCAAATTTTTCTTTGATCTTACATATGTAATTGTGATGATACCATTCATAATTAGTTCCCTAACATATGCATGCATCAAGCTTATATGTCTAGACTTTCCATTATAAATCTTATTATATGCCCTTGACATTGTAGCTTCACTATCACAGTAAACAGAAATGGCTGATGATGGTTGTGGCCACAACTCTATCTTTGTTAACAAATTTCTTAGCCATTCTACTTCCTTTGCTAATGCATCCAAAGCAACAAATTCTGCTTCCATTGTGGAATGTCTGATAATGGTTTGTTTCTTAGAGGCCCATGATATATCACCTCCTCCAAGAGTAAAAATCCACCCAGTAGTTCCTCTATTTTCGTTTTTAGGAGTCGAACCACTTGCATTTGAGTATCCTTCTAGAACTGCTGGGAAATTTCCATAGTAAGAGTCCTAATTTACTTATTCTTTTAAGATAACCTAAGACCCTACCAATTGCCTTCCAGTGTGAAACACTAGGACTATTTGTATATCTAGACAGTTTGCACACTGCATAAGAAATATTAGGACGAGTGCAATGCATGGCATACATGAGACTGCCAACTACACTTGCATATTCTAGTTGAGCTACCGCTCTTTCAGAATTTGCAAATATTTTGATAGAAGAATCATAAGGGCTGCTTACTTCTTTAAAATTTAAATGCTTGTATTTAAGAAGTATCATTTCAATGTAGTGAGACTGACATAAAGCATATCCCCCACAATGTTTCTTCACTTTAATCCCTAGAGAAATATCAACTTTGTTTAGGTCTTTCATTTTGAAACACGAAGTTAAATAGTTCTTTGTCTCATTTATACCTTCCATGTTAGTACGAAATATGAACGTATCGTCCACATATATGCATATTATAATACCATATTTATCTGTGAATTTTGTGTAGATGCACTTGTAAGCATTATTACGCTTAAAGCCATTAGACAAAATTATAGAGTCAAATTTCTCATGCCATTGTTTTGGTGCTTGTTTTAATTCATATAAGGATTTAACCAGTTTGCATACCTTATTTTCATTTCCATTCATGACGAATCCTTCTGGCTGTTCCATATACACCTCTTCGTCTAATTCTCCATTAAGAAAGGCAGTCTTGACATTCATTTGATGTACATACAATCCATGAATAGATGCAAGAGCAAAAAGCATCCTTATTGATGTTAGTCTAGCGACTGGAGCATATCGACGCCTTCCTTTTGTCTAAATCTTTTGGCTACTAGCCTTGCTTTGAAAGTCTGAACAGAACCATTCATATTATATTTCTTTCGAAACACCCATTTACATCCAATTGGCTTGGTTCCAATTGGTAAATCTATTAGAACCCAAGTGTTATTAGATAGAATTGAATCCATCTCACTGTATTGCTTCTTTCCAGAAAGAAGCATCCCTTGAAGTAATTGCTTCTTTAAACGTTTTATGATCTTCTTTGTTTGTCTCATCAAGTAATTTATTCCTATCACCAACGACAAGATGAACTATGTCATCTGGTGAGACAAAGTCAGGATCTAAGCTTTTGGCTTTCCTTGGTCTTTGGCTTCTTCTAGGTTCATCAGGAACATTTTGAAGCCTTCTTTTATTTGGAGAATTACATTCAATGTTTTCACCATTCCTTTTGTGGATGATTTGTGTAGGATTCGAAACTGCCATGGAATCACATAAAAATTTATTTTCGATGAATTGTACATCTCGTGATTCCACAATTACATTAGATTCTATATCTAATAATCTGTATGCATTAGAATTTTCAGCATATCCTACGAATATACTTTTCAATGCTTTTGGTCCAAGTTTTATCCTTTTCGGATCTGTGACCCTATAAAAAGCTAAACATCCCTAAACTCCTAGATATTTCAAGTTTGGTTTTCTTCCTTTCCATTGTTTGTAAGGAGAAATCTTGGTTTTCTTTGATGGAATTATGTTATACAAATGACATGCCGTTAAGAGTGCTTCTTCCCATAAATTGACATCTTTTTTAGCATTTAAAATTAGAGCATTTGTCATTTCAACCAATGTTCTATTTTTCGTTTAGCTAATCCATTTTGCTGCGGGGAATGAGGTGCGCTTGATTGATGAATAATTCCATTCTCTTCGCAGAAGGATGAAAATTCCAAGGAAAAGTATTCCCCACCTCTATCACTTCGCAGCACCTTAATCCTGTTTTCCTTTTGATTCTCAACATTGGTTTTGAAATGTTTAAACATTTCATAAGCTTGATCGTTTGATCTCATTAAGTAGGCGTGTGTGTATCTAGAATAATCATCTATAAATGTGATAAAGTATCTATTGCCACCTCTAGTCAATATACCATTTAATTCACTAATGTCCGAATGTATTAGTTCAAGTAGTTTAGTATTCCTTTCAGATTTTGGAAATGGCTTTTTGCACATCTTTGCTTCAATACAAATTTCACACTTAGATTGATGTACACTATCATATGAAATCATTCCTTCTTTAGACATAAATTGTAAATTTTTGTAATTTAGATGTGCTAATTTATTATTCCATAAATGAAATGAATCAACAACATAAGGAAATTCTGTCATTTTATTAATACTTAGTTTAAACATAACATTACAAGCATATCCTTTCCCAACAAACATACCACCCTTGGACAGAATAAGACTATTACCATCTAAAACTCCCTTAACACCCTTATTACATAGGAGACTTGCATAAACCAGATTTTTCTGGATTTCTGGAACATGTTAAACATTAACAAGAACAACCCTTTTGCCAGAAGTGAACTCTAATTCTACGCTTCCTTTTCCAACGACATTTGAAGCATTATGGTTTCCTATAAGTACTTTGGTATTGTCAGAATCCTTCTCATACGATTTTGAACAACGACTGGTTGTTGCATACGTGAATAGTAGCACCGGAGTCATACCATCAACCATTATCTTTCGTAGTATCTGCCATGTTCAATTCTGTTATCATATCGATGTTCATTCTTGAAACCATGGAAACGATTTCTGAATCTTCCTGTTCAATCATGTTCTCCTTGTTGGAAGTGCCTTGATTGTTCTTTTTGCCCTGGTTATTGTTCTGTCCTTACTCCTTTTTATGTCTTTTGAAAAATATGCAGTCGTGTTTGTAATGTCCTGGTTTGCCGCAGAAGTAGCAGTTACCCTTGACTTTGCTGTTGTTTTCTCTTTTGCGTTTTCCAGAGGTTTTATTGTCATTTCCAACATTGTTGATATTGGAAGCATTAGCAGAGTCAAAAACTTTCTTCTCACGATTTCTGGTTTCTTCCTCAATTCGAAGATGTTTTTGAATCTGTTCCATTGCGAAATCCTCCGAAGAATGCGTAAGTTTCTTTCGATAATCACTCCAATTTTCCAAGAGTTTGGCCATCACATCCCCAATTTGCAAAGCTTCAGGGATGATGATCTTAACATCAATTAATTTGCTGAATATTACTTGCAGTTCATGTACTTGGTCCAAAACAGAGACGTTATCTAGCATTTTAAATTCAAAGAATTCGAAAATTAAAAACTTATCTGCTCCTTGCTTTTCATTACTGTATTTTGTCTCCAATGATTTCCAGATTTCCCGAGGCGACTTGACAAAAGTAAGCAGATCGCATAATCTATCAGACAGTGTATTAAGAATATGCCCCCAGCAGAACACTTCGTCTTCTTCTCTTTTCTTTCGTCGTGCAATCAATTTGCAGTGTCCTTATCAGTAGGTGGTGGAATTGGCTTTAGATCTGGGTCTAATACGTATGCTATCTTCAGGGTCGTGAGAAGGAAGAGGATCTTATCCTGCCAGCGAGTGTAATTTGTTCCGTCAGAGCGATCGAGTTTTGTAAACTCCTCATTCATTATTATTTTAATGTGACTCCATCGATGTTGCGGCCGCCATTGAATAATTCCTTAAGATTGTTGGTAGAAATGAATTAGAATGAAGTAGAAGATTTGTCTTTTGAGGCATGTGCAGTATGTTCTCCTTAAGGAATTATTCGCCCCCACAATATTCAGATATGAAGGCAGTGAGATTCCTCTAGGATACAACAAACACTTAGTTTTACAGAGGCAAAAAAGAATAAGGGAAGAAGAGGAATTCGAATTAAGTTTTGGGTTTGTGGAAGGGGCATCATATATAAGGGTTGTACAGACATGACCGTTGCGCGCGTGTAGATGCGTCCATTTGTTTGAAATTATGACTGTTTGCAACAGACGAACCCGAAATAATACTATATAGGCCCCAAACCCATTGAGCCTAAGCCATTGTAAGCCCATGTTGTTTTATTTCACAATATTCTATTCCAAACATTGATATATATGAAGAGATACTTCATAATATTTAACAATGTAGGACAAATACTTATTGCAATCTTCCAAATAACACCCCACAAGATTGTAATAATTATTTATTTATGCATACAAGAAAGTACCTTTTGGTTTAAACTTTTCTCCTTAGTTCATATATTTAAATTTCAACAGAATATTTGGTAGTAAATACTTTAAAGCAAAATCCGATATGATGAAGTGAAATCTATGAACACATAAATATTATAGTACTTCTGTAAAATGTCATAACCGCAGATTGGTTACTAATTTCCTCCTGGTTTTCATGAATATGTATACAGTCATATCCAAGCATTATTGAAATAGTGTTTCTTATGTTCATATAGGTGTCCATTCATTCCGTCCTTGTTACTATGGAAAATGACCACCACAAAACGTAATAGTACAAACAACGAGCCTCTCATGTTTGTCAATCACTTAATTGCAACTTGTTATTACCCATTAAACTCTAGGCTATAGTGTGTAAGGTTGGGTTTCTACTGCAGGTGATTAAAAAGGTTTTAGACCCATTCCCAACTAGTTGTTTTAACTATTTCTCCTGGTAATCCTTTGGTTAATGGGCCTTCCAAATTTTTCTTTGATCTTACATATGTAATTGTGATGATACCATTCACAATTAATTCACTAACATATGCATGTTTCAAGCTTATATGTCAAGACTTTCCATTGTGAATCATATTATATGCCCTAGACATTGTAGCTTCACTATCACAGTAAACAGAAATGGCTGATGATGGTTGTGGCCACAACTCTATCTCTGTTAACAAATTTCTTAGCCATTCTGCTTCCTTTGCTAATGCATCAAAAGCAACAAATTCTGCTTCCATTGTGGAATGTGTGATAATTGTTTGTTTCCTAGAGGCCCATGATATAGCATCTCCTCCAAGAGTAAAAATCCAACCAGTAGTACCACTATTTTCGTTTTCAGGAGTCGAACAACTTGCGTCTGAGTATCCTTCTAGAACAGCAGGGAAATTTCCATACTAGAGTCCTAATACACTTGTTCTTTTAAGATAACCTAAGACTCTACCAACTGCCTTCCGGTGTGAAACACTACGAATATTTGCATATCTAGACAGTTTGCACACTGAATAAGAAATATCAGGACGAGTGCAATGCATGGCATACATGAGACCGCCAATAGCACTTGCATATTCTAGTTGAGCAACCGCTTTTTCAGAATTTGGAAATATTTTGATAGAAGAATCATAAGGGCTGCTTGCTTCTTTAAAATTTAAATGCTTGTATTTAAGAAGTATCTTTTCAATGTAGTGAGACTGACATAAAGCATATCCCCTATGATGTTTCTTCACATTAATCCCTAGAATAGTATCAACTTCGTTTAGGTCTTTCATTTTGAAACACGAAGTTAAATAGTTCTTTGTTTCATTTATACCTTCCATGTTAGCACCAAATATGAGCGTATCATCCACATATAGGCATATTATAATACCAAATTTATCTGTGAATTTTGTATAGATGCGCTTGTCAGCATTATTATGCTTAAAGCCATTAGACAAAATTACAGAGTCAAATTTCTCATGCCATTGTTTTGGTGCTTGTTTTAATCCATATAAGGATTTAACCAGTTTGCATACCTTATTTTCATTTCCATTCATAACGAATCCTTCCGGCTATTCCATATACACCTCTTCATCTAATTCTCCATTAAGAAAGGCAATCTTGACATCCATTTGATGTACATACAATACATGAATAGACGTAAGAGAAAAAAGCATCCTTATTGATGTTAGTCTAGCGACTGGAGCATATGTATCAAAGTAATCGACGCCTTCCTTTTGTTTAAATCCTTTGGCTACTAGCCTTGCTTTGAAAGTTTGAACCGATCCATTCATATTATATTTCTTTCAAAACACCCATTTACACCCAATTGGCTTAGATCCAATTGGTAAATCTATTAGAACACAAGTGTTGTTAGATAGAATTGAATCCATCTCATCCTGTATTGCTTCTTTCCAGAAAGCAGCATCCCTCGAAGTAATGGCTTCTTTAAAAGTTTTAGGATCTTCTACGTTATTCAAAATAAAAATTGTCTCATCAATTAATTTGTTCCTATCACCAACGACAAGATGAACTATGTCATCTGGTGAGACAAAGCCATGATCTAAGCTTTTGGCTTTCCTTGGTCTTTGGCTTCTTCTAGGTTCATCAGGAACATTTTGAAGCCTTCTTTTATTTGGAGAATTACATTCAATGTTTTCATCAATCCTTTTGTGGATGATTTGTGTAGGATCTGAAACTGCCATGGAATCACATAAAAAATTATTTTCGATGAGTTCTACATCTAATGACTCCACAATTACATTAGATTCTATATCTAATAATCTGTATGCTTTAGAATTTTCAGCATATCTTAGGAATATACTTTTCAGTGCTCTTGGTCTAAGTTTTATCCTTTTCGGATCTGTGACCCTATAAAAAGCTAAACATCCCCAAACTCTTAGATATTTCAAGTTTGATTTTCTTCCTTTCCATAGTTCGTAAGGAGAAGTCTTAGTTTTCTTTGATGGAATTCTGTTAGGAAAATGACATGTCGTTAAGAGTGCTTCTCCGCATAAATTGGCAAGTTGTTTAGCATTCAAAATTAGAGCATTTGTCATTTCAACCAATGTTATATTTTTTCGTTCAGTCAATCCATTCTACTGCAGGGTAAAAGGTGCGCTTGATTGATGAATAATTCCATTCTCTTCGCAAAAGGAGGAAAATTCCAAGGAAAAATATTCCCTACCTCTATCACATCGCAGCACCTTAATCCTCTTCTCCTTTTGATTCTCAACATTGGTTTTGAAATGTTTAAACATTTCAAAAGCTTGACCTTTTGATCTCATTAAATAGACGTTTGTGTATCTAAAATAATCATTTATAAATGTGATAAAGTATCTATTAGCACCTCTAGTCAATATACCATTTAATTCACAAATGTCCAAGTGGATTAGTTCAAGTAGTTTAGTATTCCTTTCAGATTTTGGAAATGGCTTTTTGCACATCTTTGCTTCAATACAAATTTCACACTTAGATTGATGTACACTATCATATGAAATCGTTCCTTCTTTAGACATAAATTGTAAATTTTTGTAATTTAGATGTGCTAATCTATTATGCCATAAATGAAATGAATCAACAACATAAGAAAATTCGTTCATTTTATTAATACTTAGTTTAAACATACCATTACAAGCATATCCTTTCCCAACAAACATACCACCCTTGGACAGAATAAGACTATTACCATCTAAAACTCCCTTAACATCCTCATTACATAGGAGACTTGCAGAAACCAGATTTTTCTGGATTTATGGAACATGTAAAACATTAACAAGAAAAATCCATTTGCTAGATGTGAACTCTAATTCTATGCCTCCTTTTCCAACGACATTTGAAGCATTATGGTTTCCCATAAGTACTTTGGTATCGTTAGAAACCTTCTCATATGATTTGAACAGTGACTGGTTGTTGCATACGTGAATAGTAGCACCAGAGTCATACCCAGTCGTTATCTTTGGTAGTATCTGCCATGTTCAATTCTATTATCATATCAATGTTCATTCTTGAAACCATGGTAACGATTTCTGAATCTTCCTGTTCAATCTTGTTCGCCTTATTGGAAGTGCATTGATTGTTCGTTTTGCCTTGGTTATTGTTTTGTCCTTGCTCCTTTGTCTATCTTTTGTAAAATCTGCAGTCGCGTTTGTAATGTCCGGGTTTACCGCCGAAGTAGCAGTCACCCTTGCTTTTGTTGTTGTTTCCTCTTTTGCATTTTCCAGAGGTTTTATTGTCATTTCCAACATTGTTGATATTGGAAGAATTAGCAGAGTCAAAGACTTCTTCTCACGATTTCTGGTTTCTTCCACAATTCGAAGATGTTTTTGAATTTGTTCCATTGTGAAATCCTCCGAAGAATGCATAAGTTTCTTTCGATAATCACTCCAATTTTACGGGAGTTTGTCGATCACAGCCCCAACTTGCAAAGCTTCGGAATGATGATCTTAACATCCCTTAATTTGTTGAATATTACTTGTAGTTCAAGTACTTGGTCCAAAACAAAGACGCTATCTAGCATTTTAAATTCAAAGAATTCAAAAATTAAAAACTTATCTACTCATTGCTTTTCATTACTGTATTTTGTCTCCAATGATTTCCAAATTTCCCGAGGCGACTTGACAGAAGTAAACAGATCGTATAATCTATCAGACAGTGTATTTAGAATATGCCCCCTATAGACCACTTCGTCTTCTTCTCTTTTCTTTCTTTGTGCAATCAACTCGGCAGTGTCCTTATTCGTAGGTGGTGGAATTGGATTTAGATCTGGGTCTAATACATATGCTATCTTCAGGGTCGTGAGAAGGAAGAGGATCTTATCCTGCCAGCGAGTGTAATTAGTGTCATCAAAGCTATCGAGTTTTGTAAACTCCTGATTCATTATTTTGTAAGTTGACTCCGTCGATGTTGTAGACGCCATTGAATAATTCCTTAAGATTGTTGGAAGAAATGAATCAGAATGAAGTAGAGGACATGTCGTTTGAGGCACGTGCAGTACATTCCCCTTAAGGAATTATTCACACCCACAATTTTCAGATAAGAAGGTAGCGAGATTCCTGCAGGATACAACAAACACTTAGTTTTACAGAAGAAAAAAAGAATAAGGGAAGAAGAGGAATTCGAATTTAGTTCTGAGTTTGTGGAAGGAGCAACATATATAGGGGTTGAATAGACATGACCGTTGCGCGTGTGTAGACGCGTCCATTTGTTTAAAATTATGACTGTTTGCAACAGACGAACCCGCTCCGTACAGTCACGCATGCGCCCCAATGCCCCCAAGTGCCCAAGTGCCCATCTTTGACCCATAATAATACTATATAGGCCCCAAACCCATTGAGACCAATCCATTATAAGCCCATGTTGTTTTATTTCACAATAACCTATTCCAAACATTGATATATATGAAGAGATACTTCATAATATTTGCCAATGTGTGACAAATACTTATTGCAGTCTTCCCAATAATCCCCCACAAGATTGTAATAATTATTTATTTATGCATGCAAGAAAGTTCCTTTTGGTTTAAACTTTCATCCTTAGTTCATACATTTAAATTTCAACAGAATATTTGGTAGTAAATACTTTAAACCAAAATCCGATATGATGAAGCGAAATATATAAACACATAAATATTATCATACTTCTGTAAAATGTCATAACTGCATATTGGTTATTAATTTCTTCTGATTTTCATGAACATGAATAAAGTCGTATCGAAACTTTATTGAAACAGGGTTTCTTATGTTCATATAGGTGTCCATTCTTTCCGTCATTGTTACTATTGACAAATGACCACCACAAAACGTAACAGTACGAACAATGAGTCTCTCATGTTTGTCAATCACTTAACTACAACTTGTTATTACCCATTAAACTTTAGGCTATAGTGCGTAAGGTTGGGTTTCTATTGCAGGTGATTAAAAAGGATTTAGACCCATTTCACAACTAGTTGTTTTAACCATTTCTCTTGGTAATCCTTTGGTTAATGGGCCTGCCAAATTTTTCTTTGATCTTACATATGTAGTTGTGATGATACCATTCACAATTAGTTCCCTAACATATGCATGTCAAGCTTATATGTCTAAACTTTCCATTATAAATCTTATTATATGCCGTAGACATTGTAGCTTCACTATCACAGTAAACAGAAATGGCTGATAATTGTTGTGGCCACAACTCTATCCCTGTTAACAAATTTCTTATCCATTCTGCTTCCTTTGCTAATTCATCCAAAGCAACAAATTCTGCTTCCATTGTGGAATGTGTGATAATTGTTTGTTTCTTAGAGGCCCATGATATAGCACCTCCTCCAAGATTAAGAATCCACCCAATAGTTCCTCTATTTTCGTTTTCAGGAGTCGAACCACTTGCATCTAAGTATCCTTTTAGAACTACCGGGAAATTTCCATAGTAGAGTCCTAATTTACTTCTTCTTTTAAGATAACCTAAGACTTTACTAATTGCCTTCCAATGTGAAACACTAGGACTATTTGTATATCTAGATTGTTTGCACAGTGCATAAGAAATACCAGGACGAGTGCAATGCATGGCATACATTAGACTGCCAATTACACTTGCATATTCTAGTTGAGCAACCGATCTTTCAGAATTTGCCAATATTTTGATAGATGAATCATAAGGGTTGCTTGCTTCTTTAAAATTTAAATGCTTGTATTTAAGAAGTATCTTTTCAATGTAGTGAGACTGACATAAAGCATATCCCCCATTATGTTTCTTCACTTTAATCCCTAGAATAGAATCAATTTCGTTTAGGTCTTTCATTTTGAAACACTAAGTTAAATAGTTCTTAGTCTCATTTATACCTTCCACGTTAGTACCAAATATGAGCATATCGTCCACATATAGGCATATTATAATACCATATTTATCTGTGAATTTTGTATAGATGCACGTGTCAGCATTATTATGCTTGAAGCCATTAGACAAAATTACAGGGTCAAATTTCTCATACTATTGTTTTGGTGCTTATTTTTAATCCATATAAGGATTTAACCAGTTTGCATACCTTATTTTCATTTCCATTCATGACGAATCCTTCCGGCTGTTCCATATGCACCTCTTCGTCTAATTCTCCATTAAGAAAGGCAGTCTTGACATCAGTTTGATGTGCATACAATCCATGAATAGACGTATGGGCAAAAAGCATCCTTATTGATGTTAGTCTAGCGACTGGAGAATAGGTATCAAAGTAATCTACGCCTTCCTTTTGTCTAAATCCTTTGGCTACTAGCCTTGCTTTGAAAGTTTGAACAGATCCATTTGTATTATATTTCTTTCGAAACACCCATTTACATCCAATTGGCTTGGATCCAATTGGTAAATCTATTAGAACCCAAGTGTTGTTAGATAGAATTGAATCCATCTCTTCCTTTATTGCTTCTTTCCAGAAAGCAGCATTCCTTGAAGTAATGGCTTTTTTAAAAGTTTTAGCATCTTCTTCATTATTCGAAATAAAAGTTGTCTCATCAAGTAATTTATTCCTATCACCAACGACAAGATGAACTATGTCATCTGGTGAGACAAAGTCGGGTTCTAAGCTTTTGGCTTTTCTTGGTCTTTGGCTTCTTCTAGGTTCATCAGGAACATTTTGAAACCTTCTTTTATTTGGAGAATTACATTCAATGTTTTCATCATTCATTTTGTGGATGATTTGTGTAGGATCCGAAACTGCTATGGAATCACATAAAAATTTATTTTCGATGAATTCAACATCTCGTGATTCCACAATTACATTAGATTTTATATCTAATAATCTATATGTTTTATAATTTTCAGCATATCCTACGAATAAACTTTTCAATGCTTTTGGTCCAAGTTTTATCCTTTTTGGATCTGTGACCCTATAAAAAGCTAAACATCCCCAAATTCTTAGATATTTCAAGTTTGGTTTTCTTCCTTTCCATAATTCATAAGGAGAAGTCTTAGTTTTCTTTGATGGAATGCTGTTATGCAAATGACATGCCGTTAAGAGTGCTTCTCCCCATAAATTGACGTGTTGTTTAGGATTTAAAATTAGAGCATTTGTCATTTCAACCAATGTTCTACTTTTTTGTTCAGCCAATCCATTTTGTTGCGGGGTATAAGGTGCGCTTGATTGATGAAGAATTCCATTCTCTTAGCAAAAGGATGAAAATTCCAAGGAAAAGTATTCCCCACCTCTATCACTTCGCAACACCTTAATCCTCTTTTCCTTTTGATTCTCAACATTGGTTTTGAAACATGTAAACATTTCAAAAGCTTGATCTTTTGATCTCATTAAGTAGACGTGTGTGTATCTAGAATAATCATTTATAAATGTGATAAAGTATCTATTGCCACCTCTAGTCAATATACCATTTATTTCACAAATGTCTGAATGTATTAGTTCAAGTAGTTTAGTATTCATTTCGGATTTTGGAAATGGCTTTTTGCATATCTTTGCTTCAATACAAATTTCACACTTAGATTGATGTACACTATCATATGAAATCATTCCTTCTTTAGACACAAATTGTAAATTTTTGTAATTTAGATGTGCTAATCTATTATGCCATAAATGAAGTGAATCTACAACATAAGCAAATTCGTTCATTTTGTTAATACTTAGTTTAAACGTACCACTACAAGCATATCCTTTCCCAGCAAACATATCACCCTTGGATAGAATAAGACTATTACCATCTAAAACTCCCTTAACACCCTTATTACGTAGATGTAAAACATTAACAAGAACAATCCTTTTGCCAGAAGTGAACTCTAATTCTACGCTTCCTTTTCTAACGGGATTTGAAGCATTATGGTTTCCCATAAGTACTTTGGTATCGTCAGAAACCTTCTCATATGATTTGAACAGTGACTGGTTGTTGCATACGTGAATAGTAGCACCGGATTCATAACATCAATCATTATCTTTAGTAGTATGTTCCATGTTCAATTCTGTTATCATATCAATGTTCATTCTTGAAACCATGGCAACGATTTCTGAATCTCCCTATTCAATCATGTTCGCCTTGTTGGAAGTGCCTTGATTGTTCTTTTTTCCCTGGTTATTATTCTGTCCTTGCTCCTTTTTCTGTCTTTTAAAAAATATGCAGTCACGTTTGTAATGTCCGGGTTTGCCGTAGAAGTAGCAGTCAAACTTTCCTTTGTTGTTGTTTTCTCTTTTGCGTTTTCCAGAGGTTTTATTGTCATTTCCAACATTGTTGATATTGGAAGCATTAGCAGAGTCAAAAACTTTCTTCTCACGATTTCTGGTTTCTTCCTCAGTTCAAAGATGTTTTTGAATCTGTTCCATTGTGAAATCCTCCGAAGAATGCATAAGTTTCTTTCGATAATCACTCCAATTTTCTGGTAGTTTGGCCATCACAGCCCAACTTGCAAAGCTTCAGGGATGATGACCTTAACATCCCTTAATTTGTTGAATATTACTTACAGTTCAAGTACTTGATCCAAAACAGAGACGTTATCTAGCATTTTAAATTCAAAGAATTCAAAATTAAAAACTTATCTGCTCCTTGCTTTTCATTACTGTATTTTATCTCCAACGATTTCTAGATTTCCCGAGGCGACTTGACAAAAGTAAATAGATCGTATAATCTACCAGACAATGTATTCAGAATATGCCCCCTACAGACCACTTCGTCTTCTTCTCTTTTCTTTCGTTGTGCAATCAACTCTGCAGTGTCCTTATCAGTAGGTGGCGGAATTGGCTTTAGATCTGGGTCTAATACGTATGCTATCTTCAAGCCCGTGAGAAGAAAGAGGATCTTATCCTGCCAGCGAGTGTAATTAGTGCTATCAAAGCGATCGAGTTTTGTAAACTCCTGATTCATTATTTTGTAAGTTGACTCCATCAATGTTGCGGACGCCATTGAATAATTCCTTAAGATTGTTAGAAGAAATGAAGCAGAATGAAGTAGAGGATATGTCATTTGAGGCACATGTAGTACGTTCTCCTTAAGGAATGATTCACCCCCACAATTTTCAGATACGAAGGTAGCGAGATTCCTCAAGGATACCACAAACACCTAGTTTTACAGAAGCAAAAAAGAATAAGGGAAGAAGAGGAATTCGAATTAAGTTCTGGTTTTGTGGAAGGAGCAGCATATAGAGGGGTTGAACAGACATTACCGTTGCGGGCATGTAGACGCGTCCATTTGTTTAAAATTATGACTGTTCGCAACAGACGAACTCGCTCCGTACGGTCACGCGCGCCCCCTCATGCCCCAAGTGCCCAAGTGACCATCTTTAACCCATAATAAAACTATATAAGCCCCAAACCCACTGAGCCCGAGCCATTGTAAGCCTATGTTGCTTTATTTCACAATATCCTATTCCAAACATTGATATATACGAAGAGATACTTCATAATATTTGCCAATGTGGGACAAATACTTATTGCAATCTTCCCAATAATCCCCCACAAGATTGTAATAATTATTTATTTATGCATACGAGAAAGTTCCTTTTGGTTTAAACTTTTCTACTTAGCTCATATATTTAAATTTCAACAGAATATTTGGTAGTAAATACTTTAAACAAAAATCCGATATGATGAAGCAAAATATACGATAACATAAATATTATCATACTTCTGTAAAATGTCATAACCGCAGAATGGTTATTAATTTCCTCCTAGTTTTCATGAACATGTATAAAGTCGTATCCAAACTTTATTGAAACAGTGTTTCTTATGTTCATATGGGTGTCCATTCTTTCTGTCCTTGTTACTATGGACAAATGACCACCACAAAACGTAACAGTACAAACAATGAGTCTCTCATGTTAGTCAATAACTTAACTGCAACTTGTTATTACCCATTAAACTTTAGGCTATAGTGCGTAAGGTTGGGTTTCTATTGCAGGTGATTAAAAAGGTGTTAAACCCATTTCACAACTAGTTGTTTTAACCATTTCTCTTGGTAATCCTTTGGTTAATGGGCCTGCCAAATTTTTCTTTGATCTTACACATGTAATTGTGATGATACCATTCATAATTAGTTCCCTAACATATGCATGTCTCAAGCTTATATGTCTAAACTTTACATTATAAATCTTATTATATGCCCTAGACATTGTAGCTTCACTATCACAGTAAACAGAAATGGCTGATGATGGTTGTGGCCACAACTCTATCCCTGTTAACAAATTTCTTAGCCATTCTGCTTCCTTTGTTAATGCATCCAAAGCAACAAATACTGCTTCCATTGTGGAATGTGTGATAATTGTTTGTTTCTTAGAGGCCAATGATATATCACCTCCTCCAAGAGTAAAAAATCCACCCATAGTTCCTCTATTTTCGTTTTCAGGAATCGAACCACTTGCATCTGAGTATCCTTCTGGAACTGCTGGCAAATTTCCATAGTAGAGTCCTGATTTACTTGTTCTTTTAAGATAACCTAAGACTCTACCAATTGCCTTCCAGTGTGAAACACTAAGACTATTTGTATATCTAGACAGTTTGCACACTGCATAAGAAATATCAGGACGAGTGCAATGCATGGCATACATGAGACTGCCAATTACACTTGCATATTCTAGTTGAGCAACCGCTCTTTCAAAATTTGCAAATATTTTGATAAATGAATCATAAGGCCTGCTTGCTTCTTTAAAATTTAAATGCTTGTATTTAAGAAGTATCTTTTCAATGTAGTGAGACTGACATAAAGCATATCCCCCATGATGTTTCTTCACTTTAATCCCTAGAATATTATCAACTTCATTTAGGTCTTTCATTTTGAAAAACGAAGTTAAATAGTTCTTTCTCTCAATTATACCTTCCATGTTAGTACCAAATATGAGCATATCGTCCACATATAGGCATATTATAATACCATATTTATTTGTGAATTTTGTATAGATGCACTTGTCAGCATTATTATGCTTGAAGCCATTAGACAAAATTACATGGTCAAATTTCTCATGCCATTGTTTTGGTGCTTGTTTTAATCCATATAAGGATTTAACCAGCTTGCATACCTTATTTTCATTTCCATTCATGACGAATCCTTCCGGCTGTTCCATATACACCTCTTTGTCTAATTCTCCATTAAGGAAGGCAATCTTGATATCCGTTTGATGTACACACAATCCATGAATAGACGCAAGAGCAAAAAGCATCCATATTGATGTTAGTCTAGCGACTGGAGCATATGTATCAAAGTAATTGACGCCTTCCTTTTGCCTAAATCCTTTGGCTACTTGCCTTGCTTTGAAAGTTTGAACAGATCCATTCGTATTATTTCTTTCGAAACACCCATTTACATCCAATTGGCTTGGATCCAATTGGTAAATCTATTAGAACCCAAGTGTTGTTAGATAAAATTGAATCCATCTCATCCTGTATTGCTTCTTTCCAGAAAGTAGCATCCCTTGAAGTAATGGCTTCTTTAAATGTTTTAGAATCTTCTTCGTTATTATAAATAAAAATTGTCTCAACAAGTAATTTATTCCTATCACCAACGACAAGATGAACTATGTCATATGGTGAGACAAAGTAAGGATCTAAGCTTTTAGCTTTCCTTGCTCTTTGGCTTCTTCTAGGTTCATCAGGAACATTTTGAAGCCTTCTTTTATTTGGAGAATTACATTCAGTGTTTTCATCATTCCTTTTGTGGATGATTTGTGTTGGATCCGAAACTGCCATGGAATTACATAAAAATTTATTTTTGATGAATTCTACATCTCGTGATTCCACAATTACATTAGATTCTATATCTAATAATCTGTATGCTTTTGAATTTTCAGCATATCCTACGAATATACTTTTCAATGCTCTTGGTCAAAGTTTTATCCTTTTCGGATCTATGACCCTATAAAAAGTTAAACATCCCCAAACTATTAGATATTTCAAGTTTGGTTTTCTTCCTTTCCATAGTTCATAAGGAGAAGTCTTAGTTTTTTTCAATAGAATTCTGTTATGCAAATGACATGCCGTTAAGAGTGTGTCTCCCTATAATTTGACATGTTGTTTAGCATTTAAAATTAGAACATTTGTCATTTCAACCAATGTTCTGTTTTTCGTTCAGCCAATCCATTTTGCTGCGGGGTATAAGGTGCGGTTGATTGATGAATAATTCCATTCTCTTCGCAAAAGGATGAAAGTTCCGAGGAAAAGTATTCCCTACCTCTGTCACTTCGCAGCACCTTAATCCGCTTTTCCTTTTGATTCTCAACATTGGTTTTGAAATGTTTAATCATTTCAAAAGCTTGATCTTTTGATCTCATTAAATAGACGTGTGTGTATCTAGAATAATCATCTATAAATGTGACAAAGTATCTATTGTTGTAATGTCCTATATTTTTACGGGATAATAATTTATTTATTTAATTATTTAAATAATGCTTTGGAGATTTAATTGGTCGTTTAATTAAATAATGTTGAATATTTAATTAATATAATAATTAAATAATATATTTAATTCTGAATTAATCAGAATTAGCTGAAATGGCAATACAGTGTGAATTGGGTAATTCAAAATATAAATTCAGTTTAGAATTAGAATTAGAATGATGAATATACTATTTGAACGACAGTTTGAACGTATAATTATATTATAATTAAAATCGAGCTCCAAATGGCGCGGTAGTTCGCTATTTGGCGATTTGAACTTCAACTGAATATACAGGGTCTGTTTTAAATTGGATTTCTATGAACAAGAAACGTTCGGAGCTAGTGAAGTATATTTTTCTAGTGGAAGAGAAAAATCAGGATTTCATTGTGTAGATTTTGATTTATGTCCAAATCCAATTTTCAAATAGTCGTTATGGAATTCCTTTATAATCTATATCGATTTATTTATATTTTAAATGGATTATATATATGTAAATCGAATATCGATATAACTGGGAATTTTGAAATATCGAGTTATAAATTCAATTGGAATTGTATGATATTCTATAGTGAATATATACGATAATATTTATTTTTAAATATTTAATTTAATTATTTTTAAATATATCTAAATATTTAAATGGGTTATTTAGAGCTTTAAAAATAGATAGTTTTGCATACGACCTCATTTTTGACGAAACTAATTTTGTTGGATCCACAATATTTAATTATTACTAGATTGCAATTTTTGTGATTTTTGAAGTCAGTGTGTGGCCGTACGGATTTTTAATGTGAAAAACAGTCGATATTCTGACGTTTAAAAATACGTTGTATGAGCAAACGGAGTCGGAATTCGTCGAAACCAGTTTTGTTGGGTCTGTAATGTCAAACTCTAGTTGTATGTCAATTTCTTTTATTTTTGGGTATCGTATGTGATGATACGGATTTTTAGAGGACAAATACAAACAACAGGTGATTAAAAATGAATATTTAAATATAAAACAATTATATAAATACCCATCAACTCCTGTAACCCTAAACAAAACTTTTCCCTTGTCAATTCATTTACAGCCGTCTGTTTTTTCTTCCTCAAACAAAATTTCAAAAATTTGAAAAATCAAAAGAAATCAAATCAATTTCTACGAATCATCAAAGGGGTATACTCGGATTCAGGAAGCAAAGAACTTCAACAGGGTACTCTCGTTTTTAACTATGATCACCATTTCAGGTTTGACTTTTTCAGCCAGTAGAATTAGGGTTATGAACTGCTGGAATTTAAGGCGATAGGGAAGGGAATCATGGATCACGAGTTTATCAAATGGGCGAGGCGAGGCCACGGGTGATTTCTGAGGGGATTCATACAATAAAACTGTCGATGTTGTACTGCAGGGGTTGCGGTGTTGTTTGAGAACCCTGATGAGATGTTGTGGATTAAGTTTAGCCTCGTTCGGTGGAAATGAACGGTTGTACAGAGAGGAGCATTGCGATGGAAGTTTTGTGTGATTCCGTTGGGTGATAATGCAGTATTTGGGTGATGAAAACCATCGATGCTTTACTGTATGGAGCTGGAAAAGGGCCAAATCGGTTTTATATCTGGGCATTTGAGTTTGAGGGTGAGGGGATTGAGTAATGTGGTTTTTGACAAGGACTTGTGTGGTGATTTTTGTTTAAATTTACAAGATGTAAAGATGGAAAGAAGTGGATGTGTAAATCTGGAAATGGCTTACGAGATTGAAACAGGCGAGTTCGTATGTTACTGGGAAAGAAGGAAGATCACTGTTCACAATAGGTCGGGTATATTAGTGAGCCGAGATGTTGGGTAAGGGCTCGAGTTTATTTAATTAAAGTAAAGATTTATTTAAATAGTATAAAACTTGTATAGATCATAACTATCTCATACTATATCAGAATTTCAGAGGGTCAGATTTGTTAGGATCGAAGGGACGGACACTACAACACGGAATCGAATGGAAGTAATTCGGAGCTCATTACAATTTATAGCGAAATAAATTGTCAGAATCAAATCAACGGCCATTATCGTTATTTAACGATGATCGTCCAATGCGAGTAAAACTCACCAACTCTGAATAGTTATATTTTTATAACGTATTTTTAGAATTGATAAATGATGATGGATTGCTGTGTGTTGACTATTTGGTTGAACTGATAATTGATTGGTTGAAATTATAGATCAAGTGATATATATATATATATATATATATCGTTAATCAAATATTGATTCTGTTTAGCAGAATACTTCACATTGAAATAAAATTGATGTTAATTATATTGTTTAACATCTGTGATGCAGGGAAATAGGTTGGAGGGATCAAACTGGATTCCTCAACATTTATTTTACTATTATTCATATATTGTGATAGATGATGTGATATATAATCTGTTGTAGATTATGTATGTTTGGATGATATTTATCATTTGTTATATGGCATGTTAAATACCATAAGAAATACCAGAATGATAAAAGGGAATTTTCAAAATGTATATTGAAAATGAAATGTTTATGAAATCAAAGGATTTTGTAAAGAGAATATTTATAACATCAAAGGATATTATAAAAGGAGTATTTAGAAAATAAATAGAATAGAAAAAGAAATAATTGTGAAGAACAAATATGGAAGGAAAATATTTGTGAAGAACAAATAGAAAGGGAAATATTTGTAAAACATTTACAAATAGAATTGAAAAGGGAATATTTGTAAAACATTTATAAATAGAATTAAAAAGGAAATATTTATTTAGAAAATAAATAGAATTAAAAAGGAAATATTTATTTAGAAAATAAATAGAATTAAAAAGGAAATATTTATTTAGAAAATAAATAGAGTTATAAAAAGAAAATATTAATTTAGAAAATAAATAGAGTTATAAAAGGAATTTATTGGGAAATGAAAAGAATGTCATAGAAGAAAATATTTTGCAAATGAATAGAATTTTACATCAGGAAAGTTTAGACCCGTGCTTCGCACACGGGTATAACATGATATGGATTTAAACAAAGATTTTAAATAGAATCTGTTCTAACTGATAGATTGAGAAGATTAATTTATAAATAAAATTTTATAAATTAAATAAAATATTTATTATTGGATAAATAGAATATATAAGTCAGGACTTATATAGAGAAGTAAGAATCAATTTCAACATCGATAGTTGAAACTGAATATAGAAGTAGAGTTAATCGAATAATGTTTATTCGAATAGAATTAGAAGAGTTAATCGAATATAGTTTATTCGAATAGAATTAGAAGTGAGATAATCGAATATTAGTTATTCGAAGAGAGATAATCGAAAATTAGTTGTTTGAAGTGAGATAATCAAATATTAGTTATTCGAAGTGAAATAATCGAATATTAGTTATTCGAAGCGAGATAATTGAATATTATTTATTCGAAGAGAGATAATCGAATATTAGTTATTCGAAGAGAGATAATCGAATATTAGTTATTCGAAGTGAGTTTATCGAATATTAGTTATTCGAAGAGAGTTAATCATCGAATTCGATTATATCGAACTTGGGAAAGTACTTATACTTTCCGGTTTATAAATCAAGATTTATTTATTTATAAATTAGGTGTTTATTTATTTATTCAAATTAAAGAATAAAAGTTATATTTGAAGTTAGATATTTCGAAAGTAGAAATTATAACGTTATCGTTATAACCAATGTTTTTATAAAAGAAGTGGATTCGTAAATAGAATCCGAGAGTTACGTAACGAAGTTTGTTAAAGATTTAAAAGAAAAACTTTGTCTATTCCGAATTTAAAACGTTGTTCAGTTAAGGTCTGAGAGGTGATTATACCCCAACTTGATTGACTCCCTTCTTAACTAAGGAATGGTAAAGATTTGATCGTGAAGGATGGTTAAGTGAATTTAGTTAATGAGTGTAATGTTTTGAGTTGGCTTAGCGATGTTTTATTTAAACATCTGTTTAAAGCCAATGAAGGAGTTTTGGAAATGTTTTCCAAATAAGAATCAGAAATATTTTCTAATAATAGAAAATAAGAAATGGAAATGTTTTCCAATGTTCATAACATATATTTTCTGAATATAGAAAATAAGGAAATATGAATATATATATATATATATGATGATTGATCAATAGAAATTCCAATTGGAAATAAGATTGTTGTTTGCACACATGTTTTCATTTGATAGTTAAATCACCGTCTATCAAAGTTTCTGACCATTTTTACGTTGTTAATATGGAGAGACCGGTTGGATTATTATCCGAAGAACCACTCCGTATTGGCATAAGCGTTGCAAACCAAGTATGCTGAATATATTGAAGATAGAGTAAAGTGCAAGGGCTATTGTATAAATCTTAGGTAGAGATTGCCTAAGATGGATGTACTGAATAGTGCCTTTGGCTTCTCAAGTCGCCGGACAACTTGAATGGACGAATGTTTGACAGAGTATATCTGGTAGATCGCGTAAGTTGATCGTCTCAAACGTATTTACGTTGGTGGTGGAGGAATTCGTTTCTCTGAACTTTTACCCGTGGTATTTTTGGGGAAATCAATTTGTGATTTGACGGGTATGATGATGTTGCATTCAAAGTAAATGAAAACATGATTTGTATAGAGATACGTTATAACCTCAAGCCTCATCAACTGGGAAATAACAGAAATCGGGCAGGCAGCATGGCTAAGTGGGCCACACCCAATTAGGGTATATTGTCACCATCTAGAGAATATTCATATTTGTACTTCTTTCAATTCTGTATCTCCTAGGAACGGTTATGTTGGAATACTAACCAAGGGGTGGCAATGTATTCGATACATTCAAGAGAAATGAATGGTCGGTCATGTGTGGCCGAGTTACAAGATGTTCTTGTTGAACTCCAGTGTATCTCTTCTAGAGTACACCGAGCGGAAGGTGGATCCATACCTTGTCATAGTTCGAATCCATTCCCCAAACTAGAGTCCGCAGTTTTGATTGTATATTATATATGTAGAACGTTAGATACCAGCGTTTCTGCTAGATTTCTATTTACTTGATCTAGACATTAATATAATATCAGAGACAAGTATCGTTTTAGAAATATTTTGGGTGATCATAATGTAAAAGCCATCCGTGTTTATTTGTAAATCGGTCTTATGATTATCCTTTGTTTCAAAAGAAATTTTGAAAGTTAAATCAAATGATTTGAGTTTACTCACACCAGTCACATGACTGACCTAGAGTTTATTTTGTTTTGTTTTCCCTAAACTCTTGGGTGCCCAATTTTGTACGGGCAGTCAAGTAGTCGGGATTTACAGATACTTGATGAGCTGGAGCAGGAGGCTTCAGGATCATATAGCTATTGTTTATTTCCGCTGTGCTGTAAGTGCTGTACTTTGATACTGATATGTATATTCTAGTACAATCTTTTATTCCAAAGTTATGTTATATTTTATTCGTTCCGCTGTGAGATTTGTGTTACTCTGATGTTGTATGTTCTTCTTCTTCTTCTATTTTACATTTATATCTTATCTATTCTCACCCTCTGTTTTCTTTCTATTAGTTTTCTGGTTTCCAGTGTAATTTGGATTGGACTTGTGTTATTTGGTCAGTTCAAATTGTACCAGAATTTCGGGACACTACAGTTGGTATCAGAGTTTAAGGTTAAGTATTACCTTGGCTCTGTGGCGTGACTCGATAGAGATAGGGTTAATAATACCCTGGATTGAGTTTGAGTGTATATATACGAGTGAACGTATTTGTTATTCAATATAAAATGGTTTTTACATTGTGGAGATTTATTGGTTGAGTTGTTTATGGGTTCTGGTCGATCGGTTTGATCCACTGTATCGGTAGAAGTTTCTAAACACTCGAAAACGATGGGTCGACATGATATGTTTTGAAAAAAGGGTAAATGAAAATAAGTTTACCCAAAGTATGTTTTGATATAGAGAAAATATATATATATATTGGAATTATAATATATTGGATATATTTGTTGCTATTATAATCGAGTAAGATTATAAATAAAATGGTTATGTAAATAACCAATCAGAATTCATATAAGTGAAATACGTGAAATCAGATGAGTTAAATTTGAAATTAGAATCAGAATGGGAATTAAAATTCCTAGAATTTGGAAAGGTGTTTGTAAATGAAATTGGATTAAATATATGAGAATTTTAAAATCCTGGGAGATTTTAAACTGTTTTACCAGCATTGGAAAGGATATTTTGAAATGAATTTCAATTTGGAAGTGTTTAGATATGGTTTTGAAAGTGATATAGTATTGAACTCACTTCGATAGCTGGGAAATAACCCTGATGATGAATCGCGACGTCATTAGTGTTCATTCCGAGTTCTAAGTGACGGATTACTACCAAAGATATTGATTTCGAATTGTTTTTGCAAAACAAGTTGTTTAAATCCTGAAAAGGAAAGTTTGACTTTTGAGAAAAGCAAAGTTGTTTAAAACTCCCAAGAAGAGTCTGTTTGAATTAAAAACAAATAAAAATAATAATTTGTGGAAATAAATTGGAATTGAATTGAAAACCAATTAAGTGGAAATTGAATTGGATTAGAAGGATATTGAGAAATTTGGATTTCTGGGATAGAAATTTGAAATGAGATTCAGTTTGGATATAAACAAATGGTTGTGTTGAGGATAAAAACTGATTGGAAATTGATCGGGGATGCATTTATATATGCTGAATTAGCACCAAATGAAAGGAATATAATGATATGCCCGACAAAAAGGTACACGTTTATATTCTAATTGGATATGAGATTTCTGAGCCGAATTAGCAAGCCGCTTGTTGTTTGATTTTCTTTTGGGTTGGAGATGGCCCAGAGAGGTGAGTGGTAGTTGTACCGATTGACCAGTACAAAAGAGGTGCTAGCGAAATTTTTCGAAAATTTCGGGTGTTAGAATATTTTCAGAATTTTTGAAAATTTATTTAGTCGGAAAGAATTAATATTTAATTGAAATTAAATTGGTTTAGTTGAAACTGTAGTTAAGAATTAAATAAATAAATTTTAACCCAATTAATAGGGTTAGTTTTCTACCTTAGCAATTTCGACGACGAAATTATTTTAAGGGGGGGAAGAATGTAATGTCCCGTATTTTTACAGGATAATAATTTATTTATTTAATTATTTAAATAATGGTTTGGAGATTTAATTGGTCGTTTAATTATATAATGTTGAATATTTAATTAATATAATAATTAAATAATATATTTAATTCTGAAATTATCAGAATTAGCTGAAATTGCAATACGGTGTGAATTGGGCAGTTCAAAATATATAATTCCATTTAGAATTTGAATTAGAATGACGAATATATTGTTTGAACGACAATTTGAACATATAATTATATTATAATTAAAATCGAGCTCCAAATGGCGCGGCAGTTCGCTATTTGGCGATTTGAACTTCAACTGAATATACAGGGTCCATTTTAAATCGGATTTCTGTGAAACAAGAAATGTTCGGAGCTGGTGAAGTATATTTTCTAGTGGAAGAGAAAAATCGGGATTTCATTGTGTAGATTTTGATTTATGTCCAAATCAAATTTTTAAATAGTCGCTATGGAATTCCTTTATAATTTATATCGATTTATTTATATTTTAAATGGATTATATATATATATATATATATATATATATAAAAATCGAATATCGATATAACTGGGAATTTTGAAATATCGGGTTATAAATATAATTGGAGTTGTATGAATTCTATTGTGAATATATACGATAATATTTATTTTTAAATATTTAATTTAATTATTTTTAAATATATTTACACATTTAAATGGGTTATTTAGAGCTTTAAAAATAGCCAGTTTTGCATATGAACTCCGTTTTCGACGAAACTAATTTTGTTGGATCCTCAATGTTTAATTATTGCTAGATTGCAATTTTCGTGATTTTTGAAGTCAGTGTGTGGCCGTACGGATTTTTAATGTGAAAAACAACCGATATTCTAATGGCTAAAATACGCTGTGTGAGCAAATGGAGTCGGAATTCAACGAAACCAGTTTCGTTGGGTCTGTAATGTCAAACTCTATTTGTTTGCCAATTTCCATGATTTTTGGGTATCGTATGTGATGATACGGATTTTTAAAGGATAAATACAGACAGCGGGTGATTAAAAATGAATATTTAAATATAAAAACAATTCCATAAATACCCATCAACTCTTGTAACCCTAAACAAAACTTTTCCCTGGTCAATTCCTTTGCAGCCGTTTGTTTTTTTTCCTCAAACAAAATTCCAAAACTTTGAAAAATGAAAAGAAATCAAATCAATTTCTGCAAATCATCAAAGGGGTATACTCAGATTCAGCAAGCAAAGAACTTCAACTGGGTACTCTCGTTTTTAACTGCGATCACCATTTCAGGTTCGACGTTTTCAGTCAGTAGAATTAGGGTTATGAACTGCTGGAATTTAAGGCGATGGGGAAGGGAACCATGGATCGTGGGTTTATCAGGGGGTGAGGCGAGGTCGTGGGTGAATTCTGAGGGGATTCCGACATTAAAAGCGTCAATGTTGTACTGTAGGGATTGCTGTGTTGTCTAAGAACCCCGATGAGATGTTGTGGATCGAGTTCAGCCTCGTTTGGTGGAAATGAACGATTGTGCAGA
The DNA here is from genome assembly GCA_030737875.1 of Allium sativum. Classification (NCBI taxonomy): domain Eukaryota; kingdom Viridiplantae; phylum Streptophyta; class Magnoliopsida; order Asparagales; family Amaryllidaceae; genus Allium; species Allium sativum. Next base: position 835,992,351 of record CM060918.1, on the reverse strand, counting down.
GAGGAGCATTGCGATGGAAGTTTTTTGTGATTCCGTTGGGTGATGATGCAATATTTTGGTGATGAAAACCATCGATGCTTTACTGTATGGAGCTTGAAGAGGGCCACATTGGTTTTATATTTGGGCATTTGAGTTTGAGGGTGAGGGGATTGAGTAATGTGGTTTTTGACAAGGACTTGTGTTGTGATTTTGGTTTAAATTTACAAGAAGTAAAGATGGAAAGAAGTGGATGTATAAATCTGGAAATGGCTTACGGGATTGAAACAGGCGAGTTCGTATGTTATTGGGGAAGAAGGAAGATCACTGTTCACAACGGGTCGGGTGTATTAGTCGGCCGAGATGGTTGGATATGGGCCCGAGTTTATTTAATTAAAGTAAAGATTTATTTAAATAGTATGAAAATTGTATAGATCATAACTATCTCATACTATATCAGAATTTCAAACGGTCAGATCCGTTAGGATCGTAGAGATGGACACTACAAAATGGAACCAGCTGGAAGTAATTCAGGGCTCATTACAATTTATAGCGAAACAAATTATCAAAATCAAATCAACGACCATTATCATTATTTAACGATGATCGTCCAATGTGAGTAAAACTCACTAACTCTGAACAGTTATATTTTTATAACGTATTTTTAGAATTCATAAATGATGATGGATTGTTGTGTGTTGACAGTTTGGTTGAACTGATAATTGATTGGTTGAAATTATAGATCAAGTGTTATGTGTGTGTACATATATATATATATATATATATATATATCGTTAATCAAATATTGATTCATCTTAGCAGAATATTTCACATTGAAATGAAATCAAAGTTAATTATATTGTTTAACATCTGTGACGCAGGGAAACAGGTTGGAGGGATCCAACTGGATTCCTTAACATTTATTTTACTATTATTCATATATTGTGATATATGATGTGATATATAATTTATTGTAGATTATGTATGTTTGGATGATATTTATCATTTGTTATATGGCATGTTAAATACCATAAGAAATACCAGAATGATAAAAGGGAATTTTCAAAATGTATATTGAAAATGAAATGTTTATAAAATCAAAGGATTTTGTAAAGAGAATATTTATAACATCAAAGGATATTATAAAAGGAGTATTTAGAAAATAAATAGAATAGAAAAAGAAATAGTTATGGAGAACAAATATGGAAGTAAAATATTTGTGAAGAACAAATAGAAAAGGAAATATTTGTGAAACAAATTAAAAAGGAAATATTTGTAAAACATTTACAAATAGAATTGAAAAGGGAATATTTGTAAAACATTTATAAATAGAATTAAAAAGGAAATATTTATTTAGAAAATAAGTAGAATTAAAAATGAAATATTTATTTAGGAAATAAATAGAATTAAAAAGGAAATATTTATTTAAAAATAAATAGAGCTGTAAAAAGGAAATATTTATTTAGAAAATAAATAGAGTATAAAATGAATTTATTGGGAAATGAAAAGAATGTCATATAAGGAAATGTTTGGCAAATGAATAGAATTTTACATCAGGAAAGTTTAGACCCGTGCTTCGCACATGGGTATAACATGACATGGATTTAAAGCAAAGATTTTAAGTAGAATCTGTTCTAACCGATAGATTGAGAAGATTAATTTATAAATAATATTTCATAAAATAAATAAAATATTTATCATTGGATAAATAGAATATATAAGTCAGGACTTATATAGAGAAGTAAGAATCGATTTCAACATCGATATTTGAAACTAAATATAGAAGTAGAGTTAATCGAATATAGTTTATTTGAATAGAATTAGAAGAATTAATCGAATATAGTTTATTCGAATAGAATTAGAAGTGAGATAATCAAATATTAGTTATTCGAAGAGAGATAATCGAATATTAGTTATTCGAAGTGAGATAATCGAATATTAGTTATTCGAAGTGAGATAATCGAATATTAGTTATTCGAAGTGAGATAATCGAATATTAGTTATTCGAAGAGAGATAATCAAATATTAGTTATTCAAAGAGAGATAATCGAATATTAGTTATTCGAAGTGAGTTTATCGAATATTAGTTATTTGAACAGAGTTAATCGTCGAATTCGACTATATCGAATTCGGGAAAGTACTTATACTTTCCGGTTTATAAATCATGATTTATTTATTTATAATTAGGTGTTTATTTATTTTTTCAAATTAAAGAATAGAAGTTATATTTGAAGTTAGATATTTTGAAAGTAGGAATTATAACATTATCGCTATAACCAATGTTTTTATAAACGAAGTGGATTCGTAAATAGAATCTGAGAGTTACGTAAGGAAGTTTGTTATAGATTTAAAAGATAAACTTTGTATATTACGAAGTTAAAACGTTGTTCAGTTAAGGTCTGAGATGTAATTATACCCACACTTGATTGACTCCCTTCTTAACTAAGGAATGGTTAAGGTTTGATCGTGAAGGATGGTTAAGTGAATTTAGTTAATGAGTGTAATGGTTTGAGTTGGCTTAGCGATGTTTTAGTTAAACATCTGTTTAAAGCCAATGAAGGAGTTTTGGAAATGTTTTCCAAATAAGAATCATAATTATTTTCTAATAGTAGAAAATAAGAAATGGAAATGTTTACCAATGTTCATAACATATATTTTCTGAATATAGAAAATAAGGAAATATGAATATATATATATATATATATATATATATGATGTTTGATCAATAGAAATTCCAATTGGAAATAAGATTGTTGTTTGCGCATGTGTTTTCATTTGATAGTTAAATCACCGACTATCAAAGTTTCTGACCATTTTTACGTTGCTAACATGGAGAGACCGGTTGGATTATTATCCGAAGAACCACTCCGTATTGGCATGTGCGTTGCAAATCAAGTATGCTGAATATATTGAAGATCGAGTAAAGTGCAAGGGCTATTGTATAAATCTTAGGTAGAGATTGCCTAAGATGGATGTACTGAATAGTGCCTTCGGCTTGTCCAGTCCCAGGATAACTTGAATGGACGAATGTCTGACAGAGTATATCTGGTAGATCGCGTAAGTTGATCGTTTCAAACGTATTTACGTTGGTGGCGGAGGAATTCATTTCTCTTAGCTTATACCCATGGTATTTTTGAGGAAATCAATTTGTGATTTGATGGGTATGATGATGTGGCATTCAAAGTAAATGAAGACGTGATCTGTATAGAGATACGTTATAACCTCAAGCCTCATCAACTGGGAAATGACAGAAATCGGGCAGGCAGCATGGCTAAGTGGGCCGCACCCAATTAGGGTATATTGTCACCATCTAGAGAATATTCATATTTGTACTTCTTTCAATTCTGTATCTCCTGGGAACGGTTATGTTGGAATACTAACCGAGGGGTGGCAATATATTCGATACATTCAAGAGAAATGAATGGTCGGTCATGTGTGGCCGAGTTACAAGATGTTCTTGTTGAACTCCAGTGAATCGCTTCTATAGTACACTAAGCGGAAGGTGGATCCATACCTTGTCATAGTTGGAATCCATTACCCAAATAAGAGCCCGCGGTTTTGATTGTATATTATATATGTAGAACGTTAGATGCAAGCGTTTCTACTAGATTTCTATTTACTTGATCTAGACATTATTATAATATCAGACAAGTATCGTTTTAGAAATATTTTGGGTTATCATAAGGTAATAGCCATCCGTGTTTATGTGTGGATCGTTCTTATGATTATCCTTTGTTTCAAAAGAAATTTTGAAAGTTAAATCAAATGATTTGAGTTTCCTCACACCAGTCACATGACTGACCCATAGTTTATTTTGTTTTGTTTTCCCTAAACTCTTGGGTGCCCAATTTTGTATGAGCAGTCAAGTAGTCGGGATTTACAGATACTTGAAGAGATGGAGCAGGAGGCTTCAGGATCATATAGCTATTGTTTATTTCTGCTGTGTTCTAAGTGTTGTACTTTGATAATGATATGTATATTCAAGTACAATTTTTATTTCAAAGTTATCTTATATTTTATTTGTTCCGCTGTGAGATTCGTGTTACTCTGATATTGGATGTTCATTTTCTTCTTCTATTCTAAGTTTCTATCTTATCTATTCTCACCCTTTGTTTTCTTTCTATTAGTTTTCTGGTTTCCAATGTAATTTGGATTGGACTTGTGTCATTTGGTCAGTTCAAATTGTACCGGAATTTCGGGACACTACAATTGCCACCTCTAATCAATATACCATTTAATTCACAAATGTCCGAATGTATTAGTTCAAGTAGTTTAGTATTCCTTTCAGATTATGGGAATGGCTTTTTGCACAACTTTGCTTCAATACAAATTTCACAATTAGATTGATGTACTTTATCATATGAAATCATTCCTTCTATAGACATAAATTGTAAATGTTTGTAATTTAGATGTGCTAGTCTATTATGCGATAAATAAAATGAACCAACAACATAGGAAAATTCGTTCATTTTATTAATACTTAGTTTAAACATACCATTACAAGCATATCCTTTCCCAACAAACATACCACCCTCGGACAGAATAAGACTATTACCATATAAAACTCCCTTAACACCCTTATTAGATAGGCGACTTGCAAAAACATATTTTTTCCAGATTTCTGGAACATGTTAAACATTAACAAGAACATTCCGTTTTCCAGAAGTGAACTCTAATTCTACGCTTCCTTTTCAATTGACATTTGAAGCATTATGGTTTCCCATAAGTACTTTGGTATCATTAGAAACCTTCTCAAATGATTCGAACAGTGACTGGTTGTTGCATACTTGAATAGTAGCACCAGAGTCATACCACCAATCATTATCTTTGGTAGTTTCTGCCATTTTCAATTCTGTTATCATATCGATGTTCATTCTTGAAACCATGGCAACGATTTCTGAATCTTCCTGTTCAATCATGTTCGCCTTGTTGGAAGTGCCTTGATTGTTCTTTTTGCCCTGTTTATTGTTCTATCCTTGCTCCTTTTTCTGTCTTTTGAAAAATCTGCATTCACGTTTGTAATGTCTAGGTTTGCCGCAGAAGTAGCAGTCACCCTTGCCTTTGCTGTTGTTTTCTCTTTTGCGTTTTCCAGAGGTTTTATTGTCATTTCCAACATTGTTGATATTGGAAGCATTAGCAGAGTCAAAAACTTTCTAATCACGATTTCTGGTTTGTTCCTCACTTCGAAGATGTTTTTGAAACTGTTCCATTGTGAAATCCTCCGAAGAATGCATAAGTGTCTTTCGATAATCACTCCAATTTTCCAGGAGTTTGGCCATCACAGCCCCAACTTGTAAAGCTTCAAGGATGATGATCTTAACATCCCTTAATTTGTTGAATATTACTTGTAGTTCATGTACTTGGTCCAAAACAGAGACGTTATCTAGCATTTTAAATTCAAAGAATTCGAAAATTAAAAACTTATCTGCTCCTTGCTTTTCATTACTGTATTTTGTCTCCAATGATTTCCAGATTTCCCGAGGCGACTTGACAGAAGTAAACAGATCGTATAATCTATCAGACAGTGTATTCAGAATATGCCCCATGCAGACCACTTCGTCTTCTTCTCTTTTCTTTCGTTGTGCAATCAACTCTGCAGTGTCCTCATAAGTATTGGTGGAATTGGCTTTAGATCTAGGCCTACTACGTATGCTATCTGCAGGGTCGTGAGAAGGAAAAGGATCTTATCTTGCCAGCGAGTGTAATTAGTGCTATAAAAGCAATCGAGTTTTGTAAATTCCCGATTCATTATTTTGTAAGTTGGCTCTGTTGATGCTGCGGACGCCATTGAATAATTGCTTAAGATTATTGGAAGAAATGAATCAGAATAAAGAAGAGGTTATGTCGTTTGAGGCACGTGCAATACGTTCTACATAAGGAATTATTCGCCCCCACAATTTTCAGATAAGAAGGCAGCGAGATTCCACCAGGATACAACAAACACCTAGTTTTACAGAAGCAAAAAAATAATAAGGGAAGAAGAGGAATTCGAATTAAGTTCCGGGTTTGTGGAAGGAGCAGCATATATAGGGGTTGAACAGACATGATCGTTGCGCGCGTGCAGGGCCGGCCCGGCACATACCGCTGCCCTAGGCGAACTTTAAGAACAGTAGAGGGAGCAAAAATTTAGCAACGACAGGTATTGAACACTGGTTGTTCACCTGTTAAGCCAACGTCTCACCACTGCACCATTAATAGTTTTGTAAATCTGATGCCCCAGAAAATTTTATAACTCAATATTTTTAAAAGCACCCAACCGATTTTGCTGCCTCCTCCACGGCCTCCGGCGGTGCTGCCCTAGGCGGCGGCCTTGCCAGGCTACCCCTATGGCCGGGCCTGCGCGCGTGTAGACGAACCCGGTTCGTACGGTCACGCACACGCCCCCATGACCCAGGTGCCCAAGTGCCCATCTTTGACCCATAATAATACAATATAGGCCTCAAACCCATTGAGCCCAAGCCTTTATAAGCCCATACTGTTTTATTTCACAATATCCTATCCCAAACATTGATATATATGAAGAGATACTTCGTAATATTTGCCAATGTGGGAAAATACTTATTGTAATCTTCCCAACAATACCCCACAATATTGTAATAATTATTTATTTATGCATACGAGAAAGTACCTTTTGGTTTAAACTTTTCTCCCTAGTTCATATATTTAAATTTCAATAGAATATTTGGTAGTAAATACTTTAAACCAAAATCCGATAGGATGAAGCGAAATATATGAACACATAAATATTATCATACTTCTGTAAAATGTCATAACCGCAGATTGGTTATTAATTTCCTCTTGGTTTTCATGAACATGTATAAAGTCGTATCCAAACTTTATTGAAACGGTGTTTCTTATGATCATATAGGTGTCCATTCTTTTCATCCTTGTTACTATGGACAAATGACCACCACAAAATGTAATAGTACAAACGACGAGTCTCTCATGTTTTTCAATCACTTAATTGCAACTTGTTATTACCCATTAAACTTTAGGCTATAGTGCGTAAGTTTTGGGTTTCAATTACAGGTGATTAAAAAGGTTTTAGACCCATTTCACAACTAGTTGTTTTAACCATTTCTCTTAGTAATGCTTTGGTTAATGGGTCTGCCAAATTTTTCTTTGATCTTACATATGTAATTGTGATGATACCATTCACAATTAGTTCCCTAACATATGCATGTCTCAAGCTTATATGTCTAGACTTTCCATTATATATCTTATTATATGTCTTAGACATTGTAGCTTCACTATCACAGTAAACAGAAATGGCTGATGATGGTTGTGGCCACAACTCTATCTCTATTAACAAATTTCTTAGCCATTCTGCTTCCTTTGCAAATGCATCCAGAGCAACAAATTCTGCTTCCATTATTGAATGTGTAATAATTGTTTGTTTCTTAGAGGCCCATGATATAGCACCTCCTCTAAGAGTAAAAATCCACCCAGTAGTTCCTCTATTTTCGTTTTCAGATGTCGAACCACTTGCACTTGAGTATCCTTTTAGAACTGCTGGGAAATTTCCATAGTAGAGTCCTAATTGTCTTATTCTTTTAAGATAACCTAAGACTCTACCAATTGCCTTCCAGTGTGAAACACTAGGACTATTTGTATATGTAGACAGTTTGCACACTACATAAGAAATATCAGGACGAGTGCAATGCATGGCATACATGAGACCGCCAACTACACTTGCATATTCTAGTTGAGCAACCGCTTTTTCAGAATTTGCAAATATTTTGATAGAAGAATCATAAGGGATGCTTGCTTCTTTAAAATTTAAATGCTTGTATTTAAGAAGTATCTTTTCAATGTAGTGAGACTGACATAAAGCATATCCCCCATGATGTTTTTTCACTTTAATCCCTAGAATAGTATCAACTTCGTTTAGGTCTTTCATTTTGAAACACGAAGTTAAATAGTTCTTTGTCTCATTTTTACCTTCCATGTTAGTACCAAATATGAGCATATCGTCCACATATAGGCATATTATAATACGATATTTATCTGAGAACTTTGTATAGATGCACTGGTCAGCATTATTATGCTTGAAGCCATTAGACAAAATTACAGAGTCAAATTTCTCATGCCATTGTTTTGGTGCTTGTTTTAATCCGTATAAGGATTTAACCAGTTTGCATACCTTATTTTCATCTCCATTCATGACGAATCCTTCCGACTGTTCCATATACAGCTCTTTGTCTGATTCTCTATTAAGAAAGGCAGTCCTGACATCCATTTGATGTACATATAATCCATGAATAGACGCAAGAGCAAAAAGCATTCATATTGATGTTTGTCTAACGACACGAGCATATGTATCAAAATAATCGACGCCTTCCTTTTGTCTAATTCCTTTGGCTACTAGCGTTGCTTTGAAAGTTTGAACAGATCCATTCGTATTATATTTCTTTTGAAACACCCATTTACATCCAATTGGCTTGGATCCAATAGGTAAATCTATTGGAACCCAAGTGTTGTTAGATAGAATTGAATCCATCTCATCCTGTATTGCTTCTTCCCAGAAAGCAGCATCCCTTGAAGTAATGGCTTCTTTAAAAAATTTAGGATCTTCTTCGTTATTCAAAATAAAAATTGTCTCATCAAGTAATTTATTCCTATCACCAATGACAAGATGAACTATATCATCTGGTAAGACAAAGTCAGGATCTAAGCATTTGGCTTTCCTTCGTCTTTGGCTTCTTCTAGGTTCATCAGGAACATTTTGAAGCCTTCTTTTATTTAGAGAATTATATTCAGTGTTTTCATCATTCCTTTTGTGGATGATTTGTGTCGGATCCGAAACTGCCATGGAATCACATAAAAATTTATTTTCGATGAATTCTACATCTCGTGATTCCACAATTACATTAGATTCTATATCTAATACTCTGTATGCTGTAGAATTTTCAGCATATCCTAACTTTTCAATGCTCTTGGTCCAAGTTTTATCCTTTTCGGATCTGTGACCCAATAAAAAGCTAAACATCCCCAAACTCTTAGATATTTCAAGTTTGGTTTTCTTCCTTTCCATAGTTCGTAAGGAGAAGTCTTAGATTTCTTTGATGGAATTCTATTATGCAAATGACATGCCATTAAGAATGCTTCTCCCCATAAATTGACATGTTGTTTAGCATTTAAAATTAGAGCATTTGTCATTTCAACCATTGTTCTATTTTTTCGTTCAGCCAATCCATTTTGTTGCAGGGTATAAGATGCGCTTGATTGATGAATAATTAAATTCTATTCGCAAAAGGATGAAAATTCCAAGGAAAAGTATTCCCTCACCTTTATCACTTCGTAGCACCTTAATCCTCTTTTCCTTTTGATTCTCAACATTGGTTTTGAAATGTTTAAACATTTCAAAAGCTTGATCTTTTGATCTCATTAAATAGATGTGTGTATCTAGAATAATCATCTTTAAATGTGATAAAGTAACTATTGCCACTCTAGTCAATATACCATTTAATTCACAAATATCTGAATGTATTAGTTCAAGTAGTTTAGTATTCCTTTCATATTTTGGAAATGACTTTTTGCACATCTTTGCTTCAATACAAATTTCACACTTAGATTGATGCGCACTATCATATGAAATCATTCCTTCTTTTAGACATAAATTGTAAATTTTTGTAATTTAGATGTGCCAATCTATTATTCCATAAATGAAATGAATCAACAACATAAGCAAATTCATTCATTTTATAAATACTTATTTTAAACATACCATTACAAGCATATCCTTTCCCAACAAACATACCAACCTTGGATAGAATAAGACTATTACCATCTAAAACTCCCTTAACACCCTTATTACATAGGATACTTGCAGAAACCAGATTTTTCCGGATTTCTGGAACATGTAAAACATTAACAAGAACAATCATTTTGCCATAAGTGAACTCTAATTCTACGCTTTCTTTTACAATGAAATTTGAAGCATTATGGTTTCCTATAAGTACTTTGGTATCTTTGGAAACCTTCTCATTTGATTTGAATAGTGACTGGTCGTTGCATACGTGAATAGTAGCACCGGAGTCGTACCACCAATCATTATCTTTGGCAGTATCTACCATGTTCAATTCTGTTATCATATTGATGTTCATTCTTGAAACCATGGCAACGATTTCTGAATCTTCCTGTTCAATCATGTTCGCCTTGTTGAAAGTGCCTTGATTGTTCTTTTTGCCCTGGTTATTGTTCTGTCCTTGCTCCTTTTTCTGTCTTTTGAAAAATCTGCAATCGCGTTTGTAATGTCCGGGTTTGCCGTAGAAGTAGCAGTCAACCTTGCCTTTGCAGTTGTTTTCTCTTTTGCGTTTTCCAGAGGTTTTATTATCATTTCCAACATTGTTGATATTGGAAGCATTAGCAGAGTCAAAAACTTTCTAATCACGATTTCTGGTTTCTTCCTCAATTTGAAATATTTTTGAATCTGTTCCATTGTGAAATCCTCCGAAGAATGCATAAGTTTCTTTCAATAATCACTCCAGTTTTCTGGGAGTTTGTCCATCACAGCCCCAACTTGTAAAGCTTCAGGGATGATGATCTTAACATCCCTTAATTTGTTGAATATTACTTGCAGTTCGTGTACCTGGTCCAAAATAGAGACTTTATCTAGCATTTTAAATTCAAAGAATTCGAAGATTAAAAACTTATCTGCTCCCCGCTTTTCATTACTGTATTTTGTCTCTAATGATTTCCAGATTTCCTAAGGCGACTTGATAGAGTAAATAGATCGTATAATCTATCATTAAGTGTATTCAGAATATGCCCCCTGCAGGCCACTTCGTCTTCTTCTCTTTTATTTCGTTATCCAATCAACTCTGCAGTGTCCTTATCATTAGGTGGTGGAATTGGCTTTAGATCTGGGTCTAATACATATGCTATCTTCAGGGTCGTGAGAAGGAAGAGGATCTTATCCTGCCAGCGAGTGTAATTAGTGTCGTCAAAGCGATCGAGTTTTGTAAACTCCTGATTCATTATTTTGTAAGTTGACTCCGTCGATGTTGCGGATGCCATTGAATAATTCCTTAAGATTGTTGGAAGAAATAAATCAGAATGAAGTAGATGATACGTAGTTTGAGGCATGTGCAGTACGTTCTCCTTAAGGAATTATTCGCCCCCACAATTTTCAGATAAGAAGGCAGCGAGATTCCTCCAGGATACAACAAACACTTAGTTTTACAAAAGCAAAAAAGAATAAGGGAAGAAGAGGAATTCGAATTAAGTGCTGGGTTTTTTGAAGGAGCAACATAAATAGGGGTTGAATTGACATGATTGTTGCGCTTTCGTGTAGACGCGTCCATTTTTTTAAAATTATGACTGTTCGCAACAGACGAACCTGCTCCGTATGGTCACGCACGCGCCCCCATGCCCGAAGAACCCAAGTGCCCATCTTTGACCCATAATAATACTATATAGGGCCCAAACCCATTGGACCCAATCCATTGTAAGCCCATGTTGTTTTATTTCACAATATCCTATTCCAAAACATTGATATATATGAAGAGATACTTCATAATATTTGCCAATATAGGACAAATAATTATTGCAATCTTCCCAATAATCCCCCACAAGATTGTAACAGTTGTTTATTTATGCATACGAGAAAGTGCCTTTTGGTTTAAAATTTTCTCCTTAGTTCATATGTTTAAATTTCAACAGAATATTTGGTAGTAAATACTTTAAACCAAAATCCGATATGATGAAGCGAAATATATGAACACATAAATATTATCATACTTCTGTAAAATGTCATAACCGCAGATTGGTTATTAATTTCCTCCTGGTTTTCATGAATATGTATAAAGTCGTATCCAAACTTTACTGAAACAGTGTTTCTTATGTTCATATAGGTGTCCATTCTTTCCGTCCTTGTTACTATGGACAAATGACCACCACAAAACGCAACAGTACAAACAACGAGTCTCTCATGTTTGTCAATCACTTAATTGCAACTTGTTATTACCCATTAAACTTTAGGCTATAGTGCGTAAGGTTGGGTTTCTATTGCAGGTGATTAAAAAGGTTTTAGACCCATTTCACAACTAGTTGTTTTAACCATTTCTCTTGTAATCCTTCGGTTAATGCATGTCTCAAGCTTATATGTCTAGACTTTCCATTATAAATCTTATTATACGCCCTAGACATTGTAGCTTCACTATCACAGTAAACGGAAATGGCTGATGATGGTTGTGGCCATAACTCTATCACCGTTAACAAATTTCTTAGCCATTCTGCTTCCTTAGCTAATGCATCCAAAGCAACAAATTCTGCTTCCATTGTGGAATGTTTGGTAATTGTTTGTTTCTTAGAGGCCCGTGATATAGCACCTCCTCCAAGAGTAAAAATCCACCTAGTAGTTCCACTGTTTTCGTTTTTAGGAGTCGAACCATTCCATCTGAGTATCCTTCTAGAACTGCTGGGAAATTTCCATAGTAGAGTCCTAATTTACTTGTTCTTCTAAGATAACTTAAGACTCTACCAATTGCCTTCCAGTGTGAAAAACTAGGACTATTTGTATATCTAGACAGTTTGCACACTTCATAAGAAATATCAGGACGAGTGCAATGCATGGCATACATGAGACTGCCAATTACACTTGCATATTCTAGTTGAGCAATCACTCTTTCAGAGTTTGCAAATATTTTGATAGAAGAACCATAAGGGCTGCTTGCTTCTTTAAAATTTAACTGCTTGTATTTATGAAGTATCTTTTCAGTGTAGTGAGACTGACGTAAAGCATATCCCCTATGATGTTTCTTCACTTTAATCCCTTGAATAGTATCAACTTTGTTTTGGTCTTTCATTTTGAAACACGAAGTTAAGTAGTTCTTTGTCTCATTTATACCTTCCATGTTAGTACCAAATGTGAGCATATCGTCCACATATAGGCATATTATAATACCATATTTATCTTTGAATTTTGTATAGATGCACTCACCAGCATTATTATGCTTGAAGCCATTAGACAAAATTACAGAGTCAAATTTATCATGCCATTGTTTTGGTGCTTGTTTTAATCCATATAAGGATTTAACCAGTTTGCATACCTTATTTTCATCTCCATTCATGACGAATCCTTCCGGCTGTTCCATATACACCTCTTCGTCTGATTCTCCATTAAGAAAGGCAGTCCTGACATCCATTTGATGTACATATAATCCATGAATAGACGCAAGAGCAAAAAGCATTCATATTGATGTTAGTTTAGCGACAAGAGCATATGTATCAAAGTAATCGACGCCTTCCTTTTGTCTAAATCCTTTGGCTACGAGCCTTGCTTTGAAAGTTTGAACAAATCCATTCGTATTATATTTCTTTCGAAACACCCATTTACATCCAATTGGCTTGGATCCAATTGGTAAAATCTATTAGAACCCAAGTGTTGTTAGATAGAATTGAATCCATCTCATCCTGTATTGCTTCTTTCTAGAAAGCAGCATCCCTTGAAGTAATGGCTTCTTTAAAAAAATTAGGATCTTCTTCGTTATTCAAAATAAAAATTGTCTCATCAAGTAATTTATTCCTATCACCAACGACAAGATGAACTATGTCATCTGGTGATACAAAGTCAGGATATAAGATTTTGGCTTTCCTTGGTCTTTGGCTTCTTCTAGGTTCATCGGGAACATTTTGAAGCCTTCTTTTATTTGGAGAATTACATTCAATGTTTTCATCATTCCTTTTGTGGATGATTTGTGTAGGATCTGAAATTGCCATGGAATCACATAAAAATTTATTTTTGATGAATTCTACATCTCGTTATTCCACAATTACATTAGATTCTATATCTAATAATCTGTATGCTTTAGAATTTTCAGCATATCCTACGAATATACTTTTCAATGCTCTTGGTTCAAATTTTATCCTTTTCGGATCTTTGACCCTATAAAAAGCTAAACATCCCCGAACTCTTAGATATTTCAAGTTTGGTTTTCTTCCTTTCCATAGTTCGTAAGTAGAAGTCTTAGTTTTCTTTGATGGAATTCTGTTATGCAAATGACATGCCATTAAGAGTGTTTCTCCCCATAAATTGACATGTTGTTTAGCATTTAAAATTAGAGCATTTGTCATTTCAACCAATGTTCTATTTTTTCATTTAGCCAATCCATTTTGCTACGGGGTATAAGGTGCGCTTGATTGATGAATAATTCCATTCTCTTTGCAAAAGGATTAAAATTCCAAGGAAAAGTATTCCCAACTCTATCACTTCGCAGCACCTTAATTTTCTTTTCCTTTTGATACTCAACATTCGTTTTGAAACCTTCAAACATTTCAAAAGCTTGATCTTTTGATCTCATTAAATAGACGTGTGTGTATCTAGAATAATCATTTATAAATGTGATAAAGTATCTATTGCCAATTCTAGTCAATATACCATTTAATTCACAAATGTCCGAATGTATTTGTTTAAGTAGTTTAGTATTCCTTTCAGATTTTGGAAACGGCTTTTAGCACATCTTTGCTTCAATACAAATTTAACACTTAGATTGATGTATACTATCATATGAAATCATTCCTTCTTTAGACATTAATTGAAATTTTTTGTAATTTAGATGTGCAAATCTATTATGCCATAAATGAAATGAATCAACAACATAAGCAAATTCGTTCATTTTATTAATACTTAGTTTAAACATACCATTACAAGCATATCCTTCCCCAACAAACATACCATCCATGGATAGAATAAGACTATTACCATTAAAACTCCCTTAACACCCTTATTACATAGGAGACTTGCAGAAACTAGATTTTTCCGGATTTCTGGAACATGTAAAACATTAACAAGAACAATCATGTTTCCAGAAGTGAACTCTAATTCTACACTTCCTTTTACAATGACATTTGAAGCATTATGGTTTCCTATAAGTACTTTGGTATCTTTAGAAACCTTCTCATATGATTTGAACAGTGACTGGTTGTTGCATACGTGAATAGTAGCACCGGAGTCATACCACCAATCATTATCTTTGGCAGTATCTGCCATGTTCAATTCTGTTATCATATCGATGTTCATTCTTGAAACCATGGCAACGATTTCTGAATCTCCTTGTTCAATCATGTTCGCCTTGTGGGAAGTGCAATGATTGTTCTTTTTGCCATGGATATTGTTTTGTCCTTGCTCCTTTTTCTATCTTTGGAAAAATCTGCAGTTGCATTTGTAAAGTCCGGGTTTGCCGCAGAAGTAGTAGTCACCCTTGCCTTTGCTGTTGTTTTCTCTTTTGCGTTTTTCCAGAGGTTTTAGTGTCATTTCCAACATTGTTGATATTGTAAGCATTAGCAGAGTCAAAAACTTTCTAATCACGATTTCTGGTTTCTTCCTCAATTCGAAGATGTTTTTGAATATGTTCCATTGTGAAATCCTCCGAAGAATGCATAAGTTTCTTTCGATAATCACTCCAATTTTCCAGGAGTTTGGCCATCATAGCCCCAACTTGTAAAGCTTCAGGGATGATGATCATAACATCCCTTAATTTGTTGAATATTACTTGCAGTTCATGTACTTGGTCCAAAACAGAGACGTTATCTAGCATTTTAAATTCAAAGAATTCGAAAATAAAAAACTTATCTGCTCCTTGCTTTTCATTACTGTATTTTTTCTCCAATGATTTCCAGATTTCCCGAGGCGACTTGACAGAAGTAAACAGATCGTATAATCTATCAGACAGTGTATTCAGAATATGCCCCCTGCAGACCACTTCGTCTTCTTCTCTTTTCTTTCGTTGTGAAATCAACTCTGCAGTGTCCTCATAAGTATTGGTGGAATTGGCTTTAGATCTAGGCCTACTACGTAGGCTATCTGCAGGGTCGTGAGAAGGAAGAGGATCTTATCTTGCCAGCGAGTGTAATTAGTGCTATCAAAGCAATCGAGTTTTGTAAACTCCTGATTCATTATTTTGTAAGTTGACTCTGTTGATGTTGCGGACGCCATTGAATAATTCCTTAAGATTATTAGAAGAAATGAATCAGAATAAAGAAGAGGACATGTCGTTTGAGGCACGTGCAATACGTTCTCCGTAAGGAATTATCCGCCCCCACAATTTTCAGATAAGAAGGCAGCGAGATTCCTCTAGGATACAACAAACACTTAGTTTTAAAGAAGCAAAAAAGAATAAGGGAAGAAGAGGAATTCGAATTAAGTTCTTGGTTTATGGAAGGAGCAGCATATATAGGGGTTGAACAGACATGACCGTTGCGCGCGCGTAGACGCGTCCATTTGTTTAACATTATGACTGTTCGCAACAGACGAACCCGCTCTGTACGGTCACGCACGCACCCCCATTCCCCAAGTGCCTATCTTTGACCCATTATAATACTATATAGGCCCCAAACCCATTGAGCCCAAGCCATTGTAAGCCCATATTGTTTTATTTCACAATATCCTATTCCAAACATTGATATATATTAAGAGATACTTCACAATATTTGCCAATGTGGGACAAATACTTATTGCATTATTCCCAATAATCCTCCATAAGATTGTAATAATTACTTATTTATGCATACGAGAAAGTACCTTTTGGTTTAAACTTTTCAACTTAGTTCATATATTTAAAATTAAACAGAATATTTGGCGGTAAATACTTTAAAACAAAATCCGATATGATGATGTGAAATATATGAACACATAAATATTATCATACTTCTGTAAAATGTCATAACCACAGATTGGTTATTAATTTCCTCCTGGTTTTCATGAACATGTATAAATTCGTATCCAAACTTTATTGAAACACTGTTTCTTATGTTCATATAGGTGTCCATTCTTTCCGTCCTTGTTAATATGGACAAATGACCACCACAAAACGTAATAGTACAAACAAATAGCCTCTCATGTTTGTCAATCACTTAACTGCAACTTGTTATTACCCATTAAACTTTAGGCTATAGTGCGTAAGGTTGGGTTTCTATTGCAAGTGATTAAAATGGTTTCAGACCCATTTCACAACTAGTTGTTTTAACCATTTCTCTTGGTAATCCTTTGGTTAATGGGTCTGCCAAATTTTTCTTTGATCTTACATATGTAATTGTGATGATACCATTCACAATTAGTTCCCTAACATATGCATGTCTCAAGCTTATATCTCTAGACTTTCCATTATAAATCTTATTATATGCCCTAGACATTGTAGCTTCACTATCACAGTAAACGGAAATGGCTGATGATGGTTGTGGCCAGAACTCTATCTCTGTTAACAAATTTCTTAGCCATTCTGCTTCCTTTGCTAATGCATCCAAAGCAACAAATTCTGCTTCCATTGTGGAATGTGTGGTAATTGTTTGTTTCTTAGAGGCCCATGATATAGCACCTCCTCCTAGAGTAAAAATCCACCTAGTAGTTCCACTGTTTTCGTTTTTAGGAGTCGAACCACTTCCATCTGAGTATCCTTCTAGAACTGCTGGGAAATTTCCATAGTAGAGTCCTAATTTACTTGTTCTTTTAAGATAACCTAAGACTCTACCAATTGCCTTCCAGTGTGAAATACTAGGACTATTTGTATATCTAGACAGTTTGCACACTGCATAAGAAATATCAGGACGAGTGCAATGCATGGCATACATGAGACTGCCAATTACACTTGCATATTCTAGTTGAGCAACCGCTATTTCAGAATTTGCAAATATTTTGATAAAAGAATCATAAGGGCTGCTTGCTTCTTTAAAATTTAACTGCTTGTATTTAAGAAGTATCTTTTCAATGTAGTGAGACTGACGTAAAGCATATCCCCCATGATGTTTCTTCACTTTAATCCCTTGAATAGTATCAACTTTGTTTAGGTCTTTCATTTTGAAACATGAAGTTAAGTAGTTCTTTGTCTCATTTATACCTTCCATGTTAGTACCAAATGTGAGCATATCGTCCACATATAGGCATATTATAATACCATATTTATCTTTGAATTTTGTATAGATGCACTCACCAGCATTATTATGCTTGAAGCCATTAGACAAAATTACAGAGTCAAATTTCTCATGCCATTGTTTTGGTGCTTGTTTTAATCCATATAAGCATTTAACCAGTTTGCATACCTTATTTTCATTTCCATTCATGACGAATCCTTCCGGCTGTTCCATATACACCTCTTCGTCTGATTCTCCATTAAGAAAGGCAGTCCTGACATCCATTTGATGTACATATAATCCATGAATAGATGCAAGAGCAAAAAGCATTCATATTGATGTTAGTCTAGCGACAGGAGCATATGTATCAAAGTAATCGACGCCTTCCTTTTGTCTAAATCCTTTGGCTACTAGCCTTGCTTTGAAAGTTTGAACAGATCCATTCGTATTACATTTCTTTCGAAACACCCATTTACATCTAGTTGGCTTGGATTCAATTGGTAAATCTATTTGAACCCAAGTGTTGTTAGATAGAACTGAATTCATCTCATTCTGTATTGTTTCTTTCTTGGAAGCAGCATCCCTTGAAGTAATGGCTTCTTTAAAAGTTTTAGGATCTTCTTCGTTATTCAAAACACTACAACAAAACCACCATATTACAACTTTAATTTTACAACGGTGGTAAAATCATCGTTGTAATAAATGTTTTTTACAACTTTTTTCCAAAAAAGTTGTAATGAACTTATTTTTAACAACTGTGTTGTTTTGATAGTTGTAATAAAATCCTATCACGACTTTTATTTTTTGACTGTTGTAATATATGACTACACTACAACAAAAATACCATATTAATAATTAATAAAAATTCGATAATTAGTAAAAATATTAATACTCAATAACTATTGTTTAATAATAATAATAAATAGTTCATTTGAAAATATGTAATAACTAATATCAATAATTTCTTTTCGCTATAATAGTTATTATTAGAAATTAAAAATAAATAAATAAAAATTAGTTTTTAGTAATGAATAATTAATTTTAGTAATCAATAAATAAGAAGTAAGAATCACTAATTAAGAAGTAATAATTAAATAATTATTTTTAAATATTTTAATAAAAATTTCAAGCAATTTATATAATATTCTATTACATTTTTTCATAAAATAAAAAAAAGAAAAATAAATTAATAATTGACAGTTTTAACAATTAACATTCAACTACAACTTTTCACTATTACCTGTTGTAGTAAGTGACAATTTTTACGATTAACATTTTATAATTAGTATTTATGTAATAATAAATTAATAATTTCTACTAAATAATCGATAATTAGTAAATAATTTTTAACAACAAAAATTAATAGTTGGTATAATAAATAATAAATTATCAGTATTGTTAAATAATTAATTTTTAGTGTAAATAATTAAGATATAATCGTTAGTATTAATAATTTGCTTGACTCCGTGCATTGAATAAAGCCTATGAATATGTCATGCCTCTAGAAATAATCCCAGTCGTCGCCATTTAGTTGTTGGTGTTCTCTGACTAACCGTCGAATCTTGACTATCAAGCCTTGACGATGATTGTTGGGCATTGCGCTGCGGCACGGGTTCGGGGGCATCACCCCAAAAAAAAAAAAAAAAATTAGACCCTTTTCTTCAAATTTAGATCATACATGATTTTTTTTTAATATGCTTCTTGGCTTTGAAAATCAAAACACTTCGACTTTCAAAAAAAACGCATTTTGGCTCCAAAAGAAAAATCAAAATACTTCCGAAACAATACTTTTAGGATCCTATAAACCGAATTTTTCGCTTCCCTCCACATGCCCGGTTGTATGTCCCTGAACTTTTTATCTTCCCTCCACAAGCCTGCTTTTCTAACCCAAATTTTCATGAACCTAGTTAAATTTCGAGACCTAACCCTAGCCCTCGAGATCTTCAATGGCCGCCTCAAAAAAAGGATTATGGTTTTCACCAGCCTCTAACACCACCGCCCCAATTAAATTCACGACTCACGATACCCAACACCACCGCCCCAATTAAACTCACGAGACCTAAGGGGCTGGAGAGGCTTTGGTCTCAGTGCAGGCAGTCGGCGACTTTCAAGTGGTCGGAGGAGGGATGCGCTGGTTATTGCAAGGGGCTGGAGAGGGTCGATCGCAAGGGGCTGGAAAGAAATGCCTCAGGTTGTTTGATTCATATATTGGTTTCCCTGTTGCATAAAGCTTAAAAATATGTACCAACATCCGTGAATATCTCTCAGGTTGTTTCTTTTAACTATATTTTAGTACATCTATCCTATAGAAGACTTTTTTGGGTAAAAAATTGCCTTCTTCTGAATTGAATTTAAATTTTATGTTTTTTTATGTACTTTATCGGCCAAGCGTTGATTTCTTCTTGTAGAGCTTATTAGAATTTATTGTAATGATTTCTTCTTGAGTTAGCATTAAGTATTAATTGTAAAGCTTATTCCATGTTTAGGTTGTTATTTTTATGTTAGATTACTTACTAATTTTAGAGCTTTGTATGGTTACCAGACATACATGTTCAAGTATGACATTGTTTATGGTCAATGGAAGCACCATGAAATCAAGGTGAAGGAGTCCAAAACCCTTCTCTTTGGTGACAAACCAGTAGTTGTATTTGGTTGCAGGTTGGTGTCTTTAAAACTTTAGGAACTTGTTTACTATCTATACTTACAAATTTTATTGCACTTCTTGCTTTGGTGCTAAACTTATCCATGCTTGTTTTTATTAAGAAACCCTGAGGAGATCCCATGGGGTGAGGCTGGTGTTGATTATGTTGTTGAGTCAACTGATGTCTTTACTGACAAGGACAAAGCTGCTGCTCACTTGAAGGTAAACATTTATCACAAACTGCATTGAAATTAACGAGTCGCTTATGCTTTGGTGTTGAGTTGTGAGTACATATACATATGTTAAATGGTTGGTACAGTTAAATTTTTGCTGATAACTGTTTATGTTTTTCAGAGGAGTTGGCTATTTCAAACAAACCATCAACTGTTATGTTAGACTATAACTATCAGTTGACAAATTTTAGGATTTTGCTACGGGGACAAATTGAATTTTTAGTCAAACTATAAGAACAGGATATTTGCGGTTATTTGGAGAAATTCACCAGGGCATTTTGGTAATTTGCTTTGTGATCCGTCATAGAATATTGATTTTGCTGTATATTTTTACAAAATCATTTTTGATCCTTTGCAGTTTTCTTACCATACTCGAGTGACCAACAAGGGGTGAGCAGCGGAATTCTTGCAGTAATGTCGCTATCAAATTTTGGTATTGTTGGCTTAAAAAAACACTTTTTGTTCATTTTCTAACAACAGATATATTCTTATGAAATAGGTTTGATCACTGCAGTGAACTTGCACCAAAAATATAAATGGCATAAAGATTTCCTTGTCTTCAACTTGTGTACTCCTGTATGATATGCAATTTTTTGTGGATAACTTGTGCTTGTACTAAGTTGCTTTGTAACGATCAAGCACGTAATAATGTACGAAATGTTGTCTAAAACTTATTGTTTATAATACTGATTATTTGAGTATTTTAATAAATTAGTTTGCAAATAACTGTAATATCGGATTTACTTATGGATTATTGATATATTTAGTGTATTGTTCTTTTCAGTTGCAAAAGATGTTTATTTTTTTTAAACCCAAATGTCAATCACAACTGTGCATAAAAGTTGTAGTAGATTTTATTACAACGGTGCATAATTGTTGTAATAAAGTTTATTACAACCGTGGAAAAAAGTTATAAAATATACATATTACAATGGTGTTGTAATAGTGCAAAAAAGTTGTAAAAGATATTAGTCTATTACAACTTCTTAATACATGACGGTTTGCCCACTGTTGTAAAATGTATATTACAATGGTGTTCCACCGTTGTAATAGGGTCATTTTGTTGTAGCGAAATAAAAATTGTCTCATCAAGTAATTTATTCCTATCACCAATGACAAGATGAACCATGTCATCTGGTAAGACAAAGTCAGGATCTAAGCTTTTGGCTTTCCTTGGTCTTTGGCTTCTTCTAGGTTCATCAGGAACATTTTGAAGCCTTCTTTAATGGAGAATTACATTCAATGTTTGCATCATTCCTTTTGTGGATGATTTGTGTAGGATCTGAAACTGCCATGAAATCACAAAAAAAATTATTTTCTATGAATTCTACATCTCGTGATTCCACAATTACATTAGATTCTATATCTAATAATCTGTATGCTTTAGAATTTTCAGCATATCCTACGAATATACTTGTAACAACCCGAAAATCTGGGCCAGTTTAAAATTTTTATTTTGGCAATTTTTGTGAATTTTTAACTTTTAAAATGGATTATTTTAAATAATATCGACGAGAAATTTATTTTGAATATAATTAGAACGTATATATTTATATACGTCGTCGTTAGAATATAAATAATTATATTTAATTATAAATAGAATTGAAAATGGCGTGGTAGTTCGATAATTCGATTTCAAACTTCAATTGAATGTACCGGGTGCAAAACAAACCGGATTTTAGTGAAACCGAAAACATTAGGATCTAATTGAGAATATCTTTCCAACGAATCCAAAAAATTTAAATTTCATAGCTGGAATCAAAAGATATGTCTAGTTGAAAATTCTGAATAGTCGCTATGGAATCCAGTCCCTGAAAAATGGAAATTTTGCAAATGACCTCGGATTTCGACGAAACCACTTTTTTTGGGTCCGTGATGTCAAATTATTGCTAGATTCCAAATTTCATAATTTTTCGAATCAATATGTGAGTGTGGAAAAGGAAAGCGTGTTTGACCAGTTTCAGTTGGTTTTAATCGACTGGAAATTGGCCATTTTTTGAACGGTCTAGATCGGTTTAGCGACTGATTTGGATCGAGCGGAATTCCTTGTTGTCACAGTTGGTATCAGAGCTTTGGTTTACAGAGCTCGAGAACAAGACACATTAGAACCATACGAAAGAATTCATCAGATATTGGATTAGTAATATCCAATTAGAATAATTCGTTAGAGATAGGGCCAGTAGTATTCTAGAACAAGTATGAAGAGTATATTTTTCAAATGAAAACAATTTTGTTTTGAAAATTTAAATCGCTTTATACGTATTTGAAAATTAATTTATTTTGAATTTGGGCAATCGAGTATATAAAGATTTCACGTATACGCGTCATGAACGTATATTCGAAGTTTTAATATACTGGATAGATATAGAGTCACATTTTAGACACCCGGGGATGATTCTGATGATGGTGCATCGTCATCAGTATTCATATTCGAGTTTCGAAGGTGTGATTTCTATATATTTCCATTAGGCTGGTGTGTGAACCAAAACTTATAAAGATAGATTTATTTGTTGTGATTTGGCATCAAAAACATGATTTTCTGCATATATGAATTTGAAACTCTAATTCACTAATTGATTGATGTTTGTGTTGTTTGTTTATTTGTTGGATAATTTTGAATCATTTAGCCTAATTGAATCAAATATTAAATTGTATTGAGAATTGGTCGCATTTGCTTGCTTATACATGTACTTACATTGAACAGGTCATAGCAAGAAGGCTAGAGCAGAGAATAAAATTTGTTTGCCCGACAAATAGGTACATATTTACTATAATTTACTGTTTTGTTTGGGTGACGATGATTTTATGAGCCGATTGGCTAGCCGCTTGGCTTTTTCTTTTACTTTTTGAGATCAGAAGGCCTGTATGGCAATTTCGGGATTTTCCCGTTGCTCCCGGTGTAGGGGAGGTTATGGCGAAATTTTTTCAAAAATTTAGGGTGTTAGCCAAATTTTTGAAAAACTTGAAAAGTTCTTAGAAACTGAAAAGTTGAAGAACTTAAGCCGTAGTCAAAATAATGGAAGTTGAGTTGATTTGTTAAACAACTTTCGGCTTCGTTCCTTTTTGGTTTCCATTGTTATGTTCCTTTCCAGCCTTTGATTTAGAGAAGATTAGAATATCATCAATAAAAACCAGAACAAAATTTATTCAATTAAATCACACGTTGAACTGATTAGAAAATAGTTAGAAATATATACTTGTGCATTATATATGTTTGAACAGGAAATTGGATAGCTGTTGAGTAAAGATTTTATGTGTTTGCCCGACAAATAGGTAAACCTTAATGAGTTGGATGCGAAATATTATTATATCAACTCCTGTGAATGCCATTGGATGCGGAGTGCTGGTTATTCTATGTGAAATAATAAACATCGCCATAGGATAGCAACAATTAATTTTGAACTACATTTCATGGCATACTTCTGGAAGATAGGCATACTTCATCATATACCACATAAGCATTTGGAGCTTGTGTGACGAGGTGGAAGATTTACCATACGAGCGAGAGTCTTGTATGGCGATGACTATATTTTACAGGTTGAACTGATGGCTGATATGGACTATTTAAATTGTAACGATAAATTTGCCAGATTAATAAAAACCCCACACGGGTCTAGAGTTGACAATAATCATGTCTTTCTAGTTATTAGATATGGCACATGGACTATTTATTTCCCACACGGGACGAGGTGACGAGGATTTATCCTCTAGAGCATTTAAAATACACACTCCCTCAGGCTTTGACAGGGTGACGAGAATTTATTCTCTGGAGTTATTATCAATACACGACCTCCCCTGTAAACACCATAATATATCACTATAAATATGTGTATGCTTCTTAGGATTTATTGGGTACCTAATACGGCCCAATAAATTTCCAAACCTCTCCCCGTACAAAGGAGGTTATGGCGAAATTTTTCGAAAATTCCGGGTGTTAGCCAAATTTTTGAAGAATTTGAAAATTCTCAGAAACTGAAAATTTGGAGAATGGAAGCCAGATCGAACGTAGAGTTGATTAATCAAACCACTTTCGACTTTGTTCCTTTTCGGGGACGAAAAGTTTTAAGTGGGGGAGATTGTAACAACCCGAAAATCTGGGCTAGTTTAAAATTTTTATTTTGGCAATTTTAGTGAATTTTGAACATTTAAAATGGATTATTTTAAATAATATCACCGAGAAATTTATTTTGAATATAATTAGAACATATATATTTATATACGTCGTCGTTAGAATATAAATAATTATATATAATTATAAATAGAATTGAAAATGGCGCGGTAGTTCGATAATTCGATTTCAAACTTCAATTGAATGTACCGGGTGCAAAACAAACCAGATTTTAGTGAAACCAAAAACGTTAGGATCTAATTGAGAATATCTTTCCAAAGAATCCGAAAAATTGAAATTTCATAGCGGAAATCAAAAGATATGTCCAGTTGAAAATTCTGAATAGTCGCTATGGAATCCAGGCCCTAAAAATGGAAATTTTGCAAATGACCTCGGATTTCGACGAAACCACTTTTGTTGGGTCCGTGATGTCAAATTATTGCTAGATTCCAAATTTCATAATTTTACGAATCAATATGTGAGCGTGGCAAAGGAAAACGCGTTTGACCAGTTTTAGTTGATTTTAATCGACTGGAAATTGGCCATTTTTCGAACGGTCTAGATCGGTTTAGCGACTGATTCGGATCGAGCGGAATTCCTTGTTGTCACAATGCTTTTCAATGCTCTTGGTACAAGTTTTATCCTTTTTGGATCTGTGACCCTATAAAAAGCTAAACATCCCCAAACTCTTAGATATTTCAAGTTTGGTTTTCTTCCTTTCCATAGTTCGTAAGGAGAAAGAAGTCTTAATTTTCTTTGATGGAATTCTGTTATGCAAATGACATGCCACTAAGAGTACTTCTCCCCATGAATTGACATGTTGTTTAGCATTTAAAATTAGATCATTTGTCATTTCAACCAATGTTCTATTTTTTCGTTCAGCCAATCCATTTTGCTGTGGGGTATAAGGTGCACTTGATTGATGAATAATTCCATTCTCTTCACAAAAGGATGAAAATTCCAAGGAAAAGTATTCCCCACCTCTATCACTTCACAGCACCTTGATCCTCTTTTCCTTTTGATTCTCAACATTGGTTTTGAAATGTTTAAACATTTCAAAAGCTTGATCTTTTCATCTCATTAAATAGACGTGTGTGTATCTAGAATAATCATCTATAAATGTGATAAAGTATAAATTGCCACCTCTAGTCAATATACCATTTAATTCACAAATGTCCGAATGTGTTAGTTTAAGTAGTTTAGTATTCCTTTCAGATTTTGGAAATAGCTTTTTGCACATCTTTGCTTTAATACAAATTTCACACTTAGATTGATGTACACTATCATATGAAATCATTCCTTCTTTAGACATAAATTGTAACGACCCGCATTCTACGCATCGGAGGATCGTAGAATATTTATTTATTTTTCATATGAAGTCGAATGGTCGTGTCACTTTGGGGAACGGCTATTGTGATCATTTCTCATGTTCACGATTTTTGCCGAATTTTAAATGACTATTTTTCCCCTGGCGATCTTGTTTCGCCTATAACTTTTGATTGGTAAGGAGTTTTGACTAGAAAAAACTTCCATTGGATTTGGATGATGTTTTACAATTCCGTAGAGTGGTCACGTTAGCCAAACGGACTCAATATTAGGGAGATATGGATGAAACAATGTTTAGAAGGTGAAAAACTGCTTAAGTGGGCTGATTTGGGTAATTAGCAAATGGGCCCATAACCCCATTTTGGGATTAGTGTTATGGCAAGGCTGAAATGAGTTAGGTTTTCATTCTATTTCAGTTTTCTAGCTGCCATTTACCCCTTAGAAACCCTAACAATGGCCTCCACCTTCTAATTTCATCCTAAATCGCTCTCTAATCAAGGATTAAGCTTAGCAACATCAAATCAAGGAGGGATAGTTACATTTCAGAGTTAGAGCTATTGTTAGACGCTGGAAATCGGCCCAAATCAGTGGAGTTTCAGTTTTGAAAGTTTTATTTGTGGCCAAGGTGAGTGATTTGCATCGTTTTTCACAAATTACGGCTAATTAGGGATGATTAGTGGTAACTAGCGAAATTATACGTAATTAAATTCTGGAAAAAAAATTGTACAATTCTAAAATATTATTTTAGGGCTCTGTTAGAAATTTGGGTTAATTTGGATAATTTTTGCTAAACCTATCATTAGTTGTGCTTAAACATGATTAAGGAGAAAAACATGGGTTTTGAGTATGTTTGATCCATATTGACATGACTATTTGTTGTTTTGGTGTCTGAGGATGATCACGAACCCCACACCTCGACCGTGAGGATGATCACGAACACACACCCCGACCGTGAGGATGATCATGAACTCCACACCCCGATCGTGAGGATGATCACGAACCCCACATCCCGACCATGCGGAATAGGACAAACCACCTATATGTTGCACGAGCCGAATCGGTCACCACGAGCTGGAGGAGGAAGACCACGAGCTGCGAACCAATGTTAAAGCATGATGTCACGAGCCACGAGCTGAAGTAGGGACCACGAGCCAATGGCCAGGGGGAAATCACGATCCAGTCTTTGAGTCTGGATAGTGAACGAACCGAATTGAAGAATCACGAATGGAGATGATGACCAAAAACCCAAGATGCAAAGGTAGTCCAAATGAGAGGTTATTACTGAGGATCCCAATGAGGATCAACGAGTTAACTTCATAAGTTGGACTTTGCTGCAGGACGTGTGCAAAGGGGTTATCGATATCCATAACTTTAGTTCACCACTGAGAGACGGATTAGTGGCTATGGATCAGTGCAATAGGGTCATTGTGACTCCATGGAGCGAAGTGATCGTAGCAAAGGATTGAGTGATCGAGTGGTGGATATCGTATGCTTTACGCACTAATTGAGAGATGTGAGGATGATTGTTATGTTTGATGTTAGCTATCACTATGACCCCACCCCCATTTACACTTTATGTTAGTGTTACCTTAGAGTACTGTACATCTTGTTGTGCTAACTCTTTGGTTGCAGGTCCAGGTTCAGGTATGATTGGATTATACCTGTTATTGTTCTGTTTTGTTACTTGTCGCTTATACTAGGCTTTTGTCTGACCTAGAGTTTTATGTCTTTTCTTATTACTCCAGGTGCTCCTAAACGAGCAGACTAGAGACAGATTAGGTGGTATGCACGAGTAGCTGTACTGGAGACAAGCAGGAGGCTTCCACGTATGATATATATATATATATATATATATATATATATTCTCCCTGTGTTGTAGCTGGTCACTGCTTGGGCATTAATAGTGTACCTTTTCTTTCTTTTGCTTTAGATACAATAATTTGAAGTTGTAATAATGATATTGGATCATAAGCTGTACTTTGGATTTCCACTGCTATGATGGTTTAGTTTTCAGCTTATGCACAGTCTCGCCTGTTCTATGTCAAGTTATGTTATTATTATATTTTATTCCATGTGCTGTGAGACATTCTATAGGTTCTTTGTTAGTTCGTCCTGCTTCTTTCTTTTCTTCCGGCGACCGTCCCGTGCTAGTTGGACATCGGTGCAGCGCATTTCGGAGGAAATGCCGGCTGGTTCAGGGCGGGCCGTCACATTTGGTATCAGAGCTCTAGATTGCGTAGTTAACCTAGGGAAAGACACCAGGGAGAGATAGTGTATGTATATGAGAGCACATATTTGTGATATTTTGGTTTTCAAAAGCTATATATATACTTTTATTATATCTAAGATGGAGTCGCATTGCACTGGCACCACTATGGAGATGGTTAATCGTTTTCTCTTTATAGACTGAATGATGAGCCGGTATACGAGGAGTACAAGTTCAGGAGCAAATAATAGGAATGTTCCTGATATGAGGACGATGTTTACTACCTTCATGTGAGAGATGCTTAAGGATGCTTGGGGAGCAGTTCCTAATGCTGCTAACAGTGGTGGTGCAGTAGTGCAGGCTCCTAGGGCCGATTTCGCCAAGCTTAATAAGGATTATACTAGTCTTAGCGGGAAGCTGTTCCACGGAACGGAGTCGGCTACGGATGTTTAAGATTGGTTGGATAGTTGTGAGCGCATCTTTGAGGACTTGGGAATTGATGATGCCATGAAGAGAAAGTTAGCATCGCGTCAGCTTCAAGGACGAGCTATGAATTGGTGGAATGCTATTAAAGCAGCTACTCTTGAAGATCGAGTTACTTGAATCAGTTTATGACTCGTTTCAGCGAAAAGTTCATTCCAGCTGCTCACAAATCTGAATTGTTTAGGAAATTTTTTGAGCTTAAGCAGAATGGTAGGGTAGTCTCGGAATATATTGCTGAGTTCGATACTTTATCGAAGTGTGGATTATCTCTTATCAACACTGCCGAGAAGAAGAACGAGAAGTTCATAACCGGCTTTGATAAATACTTAGGGGAAAGGCTGATAAAGCACATCGAAGAGACGTTTGAATCTATTGTGGGAAAGGCATTGAGATCAGAGAGTCTTTACCCTAAGCCAAAGACTGAAGTTGTCGTTGCATCTACAGAGGAGCCAAAGCCACAAGCAAGCAGTAGAGGCAAGGAAAAGTCCCAGAATAAGAGGAAATAGAACCAAACCAAGGATGGTCGGAATAAGAAGAATAAGAAAGATGGCGAGTGCTTTAGTTGTGGCAAGAAGGGCCACTATGCTAGAGATTGTCAGGGAAAGCTTGGGGAAAGGAAGTGCTTCAATTGCGGTCTAGTGAGACATCACAAGGATAATTGCCCGCAACTCCCTAAAGAGAAGCAGACCGTGAAAGCATATGCCATTAACGCTATTCCTTCGTTGAATGCCCCAACTGTGGCAGAGAAGGGAAAGGGCGTCGTTATTCGAGGTATGCTTTCTATTTATGATGTTCCTGTTCTAGTTTTGTTGATAGCGAGGCATCCCATTCCTTCATATCTAGTGACCTGGTAGATAAGTTGGGATTGGAACATGAGATAGTCGATAGACCTTTAGTTGTGACGAACCCGATAGGTGGTTCGACTAGCCTTTACATGATTTGTTGTAATGTGGTCTTATCGAGTCATGGATGTATGTTTGTTTGTGATTGCTTAGTTGCTTTGCTAGTATCATCTCATGTAGATTGTCTGAATTCAGAGGAGACGTTCCTTGAGTGCTTGTCTGATATTAGTTTAGGCCTTTAAGGCTTGTGCTTGGGGAATTTCAAGTTCGACTAGGATGGTTTGCGCGAGAGATAAATAGTTGTTGCGATTTTTCATTGGATGATATCTTGGTTTACTCGAGGAGTGATGGGCAGCGTGACATAATAAGACTATTCGATGGTATGGACTGCCTCGAGTTAGACTCGATAGGGTTATGAGATGACTCGAGTGGGACTCGAGAAAGATGCAAAGTAATGGATTGTTTAGGACCCTATGTTGATGTTCTTTTTGAAGGAATAGGATGTGGTTGTTGATCATGGAAGATGCAACAAAGGTTAGGACGATTCAAGTTGAACTTGAACTCGTAAAAGAAAATAGGTGTTCGTTGATCTGGGAGACGAAACGACTAGGGAGACGACTCACACTGGATTAGAGTTTGTCGGTAATGGATACTCAAGACTGCGTCTGAGTTTATGGGTAATAGATTGACTCGAGTTGGACTCGAGAAGGCTGCAAGGAAATGGATTGGCTCGAGTTGGACTCGAGAGGGCAGCAAGATAATGGATAGAATTGGGTGGGACTCGAGTGTTTTAGGCAGACTAGAAGCAGGGGTATCTGGGGACGACCGTTACCTTGGATCCATTGGACGTGATCTAGTTATCCTTGGAGGATAAACGTATGTTGGACGTACGGTAGTACGTATGGAGGCGGGGCTTCCATTGGCCCTGGGATTGGTTGGACCAGTCAAGTAGGCATCAACGTATGTATTGAGGCGGGGCTTCCGTTAGCCTTGGGATTGGTTGGATCAGTCAAGTAGGTATCGACATATGTATGGCTTTAGCAGGTGATAGGTAGGACATGTTTGATGGATGCTATGGTTGCTATGTTTGTTCCTATTTTTGTGCCCTTGAGTAGAATATCACCTGTAGGATTCTGGTAATAGAGAATGAAGAGATGACGACATACACGGATGGCTGTACTACCAGACTAGGTGCGATAGATGATGCATTGAATAAGAGACATGACAGTTTAGATGCTATTTTTCTTGAATGGAAGAAACTGGAGTATATTGTGGGATATGATCTCAGACGTAAGTATGGATTGGATCCAGAAATGTTAGCAAGTTAGATGATCAGACCGACTTTGATTGAACAGATTGGTTCCAGTCAGAGGAACGATCCTAATCTATTGGAAATCATCTCCAAGGTAGAGATGGGCATCGATAGTGAGAAGATGAACAAGTATGGACTTGATCAACGTAGATGGCTTCGAAAGAATGGGAGACTAGTTGTACCCAACGTTAATAGATTGAGAGATGAAGTTCTTAGAGAACGTCATCACTCAAAACTAACTATGCACCTCGGTGGTAACAAAATGTATTGAGACATGAAGCAGACCTACTACTCGGAAGGGATAAAGAGAGACGTTGGGAAGTTTATATCCAAGTGCATGAATTTCCAACTAGTTAAAGCTGAGCAAAAGGAGCCTAGTGGTTTGTTACAACTGTTGGAAATTCTCAAATGGAAATGGGAACAAGTCTCAATGGATTTTGTTGATGGTTTACCAAGGAAGAGATTGGATTATGAAAGTATTTGGGTGAATCGTGTATTAGAGGATCTTTTGAGGGCTTGTATATTAGATTTTGGTGGGTCATGGGATGACCATTTGTATCTAGATGAGCTTGCATATGGTAATAGTTATCGGTCCAGTATTAGTATGAGTCCATTTGAGGTTTTGTAGGGAAGACCGTGCAACTCACCATCATGTTAATTGGAAACCGGTGAGAAATTTGTGCTTGGACCAAAAGTAATAAGAGAAACTTCAGATAAGATGGTGGGAGTTCACAACGTATTTCATGTTTCCCAGTTAAGAAGTTTGTGCATGACACTAACATGATTATTTCACCAAATCAGTTGGACGATATCGAGGTAGAACCCGAGGTGGTTGGGAACCATAAGACGATTCGTATTGTCGGACACGATACGAAAAACTTCGAAGGAAGACGATGAAACTAGTCAAAGTCCAGTGGGGTGGAAATAAGAAAGACTGTACTTGGGAAATAGAGGAGAGCATAAGAATGTCGTATTTAGAACTCTTTGCCTGGTAAGATTTTAATTGTGATAGTTTCTTCCCTCGTTAGTAAACCACATGCTAGGATAGGCCTGTTGTGTTTGTTATGTATGTTTGATTAATTGGAAATAATTGATAGGCATGCGGGAACCATTGTATGTTTTGGTTAAGGAATTTCGGGGGCGAAATTTCTTAAGGGGGGAGAATGTAACGACCCGCATTCTACGCATCGGAGTTTCGTAGAATATTCATTTCTTTTCCATATGAAGTCGAATGGTCGTGTCACTTTGGGGAACGGCTATTGTGGTCATTTCCCATGTTCACGATTTTTGTCGAATTTTAAATGACCATTTTGCCCCTAGAAAATCTTGCTTTGCCTATAAATTTTGATTGGTAAAGAGTTTTGATCTAAAACCACTTCCATTGGATTCAAATAATGGTTTATAATTCCGTAGAGTGGTCACATTAGCCAAACAGACTCACTTTTTAGGTGATATGGCTGAAACAAGGTTTATAAGGTGACAAACTACTTAAGTGGGCTGATTAGGATAACTAGCAAATGGGCCCATAACCCATTTCGGGATTTGAGTTATGGTGAGGCTGAAATGAGTTAGGTTTTCATTCTATTTCAGTTTTCTAGCCGCCATTTACCCCTTAGAAACCCTAACAATGGCCTCCGCCTTCTAATTTCATCCCAAATCGCTCTCTAATCAAGGATTAAGCTTAGCAACATCAAACCAAGGAGGGATAGCACCATTTCAGAGTTAGAGCTGCTGTTAGACGCTGAAAATCGCCCCAAATCAGGGGAGTTTTAGTTTTGGAAGTTTTATCTGTGGCCAAGGTGAGTGATTTGCATCGGTTTTCCCTAATTACGACTAATTAGGGATGATTAGTGGTAATTAGTGAGATTATACGTAATTAAACTCTGGAAAAAAATCTGTAAAATTCTAAAATATTATTTTAGGGCTCTGTTAGAAATTTGGGTTAATTTGGATAATTTTTACTAGTCCTATCATTAGTTGTGGTTAAACATGATTAAGGGGGAAAACATGGGTTTTGGGTATGTTTGATCCATATTGACATGATTATCTGTTGTTTTGGTGTTTGTGTTTGATTATACATGTTGTTATGACTGTTTGGAATGTTTTGTAGTTGTTTAGAACAGTTAGAATGGTCGAAAACGCTGTCGTATGGCGTAAATGGCTGGCTGGAAGGAGTCCAGGAAATTGCCCGCACCTCGATCGTGAGGATTATCACGAACCCCACACCTCGATCGTGAGGATGATCACGAACCCTACACCTCAACCGTGAGGATGATCACAAACCACACACCCCGATCGTGAGGATGATCACGAACCCCACACCTCGACCGTGAGGATGATCACGAACCCAATACCTCGATCGTGAGGATGATCATGAACCCCACCCCTGACCGTGAGGATGATCACGAACTCCACACCCCAATCGTGAGGATGATCACGAACCCCACACCCCGACCGTTAGGAATAGGATGAACCACCTAGATGTTGCACGAGCCAAATCAGTCACTACGAGCTAGAGGAGGCAGACTACTACCCACGAACCGTTGTTGGAGCATGATGTCACAAGCCACGAGCTGAAGGAGGGACCACGAGCCAATGGCCAGGGGGAAATCATGATCCAATCTTTGAGTCTGGACAGTGAACGAACCGAATTGAAGAATCACGAACGGAGATGATGACCAAAAACCCGAGATGCAAAGGTAGTCCAAATGAGTGGTTATTACTGAGGATCCTAAAGGGGATCAACGAGTTAACTTCATGCATTGGACTTTGCTAGGGGAAGTGAGCAAAGGGGTTATCGATATCCATAACTTTAGTTCACCACTGAGAGACGGATTAGTGGCTATGGATTAGTGCAATGGGGTTGTGAGAAGGAAGAGGACCTTATCCTGCCAACGAGTGTAATTAGTGTCGTCAAAGCGATCGAGTTTTGTAAACTTCTGATTCATTATTTTGTAAGTTGACTCCATCGATGTTGCAGACGCCATTGAATAATTCCTTAAGAATGTTGGAAGAAATGAATCAGAATGAAGTAGAGGATATGTCGTTTGAGGCACGTGCAGTACGTTCTCCTTAAGGAATAATTCGCCCCCACAATTTTCAGATAAGAAGGCAGCGAGATTCCTCCAAGATACAAAAAATACTTAGTTTTACTGAAGCAAAAAAGAATAAGGGAAGTAGAGGAATTCGAATTAAGTTCTGGGTTTTTGGAAGGAGCAGCACATATAGGGGTTGAACATACATGATCGTTGCGCGCGTGTAGACGCATCCATTTGTTTAAAATTATGATTGTTCGCAACAGATGAACCCGCTCCGTACGGTCATGCACGCGCCCCCGTGCCCCAAGTGCCCATCTTTGACCCATAATAATACTATATAGGCCCCAAACCCATTGAGCCCAACCCATTGTAAGCCCATGTTTTATTTCACAATATCCTATTCCAAACAGTGATATATATGAAGAGATACTTCATAATATTTGCCAATGTGGGACAAATACTTTTTACAATCTTCCCAATATATGTTTGGGCTTTTGTGTGGCCGATGCTGGTGTAAGGTTGTTAACAATTTCTACTGCGGAAATGCTAAAGCGACCGAAAAACTATGTAAGTAAAAAGTACGGTGGATGGGATATCCATTGGATTCTTTCCTCCCCATGAATTGCGTGAAATACCTACCGCATCTTTCAAAAAACGGTGAATTTGACCGCAAAATTTTCGGTCGTTCTAGCTTTGTCCTTTTTTCTAATGGTTCTGTAGTAGTTTCATGAAGGAGTATTGGGTTCTATATTTTGCTGGTTGTGTTCAGGCTACTCTTGACATTTTGGATTTCTGGTGGTGATTAGCTGTCCCTATTTTGATTTTTTGTCACCTCTCTCGGCAGCACACATGAAGCATTTCTCAGATCACTGTGGACTTGGTGGTAATTGTTTCCTTTGTGTTGATCATCATCATCCTGTGTCATCTATATCTTCCTGGACTGTGTTGGACTTTTGGTTCTATGTTGTCCTTGTTTAGGTACTTGCCAGGTGGTTTCCAGTGTGATGCTTTGTGCGTTGAGGCCCCTTGTACCTTGTAGGCCTGGTACTTTTGTGGAGCTCGAGTAAATTGGGTGTTAGATTTGTTGTTTCATTTCGTACTCTCTTGTATGTTAGCTTTAGCGCAGTAACTTGTAAATTTACTCCCTGTGCAGAGATGCTATTTTAAAGTCTAGTCGCATAGGATAGCTCATGTACCTTGAACTTGACTAATGATAGTAGACGACCACTCTAAATACTATAACGGTGGATGATGCACCTTAAAAAACAATAGTAGTTAGACAGTCTGTCTAACTCCTGCAATAATGTATTTATTATATGTTATTATAAAAAGTGTTTGTGCTCACTTTTAAAACCGGTCAGTCAAAGAAAAAATAAAGTAAATTTTTAGTTCTATTTTATATGTTTATCTATGTGTTAGATCGTGTATTTGAGAGACTTAAGCATACTAGATTTAATAACAAATTGATAGTTTATGATATCCTTACACACAAGCAGGAAGTGTAACAAATAATCACTTATTACATGATCTAGTATGATAACATTTTTTGTTATTCAGTACAATAGGACATATATGAATACTGCACACACATATGAGGTTATAGTCTGTATAGCCAACATTTTGACATAAAAAATAAATTGGAAATTTAATCCCACCAATAAAAGCTATTAAATGTAAAAAAAAAAATATGTATCTAGTATTTGTACAAAGGAAAAGCAGGGTATATAGTTCGTAATAGTGGTACACATAACATCCACGAATGTGCAGAAAACTAGATCCCAGCTGAAGATGACTTATGCCATTAAAACAACTTAAGTGAGCAAAGAATTTGGTGATGTAAATAATGTTTTTTCCCCCTTAATGACATCAAAACAACTAGCCATATGGGTCAAAGAACCATATTAAAGGGAAAAATTGATGTTTTTTTCCTCCATTCATGGATTATGTGAAAATTTGCAATTGATCAGTTTTCTAAAAAAATCAATTTTAATGAGAATAATAGTTAGATATTTCAGTTTCCCATGTTTTTTCCTTTATAGGTATCTTTGTTTTAATAAACTTTATCTTGTATTGGTCAAAATTTTGATAGTTTTAAGAACGAGTAGATTTTCTACTTGAACATGACTTATGTCAGTAAAACAACTAAGCAAAGAATTTTGTGATGTAAGTAGTTTCTTATTTTTCCTGAATAATCAAACCAACTAAACAAGTAGGTCAAAGAATCATATTTTAAGGAAAAATAGATGTATAATTTTTTTTGCATTCTCAACTTGTGTGCAGATTTACAATTAATCAATTTTCCGAAAACGAAAAAAAGAATTAATCCATTCTAAAAAATTAGAGTTAGAATATCAGTTTTCTTAAGTTTTCACTATCGTCAAATATTCTTTTTTTAATATACTTTTAAAAGGATGAGTAATTTTTTTTCATAATTATAAGTTAAATAATATTTCATAATTGTAAGGTTGCGACCCTTTAAACAAGATGTTCAACCATTTCCATTTAAATTTGAAAGAGAATTTGTTTGGTTTGAGAAATTAAAAAATCCACTATCACCTGCCAATTGCAAAGTGCTAAGTGCCTCTAATACGCGTTAAATGCCCATTCACTTACGTCGTGGATATAGGCATGGGCACGGGCATGGCATGGTGCATTGCACCACTCGCTAAGATGACTTTTTCTTTTATTTATCTCTTGTCTTATAGGAACTATAATATTGTCCTCATCTTAGTATATAACTATATAATATTTATTACATATTTGGATGTGGGAGTATACATATTCTGAGATATTTAATACATTTAATAATACTTCATTTCCAACAGGCTCCTACATGAATGAGTATTTACTTATTTTCTTAATTCAGTGAAATTTTATCGCATCAGTTAAAGTAGCAAAATAACCTTGAATTTTCCTAGTGATTATTTATTTGTCTTACTAGAGAGTCGATAAGCCTGTTTATCTTTGAACTGTAAGCCTTTTTGTGTATGTCTAATTCATAGATAACACATAATAATATTTCTTATCTTCCTTGTTTCTGTTCGTTATTGCCATGAACACCCGCTTGGTCTCATGAGTGTTTAAATTTTTTTTCCGTTAGTAATTCTCATTGAAGCGACACCTTCATACCCACGTAAGTGATTCTATTAAGTGTATCCCACCATACACCACTTGGTTCTCTCTTTAGCTAACTGTAAACATCATTAAAGGCTAAGCTTACCATATCCTCCAACGGGTCGTGCACTGATTTATCAT
Source organism: Allium sativum (assembly GCA_030737875.1). Classification (NCBI taxonomy): domain Eukaryota; kingdom Viridiplantae; phylum Streptophyta; class Magnoliopsida; order Asparagales; family Amaryllidaceae; genus Allium; species Allium sativum. The sequence goes on along the minus strand of CM060918.1, from coordinate 835,955,084 downwards.
AAGAATGGTTTGAATGTTAACAGTGCTGCTAAGTTTGTACTAAACTTAGATGTCCCTTTGAACATAGATCTTGGGATCTTCAATCTACTAAGTGGGGTTTCATTGAGGAAAACTTTTAGTTTTGTAGGCTTTAACCTCATTCCCATCGATTAGATTTGAACTTTCTCATTTGGCATGCCTTTTGTTAGTGGACCCGCTGTGCTACTATTTAATCTTATGTAGTATATTGCAATAACTCCATGAGAGAAGCAGTTTTACCGGTTTGTGTCTACAACGAATATATCTAGACTTTCCATTAAATAGTAGAAAAGTAGGTTAAAATAATTTATATATATATATATATATATATATATTAGGAAATAAATAGTTAGACAATAAAAGTTTAAAAATAAAACACTGTTTATCAAAATTTTGTAAAATACATATATATAAAATATAAAGTAGTTGTAAAATAGATAATTGGTTATTAAAATAGTTTGTTTAAATAGTAATTATATATAAGTAAAAAAATAGTTTATAAAGATAGTACAACATAAATATATGTTAAATAGTATAGATTATAAAATAAAATAAATATTTAGTAAAAGAGCTTATAAAATGGTTTAAAACATTATAATTGGAATTAATATTGTTCCTTCCGAATAACTTGAAGTCATGTTTCAATTTCAAATCGATGCAGCTCAATTTCAACATTTCAATTCAAATCAACTTTTTTTCAAATCAATTCAATTCAGACAATCTGACTCAATATTTCAAAGTTTTAACATAGAGTCCTCATTTGGAATCATTCCAGTTTGTAGCAAATCAAGAGTTCACAAATCAAGCATTACTTTAAATGGGTTAATTTAAAGTAAATTTTAAAGATGGATAATTGTTTATATTTTTAAACAGTTCAATTTCAATGGGTCCAATGCTAAATTACAACCATTAGCTTTGACTTAGAAAAAAATCATATAACTTCAAATTCCAAAAAAATTAGGTTCGATTTTGTAGGAAATCAATTCTTAAAATCTCATTTATACTGCTTTTGAAATAATATTTCAAATTTCAAAGTTTAAACAAAATTATTTAACTAATTAGTGTCCGTATATAATTTTCTATCTTATGGCCAAATAATACTTAAAATTTAATTTATGTATTTTGGGAAAGGATATATATCATTACGATCCAAATCAGGGTCATAGGTATTTATCATTTCAACCTACGTTCTTAATTTATTTCAATGAGCAACCGCGGGTTTATTTGATGCCCATAACATCTATGGTAATTGTTGGGATTAATCATCAAAAAACAATAAGCATGGATGAACAATGTCAATATCAAGATGAATTACACAAGAATACATTAAATATATAAATCCAAGGCATCCACCAAAATTAATACATCTAAATAGTTCAATATAATATCAGTTTACTAGTCGTCAGGTATAAGGTTTTTGGCTATATAATTTATATTAACACTTAAAATTAAATTATATTGTCTATGTAGATTAACACAAATAAGCAATTTAAACAATCGAACAAAAAACAATACAATCATATCTAACATGAATTTAATTTAAATAACAATAAACTATTTTAGTTTGGTGCGAGTGGGTTTAATCACTCACCTTTGATTTCAAACGAGATTGAAATTAAAATCTTAGCCCAAAAATCAGCACTATCAGAATCAGTCCATGACAGTTCCATGTTGTCCAGAATTTCGATACGGTCCCAACAGATCCAACCGCGCTTCAATCTGAGTTTGTATGGAAAAGTTACATGCGTTAACGCATTTGACTTTCAAAATATAAATGAAACAAAATAAAACCAACTCACCATACAAATACTGCCATGCTAACATGCGTTGACTCTCTTTCTTCTCCAACATTGAAACAACAACTATAGGAAATCGCGCACAACAAACCCAAACATAAGCCTCCCTTTGAATTTCGTGCGCAGTTCTAGGCAACTGGAACACGATATATCAACACCACGACGTACGCCACCTGTAACTCTCCCTGTGTAACATCCCGGATTTTTAGCCAGTTAATATTGAGTATTTAAATTTATTTAAATTATTTAATTAGGATAATAAGTTGATTTTTATATTGAATTTATCAATTTAATAATCGGTATATGAATAAATATCTAATATATTTAATTATCATATTATGGAAACGATAAATAAATTGGATTCAGAATTTAAAACTGAATCAAAAAGATTCAAATGGCTAATATAAATTATATATTGAATTATAAGGATAGTTATCGATAATTTAAATTGTTTGAAACCATTTATATTTTAAATTGAATTTAATTTAAATCGTTAATTTAAATTGTTATTTCCTCTATGTAGTCGAATTAAATTACAAAGTCAGTTCCGTGAATTTTAAAATAACACCATAATCTGAAGACGTAAATCGCTACGTTGAAAATAGCGGTTCGGGGTTTTAAATTAAAGGACCGCAAGATATTTTAGTTATTCAAAATAAAATCAAATCAGTATTTAATTCAAAGTTACACTGTAAGGCCGACCTACTGTATTAAATCACGCAGACCTCTATGCCCCATCGCAGACCTACTGTGTTGCCTCGAGCCAACACTAATGTCTCCTACCTTCGATATGAAGGAAAACAAAGAATTTAATGGCAGCGTACAAACGGTTCCCTCACTCGCATCTATAAATTGAGAGCCTCGCCTTTCATTTTCTCCTGTTCTCTGAAACCAACGAAGTATTTTTCATTTCCCCCTTTGTTTCTTTTCCTCAGACAAATCACGAAAACCGAACCTCTCATTCAATAAAAAGAAGAAGAAGGGAAATCGTGTTCGAAGTCGCTATTCAGTTCATCACCGCGAGGTTAGGGACTGAAGGCACTCGCGATAGGGATTCAGTGGATCATCAATTCAGTAGCAGTCGCGGATTAGGGGAGGATGTGCTCGCGATTAAGGAATGGAAGTAGCGATGGGGTATTGCGATGGAAAACCATGAATTCCTGGAGTTCGATGCGCTCGAAAAAGGGGATAGTAACGATGTGAGTGGTGCGATGACTTGATAATGAGCGAGTGGAAGTCGATGTTTGGTTTGGCAATGGAGAAGGAGGAGTCGGTCTCTGTATTTTTGGTGACGATGAAGGCAATTCCTGGATGCTGATGTGTGAAGGCCAATGTGACTGAAGTGAAGAACATGGTCTGAGATTGTGTTCAAATGACAACCGTGGTTCTACAATTTAACCATGGCAAGGATTTGGGAAGAGGATCATTACGGTATTGGAAATTTAGGGAAGAACGAGTTTGCAATTAAGGTATTTTTGTTTGTTTGTTTTTATTCAAGATTTATTTATAAAATTGGTAACTAGTTAAAGCAAATTAGTTTAGATTATCATTAACTGATTAAAGAAATGGTAAAAACGTATATAGAGTTAGTTAATAAAGGGATAAAATTTATAGACTAATCATTTAAATATGAAATTATGATTTAGTTTGGAATTTTTTTTATACATAGGTAAATTTTTGCTTAAATTCATTTAATTAAATATAATGGTCTCTTTAATTAAGGAATATCATATTAAAGGCTCAACTAAGTTAGTTAGTTATTTAAATAACCCTGTATTTTTATTTAATTGATTTTACGTAGATAATCATGTTAACTAATAATACGATGTAAACCGTAGAATGAGTCAAGGAAAAATCATGAATCAAGTTGAGTGGATTTCGCAGTTGCGACGATATGCAAATTAACAGGATACTCAGGAAAGAAAAATCCTGGTGAGTAAATCTCACTCACCTTTAGAATTATTTTTATTTCATTAAAAATAATTGTTTGTTGCTTGTGTGAATGCTTTCTGGTTGTTATATATATATATTAGTTATTTAGGCTATGTATATATATATATATTGGGTTGATTGATTGGTTGGATTCCCGCAGTCTCATTAGCGGATGCCCGCAGTTTCATAGCGGATGATTACCCTATACGCCCCACGCTATGATTAGTGGATGACCTTCTATACCGCGATATTCTGCCACGAAGCAGAATGGGTATTATTTATGTGCTAACATCTGTGGATGCAGGAAAACAGGTTGGAGAGATCCAACTGGATCCCTCAAAAATATATTATCTGTTTGTTGTTTGCTGATTTCATATATTTATATATGATGTGTTAAAAATAAAATGATTGAAAATTGGGTGATTTGATTGTTTCAAATATCACTGGGCTAAGTGTTAATTTATTTAAAATATCATGGAAGGATATTTGAGATTTAAAAGGGAAAATTCTATTTTTAAATATAATTTGAATTTTTAATGGAATAAAAATATAAACTTGTTTTTTTGAAAAATAAAACAAGTAGTTCCTTTATAAACGAAGTTTATAAATAGTTCTTTTATAACGAAGTTTATAAATAATTCTTTTATAACGAAGTTATAAATGAAGTGAAAAGAATTATCATTTGATAATTCAGAAATAGAAATACAAGAGTGGAATTGGAATGGGAAATCTATCTTCAAAATGAATAAAAATAGAATTTGAATTCAAAGGAATAAAAATAAAATTTGAATTCAAAGGGATAAAAATAGAATTTGAATTCGAAGGAATTCAAATAAAGAAAATTCAAATAGAGATTTGGATATAAAATTCGAATGAAATTCAAATATAGAAATTTGAATATGGAAGTTCAAATGGAATTTTAAATATAGAGTTTGAATAAGAGATTCAAACAGCATTTGAACAAGAGAGTTCAAAATGGAATTTGAATAAGAGAATTGAAATAGAATTTGAATAAAGAAATTCAAATAGGGATTTGAATTTAGAATTTCAAAATAGAATTTGAAATAAACTTTGAAAATAGGATTTCAAAGTAGAATAGGAAATCCAAATGGTTTGAAATGGAATTTGAATTCAAGGGAATTCAAATGGATTTGAGTGAAGAAATTCCAATGGGATTTAAATAATGGGTTTTAAATAAAGAGGATTCAAATATAAGAATTCAAATAGTATTAGAATGGAGTTTTGGATATTTGAATTTAAAATAGAAATTCAAAATGGAGTTTGATTATTTACATTCAAGTATGAAATTTCAAATATAACAATTCAAAAGGGAGTTGATTATTGAAATTAAGGTGGTATTTGAAAGCAAGGAAATAAAATATGGTATGTGAATTCAGGAGAATTAAATTGGAATATTAGAATTCAAATGGTGTTAAAAGATGAGTTTGAATATTAGAATTCAAATGGTGTTGGAAATGAATTTGAATATTAGAATTCAAATGGAGATGGGAAAATGAAATTTGAATATAGGAGATTCAAATTGAATTCAAATGGAATTTAAACTATGGATTTGAATATATTAAAATACATCAGAATGGAGTTGAATTTCATTCCAAAGAAGTTTAAAAGTTTATATATATATATATATATAATTAAAACGAACTCGCCGCAGCGCCGCAGTTCGTGAATTGGCGACTCGAACTTCATTTGAGTATATCGGAGTCAAATTAAGTCGAAATTCTTTGAAACAAGAAACGTCAGGACCAATTTGATAATAGTTTTCTAATGAAAGAGAAAAATCTGGATTTCGTCAAATAGATTTTGAGTTATGTCAAAATCAAATTTTTAAAAGTGCAGCGCCAGAAACCATTAAAACCATAATGGATTTTACCTAATAAATATAGGGATTTTTAAGCAAATAAAAATCTGAATTTCCATTTAAAAATCTAGACTTGAGTTAGAAAATAAATGTGAACTCAAGTGAAGTAAAGAAGATGATTTTGAAACAATAATCATATTTTTGATTATTGAATAGAATTAACTAAATCAAAAAAAAGAATTAGTTAATCGAGTGTTGAATTGAAGTCGAACCTTGAAAGGCGAATTTGGAATTGTAAATATATATTCGAAATCGAATATAGAACCTAAATTGAAATTTGAATTCAATTAGTTGATAAGCAAGTTGAAATATATGTGAAACGTGTTATATTCAATTATACAAGCGAAATAGGCAAAGAAATAGTTAACGAGTTAATTTAACGAGTGGAGTCAAAACGAGTGTATGGGGTTGAAATAAATTGGACAGGGATAAACACACAGGAGACAGGTATGGGATAAAGTGATGAAGGTATATAATTAGTGTGCTCGACAAAAAGGTACACGTTTAATTTCCATATGAGATTTTATGCGCCGTATCGGCAAGCCGCTTGGCTTTTTCTTTTTCTTTTTGAGATGAGAAGTTACCGGGAAGCTATTTGAAATTTCCCGATGCTCCCGATACAGGGGAGGTTATGGCGAAATTTTCCGGAAATTTAAGGAGTTAGAATATTTTTAAGATATTTTGATAGTTAGAAATCATTGTGTCGACGTATAGAATTCGACAGGTAAGTGAATATAAAAATCGAATATTGTAAACAAAAAGGGAAATCTATAAATTAGAAAGAGAACTTTATACATGTTTTAAAAATGAATAATTGGATTGTATAGTGTGTTTATTCGAGGTAAGTGGTTTTGCCGTTTTGAAGTTGAGGATGTTTTCAGTTAAGGTCTGAGAGGTAAATTTACCCCAACTTGATTGATTTCATTTTTAAATGGATAAATAGCAAGATCCAGTCTCGAAGAGAAGTGTTTGAAAAAGAGTTAGTTGAATAAATTATTTTGGGTTGTTGTAACGATGTTTTACACAACATTCGTTTTAAACCCAAGTGATGGAATTTTGGAAATATAACAAGTGAATATTTCCTGAGTACAATTAAAATAGTCGGGATAGAGATAAGTGATTGGAATTGTTTCCAATTGCAAATAGAGATATTTTCTAATATATAGAAAATAAAAGAAGTTAATATTTGGAAATGTTTTCCAAATGACATAAGAGGCAAGATGATTATTGAAAATATTTGGGTAACAAATATTGATAAGGAAATGGAGAAGAGATTTAATTAATGAAATATTAATTAAAGAGCCCAGTGATTTGTTTGATATGTTTGGATGAACACTTGTTTTTATTCGATAGTTAAATCACAGACTATCGAAGTTTTTGACCATCGTTGTCAATATGGAGAGACCGGTTGGATTATTATCCGAAGAACCACTCCGTATCGGCATAAGCGTTGCGAACCAAGTATGCTGAATATATTGAAGACGGAGTAAAGTGCAAGGGCTTTTCTATTTATAGAAATAGTGCCTTCGGTTTCGTTCAATCCCAGAACGAACGTAAAGGGACGAATGTCTGACAGAGTATTTCCAATGATCAAATGGGTTAGTCTGTATAAATATATATGGTTGCAACGGATTTATCCCTTAGCATAATATCCAGAATATTTGTGCAAACTCAACTAGTGATTAACGGATCTGACAATGTGGCATTCAAAGTGATTGTGCTATAAATGAATGGTAAGTATTCGTAGCCTCAGGCCTCAACAACCGGGAAAGGACAAAAATCGGGCAGGCAGCATGGCTATGTGGGTCGCTCCCATTAGGGTGTATAATCACCTATCTAGAGAAATTCCTTTTGTTTCTTAATCTATCGATTCTGCCCATTCGGGAAACGGTGGTTTGAGTCCAACCGTTGGTGATATACATTCGATACACTCAAGCGAAATGAGTGGTCGGTCATGTGTGGGCCGGGTTGCAAGATGTTCTTGTTGAACCCAGGTGTATTCGCCTCTAGAGATGCACTGTCGGAGGGTGGTCCCATACCTTGTCATAGTTGGAATCCAATCTCCAATAAGCGCCATGCGGTTTTTGATTTTATACTATATATATGTGGAGCGTGAGATGCAAGCGTTCTGCTATTTGGTTATTTACTTGATGTAGACATTATTATAATATCACTAGATTTTCGTATCAAAGTGTTTTGGGTTATAGTAAGGTAAAAACCGTCCGTGTTTATGTGAGGGCTGGTCTTACTATTATCTTTTCTTTTGAAAGGATTTTTAAAGTTAAACAAGTGGTTGGAGTTTACTCACACCAGTCCCATGACTGACCCAGAGTTTATTTTGTTTTGTTTTCCCTAAACTCTTGGGTGCCCAAATTTGTACGGGCAGTCAAGTACTCGGGATTTCACAGATTCAATCGGAGGAGCTGGAAGCAGGAAGCTTCACCAGTTAGCTGTAGATTATCGTATTCCGCTGTGTACTACGTTGTATCTGGAAACAGGTGTTTATAACTATTCCAGAAATGACTGTTGTGCTCTGATAATGGTATGTATATAAAGTTACTGATTTGTATTTCAAAAGTTATGTTATATAATATTTTTTTTTCGTTCCGCTGTGAGTTTGTGATCTTCGTTTTTTTTCTTCTATTCTAATATTTCTTTCTTTCTATTTCTCACCCTCTATCTTCTTTCTATTAATGGTTCGTATTTCTGTGAAATTTGGGTTGGACGTGTAGTGTTATTAGTCAACTCAGATAGCACGGATTTGTGGGTCGTTACAGTTGGTATCAGAGCTGGTTGCTTAATTGGTACGGATGATAGGGGGTTCTCGCTTCGCGTTTGGTGGCGAACGGGGGACTCTTACCCCTACATCTCCCGACAATGTGGGTTGGTCGAGTCGAGAGGCTGGCCGTAAAAGCAGTTCTGAGGTATCTCTGTAGTGCCACGCTGGGAGGTTAGCCCAGTGGTTGATGGTTGAAAAGCCTAGACCCATTACAGTTGGTATCAGAGCTTAGGTTGAGCGAATACCTAGGCTTTGGTGGAATGTGCTCATTAGAGACAGGGTCAGCAGTACCCTAGAATGAGTTGAGTGTATGTATATACGAGAGCGTGTATTTGTTAGTTGATATAAAAATTGTTTTATATTGTGTTGGCTGGTCTGTTGAGTGGTTTATGAATTCTGGTCGAATAGTGGGACGCCACAAAGTCGATAGGAATTTATAAGCACTTGAACAGAGGATTGAACACGATATTGTTTTTAAGTGGGTAGATGAAATAATTTTACCCAAATTTCTATTTTGATATAAAAAGAACAATTTTCTGAAATTATTATATTATATGGATGTGTTGATTGTTAGGATTATAATCGAACGAGATTATAAAAATTGGAATGGTTATTTATAACCAAAACAGAATTTGTATATGAATAAAATATACAAATGAGATGAACTAAAATTGAAATCAAAACAGAATTCAGAATTAAAAATCCTGGGAAGTCTGAAAAATATTTTTTAACGTATATTAAAATAAAATAGCTGTGTTTTGAAAGGGATTTTTGAATAAAAATCATTTTGAATGAGTTTTGAAATTGTTTAAGCGCTGAACTCACTTCGGTGGCTGGGAAATAATTCTGATGATGATTGCAACATCATCAGTGTTCATTTTCAAGTTTCTAAGTGATGGATTACTACGTTAGAAAAAATTTGATGGAAATTTGTTTGGAAGAAAAAAAATAGTTTGGAAATATTCAAATGTTTTGAATTTGAATTAGTTATAAAATATGTGATTTCAAAAAGAATTTGAAATAGAAACTCGGGAATTTGAATTCTGGAATTTAAATTTAACTTGAGCAAGTTAAATAGATTGAAGCAAATAAATTGAGTAAAACCAATCTGAATGAGTTGAATACATATGACTTGAATATGAAATGAATGTGAATATATATGAGATGTAATATAAACAAGAACCAAAAGTTTTGGTCAGACTGAATTTGTTGAAATTTGAAAAGTTGAATTTAAACATAAGTAAGATTTGAAAAGTTAATGGGTTTATAGTATTTCTCCTACCTTAGCAATTTCGAGGACGAAATTATTTTAAGGGGGGAAGAATGTAACATCCCGGATTTTTAGCCAGTTAATATTGAGTATTTAAATTTATTTAAATTATTTAATTAGGATAATAAGTTGATTTTTATATTGAATTTATCAATTTAATAATCGGTATATGAATAAATATCTAATATATTTAATTATCATATTATGGAAACGATAAATAAATTGGATTCAGAATTTAAAACTGAATCAAAAAGATTCAAATGGCTAATATAAATTATATATTGAATTATAAGGATAGTTATCGATAATTTAAATTGTTTGAAACCATTTATATTTTAAATTGAATTTAATTTAAATCGTTAATTTAAATTGTTATTTCCTCTATGTAGTCGAATTAAATTACAAAGTCAGTTCCGTGAATTTTAAAATAACACCATAATCTGAAGACGTAAATCGCTACGTTGAAAATAGCGGTTCGGGGTTTTAAATTAAAGGACCGCAAGATATTTTAGTTATTCAAAATAAAATCAAATCAGTATTTAATTCAAAGTTACACTGTAAGGCCGACCTACTGTATTAAATCACGCAGACCTCTATGCCCCATCGCAGACCTACTGTGTTGCCTCGAGCCAACACTAATGTCTCCTACCTTCGATATGAAGGAAAACAAAGAATTTAATGGCAGCGTACAAACGGTTCCCTCACTCGCATCTATAAATTGAGAGCCTCGCCTTTCATTTTCTCCTGTTCTCTGAAACCAACGAAGTATTTTTCATTTCCCCCTTTGTTTCTTTTCCTCAGACAAATCACGAAAACCGAACCTCTCATTCAATAAAAAGAAGAAGAAGGGAAATCGTGTTCGAAGTCGCTATTCAGTTCATCACCGCGAGGTTAGGGACTGAAGGCACTCGCGATAGGGATTCAGTGGATCATCAATTCAGTAGCAGTCGCGGATTAGGGGAGGATGTGCTCGCGACTAAGGAATGGAAGTAGCGATGGGGTATTGCAATGGAAAACCATGAATTCCTGGAGTTCGATGCGCTCGAAAAAGGGGATAGTAACGATGTGAGTGGTGCGATGACTTGATAATGAGCGAGTGGAAGTCGATGTTTGGTTTGGCAATGGAGAAGGAGGAGTCGGTCTCTGTATTTTTGGTGACGATGAAGGCAATTCCTGGATGCTGATGTGTGAAGGCCAATGTGACTGAAGTGAAGAACATGGTCTGAGATTGTGTTCAAATGACAACCGTGGTTCTACAATTTAACCATGGCAAGGATTTGGGAAGAGGATCATTACGGTATTGGAAATTTAGGGAAGAACGAGTTTGCAATTAAGGTATTTTTGTTTGTTTGTTTTTATTCAAGATTTATTTATAAAATTGGTAACTAGTTAAAGCAAATTAGTTTAGATTATCATTAACTGATTAAAGAAATGGTAAAAACGTATATAGAGTTAGTTAATAAAGGGATAAAATTTATAGACTAATCATTTAAATATGAAATTATGATTTAGTTTGGAAATTTTTTTATACATAGGTAAATTTTTGCTTAAATTCATTTAATTAAATATAATGGTCTCTTTAATTAAGGAATATCATATTAAAGGCTCAACTAAGTTAGTTAGTTATTTAAATAACCCTGTATTTTTATTTAATTGATTTTACGTAGATCATCATGTTAACTAATAATACGATGTAAACCGTAGAATGAGTCAAGGAAAAATCATGAATCAAGTTGAGTGGATTTCGCAGTTGCGACGATATGCAAATTAACAGGATACTCAGGAAAGAAAAATCCTGGTGAGTAAATCTCACTCACCTTTAGAATTATTTTTATTTCATTAAAAATAATTGTTTGTTGCTTGTGTGAATGCTTTCTGGTTGTTATATATATATTAGTTATTTAGGCTATGTATATATATATATATATATATATTGGGTTGATTGATTGGTTGGATTCCCGCAGTCTCATTAGCGGATGCCCGCAGTTTCATAGCGGATGATTACCCTATACGCCCCACGCTATGATTAGTGGATGACCTTCTATACCGCGATATTCTGCCACGAAGCAGAATGGGTATTATTTATGTGCTAACATCCGTGGATGCAGGAAAACAGGTTGGAGGGATCCAGCTGGATCCCTCAAAAATATATTATCTGTTTGTTGTTTGCTGATTTCATATATTTATATATGATGTGTTAAAAATAAAATGATTGAAAATTGGGTGATTTGATTGTTTCAAATATCACTGGGCTAAGTGTTAATTTATTTAAAATATCATGGAAGGATATTTGAGATTTAAAAGGGAAAATTCTATTTTTAAATATAATTTGAATTTTTAATGGAATAAAAATATAAACTTGTTTTTTTGAAAAATAAAACAAGTAGTTCCTTTATAAACGAAGTTTATAAATAGTTCTTTTATAACGAAGTTTATAAATAATTCTTTTATAACGAAGTTATAAATGAAGTGAAAAGAATTATCATTTGATAATTCAGAAATAGAAATACAAGAGTGGAATTGGAATGGGAAATCTATCTTCAAAAGGAATAAAAATAGAATTTGAATTCAAAGGAATAAAAATAAAATTTGAATTCAAAGGGATAAAAATAGAATTTGAATTCGAAGGAATTCAAATAAAGAAAATTCAAATAGAGATTTGGATATAGAATTCGAATGAAATTCAAATATAGAAATTTGAATATGGAAGTTCAAATGGAATTTTAAATATAGAGTTTGAATAAGAGATTCAAACAGCATTTGAACAAGAGAGTTCAAAATGGAATTTGAATAAGAGAATTGAAATAGAATTTGAATAAAGAAATTCAAATAGGGATTTGAATTTAGAATTTCAAAATAGAATTTGAAATAAACTTTGAAAATAGGATTTCAAAGTAGAATAGGAAATCCAAATGGTTTGAAATGGAATTTGAATTCAAGGGAATTCAAATGGATTTGAGTGAAGAAATTCCAATGGGATTTAAATAATGGGTTTTAAATAAAGAGGATTCAAATATAAGAATTCAAATAGTATTAGAATGGAGTTTTGGATATTTGAATTTAAAATAGAAATTCAAAATGGAGTTTGATTATTTACATTCAAGTATGAAATTTCAAATATAACAATTCAAAAGGGAGTTGATTATTGAAATTAAGGTGGTATTTGAAAGCAAGGAAATAAAATATGGTATGTGAATTCAGGAGAATTAAATTGGAATATTAGAATTCAAATGGTGTTAAAAGATGAGTTTGAATATTAGAATTCAAATGGTGTTGGAAATGAATTTGAATATTAGAATTCAAATGGAGATGGGAAAATGAAATTTGAATATAGGAGATTCAAATTGAATTCAAATGGAATTTAAACTATGGATTTGAATATATTAAAATACATCAGAATGGAGTTGAATTTCATTCCAAAGAAGTTTAAAAGTTTATATATATATATATATATATAATTAAAACGAACTCGCCGCAGCGCCGCAGTTCGTGAATTGGCGACTCGAACTTCATTTGAGTATATCGGAGTCAAATTAAGTCGAAATTCTTTGAAACAAGAAACGTCAGGACCAATTTGATAATAGTTTTCTAATGAAAGAGAAAAATCTGGATTTCGTCAAATAGATTTTGAGTTATGTCAAAATCAAATTTTTAAAAGTGCAGCGCCAGAAACCATTAAAACCATAATGGATTTTACCTAATAAATATAGGGATTTTTAAGCAAATAAAAATCTGAATTTCCATTTAAAAATCTAGACTTGAGTTAGAAAATAAATGTGAACTCAAGTGAAGTAAAGAAGATGATTTTGAAACAATAATCATATTTTTGATTATTGAATAGAATTAACTAAATCAAAAAAAAGAATTAGTTAATCGAGTGTTGAATTGAAGTCGAACCTTGAAAGGCGAATTTGGAATTGTAAATATATATTCGAAATCGAATATAGAACCTAAATTGAAATTTGAATTCAATTAGTTGATAAGCAAGTTGAAATATATGTGAAACGTGTTATATTCAATTATACAAGCGAAATAGGCAAAGAAATAGTTAACGAGTTAATTTAACGAGTGGAGTCAAAACGAGTGTATGGGGTTGAAATAAATTGGACAGGGATAAACACACAGGAGACAGGTATGGGATAAAGTGATGAAGGTATATAATTAGTGTGCTCGACAAAAAGGTACACGTTTAATTTCCATATGAGATTTTATGCGCCGTATCGGCAAGCCGCTTGGCTTTTTCTTTTTCTTTTTGAGATGAGAAGTTACCGGGAAGCTATTTGAAATTTCCCGATGCTCCCGATACAGGGGAGGTTATGGCGAAATTTTCCGGAAATTTAAGGAGTTAGAATATTTTTAAGATATTTTGATAGTTAGAAATCATTGTGTCGACGTATAGAATTCGACAGGTAAGTGAATATAAAAATCGAATATTGTAAACAAAAAGGGAAATCTATAAATTAGAAAGAGAACTTTATACATGTTTTAAAAATGAATAATTGGATTGTATAGTGTGTTTATTCGAGGTAAGTGGTTTTGCCGTTTTGAAGTTGAGGATGTTTTCAGTTAAGGTCTGAGAGGTAAATTTACCCCAACTTGATTGATTTCATTTTTAAATGGATAAATAGCAAGATCCAGTCTCGAAGAGAAGTGTTTGAAAAAGAGTTAGTTGAATAAATTATTTTGGGTTGTTGTAACGATGTTTTACACAACATTCGTTTTAAACCCAAGTGATGGAATTTTGGAAATATAACAAGTGAATATTTCCTGAGTACAATTAAAATAGTCGGGATAGAGATAAGTGATTGGAATTGTTTCCAATTGCAAATAGAGATATTTTCTAATATATAGAAAATAAAAGAAGTTAATATTTGGAAATGTTTTCCAAATGACATAAGAGGCAAGATGATTATTGAAAATATTTGGGTAACAAATATTGATAAGGAAATGGAGAAGAGATTTAATTAATGAAATATTAATTAAAGAGCCCAGTGATTTGTTTGATATGTTTGGATGAACACTTGTTTTTATTCGATAGTTAAATCACAGACTATCGAAGTTTTTGACCATCGTTGTCAATATGGAGAGACCGGTTGGATTATTATCCGAAGAACCACTCCGTATCGGCATAAGCGTTGCGAACCAAGTATGCTGAATATATTGAAGACGGAGTAAAGTGCAAGGGCTTTTCTATTTATAGAAATAGTGCCTTCGGTTTCGTTCAATCCCAGAACGAACGTAAAGGGACGAATGTCTGACAGAGTATTTCCAATGATCAAATGGGTTAGTCTGTATAAATATATATGGTTGCAACGGATTTATCCCTTAGCATAATATCCAGAATATTTGTGCAAACTCAACTAGTGATTAACGGATCTGACAATGTGGCATTCAAAGTGATTGTGCTATAAATGAATGGTAAGTATTCGTAGCCTCAGGCCTCAACAACCGGGAAAGGACAAAAATCGGGCAGGCAGCATGGCTATGTGGGTCGCTCCCATTAGGGTGTATAATCACCTATCTAGAGAAATTCCTTTTGTTTCTTAATCTATCGATTCTGCCCATTCGGGAAACGGTGGTTTGAGTCCAACCGTTGGTGATATACATTCGATACACTCAAGCGAAATGAGTGGTCGGTCATGTGTGGGCCGGGTTGCAAGATGTTCTTGTTGAACCCAGGTGTATTCGCCTCTAGAGATGCACTGTCGGAGGGTGGTCCCATACCTTGTCATAGTTGGAATCCAATCTCCAATAAGCGCCATGCGGTTTTTGATTTTATACTATATATATGTGGAGCGTGAGATGCAAGCGTTCTGCTATTTGGTTATTTACTTGATGTAGACATTATTATAATATCACTAGATTTTCGTATCAAAGTGTTTTGGGTTATAGTAAGGTAAAAACCGTCCGTGTTTATGTGAGGGCTGGTCTTACTATTATCTTTTCTTTTGAAAGGATTTTTAAAGTTAAACAAGTGGTTGGAGTTTACTCACACCAGTCCCATGACTGACCCAGAGTTTATTTTGTTTTGTTTTCCCTAAACTCTTGGGTGCCCAAATTTGTACGGGCAGTCAAGTACTCGGGATTTCACAGATTCAATCGGAGGAGCTGGAAGCAGGAAGCTTCACCAGTTAGCTGTAGATTATCGTATTCCGCTGTGTACTACGTTGTATCTGGAAACAGGTGTTTATAACTATTCCAGAAATGACTGTTGTGCTCTGATAATGGTATGTATATAAAGTTACTGATTTGTATTTCAAAAGTTATGTTATATAATATATTTTTTTCGTTCCGCTGTGAGTTTGTGATCTTCGTTTTTTTTCTTCTATTCTAATATTTCTTTCTTTCTATTTCTCACCCTCTATCTTCTTTCTATTAATGGTTCGTATTTCTGTGAAATTTGGGTTGGACGTGTAGTGTTATTAGTCAACTCAGATAGCACGGATTTGTGGGTCGTTACAGTTGGTATCAGAGCTGGTTGCTTAATTGGTACGGATGATAGGGGGTTCTCGCTTCGCGTTTGGTGGCGAACGGGGGACTCTTACCCCTACATCTCCCGACAATGTGGGTTGGTCGAGTCGAGAGGCTGGCCGTAAAAGCAGTTCTGAGGTATCTCTGTAGTGCCACGCTGGGAGGTTAGCCCAGTGGTTGATGGTTGAAAAGCCTAGACCCATTACAGTTGGTATCAGAGCTTAGGTTGAGCGAATACCTAGGCTTTGGTGGAATGTGCTCATTAGAGACAGGGTCAGCAGTACCCTAGAATGAGTTGAGTGTATGTATATACGAGAGCGCGTATTTGTTAGTTGATATAAAAATTGTTTTATATTGTGTTGGCTGGTCTGTTGAGTGGTTTATGAATTCTGGTCGAATAGTGGGACGCCACAAAGTCGATAGGAATTTATAAGCACTTGAACAGAGGATTGAACACGATATTGTTTTTAAGTGGGTAGATGAAATAATTTTACCCAAATTTCTATTTTGATATAAAAAGAACAATTTTCTGAAATTATTATATTATATGGATGTGTTGATTGTTAGGATTATAATCGAACGAGATTATAAAAATTGGAATGGTTATTTATAACCAAAACAGAATTTGTATATGAATAAAATATACAAATGAGATGAACTAAAATTGAAATCAAAACAGAATTCAGAATTAAAAATCCTGGGAAGTCTGAAAAATATTTTTTAACGTATATTAAAATAAAATAGCTGTGTTTTGAAAGGGATTTTTGAATAAAAATCATTTTGAATGAGTTTTGAAATTGTTTAAGCGCTGAACTCACTTCGGTGGCTGGGAAATAATTCTGATGATGATTGCAACATCATCAGTGTTCATTTTCAAGTTTCTAAGTGATGGATTACTACGTTAGAAAAAATTTGATGGAAATTTGTTTGGAAGAAAAAAAATAGTTTGGAAATATTCAAATGTTTTGAATTTGAATTAGTTATAAAATATGTGATTTCAAAAAGAATTTGAAATAGAAACTCGGGAATTTGAATTCTGGAATTTAAATTTAACTTGAGCAAGTTAAATAGATTGAAGCAAATAAATTGAGTAAAACCAATCTGAATGAGTTGAATACATATGACTTGAATATGAAATGAATGTGAATATATATGAGATGTAATATAAACAAGAACCAAAAGTTTTGGTCAGACTGAATTTGTTGAAATTTGAAAAGTTGAATTTAAACATAAGTAAGATTTGAAAAGTTAATGGGTTTATAGTATTTCTCCTACCTTAGCAATTTCGAGGACGAAATTATTTTAAGGGGGGAAGAATGTAACATCCCGGATTTTTAGCCAGTTAATATTGAGTATTTAAATTTATTTAAATTATTTAATTAGGATAATAAGTTGATTTTTATATTGAATTTATCAATTTAATAATCGGTATATGAATAAATATCTAATATATTTAATTATCATATTATGGAAACGATAAATAAATTGGATTCAGAATTTAAAACTGAATCAAAAAGATTCAAATGGCTAATATAAATTATATATTGAATTATAAGGATAGTTATCGATAATTTAAATTGTTTGAAACCATTTATATTTTAAATTGAATTTAATTTAAATCGTTAATTTAAATTGTTATTTCCTCTATGTAGTCGAATTAAATTACAAAGTCAGTTCCGTGAATTTTAAAATAACACCATAATCTGAAGACGTAAATCGCTACGTTGAAAATAGCGGTTCGGGGTTTTAAATTAAAGGACCGCAAGATATTTTAGTTATTCAAAATAAAATCAAATCAGTATTTAATTCAAAGTTACACTGTAAGGCCGACCTACTGTATTAAATCACGCAGACCTCTATGCCCCATCGCAGACCTACTGTGTTGCCTCGAGCCAACACTAATGTCTCCTACCTTCGATATGAAGGAAAACAAAGAATTTAATGGCAGCGTACAAACGGTTCCCTCACTCGCATCTATAAATTGAGAGCCTCGCCTTTCATTTTCTCCTGTTCTCTGAAACCAACGAAGTATTTTTCATTTCCCCCTTTGTTTCTTTTCCTCAGACAAATCACGAAAACCGAACCTCTCATTCAATAAAAAGAAGAAGAAGGGAAATCGTGTTCGAAGTCGCTATTCAGTTCATCACCGCGAGGTTAGGGACTGAAGGCACTCGCGATAGGGATTCAGTGGATCATCAATTCAGTAGCAGTCGCGGATTAGGGGAGGATGTGCTCGCGATTAAGGAATGGAAGTAGCGATGGGGTATTGCGATGGAAAACCATGAATTCCTGGAGTTCGATGCGCTCGAAAAAGGGGATAGTAACGATGTGAGTGGTGCGATGACTTGATAATGAGCGAGTGGAAGTCGATGTTTGGTTTGGCAATGGAGAAGGAGGAGTCGGTCTCTGTATTTTTGGTGACGATGAAGGCAATTCCTGGATGCTGATGTGTGAAGGCCAATGTGACTGAAGTGAAGAACATGGTCTGAGATTGTGTTCAAATGACAACCGTGGTTCTACAATTTAACCATGGCAAGGATTTGGGAAGAGGATCATTACGGTATTGGAAATTTAGGGAAGAACGAGTTTGCAATTAAGGTATTTTTGTTTGTTTGTTTTTATTCAAGATTTATTTATAAAATTGGTAACTAGTTAAAGCAAATTAGTTTAGATTATCATTAACTGATTAAAGAAATGGTAAAAACGTATATAGAGTTAGTTAGTAAAGGGATAAAATTTATAGACTAATCATTTAAATATGAAATTATGATTTAGTTTGGAATTTTTTTTATACATAGGTAAATTTTTGCTTAAATTCATTTAATTAAATATAATGGTCTCTTTAATTAAGGAATATCATATTAAAGGCTCAACTAAGTTAGTTAGTTATTTAAATAACCCTGTATTTTTATTTAATTGATTTTACGTAGATAATCATGTTAACTAATAATACGATGTAAACCGTAGAATGAGTCAAGGAAAAATCATGAATCAAGTTGAGTGGATTTCGCAGTTGCGACGATATGCAAATTAACAGGATACTCAGGAAAGAAAAATCCTGGTGAGTAAATCTCACTCACCTTTAGAATTATTTTTATTTCATTAAAAATAATTGTTTGTTGCTTGTGTGAATGCTTTCTGGTTGTTATATATATATTAGTTATTTAGGCTATGTATATATATATATATATTGGGTTGATTGATTGGTTGGATTCCCGCAGTCTCATTAGCGGATGCCCGCAGTTTCATAGCGGATGATTACCCTATACGCCCCACGCTATGATTAGTGGATGACCTTCTATACCGCGATATTCTGCCACGAAGCAGAATGGGTATTATTTATGTGCTAACATCTGTGGATGCAGGAAAACAGGTTGGAGAGATCCAACTGGATCCCTCAAAAATATATTATCTGTTTGTTGTTTGCTGATTTCATATATTTATATATGATGTGTTAAAAATAAAATGATTGAAAATTGGGTGATTTGATTGTTTCAAATATCACTGGGCTAAGTGTTAATTTATTTAAAATATCATGGAAGGATATTTGAGATTTAAAAGGGAAAATTCTATTTTTAAATATAATTTGAATTTTTAATGGAATAAAAATATAAACTTGTTTTTTTGAAAAATAAAACAAGTAGTTCCTTTATAAACGAAGTTTATAACTAGTTCTTTTATAACGAAGTTTATAAATAATTCTTTTATAACGAAGTTATAAATGAAGTGAAAAGAATTATCATTTGATAATTCAGAAATAGAAATACAAGAGTGGAATTGGAATGGGAAATCTATCTTCAAAATGAATAAAAATAGAATTTGAATTCAAAGGAATAAAAATAAAATTTGAATTCAAAGGGATAAAAATAGAATTTGAATTCGAAGGAATTCAAATAAAGAAAATTCAAATAGAGATTTGGATATAAAATTCGAATGAAATTCAAATATAGAAATTTGAATATGGAAGTTCAAATGGAATTTTAAATATAGAGTTTGAATAAGAGATTCAAACAGCATTTGAACAAGAGAGTTCAAAATGGAATTTGAATAAGAGAATTGAAATAGAATTTGAATAAAGAAATTCAAATAGGGATTTGAATTTAGAATTTCAAAATAGAATTTGAAATAAACTTTGAAAATAGGATTTCAAAGTAGAATAGGAAATCCAAATGGTTTGAAATGGAATTTGAATTCAAGGGAATTCAAATGGATTTGAGTGAAGAAATTCCAATGGGATTTAAATAATGGGTTTTAAATAAAGAGGATTCAAATATAAGAATTCAAATAGTATTAGAATGGAGTTTTGGATATTTGAATTTAAAATAGAAATTCAAAATGGAGTTTGATTATTTACATTCAAGTATGAAATTTCAAATATAACAATTCAAAAGGGAGTTGATTATTGAAATTAAGGTGGTATTTGAAAGCAAGGAAATAAAATATGGTATGTGAATTCAGGAGAATTAAATTGGAATATTAGAATTCAAATGGTGTTAAAAGATGAGTTTGAATATTAGAATTCAAATGGTGTTGGAAATGAATTTGAATATTAGAATTCAAATGGAGATGGGAAAATGAAATTTGAATATAGGAGATTCAAATTGAATTCAAATGGAATTTAAACTATGGATTTGAATATATTAAAATACATCAGAATGGAGTTGAATTTCATTCCAAAGAAGTTTAAAAGTTTTTATATATATATATATATATATATAATTAAAACGAACTCGCCGCAGCGCCGCAGTTCGTGAATTGGCGACTCGAACTTCATTTGAGTATATCGGAGTCAAATTAAGTCGAAATTCTTTGAAACAAGAAACGTCAGGACCAATTTGATAATAGTTTTCTAATGAAAGAGAAAAATCTGGATTTCGTCAAATAGATTTTGAGTTATGTCAAAATCAAATTTTTAAAAGTGCAGCGCCAGAAACCATTAAAACCATAATGGATTTTACCTAATAAATATAGGGATTTTTAAGCAAATAAAAATCTGAATTTCCATTTAAAAATCTAGACTTGAGTTAGAAAATAAATGTGAACTCAAGTGAAGTAAAGAAGATGATTTTGAAACAATAATCATATTTTTGATTATTGAATAGAATTAACTAAATCAAAAAAAAGAATTAGTTAATCGAGTGTTGAATTGAAGTCGAACCTTGAAAGGCGAATTTGGAATTGTAAATATATATTCGAAATCGAATATAGAACCTAAATTGAAATTTGAATTCAATTAGTTGATAAGCAAGTTGAAATATATGTGAAACGTGTTATATTCAATTATACAAGCGAAATAGGCAAAGAAATAGTTAACGAGTTAATTTAACGAGTGGAGTCAAAACGAGTGTATGGGGTTGAAATAAATTGGACAGGGATAAACACACAGGAGACAGGTATGGGATAAAGTGATGAAGGTATATAATTAGTGTGCTCGACAAAAAGGTACACGTTTAATTTCCATATGAGATTTTATGCGCCGTATCGGCAAGCCGCTTGGCTTTTTCTTTTTCTTTTTGCGATGAGAAGTTACCGGGAAGCTATTTGAAATTTCCCGATGCTCCCGATACAGGGGAGGTTATGGCGAAATTTTCCGGAAATTTAAGGAGTTAGAATATTTTTAAGATATTTTGATAGTTAGAAATCATTGTGTCGACGTATAGAATTCGACAGGTAAGTGAATATAAAAATCGAATATTGTAAACAAAAAGGGAAATCTATAAATTAGAAAGAGAACTTTATACATGTTTTAAAAATGAATAATTGGATTGTATAGTGTGTTTATTCGAGGTAAGTGGTTTTGCCGTTTTGAAGTTGAGGATGTTTTCAGTTAAGGTCTGAGAGGTAAATTTACCCCAACTTGATTGATTTCATTTTTAAATGGATAAATAGCAAGATCCAGTCTCGAAGAGAAGTGTTTGAAAAAGAGTTAGTTGAATAAATTATTTTGGGTTGTTGTAACGATGTTTTACACAACATTCGTTTTAAACCCAAGTGATGGAATTTTGGAAATATAACAAGTGAATATTTCCTGAGTACAATTAAAATAGTCGGGATAGAGATAAGTGATTGGAATTGTTTCCAATTGCAAATAGAGATATTTTCTAATATATAGAAAATAAAAGAAGTTAATATTTGGAAATGTTTTCCAAATGACATAAGAGGCAAGATGATTATTGAAAATATTTGGGTAACAAATATTGATAAGGAAATGGAGAAGAGATTTAATTAATGAAATATTAATTAAAGAGCCCAGTGATTTGTTTGATATGTTTGGATGAACACTTGTTTTTATTCGATAGTTAAATCACAGACTATCGAAGTTTTTGACCATCGTTGTCAATATGGAGAGACCGGTTGGATTATTATCCGAAGAACCACTCCGTATCGGCATAAGCGTTGCGAACCAAGTATGCTGAATATATTGAAGACGGAGTAAAGTGCAAGGGCTTTTCTATTTATAGAAATAGTGCCTTCGGTTTCGTTCAATCCCAGAACGAACGTAAAGGGACGAATGTCTGACAGAGTATTTCCAATGATCAAATGGGTTAGTCTGTATAAATATATATGGTTGCAACGGATTTATACCTTAGCATAATATCCAGAATATTTTTGCAAACTCAACTAGTGATTAACGGATCTGACAATGTGGCATTCAAAGTGATTGTGCTATCAATGAATGGTAAGTATTCGTAGCCTCAGGCCTCAACAACCGGGAAAGGACAAAAATCGGGCAGGCAGCATGGCTATGTGGGTCGCTCCCATTAGGGTGTATAATCACCTATCTAGAGAAATTCCTTTTGTTTCTTAATCTATCGATTCTGCCCATTCGGGAAACGGTGGTTTGAGTCCAACCGTTGGTGATATACATTCGATACACTCAAGCGAAATGAGTGGTCGGTCATGTGTGGGCCGGGTTGCAAGATGTTCTTGTTGAACCCAGTTGTATTCGCCTCTAGAGATGCACTGTCGGAAGGTGGTCCCATACCTTGTCATAGTTGGAATCCAATCTCCAATAAGCGCCATGCGGTTTTTGATTTTATACTATATATATGTGGAGCGTGAGATGCAAGCGTTCTGCTATTTGGTTATTTACTTGATGTAGACATTATTATAATATCACTAGATTTTCGTATCAAAGTGTTTTGGGTTATAGTAAGGTAAAAACCGTCCGTGTTTATGTGTGGGCTGGTCTTACTATTATCTTTTCTTTTGAAAGGATTTTTAAAGTTAAACAAGTGGTTGGAGTTTACTCACACCAGTCCCATGACTGACCCAGAGTTTATTTTGTTTTGTTTTCCCTAAACTCTTGGGTGCCCAAATTTGTACGGGCAGTCAAGTACTCGGGATTTCACAGATTCAATCGGAGGAGCTGGAAGCAGGAAGCTTCACCAATTAGCTGTAGATTATCGTATTCCGCTGTGTACTACGTTGTATCTGGAAACAGGTGTTTATAACTATTCCAGAAATGACTGTTGTGCTCTGATAATGGTATGTATATAAAGTTACTGATTTGTATTTCAAAAGTTATGTTATATAATATATTTTATTCGTTCCGCTGTGAGTTTGTGATCTTCGTTTTTTTCATCTATTCTAATATTTCTTTCTTTCTATTTCTCACCCTCTATCTTCTTTCTATTAATGGTTCGTATTTCTGTGAAATTTGGGTTGGACGTTTAGTGTTATTAGTCAACTCAGATAGCACGGATTTGCGGGTCGTTACACCCTGCGCCCAAAATCCGGCTATCTCCGGTGAAAGAACCTGTAACTTCCCCATGAAGGAAAGCACGAATACTTTGAGAACAACACACAAAAGGACGCAGACGGAGGAACATTTCATTGTTATTACAACAATTCCATCAGATACAAGAATATACAGAGTATAAATGAATAAATTACATCCCATAAATATCAGAGATTACAATAAATTACATAGCAGCGGAAAAATATACAAAACACAACTAGAAGTGATACACGGGTACAGAGCTTTCCGAGCATCGTTCCAGCTGTAAATCAGGACCCTGTGAATATAAATCTGCAAAACCAAAACTACTGGCTGCCCGTGCGGAAAATAGGGGCACCCAGAGTTTAGGTTAAAACAATAAACTCCAGGTCAGTCATGTGACTGGTGTGAGAACTAAAACAGTTATTCAAAAACTTTACTTAAAGATAGTAATTCAAGGGACCACGCCGTATAACACGGAACGGGTTTCCTCCCAAGAATACTAGTGCAGATAACAAAACAGCGCAATGCTCTTTCGAAAAATGAAGCTATTATAAGACCCAGGTCCCATCACACAATGCAACGCAAGCCGGAGGATAGGGTTTTCCCTTATAATAGCCAAATAATGCTTGATACGTTTAAAACAAATCATTTGATACTATTATAGGTGTATAGTGTCAAAACAATTTCAATCATAAATATTGATCATAGACGGCATGGGTACCATATATCATGTCGCCATACTAGTTCTACAATTAAAACCGCAATACACGTATTGGAAATTGGATTCCGTCATGAGCCGAGGCAAGGGGCAAGCTCCTCTCCGCGTTCGAGACACTCTAGCAATGCCTCAGGACCCCACTCTGATCCTTTGGAACCTCCAAGGCCGGTCCTCTCTTACTTTTGAGGATTAGTTATTCCTGAACACACGTTTCCCGGTCCTTACAGACCTATATCCGAGGCGCCTCGTATCCAACAACCACACAGGTGAAAAGTATATAAATGTCAGGGCTGGTAGGTCACTGACACCACCCTAGCTAGAAAGAAACGTCGTGCACTCCTTGGGTCCGTATCCCGTTTTTGACTCATACCGAGGTGTGAGGCTCGCGAATCCACGTTATACACAAAGCTATGCCACACAGGCCGTGCTTTGATCATCAACCACAAGACTTTGCTTTTCAACAGAAGCCTTGATCAATTGCCACTTACGCGTGCCACATTGGCAATTCACTCCATGCGACTGATGTCCATCGATATACAACCTCTGAGCTCGTACGTCTCAGAGAAGGGCGTTAAGCAAGAGAATAAATTCTCCGCCGCCAAACAGATGTATATTTAATAGAGATCAATCAACACAGAATAAAATCCAATGTCAGACACACAATCCATTTACAAGTTCGTTCTGGGTCTGAACGAAACCGGAGGCACTTTCCTCGCATATCCATCCATCTCCAAGTACGTCTGGACGATCACCAACCGATTCCCTCATCCTGGGTGTACAGCCCAATCAAGATCATCAGTAATCACCCAAACGATGTGAAGACTTCCGGTCTTCAACCACCGTCTTCATCTTCGACATCTCGTCGAATCGGTTATTCAGAACGGGTATAAACCCGGCCTTTCTGAATAACCCACGTATATGATAAACAAATGTTACACAAACACAACGAACGCCTCATTCCAATTCAGAATATTCTTTTATTCCCAAAATCACATTCTTAGGGAAATGCTCCCATTAATTTTATCCAAGATAAATTCTTCTAAATTTATCCTGTAATCTTCCTTTGGATATCATTTCAAACTAGTCGGGATTAACGAACCACACCGAAGTAATTATTTATTTTATTTCCCAATCCCAACCTATATATCCCATGGAGCAAAACTGGTGATACTCCATATCTAACACCACGGTGTTATCGGTAAAATTAATTACCATTTCACGTTCAAATTTAATTAAAGATTTAACTATCGCTTTGGAGCAAAACTGGTGATACTCCATATCTAACACCACGGTGTTATCGGTAAAATTAATTACCATTTCACGTTCAAATTTAATTAAAGATTTAACTATCGCTTTGGAGCAAAACTGGTGATACTCCACTCTCGATCACTTTTCATTTTTGATAATTTAAATTATCAATTCAATTTTAATCTAATTAAAGATTCATTAGAACTTCACTTAGTTTTAATCTTCTCAAAAATCAATATCTTGCCTTTAACTGGGTTAAAGCACCAATTTCATCTAAAACACGATCCACGATAAACCCAAATCACATTTGATATTAAATACAAGGCTTTGAATAGAAAATATATCGGCTTATATTCAATATCAAATTCTGAAACCAACATATATCGTATTGGAAATAACGATATAAAATATATCTTTCAAATTCCCATAACAATATCTGTATAGTCACGAAATCCAACATCGAAATATCCCGAAGATAATTTCGATTCAACTCCAGTCCAATCCACGTATTGGAAATATCGATTATTTTTAAAATCACTTTCAAATTCAATTTATTTATTTCAACAATAAATTGATTTTAATTCTAGTTCAAACTAGTTCATTTCGATAAAAATCTATTTTTATCCTTTCAAATGTGGAATTTTCCAGCCTAGTTTTTCCTAAATCACCTCTTATGATTTTACACAAATTATAGATATTTTTAATAATTTTATCAAGGCCCGTACATTCGATTTCCAACAACGGCCATCGAACTGCACTTACAGCGACCTTTTCTGAAATTGATTTGGACATAATTCCAAATCCAACCGTTAGATTTCAAATTTCTAATATTCATGGGAAAGCTCTTTTCGATACGAACCCAACGGTTCTGGTTTTAGGAGAATCCGACGGTCGGATCTCCCGCAATGTCCGTTTGAAATAAATGGTCGAAATTCACGAACTGCCGCGGCGCGGCGCGTTCTATTCAGGCCATTATATTATATATATAATATATATAATATATATTTCGTCGATTTCTATTTAAAACGAATTTTATAAATCGTTTTAAAATTGTTTCAAAAGCAATTTCAACTTTCTTTTCAATTCAAATCAAAATTGAATTCTTCTTTATAAATTCGTTTTAAAATTCATTTCTATTCAATTCAAATTTTAATTCAATTTGAATTCATTTCAATTCACTTTCAATTCAATTTGAATTCGTTTTCAATTCAATTCATTTCGAAATCGTTTTCAATTCAATTCATTTCGAAATCGTTTTCAATTCAATTCATCTCGAAATCGTTTCAAAATATTTAATTTCGAAATCACTTTTCAATATTCATTATACAACGAATAAAATCGATATAAATATCGTTCACGTTAAAATGGCGCAAAACTAATCAACACGGCTTTATATTTTTCACAACTTCTTTATTTTATTCAACAAATGAATATTTATCCCATTCAACACATGAATCTATATCTTTTTTTTTCAACCCACGACTAATCTCAACACATGAGTACTGTCAACACATCACTATTTTTGTTAAGTAAAATATTTTATAAAACTATGGTATCTATCGTTTGATTTTCAATTAGACTTCTACTGGGAAGTAGTTCTAATTTTAAATGTGATAAAGATGTAATTTATTTTATTTAAAACATTTTACTCAACACATGAATAGTTTCAACACATGATCATCGTCAACACACGACTATTTTTATATTCAACACATGAATTTTCTTTTATAATATTCATTGTTTTCCCGATTGGAATGAGGCCCAATCAATCACCATATAATGTTAATTATATGGATTCCATGCAACACATGTATATAATAGCTTTGAAAAATAATCAACCATCAACCAAAGTGCACCACACAACTGCATAAGCATCAAATATAAATAATCGACGCTTACACAGTCTGTCGACCAATCGGTCGACAATAATTAAATAATTGGGATTAGTGTACGCCAAATATCATCCCAACACCCATGTGGGGTTTCAAATCAACAAACACACATTTTTGTTTGTGCAGTTGGGCGATGTGTAAAATTTATCGACCCAATCAATATCAGTCAAATCAGTGTATATAAACAAATCGGCCGATTTGTTTATAAATATTTATTTATTCACATTCACGTTGAAATTATATTTTTAACGAGAAAAATATTTATTTCAACACTTGAATTTCTATTCAGTTCATTTACACAATAAAAATGATATTTTTATTTTTCTAACGTATTTTAGAAAATTTCGGCGGCATAACGGCACGATACTAGAAACGGGACGAGGCCTAGCCTTATCCCCGGTCTAGTGAAGGCCCACGCCATTCACACATCAATCAAATCCATTTCAATTCACCAGACAATTCAATTCAAACCAAATAATCTATCCAACTACACAACCAAACAATTTTACAAACAAGCCATCCATGGTCTGTGGATGACGGGTGTCGGGTGCTACTAAGCACCGTCTACATCCTAGTATATATATATATATAACTAGAAAAAGAGAATTTAGAGTGAGAAGTTCTCACCAATAGCTATCCAACCATCTTGACTCTCCTTTATAGAAATCTTCATCTTTCACGCCTTTTTATCATCTTCGTTGCCCGTAGTCACTATATATATAAAAATCACACATTTTCACTTCGATGTTCAATATATAAAAATCATATTTTTATTTCGCTGTTCAATATATAAAAATCGACTTTTTATTACTATGTTAGATAGATAAAAATTATATTTTTATCACGCTATTTTCCATATAAAGATTTCGCCTTTATAAAAACATAGACTTCGCCTTTTCAAATTTAAAGATTTCATCTTTATAAAATCTCATCTTTATTCTTCTACACATATAAAGATGATATTTTTAATATTCCTATCATGTAAAAAATTATATTTTTAACTCTCTACCCAACCAAAAATTATATTTTTACATCATCTACTTAATAAAGATTATATTTTTAATACTTTAAAAATATAAAAATCATATTTTTAATACTTTAAAAATATAAAAATCGTATTTTTATTTCACTACTTTTCTCAAAATATCGTCTTTCCTATTTTTAAAAATCATGTCTTTTGCCTTTTTACATATAAAGATCTTTACAGTTTTAAAAATAAATAAAAAATCAGTTTTAAAAATAAATCTTTACAGTTTTTAAAAATAAATAAAAAATCAGTTTTAAACTTACAGAGGGGGGGGCAGTTGCGCGTCGGAGCTCCTGTAGGAGGGCAGGGCGACTGAAGGAGGAGAGGAGGAGGTCGGGGGAGAAGAAGATGGAGGCGGCGGTGGTTGGGGCCCCACCTGGCGGCGTCGGTTGTTTTCACGAGGGGGGGTTTCGAACAGCATCGCGAGCGAGGGGGGTGGGGAACTTCGGTCGGCGGTGGTTCGGAGGGGCGCAGTGGCGAGCTCCGCCTCTGGCGGCGGTCGAGGCAACGGGGGGGGGGGGAAGAGACGATCGCGATTTTTTTTTTTTTTTTTGATTTCTGATATAACTAACGAGGGGGGGGGGTATATGAAAAAGGTTTTATATATTTAATTTAATTTTAATTTATTTTATCCCAAGGAGTTGACTTTTTATTCGACTTCGAAACGAGGCCCACCGACTGTCGCCCATAGCGTTTCACCCCCATTCCGAACACAATGGGATATGTATCGTAAGCTGATTCGGCTGTTACCATCAGTTTTCGTTAAATTTACATTTAAATCATTATATTGAATTTTTAAACGTACATTTCAAATTACCGGGGTCACATATTAACTTTAAAAATTCCAGAAAAATATTTTCTAGCTTCGTATTGACGATACGGTCATAACAAAACTGGTTTCGTCGAATTCTGAGAACGTTGGAAAAATGGCCATTTTCCAGTCGATTAAATTCAACTGAAATGGTCAAAACGCGTTTTCCTTTGCCACGCTCACATATTGATTCGAAAAATTACGAAATTTAAAACCTAGCAATAATTTGACACTGCGGATCCAACAAAAGTGGTTTCGTCGAAATCCGAGGTTATTTGCAAAATGTCCATTTTTAAGGGCCTGAATTCCATAGCGACTATTCAGAATTTTCAACTGGACATATCTTTTGATTCTCGCTACGAAATTTTGATTTTTCGGATTCGTTGGAAAGATCTTATCAATAAGATCCTAATGTTTTTGGTTTCACTAAAATCCGGATTGTTTTGCACCCGGTACATTCAATTGAAGTTTGAAATCGAATTATCGAACTACCGCGCCATTTTCAATTCCTATTATAATTATATATAATTATTTATATTCTAACGACGACGTATATAATATATACGTCGAATTATATTCAAAATAAATTTCTTGTCAATATTATTTAAAATAATCCATTTTAAATATTCAAAATTCACTAAAATTGCCAAAATAAAAATTTTAAACTGGCCCAGATTTTCGGGTTATTACAATCTTCCCCACTTAAAACTTTTCGTCCCCGAAAAGGAACAAAGTCGAAAGTGGTTTGATTATTCAGCTCTACGTTCGATCTGGCTTCCATTCTCCAACTTTTCAGTTTCTGAGAATTTTCTAAAATTTCAAAAATTTGGCTAACACCCTAAATTTTCGAAAAATTTCGCCATAACCTCCCCTGCAATGGGAGCATCGGGGAATTTCAAATAGCTTCCCCGGTCCTTCAGATCTCAAAAAGAAAAAGAAAAAGCCAAGCGGCTAGCCAATAGGCTCACAAAATCATCATCACCCAAACAAAACAGGAAATTACGTAGTAAACATGTACCTATTTGTCGGGCAAACAAATTTTATTCTCTGCTCTAGCCTCCTTGCTATGACCTGTTCAATATAAGTATATGTATATGCAAGCAAATGCGACCAATTTCAATACATTTAAATATTTGGTTATATTAGGCATAATGGTTCAAAATTATCAAATAAATAAACAAACAACACAAACAGCAATCAATTAGTGAATTAGAGTTTTCAAATTCATAATTTTGATACATATATACAAAAATCATGTTTTTGATGCCAATTCACAATAATGAATTCTAGCTATACTAGTTTTGGTTCTCACACCAGTCTAATGGAAATATATAGAAATCACACCTTCGAAACACGAATATAAATACTGATGATGTGGCCACATCACCAGAATTATCCCCGGGTGTCTAGAATGCGACTCTATATCTATCCAGTATATTAAAACTTCGACTATACGTTCATGACGCGTATACGCGAAATCTATATATACTCGATTGTCCATATTGAAAATAAATAAATAATCAAATACGTATAAAGCGATTTCAATTTTCAAAACAAAATTGTTTTCATTTGAAAAATATACTCTTCACCCTCGTTCTAGGATACTACTGATCCTATCTCTAACGAGTCATTCTAATTGGATATTCCTAATCCAATATCTGATGAATTCTTTCGTATGGTTCTAATGTGTCTTGTTCTCGAGCTCTGTAAACCAAAGCTCTGATACCAACTGAAAGAACCCGTAACTTCCCCGTGAAGGAAAGCACGAATACTTTGAGAACAACACACAAAAGGACGCAGACGGAGGAACATTTCATTGTTATTACAACAATTCCATCAGATACAAGGATATACAGAGTATAAATGAATAAATTACATTCCATAAATATCAGAGATTACAATAAATTACATAGCAGCGGAAAAATATACAAAACACAACTAGAAGTGATACACGGGTACAGAGCTTTCCGAGCATCGTTCCAGCTGTAAATCAGGACCCTGTGAATATAAATCTGCAAAACCAAAACTACTAGCTGCCCGTGCGGAAAATAGGGGCACCCAGAGTTTAGGTTAAAACAATAAACTCCAGGTCAGTCATGTGACTGGTGTGAGAACTAAAACAGTTATTCAAAAACTTTACTTAAAGATAGTAATTCAAGGGACCACGCCGTATAACACGGAACGGGTTTCCTCCCAAGAATACTAGTGCAGATAACAAAACAGCGCAATGCTCTTTCGAAAAATGAAGCTATTATAAGACCCAGGTCCCATCACACAATGCAACGCAAGCCGGAGGATAGGGTTTTCCCTTATAATAGCCAAATAATGCTTGATACGTTTAAAACAAATCATTTGATACTATTATAGGTGTATAGTGTCAAAACAATTTCAATCATAAATATCGATCATAGACGGCATGGGTACCATATATCATGTCGCCATACTAGTTCTACAATTAAAACCGCAATACACGTATTGGAAATTGGATTCCGTCATGAGCCGAGGCAAGGGGCAAGCTCCTCTCCGCGTTCGAGACACTCTAGCAATGCCTCAGGACCCCACTCTGATCCTTTGAAACCTCCAAGGCCGGTCCTCTCTTACTTTTGAGGATTAGTTATTCCTGAACACACGTTTCCCGGTCCTTAAAGACCTATATCCGAGGCGCCTCGTATCCAACAACCACACAGGTGAAAAGTATATAAATGTCAGGGTTGGTAGGTCACTGACACCACCCTAGCTAGAAAGAAACGTCGTGCACTCCTTGGGTCCGTATCCCGTTTTTGACTCATACCGAGGTGTGAGGCTCGCGAATCCACGTTATACACAAAGCTATGCCACACAGGCCGTGCTTTGATCATCAACCACAAGACTTTGCTTTTCAACAGAAGCCTTGATCAATTGCCACTTACGCGTGCCACATTGGCAATTCACTCCATGCGACTGATGTCCATCGATATACAACCTCTGAGCTCGTACGTCTCAGAGAAGGGCGTTAAGCAAGAGAATAAATTCTCCGCCGCCAAACAGATGTATATTCAATAGAGATCAATCAACACAGAATAAAATCCAATGTCAGACACACAATCCATTTACAAGTTCGTTCTGGGTCTGAATGAAACCGGAGACACTTTCCTCGCATATCCATCCATCTCCAAGTACGTCTGGACGATCACCAACTGATTCCCTCATCCTGGGTGTACAGCCCAATCAAGATCATCAGTAATCACCCAAACGATGTGAAGACTTCCGGTCTTCAATCACCGTCTTCATCTTCGACATCTCGTCGAATCGGTTATTCAGAATGGGTATAAACCCGGCCTTTCTGAATAACCCACGTATATGATAAACAAATGTTACACAAACACAACGAACGCCTCATTCCAATTCAGAATATTCTTTTATTCCCAAAATCACATTCTTAGGGAAATGCTCCCATTAATTTTATCCAAGATAAATTCTTCTAAATTTATCCTGTAATCTTCCTTTGGATATCATTTCAAACTAGTCGGGATTAACGAACCACACCGAAGTAATTATTTATTTTATTTCCCAATCCCAACCTATATATCCCATGGAGCAAAACTGGTGATACTCCATATCTAACACCACGGTGTTATCGGTAAAATTAATTACCATTTCACGTTCAAATTTAATTAAAGATTTAACTATCGCTTTGGAGCAAAACTGGTGATACTCCATATCTAACACCACGGTGTTATCGGTAAAATTAATTACCATTTCACGTTCAAATTTAATTAAAGATTTAACTATCACTTTGGAGCAAAACTGGTGATACTCCACTCTTGATCACTTTTCATTTTTGATAATTTAAATTATCAATTCAATTTTAATCTAATTAAAGATTCATTAGAACTTCACTTAGTTTTAATCTTCTCAAAAATCAATATCTTGCCTTTAACTGGGTTAAAGCACCAATGTCATCTAAAACACGATCCACGATAAACCCAAATCACATTTGATATTAAATACAAGGCTTTGAATAGAAAATATATCGGCTTATATTCAATATCAAATTCTGAAACCAACATATATCGTATTGGAAATAACGATATAAAATATATCTTTCAAATTCCCATAACAATATCTGTATAGTCACGAAATCCAACATCGAAATATCCCGAAGATAATTTCGATTCAACTCCAGTCCAATCCACGTATTGGAAATATCGATTATTTTTAAAATCACTTTCAAATTCAATTTATTTATTTCAACAATAAATTGATTTTAATTCTAGTTCAAACTAGTTCATTTCGATAAAAATCTATTTTTATCCTTTCAAATGTGGAATTTTCCAGCCTAGTTTTTCCTAAATCACCTCTTATGATTTTACACAAATTATAGATATTTTTAATAATTTTATCAAGGCCCGTACAGTCGATTTCCAACAACGGCCATCGAACTGCACTTACAGCGACCTTTTCTGAAATTGATTTGGACATAATTCCAAATCCAACCGTTAGATTTCAAATTTCTAATATTCATTGGAAAGCTCTTTTCGATACGAACCCAACGGTTCTGGTTTTAGGAGAATCCGACGGTCGGATCTCCCGCAATGTCCGTTTGAAATAAATGGTCGAAATTCACGAACTGCCGCGGCGCGGCGCGTTCTATTCAGGCCATTATATTATAAATATAATATATATAATATATATTTCGTCGATTTCTATTTAAAACGAATTTTATAAATCGTTTTAAAATTGTTTCAAAAGCAATTTCAACTTTCTTTTCAATTCAAATCAAAATTGAATTGTTCTTTATAAATTCGTTTTAAAATTCATTTCTATTCAATTCAAATTTTAATTCAATTTGAATTCATTTCAATTCACTTTCAATTCAATTTGAATTCGTTTTCAATTCAATTCATTTCGAAATCGTTTTCAATTCAATTCATTTCGAAATCGTTTTCAATTCAATTCATTTCGAAATCGTTTCAAAATATTTAATTTCGAAATCACTTTTCAATATTCATTATACAACGAATAAAATCGATATAAATATCGTTCACGTTAAAATGGCGCAAAACTAATCAACACGGCTTTATATTTTTCACAACTTCTTTATTTTATTCAACACATGAATATTTATCCCATTCAACGAATCGTATTTTTATTTCACTACTTTTCTCAAAATATCGTCTTTCCTATTTTTAAAAATCATGTCTTTTGCCTTTTTACATATAAAGATCTTTACAGTTTTAAAAATAAATAAAAAATCAGTTTTAAAAATAAATCTTTACAGTTTTTAAAAATAAATAAAAAATCAGTTTTAAACTTACAGAGGGGGGGGGGGGGCAGTTGCGCGTCGGAGCTCCTGTAGGAGGGCAGGGCGACTGAAGGAGGAGAGGAGGAGGTCGGGGGAGAAGAAGATGGAGGCGGCGGTGGTTGGGGCCCCACCTGGCGGCGTCGGTTGTTTTCACGAGGGGGGGTTTCGAACAGCATCGCGAGCGAGGGGGGGGGGGGACTTCGGTCGGCGGTGGTTCGGAGGGGCGCAGTGGCGAGCTCCGCCTCTGGCGGCGGTCGAGGCAACACGGGGGGGGGGGGGGGGGGGGGAAGAGACGATCGCATTTTTTATTTATTTATTTCTGATATAACTAACGAGGGGGGGTATATGAAAAAGGTTTTATATATTTAATTTAATTTTAATTTATTTTATCCCAAGGAGTTGACTTTTAATTCGACTTCGAAACGAGGCCCACCGAATGTCGCCCATAGCGTTTCACCCCCATTCCGAACAAAATGGGATATGTATCGTAAGCTGATTCGGCTGTTACCATCAGTTTTCGTTAAATTTACATTTAAATCATTATATTGAATTTCTAAACGTACATTTCAAATTACCGGGGTCACATATTAACTTTAAAAATTCCAGAAAAATATTTTCTAGCTTCGTATTGACGATACGGTCATAACAAAACTGGTTTCGTCGAATTCTGAGAACGTTGGAAAAATGGCCATTTTCCAGTCGATTAAATTCAACTGAAATGGTCAAAACGCGTTTTCCTTTGCCACGCTCACATATTGATTCAAAAAAGTACGAAATTTAAAACCTAGCAATAATTTGACACTGCGGATCCAACAAAAGTGGTTTCGTCGAAATCCGAGGTTATTTGCAAAATGTCCATTTTTAAGGGCCTGAATTCCATAGCGACTATTCAGAATTTTCAACTGGACATATCTTTTGATTCTCGCTACGAAATTTTGATTTTTCGGATTCGTTGGAAAGATCTTATCAATAAGATCCTAATGTTTTTGGTTTCACTAAAATCCGGATTGTTTTGCACCCGGTACATTCAATTGAAGTTTGAAATCGAATTATCGAACTACCGCGCCATTTTCAATTCCTATTATAATTATATATAATTATTTATATTCTAACGATGACGTATATAATATATACGTCGAATTATATTCAAAATAAATTTCTTTTCAATATTATTTAAAATAATCCATTTTAAATATTCAAAATTCGCTAAAATTGCCAAAATAAAAATTTTAAACTGGCCCAGATTTTCGGGTTATTACATCCGGTCTCTCCAATCGTCCTAAAACAACATGAACCTGCGCGTGTAATAAGCTAAGATTCTGGCGAATTTGTGAAGCTAAGGATACCATCATTCGTATGGATCTTAAGATCTCTCCGAGCACTATGATTTTTGTTTTAGAAGTTTGTTGAGTCGTCGAGTGGATTTGAAGAAATTAGGCATCAAAGATTCGAACGAACTTGGCCATTGAGGGAACGGCGACCACAAAAATAAAATAGGGTTTAGTAAATTTTTATTAATTTAATCCTTGATTTACGTGTATTTAAACCAAAAATGGGACTGTGTTCAAATCAGGTCTGCTTGCAGCCTAACAATAGGTTTTGAGGCCTTCTGAACGCAATGGGACTAGTGCCGAAGCCCAATTCGGAAGTCAACAATAGTTCAACATTAAATATGATTATCTTAATTAAATTGTACACATAAATTTCTATATGTATTAAATTATTACGATCAAACGATAACATCGATGGCTGCGGAATTTTAGATCTTACAATAATTTACAACTCCAAATCCAATAAAATTAATTTCACTGAATTCCAAGATCGCTTGCAAAATAACAATTTTAACTAGTTCATTAAAATATTCATTTTTCATTTATCCGCCTTTAAATTAATTCATAAGTAAATTCTATTCGAATCAAAATAAAGTTCATATAAACTTATAAATCAACAATCGTTTATCGTGAATTCAATTTTCATTTTTTACAAATTCATATTTTATTCAATTATTGATTACGCCAATCAATTCCATTAAAATATATTAATATTAGATGCCAACTTTCAATGTTAACCGATATAAACAAAATCATTGACTTATCTACAACCAACACACATTACAATTATCAAAATAAGTTAAACTTAATTACTTAAACAATCTATTTAAGTTTCCACCATACATTAATGCAATATCAATATTTAAAGTTTAATTATAAATTTATTGACTTAATTAAATCCAAGTAATTCAATATTAATTCCAATCTTCAAAAATTACAAAACAACCAATTATAACAATCTTTGTGATAAATGCATATAAATATATTTATAACAAGTTGAAATTTCATTGCATAATCAAACAGACATATATTATTTCCATATTCCATAAATTAGAATTATCAATATAAAATAAATCCCAAAATCAGTTAATCCATTTTATATTGTTAATTCAATATAAATTTCAAATTCCATTATAAATAGATTATCCAACACTGTCATTATCATACATAGCCATTGAGAATCAATTCTCAATAAATCAAGTTAAGTTCATATTTTCAACAATCTATGACATAAAACATAAAGTTTAATATTTAAACCAACTTTGATCAAAATCACATTAAATTTAATATTTTAACTTGTCGTAAAATCTTAGGATGTTACAATATCCATTCATGAAATCTTAACCCTTCAACCCATTTTAACACAACTTTAATTTGATTATTATGTAATTCATAACGTGCTTTGGGTTTTATACTGTCATTTGGTTTTATATGAAGCTCGGGACGTTTGCATAATTCTTCCATATTGCGCCTTGATTTCAAATCATCTTTAGTCTTCCCTTTGACATTCAAATATGTGTTAAAGACATTATCAAATACATTTTTCTCATTGTGCATCATATCAATGTTATGACAAAGCAGAAGATGTTTCCAATATGGCAACTCCCAAAAAATAGCCTTATTGCACCAATGGTGAACAATCGATTTGCATTCAACTATTGTTTGAACTCCAGTTTCATATATCTTTGGATAATCTGTAACTAGTTCATATATGCCTTCGCTAGACCATATCATTGGTGGTTGTCTGGTTTCTACTCTATTAGCTAAAAAGTTTTTCTTGTCTTCTTTGAAAGGATGATTTATATGGAGAAAACATCGATAATAGTCAAACCATGAAATTTTCTTATTATGCGGTGAAGAAAATGCTCATGTTTCTTCCATGCAATATGGACATATTAGACGACTAGAAGTACTGCATCCTGAATGCATTGCATAAGTAGGAAAATCACTTATAGTCCACAATAAAGAAGCAAATATGCAAAAAATAAATCTTCTTTGAAACATCGTATGTTTCTACTCCTTTATTCCACAATGTTTTTAATTCTTCAATCAACGGTTGTAAATAAACATCAATTCCTTGTGTCGGATCGTCGGGGCCAGGAACAACAACAGTAAGAAACATATATTGCGTTTTCATACACCTCCATCCAGGTAATTTATAAGATGTGATGATAATAGGCCATGATGAATATTTAGCACCAAATTGAGAAAATGGTGAAAAATCATCCGTATATAATCGTAGTCTGACATTACGACTTCCCGCTACAAAATTGGGTTAAGTTTTATCAGAATGCTTCCATGCTTTTCCATCGGCCGGATGGGTCAATGTACCTTCTTCCTCTGATCTTACCTTATGCCATCTCATATGAGATGTAATTACAAAAGATGCATATAATCTTTGAAGCCTTAGAGTAATGGGTAAGTAATGCATACGTTTGTATGGAACTTCCTTTTCCTTCTACTTTCTTGGTTTATATCTTTCATGATTACAAATTTTACAATTTCTAAGGTTTCTGTCATCTTTCCAAAACAACATGCATCCATTTTAACATGTATCTATTTTCTGATAAGGTAAATCAGATGCGGACATAAGATTTTTAACTTTATAGTGATTTTCACACATTAAATTATCAGGTGGCATGTGTCTTTTTGTAGCTTGTACAATAGTAGTGAACCCAACTTTAGTGATGTTATATTCTGACTTTGTCGCAATTTATTCTTCGAATACCGATAGCTGAATGATGCTTTTGCAACCATCCCAAATAGGTTTCTTAGAAGTATCCAGTAAGTCATAAATTTTATTAGCATCTATATTCGGTTCTTCAGCATTTCCATCGTCTTCGTCAACTGCAACCATATGAAACATTGATCGTGCTGCATCTTCGACCATATTTTCAATACGGATTGTACTAACATTTTCATTAACACTGCTTTCTATCTCATTCTCAATAGAAGTATTTTCCATAACTTATCCATGAAGATCCCAAAAATAATACTCAGGTACGAATCTGTTTTTGCATAATTCGACTTTCACAATATCAGGTAACAAATACTTCAAATGTCGACACTTGCTACACGGACAACGATTTTCCAAATTTCTTCCATTATTACTTAAAGCGAATTCAACAAAGGCATTTACACCATTATAAAAAAATTCTTTTATTGAACCTCTCTGTCTTCTTCTTTGGTACACCCAACTCCTCCGATCAACAAAATAATCAATCATTTTTTCTATTTGAAAAATTTAGTCACAAGTTCAAAATTTATATTTACTTTCAAGAATACAAATTCGAAAAAGCTTGTTTTTATGGTCGTACAACACATGTATATATAATGGTTGAAAGTAAATAACAATATCACAAAGTTAAAAATAATTTCAAATCGGGTACACTTTTTTAACGTTACTTGTTTACATGGTCAGGCATCCTGCTTCCCATTATAAACACAGTAAACATTTACATTTTGTATACTACTTCATCTCAAGCGATTCATAAAAATTTAGGAAGCATTTCCCTTTTGTTTCCAGCATTGTACACAAATGCATGTATGAAGGAAACAAAAAGAAAAATTAAACCGAAATTTTGTTAATCGTTTGAAACGAAGTAGTGTACAAAATATAGATGCTTACTGCGTTTATAACTTGTTCAATACAAGGACAAATCCAACACATATTGTACCAAATGAATATGAACAGTCGTTTTTTGGACAAAAACTACTATGTATATAACGATCATGTACAACACTCGTTGGACAGGGCCAAAAGCACTCTAGGAGATATTACCCAATTAGATGTGCACATTTTACTAGAATAATACAGTTTTACTACAAAATAAAAATATTTTAATTCAACACACTTGTTCGACGAAACAATTAACTTAACGCTAATTTACTATTAATGCTGCTTCAATAGACTCGGCTAGAATTTAGACTCATGTTTTTTTTGTGCATAAGTCCAAACATGCACAATGTACAATTCATAGCTCGTGCATTCAGTTTTTCCTATAACAGCAAACACAATACAGGTATCATATGTACAAAATGGTGCACATATACACAAATAACCACAATTATACAGTGGTCAAAACAAAGTTAAATGGGAACATATGCACAAATAACCAAACATTACACATAAAATTTTCAATTACAATGATATATCACATGAAATATGCACATAATAGGTTGTTATTACCCACTACAATGTTATTCGAACCAATTACAATCAACATATAACCCAAACTTCTGATTTTAAGCATATTTAGGTTTAGTTAAAAAATTGATTTTATGAAAATAAAGAGATTATGCCTCAAATTGTTTGCTATATAGGTTGGAATTGAAGCTGGGAGGGTTATACGCGAAGAAATCGATGTTTGGAGGCGAAAAAAACGGATTTGGGGGTGGTGGTATTTAAAACCTGTAGGTAGTAAAAAAAATGGAGGAAGAGAGAATGGGGAAGAAAGAGTTTGGCCTGCTGTATATCCCAATAATTTCCGATGGCTTCCGACGGCCATCGACGGTCCGTCGAAAGCCATCATAAATTAGTCGACGCAATTCGTCGCCCCCTCTTGTCAAAATTTTCAATGTTCTTTGAAGTGTAAATTACAATATTTAGCTTTTTTAGTTTTTATTTTAATTTTTGTTGTTAATGAATAAAGAATGATGATGTAAAAAAAATATTTTTGTTAGACCATATAATTTAGTGATATTGATATTTACTTTTTTTGTTCAAGATTACAGTTTCAAATAGTAAAAAAATAGATCATTTTTGAAGTGATATGTAAATCTTAAGGTATGTAAGGGCAATTGTGGAAGTTCGCGGTCAGACCAAAAGACTATGTGTCAAAGTCAATTACTAATAAAGATGAGCGTTATAACATGCGCTTCATGCATGATCATAATTTATGCTTTGTGCATAGATTATGTTTTCAGAAAATGAATATGTTTAACACATTCTTGAGAAAATGATTTACTTGAATATTTAGTTATATTTTTGTATTGAAACCATGTATA
Source organism: Allium sativum (assembly GCA_030737875.1). Classification (NCBI taxonomy): domain Eukaryota; kingdom Viridiplantae; phylum Streptophyta; class Magnoliopsida; order Asparagales; family Amaryllidaceae; genus Allium; species Allium sativum. The sequence continues at coordinate 835,913,898 of CM060918.1, read as the reverse complement.
ATTAGTCATAGTTTTTATTGCTAAGTTGCATTATCAATTTTTTTTTGTTTTTATTTTTGTTTGTGTTGTTAGTGAGTAAAGATTGATGATGTGAAAAATGTATATTTTTTAGACCATATTTTAAGGAGATATTAATATTTGTTTTATTTATAGAATTACAGTTTGTTCATCTAAGAAAATTTAATTATCCAATCATATTTTCAAGTGATATACAAAGCTAAAGGCATATAAGGGAATTAACCGAAGTTAGCAGTCGAATCAAAGGTTTACACTTTCAAAAATAACTATTATTAAAGAATATTGAAAAAGTAATTATATTTATAACCACAAGATTAGGGCATGCATTTCACATGTGATCATGTTACTTCTTTTGCGTGTGGATCGTATTTTTAAGAACTTTATATGTCTAACACATTCAAAATAAAATTGTTTGCGTAAATTTTAGTTATGTTTCCATATGGAAACCATGTGTAGTTTGCTTGATTTTTTATTTCTATGTTGCAATATTTAATTGTTATGTTATTTGTTTTAATTTTAATTTGTGTTATTAGTTAATAAAGAAAAAGTTGCAAAGAAAATTTACTTGTTTGATCCTATATTTAAGTATTTTTTGGGAAGTATAGTTTGAATTTGGAAAAATAGTAGTTGGCAGATCTAATTTTTAAGCGTAGTATAAAGGAAAAGGTACGTAAGATATTTTTAAGAGTTCACAATCAGACCAAAAGATTGAGCTTTAAAGTTGATTATTAATAAACACTAGTGTTATAACTGACGTTTCACATGTGATTATGATTTATACTATGCGCACGTTTTTTTTTTTTCTAAAATCTGAATATGTTTAGCACATTCATGAGAAAATGGTATACTTTAATATTTAGTTATACTTTTACATTGAAACACTATATAATTGTAATGATCCAAGATTTCAACATTTTGATATATGAAATTTGTTTGGATTTTCTGAATTTTTAAATAAAACAAAACTAGTTTAAGACCATATTTAAATATAAAATTTTTATTAAACAAATTTGAATTATTTTAAAGGAGGTCATGTTATGTAAAATATAAGATGTTACAAATCTATTTTTATTATTGAGATTCCAGATGTTATATGTATAAATTGTATAAAGATTGATTAAGTATTTGAATTTTTAAATTTGTTTGGTTAAATATAAATTCTAATATAATAATATTTTGATTTAAATTAATTTAGTCAAAACCAATGTTTTTTTTTTTTGCAAAACTGTTTGTCTTTAGTTCAATTGGCTACACGGTTGGTGATTTAGTTACTGAAACGATCAGAATTAGAATATAAATTATAACTAAATATCAAGGTAAAATAATCGTTGAGTTTCTGAATGCGCAGTCTTAAAATATTTTGCAGAATTTTTCTGTAAATTTAATTTGAGAAATAAGCATATATTTTCTAACGTATTTCAAGGTAAGTGTGGTCCTTTTGACACATTACATAATCAATCAAATGGTTAGTTTTACTTTTGTTATGTAATCAGAATACATTATTGTACAAGATTATAATTTTATTTTGTGTCGTTCATAGTTAATAATAATCTATGTGGGTTTCATTGACACGACTATTTAGTTATTATGTGGATACAAGTTAACAATAAAGGCTTTTGACAATCTAGCTTTGGACCTAGTTCAAACCCGGATCAGCCCTACTAAATATTTGTGAACAGATTAAGGGCAATATGTTAATCATTGAACAACTTGCAATGCCAGTTTTATTTATCGTAGCTCATGTTAAAAACATGCAAAAACGTATTAAACAAAATGTGGCATCCGTATATCACCTTAAAAGGGTGCTCGCCATGAGTTAACTATTTTGCATGTGTGACAATTTTAAATTTGGGATCTGAAGTCCTTCACCACGTGTAATAGCAACTGCTTCCCATTTCCTTCACCCCTTTGTTCTCCGGCTCTGCTACCAGCTCACCAACCAGTGCTGCTCCCCTCGGCCAGTAAACCATAGTCCACCCCTCCCTCGTGACCCATCAGCTTTTCTCCTCTATCTTTAAACCCATGGCCCCTCTTCACTCACTTGGCCTTCCCACTCCTGGCACCACCGCCTCGTTCCCCGTACCTGCCACCAATGCCAGTCTAACTGCACCTCTTTTCCTCCCTCGCCTCTTCTTCCTGGCATGTCTCCTCTCACCTCATAATACTGCCGTTGTCCCTTGCAGCAGTTCCACTCTGCCACTTTTGCCACTCGACACCATCAACCGCCATCAGTAGCTCACCGCAGCCAAGCTCCTCCTCCCAAGAACCCTGCCACCATTCACCAAAACCCACGTTTTCCCCCATTGAAGTAGCTCGTCCTCCCCACTTAGCAGCCAACACTCCGCGCTCTGTTAAAGACATAAAGTCGGCTGTTACAAATGAAGGGTTATCCTCAATTCAACAGTTATGTAATATATTCTTGGGCTTTGTACATGTGGGCTCATTAACTTTAAAACCCAACTGCTACTGTTTTACAATTTTCCCTGTAACCATTGCACTGCACCTATATATACATGGTGCATCTGTACTTTAGAAATTATCAATCAAATATTACAAATTCTCATTACAATTTACAGTTTCTACTTCAAACATTTTCATGGTATCAGAGCTCTTCTCACTTAACCGTATCTCTGATTAGCTATTTGATTCTCACCGCGGGTTTGAATTGAAGATATCCATCAGATTAATTTTCATCATTTGGATATCTGAACTCATTAAAGAAAACTCTCTTCATCTGAGTTCAAGATTCACAACCAATAAGTGTGTCGTGCCTAACCTCTCGGTGGCTGCATCAAATATTGATTGCAAATCTGTTATCGGTTGCAATCATCCTTTCTACAATCGATCAAGAAAATCAAAGTAATTACACAATCTAGAAAATTCCTTTAGATTTGTGTCTGCTCTTATCAAGAAATCACTTTCTTGCATCATCATAAAGAATTTTCAAGATTGTTCAACGTTTCTTATCATCTCAATACTAAATTGCAAAAATTCGATTCATATTAGTTACTGAAGCCCTCTCTCCATCATGGTTGAACTATCAGCATCAGAAGGGGGTGAAACTTCCAGTTCAAGAGTTAATCCACCATCTCAAGCCGTTGAGAAGCTTGTTAAAACAATCATAAACCCTCAGAGCCAACTGATCACGGTCAAGCTCGATGGAAACAATTTTCTTCTATGGAAGCTTCAAATAGAAATTTCCATACAGGGCTACGGCCTCAAAGGTTACATCTATAGGACATTGCCAACTCCCCCTCAGTTCATAACTGATAAAGAGAACAAAATAGTTAGCAATGAAGATTATAATCAATTTCAGAGACAAGAAAGTCTGATTAGCACTTGGCTATTATCTTCAATAAGCCCAAATCTCTTATCTCAAGTAATTGGATGTAAAACCGCTAATGACATTTGGGTTACAGTCGAAAAGAACTTCAATGCTCAATCATCATCCAAGTCCATGTTCTATAGAAGACAATTATAGAATTGCAGAAAGGAAAACTTAAGTATGAGGGAGTATATTGCCAAAGTTAAAAACTTAAGTGATATGCTTGTTGCTTCAGTAGCAAGATAGATGAATCTGAGCATATATTGTCTCAACTAAACGGTTTAGGCAACGAATATGAAGCAGTTATTGCAGTAATAACATCCCAAAAGACAACACCACCCCTCGATGATGTTCATTCAATACTACTCTCACATGAAGCCAGAGTTGACACCAAGAACACTAATGATTCTGACTATTCATTGAATCTTGCAGTGAGTAACAGGGGAAGAGGACAACCTTACTGGGGAAATAATCCTAATCAGAGAGGTGGCTTTCCTAATAGAGGGAGAGGAAGGGGTGGTAGGTGGAATAACAATAATAACAAGCCAAAATGCCAAATATGTGAGAAAGTGGGACACACTGCCTTTAAGTGTTATTTTAGGTACGATCCAAGTTTTGTGCCAAATCAAAATGACAACAATAAGAGAAACACAAATCCTAATGCTAATATAACACACTCAAGGTGATGCGTCTAGCTCCTTAGACAACAGCAAAAGCAATAATCAGAATGAAGGTACAAGAATTGATAGCATTCAAGACGACAACCGATATCCTGATTCAGGGGCTACTAACCACATGACAAATAATCTTGGTAATCGCAATTAAGGAAACAGGGAGTATAGAGGTAAACAGTCAATTAGCATTGGTAATGGTAAGTGTATCAACATTTCTCAAATTGGCAATAGTATAATACAAAGAAAAAGGCAATTATTTTTACATAACCTACTTAGAGTGCCAAAGATAAAAAAAGAATTTGATTAGCGTATCTCAATTTGCTACAGACAATAATGTTTTCTTTGAATTCTTTCCTAAATATTGTCGCATTAGAGACATTCTAACTGTTGAAGTTTTATTGTAGGGTGATGATATAAATGGACTATACAAGTTCAGAATCAATACAAGAGAAAATCCTGCAGTTCAGAACTCGTGTTACACCTCTGTTATGGAAAATAGTTGTAATACTACTACATTTGATATTTGGCACTATAAACTTTGCCACCCTAGTACTAAAATAATGAAAAGCATATCCAGTAGGAATAATATTATCTGTAATGATATTTCTATTCCTTATTTCTGTACTTATTGCCAAATGGGTAAAAACCATAAGTTGTTATTTAATGACTCTTTAACTAAGTACTCTAAGCCATTTGATCTTGTTCCATCTAATTTATGGGGACCTGCCCTAATTAGTACTTATTATGGCTACAAATATTACTTTTTTTTTTGGTAGATGCTCAACAAGATAAACATGGATATACTTCCTAAAGTCAAAATCTGAAACTCATAACACCACCATCAGATATATGCATATGATTGAAAATCAATTTGGTACTAAGGTTAAAGTCATACAGTAAGATGGTGGGTCTGAATTCAAAACTCTGGACAGTTATTTTAAGGACAAAGGATTTATTCATAGAACAACTTGTCTAAATACTTCAGAGCAAAATGGTTTAGTTGAAAGAAAACATAGGAACATAGTAGAGACTTGTTTAATGTTACTTGCACATGCCTCTTTACCAATCAAGTTTTGGTTGGAGTCATTCAACACTGCAGTTTATCTAATTAGTAGAAAGCCAACAAAAGTGTTAAATGACATCAGTCCACAAGAAACCCTATATAATGTTAAACCAGACTACTCTAGCCTTAAAACTATTGGATGTTTATGTTTTCCCTATATTAGACCATACAATTCAAATAAGTTAGAGTTCATGTTAAAACCTTGTACTTTCTTAGGCTATGTCGTTAGACAAAAAGGCTATAGATGCGTTGATGAAAAAGGAAGAATTTTCATTAGCAGACATGTGATATTTAATGAAAATATTTTTCGATATAGTAGAAATATCACCAAAACATCAAACAAGGTGTATAATGACAAATCAGATATACTTGAGATTCCAATATATGTTGATATTGTGCTTGTCACCACCGATAGAACGGTTGCTGATCCTCATACTATTGATATTACAACTGATAATCAACATAATACCAATAATCATGAACCACCCAGCCTCGCCAGTTATGCACATGAAGAAAATAAAGGCAGTTATGAACACAATGAAAGTTATCATGACAATGCAACTAGAAATAAGGGTTCAGGTGACACAATACCTGAAGAAGGGAACAGAAATGATCAACAACCTCCTGAACCACCTGAAGTAACAGGCCATCATATGATAACCAGGTACAAGAGTGGAATATTCAAACCAAAGACTTATATTGCTACAGCCAGTGTTGATGAGCCATGCACTTATGAGCAAGCAATAAAATCCAAGCACTGGAAAGCTGCCATGGGTACAATGCACCCATCAACAACAGAACATGGGAATTAGACAAAAAGATAGAAGATAAAATCCTGATTGGTTGCAAATGGACATATAGAATTAAGAAGAATCTTGATGGATCAATAAGTGGGTATAAAGCAAGGGTAGTTGCTAAAGGTTACACTCAAGAGTACGGGTTTGATTACAATGAAACCTTCTCACTAGTAATCAATCCATCAACAATTAGACTAGTAATACCTTTTTAAATGGAATACTGCAAGAATAAATCTACATGATGCAACCACAGGGATACATCAAAGAACCAGGAAATTTGTGCAAGCTCAAAAAGGCCGTACATGATTTAAAACAGTCCCTTAGGGTCTAGTTTGAAAGACTAAAGTCAGCATTAACTAATATGGGCTATCAATATGCAAAATCAGATAACTCTCTCTTTTTTAAAATGCATAATAATATTACCATATATGTTCTGATATACGTCGATGACCTTATTGTAACAGGTAATGACATGGCTGAAGTAAACAAACTGACTCAGTAATTAAATAAAGAGTTTTCCATCAAATACCTTGGTGAAATTAAATACTTTCTGGGCATATAAGTACATAGAAGATCTGAAGCAGAAATGACTTTATGCCAAAAGAAGTACATAATAGAATTGCTGATTAAATCAAATATGACGGAGGCCAAAGCTCAACCAACCCCAATGATTTCAAATTAACATTTTTCCAAAAACAGGGGAGAAGTCATGAATAACATCAAACAGTACAGAAGTGTTGTGGGTGCACTAAAATATGCAACCATAACACATCCTGACAATGCATTTAGTGTTAACAAGGTTTCTCAATTTTTACATGAGCCAAAAGAAGATCATTGGAATGCAGTGAAGAGTATACTAAGGTATCTAAAGGGAACCTTAGACTATGGGCTTACATTCAGAGGGGGAAAGGGGCTAAGCATTACAGGTACACAGACTCAGACTGGGACACAGACCTAGATGTTAGGAAATCCATCACTGGGTACTGCATCTTTGTTGAAAAAAAAAACCTATTTCATGGAGCTTAAAGAAGCAATCTACTGTTTCAAAATCAAGCGCAAAAGCAGAGTACAAGAGCATCGCAAGTGCCACTGCTGAAATAGTTTGGCTACAATCTATACTAAAGAAACTAAAACTCCTAAAGAATGCAAAGGTAACTATATTGTGCGACAATTAGAGTTCTATATACATGTCATCTAACCCTATCCAACATGCCAAAAACAAAGCATATTGAAATAGACATCTACTTTGTAAGAGAATATGTACGAGATGGAAAGCTTCAAGTTAATTTCATACCGTCTTACCATCAGAAGGCTGATATCCTCACCAAGGCACTATCAGCAAAGAATTACACTCAATTACATGATGAACTGAAGGTCTTGAAGCCAATCTCTCACGATGTCCCAGCCAATACTTCCTATCAGGCAAGTCCATCACTAATCGAAGAGCAAAGCTCCAGATCCAAACCTCAAGCCTTCGATTTGAATAATGCACAGACTAGGAAGCTCTCGACTGACAAACAAAGGCGAAGCCACTCAAACTTGTTACAATACTACAAGGAGAAGACAGACAGCTGATAGCCTAATTACAACATCGCTTACTTCATAATCTAAGGAGAAAATCTTAGTGTAGTAACCCTAACCCTAGATTTGAGAGGGGGTGTTAAAGATATAAAGTTAGCTGTTACAAATGAAGAGTTATTCTCAATTCAATAGTTATGTAATATATTCTTGGGCTTTGTACATGTGGGCTCATTAACTTTAAAGCCCAACCGCTACTATTTTACAATTTTCCCTGTAACCATTGCACTATACCTATATATACATGGTGCATTTGTACTTCAGAAATTATAATTCAAATATTGCAAATTCTCATTACAATTACAGTTTCTACTTCAAACATTTTCACACTCGCCTCTCCTTTGAAACAATTGTTCTATTTTAAACCCATGCAAGGATTTTGTCTTACTTCTCTCCACTATTTCCCATTTAAGTTCGTTAGTTTAAAAAAAAGTGAAAACAATTTTGGGGTATCATTCAAATGCGGTTTGGTTGTTGGAAATGGGATTGATGAAACATCATAAAAAGAGTTGGCATGCGTTTGGACTTGATCATGTTCAAGTGGGTGAGATCTTCCTTTAAATTATTAGTAATTAGTTTAAATTTAGTTAGTATCAGATTTATAAAAATATAGAATTTTGATTTAGTTGAGTTTAACATGGAATTTATTGTTGCATAGGATTCAATTGTCGTGACGCACTAAGATCATTCGAGTTTTAATCTAGTTGTACTTCATTTCGTGGTGCTTATGGATTTCTGGTTTGAATGTGCATAAACGAAAAAAAGAAATGGATTCCTATTTGTGTCCGACTCGTATTTGTGTTGGTGTTAATGGTCATGATTGTTGGAACATTGTCGCTAGCTCGCGTCGTCGCGTTTGAGTATCCGTGTCAGTCTTGCCATTTTCAATATCCGGACAGCAACGGAAGGTGAGAACTTTTAATTTAAATTTATTTTAAGTGATTAATTAGCTGATCATCATAATTAGTTAATGTTAATTAATGACTTATGAAGGTCGGTTATTGTGTGTGTGATATTTGGATGGATATTTATGTTGTTAGAAACACTGAACACTAAGTATTATTAACCGTAATGCTTACACACAATTAAATATTGTTTAATTATTGCTATGTAATGTATGGATTTTTATGAATGATTATGGGTTGGTTATAGTTGTACACCACACACACTGTAGTTGTGAAGTTATACAGGTAGTTGGTTTAAATCTCCTTTCTATGACGACTTTATTATTTAAATATTTAAATAATAATTGCGAAGTAAAGTTGAATTTGGATTTGATTTTAAAAAAAAATCTTAGTTTTGGACGATGTAATGACTATTGTAAAAGAAGGAAATGATTTCAAAATGTTTTAAATTATTTTGGATCCTCGGATTAAACAAGTTTTGAAATTAATTATAGAAGGAATTTGGAATTGTATTGGTCTATGTAGCATCCTGATATTTTGCGATAATTTTGAAATATTAAATTTAATGTGTTTTTGAACAAAATTGCTTTAAATACTGAAATTAATGAATTAACTAATTTTGGAATTTCATACATGTTGGAAATTTTAAATTAAATAATATGGTAATAATATACATTCGTCGTTTGTATAATGAAGGTCGACTGGTAATAAGTGTCATTATTTATGTGGATTTAAAATATAAATTATAAATTGATTTGTATGGCAATTATTGAGGGCTATTTGGACTTAATTAAGTCAACAAATTTAGAATTAAACTTTAAATATTTATATTGTATTCATGCATGGTGGAAACTTAAATAAATGTTTAAGTGATTAATTTTAACTTATTTTGATAATTATAGCATGTATTGATTGTATATAATTTTGTGATCTTGTTTCTATTGGTTAACATGAAAGGTTGGAATTTAATATTAACACATTTGTGAAAATTTATTGGTGTAATTAATAATTGAAATAAAATTTTGAATTTGTAAATAATGAAATTCAACTTACTTGAACAATAGTAACTTTATTGATTATAATTGGAATTAAAATTTGGTTTGTTTTTGTAAGTACTAAAATTAATATTTAAGTATTGAATGAAATTGACTTAATTAATTTATAATTGGAATTAAAAATTGAATTTGGATAAATAATCAAAATTGGAAAGTAATAGGAATCAATGTAATGGGATAATTGTTTATTTCTTCTATTGGAACCTCTATACATATGCCAATAAAATTCAGTTCCACCTCATCAACCAATTTTCATTGTACATATATTTTCCATCTGTTCATTCCTTTCTCTAATGGCAGAAATAAAATTCTAAACCCTAGATCAAAAAAAAACCTAAACCTAAATTCCTTTCTACTTCATCAGTCTACCCTTCCCTAAAAATTCGTGGTATCCCCTTCTTAAATTTTTGTCTATCCTCCTTCTAAAAAAAGGGATCCTCAGTTTGCAAATTCACTGCTTAAGATTGGTCATTATTCATATTTGCTTCTTTTGCTCATCATACCCATGCATGATGAGTTTATCTCACGATTAATTTATTTCAATTATTTTGATATAGATAGAAACAAAATTATAGTAGTAAATTCTTTATGCTGCTAGTTATTTTATGTTGATGTGTGATTCTGTCCTATGCCATGCTCCCACCTATGAATTTAGTCACCTAATTTGCTTTGTGATAAACTGAAAGTTACATGATAGTACTGTGTTGTCATGTTATATAGAACTTGATCATGGTTTGCTAAACTGAAAAGAAAAGGAAAAAAGTGGAAAAAAAAACTAGAATATCTTGACTGCCTTGTCATAACTTGAAACCTATGTTTGCTCCATTTTGTTGTGTTGTGTAGTTTCATGTTACATGTAAAACTTAAAAATCTTGAGTAAATATTTTTTGTATTTTGCTTTTGGTGGCCTTAATTTTTTTTTTTTTTTTGTTCATTTCTGTTAAATTGATTACTCCTGTAGAAAATGAAACAACTCACAATGCCCTGTTGTGCATAATTCATTTGTGGGCCCATCTTGCTTCATAAATAACCATGTATATATTAATGTGCCTTGAAATGTATGAGGCCTTGATATTTCCTGAAAATATATACCTCAAAATCATGTATTTAGTAACTTTAAATTTAAGTTGTGATTAACTATTATAATGTAGTGTTTTATTGAAGTTGATTTACTTGAATAAAGTTAATCTTGACTCGAGTGTTTTGTGTTTTGCATGAAATGCTCGGGTCAGACCTGAGTGTTGCAAATTTTAAGATTTCAGCTAGCGAAGTTAGAGGCACGTGAAGACACACCCGCACAAATTTGACAAATTTGTTGTAAAATTTATTTTATGTAAAATCAATGTTTTAATTCTTCCGCTGTGTAAAAATTTGTATAACTCTGATATTTTATGTTAAATTATTCTATTGTAATTTATTTATTTTCTGATTTCTATGTCTGATTTTGATAAACCCATAAGCTAAATAACAATCCGTCGTTTCGAGCGGTTAAAGTTGGTTTAATTACCGACTTGAAGTGGTCAAAAAGGCAGGTTATTACAAATGGTATCAAAGTCGGTTAGAGAACGTGATAAGGGGTTCTCGCTTGGTTGTTTGGTGGCGAGCAGGAGACTCTTACCCTTACACGTCTCAATGGGAAGATTGGGTTGGTTGTTGCAATCGAGAGGTTGGCCGTAAAATCGATTATGAGGTATCACTGTATGTCACGGTGGGAGGTTAGCCCACTGCCTGATGGTTGCAAAGCCTAGGGTCGTTACATTTGGTATCAGAGCTTTGGTTTAGTGAAAATCTTGGCTCTATTTGGGATTAACTCATTAGAGATAGGTTAGTAATACCCTAGAAAGAGTTTGAGCATATATAAGAGAGTGTACTTGTAATTTTGATATAAAATGATTTTGTATTGTGTTGATTCATTCTGTTGAGTATTTATGAATTCTGGTCGTTACTTGGGACGCCAAGGAATCGACAGGGATTTCTAAACACTCGAACATGGCTTATTGACATAATATTGTTTTGACTTATATTTTAGTTATATGAAGAATTTTTTGAAAATATATGAATTTTGATTTTTGTTCTCATCATTTATTACTCGATTAATCAATAATTAAAAACTATTGGATATTGAATGGTTTAAGAAATAAATATTTAAAATAAATTGATAATTAAATATTGAACATTTATTGGTAATGAAATAAGAAATTAAGTATGAATTTGAGAATTTAATTTTGGGTGGTTTTGTAATATCCTTTTGCAAATGGTTTTAAATAATATATTTATATTTTAGAGGTTATTTCATATAGAAATTGTTTTCAAATGAGTTTTGAAATAAGTGTATACTTCCCCTTTGCCTTTGGAAAATGATTTCGGTGATGAGTGCATGCATTATCGACATTATTTTCCAGAAACGAAATGGGGGAGACCACTTAGCATTTTATACTTTGTTAGGAAATTTGGATTTCATTTAAATCTTTTAAATTATGGTTTGTTATAAAAGATAAAATATATATATTATTTTAAAGTTGATTTAGAAATGAACCCGAAGTTGAATTTTTAAGTTCTTGAATAGTTAATGATGTTCAATTTGTTGAAATGAACTAAAAATTGAAATTATATAAATTTCTAAATTGTATATTAAGAAAATAATTCCAAGAGAGTGATAATTAAAATAAAACTCTTTGTTGGTTGAAACAATGAGTTCAAAATAAACCGAAACTATTGAACTTGTATAAAAATCGAACATTTCCATAGCATATATATATATATATATATATATATATATATATATCTTACCAATTAATCAAAATTTAACATGTTATTGGAATAAAATTAGATAATATACAAGTACTGGTATGAATAATGAATGTTGAAAAATTGATGGTCTATATATACGAATGAAACTTAAGTTATGAAATAAACTGTGTATACTTAGTTATGTTTGAAATTAAATTCGATATCTAATGCAAATAAACCATGTTAATGAAATGAGCTAACGAAGTGAATTATTTGGTTATGAATTAAATTATATTGCTATTGATGATTAGATATTCGACGCTTAGGATAATCGATATTTTCAAGTCAAAAATAAATGTTAACTTGTTTTATGAAACTAAAATTGAATTGGTTTATAAATTATAAATTTAAATGAAGATTGAACGAATTACTTAAATTTAATGAAAACGAGCTTGTTTGCGAAGCTACAGTTCATAATTTTCTGAATTGAAGTTTAAATGAATGTATAAGATCCAAAATAAATCGGAATTGTTTGAAACACGAATCTTTTGGATCTATTGGAATATAATTTTTTGATGAAAGAGAAAATTTTATATTTCTTCTTGTAGATTTTAAGATATGTAAAATTCACATTTTAAAGAAAAAGCGGTTTGGTAATTCATGATTCGGAATTAAATTTTTAATGAAATTAGTTATGTAAATAACAAACAAGACAAGATGAATAAGAAATTATATGGCAAAACGTATATAAATTGACAATTACTGCGCCTTTTCGAAAACGAAAAGTTTTAAGTGGGGGAAAGTGTAACATCCCGATATTTTACGATAAATTAAAATATTAAATTTAATGTGTTTTGAACAAAAATTGCTTTAAATACTGAAATTAATGAATTAGCTAATTTCATAAAAGTTGGAAATTTTAAATTAATTAATATGGTAATAAAATACATTCGTCGTCTGTATAATGAAGGTCACCTGGTAATAAGTGTCATTATTTATTTGGATTTAAAATATAAATTATAAATTGATTTGTGTTGTAATTATTGAGGGTTATTTGGATATAATTAAGTCAACAAATTTGGAATTAAACATTAAATATTGAAATTGTATTAATGCATCATGGAAACTTAAATAAATTGTTTAAGTGATTAATTTTAACTTATTTTGATAATTATAGCATGTATTGATTGTATATAATCTTGTGATCTTGTTTATATTGGTTAACATGGAAGGTTGGAATTCAATATTAATACATTTGTGAAAATTTATTGGTGTAATTAATAAATGAAATTAAATTGTTGAATTTGTAAATAATGATATTCGACTTACTTGAACAATAATAACTTTATTGATTATAACTGGAATTAAAATTTGGTTTGTTTTGGTAAGTACTAAAATTAATATTTAAGTATTCAATGAAATTGACTTAATTAATTTATAATTGGAATTAAAAATTGAATTTTGATAATTTATCAAAATTGGAAATTAACAGGAATCAATGTAATGGGATAATTGTTTATTTCTCCTATTGGATCCTCTGTACATATGCCAATAAAATTCAGTTACACCTCATTATCAAATTTTCATTGTACGTATATTTTACATCTGTTCATTCATTTCTTTAATTGCAGAAATAAAATTCTAAACCCTGGATCAAAATAAAAAATCCAAACTTTAAATTCAAATCTCCTTAAAACATAGCAAATTATATATTATTTCAAAGAGCTCGATGATACGTAGCTGCTGGTGTGATTTATTTCAACATACAGTGCTCGGATTGGCCTGAATCGATGGTTAAAGGCGCTGATTTTCGAAACCCTAATGCCAAAATTGGGGTTTTTTGATTTGTGAGTTAATCGAAGAATTGACGATATGGGTATTGTAGAGAATGTTCATACGAGAGCAATGGTGGTGTTCATTTGATTTATAGTCATGTATATCGCCGAAAATTGGCGTTTTAGGGTTCGAAAAATGTTGGGTTCATGGACTTGGCAGCGAAAAGGGGTTCGAACGGAGGTGGCGACTCCAACACTGGTGGACGTGGCTTGAGGTATGGGTCTCGGTGGTGGTCGTCGGTGAGGCAATTATGGCCTGTAGAGATGGCGGTTGGTGGTCAAACGTGGGGTTTCGAATGTGTTTTTTAGATGTTCGGTTACTGTAGCATAGAGGGCGAGAAGAGAAGGACCTGACATGGTGCGACGTGAGTGGGCGGGTAATTGTTTATTTAAATATGTACATATATATATAAACTTCTAACGTCTATAAATTTCTGCTACGAGGTTGGTTTTGGACGAAATAAATTGCGTTGGAATCGTATCAACAAGCTCTTCGTGATGCAGCTAATTTGGGCTGATTCTGAGACTGCTGATTTTTGGGCTAAAAATTGGATTTCAATCTTGTTCAGAACTAAAGGTGAGTGATTAAACCCACTCACATCTAACTAAAATATTCTAATATTAGTTAAATTAATATCATGTCATGATATGATTGTATTGTTCGTTGTTTGTTAGTTATAATTGCATATTTATGTTGATTGACACCGACAATTTAATTTATTTTGACTGTTAGCAAAAAAAATTCAGTTAAGTTAAAATTTGATATAGTTGCTAGTTTAAAACCACCCGACATTTGAACTCGTAAATTGGTGAACTGTTTGAATGTATATTGATGTGATGTATCGATTGATTTTGATATGTTTACATATTAATGTCTATTTATGTGAATTTACCTATTATTTCTCCTTGATTGCATATGACCAGTGTTTGTATTGATTAATCCCTACCATCACCCTAGATGTTACGGGAATCAAATAAACCGGGATTGATCATTAAAATGAATTAAGAACGTCGGTTGAAATGATAAATACCTATGACCCTAATTTGGATTGAAATGATATATATCCTTTCCAAAATACTAAAATTAAATTTTAAGTATTACTTGGCCATAGGATAGAAAATTATATGCAAACACCGGTTGGTTAAAAAAATTTGTTCTTAACATTGAATTTTGATATTTTGTTTTAAAGACAACAAATGACATTACTAATCGATTTTCTTTAAATTTGGACTTTTAGCTTTGAAATTAAAATTTTCAATTTTAATAGAATTTGTAAATGTGGATAACTGAAGTTAAACTGAATTGAATATGAACTGAATTGTTTACCCATCTTTGATATTGCTTTAAACTAACATGATTTTTGGTAATAACTGAACTGTGAACTCGAGATTTTATAAACAAATAATTCAAAGTGAGAATTATAATTGAGATTTAGTTATTAAATCGGATTGTTTGAAATAGAAATGTTGAACCGTATTAAATATGAATGGGAAGTCAAATTCTTTTAAATTAAGATATCGAAATTTAGTCGAATTGATTTTATACTGAAATATGATTTCCTGTTGGGTTAAATTTTGAAGATACGATTCTAATTCCATCTATAGTATTTTTAAACCATTTTATAAACTGTTTTAATTTTATAACAATAATTTTCTTTATAAACTATTTACCTTATAAATATTTTATTTTATTATTTATTTTAATTAACTATTTTAATATTTACTATTTATTTTATAAACTACTTTATTATTTTAACTATAGATTTTATTAAATTTGATTATTCTATTTTAAATACAAATTATTTATTTTTTTAAACTATTTAAATTAGGGGTGGGCATAAACCGCACCGCAATGCGGAAACCGCCCAGACCGAACCGCAAAAACGGTGCGGAAAACCACATCGGATTCTCTCTTCAATGCAAACATCCCAAACCGAACCGAACCGAACCGTATAGCTACACCGACAATGTTATGATAAAAAAAATTAACAAATTCCTATATAACTTTTAATTTAACGATGTATATTTTACTTTCAACATATATTGTAGTTATATTAATTAAAGATAACACTATGTGCTTTAATCTCCAGGTGACACAACATTATACAATTGTAAATTGATTGTTGATGGAAGTAATTTTCTTGTTTCATATTTAATACGGGTTCAAACCTGACCGAACCAAAACCGGACCGTATTAGACTAAAACCAAACCGAAACCGAACCGTTTGAACGGTTAGTATAATGGTTTGTATTTTTGGTCAACCGTTTGATGCGGTGCGGAAGCAGTTTGAGCTTCAAACCGCACCAAACCGAACCGCGCCCACCCCTAATTTAAATTATATATATAGATTATTAAAAAAATTTAACTATTATTATATTCAATTTATTTTAAAGTTGGAATTGTTTCAAGATTTTAAATTAGTTTAAATGTAGATTTTATGATGAATAATATTCTCTCTCGAATATTGAAATGATTTTTTTATGAAAATCGATATTTTGATATGAAGTACGAACTCCTTTGAAATGTAAAAGAACTGACAGGTGTGAAAAATGTAAATGATTAGTTGTTAAAGAGACCGGGATCAGATATTGTCATGCTCTCTGCCAATACTGAAAACCATTTTTACAATTGTGTACGCGGTGGAGTTCCAAAATGAAGTAGGTTGATTTGGAGGCGATTACTGGATTTGAAGAAAGAGAATGATAATGGATATCCTTGACCTTCTGGTCACAATTAAAATGACTAAAACAGGGCTATAACGGACCAAGTGGTGTTAGCTACCTCCATCGGCAACATTTCTTCCTTTATAACTATAGTCCCTCGGTTTGATTTGATGCGCATCCGTGATTTGGGAGTATTGTCTGAGGTGGGTGGTAGTCGTGGCTATGGGTTACCACCAGTCCGGGCATGCAATTAGTATATTACTACTCTAGGTATTCCTCGTGTGCTTTGTCATATTATCCTGATCGAGCCCCCTACAATTTTGTTTTTAACCGTACCTATGGAGTGCCCTCTAATGGCCACTACATGTTGTGGACTTTACGATATCTGTATAGACTACGATATTTGTAACGACCCGGAAAATCTGAACCAATTTAAAATTTTTAAATTGGCTATTTTAGTGAATTAAAAATAATTACAATAAATATTTTAATTAATAACGATGAAAATAAGTTTGAATCGACGTTCGAAAATAAATATAATTACCTTGAATTATAAACAAGGCCTGAAATGGCGCGGTAGTTCCAATTTTTCATTTCAAACTTTGATAAACTGTACCGGGTGCAAAACAAAACGGATTTCAGTGAAACCAAAAATATTTAAATCTGTTAGCGAATATCTTTCTAACAAATTTGAAAAATCGAAGTTTCATAGCAGGAAGCAAAAGTTATGGCCAAATGAATTTTCAGAAAGGTCGCTATGGAGTTTATATAGCCCGTGAAAATAGCCATTTTGCAAACCACCTCAGAATTCGACGAAACAATTTTTGTTGGATCCGGAATGTCAAATTATTGCTAGGTTTCAAATTTCATAATTTTTGAAGCTAGTATGTGAGCGTGGCAAAGGAAAATGTGTTTGGTCGATTTCTATTAAATTGGATCGACCAGAAAAGGGCCATTTTTCAAACGGTCTCAGAATTCGATGAAACTAGTTTTGTTGGGACCGTATCGTCAAAACATAGCTAAATTTATTTTTCTGGAATTTTTCGAATTAGTTTGTGGCCCTAGCAAATTGAAATGTACGTTCAAATCAAATATTAAATGTTTTATATTTTAATTTGAAGGAAAACTGACCGAAACAGTCGAATGGGCCTGCGAAACATGTCCCATTGTGTTCGGAATGGGGGTATTTAGCGAGGGGCGACAGACGTTGGGTTTGGATTGGGGATCGTGTGTGAAAGAGGGTATTTTAGAAATTTAAAAATATATAAATTAATAAAAAATCTAATTGGCCATTCACTTTTCTCTCTCCCCGAAAACCCTCCAGATCGACGACAATTAGCCCTCCCATCTTTCCCATTCATTTTCTGATCAATCCACTCATGAAGTCGGGAGGTTCATCGCGCCGCCGCTACCGCTTAGTCTGCTCGAGTTGGCCGCCTCCCCCATCGATCCACGCGCCTCTCCAAGCCCTTCCACGTGGCAATGGCCGATCGTCGTATCGAGCAACGGATTTCATGAAAAATCAAAACCTAGTTTTGAACAGATTTTGAAAGGTACGGCTGATTTAATTTTAAACTATATTATAGCCCTTTAAAGCGCTACGGTTTTTGATTTCACTGTAAAAATCATATCTTTTTCGTTTCTTGACGAAATTCAGTGAAACAAGATACATGGACTCGTGTGGACGTCTTCTACATTCTAGAAGAGACCACATGTTTTTCTGAGCCTTCTGCTATTTTTGGTGGAGTGGAACCCAATATGAGATTCCTAAATTATAAAGATATGGAAAACGACGATGTATAAATTATATAGTCGATGTATGACTTATATAAGCGTTGTACACCTCATGTATAAGCGTTGAATAGGTTGTACGTTCGATGTATAAGTTATATATGCATTGTAAAAATTATATATATGTGTCGAATAGAAGTGAAATGCTTATATAATATATATATATATATATATATATATATATATACACACCCCTCGTCCACAAACCATGGACGATATTTATTTGTTGTGATTGGTGTGAAAATTGGTTGATAGCAAATGGTTGATTTGAATTGTTCGTGGTTTGAAATTGATTGATTGTGGTTGAAAAATACCCGTTTGTGGTTGAGAATTATTTGGTTGAAACCACACAGGATTAGTTTGTGGAAAAGAAAGAAAAAAAATATACATGTCGCCTGCATGCGAACTAGATGCATGAAATCCCCATTGTCAAAAACTGCGAGGCTTTAAGGTAGAGCGAGGAGCCGTACTAGGGACGACCCCGGTTTTAACTACCCTGCCGTTATGCTGCAGAAATTTTGAATGATATTCATGTGTTAGAATTATTTTCATGTGTTAAAACTATATTCGTGTGTTGAATAGAAATTCATGTGTCGAACGACATTTGTGTTTTGAAATAAATTGTTTTATAATAAAAATCATATTTTTATCATCTATATCAACTATATAAAATAGTCGTTTTTTGAAATAAATTGTTTTGCAATAAAAATCACATTTTTATTGTATATATATAAACTATAGAAAACATTCATGTGTTGAATAGAAATTCATTCGTTGAACAGAAATTTATCTGTTGAATGGTATTCGTGTTTTAAATAAACTGTTTTAAATATAAAAAAATCACATTTTTATTGTATATATATAAACTATAAAAAACATTCATGTGTTGAATAGAAATTCATTCATTGAATAGAAATTCATGTGTTGAGTGGTATTCATGTTTTAAATAAACTGTTTTAAATATAAAAATCACCTTTTTATTTATATATATAAACTATAGAAAACATTCATATGTTGAATAGAAATTCATTCATTGAATAGAAATTCATGTGCTGAATGGTATTCGTGTTTTGAAATAAATTGCTTTATAATAAAAATAATATTTTTATCATCTATATGAACTATATAAAATAGACGTGTTTTGAAAGAAATTGTTTTATTATAAAAATCATATTTTTAAAATCTATATGAACTATATAAAATAGTCGTGTTTTGAAATAAATAGTTTTACAATGAAAATCACATTTTAATTATATACATGAATTGTTAAAAATAGTGAAGTGTTGAACTAGAAGTCAGTTGGATAAAAATATCATTTTTATCAAAGGTATGAAAAGAATATGGTTTTGAAATCGAAGAATCGACTAGATATATATATATATATATATATATATATATAGTTAAAATAAATTGAATAACGAAGCTGTGGTTCGTGTTTTGAAAACGTGATTTCAAACGATTAGTGTGGGAGATCTGACCATCGGATTTTCCTGAAACCGAAACCGTTGGGTTCGCTTTGGAAATATCTTTCCAACGACACCAACTTTTTAAAGATCCAACGGTTGGATTGTCTGGAATGTTTAATTCAAATCTTAAGAAAAACTGCACCAGAATCGATTATATATACATATATATATATATATTAAATTGAATAACAACGCTGCAGTTCGTATTTTGAAATCGAAACTTCAAACGATGGTGCTGGGAGATCTGACCGTCGGATTTTCCCAAAACTGGAACCGTTGGATTCATTTTGAAAAGATCTTTCTAATGAATAAATTTTGTGATGATCCAACAGTTAGATTTTCAGATATGTGTAAATCAAATCTGAAAAAGAACAACGCCACGGCCACGTTATGGCCCGAAGCGTCGTTTAAATAAATGGGCTATTTTTAAATAAATAAAAATAGCGATAAATCATTATAAAATATTATAAACGATATGGAATATGAAATTTAGAAACTAACTGAAGGTTGGCTAAGTCGAATGGTTTCCTGGGTTTTGATCTGATGTTGGTTTCGGCCTTCGGGGTTAATATTTGAGAAATCGTTCTCTTGCTGATTTACGGTTAGTGACCGATGAATTGAAATGAAGCGTGTGTTGTGTTTGTGTAGCACTTGTTTATTATATACGTGAGTTGCTCAGAAAGACTGGGTTTATCCCATTTTGGATAACTGAATCGACGATAAGAAATTGACGATAAGAAATCGAAGATGAAGTTGGTCGAAGACCGGAGATCTTCACCTCGGCTGGATGGTAATTGATGTCCTGATTGGGAGGCATCCCGAAATATGGATAATGAGTGGTGATCGTCCAGACGCACGTGGAGATCGATGGGTAAGCGAGGTATATAGTGCCTCAGGTTTCGTTCAGACCTAGAACGGACTTGCAAATGGACCGGGTGTCTGACGTTGGAATTCATTCTGCGTGATTGATAGCCATCAGTTGCATGGTGTGAATTGCCTGTGTGTCATGCTAAGATGCAGTGGTCAGGGCTTCTGTTGAAAAGAAAAGTCTTGTGGTTGATGATCAAAGCACCGCCTGTGTGGCGTAGCTTTGTGTATAACGTTAATTCGCGAGCCTCACACCCTGGTATGAACCAGAAACGGGAGAGGACCTCAGGGAGGACATGTGTTTCCTTCTATCTAGAGGTGGTGTCAGTGCTTAAACTGGATGACATTTATACTATTTACACCTATGTGGTTGTTGCTGTTGCGAGGCGCCTCAGTTATATCGGTCGATCCGGGACCGATGGAGTCATTCGTTGGCTCATTTATGCCCCAAAGGGCAGGGAAACGTAGTGCTCAGGAATTTTAATCCACATCGGTGGACCGGCCCTGTCGCTCCAAGGGTCACTCGAGCTCTGATCCTGAGACATGGGCTAGATTGTCTTGAAGTTGGTAAGGACTATCTTTTGCCTTGGTTCATGGCGGAAATCCCATTTCCAAATACGTGACTGTGCGGTTTTGATTGTAAACTTATATTTGGCGACATAGTGGCATGGGACGCTCATGTCGTCTATGATTGATATTTATGATTGTGTATAAAATTAGAAACTAACTGCAAACGAGTTAAGATGGGTGGTTTCCTGGGTTTTGATCTGATGTTGGTTTCGGCCTTCGAGGTTAGTACTTAGGGGATCGTTCTCTTACTATTTTACAGTTGGAGTCTGATTAAGAATTAAACGACAAAGCTTACATTTTAAATGATTTATTTTGCTCGTATCAAGCATATTTTGGTCGATATAAGGTAAAAACTCTATCCTCCGGTTTGCGTTGCATTGTGTGATGGGAACCGGGTCTTATAATGGCTTCATTTTTATAAAAAGCATTGCGAAGTTTAAAAGAATTATTTGTTTAAAGCACTGGCAATCCGACGGAGTAAACCCGTTCCACGAAAGTGGCGTGGTCCTGTGATTAGCCATATTATAAATGTGTTAAGTAGATTTCTCATACCAGTCCCATGACTGACTCGTAGTTTGTTTCACTTGCAAACTCGGGTGCCCCTCTTTCTACACGGGCAGCCTTGTATTCAGGTTTTAGCAGGCTCTTTCTGGATAGCTGGAGCTGAAGATGGATTCTATCATTTATCTTTTTTTTATGTTGTTCAGCTCCTATTGTACATATTGTGTTTGTTTTCCGCTGTTGACATTTATGTATAGCTGAACTGTATTTGTAGTAAGTATGATCCTGTATACTATGTAACTCTGATGATTATTGTTTATCCAGTGTATTATTTGTTCCTTATCTGGTGTATTTATTTATTCCTGCTTTGTTGTTATCTGTTTATGTGTTATATTCCAAAGATTACCCTTGACACCGTAGTACGGGGTTTTGGGGTCGTCTCAGCATGGTATCAGAGCTTTGGTTAAGCTTAGTGCTGGAATATAACATATTAATGAACTCGTCACAAATAGAATCAGTAGTGTTCTAGGACGAGTAACTCATTACAGATAGGATCAGTAATATCCTAGTATGAGTAAAGCAGAATGAAATACACCCCGGTAGACACACTTACATTCAAGTATTTGTCTCTATATTTTGAAATATCTTTTCTGTTGACCTGACACTTTGTCTGCTAATTGCAGATGCACTAGAAAATGAGTGACAGGAACAGAAGAAATAATCTTATGACTCGTCAAGCTAATGAGCCAGTTGTGCTTCCGCAGCCAGAATCAGATATAGAAGTTCTATTCAAGAGATTTCGAAATCTAGGTGGATCACCATTCTTAAGTAAAGAGTCCATTATGGAACACAAGCTTGGATTTGTTCTGCTGAGAAAATCTTTGAAGGTTTAAAGCTGAGAGATGATTAGAAAAGATTGCTGGCATCTTGGGCACTCAAAGAAGAAGCTTTGTGTAACGACCCAGGGGTTTTCGGCCCTGAAAATCGACAAAAATACCTTTACCGTAACTCATGTCGACCTTCCAAACACCGAAAACACTGGAACGTTTTTAGAAAGAATTTAGAGGGTGAGATAAGAAAGAAAGAAATAATAGAATAGAAGAGGAAGAAGAAACAACACACCATATAATCTCACATCGCAGTGGAACTAAATATAATACAGAAATAAATCTTTATTGAGAGATTAAAAAATACTTACAATATCAGAGTACATCACACGCTAGGACAGTTATCATAACCTGTTCCCATATACAACACACAGCGGAATAGTAGCTATAAAATCACATGTTTGGACTCTTCCAGCTCGTCTCTTCACATCATTCGATAATCTGAACCTGTACACTCCGGGCTAACCCGAGCATTTACAAAACACTGGGTCAGTCTAGTGAACCAGAGTGAGATAAAACTCGCACAATATTAAGGGAATCATCCAACCTGATTTTAAAGTTCAAAATCCTTTCGGAAAAAAGGATAATCATAAGACCAAATCCACACATAAACATGGACGGTTTTTACCTTACGATAACCCAAACATTTTTGAAATCAATATCCTTCCTGATATTATAATAATGTCTAAATACAAGTAAATAAAAATCTAGTGGAACGCTTGCATCTCACGCTCCACATATATATTATACAAACAAAACCGCGGGCGCTTATTGGAGATTGGACTCTAACCTTTACAAGGTATGGGACCACCTGCAGCTCGTGTACCTCAAGACGCGAATACACTGGGTTCAACAAGAACGTCTTGCAACCCGGCCCTCACATGACCAACCACTCATTTCACTTGAGTATATCGAATGTATATCACCAACGGTTGGGCTCAAACCACCGTTTCCCGAAAGGGGATAACATCGAAATATAGATTAAAGAAGCAAAGGAATTTTTCTAGATAAGTGATTATATACCCTAATGGTAGCGACCCACATAGCCATGCTGCCTGCCCGATTTTTGTCATTTCCTGGTTGATGAGGCTTGAGGTTTTAGATTAACTTTTAAACACCTGGTCATCATTCACTTTGAATGCCACATCGTCAGATCCGTCAGATATCACTAATTGATGTCCACAAAAATACTCTAGCAATAAGCTAAGAGAACGGCAATTCTCCGCGAACAACTATAGCACATTTGAAGAAATCAATGTACGTGACTCTTTGGAAATACTCTGTCAGACATCCGTCTATAAAAGTCACCCAGGAACAGGATGAATCGAAGGTACTTTCCTACCGCATCCAATATAGGAATCACCACATGGATCAGTAGCGAGAAGTCCTTGCAATCCGTAGATTCCAATCACGACAGAATCACAGCTTATCTCTGCTTGCCAGGCAGAGAATTTTAGTGGTTCTTCCATTTATGAAAATCCACGGTCTTCATTGCTCCATCTCGATCATCTTCTGATATCTTCACTTATTTACTGGTCGGAATGGTTTTCGAATATAGATTCGATCCCGGTCTTTCCGTACCAACAATCGTATTGGAAAGATTTGATAGTCGGTGATTTAACTATCAAAATATACAGCGATTCAATCATGACAACCCAATGAGTTCACTGTTTCAGTATTCAGCATCACTTGGCCTTTTAATTAAAACAAACTGATTCATTTCTGTTTAATTAAAACTTCTAACTCTTTAATATTCTAAAATACGATATTTGAATTCTTATATGCTAATGCCCTTCAAATTCATTTTATAGTAAAATAACTTATAACCATATTCAATTTCCACTTAATCCTCGTTTCAAAACATTTGTTACATCATTCTCATTATTTACATTTGGGAAATCAACTTAATACTCGTAAACAGCGTTACAAAATATCTTTTATTTCATTCTTGAAACGATAACCCAAGCTTATTTTTGTAGAATAAACCCAACTTTACATTTCCTCTCTGGCTCGAAAATATCATTACAATTTCCCACAATTTCTGTTAATCAGAATTATACTTTATCTTAATTGTTAACTACTGTAAAGGCAGTTAATTCCTTTATTTACTCAAATAAATAGTGAATTTCCTTTTTAAAGCTTCATTAAAATTAAAACTATATTCGTTAACAATTCTATTTAATTATTTCTAAACAATTAAAACCATATTCATTTTCGCTTTAAATTAATTATCAATACAATTAATTTAGATAATTCCATACCCTTTATTACAAAACTGATTAAGATCAGAGATTTCCATATAAAACCAATTTATAATTAATTATAAATTAAAATCATAAATAATAAATATTTATTTCTTTTAACAAACTTTTTTATCAAAATAAAATATTTCAAATCCATATCCATTTATAAAATAGATTTCATACTTCAGTTCTGACGGTGAATCAATATAAACAAAACAATTTATCCTCAGGCCACTTACTGCCGATTACCCAACCAATATCGCCCATGGGTTAAAACCAAACACAGATTGAATTTCCAATCAATGACCAATTATCAAACTAATCACCCAAACATGACAGCTCATATGAAAAGAAATAATATATTTGAGGGATCCGGTTGGGTCCCTCCAACCTGTTCTTCCCTGTATGCAAATGGCTATCTCATATCAGATCGTTCAGTTCATTTAATAAATAACGATCATTAACATCAACCAATTCACAAGAAGTTCAAACAATTCAACCAATTTAAGCACGTTTGTTTTATAAACGTGACCAACAAGGTAAATTACCTTTATTGGAACAAATCATTAGAATAACGATTTGGTATTTCGCTGAAATTAAACGACAGTTTAATCTCATCAGTTAAATCAACCAATAATTATATAACTAGCAAACATTCAACCATCAGAAATCAGGGCACACAAAATAAAAACCCAATTTATATAAAATATAAATGGGAAGAACTGAGTGAGTTTAACTCACCTTGGCTTCCGTTGTTGTTAAACAATCCAGATTTTCAGTTAACGCGAAATTCTAGTAGCATCCATTTCTGTCCAGATCAGTCCCATACAACTACGTCCGTCGATACGGTCCTAATGTCCTTTGGTTTTGGTCCGATACCATTTCTGTATGACAAGGATATAAATTCAATACGGTATTCATTTTATCCAAACTAATATTATTTATAATTTAATAACAGTTTATTAACTAGCGTACGATTCCTTTTTGTCCCTACTTGAAATACACACCCGAAAATCAGTTTCCAAACCCCTGCGGTAGTAACTACGACTCATGGCTTAACCATCACGGATTTATCCGCTTTCGAATGACATTGAAACAAGAGAAGGCATTCTAAAATTCATCTAGGCATGTTATTTCCGTGTATCTTGTACTTTAGGCACGTGTAAACCATTTTGGGTGCATTTGAATACATCATACCATGTTATAATCACATTGTCCATAATATATACACCCTAGTTTTAACGTTTAGACATGGTTTAAATGCATTTAAGCATTTCCAATTAAATACTTAGTCACGTTCATTCAAGCAGGCTTATTCGAATTGGTAAGCCAAACTAATACAGGCCACGTTTGTTAATGATTAATGCATATCCCGCCTAACCACTATTACGTTAAGTACCTTGTTAGTTTCGGGTAATCATGATCAGGGACGTCCAAACCGGACTAGCAAAAAAAAATGTTGTTCACCTTTCCTTGCGGCCTTTTCTCCTCCAACTCCATCACACCGACACTGAAACCATGCTGCGCCACCCATCAATTTCTGTCTGCTCCCGAACTTCCCTCAACCATCATCCAGTACACCTTGTACCTCACGGTCCTGACCAGCCACCACACGTCCACCCGTTAGCACATTTGTGCCCCTCTTATACTTGATCCACTTCCCTCTTGTTTTCAAATATGCCACATTGTATACACGAATTTCCATCTTCTCTGTACATTTTCTACCTGGAAGCCATCCTCATCTCCTCACCCACTACCTCATATCTCCTCTACCGCACAGTCCAGCTACCCGACATCCTCACTAACTTCCACCATTACTCCATCGTTGTGCCACTGTCCCCGACTTCCTTCTTGGTGCTAGAAATAAGAGTTAGCGCGTTATTTGTATTTAAACGGTGAAGGAAGTTTTGATGCAGCAGAATGGGGACGGAAGGGTTAAGTATTTATAGGCGAGCAAAATCTGGGATAAGAACGACGTCCCATCTTCACGTAGGGGTAGATTAGAGTAGCTGTGGTTGCTTTTTTTTTTTGGCTTGATGCAGACAACTGGAGGCAGAAGATTGCAGGTAAGCTGTTGCAACACAGAATAGCTGGGCTACCTGGTTGAACTTGCTTAGAAACGAAGGAGTAGGGGTGTGTACATCTATCGGTGGTACATCTTGGGTTGAGGCGTGCAGATGAAAAGACAGCGTTGTGTTTTCAACTCAAAAGATTTGCTGTATTTGTTTAGGGTTGGCCGGTGAAAAGAACGGGACAACATGACATATCGGGGAAAGCAAGAAATGACGGTGGCTGCAGCATGAGCTGGAAAAATATTGGTTTGTTCAGCGCATATATAGGCATGTTAGTCCCATAAGAGAAAGGATAGGGTAGTCAGTTCGCATGTGCTTCATTTTTTATGGTTTAGGGTACGGCTTGGTTTGGTATTTAAGGTAACGCAATAGACTATAATAATATCATATGAAACTTATGCGTAAAGTAACACGCAAATTCTACTTTATACGATTTCTATTTACTGATAAAAAGGCTAATCTTAGTGTATATAGGTATTCTGGATCCAATGGGACAAGTTTCGTCAAATTCCGACTTCGTTTGGGAAAATTTCCTTTATAAAACCAGAAATAAACATGCGTTTAATTTTTCCACGATCACCAGATAAATCAAATCAACTTGAAACCTTGCAATCCTATAATAATTTTTCAATACGAACCCAACGGCACTTGTTTCGTCGCATTCTGAAAATGTTTTCCCCGGTAGGCTACTTTTACGCGCACCGCAATGCCATTTCGGACACCAAACTACACGGTCTCCAAAAATAACAAACTATATCCTTATCCTGACTCTAATCGACGATAGGAACTCAATTGAATTGGTTTCGCGGCCTAATTCGATCGTCTATTCATGTTTTGCCCAAATATTCCTTTATTAATTTAATTACGCGCTATAGAAATTAACTGGGCATTTACGGCTACCGTGGCCACATACAACATCGGTTTGCCATGCCATTTAACACCATGCAATAATTTAACTTTACGGTCCCAATGAAACTGATTTCATCGAAATTGAAGACTGTTTGAAAAATGGCTATTTTAAAGGCCTATAATTTAATAACGATTTTCCACAGCGATTATTTAAAAATTTGATTTGGCCATAATTAACAAATTATAACATGAAATCTGGATTTCTCTCTTTCATATGAAAATTATCATCAATACGGTTCCAACTTCTCGTTTCACAGAAATCCGACTTATATCGAATCCTGTATATTCAGTTGAAGTTCAAAATTCAGTATTATGAACTGCCGCGCCATTTTGAGCTCGTTTTATAATTATATAAATTATAACGTTTAAACATCGTTTTAAATAAATGAATTCAATATTAAAATCTATTAATATTCTAAATATGATATTTAAAATAATAAATTAAATCAAATATTTGCCTACCAAAAACACGGGTCGTTACATTTTTTCCCCCTTAAAAATAATTTCATCCTCGAAATTGCTAAGGTAGGAAAGAACGTTACAAACCCATTAATTTCTAAATCCAATTTATTTTAAATCGAAAAATCAATTCAATATCGTAAATAAATAATTTCAAAAATATCGAGAAAAAAAATCTAACATCCTAAATTCCCGGAATAATTCGGCAGAGTCTTTCCTGCACGGAGTGACATATGTGATATCGCAAGAACAAATAATATATATACATCGACCAATGGTCAGAAAACAAAAATCAAAATTTCATATTTTCGCATAAGCATACCTTTAAGAGTGCTATTGGCATATTTGCTCAGCGTATATGTGATTTACCCAACCAATATTAATCTGCCTAGCCCTTTGGCACCTGTACTTAACTCAATTCACATATCAGTAACAGATATGGAATTCTGAGATAATATTTCACTAATCAACAGGTATAACTACACCAATTGCAAAATCAAACGCATAGCATCAATTCATTTTCAAATACTGGTTCAAATCATAAATTCCAATTCATATTCACTTTGATTCCAGATAAATTATACTAGAAGTTATTCTTTAATTTATATTTCATTCAGTTCCAGTTAACTGTTGATTATTTTTATTCAAACAACTATCATCCAATAACAAACAATCACAAACAACAACAATTACACGACAGTCAATCAAATTAATTGAATTTACATCAATATTAAAATTTCATTTTGGTTTCTCATATTTGAACATCAATCGATTTATGTCCGATTGATTTTCTTTTGATTATTATCTATTCAAAATTCCAATTTCCATATATGTTTTATTTAATTTCGATATCATTCTTAGTTTAATTACACTCAACAAAGTTAAGTTTCAATTCAAATTTCAACCCGATTTGAATCACATTCAAATCGATCAAATACACTACTATCTCAATAATTTGATAAAATTATTTCCTTTATAAACAAAAATATAATTTGGGTAAAATTATTTCATTCACGCTCTTCTCAAAACAATACTGTATCCATGGTCAATTCTACGCTTCTCAACACTTGAACGAATCAACAACACAGTACAAAACATTTGTATATAAAATTGACAAATACGCTCTCATACATATACACACCCAATCTCAATCTAGGGAATTACTAACCCAATCTCTATCGAGTTACACCACAGAGCCAAGGTTGTTACTAAACCAATAGCTCTGATACCACTGTAACGACCCAGGGGTTTTCGGCCCTGAAAATCGACATAAATACCGTTACCGTAGCTCATGCCGACCTTCCAAACGCCAAAAACACTGGAACGTTTTTAGAAGTAATTTAGAGGGTGAGATAAGAAAGAAAGAAATATTAGAATAGAAGAGGAAGAAGAAACAACACACCACAGAGTCTCACATCGCAGCGGAACAAAATATAATACAGAAATAAATCTTAATTGAGAACTTTAAAAATACTTACAATATCAGAGTACATCACACACTGGGACAGTTATCATAACCTATTCCCATATACAACACATAGCAGAATAGTAGCTATAAAATCACACGTCTGGACTCTTCCAGCTCATCTCTTCACATCATTCGATAATCTGAACCTGTACACTCCGGGCTAACCCGAGCATTTACAAAACATTGGGCCAGTCTGGTGAACCAGAGTGAGATAAAACTTGCACAATATTAAGGGAATCATCCAACCTGATTTTAAAGTTCAAAATCCTTTATAAAAAAAAGGATAATCGTAAGACCAAATCCACATATAAACACAGATGGTTTTTACGTTACGATAACCCAAATATTTTTGAAATCAATATCCTTCCTGATATTATAATAATGTCTAAATACAAGTAAATAAAAATCTAGTGGAACGCTTGCATCTCACGCTCCGCATATATATTATACAAACAAAACCGCGGGCGCTTATTGGAGATTGGACTACGATCTTGACAAGGTATGGGACCACCTGCCGCTTGTGTATCTCTAGAGGCGAATACACTGGGTTCAACAAGAACGTCTTGCAACCCGGCCCTCACATGACCGACCACTCATTTCACTTGAGTATATCGAATGTATATCACCAACGGTTGGGCTCAAACCACCGTTTCCTGAATGGAGACAGCATCGAAATATATATTAAAGAAGTAAAGGAATTTCTCTAGATAGGTGATTATATACCCTAATGGGAGAGACCCACATAGCCATGCTGCCTGCCCGATTTTTGTCATTTCCTGGTTGATGAGGCTTGAGGTTTTAGATTAACTTTTAAACACCTGGTCATCATTCACTTTGAATGCCACATCGTCAGATCCGTCAGATATCACTAATAGACGTCCACAAAAATACTCTAGCAGTAAGCTAAGAGAACGACAATTCTCCGCCAACAACTATAGCACGTTTGAAGAAATCAACGTACGTGACTCTTTGGAAATACTCTGTCAGACATCCGTCAATACAAGTCACCCAGGAACAGGATGAACCGAAGGTACTTTCCTACCGCATCCAATATAGGAATCACCCCATGGATCAGTAGCAAGAAGTCCTTGCAATCCGTAGATTCCAACCACGACAGAATCACAGCTTATCTCTGCTTGCCAGGCAGAGAATTTTAGTGGTTCTTCCGTTTATGAAAATCCACGGTCTTCAATGCTCCATCTCGTTCATCTTCTGATATCTTCACTTATTTGTTGGTCGGAATGGTTTTCGAATATAGATTTGATCCCGGTCTTTCCGTACCAACAATCGTATTGGAAAGATTTGATAGTCAGTGATTTAAATATCAAAATATATAGTGATTCAATCATGACAACCCAATGAGTTCACTGGTTCAGTATTCAGCATCACTTGGCCTTTTAATTAAAACAAACTGATTCACTTCTGTTTAATTAAAACTTCTAACTCTTTAATATTTGAAAATACGATATTTGAATTCTTATATGCTAATGCCCTTCAAATTCATTTTATAGTAAAATAACTTATAACCATATTCAATTTCCACTTAATCCTCCTTTCAAAACATTTGTTACATCATTCTCATTATTTACATTTGGGAAATCAACTTAATACTCGCAAACAGCGTTACGAAATATCTTTTATTTCATTCTTGAAACGATAATCCATGCTTATTTTTGTAGAATAAACCCAACTTTACATTTCCTTTCTGACCCGAAAATATCATTACAATTTCCCACGATTTCTGTTAATCAGAATAATACTTTATCTTAATCATTAACTACTGTAAAGGTAGTTAATTCCTTTATTTACTCAAATAAATAGTGAATTTCCTTTTTAAAGCTTCATTAAAACTAAAACTATGTTCATTAACAATTCTATTTAATTGTTTCTAAACAATTAAAACCATATTCATTTTCCCTTTAAATTAATTATCAATACAATTAATTTAGATAATTCCAATCCCTTAATTATAAAACTGATTAAGATCAGAGATTTCCATATAAAACAAATTTATAATTAATTATAAATTTAAATCATAAATAATAAATATTTATTTCTTTTAACAAACTTTTTAATCAAAATAAAATAATTCAAATCCATATCCATTTATAAAATAGATTTTATACTTCAGTTCTAACGGTGAATCAATATAAACAAAACAATTTATCCTTAGGCCACTTACTGCCGATTACCCAACCAATATCGCCCATGGGTTAAAAACAAACACAGGTTGAATTTCCAATCAATGACCAATTATCAAACTAATCACCTAAACAGGATAGCTCATATGAAAATAAATAATATATTTGAGGTATTCGGTTGGGTCCCTCCAACCTGTTCTTCCCTATATACAAATGGTTATCTCAAATCAGATCGTTCAGTTCATTTAATAAATAACAATCATTAACACCAACCAATTCACAAGCAGTTCAAACAATTCAACCAATTTAAACATGTTTATTTTATAAACGTGACCAACAAGGTAAGTTACATTTATTGGAACCAATCGTTAGAATAACGATTTGGTATTTCGCAGAAATTACGACGGTTTAATTTCATCAGTTAAATCAACCAATAATTATATAACTAGCAAATAGTCAACCACCAGAAATCATGGCACACAAAATAAAAACCCAATTTATATAAAATATAAATGGGAAGAACTGAGTGAGTTTAACTCACCTTGGCTTCCGTTGTCGCTAAACGATTCGGATTTTGAGTTAACGAGAAATTCTAGTGGCATCCATTTCTGTCCAGATCAGTCCCATACTACTAGGTCCGTCGATACGGTCCTAATGTCCTTTGGTTTTGGTCCAATACCATTTCTGTATGACAAGGATATAAATTTAATTTCAATACGGTATTCATTTTATCCAAACTAATATTATTTATAATTTAATAATAGTTTATTAGCTAGCGTCTAATTCCTTTTTGTCCCTACTCGAAATACACACCCAAAAATCAGTTTCCAAACCCCTGCGGTAGTAACTACGACTCACGACTTAACCATCACAGATTTATCCGCCTTCGAATGACATTGAAACAAGAGCAGGCATTCTAAAATTCATCTAGGCATGTTATTTCTGTGTATCCTGTACTTTGGGCACGTGTAAACCATTTTTGGTACATTTGAATACAGCATACCACGTTATAATCACATTATCCATAATATATACACCCTAGTTTTAACGTTTAGACATGGTTTAAATGCATTTAAGCATTTCCAATTAAATACTTAGTCACATTCATTCAAGCAGGCTTATTCGAATTGGTTAGCCAAACTAATACATGCCACATTTGTTAATGATTAATGCATATCCCGCCTAACCACTATTACATTAAGTACCCTGTTAGTTTCGGGTAATCATGATCAGGGACATCAAAACCGGACTAGAAAAAAAATGCTGTTCACCTTTCCTTACTGCCTTTTCTCCTCCAACTCCATCACACCGACGCTGGAACCATGTTGCGCCACCCATCAACTTCTGTCTGCTCCGGAACTTCCCTCAACCATCATCCAGTACACCATGTACCTCAGGGTCCTCACCAGCCACCACACGTCCACCCGTTAGCACAGTTGTCCCCCTCTTATACTTGATCCATTTCCCCCTTGTCTTCAAATATGCCACATTTTATACACGCATTTCCATCTGCTCTGTACATCTTTTACCTGCAAGCCATCCCCATCTCCTCACCCACCACCTCATATTTCCTCTACCGCACAGTCCAGCTACCCGACATCCTCACTAACTTCCACCATTACTCCATCGTTGTGCCACTGTCCCCGACTTCCTTCTTGCTGCTAGAAATAAGAGCTAGCGTGTTATTTGTATTTAAATGGGGAAGGAAGATTTGCTACTGCAGAATGGGGACGGCAGGGTTAAGTATTTATAGGCGAGCAAAATCTGGGATAAGAACGACGTCCCATCTTCACGTAGGGGTAGATTAGAGTAATTGTGGTTGCTTTTTTTTGTCTTGATGAAGACAACTGGAGGTAGAAGATTGTAGGTAGGCTGTTGTAACACAGAATAGCTGGGCTACCGGGTTGAACTTGCTTAGAAACGAAGGAGTAGGGGTGTGTACATCTATCGGTGGTACATCTTGGGTTCAGGCGTGCAGATGAAAAGACAGCATTGTGTTTTCAACTCAAAAGATTTGTTGTATTTGTTTAGGGTAGGCCGGTGAAAAGAACGGGACAACATGACATATTAGGGAAAGCAAGAAGTGACGGTGGCTGCAGCATGAGCTGGAAAAATATTGGTTTGTTCAGCGCATATATAGGCATGTTATTCCCATAGGAGAAAAGATAGGGTAGTCAGTTCGCATGTTCCCCATTTTTTTATGGTTTAGGGTATGGCTTGGTTTGGTATTTAAGGTAAGGCAATAGATTATAACAATATCATATGAAACTTATGCATAAAGTAACACGCAAATCCTACTTTATATGATTTCTATTTACTGATAAAAAGGCTAATCTTAGTGTAAATATGTATTCCGGATCCAATGGGACAAGTTTCGTCGAATTCCGACTTCATTTGGGAAAATTTCCTTTATAAAACCAGAAATAAACACGCGTTTAATTTTTCCACGATCACTAGATAAATCAAATCAACTTGAAACCTTGCAACCCTATAATAATTTTTCAATACGAACCCAATGGCACTTGTTTCGTCGCATTCTAAAATTGTTTTCCCCGGTAGGCTACTTTTACGCGCAACGCAATGCCATTTCGGACACCAAATTACACGGTCTCCAAAAATAACAAACTATATACCTATCCTGACTCCAATTGATGATACGAACTCAATGGAATTGGTTTCGTGGCCTAATTCGATCGTCTGTTCAAGTTTTACCCAAGTATTCCTTTATTAATTTAATTACGCACTATAGAAAATAATTGGGCGTTTACGGCTACCGTGGCCACATACAACATCGGTTTGCCATCCCATTTAACACCGTGCAATAATTTAACGTTACGGTCCCAATGAAACTGATTTCATCGAAATCGAAGACCGTTTGAAAAATGGCTATTTTAAAAGCCTATAATTTAATAACGATTTTCCACAGCGATTATTTAAAAATTTGATTTGGCCAAAATTAACAAATTATAACACGAAATATGGATTTCTCTCTTTCATATGAAAATTATCATCAATACGGTTCCAACTTTTCTCGTTTCACAGAAATCCGACTTATATCGAATCATGTATATTCAGTTGAAGTTCGAAATTCAGTATTATGAACTGCCGTGCCATTTCGAGCTCGTTTTATAATTATATAAATTATAACGTTTAAACATCATTTTAAATACACAAATTCAATATTAAAATCTATTAATATTCTAAATATAATATTTGAAATAATAAGTGAAATTAAATATTTGCCTGCCAAAAACACGGGTCGTTACACTTTGTTTTGGTGGGATTCGACTATAAAAGATAATCCAGAAGGTGATATCACATGGGATAAATTTAAAGTGATTTTCCTAGAAAGATTTACTCCTCCCGAAGCAACTGAGCGGCTATGTGATGAATTCTCTTATTTGATACAAGGAGATATGACCATTCCAGAATGTCATAAGAAATTCAATGAAGTTTCTCATGTTGCCCCGCATCTGGTTAAAGATCCGAAGATGAAGAATTTAAGGTTTATTCACGGGCTCCAAAGGAAATACCAGAATAGTGAAATGAGGAATGTGAAGCTTCTTTTTTTTGAAATGATATACATGGCTTACCAGTATGAGGATCTCGACAAGAAAGGTATGTTACGCTACGAAGAGGAAGTCAGTTCTAGTAATAAAGGTGAGTCTGAAACTGATCGTCCGAAGGCCAGTATGATGTCTGAGGTCAGTAAGAAGCCTAAAGTAAATCGGAAAAGGGCCAGATCTGAGAAAGAAC
Source organism: Allium sativum (assembly GCA_030737875.1). Taxonomy (NCBI): domain Eukaryota; kingdom Viridiplantae; phylum Streptophyta; class Magnoliopsida; order Asparagales; family Amaryllidaceae; genus Allium; species Allium sativum. Next base: position 835,878,124 of record CM060918.1, on the reverse strand, counting down.
CAGTAACGACTGCCATATGCAATAACTGCCATAAGCAGGGCATTTGCAGGGGAATTGCAAACCCTCAAAGAAACGAATGAAGAGTGGATCTAAATCCAAGACGAAGTTTCAAGAGAATAGAATATGTGGTGGATGTCATCAGACTGGTCATCTTTTAAAGGCCTGCCCGCTATTCAGAAAACCTGAAGCAGTGCATGTAAATGAAGTGGCAGAAGTGCCTGCATCTTCATCTACTCAGGAAAGGTCTGATGTTTTAGAAGGCACGCTCAATGTCAAAAACATTCCAGTTAAGGTATTGTTTGATACAGGCGCGTCGCGAAGCTCTATTGCAAAGAACGCAGTTAAGAAGCTAGATTTGAATTTGAAGAAGCTCAAAGATCCCATTACTGTACATATTCCGGTTGGGAGTTCCCTTGATCTTAGTTGGATTTGCACAGTGCCTGTCTCCTTTTCCTGTTATAAATTCCCTACCATCGCCAACGTCATGAATTTTACTGAATTCGATCTTATTTTGGGATTGGATTGGTTAACCAAATACGAGGCTGAGGTTAAATGCGTCGAGAGAGTCGTTAAGGCAAAGGCCCAGTCAGGGAACTATATAACCATACCATGTGAAGGCCCGAATTCAAATAGAAAAGACTTTTGGTCAGCTTTGGATGTTTCTCCTTCTCCAGTAGAAAATATCTGGGTAGTCACAGAGAATATTCCGGACCTCATCAAAGATATTCCTAAAGAATTATGCAGATGTGTTCGAAGAAGTTGTCAGCTTACCTCCGTAGAGAAAAATTGATTTCAAGATCTCTTTTATTCCGAACGCAAGGCCAGTAGTGCACGCTATTCGGAGAATGACTCAAAAGGAGAAAGAAGAACTAGACAATCAAACTCGACAGCTTGTATGGAAGGGCCTGATCAGGCCTAGTTTCTCTGATTGGGGAGCAACAATGGTGTTTGTCCCAAAGTCTGACGGTACTCTATGACAATGTGTGGATTATCGTGACTTGAATAAGCAGACAATAAAGAATAAAGATCCATTGTCGCGAATCGATGATTTATTGGATCGTCTGAATGGAGCACAAGTATTTTCAAGGATGGACCTAGCTACAGGTTTCCATCAGCTTCGTATTGCCGAAAAGTGTGTTCCTATGACAACATTCAGAGGTCCAGACTTATTCTATGAGTGGTTAGTAATGCCGTTCGGCTTATGTAACGCTCCAGTTTACTTCGTCGATTTAATGAATCGAGTGTTCAGAGGAGTCTTGAATAAGTTTGTTCTGGTCTTTATTGATGATATTCTAATCTTCTCTAAGTCAAAGGTCGAACATGAAAAACATTTGGAGCAGGTTCTAGAAATTCTGAGAAGGAATGTGTTGAAAGCCAAACTGTCCAAATGTATATTTTGGCAAGATGAAGTGAAGTTTCTTGGCCACGTTGTATCGAAAGAAGGAATTGTTGTGGATCCAAGTAAAATCACAGCTATTCAAAACTGGAAATAGCCTAGTACTCCCACAGAAGTCTGAAGTTTTCTTGGATTGGCTAGTTATTACTAGAAGTTCGTTAAATATGTTTCGAAGATATCTAGTCACTTGACAAAGCTTACAAAGAAGCACTCAAAATTCAAGTGGACTCCAGAATGTAAAGAGGCTTTTGAGGAGCTAAAGTTAAGATTAACAACGGCTCCAGTGTTAACTATAATTGACGGCAATCAAGACTTGAAAGTATGGACAGATGCCTCTAGAGAAGGCCTTGGTGCAGTGTTAATGCAAAGAGGTTAAGTGGTAGCTTATGCTAGCCGTCAGCCGAAGCCACCTGAAAAGAACTACGTTACTCATGATCTTGTGTTGTTGGCTTGTTCGCTTTGAAAATCTAGAGACACTATCTTCTAGGTGAGAAATTCGAGCTGTTTACGGATCACCGGTCGCTAAAGTATCTGTTCACCCAGAAAGACTTGAATCTGAGGCAGCAACATTGGCTAGATTTCCTTGCAGCATACGATTTTGAGATTCTATACACTCCAGGGAAAGCCAATGTCGTGGCCGTTGCGTTAAGTAGAAAGAACGTTATGATTGCCAGTTTTATCATTGCGACTTCTTTGATTGACAAGATATCTGCTCTCCAAAAGGACAACAAATTTATTAAAGGAATGAGCCAGCGGATTCGTGAAGGCAATGCTTTGGATTTCTAGCTCGACGGCGAAGGGATTCTGAGGTTACAAGGACGAATTTGTGTTTCAGAAATTCCTGAACTCAGAAGAGAGATGCTTGATGAATGCCACAAATCTAAGTTCAGTATCCATCCAAGTGTGAGTAAAATGTATAACGACATCAAGCGAACATTCTGGTTGAAATTGTTGAAAAGAGACATCTCTATATATGTTAGAAGGTGCCCTACTTGTCAGCTAGTCAAAAGTGACCAACAGAAACTTGTTGGACTGTTGCAACCGCTGGACGTTCCAGGTTGGAAGTGGGAACATATTTCCATGGACTTCATTGATGGTTTGCCCAGAACCAGGAAAGGAAATGACAGTATTTGGGTGATCGTAGATCGCTTCACGAAGACCGCCCATTTTATACCTGTAAAATCCAACAGAACTGCTCAGAGTCTGGCATAGATTTATTTCAAGGAAATTTTTAGGCTACATGGAGTGCCGATCAGTATATTTAGTGATAGAGATCCAATATTTACTAGCAAATTCTGGGAGGCATTTCAAGTAGAACTGGGACCGAAGCTGAACTTAAGCACCGCTTATCATCCTCAGACAGATGGTCAGACTGAGAGGGTGAATCATATACTAGAAGATTTATTGCGGGCTTGTGTTCTAGATTTCGGTGGATCATGGGAAGACCATTTACATTTGGTGGAGTTCTCATATAACAACAGCTACCAAGCGAGTCTGACAATGTCACCATTCGAAGCATTGTATGCAGACCGTGCCGATCTCCTGCTTGTTGGGTCGAACCGGGCAATAGACTTGTATTGGTCCCTGATATGATCCATGATGCTGCAGACAAATTCGATTTCGTTAAGAAACGATTACTCGCCACTCAAAGCCGACAGAAGAGCTTTGCCGATAAGAGAAGAAGAGATATATCGTTTACTGTTGGCGACTATGTATATTTGAAAGTATCACCGATGAGAGGAGTTATCCGGTTCGGTAAAACAGGGAAATTGGAGCCCAAATTCATTGGTCCGTTTCCTATTCTTGAATGGATCGGAACTCTCGCTTATAGGGTTCAATTGCCTGATTGGTTGCCTGGAGTGCATGATGTATTTCACATATCTCAACTTCGAAAGAACGTTCATGATTCAGACTTGATCGTGGAAGAAGCAGTGCAACATGATATTGAAATTACTCCAGAATTGGCGGTGAGAAGAGAGCCGCTAAAGATTATCGGCGAAGAAACCAAGGAACTGAGGAACAAGAAGGTTCACTTAGTCAAAGTGCAATGGAGCGGAGATCCACGAGATTGTACTTGGGAAACTGAGGAGAGCATTCAGAAAGCCTATCCTAAGTGTAGAGTGGATATCTCTTATTGACTCCGGTGCAAGGTACATTTACCATATTTTGAAATTTCCAGTTGTTCTCCACTTTGTTGTTATTTTCCTTTCATGGATGTGAACTTTTAATTCTATAGTCTGAATGATTTTAAAAGAGTATAGTAATTGATTAGTACATTTTTGAAAAGTTAAAAATAAAATTGATTGTTGCTTGTGTGGTGTGACAGTGGATTTGATAAATTAAATTATTAGAACGATAGTTAATCTAATTAATACGAGAATGAATAGTAAAACTTATTCGATTATATCACGTATTGAACTGATTTAAAAATAGATAGGAATATATACATGTGCATCATATATGTTTAAACAGGTAAATGGATAGCTGTTGAGTAAAGAAATTATTTGCGTACCCGACAAATAGGTAAACCTTAATGAGTTGGATGCGCAATTTTATTATTATATCAACTCCTGTGAATGCCATTGGATGCGGAGTGTTGGTTATTCTGTGTGTAATAATAAACGTCGGCATAGGATAGTAACAATTAATTTTGAAATACACTACATGGCATACTTCTTGAAGATAGGCATACTTCATCATATACCACATAAGCATTTGGAGCTTGTGTGACGAGGTGAAAGATTTACCATACGTGCAAGAGGCTTGTATGGCGATGATTATATATTATAGGTTGAACTGATGACTGACATGGACCATATAAAAATTGTAACGATAAATTGCCAGATTAATAAAAACCCCGCACGGGTCTGGAGTTGACAATAATCACGTCTCTCTAGTTATTAGGTACGGCATATTTCCCACACGGGACAAGGTGACGAGAATTTTTTCTCTAGAGTAATTAAAAATACACACTCCCTCAGGCTTAGGCAGGGTGACGAGAATTTATTCTCTGGAGTTATTATCTATACACGCTCCCCTGTAAACACAGAATATATCACTATAAATATGTGTTTGCTTTAAAGGATTTATTGGGTAACTAATACGGCCCAATAAATTTTCAAACCTCTCCCCGTACATAGGAGGTTAGGGCGAAATTTTTCGAAAATTCCGGGTGTTAGCCAAATTTTTGAAGAATTTGAAAATTCACAGAAATTGAAAAATTGGAGAATGGAATCCAGATTGGAAGTAGAGTTGATTAATCAAGCCACTTTCGACTTTGTTCATATTCGGGGACGAAAAGTTTTAAGTGAGGGAGATTGTAACGACCCGGAAAATCTAAACCAATTTAAAAAATTTAATTTGGCTATTTTAGTGAATTTAAAATAATTAAAATAAATATTTTAATCAATAACGACGAAAAGTAAGTTTGAATCGACGTTTGAAAATAAATACAATTACCTTGAATTATAAACAAGGCCTGAAATGGCGCGGCAATTTCAAATTTTCATTTCAAACTTTGACTGACTTTGCCGGGTGCTAAACAAAACGGATTTCAGTGAAACCAAAAATATTTAAATCTGTAAGTGAATATCTTTCTAACGAATCTGAAAAATCGAAGTTTCATAGCGGGAAGCAAAAGTTATGGCCAAATGAATTTTCAGAAAGGTCGCTATGGAGTTTATATAGCCCGTGAAAATGGCCATTTTGCAAACAACCTCAGAATTCGACGAAACCACTTTTGTTGGATCTGGGATGTCAAATTATTGCTAGGTTTCAAATTTCATAATTTTTGAAGCTAGTATGTGAGCGTGGCAAAGGAAAATGTGTTTCGTCGATTTCTATTAAATTGGATCGACTAGAAAAGGGCCATTTTTCAAACAGTCTCAGAACTCGAGGAAACAAGTTTTGTTGGGACTGTATCGTCAAAACATAGCTAGATTTATTTTTCTGGAATTTTTCGAATCAGTTTGTGGACCTGGCAAATTGAAATGTACGTTCAAATCAGATATTAAATGTTTTATATTTTAATTTGAAGGAAAACTAACTGAAACAGTCGAACGGGCCTGCGAAACATATCCGATTGTGTTCGAAATGGGGGTATTTAGCTAGGGACGATAGTCGTTGGGTTCGGATTGGGGTTCGTGTGTGAAAGAGGGTATTTTAGAAATTTAAAAATATATAAATTAATAAAAAAATCTGATTGGCCATTCACTTTTCTCTCTCCTCGAAAACCCTCCGGATCGACAATGATTAGCCCTTCCATCTTTCCCATTCATTTTCTTATCAATCCACTCACTAATATCGAAAGCTCCAGTTGAAGATTTTGAAGAGCTTGAGACGAGCTTCAAATCCATACTTGGTTTCGATTTTTTCATTAAGTGAATTGTGAGAACCGACGTCACAAAGTCGGGAGGTTCATCGCGCAGCCGCCGCCGCCTGGTCAGCTCGAGTTCGCCGCCTCCTCCATCGATCCACGCGCATCTCCAAGCCCTTCCACGTGGCAATGGCCGATCGTCGTATTGAGCAACGGATTTCACGAAAAATCAAAACCTAGTTTTGAACAGATTTTGAAAGGTACTGCTGATTTAATTTTAAACTACATTATAGCACTTTAAAGCGCTACGGTTTTTGATTTCACTATAAAAATCATATCTTTTTCGTTTCTTGACGAAATTTAGTGAAACAAGAGACAATGGACTCGTGCGGACGTCTTGTACATTCCAGAAGAGACCGCATATTTTTCTGAGCCTTCTGCTATTTTTATTGGAGTGTAACCCAATGTGAGATTTCTAAATTATAAACGATATGGAAAACGATAATGTATAAATTATATAGTCGATGTATGACTTATATAAGCATTGTACACCTCATGTATAAGCATTGTATAGGTTGTACGTTCGATGTATAAGTTATATATGCGTTGTAAAAATTACATATATGTGTCGAATAGAAGTGAAACGCTTACACAATATATATATATACACACACACACACACACACGCCCCTCGTCCACAAACCATGGACGATATTTGTTGGTTGTGATTGGTGTGAAAATTGGTCGATAGCGAATGGTTGATTTGAATTGTTTGTGGTTTGAAATTGATTGATTGTGGTTGAAAAATACCCATTAGTGGTTGAGAATTATTTGGTTGAAACCACATAGGATTAGTTTATGGAAAAGAAAGAAAAAAATATACATGCCGCCTGCGTGCGAACTAGATGCATGAAATCCCAATTGTCAAAAGCTGCGAGGCTTTAAGGTAGAGCAAGGAGTCGTACTAGGGACAACCCCGGTTTTAACTACCCTGTCGTTATGTTGCCGAAATTTTGAATAATATTCATGTGTTAGAATTATTTTCATGTGTTGAAACTATATTCGCGTGTTGAATAGAAATTCATGTGTCGAGCAACATTCATGTTTTGAAATAAATTGTTTTATAATAAAAATCATATTTTTATCCTCTATATCAACTATATAAAATAGTCGTGTTTTGAAATAAATTGTTTTGCAATTAAAATCACATTTTTATTGTATATATATATAAACTATAGAAAACATTCATGTGTTGAATAGAAATTCATTTGTTGAATAGAAATTCATGTGTTGAATGGTATTCGTATTTTAAATAAACTGTTTTAAATATATAAAAAAATCACATTTTTATTGTATATATATAAACTATAGAAAACATTCATGTGTTGAATAGAAATTCATTCATTGAATAGAAATTCATGTTTTGAGTGGTATTCGTGTTTTAAATAAACTGTTTTAAATATAAAAATCACCTTTTTATTTATATATATAAACTATAGAAAACATTCATGTGTTGAATAGAAATTCATTCGATGAATAGAAATTTATGTGTTGAATGGTATTCGTGTTTTGAATAAATTGCTTTATAATAAAAATCATATTTTTATCATCTATATGAACTATATAAAATAGTCGTGTTTTGAAAGAAATTGTTTTATTATAAAAATCATATTTTTACCGTCTATATGAACAATATAAAATAGTCGTGTTTTGAAATAAATAGTTTTACAATAAAAATCACATTTTTATTATATACATGAATTGTTAAAAATAGTGAAGTGTTGAAATAGAAGTCAATTGGATAAAAATATCATTTTTATCAAAGGTATGAAAAGAATACGGTTTTGAAATCGAATAATCGATTATATATATATATATAATTAAAATAAATCGAATAACGAAGCTGCAGTTCGTGTTTTGAAACCGTGATTTCAAACGATTAGTGCGGGAGATTCGACCATCGGATTTTCCCGAAACCGAAACCGTTGGGTTCGCTTTGGAAATATCTTTCCAACGACACCAACGTTGTAAAGATCCAATGGTTGGATTGTCTGGAATGTTTAATTCAAATCTGAAAAAAAACAGCGCTAGAATCGATTATATATATAATTAATTAAATTAAATCGAATAACGACGCTGCAGTTCGTATTTTGAAATCGAAACTTCAAACGATTGTACTGGGAGATCTGACCGTTGGATTTTTCCCAAAACTGGAACCGTTGGATTCGTTTTGAAAAAATCTTTCTAATGATATAAATTTTGTGAAGATCCAATGGATAGATTTTCAGATATGTGTAAATCAAATCTGAAGAAAAACAGTTGCCACGGCCGCGTTATGGCCCGAAGCGTCGTTTGAATAAATGGACTATTTTTAAATAAATAAAAATAGCAATAAATCGTTATAAAATATTATAAACTATATGGAATATGAAATTTAGAAACTAACTGAAGGTTGGCTAAGTCGAATGGTTTCCTGGGTTTTGATCTGATGTTGGTTTCAGCCTTCGGGGTTAATATTTGGGAAATCGTTCTCTTGCTGATTCACGGTTAGTGATTGATGAATTGAAATGAAGCATGTGTTGTGTTTGTGTAGCACTTGTTTATTATATACGCGAGTTGCTCAGAAAGACCGGGTTTATCCCATTTCGAATAATTGAATTGACGATAAGAAATCGAAGATGAAGACGGTGGTCGAAGACCGGGGATCTTCACCTCGGCTGGATGGTAACTGATGTCCTGATTGGGAGGCATCCTGAAATATGGATTGAGTGGTGATCATCCAGACGCACGTGGAGATCGATGGGTAAGCGAGGTACATAGTGCCTCCGGATTCGTTCATACCCAGAACGGACTTGCAAATGGACTGTGTGTTTGACATTGGAATTCATTCTGTGTGATTAATAGCCATCAGTTGCATGGTGTGAATTGCCTGTGTGGCATGCTAAGATGCAGTGATCAGGGCTTCTGTTGAAAAGAAAAATCTTGTGGTTGATGATCAAAGCACGCCTGTGTGGCGTAGCTTTGTGTATAATGTTAATTCGCGAGCCTCACACCCTGGTATGAACCAGAAACGGGAGAGGACCTAAGGGAGGACATGCATTTCCTTCTAGCTAGAGGTGGTGTCAGTGCTTAAACTGGCTGACATTTATACTATATACACCTACGTGGTAGTTGTTGTTGCGAGGCGCCTTGGTTATATCGGTCGATCTGGGACCGATGGAGCCATTCGTTGGCTCATTTACGACCCAAAGGGCGGGGAAACTTAGTCTTCGGGGATTTTAATCCACATCGGTGGACCGGCCATGTTGCTCCAAGGGTCGCTCGTGCTTTGATCCTGAGACATGGGCTAGATTGTCTCGAAGTAGGTAAGGACTATCTTTTGCCTTGGTTCATGGCGGAAATCCAATTTCCAAATACGTGACTGTGCGGTTTTGAATGTAAACCTATATTTGGCGACATAGTGGCATGGGACGCTCATGTCGTCTATGATTGATATTTATGATTGTGTATAAATTTAGAAACTAACTACAAACGAGCTAAGATGGGTGGTTTCCTGGGTATTGATCTGATGTTGGTTTCGGCCTTCAGGGTTAGTACTTAGGGGATCATTGTCTTACTATTTTATAGTTGGAGTCTGATTAAGAATTAAACGACAAAGTTTACATTCTAAATGATTTGTTTTGCTCGTATCAAGAATATTTTGGTCGATATAAGGTAAACTCTATCCTCCAGTTTGCGTTGCATTGTGTGATGGGACTTGAGTCTTATATCGACTTCCTTTTTATAAAAAGCATTGCGATGTTTAAAAGATTTAATTGTTTTAAAGCACTGGCAATCCAATGGAGTAAAGCCGTTCCGCGAAAGTGGCGTGGTCCTATGATTTGCCATATTATGAAATGTGTTAAGTAGATTTCTCATACCAGTCCCAAGACTAACTCGTAGTTTGTTTCACTTGCAAACTCGGGTGCCTTTTTTTCTACACGGGCAGCCTTGTATTCAGGTTTTAGCAGGCTCTTTCTAAATAGCTAAAGCTGAAGATGGATTCTATCATTTATCCTTTTTTACGCTGTTCAGCTCCTATTGCACATATTATGTTTGTTTTCCGTTGTTGACATTTATGTATAGCTGAACTTTTGTATTAAGTATGATCCTGTATACTGTGTAACTCTGATGACTATTGTTTATCTAGTGTATTATTTGTTCCTTATCTGGTGTATTTATTTATTCCTGCTCTGCTGTTACCTTTTTATGTGTTATATTCCAAAGATTACCCTTGACACCGTAGTATGGGGTTTTGGGGTCGTCACAATATTATAAACGGTGTAAGGGTAATAATGGTAATCCCGCTTACGCTATTTTAATATTTTATATTTAAATGTAGACACTATTTTAATAGCGTATTGTATTATATAGTATCTAGTTTAACAGATCCTTAGGAGATGAAAATTCCCGTAACAACTCTTAAGTTATTGTACTCATATTATCGCATGAATTTGATTTAACTAATAGGAGAATACTTTAGTTCTGATCGGATTATTTTTTTTCTTTTGATTTGTGCTCGGGTTAGCCTGAGTTTCAGTTATCGAAGACACTATTTTGAAGATGAAGATGGAACTTGCTAGAAATATTATATTTATTACCACTGCAAATATTGGTATGTTTATTATAGTTAACTCTGATAATCGTTGTAAGTGTATAATCAAATGTATGTTTTAACAGCTTCATGAACTATTATTTATTTATTATATTTTGTCCTTCCGCTGTGAGATTCTATGTTGTTTTGCTTCTTCTCCTCTTTTTCTTATATAAATCCTAATAACTATCTGTATTTTTGATTTGTTTAAGTCGACATTGAGGATCATTGTCAATTCGAACGGTCCAAAATCTCAAATGTTACAGTCTACGTAATTATTCATTTCTTTTATAACGGCTGTCTGTAAGCTTCGAAGTAATTAAACAAGTTGAGAATATTTTGATTTAATAGGCAATGAGGATTCTGAAATTCAAATTAATGATTTGAAATAAAGTCGTTCTGGACTAAACGGAAATATAAAATATTATTTTAGAAAATTTAGGAATATGGTTGAAATTCTATGCTAAAATGTATAAAATGATTTTCATACAAGACAAAGCTATTTCGAAGTATTTCAATGATTCGTATAAAATTTGTTTGGTCACTATCCAAATAAATTAAGTTTTGAAATAGATTGAAATCTAAATGATCCGCCAATGTTGTTAAACGAGTCTAAATTTTGTTTTGAAATTCGGATCAGATAATGACTAAATGTATATTCAACATTAGTTAGTGTGTAACAACCCGTAAAATTAGAACCAATTTAAAAAAATTTATTTTGGCAATTTTAAAGAATTTTGAATATTTAAAATGATTTATTTTAAATAATAATGGCTAAAAATTTATTTTAATTGATGTTAGAACAAATAAATTTATTTTAATTATATAACAAGCCTGAAATGGCACGGTAGTTTGAAAATTCGATTTCAAATTTCAAATGAATGTACATGATTCAAAATAAACCCGATTTTAGTAAAACTAGAAATATTTGAATCTGTTTGAAAATATCTTTCCAATGAATGTGAAAAATCCAGATTTCATAATGGGAATAAAAAGTTATGTCCAGTTGAAAGTTCAAAATAGTTGTTATGGAATTCTATATAATATATAGCTCTTAAATATAGCGATTTTGCAAACGACCTCCGTTTTCGACGAGACCACTTTTATTGGATCCGGAATGTCAAATTATTGCTAGATTCCAATTTTCATAATATTTGGAATCAATATGTGAACGTGGTGAATTTAGACGTGTTTGGTCAATTCAGTTTGAATTTAATCGACTGGAAAATGACTGTTTTTCAAATGATCTCCAAATTCTACGAAATTAGTTTTGTTAGGACTGTATCATCAAAACATAGCCAAATTTTTTTCTGGAATTTTTGGAGTCAATATGTGGCCCCGGTAAATTAAAATGTATGTTGAAATCAATTTTGAACGTTATATTAATTTATATTTTAATTTAAAGAAAAACTGATTGAAACAGTGGAGTTGGCTTACGAGACATATCCCATTGTGTCCGGAATGGGGGTAATTAGCTAGGGACGACAAGTCGGTGGGTTCGATTTGGAGTTCCAATGAAAAATTAACTTTTTGGATTTAAAATTAAATTAATATATAAAATAATAACTAGGTCAAAGCCCTTATCTCCATTCCACGGTCAAACACCCCCTTCCCCAAATTAGATCATTCAAACCCGATAATAAAAAAAGAACGGAGGGGCGCGCGGCCTCCTCCACCGCCGCAGTAGCGGCGCCACTGCCACTGTCGTCGCCGGCGTGGGCCAGCGTGCGGCCCCCAACCTCCACACACCTCCTCCGTCCTCCTTCCACATTTAAACCCCCCGGGGCCACGAGAACCGCTGTAGTTGGCCCAGCGCTGCCCCTGAGCAACGCCTCCGCCTGTAGGCCGCTGCCACAGCCATGCTCCGACCCCTCCTCCTCCGATTCCCTCTCTCGATCAAAACCCTAGCAAAGTAAGCCCTTTGTTTTTTTTATTTTGTTTATTAAAATAATATTTCGATGCATTGATAAAAGCTATGGTTTTTCATGAATGAAAGCTACGATTTTTAACGTATGAAAGCTATGATTTTTGTTTTGTAAAAGGTATGATTTTTAAGCATACAAAAATATGATCTTTATGCGGATAAAAATATGATTTTTATTATGTGAGGAGCGACATAAAGATACGATATTTATATACATAAAGATGAGATTTTTATATACATGAAGAGAGCAAAATAAAAATATGATTTTTATGTAAGCAATAGCAAATAAAAATGAGATTTTTATATGAAGAAAGGTTAGATTTTTTTTATGGGGAAAGTTATGATTTTTGAAAATTAAAAGATTCGATTTTTGAAAATAAAAAGATTTGATTTTTGAAAATAAAAAGATTTGATTTTTGAAAATAAAAGTATTCGATTTTTGAAAATAAAAAGATTCGATTTTGTTTATATAAAATGATATGATTTTTGTTTATAGAAAAAATTAGATTTTTGATTATAGAAGAATATGATTTTCATATATGTAAAGGCGATATAAAAATATGGTTTATATAATGCAAACATCGATATAAAAATATGATTTTTATAATGCAAACAACGGTATAAAAATATGATTGTTAATATATATGAGTAGTGGTATAAAAATGTGATTTTATCCATATAGCGTTAAAATAAAAATGTGATTTTATAATATAAACATCATATTAAAAATGTGATTTTTACTGTGAACAGCGTGATAAATATCGCATTGGCATTTCAAGCAAATCCAGACTGTTCTGAAATTCAGAAAGAAAAATGGCGGAGTGGATCCCAAAGGTGAGAACTTCTCACTTTAATTTTATTTTCTAGTTAAAATATGTACTAGGATGCAGACGGTTCTTAGCAGCACCCGACACCATCGTCCACAAACCATGGACGACTTGTTTGATTTTAGTGTGGTGGAAATTGATTGTGATTGTGATGTGAAATGAAATGAAACAAAATATTTTATCGTTAAAAATATACGAGGATGTGAATGAAAATAAATATTCATTTACAAATCAGATGATTTGTTTATATACACTCTTTTGACTGATATTGATTTGGACGATAAATTTTACACATCGCCCAACTGCACAAATAAAATATGTGTTTATTGATTGAAACCCTGCACGGGTATTGGGATGATATTTGACATACACTAATCCTAATTGTTTAATTGTATGTCAATTGATTGGTTGACAGACATTTCTAAGCGTTAATTATTTATATTTAACGCTTATGTAGTTGTGTAATGCACTCTGGATGATGGTTGACTATGTTTGATTATTGTTGTGTACATGTGTGTATGATATCCATATAAATCACATTATATGGCAATTGACTGTGTCTGATTCCAATTCAGAACGAACGGATATTTAAAAAAATAACGAATATTTTAAAATACGGAATATTTTAAAATAATATTCAAAAAAGAATCAAAATCTGATTTTGATGTCCGATTTTGGATGGACACGAAAATATTTAAATATATGAAGCCATGTTGACTAGATATTCGCCATTTAGATGCAAATGATATTTATATCGATTTTATTCATGTAACGTCCCACTTTTCCATACAATTTAAGCCGACAATTAACTATCACAGTCAACCCAAATTATACAGAAAGCAGAATGTTAAGAGAAAGATATTAGAGGATGAGAGAGAAAGAAAGAAATATTAGAATAGAAGAAAGAAGAAGAACATCAGAATCTCACAGCGGAACGACGAAAATACAATATATATCAAATCTCTTTATACAAAAGAAAACTACATACACATACCAATCATCAGAATATAAAATATATCAGATACAGCGGAACAACTTTAATTAACTAACGGTGAAGCCTCCTGCTTCCAGCTCCTGAAACTCCAAGCAATAACTAACCTGGAAAATATGTTCGTTCTGACCCAAGCACATTTCAAAGCAAAAACACCCGGATCAGTCTGGAATACTTTCAGTGTTAAAATCACATCAAGCAATCGTCTTAACTTTAGAAAAATCGTTTAAATGAAAAGGATAATAATAAGACCAGTCCACACATAAACATGAACGCTTTTTACCTTACTATAACCCAAATCATTTTTGGCATATCAAAATCCAATCATATTATAATAATGTCTATCAAACCACAAATAAATAATCAAGTAGCAGAACGCTTTCATCTCACGCTCTACATATTTAGTATAAAATCAAAAACCGCATGGCGCTTATTGGAGATTGGATTCTAACTACGAAAAGGTATGCGACCACCTTTCCGATCAGTGTACTCTAGAGGGATATACACTGGGGTTTAACAAGAATATCTTGCAACCCAGGCTAGACATGACCAGTCACTCATTTAACTTGAGTGGACCGAATGTATTATCACCCCATGGTTGGGATCAACAACAGTTCCTGCTGGGCAACATCGAAAGATTAAAGAAGGAAATGGAATCTCTAGATGGTAATAATACACCCTTCATGGGAATGACCCAACTAGCCATGCGAACTACCCGATTTTTGCCATTTCCCAGTTAATGAGGCTTGAGGTCACATTTTGACTTTTTGAACTTCACATCATATTCACTTTGAATGTCACATCGTCAGATCCGTCAAATCACTAATTGACGTTTAAAAAGATACTCTGCGTGTTAAGCAAGAGAATTTCTCTACCACCAACTTGGTATATTTGTAAAAATCAACGTACGTGACCCTTAGGAAATACTCTGTCATACATTCGTCCATTCGAGTCATCCAGGAATAGGATGAACCGAAGGCACTCTCCTACTGCATCCTATATAGGAATCACCCCAAGGATCAGTAGCGAGAAGTCTTAGCAATTCAAAGATTTCAATCACGACAGAATCACAAGTCATTACTCTGGCGGCCAAACCAAAGAAATTAACGAGTAGTTCTTCAAATCATGAAGATCAGCGGTCTTCAATTGCTCCATCTTTACGACCCTGCAAGTTAGTCGCGAATGCCCAGTTGGATCAAAGTGTTTTTGGATCTAGTTCCCATCCCTGTCGCTTCGAAACAACTCGTTAAAATTGTCCAATATTTATTGATAGTTGGGGTTTTAACTATCAACACAAACAATATAGATTAGCACATTGGCATCTCAGGTCCTTGTATTTAAATCTATTCATTTGAAATTATTCCATCGAACAACATATCTCTTCATTTCTTTTACTTGAAATCTCTTATCCTTTTATAAACACATTACGACTTGTCTCTTTATTATAAGAATCATTCATTAAAAATATCACATCGATTCTTAGAGATCGATTGTATATATGTCTTTAACAAATCTTCTTCTGTTTTCATTACTTTGAAAATAATAACCAATACTTATGTTCTTGAAATATGTTTTCCAAACTCCTTTATCTCGAACACATCCCTATTTTCATTTCCTTGGAAACCATCCATTTTAACGAACAATACCATTTCATAAAAGCTTATCCAATATCTTCTTTTATATTTACCTTTGCAATGAAAATATCACTATATTCCACAAACATATTTATACTTCCTTATTTCAGAAATATCGTTATATATATGTCTTTTCAAACCGCATTTGTATTTCCTTTCCTTTGGAAATATTTTTATATTCACGAAATCCCCTTTATTTTACCTTTACATCCAAACTAATATCATCTCTCGATAATAGTGAAATCGTTCAAGTTGGGGTATTTTATTTACCTCTCAGACCTTAACCGACATCGTTCTTATCTTAAGACGATAAAAGTTTGAATAAAAATCTGATATATCTTACCATTCCCATTTCCATTTACTATCTAATTTAAATTTTGTTTTATAAACCCTTTTCCTTACATTCGACCCCTGCTTTATGTTCTAATTCCTTTCATTTATTAAGTAAACTCTCTTTTAACAAATCTTATTACCATTGATTTCGAATATGGGTTTTATAAACCATTTCATACATTTGAAAATCATTGTCGATATAATCATTTCTAATCAATCCGTTGATTAAGTAAATCGTTTACTGAATACTTTCCCTTTGGTTTAAATCTTTTGGTAGAATTCCATTTTAATTAAAATAATAATCCATTTCAAATATTTAACCCAAATTGATATCGTACCTTTTATAAAATTCACTTTGGATTCTATTAAAACTCAATCACATTATTTCTTCATGTTATAACACTTTAATTAGTTTAATTCTTGGGAATTCTTTGATTTAAATAAATAATCTATTTAACCTTGTTTATAAATAACTCAATTAATTAAATAACATTTCCTAATCGTTTTTCTCAAAACAGTAGTTTTTCAAACGTTAACTCATAGGTAAAATCTTGCAAATGAACTTATTGAAATATCACACCAAACATTGTTAAATATAAAATTACAATAAAGCTTCTATTTTGATTTTAAACCCTTTGCTTTAGTATAATATAAATTATATAACTTCGATTTCGTTAATTTGCCTAACGACAATCAATATTGGTAAAACGGGTTTTAGGCCATTCGCTGCCAACTATATAATCAATACTATTCTTTGATTATAACGATCAAATTCAACAATCAACATACATTTAATCATCGATAACTAACATGACATATAAATTGGAATAAACAATTCATAAACAACATATGATTTATGTAAGGAATCCGGTTGGATTCCTCCAACCTATTCTTCCCTACACAACAGTTATAATAGCATACGGAATGAGAAATTTAATCTAATGTATTAAAATGACCAATTTATAATTACAAACAAAAACCAACCAATGAACAGATAAAAATCATCCATAGCATCCATTCAACCAATTTACGCTATTAATACTAAATATTTATAATATAAATTTAACACATCACAGAATTCCAGAAGTGTGAGAATTAACTCACCTTTGTTTTGATTGACGACTAACGTTGTTTCCATATAGTTTTAAGCACACTTTTAAAATTATATGAAATACCGACATGCTCCGAACTTCTCCGAATTAGTTCTATTCGTTGCTTCCACCGATACGATTTCATCGGCTCTTATTTTCATTTGATTCTGATAATACACGAACAAAATATCATATAGATAAGTTATAATTGGCTTAACAATTTGTAAAAATTTTATTTAGTCAATTATATTGATGAATCACCTTAATAACTCGGTATTTCTTAGTCACCTTGCCAGCTAACTCACGTCCGTTCTTTCTCAATGGCAACCATATTTCACCAATACCTGAGAACTCGTCCCCGTACACGCCATACTCCGCATATACGAAAGTTCCCACCTGCTGTCTCCTTTTTCCTTTTCGTATTATTATTATATAATATATATTTCTTTTTGTCCTTTCCATTAATACGTAAGGCCCATCATCAAACAAATTACAACCGGCCCCTTACATGCACCTTCTACCCTTCGTACTCCTCCTCCTTTATAATGCGTGTCCGTCCATTACCACCCTCGCTTCCATGCTCCTCCTTCTCCCTATACCATCCCATCTTCACTTTGTTTCCTTGCTGTAACATACAGCTACATCGTCCTCCCCTCCTTACTACCCGTTAAAACTAATCCCTGTAGCACCCAAAATTTTGCCGCACTTGTCCAATGCAAGAACTCCATCCTTACGTGACTTCCTACTTCAACATTATTCCTCATCAAATCATCTTGCTCATCCACGGATTCCGTAGACAACACTTCCGAGTGCACCCTGTCAGTCTTCACGACTTCCAGAGGTAGATAAACCGACCTCAGCTCGGTTAAAATAGCTCGCATGCTCCCAGTAAGGTTCGGCGTTGGCATTTTCGAACTGCTACATATATGCGTCAACTCCTCCCATTCATCATCAGAAAACAATGCAACTTCCACTTCTGCGCCTTTGAACTACACCATGCCCATCAACCCATGCTGATGAAAACACCACCGAACCCCGCAGGAAACACACCCAGTCCCTGCGCCTTCAACATCTCACGAAAAACCCTGTCCAAGGCCCCGCCAACTCCACCGTTGTCCACGTGAGCACTTCCATCAGGAACTCGCTGCAACTTCACCTTCTGCCACCAGCAACCCGTAGGTCATCGTACCTCCCTCTCGTGCAACTGCTGTGAAAATCTCCAGCGTCAAAACTTGTATCTAACCCAAAAAACACAGATAGGGTTTTGAAGAGAATCACAGCAGCAATTTGAAGTGTATACTTTATTTGGTTTACCAGAGAATTTCGAGCTTGCGTTATTTTATTTTATTTTCCTGGAATTAGGATTGGGCTTGCGGTGTTTCCATTGCTCACTGGTTTCAGCTCATAAATGTATAATCTTCTCTCTTTTTTTCTTTTTAAAAGAGACTGTCGCTTTAGTTTTATGAAAAGGAGCAAGACAAAGCTATATATATAGAAGAGGGAGTGAAGTTGGCACATGGTTTCAAAAGTAACGTGCAAGGTTTTGTTGGGAGAGATATGACCAAAGATTTTTTTAAACCTGCATATTGATTTGGTGAAGATAAAATATGTTTTAGCTCAGATTTCTTTTTATTTCTTTTTGACTTTACAGATATATCCACAACAAAAGAAACATGGCCAGCTGTCTACATGTTGTAAATCGCATATACTTAAGATTTTATATTTGCTGGTTTCGATTATTATTTCATTTTATTCTAGTCAAAGGTGATAGCCGCACGATTCTTGAACAAAATATGAGATTTGGTAAGATTTGTTTTCAATATTTGTACAAGCATTTCGTAACGATTTTGCGAAGGTAGATTTTCAGTGTCCTTGCTAATGTGAAGATTTTGATCAATGCTAAGGCTTTGATTCACTCTTACCTTTTCTGGGTTAATATATATGAAAGAAAAACAATTGCACTGGATTTTCGCCAGTCTCTAAAAATGTAAAGCTAATATATATATATATATATATATATATATATATATATATATATATATATATATATATGTCCAAGATTTCGGCAAGAAGTATCCATAACCATGCGCCTATCTCTTTTGAAAGAAATAGTGTGTGCAACGTACACATTTGGTATGGATTGGGAAATGACTTGCGTATGGCTTTCTGAAGACATTGTCGATTTGCTAATGAGAATGAAACAAAACCACGTCTTTCAACAGCAGCGTGTACGAAGTATTAAATTTTGAAAGGATTAAACAAAGGGAGTTGTTCAGCTTATGAATTATCAAAAGAAATTGTGTGCGAAGCACGGGCCTCATCATAATATATTATATATGGCAGAATTTACGTTGAACGTTCTGAATTTGTATCGATAAGGATGAATAAGGCGAATGAACCTTAATCCACAGTCTAATGATATAAGAACGAAAAAGTGTAGAACTTCTAATCCAAAAAGTGTATTCTTTTCCAGTTGTGTTGGAAAATAATGAGAATTAATATTTTCACTTTCGTATGGCTTTGTTCATTTTTTATTTTGAATCAAACCATGGTTGATGGAAATTCTTCAGCCATTTTCAATATCGATGCAAAGTCAGGAAGAAAAATGCCAGATAACTTAATTGGTGTCTTTTTTTGAGGTAATGCTTTCTACCTTGACACCTTAATACAAATTACTTCACAAACTAGTCGTATTAGTTGTAAAATTAAACATAACAAAGTTAACAAAAATTATATTAACAGATGGAATTTGTTTTATATTGAACTGTAGGAAATCTGGCATGCAGGAGCTGGTGGATTATGGGCAGAACTTGTTAATAATAGAGGTTAAAGTCTACGAATTTTGAGAAAGTTGGTATAATTCTTAGTTTGTAATTTTGCTAATTTAGTTAACCAACATTATACATATATAGGTTTTGAAGCAGGAAGGCTAAACAAATCTGATTTCGCCCCATGGACAATGATCGGAAATGAAGGTTCAATAAAATTGGAAACAGAATTGTCTTCTTGTTTCGAAAGAAACAAGGTGGCTCTTCGAATGGAAGTTCTTTGTGACAAAACTCCACCAAATATATGTCCTACAGGTGGTGTCGGAGTATACAATCCTGGTTACTCGGGAATGGTAATTCTCATACACACACACTCACAAATATACTAAAACAAACACATACATACATGTATACGATAGACTTGTTTATTGTATTATTAGATGATTTAACATGTGTTTGATCATTATTATTGCTTTTTTATTGGGACAGAATATTGTGCAAGGAAAAACATATAAAGTGATTCTTTACGTTAAGTCAAATGATTCTGTAAGATTTTCGGTTTCACTTGCGAGCATGGATGGATTGAAAATGCTGGCAACTGAGGATATTACGTGAGTAATTAGGAATAAACATCACTATCTTTGTATATTTTAACATGAAATTGATTCTTTCATTCAATTTTATTTTTCAGAGCTCCGGCCACCAAAGTGAAAAATTGGACGAAAATTGAGTTTGTATTAAAAGCAAAAGACAGCAACAATAATGCAAGGCTTCAGTTGACAACAGATAAAAAAGGTGTTATTTGGTTTGATCAAATATCTGTGATGCCAACAGACACTTTCAAGGTAGATTAATATACTCCGGGTTAACATCATAATAAATTAAACATTATGGTAAATAGCTATAAAAGTACTCTTAGACTTAACTTGCTCAAAAAAAATCAAATTTTCCATATTGACGATATCGTGGCTTGAAATATTAGAAAACTCTAAACTTTATTATGGATGCGGAAGCATCCCACAATAAAAATAATAATCAAATAATATAAAATTTTAATTAGTTTACAAATGCTTCATTAGAAGTAGCATAAATTTAAATTTAAATTTAAATTTACGTAGTGTAATGCAAAAATTTAACAACAGTTTTATTCATATTAATATCATATAGTAAAAGTTAGTTTTTATAATTTGTTTTTACAGGGACATGGATTTAGGAAAGACCTATATTCAATGATTGCAGATCTGAAACCTACTTTCGTAAGATTTCAAGGTATCAAATAAATATTCATAACTTAACTCATCTATATCTTCAAAATTGTTATTTTATTAGTGTATTTTAAATTTTTTTTAAAGGCGGATGCTTTGTTGAAGGAAGTAGGCTTGTAAATTCATTTAAATGGAAGGATTCAATTGGTCCGTGGGAAGAAAGGCCAGGACATTACAATGATCACTGGGGATACTGGACAGATGATGGACTTGGATATTATGAGCTTCTCATTGTATGCATGTTATACATTTTATGGAGTATATCTATTTATTTTATGTTGTATTTTGATTCCTCTTAGCTATTGTTTCATTCAGTGGTTCTTTAATAGATCTTATAATAGTATTTTCTTGCAGCTTATTGAAGAGCTTCGTGCTTCCCCTATTTGGGTATTCAACATTGGTTAGTGAAATTATTTTTTAATATAGCTTACAAGCTAAAAATGATAGTAATTTATCTAACATGCCCCATATGTTTATTTTAGGCATGGCCACTGATGAAAACATCGTCAATCCAAGCAATGTCGGATCTTTCGTGAAGGTATGTTATTAATATCTTAACTATATCAAGTCAAGGAAAAAATGAATTCAATTAATTTAACTTGTTAAAGGTCTATCATGGGCACTAAACATAAATGAATTTTCCTATAATTTATAAGAAAGAAAAATGATCAAGACATATCACGTCCATGATGAAAAATGAAAGGAACTAAAAATTTGAATAAAAACTTTGCTTACTAAATAAGAGCAAAACCGCTCTCGGCTATTCTAGTTTAGCTCTTAAATGAATGGCAAGCATACAGTTGACCTAATAGTTTATAACTATTATGTGTTTCTTATATAAAATTATTATATAGTATTTTTTTATAAATTTTATTTATATAACCTTAATTATAATAACTTTTGAGAGTTTATAACAACTCTACATAAGATGATGTTTTTACTATGCTAATATATTCAAGTTATTTTCTGCTTCATAACCATAAAAATTGTCCACAAATCAAAAAAAGATAAAATTAAATACACCATAGCACCACATAAAATCAACTTTTATTTTCCAATTTTATTTCCTAAAATAGTTCATCTAATGATAGGTTTCCATTTGTTTTACATGTCCTATATCACTTTGAGAAATTAAGCAGCTGAATTTTAATTAACCTATGTATAATTTAGCTAAATCTACATTTTTTTGGCACTGCGTGTGAAATATTTTATGTACTGACTCTATAATGCTTGTTTCATTTTTAGGACGCCCTTGATGGTATTGAATTTGCTATAGGATTACCTAACACAACATGGGGATCGGTTAGAGCAAGAATGGGACATCCCAAGCCATTTAATGTGAAAATTGTTTCTGTTGGAAACGAAAACTGTTTTCCGATGAATCGGAGTAATTACGGTTTGTTTTTTTACTTTTGATAGTTCTTTGTTATTTAGAATTACTAAATAATAGAAATAATAGCTACGGTCTCGGTGGATAGTGCATGCAATTGTTGCTACACTTCAGACAAATAATAAATCAACACTATCCACTAACAAACTTAAAGCACAACTATATTCATCATACAAAAGAATAAGACTAGCATGATCACCAAACATTAATATATCCAAATAACAAATGCATTTTTAATTATTTTTGTATTTATCTAGTAAGTGTGTTATATTCCCCAA
Organism: Allium sativum; assembly: GCA_030737875.1. NCBI lineage: Eukaryota > Viridiplantae > Streptophyta > Magnoliopsida > Asparagales > Amaryllidaceae > Allium > Allium sativum. The sequence goes on along the minus strand of CM060918.1, from coordinate 835,855,279 downwards.
ACCCACCTCCCCTGCAAAGGAGGTGCACAATGCTTGATAACTAAATTGTTAAATTAAAACAATACAACATTTTACATACAAACATGGTAGCATTGAATATTTGTAGTGGGATTTCTTTCTTGGTATATGACTGAAGCTAGAATTGAATTTGATTTTTCCAATTTTTTATTTTTTTAATACTTTCATATTTTTATTTTAAATATTTTTTTTCTCATTATTTTCAGAACTTATATATCCATATTTCTATGATGCAATTAAAAAGGCGTATCCATATCTCGAAATCATTTCAAACTGTGACGGATCTCGTATACCACTGAATCATCCGGCCGACTTCTACGATTTTCATGTAAGGATGGCAACTTATATTTTGATAAAAAATGATAACCCTACACATTAATGTAAACTATCTAACCTTTTTTTCTTAATTTTCCTTTTATAGACGTATAGGGAGTCTTTGGATATGTTCAACGATAATCATTATTTTGATATTGCACCTCGAAACGGTCCTAAGGTCAATTTCAATTAATTTAACCCATGTTTATCTTACATATATTATTGTGCACTTTTTTCTATTTGTTTTTTTGATAATGTGATTACTATTTAATTCTTAGGTTTTTGTGAGTGAATACGCTTCATTTGGGAAAACGGCTGGCAAGGGAAATTTATTAGGTGCATTAGGTGAAGCTACATATATTATTGGCTTGGAAAGAAATAGGTATGCTTATCGTCATTTTCACATTGGTGCAATTGGTCACATTTTTGAAACATCCATAACTTGATTTGAATAAATATTGACAAGTATAATCATTTCTACCTAAGACTTTGCAAAAATAATGATTTTTATTTAGAAAAAACCATTTGAAATTAAAATAGGACCCCTATCTAATTATGTTTTTTTTCTTCTGAAATAACGAAAACCATCATCCAGTTTTGAACATGCTAGTTTTGAATTATTTCGCCAATCTTTGAATGAAGGCCTAGATTACAGAAAACAAAAGTAGAAGGTTGTTACCTTTATATTATGCAAAAAATAAGGTTACTAATGCTCCTTACGTTGAAATATTTCACATATCTTTGGAATATTTAAAATTCTTAGTTTTCAAGACTAATTATAATTTTTTCCTTTGCAGTGATATTGTCGCCATGGCATGTTATAGTCCACTTATGGCAAATATACATTACACAGGGTAAATTTGGTGCTCAACTTTTTTCTAAATTTACATATTTGATAATGACACTAGTCTTACTATGTATAATAAAATACTTAGGCCGGTACCAAATGCATTTTGGTTCGATTCATCGCAACATTATGGAGCTCCAAGCTATTGGGTGCAGTATTTAGTCAAAGAATCAAGTGGTGCAACATTTCTGAATTCTTCACTTCAAACTAACTCTCAAGTAGTTGCATCTGCGATAATAACCCATGATAATAAAATACTGAAACTAAAGGTAAGTAATTATATTGGCATTTCTTACTCTTTTTAAATACTTCATACTTTCTGTTGGTGGAAGCTGAAATGTTATCAATCAATGTTCTCAGATTAAAATGAAACTCTTCCGGATTTATGTAGATCCATATGTACATTTTTTTAAATTATTCTTTGTTATATATTTTTATCCTTTGACTAACTGGAATGTACATCATCTCCAATAGGTTGTGAATTTTGGAAATGACATGGTGAATCTGGATATATCAATATCAGGCTTAGGTAGAACTATAAATTCAAAACGATCAGACATGATCGTGCTATCGTCTCCTAATCCAATGGATGAGAATACTATTCAAGAGCCAAACAAGGTAACATGATATATTAGTATACAAAACACGCACCAACAGACACTCGTACATATAGAATTATATAAATAAAAAATGAGCACTGACACTTTTTTCTTTCAATCTTTCAGGTAGTGCCAAAGAACAATAATCTTACGAATGCAAGCTCAAAAATGGATGTAGTGATTTCCCCACATTCGTTTACAGTTTTTAACTTAGTCCTCGAATAGAATATCATGCTAGCATTGAATGGTTATTGTATGTTTATTTTGATTCGAATAAGAAAAAAAAGGCAATATGGTATTTGTGTTATTTATTTGTACTGTTGCATAAGAACAAATAGTTTTTATTATACACCAAACTTAATACACATATTTCATGGTTTAGTCCACATGTGGATGAAATGTTTATTATTGGTTGAAAAATATGAGAACAGAACCTTTAAACATTTGTTTTAAGCTAATTTGTGTATGAGGAACATGTATTTGCTTTTACCTTAAGTGGTTAGTACTTCTAAAATTTGACTTTAATTAGTTCTGAAATGATTTCAAGGTTACATGTATTATATTTATATGATATCTAAGACATTTAAGTTATTAATTTATTTGGTTGTAACATAAGATTAAAAATGAATAACATTATAAAAACCCCAATTATGCCAAAGACATTGATCTCTTTTCACGTCAACATGTGCTGAATTCAAACATTTTTACAAATATGGTCATTTTCAATAGAAAATATATACAATTTATAGAGATCGAACCCATTATTTAACCACCTATGAACATGAAAATTTCAAACATTTACACCGTTCTTTTAAAATTTAAGTCTAAAAAGGTTAAAAATTTCAAGATAATCTAAAATTCTAATGATTATCACAAAATTAGAAGACTAATAAGGATGTTAGATCAAAAATTCCCATATTTAATAACGCAATAAAGTGTCAAAATGGATATTAAAGATAGATTAGAATTTTTTTACTTTTTAATTATTTAATTGTAAAGTATTTGGGATCAAAAAGATATTTTGAACCAAGGGATAAAAAACGTCAATTGCAAAGGCATTTAATACCAAAGGACAAACTTTATCGTACTGTTAATAGCATCAAGAAGAACGTGATTTAATGACTTATAATGTAACAGCCCGCTATTTTTGATGATTTAAATTCCGTTTTAAATCGAATTTTTATTTTGAAACTATTCTACAATTTCTCGTAATGAGAATTTAGAATTTGAAATACGTTTAGTATTGTTGTGACACCCCACGTCCGTTAATGTCATTCATTAAAGGAATGCATTAAGTTTCATGAAGCGTTTTAGGTAAACAGACATAGAATATTACAAGACAAATATAAAATTTTGCAGCAGAATAAAACGACTTTATTAATCATAAGATACCATGGTCCAAAACATCATTTGTCTGAAATATAAAAGCCCACTACAAAATAAAAACCACTGTCTTGTACTTCAGAAATATCAGAGTACATAAAAGAAATAAAATTCCCCAAGAACAAAATATAGCCATAGCAATAAGGATATGAGCTTGAGTCATACATATCAGCAGCTCCAACAAAATAAGCAGAATCACGGTCAAGCCTGAGTGTTTCCTCCCTGAGAACCTGGGGAAAACGGAAGAAAGAAGGAGAAACAAAAAGGGTCAGACATAAAGTCTGGCGAGTATAGTTACTTTTAGCCAGTAAAGAAATAAAAGTAACATGATAGGCATATAAAGTGGATAAGAGAGATCACTACATAAATGATAGGTGTGACAAGGTAGACAAGATAAGATGTATATGCTTCTAATGATTACTCTGCTTATTTTCTGCACCAATACTAGTATAACAAGTACGAAACAGGGTTATGTACTCCCTAATTGCTTAATAGAAACAGGATGATGCCAACAAAAATATAATGGTAGTTTTAGGTGTACTCTAGTAACGGGTTTTAACCCAAACAGAATTAGTCGGTACCTAAACATGAATAACGGGTGTTAACCCCAACAGAAACACAGGTACCCCACAAAAACAAACAGGACTAAATGTACCCTATTTACTACCCTAGTTGAACGGCTCCTTACTCCGTAGATACCCTGTGCTGGCCCCACAGTAGGGTGTATCACTCCATAAAGTGGCAACCCTTCATTTCCCGGATGTGCACAACCATATCCACTGATGCTGCAATGTCTTATTTTCCCAAGTAGGCGGAGTCATGTGCATGCACATGACCCCGTTCGAACGCGCCGTCATGACACCGTCCTCCATGTTTAGATCTCTTACAATCAGTTCAGTAAGCGTTCCCCACTCCGACCTAGTTCGAAGTACCCGTTTGATAATTATTTAAGGGTTACTAACTGAAATGCGTCCCACACAAGATGATACATGCTCTCCCCTTTGTCTTGCATCCTCCACTAGGTTTTTATTGGCTATGTATATCACTAGGTGTCTTTAATTACATAGCCCTATCATTTCTATAAGTTATGCTTACCCTAAAGGTGTCTTTAATTACATAACTTTATTATTTCCACCGGTTATGTATACCACTAGGTGTCTTTAATTACATAACCTTATCGAGTTAAGTTTGTGGGCCTATATATACTAATATTACCCACCTACCCAAGATTTACTTAACCCTCCCATTGATTCAAGCATGTTTATTTAATGTTTAAGTTTGTGGGCCTATATATACTAATATTGTGACGGCCCGCCCCGCTCCAACCGACACTTCCAATGAAATGCGCTGTGCCAATGCTCGACTAGCACAGGACGGTCGCCAAAGAAAGGAAAAGAAATGGAACTTAATGGTGAACTAACAAAGAACCTACAGAATGTCTCACATCGCATAGAATAAATATAATAATAACATACTTGACATAAAACAGGCGAGACAATGCATAAGCTGAAACTAAACTATAATCAACATAGCAGCGGAAATTCAAAATACAGCTTATTACAACTTCAACATACTGTCTCCAAAGCAAAGAAAAAGTTGCACTACTAATGCCCAAAGTAGTGACCAGCAACAACACAGGGAGAATATCTATCTATATCATACATAGAAGCCTCCCGCTCGTCTCCGACACAACTACTCGTGCATACCACCTAACATGTCTCTAGTCTGCCCGTTTAAGAGCACCCAGAGTAATAAGAAGAGACATAAAACTCTGGGTCAATCAAAAGTCTGGTATGAGCGATAAGCAGCAAAAACAGAACAATAACAGGTATACTAAACCATACCTGAACCTGGACCTGCAACCAAAGAGTTAGCACAACATACCGCTCAATACTCTAAGGTGCCACTAAACATAAGGCATAAAGATACGGGGGAGGGGGTGTACATGTCATAGTGATAGCAAACAATCAAGCATAGCAACCATCCTCACATCTCTCACTCGGTGCGTAAAGCATACGATATCCACCGCTTTGATCACCCAAATCCTTGCTATGATCACTCTGCCCCATGGAGTCATGGTGACTCCACTGCACAGATCCATAGCCACTAGTCCTTGCTACGTCCACTCTGCCCCATGAAGTCATGAAGTCATGAAGACTTCATTGCACTGGCTCATAGCCATGGTACGATCACTCTGCCCCATGGAGTAGTGGCTACCACACTCGACTGATCCGCAACCTAACGTTCGTCTCTTGGTGAATCAAAGTTATGGACATCGATAACCCCTTTGCACACGTCTCGCAGCAAAGTTCAATCATGAAGTTAACCCGTTGGTTCCCATCTGGATCCTGAGTGTAAACTTCCCATTTGGACTACCTTTGCATCTCGGGTTTTGGTCATCATCTCCGGATCGGTTCGGCATGCTCCTCTTCACTATGCTTCGGATCGTGCTCCTCGAAGTAGTCCCGTCTGTGATCATCCACATCGGGTCGAGTCGGATTTCCCCATCCAAGTCGATTCGGTTCAGTCCCTCCCTGCTCGTGCTCAACATCTCAATTCGTGACAAGCCCTTCGGGTCGGATCGGGGAATACCCATTGGGTTTGGGTCATGCTCCATGCTTTAGCTCGTGGTTCTCATGTTGGTTCGTAGAAGACATCTTATCCGGTTCGTGATGGCACATCGGTTCGGATCGTGGCACATAGATCAGCTCGTGGTTGAAAAGCACAGCTCGAAGCATCGGTTCGTGGAATGATGGTCACGATCGGGTCGGAGATGGGGTCGGTTCGTAACACATGGGGGCGATCCGATCCGGTCTCTGTATTTTTCATGCACTTTGTCCAGCGAGCTGTTTACGCCGTTTGACGGCATTTTCGACCAATCTAACACTTCTAAACAATCACAGAGCATACCATACAGTCATAGCAACTTGTAGAATTGACCACAAACACCAAAACAATAATTTGATAGGTTAAAACGGATCAAACATAGCCAAAATCCCATATTTTCCCTTAAGCATGTTTAAGCAAAACTAATGACAGGATTAGTAAAACTTAACCAAATTAACCCAAATTTCTAACAGAGGTCTAAAATAATATTTCGAAATTTATAAATGTTTTTCCAGAATTTAATCATGTTTAAATTTGCTAATTAACACTAATCAATCCTAATTAGCCATAATTAGTGTAAAAAGTCACTCACCTTAGTCACAAACAGAATATCAAATCTGAAATTATCCTCAGTTTGGCGTTGTTTCCAAGGCTATACAGCAGTTCTGACCTTGATTTGGTGCTATTTCCCTTCGATTTGATGTTGCTAAGCTTAATCCTTGATTAGAGAGCGATTTTTGGGATGAAATTAGAAGGTGTAGGCCAATGTTGGGGTTTCTAAGGGGTAAATGGCGGCTAGGAAACTGAAATAGAATGAAAACCTAATTCATTTCAGCCTCCCCATAACCCTAATCCCGAAATGGGTTATGGGCTCATTTGCTAATTACCCTAATCAGCCCACTTAAGCAGTTTTTCACCTTCTAAACCTTGTTTCAGCCAATTCTCCCAAATGGTAAGTCCGTTTTTCACATATGACCACTCTACGGAAAGGTAAACCATCGCCCGGATCTAACAGAAGTGGTTTCAGGTCAAAACTCCTTTCCAGTCAAAAGTTATAGCCGAAATAAGATCAGCTAGGGGCAAAATGGTCATTTAAAAATCGGCAAAAATAATGAAAATGGGAAATCACCCCATTAGTCGTCCCCCAATATCACGCGATCATATGACTCCATACGAGAATGAAATAAATATTCTATGATCCTTCGATGCGTAGAATGCGGGTCGTTATATTCTCCCCCCTTAAGAAATTTCGCCCCCGAATTTCCTTAATTAAGAAACAAACAAAGGATCCTGCATGCCTACAACCATTCACAACAGTCAAACAAACAAAACAAACAACCAAGTCTATCCTAGCATGCGGAAAACTAAATCGCAATTAGAATCTTACCAAGTAAAGATTTTTGGATACGTCTTCCTAATGCTCTCCTATGTCTCCCAAGTGCAGTCATTCTCATTCTCGCTCCACTGAACTTTGACTAGATTCACCGCTTTCCTTCGAAGTTGCTTCATATTGTGCTCGACAATACGAATCGGCTTGCAGTTCCCAACCACCTCGGGTTCTACTTTGATATCATCCAACTGATCAGGTGAAATAGTCACATAGGGGTCGTGCACGAATTTCCTTAACTGGGAAACATGAAATACGTTATGAACTCCTACCATCTTCGCTGGTAGTTCAACTTTATATGCAATTTTCTCAAGAACTGGGAATGGACCAACAAATCTTGGTGTTAACTTGCCTCTCCCGCCAAATCGAATTACGCTCTTTAACGGAGAAATCTTGACAAACACCAAGTCGCCAATGGAGAACTTTAATTCTCTTCTCCTCTTATCAGCATAACTTGTAAAGACCCGCAAATCCCCGCCCTTCGAATCGACCATAAACCACACAGGTCTGATCCAAAAAGTGGAAACCTACGAATACTTTAACTTTGGGCATACAACACATTACAACAGATAACAGAAGACTTTTATAACACTATAATAAATGTTACATCAGAGTACAAAATTTACATATCAAAGTACATTGAAATATAATTACAGCGGAAGGATAAGTTACAATAAAATGTAATATACTGCAACGGAAGAACACAGCGGAAGACTCTCTATCTCTGGACACAGCTTTAAGCTTCAACCCAGAATCCTGTTTAATATATCTGCAAAAATAGCTACTCGACTGCCCGTGTGGAAAATATGGGCACCCGAGTTTGCCAGTGGACAAACTACAGGTCAGTCATGGGACTGGTGTGAGAATTCTACTTAACCTATATAATATAATAAGGCTAATCACAGGACCACGCCACTTTCGCGGAACGGGTTTTCTCCTATGAATTGCCAGTGCAAGACTAAAGTAAATCGTCAAAATAACGCAATGCTTTTTAGAAAAATGAAACCATTATAAGACCCAAGTCCCATCACACAATGCAACGCAAACCGGAGGATAGGGTTTTACCTTATAATGATCAAAAGATGCTTGATACGATAAACACGGTATTATATAATAATAGTGTGCAACCAATTTGAAATACATCAAAGTAAATGTATCAATCCTAGACGGCATGAGTGCCCCATCCCACTATGTCGCCATATATAGGTATACAATCAAAACCGCGTGATGTCGTATTGGAAATTTGGGTTTCCATCTGAGTCAAGGCTAGAGAGGAGATCCTTACCGATTCGAGACACTCTAGCAAATGCCCTAGGATTGGTACTCTGTCCAACCCTTGGATCCTGCAGGGCCGGTCCATACGTTAACGCTTAATGGATTGGCAATTCCTGAACACACGCTCCCCGGTCCTTTTGGACCTATAATACGGCCAGTGGCGACCTCATAAACCGAGGCCTCGAAAAATCCAACAACCACAATGAATAAATGCCAGCGCTGGTAGGTCCCTGGCACTACTCTAGCTAGAAAGAAACGTGTGCACTCCCTACGTTCCCTTCTCCCGTTTTAGACTCTACCGGGCTGTGAGGCTCGCGAAGTCACGATATACACAAAGCTTTGCCTAAATAGACTGTGCTTTGATCATCAACCACAAGGCCTGCTTTTCAACAAAGCCTTGATCAATTGCATCTTAGCATGCCACATTGTCAGACTCTACCATATCATTGATCATCTACCAATATATATATAACCTCTAAGCTCATACGTCTTAGAGAAGGGGGTTAAATGAAGAATAAATTCTCCACCACCAAACAGAAATATATAATCAGTAGCGTTCAACAAATACGGTAGAAAAGAATACAATGTCAGACACACAATCCATTTACAAGTCCGCTCTGGGTCTGAGCGAAACAACGTGTCCGTCGATCTCCAAATACATTTGGACGATCATTACCAAATACCTTGCCTTGGGGTGTCCAGTCCCAATTCAAGATACCAGTCATCATCATCCCAACGATGTGAAATCTTCGGTCTTCAATTGCCATCTTCATCTTCGACTCTTGATCGTCGTGATGATTATTCAGAATGGGTTAAACCCTGTCTTTCTGAATAACTCGCGTATTTTGTGATTAAAAATCAAATATTGGAAAATCACACATTACGCCACATTTCCCACTCAGAATATTCTTTTAATAAGATATTCATATTAAAAGATTCTCATTAATTTTATCAAAGATAAATTAATAAATTTAATCATAAATCTTCCTTAAAAGATTTATTAAAAATTCTAAATTTGATTTAATATCAAAAATCATTTTCACAAGATTATTTATTTTAAAGAATAAATCTTCTTTTAAACGGGTTAAAGAACTCGTGTCATTTAAAACACAGTTCACGATAAACCCATAAATCAATTTCCAAAATATGGAATTCCAGAGAAATCAATCAATACATAATCGATGTGAATTTCTGTATCGAACTAATAATATAAATGGAATAACGACAAAGCCTCTTAAATTCCATATATAATATCGGTCTTCTTTTACAGAAGCCCATCTCGATTATTACCAATCGAATTTCCACTTAATTCCAATCTAATATATTAAATTGGAAAATTAGATTTTTAGAAAATGCCTTTTTAAATCTACAAAATAGATTTATAAATTCCAAATAATAATTTTGATGTAAATTAGATTAAAGGAGAAATGACATTTAAAAAACACCGTCCACGATAAATCCACTTCACATCTCAATTTATTTCATATCATAAAATAAGATTTGCAAATTTTAATAATCTTAAATAAAAGATTTCTCTTTAAATATTTATTACTATAAGAAAAACGTATTTTAGAGATAATCATTAAAAATATTCTTTATATAAAAGATTTTTTCCTTTTACAAATATTCTTTGTTTAACATATACTTAATTAAAATATATATATGTATATTTAAATAAAAAGAATTTCTAATGTAAAAATATTCTTATTTAAAAGAACATCTGAATCGAAATGCGACTCAACCATTTACCATATAATTTGGATTATATGGATTTAACACACATCATATATAACAATAAAAATGTAATTATCAAGTCATCCATTTACATCCAAAGTGTAAATTCCAACCGTGTAAGCGTTAAAATTAAATAATAACGCTCATCACAGCCTGTCGATCTAACGATCAACATACAACTAAATATTGGTATTAGTGTATGTTAATTTTCATCCCAACACCCGTGTGGGGTTTCATCCAACAAACAAATAATTAATTCATTTGTGCACTTGGGCGATGTGTGAAAATTATCGACCCAATCACATAAACAAGTCAGGTAACTTGTCTATGGCAGTGTAATACACAATATATAACACGACGATAAAACTGTCTCTTTTTATTTCTATTCTTTTTATTGCACGTAAAATGTCAATAAAGATGAATTCTTTATTTCTATTCTTTTATCGCATCTAAAATAACGATAAAAATAAAATCTTTTTTTCAATTCCTTTCATTGTAAATAAATGAAAAGAAAGATGTAATCTTTTAATTCCATTGTAATAGGGAATACAATTAATAACAAAAATATAACTTTTCATTTCATGCTTTATTCGCACTAGAGAATGCAAATAAAGATTCAGCTTTTTGATTTGAGGTTTATTTACAACGAGGAATGTAAATAAAAATTTTAACTTTTCATTTCATAAATTATTTGCATTAAGGATTTCAAATGAAAATGTATCCTTTATTCTCATGTTTTTATTTGCGTTGAGTAATGCAAATAAAAATGTAATATTTATTTTCTAGTTTTATCTACATCAAGAAATGTAAATAAAATAACTACTTCTTATTTTATGTTTATTTACATCAAGTGAAGTATATAAATAAAAATTATAACCTTTATTTTAATGTTTTGTTCGCATTTAAAAACATGCAACAAAAATTAAACATTTGTTTTTAATAAATTTGTTTGCAACTAAATTTGCAAACAAAATATAAATGAAATTTTTTTTTTATTGTCTTGTTTGTTTGCAACTAAGGTTGCAAATAACAAATGAAATTTTATCCCTTTGTTTATTTGCATGATGGAATGCAAATAATATAAAAAATATAAATTAGTTTGCATCTAAATTTGCAAACCAAAAATGCAAATTTTATTTTCTTGTTTGTTTGCAACAAAAGTTGTAAACAAAAAAAATGTAATTTTTTTTTCTTTCTTCTTTTTTTATTTGCATGGTAGGATGCAAATAAAATGTATTTTCTATTTTCTACGTTTCGTTTGCATCAAAAATTGCAACCAAAAGATATATTTTTCCTCTACTTTTGTTTGCATCTAAAATTGCAAACAAAAAGATATTATTTTCTTTTTTCTATTTTTTTTGCCTCTAAAATTGCAAACAAAAAGGTATATTTTTCTCTCTACTTTTGTTTGCATCTAAAATTGCAAACAAAAGATATATTTTTCGTCTACTTTTGTTTGCATCTAAAATTGCAAACAAAAAGTTTTTTTTTTTTATCTTTCTCTTTTCTTCTTTTGTTTTCATCTAAAATTGCAAACAAAAAGGTATATTTTTTTCTCTACTTTTGTTTGCATCTAAAATTGCAAACAAAAAGATATTTTTTTTCTTTTTTCTACTTTTTTTTATAAAATGTAATCATAAAATAAAACTGTCTCTTCCCGCTTACATGTAGTGTTTGCATTTAATTGCAACACGAAAATGTAAATTTTAAATTTTAAGAAACGTTTTCATACAACACAAAAATGTATGTTTTAATTTTATGAAGCGTTTGCATATGTATGTAAACACAAAAATGTAAATCTTTTTCTTTTTTTTTTCTTTTTGAAGCGTTTGCAAATGTATGCAAACACAAAAATGTATATTTTTTTTATGAAGCGTTTGCACATGTATGCAAACACAAAAATAATGAAAATCATATATATTATTTCTTTCTACATTGAATTTTTATTACGAATTGTAATGAGATGAGTTCCTATACTTTGTTGACATTAAGGAATGCAACAACACACTTTCCTTTTCCATCATATAAAATTTTTGTTTGAAAACACAAATCAAAATGTTAATCAATTAACGATGTAAATATTTGTGTTAGGGACACAAGTGAAATACTTTCGATGTACGGTACATGTATTTGTGTTGGGAACACAAGTAAAAATAAATAAAATAAAATTTCAATGGCGGTGCATTCATTTGTGTTTAAGACAAAAATAAAAATAAAACTTTGATGACGAAGTATTTATTTGTGTTTAAGACAAAAATAAAAATAATTCATATTCCTGTGTAAATGTATGTGCCAATATATAAATAAAAAGACATTTTTTTTTAAACTTTTATGTTTAGACATTTCTTTTGAATATTGTTATTTGTGTTGAAACACAAATATAAAATGAACATCTTTCATACATGTAGATTTTTGTGTTGAAACACAAAAATAAAGTAAACTTTTTTTTTTCATGTAGATCTTTGTGTTGGAACACAAAAATAAAATAAACATTTTTTTTTCTTGTAGATTTTTGTGTTGGAACACAAAAATAAAATAAACACATTTTTCCTCATGTATACTTTTGTGTTGGAACACAAAAAATAAAATAAACAATCTTTTTTTTTATGTATAATTTTTGTGTTGAAACACAAAAATAAAATAAACAATTTTTTTCTCATGTGTATTTTTGTGTTGGAACACAAAAATAAAATAAACAATCTTTTTTTTCCTATGTATATTTTTCCATCGCAATATGAATATTGAATTGATTATCAAACTCAATTAAATAAAAATCAAATCTTAAATAAACGTATCCAAGTTCGCACAACAACCAATACAACAATACATTCATCAAACAGAAAATCAACATAACATACTATACAATTCAGATCTGAACGAATATTATGTAATAAATAAATTAATCAACTAATTAATTTAAATTAAAGAAATCTCACCTTCCGTTAATTCAGATCTAAAGATTCAAACAATCTAGAAAATGTTCAGTCTCTAACCGTTCTATTTGCTGTTACGATTCCAATGTTTTTGAAATCGTCAAATTCTAAGTTGAAATGAACGAGTCATGGTCAAAACAAGTTTTTAAAATAATTTAAATTAATTAATTAGTTAATTAATTAAGATAATTACCCTTCTTCCTCCTCAAATAGGACCGGCCGTACTTATGAGAATGGAGAGGAGAAGATGGTAGCTCCAGAGAAGATCTAACCTTATGAGAATGGAGAGGAGAAGATGCTCTTTGATTTGGTATAGGAGTTAGGATTTAATTTGAAGAGAAGAGGGAGAAAGTGGCACAAGAATTTTCGGCCATGAAGAGAATAGGGGGCGGCGGCTACTAATTGAAGAAGATGAATAATGATTTAGTTAGGGTTCTCCTCTTTTTTATATTATGTAATTGTTGATTTTTCAAAAAAACCCATTCCTCTCAAATTATTTAGAATCCAGTCGAACAAAGCTACCCTACCCAATAAACCCTAATCCGGATCCATCTAGCCATGTCCCGAAGGCCCAAAAGGTTGTCTAAGCCCTCATTTTTCGAACTTAAAATTAATTCTTTTTATTATTTAATTCGGACATAATCAAAAAAAATCCGCCGAGGCCACATACGGACTCCGAAAAATCTAAAAAATATATTTTTAGCTTTCTTATGACGATACGGTTCCAATGAGACTAATTTCATCGAATTCTGAGACTATTTGAAAAATAGCTATTTTTAAGTCGATTAAAATTTGACCGTAAATTGACAAAATAGAAATCCTTTTGCCACGGCCACAAATTAATTCCAAAAATTATGAAAAATTAAACTTAATAATATTTTGACATTCCGGATCCAACAAAAGTTGTTTCGTCGAAAATGGAGGTCGTTTGTAAAATATCTATTTTCAAGGGCTATATATTTAATATATAAAAATACATTTTTAAACAAATAATTTTTGAAATTCAAAATATATAAGTGTTTATACTTATTAAATGCAGAAACATCATTCCGGACTCAATGGAAGTGGTTTCGAGTCCAAATTCCTTCGTATGTGAAAAGTAGCATTTTGACCTTTATAAATTTCATAGCGACCTTTCTAAATATTGAATTGGCCATAACTTTTGATTTCCGCTATGAAATTTCAATTTTTCGGATTCGTTGGAAAGATAATTTTAAATAGATTCTAATATTTTTGGTTTCACTAAAATCCGTTAAATTTTGCATCTTGTACGGTCAGTCAAAGTTCAAGTTTGACTTTTCAAACTACCGCGCTATTTCTAACTCTTTTGTTAATTAAAATTAAATCATTCATTCTAACTTCGATTTAAATCAAATTTGTGATCATTATTATATAAAATAAATTATTTTATATTGTCAAAATTCATTAAAATTTTCTAAAATAAAATTTTTAAATTGGTCCTGATTTTTGCGGGTTGTTACAATCGCCCCCACTTAAAAACTTTTCGTCCTCGAAAAGGAACGTAGCTAAAAATTGTAAAATTAACTATCTTAATTTTAAATTTTAATGGTTAATTATCTTTTCAAAATATATATAAAAATCATATTTCAAAGAATAGATTATAAATATCAAAAATATGTTAATTATAAATTCGTAACTCTGAACTCGTTCTAAGGCATTACTAACCCCATCTCTAACGAGTTTACTCGTTCTAGGATACTGCTGATCCTATCTCTAATGAGTATTCTTATTGGACATTACTAATCCAATCTCTGATGAGTCTTTTGTTCAGTTCTAACAAGTTGTACCCCAAAGATTTGAGCTAACCTGGCTCTGATACCAACTGTAAAGACCCGCAAATCCCCGCCCTTCGAATCGACCATAAATCACACAGGTCTGATCCAAAAAGTGGAAACCTACGAATACTTTAACTTTGGGCATACAACACATTACAACAGATAACAGAAGACTTTTATAACACTATAATAAATGTTACATCAGAGTACAGAATATACATATCAGAGTACATTGAAATATAATTACAGCGGAAGGATAACTTACAATAAAATGTAATATACTGCAACGGAAGAACACAGCGGAAGACTCTCTATCTCTGGACACAGCTTTAAGCTTCAACCCAGAATCCTGTTTAATATATCTGCAAAAATAGCTACTCGACTGCCCGTGTGGAAAATATGGGCACCCGAGTTTGCCAGTGGACAAACTACAGGTCAGTCATGGGACTAGTGTGAGAATTCTACTTAACCTATATAATATAATATAATAAGGCTAATCACAGGACCACGCCACTTTCGCGGAACGGGTTTTCTCCTATGAATTGCCAGTGCAAGACTAAAGTAAATCGTCAAAATAACGCAATGCTTTTTAGAAAAATGAAACCATTATAAGACCCAAGTCCCATCACACAATGCAACGCAAACCGGAGGATAGGGTTTTACCTTATAATGATCAAAAGATGCTTGATACGATAAACATGGTATTATATAATAATAATGTGCAACCAATTTGAAATACATCAAAGTAAATGTATCAATCCTAGACGGCATGAGTGCCCCATCCCACTGTGTTGCCATATATAGGTATACAATCAAAACCGCGTGATGTCGTATTAGGAATTTGGGTTTCCATCTGAGTCAAGGCTAGGGAGGAGATCCTTACCGATTCGAGACACTCTAGCAAATGCCCCAGGATTGGTACTCTGTCCAACCCTTGGATCCTGCAGGGCCGGTCCATACGTTAACGCTTAATGGATTGGCAATTCCTGAACACACGCTCCCTGGTCCTTTTGGACCTATAATACGGCCAGTGGCGACCGCATAAGCCGAGGCCTCGAAAAATCCAACAACCACAATGAATAAATGCCAGCGCTGGTAGGTCCCTGGCACTACTCTAGCTAGAAAGAAACGTGTGCACTCCCTGCGTTCCCTTCTCCCGTTTTAGACTCTACCGGGCTGTGAGGCTCGCGAAGTCACGATATACACAAAGCTTTGCCTAAATAGACTGTGCTTTGATCATCAACCACAAGGCCTGCTTTTCAACAAAGCCTTGATCAATTGCATCTTAGCATGCCACATTGTCAGACTCTACCATATCATTGATCATCTACCAATATATATATAACCTCTAAGCTCATACGTCTTAGAGAAGGGGGTTAAATGAAGAATAAATTCTCCACCACCAAACAGAAATATATAATCAGTAGCGTTCAACAAATACAGTAGAAAAGAATACAATGTCAGACAAACAATCCATTTACAAGTCCGCTCTGGGTCTGAGCGAAACAACGCGTCGGTCGATCTCCAAATACATTTGGACGATCATTACCAAATACCTTGCCTTGGGGTGTCTAGTCCCAATTCAAGATACCAGTCATCATCATCCCAAAGATGTGAAATCTTCGGTCTTCAATTGCCATCTTCATCTTCGACTCTTGATCGTCGTGATGATTATTCAGAATGGGTTAAACCCGGTCTTTCTGAATAACTCACGTATTTTGTGATTAAAAATCAAATATTGGAAAATCACACATTACGCCACATTTCCCACTCAGAATGTTCTTTTAATAAGATATTCATATTAAAAGATTCTCATTAATTTTATCAAAGATAAATTAATAAATTTAATCATAAATCTTCCTTAAAAGATTTATTAAAAATTCTAAATTTGATTTAATATCAAAAATCATTTTCACAAGATTATTTATTTTAAAGAATAAATCTTCTTTTAAACGGGTTAAAGAACTCGTGTCATTTAAAACGCAGTTCACGATAAACCCATAAATCAATTTCCAAAATATGTAATTCCACAGAAATCAATCAATACATAATCGATGTGAATTTCTGTGTCGGACTAATAATATAAATGGAATAACGGCAAAGCCTCTTAAATTCCATATATAATATCGGTCTTCTTTTACAGAAGCCCATCTCGATTATTACCAATCGAATTTCCACTTAATTCCAATCTAATATATTAAATTGGAAAATTAGATTTTTAGAAAATGCCTTTTTAAATCTATAAAATAGATTTATAAATTCCAAATAATAATTTCGATGTAAATTGGATTAAAGGAGAAATGTCATTTAAAAAACACTGTCCATGATAAATCCACTTCACATCTCAATTTATTTCATATCATAAAATAAGATTTGCAAATTTTAATAATCTTAAATAAAAGATTTCTCTTTAAATATTTATTATTATAAGAAAAACGTATTTTAGAGATAATCATTAAAAATATTCTTTATATAAAAGATTTTTTCCTTTTACAAATATTCTTTGTTTAACATATACTTAATTAAAATATATATATGTATATTTAAATAAAAAGAATTTCTAATGTAAAAATATTCTTATTTAAAAGAACATCTGAATCGAATTGCGACTCAACCATTTACCATATAATTTGGATTATATGGATTTAACACACATCATATATAACAATAAAAATGTAATTATCAAGTCATCCATTTACATCCAAAGTGTAAATTCCAACTATGTAAGCGTTAAAATTAAATAATAACGCTCATCACAGCCTGTCGATCTAACGATCAACATACAACTAAATATTGGGATTAGTGTATGTTAATTTTCATCCCAACACCCGTGTGGGGTTTCATCCAACAAATAAATAATTAATTCATTTGTGCACTTGGGCGATGTGTGAAAATTATCGACCCAATCACATAAACAAGTCAGGTAACTTGTCTATGGCAGTGTAATACACAATATATAACACGACGATAAAACTGTCTCTTTTTATTTCTATTCTTTTTATTGCATGTAAAATGTCAATAAAGATGAATTCTTTATTTCTATTCTTTTATCGCATCTAAAATGACGATAAAAATAAAATCTTTATTTCAATTCCTTTCATTGTAAATAAATGAAAAGAAAGATGTAATCTTTTAATTCCATTGTAATAGGGAATACAATTAATAACAAAAATATAACTTTTCATTTCATGCTTTATTCGCACTAGAGAATGCAAATAAAGATTCAGCTTTTTGATTTGAGGTTTATTTACAACGAGGAATGTAAATAAAAATTTTAACTTTTCATTTCATAAATTATTTGCATTAAGGATTTCAAATGAAAATGTATCCTTTATTCTCATGTTTTTATTTGCGTTGAGTAATGCAAATAAAAATGTAATATTTATTTTCTAGTTTTATCTACATCAAGAAATGTAAATAAAATAACTACTTCTTATTTTATGTTTATTTACATCAAGTGAAGTATATAAATAAAAATTATAACCTTTATTTTAATGTTTTGTTCGCATTTAAAAACATGCAACAAAAATGAAACATTTGTTTTTAATAAATTTGTTTGCAGCTAAATTTGCAAACAAAATATAAATGAATTTTTTTTTATTGTCTTGTTTGTTTGCAACTAAGGTTGCAAACAACAAATGAAATTTTATCTCTTCGTTTATTTGCATGATGGAATGCAAATAATATAAAAAATATAAATTAGTTTGCATCTAAATTTGCAAACCAAAAATGCAAATTTTATTTTCTTGTTTGTTTGCAACAAAAGTTGTAAACAAAAAAAATATAATTTTTTTTTCTTTCTTCTTGTTTTATTTGCATGGTAGGATGCAAATAAAATGTATTTTCTATTTTCTACGTTTCGTTTGCATCAAAAATTGCAACCAAAAGATATATTTTTCCTCTACTTTTGTTTGCATCTAAAATTGCAAACAAAAAGATATTATTTTTTTTTCTATTTTTTTTTGCCTCTAAAATTGCAAACAAAAAGGTATATTTTTCTCTCTACTTTTGTTTGCATCTAAAATTGCAAACAAAAGATATATTTTTCCTCTACTTTTGTTTGCATCTAAAATTGCAAACAAAAAGATATTTTTTTTGTCTTTCTCTTTTCTTCTTTTGTTTTCATCTAAAATTGCAAACAAAAAGGTATATTTTTTTCTCTACTTTTGTTTGCATCTAAAATTGCAAACAAAAAGATATTTTTTTTCTTTTTTCTACTTTTGTTTTATAAAATGTAATCATAAAATAAAACCGTCTCTTCCCTCTTACATGTAGTGTTTGCATTTAATTGCAACACGAAAATGTAAATTTTAAATTTTAAGAAACGTTTTCATACAACACAAAAATGTATGTTTTAATTTTATGAAGCGTTTGCATATGTATGTAAACACAAAAATGTAAATCTTTTTCTTTCTTTTTTCTTTTTGAAGCGTTTGCATATGTATGCAAACACAAAAATGTATTTTTTTTTTATGAAGCGTTTGCACATGTATGCAAACACAAAAATAATGAAAATCATATATATTATTTCTTTCTACATTGAATTTTTATTACGAATTGTAATGAGATGAGTTCCTATACTTTGTTGACATTAAGGAATGCAATAATACACTTTCCTTTTCCATCATATAAATTTTTTTTTTGAAAACACAAATCAAAATGTTAATCAATTAACGATGTAAATATTTGTGTTAGGGACACAAGTGAAATACTTTCGATGTACGGTACATGTATTTGTGTTGGGAACACAAGTAAAAATAAATAAAATAAAATTTCAATGGCGGTGCATTCATTTGTGTTTAAGACAAAAATAAAAATAAAACTTTGATGACGAAGTATTTATTTGTGTTTAAGACAAAAATAAAAATAATTCATATTTCTGTGTAAATGTATGTGCCAATATATAAATAAAAAGACATTTTTTTTAAACTTTTATGTTTAGACATTTCTTTTGAATATTGTTATTTGTGTTGAAACACAAATATAAAATGAACATCTTTCATACATGTAGATTTTTGTGTTGAAACACAAAAATAAATAAACTTTTTTTTTTCATGTAGATCTTTGTGTTGGAACACAAAAATAAAATAAACATTTTTTGTTTCTTGTAGATTTTTGTGTTGGAACACAAAAATAAAATAAACACATTTTTCCTCATGAATACTTTTGTGTTGGAA
Source organism: Allium sativum (assembly GCA_030737875.1). Lineage (NCBI taxonomy): Eukaryota > Viridiplantae > Streptophyta > Magnoliopsida > Asparagales > Amaryllidaceae > Allium > Allium sativum. The sequence goes on along the minus strand of CM060918.1, from coordinate 835,835,208 downwards.
CACAAAAAATAAAATAAACAATCTTTTTTTTTATGTATAATTTTTGTGTTGGAACACAAAAATAAAATAAACAATTTTTTTCTCATGTGTATTTTTGTGTTGGAACACAAAAATAAAATAAACAATCTTTTTTTTCCTATGTATATTTTTCCATCGCAATATGAATATTGAATTGATTATCAAACTCAATTCAATAAAAATCAAATCTGAAATAAACGTATCCAAGTTCGCACAACAACCAATACAACAATACATTCATCAAACAGAAAATCAACATACTATACAATTCAGATCTGAACGAATATTATATAATAAATAAATTAATCAACTAATTAATTTAAATTAAAGAAATCTCACCTTCCGTTAATTCAGATCTAAAGATTCAAACAGTCCAGAAAATGTTCCAATCAGTCTCTAACCGTTCTATTTGCTGTTACGATTCCAATGTTTTTGAAATCGTCAAATTCTAAGTTGAAATGAACGAGTCATGGTCAAAACAAGTTTTTAAAATAATTTAAATTAATTAATTAGTTAATTAATTAAGATAATTACCCTTCTTCCTCCTCAAATAGGATCGGCCGTACTTATGAGAATGGAGAGGAGAAGATGGTGGCTCCAGAGAAGATCTAACCTTATGAGAATGGAGAGGAGAAGATGCTCTTTGATTTGGTATAGGAGTTAGGATTTAATTTGAAGAGAAGAGGGAGAAAGTAGCACAAGAATTTTCGGCCATGAAGAGAATAGGGGGCGGTGGCTACTAATTGAAGAAGATGAATAATGATTTAGTTAGGGTTCTCCTCTTTTTTATATTATGTAATTGTTGATTTTTCAAAAAAACCCATTCCTCTCAAATTATTTAGAATCCAGTCCAACAAAGCTACCCTACCCAATAACCCCTAATCCAGATCCATCTAGCCATGTCCCGCAGGCCCAAAAGGTAGTCTAAGCCCTCATTTTTCGAATTTAAAATTAATTCTTTTTATTATTTAATTCGGACACAATCAAAAAAATCCGTCGAGGCCACATACGGACTCCGAAAAATCTAAAAAAGATATTTTTAGCTTTCTTATGACGATACGGTTCCAATGAGACTAATTTCATCGAATTCTGAGACTGTTTGAAAAATAGCTATTTTTAAGTCGATTAAAATTTGACCGTAAATTGACAAAATAGAAATCCTTTTGCCACGGCCACAAATTAATTCCAAAAATTATGAAAAATTAAACTTAACAATATTTTGACATTCTGGATCCAACAAAAGTGGTTTCATCGAAAACGGAGGTCGTTTGTAAAATATCTATTTTCAAGGGCTATATATTTAATATATAAAAATACATTTTTAAACAAATAATTTCTGAAATTCAAAATATATAAGTGTTTATACTTATTAAATGCAGAAACATCATTCCGGACTCAATGGAAGTGGTTTCGAGTCCAAATTCCTTCGTATGTGAAAAGTTGCATTTTGACCTTTATAAATTTCATAGCGACCTTTCTAAATATTGAATTGGCCGTAACTTTTGATTTCCGCTATGAAATTTCAATTTTTCGGATTCGTTGGAAAGATAATTTTAAATAGATTCTAATATTTTTGGTTTCACTAAAATCCGTTAAATTTTGCATCCTGTACGGTCAGTCAAAGTTCAAGTTTGGCTTTTCAAACTACCGCGCTATTTCTAACTCTTTTGTTAATTAAAATTAAATCATTCATTCTAACTTCGATTTAAATCAAATTTGTGATCATTATTATATAAAATAAATTATTTTATATTGTCAAAATTCATTAAATTTTTCTAAAATAAAATTTTTAAATTGGTCCTGATTTTTGCGGGTTGTTACATAACTCTTCTGCCTATCTTGGGCAGCCTTCATTCGCTGTCGGATAATCTTGATCTTATCTAAGGTTTTTATAATTACATCTGGCCCAAGCACAAATTTCTCACCGGTTTCCAGCCTACATGATGGTGAGTTGCACGGTCTTCCGTACAAAGCTTCAAATAGAGCCATACCAATACTGGATTGATAACTGTTATTATATGCGAACTCCACGAGATGTAAATGGTCATCCCATGATCCACCAAAATCTAATATGCAAGCTGTCAAGAGATCCTCTAATACTCGATTCACCCTCTCTGTCCGACCATCGGTTTGAGGATGATACGCAGTACTGAGATGTAATTCTGATCCTAACGTCTCTTGTAAGCTCTTCCAAAATCTACTATTGAACAACGGATCTCAGTTACTCACAATGCCTTAACGTATTCCAACTACCCACTTCATATATAGTTCCTCTAACTTAGCTTCCGTTCTATTCGACTTGACGGGTATAAACCTTGCACTCTTAGTCAATCGGTTCACAATCACCCAAATACTATCATGGCCCGATCTGGTCCTTGGTAACCCATCAATGAAATCCATTGAGACTTGTTCCCATTTCCATTCTGGAATTTCTAATGGTTGTAACAAGCCACTAGGCTTCTTTTGCTTAGCTTTAACTAGCTGGCAGTTCATGCATTTGGATATAAACTTCCCAACGTCTCTTTTCTTCCCTTCCAAGTAGTAGGTCTGCTTCATGTCTCGATACATCTTGTTACCACTGGGGTGTATAGTCAGTTTTGAGTGATGACATTCTCTAAGCACTTCATCTCTCAATCCCTTGACATTGGCCACATCAAGTCTTCCATTCTTTCTAAGCCATCCATCTCGATCAAGCCCATACTTGTTCATCCCTTCGTCGATTCCCATCTCTAATTTTGAGATGATTTCCAATAGGTTAGGATCGTCCCTTTGACAGGAACCAATCCGCTCAATCAAAGTGGGTCTGATCGTCAAACTTGCTAACATTTCTAGATCCAATTCGCACTTTGGTCTGAAATCATACCTAGCGACGTACTCCAGTTGCTTCCATTCAAGAAACATAGCCCCTAAACTGGTATGTCTCCTACTCAAGGCATCAGCTACCGCATTCCCCTTTCCTGGTGTATATGCGATATCGAAATCATAGGAAGTCAAGAACTCTAACCATCTTTGCTGTCAGAGATTTAGATCCTTCTGAGAGAAGAGATACTTCAATGATTTATGATTGGTATACAACTCGAATCTTTCTCCCAAGAGATAATGTCTCCACATTTTCAATGTGAACACGATCGCCGCCAATTCCAAATCGTGGGTAGGGTATCTTTTCTCATGTGGTTTCAGTTACCGTCTTGCATAAGCTACAACCCTACTTCCTTGCATCAATACATCACCTAGTCCGGTACCACATGCGTTCATGTATACTGTCATCTCTTCATTCCCTTTAGGAATGACTAACACTGGTGCACATGTCAACTTTTCCTTTAGGCTCTTAAATGCATTCTCACACTTTTCGACCTAGACGAAAGCTTGATTCTTCTTGGTCAACTGAGTCAACGGTGCTATTATCTTGGAGAAGTCTTGGATAAACTTACGATAATATCCAGCCAATCCCAAGAAACTTCTTACGTCTGTTGCATTCTTGGGCATAGACCAATTTTGTACCGTAGCCACCTTCGCAGGGTCCACGACAATACCATTCTCTGAAACAACATGGCCCAAGAATATCACTTCTCTCCTCCAGAAGTGACACTTAGAAAACTTTGCTTTCAACTGGTGTTTTCTCAACACTTCCATTACTATCCTCAGATGTTCCTTGTGTTCTTCCTCTATCCTCGAATAAACAAGTATATCGTCCATGAACACAAGAACAAACTTATTCAACTGATCCCTAAATACCCTATTCATAAGATCCACAAAATATGCTGGTGCATTGGTCAACCCGAATGGCATGACCAACCACTCATAAAATCCAGACGGCGTCCGAAATGCCGTTTTAGCTATACTCTCAGCTTCCACTCTAAGCTGATGAAAATCTGTCGTGAGATCCAACTGGGAGAACACCCTCGCGCCACTCAACTGATCAAACAAATCATCTATCCGCGGTAGAGGATACTTATTCTTCCTCGTCACCTTATTCGGTTCGCGGTAGTCCACACACAATCGACGGGAACCATCTGCCTTGGTAACAAACACAACTGGTGCTCCCCACTCAGAAACACTTCTTCTGATAAATCTATTCTTCAAAAGATCGCTTACTTGCACCCCGAGATCTCGCTACTCCCTTGGTGCCATATGATGAAGTGGCATCACTATAGGTCTGACATCTTTCACTAAATCAATACGAAACTCAATCTCTCGATGTGGTGGAAGTCCGGTCACTTCCTCGAAGACGTCCGGATACTGGCCAACAATGGGAATTCCTACTAACTCATCCTGCGGGATGTCGAGTGAATTTAGAAAACTAGCCATCACCTCATCCCTAGGTAGGCCACCAAAAACTACCCTCCTCCCATCATCCTCCCTAATAGTCACCGAAAATCCCTCATAGTCTACCACCACCCCCATAACTTTGGAGCCAATCGACTCCCAAAATAATGCCAAACCCAGTCAAGCCCAAAACAAAACAATCACAAGCAAACATGCATCCGTGACTCGATAAAACCAAATATCGACAAATCATGCTAAGGCTAGTCGAACCACCAATCGGATTCGTCACCGCTAAAGGTCTATCGACTATCTCGGGTTCCAATCCCAATCTATCTACCAGGTCAGATATGAAGGAACGGGAAGCCCCGGTATCAAACAATACTCGAACAGGAACATCATAAACAGAAATCATACCTTGAATGACGACATTCTTTCCCTTCTCCGTCGCAGTTGGGGCATTCGACGAAGAAGGAACAACATTAATAGCATATGCTTTCACAATCTGCTTTTCTTTAGGGGGCTGCGGACACTTATCCTTGTGATGTCCCACTTGGCCACAGTTGAAGAACTTCCTGTCCGCTGGCTTTTCTCGACATTCTTTAGCATAATGGCCCTTCTTGCCACAGCTAAAGCACTCAACATCTTTCTTATTCTTCTTCTTCTGGCCATCCTTGGTCTGATTCTTCTTTGTCTTATTCTGAGAACCATTCTTGCCTCCACCGCTTTCTTGTGGCTTTGGCTCTTCTGCAGATGCAACCTCAGTCTTCGACTTAGGGTATAGGCTCTCTGGTCTCAAAGCTTTCCCCATAATCGATTCAAACGTCTCATCGATGTGGTTAATAAGCCTTTCCCCCAAGTATCCATCTAAACCAGTTATAAACTTCTCGTTCTTCTTCTCGGTAGAATCTATAAGGGATAATCCATATTTTGGTAAAGTATCGAACTCAGCAATATACTCCGAGAATGCCCTACCATTCTTCTTAAGCTCTAAGAACTTCCTAAACAACTCTGATTTCTGAGCAGCTGGGATAAACTTATCGCTAAAGCGGGTCTTGAACTGATCCTAAGTAACTTGATCCTCGGGAATAGCTGCCTTAATAGCATTCCACCAATTCATCGCCCGTCCTTGCAGCTGACGGGATGCTAGCCTTCTCTTCATCGCATCCTCGATACCCAAGTCTTCGAAGATACACTCACAGCTATCCAACCAATCCTGAACATCCATAGCCGACTCCGTTCCATGGAACGGTTTCCCACCAAGACTAGTGTAGTCCTTACAGAGCTTGGCGAAATCGGCCCTAGGCACCTGCACCTCTGCACCACCACCATTAGCAGCATTGGGAACTTCCCTCTGGACATCTCTAAGCATCTCTCTCATGAAGTCAGTAAACATCGTCCTCATATCAGGAGCATTCCCATTATTAGCTCCTTTACCAGTACCCCTAGTATATCGGCTCATAGTTCAATCTGTAAGGAGAGAACTATTAACCATCTCTTCAGTGGTGCAAGTGCAGTGCAATTCCATGCTTAGATATACTAATAGTATATATATAACACTTTTAAAAATCAAAATAATCACAAATAAGCGCTCTCAAATACGTATTATCTTTCCCTGGGGTCTTTCCCTAGGTTAACTATGCAACCTAGAGCTCTAATACCAAATGTGACGGCCCGTCCCGTTCGAGCCGCCACTTCCAATGAAATGCGTTGTGCCAATGCCCGACTAGCATAGATAGTCGCCAAAGAAAGGAAAAGAAAGGGAACTTAATGGTGAACTAACAAAGAACCTATAGAATGTCTCACAGCGCAAGAAATAAATATAATAATTACATACTTGACATAAAACAGGCGAGACGGTGCATAAGCTGAAACTAAACCATAATCATCATAGCAGCGGAAATTCAAAATACAGCTTATTACAACTTCAACATACTGTCTCTAAAGCAAAGAAAAAGTTGCACTATAATGCCCAAAGTAGTGACCAGCAACAACACAAGGAGAATATCTATCTATATCATACGTGGAAGCCTATTGCTCGTCTCTGGTACAGCTACTCGTGCATACCACCTAACCTGTCTCTAGTCTGCCCGTTTAAAAGAACCCAGAGTAATAAGAAGAGACATAAAACTCTAGGTCAGACAAAAGTCTGGTATGAGCGATATGCAACAAAAACAGAACAATAACAGGTATACTAAACCATACTTGAACCTGGACCTGCAACCAAAGAGTTAGCACAACATACCGCTCAATACTCTAAGGTGCCACTAAACATAAGGCATAAAGATATGGGGGAGGGTGTGTACATGTCATAGTGATAGAAAACAATCAAGCATAGCAACCATCCTCACATCTCTCACTTGGTGCGTAAAGCATACAATATCCACCGCTTTGATAACCCAAATCCTTGCTATGATCACTCTGCCCCATGGAGTCATGGTGACTCCACTGCACTGATCCATAGCCACTAGTCCTTGCTACGTTCACTCTGCCCCATGAAGTCATGACGACTTCTCTACACTGGCTCATAGCCATGCTACGATCACTCTGCCCCATGGAGTAGTGGCTACCCTACTGCACTAATCCGCAGCCTAACGTTCGTCTCTTGGTGAATCAAAGTTATGGACATCGATAACCCCTTTGCGCACGTCCCGCAGCAAAGTCCAATCACGAAGTTGACTCGTTGGTCCCCATCTGGACCCTGAGTGCAAACTTCCATTTGGACTACCTTTGCATCTCGGATTTTGGTCATCATCTCCGGATCGGTTCGGCATGCTCCTTTTCACTATGCTTCGGATCATACTTCTCGAAGTAGTCCTATCTTTGATCATCCACATCAGGTTCGGATTTCCCCATCCAAGTCGGTTCGGTTCGATCCCTCCCTATTTGTGCTCAACATCTCGATTCGTTACAAGCCCTTCGGGTCGGATCGGAGAATACCCATTGGGTTCGGGTCGGGCTCCATGCTTCAGCTCGTGGTTCTCCTGTTGGTTCGTAGAAGACATCCTATCTGGTTCGTGATGGCATATCGGTTCAGATCGTGGCACATAGATCAGCTCGTGGTTGAAAAGCACAGCTCGAAGCATCGGTTCGTGGAATGATGATCACGATCGGGTCAGAGATGGGGTCGGTTCGTGAAACATGGGGCCGATCCGATTCGGTCCTTGTATTTTTCCTGCACTTTGTCCAGCGAGCTGTTTACGCCAATTGATGGCGTTTTCGACGAATCTAACACTTCTAGACAATCATAGAGCATTCCATACAGTCATAGCAACTTGTAGAATTGACCACAAACACCAAAACAATAATTTGATAGGTTAAAATGGATCAAACATAGCCAAAATCCCATATTTTCCCTTAAGCATGTTTAAGTAAAACTAATGATAGGATTAGTAAAACTTAACCAAATTAACCCAAATTTCTAACAGAGGTCTAAAACAATATTTCAAAATTTATAAATATTTGTCCAGAATTTAATCATGTTTAAATTCGTTAATTAACACTATACAATCCTAATTAGCCATAATTAGTGTAAAAAGGTGCTAATCACTCACTTAGCAACAAACAAAATACCAAATCTAAAATTATCCTCAGTTTGGCGCTATTTCCAAGGCTATATAGCAGTTTCGACCTTGATTTAGTGCTATTTCCCTTTGATTTGATGTTGCTATAATCCTTGATTAGAGAGCGATTTGGGATGAAATTAGTAGGTGGAGGCCATTGTTATGGTTTCTAAGGGGAAAATGGCGGCTAGGAAACTGAAATGAAATGAAAACCTAACTCATTTCAGCCTCCCCATAACCCGAATCCCGAAATGGGTTATGTGCCCATTTGCTAGTTACCCTAATCAGCCTACTTAAGCAGTTTTTCACCTTCTAAACCTTGTTTCAGTCATATCTCCCAAACGGTAAGTCTGTTTTTCACATATGACCACTCTACGGAAAGGTAAACCATCCTCCGGATCTAATGGAAGTGGTTTCAGGTCAAAACTCTTTTTCAATCAAAAGTTATGGCCGAAACAAGATCAGCTAGGGGCAAAACGGTCATTTAAAAATCGGCAAAAATCATGAACATGGGAAATGACGTCGATAGTCGTCCCCCAATTTCATACGACCATACGACTCCTTACGAGAAAGAACTAAATATTCTATGATCCTTCGATGCGTAGAATGCTGGTCGTTACAAATATTACCCACCTACCCAAGATTTACTTAACCCTCCCACTGATCCAAGCATGCTTTACTTAACCCTAAATTTAATTCATATTCATACAATCCCCTACGGATTAGATTAGGTTAAGTAGTCCAATTTATTACCATGTCCATTTATGGTTTATAATGGGCTAGACCTCCCACATTAGGCTTAGAGCGTGTGGATGTTGGATATGTCGGTCGGGTCCGGGCAGTCTTATTCCACAGTTGGGCATAACCTCGTATCTTAGCCCGATTCTTATTTGTGTACTTAGACCTCCCACATTAGATTCAACATTAGTGGCTGCTGGATATGCCGGTCGGGTCCGGGCAGACTTCCGCCACTAATGCAACCTAACCTCGTGTCATAAGTACAATTACAATTCCTAATTGTAATTACTAAACATTCCATTTTTAATTAATTAATCAATTAATTAAACCTTTCCTTTTACAGGTGTTAATACCCATTTTACCCAATAATTTGAATTATATGTCCAAAAATGTTCATATTGAAATTATGCCAATATTAACACTTTTTCCCCCGCTCCTTAACTAGCACACTCATAAATTGGCAGCATACCTATGCTAGATAATAGCCTAGTCATAAACGATAAAAGGGAAAACAATAGGAATGTAATGAAAGTGATCATCTTGGCATAAACATAAACTTAGCTTGATAATGTGAACATACATACTGGCATGGACATGTAATTAACATCATAACAGGGTGGACATAAAACCGATGAACTGGTGGCAGCCAATTGATTCTAACATAACTACGACGTCGCAATAAGCATAGTAAGATCTAAATTAGCAATTTAGATGTCCAATTAGTTTAGATCAAACATGATAACACATGGTGATAAATTAGATCACATAATTCAGATCTGGAGGTTAAAATAGATCTAACAAGATAACACAAGATGATAAATTAGATCACATAATTCAGATCTAGAGGTTAAAATAGATCTAACACCATTAGAATGACATAATAGCATGTTTAGATCTAAATATGTCCAACTTAAAACATATCTAAGTTGATCGCAATATGAAAGGTGATTTACATACAGAATTAGATCTAACCAATGTTGCAACTGTCAAAATTAATAGATTTACATCCACTACAACATAGTTACAAACCAAGATCCACAAAGGCAACATAATAGAATAACCACAATTGCAACAGATCTAGAGAATTAGATCTATCATGACATAGTATGAGATCTAACAATAGCATAGATTCAAGGTTTACAATGTACCCGAATCACAGTCTTTCATAGTTTATTTATATTCATTTAAACCTAAAAATAACTAGAAACTCACAGCGTTAGGTTTTGAGAGTAGAGAGAATGGATCTTGAATTTCTGGATTCGATTTGCAAAACTGAAATATTGTACGTTGTTGAAGAAAACGAATCCATCTTAGTTCGCACTCCGGCAGAGTTTAGCCGCCATTGTTTCTTTGTTGCAGTAGAGCTCCGTCGTCTTCACTATTTTTAGATGAATAAAACCTAGGTCTAGGGTCCTTTATATAGCCTAGGGTTTAATGAATCTTGCTCAGAAAGGTGTCCGTATAAAAAACGAAGTATTTCTCCCAGATCTGTCAGGGGTGGGTCGACCCCCCCTTTGAGTAGGTCGACCTATGGTGGACCCCCCTTTGGGTAGGTCGACCCCCCTTTGAGTGGGTAGACCCACCTGAGCGGGAAATTTGCCGCCTTCCCAAATTTCGAATTTTGAACCGAATCTCGAATTTCTGGAACCATTTTTGAATTTCTGAACCTTTTATATATATATATATATATATTCTTCCTGTGCGTATACAAACTTAAAACCTTAATAACTTTTCATACGGTGTCCGATTTATGCACACCAGGTGTCTATTTTGACCAGAATTTTGAGATGGACACAATGGCGCAGTCCGTTTTACTTAATTCTGAATATTAAATTAAGTTTTCCTTAATTCATTGTTAACAATGTATTTCACACAAGTTATTCTTTAATTTATCCTCTTTAATGCCATTAAAAATTCGGGGTGTTACAATAGCAATTGTGAAAATTTCATCCGAAAATTTGAATGCTTGTCGATCACGCAATATTCAGTGCAAAACTGCGCATAACAGTTCAAAATTTAGCAACTGTCACTACAATAAAATAAGGCTTTCATAGCGTTTGAAAAACGCTATTATAACCAAACATAGTGTTTCACAGAACTTCATGAAACGACGTGCTATCTTAGACCTTCTATTTTGACTAGTAGCAAAAAAAACACTATAAAAGATACTTTTATATAGCGTTTTTATTTGCTATCAAACAAAAATGCTATTAAACATACTATCTGATACAGACTTCTTATAGCATTTATGTGTACGTTTCTATAGCGTTTATGTGCATGTTTCTATAGTGTTTCCACTGTCGCTTTCTATAGCATTTTTTATTCTATAGCGTTTTTAAAACTCTATCGCTTATATTATTAGTTTATGGATTTTTCATCGTTTCATCTGTTTACATGTATACACACATTTAAACATTTGTTGTCTGCATATAAATATGACAAATTTGCACAAACAAACATATAAATTATGACATAATATACATGCATATCATTCAAAGAACTTAGTATTTCATACATACTGTTTTATCCACTTTCCGACGTCCACGCTTTATATATCATACATTTCTACATTAATTACAAGTTATGTACAAAACAGAAAAACGATAGAATCGCGCCTCTCTCCCCTGCGATAGAACGACGGAGGTTCTTCCACCTTTAATCCTCCAATCCCTCTCGTTTCCCTCATTAAAATCGAAAGCCCCAAACGTGAAATCAAAGAGCTCGCCAAGCTGATGCAGACCAAAGGCGGAGATCGGGGAAGGAGGCGACGATGTCGCGATTTGCTCCCTCGAACCACCGCTGTTTCGAAGGGGATTCAGGCGTCAAGCCGAGATCGAAGTGGCCAGAAGAGGTGTTGGCGGAGAGCTCTCTCCAAGGCGCTCCACGTGAGCAGGTCCGATCAACTTCTGGCGCCGCCGTTCTGGTGCGAGGTCGAGCCCTAGTGGCGGATCAAAAATGGTTCAGCAACTGTGTTGTTCTAGGAAGGGATTGCAACATTTTTTTTACTGTGAGTTTTTATTTTTATTTTTAATTTATTAGTTCATTAATTTAGCATATTTAGAACAAGATAAAAATATGGTTTTTTTTGAAATATTTAGAACAAGAAAGAAAAATATGATTTTTATATTTAGAACAAGAATGAAAATATGATTTTTATATTTAGAACAAGAAAGAAAAATATGATTTTTATATGTTGAACTTCGAGATAAAAATATGATTTTTATATATTGAGCTTCGAGATAAAAATATGATTTTTATATATTGAGCTTCGAGATAAAAATATGATTTTTATATATTGAACTTCGAAATAAAAATATGATTTTTATATATTGAACTTCGAAATAAAAATATGATTTTTATATATTGAACTTCGAAATAAAAATATGATTTTTATATATGGAATAGCGAAGTAAAAATTCGATTTTTACATAGGTAGTGAAAGCGGACAACGAAGGTAACAAAAAGGCGAGATCGAAGAAGATTTCTATCAAAGAAGAGTCAAGATGTTTGGATAGCTTTCGGTGAGAATTTCTCACCTTTCAATTTCTTTTTCTAGTTATATATATATATATATACTAGGATGCAGACGGTGCTTAGTAGCACCCGACACAATCGTCCACAGACCATGGACTTGTTTGTTTGGTTGCATAGATTAGTTATATGATGTGATTTGAATCTGGTTGTTTGGTGATTTTGATTGATGTGTGAATGGCGTGGGCCTTCACTAGACCGGGGATAAGGCTAGGCCTTGTTCCATTTCTAATATCGTGCCGTTATGCCGCCGAAATTTTCTAAAATAAGTTAGAAAAATAAAAATATCATTTTATTTAAGGAATGAACTGGATAGAAATTCAAGTGTTGAAATAAAATATTTTATCGTTAAAAATATAATTTTTAACGTGAAGTGAATAAAATAAAATATTCATTTACAAACCGGACGGTTTGTTTATGTACACTGATTTGACTGATATTGATTGGGTCGATAAATTTTACACATCGCCCAACTGCACAAATAAAATCTGTGTTTGATTGTTTTGAAACCCCACACGGGTGTTGGGATGAAATTTGAAGTTCACTCATCCTGATTGATTAAATATGTCGATCGATTGATTGACAGGCTGTTATAAGCGTTAGATATCTATATTTGATGCTTATACAGTGTAGTGCACTTTGGTGGATGGTTGATTATTTTTCAATGCTATTATATGTGTGTAATGCATGAAAATCCATATAATTAACTTTATATGGTAATTGATTGGGCCTCATTCCAATTTGAAAAATAAAGAATATTATAAAATAAAAGTTCATGTGTTGACAGTACTCATCCATTGAGATTGGTCATGTGTTGAACGAAATATTTTAGTAATAAAATTTACATCTTTATCGATATAAAATAAAAGTTCAGGTGTTGACAGTACTCATCCATTGAGATTGGTCATGTGTTGAACGAAATATTTTGATAATAACAACTATTTTGAAAAAGAAATATTTGAAATAGAATATTTGAAAATAGAGATTTATGAAGCCGTGTTGATTAGTTTGACGCCATTTTGACATGAACGATATTTATATCGATTTTATTCATTTCGAATTGAATTGAAAACGATTTCGAAATGAATTGAATTGAAAACGATTTCGAAATGAATTGAATTGAAAACGATTTCGAAATGAATTGAATATATAACGATTTCGAAATGAGTTGAATTGAAAACGAATTCAAATTGAATTGAAAGCGAATTGAAATGAATTCAAATTGAATTGAAATTTGAATTGAATAGAAATGAATTTTAAAACGAATTTATAAAGAAGAATTCAATTTTGATTTGAATTGAAAAGAAAGTTGAAATTGCTTTTGAAATGATTTTAAAACTATTTATATAATTCGTTTTAAATAGAAATCGATGAAGTATATATTATATATATTATATATATAATATAATGGCCTGAATAGAACGCGCCGCGCCGCGGCAGTTCGTGAATTTCGACCATTTATTTCAAACGGACATTACGGGAGATCCGACCGTCGGATTCTCCTAAAAACTGGAACCGTTGGGTTCGTATCGAAAAGAGCTTTCTAACGAATGTTAGAAATTTGAAATCTAACGGTTGGATTTGGAGATACGTCCAAATCAACTTTGAAAAAGGTCGCTGTAAGTGCAGTTCGATGGCCGTTGATGGAAATCGACTGTACGGGCCTTGATAAAATTATTAAAAATAGTAATAATTTGTGTAAAATCATAAGAAATGATTTAGAAAGAATTGGGATGAAAAACTCCATATTTGAAAAGATAAAAATAGATTTTTATCGAAATGAACTAGTTTTGAACTAGAAATATAATTCTATTTATTTTTAAATAAATAAATTGAATTCGAAATGGTTTTGAAAATAACCAAAATTTCCAATGATTGCATTGGAGTGGATTTGAATCGAAATTGTCTTCCGAATATTTCGATGTTGGAATTCGGGATTATACAGATGTTGTTATGGAAATTTGAAAGATGTAGATATTTATATCGTTATTTCCAATACGACATTTGTTAATCGTAGAATTTGATATTGAATATAAGCCGATATATTTTCTATTCAGAGCCTTATATTGAATATCAAATGTGATTTGGGTTTGTCGTGAATGGTGTCTTCACTAACACTGTTCTTGAACCCAGTTGAGAAAAGATTAAATCTTTTTATTTAGATTTAATGAAGTGTACCAATTAAATGATATTTAATTGGAACTGAATTGATATTGATTTTTGGGTTTATCGTGAACAGTGTTTTAAATAACACTCGTTCTTTAACCCGATAATTAATGAATGTGATTTTGGGTTTATCGTGAACCGTGTTTTAAATGACACTGATTCTTTAACCCAGTCGAAGATTAAAACTAAGTGGAGTTTTAATGAATCTTTAATTAGATTGAAATGATCGAGAATGGAGTATCACCAGTTTTGCTCCAGGCGATAGTTAAATCTTTAATTAGATTTGAACGTGAAATGGTAATTGAATTTACCGATAACACCGTGGTGTTAGATATGAAGTACAACCAGTTTTACTTCATGGGATGAATAGGTTGGGATTGGGGAAATTAAAACAAATGATTACTTCGGTAAGTTTCGTTAATCCCGACTAGTTTGAATTGATATTCAAAAATAGATTAAAGAATAAATTCAAGAAATTTATCTTGGATAAAATTAATGGGAACCTTTCCCTATGAATGTGAAATCAGAAACTAACTGTCGGTTAGCTAAGCAGAACGGTTTTCTGGATATTGATCTGATGTTGGTTTCAGCCTTCGGGGTTAATATTTGGGGAATTATTCTCTTGATTAATTTACGGTTAGTGACTGATGAATTGGAATGAGGCGTATGTTGTGTTTGTGTAACACTTATTTAAAGTATACGCGAGTTATTCGGAAAGACCGGGTTTATCCCATTCTGAATAACTGATACGACGATAAGTCGAAGATGAAGACGATGGTCGAAGACCGGAAGTCTTCACGTCGTTTGGGTGATTACTGATGATCTTGATTGGGCTGTACACCCAAGAAGATGGAAACAGTTGGTGATCGTCCAGACGTACTTGGAGATCGATGGATATGCGGGGTACTAGGTGCCCCCGGTTTCGTTCAGACCCAGAACGGACTTGTAAATGGACTGTGTGTGTCTGACATTGGATTTTAGTCCGTTCGATTGAACTCTATTAAATATATATCTGTTTGGCGGCGGAGAATTTATTCTCTTGCTTAACGCCCTTCTCTGAGACGTACGAGCTCAGGGGTTATATATTGATGGATATCAATCGCATGGAGTGAATTGCCTGTGTGGCATGCCTAAGTGGCAAATGATCAAGGCTTTTGTTGAAAAGCAAAGTCTTGTGGTTGATGATCAAAGCACGGCCTTGTGAGGCGTAGCTTTGTATAACGTTGATTCGCGAGTATCACACCCGGTATGAACTAAAAACGGGAGACGGACCTCAGGGAGGACATGCGTTTCTTTCTAGTTAGGAGTGGCGTCAGTGCTTGAACTTGCTGACGAGTTTGACTCTTGTGGATATTGCTTATTATTACTTGCTGAAAAGCGAGACGCCTCGTGATATCGGTTTCGGCCGATGCTTCTGGTCGGCTGACGGGCCAGGCTTACGCCCCAAAGGGCGGGGAAACGTAGTGTTCAGGCATAATAATCCACATCGGTGGACCGGCCCTGACGATCCAAGGGGCAGTTGCGGCTGTTCCTGAGGGGCGGACTAGAGCGTCTCGAATCGGTGAGGATCTTGCCCCTAGCCTCGGTTCATACCATAAATGATAACCCAATTTCCAATACGTGTATTGCGGTTTTAATTGTAGAACTAGTATGGCGACATGATATATGGTACCCATGCCGTCTATGATTGATATTTATGATTGAAATTGTTTTGACACTATACACTTATAGTAGTATCAAATGATTTGTTTTAAACGTACTAAGCATGTTTGGCTATTATAAGGGAAAACCCTATCCTCGGCTGCGTTGCATTGTGTGATGGGACCTGGGTCTTATAATAGCTTCATTTTTAGAAAAGCATTGCGTTGTTTACTTATATGCACTGGTATTCTTGGAAGGAAACCCGTTCCGTGTTATACGGCGTGGTCCCTTGATTTACCTAACTTTAAAATAAAGATTAATAACTGTTTTAGTTCTCACACCAGTCACATGACTGACCTGGAGTTTATTGTTTTAACCTAAACTCTGGGTGCCCTTATTTTGACACGGGCAGCTAGTAGTTTTGGTTTTGCAGATTTATATTCAAAGGATCCTGGTTTACAGCTGGAACGATATCCGGAAAGCTTTGTATCCGTATATCTCTTCTAGTTGTGTATTGTATTATTTTCCGCTGCTATGTATTTAAATGTAATTTAAATCTCTGGTATTTTGTGACGGCAAGGAATTTCGCTCGGTCCGAACCAGTCGCTAAACCGATCTAGACCGTTCGAAACGCCCTATCGTTTTCAGAACACGACAAAATAGAACGTAGACAAAAGAACATTTCATTGTTATTACAACAATGCACCAGATTACAAGAATATACAGAGTATGAATCAATATTACACAGAAATATCAGAGATTTAAATTACATTTAAATACATAGCAGCGGAAAATAATACAATACACAACTAGAATGAGATATACGGATACAAAGCTTTCCGGATATCGTTCCAGCTGTAAACCAGGATCCTGTGAATATAAATCTGCAAAACCAAAACTACTAGCTGCCTGTGTCAAAAATAAGGGCACCCAGAGTTTAGGTTAAAACAATAAACTCCAGGTCAGTCATGTGACTGGTGTGAGAACTAAAACAGTTAATCTTTATTTCAAAGTTAGGTAAATCAAGGGACCACGCCGTATAACACGGAACGGGTTTCCTCCCAAGAATACCAGTGCATAAAACAAACAGCGCAATGCTAAATAAAGAGAAATGAAGCTGTTATAAGACCCAGGTCCCATCACACAATGCAACGCAGTCGAGGATAGGGTTTTCCCTTATAACAGCCAAAGAATGCTTGATACGTTTAAAACAAATCATTTGATACTATATAAGTGCATAGTGTATAAAACAACTTCAAATCATAAGTATCAATCATAGGCGGCATGGGTACCATATATCATGTCGCCATATATAGGTTTACAAATAAAACCGCAAATGTCACGTATTTGGAAGTTGGATTTCCGTCTATGAACCGAGGCAAAAGATAGTCCTCAACCGATTCGTGACTCTCTAGCCCGAGCCACAGGATCAGAACGCATCAACCCTTTAGATCGTCAGGGCCGGTCCACACGGAGTGGATTATTATGCCTGAACAATACGTCCCCCCACCCTATGGGGTGTAAGTCTGGTCCGTCAGCCGACCAGAATGCATTCGGCCGAAACCGATATAACCGAGGCGCCTCGCAACCGCAACAACCACATAAGTCAAACTCGTCAGGGCGTGTAAAACCACTGACGCCACTTCTAGCTAGAAAGAAATGCAAGTCCTCCCTGATGTCCCTCCCGTTTTTGGTTCATACCGGGTGTGAAACTCGCGAAGTAAACGTTACACAAAGCTACGCCACAAAGGCCGTGCTTTGATCATCACCACAAGACTTTGCTTTTCAACAGAAGCCTTGATCATTTGCATCTTAGCATGCCACACAGGCAAACCACTCTATGCAACCGATATCAGTCACACAGAATGAAATCCAATGTCAGACACACAGTCCATTTACAAGTCCGTTCTGGGCCTGAACGAAACCGGAGGCACCTAGTACCCCGCATATCCATCGATCTCCAAGTACGTCTGGACGATCACTAACTGTTTCCATCTTCTCGGGTGTACAGCCCAATCAAGATCATCAGTTATCACCCAAACGACGTGAAGACCTCCGGTCTTCGACCATCGTCTTCATCTTCGACTTATCGTCGTATCAGTTATTCAGAATGGGGTAAACCCGGTCTTTCCGAATAACTCGCGTATATATTACAAAAGTGGTACACAAACACAACATACGCCTCATTCCAATTCATTAGTCACTAACCGTAAATTAATCAAGAGAATAATTCCCCAAATATTAACCCCGAAGGCCGAAACCAACATCAGATCAATATCCAGAAAACCATTCTGCTTGGCTAACCGACAGTTAGTTTCTAAATTTCACGTTCAAATCTAATTAAAGATTTAACTATCGCCTGGAGCAAAACTGGTGTTACTCCATTCTCGATCTTTTCAATCTAATTAAAGATTCATTAAAACTCCACTTAGTTTTAATCATTATCTGGGTTAAAGAATCAGTGTCATTTAAAAACACGATTCACGATAAACCCAAAATCACATTTCATTAATTATCGGGTTAAAGAACAAGTGTTATTTAAAACACTGTTCACGATAAACCCAAAAATCAATACTAATTCAATTCCAATTAAATATCATTTAATTGGTGCACTTCATTAAATCTAAATAAAAAGATTTAATCTTTTCTCAACTGGGTTCAAGAACAGTGTTAGTGAAGACACCATTCACGACAAACCCAAATCACATTCGATATTCAATACAAGGCTCTGAATAGAAAATATATCGGCTTATATTCAATATCGAATTCTACGACTAACAAATGTCGTATTGGAAATAACGATACAAATATATATCTTTCAAATTTCCATAACAACACCTGTAATATCACGAATTCCAACATCGAAATATTCCGAAGACAATTTCGATTCAAATCCACTCCAATGCAATCATTGGAAATTTTGGTTATTTTCAAAACCATTTCAAATTCAATTTATTTATTTAAAAATAAATAGAATTATAATTCTAGTTCAAAACTAGTTCATTTCGATAAAAATCTATTTTTATCTTTTCAAATATGGAGTTTTTTCATCCCAAACTTTCACAAATCATCTCTTATGATTTTACACAAATTATTACTATTTTTAATAATTTTATCAAGGCCCGTACAGTCGATTTCCATCAACGGCCATCGAACTGCACTTACAGCGACCTTTTTCGAATTTGATTTGGACGTATCTCCAAATCCAACCGTTAGATTTCAAATTTCTAACATTCATTAGAAAGCTCTTTTCGATACGAACCCAACGGTTCCGGTTTTAGGAGAATCCGACGGTCGGATCTCCCGCAATGTCCGTTTGAAATAAATGGTCGAAATTCACGAACTGCCGCGGCGCGGCGCGTTCTATTCAGGCCATTATATTATATATATAATATATATAATATATACTTCGTCGATTCCTATTTAAAACGAATTATATAAATAGTTTTAAATTCGTTTCAAAAGCAATTTCAACTTCCTTTTCAATTCAAATCAAAATTGAATTCTTCTTTATAAATTCGTTTCAAAATTCATTTCTATTCAATTCAAATTTCAATTCAATTTGAATTCATTTCAATTCGTTTTCAATTCAATTCATTTCGAAATCGTTTTCAATTCAATCCATTTCGAAATCGTTTTCAATTCAATTCATTTCGAAATCGTTTTCAATTCAATTCATTTCGAAATCGTTTTCAATTCAATTTGAATTCGTTTTCAATTCATTTCATTTCGAAATCGTTTTCAATTCAATTTATTTCGAAATCGTTTTCAATTCAATTCATTTCGAAATCGTTTTCAATTCAATTCATTTCGAAATCGTTTTCAATTCAATCCATTTCGAAATCGTTTTCAATTCAATTCATTTCGAAATCGTTTTCAATTCAATTCATTTCGAAATCGTTTTCAATTCAATTTGAATTCGTTTTCAATTCATTTCATTTCGAAATCGTTTTCAATTCAATTTATTTCGAAATCGTTTTCAATTTAATTCATTTCGAAATCGTTTTCAATTCAATTCATTTCGAAATCATTTTCAATTCAATCCATTTCGAAATCGTTTTCAATTCAATTCAAAATATTCGATTTCGAAATCACTTTTCAATATTCATTTTTAAGATGAATAAAATCGATATAAATATCGTTCACGTCAAAATGGCGTCAATCTAATCAGCACGGCTTCATAAATTTCTATTTTCAAATATTCTATTTCAAATATTTCTTTTTCAAAATAGTTGTTATTATCAAAATATTTCGTTCAACACATGACCAATCTCAATGAATGAGTACTGTCAACACATGAACTTTTATTTTATAATATTCTTTATTTTTCAAATTGAAATGAGGCCCAATCAATTACCATATAAAGTTAATTATATGGATTTTCATACAACACATGTATATAATTACATTGAAAAATAATCAACCATCAACTAAAGTGCACTACACTGTATAAGCATCAAATATAGATATTCAACGCTTATAACAGCCTGTCAATCAATCGATCGACACGTTTAATCAATCAGGATGAGTGAACTTCAAGTTTCATCCCAACACCCGTGTGGGGTTTCAAAACAATCAAACAAAGATTTTATTTGTGCAGTTGGGCGATGTGTAAAATTTATCGACCCAATCAATGTCCTTCAAATAAGTGTACATAAACAAACCATCTGGTTTGTAAATGAATATTTATTTATTCACATTCCCGTTAAAAATTATATTTTTAACGACAAAACATTTTATTCCAACATATGAATTTTATTCAGTTCATTCCTTAAATAAAATGTTATTTTTATTTTCCTAACATATTTTAGAAAATTTCGGCGGCATAACGGCACGATACTAGAAACGGGACGAGGCCTAGCCTTGTCCCCGGTCTGGTGAAGGCCCACGCCATTCACACATCAATCAAATCAATTCGTTATGCAAACCACAAACTTTGGAGTAAGGGTCTAACCTAGCCTTACTCCTTCGCCTTATAACGGCGCACGTCTAATCCTAACCAATTTATCGATTCGATTTTTCACACCACAAACCACATTCAAACCAATATCACAATCAATAACCAAACAGCCAAACAAACAAGTCCATGGTCTGTGGACGATTGTGTCGGGTGCTACTAAGCACCGTCTACATCCTAGTATATATATATAACTAGAAAATAAATTGAAAGGTGAGAAGTTCTCACATATAGCTATCCTAGCTCCACGGCACTTCTTTTGCAGAAACTTCGTCGTTCTCGCCTCTTCGTCAGCTTCGTTGCCCAAGGCCACTATATATATAAAAATCGAATTTTTATTTCAAAGTTAAATATATAAAAATCGAATTTTTATTTCAAAGTTCAATATATAAAAATCGAATTTTTATTTCAAAGTTCAATATATAAAAATCGAATTTTTATTTCGATGTTCAATATATAAAAATTCTATTTTTCTATCGAAGTTCAATATATAAAAATCCTATTTTTCTATCGAAGTTCAATGTATAAAAATTCTATTTTTCTATCGAAGTTCAATATATAAAAATCCTATTTTTCTATCGAAGTTCAATATATAAAAATTGAGTTTTTATTTCAAAGTTCAATATATAAAAATCGAATTTTTATTTCAAAGTTAAAATCTTTTTCTTATATTAAAGTTAAAACCTTCTTCTTATATCAAAGTTAAAACCTTCTTCTTATATCAAAGTTAAAACCTTTTTCCTATATCAAAGTTAAAACCTTTTTCTTATATCAAAGTTAAAACCTTCTTATATCAAAGTTAAAACCTTTTCCTATATTAAACCTTAAAATAAAATCAGTTTTCATTTTCTTTATAAATCAGTTTTCAACTAAAATAAAATTCCGTTTTCAACTAAAATAAAATTCAGTTTTCAACTAAAATAAAATTCAGTTTTCAAGAAAATAAAAAAAAACAGTTTTAAAGATTATAAAAAATCAGTTTTTAACATTATGTAAAATCAGTTTTTAACATTATGTAAAATCAGTTTTTATATACTATGTAAAATCAGTTTTTATATACTTTTATTACCAACCCTAAATTTTTTATATATGTTTTAATGAAAATGAGAATAAAATAAAATAAAATAATTAAATAAAAATAAAAACAAAAACATACCAGGGGGGGTTTGCAGCGCCGTCGAGGTCGGGGGGGGGGGGGGGGGGGGGGGGGGTTTCGTCGCGATTTTGAAACGAGGAGGGGGGGTGCGGTTCTTCTCGTCGATCGACTTCCGAGGAGGGGGGAGGCGTCGGTGATGTGGGGCGGAGGCGCGCAGGCCTGGGGAGGGGGTGGCGGAAGGATCGGCGGTGATGGCTACGGGGGGGGGGGGGGGGGGATCGGCGTTAATCGCCTGAGCGATTTTAGTTAGGTTTTTTTTTCTTCTTGATTTTGATTTTGAAATAAACGAACGGGGGGGCCTATTGATAAAGGGGGAAAATATATTTTCTTTTTTTTTTATTATTATTTTAATCGGAAAAAGTTGACTTTCATAAACGACCTCGAAACGAGGCCCACCGCCTGTCGTCCATAGCGTTTTACCCCCATTCCGAACACAATGGGATACGTATCGCTAGCTGATTCGATTGTTACAATCCGTTTCCGTTAAATTTACATTTAAATCACTATATTGAATTTTAAACGCACATTTCAAATTACCGGGGTCACATACTAACTAGAAAAATTCCAGAAAAATATTTTCTAGCTTCGTATTGACGATACGGTCCTAACAAAACTAGTTTCGACGAATTCTGAGACCGTTTGAAAAATGGCCAATTTCCAGTCGATTAAAATCAACTGAAACTGGTCAAACGCGTTTTCTTTTGCCACGCTCACATATTGATTCGAAAAATTATGAAATTTGGAATCTAGCAATAACTTAACATCACGGACCCAACAAAACTGGTTTCGTCGAAATCCGAGGTCGTTTGCAAAATGTCCATTTTTAAGGGCCTGAATTCCATAGCGACTATTCAGAATTTTCAACTGGACATATCTTTTGATTCCCGCTACGAACTTTTGATTTTTCGGATTCGTTGGAAAGATATTCACTATTAGATTCCATTATTTTTGGTTTCACTAAAATCCGGATTGTTTTGCACCCGGTACATTCAATTGAAGTTTGAAATTGAATTATCGAACTACCGCGCCATTTTCAATTCTATTTATAATTATATATAAATATTTATATTCTAACGACGACGTATATAATATATACGATCGAATTCTATTCAAACTAAACTTCTCGTTGATTTTATTTAAAATAATTCATTGTAAATAATCAAAATTCGCTAAAATTGCCAAAATAAAAATTTTAAACTGGCCCAGATTTTACGGGTTGTTACATATTTCTGTGTAATATTCATTTGTACTCTGTATATTCTTGTAATCTGATGCATTGTTGTAATATATAATGAAATGTTCTTTTATATGCGTTCTGTTGTGGCTTGTTCTCAAACTATCCGACACTTTCCTTTACGGGGAAGTTACGGGTTTTCACAGTTGGTATCAGAGCTTTGGTTTACAGAGCAGAGAATAAGACACATTAGAACCGTACGAAAGAATTCATCAGATATTGGATTAGTAATATCCAATGGGAATGACTCGTTAGAGATGGGATCAGTAGTATCCTAGAACGAGTGTGAAGGGTATATTTTTAACGTGAAAACAAATTTTGTTTTGAAAATCTAAATCAATTATTCGTATTTGATTATCTATTTATATTGATGTGGACAATCCAGTATATATAGATTTTGCGTATACGTCTGATCCGCGTGTATTAGAAATTTTAATATACTTGATAGATATAGAATTACACTCTAATCGCCCGGAGATGATTTTGATGATGGAGCTCCATCATTAGAATTTATGTTCGAGTGACGAAAGTGAGATTTCTATATATTTCCTATTGACTGGTGTGAGAACCAAAATTAGATAGGGCTTATTGTTGTGATTTGGCATCAAAAATCTGATTTTTGTATATGTGTCAAAATTATGAATTTTAAACGTTAAATTCACTAATTGATTGATGTTTGTGTTGTTTGTTTATTTGTTTGATAATTTTGAACCATTTAGCCTAATTGAAACAAATATTGAATTGTATTGAAAATTGGTCGCATTTGCTTGCATATACATATACTTACATTGAACAGGTCATAGCAAGAAGGCTAGAGCAGAGAATAAAATTTGTTTGCCCGACAAATAGGTACATGTTTACTACATAATTTCCTGTTTTGTTTGGGTGATGATGATTTTGTGAGCCTATTGGCTAGCCGCTTGGCTTTTTCTTTTTCTTTTTGAGATCTGAAGGACCGGGGAAGCTATTTGAAATTCCCCGATGCTCCCGGTGCAGGGGAGGTTATGGCGAAATTTTTCGAAAATTTAGGGTGTTAGCCAAATTTTTGAAATTTTGAAAATTCTCAGAAACTAAAGAGTTGGAGAATGGAAGTCAGATCGAACGTAGAGTTGATTAATCAAACCACTTTCGACTTTGTTCCTTTTCGGGGACGAAAAGTTTTAAGTGGGGGAGATTGTAACAACCCGAAAATCTGGGCCAGTTTAAATTTTTTTATTTTGGCGATTTCAACGAATTTTGATTATTTAAAATAGATTATTTTAAATTAAAATAGATTATTTTAAATAAAATCAACCAGAAATTTATTTTGAATAGAATTCGACGTATATATTTATATACGTCGTCGTTAGAATATAAATATTTATATATAATTATAAATAGAATTGAAAATGGCGCGGTAGTTCGATAATTCGATTTCAAACTTCAATTGAATGTACCGGGTGCAAAACAATCCGGATTTTAGTGAAACCAAAAATAATGGGATCTAATTGATAATATCTTTCCAACGAATCCGAATAATCAAATTTTCATAGCGGGGATCAAAAGATATGTCCAGTCGAAAATTCTGAATAGTCGCTATGGAATTCAGGCCCTTAAAAATGGACATTTTGCAAACGATCTCGGATTTCGATGAAACCACTTTTTTTGGGTCTGGGATGTGAAGTTATTGCTAGATTCCAAATTTCATAATTTTTCGAATCAATATGTGAGCGTGGCAAAGGAAAACGCGTTTGACCAGTTTCAGTTGATTTTAATCGACTGGAAAATGGCGATTTTTCTAACGGTCTCAGAATTCGACGAAACTAGTTTTGTTAGGACCGTATCGTCAATACGAAGCTAGAAAATATTTTTCTAGAATTTTTAGAGACAGTATGTGACCCCGGTAATTTGAAATGTACGTTTAAAATTCAATATAGTGATTTAAATGTAAATTTAAGGGAAACTGGTCGAAACGATCGAATCAGCCTACGATACATATCCCATTGTGTTCGGAATGGGGGTAGTTGGCTAGGGGCGATAGTCGTTGGGTTTGATTTGATTTCGAAACAATAAACAAGTAAAATTAGAATTAAATATTAATTTATATTTTATATATAAGTCAAACCAAGGTCAAAACCCTAGTCAAATTCTTTCCGTGGTCAAACTTTAAAATCGCGCCTCTCTCCCCTGCGATAGAACGACGGAGGTTCTTCCACCTTTAATCCTCCAATCCCTCTCGTTTCCCTCATTAAAATCGAAAGCCCCAAACGTGAAATCAAAGAGCTCGCCAAGCTGATGCAGACCAAAGGCGGAGATCGGGGAAGGAGGCGACGATGTCGCGATTTGCTCCCTCGAACCACCGCTGTTTCGAAGGGGATTCAGGCGTCAAGCCGAGATCGAAGTGGCCAGAAGAGGTGTTGGCGGGGAGCTCTCTCCAAGGCGCTCCACGTGAGCAGGTCCGATCAACTTCTGGCGCCGCCGTTCTGGTGCGAGGTCGAGCCCTAGTGGCGGATCAAAAATGGTTCAGCAACTGTGTTGTTCTAGGAAGGGATTGCAACATTTTTTTTTACTATGAGTTTTTATTTTTATTTTTATTTTATTAGTTCATTAATTTAGCATATTTAGAACAAGATAAAA
This sequence comes from Allium sativum, assembly GCA_030737875.1. NCBI lineage: Eukaryota > Viridiplantae > Streptophyta > Magnoliopsida > Asparagales > Amaryllidaceae > Allium > Allium sativum. Next base: position 835,809,325 of record CM060918.1, on the reverse strand, counting down.
ATATGGTTTTTTTTTGAAATATTTAGAACAAGAAAGAAAAATATGATTTTTATATTTAGAACAAGAATGAAAATATGATTTTTATATTTAGAACAAGAAAGAAAAATATGATTTTTATATGTTGAACTTCGAGATAAAAATATGATTTTTATATATTGAGCTTCGAGATAAAAATATGATTTTTATATATTGAGCTTCGAGATAAAGTTCAAAATAAAGATATGATTTTTATATATTGAACTTCGAAATAAAAATATGATTTTTATATATTGAACTTCGAAATAAAAATATGATTTTTATATATTGAACTTCGAAATAAAAATATGATTTTTATATATGGAATAGCGAAGTAAAAATTCGATTTTTACATAGGTAGTGAAAGCGGACAACGAAGGTAACAAAAAGGCGAGATCGAAGAAGATTTCTATCAAAGAAGAGTCAAGATGTTTGGATAGCTTTCGGTGAGAATTTCTCACCTTTCAATTTCTTTTTCTAGTTATATATATATATATATATATATATATATATATATACTAGGATGCAGACGGTGCTTAGTAGCACCCGACACAATCGTCCACAGACCATGGACTTGTTTGTTTGGTTGCATAGATTAGTTATATGATGTGATTTGAATCTGGTTGTTTGGTGATTTTGATTGATGTGTGAATGGCGTGGGCCTTCACTAGACCGGGGATAAGGCTGGGCCTTGTCCCGTTTCTAGTATCGTGCCGTTATGCCGCCGAAATTTTCTAAAATAAGTTAGAAAAATAAAAATATCATTTTATTTAAAGAATGAACTGGATAGAAATTCAAGTGTTGAAATAAAATATTTTATCATTAAAAATATAATTTTTAACGTGAAGTGAATAAAATAAAATATTCATTTACAAACCGAACGGTTTGTTTATGTACACTGATTTGACTGATATTGATTGGGTCGATAAATTTTACACATCGCCCAACTGCACAAATAAAATCTGTGTTTGATTGTTTTGAAACCCCACACGGGTGTTGGGATGAAATTTGAAGTTCACTCATCCTGATTGATTAAATATGTCGATCGATTGATTGACAGGCTGTTATAAGCGTTAGATATCTATATTTGATGCTTATACAGTGTAGTGCACTTTGGTGGATGGTTGATTATTTTTCAATGCTATTATATGTGTGTAATGCATGAAAATCCATATAATTAACTTTATATGGTAATTGATTGGGCCTCATTCCAATTTGAAAAATAAAGAATATTATAAAATAAAAGTTCATGTGTTGACAGTACTCATCCATTGAGATTGGTCATGTGTTGAACGAAATATTTTAGTAATAAAATTTACATCTTTATCGATATAAAATAAAAGTTCAGGTGTTGACAGTACTCATCCATTGAGATTGGTCATGTGTTGAACGAAATATTTTGATAATAACAACTATTTTGAAAAAGAAATATTTGAAATAGAATATTTGAAAATAGAGATTTATGAAGCCGTGTTGATTAGTTTGACGCCATTTTGACGTGAACGATATTTATATCGATTTTATTCATTTCGAATTGAATTGAAAACGATTTCGAAATGAATTGAATTGAAAACGATTTCGAAATGAATTGAATATATAACGATTTCGAAATGAATTGAACTGAAAACGAATTCAAATTGAATTGAAAGCGAATTGAAATGAATTCAAATTGAATTGAAATTTGAATTGAATAGAAATGAATTTTAAAACGAATTTATAAAGAAGAATTCAATTTTGATTTGAATTGAAAAGAAAGTTGAAATTGCTTTTGAAACGATTTTAAAACTATTTATATAATTCGTTTTAAATAGAAATCGACGAAGTATATATTATATATATTATATATATATAATAGCCTGAATAGAACGCGCCGCGCCGCGGCAGTTCGTGAATTTCGACCATTTATTTCAAACGGACATTACGGGAGATCCGACCGTCGGATTCTCCTAAAACCGGAACCGTTGGGTTCGTATCGAAAAGTGCTTTCTAACGAATGTTAGAAATTTGAAATCTAACGGTTGGATTTGGAGATACGTCCAAATCAAATTTGAAAAAGGTCGTTGTAAGTGCAGTTCGATGGCCGCTGATGGAAATCGACTGTACGGGCCTTGATAAAATTATTAAAAATAGTAATAATTTGTGTAAAATCATAAGAAATGATTTAGAAAGAATTGGGATGAAAACCTCCATATTTGAAAAGATAAAAATAGATTTTTATCGAAATGAACTAGTTTTGAACTAGAAATATAATTCTATTTATTTTTAAATAAATAAATTGAATTCGAAATGGTTTTGAAAATAACCAAAATTTCCAATGATTGCATTGGAGTGGATTTGAATCGAAATTGTCTTCCGAATATTTCGATGTTGGAATTCGGGATTATACAGATGTTGTTATGGAAATTTGAAAGATGTAGATATTTATATCGTTATTTCCAATACGACATTTGTTAATCGTAGAATTTGATATTGAATATAAGCCGATATATTTTCTGTTCAGAGCCTTATATTGAATATCAAATGTGATTTGGGTTTGTCGTGAATGGTGTCTTCACTAACACTGTTCTTGAACCCAGTTGAGAAAAGATTAAATCTTTTTATTTAGATTTAATGAACTGTACCAATTAAATGATATTTAATTGGAACTGAATTGATATTGATTTTTGGGTTTATCGTGAACAGTGTTTTAAATAACACTCGTTCTTTAACCCGATAATTAATGAATGTGATTTTGGGTTTATCGTGAACCGTGTTTTAAATGACACTGATTCTTTAACCCAGTCGAAGATTAAAACTAAGTGGAGTTTTAATGAATCTTTAATTAGATTGAAATGATCGAGAATGGAATATCACCAGTTTTGGTCCAGGCGATAGTTAAATCTTTAATTAGATTTGAACGTGAAATGGTAATTGAATTTACCGATAACACCGTGGTATTAGATATGAAGTATAACCAGTTTTACTTCATGGGATGAATAGGTTGGGATTGGGGAAATTAAAACAAATGATTACTTCGGTAAGTTTCGTTAATCCCGACTAGTTTGAATTGATATTCAAAAATAGATTAAAGAATAAATTCAAGAAATTTATCTTGGATAAAATTAATGGGAACCTTTCCCTATGAATGTGAAATCAGAAACTAACTGTCGGTTAGCTAAGCAGAACGGTTTTCTGGATATTGATCTGATGTTGGTTTCGGCCTTCGGGGTTAATATTTGGGGAATTATTCTCTTGATTAATTTACGGTTAGTGACTGATGAATTGGAATGAGGCGTATGTTGTGTTTGTGTAACACTTATTTAAAGTATATGCGAGTTATTCGGAAAGACCGGGTTTATCCCATTCTGAATAACTGATACGACGATAAGTCGAAGATGAAGACGATGGTCGAAGACCGGAAGTCTTCACGTCGTTTGGGTGATTACTGATGATCTTGATTGGGCTGTACACCCAAGAAGATGGAAACAGTTGGTGATCGTCCAGACGTACTTGGAGATCGATGGATATGCGGGGTACTAGGTGCCCCCGGTTTCGTTCAGACCCAGAACGGACTTGTAAATGGACTGTGTGTGTCTGACATTGGATTTTAGTCCGTTCGATTGATCTCTATTAAATATATATCTGTTTGGCGGCGGAAAATTTATTCTCTTGCTTAACGCCCTTCTTTGAGACGTACGAGCTCAGGGGTTATATATTGATGGATATCAATCGCATGGAGTGAATTGCCTGTGTGGCATGCCTAAGTGGCAAATGATCAAGGCTTCTGTTGAAAAGCAAAGTCTTGTGGTTGATGATCAAAGCACGGCCTTGTGAGGCGTAGCTTTGTGTAACGTTGATTCGCGAGTATCACACCCGGTATGAACTAAAAACGGGAGACGGACCTCAGGGAGGTCATGCGTTTCTTTCTAGTTAGGAGTGGCGTCAGTGCTTGAACTGGCTGACGAGTTTGACTCTTGTGGATATTGCTTATTATTACTTGCTGAAAAGCGAGGCGCCTCGTGATATCGGTTTCGGCCGATGCTTCTGGTCGGCTGACGGGTGTAACACCCCACTCCCGCTATGATCACTCACTAAGGGAATGCCATAGCATCGGTGGAGTATTTTAGTGAATATAGAACAGAAAAATTACAACAAGACAGATATAAATAGTACTTGAAATTTTAAAACATCATCTCATAACAGCGGAAGTAAAACATGTCTGGTTACATCATAAAACCACAATAAAGGTCAAGTACAATATCCATCAAAATAAAGAAGTACATAATCCCACTCTCATACAATAGCCAAACAAAAGAAAAGATAACTGGATAACTGGAGCTTTACATCTATCCAAGCTCCTAAAGACTGGAACAGCAATCCGATCAAGCTCCACTACTGCTAGGATCCACCGTAGGACCTGAGGGTTGGGAAAAAGATAAAAACAACAGGGTCAGACATAAGTCTGAGCGAGTCCTATAACTTTAACAATACAATCGTTAAAGTAACCAGAGAAGACATAAACTGATATACGGTAACATATAGGGATGAATGGCTACCCTAAGCAGTCAACTAAACGAAGATAAAGGATAAAGACGCATCTACCCTCCCTAAGGTAAATTACTAAACTGCACCACACCAGTCGTTCCTAACTTAAAGGTTGATCCCACCCAAGGACTTATAAAATTTACTAATTAGTACCTGCGTACCCCTAGGTGACCAAGTAGGCGCCACGGGGCCCTACAATCCACTAGGTGTACACACTACTTCCCATTCGATCGGCTCCCTAACGTAGATACCCGTGCTGGCCCCACCGTGGGATGTATCATTCCCCAACGTGGCAACCTGATGAAACTAAAGGTGCACGGCTTATATCTACTCGATGCAACAACGGCTTACCTACCAGCCCGGGCCCACTCACGCATATGAAGCCCGTTGGACTTGCGTTGCCACCGCTAACCCGTTTGCCTCTTACAGTCAAGCCCAGTATGCGTGTCCCGTCCTCGACATGGGTCGAGCCCACAAAGATACGTATGGGTTACTGGTTGAAATGGGCCTCCACAAGCTACCCACCTAAGCTTGTCCCTTTTTCTAGTATATCCCACTTAACCCTTTAATCATGTTTTAATTACATGTTCTATTTTGGTTAAGTATTCTAATCGTATTTTCTATTGCCACCCAAGGCAACCACTAGATTTTCTCATGCCACCCGAGGCACCCACTTAACCCCTCATGTCCCTCTACATGCTAATGTGGTTAAGTGTTTCTTAATTAATTAATTAAGAACGTAACCTTTGTAAAGACCTCTCACATTAGACTGTCTTTTATGACCGCTGGTTAAGCCGGTTGGGTCCGGGCAGCCTTATGTCATAACAGAGTCTAACCTCGTGTCTTTACATTAATTACGTATTTAGTTTGTGCCTAAGACCTCTCACATTGGGCTAACATTTGTAGCAACTGGTTAAGCCGGTTGGGTCCGGGCAGTTTTACGCTACAACTGAGTCCAACCTCGTGTCTTAGTCAATTAATTACACCTAATTAATCACCCTCATAATTTTATATTAATTATCCCTAATTAATCAAGTTTTCTTAACATGGGTAGACCTAACTTAATAGGTAAATTCCCATGGGGTAGACCTAACTCAATAGGTAAATTCCCAACACATAGTATGGGTACACCTAACCAAATAGGCAAATTCCCATACTATGTTTATTTATTTTGTGTTATGCATAATTATATTAATTTCACACAATCTTATTAACTTATGCATTTAATTACCCCATCGTTCCCACGTAATTTCGTTCATGATATAACACATATAAAAGGTGTCAACTTGCATATGAATGAACATGTTTCAAAGGTGCCATCTTGCATATTAACAAACACATAACTTGCATATGAACTTGCATAACATGTCACATAACTTGCATATAATATGTCACATAACTTACATATTCATTTTGCATAACAAACTTGCATATTAGCTTATAGACTTGCATAATGTGTCATCATGAACTTGCATATTAATAAACATGTAACTTGCATATTTACATACATGTAACTCGCATATTAACAAACATGTAACTTGCATATAAAGAAACATGTAACTTGCATATTTACATACATGTAACTTGCATATTAACAAACATGTAACTTGCATATTAACAAACATGTAACTTGCATATTTACATACATGTAACTTGCATATTAACAAACATGTAACTTGCATATTAACAAACATGTAACTTGCATAGCATATTACCATGAACTTGCATAACATGCATATGATTACATAGCCCACAACTTGCATATTTAGCATCATGCAAACATAACATACATCATATTAAACTTGCATAAGCTTACATACTCAACATGCATAAACATAAGATTAATGCTAACATCATATCATATGATTCAAAGCTCATTAACCCACATACAAAACCATAAATCTCATCACATCTCATCTAATTAGTTTACCAAAAGATCATCAAAGTGATAGAAACTCACAACTAGCAACTTTGAACACCAAATGAAGAAGATTAAGATGCTAAGAAGGGATTAGAAGTTGATTAGAGAGTGATTAGTATGCAACCCTCTTCATAAAATTAGTGGAGGCCATGAGAGCTAGCATTTTGCCATAGTTTAGTCACTAGGTTTAATTATGAATGAATTAGGGTAGGTTAGGGTCTTATTTATAGATTAGGCAAGTGTTTTAGGCCATAGGATTAACCCTAGATTCAATCCAAGCCATCAAAGCATGTCTTGGGGAAGAAGTCAAGTGTAGGAACCATCTAGAGCCTTTAGATTAAAGATGGACCATGAGAACCATTCAAATGCAAAATCTGCACTTGAGCGAATCGGCCCACGGGTTGACAGCCAAACACCCTGGATTAACCCCTAGTCGACCCAGCGGGCTCGGGTCGACTTCAAAAATCGGCCGGTTCGGTTATTCCCCTCTCCCAATTCGCTGTTTTGAGCATTTTTGCATATTTATTTATTAAATTTTCAATTATATATATATATATATATATATCAATATATATATATATATATATATATCTACACAACCCATTTCACTTAATTAAGTATACTTTAATTTGGGAATTTTCGTGAAACTTCGCGAGGCCATATCTTGGTCATACGGACTCCGATTTTCGAAAACTCGGACTCTATTTCGCGTATTTTTCCGAGACGAACACAATGGCATAGCCCGTTTCCCTTGATTCCCATTTTAGAATTAAATTCTGCCTCGATTTATGTTATTACAGGTTATTGAAAATACGGGTTGTTACAACGGGCCAGGCTTACGCCCCAAAGGGCGGGGAAACGTAGTGTTCAGGCATAATAATCCACATCGGTGGACCGGCCCTGACGATCCAAGGGGCAGTTGCGGCTGTTCCTGAGGGGCGGACTAGAGCGTCTCGAATCGGTGAGGATCTTGCCCCTAGCCTCGGTTCATACCATAAATGATAACCCAATTTCCAATACGTGTATTGCGGTTTTAATTGTAGAACTAGTATGGCGACATGATATATGGTACCCATGCCGTCTATGATTGATATTTATGATTGAAATTGTTTTGACACTATACACTTATAGTAGTATCAAATGATTTGTTTTAAACGTACTAAGCATGTTTGACTATTATAAGGGAAAACCCTATCCTCGGCTGCGTTGCATTGTGTGATGGGACCTGGGTCTTATAATAGCTTCATTTTTAGAAAAGCATTGCGTTGTTTACTTATATGCACTGGTATTCTTGGAAGGAAACCCGTTCCGTGTTATACGGCGTGGTCCCTTGATTTACCTAACTTTAAAATAAAGATTAATAACTGTTTTAGTTCTCACACCAGTCACATGACTGACCTGGAGTTTATTGTTTTAACCTAAACTCTGGGTGCCCTTATTTTGACACGGGCAGCTAGTAGTTTTGGTTTTGCAGATTTATATTCAAAGGATCCTGGTTTACAGCTGGAACGATATCCGGAAAGCTTTGTATCCGTATATCTCTTCTAGTTGTGTATTGTATTATTTTCCGCTGCTATGTATTTAAATGTAATTTAAATCTCTGGTATTTCTGTGTAATATTCATTTGTACTCTGTATATTCTTGTAATCTGATGCATTGTTGTAATATATAATGAAATGTTCTTTTATATGCGTTCTGTTGTGGCTTGTTCTCAAACTATCCGACACTTTCCTTTACGGGGAAGTTACGGGTTTTCACATTATTTTGTTGAGCATGTTATGCTGTTATAGGAGATGCAAGGCTGGTAGCGTAGGTATATAATCAAAATGAAACCTCACGCAATCGCACACACATGCGCACGCGCGCAGACCTGTGCAAACACACACACACACATATGTATGTGTATATGTATATACACACACATAGGTGCTACTTACATCCTTATGTTCCTCCATATATGATAGAACTTAAGAAAAAAATCATCTTGCTCGAATATATGTACTTATTTCAATTTATACATATACGACCCCAAAATATGTACTTGTTGCATGCAATATGTATAGCCTTATGAGCTTTACTAGAGATACTTTAACAAACTTACCAGATGAATAGAGAAGGGGAACTTGTCAGGTCTTTTATCATGCCAACACCTTAGGCACAGGTTGTTGGATTTGGCAATCTGTACAAATCGAACTTCGGGGATTTCTTGTACTTCTTCTGGGTGATAGCATTCAATTGGCCTTCTTCCCATTGGCAATGACAGGATCAGTCCTAACCTAAGAATAAACTATTTTAGTTTTTTTATATTCTTTGAAACAACACTTCAAAACATTGCATCATTAAAAATGAACATAGGAATAAACCAACAAAGTTGTACAATACCGACAAATATAGCGATTAAACCTTAGGCTACTTCATATTTCAATACAATGGTTGTCCTCTACAAAAGGAATGATAATGTCGGTGTTTTCCCTTATTCATAAAGGCAAATCGGTGTCAACATAGTGAGGAATTTTAAAAGTCAATTAGTCGGTGATATACCAAAAGGTTTAAAGTTTCTTCTCATGACGCTTAAAATAATCATTGATTTTTCCATTATCAGCATGATGTTATCTAATAGGGGTTCAAAAAAACAAGCACATTACTGCTAGAACCCTATAATAAATTGATACTCCAAATAATCAATAGAGGTAGCAGTAAAATTAATTATACATATACCTTTGTTTGAATATGCCTCGTTGTTTCCTTTTAAAAGATCCCATGTATCTTGTCTGATACGAAAATGGCAGCACAATAACAACAAGTTAGATTGTCGCTGATATAAATTAAAATCAACGAATTAGCTTTGAGAAAAAAATACATATAAATCACATTTTCCAATTCAAAAATCTATAAAAAGGAATATATTTTGCTCCATGTAATTGGAATCAACAAGTGTGAACCCGTGCTACGCACATGGATCGCTTGAAATTTTGCTTATTTTTATCGTTTAGTTTATTACTATTTAATCATAGTTCGTTTTCTATTGTTGTGATAGCAGACATAGATGAGATTATTCATCATGTTTGAGCTGTAAGAAGAGAAGCATGTTCGGCATGCTATTAGGTTTAAAATGTTGATGAAGTTAATACGGGTTTGATTAAATTACTACTGGACATAACGATGGTTAATGCGAAGTTTCTAGGTGCAGCATGCGTAGTTTAGTACAACTTGTGTGTGTAGAAATTATTTTAGAATTAGTGAATTATGCGCATTACGTGAAATTGAAAAAGGATGATCAAATAACCGTATTAAGTAAAAAAATAACGCAGAAAAAAATAAGCAAGTAAATATTTTACAATTTTTAGCCCACACATACCCAATAATACAAAGTCATTACAAATACATAAGGATGATGCGAAGAGTCATTCCGATTGTGTACCGTATAAGTGTTTACATGCAGTTAAGTTTGAAGGACTCAGGCTACATTGTGTCTAAAAACAAAAGGGGACGGCAAACATTACTGAAATGAAACAAAGAAAACCCGTATAAACAAACTAAAAACGTTGGGCCAAATGTTGATCTATAGAACATGTTCATGAAATTTGAGGTGGACCAAGTAAATATTGCTTTCGATTTAGACTAGCTCTTCCACACTTGGACTGTTTTTTAATGTTCTAGCACCTGAGTAACGAAAAATAATTTGTTTAGAATCTACATAGTTCGTAAATGATTGTTCTAAATCATCATGCAGTATAAAATGATATGTTAGCAGGTATTAAATACTTCAGACTATGCAAAGATGAAATGTTAGCATATTACCTACAGTTCGGACTACGCAAAGAATCAAAGGTAAAACAATACTTCAAAATAGTGCCTTTCATTTTTTAAATAATGATACAACACTAAGCTAAGCCTAAGATTATCTAATGTCATACTTTCAAACACAGTTGTATCTAATGTTATATTTTCAAACACAGTTGCATCTAATGTCAATCAATAATACAATGTAGAATAAAAAATTATCCTAGCACTTCTTCTATTTTTTGGTAATGCTCTTCTCAAAAAAATAAAAGAAATCAGTGGTATTTTGAATAGTCCGTGCATTTTAAAATAAGTTTAGATTCCGGAAACACAGGGAAAGAAAATATTTAGAAGCGAATGTTATTAAAAGGCTCATGAATAGCTCTAAAAAAAAATCTACTGATTCATCATTCAACATACACCTGAACAAATCAAAATGCGATAGATAATAGGCTAAGCCAACGTTGAAATAATATCTGAATGTATAACAATGGTGTATCATAATCTGTTTTTGTTGGTCAGCACCAGCTTGAACCATACACCCCCCCAAATGATTCAAATCTCCATTAAAGACAGCGCTGTTTACTGATAATAATGCTAGCTCAGCTTCTTGCTTTTTATAGGCCGAACGTGATATCAGATTCCAGTTGCTAAATATGAATATTTAACTCATTTCGTTAAATAATCAAATGGAGACAGCTTATCCTGATTCTGTCTGTAAAAAACAAATAAAGTGTTAGCTTATAAAATGGGCTATTTTGTTTTGTAGTAATATAGTTTCCTCAGTGCCATCTTCACTAATTCCAACACCTTGTAAAAAAGTTTTGATATACGATAATCATGAAGTTGAATTAATAAAATTGAGAATCTAAAGCATGGTCATTTAATACCAGTGTGCCATGGCAGACGGAACATTGTGGGAAAACGAAAATTCTTCATGCAGTTTGATTGTCTACATTTATACATTCATTGGTTAGGAAGAATGAAAAGAAAAATCATATAGTTACATCACTGTCGCTAGATTCATAATTTGTTCATGAAAATAAAACCTAAATGCATGCAGAAGGTTGGTTCTTTTTTCAATCGAGGATATGCACAGTTTTACAAATATAGTAAAACTTACAATCCGATGAATGAATTCTGAAGGGCATCCTTAAAAGATGGAACATTTTCCATGTTCGGTTTGTACAATTGCAAAATCTTTTAGCAATCAACCAAAAACTATCAGAATCAAATTGAATTAGAAAAAAAAAATCTAGGGTACTGAGATCATAACATTTGTCCACTTATCTTAGCAGGAATTGACAAAGCTATATCTTGGATAATAGAAGATTCTATGTATTTGCTCTCACTGTAGACATAAATGCCCTTTAATTTGATCTTATATATCTCTTCCAACTATATTCCTACTCATATATCTTATCAGATGTTTCATTTTGTCCAAAAGTGTTTCTGTTTTTTTTTTCTGCTAACCCTTTTACAATCAAATGCAGTCATGCTACCCATCGGATAAGCTACAACAACATGAGGTGCTGACTGCATGTACGTCTCCATAGCCTATGAATATACATACACACATATATGTATATATGAGTTCATAGTGTTATACAAACATATTAGTAGACCTTCTATAAGGATATACAGCATTCACTATATGAAAAACAAAAATATCCTTGATGTTACAATTTAGCTTGAATAGATATCCAGAAGTTGCACTTTTTCGGTTTAATACAATTACATCGACACATAAAGTAATAAGTAAATAACATAAATCATATACTTTATTGGTAATTGGTAATAAGCTAAAATAGTTAAAGCGAGTTATAAAAGCTAAGCGAACAAATGAGTATTATCTAGTAAACAATGTCTTTACAGGAAAATAAATGCACTGCCTAAGGAACTGAAGACACTTTCAAAATTTTATTGTATAGATGTATTTAAACAGTTGAAAACCCATATGCAGTAGTTGCTTCTTTTCAGTTTCGAGATAATGTAATGATTTATTCCTATAATAAGTCTCAAAGGCTGTGTTTATTAATTATTACTTTTGAATAATGATCTAAATTAACAAAATTTTGTAATATAATTACATATTTAGTACCAATATAATAAATTTATAACCTAAGTTGAAAATGGATAAATTTTGCAAATTTATGTTCAAAAAAACCATTAAAGTAAATGATGGTAATATAGCAACTATTTTCTCTTATTTTATTACTATACAATTATCACCTTATTTACAGTTTTTCCCCAATTACAGGTCGATAACTATTTTCATGTCCTTCATAGCGTGTTTAATTAACATCTCTTTAGCTAATAACCATTAATTATTAAATTTTAATGACTTCGATTCAGAAATCTATTGGATTCACTCCAAAAACACGATGTAACATATATTCCATGTAGAACATTTTAGAATGGCAAATAGATTCATTAGCAGTAAAGGTGTGTTTTGATTCATATAAATTATTTAATAGTACATGAGTACTTCGATTCGTAATATTTTCCATCAATCGAAGGCCGTGAACTGATGAAAAAAGATGATTACACAAAACCGCAGACTCCAGAAACTTAACATCAAAAATGCAAAGAGATCAATTTAAAAAATGTGTGAATAAAAGAACACGGTAAATTAGTGCAAATATTTCTAGCTTGAGGTTTATTGACAAATCGAGAATTTTGTAAACTGAATACATATTTGTTCAAATTCATGCATAAATAATCTCAAGTAAAATCAATTGAATTAATGATACTTGTATCTTAAGTTAATATTAGAAAATTAAGCTAAGCCTAAGGTTATCCAAGTAAAATTAACCATATTTTACATCTGAATTTATTTGTTGTAGAATTTTGAGTTCTATGTGTTTTCAATAATTAGCAACATACCTAGTTATTTCCATAATTTTCAAGAATCTGTAGACTGTCTCAAGAATCAACAGTCAGGCAAGTAAGCTTTGTCTTATCTAATGTACTTGTAGTTTTTTTTAATAATACTGATACATTAGAAACAAATGAAATGTTTATGTGCTTACAGAATCTATGGCTATATTAACATTGACGAAAAAACTATTTTCAAATAAATTTAATGAAATGAATACTTTGAATTCTTTAACAAACTGTGTAAATATAATTGGTAGTTTAAGAGTAAATTGTTACTATATGATCTTAGGGTCATGGCTCTACATGGTGTGGAACTTTTCTAATTAGGTGGAGTGAAAATACACCAGTATAGTGATAAAGACACTGGTTTGACGAAATCATTACATCACAAAATAAAGATACAACATTTACATTATTTTGGTTGCTAGCTTATTGTTTCACTTCAACCATAACCAATTTTATGAAATTTCACGTTACCTCTCATATCTCCTCATGATGATGCTACATGTTTATTAAACAACAATGAAACACATGATGACTTGGAACTCTAACTTATGCTTTTGTATAGTGATGAGTTTTAAGGTTAAAAAATAACAAAAAAGCATGAAAGCAAGCCTGGTTAAACTACCAGATGTTCTTCGTCCAAAAAAAAACAGCGGTTTAGCTCTATCATTTATTTGTTGATAACAAAAAAACAGTAGCTAAGCAATCATTTATTTATCTTAAATATCTTATTTTTAATTTTTGTACTGCGTAATGCATTTTTTAATCATTATCGTTTTCTCACAGTAAATGTTTTTATAACTTAATTTACATGAAATTGAGCATTATTACCCAAACCATAAACAGGATAACATTTCAACTTTGAAACCTTGACCCAAAAACTATTTGTTAAATGAGCCGAAATAATAATTTAAAACATTAAAACATCTTTACCCAAGGTTTGTCTACGGATGAACTAATCAAAATTATGAAATCGATACTAAATATATAGAAATAATTTTCACACCGAATCTCCAAGTTTGCTTAATCCCTTAACAACATATGACAATAAATGGAAAAAAAAATCTTACTCCTAATTCCCAAGTATAAAGCTTAATTGAAACAACTCAACGTAACATAAATAACAATATAAATGGTAATGACGAACTTGAGCAAAACTCTTTGCATTATATGTAGATATTTTGATCAACATGAATAAAGTTAATAAAAAAAAGTAGATTCAAGACAAATGCTTACCCATAAGAAAAGTAATGCTAGCCTTAGATGAATAGTTGTAGCACAACATGTAATAAAACATGAATGCAAATATGAACATAAAGATCTGACATCTGCTGTAGCATTCCAACTCCAACAGCATTCTACTGCTTAGGTGGTAGTGAAAGCACCCTCATAGGCAGTGTTGATGTGTTCAATGAAAATAGTCTACAGCATAGAAAAAAATTAAATAACCTTATTTCACATTTTTCTAAACAGAAACCGTGAATGATATGATAATTTTTTGCCCGATGCTAAAATACCTTCGTAGTATAGTGCAAATTCAACATCTATGTAACAGTACAATTACAAATTTATCTTATCATATTTTTATTGTCATACTTGTTATATTATGAAAATATGTTTTGTGTTATGCATGAATTGACCAAGGACTATGTCGTATTTCAGGTTTAGGACTTCTTGCTTTATAGTGCACCATGTTCATTAAGCCTCCTTGGTAAATTTTGAAAGGCGACTTGGGCGAATTTCATGTTGTTGCCTGAGCTATTTACAAATAAGAAAATTGGACTTGAGCCTATGATACCACATAATTTTGTAGTAACATGTCCTTTTTTTTATAGTGATTTCGGTAGACATGGTGCATGCAATTCAATGCAAAATCAGTCCATAATTGTCAATTCATACACATATATTTGCATGTCAACCGAAAAAGCAAGTAGTTGTATTTTCAAACATGTTTATCTAGCATTCAATCTATTGCATAATCAAAAGCAACATTACTTTCATGTTATCCATGTTCACCCCCAAACACACGCAAGTGCGCATATGGGAATAAATAAATACATAAAAAATAATTGACATGTTTGTGAATATGTGTGCAGTTTCTCCCTCTTCCTTTGTTTGTCGACCATAATTTGGGACTACTACGTATATTAGTGTATTTCAAAGGATAAGTTAAGAAAAATGTGGAGCATAATTGACATATTTCGAGATGTAGTGAAGCTACAATGGCACACTTAAGAAACATATGTACAGGTAAATGTATATGTTTTAGTTGAATTTCTGAAACACCTATATAAATTAATCTGTGAATATGAAACATCTATGTACAGTTGCATCTTGTCCCCTGATAAGTAGATATATGACTGAAGAAAAATTGCATGAACCAGATAATGTATTAGATATACCACACCTCATAATGCAGTTTAACCATACACATTATGCCAAAATAAATAAAAATTATTTTTATATTAAGAACTGTCTATAATGAGCATAAGAGACGGCTAAGATTCGAATATGTATGTTGACTTGACTACATAAGAAACTTCATACCATGTTAATAAAACACTTCAAAAGCATTGAAAACTAAATCAAAACCTCATAATCAAGCGACGACTTGAATTCTTACTAAATTTGTAGGAGAACAACTATTTTAAAAATTGCCATGTATGAGTAATGAGATAATGTTAATTAACAGTTAAAACAAATAGTGATAGCTTGCAGTGTTATTAAATTTGCATAGAAATAATTGTTTTAAAAATCGCCACTTACTGATTGCCTTAGCTAATTACACTATACAAAAATTTCTATAAAGCTAACTTAGCTTCCAATGTATTGAAAAATGAAATCACAAATGAGCCTCAAAGCAATTCATGATATAATTACATTAGCGCTATGTTTTCAGATTTGTTACCTTATAATTAAGGCAATGCCAAAACACATCAGGTACACTAATTAGATTTTTACACCAGCATATAAACTTGTTGATGACCTAATATATCAAATAAAAGCATGAATTAAATCTCTTTGAGACTTTCACTGCATGTTCTTCTGCATTCCCCCCCCCCCTCTATCATCCCATGGATTGAAAATAAAATAAAAATCTGTAAACCTGGTGAATGGATGTAAAATATCATCATTGAAAGAGAAAGTTGAACATGAATCAAGTCTTAATCAGGTCATATGTACCCAATCCAATCTACTTGTCTTAAGCAGTCAACTTATTTCTATTCACATCCTGTAGCATCTCAACAAAAGAGAGTTTTATGCTATGGACATCAATAAAAACATTTCAAAATCAGCGTACTTCATCTACATGTGACAAAACTCATTATATATGTAGACCAAAAAAACACCAATGACTATTACACAAAATATATATATATATATATATATATGAGGAGGATTCCGCTACACCTCTTATTTTGCGCGTGAACTCTCCCGCTTAATCTCCACCACTCATTTTCCCACTCATCCTCTCTTCCCACTAAGAAATAATATATATGTATATATGTATGTATATTACAGTTAGCATTAAGTTCAAGTGCCTTGATGACAGACAAAGAGTATTACAACTATTATTGTGAAACCAAAAAAGGGGTATGTTTTATTCAACAGGAAGACATGAATTTGAGATAAAAATTAGTACATAAATAGAAATACTGAAAGGAAAAGTAACATTAACAAACTATGAAAAAAACAAATCATGAGGAAACGACAATTTCAGTGTTCAATGTAAAGCCGTTAATGATGGATAAAACAAAGGAGTACAGTATAAATACAGCAGAACATATACCTGTGTACATAGCAGGCAAAACGGTGGCATCCCTGATGACATATGATTTGGAAAAGAATTGTTATCCTGGACGATAGATCGAGAAAGTAAGATCGAAGAGTCCTGTGCGATGGCGCGATGGAGTTAGTTGTCGGTGACTCTGGAAGAGTTCGGTCATTTGATAGCGTCAATTCAATGGAAATTGATTTCTGTGAAGATTAGGGTTTGAGAAAAAGGGAGGAGGACGAAGTGAATTTCTTTAGTAACTCTGTCAGAGCTAGCGCAGTTGATAGGCGTCAATCCAGTGGACATCCGATTTTGTCAAGATTAGGTATAAGGAAAAAAGGGGAAGAGGACGAAGTGAACAGGGCTACGGGACGAAGTAAGTCAGTCAATTGGACTGACGACGGTGGTAGGAGGATAGGTCGACATCGATAGAGCAAAAAAGCACAAATTGAAGGGGATTTTATTAGGTAGTCATGCGAAACGGAAGGAAAAGACAACCAGCGATAATCCGTAGGAATAAAATATAGCCGCGACCGTTGAGCTTTAGATAAGCAGAAGCTCTGTGCGGTCTCCGATTGCTACTCACTAATTATAATATAGTATAGGTAGTCTCTCTAAATTCTTAATTACGCTTAAAGTTGCTAATCCTATGCACCCACTATAGAAATTAAGGATAATTACATCAATATGAAGATGAACTATCTTTATTGATGCAGCTTTACCGGAAGGCTTGGTGGATTATTCAAATCTCTTAGAACTATACAGATTTTCATAATTTGATTTCAGTGCAAGTAATCTACTATAATTTTTGTTCCCATAATTTTTCTCACTTGATTGATCCTCCGTTTCTTTCCATATTCCAAGAGCAATTAATTGGTCGATATCTTTTTTGCTTTAGACAATTGAGTCCATTAATTATTATTGTTTATATTCTTACTTGATTCCACATAGATATATACACACATATATGAAAACACACATACAAACCACACGCACAAATTGCACATTAAAACATGCTACGTTTACAAAACTCAACTTAAGACAATCTTTTATAAATTGACTCTATTTATGAATCTAGAAGTCTACTACAAAAGTCAAAACCTTTTAAACTGTAACTGAACATGATTCAATATATCACTAAATGGAAATTATGTTATTAAAAATGCTACATAAAATGAATAGAATTAGCCGATATGGATTTATGACCGTAATAAGCATGTTATACATCATAAATTTTTGCTATTGCATCTTATGGTAAGTTGCTAAACATGTAAAACTCGCTTTAATGAATGTTCTCGACAATTTTGAAGGTAACTCTGAATTATCCTTCATGACTGATCTCATATATGGTATCCAATATACCTTGACCAAGATGATAAACAATGTTGGCTATTTTGTTGTGCCCAAAGATTGATAATTCAAATTTATGGTTTTCCTGTAAGAGAAATGCTAAACACACTCTCCCTTAGGGAGAGTGAGCTTATACTTGCCACCTAATTGGTGGAAATGAGTTGACACCAATCATTAGCTATGTATGATGTAATAAATGCCAACTCATTTCCACTAATCAGGTGGCAAGTATAAGCTCACTCTCCTTAAGTGAGAGTGTGCTTAGCATTTCTCTTCCTGTAAATCTTAATTTCCCTTTTTTGTTGTATTCATTTAATGGCATCAATTGGCTTTTTACTTTCGGATATTAATTCAACATCTCAACCAAGGCATTCTAATTTGACAGGCAATCTTTTTTAGAATTCAGTTTCTAGTTTTGTTTTAAAAAAGCTAGGTTTTTACTTCTTTCGAAATCAACCTTCTATTAAATTAATGCTTATAAACCATACGTTCTATTGTTTAATTGGTAATGAATGCTTTTGGGAATCCTCTTTTCTCTACTTCTTCTGGAGAGAAATATTGTCCTTTGTGCTCATTCAACCGTGTATTATTTAGCTACCTATAAACATAAATATATAACTTTATTGAGTGATTAAGAAAGTATAGTATTTTGTTTCCTGTCATATGGTCCATAACTGTAAAAAAAATCAAATTTCTTCCTTTTAAATCTTATAATATGATTTAACTTTTGCACAATAATTGCATAGGAAATGCATTACTAAACTATTACCAGTAAGAACACTAATTGCATTTGCATTTTACGAAATAAAAACCTTTAGATTTTTATAATAAGTAATTCATATGTAAGAAAGTTTGATATATCTTAATTGCAAAGTAGCATAATTCATTAAGCAGTTTTTTTTCTCAGTTAAATGTTAAATCCACTTCCTTGACGATTTCAAATAGATAGAAAATATGTACAGCAAGCAAAAAGTGAATCCAAACAATATATCCAAATTAAAATCAGCGAGAAATGAGTGTTGGCAATAGGAAAAAAAAAGTAAATCCTAAAATTTCCATTTCCATACTCAGTAGCTAAACAACCAACTAAATAAAAAAACAACAATGAGACCGAATCAGGAAAAAAATGAATAAAGTAAAGAAAGTATCCAAAATAAGCTAGTCAAATTCCTCCTACCTTGTAGGAACATATAAATCTAAATTGATTATCTGGTTTTACAAATAGTCACCAAAATTAGACGATATAGTAATCTAGACTTATGTTATATTTTAGAGCTTTTGATCACAACATAATGAGATTTCTTATGAGGAGACGTTTTTAATCCAGATGATATTTGTATATCTGAATTATTGAAATATCTGTAATTATCAGAATTGATTTACAAATATTTCCATTGTACATAGTGACATCTATATGTTATTTACATTAGTTTGCCTATAATTAGCTTTAAACTAAAACTAATACTATTTAGGAGGAATGTAGAAAACAACTAAATCTACGAAATAAACATCGACTGCTCAAATAAAGGATTTCTCTCTCTCTTTTTTTTCTTCTAAAAATCTACTACATAAAGAGAACTTTCCAACTGAATTCAATGTCAGTAAAAGAATTCTAAAGTTATAAAGCTAAAGTTCTTATAAAAGGTTAATATGTCGTAAGATTGGAAAAAAATGCAAGAAGACAATAGAGGTGTGTCACCAAGATTGGCAAACCTATAGCTTTGAATTACGATCCCATTAAAAAAGAAGCATAACGAAATTTTGGCGAAGGTATATGTAACACCATAATGAAGTTTAATTACAATATACAGTTAAAACGTTCGTTAAGTGGTGTATCATGTAGCTGCAAGACTATGGTGGTTTGAGCTAGCAAATAAAAGTATACATAAGAATGGTAAGTGGATTGATTACCATCCTGGCTATTTCATATTAAGTTAATACCCTATATCAGACTTGAAGATATTGAATTTGGCAAAAATAATTTAAAAAACTATTAGCACTAATTATTTATTGTTATATCATTTGCTATTTGACTGGTTAATGTTTCCAAAATTTATACAATCGTACAAAAGACAATTCTCCAATATTAAAATCCACTTAAAAAGGATTCATGTAGGTCCAAAATGCTTATCCTAGAAACTGTCTTTTATGTCGTAATGAGCAAAAAAAGGAGAATTTGTTTTATAGTTTAACTTGCCTTTATTAACGTAACTTTCGATAGACATAAATCCAAATCACAATAAAAACTGAATGATTTTTTCCATATTGCATCAGCAGAACATACAATCTTATATATACCATTCTTTCGATTTATATTTTGTAAGGGATCCAGTAAAAGATTTCAAGCACAATACTATCAAATACCATACACACACAGATAGATAACCCGAATGGAGTGCGGCATGCTGCTACCATTAAGACCAATGTTAATGTATCACTACTTGTCAATTATTAACTATTAAGGTAAATGTTCATCTATTTTTGTTTATAGTATGTATTTCCATATAGTACTAAAAGTAGTTATAGAAAATATATATATTTCTAATGTAAAGTCTATTCAAAATTAAAACCAAACAACGAAATTAATGTAATATATATAATTTGTGAGATCTTCATTTAATTATAGCTTGAAAGTTAAATACAATAAGTTCCATTGGTCTAAATATGTTTTGCAAGTATCATGTTCCATAAATTTATTTGTTGAAGTTTCAAATTAAGCCCCAGCCCCCACCCCCCCCCCCCCACACACACAACCCCAAAAAAAAAATGAAGTTTCTTTTGTATACTGCAACATTCCAAGCACTTTATCCCTCTTTGATATCATTAGTTTTTTAATTTTTCTACGTTAATACCCTTGGCTACTGGAAGTAGGCTCACAGAATATGTCCCCCCCCCCTCTCAATCTTTTAAAGACCAATAATTACCCATATTTATCAGCTAAAGCTTATATGACGTCTGAATTTTAGTGAAGCAAGCATCACTGTAAAGCTTAAATTAACATAAAACATCTATTTTTTGATGTTGGTTCTACTTTGCATGCAAAATTTCAAAAATTTACAATATTCTATAGTATACACCAGCTAGTTGATTTGATATTTCCAACATATATGGAATGAACTATGCTGCAACCTGATCATTAACATCCTTTTTTGTTTATCTAACTTTGTAGACTCATCTTGATAAAGCTTAACTAATTGATTTGGAACCGCAGATCAACTACGTTTTTTTCTTGATTTCTCTCAAAAACTTGAAAAAAAAAATACTTACTATACTATGTTAATTAAATGGTTTTGTAACTGAATAAATTAAAGGTACTTCAACTGCAACCACTGTTATTTTAGCATCCTTATTCTCCGAAAATGATGAACATTGCAATCATTTAAAGAGGAGTGATTTGAAAATTATAAACGCAACATGTGCTCACAATCTACTCGCAATATGGCTACGAATAAAATACAAAGAAGACTGGTAATCATCAAAAGCTGGACCATTTTTACCTTTAACTGCGAGCCTTGCATTTCTGCATAACCAATCAAAGTGTCACATCTTTTCGGCATTGTTTAACAGTCATCAATCTATAAATCACATTACTTCACATTAGATAAAGAATTTTAGAGAGACATAAATTTTGAAAAGTAAAATGTGCCTTCTACATTGGTCTGCTAATATTTCCAAAGCATGATTAATTATTGCTATTTGTAATTTTCTTTGCAAAGCCCTACTTAATTATAATGGATTTCAACCATTAGTTGTTCGATAAAATAAGATTGAGTCATAAAAATATTTGCTCAACCAAAAATGTTGCACTGTGGGAAAATTCATCAATTTTGAAGCGTAAGAATTTAGATGATAAAGACTTGGCACTCACAAATTTTTTGTGCAGTGAACAAAAAGACATATTCTTTATTTACTATGGTTATCAACTAAAATTACTCACTATTAACTAATTTGTCATTGGATAACAAAAATTGTAATGTTGTAAATGATGAGTACACTTAACTCAATATGTTCTAAATAAAAAAAACCTTAACAAAATTAAACATTAACTTATAACCAAAAAGTTTTTATATTTTTTGAGTAGTAGTCACGAAATCAGAAAAGATACAGTGAATGACATTGCGAGTTATTTGGCAGGTAAAATATTATGTTCTTATTTGATTTTTAGTTGATGGAATCAAAACTTAGAAGGATGAACTCAAAAGTAGATGACACAAAATTTATTAGGTTAAAAATGATGCAGATCGTGATGGTTATGCTTTTCTTACTATGCAAAATTAGTCGTAAGAAATCAATCACCTAATAGAAATACGATAGTAATAACCAAATTATATGTAGTAATCACATAAAATGGTGGCCAGCAAATGAATTTCACACCTAATCAAATTTTACAGTACCAATATTGAAAAACAGAGACTGACCCACAAAAGATGCACTTGATGATCTGCATCACAATAACCATGTATATCAGGATATGAAGTTATAATACTTGTGAATTTGAATGGACTAAAAAAATATCACATGTTTATGTAATTGATAATGAAACATGAAATTCAAAAGATGGATAAGTATGCAATAAATTTTAAAACCAAATCCTTGATCTAAAATGAGCAGAACAAAGAAATGAAAATAGAAAAAAAATGTCATATCCTTCCAACATAGTAGAAATAAACACATTATCTTAAAGAAGTACACATCAATAAAAATGTTAATGTACTATTTGCTATAAATTTTGGTTTCACAAAATGAGAAATATCAAAAATCAATGTTTTACACTATAAAAACTAAGTTACAGTTTACTACCATGCTAAGTAAGAAAATTTTACAAATTTCATTAGTCTCTATTCCTTTAAAAGGAATAATACTAAGTAAACTGAAATAAAAAATAATAATGAAACATAAATATCTTGCCTGATAATTTTTCTTTATAGAAAATGCTTGTATGATCTATCTATTGTCACATTATAACTGTAGGATCATACCCAATATTGGAACTATAAATATGTTTAATATAACATGGAAAACTCTAAGATGTTTAAGAATTGAATATTGCAACCATGTTCACAACTTTCTGATGTGTTGCCTGTTAGATAACTGATTACTGCATAAATCATAAGCGGACGCAAATAAGGGGATCAATAGAGTACCTCCAGCCATTGCTATGCGAAATCAGAGGAGTTTGTATGCTCTTCTTCTTCCAATTTGATTCTTTAGGATCTGATTCTTGTTTCCAAACCCCTTTTCCTAATTTTGGATGGTGATTTTCGATTTTGAGAATTGGTTTAGTGAACCCGTAACCAGAAAAATGAATCACGTTTTCAATTATACCGCTTTGGCCATCATGGAGCAGTTACAACGTAAAACAAAAATTAGTGGGTGGTTAAGGGAAATATGGGTTGTTAATAATGGGTTTATGGACACAACAAATGGGCCACAAATCCGACATTCTCCCACTTGGCCCATTTGAGATGAGATATGATATATGAATCATAGCGACGAAATCTCTTAGTACGAGAATTAATCTTCCACGTATCACAATATATCAAATTCTCAACAACCACACGCACACTTAACTTAATGAGTAAACCTCATGTTTACTCTAGGCTCAAACATAAATATGCGCATAAATCCAAAAGGAGAAAATATCCAACATAATAAAAGTTCAATAAAAAACATATTGAATGTACTACATAATGGGTGCAAGTCCCATTTTCACTACATGATCCGTAAAAGTCTTAATTGGCATGCCTTTAGTCAAGGAATCAACAATCATTAAATCAGTGCTAATGTGCTCGATGATCACTTTTCTTTCTTGAACATGTTCCTTCACGACTAGATACTTTATGTCAATGTGTTTATTTTGACTTCCACTCTTATTATTCTTAGTCATGAAGACAGCAGCTAAATTGTCACAATACATTCTTATCGGCCGATTAATAGAGTCAACAACTCTAAGTCCAGATATGAAACTTTTCAACCAAACGCCATGCAAGGTAGCCTCAAAGAAAGAAATGAACTCTGCGACCATAGTGGAACTAGCCGTCAAAGTTTGCTTTGCACTTCTCCACGATACGGCACCATCAGCTAGCATGAACACATATCCTGATGTGGATTTAAGCGAATCACTACAGCCACCGTAGTTAGAGTCCGAATAGCCTAGCACTTCCAGATTATCAGTTCTTCTATACATAAGCATGTAGTCCTTAGTACCCTTAAGGTACCTCATCACTTTCTTTGTAGCCTTCCAATGATCGATCCCTGGATTACTCTGATATCTTCCTAATACCCCAACTGCATATGTAATATCAGGTCTTGTACAGACCTGGGCAAACATTATGCTACCAACAGCTGAAGCATATGGAATATTTTTCATCTGTTCTCTTTCAAATTCATTCCTAGGGCACTTGCCCAAACTGAACCGGTCTCCCTTCACAATGGGTGCTGCACTTGGTGAACAATCTTTCATTCTAAATCTTTCAAGTACTTTGTTGATATAGGCCTCTTGAGACAATCCCAAAATGCCTCGAGATCTATCCCTACGGATCTTAATGCCAATGACATAAGATGCATCTCCCATATCTTTCATATCAAAGTTTCTTGAAAGGAACTGTTTTATCTCATGTAGCAACCCTTTATTATTGGTTGCAAGCAAAATATCCTCCACATATAATACAAGAAAACAAATTTTACTCCCACTTACCTTAAGATATATACATTGATCCATGATATTTTCTACGAAACCAAATGAAGTGATTATTTCATGGAATTTCTTATACCACTGGCGAGAGGCTTGTTTTAACCCATATATGGATTTACTTAGCTTACAAACCAAATGCTCACCGTCCTTAGAGGAGAATCCTTCAGGTTGTTTCATATATACCTCTTCCTTTAAATCACCATTAAGGAATGTCGTTTTCACATCCATTTGATGTAGCTCGAAATCAAAATGAGCTACCAGTGCCATAATTACATGAAGGGAATCTTTCTTTGATATAAGAGAAAAGTTCTCCATGTAGTTGATTCCTTCTGTTTGAGTGAACCCTTTAGCAACGAGTCTTACTTTATATCTTTCGATGTTGCCTAGTGAGTCTCTTTTTGTCTTAAAACCCCACTTGCATCCAATGATTTTTATACCATCAGGCAACTCAACAAGATTCCAAACTCGATTAGAAACCGTTGAATTCATCTCTTCTTTCATAGCATTCATCCATAAGTTTGAATCTGTAGAACTTATGGCTTGTGAAAATGACAAAGGATCATTATCGACTCCAATATTATAATCCGATTCTTGTAGGTACACTTCATAATCATCAGGAACAGCTGATCACTTTTCTCGAGTAGATCTTCTTAATGGGACTTGTTCATTCTCATTATGAACCAAATCATCATTTACAACATGATCTATCATATTTTGATCAATAATTTGTGGAATTTCTATATTTGGTTGTTTAACACTCGGCTTAACTTGAGGAGCCCGAATGACAATCAATTTATCACTTGAATCAGAGGGTGGAACCTCATAGTGGTCTTTTTCAGGAATAATATTCTGAAATTGATCACTCCCACTAATCAAATCATTCTCAAGAAATTTAGAATTTCTTGATTCCACAATCCTAGTATAATGGGACGGACAATAGAATCTATAACCCTTTGACTTCTCGGCATATCCAATGAAATACCCACTAATAGTCCTGGGGTCAAGTTTCATCCTTTATGAATTGTAGATTCTCGCTTCAGACGGACATCCCCAAATGCATATATGTCGCAAACTAGGTTTCCAACCTTTGAATAGCTCAAAAGGCGTCTTAGAGACAGCCTTGTATGGAACCCGGTTTAATATATATGTTGCCCATCTTTAGAGCATCAGTCCACAAAAATGATGGAAGTTTAACATTACTTCTCATGCTACGCACCATATCAATTAATGTCTGATTTCTTCTTTCAGCTACACCATTCTGGTCTGGAGAACCAGGCATGGTGTATTGGGGAACAATCCCATGCTCTTGAAGAAATTTGGCAAATGGACTAGGTGCTTGTCCGTTCTCAATGTATCTACCATAATACTCTCCAACTCGATCTGATCTCACGATCTTAATGTGCTTACCACATTGATTCTCTACTTCTGCCTTAAATAATTTAAAGGCATTTAAAGCTTCATCTTTGGAACGAAGTAAGTAGAGATACATATATCGCGAATAATCATCTATGAAGGTGATAAAGTATTTTGGATCATCAGCATTCATGTCCGGGCAAAAAATGTCTGTATGTATGATTTCTAATAAGTCAGAACTCCTCTTAGCACCAATTTTGTGTTTATTAGTTTGCTTTCCTTTAATGCAACTGACACAAGTGTCGAAATTAGTAAAGTCTTGAGTACCAAGTATCCCTTCCTTTACTAACCTCTTAATTCTTTCAATGGAGATGTGTCCTAATCTATGATGCCATAACATAGAAGAATCCTCATTCATAATACATCTTTTTAAACTAACATTAACATGCATAGAATTATGAGTGGTATCATTTTGCAAGTCAAGATGAAATAAATTATCAGACAATGTACAATAGCCAATAACTTCAGAATTTTTGATAATGCTAAAACCAGAGTCTGAAAAATTAAAGGAAAATCCAAAAGGTAAAAGTCTAAATCAAATTTCTTGCAAAATTAGAAACATAGAATGTTTTTTTCTAAACATAAAGTAAAACCACCACTTAAAACCAAACTGCATGTCCCAACGATTTCCACACGTGAAGCTATCTTGTTGCCTGAATAGATAAGTCTTTCACTGTCCACTGGTTTCCTTAGGTTTGTCATACCTTGCAAGGTATTCGAAACATGGATTGTAGTCCCAGTATCAATTCACCGTGTATCATGATTAACATTAACCATATTAGATTCATAACAAACAAATGCTGGAAATTTACCTTTCTTCTCAAGCCAAGCTTTAAACTTAATGCAGTCCTTCTTAATGTGTCCCTTCTTTTTACAGAAGTAACACTTTGACTCCTTCTTCATGACTTGATTCGCATGAATCTTTCCTTTTTCCTTTTCCTTATTGTGATCCTTTTTCTTCTTTGAATAAGAAGTCGTAGCAAGGTTCATCTTTTCGCCCTCTTCCATCAACAATCTACCCTCCTCTTGAGCACACATGGTCATAAGCTCATTAATTGACCATTTGTCCTTATGTATGTTGTAAGAGATCTTAAATGGGGCATATTGTTGAGGTAGAGTGCACAAAATGTAATGGACCAAGAAAGATTCAGGCATGGTAACTTCTAAAGCCTTCAGTTAAGCCGCTATATCCCTCATGCACATGATATAATCACGCACTCCCTTAACCTCAGTTTGCCTCATGGATGAGAACTTCATAATCAAGGTGCTGGCGAGAGCCTTATCAGAGGATGCAAACTGCTCATTGATGGCTCCAAGAAGATCCTTGACTTTAACATGCTGATCGACTGAACCCCTAATGCTAGCATAAATCTTGGTCTTTATGAACATAACTGAAAGATGATTAGATCGCTCCCACTTTTCATAAAGATCAATGGCTTCAGGAGTACTAGCCGCTGTTATGCTAGGTGGTTCGTCTTTCCGAATAGCATAGTCAATATCCATCCATCCTAAATGCAGTAACACTCTCTCCTTCCATACCTTGTAGTTATCACCTCTTAATTCAGGAATGTCACATTTAACATCAGAAATATTTCCAGGTAAAATTACTGCAAATAGAAAATATATATGCTTATTAACAAAGTAAACCGAGACTATAATTTTATCACAATTTACCAATGTAAACTATGCACATATGAATCCAGTGACATAAAACTTGCCTGTGGGCTAAAGTCTACTCAAATCAGATTCATAAATTTAATCTTATAGTGAAACTATCAAATCATTATTTCTTAACTCCTGTGGGTAGATTAAGAAACACAATATGATACATCACCCTAATTAATCATGCAAAACAATAAAATTTCCTATGGGCAAATCTTATTATGTTACACATGGTTAATTACAATCAATGCCTAGTATCCACATGTGATTTTAGTTTATCAAATTTTTAATAATTAGAGATGTTGTGTCTACTCTCTAACTAATAAAATGTTCTCAATCACTTGACATTTCACATTGTTTTATACACATATACCTAGCTTGCAATGTATAAAGGACACAATTTTTTTTTAATCAGTACAAACAATGTAGGTAGACTAGAAAGGAAAAGCAAGTCTACAAGTCAAGTTATAATATGTAAGCCTATGTATATTGGCTCCACATTAAAACAATACACATATGAGTACAAGCATAAAGCAACGTCCTTGCTTGTTATGCTACAGTCAAAAATATGCTACCTTTCAATACATACATATATGCTTCAATAGAAAAGTATGCAGTGCTTTAGTCCAAAAAAATGAGCAAGTGGTTCTATATATTATTATTATCATCAAAAGCAGCGATGAACCCATGCCATCCCTCCACTAGCCAACAACAACAAATAAAAATAAAAACTGGACAAAACTATCGCAGCAAAAGTCTTCCAAATGAATACTAATTCAATCCCGAAATTAGAAGATCCATAATTTTCTTAGCGAAAAACAAAAATGCCCAGGGGATTACAACAAATTAGATGGCAGCCTAATTATCATAGCAAGGCGGAGGTGATTTAAGGCTCTGATACCAAATTTTAGATAACTGAATACTGCATAAATCATAAGCGGAAGCAAATAAGGGGATCAACAGAGTACCCCCAGCCATTGTTATGCGAAATCGGAGGAGGTTGTATGCTCTTCTTCTTCCAATTTGATTCTTTATGATCTGATTCTTGTTTCCAAACTCTTCTCAATTTTGGATGGTTTTTTTCGATTTTGAGAATAGGTTTAGTGAACCCGTAATCAGAAAAATGAATCACGTTTTCAATTATACCACTTTGGCCATCATGGAGCGGTTACAATGTAAAACAAAAATTAGTGGGTGGTTAAGGGAAATATGGGCTGTTAATAATGGGTTTATGGCCAAAACAAATGGGCCACAAATCCGACATTGCCAGCTTGCTATCAAAAGATTTAAATGTTTAAGAGAATCAAAACATTTCATATTCAACAGGAAAATACTAAAACTCTAAACTATAAATTATAGTGCTAAGGAAATAAGTAATAAACTTCAACTCAATATGAGCGTTACTCTAATTTTCAACTAAGCTTTTCCACTACAACTATATGTTGCAGCAACCTTTGAGTCTCATGCTCTGTATCAACCAAATTGTTTATAGAAGAAAAAACAATTTTTCTAGTTATATTTAGATGACTCTCCCCATCAGTATCACTGAAGTCTATTAGAATACGAATTTAATCCATACTTGAAAATAAAAAATAAATTTTATTCATACCAATAAAAAAAGTTGCTTCAACAAGTCTTGGCTTCTTAAAATTTTATAACTGGATGAACGGTCAGTCATTCACCTTCAATTACAAATACTTGATTTAATTTGTGCATAACAACAAACATGAGAGGAACTGCTAGCATCCTTGACTAATTCCTTTGAAACACCCCACATCGGCAGAGGCGATAACCTGCTGGGTGTTTGTGGGAAAAAAGGTACCGCCGATGAAGGGATAACGAAGATAGATCTAAATACTGTCGTGCGTCATCGCTGTACAAGTAGGTTGCTCTATTTGGAAGAATCAACAACCATATCGGCTAATCTCAAGATTAGGGTTTGACTGGAGAAGGTCGGAGAACGAAGTGAATTTACTAATTCTTCGCCAAACTTCGTGATTTACTTCTAGAATATATGCGTGACTATTGAGTTTAGATACGGAAGATTAAAGTTGGGACTCTCGAGTAAACATTCCACGTGGCATCCAAAGACACATTCCTTTCAAGTATTAAAGGAAACTTGTGAGCTATCCAAACAAAACTCGGCTTTAATAGTATAATATATATTCTTATTATACATGGTTTCTGTTGATGTTTTAGTCAATAATTTATGATTATCTATTAAGCATTCTAAAATCCATAGCTTGAATAAATGCTTTTGTGGTTATTCTTTAATCATTGTCAGTAGCTTCATGAATGCATGGCTTATGCAGTCTTGATCATTACTATTACTTGATCATTACCATTACTTTATGGTTATTTTTAACGTTCTATAGTAAGTGTAGTTCCATCTTTGGAGATGGGCATGATTTTTGCAAAGGGTCTTTTCAAATTTTCAGTAAATGTAGAATTTGAATTGTTAGATGGAAAATTTAATCGCCTAAAAGGACCTCTAGATGTTAAAAATCACATTGTAAAAGTTAATCACACTAGAAAATTATTAATCCAGTATCTTTTAAAATAAACTTTCTTGATTTTTAGATTGATGAAATTAATCCATTGTTAGCTGATTTATTAAAAGATGCATCTTTCATCGAATCTCACCCACACAATTCAAACATCTCTTCTTAGGCAGACATAAAGAACGTTGTTGCCTAAAATATTTTTATTCTATGAACTAAAATATCTCCAACTAAAGTAATTAACCGACTGTCTAAAATAACATGCTGGTATTATATTTAGCGTGAAGACTTATGTGTAACTTTTAGGAAGGTATGCTGCTTGGTTAGAAGATATTAAGTTGGTAGAGCTTAGCATTTCTGGTTTATAATTTAAGTTATGAATTTCTTTTTCAAAACTAGAGGCATTTCTGAGAAATATCTTTGGATTTATCGTAAAGTAGATTGATGTATTATGCCTCATTTTGTGTTGTTTCATCTTGATTACAGCGGTTATAACCATTTTCATTCCATAAGCTAGTTGATGTGGTTTCTATTTTTCTATGTGGATGATGTGCATAAAAGAATCAATTTAGCGCACTGGTCTCAATAGTGCAACCATTTAATATACTATGTGTATACTATGTAGGATGTTGTACATACACTATTTATATACTATGTAGGACTATCGATGAATTATTCTATAAATTCTATTGATTATGATGGAAAGCTAAAGAGAATCTTCTGATTTCTTGTTTTTTCACTTGTTGGCTTATCTATCCTTAATTCAATTGTAGTCGTACATATATAGTTGGATTTGCATTGAATAATACAAGATCCTACTAGGTATTTATTTAAGTTTGTTTGATATGTACTTACTTGATTTTCTTTGTTTTTACGGATCGTATCCTTGGCTGCAGTTGAATTCTCACATCTGCCAGAACCAGAAAGTTGTGTTTTGATAGTGGGAGGGTGTAACAACCTGAATTTTTGACCATTCAATTCGACAATGATCCTCAATGTCGACTTAAAACAAATGAAAAATATGGATAGTTATTTGGATTTATATAAGAAAAAGAAGAAAAAAAATACAGAATCTCTCAGCGAACAGATACAATATAATAAATAAATAACAGTTCATGAAGATGTTAAAAACTTACGTTTGATTATACACTTACAACGATTATCAGAGTTAACTGTTATACAACATACCAATATTTGCAGCGGAATAATAATAATAATACGACTGTCAAGCTCAATCTTCATCTTTGTAACAGTGTCTTCAATAAATGAAACTCAGGCTGACCCGAGCACAAATGAAAAGACAAAAACACTCGGATCAGAACAAAAATATTATCGTATTAATTAAATCAAATTCATGTGATAATATGAGTGCAATAACTTAAGAGATGTTACGGGAATTTCCATCTCCTATGGATCCGTTAAACTATATACTATACAATATAATGCGCTATTATAATGGTGTATACAAAATATTAAAAAAGCTTAAGCGGGACTACATTTTTACCCTTACACTGTTTATACATTATCGTAAACATTGCACATAAAACACCGGTAAGGTCAGTGGATAGGGATACGCTGCTATACGACAATGTTAAATAAAAATCGAAGGGGGGGGGGTCGATCAGGATAAATATGACAAGACATCGAGGCAATACCCATCAGTAGGATTCTTCAAGATTGCGGACTCAGGTAGATGGTAATGCATATCCACCAGCTACCGCCCACCCCAGACAATACTCCCAAAATCAAAGGCGACCAAATCAGTCAAAAAGTAGTATACATGTGTAATAACCCGGAAAATCTGAGCCAGTTTAAAATTTTTATTTTGGCAATTTTAGCGAATTTTGAATATTTAAAATGAATTATTTTAAATAGTAATGATGAATAATGTCTTGAATTGAATTCGACGTATATATTATATACGTCGTCTTTAGAATATAAATATTTATATATAATTATAAATAGAATTGAAAATGGCGCGGTAGTTCGATAATTCGATTTCAAACTTCAATTGAACATACCGGGTGCAAAACAATCCGGATTTTAGTGAAACCAAAAACATTAGGATCTAATTGAGAATATCTTTCCAACGAATCCAAAAAATCAAAATTTCATAGTGGGAATCAAAAGATATGTCCAGTTGAAAATTCTGAATAGTCACTGTGGAATTTAGGCCCTTAAAAATGGACATTTTGCAAACGACCTCGGATTTCGACGAAATCAGTTTTGTTGGGTCCGTGATGTCAAATTATTGCTAGGTTTCAAATTTCATAATTTTTCGAATCAATATGTGAGCATGGCAAAGGAAAACGCGTTTGACCAGTTTCAGTTGATTTTAATCAACTGGAAATTGGCCATTTTTCATACGGTCTCAGAATTCGACGAAACTAGTTTTGTTAGGACCGTATCGTCAATACGAAGCTAGAAAATAATTTTCTGGAATTTTTCTAGTTAGTATGTGACCTCGGTAAATTGAAACGCACGTTTAAAATAGAATATATAGAGTTATATTTTAAATTCAACAGAAACTGATCGTAACTGTCGAATCAGCTTGCGATACATATCCCATTGTGTTCGAAAGGTGAAACGCTATGGACGACAGACGGTGGGCCTCGTTTAGAGGTCGTATGTAAAAGTCAACTTTTTTAATTAAATAATAAATTAAATAATATAAATTTTATAACCCCCTCACTTCTTCTTCACGATTCAGTTTTAAAGAAAAAAAATAAAAAGGGGAATTGGCCTTCATCCAGACCGCGCCGCCGCATCAGGAGCCCGCCGCCTGAGGGTCCCACCTCGTCGACGCCCCCCTCCAGTCAGCCGCCATCTCCAGGCCGCTCTCCCTCTTCCTCTCGAGCACCGCGACCCCTCCCTCGTGAAACCCTAGAACCCATCGAAGCCGACCTCGCTCCGCCGCCCGATGGCCAACGCCACCACGAACCCGCGCCCTCCCCTTCTCCTCTATCACGCGCAACCCTCTCCTTCGACGAGCCCCGCTTGAGCAGCCTCCAATCCACCCAACTCCGACGCCTATACCCCTGCCGTGCCCTCCCTCCTCTTCTGTCTACACAAAAACGCCCCCTCTCTCAAATTCCAACTGTAAGTGTTTTTATTTATTTATATTTATAGTTTTTAGTATATATATATATATATATATATATATATATAAAGGATAGATTTAGTTTGTACTCATAGAAAAGAATTGATTTTTAACATGGAAAAGAATAGATTTTTATTTATAAAGATATGAACTTTATTTGATATATTAGCAATTAAAAATGATAGGATTTTTGGTATAGTAAAAATTGGATTTTTAAAATATATCCTTCATACAAAAGCTGATTGTTAATATGATTTTTATATTTATAAAGTAATAAAAATATGATTTTTATATTTTTAAAGTATTAAAAATATAATCTTTACTATATAGAAGATGTAAAAATATGATTTTTGTTTATGAAGAGAATTAAAAAATATAATTTTTACATGATAGAGATATTGAAAATATCATCTGTATATGTGTAGCAAAGTAAAAATGTGATTTTTATAGTGATGGAATTGAAAAGGTGAAATCTTTATAGTTGAAAAGGTGAAATCTTTATAGTTGAAAAGGTGAAATCTTTATAGTTGAAAAGGAGAATCTTTATATATAAGATAACGATGTAAAAATAGAATTTTTATATATAAGATAACGATGTAAAAATAGGATTTTTATATATTGAATAGCGAGATAAAAATTTGATTTTTATATATTGAATAACATAGTAAAAATTCGATTTTTATATATGGAATAGCGAAGTAAAAATTCGATTTTTACGTATGTAGAGAATACGGGCAACGAAGGTGATAAAAAGGCGAGAACGATGAAGATTTCTATCAATGAAGTGTCGTGGAGTTGGATAGCTATCGGTGAGAATTTCTCACCTTTCAATTTCATTTTCTAGTTATATATATATACTAGGATGCAGACGGTGCTTAGTAGCACCCGACACAATCGTCCACAGACCATGGACTTGTTTGTTTGGTTGCATAAATTAATTTGATGATTTGATTTGAATTTGGTTGTTTGGTGAATTTGATTGATGTGTGAATGGCGTGGGCCTTCACTAGACCGGGGATAAGGCTAGGCCTCGTCCCGTTTCTAGTATCGTGCCGTTATGCCGCCGAAATTTTCTAAAATAAGTTAGAAAAATAGAAATATCATTTTATTTTGTAAATGAACTGAATAGAAATTAATATTTTAATAATAAAATGTTTTATCGTTAAAAATATAATTTTTAACGTGAATATGAATATAGTGAATGTGAATAAATAAATATTCATTTTCAAACCGGACGGTTTGTTTATGTACACTGATTTGACTGACATTGATTGGGACGATAAATTTTACACATCACCCAACTGCACAAATAAAATCTGTGTTTGATTGTTTGAAACCCCACACGGGTGTTGGGATGGAATTTGAAGTTCACTCATCCTGATTGATTAAATATGTCGATCGGTTGATTGACAGGCTGTTATAAGCGTTAAATATCTATATTTGATGCTTATACAGTGTAGTGCACTTTGGTTGATGGTTGATTATTTTTCAATGCTATCATATACGTGTGATGTATGAAAATCCATACAATTAACTTTATATGGTGATTGATTGGGCCTCATTCCAATTTAGAAAAATAAAGAATATTATAAAATAAAGGTTCATGTGTTGACTGCACTCATCCGTTGATATTAGTCATGTGTTGAACGAAATATTTTAATAATAAAATTTACATCTTTATCACTATAAAATAATGGTTCATGTGTTGACTGCACTCATCCGTTGAGATTAGTCATGTGTTAAACGAAATATTTTAATAATAAAATTTACATCTTTATCACTATAAAATAAAGGTTCATGTGTTGACTGCACTCATCCGTTGAGATTAGTCATGTGTTGAACGAAATATTTTAATAATAAAATTTACATCTTTATCACTATAAAATAAAGGTTCATGTGTTGACTGCACTCATTCGTTGAGATTAGTTATGTGTTGAACGAAATAATTTAACAAAAATAGTCACACGTGGACAGTACTCATTCGTTGAGATTAGTCGTGTGTTGACAAAAATAAATATCCATTTGTTGAAAATAGAAATATTTGAAATAGAAATATTTGAAACGAAATATTTGAAAACGAAATATTTGAAAAAGAAATATTTGAAACAGAACATTTGAAAATAGAAATATATGGAGCCGTGTTGATTAGATTGACGCCATTTTGACGTGAACGATGTTTATATCGATTTTATTCATTTTAAAATGAATATTGAAAAGTGATTTCGAAATCGCATATATAACGAATTTGACTCGAATTGAATATATAACGAATTTGATTTCAATTGAATATATAACGAATTTGACTCGAATTGAATATATAACGAATTTGATTTCAATTGAATATATAACGAATTTGACTCGAATTGAATATATAACGAATTTGACTCGAATTGAATATATAACGAATTTGATTTCAATTGAATATATAACGAATTTGACTCGAATTGAATATATAACGAATTTGATTTCAATTGAATATATAACGAATTTGAATTGAATCGAATAGAAAACCAATTTGAATTGAATCGAATAGAAAACCAATTTGAATTGAATCGAATAGAAAACGACTTTGAAATCGAATTGAATAGAAAACGAATTCGAATTGAAAACGAATTCGATTCGAAGTGAAAACAAATTGCAATGAATTCAAATTGAATTGAAATTTGAATTGAATAGAGATGAATTTTAAAACGAATTTATAAGGAAGAATTCAATTTTGATTTGATTTGAAATGGAAGTTGAAATTGTTTTTGAAACGAATTCAAAACTATTTATAAAATTCGTTTTAAATAGGAATCGACGAAATATATATTATATATATAATATAATGGCCTGAATAGAACGCGCCACGCCGCGGCAGTTCGTGAATTTCGACCATTTATTTCAAACGGACATTACGGGAGATCCGACCGTCGGATTCTCCTAAAACCGGAACCGTTGGGTTTGTATCGAAAAGAGCTTTCTAACGAATATTAGAAATTTGAAATCTAATGGTTGGATTTGGAGATACGTCCAAATCAAAT
This sequence comes from Allium sativum, assembly GCA_030737875.1. Classification (NCBI taxonomy): domain Eukaryota; kingdom Viridiplantae; phylum Streptophyta; class Magnoliopsida; order Asparagales; family Amaryllidaceae; genus Allium; species Allium sativum. The sequence goes on along the minus strand of CM060918.1, from coordinate 835,772,681 downwards.
TTGAAAAAGGTCGATGTAAGTGCAGTTCGATGGCCATTGTTGGAAATCGATTGTACGGGCCTTAATAAAATTATTAAAAATAGTAATAATTTGTGTAAAATCATAAGAAATGATTTGGGATGAAAAACCTCCATATTTGAAAAGATAAAAATAGATTTTATCAAAATGAACTAGTTTGAACTAAATTTAAAACCCGATTTGTTTTTAAATAAATAAATTAGATTTAAAAAGGGGTTTTAAATAATCGGAATTCCTAATATATTTGATTTAAATTGAACTAGAATTGATTTGTGGGTTCATCGTGAATGGTGTTTTAAATAACACTAGTTCTGTAACCCGATAATAAATATAATGTGATTTGGGTTTCTCGTGAACTGTGTTTTAAATAACACCTAGTTCTTTAACCCAGTAAAAGGAGTTTTAACGAATCTGCAATTAGATTGAAATGTGAATCTATAATCTAAATTATCAAATTTAGAAATTGAGCGAGGATGGAGTATTACCAGTTTTGCTCCAAAGCGATAGTTAAATCTTTAATTAGATTTGAACTTGAAATGGTAATTAATTTTACCGATAACACCATAGTATTAGATATGTAGTATTACCAGTTTTGCTTCATGGGATGAATAGGTTGGGATTGGGAAATAAAATAAATAATTACTTCGGTGTGGTTCGCTAATCTCGACTAGTTGGAAAAACCATAATTTGGTTTTAAATGACATCCAAAGGAAGATTTAAGGATAAATTTTAAAGAATTTATCTTGGATAAAATTAATGGGAACCTTTCCCTAAGAATGTGATTTCGTGAATAAAAAGGATATTCTGCATTGGAATGAGGCGTATGTTGTGTTTGTATAACATTTGTTTTTAATATACGCGGGTTGTTCGGAAAGGCCGGGTTTATACCCATTCTGAATAACCGATTCGACGATATGTCGAAGATGAAGACGGTGGTCGAAGACCGGAAGTCTTCACATCGTTTGGATAATTACCGACGATCCTGATTGGGCTGTACACCCAAGAAGATGGAAATAGTTGGTGATCGTCCAGGCGTACTTGGAGATGGATGGATATGCGAGGAAAGTGCCTCCGGTTTCGTTCAGACCCAGAACGGACTTGTAAATGGATTGTGTGTCTGACATTGGATTTTATTCTGTGTTGATTGATTTCTGTTAAATATATATCTGTTTGGAGGCGGAGAATTTATTCTCTTGCTTAACGCCCTTCTCTGAGACGTACGAGCTTAGAGGTTATATATCGATAGATATCAATCGCATGGCATGAATTGCCTGTGTGGCATGCTAAGTTGCAATGATCAAGGCTTCTGTTGAAAAGCAAAGTCTTGTGGTTGATGATCAAAGCACGGCCTCTATGGCGTAGCTTTGTGTATAACGTGAATTCGCGAGCCTCACACCTCGGTATGAGTTTAAAACGGGATACGGACCGCTGGGAGAGCACGACGTTTCATTTTAGCTTTGGTGGTGTCAGTGACTTACCAGCCCTGACATTTATATACTTTTCACCTTTGTGGTTGTTGGAATGAGGCGCCTCGATTATAGGTCTGTAAGGACCGGGAAACGTGTGTTCAGGCATAATTAATCCTCTAACGTAAGTGAGGACCGGCCCAGCCGCATCCAGGGTTGCCCAGAGTGCGTAGCCCTGAGGCATTTGCTAGAGTGTCTCGAACGCGGAGAGGATCTTGCCCCTTGCCTCGACTCATGACGGAAATCCAATTTCCAATACGTGTATTTCGGCTTTATTTGTGGAGCCTAGTATGGCGACATAGTGGGATGGGGCACTCATGCCGTCTATGATTTATATTTATGATTGAAATTGTTTTGACACTATACACTTATTATAGTATCAAATGATTTGTTTTAAACGTATCAAGCATGTTTGGCTGTTATAAGGTAAAACCCTATCCTCCGGCTTGCGTTGCATTGTGTGATGGGACCTGGGTCTTATAATAGCTTCATTTTTAGAAAAAGCATTGCGTTGTTTATTCTATGCACTGGTATTCTTGGGAGGAAACCCGTTCCGTGTTATACGGCGTGGTCCCTTGAATTACTCTCTTTTAAAGTAAAGCTTTAAATAACTGTTTTAGTTCTCACACCAGTCACATGACTGACCTGGAGTTTATTGTTTTAACCTAAACTCTGGGTGCCCCTATTTTCCGCACGGGCAGCTAGTAGTTTTGGTTTTGCAGATTTATATTCACAGGATCCTGGTTTACAGCTGGAATGATATCCGGAAAGCTCTGTATCCGTATATCACCTTCAGTTGTGCTTTGTATTATTTTCCGCTGCTATGTAATTTATTGTAATCTCTGATATTTATCGAATGTAATTTATTCATTATACTCTGTATATTCTTGTATCTGATGGTATTGTTGTAATATACAATGAAATGTTCTTCCATCTGCATTTTGTTTTGTCTTGTTTTCATGGTAATTCGTTCTTTCTCTTCTCTTCGGAGATGGGGAAGTTACGGGTCACTACAACATGGTATCGAAGAAGCATGTCTGCTAAGAGTAGCTAACTCACATTGGCCTGGGTACGGCTCCTGTTTTAGTCATTTTAAATTTGACTCGAAGGTTAAGGCTATCCATCATCGTTCTTTTTCTTCAAATCCAGTAATTGCCTCCAAACAAACCAACATCATTCTGGATTCTTCACCACGTGCACGGTTGTTAAAGTAGTTTTCGGTATTGCCAGAGAGTATGACAATATCTGATCCCGGTCTCTTTAACAATCAAATGTTTACATTTTTCAAACCAGTTCGTTCTTTTACATTTCAAAGAGGTTCATACTTCATATAAAAAATATCATATTTTGCTTTAAACTCGTTTCAATAGTCAAGATATAATATTTTCATATCAAAGTCTCTATTTAAACCAAACTTAGAATCTTGAAACAATTCCAACCTTAAAATAGTTTGAATATTAAAATAGTTAAAAGTATATTAAAAATAGTTTAGATATATAATCGATTTTTTTTGAAAATATTTAAATAGAATTATTTGATTTAGTAAAATCTATAGTTAAAATATTAAAGTAGTTTATAAAATAAATAGTTAATTATTAAAATGGTTTATTCAAAATAATTAATGAAATTAAAGTAGTTATAAGGTAAAATAGTTTATAAAGAAAAATAATAATTATTAAAATAGTTTATAAAATGGTTTAAAATACTATAGTTGGAATTAGAATCGTCTCTTCAAAAATTAAAAAAAAACTGGAAAACATATTCCAGTTTGAAATCAATTTGACTAAATTTCGATATCTCAACTCAAAAGGATTCAACTTCCATTGATATTTCAATTCGATTCAACAGTTTGATTCAAACTATTCGATTTAACAATTCAATTCAAATATTTGAAATTTCAATTATAATTCTCACTTTGAATTATTTCAATTAAAAAAAATCTCGAGTTCACAATTCATATATAACTTTAAATCAAGTTAATTTAAAGTAAATTTCAAAGATGGATAAAGGATTTAATTTCAATAAATTCAATTCATATTACTTCAATTTACAACATCAAAAATTTACTTTAGATTTTATATTTCAAACTCCAACCTTCAAGTTCAAAGGAAATCGATTATAAGACAATGTCTATAATGTCTTTAAAACAATATTTCAAGAGTCATGGTTAAAACAAACTTTATTTAACAAACCGGCGTCCGTATATATTTTTCTATCTTATAGCCAAATGTTAACGATATTTTTCGTCAACACCGGGGATGGGTCAACTGGGGCAGATATGAAGGAAAGATAGGCGGTTTGGCTACTTTTTGGTTAAATCGGATCACCTCCCCAGATGTCGAAATCTAGAGGAGTGGGATCACTAAGGACTGCCAGAACAGATCTAAGCTCAGGGAAGGGAGTTTATCCTCCTATTTGAGGACATATTGAGACGGGAATCCATGCTTATCTAGAAAATAAGCAGTAAAACAACAACAGTGATAATTGAACATAATGAAATAAACTTACAGAGCCATTTTTCTCATAAGAAGATCCCCTTTTTATTTAACTTTTATTGGGAATACATGGATGTCGTTGAGGGAATCCCCTCATTAATTTCAGTGCTAAGGTAATTTTAACTGTACAAGTGTTCGGGAAAAGAATTCATCCCTCCAAAGGTGACCCCTGGGATCTTATTTATAGTACTCCTCGGCTCTTTCTGTTGTTGTGCTATTAGGCCTATGGGGGCCTTTGATGGTTGCTTCCTCTTTGGTTTCGGGCGCTAGGCTTCTGGCCGTTTTTTGGAGTATCAGTTATGGTCTTCAGATGATATTTGAGCCTTTGGTATCATCTCCCGAATGTAGGCTCTCAGGTGTAAGCTTTAGGATGTAGGCCTCCAGCTTTATCGTGAATACTTAGAGAGGCCTGCCCTATTGATAAACGTTTATAACTGCCGGTTCGAAGCCGCTGTGGGTTTCGGTACAACGTAAATCAGTGCGGGTAGCCTGTATCTCTTCTTGGGTCTCGGTTAGCCTTTGGCGAAGCTTTTGAGGTAACCTGGATCCCTGGAGGGTGGCTTCCGGTGTCATTTCTATTATTTGTGAATGCAGCCTATCGGTATTCGTACGATAGATGCTCCGGAAGTTGGTTCTGGATGATTCTTGCGCTCTCTGGGCTTAGCACTTCTGATGCCCTCACCTTCAGCTGCATCAATATTTCGGAAAATCATTTCTGATAACCCTTCCGGATCTTGAGGAGGGTAGCTCGTACCTTCTTCTTTCCGAATTTCTATCTTTGGAAGGCCTCCCACTACGAAGTCTTCTGTTGGGGAGGTCCTGTTGGAAGGACTTTATTGATCGCGACTTGTGAGCATTTTGTAAACTTTAAGTTCCTCCCCTTAGGAAGGTGTCGGTTTGTGTTGCCTCCCAACTATTTCCTCCGGCCTTTTGTCCGACTATCGCTTAACGTAATGCTTTCAGGTGACTTTCCTACGGCTGTATTCTTTCGACACCCCTTCATTACCAGCTAGCCTTGGAGACAAATTTGATGATAACATTTGCCCCCAGTGAAGGGGTGTTTTCGACTTTTCAAGTCAATCTCTTTTCTTTTTCTTCTTTTTTTCGAAGTGTCACTTCAAGGTATTTTATTCTCCTTCAATTTGGAGCATTGCTTGGTCTTTATCTGTACAGCCTAGATTGATCATGAAATTTGAACATAAACCCTTCTTTATCCTCGTTCCCATCTTTTACCTGCAAAATAAATCTTTGAACCAGATTACTGCTTTTTTTTTTAAAAAAATGCTCGAATTCTCCCTCTTTTTAAGGTACAAGCTTGATTATTGGTGAGTATTTTTACTTCCTATATGAATCACTATCCTAATTACGCATCCAAATTGACACGACAGTTGGTTAAGATTATGCTGTTCATAGAATAGGCTCAGATTTTAACCTTATTGCTGTAGCCGAAAATGATTCTAATCTTGTTAGGATTGTTTTGCTTAGGTTTCTATGGCGATTAAATTTGGCTTAGTCGTATGTTAGCGAAGGAATAAAAGACATAGTTTTCCTCATATCCACTACTTGAGTTTGATTTAGGTTTCTGCCTATCTGTCCTTTGTTAATCGAGGCATAATGGTACCCAATTATGTTTGATAATTCTAGTAGTATGTGCATTTGTGTAAGAGATATGCATACTAATCGCATTGTTATGGAACGATGTTACCTGGTAGAATCATGTCTCACAAAATCCCTGCTAAGGAGAAAGTCAAAGATTCCAAGGGCTCCCTCCCTAAGAAGGCATTTTCTCCTAAGCCATCTCTAATTGTATCTCAACAATCTATGGACGCAATATTAGACAACTTTGGCATAGTGGGTGCAGATGCTATGATAGCTACTAGTCCAAATTTCCTCAAGAATCCTCCAGATGGGTTCTTTGCGCATTCGGCTATCCATATCCAGCATGGAGGATTTCTACCTTTCCCGACCTTTCTACACAAGCTTTTGGTTGACTTGAAAGTCGCTCCTATTTATTTCTCGCCTAACACATACACGATCCTTTTGTGCTTAGAGGCTTTGGCGCTTGCTTTGGGTTAGGGTTCTTTGATCCCCAAGCTTATCCGTCACATGATCCGGTTCTCCAAGACTTCAGAATCGCCGATCTGGAGGACTAACCCCGTAAAGAGGCTGATTACCGAAGGCATTAGTAAAACTAGATCGTGGGTGAACCAATACTTTCTTGTTCAATGTCCACCTGGCATATCAGGACAATTTAGTGATGACGGTAGGTCTCTTGCTTTTAGAAAGTTACTATCTTCTAGTTGTGTTTTTTTTTAAACTTCCCCCTATCGCAGATCCCCCCTCTAAAGATGTGATCTTAACTCAAGAGGAGACTTTAGTGGTTGATGTTGTTTTCAATGCACCAGTGGAGCACATATGCAGGACATTCCTCCTGACCATCGATAACCTTCGTGAGTGTGGTTTGCTCCCTTTTGGACACAAGGTATTGGGACAACCTCCTACCCAACTTTCTGGCCATAATGGATTGTTGCCGGGTTCCGACTTGTTTAGTGCAAGCTCTCCTATCCATCCAGGTGTTTTAGATGTAATTTATTCATTTGTTTCAACAATATTTGTCCTTCTTTCTCTTGTTTTCCGGTTGTTGCATTTTCTAATTCATCTTTTTCTTTGTTTAGGACATTCAGCTTCTCAGGATGCAACTATCATTGCTGCTTATAGCTGGGCCGGTGTCCAGGCCATGAAGAGGCTTGCTCAACCCGTCGTTGACCCCCCATCGAAGAAGCCTAAGCGTGACAAATTGGCTAGCTTTTCAAAAGATAATGTCACTACTCCGAGAACAAGGCGGACTTTTGATCCTTCTGCCATAGCTGTAAATCAGGTGGTGGATATTGAGGCTTCCCCAGAAGTCTCCCCAAAAGGTAAATGCACGAATGACCCTGCCCCTCTCGATGCTGTTGGTGAAGTAGATGAGGGAAGGCTCGATTTTTCGGCACCACCTTCCTCTTAGCCTGTTTCTCATTCTGTACCTCCTTCGTCGGCCTTGGATTTTGATAAGCTTGTGGAACTGGCTCTTTTTTCCCCTGAAGTAGCGGATACTACCTCAACTTCTGCCACCTTGAGCTCGGTAGATTTCTATAAACAACAAATCAAGGATTTCCTCTTGGTATTATACACATATACACCCCTCTCTCTCTCTCTTTTCCCTCTTTTTATTTTATCTTTAACCTATCCCTCCTCTTTAGATGGTGAAAACTTGGCATGTCTCCTGGGGATTAGCTTCCACTTCAGGGGCTGAGGTCAATACTTTAAGGGAAGAGAATAAGGTGCTGTCAGATAAAGTGAATGCTTTGCAAGAGGGGAAGTCGGAGAGGGATAATGAACGCGAGGAGTTGATGGCCTCATTGGAGGAAAAGAGGATGGCTAACGAGGAGTTGACGAAGCAGGTTGAGGACCTTAAGGCACAGAAAGAAAACCAGGAGATCGATTACACTGCCGAGATGGATAACATGAATACTCAGCTTTCCACTGCAAAGAGAATCATTTACGAGGCCGATGATAGAATTTCAAACTTTATGAACGTCAACCTCAACAATATTGCCATTGAGTATTTCAAAGATGCCCTCATCCTTGCCTTTTCAGACAATTACGAAAGACTTTCGGAATTTAACTTTACTTCAATTGATCCCTGTATTCGATACATAGTCATAGAGAAGATCAAGCAGATGAGACGGGAATATAAGGTTCCCCCGGCGAACAAGATAGATCCCGCGTCACTGTTGTTTATTGATGAATTTGCTGAAGATTATGAAGAAGAACGGGAGGAGGACAACAAAGCAGTTGGAGAGGTAGAAGGTCATGTGGATCAGCCAGATGGGTAAAGAAAAGGCGTTGGAGAATCTAATCTTGCATCAAAGAGCTGCCCCCTGAGGACGAAGGTTCTTTGGACTCCGAGAAGAAGAGGGCTCTCGGTCAGTCCAATGTTGATGTCTCACAGGTATGGCTTTCGCTCTCAAGGTGTTTTCCTCTCCCTTGAATTTCATTAATAATTAAGCTTCTCAAAATGCAGCAATTCTCCGCTTCTCCGAAGACGTGAGTTGCAGTTACATTTTTAGATCTTTTGCTTAGAAATTTAAGGGAAAAAGCTCAGCAAGCCTGCTTTAGCGTAAACAATTTTAATATGGGACTTTGAATGTTATTGTATTAAGCGTACGTTTTCTTTGGTTCTGTGAATTGTGTTGATTTTGACATTTGGTTGTTCATGGTGTTGGTGAAATGCTAGTGTGGATGTGGCATATATAGTGTATGTAACGTGATAAAAGTTATGTGATTGTTTTTCTTTCCTTGGGATGTGTGACGTAATTGGCATAAACTTAATCTTGGTAATTTACATATTACTATATTTTTGACTTGTATGTGGTTAGGAGGACTCATTCCAAAACCCCTCTTCACAACTTGGGGAGGAAAGTCCGAACGTCGTAGGTTGTTAAGGTATCTTTGATGATGCTCCCCTTTCGGGTTACAAAAGGATGTATTACCTCCAAAAGGTGACAATCACAAATTTCTAGGAACAAGTGTCCTATTTGGAAAAGCAACTGAAAGATAAAGATGAAGCCGATATAATTTCTATTCAGAGCCTTGTATTTAATATCAAATGGGATTTTGGGTTTGTCATGAATGGTATCTTCATTAACACCGTTCCTAAATCTAGTCGAGAAAAGAATACATCTTTTAATTAAAATTTAGGAAAGTTTTCCAATTAATTAATATTTAATTGAAATTGAATAAAACAATTGGATTTTGGGTTTGTCGTGAATGGTGTCTTCAATAACACTGTTCTTAAACCCTGTGAGAAAAGAATAAATCTTTTAATTAAGATTATTGGAGTTTCCAGTTGATTAACATTTAATTGGGATAAAATGGAATGTGAATTGGGTTTATCGTGAACTGTGTTTTAAAGGACATTTGTTCTTTGACCCAATTAATAGAGAAGGTATGATTTGGAATTTATAAATCTTTTATTAAGATATAATGGAAATTTTCCAAAGTAAAGTTTTCCAATTTAATAAAATAAATTGGAATGGAATGAAATTCGATTTGATAATAATCGAAGAGAACTTCTATGGAGGAAGACTGTTAATATATATGGAATTTGAAAGGCTTTGCCGTTATTCCATTTATATTATTGGTTGGATATGGAAGTTTATATCGATTATATATATTGATCTGTTTTCCGTGAAGATTCCATAATTAATGGAATGTGATTTTGGGTTTGTCATGAACTGTGTTTTAAATGGCACTGGTTCTTTAACCCAGTTAAAGTCAGGATTTATTTCTAAATTAGAATAATCATTATATAATGAATTTTGGGGATTAAAACTAAGTGGAGTTTTAATAAATCTTTAATTAGATTTAAATGTGGATGTGATAATTTTAAATTATCAAATTTGGAATGATCGAGAATGGAGTACCACCAGTTTTACTCCAGGCAATAGTTAAATCTTTAATTAGATTTGAACGTGAAATGGTAATTAAATTTGTCGATAACACCATGGTGTTAGATATGGAGTATTACCAGTTTTGCTCCATGGGATGAATAGGTTGGGATTGGGATAAAGAAATGGTTACTTCGGTATGGTTCGCTAATCCCGACTAGTTGGTAAACCTTAATTTGGTTTAGAATTGATATCCAAAGGAAGATTAAAGAATAAATTTAAGGAATTTATCTTTGATAAAATAAATGGGAACCTTTCCCTAAGGGTATGAATATTTAAATAAAAGAATATTCAAAATTGGAATGAGGCATGTGTTGTGTTTTATAGCACTTGATTATAAAATACGTGAATTACTCGGAAAGGTCGGGCTTATACCTATTCTAAATAATTGATTCGACGATAAGTCGACGATGAAGACGGTGGTTGAAGACCGGAGGTCATCACATCGTCTGGATGATTACTGATGTCTTGATTGGGTTGTACACCTAAGACGAGGTAATAAGTGGTGATCGTCCAAACGTACTTCGAGATCGACCGGATATGCCAGTACCTCTCCTGTATTGGACATATGGAACGAGGAATAAGGTGCCTCCGGTTTCGTTCAGATCCCAAACGAACTTGTAAATGGATGTGTGTGTCTGACATTGGATTTTATTCTGTATTGATTGATCTCTATTATATATATATATATATATATTTATATATGTTTGGTTACGAACAATTTATTCTCTTGCTTAACACCCTTCTCTGAGACGTACGAGCTCAGAGGTTATATATCGATATACATCAGTCGCATAGCGTGAATTTCCTGTATGGCATGCTGAGATATAAATTATCAAGGCTTTTGTTGAAAAGCAGAGTCTTGTGGTTGATGATTAAAGCACGACCTTAAATGGCATAGCTTTGTGTATAGCGCTAATTCGCGATCCTTACACCCAGGTGTGAACCAGAAACGTGAGAGGACATCAGGGAGGATATTCGTTTCCTTCAAGCTAGGAGTGGTATCATGGTATGGAGTCCAGACATTTTTACTTATGTCGATGATGGATAGCGAGGCGCCTCGGATATATCGGTCACTACGGGGTCGACAGATGACATGGTCGACATATTGACCAGACTTACGCCCCAAAGGGCGGGGAAACATATTTTTTAGGGATTACCAATCCACTTTGCACTTAGGTGGACCGACCCCGACGATCCAAGGTGCAGTTGCGGCTGACCCTGAGGCACGGGCTTGAGTGTCTCGAAGCGGTAAGGACGATCCGTTGCCTTTGTTCACATATGCAAATCCAACTTCTAATACATGACTTTTCAGTTTTAATTGATACATTTATATTTGAAGTTGATTTCTTCACTTATAGTAATAATAAAATATGAAATTTCATGTACCAAGCATTTTTGGCTATTATAAGGTAAAAACTCTATCCTCTGGCTTGCGTTGCATTGTGTGATGGGACCTGAGTCTTATAATTGCTTCATTTTCTTTATTTAGAATTGCATTGTTTGTTATATGCACTGGTATTCTTAGGGTTAAACCCGTTCTATGTTATACAACATGGTTTCTTGATTTACCTAACTTTAAAACCAGGCTAATAATTTTTTTTAGTTCTCACACCAGTCACCAGTCACATGACTAACCTGGAGTTTGTTGTTTTAACCTAAACTCCGGGTTCCCCTATGTACAACTTGGGCAGCTAGCAGTTTTGGTTTTGCAGATATATATTCACAGGATCTTGGATTTACGGCTGGAGATATATTCGAGAAGCTCTGTATCCGTGTAGTTCTTGCAGTAACGTTTTATATTATTTTTCCACTGCATTGTAATTTGTAAATCTTTGATGTTTACTAAATGTATATAATTTATTCATGCTTTGTTATATTCTTGTACTATGATGTAATTATTGTAATAAGTAATGAAATATTCTTCTGCTTGTGTTCTGATTTGTCATGTTCTCAACTTAATCTGGCCTTTCCCGAAAGGGCGAGTTTGGGTCGTTTCAGTTGGTATCAGAGCCTTGGTTTACAGAGCTCGAGAATAAGACACGTTAGGACCAAACAAAATAATTCATCAAAGATTGGATTAGTAATATCCAATGAGGATGACCCGTTAGAGATGCGATCAGTAGTATCCTAGAATGAGTCCAAAGAGTGTTATTCTTAAAATAAAAATGAAAACAAATTTTGTTTCGAAAATTTAAACCATATAACATGTATTTGAATATTTTATTTTAAATTGATTTGGACTATCGGGTATATGGAGATTTTGAATATACGTCTGATCCATGTGTATACGAAGCCTCAAATACATTGGATGGATATAGAATCACACTCTAGTCGCCCGAAGATGATACTGATGATTACTAGTATCATCAGTGTTTATGCTCGAGTTTCGAAAGTGGAATATCTATATATTTCCATTTAGCTGGTGTGAGAACCAAAACTAAATAGGGTTATTGTTGTGAATTGGCATCAAAAACATGATTTTCAATCTATATATATATATATCAAAGTTATGAATTTAAACATTTAATCAACTAATTAATTGCATGTTGTGTTGTATGATAACTAGTTTGACTAATTAAAATGTTGAACCAATATGAAAATGGAAAGGTAAGAATAGCCAAATTTTGAACTAAATTGAAAATTGTTTGAAATTGCATACATGTACATATATATGTGTGTGAACAGGTCATAGCAAGGAAGCTAAGAAGAGGAATATAATTGTATGCCCGACAAATAGGTACATGTTTATTGTATTTCTTTGGTTTTAATGATTTTATGAGCTAATTGGCTAGCCGCTTGGCCTTTTCATCTTCTTTTGGATTGGTGAGGGCCTTGTGAGTCAAGTTGCGGTTTTAAATGCCTCCCCGTACAAGGGAGGTTATGGTGAATTTTTTCGAAAATTTAGGGTGTTAGCCAAATTTTTGAATTTTTTTGAAATTCTTAGAAACTGAAAAGTTGAAGAATGAAAGTTGAGTTGGTTAGTTGAACAACTTTCAGCTCCGTTCCTTTTCGAGGACGAAAAGATTTTAAGTGGGGGAGATTGTAACAACCCGGATTTTCAGAATAAAATTAAAAATTTTATTTTAGCAATTTTAATGGATTTTGAATATTTAAAATGATTTATTTTAAATAATAACGACTAAAAATTTATTTTTATCGAAGTTAAACGAATAAATTTATTTTAACTGTAAAACAAGCCTGAAATGGTGCGACAGTTTTAATTTTGATGAAAACTGATCGTAACAGTCGAATTGGCTTACGAAAATATCCCATTATGTCCAAAACGGGGGTATTTGGTAGGGCGACAGTCGTTGGGTTCGATTTGGAGTTTGTCACAATAAACCATTATTTTTGGAGTAAAAAAAGGATTAAATAATAATAAAATAAAATAAAATTTCCTATAAAATCCTCCACTCAGAACGCAGCCGGCCCTAGCAAAATTAACGGCTGATAATGCCAAATTTTATCTCTCAAATTTCTCACAATCTGGAGCGAATTAATATATAATTCAAAAGCAAAATTTGTAGAGGTCTTCAGGGAGGATATGTGTTTCCTTCTAGTTAGGAGTAGTGTCATGGTATGGAGCCTAGACATTTTTACTTATGTGGATGATGGATAGCGAGGCGCCTCGGATATATCGGTCACTACGGGGCCGATGGATGACATGGTCGATATACTAACCAGACTTACGCCCCATAGGACGGAGAAACGTATTGTTCAGGGATTAGTAATCCACTTTGCATTTAGGTGGACCGGCCTTGACGATCCAAGGTGCAGTTGCGGCTGCCCCTGAGGCACGGGCTAGAGTGTGTCGAAGCGGTAAGGACGATCCCTTGCCTTGGTTCACAGACGGAAATCCAACTTCCAATACGTGACTTTTCGGTTTTAATTGTAGGGCCTAGTATGGCGAAGTAATATATGGGTACCTACGCTGCCTATGATTGATACATTTATATTTGAAGTTGATTTCTTCATTTATAGTAAAAATAAAATACAAAATTTCACGTACCAAGCATTTTTGGCTATTATAAGGTAAAAACTTTATCCTCCGGCTTGCGTTGCATTATGTGATGTGACTTGAGTCTTATAATAGCTTCATTTTCTTTATTTAGCACTGCACTGTTTGTTATATGCACTGGTATTCTTGGGGTTAAACCCGTTTCGTGTTATACGGCGTGGTCCCTTGATTTACCTTACTTTAAAACCAAGCTAATAACTGTTTTTTTAGTTCTCACACGAGTCACATGACTGACCTGGAGTTCATTGTTTTAACCTAAACTTTATGTGCCCCTATGTTCCACACGGGCAACTAGAAGTTTTGGTTTTGCATATTTATATTCACAGGATCCTGGATTTACGGTTGGAGATATATTCGGAAAGCTCTGTATCCGTGTATTTCTTGCAGTTGTGTTTTGTATAATTTTTCCACTGAATTGTAATTTGTAAATCTCTGATGTTTACCAAATGTATTTAATTTATTAATGCTTTGTTATATTCTTGTACTCTGATGTAATTGTTGTAATAAGCAATGAAATATTCTTCTGTTTGTGTTATGATTTGTCGTGTTCTCAACTCAATCTAGGCTTTCCCGAAAGGGCGAGTTTGGGTCATTTCGTCCTGTCTTTGGAAGGCCTCCCATTACAAAGTTTTCTATTAGGGAAGTCCTATCAGAAGGACTTTGTTGATCGCTCCTTGCGAGCATTTTGTAAACTTTGAGTTCCTTCCCTTAGGAAGGTGTCGGTTTGTGTTGCTTCCCAACTATTTCCTCCAGCCTTCAGTCTGATCTATCGCTTAGCTTACTACTTTCGTGGGACTTTCCTATGCCTGTATTCTTCCGACACCCCTTCATTACCAGCTCAGCTCGGAGACAATTTTGATGATAACACAAAATAATACTTGAAATTTAATTTTAGTATTTTGGGAAAGGATATTTCATTTCAATCCAAATCAGATTCATATGAATTTATCATTTAAACTATGTTCTTAATTCATTTTAATGATTAATCCCGGGTGCATTCGATGCCCATAACATCTAGGGTAAATGATTGGGATTAATCAACACAAACAATGGACATATAAAATTCAAGGTGAATAACAGGTAAATTTACACAAATAAGCATCAATATGTCAAACATATCAAATTCAAGCCATTCATCACTTCAGTGCATCAAAATTGTTCTATATCGAAAAAAATACTAGTTATTAGTTGATGGGTTTTAAACTAGTAGTAAAATGTGAAATTTAAGCATAACTGTAAAATTTAAAATAATGATCAAATTAAATTACATCATCGTTGCTACTTAACATAAATACACACTTTTAACTACCAAACAACAATCATATCATAATATAATTTTAAATTAACAATTAATCGAATACTTTATTTAGGTGTGAGTGGGTTTAATCACTTACCTTTGATTTCGAACGAGATTGAAATCCAAAATTTAGCCCAAAATTTTGCAGTCTTAGAATTCATCCAAACCAGCTCCATTGCGAAGAACTCGTCAATATGATTCCAACGCAACACACCGCGCGTCAAATTGAGTTCGTATGTAAAAGTTATACATGTTACAAGTTATACGAATCTGTAATTAAATCAAAACGAAACAAACAACACTTTCTCACCTTAAATAAATGGCATGTCATCCTTCTTCTCTCCCATCTAAAATTTTGCTACAACAAATTTTGAACCACCCATGTCTAAAAACAGCCCCCCTTCACTTCCACCTTCCCTCATCTGCTCAACGAAAATTCAAACCGCTTTTTACAATGAGCTTCTCTTCTCGAAAGCTTCTCCTCATCACCATCATCTCTAACATGCACCACCTTCTCAAACCGCGTCCTTGCACCACAACGCACGCATATTACAGGGTATCGACATTTTTTTGTCATACAATTTCTTCAAATTTTGCCATTCGATGTTAAATTCCTTATGAATCCCAATACGATCACCATTTCATGAATAAATCCCTATATAAACAACGAATTCAAACCCCAGCATGATTCCATTCGCTAAAAAAAAAAAATTTGGCCACTTAAAAATACGATCGCACCATCCACAAATCATATATGACCGAAGAGCATCTTAGACTCAGTTGAAGGAAACTTATTTTAAGATTTTTCATTCACAAAATTTTGAGATATAGATTTTTTTCTGTAACGGTGAGAAGGAGGAAGATAAAAGAACAAGCGGCCATTTTGTTGCAGGAGAATGAAGAGAGTTTAGGACGAGGTGTACTTATTGGTGAAAAGATTTAATGGTTAATTAAACAAATTAAATTAGTTAGATTTCCTATCTATTCAACATTTACGATACATGGTTACTTAAATATCTACCATAAATGGTTAATTAAACAAATTTTTATCAATTTGATTACTTAAATGGCTACCTAAACATTTACTAAAATTTTAAAACAAATTTACATATCAAATTTCAGGTCAGTGATTACATAGATTTGCAGTGTTTGATTTCAGCTGTTATTAAATCCCATTAAGTATTTTTTTTTTGGAAATGGGTTTAGGATTTTATTAAAGGCATGAAATCCCAAAAGAAAACCCAAAGCCCACAGCTTCGTTGCATCAGTACACAAACCGACAATGTTTTACTTTAATACAAAGCGAGAATAATCTCGAAAAGCAACTTCAGATCTGAACATACTCTCGCCTCCTCTTCTTCTTCAGCTCAAAAATCATGGCGGCTGGTAAACGTAAAAACTCGTGCTTGTTTCTGGGAGCTGAACCGATGGCCGCAACAGATCCTCGTCTCTACTATCGTCTTCTCCAGGTCCCCTTCTACTGGTACGTTCCTTGTTTTTGTTCTTCCTCAGCCTTGTCAGTTATATGTTTTGAATGGCTATCTTACTGACTAAATCGACGGTCTTTTCATGCTTCTGAAACACTCTGTTGTTTCTCTCTTTCCATATGGACCACACAACAACTGTAAGAGCGACGCCGTACATTTCGGTTATCTTACCTATGCTCTGCCCAACGACTTCAAGGTGAGTTAAAATTTCTTGGATCTGGGTTTCAGTAGTGTTGTATTTCACAAAATTGCAACAGTTTATCCACAAGCTTTTTGAGTACGAGCAGTCAAATAATTGGTGCTTGTGGGTCTCTATCTCACTTTTACACAACATGCATGTGTCCTCCTATATAATCCCTCATTTAAAGAGCCGATCTTTAGTTTATAGCCTTCCCAGAATTGCTTTGTAGGCGCAACTGGCCATTTTAGGTACATTACTCTTACACCACACAATTTTACTCCATGGTTTAATGTCGTATTTGGGTCTAATGTCCTCCCAAACCTGTTTGATGTTAAATTGACCCCCTGCCCAATTCCAAATGTCATAACTTCGGTCATTGTGTATGTGTGTATTCTCGATGCTTCTTCTTTGCTCCTGATTGCAAGGAATGTTCAGATTTCAACCACTGTCATCGATAATATCACTCACATTTTTATCTGGACAGCCATAGGCAGAGTAAGTATCCCACCTCAGCATGTCTATGATTGACTTACCACCTATCCAAGGATCTTTCCAAAGGTAAGTTTCATTACCTATTGCAATTTCTCTTCTGCGATGATTTGCTAATACATCCCTAACACGGAGAATGGCCTTCCATGTGGTTGATGCATTGTTATCCTCCCCCATCATCCAGAAATTGTCTTTTTTATATCTTCCATTCATCCATCTGGCCCATAGACCCTCATTGTTAATCACCTTCCATGCTTTTTTAAGTGTAAAAGCTTCCCTCATGACTTTGATACTCCTTAAGCCCACTCCACCTTCTTGCTTTGGTTTACATAAGTCTTCAAATTTAATTTTATGCAAGCCACTTCTCCAAATGAAATCAGCACATACTTTTTCTATTTTCTCAATGGATGCATCTGGTAGTTGAAAGGTATGTAGCCAAAAATTGACCTTTGCATGAATGACTGTATGAACCAGTTCAATTCTACCAGCAAAGGTTAGCAGTCTTGAACTCCAGCCATACAGCCTGTCCCTTATACTAGTGATGAGAGTACTACATTCCCTATCAGTTATTTTGTTCGAAGATAGTGGCACTCCCAAGTATTTGACTAGAAGTTCACCTTCCTGCACTTGTAGCACCTCCAGCACATCAGCCTTATTTCTGCAAGTTTTATTGAAGTAGCATTTGGTCTTCATTTCATTGACTTTTAATCCACTGTATTTCTTTACCCTATCAAAAATCTCCTTAATCTGAACTGCTGTACCCCTGTTTGCTTTGACACATATTAATAAATCATCAGCATATAATAAATGACTAATTCTAGGCTGGAAATTATGTATAGTCTGAATTAGATGATTGTGAGTGGCAATCTCCATCTGCAATGTGAGATATTCCATGGCCACCGCAAACAAGTATGGGGAGAGAGGTTCCCCTTGTCTAATGCCCCTGTTGCTGCTAATGAAGCCTTTAGGAACCACATTAATAAGAATTGAAAAAGTTGGTGTTTTTAGGCACTCACTTATCAGCTTCACTGTTTGCTCTGGGAAATCCATACACTTTAGCATGTAAATAATAAAGTGTCTATTAATCTTGTCATAAGCCTTATGTAGGTCCACTTTCAAACACATACGGTTTGCACCTTGTTTATTGAAATTTCTGATCAACTCATGTGCTAGCAGTGAGTTTTCTGATATGTTTCGACCTTTGATAAATGCACTCTGGCATTCAACAATTAGGTCAGGAAGGATCATTTTCAGCCTATTACAGAGAAATTTTCTTATGATCTTGTAAATGACATTACAACATGCTATCGGTCTATAGTCTGCAATACTAGTAGGTTTATCACATTTTGGTATAAGGCATATAAAAGTATGGTTAATTTCTTTTAGAATTAAACTTGAACTGAAAGTTTCTTGCACGGCTAAAGTGATTTTATGCTTCAGGTCGTCCCAATGGACTACGAAGAACTCAGAACCAAGCCCATCGGGCCCCGGAGAAGAGTCAACATGGATGGAGCTTACTGCATCCCAAACTTCACTTTCACTGACATCACTCAGCAGCAGTCTTCTCCCTCTAGCATTAACCAGTCTTCTCGCAACAATTTGAGGTAAGTTGTCCATCTCATTGCAGCCGTTGTACAATGCCTGGAAATAAGTGAGAGCTTCCTCTTCAAATTTATGCATGTCAATGCAGATGTTACCATTTTGGTCAAACATTTGCATATTGTAATTGATGTTTTTCCTGATTGACATTTTGGTGTAAAAAAATTTCGTACACTCGTCACCTTCAGTCAGCCATTTCTCTTTAGCTTTCTGTATTAGTTCTATGGCTTTCATATGCAAAAGATTTTTTAGTTTTGTCTGTGTTGCATAGTATTGATTCCATATGTTATCTGTGCTCTCCCCTCCATCAATTCTCTCTAATAGCTCCTCATTCAGTTTCTCCAAATTAGTGAGGTCATCCTGGGCATTGGGCCTAATTTTATTCCAGTTCTTAAGTCTTTCCTTAGCCCTTTTAAGGAATTTCACAAGGTGAAATAGATGACTATCATCAGTTTGCATCAAGTCATTGGTGTTGACAGCTGCATGATACCCATCTATCAGATGCCATTCATTTGCATATCTGAAAGGCTTTCCTTTCCCATTCTTGTCAGCTTCTTTGAGTAGTATATGCAGTGGGCAATGGTCACTAGTCGAGTTAGGCAAGAAATTTACTTTGATGTCCACAAATTTGGTCATGCATTGCACATTGATTAATGCCCTGTCAAGTTTGCACATAATCTTCCTAACTTCACCACTCTTCCATGTGAATTTCAGGCCTCCATGGACTGGTTCAATCAGCCCAGCTACCACGATGCAGTTGTTGAATTCTGACAGCTGCATAGCTCTTAAGGTAATGCCCCCTTGTTTCTCTTCAGAACGTAGAACAACGTTGAAGTCCCGCATTACAAGCCATGGTTCAGTAATGTTTTTTGACAATTGGTTGATCTTTTCCCAAAGAGAGACTCTTTGACTTGCAATATTTCTAGCATAAACTGTAGTGATGTAAATGCACAAACCTCCCGCATTTAACGCTTTAACAGTTAGTTGTTGTTCATCTAAGTCAATCATACTCATGTTCCAAACATTTTTAATCCATGCAAGAATTATTCTGCCTTTAGAACCAACAATATTGTTGCTCATAAGGTCCCATTCCCCTCCTAACTGATCTTTAAAATACTTAACATTATCTTCATTCATCTTACTTTCAATAATACCCATAATAGAAGGCACAATCTTCCTTCTTAAATTATAGAGGTCTAAAGCGCGGGTATCGTTATTTTGACCTCTAACATTCCAGCTTATTATGGACATTTAGACTTGAGGTCATTGCTCCTCAAGTTCTTAGGAGAAACTGCTTGTATGCACCAGTTCTTTGCCTTCTTGGACCCTGTTTTAAATTGCTCATCATATTCTGCATTGGGTTTTGTGAATTTTCCCTTGTTTGTATTGTTTCCTTCATCTTCATTCTCATTAAGGTTGATGTCTAACTCTCTTAACTCCGCCATTGTTTCAGGAACCCGGTGCTGTTGACTGGACGAAGTGCGAGGGCATTCTGCCAGATCTGACAGCTGCTGGGCCCCCTCCTCCTGCTGCCGTGCCTCAAGGGCCTATATCGTTTGCTGCTCCTCCACCGCCAGCTGGGCAGGGGGATGATTCTCCTTGTAAGTAGATGACGTAGTTTCAGTGTTTGTAGATATATGTACATAAACCGCACTAGTAGCTAGCGTAGGATCGAGCGAAGTGTCGCTTGATGTTTTGTTATGCTCCACTGTCACATCTTCTGCAGGTTTTCTTTGCCACATTTGATGCATTGTGGCGGTGCATTGGCCCTCTAAGTGCCCAAAGCACCTACAGGTGGTACAAATGGGAGGCAAATTCTCATATTCCTCGCTTTGGATGTAAACATTCCCAAGTTTATCTTTTGATCGTACCTGCTTTTTGATTTTGCAGTCTAGTCTAATTTCTACTAGTACTCTAGCATAAGCTAGTCTTGTAACTCTCTTAGTGCTTTCATCCATGGTTAGGGGGTTGCTGATGAGGCTGACAATCTTGCTGATGCCTCTCGCATGCCACAGAGTCAGATCAAGATTGCGAAGGCGTATCCAAACTGGATGCGTTTCAAGCATGTCACACTCCAGTTTGATATTCGGCTCCCACCGTTTGGTGAATATGAGTTTGCTGTCCATAAACCATGGTCCTGTCTCAAGAACCCTAGCACAGTCTTCAGCGTTTGTGAATTTGACTAAATAGAATCCATTTTCCCTTGCAAAAACATTCCAACTCCCTTTCGGTTTCCATTCCCTCCTGATATAGGCATTCAAATGCACATAATACGGTCTTTTCCCTATCAAATATATGTAGATCGAGTTTGTCCACATATTAACTGCTTCCGAGTAGATCTGGTCATCAAGTTCTGCAAACTCACCTTCCTCATCGTTTAGCGCTTCAAATCTTTGAACCTCTCCCTCTATTCTCGTATTGCCAGCCAGAACATCACTCCAGTTTCTAGCGCCTGTTCTAAAAGTTTGATTTTTGTCATTTGCGGTACTGGTTAGGGAACCTGTGGCTGTGCGTCCACCAGTTAGAGCTTGTGCGAAGCTTATCCTCTTCTTCCTAATCTCTTTCCAACCCAGATTTGAAGGTTTCCCCAAATTATTAGGGTTAGGGTTCTCTCTAGAGGTGGCTGCCATCAAAAAAAGTTTTTTTAAATCCCATTAAGTATATATATATATATATATACACACACACAAACACAATCCCACTAAATGGGTATGATTGAATTTCAATTATTAATTTTCATCCAATCCTGAATTTATAGATATAATTGTCATTTTTTAATATTCTATTACGTTAGTAACTTCCATTTATCACTTAATGTATGGTAACAAAATACATAATTACTATTAACTGAAATCAGTTTATTTATCATATCTTAAATTCGATTAAGTCTCATTTAATTCGTTATTTATTTTATTATTTCGTACATCGTTACATTTTGATCCTACTTAACACTTGTTTGAAACCTATTTTGTCAATCTTCTACAGTTACAAGTTTATCCACCTTAATTGCAATAATTACACACATTAGTTAAAATTTATTTTCAATTTATCATCAATAAATATAAAAAGCAACTGGTTTCACATACTAAACAATTAACCTATTGTAATCGTTACTTTTAAAATTAGTTAAACATTCAATTTATTCCTTTAGCTACCATTCTTAATTTCCGTTAATTACACCATTCAATTATCTTTATTGTAATTTGTTTCCACTTTATTTCAGTACACTAATATTGGTTTTTAAAATCTGTGATTAGTTACAACATCCAATTAAAATATCATAAACTTATTGTTGTAAACAAATAAATAAAGTTGCTCACGTATAATTTAATCATTCTAACTTAATGAATTTCAATTGACCACATAAAATATTACCATTTTTTTACCATATTTGTTTTAATTCATTCTATTTCAAATAATAACCGAATCTTATATTTACCATCATGTGCAAGTTATTATATTAATAGCTTATTGAATTCACCTTAAATAAGCTTATTCAAGTTTATATCAATTTAATTTACTTGATAGAAATATCAACCTTGCAACTTACCATTTTTCTCCAGAATTTATGTTAAATTATTATTTTTTAATTAGTAGGAAAATACGGCTTGTTACACTCTTCCCCACTTAAAACTTTTCGTCCTCAAAAAGACGTAGTAAGGAAGTTGTCAATTTATATGTATATTTAATCATATAATTCCCTATTCAACTTAAGAACAATTACCTATATAAAAGTTTTATATGTAGGTTTGAAACTTAAATTTTAACAAAAAAAATTAAATCGTAAATTCACGAAAAAATTCAGCAGAGCCTCTTATGTACGATTAGGTCTGGGAAACAACAATATAATCATAGATATATATCTCATCTAAGTGATGAGGCATCCCAAAAATGGGAAAACAATAGACAATGTCAAAATTCAATATATAATTCGATATACGTACCTTTCATTTGCATTATTAGCGATTTGGCTTATTTTAAAGCAAGTAAAAATAATATCTATGCGCAATGAGCTCGCGAAGCAAACAAATGCTACTCACACCTACTAAAGAACTCAACAACAAATGAAACATACATATAAAAGATATATATATATATATATATGTGTGTGTGTGTTTAAAATAACATTCATGAAATAGCAGATGCAAACAAAATAACTAATGAACTATCCAAACAATTATATTCATCCAAACAAGTACCATAACAAATTTTAAATGTCAATATTTTATTTGTATGACTTTATTTGTTCATTCTATTCTTAGACAATCCTATTTCATTTGTTATATTGCATTCCTATTTGTTCCAAATGTCAATGTTTTGGTGACGAAATCTGATTGCTTTAGGAGTATTTGGTGGGGAAGAAGTAAAATCCCTTGAGAGGTTAGTGATGTATACAACACTTTTTGGAGTAAAATCCCTCGCGTTCATGTTTGATTTTGCAGGTAACAAACAGACTTAAAATTAATTGGATTCATTTTTTAGAAACAAAATAAAAAGTAAAATCCCCTTAAGTGTTGTATAAAGATCCTCTATGAATTTTTTTACATGGATAACTTTATTTAATACTATTCGGTCTATCAATAGAAGGTCACCACCGAATGGAGTAGTCGGATGATAACTCACAAAAAGGTACATCAGACCTAAAAAAATATTTTACACTGAGCCAGTTTTTATTTGTTGGAAGAGAAAAAATCCCAAGCTTTCCTATAATGTACTGACACGACCCGAACTTCCCCGTAAAGGAAAGCCCGGATTGAGTTGAGAACACGACAAATTATAACACAAACAAAAGAACATTTCATTGCTTATTACAACAATTTAAATCAGAGTACAAGAGTATACAGAGTATGAACAAATAATATACATTTGATAAATATTAGAGATTTACAAATTACAATGCAACAGAAAATAATACAATACACAATTGAAAGAGATACATGGATACAAAGCTTTCTGAATATCATTCCAGCTGTAAACCAGGATCTTGTGAATATAAATCTGCAAAACCAAAACTACTAGCTGCCCGGGTAGAAAATAGGGGCACTCAGAATTTAGGTTAAAATAATAAACTCCAGGTCAGTCATGCGACTGGTGTGAGAACTAAAATAGTTATTAAATCTTTACTTTTAAAATAAAGTAAATCAAGGGATCAAGCTGTATAACACGGAACAGGTTTCCTCCCAAGAATACCAGTGCATAAAACGAACAGCGCAATGCTTTTTGGAAAAATGAAGCTATTATAAGACCCAGGTCCCATCACACAATGCAATGCAAGCCGGAGGATAGGATTTTCCATTATAATAGCCAAACATGCTCGGTACGTTTAAAAACAAATCATTTTGATAATATTATAAGTGTAAAGTGTGTAAAACAACTTCAAATATAAATGTATCAATCATAGGCGGCATGGGTACCATCTATCATGTTGCCAATACTAGGCTCTATAATCAAAACCGAAATGTCACGTATTGAAAATTGGATTTCCGTCATGAGTCGAGGCAAGAGATGTACTCCTTGCCGGCTTCGAGACACTCTAGCAAATGCCTCAGAATCTCCCGCAGTAGACCCTTGGATCCTCCAAGGCCAGTCCTCCCTTACGTTTGAGGATTAGTATTCCCGAACACACGTTTCCCCGCCCTATAAGGCGTTTATGAGCAAGATGACTCAATATCCATAGGCTCCATAGAGACCGATATATTTGAGGTACCTCGCATTCCAACAACCACATAGGTAAAAATATAAAAATGTCGGAGCTTGTAAAACCCTAACACCACCCATAGCTAGAAAGAAACGTCATGTCGTCCTTGGGTCCCTTATCCCGTTTTTAACTCATACCGAGGTGTGAGGCTCCCGAATTAACGCTATACACAAAGCTATGCTATATTAAAGCTATGCTTTGATCATCAACCACAAGACTTTGCTTTTCAATAGAAGCCTTGATCATTCACATATCAGCATGCCACACAGGCAATTCACGCCATGCGACTGATGTCTATTTATATACGACCTCTGAGCTCGTACATCTCAGAGAAGGGCGTTAAGCAAGAGAATAAATTTTCCGCCACCAAATAGTTATATATTTAATAGAGATCAATCAACAAAGAATAAAATCCAATATCAGACATACATCCATTTATAAGTTCGTTCTGGGTTTGAACGAAACCGGAGGAACCTTATTTCTCGTCCTATGTCCAATACAGGAGAGAGGTCCTCGCATATCCGGTCGATCTCCAAGTAGGTCTGGAACGATCACCACTTATTACATTGTCTTGGGTGCATAGCCCAATCAAGACATCAGTAATCGTCCAAATGATGTGAAGACCTTCGGTCTTCAACCATCGTCTTCATCGTCGACTTATCGTCGAATCGGTTATTCAGAATGGGTATAAACCCGGCCTTTCCGAGTAACTCACGTATATAATAAACAAGTGCTATAAAAACACAACGTACGCCTCATTCCAATTCAGAATATTCTTTTATTCAAATGTTCATGTCCTTAGGGATATGTTCCCATTAATTTTATCAAAGATAAATTCTTTAAAATGTATTCTTTAATCTTTCGTTGGATATCATTCAAAACATATTAAGGTTTTCCAAACTAGTCGGGATTAACGCACCTTATCGAAGTAATCATTTATTTGATTTCCCAATCCCAGCCTATTCATCCCATGGAGCAAAACTAGTTATACTCCATATCTTACACCACGGTGTTATTGGTAAATTTAATTACCATTTCACGTTCAAATCTAATTAAAGATTTAACCATCGCTAGGAGCAAAACTTGTGATAATCCATTCTCGATCATTTCCCAAATTTGATAATTTAAATTATCAACTCCCATTTTCAAGCTAATTAAAGATTCATTAAAACTCCACTTAGTTTTAATCTTCCCAAAAATCAATATAAATGATTATTTAATTTTGGAAACACAAGCATGCTGCATCGACAATCTATACCGTACTATTGATTTCTGCCGATATATAACCTCTAAGCTCGTACATCTTAGAGAAGGGTGTTAAGCAAGAGAATAAATTCTCCGCCACCAAACAGATATATATTTACCAAAGATCAACCAATACGGTATAAAGGAATCAATGTCAAACATGTAATCCTGTCTTTTAACTGGGTTAAAGAACAAATTTCACTTAAAACGCGGTTCACAATAAACCCAAATCCTCTTCCATAAAAATGGAACCTTCACGAAAAAACAAATCGATATATATATAATCAATATCTATTTCCGTATCCGACCAATAATATAAATGGAATAATGACAAAGCCTTTTAAATTCCATATATATTACTAGTCTTCCTTCACAGAAGTTCATTTCGATTATTATCAAATCGAATTCCATTCAATTCCAATATAATATATTAAATTGGAAAACTTTACTTTGTAAAATTTCCATTAAATCTTAATAAAAGGATTTATAAATTCCAAATCACATTTCACTGTAAAATCGGGTTAAAGAACGAATGTCGTTAAAAACACAGTTCACAATGAACCCATTTCACATTGCATTTTATTCCAATTAAATGTTAATTAACTAGAAACTCTAATAATTTTAGTTAAAAGATTTATTCTTTTCACATGGGGTTTAATAACAGTGTAACTGAAAACAGTGACATGTTGTGAATTGTCAATGTGACATACTCGAGTTATGAAATGAGCTAATGATGATCAAAGCATGGCTTATTGAAGCGTAGCTTTGTGTATATCGTGACATCAACGAAACTCACACCTTGGATTGATGGTAAACTAGCGGTTAGGTTGTATACACAATCTCTAGTGAAAATCAAAAGTTGCTGCGGTAGATCTACTTCGAAACCCGAGGGAATAAAATATATACAATATAGGATGTCTAGATGTTAACTGGGATATATACTTTTGCGCCATGTATTCGGTGTCCGTTGTCTGGATGTTAACTGGGAGATACTTAGCTTCGTGCCCTCGATTGATCTTTCAAGCCAAGAACCATCATATTGGAAAACCCAATAACCAATACGAGCCTTTCGTTTTGTTTGTAAATTATATATGTGAGCATAGTTAATATGCTCTCCTATGATTAATATATTTATTTGTGAAATGGTTTCCTAACTATGCACTAAGGATAATATTAAAAGAGGAATTTACATATTAATGCATTTTTGGTTATTATAAGACAAAACTCGCCCATCTGGTGTGCGTTTGCATTGAGTGATATGGGATGAGCTTATGATAGCTCCATTTTGCAAAGTCATTGTGGATTTCTGTGCATGGGAATTCACATGGAGTGAACCCATTCCGCGTTAACGACATGGTCCAGTGAATGTTCCCAAATTTAAAATAAACCCGAAATAATAACTGTTTTGAGTTTTCACACCAGTCCCACGACTAACATGGAGTTTATTGTTCCCTACCTAAACTCTAAATGCCCAAAAATTTTCATGGGAAGCTAGTAGTTTAGTTTGCAGGTTTAGTTTCAGAGCTGGTTTCTGATTGGAGCTAGTCTTGTTTTGGTTTTACTTCTTACACTGAGAGCAAGCTGCTTCCGCTGAGCTTATGGTATACTATGATTCACTGTAACTCTAATGTAAATTTTTTGTAATGAAATGAAAATTCCTATTCTTTGTCCTCAAATATGTTTGTACCCATAAGTATATGTCTTTATGAATGATTTAAGTTGGTTTGATTACTAGCGGGAATCGGGAAAAAAGGCGGGTCGTTACAATAATTTTCTATGTTTTTATTTATAAGTAGCAATATCAAAATCTTTATAATTTTAATTTTAATTTGTATTGCTAGTGAATAAAGAACAATTATGTTAAAAAAATATTTTTGTTAAGCCATATTTGAAGGTGATATTAATATTTATTTTCATACATAGAATTGTAGTTAGAATCTGTAAAAAAGTTCTATTGTTAGATCAAATTTTTAGGTGATACATAAAACTATTGATATGTAAAGACATTTTTGGATGTTGGCAGTCGGATCAAAATTTTACGCTTGCAAATCGATTATCAATAAAGACTATTTAACATATAATTATAGTTATAAAAACAAGCATTACAGCATGCACTTTGCGTATGATTATGTCAAATGATTTAAGCATGAATCATGTTTTTAAACTAGTATAAATTTAACACATTCAAAATAAAATGATTAGCACAAATTTTTGGTTTTGTTTCTACGTTGAAATTATATGTGGTTTTCTTGAATTTTCATTTTTTAGTTGCTAAATCCAATTTTTTCATTTTTTTTCAATTTAAGTTTATGTTATTAATTAGTAAAGAACGATGTTGTAAAGTATATTTATTTGTAAGATCATATATTTAATTATATTCGTGAAAGTGTAGTTTGAATTTCTGAAAAATATTTAGTTTGTAAATCCAATTTTTAAGCATAACATAGAGATAAAAGTACAATAGGAATTTTTGAAACATCCTAGATTGACCAATAAATTGCGTATCAAAATCAATTATCAAAGAACTTAAAGAGAAAGATAAAGACACATAAGGTTACTTTTGAAAGTTCACAGCAGGCAAAAACTGTACGCTTTCAAACCTACTAAAGGGTGTTGTTATTGACACTCCAACTATTGTTAAAGGGGGCAGGGGTCATTTTTTAAAAACACTCTACTCTTTAAAAAATTGTTAAGGGGCTACACAAACATATTATTTCACACTACTCAATATTCACAAATTGCCCCTTAGATTAGAAAACACTTATTATACAAGGGAAACTGAATTAAAATAAGCAGTTCGTTACCACTGCACCGAATGCAGCATGTAATTAATTATGTATGTATTCGACAGTGATATATCAAAAATTAATAATCATTTCGGTGAATTGTCTTCGTAATTATAAAATTCGGCATATTTATGTCAACAAAAAAAATAGTTCGATCATATTCCTCCAAAAACGCTTATCCTTTAGGGTTTAAAAAAACTCTATATATGCGAATTGAAAAAAAATTACCATGATCCTTGCACTATTTGTTAAGGTAAAATTACTGTTATTTGTTAAGGCGCTAAATGGGTAATAAGGTAAAATTACATTTATTTTTTAAGGGACTACTTTTCTCATTGGTACTTCCCTTAACAATTTTTGAAAATAATAAAAAATTGGCCTCCCCTTAACAATATTTGGAGTGTCAATAATAATGACCTTGGTAAAGATATAAATGTTGGAAACGGGACCTTTAATTAATATCTTTCCCTTGTTTTTTAGAATCATGCATTTATCAGCTATTATTCTTCATTACTGAGAAAATTATAAATGATATGCTGGAAGTAAGGGGATATTTATTTAGATTATTTCCCTTATCCTTTAGAATCTTACATTAATCAATTTAACGACCTTCATGGTTTACAAAATAATAAATGATAAACTAGTTAATGACTTTAATAAGATTCATAGTTTAATGATAAGGATGAATAAGGCGAATGAACCTTAATCCACAGTCTAATGATATAAGAACGAATAAGCGTAGAACTTCTAATCCAAAAAGTGTATTCTTTTCTAGTTGTGTTGGAAAATAATGAGAATTAATATTTTCACTTTCGTATGGCTTTGTTCATTTTTTATTTTGAATCAAACCATGGTTGATGGAAATCCTTCAGCCATTTTCAATATAGATGCAAAGTTAGGAAGAAAAATGCCAGATAACTTAATTGGTGTCTTTTTTGAGGTAATGCTTTCTACCTTGACACCTTAATACAAATTACTTCCCAAACTAGTCGTAGTAGTTCTAAAATTAAACTTAACAAAGTTAACACAAATTATATTAACAGATGGAATTTGTTTCATATTGAACTGTAGGAAATCTGGCATGCGGGAGCTGGTGGATTATGGGCAGAGCTTGTCAATAATAGAGGTTAAAGTCAACGAATTTTGAGAAAGTTGGTATAGTTCTTAGTTTGTAATTTTGCTAATTTGTTAACCAACACTATACATATATAGGTTTTGAAGCAGGAAGGCTAAACAAATCTGATTTCGCCCCATGGACAATGATCGGAAATGAAGGTTCAATAAAATTGGAAACAGAATTGTCTTCTTGTTTCGAAAGAAACAAGGTGGCTCTTCGAATGGAAGTTCTTTGTGACAAAACTCCACCAAATGTATGTCCTGCAGGTGGTGTCGGAGTATACAATCCTGGTTACGCGGGAATGGTAATTCTCATACACACACACTCACAAATATATTTATACAAACACATACATACATGTATACGATAGACTTGTTCATTGTATTATTAGATGATTTAACATGTGTTTGATCATTATTTTTGCTTTTTTATTGGGACAGAATATTGTGCAAGGAAAAACATATAAAGTGATTCTTTACGTTAAGTCAGATGATTCTGTAAGCTTTTCTGTTTCACTTGCGAGCATGGATGGATTGAAAATGTTGGCAACTAAGGATATTACGTGAGTAATTAGGAATAAACATCACTATCTTTGTATATTTTAACACGAAATTGATTCTTTCATTCAATTTTATTTTTCAGAGCTCCGGCCACCAAAGTGAAAAATTGGACGAAAATTGAGTTTGTATTAAAAGCAAAAGACAGCAACAATAATGCAAGGCTTCAGTTGACAACAGATAAAAAAGGTGTTATTTGGTTTGATCAAATATCTGTGATGCCAACAGACACTTTCAAGGTAGATTAATATACTCCGGGTTAACATCGTAATAAATTAAACATTATGGTAAATAGCTATAAAAGTACTCTTAGACTTAACTTGTTAAGAAAAAAAAAATCAATTTTTACATATTGACGATATCGTGGCTTGAAATACTAGAAAACTCTAAACTTTATTATGGATGCGGAAGCATCCCACAATAAAAATAATAATCAAATACTATAGAATTTTAATTAGTTCACAAATGCTTCATTAGAAGTAGCATAAAATTAAATTTGAATTTACGTAGTGTAATGCAAAAATTTAACAACAGTTTTATTCATATTAATATCATATAGTAAGAGCTTGTTTTTATAATTTGTTTTTACAGGGACATGGATTCAGGAAAGACCTATATTCAATGATTGCAGATCTGAAACCTACTTTCGTAAGATTTCCAGGTATCAAATAAATATTCATAACTTAACTCATCTATATCTTCAAAATTGTTATTTTATTAGTGTATTTTAATTATTATTTTTTAAAGGTGGATGCTTTGTAGAAGGAAGTAGGCTTATAAATTCATTTAAATGGAAGGATTCAATTGGTCCATGGGAAGAAAGGCCAGGACATTACAATGATCACTGGGGATACTGGACAGATGATGGACTTGGATATTATGAGCTTCTCATTGTATGCATGTTATACATTTTATGGAGTATATCTATTTATTTTATGTTGTATTCTGCTTCCTCTTAGCTATTGTTTCATTCAGTACTTCTTTAATAGATCTTATAATAGTATTTTTCTTGCAGCTTATTGAAGAGCTTCGTGCTTCTCCTATTTGGGTATTCAACATTGGTTAGTGAATTCATTTTTTAAAATAACTTACTAGCTAAAAATGATAGTAATTCATCTAACATGCCCTATATGTGTATTTTAGGCATGGCCACTGATGAAAACATCGTCAATCCAAGCAATGTCGGATCTTTCGTGAAGGTATGTTATAAATATCTTAACTACATCAAGTCAAGGAAAAAATGAATTCAATTAATGTAACTTGTTAAAGGTCTATCATGGGCACTAAACATAAATGAATTTTCCTATAATTTATAAGAAAGCAAAATGATCAAGACATATCACATCCATGATGAAAAATGAAAGGAACTAAATATTTGAATAAAAACTTTGCTTACTAAATAAGAGCAAAACCGCTCCCAGCTATTCTAGTTTAGCTCTTAAATGAATGGCAAGCATACAGTTGACCTAATAGTTTATAACTATTATGTGTTTCTTATATAAAATTATTATGTAGTATTTCTTATAAATTTTATTTACATAACCCTAATTATAATAACTTTTGAGAGTTTCTAATAACTCTACATAAGATGAAGTTTTTACTATGCTAATATATTCAAGCTCTTTTTTGCTTCATAACCATAAAAATTGTCCACAATTCAAAAAAAGGTAAAATTAAATACACCATAGCACCACATAAAATCAACTTTTATTTTCCAATTTTATTTCCTAAAATAGTTCATCCAATGATAGGTTTCCATTTGTTTTACATGTCCTATATCACTTTGAGAAATTAAGCAGCAGAATTTTAAATAACCTATGTGTAATTTAGCTAAATCTACAATTTTTTGGCATTGCATGTGAAATATTTTATGTACTGACGCTATAATGCTTGTTTCATCTTTAGGACGCCCTTGATGGTATTGAATTTGCTATAGGATCACCTAACACAACATGGGGATCGGTTAGAGCAAGAATGGGACATCCCAAGCCATTTAACGTGAAAATTGTTTCTGTTGGAAACGAAAATTGTTTTCCAGTGAATCGGAAAAATTACGGTTTGTTTTTTTACTTGTGATAGTTCTTTGTTACTTAGAATTACTAAATAATAGAAATAATAGCTATGGTCTCGGTCGATAGTGCATGCAATTGTTACTACACTTAAGACAAATAATAAACCAGCGCTATTCACTAACAAACTTAAAGCACAAATATATTCATCATACAAAAGAATAAGACTGGCATGATCACTAAACATTAATATATCCAAATAATAAATGCATTTTTAAGGTGCTAAATTTGATTATTTTAGTATGTATCTAGTAAGTGTGTTATATTCCCCAAACCCACCTCCCTTGCAAAGGAGGTGCACAATGCTTGATAACTAAATTGTTAAATTAAAATAATACAACATTCTACATACAAACATGGTAGCATTGAATATTTGTAGTGGGATTTCTTTCTTGGTATATGACTGAAGCTAGAATTGAATTTGATTTTTCCAATTTTTTATTTTTTTAATACTTTCATATTTTTATTTTAAATGTATTTTTTGCTCGTTATTTTCAGAACTTATATATCCATATTTCTATGATGCAATTAAAAAGGCATATCCATATCTCGAAATCATTTCAAACTGTGATGGATCTCGTATACCATTGAATCATCCAGCCGATTTCTACGATTTTCATGTAAGGATGACAAATTATATTTTGATAAAAAATGATAACCCTACACATTAATGTCAACCGTCTAACCTTTTTTTATTTTCCTTTTATAGACGTATAGGGAGTCTTTGGATATGTTCAATGATAATCATTATTTTGATATTGCACCTCGAAACGGTCCTAAGGTAAATTTTAAATAATTTAACCCATGTTTATCTTACATATATTATTGTGCACTTTTTTCTATTTGTTTTTTTTTGACAATGTGATTACTATTTAATTCTTAGGTTTTTGTGAGTGAATACGCTTCGTTTGGTAAAACGGCTGGGAAGGGAAATTTATTAGGTGCATTAGGTGAAGCTGCATATATTATTGGCTTGGAAAGAAATAGGTATGTTTATCGTCATTTTCACATTGGTGCAATTGGTCACATTTTTGAAACTTCCATAACTTGATTAGAATAAATATTGACAAGTATGATCATTTCTACCTAAGACTTATGTAAAAGTATTGATTTTTATTTAGAAAAAACCATTTGAGTTTAAAATAGGACCCCTATCTAATTATGTTTTTTTTGAAATAATGAAAACCATCATCCAGTTTTGAACATGCTAGTTTTGAATTATTTCACCAATCTTTGAATGAAGGCCTAGATTACAGAAACAAAAGTAGAAGGTTGTTACCTTTGTATTATGCAACAAATAAGGTTACTAATGCTCCTTACGTTGAAATATTTCACGTATCTTTGGAATATTTAAAATGCTTAGTTTTCAATGACTAATTATAATTTTTACCTTTGCAGTGATATTGTCGCCATGGCATGTTATAGTCCACTTATGGCAAATATACATTTTACAGGGTAAATTTGGTGCACAACTTTTTTCTAAATTTACATATTTGACAATGACACTAGTCTTACTATGTACAATAAAATAATTAGGCCGGTACCAAATGCATTTTGGTTCGATTCATCGCAACATTATGGAGCTCCAAGCTATTGGGTGCAATACTTAGTCAAAGAATCAAGTGGTGCAACATTTCTGAATTCTTCACTTCAAACTGACTCTCAAGTAGTTGCATCTGCGATAATAACCCGTGATAATAGAATACTGAAACTAAAGGTAAGTAATTATATTGGCATTTCTAACTCTTTTTAAATACTTCATACTTTATGTCGACGGAAACTGAAATGTTATCAGTCAATTTTCTCATATTAAAATGAAACTCTTTCGGATTTATGTAGATCCATATGTACATTTTTTTAAATTATTCTTTGTTATATATTTTTATCCTTTGACTAACTGGAATGTACATCATCTCCAATAGGTTGTGAATTTTGGAAATGACATGGTGAATCTGGATATATCAATATCAGGCTTAGGTAGAACTATAAATTCAAAACGATCAAACATGATCGTGCTATCATCTCCTAATCCAATGGATGAGAATACTATTCAAGAGCCAAACAAGGTAACATGATATATTAGTATACAAAACACGCACCAATAGACACTCGTACATATAGAATTATATAAATAAAAAATGAGCACTGACACTTTTTTCTGTCGATCTTTCAGGTAGTGCCAAAGAACAATAATCTTATGAATGCAAGCTCAAAAATGGATGTAGTGATTTCCCCACATTCGTTTACAGTTTTTAACTTAGTCCTCAACTAGAATATCATGCTAGCATTGAATGGTTATTGTATGTTTATTTTGATTCAAATAAGAAAAAAAGGCAATATGGTATTTGTGTTATTTATTTGTACTGTTACATATGAACAAATAGTTTTTATTATACACCAAACTTAATACACATATTTCATGGTTTAGTCCACATGTGGATGAAATGTTAATTATTGGTTGAAAAATATGAGAACAGAACCTTTAAACATTTGTTTTAAGCTAATTTGTGTATAAGGAACATGTATTTGCTTTTACCTTAAGGGATTAGTACTTCTAATATTAGACTTTAATTAGTTCTAAAATGATTTCAAGGTTACATGTATTGTATTTATATGATATCTAAGACATTTAAGTTATTAATTTCTTTGGTTGTAACATAAGATTAAAAATGAATAACATTATGTAAAAACCCCAATTATGCCAAAGACATTGACCTTTTTTCACGTCAACATGTGTTGAATTCAAATATTTTTACAAATATGGTCATTTTCAATAGAAAAAATATACAATTTATAGATATCGAACCCATTGTTTAACCATATATGAACATGAAAATTCCAAACATTTGCACTGTTCTTTTGAAATATTAGTCTAAAAATGTTAAAAAATTCAAGATAATCTAAAATTCTAATGATTATCACAAAATTAGAACACTAATAAGGATGTTAGATCAAAAATTACAATATTTAATAATGCAATAAAGTGTCAAAATGAATATTAAAGATAGATTAAATTTTTTTTACTTTTTAATTATTTAAATGTAACAACCCGCTATTTTTGATGATTTAAATTCCGTTTTATATCGAATCTTTATTTTGAAATTATTCTACAATTTCTCGTAATGAGAATTTAGAATTTGAAATACGTTCAGTATAGTTGTGACACCCCATATCCGTTAACATCACACACTAAAGGAATGCATTAAGTTTCGTGAAGCATTTTAGGTAAACAGACACAGAATATTACAAGACAGATTTAAAATTTTGCAGTGGAATAAATCAACTTTATTAATCATAAGATACCGCAGTCCAAAACATCATTTGTCTGAAATATAAAAGCTCATTACAACATAAAAACCACAGTCTTATACTTCAGAAATATCAGAGTACATAAAAGAAAAAAATTCCCCAAGAACAAAATATAGCCATAGCAACGAGGATAGGAGCTTGAGTTATACATATCAGCAGCTCCAACAAAATAAGCAGAATCACGGTCAAGCCTGAGTGTTTCCGCCCTGAGAACCTTGGGGGGGGGGGGGAACGGAAGAAAGATGGACAAACAAAAAGGGTTAGACATAAAGTCTGGCAAGTATAATTACTTTTAGCTAGTAAATAAATAAAAGTAACATGATAGGCATATAAAGTGGATAAGAGAGATCATTACATAAATGGCAGGTGTGACAAGGTAGACAAGATAAGGTGTGTATACTTCTAATGATTACTTTGCTTATTCTCTGCACCAATACTAGTATAACAAGTACAAAACAGGGTTACGTACTCCCTAATTTCTTAACAGAAACAAGATGATCCCAACAGAAATATAATGGTAGTTTTAGGTATACTCTAGTAATGGGTTTTAACCCAAGCAGAATTAGCCGGTACCTAAACAGGAATAACGGGTGTTAACCCAAACAGAAACACAGGTACTCCACAGAAACAGACAGGACTAGATGTACCCTATTTACTACCCTAGTTGATTGGCTCCCTACTTCGTACATACCCTGTGATGGCCCCACAGTAGGGTGTATCACTCCCTAAAGTGGGAACTCTTCATTTCCCGAATGTGCATAACCATATCTACTGATGTCGCAACGTCTTATTTTCCCGAGCAGGCAGAGTCATGCACGCACATGACCCCGTTCGAACGCGCCGTCATGACACTGTCCTCCACGTTTGGATCTCTTACAATCAGTTCAGTAAGCGTGCCCCACTCTGAACTAGTTCGGAGTACCCGTTTGATACTTATTTAAGGGTTACTGACTGATATGGGTCCCACACAAAATGATACAAGCTCTCCCCTTTGTCTTGCATCCCCCACTAGGTTTTTGTTGGCTATGTATACCATTAGGTGTCTTTAATTACACAACCCTATCATTTCTACAAGTTATGCTTACCCTAAAGGCGTCTTTAATTACATAACTTTATTATTTCCATCGGTTATGTATACCACTAGGTGTCTTTAATTACATAACCTTATCAGGTTAAGTTTATGGGCCTATATATACTAATATTTGTGGGCCTATATATACTAATATTACCTACCTACCCAAGATTTACTTAACCCTTCCACTGATCCAAGCATGTTTATTTAACATTTAAGTTTGTGGGCCTATATATACTAATATTACCCACCTACCCAAGATTTACTTAACCCTCCCACTGATTCAAGCATGTTTTACTTAACCCTAGCTTTAATTCATATTCATACAATCCCTTATGGATTAGATTAGGTTAAGTAGTCCAATTTATTACCATGTCCATTTATGGTTTATAATGGGCTAGACCTCCCACATTAGGCCTACAACGTGTGAATGCTGGATATGTCGGTTGGGTCCGGGCAGTCTTATTCCACAGTTGGGCATAACCTCGTGTCTTAGCCCGATTCGTATTTGCGTACTTAGACCTTCCACATTAGGTTCAATATTAGTGGCTGCTGGATATGACGGTCGGGTCCGGGCAGATTTCCGCCACTAATGCAACCTAACCTCGTGTCATAAGTACAATTACTATTCCTAATTGTAATTACTAAACATTCCATTTTTAATTAATTAATCAATTAATTAAACCTTTCCTTTTAAAGGTGTTAATACCCATTTTACCAAATAATTTGAATTATATGTCCAAAAATGTTCATATTCAAATTATGCCAATATTAACCCTTTTTCCCCCGTTCC
The DNA here is from genome assembly GCA_030737875.1 of Allium sativum. Taxonomy (NCBI): domain Eukaryota; kingdom Viridiplantae; phylum Streptophyta; class Magnoliopsida; order Asparagales; family Amaryllidaceae; genus Allium; species Allium sativum. The sequence continues at coordinate 835,735,490 of CM060918.1, read as the reverse complement.
TTAACTAGTACGCTCATAAATTGGCGGCATTCCTAGGCTAGATAATAGCCTAGTCATAAACGATAAAAGGGAAAACAATAGGATTGTAACAAAAGTGATCATCTTGGCATAAACATAAACTTAGCTTGATAATGTGAACATATATACTGGCATGGACATGTAATTAACATCATAACATGGTGGACATAAAACTGATGAACTGGTGGCAGTCAATTGGTTCTAACATAACTACGATGTCGCAATAGGCATAGTAAGATCTAAATTAGCAATTTAGATGTCCAATTAGTTTAGATCTAACATGATAACACATGATGATAAATTAGATCACATAATTCAGATCTAGAAATTAAAATAGTTCTAACATGATAACACAAGATGATAAATTAGATCACATAATTCAGATCTAGAGGTTAGAATAGATCTAACACCATTAGAATGACATAATAGCATGTTTAGATCTAAATATGTCCAAAATACAACATATCCTAGTTGATCGAAATATGTAAGGAGATTTACATATAGAATTAGGTCTAACCAATGTTGCAACTGTCAAAATTAATAGATTTACATCCACCTCAACATAGTTTCAAACCAAGATCCACAAAGGCAACATAATAGAATAACCACAATTGCATCAGATCTAGAGAATTAGATCTATCATGACATAGTGTGAGATCTAACAATAGCATAGATTCAAGGTTTGCAACGTATCCAAATCACAGTCTTTCATTGTTTACTTCTATTCATTTAAACCTAAAAATAACTAGAACTCACAAGGTTAGGTTTTGAGAATAGAGAGAATGGATCTTGAATTTCTGGATTTGATTTTCAAAACTGAAATATTGTATTGTTGAAGAAAACAAATCCGCTTAGTTCGCACTCTGGAAGAGTTTAGCCGCCATTGTTTCTTTGTTACAGCAGAACTCCGCCGTCGTCACTACTTTTAGATGAATAAAACCTATGTCTAGGGTCCTTTATAAAGCCTAGGGTTCAATGAATCTTGCTCAGAAAGTTGTTTAGATACAAAACGAAGTATTTTGACTAGATCTACCAGGGGTGGGTCGACCCCCCTTTGAGTGGGTCGGCCTATGGGTCGACCCCCCTTTGAGTGGGTCGACCTATGGTTCGCCCCCCCGTTGAGTGGGTAGACCCACCTGAGTGGAAAATCTGGCGCCTTCCCAAATTTTGAATTTTGAACCGAATTTCGAATTTCTGGACCCATTTTTGAATTTCTGAATCCAATATATATATATATTCTTCCTGTGCTTATACAAACTTCAAACCTTAATAACTTCTTCATATGTTGTCCGATTTATGCAAACCAGGTGTCTATTTTGACCAGAATTTCGAGACGGACGCAATGGTGCAGTCCATTTTATTTAATTCTGAATATTAAATTAATTTTTCCTTAATTCATTGTCAATAGTGTATTTTACACCAATTATTCTTTAATTTATCCTAATTAATGCCGTTAAAAATTCAGCGTGTTACAATAGCGGTTGTGAAAAATTTTCCGAAAATTTGAATGCTTGTCGATAGCGCAATTTTCAGTGCAAAACTACGCATAACAGTTCCAAATTTAGCAACTATCACTACAACAAAATAAGGCTTTCATAGCATTTGAAAAACACTATTATAACCTAACATAGCGTTTCACAGAACTCCATGAAACGACATGCTATCTTGGACCTTCTATTTTGACTAACAAAAAAAAACTATGAAAGATGACTTTTATATAGCGTTTTTACTTGCTATCAAACAATAACACTATTAAACATATTATCTGATACAGACTTCTTATAGCATTTGTGTGTATGTTTCTATAGCGTTTATGTTCATGTTTCTACAGCGTTTCCACTGTCGCTTTCTATAGCATTTTTTATTTTATGGCGTTTTTAAAACCATCGCTTATATTATTAGCTTATGGATTTTTCATCGTTTCAGCTTTTTACATGTATATACACATTTTAACATTTGTTGTCTACATATAAATATGACAAATTTGCACAAACAAACATATAAATTATGACATAATATTCATGCATATCATTCAAATAATTTAGTATTTCATACATATTGTTTTATCAACTTTCCCACGTCCACGCATAATATATCATACATTTTTACATTAATTACAAGTTATTTAAAAAATAGAAAAACGATAGAATTCGCTTTGCTTCTGATATTTTCTGCTTAGCATGGACATTAATGGTCATGTTAATGTCAAATAAGCAATCAGTTTGTTAGTAAGTGTTATATCACATATATACAAAGTAACAGAAACCAAAAAGAAAAATGGAACCAGAACAAAAAAATATAATGCATTTATGTAAGGGGTTACTGTTATTATGCATTCGAACATGCAATAACTTTCAAAATAAAAATTAACCTATTGGTTTTAAATTATTTCCTACCGAGTAGGTTTGCATGCATCATATAAAATCAAAAGGGAGACCATACTACAAACTAAATGGATTGTTTGATATAACAATGACCACGTTTCCACCAAGAAGCAGTAGAAGGTGGCTGCAATCACTACAAGAAAACACTGATTTAGAGTCATATATTTAGAAGCGGAAATTTCCGTCACTTATTTGCGACGGATTTCCAAGTGATCTACAAGGGATAGTTTTTTTGTTTTTTTTCAACTTTTTTTCTTTTATTTATTACCATCGTTTTCTGTCATCCCTCACTAAGACATTGCAAATTGCGTCAAATTACCGACGGAAAATTTTTACCGCTATTTTCCGCTGCAAATCCGGACAGAGTACCGACGAATATTTATCGAAGCTATTCTACAACAGAATTCCAACAGATTTGCAAGAGATGAAAATATTAGTTTATTATAATAATTATTTAATAATTAATAATAAAATTTAATACTTATGAAATGATATCTAGCATTCAATAATTAATTTTAAATAATTGTATTTAATAATTATAGTTGATAATTATGGTTGATACTTATATTTTGTGATAATAGTTGATAATTATATTTTATATTTCAAAAAAATTGAAATCATCCTGAATAAACACTACAAGAAAATAACCTTTTTACAATGTGGACTCTACAACTATTCGATTAACTATCGTAAAAACTTGAATCTTTTACTACGTTTATATGAGAAAATGTTGTAGTATTTCCACTCAAATAACATTCTTAAGCCGTATATCGTGAAAAAGGGTAATTTGAAAACATCTTCATAATGGTTGTAATAACTTATTTTTAGTAATGTTTCATCTTTATTGTGAAAAGTTTGTTTCCTTTGACAACATTTCTTTCATGTTGTTTTGACGTATATAATAAACAACAAGCTTTAAATGTGGTAAATTTTATTTCATTACAGTTTAAAGTGTTTGAATCCACCGTTATTTATTTGCATTGTAAAATTAAATTATTTTTTGTCATGCAAATTTGCAACTTCGACTATCATATTATTATTACTATCAATTTAGTTCAGTAATATACATGATCAATTGTTCAGGCACACAATGTATAACAGCTGTAGGATCATATTGTTGATCCATGTGATAGTGACATCCACCGTAGATCTAACCACTAATCTAAAAATATGAATCAAAAACTTTTGATCCAGATCTGCATCATTGTCAATCTAAGATTTTTTTCCATTAATTCACTGCAAGAAAAGCTAACATTGTGTGCGCACTCTTTCAGGTTAAAGGCGCTAAAATTTCATTTCGTTCTCACCAAATCCCTAAAAGAAAAATCCCCAAAATTTTAATTCTCTAATCCAAATTTTTGTACGAAACCCTCCTCCTTCGATCTAAATTTTTGTCACCAACTGCCATCATTGTTTTTTTCACTCTTCGTAGTCATAGACCTCGTACAAGTTTCATCGTCATCAGTCGATTAGCTCGTCAACGAAAACCAATTGGTAGCCATCATCGCCAACACTTTCTTCCATGCCTCCACGTCATCTAACGCTTGATTTTAAAGTACGTGATTCGATGTTCAGAATAGGCTGGTACTGTTTAGGCATCCCTTACGATTGGTTTAGATTTTGGTTTGGCTTTGAAATTCTTTCTGTTGCATTTGATTTTATGTGGATATTTATGAATTTGCTTTTCAACTAATTTTCTTCCACTTACAATGTTTGTGTCCTCGCAATTTTACTATTTATGTCGTCCTTTCATCCCTTTAGACAACACCATAGTGGTGTAAAATCTATTGAAATTGAATGTTGCACCTCTTCCTAATAGCATTACATACTTAAAATTCTGCTCTTTAAAATTTGTACTTTATTTGGGAACTTTCGAGGCTGATCTCTTCTGCCTGCTAGTGTAGGCTGAGCTTTTATGGCAGAAGTTTTTTTGCTTATAGCTTCTGAAATTCTGGAAGGTTGATAGAAAATGTTTGAAAAACAAGGGCAAACTGATATTAATGGTAAAAGTTCTTATTTGTTGCTCTTCATGTTTGTATCCAGTATTAAACAAAATTCTAGAGAGACTGATAGTGACCACGTATTCAAGTGTTGTTAGAACTATATATGTATCTCTCAGTTATTAAATAAAGAAAATTAGCAAAGAATATTTTGCTCCAAACTATCAACTTTGGCTGCTCTGTTTGTTTTCTCCTCTTGATTATGTAAATAAAAATAAAATGAACTCCAGATCAAAAATCTAAAAGAATGGAAGTAAAACATGGTGCCAAGATAAAAAAGTAGTGAGATGCTCACTATAATTGAAGTGCAACTTACTTTGTCATCCTTTAATGCATAATGGCTTACATAGGTGGAGTTATCTATAAATAACATATTGGAATTGCATGTTAATTTTTAATTATTTTATGCAGTGTCATAACATATCCATATTTATTCCATGGCGGATTGACATGGAAGGTGTCATTTTTGAATAAATTCTTCTTTGAAGTACAGAGAAATTAAAGGATATGCTGATATAGGCAACTGCTGCAAGTTTAATAGCTAGCTCCTAACTTTCTTATTCATTTAATATGAAAATTATTACCTTAAATTGAAATTTTCTTTTCTTTTCCAAATAAATGAAAAAAATTCACCTGCAATTCACATTTCACAGAAATATGCTAGTCTTTTTTCACTTTTTTTGTTATCCTTGCCTTTTCTTTGTCATTCCTTTAACTTGCCTATGCATTTTGAAGAACTGCTTTTAATTTTTGTTCACTAGCAAAATATATATATTCACCTGTGTGAACCCATGCTTCGCATACGGGTTTGGCAATATTATTTGTCTATGTATTTATACTAAATCATTGATGAAGATACTTGAAAAAGAAACAATAAAAAATTTACTATAAAATAGAATCTACAAAAATTATAATTATGAAGAGTAAAAGTGTTTTTTACTAAAAAAAATTTATGTTATGTTACATCATCAGATGATGTCCATGGAACGGAGGATCAAAGCAGTCATGATATGATTAAATTACATATTGCACACAAATTGTTCACATCCTTTAAAACACTTAACAATTTAGAGATAATAAACATTCTAAAGTTTGCCCGAAATTTGGCATAATAAAATTGTAGGAAAACTATGATATGTCGGATTGTACACATATTTTTTGGACGAATTACGACAAAGCATTAAAGGATTAAAAGGGTTAATTATGTCAGACTTGTATAAAATGCATAAAGCATAAAAATATTAGTAGAACGAAGTAACAAAGACAATTTTTGGTTAACCCACACAAAATTTCCTCATATTCACGATTGCATGTCCAAAATGTGCAATGCATAATAATTTGTTACACTGTTTAACAATTTGGTTCTATCCTTAAAAATAACTTGGTTTTAGCTTATACAATATCAATTATAAACTTTTAGGATCCATCAGAAACAATAGGCAACTATGAAAGACTTTACAGTCTCCTCATGTGAATAAAAATGCATTTAGGATATCTTAGACTTCAATCCGTAAATACAAATTTTATCAGCTTATCTGCAGAAATGAGATTTTTTTTTAGGTGTAGGATGGGAAAGCTAGAAGATTTAAATTTTTTGTATTATTCCTGAAATATGAAAAAGATACGAATGTTATGGAGAAGTTTGGTTTTGACGAATAGAATAAATATTTAGGTAGCCGAGAAAATGAATCAACTTTAATAATATAGTTGTAAATGTAAGAAATATGGAAAGTTTTAAGGAAACAGACAGAAAGATGTTGCAAAAGATCAATGTATTCTATGATTGACTTAGCAATGAAATTACAGGATTTGTTACAAAACAAAACTAAAAGAAATAAGGAGAAGTCTGGTAATGAGGAAGAGAAATACATTTAATCACATATTCAATTTCACATAAAACTGCGTAGATCGAATAAAGAGAGAGAAATCAAGGAGAAGAAGAAAACACGACATATTATTGCTAATAAGCAAAAACTAAAATTAAATATTTCCTATTCCATTGTTGGTTTAAATAATTTTATTCTAAATAGTCGTGGATCTTTTTTCAAGCTTTACATTTGTGTTATCGTTTTCAACACAAAAAAAGTCGTTTCTACTATGAATATTCAACCTACACAAAAGTCTAATCCTATAACAGAGCTTTATACGTATGTGATTTCAAAAATATGCAAACTTTGGGTATAATGAGCCAGCTAATGTTTCCTGCATTATAAATGAATTTTCAATGCAAAATTATTTATATGATTTGGAATTCTCAATGCATTAGAATCAAAGATCGCACAAAAATTGCACACGCAACCCACCAATGATCTGCCGCTAAAGACTAAAATCAGAAGGATTGCTCTATACCATCTGTTGGAAATGTTTTACAAACATTATGTGAATGATTAAAAATGATTGAATAAGTGTATGAATGGCTCCTATGTTTGAGTAGTCCCACATCATGGGATTATAGGGAAGAGGCAAGGATTTATACTTGTTTCTAAGAAGTCATGTTGGGGCCTTGGGCTCCCAATCCATGCATTGTTGTGAGGAGGGAGACCATGCATCATGACCACCACACACGCGCGCGCGACCGACCGACTCGACTCGACTCGACCCGGCCCGGCCCGGTTCGGGCTCGGGCTCGGGCTTTGGCTTTGTGGTATAGGCACTTATATTTTATGGACCATAGCAGTATTTTTCCCGAAACTGCAAATATGCACTGATTTGTTTGTGCAAGCAAATCAGTTACTATTTTAGAGGCTGTTTTATCCTAGAGGCGGCGGCGAAGGAACGAATTGGTTTGCACCTCTGACCAAATCGCCGAATCGTCTTCAAGAAAGCGACCTAGTCTGCGACTCAGCCATTGTTTTCCAACAATTTGAAGACGAACTGAAACAATGGCCTCGAACTCAACCATGGACGATTCTGCTCCTCCCTCTGCTTTTCACGGCCCTCTGGTGACTGCTGCTCCTTTCAAGTTCGAAGGTTTGCATTTCCAGCGCTGGCGTCAGAAGATGGAGTTCTTCCTCACGATCAGGAAGGTGGTGGCTGCTCTGACTGCTGAAAAACCGCAGCTACCAAACAAGCCTGACGAGACTGATGCAGCAAAGATGGCATCATGGACTGAACAGTCAAAGCAACTGCAGACCTGGACTGAACAGGATTACTTATGCAAGAATTTTATACTGAATGGACTGAGCGATGATCTGTATGATTATTATAACTCAGATGAAAAGACGGCAAAGGAGATCTGGGAAGCACTAAAGAAGAAATATGACATAGAGGAGGCAGGGGCAAAGAAATACGCTGTAAGTCGCTACCTAAAGTATCAGATGACTGATGATAGATCGGTAGAGATGCAGTCTCATGAGCTTCAGAAAATAGCTCATGAGATCATCTCCGAAGGTATGGTCTTGGACGAACAATTTCAAATTGCTGTTATCATTGACAAATTACCCCCTAGATGGAAAGATTTTAAGAACACTTTGCGACATAAGACTAAGGAATTTTCCTTAGAGAGCTTGATTACACGCCTCCGTATTGAGGAGGAAGCACGCAAGCATGACCAGAAAGAAGAGGTGCTGATTGTCAATCACAACAGCACTAAGAAGACCACTCCCGCTGTTCTGAAACCAAATCAGAAATCATTTAAGAATCAGAACAGGCGCAACAAACAGAATGGGAATCCGCAAGGAAACCCAAAAGGACAGCAGAAACCAGCCCAAAAGAATGACCCTGGACAGTTGTTTCTATGTTACAACTGTGGAAAACCAGGTCATATGGCACGAAAGTGTAGGAACAAGCCAAGCTCTGCACCGCAGGCTAACCTGACTGAGGAGCCTCTTACGGCTATGGTTACTGAGATTCACCTTGTTGGTGGATCAGAGGCCTGGTGGGTAGATACTGGTGCTTCACGACATGTCTGCTATGATCGTGCCTTGTTCTCTACATACACGGCTGCTGAAAATCAGAAAGTGCTGTTGGGAGACTCTCACACCACTACAGTTGCGGGGATTGGAAACGTGGAACTCAAGTTCACCTCTGGAAAAACTGTAATTCTGAAAGATGTTATGCACACTCCAGAGATAAGAAAGAATCTGGTCTCTGGCTTCCTCCTTAATAAGGCTGGTTTCACTCAAGTTATTGGGGCTGATTTGTACACTCTTACTTATAAGGGAACTTTTGTGGGAAAGGGTTATGCTTGTGAGGGTATGTTTAAACTGAATGTTGAATCTAATAAAGTGACTACTTCTGCTTACATGTTGTGTGATTTTAATATCTGGCATTCTAGATTATGTCATGTTAATAATCAAATTATTCGTAATATGAGCACCCTAAATATGATACCTAAAATGACAGAATCTGAATCTGATAAATGTGAATTCTGTACACAAGCTAAAATCACAAAGAAACCTCACAAATCTGTGGATAGAGTTTCTGAACCATTAGACTTGATTCATTCTGAAATATGTGAACTTGATGGCACTTTAACTAGACAGGGACATCGTTATTTTATCACTTTTATTGATGACTGCTCTGATTTCACATATGTATATCTTATGAAAAATAAAAGTGATGCTTTTGACATGTTTAAAACATCCAAAACTGAGATTGAGAATCAAGCAAATAGAAAAATTAAGAGACTTCGTAGTGATAGAGGAACAGAATATGAATCTAATTCTATTCTGGATTTCTATAAACAACATGGTATAGTACATGAGAGAACTGCACCCTACTCACCTGAAATGAACGGTAAAGCAGAAAGGAAAAATAGGACCTTTACCGAGCTAGTAGTTGCCATATTATTAAATTCTGGTGCAGCAAAACATTGGTGGGGGGATATTTTATTGACTGTATGCTACGTTCTGGATAGAATCCCTAAATCTAAGAATAAAATTTCACCTTATGAAATTTTAAAGAATCATAAACCCAATGTCTCATACTTTAGAACTTGGGGTTGTTTAGCATATGTTCGCATTCCAGACCCTAAGAGAATAAAATTGGCAAGTAGAGCATATGAATGTGCATTTATAGGCTATGCTATTAATAGCAAAGCATATAGATTTTATGACCTTAATGCACATAATATAATTGAATCAAATGATGCCGACTTTTATGAAACTAAATTTCCTTTCAAATTAAGGAATAGTGGGGGCACTTCAAATATGCCTATTAGAACAGAACTTAATGAAAATTCTGAAGCTGAACCTAGAAGAAGTAAAAGAGCAAGAACCATAAAAGACTTTGGTTCAGATTTTTGTGCTTTTACTATTGAGGAGGATCCTATAAACCTCCAAGAAGCCTTATCTTCTTTAGATGCCGATTTCTGGCAAAAGGCTATAAACGATGAGATGGATTCTTTAGAATCCAATAAGACTTGGCACTTGGTAGATTTACCCCCTGGTTGTAAGTCTATAGGCTGTAAATGGGTACTTAAAAAGAAATTAAAACCTGATGGCACTATAGATAAATATAAAGCACGACTAGTAGCTAAAGGTTTTAAACAAAAGGAAAATATAGACTTCTTTGACACTTTTTCACCTGTAACTAGAATAACATCCATTCGGGTATTAATCTCACTTGCTTCCATTCATAATTTACTTATACACCAAATGGATGTTAAAACTGCTTTTTTGAACGGTGAATTAGACGAAGAAATTTATATGGACCAGCCTGAAGGATTTGTAGTACATGGTCAAGAACATAAAGTATGTAAATTGGATAAATCATTATATGGTTTAAAACAAGCACCTAAACAATGGCATGAAAAATTTGATAACTTAATCATTTCAAATGGTTTTAAAGTTAATGAAAGTGACAAATGCATTTATTACAAATCTGAGAATGACATTTGCACTATTATATGCCTTTATGTAGATGACCTACTCATTTTTGGGTCAAATATTCATGCCATAAACTCAGTCAAATCCTTATTAAGTGTCAATTTTGATATGAAAGATCTAGGTGAAGCGAGTGTAATCCTTGGTATTAAGATTACTAGGTCAGAAAAGGGAATTTCTTTGGACCAATCTCATTACATTGAGAAGATACTAAAGAAATATAATTACTTTGACTGTAAACCTGCAAGTACGCCATATGATCACAGTGTAAAGTTATTTAAGAACACTGGTGAAGGTGTAAGACAGTCTGATTATGCGAGCATCATTGGCAGCCTTTGGTATGCCACTGATTGTACTAGACCCGACATTGCCTATGTCGTGGGATTATTGTGCAGGTTTACCAGTAGACCTAGTATAGAGCACTGGCAAGCTATTGAAAGGGTAATGAGATACCTTAAATGAACCATGAACCTTGGATTACATTATGAAAGGTTTCCAGCTGTACTTGAAGGATATTCTGATGCAGACTGGAATACCTTATCTGATGATTCTAAAGCGACCAGTGGCTACATATTTAGCATCGCTGGAGGAGCTGTTTCTTGGAAATCCAAGAAACAGACTATTTTGGCTCAGTCTACTATGGAGTCTGAGATGATAGCACTAGCTATAGCTAGTGAAGAGGCAGAATATTTGAGAAATCTGCTAGCTGAGATTCCCTTATGGGAAAAACCGATACCAGCAGTGTTGATACACTGCGATAGTACCGCGGCTATTGCAAAAGTTTAGAATCGTTACTATAACGGTAAGAGACGACAAATACGTCGTAAGCACAGCACTGTTAGAGAACTACTTTCCACAGGTACCGTTAGAGTGGATTACATACGTAGTGAGGAAAATTTGGCAGATCCTTTGACGAAAGGACTGTCCAGAGAGAAAGTCCATAACTCTTCTAAAAGAATGGGACTATTGCCCTTAGATTGTTGAGTCACGCACAATGGTAACCCGACCTAAATGACTGGAGATCCCAAGAACTAGGTTCAATGGGTAATAACAAGTTGTGTAGTGATATGAGTTGAACATGCTATTTAATAAACCAAGAAGCATGTATTCCTGAAGTGATTAGAGGATGAGTTAATAGAAACTCTTAATGAGATCTATACTCTATTTGGAGTGGAGCACCTACCTTCAGGAGTGCTCTTGATAGACTCACCTTTGTGAATGTGGAAATGTGGCCGTTTCCTATGGAGTTTGGGCAAAACTTCTAGAGCATTCACTAAACTGGGATAGACGTGCAGGGCCATAAATGCACGGGCTTATCTGATTGCACTATAGAAAAGGTTGTGTGTGGTTTTATGTCAGGAATAGAGTTCAAGACTACGTGTCACTCTAGTAAAAACTGAATCTTACTCACTATGCAAAGGTTCAAGTCCTTGGACACCTTTGTTTATGCACAATCTTATGTTTTTAAGAAACTGCTCGAAAATATTTTTAAAAATTCAAGTGGGGGATTGTTGGAAATGTTTTACAAACATTATGTGAATTATTAAAAATGATTGAATAAGTGTATGAATGGTTCCTATGTTTGAGTAGTCCCACATCATGGGATTATAGGGAAGAGGCAAGGATTTATACTTGTTTCTAAGAAGTCATGTTGGGGCCTTGGGCTCCCAATACATGCATTGTTGTGAGGAGGGAGACCATGCATCATGACCACCACACACGCGCGCGCGACCGACCGACTCGACTCGACCCGACCCGGCCCGGTTCGGTTCGGTTCGGGCTCGGGCTTGGGCTTGGGCTTTGTGGTATAGGCACTTATATTTTTGGACCATAAAACTTAGTTGTTTTCGAACCGTTTTTTTTATGGAAAAATTATTTTGCGCACCGATATTTATTCTGCAACGGAAAAGTTTTGCAACGGTAAAATAATTAATCCCCCCCGAAATTTTAGCAGATCCGATATTTTCTCCCAAAACCTAATTCTCGTTCTATATATACTATTTTATCTGAGATGAGAAAAATACCGAATTTTATATTCTCTTCTTCTCAGCCGCCATTAAAACTTCTAAGAAATTTCGAGCAGTATTTTTCCCGAAAGTGCAAATCTGCACTGATTTGTTTGTGCAAGCAAATCAGTTACTATTTTAGAGGCTGTTTTATCCTAGAGGCAGCGGCGAAGGAACGAATTGGTTTGCACCTCTGACCAAATCGCCGAATCGTCTTCAAGAAAGCGACCTAGTCCGCGACTCAGCCATTGTTTTCCAACACCATCTATCGATTATGACCTATAAGAGAAGCAATAGTTTCTCAATAACATCATGTACGATTACTGTGTTATATAACACCAAAAAATTGTGGCTATATCACTGTAAAAAATTTTAATTATTCTTCCAAATGACTATTTTTCTTAGTACTAATCAGTTCGCCAGGAGTTTCTTCAAATTAGTCATAATACAAAATAAATAATCCCTGTTCCATAACATCACTATCCATAATTCAATTCAATATTTAGTTAAGGAACGCGGAAATGTTATATATCATCATACAAAACTAAAAAAATTGGAAGTGAAACAAAACTAAAAAGGATATGCAGCAAAAGAACAACTTCAAACATTATGCCCCTTGCCACATATATGGTCCCTCCTTTAATATGTTCTCCGTAGTCCCTAACCTTAGCAAAAAGAATAGAAGATAGACTTAAGTATTATAATAATTAAATGAGCTAAAGGTGACAGAAAATTGAAATTTTTTTATATCTAAATATTGGTAACCATTGAGAACTTGCAAATCTAGGTGATAGAGCAAAAATTTGCTAACTATTGCTAATTATAAATTGGTACAAAGACAGATAATAGTATATAACTATGCATCAAACATAAAAGTCTAAAATTATTCCAGCTCTTTTCGTTATATAAGTGATTATGAGTCGTAACTCTATAGGTTGATAATTTTACTCAAAATTTTGTTGAGTGGTCTTGGACACTTTTAGGATATTATTATTTATTAAGCATGTTATGCTGTTATAGGAGATGCAAGGCTGGTAGTGTGGGTATATAATCAAAATGAAACCGCACGCAATCTCACATACATGCGTACGCACGCGCACCTGCGCAAACGCGCGCGCACACACACACACATATATGTATATGTATACACGCATACATAGGTGCTACTTACATCCTTATGTTCCTCCATACATGATAGAATTTAAGAAAAAAATCATCTTGCTCGAATATATGTACTTATTTCAATTTCTACCGGCATATACGACCCCAAAATATGTACTTGTTGCATGCAATATGTATAGCCTTATGAGCTTTACTCGAGATACTTTAACAAACTTACCAGATGAATAGAGAAGGGGAACTCATCAGGTCTTTTATCATGCCTACACCTTAGGCACAGGTTGTTGGATTTGGCAATCTGTACAAACTGAACTTCGGGGATTTCTTGTACTTCTTTTGGGTGATAGCATTCAATTGGCCTTCTTCCCATTGGCAATGACAGGATCAGTCCTAACCCAAGAATAAACTATTTTAGTTTTTTTATATTCTTTGAAACAACACTTCAAAACATTGCATCATTAAACATGAACATAGGAATAAACCAAGAAGGTTGTACAATACCGACAAATATAGCTATTAGACCTTAGGCTTCTTCATATTTCAATACAATGGTTGACCTCTACAAAAGGAATGACAATGTCGATGTTTTCCCTTATTCAATATGGCAAATCGGTGTCAACATAGTGAGGAATTTTAAAAGTCAATTAGTCCGTGATATACCAAAAAGTTTAAAGTTTCTTCTCATGACGCTAAAAATAATCATTGAGTTTTCCATTACCAGCATAAAGTTATCTAATAGGGGTTCAAAAAAACAAATACATTACTGCTAGAACCCTATAATAAATTGATACTCCAAATAATCAATAGAGGTAGCAGTAAAATTAATTATACATATACCTTTGTTTGAATATGCTTCGTTGTTTCCTTTTAAAAGATCCCATGTATCTTGTCTGATACGAAAATGGCAGCACAGTAACAACAGGTCAGATTGTCGCTAATATAAATTAAAAGGAACGAATTAGCTTTGAGAAAAAAATACATATAAATATCCCATTTTCCAATTCAAAAATCTATAAAAAGGAATATATTTTGCTCTATGTAATTGGAATCAATAGTCTCTCTAAATTCTTAATTACGCTTAAACTTGCTAATCCTATGCACCCACTATAGAAATTAAGGATAATTACATCAATATGAAGATGAACTATCTTTATTTATACAGACTTAAGGATGCAGCTTTACCGGGAGGCTTGGTGGATTATTCAAATCTCTTATAACTATACAGATTTTCATAATTTGATTTCAATGCAAGTAATCTACTATAATTTTTCTTCCCATAATTTTTCTCACTTGATTGATCCTCCGTTTCTTTCCATATCCCAAAAGCCATTAATTGGTCGATATCTTTTTTGCTTTAAACAATTGAGTCCATTAATTATTATTGTTTATATTCTTACTTGATTCCACATAGATATATGCACACATATATGAAAACACACATACAAACCACACGCACAAATTGCACATTAAAACATGCTACGTTTACAAAACTCAACTTAAGACAATCTTTTATAAATCGACTCTATTTACGAATCTAGAAGTCTACTACAAAAGTCAAAACCTTTTAAACTGTAATTGAACATGATTCAATATATCACTAAATGGAAATTATGTTATTAGAAATGCTACATAAAATGAATAGAATTAGCTGATATGGATTTATGACCGTAATAAGCATGTTATACATCATAAATTTTTGCTATTGCATCTTATGGTAAGTTGCTAAACATGTAAAACTCGCTTTAATGAATGTTCTCGACAATTTTGAAGGTAACTCTGAATTATCCTTCATGACTGATCTCATTTATGGTATCCAATATACCTTGACCAAGATGATAAACAATGCTGGCTATTTTGTTGTGCCCAAAGATTGATAATTCAAATATATGGTTTTCCTGTAAGAGAAATGCTAAGCACACTCTCCCTTAGGGAGAGTGAGCTTATACTTGCCACCTAATTGGTGGAAATGAGTTGGCACCAATCATTAGCTATGTATGATGTAATAAATGCCAACTCATTTCCACTAATCAGGTGGCAAGTATAAGCTCACTCTCCCTAAGTGAGAGTGTGCTTAGCATTTCTCTTCCTGTAAATCTTAATTTCCCTTTTTTGTTGTATTCATTTAATGGCATCAATTGGCTTTCTACTTTCGGATATTAATTCAACATCTCAACCAAGGCATTCTAATTTGACAGGCAACCTTTTTTAGAATTCAGTTTCTAGTTTTGTTTTAAAAAAGCTAGGTTTTTACTTCTTTCGAAATCAACCTTTTATTAAATTAATGCTTATAAACCATATGTTCTATTGTTTAATTGGTAATGAATGCTTTTGGGAATCCTCTTTTCTCTACTTCTTCTGGAGAGAAATATTGTCCTTTGTGCTCATTCAACCGTGTATTATTTAGCTACCTATAAACATAAATATATAACTTTATTGAGTGATTAAGAAAGTATAGTATTTTGTTTCCTGCCATATGGTCCATAACTGTAAAAAAAAATCAAATTTCTTCCTTTTAAATCTTATAATATGATTTAACTTTTGCACAATAATTGCATAGGAAATGCATTACTAAACTATTACCAGTAAGAACACTAATTGCATTTGCATTTTACGAAATAAAAACCTTTAGATTTTTATAATAAGTAATTCATATGTAAGAAAGTTTGATATATCTTAATTGCAAAGTAGCATAATTCATTAAGCCGTTTTTTTCTCAGTTAAATGTTAAATCCACTTCCTTGACGATTTCAAATAGATAGAAAATATGTACAACAAGCAAAAAGTGAATCCAAACAATATATCCAAATTAAAATCAGCGAGAAATGAGTGTTGGCAGTAGGAAAAAAAGTAAGTCCTAAAATTTCCATTTCCATACTTAGTAGCTAAACAACCAACTAAAAAAAAAAAAAAAAAAAACAATGAGACCCAATCAGGAAAAAAATGAATAAAGTAAAGAAAGTATCCAAAATAAGCTAGTCAAATTCCTCCTATCTTGTAGGAACATATAAATCTAAATTGATTATCTGATTTTACAAATAGTCACCAAAATTAGACGATATAGTAATCTAGACTTATGTTATATTTTAGAGCTTTTGATCACAACATAATGAGATTTCTTATGAGGAAACGTTTTCAATCCAGATGATATTTGTATATCTGAATTATTGAAATATTTGTAATTATCAGAATTGATTTACAAATATTTCCATTGTACATAGTGACATCTGTATGTTATTTACATTAGTTTGCCTATAATTAGCTTTAAACTAAAACTAATACTATTTAGAAGGAATGTAGAAAACAACTAAATCTACGAAATAAACATCGACTGCTCAAATAAAGGATTTCTCTCTCTCTTTTTTTTCTTCTAAAAATCTACTACATAAAGAGAACTTTCCAACTGAATTCGATGTCAGTAAAAGAATTCTAAAGTTATAAAGCTAAAGTTCTTATAAAAGGTTAATATGTCGTAAGATTGGAAAAAAATGCAAGAAGACAATAGAGGTGTGTCACCAAGATTGGCAAACCTATAGCTTTGAATTACGATCCCATTAAAAAAGAAGCATAACGAAATTTTGGTGAAGTTATATGTAACACCATAATGAAGTTTAATTACAATAAACAGTTAAAACGTTCGTTAAGTGGTGTATCATGTAGCTGCAAGACTATGGTGGTTTGAGCTAGCAAATAAAAGTATACATAAGAATGGTAAGTGGATTGATTACCATCCTGGCTGTAACGACCCGGAAAAATGCGATCTTGGTTATCCGATATACAACACATATCGAACATCCAAGGATCGAAAATAACCGAATAGTTAATGAAAGAAATTAGAAGGTGAGAATAGATAAGATAGAAACTTAGAATAGAAGAAGAAGAAGAACACAACATCAGAGTAACACGAACCTCACAGCGGAACGAATAACATATAATAGATAACATAACTTTGAAATATAACAGTTATGTATGCAATAGCACTTATCAGAGTACAGCACTTATAACACAGCGGAAATAACTATAGCTATATGATCTTGAAGCCTCCTGCTCCACGCTCTTCCAGTATATCTGTAAAACCCGACTACTTGACTGCCCGTACAAATTTAGGCACCCAAGAGTTTAGGGAAAACAACAAATAAACTCCGGGTCAGTCATGGGACTGGTGTGAGTAAAGCAGTTTAAAACAGGTATATGAACAAGTAAACGATATCTCATAAGACCACGCCGCATAACGGAACGGGTTTTTCCCTTATGAGAATCCAAAATATCTTTATATCAAAAACCTTTTGATATTAATATAATGTCTATGTACAAATAGATATCAACTAGCAGAAACGCTTTCATCTCACGTTCTACATATATAGTATACAATCAAAATCGCAAGCACGTACTGGATAATGGATTTCCAACTATGACAAGGTATGGAATCACCTTCCGATCAGTGTACTCTAGGAACGATACACTAGAGTTCAACAAGAACATCTTGCAACTCAGCCACACATGACCGACCACTCATTTCGCTTGAGTGTATCGAATGTACATCACCAACGGTTGGGATCAGCAACCGTTCCCGTATATATATATGGGACAGCATTGATAGATTAAAAGAAGCAAATGAATATTCACTAGATAGGTGATTATACACCCTACTTCGGTGCGACCGACTTAGCCATGCTGCCTGCCCGATTTCTGTCATTTACCGGTTGATGAGGCTAGAAGCTACGCTTTATCATCACATCAGATTCACTTCGAATGCCACATTGTCAGATCCATCGAAAATCACTAATTGACGTCTACAACCATACATTACGCGTCAGCCTAAAGAAGTTTCCTTCTCCGCTTTCACTCTTGGTACGGTTGAAGAAATCAATGTACGTGACCGTCTGGAAATACTATGTCAGACATCCATCTTCATTCACTTAGAAATGTCACATCGTCATACCCGCCAAATCACAAATTGACTTATCCAAAAATAACACGGGTATACAGCTAAGAGAAACGAATTCCTCCGCCACCAAACGTGAATACGTTTGAACAGATCAACTTACGCGATCCATTGGATATACTCCGTCAGACCTTCGTCCATACAAGTTGTCCTGGGACTGGACAAACCGAAGGCACTATTCTGTAAACAGGATAGCCCTTGCATTTTACTCTGTCTTCAATTATCTTTGGCATATATGATTCGCGACGATTATGCCAATACAGAGTGGTTCTATGGATAATAATCCAACCGGTCTCTCCATATTAACAACGTTAAAATGGTCAAAACTTCGATAGTCGGTGAGTTAACTATCAAAGAACAACAAGTGTGCAAACAACGATATTATTTCCAAATGGAAATTATATCGAACAAACATCATTTAACATAAATCTCTTTAGTTCATTTATTTACTTATCTCCTGTTTCCCTATATTCTAAATTCTTATTTTTTTCTTTTATCAGAAAACATTTCTGATTCTCGTTTGGAAAACATTTCCAACACTCTTTTACGATCAAACCTTACCATTTCTTAGTTAAGAAGGAAGTCACTCAAGTTGGGGTATAATTACCTCTCAGACCTTAACTGAACAACGTTATAACTTCGAAATGGTCAAAGTTTATCTTTTAATCTTTAACAACTTCTTTACGCCTTTCTCGGATTCAATTTTACTAATCCACTTCTATATTTAAAACATTGGTTATAACGATAACGTTATAATCCCTACTTTCGAATTATCTAACTTTAATTTTAACTTCTATTCTTATTAGTGAATAATTAACCTAACACTTATTTATTTATAAATAAATAAATCTCTATTTAAACACTGGAACAGTATAAGTACTTTCCCGAATTCGATATAATTGAATTTGTCGATTAACTCTCTTCGAGAAATCTCTATTTGATTAACTCTTCTTCGAATAACCTATATTCGACTAACTTCTTCTCGAATAAACGATATTCGATAATCTCTCTTCGAATAACTAATATTCGATAACTCTTCCTTTTCAAATATCTCATATTTGAAAATCTCACTTCGATTAAACTATAATCGATAACTCCCTTCGATGAAACTGACATCGATAACTCCTTTCGATGAAACTAACATCGATACTCCTTTCGATGAAACTAACATCGATAACTCCTTTCGATGAAACTAACATCGATAACTCCTTTCGATGAAACTAACATCGATACTCCTTTCGATGAAACTAACATCGATACTCCTTTCGATGAAACTAACATCGATAACTCCTTTCGATGAAACTAACATCGATACTCCTTTCGATGAAACTAACATCGATAACTCCTTTCGATGAAACTAACATCGATTTATTTAACTCGACGAATTTAACTCGACTAACTTAACTTACTTGGTTCGACCAATTCGATTCAATTAACTAGGCTCGACTAACTTGGTTTATTTAACTCAACTTGCTTTACTCCTATCGAATAACTAATATTCGATTTAACTCCATTTGACTTTATTCGAATAACTACTATTCGATTAACTCTATTCAACTCTATTCGAATAAACTATATTCGACTAACTCTATTTAACTCCATTCGCTTGACTCTAGATCGCAGCGATCACAATGGTTACGCCTGATTCCCTCAGGAAACATCCGACCGCCTTAGGCTATTTGCAGCCCTGCGAATTACGCTAGCAGTCGTGCTAACTGGCATATTATTTGGATTAACTCTAACTGATTAACTCTATTGGTTTAACTCTAACTGATTACTCTAATTGGTTAACTCTAACTGGTTAACTCTAACTGATTAACTCTAACTAATTAACTCCAACTGGTTAACTCTATTGGTTTAACTTTAACTGGTTAACTCTATTTGATTAACTCTAACTGGTTAATTCTAACTGGTTAACTCTATTGGTTAACTCTAACTGATTAACTCTATTGGTTAACTCTATTTGATTAACTCTATTGGTTAACTCTATTTGACTAACTCGACTTGACTAACCCCTTTCGAATAACATATTCGATTTCTCTAACTTCGAATACCATATTCGATTAACTTCTTCGAATGTCTATATTCGATTAACTAACGTGGAATACCATATTCGATTAACTTCTTCGAATGTCTATATTCGATTAACTAACTTCGAATACCATATTCGATTAACTTCTTCGAATGTCTATATTCGATTAACTAACTTCGAATGTCTATATTCGATTTACTTTATTCACTTTATAAAGATTTCCTTTTTAACAACGTTTTATTCATTTGAAAAGATTTACTTTTAAATAACGGTTCTACACTTTACAAATGTCCTTTTTATAATGTTCCCTTTCCAATTCTATTTCTAAATGGTTTACAAATATTTCCTTTTCAAATTTATTCTTGAAATACTCTAACTCCTTAAATTCCCGGGAAAATTCGCCATAACCTCCTTTGTATCGGGAGCATTGGGAAAATCCCCAAACTCGCCACACAGGCCTTTCCATTCAAAAAGAAATGTTTTGAATTTATTTCCTTTTCAAATTATCTCCTATTTATAAATATTCCAATTTATAAACATTTCTTATTTATAAATATTCCCCTTTATAAATATCTCATTTTCAAATATCACTTTGAAAATATTCCCTTATCAACATTTCGGTATGTTACGGTGTTTCAACATATCAAATTACGATGTCCAATATCGTCCATACACACACAATCAACAACATGTTATAATTCACATCATATATCAAACTATATAAATCACAGTAAAATAACTGTTGAGGAATCCAGTTGGATTCCTCCAACCTGTTTCCCTGCATCACAAATGTTAGACAATATAGATAACATCACTTTCAGTTCCATATGATATATTCTGTTAAACAGAATGAATATAGAAATTCAACTAACTGACTAGCAGTTCAATCAAACAATCAACACACAGTCAAACAGACAATTTTAACAGTTCTAACAATACAACATGAAATTATAAACTGTTCAGAGTTAGTGATATTTACTCACATTTGCGCGTTAACCGATAAATATCGGTTTGCGTTTATTTGACTTCGACGGGCAATTTATTTCGCCATAAATTGTAACGAGCTCCGATGGACTTCCAGCCAGTCTCATTGTGTTGCTCCCGTCCATACGATCCTAAGGCAACTTACGGTTCTCGATTCTGACCTCGTATGGATTAGATATGCTATAAACAAGTTATATGATATTTTAAACTAAAAATAAAACTTTAATTTACAAAAGAATTTGGGCCTCACTCAATTTGATTTCAACGGCCCAAGCCCACTTGCCTCCAACCCGTCTTCCCCAATACCTGACCTTACCCCGTCGCTCCTCAAACACAGCCACAAATCGATCCCTTTCTTTCCTTCATTACTCAATGATTTCCAGAACTAAAAACATCATCGATCTTCTCTTCTCAACCACTTCATTCTTATACCAATCTGAGCAAACTCGATCTGCTCCTCTCGACGCGACCTCAGGAATCCGAGTTGCTGTAGCACCCATCGCTCGACGGAAAAATGCGTCGAACTCCCTCAAATGTTGCACGCTAGTGCGATTTACTCCCCCCAATCCAAATCCGAACCTTAAACCACTCATCGATCCCTCAATCAGTCGCAGTATTGAACCCTAGGCACGCTGAGCAGTTTTCAATGATGGAAAACATTGTTCGAACAATACGAAATGAGTACCAAATGGAAGAGGAAGCTTCCAGGATTTCACCCATATGTTTTCTTTGATTTTGGGAATTTTATTGGAATATATTTTGATTTTCTTACCTGCGATTTTGCTGTTTGAGGAGAACGAATGGGTTCTGGAGTTTTTATGCTTGAGGTTGGTAATGTTTGCGGCTGAGCAGAAAGTAACGTGGCTTGGTTGGGGTTCACAAATTTGTTAGGATATTTTTCTCCTTTTATTTTATTGATTTTATATTTGTTTTGGGTCCTTAAAAATCCCTACGACCACATACGACATCCTAAAATCACCAAACTGGAAACGTAGCTAGAGCTTGACATAACGGTCCCAACGAAACTGGTTTCGTCGAATTCCGACTTCGTATGCTCACGCAGCGTATTTTTAACCGTCGAAATACTGACTATTTTTCACTCTAAAAATCCATACAGCCACACACTGACTCTAAAAATCACGAAACTGAAAATCTAACAATAATTCAACACTGCGGACCCAACAAAACTAGTTTCGTCGAATTCTGACTTCGTTTGCAAAAGTGGCTATTTTTAACGCTCTAAATAGCCTATTTAAATATATAAATATATTTAAATATAATTGAATTAAATATTTAAAATTAAATATTATCGTATATCTTCACATATGATATCGTATAGCTCCAGAATATCATATCAGAATGTACAGCTTGATATTTCAGATTCAGATTATCTCGATATTCAGTTTATACTGAAAAATCCATTTATAACGTATATAAAGCATCGCAAATTAAAAAGGAATTCTACAGCGACTTTTTCTGAAATTTGATTTGGACATACATCAAAATCTACACGACGAAATCTCGATTTTTCTCTTCAACTAGAAAGATATACTCCACCAGCTCCACACGTTTCTTGTTTCATAGAAATCCGGCTTAAAATGAATCCTGTACATTCAGTTGAAGTTCGAATCGCCAATTTACGAACTGCAGCGTCATTTCAAGCTCTATTATAATTATATTAAAATTATACGTTCAAACTGTCGTAGATTCAAATTATTCGTTATTATATTTCGAATCGAAACTCAACAACATCTCGTATACTATTTAATTCACACTCTATTGTGAATTCTACTATTTCTAACTATTTCGACATTATAATATATTATTATATTATATTTATTTATTAAAGATGCAATATTATTTAATTAAACGATCATTAACTTCTCTAAATCACCAATTATATAATTAAATAAATTAATTATATATCGCAAAAGATGCGGGTCATTACATTCTTCCCCACTTAAAATAATTTCGTCCTCGAAATTGCTAAGCTAGAGGACGACCCTATCTATTGGAATTCCTAAGATTTGTTCACCCCTTATTTCTGATTTTAACTGAACCAACAATTATCGATTTCAATATTAATTCCTTCCGACTAACTAAAATTTTCAAAAATTCTGAAACTTTTCTAACACTTTAAATTTTCGAAAAATTTCGCCAGCACCTCCTTTGTACTGGTCAATAGCTCAAACTCCAACTCGCCTCTCTGGGCCTTCTTCAACCCAAAAGAAAATCAAAACGCCAAACGGCTTGCCAATTCAGCTCATAAATCTCATATCCATATATAATATAAACTGGTACCTTATTGTCGGGAATATCAACTCTATCACTTCCATATGCTATCAACTCAGCATATACCAGTGTTATTTCCATCAAATTCCAATCAGTTCATATCCTCAAATCCAAATCGAATTTCATTCGAACCCGAATATCAAATTTCAAATTCTTAACTCATCAACCCAATTCCATAACAGATTATTCTCCAATCCAATTCAATTTTATTTAACTTGGTTCCAATTAAATTTCAATTTATTTTTCACTTTTTTCCATTTTAATCCATTTAACTTCATTAGTTAAATTCTAATTCCAGGACTTAAATCCCTGGGTTTCTTTCACATCAATTTGAAATCATAATACCAATTCAAAACATTTGAATTTTCTAAACACTTGTTTTCTCAAAACAATTCAAAAACAAAACCTTTGGTAGTAATCCGTCACTTTGGAACTCGAAATTGAACACTGATGATGTGGCCACACTCATCAGAATCTATTTTCCAGTAATCGAAGTGATTTCAATACTATTTCACTTTCAAAAATCATTTCTAAACACTTCCATTTTGAAAACAGTTCAAAATCTCCCAGGAACTTAAAATTTACTTATTTTAATTCTAATTCTGATTTAACTTCAGATTCAATTCGTCTTACTTCATATACTTTACTGATATGAATTCTGATTAGTTATTTATAACCATTTCATCTTTTTATAATCTCATTCGATTATACTAACAACCAACACAACTAATATACTATATTAATTTCAAAACATATCATGTCGGTTCATCGTATTCAAGTGTTTATAAAACTCCTACCGATACAGTGGATCAAACTGATCGTCCAGAATTCATAAGCCACTCAATCAATAAATCTCCACAATATAAAACAATTTTATATTAAATAACAAATACGTTCACTCGTATATATACACTCAACTCAATCTAGGATATTACTAATTCCATCTCTACTGAGTTACGCCACAGAGTTATGTCCGATCACTAAAACATAAGCTCTGATACCAACTGTAACGACCCGGAAAAATGCGATCTTGGTTATCCGATATACAACACATATCGAACATCCAAGGATCGAAAATAACCGAATAGTTAATGAAAGAAATTAGAAGGTGAGAATAGATAAGATAGAAACTTAGAATAGAAGAAGAAGAAGAACACAACATCAGAGTAACACGAACCTCACAGCGGAACGAATAACATATAATAGATAACATAACTTTGAAATATAACAGTTATGTATACAATAGCACTTATCAGAGTACAACACTTACAACACAGCGGAAATAACTATAGCTATATGATCTTGAAGCCTCCTGCTCCACGCTCTTCCAGTATATCTGTAAAACCCGACTACTTGACTGCCCGTACAAATTTAGGCACCCAAGAGTTTAGGGAAAACAACAAATAAACTCCGGGTCAGTCATGGGACTGGTGTGAGTAAAACAGTTTAAAACAGGTATATGAACAAGTAAACGATATCTCATAAGACCACGCCGCATAACGGAACGGGTTTTTCCCTTATGAGAATCCAAAATATCTTTATATCAAAAACCTTTTGATATTAATATAATGTCTATGTACAAATAGATATCAACTAGCAGAAACGCTTTCATCTCACGTTCTACATATATAGTATACAATCAAAATCACAAGCACGTACTGGATAATGGATTTCCAACTATGACAAGGTATGGAATCACCTTCCGATCAGTGTACTCTAGGAACGATACACTAGAGTTCAACAAGAACATCTTGCAACTCAGCCACACATGACCGACCACTCATTTCGCTTGAGTGTATCGAATGTACATCACCAACGGTTGGGATCAGCAACCATTCCCGTATATATATATGGGACAACATTGATAGATTAAAAGAAGCAAATGAATATTCACTAGATAGGTGATTATACACCCTACTTCGGTGCGACCGACTTAGCCATGCTGCCTGCCCGATTTCTGTCATTTACCGGTTGATGAGGCTAGAAGCTACGCTTTATCATCACATCAGATTCACTTCGAATGCCACATTGTCAGATCCATCGAAAATCACTAATTGACGTCTACAACCATACATTACGCGTCAGCCTAAAGAAGTTTCCTTCTCCGCTTTCACTCTTGGTACGGTTGAAGAAATCAATGTACGTGACCGTCTGGAAATACTATGTCAGACATCCATCTTCATTCACTTAGAAATGTCACATCGTCATACCCGCCAAATCACAAATTGACTTATCCAAAAATAACACGGGTATACAGCTAAGAGAAACGAATTTCTCCGCCACCAAATGTGAATACGTTTGAACAGATCAACTTACGCGATCCATTGGATATACTCCGTCAGACCTTCGTCCATACAAGTTGTCCTGGGACTGGACAAACCGAAGGCACTATTCTGTAAACAGGATAGCCCTTGCATTTTACTCTGTCTTCAATTATCTTTGGCATATATGATTCGCGACGCTTATGCCAATACAGAGTGGTTCTATGGATAATAATCCAACCGGTCTCTCCATATTAACAACGTTAAAATGGTCAAAACTTCAATAGTCGGTGAGTTAACTATCAAAGAACAACAAGTGTGCAAACAACGATATTATTTCCAAATGGAAATTATATCGAACAAACATCATTTAACATAAATCTCTTTAGTTCATTTATTTACTTATCTCCTGTTTCCCTATATTCTAAATTCTTATTTTTTTCTTTTATCAGAAAACATTTCTGATTCTCGTTTGGAAAACATTTCCAACACTCTTTTACGATCAAACCTTACCATTTCTTAGTTAAGAAGGAAGTCACTCAAGTTGGGGTATAATTACCTCTCAGACCTTAACTGAACAACGTTATAACTTCGAAATGGTCAAAGTTTATCTTTTAATCTTTAACAACTTCTTTACGCCTTTCTCGGATTCAATTTTACTAATCCACTTCTATATTTAAAACATTGGTTATAACGATAACGTTATAATCCCTACTTTCGAATTATCTAACTTTAATTTTAACTTCTATTCTTATTAGTGAATAATTAACCTAACACTTATTTATTTATAAATAAATAAATCTCTATTTAAACACTGGAACAGTATAAGTACTTTCCCGAATTCGATATAATCGAATTTTTATTAACTCTCTTCGAGAAATCTCTATTTGATTAACTCTTCTTCGAATAACCTATATTCGACTAACTTCTTCTCGAATAAACGATATTCGATAATCTCTCTTCGAATAACTAATATTCGATAACTCTTCCTTTTCAAATATCTCATATTTGAAAATCTCACTTCGATTAAACTATAATCGATAACTCCCTTCGATGAAACTGACATCGATAACTCCTTTCGATGAAACTAACATCGATACTCCTTTCGATGAAACTAACATCGATAACTCCTTTCGATGAAACTAACATCGATAACTCCTTTCGATGAAACTAACATCGATACTCCTTTCGATGAAACTAACATCGATACTCCTTTCGATGAAACTAACATCGATAACTCCTTTCGATGAAACTAACATCGATACTCCTTTCGATGAAACTAACATCGATAACTCCTTTCGATGAAACTAACATCGATTTATTTAACTCGACGAACTTAACTCGACTAACTTAACTTACTTGGTTCGACCAATTCGATTCAATTAACTAGGCTCGACTAACTTGGTTTATTTAACTCAACTTGATTTACTCCTATCGAATAACTAATATTCGATTTAACTCCATTTGACTCTATTCGAATAACTACTATTCGATTAACTCTATTCAACTCTATTCGAATAAACTATATTCGACTAACTCTATTTAACTCCATTCGCTTGACTCTAGATCGCAGCGATCACAATGGTTACGCCTGATTCCCTCAGGAAACATCCGACCGCCTTAGGCTATTTGCAGCCCTGCGAATTACGCTAGCAGTCGTGCTAACTGGCATATTATTTGGATTAACTCTAACTGATTAACTCTATTGGTTTAACTCTAACTGATTACTCTAATTGGTTAACTCTAACTGGTTAACTCAAACTGATTAACTCTAACTAATTAACTCCAACTGGTTAACTCTATTGGTTTAACTTTAACTGGTTAACTCTATTTGATTAACTCTAACTGGTTAATTCTAACTGATTAACTCTATTGGTTAACTCTAACTGATTAACTCTATTGGTTAACTCTATTTGATTAACTCTATTGGTTAACTCTATTTGACTAACTCGACTTGACTAACCCCTTTCGAATAACATATTCGATTTCTCTAACTTCGAATACCATATTCGATTAACTTCTTCGAATGTCTATATTCGATTAACTAACGTCGAATACCATATTCGATTAACTTCTTCGAATGTCTATATTCGATTAACTAACTTCGAATACCATATTCGATTAACTTCTTCGAATGTCTATATTCGATTAACTAACTTCGAATGTCTATATTCGATTTACTTTATTCACTTTATAAAGATTTCCTTTTTAACAACGTTTTATTCATTTGAAAAGATTTACTTTTAAATAACGGTTCTACACTTTACAAATGTCCTTTTTATAATGTTCCCTTTCCAATTCTATTTCTAAATGGTTTACAAATATTTCCTTTTCAAATTTATTCTTGAAATACTCTAACTCCTTAAATTCCCGGGAAAATTCGCCATAACCTCCTTTGTATCGGGAGCATCGGGAAAATCCCCAAACTCGCCACACAGGCCTTTCCATTCAAAAAGAAATGTTTTGAATTTATTTCCTTTTCAAATTATCTCCTATTTATAAATATTCCAATTTATAAACATTTCTTATTTATAAATATTCCCCTTTATAAATATCTCATTTTCAAATATCACTTTGAAAATATTCCCTTATCAACATTTCGGTATGTTACGGTGTTTCAACATATCAAATTACGATGTCCAATATCGTCCATACACACACAATCAACAACATGTTATAATTCACATCATATATCAAACTATATAAATCACAGTAAAATAACTGTTGAGGAATCCAGTTGGATTCCTCCAACCTGTTTCCCTGCATCACAAATGTTAGACAATATAGATAACATCACTTTCAGTTCCATATGATATATTCTGTTAAACAGAATCAATATAGAAATTCAACTAACTGACTAGCAGTTCAATCAAACAATCAACACACAGTCAAACAGACAATTTTAACAGTTCTAACAATACAACATGAAATTATAAACTGTTCAGAGTTAGTGATATTTACTCACATTTGCGCGTTAACCGATAAATATCGGTTTGCGTTTATTTGACTTCGACGGGCAATTTATTTCGCCATAAATTGTAACGAGCTCCGATGGACTTCCAGCCAGTCTCATTGTGTTGCTCCCGTCCATACGATCCTAAGGCAACTTACGGTTCTCGATTCTGACCTCGTATGGATTAGATATGCTATAAACAAGTTATACGATATTTTAAACTAAAAATAAAACTTTAATTTACAAAAGAATTTGGGCCTCACTCAATTTGATTTCAACGGCCCAAGCCCACTTGCCTCCAACCCGTCTTCCCCAATACCTGACCTTACCCCGTCGCTCCTCAAACACAGCCACAAATCGATCCCTTTCTTTCCTTCATTACTCAATGATTTCCAGAACTAAAAACATCATCGATCTTCTCTTCTCAACCACTTCATTCTTATACCAATCTGAGCAAACTCGATCTGCTCCTCTCGACGCGACCTCAGGAATCCGAGTTGCTGTAGCACCCATCGCTCGACGGAAAAATGCGTCGAACTCCCTCAAATGTTGCACGCTAGTGCGATTTACTCCCCCCAATCCAAATCCGAACCTTAAACCACTCATCGATCCCTCAATCAGTCGCAGTATTGAACCCTAGGCACGCCGAGCAGTTTTCAATGATGGAAAACATTGTTCGAACAATACGAAATGAGTACCAAATGGAAGAGGAAGCTTCCAGGATTTCACCCATATGTTTTCTTTGATTTTGGGAATTTTATTGGAATATATTTTGATTTTCTTACCTGCGATTTTGCTGTTTGAGGAGAACGAATGGGTTCTAGAGTTTTTATGCTTGAGGTTGGTAATGTTTGCGGCTGAGCAGAAAGTAACGTGGCTTGGTTGGGGTTCACAAGTTTGTTAGGATATTTTTCTCCTTTTATTTTATTGATTTTATATTTGTTTTGGGTCCTTAAAAATCCCTACGACCACATACGACATCCTAAAATCACCAAACTGGACACGTAGCTAGAGCTTGACATAACGTTCCCAACGAAACTGGTTTCGTCGAATTCCGACTTCGTATGCTCATGCAGCGTATTTTTAACCGTCGAAATACTGACTATTTTTCACTCTAAAAATCCATACAGCCACACACTGACTCTAAAAATCACGAAACTGAAAATCTAACAATAATTCAACACTGCGGACCCAACAAAACTAGTTTCGTCGAATTCCGACTTCGTTTGCAAAAGTGGCTATTTTTAACGCTCTAAATAGCCTATTTAAATATATAAATATATTTAAATATAATTGAATTAAATATTTAAAATTAAATATTATCGTATATCTTCACATATGATATCGTATAGCTCCAGAATATCATATCAGAATGTACAGCTTGATATTTCAGATTCAGATTATCTCGATATTCAGTTTATACTGAAAAATCCATTTATAACGTATATAAAGCGTCGCAAATTAAAAAGGAATTCTACAGCGACTTTTTCTGAAATTTGATTTGGACATACATCAAAATCTACACGACGAAATCTCGATTTTTCTCTTCCACTAGAAAGATATACTCCACCAGCTCCACACGTTTCTTGTTTCATAGAAATCCGGCTTAAAATGAATCCTGTACATTCAGTTGAAGTTCGAATCGCCAATTTACGAACTGCAGCGCCATTTCAAGCTCTATTATAATTATATTAAAATTCTACGTTCAAACCGTCGTCGATTCAAATTATTCGTTATTATATTTCGAATCGAAACTCAACAACATCTCGTATACTATTTAATTCACACTCTATTGTGAATTCTACTATTTCTAACTATTTCGACATTATAATATATTATTATATTATAATTATTTATTAAATATGCAGTATTATTTAATTAAACGATCATTAACTTCTCTAAATCACCAATTATATAATTAAATAAATTAATTATATATCGCAGAAGATGCGGGTCATTACACTGGCTATTTCATATTAAGTTAATACCCTATATCAGACTTGAAGATATTGAATTTGGCAAAAATAATTTAAAAAACTATCAGCACTAATTATTTATTGTTATATCATTTGCTATTTGACTGGTTAATGTTTTCAAAATTTATACAATCGTACAAAAGACAATTCTCCAATATTAAAATCCACTTAAAAAGGATTAATGTAGGTCCAAAATGCTTATCCTAGAAACTGTCTTTTATGTCATAATGAGCAAAAAAAGGAGAATTTGTTTTATAGTTTAACTTGCCTTTATTAATGTAACTTTCAATAGACATAAATCCAAATCACAATAAAAACTGAATGATTTTTTCCATATTGCATCAGCAGAACATACAATCTTATATATACCATTCTTTCGATTTATATTTTGTAAGGGATCCAGTAAAAGATTTCAAGCACAATACTGTCAAATACCATACACACAGATAGATAACCCGAATGGAGTGCGGCATGCTGCTACCATTAAGACCAATGTTAATGTATCACTACTTGTCAATTATTAACTATTAAGGTAAATGTTCATCTATTTTTTGTTTATAGTATGTATTTCCATATAGTACTAAAAGTAGTTATAGAAAATATATATATTTCTAATGTAAAGTCTATTCAAAATTAAAACCAAACAACGAAATTAATGTAATATATATAATTTGTGAGATCTTCATTTAATTATAGCTTGAAAGTTAAATACAATAAGTTCCATTGGTCTAAATATGTTTTACAAGTATCATGTTCCATAAATTTATTTGTTGAAGTTTCAAATTAAGCTCCCTCACCCCCCACCCCCCAACCCAAAAAAAAAAACGAAGGTTCAAGCGAAGTTTCTTTTGTATAATGCAACATTCCAAGCACTTTATCCCTCTTTGATATCATCAGTTTTTTAATTTTTCTACGTTAATACACTTGGCTACAGGAAGTAGGCTCATAGAATATCCCCCCTCAATCTTTTAAAGACCAATAATTACCCATATTTATCAGCTAAAGCTTTTATGAGGTCTGAATTTTAGTGAAGCAAGCATCACTGTAAAGCTTAAATTA
Organism: Allium sativum; assembly: GCA_030737875.1. Classification (NCBI taxonomy): domain Eukaryota; kingdom Viridiplantae; phylum Streptophyta; class Magnoliopsida; order Asparagales; family Amaryllidaceae; genus Allium; species Allium sativum. The sequence continues at coordinate 835,703,639 of CM060918.1, read as the reverse complement.
ACATAAAACATCTATTTATTGATGTTGGTTCTACTTTGAATGCAAAATTTCAAAAATTTGCAATATTCTACAGTATACACCAGCTAGATGATTTGATATTTCCAACATATATGGACTGAACTATTCTGCAACCTGGTCATTAACACCCTTTTTTGTTTATCTAACTTTGTAGACTCATCTTGATAAAGCTTAACTAATTGATTTGGAACTGCAGATCAACTACGTTTTTTTCTTGATTTCTCTCAAAAACTTGAAAAAAAATACTTACTATACTATGTTAATTAAATGGTTTTGCAACTGAATAAATTAAAGGTACTTCAACTGCAACCACTGTTATTTTAGCATCCTTGTTCTCCGAAAATGATGAACATTGCAATCGTTTAAAGAGGAGTGATTTGAAAATTATAAATGCAACATGTGCTCACAATCCACTCGCAATATGGCTACGAATAAAATACAAAGAAGACTGGTAATCATCAAAAGCTGGACCACTTTTACCTTTAAGTGCGAGCCTTGCATTTCTGCATAGCCTATCAAAGTGTCACATCTTTTTGGCATTGTTTAACAGTCATCAACCTATAAATCACATTACTTCACATTAGATAAAGAATTTTAGAGAGACATAAATTTTGAAAAGTAAAATGTGCCTTCTACATTGGTCTGCCAATTTTTCCAAAGCATGATTAATTATTGCTATTTGTAATTTTCTTTGCAAAGCCCTACTTGATTATAATGGATTTCAACCATTAGTTGTTCGATAAAATAAGAATGAGTCATAAAAATATTTGCTCAACCAAAAATGTTGCACTGTGGAAAAATTCATCAATTTGGAAGCGTAAGAATTTAGATGATAAAGACTTGGCACTCACGAATTTTTTGTGCAATAAACAAAAAGACATATTCATTATTTACTATTGTTATCAGATAAAATTACTCACTATTAACTAATTTGTCATTGGATAACAAAAATTGTAATGTTGTAAATGATGAGTACACTTAACTCAATACGTTCTAAATAAAAAAAACCTTAACAAAATTAAACTTTAACTTATAACCAAAAAGTTTTTATAATTTTTGAGTAGTAGTCACGAAATCAGAAAAGATACAGTGAATGACATTGCGAGTTATTTGGTAGGTAAAATATTATGTTCTTATTTGATTTTTAGTTGATGGAATCAAAACTTAGAAGGATGAACTCAAAAGTAGATGACATAAAATTTATTAGGTTAAAAATGATGCAGATCGTGATGGTTAGACTTTTCTTACTATGAAAAATTAGTCGTAAGAAATCAATCACCTAATAGAAATACGATAGTAATAACCAAATTATATGTAGTAATCACATAAAATGGTGGCCAGCAAATGAATTTCACACCTAATCAAATTTTACTGTACCAATATTGAAAAACAGAGACTGACCCACAAAAGATGCACTTGATGATCTGCATCACAATAACCATGTATATCAGGATATGAAGTTATAATACTTGTGAATTTGAATGGACTAAAAAAATATCACATGTTTATGTAATTGATAATGAAACATGAAATTCAAAAGAAGGATAAGTATGCAATAAATTTTAAAACCAAATCCTTGGTCTAAAATGAGCAGAACAAAGAAATGAAAATAGCAAAAAAAAAAAAAAAAAAATCATATCCTTCGAACATAGTTGAAATAAACACATTGTCTTAAAGAAGTACACATGTTAATGTACTATTTGCTATAAATTTTGGTTTCACAAAATGAGAAATATCAAAAATCAATGTTTTATACTGCAAAAACTAAGTTACAGTTTACTACCATGCCATGTAAGAAAATTTTACAAATTTCATTAGTCTCTATTCCTTTAAAAGGAATAATACTCAGTAAACTGAAATAAAAAATAATAATGAAACATAAATATCTTGTCTGATAATTTTTCTTTATAGAAAATGCTTGTATGATCTATCTATTGTCACATTATAACAGTAGGATCATACTCAATATTGGAACTATAAATACGTTTAATATAACATGGAAAACTCTAAGATGTAAAAGAATTGAATATTGCAACCATGTTCACAACTTTCTGATGCATTGCCTGTTAGATAACTGATTACTGCATAAATCATAAGCGGAAGCAAATAAGGGGATGAATAGAGTACCTCCAGCCATTGCTATGCGAAATCAGAGGAGTTTGTATGGTCTTCTTCTTCCAATTTGATTCTTTATGATCTGATTCTTGTTTCCAAACCTCCCTTCCTAATTTTGAATGGTGTTTTTTGATTTTGAGAATAGGTTTAGTGAACCCGTAACCAGAAAAATGAATCACGTTTTCAATTATACCGCTTTGGCCATCATGGAGCGGTTACAACGTAAAACAAAAATTAGTGGGTGGTTAAGGGAAATATGGGCTGTTAATAATGGGTTTATGGACAAAATAAATGGGCCACAAATCTGACATTCTCCCACTTGGCCCATTTGAGATGAGATATAATATATGATTCATAGCGACGAAATCTCTTAGTACGAAAATTAATCTTCCACGTATCACAATATATCAAATTCTCAACAACCACGGGCACACTTAACTTAATGAGTAAACCTCATGTTTACTCTAGGTTCAAACAAATGATATTTCTCAACATAATAACATAAATATGCGCATAAATCCAAAAGGAGAAAATACCCAACATAATAAAAGTTCAAAAAAAACATATTGAATGTACTACAAAATGGGTGCAAGTCCCATTTTCACTACATGATCCGTAAAAGTCTTAATTGGCATGCCTTTAGTCAAGGGATCAACAATCGTTAAATCAGTGCTAATGTGCTCGATGATCACTTTTCTTTCTTGAACACGTTCCTTCACGACTAGATACTTTATGTCAATGTGTTTATTTTGAATTCCACTCCTATTATTCTTAGTCATGAAGATAACAGTTGAATTGTCACAATACATTCTTATCGGCCGATTCATAGATTCAACAACTCTAAGTCCAGATATGAAACTTTTCAACCAAACGCCATGCGAGGTAGCCTCAAAGTAAGAAATGAACTCTGTGACCATAGTGGATACAGCCGTCAGAGTTTTCTTTGCACTTCTCCACGATACGGCACCATCAGCTTGCATGAACACATATCCTGACGTGGATTTATGTGAATCACTACAGTTACCGTAGTTAGAGTCCGAATAGCCTAGCACTTCCAGATTATCAGTTCTTCTATACATAAGCATGTAATCCTTAGTAGCCTTAAGGTACCTCATCACTTTCTTTGCAGCCTTCCAATGATCGATCCTTGGATTACTCTGATATCTTCCTAATACCCCAACTGCATATGTAATATCAGGTCTTGTACAAACCTGAGCATACATTATGCTACCAACAGCTGAAGCATATGGAATATTTTTCATCTGTTCTCTTTCAAATTCATTCTTAGGGCACTTGCCCAAACTGAACCGGTCTCCCTTCACAATGGGTGCTGCACTTGGTGAACAATCTTTCACTCTAAATATTTTAAGTACTTTGTTGATATAGGCGTCTTGAGACAATCCCAAAATGCCTCGAGATCTATCCCTATTGATCTTAATGCCAATGACATAAGATGCATCTCCCATATCTTTCATTTCAAAGTTTCTTGAAAGGAACTGTTTTACCTCATGTAGCAACCCTTTATTATTGGTTGCAAGCAAAATATCCTCCACATATAATACTAGAAAACAAATTTTACTCCCACTTACCTTAAGATATATACATTGATCCATGATATTTTCTACGAAACTAAATGAAGTAATTATTTCATGGAATTTATTATACCACCGGCGAGAGGCTTGTTTTAACCCATATGTGGATTTATTTAGTTTACAAACCAAATGCTCACCATCCTTAGAGGAGAACCCTTCAGGTTGTTTCATATATACCTCTTCCTCTAAATCACCATTAAGGAATGCCGTTTTCATATCCATTTGATGTAGCTCGAAATCAAAATGAGCTACCAGTGCCATAATTACACGAAGGGAATCTTTCTTTGATATAAGAGAAAAGGTCTCCTTGTAGTCGATTCCTTCTGTTTGAGTGAACCTTTAGCAACGAGTCTTACTTTATATCTTTCGATGTTGCCTAGTGAGTCTCTTTTTGTCTTAAAACCCCACTTGCATCCAATGATTTTTATACCATCAGGCAACTCAACAAGATTCCAAACTCAATTAGAAACCATTGAATTCATCTCTTCTTTCATAGCATTCATCCATAAGTTTGAATCTGTAGAACTTATGGCCTGTGAAAATGACAAAGGATCATTATTGGCTCCAATATTATAATCCGATTCTTGTAGGTACACTTCATAATCATCAGGAACAGCTGATCACCTTTCTCGAGTAGATCTTCTTAATGGGACTTGTTCATTCTCATTATGAATCAAATCATCATTTACAACATGATCTATCGGATTTTGATCAATAATTTGTGGAATTTCTATATTTGGTTGTTTAACACTCGTCTTAACTTGAGGAGCCTGAATGACAATCAATTCATCAATTGAATCAGAGGGTGGAACCTCATAGTGGTCTTTTTCAGGAATAATATTCTGAAATTGATCACTCCCACTAATCAAATTATTCTCAAGAAATTTAGCATTTCTTGATTCCACAATCCTGGTATAATGGGACGGACAATAGAATCTATAACCCTTTGACTTCTCGGCATATCCATTGAAATACCCACTAATAGTCCTGGGGTTAAGTTTCTTCTCTTATGGATTGTAGATTCTCACTTCAGACGGACATCCCCAAATGCATATATGTCGCAAACTCGGTTTCCAACCTTTGAATAGCTCAAAAGGCGTCTTAGAGACAGCCTTGTATGGAACCCGGTTTAATATATATGCTACCATCTTAACAGCATCAGTCCACAAAACTGATGGAAGTTTAACATTACTTCTCACGCTCCGCACCATATCAATTAATGTCTGATTTCTTCTTTCAACTACACCATTCTGGTCAGGAGAACCAGGCATGGTGTATTGGGGAACAATCCCATGCTCTTGAAGAAATTTAGCAAATGGATCAGGTGCTTGCCCGTTCTCAGTGTATCTACCATAATACTCTCCAACTCGATCTGATCTCACGATCTTAATGTGCTTACCACATTGATTCTCTATTTCTGTCTTAAATAATTTAAAGTCATTTAAAGCTTTGTCTTTGGAACGAAGTGAGTAGAGATACATATATCGCGAATAATCATCTATGAAGGTGACAAAGTATTTTGGATCATCAGCATTCATGTCCGGGCAACAAATGTCCGTATGTATGATTTCTAATAAGTCAGAACTCCTCTTGGCACCAATTTTGTGTTTATTAGTTTGATTTCCTTTAATGCAACTAACACAAGTGTCGAAATCAGTAAAGTCTAGAGTACCAAGTACCCCTTCCTTTACTAACCTCTTAATTCTTTCAATGGAGATGTGTCCTAATCTATGATGCCATAACATAGAAGAATCCTCATTCATAATACATCTTTTTAAACCAACATTAACATGCATAGAATTATGAGTGGTATCATTTTGCAAGTCAAGATGAAATAAATTATCAGACAATGTACCATAGCCAATAACTTCAGAATTTTTGATAATACTAAAACTAGAGTCTGAAAAATTAAAGGAAAATCCAAAAGGTAAAAGTCTAGATACAGAAATCAAATTCCTTGCCAAATTAGAAACATAGAATGTTTTTTCTAAACATAAAGTAAAACCACCACTTAAAACCAAACTGCATGTCCCAACAATTTCCACACGTGAAGCTATCTTGTTGCCTGAATAGATAAGTTTTTCACTGTCCACTGGTTTCCTTAGGTTTGTCATACCCTGCAACGTATTTGAAACATGGATTGTAGTCCCAATATCAATTCACCGTGTATCATGATTAACATTAACCATATTAGATTCATAACAAACAAATGATGGAAAATTACCTTTCTTCTCAAGCCAAGCTTTAAACTTAATGCATTCCTTCTTAATGTGTCCCTTCTTTTTACAGAAGTAACACTTTTACTCCTTCTTCATGAATTGATTCGCATGAATCTTTCCTTTTCCTTATTGTGACCCTTTTTCTTCTTTAAATAAGAAGTCGTAGCAAGGTTCACCTTTTCGCCCTCTTCCATCAACAATCTACCCTCCTCTTGAGCACACATGGTCATAAGCTCATTAATTGACCATTTGTCCTTATGTCTGTTGTTAGAGATCTTAAATGGGGCATATTGTTGAGGTAGTGTGCACAGAATGTAATGGACCAAGAAAGATTCAGACATGGTAACTTCTAAAGCCTTCAGTTAAGCCGCTATATCCCTCATGCACATGATATAATCACGCACTCCCTTAACCTCAGTTTGCATCATGGATGAGAACTTCATAATCAAGGTGCTGGCGAGAGCCTTATAAGAGGATGCAAACTGCTCATCGATGGCTCTAAGAAGATCCTTGACTTTAACATGCTGATTGACTGAACCCCTAATACTGGCACAAATCTTGGTCTTTATGAACATAACTGAAAGATGATTAGATCGCTCCCACTTTTCATAAAGATCAATGGCTTCAGGAGTAATAGCCGCTGTTATGCTAGGTGGTTCGTCTTTCCGAATAGCATAGTCAACATCCATCCATCCTAAATGCAATAACACTCTCTCCTTCCATACCTTGTAGTTATCACCTCTTAATTCAGGAATGTCACATTTAACATCAGAAATATTTCCAGGTAAAATTACTGCAAATAGAAAATATATATGTTTATTAACAAAGTAAACCGAGACTATAATTTTATCATAGTTTACCAATGTAAACTATGAACATATGAATCTAGTGACATAAAACTTGCCTGTGGGCTAAAGTCTACTCAAATCAGATTCATAAATTTAATCTTATAGTGGAACTATCAAATCATTATTTCTTAACTCCTATAGGCAGATTAAGAAACACAATATGATACATTACCCTAATTAATCATGCAAAACAATAAAATTTTCTGTGGGAAAATCTTATTATGTTACACATGGTTAATTACAATCAATGTCTAGTATCCACATGTGATTTCAGTTTATAAATTTTTTAATAATTGGAGATGTTGTGGCTACTCTCTAACTAATAAAATTTGCTCAATCACTTGACAATTCACATTGTTTTATACAGATATACCTAGCTTGCAATGTATAAAGGACACAAATTTTTTTTAATCAGTACAAACAAAAATTGTAGGTAGACTAGAAAGGAAAAGCAAGTCTACAAGTCAAGTTATAATATGTAAGCCTATGTATATTGGCTCCACATTAAAACAATACACATATGAGTACAAGCATAAAGCAACGTCCTTGCTTGTTATGCTACTGTCAAAAATATGCTACCTTTCAATACATATATGCTTCAATAGAAAAGTATGCAGTGCTTTAGTCCAAAAAAATGAGAAAGTGGTTCTATATATTATTATTATCATCAAAAGCAGCGATGAATCCATGCCATCCCTCCACTAGCCAACAACAACAAATAAAAATAAAAACTGGACAAAATTATCGCAACAAAAGTCTTCCAAATGAATATTGATTCAATCCCGAAAGTAGAAGATCCATAATTTTCTTAGCGAAAACCAAAAATGGCAAGGGGAATTACAACAAATTAGATGGTAGCCTAATTATCATAGCAAAGCAGAGGTGATTTAAGGCTCTGATACCAAATGTTAGATAATTGATTACTGCATAAATCATAAGCGGAAGCAAATAAGGGGATCAATAGAGTACCCCCAGCCATTGTTATGCGAAATCAGAGGAGTTTGTATGCTCTTCTTCTTCCAATTTGATTCTTTATGATCTGATTCTTGTTTCCAAACCCTTCTTCTCAATTTTGGATGGTGTTTTTCGATTTTGAGAATAGGTTTAGTGAACCCGTAATCAGAAAAATGAATCACGTTTTCAATTATACCGCTTTGGCCATCATGGAGCGGTTACAATGTAAAACAAAAATTAGTGGGTGGTTAAGGGAAATATGGGCTGTTAATAATGGGTTTATGGCCAAAACAAATGGGCCACAAATCCGACATTGCCAGCTTGCTATCAAAAGATTTAAATGTTTAAGAGAATCAAAACATTTCATATTCAACAGGAAGATACTAAAACTCTAAACTATAAATTATAGTGCTAAGGAAATAAGTAATAAACTTCAACTCAATATGAGCGTTGCTCTAATTTTCAACTAAGCTTTTCCACTACAACCACATGCTGCAGCAACCTTTGAGTCTCATGCTCTGTATCAACCTAATTGTTTATGGAAGAAAAAATAATTTTTCTAGTTATATTCAGATGACTCTCCACATCAGTATCACTAAAGTCTATTAGAATACGAATTTAATCCATACTTGAAAATAAAAAATAAATTTTATTCGTGCCAATAAAAAAAGCTGCTTCAACAAGTCTTGGCTTCTTAAAATTTTATAACTGGATGAACGGTCAGTCATTCTTCTTCAATTACAAATACTTGATTTAATTTGTGCATAACAACAAACATGAGAGGAACTGCTAACATCCTTGAATAATTCCTTTGAAACACCCCACATCAGCAGAGGCTATAACCTACTGGGTGTTTGTAGGAAAAAAGGTACCGTCGATGAAGGGATGACGAAGATAGATCTAAATATTATCGTGCGTCATCGCTGTAGAAGTAGGTTGCTCTATTTGGAAGAATCAACAACCATATCGGCTAATCTCAAGATTAGGGTTTGACTGGAGAAGGTTGGAGAACGAAGTGAATTTACTAATTCTTCGCCAAACTTCTTGATTTGCTTCTAGAATATATGCGTGACTATTGAGTTTAGATACAGAAGATTAAAGTTAGGACTCTTGAGTAAACATTCCACGTGGCATCCCAAGACGCATTCCTTTCAAGTATTAAAGGAAACCTGTGAGCTATCCAAACAAAACTCGGCTTTAATAGTATAATATATATTCTTATTATACATGGTTTATGTTGATGTTTTAGTCAATAATTTATGATTATCTATTAAGCATTCTAAAATCCATAGCTTGAATAAATGCTTTTGTGGTTATTCTTTAATCATTGTCAGTAACTTCATGAATGCATGGCTTATGCAGTCATGATCATTACTATTACTTGATCATTACCATTACTTTATGGTTATTTATTAACATTCTATAGTAAGTGTAGTTCCATCTTTGGAGATGGGCATGATTTTTGCAAAGGGTCTTTTCAAATTTTTAGTAAATGTAGATTTTGAATTGTAAGATGGAAAATTTAATCACCTAAAAGGACCTTTAGATATTAAAAATCACATTGTAAAAGTTAATCACACTGGAAAATTATTAATCCAGTATCTTTTAAAATAAACTTTCTTGATTTTTAGATTGATGAAATTAATCTATTGTTAGCTGCTTTATTAAAAGATGCATCTTTCATCGAATCTCACCCACACAATTCAAACATCTCTTCTTAGGCAGACATAAAGAACGTGGTTGCCTAAACTATTTTTATTCTATGAACTAAAATATCTGCAGCTAAAGTAATTAACCGACTGTCTAAAATAACATGCTGGTATTATATTTAGCGTGAAGACTTATGTGTAACTTTTAGGAAGGTATGCTGCTTGGTTAGAAGATATTAAGTTGGTAGAGCTTAGCATTTCTGGTTTATAATTGAAGTTAAGAATTGCTTTTTCAAAACTAGAGGCATTCTGAGAAATATTTTTGGATTTATCATAAAGTAGATTGATGTATTATGCCTCATTTTGTGTTGTTTCATCTTGATTACTGCTGTTATAACCATTTTCATTCTATAAGCTATTTGATGTGGTTTCTATTTTTCTATGTGGACGATGTGCATAAAAAAATCAATTTAGCGCACTGGTCTCAATAGTGCAACCATTTAATATACTATGTGTATACTATGTAGGATGTTGTACATACACTATTTATGTACTATGTAGTACTATCGATGAATTATTCTATAAATTCTATTGATTATGAATGGAAAGCAAAAGAGAATCTTCTGATTTCTTGTTTTCTCACTTGCTGGCTTATCTATCCTTAATTCAATTGTAGTCGTACATATATAGTTGGATTTGTATTGAATAATACAAGATCCTACTAGGTATTTATTTAAGTTTGTTTGATATGTACTTACTTGATTTTCTTTGTTTTTACGGATCGAATCCTTGGCTGGAATTGAATTCTCACATCTGCCAGAACTAAAAAGTTGTGTTTTGATAGTGGGAGGGTGTAACAACCTGAATTTTTGACCGTTCAAATCGACAATGATCCTCAATGTCGACTTAAAACAAATCAAAAATATAGATAGTTAGTTGGATTTATATAAGAAAAAGAAAAAAAATACAGAATCTCTCAGCGAACAGATACAATATAATAAATAAATAACAGTTCATGAAGATGTTAAAAACTGACATTTGATTATACACTTACAACGATTATCAGAGTTAACCATTATACAACATACCAATATTTGCAGCGGAATAATAATAATAATACGACTGTCAAGCTCAATCTTCATCTTTGTAACAGTGTCTTCAATAACTGAAACTCAGGCTGACCCGAGCACAAATGAAAAGACAAAAACACTCGGATCAGAACAAAAATATTATCGTATTTATTAAATCAAATTCATGTGATAATATGAGTGCAATAACTTAAGAGATGTTACGGGAATTTTCATCTCCTAAGGATCCGTTAAACTATATACTATACAATATAATGCGCTATTATAGTAGTGTATATAAAATATTAAAAAAGCTTAAGCGGAATTACATTTTTACCCTTACACTGTTTATACATTATCGTAAACATTGCACATAAAACACCGGTAAGGTCAGTGGATAGGGATACGCTGCTATACGACAATGTTAAATAAAAATCGAAGGAGGGGGGGTCGATTAAGATAAATATGACAAGACATCGAGGCAATACCCATCAGTAGGATTCTACCAGATTGCGGACTCAGGTAGGTGGTAATGCATATCCACTAGCTACTGCCCACCCCAGACAATAATCCCAAAATCAAAGGCGCCCAAATCAATCAAAAAGTAATATATATCGTATCGAAGAAGCATGTCTGCTAAGAGTAGCTAACTCACATTGGCCTGGGTACGGCTCCTGTTTTAGTCATTTTAAATTTGACTCGAAGGTTAAGGCTATCCATCATCGTTCTTTTTCTTCAAATCCAGTAATTGCCTCAAAACAAACCTACATCATTTTGGATTCTCCACCACGTGCGCAGTTGTTAAAGTAGTTTTCGGTATTGGCAGAGAGTATGACAATATCTGATCTCGGTCTCTTTAACAACCAAATGTTTACATTTTTCAAACTAGATAGTTCTTTTACATTTCAAAGAGGTTCATGCTTCATATAAAAAATATCATATTTTGCTTTAAACTTGTTTCAATAGTCAAGATATAATATTTTCATATCAAAGTCTCCATTAAAACCAAACTTAGAATCCTGAAACAATTCCAACTTTAAAATAGTTTGAATATTAAAATAGTTAAAAGTATATTAAAAATAGTTTAGATATATAATCGATTTTTTTTTTTTAAAATGAATAGTTTGTATTTAAATAGAATTATCTGATTTAGTAAAAACTATAGTTAATATATTAAAGTAGTTTATAAAATAAATAGTTAATTATTAAAATGCTTTATTCAAAATATATAATGAAATTAAAGTAGTTATAAGGTAAAATAGTTTATAAAGAAAAATAATAATTATTAAAAAAGTTTATAAAATGGTTTAAAATACTATAGTTGGAATTAGAATCGTTTCTTCAAAAAAAAAAAAAAAAAAAAACTGGAAATCATATTCCAGTTTGAAATCAATTTGACTAAATTTCGATATCTCAATTCAAAAGGACTCAACTTCCCATTGATATTTCAATTTGATTCAACAGTTTGACTCAAACTATTCGATTTAACTATTCAATTCAAATATTTGAAATTTCAATAATAATTCTCACTCTGAATTATTTCAATTTAAAAAATCTCGAGTTCACGATTTATATATAACTTTAAATCAAATTAATTTAAAGTAAATTTCAAAGATGGATAACGAATTTAATTTCAATAAATTCAATTCATATTACTTCAATTTACAACATCAAAAATTTACTTTAGCTTTTATATTTCAAACTCCAACCTTCAAGTTCAAAGGAAATCGATTATAAGACAATGTCTATAATGTCTTTAAAATAATATTTCAAGAGTCATGGTTAAAACAAACTTTATTTAACAAACCGGCGTCCGTATATATTTTTCTATCTTATCGCCAAATGTTAACGATATTTTTCGTCAACACCGGGGATGGGTCAACTGGGACAGATATGAAGGAAAGGTAGGCGGTTTGGCTACTTTTTGGTTAAATCAAATCACCTCCCCAGATGTCGAAATTTGGAGGAGTGGGATCACTAAGGACTGCCAGAACAGATCTAAGCTCAGGGAAGGGAATATATCCTCTTATAGGACATATTGAGATGGGAATCCATGCTTATCTAGAAAATGAGCAGTAAAACTACAATAGTGATAATTTAACATAATGAAATAAACTTACAGATCCATTTTTCTCATAAGAAGATCCCCTTTTTATTTAACTTTCATTGGGAATACATGGATGTCGTAGAGGGAATCCCCTCATTAATTTCAGTGCTAAGCTAATTTTAAGTGTACAAGTGTTCGGGAAAAGAATTCATCCCTCCAAAGGTGACCTCTGGGATCTTATTTATAGTACTCCTCGGCTCTTTCTGATGTTGGGCTATTAGGCCTATGGGGGCCTTTGATGGTTGCTTCCTCTTTGGTTTCGGGCGCTTGGCCGTTTTTTGGAGTATTAGTTATGGTCTTCAGATGATATTTGAGCCTTTGGTATCAGCTCCCGAATGTAGGCTCTTGGGTGTAAGCTTTAGGATGTAGGCCTCCAGCTTTATCGTGAATACTTAGAGAGGCCTGCCCTATTGATGAACGTTTATAACTGTCGGTTCGAAGCCACTATGGGTTTCGGTACTACGTAAATCAGTACGGGTAGACTGTATCTCTTCTTGGGGCTCGGTTAGCCTTTGGCGAAGCTTTTGAGGTAACCTGGATCCCTGGAGGATGGCTTCCGGTGTCATTTCTATTATTTGTGAATGCAGCCTATCGGTATTCGTACGATAGATGCTCCGGAAGTTGGTCCTGGATGATTCTTGCGCTCTCTGGGCTTAGCACTTCTGATGCCCTCGCCTTCAGGTGCATTGATATTTCGGAAAATCATTTCTGATAACCCTTCCGGATCTTGAGGAGGATAGCTCGTACCTTCTTCTTTCCAAATTTCGGTCTTTGGAAAGCCTCCCGCTACGAAGTCTTCTGTTGGGGAGGTCCTGTTGGAAGGACTTTACTGATCGCGCCTTGTGAGCATTTTGTAAACTTTAAGTTCCTCCCCTTAGGAAGGTGTCGGTTTGTGTTGCTTCCCAACTATTTCCTCCGGCCTTTTGTCTGACTATCGCTTAGCTTACTGCTTTCGGGTGACTTTCCTACGCCTGTATTCTTCCGACACCCCTTCATTACCAGCTAGCCTTGGAGACAAATTTGATGATAACATTTGCCCCCAGTGAAGGGGTGTTTACGACTTTTCAAGTCAATCTCTTTTCTTTTTCTTCTTTTTTTCGAAGTGTCACTTCAAGGTCTTTTAATCCCCTTCAATTTGGGGCATTGCTTGGTCTTTATCTGTACAGCCTAGATTGATCTTGAAATTTGAACATAAACTCTTCTTTCTCCTTGTTCCCATCTTTTACCTGCAAATTAAATCTTTGAACCAGATTACTGCTTTTTTTAAAAAAATGCTCGAATTCTCCCTCTTTTTAAGGTACAAGCTTGATTATTGGTTAGCATTTTTACTTCCTATATGAATCACTATCCTAATTATGCATCCAAATTGACACGACAGTTGATTAAGATTATGTTGTTCATAGAATAGGCTCGGATTTTAACCTTATTGCTGTAGTTGAAAATGATTCTAATCTTGTTAGGATTGGTTTGCTTAGGTTACTATGGCGATTAAATTTGGCTTAGTCATATGTTAGCTAAGGAATAAAAGACATAATTTTCCTTATATCCACTACTTGAGTTTGATTTAGGTTTCTGCCTATCTGTCCTTTGTTAATCGAGGCATAATGTTACCCAATTATGTTTGATAATTCTAGTAGTATGTGCATTTGTGTAAGAGATATGCATACTAATAGCATTGTTATGGAACGATGTTACCTGGGAAAATCATGTCTCACAAAAGCCCTGGAGAAAGTCAAATATTCTAAGGGCTCCCGTCATAAGAAGGCATTTTCTCCTAAGCCATCTCTAATTGTATCTCAACAATCTATGGACGCAATATTAGACAACTTTGGCATAGTGGGTGCAGATGCTATGATAACTGCTAGTCCAAATTTCCTCAAGAATCCTCCAGATGGGTTCTTTGCGCATTCGGCTATCCATATCCAGCGTGGAGGATTTCTACCTTTCCCGACCTTTCTGACTTGAAAGTCGCTCCTATTCAGCTCTCGCCTAACACATACACGATCCTTTTGTGCTTATAGGCTTTGGCGCTTGCTTTGGGTTAGGGTTCTTTGATCCCCAAGCTTATCCGTCACATGATCCGGTTCTCCAAGACTTCAGAATCGCCGATCTGGAGGGCTAACCCCGTTAAGAGGCTGATTACCGACGGCATTAGTAAAACTAGATCATGGGAGGACCAATACTTTCTTGTTCAATGTCCACCCGGCATATCATGACAATTTAGTGATGACGGTAGGTCTCTTGCTTTTAGAAATAACTATCTTCTAGTTGTGATTTTTTTTAAACTTCCCCCTATCGCAGATCCCCCCTCCAAAGATGTGATCTCTTAACTCCAGAGGAGACTTTAGTGGTTGACGTTGTTTTCAACGCACCAGTGGAGCACATGTGCAGGTCATTTCTCCTGATCATTGATAACCTTCGCGTGTGTGGTTTGCTCCCTTTTGGACAGAAGGTATTGGGACAACCTCCTACCCAGATTTCTGGCCATAATGGATTGTTGCCGGGTTCCGACTTGTTTAGTGCAAGCTCTCCTATCCATCCAGTTGTTTTAGATGGAATTTATTCATTTGTTTCAACAATATTTGTCATTCTTTCTCTTGTTTTCTGATTGTTGCAATTTCTAATTCATCTTTTCCTTTTTTTAGGACATTCAGCTTCTCAGGATGCAACTATCATTGCTGCTTATAGCTGGGCCAGTGTCCAGGCCATGAAGAGGCTTGCTCAACCCGTCGTTGACCCCCCATCGAAGAAGCCTAAGCGTGATGAATTATATAGCTTTTCAAAAGGTATTGTCGCTACTCCGAGAACAAGGCGGACTTTTGATCCTTCTGCCATAGCTGTAAATCAGGTGGTGGATATTGAGGCTTCCCCAGAAGTCTCCCCGAAAGGTAAATCCACGAATGACCCTGCCCCTCTCGATGCTGTTGGTGAAGTAGATGAGGGAAGGCTCGATTTTTCGGCACCGCCTTCCTCCTAGCCTGTTTCTCATTCTGTACCTCCTTCGTCGGCCTTGGAATTTGATAAGCTTGTGGAACTGGCTCTTTTTTCCCCTGAAGTAGCGGATACTACCTCAACTTCTGCCACCTTGAGCTCGGTAGATTTCTGTAAACAACAAATCAAGGATTCCTCTTGGTATTATACACATATACACCCCTCTCTCTCTTTTCCCTCTTTTTATTTTATCTTTAACCTATCCCTCCTCTTTAGATGGTGAAAACTTGGCATGTCTCCTGGGGATTAGCTTCCACTTCAGGGACTGAGGTCAATACTTTAAGGGAAGAGAATAAGGTGCTGTCAGATAAAGTGAATTCTTTGCAAGAGGGGAAGTCGGAGAGGGATAATGAACGCGAGGAGTTGATGGCCTCATTGGAGGAAAAGAGGATGGCTAACGAGGAGTTGACGAAGCAGGTTGAGGACCTTAAGGCACAGAAAGCAAACCAGGAGATCGATTACACTGCCGAGATGGATAACATGAATACTCAGCTTTCCACTGCAAAGAGAATCATTTACGAGGCCGATGATAGAATTTCAAACTTTTTGAACGTCAACCTCAACAATATTGCCATGGAGTGTTACGAAGATGCCCTCATCCTTGCCTTTTCAGACAATTATGAAAGACTTTCGGAATTTAACTTTACTTCAACTGATCCCTGTATTCGAGACAGAGTCCTAGAGAAGATCGAGCAGGTGAGGCGGGAATATAAGATTCCCCCGACGAACAAGACAGATCCCGCGTCATTGTTTTTATTGATGAATTTGCTGAAGATTATGAAGAAGAACGGGAGGAGGACAACTTAGCAGGTTGAGAGGTAGAAGGTCATGAGGATCAGCCAGATGGGTCTAGAAAAGGCGTTGGAGAATCTAATCTTGCATCAAAGAGCTGCCCCCTGAGGACGAAGGTTCTTTGGACTCCGAGAAGAAGAGGGCTCTCGGTCGGTCCAATGTTGATGTCTCACAGGTATGGCTTTCGCTCTCAAGGTGTTTTCCTCTCCCTTGAATTTCATTAATAATTAAGCTTCTCATAATACAGCAATTCTCTGCTTCTCCGAAGACGTGAGTTGCAGTTACATTTTTAGATCTTTTGCTTAGAAATTTAGGGGGAAAAAGCTCAACAAGCCTGCCTTAGCATAAACAATTTTAATATGGGACTTTGAATGTTATTGTATTAAGCGTACGTTTTCTTTGGTTCTATGAATTTTTTTGATTTTGACATTTGGTTGTTCATGGTGTTAGTGAAATGCTAGTGTGCATGTGGCATATAAAGTGTATGTAACGTGATAAAAGTTATGTGATTGTCTTTCTTTCCTTGGGATGTGTGACGTAATTGGCATATACTTAATCTTGGTAATTTACATATTACTATATTTTTGACTTGTTTGTGGTTAGGAGGACTCATTCCAGACCCCATCTTCACAACTTGGGGAGGAAAGTCCAAACGTCGTAGGTTGTTAAGGTATCTTTGATGATGATCCCCTGTCGGGTTACAAAAGGATGTATTACCTCCAAAAGGTGACAATCACAAACTTCTAGGAACAAGTGTCCTATTTGGAAAAGCAACTGAAAGATAAAGATGAAGCTATTCGCAATTTACAACGTAAGTTAGCAACAAGATCCTCCGAGAGTTCAAATGCGGTGGTTGGTAGATTGTACCAACAAATTGATAAGTTAGAGGATGAGTTGAAAAAAGCTAAAGAGGACTACGCTTCTTTGGAATTTGCTTTACGAAACCCCGATTCGGAATGAGAGATTTTTACTGTATGTTTGGGATGTGGAAATTTTTACTCTTAAAATAATGACTTTGTTTGTGTAATGGTTTGCATCACGACCTCTGGTGGAACTGTTAGTGTGTCACGCGATTTTTATGATGTATCGCTTTTTGTCAGAAACAATATTATTATGTCCCAAGGGTGTTGTAATGAATGGAAATCTACTGGTGCTAAGTGTCGGTAAAAAAATTTTATGAAACAATTATCCTTGAAACATTCCTAATGAAAGATCGCTTAGAACAAATAAAGGGTAAGTCAGTCATAGGGCGCTATTAGAAACGTTTGTAGTCTTCTTCCCAATTGTTGTCTGATCCAGTGTTATGATATGATGTCATTTTTAGAATTACATAAAAGAGTGATATTTTAAAAAGAAAACCAACTAATGGACATATAAGTTCAAGACACTTCCCTGAGGGGTTTATAAGACCACCCTTTGTGGCAAATCTTGAGCCCCTACTTGAATTCCCGAGAGGGGCAAGCGATTCCTTTTTGTTTGGATCAGGAATTGGGTTCTTCTTAGGTTTGGTGTAACCATGGTGACTCCAGATCCGACGGTGATTTTCTTCAGGATTGTCTCGGGCTTTGGTATGTAAGACTACTGGTTTGCTTTAGGACTTCGTTGAGAAATCGATTCAACCCAGATTCGGGCATGGGTATATAGAGGACCGGAACCCCTTTCGGTATTTGTGAAGAGTTGAATGGACCCAGATTTGGGCATTAATATGTAGATGACCGGAACCTCTCCTGGTAGTTTGTGAAGAGCTGAATGGAACAAGATTTGGTTATTAATATATGGATGACCGGAACCCCTTCCGGTTTCTGTAAAGAGCTGAATGGACCCAAATTTGGGTATTAATATGTGGATGACCGAAACCACCCCTTCCAGTTTTTGTGAAGAGCTGACTGGACCCAGATTCGGGTATTTAAAGATTGAAGGCCGGGAACTCTTCCGGGATTTGTCATTTTGGTGTCCCCTTTTGGATTTGATTGATGAAGCAGAGGTTGTACGTGCTTTTTGGGCCTCTCCTTGGGGCTTTTGATGTCAAAGCAGAGGATGTACGTGCTTTGTTGGCCACTCTCTGGGCTTGTGCATCCGGAGCGCTTGGCTAGCTTATCCATAAGCAGGGCCCAAGGACATACCCGACCTCCCTCCAGGAGGTGCCTTATCCTGACAATTGTAGGTGATGATAAGGTCTGTGAAACTTAGATGGGCCATTGTAGACACAGAACTAAGGTTTACTCTTTTGACGCTTCATACGGACCATCTTAGGTTCTGATAGAGGCTTATACGCCATCCCCCTTTGAGGGTTGCCCTATCCTGACCATCATAGGTGATTATAGGTGTTTGCATTCCCTTCTGCGGGTAACGCAGAACATAAGAAGAGGTAGACGTACTCTTCTGCGAGTAGAGGTAGGACATGCTTAGTTCCGGCAGAGGCAGGACGTACTCTTCTGCGAGCAAAGGCAGGGCATGCTAATTTTAGATGCACCGCCACTACCATCACTAGTGTGAAACAGCGGCTTATGCTTTTGATGCTTTAACCCTATCCCCTCTGATTTGGGCATGGAGAAAGATTAACACGTCACCCCCTTTCGGGGGGTGCCTCGTCTTGACTAATCTGGCGATTACGAGGGATTTAATCCGTTTATAGTCCGACCCCTTTCGGGTTTCCTCGTGACTTCCGAGAAGAGGGCTTTCCATACCCTTGAATCATGTTTGATAATCCTTTTTCCCAATGATTCTTACCGAATTTACCCTAATCTTTTCATAAATTCCCATAATTGGCCTTGGTTAACAAATCCAACGATGGTTTCCATGAGGGTTTTACAGTAATTAGTCTCATGTCCATTCGTCGGGTGGTAATGGCAGTAAGACCCTCTTGTTTTTCTTTCGTATTTAGGCTTCTTCTTCGTGGATGTGCAATAGTTGATTTCGTGTTTGGTTAGGAAGTAAACTATCTCCATTGAAGTAGTGAGGTAGTATTTTTCTGGGTATCCCCGACGTATGCTCTACTCTTTGCTGCTGGGCCTAACCCTCCTCTGGGTTAGCCTAGCTGTTGTGCTCTTACTTTCGTTTGTTCCTCCCGGAATACACTTAAATTGAGATGACATCATCTTAAACCATATGTTAGCGAAATGGTTGAGATCGTCCATTATTTCTCGCTCAAGTTTCATTCCCTTAACTTGCCCGTAGAGAGCGTCCTTTAGGTGAGAGAAAACATTAGAGTCCTCTGATGTGGATCCACTAGGCGGGAGCGCTAGGATTTGTCCTATGTGGGAAAAGCTGTCATCCTCGGTATCATAAGCATGTAGTTCCATTTTTCTCTTCCGTTTTATCACCTGCAAGGCTTTAGCTCTTAACTTTCGCTCCTTCCTCACCCTATGGTTGGAGGTTTCTGACCTATCCGCTCAAGATCCTAAAAACTTTTGCCTGAGTCCTTCACTCATAATTTTGCTTCCTCAAAGCTAGTCCAATCCAGGACAGAACAACCCAGTTAGAAATGTGTGGTTGTTAACCACAAGGTCGGAGGTTCAGGCTCTCCTACTAGCGCCAAAATGTTAATGATATCTTTCATCAACACCGGGGATGAGTCAACTGGGGCAGATATGAAGGAAAGACAGGCGGTTTGGCTGCTTTTGGGTTAAATCGGATCACCTCCCAAAATGTCGAAGTCTAGAGGAGTGGGATTTCTAAGGACTGCCATAACAGATCTAAGCTCAGGGAAGGAAATATATCCTCCTATTTGAGGACATATTGAGACGGGAATCCATGCTTACCTGGAAAATGACCAGTAAAACTACAACAGTGTTAATTGAACATAATGAAATAAACTTACATAGCCATTTTTCTCAAAAGAAGATCCCCTTTTTATTTAACTTCAATTGGGAATACATGGATGTCGTAGAGGGAATCCCCTCATTAATTTCAGTGCTAAGATATTTTTAAGAGTATAGTTGTTCTGGAAAAGAATTCATTCCTCCAATAGTGACCCCTGGAATCGTATTTATAGTGGTCCTCATCTCTTTCTGTTGTTGGGTTATTGGGCCTATGGGGGCCTTTGTCTATCGCTTCCTCTTTGGTTTCGGGCGCTTGGCTTCCGGCCCTTTTTTGGAGTATCAGTTATGGTCTTCAGATGATATTTGAGCCTTTGGTATCAGCTCTCGAATGTAGGCTCTCGGACGCAAGCTTTTGGATGTAGGCCTACGGCTTTATCGTGAATACTTAGAGGGGCCTACCCTCATGGTGTATGTTGATAAATGTCGGTTCGAAGCCGCTGTGCATTATCTCTTATTGGGTCTGAGTTAGCATTTTGGCGGAGCTTTTGCGGTAGCCCGGATCCCTGGAAGGTGGCTTCCAGTGTCATTTTAATTATTTGTGAATCTGGCCTTTCGGTATTCGTACGATAGACGCTCCAGAAGTTGGTTCTCGACGATTTTTGCGCTTTCTAGGCTTAGCACTTCCGATGCCCTCGCCTTCGAGTGCATCGATATTTAGGAAAATTATTTCTGATAACCCTTCCGGATCTTGAGGAGGATAGCTCGTACCTTCTTCTTTCCGAATTCCTGTGTAACAACCCGGATTTTCAGAACCAAATGAATTTTTTTATTTTAGCAATTTTAATGGATTTTGAATATTTAAAATGGTTTATTTTAAATAATAAACACTAAAAATTTATTTTTTATCGAAGTTAGAACTAATAAATTTACTTTAAATATAAAACGAGCCTGAAATGGCGCGACAAATTGAAAATTCGATTTTAAATTTCAAATGAATGTACAGGATTCAAAATAAACCGGATTTCAGTAAAATCAGAAATATTTGAATCTTTTTATTAATATCTTTCTAACAAATGTGAAAAATCCAGATTCCATAATGAGAATTAAAAGTTATGTCCAGTTTAAAATTCAGAATAGTCGTTATGGAATTTATATATATTTTTATACAATATAAGCCCTTAAAAATAGCAATTATACAAATGACCTCCATTTTCGACGAAACCACTTTTATTGGATCCAGAATGTCAAATTATTGCTAGATTCCAATTTTCATAATTTTTGAAATTAATATGTTAGCATGGCAAATTAAAACGTGTTTGGTCAAATTAAGTTGAATTAGATCGACCAGAAAATGGCCATTTTCCAAACGGTCTCCAAATTCGATGAAATTAGTTTTGTTAGGACCGTATCGTCAAAATATAGCTGGAAATAATTTTTCTAGAATTTTTGGGGTCAGTATGTGGCCCTGGTAAATTAAAATGTACGTTCAAATTTAATATATATTGATTTACATTTTAATTTTGATGAAAGCTCATCGTAACAGTTGAATTGGTTTACGAAACATATTCCATTGTGTCCGGAATGGGGGTATTTAGTTAGGGGCGACAGTCGTTGGGTTCGATTTGGAGTTCGTCACGATAAACCATTATTTTTGGAATATAAAAGAATAAAATAATAATCAAATAAAATTTCCTATAAAACCCTCCACTCAGAACGCAGTCGGCACTAGCAAAATTAACGGTTGAAAATGCCAAATTTTTCTCTCAAATTTCTCATAATATGGAGCGAATTAATATATGATTCAAAAGCGAAATTTGTAGAGGGTTTCAAGATCTTTAAATAAACACTAGTTTGATCGAAAATCACTGAGCATCCAGCGCGAATCAATGGTCCAAATTCACGCCGTTGCGAGTCAAATTCTGGAAGCAGGAGGCGATCGAATCAGCCCTTGTTGGCGGCGCTGGAAGTGGTCATGGCGGGGGTTGTAGTCGTGGTCCCTGATCGGAGTCCGGTGAGCCAAGCTGGCGGCGGCAAGCGGGTTTTCAGATCGAGGGTTTTGCGGTTTCCAGATGAAGAAGGCAATGGGGGATAACGTTTAAAACGTTATAAAAAGGTGTTATTTTAATTTAATTAAAATAATTTAATTATCTCAAATTATTATCAAATGTATTAATAAGCGTATCTTTTCCGTACGAGGTCCAAATCGCGCGAAACTGGACCCGTTGCGATCGTGGGGACGAGAGCTTCACAACAAGACCGTGTCCAATTTGGAGAAAATTAGCATTTTGAGAAAATTCAAACCTGAACTATTCAAAAATTCAGAAATAAATTTGGTGGAGTGGAATCTGACTGTAAGAACTCTTTCTCACTTAATTTATTAACAGTTAAAAATATACTAGGATGTAGACGGTGTTTAGCAGCACCCAACACCATTGATTGTACAAACCATGATTGTTTGTTTGGATTGAATTGATTACGTTGTTTTTATTAAATGAATAATATATAATATTCATTTGTTGAGCAAATATTTAAACAATAAAAATATCATTTTTATTGTATAAATGAACTGTATAAAATATTCATGTATTGAATAAAATATTTTATCGTTAAAAATATAATTTTTAATGTATAAATGAATGGCATGAAATTCTCCTGAAATGAGAATGAATATTCGTTTACAAATTAGACGGTTTGTTTTTGTACACCCATTTAACTGATGTTGATTGGGACAATAAATTTTACACATCGCCCAACTGCATAAATAATAATCAGTGTTGTTTGAAATACCCACACGGGTATTGGGATGATATTGAACATACACTAATCCCAATATTTAGTTGTATGTCAATCGATGGGTTGACAGGCTGTGATGAGCATTAATTATTTATTTTTAATGCTTATGCAGTTGTGTAATGCACTCTGGATGATGGTTGATTGCATATCATTATTGTTGTGTACAAGTATGCATGAAATCCATATAAATAACATTATATGGTAATTGACCGTGTCTGATTCCAATTCATAAGAACGAATATTTTAAAATAACGAATATATTAAAATAATGAATATTTTAAAATAATATTCAGAAAAGAATCAAAATATGATTTTGATATCCGATTTTGGATGGACACGAAAATATTTAAATATATGAAGCCGTGTTGATTAGATTTGCGCCATTTTGACGTGAAAGATGTTTATATGGATTTTATTCATTTTTAGAATGAATATTAAAATGGAAATTATTTCAAAACCTGACATTTTGAAAATATTATCATTTATATATTATAATGACATGGAATATTCAATTTTGATTTAAAATTGAAAATGAAGTTGAAATTGTTTTTAAAACGATTTATAAAATAAGTATTAAATGGAAATCGACAAAATATATATTATATATATATATATATATATATATATATATATAATATAATGGCCTGAATAGAACGCACCGCGCCGCAGCCGTTCGCGAATTTCGACCATTGACTTCGAATTGATATTACGGGAGATCCAACTGTCGGATTCTCCACAAATCAGAACCGTTGGGTACGTGTCGAAAAGAGCTTTCCAATGAATATAAGAGATTTGAAATCTAATGGTTGGATTTGGGATTATGTCCAAATCAAATTTGGAAAAGGTCGCTGTAAGTGTAGTTCGATGACCGTTTGTGGAAATCGACTGGAAGGGCCTTAATAAATTTATTAAAAATATTAATAATTTGTGTAAAATCATAATAAATGATCTGGAAAGAATTGGGATGAAAATTTCCACGTTTGTAAAGATAAAAATATATTTTTATCAAAATGAACTAGTTATTAACTAGATTTGAATTCCAATAATTTTTAAATAAAATAAATTGTATTTGTGAATGGTTTTGAAATAACCAAAAATTTCCAACGAACAAATTGGAGTGGATTTGGAATGGAAATAATCTTCGAAATATTTTGATATTGGATTCCGTGATTATACGGGTATTATTATGGAAATTTGGAAGATATATTTATATTGTTATTTCCAATACGATATTTGTTGGTTTCAAAATTTCATATTGAATATAAGCCGATATAATTTCTATTCAGAGCCTTGTATTTAATATCAAATGGGATTTTGGGTTTGTCGTGAATGGTGTCTTCATTAACACCTCCTAAATCCAGTCGAGAAAAGAATAAATCTTTTAGTTAAGATTTAGGGAAGTTTTCCAATTAAATAATATTTAATTGTAATTAAATAAAAGAATTGGATTTTGGGTTTGTTGTAAATGGTGTCTTTAGTAACACCGTTCTTAAACCCTGTATGAAAAGAATAAATCTTTTAACTAAGATTATTGGAGTTTCCAGTTAATTAACATTTAATTGGAATAAAATGGAATGTGAATTGGGTTTATCCTGAACTGTGTTTTAAACGACATTTGTTCTTTGACCCAATTAACAGTGAAGATATGATTTGGAATTTATAAATCTTTTATTAAGATTTAATGGAAATTTTCCAATGTAAAGTTTTCCAATTTAATAAAATAAATTGGAATGGAATGGAATTAGATTTGATAATAATCGAAGTGAACTTCTATGAAGGAAGACTGTTACTATATATGGAATTTAAAAGGCTTTGTCATTATTTCATTTATATTATTGGTCGAATATGGAAGTTTATATCGATTATATATATTGATCTGTTTTCCGTGAAGATTCCATAATGGAATGTGATTTTGGGTTTATCGTGAACTGTGTTTTAAATAACATTGGTTCTTTAACCCAGTTAAAGTCAGGATTTATTTCTAAATTAGAATAATCATTATATAATGATTTTTGGGTATTAAAACTAAGTGGAGTTTTAATGAATATTTAATTAGATTTAAATGTGAATGTGATAATTTTAAATTATCAAATTTGGGAAATGATCGAGAATGGAGTGTCACCAGTTTTACTCCAGGCGATAGTTAAATCTTTAATTAGATTCGAACATGAAATGATAATTAAATTTGCCGATAACACTGTGGTGTTAGATATGGAGTATTACCAGTTTTGCTCCATAGGATGAATAGGTTGGGATTGGGATTATAAAAGAAATGATTACTTCGGTATGGTCTGTTAAACCCGGCTGGTTGATAAACCTTAATTTGATTTAGAATTGATATCCAAAGGATGATTAAAGAATAAATTTAAATAATTTATCATTGATAAAATAAATGGGAACCTTTCCCAAAGGATATGAATATTTAAATTAAAGAATATTCGGAACTGGAATGAGGCACGTGTTGTGTTTTATAGCATTTGATTATAAAATACGTGAATTATTTGGAAAGGCCGGGTTTATGCCCATTCTGAATAATTGGTTCGACGATAAGTTGACGATGAAGACGGTGGTTGAAAACCGGAGGTCTTCACATGGTTTGGATGATTACTGATGTCTTGATTGGGCTGTACACCCAAGACGAGGTAATAAGTGGTGATCGTCCAAACGTGCTTGGAGATCGATCGGATATGCGAGGACCTCTCTCCTGTGTTGGACATATGGGATGAGGAATTAGGTGCCTCCGTTTTCGCTCAGACCTAGAACGAACTTGTAAATGGATGTGTGTCTGATATTGGATTTTACTCTGTGTTGATTGATCTCTATTAAATATTTATCTGTTTGGTGGCAGAGAATTTATTCTCTTGCGTAACACCCTTCTCTGAGACGTACGAGCTCAGACGTTATATATCGATAGACATCAGTCGCATGGCGTGAATTGCCTGTGTGGCATGCTGAGATGCAAATGATCAAGGCTTTTGTTCAAAAGCAGAGTCTTTAGGTTGATGATCAAAGCACGGCCTTAAATGCCATAGCTTTGTGTATAATGCTAATTCGCGAGCCTCACACCCCAGTGTGAACCATAAATGGGAGAAGACATCAGGGAGGACATGTGTTTCCTTCTAGCTAGGAGTGGTGTCATGGTATGGGGCCCAGACATTTTTACTTTTGTCGATGATAGATAGCAAGGCGCCTTGGATTATCGGTCACTACGGGGCCGACGGATGACATGGTCGACATACTGACCGGACTTACGCCACATAGGGTGGGGAAATGTATTTTTCAGGGAGTATTAATCCATTTTGCACTTAGGTGGAACGACCCTGATGATCCAAGGTGCAGTTGCAGCTGACCCTGCTAAAGTGTCTCGAAGCGGTAAGGACGATCCCTTGCCTTGGTTCACAGACAGAAATCCACTTCTAATACATGACTTTTCATTTTTAATTATAGAGCCTAGTATGGCGACGTAATATATGGGTACCTATGCCTGTGATTGATACATTTATATTTGAAGTTGATTTCTTCACTTATAGTAATAATAAAATATGAAATTTCACGCACCAAGCATTTTTGGCTATTATAAGGTAAAACTCTATCCTCCGGCTTGCGTTGCATTGTGTGATGGGACCCGAGTCATATAATAGCTTCATTTTCTTTATTTAGCATTGCGTTGTTTGTTATATGCAATGGTATTCTTGGGGTTAATCCCGTTTCGTGTTATACGGCGTGGTCCCTTGATTTACCTAACTTTAAAACCAAGCTAATAACTATTTTTTTAGTTCTCACACCAGTCACATGACTAACCTAGAGTTTATTGTTTTAACCTAAACTCCGGGTTCCCCTATGTTCTACATGGGCAGCTAGCAGTTTTGGTTTTGTAGATTTATATTCGCAGGATTTTGGATTTAAGGCTGGAGATATATTCGGAAAGCTCTGTATCCGTGTATTTCTTGCATTTTTGTTTTGTATTATTTTTCCGCTGTGTTGTAATTTGTAAATCTTTGATGTTTACCAAATGTATATAATTTATTCATGCTCTGTTGTATTCTTGTACTCAGATGTAATTGTTGTAATAGGCAATGAAATATTCTTCTGTTTGTGTTCTGATTTGTCATGTTCTCAACTCAATCCGGGCTTTCCCGAAAGGCCGAGTTTGGGTCGTTTCAGTTGGTATTAGAGCCTTGGTTTACAGATCTCAAGAACAAGACACATTAGGACCAAACGAAAGAATTCATCAATGATTGGATTAGCAATATCCAATGAGGACGACTCGTTAGAGATGGGATCAGTAGTATCCTAGAATGAGTCCAAAGAGTGTTATTTTTAAAATAAAAATGAAAACAAATTTTGTTTTAAAAATTTAAACCATATAATACGTATTTGAATATTTTATTTTAAATTGATTTGGACTATCGGGTATATGGACATTTGAATATACGTCTGATCCACGTGTATATGAAGCCTCAAATACACTGAATGGATATAGAATCACACTCTAGTCACCGGAAGATGATACTGATGATTACTAGTATCATCAGTGTTTATGTTCGAGTTTTGAAAGTGGGATATATATATATATTTCCAATTGACAATTGTGAGAACCAAAATTAGATATGGTTATTGTTGTGAGTTGGCATCAAAAACATGATTTTGAATATATACATATGCATATATATATATATATATATATATATATCAAAGTTATGGATTTGAAAATTTAATCAACTAATTGATTGCAGGTTGTGTCGTATGATAGTTAGTTTGACTAATTAAAATGTTGAACCAATAAGAAAATGGAAAGGTAAGAATAGCCAAATTTTGAACTAAATTGAAAATTGTTTGAAATTGCATACATGTACATATATATGTGTGAACAGGTCATAACAAGGAAGCTAAGAAGAGGAATAAAATTGCATGCCCGACAAATAGGTACATGTTTATTGTATTTCTTGGGTTTTGATGATTTTATGAGCTGATTGGTTAGCTGCTTGGCCTTTTCCTTTTCTTTTGGATTAGTGAGGGCCCTGTGAGGCAAGTTGCGGTTTAAATATCTCCCCGTACAAAAGAGGTTATGGCGAAAATTTTCAAAAATTTAGGGTGTTAGCCAAATTTTTGAAAAATTTGAAAATTCTTAGAAATCAAAAAGTTGAAGAATGATAGCCAGAATGAAAGTTGAGTTGGTTAGTTAAACAACTTTCAGCTCTGTTCCTTTTCGAGGACGAAAAGATTTTAAGTGGGGGAGATTGTAACAACCCGGATTTTCAGAACCAATTTAAAAAATTTATTTTAGAAATTTTAATGGATTTTGAATATTTAAAATGATTTATTTTAAATAATAATGACTAAAAATTTATTTTTATCGAAGTTATAATGAATAAATTTATTTTAAATATAAAACGATCCTGAAATGCCGCGGCAATTTGAAGATTCGATTTTAAATTTCAAATGAGTGCACAGGATTCAAAATAAACCGGATTTCAGTTAAACCAGAAATATTTGAATATGTTTAATAATATCTTTCTAATGAATGTTAAAAATCCAGATTTCATAATGAGAATTAAAAGTTATGTCCAGTTTAAAATTCAGAATAGTTGCTATGGAATTTATATATATTTTTATATAATATAAGTCCTTAAAAATAGCCATTCTGCAAACGACCTCCGTTTCGACGAAACAACTTTTGTTGGATCTAGAATGTCAAATTATTGCTAGATTCCAATTTTCATAATTTTTGAAATTAATATGTGAGTGTGGCAAATTAAAACGTGTTTGGTCAAATTCAATTGAATTGGATCAACCAGAAAATGGCCATTTTTCAAACAATCTCCAAATTCGATGAAATTAGTTTTGTTAGGACCGTATCGTCAAAACATAGCTGGAAATAACTTTTCTAGAATTTTTGGAGTCAACATGTGGCCCCAGTAAATTAAAATGTACGTTCAAATTTAATATTTGTTGATTTACATTTTAATTTTGATGAAAACTGATCGTAACAGTCGAATTGGCTTACAAAACATATCCCATTATATTCGGAATGGGGGTATTTAGTTAGCGCGACAGTCATTGGGTTTGATTTGGAGTTCGTCACGATAAACCATTATTTTTGGAATAAAAAATGGATTAAATAATAAAAAAAATTCCTATAAAACCCTCCACTCAGAACGCAGCCGGCCCTAGCAAAATTAACGGCTGAAAATGCCTAATTTTATCTCTCAAATTTCTCACAATCTGTAGCGAATTAATATATGATTCAAAAGCAAAATTTGTAGAGGGTTTCAAGATCTTTAAATCAACCCTAGTTTGATCGAAAATCACTGAGTATCCAGCGAGAATTAGTTGTCCAAAGTCACACCGTTGCGAGTTCAATTCCGGCAGCAGGAGGGGATCGAATCAGCCCTGGTTGGCGATGCTGGAAGCGGTCACGGCGGCGGTTGGAGTCTTGGTCCCTGAACGGAGTCCGGTCAGGCAGGGTGGTGGCGGCAAGCGAGTTTTCAGATCGAGGGTTTTGCAGTTTCCAGATGAAGAAGGCGATGGGGGATAACATTTAAAAAGTTATAAAAAGGTGTTATTTTAACTTAATTAAATTAATTTATTTATCTCGAATTATTTTCAAATGTATTAATAAGTGTATTTTTCCGTACGAGGTCCTAATCGCGTGAAACTGGACCCGTTGCGATCATGCAGACGAGAGCTTCACAACAAGACTAACCATGTCCAATTGGGAGACGATTAGAATTTTGAGCAAATTCAAACAAGAATTATTCAGAAATAAAACTGACGGAGTGGAAACTGACTGAGTACTCTTTCTTACTTAATTTATTTGCAGTTAAAGTTAAACTAGGATGCAGACGGTGCTTAGCAGCAACCGACACCATTGATTGTACAAATCATGATTGTTTGTTTGGATTGAATTGATTGTGCTGTGTTTATTGAATGAATAAAATATATAAAATATTCATGTGTTGAATAAAATATTTGAATAATAAAAATATCATTTTTATTGTATAAATGAACTGTATAAAATATTCGTGTGTTGAATAAAATATTTTATTGTTAAAAATATAAATTTTCACATATAAATGAATGACATGAAATTCTCCTAAAATGAAAATGAATATTCATTTACAAATCGGACGGTTTGTTTATGTACACCCATTTAACTGATATTGATTGGGATGATAAATTTTACACATCGCCCAACTGCACAAATAATAATTAGTATTTGTTGTTTGAAAACCCCACACGGGTATTGGGATGATATTGGACATACACTAATACCAATATTTAGTTGTATGTCAATGATGGGTTGACAAGCTGTGATGAGCGTTAATTATTTATTTTTAACGCTTATGTAGTTGTGTAATGCACTCTTGATGATGGTTGACTGCATATCATTATTGTTGTGTACAAGTATGCATGAAATCCATATAAATAACATTGTATGGTAATTGACTATGTCTGATTCCAATTCAGAAAGAACGAATATTTTAAAATGATAAATATTTTAGAATAATGTTATTTTAAAATAATATTCAGAAAAGAATCGAAATATGGTTTTGATGTCCAATTTTAGATGGACACGATAATATCTAATATATGAAGCCGTGTTGATTAGATTTGCGCCATTTTGACGCAAAAGATATTTATATCGATTTTATTCATTTTTATAATGAATATCGAAAAGGAAATTATTTCAAAACTTGACATTTTGAAAATATTATCATTTATACATTATAATGATATGGAATATTCAATTTTGATTTAAAATTGAAAATGAAGTTGAAATCGTTTTTAAAACGAATTTAAAATGATTTATAAAATATGTTTTAAATGGAAATCGACGAAATATATATTATATATATAATATAATGGCCTGAATAGAAAGCACCGCGTCTCGGCCATTTGCAAATTTCGACCATTGACATCAAATTGATATTACGGGAGATCCGACCGTCGAATTCTCCAAAAACCGAAACCGTTGGGTTCGTATTGAAAATAGATTTCCAAAGAATATAAGAGATTTGAAATCTAATGGTTGGATTTGGGATTATATCCAAATAAAATTTGGAAAAGTTCGTTGTAAGTGCAGTTCAATGACCGTTTATGGAAATCGACTGAAAGGGCCTTAATAAAATTATTGAAAATATTAAAAATTTGTGTAAAATCATAATAAATGATTTAGAAAGAATTGGGATGAAAATTTCTACGTTTGTAAAGATAAAAATATATTTTTATCAAAATGTACTAGTTATTAACTAGATTTGAAATCCAATAATTTTTAAATAAAATAAATAGGATTTGTGAATGGTTTTGAAATAACCAGAAATTTCCGACGAATAAATTGGAATGGATTTGGAATGGAAATAATCTTCAGAATATTTCGATATTGGATTCCGTGATTATACGGATATTGTTATGGAAATTTGGAAGACATATTTATATCGTTATTTCCAATACGATATTTGTTGGTTTCAGAATTTGATATTGAATATAAGCTGGTTTAATTTATATTCGGAGCCTTATATTTAATATCAAATGGGATGTTGGGTTTGTCGTGAATGGTGTCTTCATTAACACTGTTCCTAAACCCAATCGAGGGAAGAATAAATCTTTTAATTTAGATTTAGGGAAGTTTTCCAATTAATTAGTATTTAATTGAAATTGAATAAAAGAATTGGATTTTGGGTTTGTCGTGAATGGTGTCTTCAGTAACACTATTCTTAAACCCTGTGTGAAAAGAATAAATCTATTAATTAAGATTATTGGAGTTTCCAGTTAGTTAGCAATTAATTGGAATAAAATGGAATGTGAATTAGGTTTATTGTGAACTGTGTTTTAAACGACATTTGTTCTTTGACCCAATTAACAGTAAAGATATGATTTGGAATTTATAAATCTTTTATTAAGATTTAATGGAAATTTTTGAAAGAATTTTTTTCCAATTTAATAAAATAAATTGGAATGGAATTCGATTTGATAATAATCGAAGTGAACTTATGTGGAGGAAGACTGTTACTATATATGGAATTTAAAAGGCTTCGCCATTATTCTATTTATATTATTGGTTGGATATGGAAGTTTATATCAATTATATATATTGATCTATTTTCCGTGAAGTTTCCATAATTAATGGAATGTGATTTTGGGTTTATCATGAACTGTGTTTTAAATGACATTGGTTCTTTAACCCAGTTAAATTCAGGATTTATTTCTAAATTAGAATAATCATTATATAATGATTATTGTGGATTAAAACTAATTGGAGTTTAATGAACCTTTAATTATATTTAAATGTGAATGTGATAATTTTAAATTATCAAATTTGGGAAATGATCGAGATGGAGTACCACCAGTTTTACTCCAGGCGATAGTTAAATCTTTAATTAGATTTGAACGTGAAATAGTAATTAAATTTGCCGATAACACCATGGTGTTAGATATGGAGTATTACCAGTTTTGCTCCATGGGATGAATAGGTTGCGATTGGGGATAATAAAATAAATGATTACTTCGGTATGGTTCGCTAATCATGACTAGTTGATAAACCTTAATTTGGTTTAGAATTGATATCCAAAGGAAGATTAAAGAATAAATTTAAAGAATTTATCTATGTTAAAATAAATGGGAACCTTTCCCAAAGGATATGAAAATTTAAATAAAAGAATATTCAAAATTGGAATGAGGCGTGTGTTGTGTTTTATAGCACTTGATTATAAAATATGTGAATTATTCGGAAAGGCCGGGCTTATACCCATTATGAATAATTGATTCAACGATAAGTCAACGATGAAGACGGTGGTTGAAGACCGGTGGTCTTCACATCGTTTGGATGATTACAGATGTCTTGATTGGGTTATACACCCAAGACGAGGTAATAAGTGGTGATCGTCCAAACGTACTTGGAGATCGACCGGATATGCAAGGACCTCTCCTGTATTGGTCATATGAGACTAGGAATAAGGCGCCTCCAGTTTCATTCAGACCCAGAACGAACTTGTAAATGGATGTGTGTGTCTGGCATTGGATTTTATTCTATGTTGATTGATCTCCATTAAATATATATCTGTTTAGTTGCGAAGAATTTATTCTCTTGCATAACACCATTCTCTGAGACATACGAGCTCAGAGGTTATATATCGATAGACATCGGTCGCATGGCATGAATTGCCTATATGGTATGTTGAGATGTAAATGATCAAGGCTTTTGTTGAAAAGAAGAGTCTTGTGGTTGATGATCAAAGCACGGCCTTAAATGGAATAGCTTTGTGTATAGCGCTAATTCGCGAGCCTCACACCCCGGTGTGAACTCGAAATGGGAGAGGACTTCAGGGAGGACATGCGTTTCCATCTAGTTATGAGTGGTGTCATGGTATGGAGCCTAGACATTTTTTTACTTATGTGGATGATGGATAGCGAGGTGCCTCAGATATATCGGTCACTACGAGGCCGATGGATGACATGGTCGACATACTGACCAGACTTACGCCCCATAGGGCGGGGAAACGTATTGTTCAGGGATTATTAATCCACTTTGCACTTAGGTGGACCGGCCTTGACGATCCATGGTGCAGTTGCGGCTGACCTGAGGCACGGGCTAGAGTGTCTCGAAGCGGTAAGGACGATCCATTGTCTTGATTCACAGACGGAAATCCAACTTCCAATGCGTGACTTTTCGGTTTTAATTGCAGAGCCTAGTATGACGAAGTAATATACGGGTACCTACGCCACCTATGATTGATACATTTATATTTGAAGTTGATTTCTTCACTTATAGTAGTAATAAAATATGAAATTTCACGTACCAAGCATTTTTGGCTATTATAAGGTAAAAACTCTATCCTCCAGCTTTTGTTGCATTGTGTGATGGGACCTGAGTCTTATAATAGCTTCATCTTATTTATTTAGCATTGCGTTGTTTGTTATATGCACTGGTATTCTTGGGGTTAAACCCATTCTGTGTTATACAGCGTAGTCCCTTGATTTACCTAACTTTAAAACCAAGCTAATTACCGTTTTTTTAGTTCTCACACCAGTCACATGACTAACCTGGAGTTTATTGTTTTAACCTAAACTCTATGTGCCCCTATGTTCCACACGGGCAGCAAGCAGTTTTGGTTTTGCAGATTTATATTCGCAGGATCTAGGGTTTACGGCTGGAGATATATTCGGAAAGCTTTGTATCCATGTATTTCTTGCAGTTGTGTTTTGTATTATTTTTCCGCTGCATTGTAATTTGTAAATCTTTGATGTTTACCAAATGTATATAATTTATTCATGCTCTGTTACATTCTTGTACTCTGATGTAATTGTTGTTATAAGCAATGAAATATTCTTCTGTTTGTGTTCTGATTTGTCGTGTTCTCAACTCAATCCGGGCTTTCCTGAAAGGTCGAGTTTGGGTCGTTTCATCTTGTCTTTGGAAGGCCTCCCGCTACGAAGTCTTCTATTAGGGAAGTCTTGTCGGAAGGACTTCGTTGACCGCTCCTTACGAGCATTTTGTAAACTTTGACTTCCTCCCCTTACGAAGGTGTCGGTTTGTGTTGCTTCCCTATTATTTCCTTCGGCCTTCAGTCCGACCTATCGCTTAGCTTACTGCTTTCGGGGGACTTTCCAACGCCTGTATTCTTCCGACACCCCTTCATTTCCAGCTAGGCTTGGAGATAATTTTGATGATAACACCAAATAATACTTAAAATTTAATTTTAGTATTTTGGGAAAGGATATATCATTTCAATCCAAATCAGAGTCATATGTATTTATCATTTCAACCTATGTTCTTAATTCATTTTAATGATTAATCCCAGGTGTATTCGATGCCCATAATATCTAGGGTAAATGATTGGGATTGATCAACACAAACAATAGTCATATAAAATTCAAGGTGAATAACAGGTAAATTTACACAAATAAACATCAATATGTCAAACATATAAAATTCAAGCCATTCATCACATCAATGCATTAAAATTGTTCTATATCGAATAAAATACTAGTTATCAGTTGATGGGTTTTAAAGTAGTAATAAAATGTGAAATTTAAGAATAACTGTAAAATTTAAAATAACGGTCAAATTAAATTACATTATCGATGCTACTTAACATAAATGCACACTTCTAACTACCAAGCAACAATCATATCATAACATAATTTTAATTTAACAAATAATTTAATACTTTATTTAGGTGTGAGTGGGTTTAATTACTTACCTTTGATTTCAAACGGGATTGGAATCCAAAATTTAGCCTAAAATTTTGCAGTCTTAGAATTCATCCAAACCAGCTCCATTGCGAAGAACTCGTCAATACGATTCCAACGCAACACACTGCGCGTCAAATTGAGTTAGTATATAAAAGTTATACATGTTATAAGTTATACAAATCTGTAATTAAATCAAAACGAAACAAACAACACTTTCTCACCTTAAATAAATGGCATGTCGTCCTTCTTCTCTCCCATCTGAAATTTTGCTACAACAAATTTCAGACCACCCATGTGCAAAAACAACCCCCCTTTGCCTCCACCTTCCCTCATCCGCTCAACGAAAATTCAAACCGCTTTTTATAATGAGCTTCTCTTCTCGAAAGCTTCCTCCTCATCACCATCATCTCTAACTTGCACCACCTTCTCAAACCGTGTCCTTGCACCACAACGCACGCATACTATAGGGTATCGACATTTTTTTGTCATACAATTTCTTCAAATTTTGCCATTCGATGTTAAATCACCCTACGAATCCAAATACGATCACCATTTCATGAATTAATCCCTGTATAAACAACGAATTCAAACCCCAACATGCTTCCATTCGCTGGAAAAAATGGACCACACAAAAATATGATCGCACCTTCCACAAATCATATAAGATCGAAGAGCATCTTAGTCTCAGTTGAATGAAACTTATTTTAAAAATTTTCATTCACAAAATTTTGAGGTATAGATTTTTTTTCTGTAACAGTGAGAGGGAGGAAGATAAAAGAACAAGCGGCCATTTTGTTATAGGAGAATGAAGAGATTAAGGTTAGAGTGTTTAGTATGAGGTGTACTTATTGGTGAAAAGATTTAATGGTTAATTAAACAAACTAAATTAGTTGGATTTCCTATCTATTCAACATTTACTATACATGGTTACTTAAACATCTACTATAAATGGTTAATTAAACAAATTTGTATCAATTTGATTACTTAAATGGTTACCTAAACATTTACTAAAATTTTAAAACAAATTTACATATCAAATTTCAGGTCAGGTATTACATAGATTTGCAGTGTTTGGTTTCAGCTGTAATTAAATCCCATTAAGTGTGTGTGTGTGTATATATTAAACCCCACTAAATGGCTATGATTGAATTTCAATTATTGTTTTTCATCCAATCCTGAATTTATAGATATAATTGTCATTTTTTTATATCCTATTATGTTAGTAACTTCCATTTATCGCTTAATGCATGGTAACAAAATACGTAATTACTATTAATTGAAATCAGTTTATTTATCATATCTTAAATTTGATTAAGTCTCATTTAATTCGTTATTTATTTTATTATTCTGTACATCGTTACTTTTGGTCCTACTTAATGCTTGTTTTGAAACCTATTTTGTCAATCTTCTATAGTTGCAAGTTTATCCACCTTAATTGCAATAATTACACACATTAGTTAAATTTTATTTCCAATTTATCATCAATAAATATAAATAGCAACTGGTTTCACATACTAAACAATTAACCTATTGTAATCGTTATTTTAAAAATTAGTTAAACATTCAATTTATTCCTTTAGCTACCATTCTTAATTTCCATTAATTACACCATTCAATTATCTTTATTGTAATTTGTTTCCACTTTATTTCAATACACTAATATTGTTTTTGAAATCTATGACCAGTTACAACATCCAATTAAAATATCATGAACTTATTGTTGTAAACAAATAAACAAAGTTATTCACATATAATTTAATCATTCTAACTTAATGAATTTCAATTGACTACATAAAATATTACCATTTTTTAACCATATTTTTTCTAATTCATTCTATTTCAATTAATAATTGAATCTTATATTTACCATCATGTACAAGTTATTATATTAATAGCTTATTGAATTCACCGTTAAATAAGCTTATTCAAGTTTATATCAATTAAATTTACTTGATAGAAATATCAACCTTGCAATTTACCATTTTTCTCCAAAATTTATGTTAAATCAAATTTTTTTAATTAGTAGGAAAATACGGGTTGTTACACTCTCCCCCACTTAAAACTTTTCATCTTCAAAAAGGCATAGTAAAAAAGTTGTAAATTTTTATATATATTTAATCATATAATTCCCTATTCAACTTAAGAACAATTACCTATATAAAAGTTTTATATAGGTTTGAAACTTAAATTTTAACAAAAAAAATTAAATCGTAAATTCACGAAAAAATTCGGCAGAGTCTCTTATGTACGATTAGGTCCGGGAAACAACAATTTAATCATAGATATATATCTCATCTAAGTGACGAGGCATCCCAAAAATGGGGAAAAAATAGACAATGCCAAAATGAAATATATAATTCGATATACGTACCTTTCATTTGCATTATTAGCGATTTGGCTTATTTTAAAGCAAGTAAAAATAATATCTATGCGCAATGAGCTCGCGAAGCAAACAAATTCTACCCACACCTACTAAAGAACTCAACAACAAATGAAACATACATATAAAAGAGATAAATAAATATATGTTTAAAATAACATTCATGAAATAGAAAATGCAAACAAAATAACAAATAAACTATCCAAACAATTATTTTCATCTAAAGAAGTACCATAACCAATTTTAAATGTCAATATTTTATTTGTATGACTTCATTTGTTCATTCCATTCTTTAACAATCCTATTACAAATAAACTATCCAAACAATTATATTCATCCAAACAAGTACCATAACCAATTTTAAATGTCAATATTTTATTTGTATGACTTCATTTGTTCATTCCATTCTTAAATAATCCTATTTCATTTGTTATATTGCATTCCTATTTGTTCTAAATGTCAATGTTTTGATGACAGAATTTGATTGCTTTAGGAGTATTTGGTGGTGACAGAAGTAAAATCCCTTCAGAGGTTAGTTGTAACGTCCCGCATTTTTGTCGGTTCGTATTTGAATATTTAAATCAGTTTAAATATAGAATTCAGAATATAGGTGGATTTATATATTAATTAAAATGAAATTGAACGTATAAGAATATATATTAAATATAATCGAGCTCATAACGACGCTGTAGTTCGTAAATTAACGTTATGAACTTTAACTGAGTATACAGGATTTGTTTTAAAACAGATTTCTGCGAAACAAGAAACATTGGAATCTGTTGAACTATATTTTTCTAACAGAAGTGAAAAACCAAGATTTTGTCGTATATATTGCAAGATATGTCCAAATCAAATATTCAGAAAGTCGCTATGAAATCGTATATCGACCGTAACAGTTATTTGAATATAACTTGATATCGGTTGCAAATCGGGACAAGGTTCTTTCGAGGCGCAGCGATAATTTAATTTTCAGAATTTTACTGTAATTTTAAAATAATGAAATACGCAACTTTTTATTTGGAGTATTGGTACCCTGTATCGGTATTTCGGGGTTTCAAATTATGAGTTAACCTACCGGTATTATTATATTTTTGGGATCGTGGCACCTCGCTAGACACGACCGTGTTCTTACTTCTGTCCATGGCGGCTGAGATACGGACATAGTCTTATACAATGGCGTACCCTTAAAATACCATAAGCTATTTGAAGATCAAATTTATCACCACAAAGTGAATATTGTCGTCAAATATAATTTCATGAGTTCAAGTAATTTTGTATTAAATCCTAGCAGTAAGGAAAAACTTATCATATCATACAACATATATATAAGGACGACTTAAGGTTTGAACCCGATTAGTTAATGTTGCGTACACAGGAGCCTAAGCTATCAGTAAATTATTCATCCTTGGCTGATGTGAAAATACCATACATGCAAATTTCAACCCCTATGACCTATAATCTACTTGGCGACAAGCGCACCATGTTGGAGATATTTTCTAGCTACAAGTTTCACTTTGCAGACCATAACCTAGCCAATCTAATACGTTAACCTATACATAAAGAAACAACATATCTCGATGATTTTAAATAGTGGACGACTTCAACTATTATATTAAAATACTGTACATTCCTCCACTCCTTAGCTAGTAAGGTTTATATAAATTATAATAAAACAAATCCTTGGTCCTTAAGCTACTTCTACCCTAAATGCTACCACCATACTTCAACGTTGAAGACTTCTACTATACTGTACAACCTACCCTAAGGTCGAAAACGTGTCCAACATGCCCTACATGTGATGCTCCGCTGAAATACAAAGTACCAAACATGTAATTAAAACGTACACAAAAACTTTGGATTTTTCCAAAGCAAACATGTGTCTGCATATACCCTAGTCCTATATTTCTTAAGCCCCAAGACTTCCTTCTCGTGCACATCTACTGACCTACCATCCTAGAAGCTAAACCATTTATGATAGGACAAATCAAAGTGTAACCATACTCCTAACGATGGTTACCCTATGG
Organism: Allium sativum; assembly: GCA_030737875.1. Taxonomy (NCBI): domain Eukaryota; kingdom Viridiplantae; phylum Streptophyta; class Magnoliopsida; order Asparagales; family Amaryllidaceae; genus Allium; species Allium sativum. Next base: position 835,664,134 of record CM060918.1, on the reverse strand, counting down.
CCTACACCTCACGGAATACTTAACTGTTAAGGTTGTTCATACTATAAATATCCAATACAAATCGTTTCCTCTCACAAGCCAATCCAAACGAGATCTAAAAATAATGGATGAAACGCAAGAGCGATGGTGTGCGAGGTGAATGGGTCTGCCGGAAATGAAAGGAGCTTGTGTGAAGCGCTACGGGGGAGCCTCAGGTGCCGACAGTTTGAGGGTGTAGTCATGGTTGATGTTTCATGCAAAAGTGGTGGAAAGGGAGTGTAGCGTTCGGTTTCGGGTATTGTGTGAGTATACGGCATGGAAGGGAGCTATGAATGCGAGGAGAGAGAGGGACATTATGGCACGTGGACCGAAAACAGTAGGAGGAGGTTTCGAAAAGTTCCAAAAGAAATAGCAGTTGAAAATGAGGAAGAGAAGTATGTAAGTGACGGCATGAGGATGCAGAAAATAGAAAGAGCAGTGGTGTGGACTCACAATTTCGTGAGGAATTATGCAGTGAAGGGGGGGTTTCAAAGAAGATTCTCACGTAAGTGCATGGGTGTTTTGTGGGACGTGGAAACTGGAGGCCTCTCTTCATCTTTGGGTACTATGCTCGAATGGAGCATGGCATTTTAACGCAAGCTAGGGGGAACCGCAGAGTGACAGCTTGGAAATGGTAGCCAAGCATGGCAACAAGAAGAAGGACGGTTCTTCAAGAGTTGGAGAGATTTGCATGGGCCGAGTGTGAAGGAGGAACACAAAGGAAGAGAATGACAAGAGAAGAGTTTCTGGGAATACTTTGTTTGAATTGTTTTGGAAGATGGAGTGTGGTATCATTATCAGGATATGGTACACGTGGTCTTATTTGTGATGGGGAAAAGTATGAAGAAAGGTGAAGCGGGGACAACAAGTATGCGGTTTGAATATGGCTAGGTGGAGTTTCTTATTGCATGGGATTGTTGAGACTTGCGTGAAGGGTTGGGCGCGAGATGATCAGCGAGGTCACCAGTTTTATCAGCAGGGTCGAGCTTCTGATGGCAGAAATGTTGTAGAACTTAGTGACTGGAAGAGTATGCGCTAAGCTTACTGATAAGATTGAACGAATGAATAAGGCCAGAGGAGGGAAGAAAAGGTGAGAACGAAATGGCAATGTTCAGGAATGGTTGCGGTGTAGCGTGATGAACGACAGAGCCGGGGTGGAGTCATCTAGTGATCGTTGCGATTTCAGACAGAGTTTAAACACCAAATCAGGATCAACTGACGCAAATCGTTATTTAACGGTTAACGCGCCAAGGTGAGTAAAATCACTAACTCTGATCTATTTTAAAATATTGCAATTATATTTTAATGTTGTTTGAATGATGTGTGATGGTTGATTAGGTTGATTACAATTAATTTGGTTGAATATTATATACCGTTATATATATGTACACATCATCAGTTGGACACTGATTCCATCGATTGAATATCCCCTAGTATAGAGTTAGTGTAAAGTGTGTTGACTGACATCTGTGGATGCGGAAACCGGTTGGAAGAATCCGACCGGATTCCTCAATATTTGTATGTACTGTTTGTTGTATAGTATTTAGATATACGACCTGAACCTAAATAACATTATTAGGAATTATAGTCTGATAGGCTAGTTAATATTTAGTTTTAAACCAACAAATTATAATAGGATATGTAATCAGTAATTAGTTATAAACTTGATATTGATTTAATAAGAACCTGACTTAGAAACAGAGTTTATCAAATGAAATGTGAATATAGCAGCGTATTGCAGTAGTTATAAAAGAGAATATAGCAGCGTATTGCAGTAGCTATAAAAGAGAATACAACAGCGTATTGCAGTAGTTATAAAAGAAAAGATAGCAGCATTAGTTAAAATATAACGGTTTTAAAGTAAGTCGATAGGTTATAATGTTTAAAAAAAAAGATATACTGAGCATGATAAGGAAGGTGATATAGTTTTAAAGAAATTAGAACCCGTTGTATGTTGGTTGAGTTAAGTAACTTTCGAGGCGTCAATCTGATGTTGGTTTCGGCCTACGGGGTTGATACTTAGAAATTTATTCACTTACCGATTTATAACGAGGAACTAATAGAGTAGAAATGAAGGGAAGTAAGGAAGAGTTTATAGAAATATGGGAAACTAGAAAGTTAGTATTAAATAAAAGGGCCAGTGTTTGTGAATGGATGTTTGTTTTTACTTCGATAGTTAAATAACCGACCATCGAAGTGTTTTGACCATCGTGTCAATACGGAGAGACTGGTTGGATTTATTATCCGAAAACCACTCCGTATAGGCATAAGCGCTGCGAATTATATTTAAGTCAAATTGAAGACGGAGTAAAACGCAAGGGTCGTCCCGTTCCAGAAAAGATTCAATCTGTTTGTCCAGTCGCAGGACAACTTGTATGGACGAGTGTCTGACAGAGTATTTCCAACGGTCATGCCGTTGATTTTACGAATATACCAAGTTGGTGGGGAGAAGGTAACTTCTCTTTATTCTACACCCAGTGTGCATTTGTGTAATCAATATGTGATTACGGATTTGACGATGTGACATTCAAAGTGAATGGTGATCAGATGTTCTGAAGATAGACGTAGCCTCTAGCCTCACAACCTGAAGTAACAGAAGTTGGGCTAGGCAGCATGGCTAGTTGGGTCATCCCCAAGCAGGGTGTATTGTCATCGATCTAGAGAAAATTCATATTTATACTTCTTTTCGATTCTGTATCTTCGGATGACGGTTGGATGGCCTGCAACCGTAGTGGCAATATATTCGCGACACTCAAGCTAAATGAGTGAGCGGTCATGTGTGGCCGGGTTGCAAGACGTTCTTGTTGAACCCTGAGTGTATCCCCTCTAGAGTACACTATTCAGAAGGTGCTCCCATACCTTGTTTGTTGAAATTCAATCTCCAATAAGTGCCCTGCGGTTTATGATTTTATACTATATATATGTGGAGCGTGAGATGCAAGCGTTCTGCTACTTGATGATTTAATTGAGTAGACATTATTATAATATCACTGAAGTTTGATATAAAAATATGTTGGGTTATAGTAAGGTAACCGTCCATGTTTATGTTTGGGTTGGTCTTACTATTACCTTCTTGTTTGGAAAAGAATTTTCAAAGTTAAACAGTATGGTTGGAATTTACTCACACCAGTCCCATGACTGACCCAGAGTTTATTTTGTTTGTTTTCCCTAAACTCTTGGGTGCCCAAATTTGTACGGGCAGTCAAGTGTTTCAGGCTTTGCAGATTCACTTGGAGGAGCTCAAAAGCAGGAAGCTTCACCATCAGTTATGTAGAGTTATTTCCGCTGTGATATGATGTATTGTACTCTGATAATGGTATGTATATACAATACAGTTTTGTATTCAAAGTTATGTTATATAATACATCTTATTTTGTTCCGCTGCGAGTTTTGTGTTACTCTGATTCTGTTCAGTTGTGATCTTCTTCTTCTTCTATTCTATTAGTTCTATCTTTTCTTTCTCACCCTCTAAATTCTTCTATTAATGTTCTGGTATTTTCGATGCTTGAATAGTCAACAGTGTGTTTTTATGTTGATTTTCTGGGTCGAAAATTCCAGCCGTTACATTAGTGATGTGTACAACACCTTTTGGAGTAAAATCCCTTACGTTCATGTTTGATTTTGCAGGTAACAAACAGAATTAAAATTAATTGGAATCATTTTTTAGAAGCAAAATAAAACGTAAAATCCCCTTAAGTGTTGTATAAAGATCCTCTATGAATTTTTTTACACGGATAACTTTATTTAATATTATGGGGTATATCAATAGAAGGTCACCACCGAATAGAGTAGTCGGATGATAACACACGAAAAGGTACATCAGACCTAAAAAAATAATTTACACTGAGCCAGTTTTTATTTATTGGGAGAGAAAAAATCCCAAGCTTTCCTATAATGTACTGACACGACTCGAACTTCCTCGTAAAGGAAAGCCCGGATTGAGTTGAGAACACGACAAATCAGAACACAAACAGAAGAACATTTCATTGCTTATTACAACAATTTACTTCAGAGTACAAGAATACACAGAGTATGAACAAATAATATACATTTGATAAATATCAGAGATTTACAAATTACAATGTAGTGGAAAATAAGACAAAACACAACTGAAAGAGATACACGGATACAGAGCGTTCCGAATATCATTCCTGCTGTAAACTAGGTTCCTGTGAATATAAATCTGCAAAACCAAAACTACTAGCTGCCCGTGTGGAAAATAGGGGCAATTAGAGTTTAGGTTAAAAAAATAAACTCCAGGTCAGTCATGCGACTAGTGTGATAGATATTAAATCTTTACTTTTAAAATAAAGTAAAACAAGCGACCACGCTGTATAACACGGAACGGGTTTCCTACCGAGAATGCCAGTGCATAAAATAAACAGCGCAATGCTTTCTGGAAAAATGAAGCTATTATAAGACCTAGGTCTGATGACACAATACAATGCAATCCTGAGGATAGAGTTTTCCCTTATAATAGCCAAACATGCTCGGTACGTTTAAAAACAAATCATTCTGATAATATTATAAGTGCATAGTGTATAAAACAACTTCAAATATAAATATATCAATCATAGGCAGCATGGGTACCATCTATCATGTCGCCAATACTAGGCTCTACAATCAAAACTGAAATGTCACGTATTGGAAAATGGATTTCCGTCATGAGTCGAGGCAAGGGATGTACTCCTCGCCAACTTCGAGACACTCTGGAAAATGCCTCAGGATCTCCCGCAGTAGACCCTTGGATCATCCAAGGTCGGTCCTCCCTTATGTTTAAGGATCAGTATTCCTGACCACACGTTTCCCCGCCCTATAGGGTGTCTATGAGCCAAATGACTCAATATCCATCGGCTCCGTAGAGACCAATATATCCAAGTCGCCTCGCGTTCCAACAACCACATAGGTAAAAATATAAAAATGTCGGGGCCTGCAAAACCCTAACACCACCCATAAGTAGAAAGAAACGTCATGTCATCCTTGGGTACCTTATCCCGTTTTTAACTCATACTAAAGTGTGAGGCTCGCGAATTAACGCTATACACAAAGCTATGCTATATTAAAGCCGTGTTTTGATCATCAACCACAAGACTCTACTTTTCAATAGAAGCCTTGATCATTTGCATCTCGGCATGCCACACAGGCAATTCACGCCATGCGACTGATGTCTATTGATATATAACCTCTAAGCTCGTACATCTCAGAGAAGGGCGTTAAGCAAGAGAATAAATTCTCCGCCGCCAAATAGATATATATTTAATAGAGATCAATCAACACAGAATAAAATCCAATGTCAGACATACATCCATTTACATGTTCGGGGTATGAACGAAACCGAAGGCACCTTATTCCTCGTCCCGTATCCAATACAGGAGAGAGGTCCTCGCATATCCGGTCGATCTCCAAGTACGTCTGGAGCGATCACCACTTATTACCTTGTCTTGGGTGTACAGTCCAATCAAGACATCAGTAATCATCCAAACGATGTGAAGACCTCTGGTCTTCAACCACCATCTTCATTGTCGACTTATCGTCGAATCGGTTATTCAGAATGGGCATAAACCCGGCTCGCGTATATAATAAATAAGTGCTATAAAAACACAACATACGCCTCATTCCAATTCTGAATATTCTTTTATTCAAATATTCACGTCCTTAAGGATATGTTCCCAATAATTTTATCAAAGAAAAATTCTTTAAAATTTATTCTTTAATCTTCCTTTGGATATCATTAAAAACATATTAAGGTTTTCCAAACTAGTCGGGATTAATGCACCTTACCGAAGTAATCATTTATTTGATTTCTCAATCCCAACATATTCATCCCATGGAGAAAAACTGGTCATACACCATATCTAACTGTAACAACCCGTAAAATGCGAGCCAGTTTGAAATTTTTATTTTGGCAATTTTAACGAATTTTGATTATTTAAAATGAATTATTTTAAATAATATCGGCGAGAAATTTATTTTGAATATAATTCGAACGTATATATTATACGCGTCGTCGTTAGAATATAAATATTTATATATAATTATAAATAGAATTGAAAATGGCGCGGTAGTTCGATAATTCGATTTCAAACTTCAATTGAATGTACCGGGTGCAAAACAATCCGGATTTTAATGAAACCAAAAATAATGGAATCTAATAGTGAATATCTTTCCAACGAATCCGAAAAATCAAGATTTCATCTTAGAAATGATAAGATATGTCCAGTTTAAAATTAGAAATAGTCGCTGTGGAATTTATATATATTTTTATATATATAAGGCCCTTAAAAATAGCAATTTTGCAAACGACCTCGGATTTCGATGAAACCAGTTTTGTTGGGTCCGTGATGTTAAGTTATTGCTAGATTCCAAATTTCATAATTTTTCGAATCAATATGTGAGCGTGGCAAAAGAAAACGCGTTTGACCAGTTTCAGTTGATTTTAATCGACTGGAAATTGGCCATTTTTCTAACGGTCTCAGAATTCAACGAAACTAGTTTTGTTAGGACCGTATCGTCAATACGAAGCTAGAAAATATTTTTCTGCCATTTTTAGAATTCGTATGTGGCCCCGGTAATTTGAAATGTACGTTTAAAATTCAATATAGTGATTTAAATGTAAATTAAAAGGAAACTGATCGAAACGGTCGATTCAGCTTGCGGTACATATCCCATTGTGTTCGGAATGGGGGTAAAACGCTATGGACGACAGGCGGTGGGCCTCGTTTCAAGGTCGTATGTAAAAGTCAAATCTTTAGGATAAAACGAATTAATTAATAAAAAAAAAATATCTTTCTTCCTATATACGCTGCCCCCCCCCCAATTCATCATTTCTACCGATCGTTTAAAATAAAAAAAAAAAAAAAAAACGAGAAACCAGAAAACAAAAGGGCGGAGCCCTAGGTCGTCGCAGGCCATCGATGGCCACCGCCGCCGCGTCGGGTGGATACGCGCGCCCTCCCTCTCCTGCTCTCCTTCCTCTCCTCCTCTACAAACTCCACCGCGACATCCCCCAGGCCACCGCACCACCAATCCACCGCAACCCAGTCGCCGCACCCTGCCACCCTCGCCTCCACCTTCCCCTCCTCCTCCGCTCCTCTACAGCCCCCCCCCCCCCCCCGTCCTTCGTTCGAAAACCCCCAGAGCCACCCATCCCCTTTTCTGTAAGTTTTTTTCATTTTTATTTTATTTTATTTATTTACTTTATTTTTTATTTTAATTTTGATTTTTAAAAGTTGTTTAAAACTGATTTTTAATTTAAGTTTAAAACTGAATTTTCTTTAGTATAAAAACTGTTTTTAAAAGGATGCAAAACTGATTTGAAAGGGAATTTTAAAAAAACTGAGTTTTAGGATAATAAAAACTGATTAAAAAGATTTTAAAAACAGATTTTTATAAAAGATTTTAAAAACTGCTTTTTTGAAAAGAAAACAAAAACTGCTTTTTTGAAAAGAAAACAAAAACTGCTTTTTTGAAAAGAGAACAAAAACTGTTTTGAAAAGAAAATAAAAACTGCATTTTTATAAAGGAGCAAAAACTGAATTGATTTTTAAAAGATTAAAAACAGTTGATTTTTAAAAAAGGTTAAAACTGATTTTAATTTTAAGTTTAAGCAAAAGGTTTTAAACTTTAAAAAAAGATCGGATTTGTAGAGAATTAAAAATAGAATTGGTTTGAAAAGAAAAATAGCATTGTTGTAGAAAAATAGCATTGTTATAGAAAAATAGAAACCTCTTTCATTTGAAAACAAATACATACATTGTTTTGAAAGAAAATATATTTTAGATTTTTAAACAAGTAAAAGACCGGATTTTTTTGAAATAGAAAAGAACAAATTTTTGAATCGGAAAATATATGATTTGCTAATAAAAACTTATAGAAAAAAATTGACTTCTAGTTCATAGGAAAAGACTTGATTTCTAAAGTAAAGAAAAATAGAATTTTTATGTATTGAACTTCGATAGAAAAATAGAATTTTTATATATTGAATAGCGAACTAAAAATTCGTTTTTTATATATTGAGAAGTGAAATAAAAATTCGATTTTTATATATTGAATAACGAGGTCAAAATTCGATTTTTACATATGTAGTGGCTACGGGCAACGAAAACAACGAAGGTGACAAAAAGGCAAGTTGGCGAAGGTTTCCTGCATTAGAAGAGCCGAGATGGTTGGATAGCTAAATGTGAGAACTTCTCACCCTTCAATTTATTTTCTAGTTATATATATATACTAGGATGCAGACGGTGTTTAGTAGCACCCGACACAATCGTCCACAGACCATGGACTTGTTTGTTTGGCTGTTTGGTTATAGATTGCGATATTGGTTTGAATGTGGTTGGTGGTGTGAAAAATCGAATCGATAAATTGGTTAGGATTAGACGTGCGCCGTTATAAGGCGAAGGAGTAAGGCTAGGTTAGACTCTTACTCCAAACTTTGTGGTTTGCATAATGAAATTGATTTGATTGATGAGTGAATGGCGTGGGCCTTCACTAGACCGGGGATAAGGCTAGGCCTCGTCCCGTTTCTAGTATCGTGCCGTTATGCCGCCGAAATTTTCTAAAATATGTTAGAAAAATAAAAATATCATTTTTATTGAATAAATGAATTGAATAGAAATTCATATGTTAAAATAAAATGTGTTATCGTTAAAAATATAATTTTTAACGTGAATGTGAATAAATAAATATTCATTTACAAACCAGACGGTTTGTTTATGTACACCTATTTGAATGACGTTGATTGGGTCGATAAATTTTACACATCGCCTAACTGCACAAATAAAATATGTGTTTGATTGTTTGAAACCCCACACGGGTGTTAGGATGAAATTTGAAGTTCACTCATCCTGATTGATTAAATATGTCGATCGATTGATTGACAAGCTGCTATAAGCGTTAAATGTCTATATTTGATGCTTATACAGTGTAGTGCACTTTGGTTGATGGTTGATTATTCATCGTTGTTGATATATACATGTGTTGTAGAAAATCCATATAATTAACATTATATGGTAATTGATTGGGCCTCATTCCAGTTTCGAAAAAAAGAAATATTTGAAATAGAAATATTTGAAATAGAAATATTTGAAATAGAATATTTGAAAATAGAAATATGTGAAGCCGTGAGGATTAGATTGACGCCATTTCGACGTGAACGATATTTATATCGATTTTATTCATTTTAAAATGAATATTGAAAAGTGATTTCGAAATCGAATATTTTGAAATGAATTGAATTGAAAACGATTTCGAAATGAATTGAATTGAAAACGATTTCGAAATGAATTGAACTGAAAACGATTTCGAAATGAATTGAACTGAAAACGATTTCGAAATGAATTGAACTGAAAACGATTTCGAAATGAATTGAATTGAAAACGATTTCGAAATAAATTGAATTGAAAACGATTTCGAAATGAATTGAATTGAAAACGATTTCGAAATGAATTGAATTGAAAACGATTTCGAAATGAATTGAATTGAAAACGATTCCGAAATGAATTGAAGTGAAAACGATTTCGAAACGAATTGAATTGAAAACGAATTCGAATCGAATTGAAAGCGAAGTGAAATAAATTCAAATTGAATTGAAATTTGAATTGAATAGAAATGGATTTTAAAACGAATTTATAAAGAAGAATTCAATTTTGATTTGAATTGAAATGGAAGTTGAAAATGTTTTTGAAACGAATTCAAAACTATTTATATAATTCGTTTTAAATAGAAATCGACGATATATATATTATATATATATTATATATAATATAATGGCCTGAATAGAACGCGCCGCGCCGCGGCAGTTCGCGAATTTCGACCATTTATTTCAAACGGACATTACGGGAGATCCGACCGTCGGATTCTCCTAAAACCGGAACCGTTGGGTTCGTATCGAAAAGAGCTTTCTAACAAAGGCTAGAAATTTGAAATCTAACGGTTGGATTTGGAATTATGTCCAAATCAAATTCGAAAAAGGTCGCTGTAAGTGCAGTTCGATGGCCGTTGATGGAAATCGACTGTACGGGCCTTGATAAAATTATTAAAAATAGTAATAATTTGTGTCAAATCATAAGAAATGATTTGTGAAAGTTTGGGATGAAAAACTCCATATTTAAAAAGATAAAAATAGATTTTTATCGAAATGAACTAGTTTTGAACTAGAATTATAATTCTATTTATTTTTAAATAAATAAATTGAATTCGAAAAGGGTTTTAAAAGTAACTAAAATTCCAATGATTGCATTGGAGTGGATTTGAATCGAAATTGTCTTCGGAATATTTCGATGTTGGAATTCGGGATTATACAGGTGTTGTTATGGAAATTTGAAAGATATATATTTATATCGTTATTTCCAATACGACATTTGTTAGTCGTAGAATTCGATATTGAATATAAGCCGATATATTTCCTATTCAGAGCCTTGTATTGAATATCGAATGTGATTTGGGTTTGTCGTGAATGGTGTCTTCACTAACACTGTTCTTGAACCCAGTTGAGAAAAGATTAAATCTTTTTATTTAGATTTAATGAAGTGTACCAATTAAATGATTTTAATTGGAATTGAATGGATATTGATTTTTGGGTTTATCGTGAACAGTGTTTTAAACAACACTCGTTCTTTAACCCGATAATTAATGGAATGTGATTTGGGTTTATCGTGAACCGTGTTTTAAATGACACTGATTCTTTAACCCAGTCGAAGGTTAAAACTAAGTGGAGTTTTAATGAATCTTTAATTAGATTGAAAGATCGAAAATGGAGTATCACCAATTTTGCTCCAGGCGATAGTTAAATCTTTAATTAGATTTGAACGTGAAATTTAGAAACTAACTGTCGGTTAGCCAAGCAGAATGGTTTTCTGGATATTGATCTGATGTTGGTTTCGGCCTTCGGGGTTAATATTTGGGGAATTATTCTCTTGATTAATTTACGGTTAGTGACTAATGAATTGGAATGAGGCGTATGTTGTGTTTGTGTAACACTTATTTAAAATATACGCGAGTTATTCGGAAAGACCGGGTTTATCCCATTCTGAATAACTGATGCGACGATAAGTCGAAGATGAAGACGATGGTCGAAGACCGGAGGTCTTCACGTCGTTTGGGTGATAACTGATGATCTTGATTGGGCTGTACACCCAAGAAGATGGAAACAGTTGGTGATCGTCCAGACGTACTTGGAGATCGATGGATATGCGGGGTACTAGGTGCCTCCGGTTTCGTTCAGACCCAGAACGGACTTGTAAATGGACTGTGTGTCTGACATCGGATTTCATTCTGTGTGACTGATATCGGTTGCATAGGATGGTTTGCCTGTGTGGCATGCTAAGATGCAAATGATCAAGGCTTCTGTTGAAAAGCAAAGTCTTGTGGTGATGATCAAAGCACGGCCTTTGTGGCGTGGCTTTGTGTAACGTTTACCTCGCGTGTTTCACACCAGGTATGAACCAAAAACGGGAGACGGACCTCAGGGAGGGCATGCGTTTCCTTCTAGATAAAAAGTGGCGTCAGTGGTTTTACACGCCCTGACGAGTTTGACTTATGTGGTTGTTGCTGTTGCGAGGCGCCTCGGATTGATCGGTCGTTCTCGAACCGATGGAGCCATTCGTTGGCTCGTTTATGCCCCAAAGGGCGGGGAAACGTAGTGTTCAGGCATTTTAATCCACATCGGTGGACCGGCCCTGACGATCCAAGGGTCACTCGAGCTCTGATCCTGAGACATGGGCTAGATTGTCTCGAATCGGTTGAGGACTATCTTTTGCCTCGGTTCATAGACGGAAATCCAATTTCCAAATACGTGACTTTGCGGTTTTATTTGTAAACCTATATATGGCGACATAGTGGCATGGGACGCTCATGCCGCCTATGATTGATACTTATGATTTGAAGTTGTTTTATACACTATGCACTTATAATAGTATCAAACGATTTGTTTTCACCGTATCAAGCATTCTTTGGCTGTTATAAGGAAAAACCCTATCCCCCGGCTTGCGTTGCATTGTGTGATAGGACCTGGGTCTTATAACAGCTTCATTTTTCTTTATTAGCATTGCGCTGTTTGTTTTATGCACTGGTATTCTTGGGAGAAAACCCGTTCCGTGTTATACGGCGTGGTCCCTTGATTTACCTAATTTTAAAATAAAGATTAACTGTTTTAGTTCTCACACCAGTCACATGACTGACCTGGAGTTTATTGTTTTAACCTAAACTCTGGGTGCCCTTATTTTCGACACGGGCAGCTAGTAGTTTTGGTTTTGCAGATTTATATTCACAGGATCCTGGTTTACAGCTGGAACGATATCCGGAAAGCTTTGTATCCGTATATCTCATTCTAGTTGTGTATTGTATTATTTTCCGCTGCTATGTATTTAAATGTAATTTAAATCTCTGATATTTCTGTGTAATATTTATTCATACTCTGTATATTCTTGTAATCTGATGCATTGTTGTAATATACGATGAAACGTTCTTTTGTATGCGTTCTGTTGTGGTTTGTTCTCGAACTATCCGACGCTTTCCTTTACGGGGAAGTTGTAGGTCGTCACATTTGGTATCAGAGCTTTGGGTTTACAAAGCAGAGAACAAGACACATTAGAACTATACGAAAGAATTCATCAGATATTGGGTTAGTAAAATCCAATTAGAATGACTCGTTAGAGATAGGATCAGTAGTATCCTAGAACGAGTGTGAAGAGTATATTTTTAAAGAGAAAACAAATTTTGTTTTGAAAATTAAATCAATTATTCGTATTTGATTATCTATTTATATTGATGTGGACAATCCAGTATATATAGATTTTGCATATACGTCTGATCCGCGTGTATTTGAAATTTTAATATACTGGATAGATATAGAACCACACTCTAGTCGCCCGGAGATAATTTTGGTAATGCGGCCGCATTATCAATATTTATGTTCGTGTTTCGAAGGTGTGATATCTATATATTTCCATTAGGCTGGTGTGAGAACCAAAACTTATATATAGCTAGAATACATTGTTGTGAATTGGCATAAAAAACATGATTTTTGTATATGTATCAAAATTATGAATTTGAAACTCTAATTCACTAATTGATTGATGTTTGTGTTGTTTGTTTATTTGTTTGCAAATTTTGAACCATTATGCCTAATATAACCAAATATTGAATTTTATTGAAAATTGGTTGCATTTGCTTGCATATACATATATATCATTGAACAGGTCATAGCAAGGAGGCTAGAGCCAGAGAATAAAATTTGTTTGCCCGACAAATAGGTACATGTTTACTACATAATTTCCTGTTTTGTTTGGGTGATGATGATTTTGTGAGCCTATTGGCTAGCCGCTTGGCTTTTTCTTTTTCTTTTTGAGATCTGAAGGACCGGGGAAGCTATTTGAAATTCCCCGATGCTCCCGGTGCAGGGGAGGTTATGGCGAAATTTTTCGAAAATTTAGGGTGTTAGCCAAATTTTTGAAATTTTGAAAATTCTCAGAAACTAAAGAGTTAGAGAATGGAAGCCAGATCGAGCGTAGAGTTGAATGATCAAACCACTTTCGACTTTGTTCCTTTTCGGGGACGAAAAGTTTTAAGTGGGGGAGATTGTAACAACCCGTAAAATGCGAGCCAGTTTGAAATTTTTATTTTGGCAATTTTAACGAATTTTGATTATTTAAAATGAATTATTTTAAATAATATCGGCGAGAAATTTATTTTGAATATAATTCGAACGTATATATTATACGCGTCGTCGTTAGAATATAAATATTTATATATAATTATAAATAGAATTGAAAATGGCGCGGTAGTTCGATAATTCGATTTCAAACTTCAATTGAATGTACCGGGTGCAAAACAATCCGGATTTTAATGAAACCAAAAATAATGGAATCTAATAGTGAATATCTTTCCAACGAATCCGAAAAATCAAGATTTCATCTTAGAAATGATAAGATATGTCCAGTTTAAAATTAGAAATAGTCGCTGTGGAATTTATATATATTTTTATATATATAAGGCCCTTAAAAATAGCAATTTTGCAAACGACCTCGGATTTCGACGAAACCAGTTTTGTTGGGTCCGTGATGTTAAGTTATTGCTAGATTCCAAATTTCATAATTTTTCGAATCAATATGTGAGCGTGGCAAAAGAAAACGCGTTTGACCAGTTTCAGTTGATTTTAATCGACTGGAAATTGGCCATTTTTCTAACGGTCTCAGAATTCAACGAAACTAGTTTTGTTAGGACCGTATCGTCAATACGAAGCTAGAAAATATTTTTCTGCCATTTTTAGAATTCGTATGTGGCCCCGGTAATTTGAAATGTACGTTTAAAATTCAATATAGTGATTTAAATGTAAATTAAAAGGAAACTGATCGAAACGGTCGATTCAGCTTGCGGTACATATCCCATTGTGTTCGGAATGGGGGTAAAACGCTATGGACGACAGGCGGTGGGCCTCGTTTCGAGGTCGTATGTAAAAGTCAACTCTTTAGGATAAAACGAATTAATTAATAAAAAAAAAAATAATATCTTTCTTCCTATATACGCTGCCCCCCCCAATTCATCATTTCTACCGATCGTTTAAAATAAAAAAAAAAACGAGAAACCAGAAAACAAAAGGGCGGAGCCCTAGGTCGTCGCAGGCCATCGATGGCCACCGCCGCCGCGTCGGGTGGAGGCGCGCGCCCTCCCTCTCCTGCTCTCCTTCCTCTCCTCCTCTACAAACTCCACCGCGACATCCCCCAGGCCACCGCACCACCAATCCACCGCAACCCAGTCGCCGCACCCTGCCACCCTCGCCTCCACCTTCCCCTCCTCCTCCGCTCCTCTACAGCCCCCCCGTCCTTCGTTCGAAAACCCCCAGAGCCACCCATCCCCTTTTCTGTAAGTTTTTTTCATTTTTATTTTATTTTATTTATTTACTTTATTTTTTATTTTAATTTTGATTTTTAAAAGTTGTTTAAAACTGATTTTTAATTTAAGTTTAAAACTGAATTTTCTTTAGTATAAAAACTGTTTTTAAAAGGATGCAAAACTGATTTGAAAGGGAATTTTAAAAAAACTGAGTTTTAGGATAATAAAAACTGATTAAAAAGATTTTAAAAACAGATTTTTATAAAAGATTTTAAAAACTGCTTTTTTGAAAAGAAAACAAAAACTGCTTTTTTGAAAAGAAAACAAAAACTGCTTTTTTGAAAAGAGAACAAAAACTGTTTTGAAAAGAAAATAAAAACTGCATTTTTATAAAGGAGCAAAAACTGAATTGATTTTTAAAAGATTAAAAACAGTTGATTTTTAAAAAAGGTTAAAACTGATTTTAATTTTAAGTTTAAGCAAAAGGGTTTAAACTTTAAAAAAAGATCGGATTTGTAGAGAATTAAAAATAGAATTGGTTCGAAAAGAAAAATAGCATTGTTGTAGAAAAATAGCATTGTTATAGAAAAATAGAAACCTCTTTCATTTGAAAACAAATACATACATTGTTTTGAAAGAAAATATATTTTAGATTTTTAAACAAGTAAAAGACCGGATTTTTTTGAAATAGAAAAGAACAAATTTTTGAATCGGAAAATATATGATTTGCTAATAAAAACTTATAGAAAAAAATTGACTTCTAGTTCATAGGAAAAGACTTGATTTCTAAAGTAAAGAAAAATAGAATTTTTATGTATTGAACTTCGATAGAAAAATAGAATTTTTATATATTGAATAGCGAACTAAAAATTCGTTTTTTATATATTGAGAAGTGAAATAAAAATTCGATTTTTATATATTGAATAACGAGGTCAAAATTCGATTTTTACATATGTAGTGGCTACGGGCAACGAAAACAACGAAGGTGACAAAAAGGCAAGTTGGCGAAGGTTTCCTGCATTAGAAGAGCCGAGATGGTTGGATAGCTAAATGTGAGAACTTCTCACCCTTCAATTTATTTTCTAGTTATATATATATACTAGGATGCAGACGGTGTTTAGTAGCACCCGACACAATCGTCCACAGACCATGGACTTGTTTGTTTGGCTGTTTGGTTATAGATTGCGATATTGGTTTGAATGTGGTTGGTGGTGTGAAAAATCGAATCGATAAATTGGTTAGGATTAGACGTGCGCCGTTATAAGGCGAAGGAGTAAGGCTAGGTTAGACTCTTACTCCAAACTTTGTGGTTTGCATAATGAAATTGATTTGATTGATGAGTGAATGGCGTGGGCCTTCACTAGACCGGGGATAAGGCTAGGCCTCGTCCCGTTTCTAGTATCGTGCCGTTATGCCGCCGAAATTTTCTAAAATATGTTAGAAAAATAAAAATATCATTTTTATTGAATAAATGAATTGAATAGAAATTCATATGTTAAAATAAAATGTGTTATCGTTAAAAATATAATTTTTAACGTGAATGTGAATAAATAAATATTCATTTACAAACCAGACGGTTTGTTTATGTACACCTATTTGAATGACGTTGATTGGGTCGATAAATTTTACACATCGCCTAACTGCACAAATAAAATATGTGTTTGATTGTTTGAAACCCCACACGGGTGTTAGGATGAAATTTGAAGTTCACTCATCCTGATTGATTAAATATGTCGATCGATTGATTGACAAGCTGCTATAAGCGTTAAATGTCTATATTTGATGCTTATACAGTGTAGTGCACTTTGGTTGATGGTTGATTATTCATCGTTGTTGATATATACATGTGTTGTAGAAAATCCATATAATTAACATTATATGGTAATTGATTGGGCCTCATTCCAGTTTCGAAAAAAAGAAATATTTGAAATAGAAATATTTGAAATAGAAATATTTGAAATAGAATATTTGAAAATAGAAATATGTGAAGCCGTGAGGATTAGATTGACGCCATTTCGACGTGAACGATATTTATATCGATTTTATTCATTTTAAAATGAATATTGAAAAGTGATTTCGAAATCGAATATTTTGAAATGAATTGAATTGAAAACGATTTCGAAATGAATTGAATTGAAAACGATTTCGAAATGAATTGAACTGAAAACGATTTCGAAATGAATTGAACTGAAAACGATTTCGAAATGAATTGAACTGAAAACGATTTCGAAATGAATTGAATTGAAAACGATTTCGAAATAAATTGAATTGAAAACGATTTCGAAATGAATTGAATTGAAAACGATTTCGAAATGAATTGAATTGAAAACGATTCCGAAATGAATTGAAGTGAAAACGATTTCGAAACGAATTGAATTGAAAACGAATTCGAATCGAATTGAAAGCGAAGTGAAATAAATTCAAATTGAATTGAAATTTGAATTGAATAGAAATGGATTTTAAAACGAATTTATAAAGAAGAATTCAATTTTGATTTGAATTGAAATGGAAGTTGAAAATGTTTTTGAAACGAATTCAAAACTATTTATATAATTCGTTTTAAATAGAAATCGACGATATATATATTATATATATATTATATATAATATAATGGCCTGAATAGAACGCGCCGCGCCGCGGCAGTTCGCGAATTTCGACCATTTATTTCAAACGGACATTACGGGAGATCCGACCGTCGGATTCTCCTAAAACCGGAACCGTTGGGTTCGTATCGAAAAGAGCTTTCTAACGAAGGCTAGAAATTTGAAATCTAACGGTTGGATTTGGAATTATGTCCAAATCAAATTCGAAAAAGGTCGCTGTAAGTGCAGTTCGATGGCCGTTGATGGAAATCGACTGTACGGGCCTTGATAAAATTATTAAAAATAGTAATAATTTGTGTCAAATCATAAGAAATGATTTGTGAAAGTTTGGGATGAAAAACTCCATATTTAAAAAGATAAAAATAGATTTTTTTCGAAATGAACTAGTTTTGAACTAGAATTATAATTCTATTTATTTTTAAATAAATAAATTGAATTCGAAAAGGGTTTTAAAAGTAACTAAAATTCCAATGATTGCATTGGAGTGGATTTGAATCGAAATTGTCTTCGGAATATTTCGATGTTGGAATTCGGGATTATACAGGTGTTGTTATGGAAATTTGAAAGATATATATTTATATCGTTATTTCCAATACGACATTTGTTAGTCGTAGAATTCGATATTGAATATAAGCCGATATATTTCCTATTCAGAGCCTTGTATTGAATATCGAATGTGATTTGGGTTTGTCGTGAATGGTGTCTTCACTAACACTGTTCTTGAACCCAGTTGAGAAAAGATTAAATCTTTTTATTTAGATTTAATGAAGTGTACCAATTAAATGATTTTAATTGGAATTGAATGGATATTGATTTTTGGGTTTATCGTGAACAGTGTTTTAAACAACACTCGTTCTTTAACCCGATAATTAATGGAATGTGATTTGGGTTTATCGTGAACCGTGTTTTAAATGACACTGATTCTTTAACCCAGTCGAAGGTTAAAACTAAGTGGAGTTTTAATGAATCTTTAATTAGATTGAAAGATCGAAAATGGAGTATCACCAATTTTGCTCCAGGCGATAGTTAAATCTTTAATTAGATTTGAACGTGAAATTTAGAAACTAACTGTCGGTTAGCCAAGCAGAATGGTTTTCTGGATATTGATCTGATGTTGGTTTCAGCCTTCGGGGTTAATATTTGGGGAATTATTCTCTTGATTAATTTACGGTTAGTGACTAATGAATTGGAATGAGGCGTATGTTGTGTTTGTGTAACACTTATTTAAAATATACGCGAGTTATTCGGAAAGACCGGGTTTATCCCATTCTGAATAACTGATGCGACGATAAGTCGAAGATGAAGACGATGGTCGAAGACCGGAGGTCTTCACGTCGTTTGGGTGATAACTGATGATCTTGATTGGGCTATACACCCAAGAAGATGGAAACAGTTGGTGATCGTCCAGACGTACTTGGAGATCGATGGATATGCGGGGTACTAGGTGCCTCCGGTTTCGTTCAGACCCAGAACGGACTTGTAAATGGACTGTGTGTCTGACATCGGATTTCATTCTGTGTGACTGATATCGGTTGCATAGGATGGTTTGCCTGTGTGGCATGCTAAGATGCAAATGATCAAGGCTTCTGTTGAAAAGCAAAGTCTTGTGGTGATGATCAAAGCACGGCCTTTGTGGCGTGGCTTTGTGTAACGTTTACCTCGCGTGTTTCACACCAGGTATGAACCAAAAACGGGAGACGGACCTCAGGGAGGGCATGCGTTTCCTTCTAGATAAAAAGTGGCGTCAGTGGTTTTACACGCCCTGACGAGTTTGACTTATGTGGTTGTTGCTGTTGCGAGGCGCCTCGGATTGATCGGTCGTTCTCGAACCGATGGAGCCATTCGTTGGCTCGTTTACGCCCCAAAGGGCGGGGAAACGTAGTGTTCAGGCATTTTAATCCACATCGGTGGACCGGCCCTGACGATCCAAGGGTCACTCGAGCTCTGATCCTGAGACATGGGCTAGATTGTCTCGAATCGGTTGAGGACTATCTTTTGCCTCGGTTCATAGACGGAAATCCAATTTCCAAATACGTGACTTTGCGGTTTTATTTGTAAACCTATATATGGCGACATAGTGGCATGGGACGCTCATGCCGCCTATGATTGATACTTATGATTTGAAGTTGTTTTATACACTATGCACTTATAATAGTATCAAACGATTTGTTTTCACCGTATCAAGCATTCTTTGGCTGTTATAAGGAAAAACCCTATCCCCCGGCTTGCGTTGCATTGTGTGATAGGACCTGGGTCTTATAACAGCTTCATTTTTCTTTATTAGCATTGCGCTGTTTGTTTTATGCACTGGTATTCTTGGGAGAAAACCCGTTCCGTGTTATACGGCGTGGTCCCTTGATTTACCTAATTTTAAAATAAAGATTAACTGTTTTAGTTCTCACACCAGTCACATGACTGACCTGGAGTTTATTGTTTTAACCTAAACGCTGGGTGCCCTTATTTTCGACACGGGCAGCTAGTAGTTTTGGTTTTGCAGATTTATATTCACAGGATCCTGGTTTACAGCTGGAACGATATCCGGAAAGCTTTGTATCCGTATATCTCATTCTAGTTGTGTATTGTATTATTTTCCGCTGCTATGTATTTAAATGTAATTTAAATCTCTGATATTTCTGTGTAATATTTATTCATACTCTGTATATTCTTGTAATCTGATGCATTGTTGTAATATACGATGAAACGTTCTTTTGTATGCGTTCTGTTGTGGTTTGTTCTCGAACTATCCGACGCTTTCCTTTACGGGGAAGTTGCGGGTCGTCACACTAACACCACGGTGTTATTGGTAAATTTAATTACCATTTCACGTTCAAATCTAATTAAAGATTTAACTATCGCTAGGAGCAAAACTGTTGATACTCCATTCTCGATCATTTCCCAAATTTGACAATTTAAATTATCGATTCCCATTTTCAATCTAATAAAAGATTCATTAAAACTCCACTTATTTTTAATCTTCCCAAAAATAAATAATAATGATTATTTAACTTTGGAAACACAAACATGCTGCATCGACAATCTACACCGTACTATTGATTTCTGCCGATATATAACCTCTAGGCTCGTACGTCTTAGAGAAATGTGTTAAGCAAGAGAATAAATTCTCTGCCCCCAAACAAATATATATTTAGCAAAGATCAACCAATACGGTATGAAGGAATCAATGTTAACTGGGCTAAAGAACCAATGTCACTTAAACACGGTTCAAAATAAACCCAAATCCTCTTCCTTAAAAATGGAACCTTCATGGAAAAACAAATCGATATATATAATCGATATCAATTTCCGTATCCGACCAATAATATAACTGGAATAACGACAAAGCCTTTTAAATTCCATATATATTACCAGTCTTCCTCCACAGAAGTTCATTTCGATTATTATCAGATCGGATTCCATTCAATTCCAATTTAATATATTAAATTGGAAAACTTTACTTTGGAAAATTTCCATTAAATCTTAATAAAAAGATTTATAAATTTCAAATCACATTTCACTGTAAAATTGGGTTAAAGAATGAATGTCGTTAAAAACACACTTCACAATGAACCCATTTCACATCCCATTTTATTCCAATTAAATGTTAATTAATTGGAAATTCTATTAATCTTAATTAAAAGATTTATTCTTTTCACATGGGGATTAAGGATAGTGTTACTGAAAACACCATTCACGACAAACCCAAAATCCAATTCTTTAATTCAATTCAAATTAAATATTAATTAATTGGAAAACTTCACTAAACCTTAATTAAAAGATTTACTCCTTTTCTCAACTGGGTTTAAGAACAGTGTTAATGAAGACACCACTCACGACAAACCCAAAATCCAATTCAATATTAAATACAAGGCTCTGAATAGAAATTATATCGACTTTTATTCAATATCAAATTCTGAAATCAACAAATATCATATTGGGAATAACGATATATATATATCTTCCAAATTCCTCCACAATATCTGTATAATCACTGAATCCAATATCGAAATATTCCGAAGATAATTTCAATTCAAATCCATTCCAATTCGTATATTGGAAGTTCTGGTTATTTTTAAAATCCTTTCAAATCTATTTTATTTATTTAAAAATATTGGATTATAATTCTAGTTCATAACTAGTTCATTTGGATAAAAATATATTTTTATCTTTTCAAATATGGAATTTTTCATCCCAATTCTTTCCAAATCATTTATTATGATTTTACACAAATTATTGAAATTTTTACTAATTTTATCAAGGCTCGTACAGTCGATTTCCATAAATGGTCACCGAACTATAATTACATCGACCTTTTCCAAATTTGATTTGGATATAATTCAAAATACAACCGTTAGATTTCAAATTCCTTACATTCGTTGGAAAGGACTTTTCGATATGAACCCAACGGTTCCGGTTTTAGGAGAATTCGACGGTTGAATCTCCCGTAATGTCCATTCGAAGTCAATGGTTGAAATTTGCGAACTGCTACGGTGTGGCGCGTTCTATTCAAGCCATTAAATATATGTAATATATATTATATATATTTCATCGATTTCCATTTAAAACATATTTTATAAATTGTTTTAAATTCGTTTTCAAAACAACTTCAACTTCATATTTAATTTCAAATCAAAATTGAATATTCTGTATCATTAATATATAAATGATAATATTTTCAAAACCTTAGATTTAGAAATCACTTCCTTTTCGATATTGATTGTAAAAATGAATAAAATCGATATAAATATTGTTCGTGTCCAAATGGCGCATCTCTAATCAACACAGCTTCATAAATTTTAATATTTCCGTGTCAATCCCAAATCGGACATCAAAATCATATTTTGATCCATTACTAAATATTATTTTAAAATATTCCTTATTTTAAAATATTCATTATTTTAAAATATTCATTATTTTAAAATATTTGTTCTTTCTGAATTGGAATCAGACACAGTCAATTACCATATAATTTTATTTATATGGATTTCATACACACATGTACACAACCATAACCAAACACAGTCAACCATCATCCAGAGTGCATTACACAACTGTATAAGCGTTAAATATAAATAATTAACGCTTACAACAGTCTGTCAACCCATCGATTGACATACAACTAAATATTGGGATTAGTGTATGTCCAATATCATCCCAATACCCGTGTGGGGTTTTCAAACAAAAACACTAATTATTATTTGTGCAGTTGGGCGATGTGTAAAATATATCATCCCAATCAATATCAGTCCAATGTATGTACACAAACAAATCGTCCGATTTGTAAATGAATATTTATTTTATTCATATACATGTTAAAAATTATATTTTTAACCATAAAATATTTATTTCATCTCATTAATATTTTATATAGTTCATTTATACAATAAAAATGATATTTTTATTGTTCTAATATTTTTATAAAATTTCTGCAGCATAACGGCGCGATACTAGAACCGGAATAAAGTCTAGCCTTATCCCTCGCCTACTAATGGCTCGCGCCATGTACATACCAATTCTAATCAATTTATTTCACTTCCCAAACCAAATTCAACCAAATAATCTAATCAACCAAACAACCAAACAAACATGGTTTCAAACAAAGATGGCGGGTGCTACTAAGCACCGTCGGCATCCTAGTATATATTTTTAACTAGAAAACAAATTATAGTGAGAAGTTCTCACCTTTGGGATCCACTCCTCCATTCCTTATTTCTGAATGGTTCGGATTTGGATTTGATTCCCGTAGGTTCCATCGCAATCTGTTTCAAATGATTTTTATATTAAAAGTCACATTTTTATTTCAACGCTACATATATAAAAATCATATTTTTATATCGATGTTAATAGTATAAAAATCATATTTTTACATTCGCTACTTCATTATAAAAATTATATTTTTATATTCGCTACTTCATTATAAAAATTATATTTTTATATTGCTATTCAAATAATGAAATCAAATTTTATTTCGATATTCAAATACAAAAAATCGAATTTTTATTTCAAATCCATATTGATCAAAATCATATTTTTATTCTTTGTTTTCATAAATAAAAGTCGCATCTTTATTTCTAAAATCATTAATATAAAAATCAAATCTTTATTTCACAACTTCATATATAAAAATTGAATTTTTATATATTTAAAAATTGTATCTTTGTAACATAAAAATCACATCTTTCTAATATCACTTCATGTATATAAAAAATCTCATTTTTATATTGATGTATACCTTATAAAAATAATATTTTTATATCGATGTCTACTTTAAAAAAATCAAACCTTTTCCTTTATAAAAATTTAATCTTTTCTGTTATAAAAATATAATCTTTATATGTTATTAAAAATCGTATTTTTATATTAATAAAAATCATAACTTTTTATCATATTAAAATCAAGTTTTTATCATATTAAAAATCAAGTTTTTATAAACTAAAGAAATCATTTTTTTTAAATAAAGAAATCAGATTTTTAGTATATAAAAAAACGTAAATACTTACACGGTTTCAAATCGGGCGAAGGGGAAAATAGGAGGTCGGAGGAAGGAGGGGGAGCTGGGGGACCCGCAACGCCTGTCAGGGGGGTGGCGGTGCTAGGGTTTCGCCGTGGGGATTCGGGGGAGGCAGCGTCTCGATTTGAGGTGGAGTAGAGAGGAGAGGGAGGTGTGGCAGAAGGGGGTCCAGAGGGGTGCGTCGATCACCTTAGGGGCGGCGACGGCCAAAGCTTGGGCGCGGCGGTCGATGGCAGAGGAGGATGCAGGAGCGCGATTTCTTTTTACTTGGGGAAACAATTCTGACCGAAGAAAAGGAGAAAAAGGGGGAGGGTTAGGTTATATATTATTATTATTATTATTTTAATTCAAAAAAGTGAATTTTTGTCCGAACACCAATTCACATCCAACGACTATCGCCCCGAGCTAATTACCCCCATTTAGAACACAATGGGATATGTATCGTAAGCCAGTTCGGCTGTTTCTATCTGTTTCATTTAAATTACAATATAAATCAATATATATTTAATTTAAACGTACATTTCAATTTATTGGGGCCACATACGGACTCCAAAAATCCCAGAAAAATAAATCTGGCTATGTTTTGACGGTCCTAACAAAACTAATTTCGTCGAATTTGGAGCCCGTTTGAAAAACGGTCATTTTCCAGTCGATTAAATTCAAACTAAGTTAACCAAACTTGTTTAAACCCGCCACGTTCACATATTGATTCCAAAAATTATGAAAATTGGAATCTAGCAATAATTTTACATTCCGGTTCCAACAACAGTGGTCTCGTCGAAAATGGAGGTCATTTGCAAAATCGCTATTTTTAAGGGCTATATTTTCCATAACGACTATTTTGAGTTTTCAACTGGGAATAACTTTTTATTCCCGCTATGAAATTTGGATTTTTCAAATTCATTGGAAAGATATTTTCAAACATATTCAAATATTTCTAGATTCACTAAAATCCGGTTTATTTTGAATCATGTACATTCAATTGAAATTTGAAATCGAATTTTCAAACTACCGCGCCATTTTCAATTCCTTTTATAATTAAAATAAATATTTATATTCTAATTTCGATTTAAATAAATTTATACGTTCTAATTCTACTCAATATAAATTTCTACTCATTATTATTTAAAATAAATTATTTTAAATATTCAAAATTCATTAAATTTGCCAAAATAAAAATTTTAAATTGGTTCTGATTTTCCGGATTGTTACAATCTCCCCTACTTAAAAATATTTTCATCCTCAAAAAGGAACGGAGCTAAAAGTTGTTTTACTAATCAACTCAACTTTCAGCTTGACTTTCATTCTTCAACTTTTCAGTTTCTAAGAATTTTCAAATTCTTCAAAAATTTGGCTAACACCCTAAATTTTTGAAAAATTTCGCCATAACCTCCTTTGTACGAGGAGACATTTAAAACATCAACTAGCCACGCAGGGCCCTCATCAATCCAAACGAAAAAGAGAAATCCAAGCGGCCAACCTTAGGCTTATAAAATCTTTAAAAAAATTGCCAAGCGGCCAGCCTTAGGCTCATAAAATCTTTAAAAGAAAAAGTAAATGCCAAGCGGCCAGCCTTAGGCTCTTAAAATCTTTAAAAGAAAAAGAAAATGCCAAGCGGCCAGCCTTAGGCTCATAAAATCTTTAAAATAAAAATTAGTAAACACGTACCTATTTGTCGAGCATAAAATTGTATTCCTCTGCTTAGCTTCCTTACTATGACCTGTTCAAGGTATATACATGTATATGCATGCAATTTCTAATAATTTTCAATTCGGCTCAATATTTGATACAATTTGGCTTAATGGTTCAAAATTTTAATTAATCAAACAACACAATCAGCAATTAATTAGTTTATTATCGTTTCAAATACATAACATTTATATATATAAAAATTCATTTTTGATGCCAAGTCACAACAATAGACCCTTTCTAGTTTTTGGTTCTCACACCAGTCAATTGGAAATATATAGCCCTCTTTCGTCACTCGAACATAAATTTTGAAGATGAGCACTCAATCATCAGAATCATCTTCGGGCTACTAGAGTATGATTCTATATCTATCTAGTATATTAAAACTTCGAACATATGTTTGCAAGGTGTATATGCAAAAATTTTATAAACTCAATTGTCCAAATTCAATATAAAATAAATATTCAAATACGTATAAAATGGTTTAAATTTTCAAAACAATATTTGTTTTTAAAGTTTATTTTAAAACAACACTCTTCACACTCGTTCTAGGATACTACTAATCCTATCTCTAATAAGTCATTCTTATTGGATATCGCTAATCCAATATCTGGTGAATTATTTCGTTTGGTTCTAAGGCGCCTTGTTCTCCGAGTTCTGTAAACCAAAACTCTGATACCAAACTGACACGACCCGAACTTCCCCGTAAAGGAAAGCCCGAATTGAGTTGAGAACATGACAAATCAGAACATAAACAGAAGAACATTTTATTGCTTATTAAAACAGTTTACATCAGATTACAAGAATATATAGAGTATGAACAAATAAAATACATTTGATAAATATCAGAGATTTACAAATTACAATGCAGCGGAAGATAATACAAAACACAACTAAAAGTGATACACGGATAAGAGCTTTCTAAATATCATTCCAGCTGTAAAGCAGGATCTTGTGAATATAAATCTGCAAAATCAAAACTACTAGCTGCCCGTGTGGAAAATAGGGGCACCCAGAGTTTAGGTTAAAACAATAAACTCCAGGTCAGTCATGCGACTGGTGTGAGAACTAAAACAGTTATTAAATCTTTCCTTTTAAAATAAAGTAAATCAAGGGATCACGCCGTATAACACGGAATGGGTTTCCTCCTAAAAATACCAGTGCATAAAACAAACAGCGCAATGCTTTTTCGAAAAATGAAGCTATTATAAGACCTAGGTCCCATCGCATAATGCAACGCAAGCCGGAGGATAGGGTTTTCCCTTATAATAGCCAAACATGCTCGGTACGTTTAAAATCAAATCATTTTGATACTATTACAAGTGCATAGTGTATAAAACAATTTCAAATATAAATGTATCAATCATAGGCGGCATGGGTACCATCTATCATGTCGCCAACACTAGGCTCTACAATCAAAACCGAAATGTCACGTATTGGAAATTGGATTTCCATCATGAGTCGAGGCAAGGGATGTACTCCTCGCTGGCTTCGAGACAATCTAGCAGATGCCTCAGGATATCCAGCAGTAGACCCTTGGATCCTCCAAGGCCGGTCCCCCCTTACGTTTGAGGATTAGTATTCCTGAACACACGTTTCCCCGCCCTATAGGGCGTCTATGAGCCAGATGACTCAATATCCATAGGCTCCGTAGAGACTGATATATCTGAGGCACCTCGCATTCCAACAACCACATAGGTAAAAATATAAAAATGTCGGGGCTTGTATAACCCTGAAACCACCCATAGCTAGAAAGAAATGTCATGTCCTCCTTAGGTCACTTATCCTGTTTTTAACTCATATTGAGGTGTGAGACTCGCGAATTAGCGCTATACACAAAGCTATGCTATATTAAGGCCGTGCTTTGATCATCAACCACAAGACTCTACTTTTCAACAGAAGTCTTGATCATTTGCATCTCAGCATGCCATACAGGCAATTCACGCCATGCGACTGATGTCTATTGATATATAACCTCTGAGCTCGTATGTCTCAGAGAAGGGCGTTAAGCATGAGAATAAATTCTCCGCCACCAAACAGATATATATTTAATAGAGATCAATCAACACAGAATAAAATCCAATTTCAGACATACATCCATTTACAAGTTCATTGTGGGTTTGAATGAAACCGGAGGCACCTTATTCCTCGTCCCGTGTCCAATACAGGAGAGAGGTCATTGCATATCTGGTCGATCTCCAAGTACGTCTGGAACGATCACCACTTATTTCCTTGTCTTGGGTGTACAACCCAATCAAGACATCGGTAATGATCCAAACGATGTGAAGACCTCTGGTCTTCAACCACCGTCTTCATCGTCGAATTATCGTCGAATCAGTTATTCAGAATGGGTATAAACCCGGCCTTTCCGAATAACTCGCGTATATAATAAACAAGTGCTATAAAAACACAACATACGCCTCATTACAATTCAGAATATTCTTTTATTCAAATATTCACGTCCTTAGGGATATGTTCCCAACAATTTTATCAAAGATAAATTCTTTAAAATTTATTCTTTAATCTTCCTTTGGATATCATTCAAACCATATTAAGTTTTTCCAAACTAGTCGGGATTAACGCACCTTACCGAAGTAATCATTTATTTTGATTTCCCAATCCCAACCTATTCATCCCATGGAGACAAACTGGTCATACTCCATATCCAGCACAATGGTGTTATTGGTAAATTTAATTACCATTTCACGTTCAAATTTAATTAAAGATTTAACTATTGCTGGGAGCAAAACTGGTGATACTCCATTCTCGATCATTTCCCAAATTTGAAAATTTAAATTATCAATTCCAATTTTCAATCTAATTAAAGATTCATTAAAACTCCATTTAGTTTTAATCTTCCCAAAAATCAATATTAATGATTATTTAACTTTGGAAACACAAACATGCCGCATCGACAATCTACACCGTACTATTGATTTCTGCCGATATATAACCTCTAAGCTCGTACGTCTTAGAGAAGGGTGTTAAGAAGGAGAATAAATTATCTACAACCAAACAGATATATATTTAGCGAAGATCAACCAATATGGTATAAAGGAATTAATGTCATACATGTAATCTTGTCTTAGAACTGGTTTAAAGAACCATTGTCATTTAAAACAAGGTTCACAATAAACCCAAATCCTCTTCCATAAAAATGGAGCCTTCATGGAAAAACAAATCGATATATATAATCGATACCAATTTCCTTATCCGACCAATAATATAAATGGAATAACGATAAAGCCTTTTAAATTTCATATATATTACCAGTCTTCCTCTATAGAATTTCATTTAATTATTATCAAATCGAATTCCATTCAATTCCAATTTAATATATTAAATTAGAGAACTTTACTTTGGAAAATTTCCATTAAATCTTAATAAAAAGATTTATAAATTCCAAATCACATTTCACTGTAAAGTCGGGTTAAAGAACGAATGTCGTTAAAAACACAGTTCACAATAAACCCATTTCACATCCCATTTTATTCCAATTAAATGTTAATTAACTGGAAACTCTAATAATCTTAACTAAAAGATTTATTCTTTTCACATGGGGTTCAAGGATAGTGTTACTAAAAACAACATTCACGACAAAGCCAAAATCCAATTCTTTTATTCAATTCCAATTAAATATTAATTAATTGGAAAACTTCACTAAACCCTAATTAAAAGATTTATTCTTTTTCTCAACTGGGTTTAAGAACAGTGTTAATGAAGACAACACTCACGACTAACCCAAAATCTAATTCAATATTAAATACAAGGCTCAGAACAGAAATTATATCGGCTTATATTTAATATCAAATTCTGAAATCAACAAATATTATATTGGGAATAACGATATATATATATCTTCCAAATTCCTCCACAATATCCGTATAATCACGGAATCCAATATCGAAATATTCCGAAGATAATTTCGATTCAAATCCATTCCAATTCGTATACTGGAAATTCTGGTTATTTTTAAAATCCTTTCAAAACCAATTTATTTATTTAAAAATATTGGATCATAATTCTAGTTCATAACTAGTTCATTTCGATAAAAATATATTTTTATCTTTTCAAATATGGAATTTTTCATCCCAATTCTTTTCAAATCATTTATTATGATTTTACATAAATTATTGATATTTTTAATAATTTTATCAAGGACGTACAGTCGATTTCCATAAACGGTCATTGAACTGCACTTACAGCGACCTTTTCCAAATTTGATTTGGACATAATTCCAAAAACAACCGTTAGATTTCAAATTCCTTATATTTGTTGGAAAGCTCTTTCTGATACGAACCCAAGGGTTCTGGTTTTAGGAGAATCTGACGGTCGATCTCCCGTAATGTCCATTCGAAGTCAATGGTCGAAATTTGTGAACTGCTGCGGCGCGTTCTATTCAGGCCATTAAATATATAATATATTATATATTTCGTCGATTTCCTTTTAAAATGTATTTTATAAATCGTTTTAAATTCGTTTTCAATACGATTTCAACTTCATATTCAATTTCAAATCAAAATTGAATATTCCATATCATTAATATATAAATGATAATATTTTCAAAACATTAGATTTAGAAATCACTTCTTTTTCTATATTCATTATAAAAATGAATAAAATCGATATAAATATCGTTCACGTCTAAATGGCGCATCTCTAGTCAACACGACTTCATAAATTTTAATATTTCCGTGTCCATCCCAAATCGGACATCAAAATCATTTTTTGATCCATTACTGAATATTATTTTAAAATATTTCTTATTTTAAAATATTCATTATTTTAAAATATTTGTTCTTTCTGAATTGGAATAAGACACAGTCACTTTCCATATAATTTTATTTATATGGATTTCATACACACATGTACACAACCATAACCAAACACAGTCAATCATCATGCAGAGTGCATTACACAACTACATAAGCGTTAAATATAAATAATTAACGCTTACAAAAGTCTGTCAACCCATCGATTGACATACAACTAAATATTGGGATTAGTGTATGTCCAATATCATCCCAATACCCGTGTGGGGTTTTCAAACAACAAACACTTATTATTATTTGTGCAGTTGGGCGATGTGTAAAATATATCGTCCCAATCAATATCAGTCCAATGTCTGTACATAAACAAATCGTCTAATTTGTAAATGAATATTTATTTTATTCGTATACATGTTAAAAATTATATTTTTAACTATAAAATATTTATTTAATCTCATTAATATTTTATACAGTTCATTTATACAATAAAAATGATATTTTTATTATTTTAATATTTTTAGAAAATTTCGGCAGTATAAAGGCGTGATACTAGAACCGGAATAAAGTCTAGCCTTATCCCTCACCTACTAATGGCTCGCGCCATGTGCATACCAATTCTAATCAATATATTTCATTTTCCAAACCAAATTCAACCAAATAATCTAATCAACCAAACAACCAAACAAACAAGGTTTCAAACAAAGGTGTCGGGTGCTACTAAGCACTGTCTGCATCCTAGTATATATTTTAACTAGAAAATAAATTAAAGTGAGAAGTTCTCACCTTTGGGATCCACTCCTCCATTCCTTATTTCTGAACAGTTCGGATTTGTATTTGATTCCCGTCGGTTCCATCGTAATTTGTTCCATACGATTTTTATATTAAAAATCGCATTTTTATTTCAACGCTACATATATAAAAATCATATTTTTATACCAATGTTAATAGTATAAAAATCATATTTTTACATTCGTTACTTCATTATAAAAATTATATTTTTATACTCGCTACTTCATTATAAAAATTATATTTTTATATTCGCTACTTCATTATAAAAATTATATTTTTACATCGCTATTCAAATAATAAAATCAAATTTTATTTCGATAATCAAATAATAAAAATAAAACTTTTATTTCAAATCCATATAGATAAACACCATATTTTATTTTTTGTTTTCATAAATACAAATTGCATCTTTATTTCTAAAATCATTAATATAAAAATCAAATCTTTATTTCACTACTTCATATATAAAAATCAAATTTTAAAAAATCGTATCTTTATAACATAAAAATCATTTCTTTCTAATATCACTTCATGTATATAAAAGATCCCATTTTTATATTGATGTATACCTTATAAAAATCATATTTTTATATCAATATCTACTATAAAAAAAATCAAACTTTTCCTGTATAAAAAATATAATTTTTTCTATTATAAAAATATAATCTTTATATTTTATTAAAAATCCTATTTTATATTAATAAAAATCATAACCTTTTATCATATTAAAAATCAAGTTTTTATCAAATTAAAAATCAAAATTTTATAATATTAAAATCAAGTTTATATAAACTAAAGAAATCCGTTTTTTTCTAACTAAAGAAATCAGATTTTTAATATATAAAAAAACATTAACACTTACAGGGTTCCAAATCGGATAAAGGGGAAAAGTGAAGGAGGTCGGAGGAAGGAGGGGGTGCTGGGGGACCTACGGCGCCTATCAAGGGGGTGGCGGTTCTACGGTTTTGCCGTGGGGCTTCGGGGAGGTAGCGTCTCGATTTGAGGTGGAGTAGAGAGGAGAGGGAGGAGCGGCAGAAGGGGGGTCCAGAGGGGTGCACTGATCACCTGAGGGGCGGCGGCCAACGCTGGGGCGCGGCTCCCGATGGCGGAGGAGGATGGAGGAGCGCGATTTTTTTATATTTTGTGAAACAATTCTGATCGAAGAAAAGGAGAAAAAGGGGGAGGGTTAGGTTATATAATTTTATTTATTATTATTTTAATTCAAAAAGGTGAATTTTTGTCCGAACTCCAGTTCACATCCAACGACTGTCGACCCTAGCTAATCACCCCCATTCCGAACGTAATGGCATATGTATCATAAGCCAGTTCGGCAGTTTCGATCAGTTTTCATTTAAATTACAATATAAATCAATATATATTTAATTTAAACGTACATTTCAATTTATTGGGGCCACATATGGACTCCAAAAATCCCAAGAAAATAAATATGCCTATGTTTTGACGATACAGTCCTAAAAAACTAATTTCGTCGAATTTGGAGACCATTTGAAAAACGGTCATTTTCCAGTCGATTAAATTCAAACTGAATTAACCAAACACGTTTAAATCCGTCACGTTCACATATTGATTCCAAAAATTATGAAAATTGGAATCTAGAAATAACTTGATATTTCGGATCTAACAAAAGTGGTCTCGTCGAAAATGGAGGTCATTTGCAAAATTGCTATTTTAAGGGCTATATTTTCCATAGCGACTATTCTGAATTTTCAACTGGGCATAACTTTTTATTCCTGCTATGAAATTTGGATTTTTCACATTCTTTGGAAATATATTTTCAAACAGATTCAAATATTTCTGGTTTCACTAAAATCCGGTTTATTTTGAATCCTGTACATTCAATTGAAATTTGAAATTGAATTTTCAAACTACCGCGCCATTTTCAATTCCTTTTACAATTAAAATAAATATTTATATTATAATTTCGATTTAAATAAATTTATACATTCTAATTCTATTCAAAATAAATTTTTAGTCATTATTATTTAAATAAATTATTTAAAATATTTAAAATTCGTTAAATTCGCTAAAATAAAAATTTTAAATTGGTTCTGATTTTCCGGGTTGTTACATGTACCATCTATTGTATTCATAATATGTCCCCCTCTTTCATAATTAAATAATTTGAACTTCTCTTTTACCCTGATATTGTGCGTATTTCATGTGGCATAGGGAATATGACAACATAGCAGATCCGGATATTTTTGGGATTAAAATAAACGTTCCTTATTTATTATTATTATTGGTCTGCACTATAAGTACATATGGCTTATGACCATATGTACAAAGTGTTGTCGAATATGTCTTTCTGGTTCCACTTTCAACTAAACATATCACTGTTACTTATTTATAATTGACATATCTTGTGTGTTACCATGACTTTGACTTTATTGTCTTCTCTGGCAGCGTTATGATACACTTCCAGTTGCGATAGCACTTTTGGCAATTATTGCCCCTTAATTGCCTATTTTATTGGGCATCACTACTCATTTTGCTAGGTAATATAATCAACTTACATTAGAATCTCCCAATGAATTTAAATAACATCCTTTGCGATAAAATAGAACTTTAACTGGAGACTAAAAAAAATTTGATGTAATTTGCCATACATTTACCAACAAATGTTAGTGTTTTTGCCTTGCCATACAGAAAATTGATAGATCATTTGATATATGGATAGTTTAAAAGGAACTATACCTATATATCTATATTCTATGTAATTGGTATTTAAATTTTAGTTAATGTGTTCCCTTATTAAATACTCTGTTTGTAGCTCTTCGCTATCGTAGTTTAGTTAATATGTTAACTATGTAAAAAATTTACTTATATCCATATTCAAGTTTAAGCTTGTAATGTAATGTAATTTTCATCAATTCTTATGAGTTTTAACCAAGTACTATACTATTTTGCATTCACGTATTTTTGAAAATTGGTTTTTCCATCAAGTCTAATTTTGGGTTCCATATCATTATTATTTTAAAAAAAACTTTTTCAAATGACTTTTTATCTGTTTGGTTATTTTAAACCCTTTATATATATATATTATCATCATTATTTATTTTATTTTATTTTAATTTTGGGTTCCATATCTTGCCAACCCCAACTTGTTTAGGATATATGGCTTTGTTGTTGTTGTTGTAGTTGTTGTTGGTTTTTCCATCTAGTTTAATAAAGAAGTAAAGGAAGTTTATTGGTAAGGTTATTACTGATCGTCTCTATAAATTGTTATGTTTCTACTAATAAACTTTTACATCTTTAACATAAACGATACATTCTAAATTACTAAAGAAAAGATGATATGATCATTACCGACTTTGATTTAAAAACTGCAGAAAAATAAGTATATGTAAATGATAACAATTTAAAAAATAAGTATTCGTAAAGGAAGATAATAAGTTGAGATTTTTAAATAACTTGTTGATACTTACAATAGTTAGTTACTTCACTTATTTAAGTAAAAAATGTTTAATCGTAATTGATATCCATTAATCTGATATTACTTGTAATCCAGGTTGGGAACCATCTCCATTGGCGGTTTGCCTTCTTTGGGGAGTTAATTTTGGCGCTCCCGTGTGCTATTCTTGTTTTCGTATTCGGTATTTGTATAATTTCACTATGAAGTATAATTTTCTTTTGTTATTCCATAATTGTTATGAAAGTATTGATTATGTATTGAATTTAGCAATTTAATTATGTATTGTGCTTGTATGTTAAATGATATTCTATGTCGTTACCGGATTATGAATGGTTTTATTTATGAATTTATATTAACTAAGTATCTTAATTAACATTGGCGTCCGTCAGTTGTAAATTAGTATTTTATTGTAGTAACATTTAGCAACGGAATAGAAAGGGAATACGAGTGAGATTTGCAAATCTGCATGTGATTGCCGACAAAAATAAAAACAACTGTAAAAAAAAACCTTGCTAAAATGTTAGCATTTGTGATGAATTACCGACATATATCTAAGGTGAAGCAAAAGTTGAAATTATCCATTTCTAATCCCTTGTTGTTTATTTAGCAAGGGATCTCCGATGGAATTTTTTAAAAATATATATAAAAGAAATATATATCCAATGGTAAAATATGGGTAATTTTTTTAAAATTAAGTTTAAATATATTGACAAATGACGGTAAAACGTTGGAGAATTGACATTAAATTTCGTCGCAAAATTGTCACTGAAGTACCGACATGAAATTTACCGACTAGTGATATCTGACACAAATCTGTCGCTAATACATGTTTAGCGATGGATTTGCGATAGATTCGTCCACTTCAAAATCAGTGTTTTCTTGTAGTGGATGACATTAAAAAAAGTTGTATAAGTTCCCGCCCTTTACTCATTAATTTGACAAATAAAAGCAACAAATACAAATAAGAGTGTGATGGCAAAAGCTAGCATAATAATAGCAGGTATTTTGTCCTGATGACTTATCAACATATTAAACTAAATCACTATCCTTTTTTGCAATTATTAGCTGCTAATGGTAAAAAAGGAACTAATAAGTTACGTCAAAAATCAAAATGCCTTTTTAAAATTAACTCACGAAACCTAAGCAGAACCAGTAAAATCCAAGATGATGTTTTCATTTATAATTAGAAAATAAATTATTATTATTATTTAAAAAAAAACTTTGCTGCCTATAAGGCTGCGACAATATGGAGCATCACATTAAAAAAAATCCTGAATGTCAACTTCTTATCATAATAAAGAAAATGTTTCTCGTTGAAGAAGCAAAAAAAAGTCGGAAAGGAAACAATACTTTCAAGAATGATTACCTGATGCCATAGCTGAAAAATCAATCATTTTAAAGATAAAGAACAAACACAAAGGACTGTAATATTTTGTGTATGAGTGAAATGAATTTAAAGAGTTACAGCAATGAAATGTATAACAGTGTTAGCACATAATTTATGAAGAGGTTCAATGCAATGGACACAAAGGAATTTAGCAAAAATAAGTATAGAAAAAATCAAAGCCGAAACATGTCTGCAAACTAGATAATACAATTATCATTTTCCATTTCCTAGAGTCCCCTAGTTTCCTTGAAGTCAATTAGGAAGTAGCTACATGCGAACAAATCACGCCACGTGTTAGTTTGAAGTCACTAAAGAAGCATCTTCTGAAGTTAGCTGTGAATTATTTCAGAGTCTCCTAGTTTTGTAGAAGCTAACTAGGAGTTAAGCCTCATCCTCCTCTGTGTTATGCATCCAATATAGTTGGTTTTATACCAAGATCATAAATACAATGTTGAAATCAAAAAACTGATCTCAACACCAAAGGTGCTTCTAGAACACTTCACCAAAAGGTAGGATTTGAGATTACGGAGCCACAACCACAAAATAAATAGCAAAAAAAGTAAAGAACAAGGAATTTTAGAGTGGTTCAGTCAATTTAGACCTACGTCCACTATGGAAGCACATTTCATTATCTCTTTTGGATTTACAAAGTACATGATATCGCTCATATCACTCATTTTTCTCTCTCAAAATGATCTTCTGTTTTTTCTCTCTTTTTAGATTTTGATTTCACTTGAATTCACAGAGAAAACGATGAGATCTCTTGATTTGTGATGTTAATTGTGTAGATCTTCAATCACTTGATCAATTAGGCAATCTTCGTTAGCTCCATGGTGAATTTGCGTTGGATCTAAGCTCTAGAGAGTATTATTGGAGATTCGGGATCAGTTGGGTTGTGTTTGAGAGATTTCTAATGGAGTTTGGAGAAGATTTGATCACTTTGTTGTTGGAAGAAGATAGATTGAGTTGAAGAAGCCATTAATGGAGCTTAGAGTGTTTGAGAGCGGTGGAGAAATGATTTGGACAGCCCTTCCCGGTGGAAAAATCGGTCCCTTGAATGGTAGAGAAGTGGGGTATTTATAGGTGTACTTTTGGGGTAATGGCACTGTTGTAATTATGGTATATAGGGTTCGGGTCAGCCTCAAACAAATTTACGAAAATGCCACTGGGTTTACTTTACAGCTAGATAGAGTTATTTATACTTTTTCGCAGCTTTTATTGGCAAATTCTTGCCACGCAAGCTTCAGGTTTCCCTAACCATATTGTTGACGTGTACCATATAACGTCCCTTGTTATTGCCTCTCCTGGAAGCAGGCATGCGTACTCATCACAACACATGAGACGGACCACTTTAATTACCAATGTGCCACCGCTTGCCAAAACAAGGACCGACCACCGTGATGTTAACAGCTCGACTCACGCGGCATTACCATGGAGGAATCATGCAGTTTCTGTTTTCATTCTTTGCAATTGGGGTTGATAACAAACTAATGTTACCTTTTGTATGTTGCTACGTGTTGTCTCTATATGTCTCACATACAATTGAGCAAACCTAAATATAATACAATATTGCCATCGCTTTGTCATGAAGATTGATCCATGCATCACATGGAGCCTTTGTCTGGCACGTATGAAGCTGATTACTCAAGTACATATATTTACTTGATTATCATAGAAAACATGCCAACCCATAGATTCATGTAGAACATGCTAAACTATATGTATGTTCAGACCAACCCATGGATTTGTAATATGCTGATTCACTTAATTTACGTCTTTGCCACGTGTCACCACTTCATGCTTTGAGTCACCAGTCAACATATGTACACCCAAACCATTGTATGCTAATTTTGTAACTGATCTCAGGCCTTTATACGATCACACTTGTGCCTTGGGATCAATATTTAGTGCTAACATTTGTGCATTTTGTTATGCTACGAGATAACACCATGCTATGTTCATGCGTGTGTATTGCGGCCGACCCATACATTGAGACTAGACCGACCCGTATATCTGAGACCGACCCATTGTCATAGACTGACCCATATAGCTGAGACCGTCCCATTGTTTACAACGTGACCGACCGATCCATATTGGAATGAAGTGATCGATCCACACACATTGAGGTTGTCCGACCCATACAAATTGAGTTTATCGTCCGATCCATCAATTTTAACTTTGAATTAGATCCAGCAGTATATGCATGATTTTTAGTGGATAACATTTTCCCCTCAGAGTTTATAATTTTTATTTTGTAAAAAATTGTAAAGTCCGAAGTTAACGTTCAAATACATTGGGTTTTGATATACAAACTGTTGGATGATTCAAGTTTTTTCTTCTTTATATGCATGGGTCGGGACATACATTCTATGTATGGATCAGGTACTTTCTTGTATAACGAATTGGAGTTTATCTGATAATGGGTCTGTAACGATAAGGAATTTCGCTCGATCTGAATCGATTGCTAAACCGACCAAGACTGTTCGAAACCCCTGATTGTTTTGAGAACACGACAAGTTGGAACGCAAACAGAAGAACATTTCATTGCTTATTACAACAATTCCATCAGAATACAAGAATATACAGAGTATAAATCAATATTACACATTCACTAAATATCAGAGATTACATTACACTTCATAGCAGCGGAAAAATAATACAATACACAACTGAAAGAGATATACGGATACAGAGCTTTCCGGATATCGTTCCAGCTGCAAATCAGGATCCTGTGTATATAAATCTGCAAAACCAAAACTACTATCTTCCCATGTCAAAATAAGGGCACCCAAAGTTTAGGTTAAAACAATAAACTCCAAGTCAGTCATGTGACTGGTGTGAGAACTAAAACAGTTATTAATCTTTATTTTAAAGTTAGGTAAATTCAGGGACCACACCATATAACACAGAACGGGTTTCCTCCCAAGGATACCAGTGCATATAACAACAGCGCAATGCTAAATAAAGAACAATGAAGCTATTATAAGACTCAGGTCCCATCACACAATGCAACACAAGCCGGAGGATAGGGTTTTTACCTTATAATAGCCAAGAATGATTGGTACGTGAAATTTCATGTTTTATTATTACTATGAGTGTATAATGTCAAAACAATTTCAATAATAAGTATCAATCATAGATGGCATAAGTGCCCCATACCACTATGTCGCCATATATAGGTTCTACAATCAAAACCGCAAAGTCACGTATTGGAAGTTGGATTTCCATCTGTGAACCGAGGCAAAAGATAGTCCTCACCAATTCGAGACGCTCTAGCCCGTGTCTCAGGATCAGAGCTTGAGCGACCCTTGGATCGTCAGGGCCGGTCCACCGATGTGGATTAAAATGCCTGAACACTGTGTTTCCCCGCCCTTTGGGGCGTCAATGAGCCAAGACTCCATCGGCTCCACATTGTCACTGATATATCCGAAGCGCCTCGCAATCCAACAATCACACAGGTGAAAATAACATAAATGTCAGGGATGGTAGGTCACTGACACCACCCTAGCTAGAAGGAAATGCATGCCCTCCCTGATGTCCTCTCCCGTTTCTGGTTCACAACTGGGTGTGCGGCTCGCGAATCAACGTTACACAAAGCTATGCCACATAGACGGTACTTTGATCATCAACCACAAGACTCTGCTTTTCAACTAAAGCCTTAATCATTTTCTACTTAGGCATGCCACACAGGCAATTCACTCCATGCAATTGATATCCATTAATATATAACCTCTGAGCTCGTATGTCTCAGAGAAGGGCGTTAAGCAAGAGAATAAATTCTCCGCCACCAAACAGATATATATTTAATAGAAATCAATCACACAGAATAAAATCCAATGTCAGACACACAGTCCATTTACAAGTTTGTTCTGGATGTGAACGAAACCAGAGGCACCTTGTACCTCGCATATCCATCGATCTCCCAGTACGTCTGGACGATCACCAACTGATTCCCTCCTCTCGGGTGTACAGCCCAATCAAGATCATCAGTAATTATCCAAACGATGTGAAGACCTCCGGTCTTCGACCACCGTCTTCATCCTCGACACATCGTCGAATCAATTATTCAGAATGGGATAAACCCGGTCTCTCTGAATAACTCGCGTATATAATAAACAAGTGTTACACAAACAAAACATACGCCTCATTCCAATTCAGAATATTCTTTTATTCAAATATTCTTATACTTTGGGAAAGGTTCCCATTAATTTTATCAAAGATAAATTCTTTAAATTTATTCTTTAATCTTCTTTTGAATAGCAATTCAAATTAGTCAGGATTAACGAAACTTACCAAAGTAATCGTTTGTTTTAATTTCCCAATCCCAACCTATTCATCCCATAAAGTAAAACTGGTCATACTTCACATCTAACACCACGGTGTTATCGGTAAGTTCAATTACCATTTCACATTCAAATCTAATTAAAGATTTAACTATCGCCTGGAGCTAAACTGGTGATACTCCATTCTCGGTCATTTCAATCTAATTAAAGATTCATTAAAACTCCACTTGGTTTTAATCTTCCCAAAAATCACTATCAACGATTATTTAACTTGGGAAATCATATCATGTCTTTAACTGGGTTAAAGAACCAATGTCATTTAAAACACGGTTCACTATAAACCCACAAGCACATTCTATTAATTATCGGGTTAAAGAACAATTGTTATTTAAAACATCGTTCACGATAAACCCAAAAATCAATTCCAATTAAATATCATTTAATTGGTATACTCCATTAAATATAAATAAAAAGATTTAATCTTTTTTTTCTCAACTGGGTTTAAGAACGGTGTTAATGAAGACACCATTCACGACAAACTTAAATCCCATATGATATTAAATACAAGGCTCTGAATAGAAAATATATCGGCTTATATTCAATATCTATAAATATATCTTTCAAATTTGCATAACAATATATGTATAATCACGAAATCCAACATTGAAATATTTCAAAGGCAATTTCGATTCAAATCCATTCCAATTCAATTATTGGAATTTCTGGTTACTTTTAAAACCCTTTCAAATCCAATTTATTAATTTCAAAAATAAATGGATTTTAATTCTAGTTCAAAACTAGTTCATTTCGATAAAAATCTATTTTTATCTTTTCAAATATGGAATTTTTAATCCTAATTCTTTCCAAATCATTTCTTATGATTTTACACAAATTATTACTATTTTTAATAATTTTATGAAGGCCCGTACAGTCGATTTCCATCAACGGCCATCGAACTGCACTTACAGCGATCTTTTCCAAATTTGATTTGGACATAATTCCAAATCCAACTGTTAGATTTCAAATCTCTAACATTCGTTAGAAAGCTCTTTTCGATATGAACCCAACGGATCCGGTTTTAGGAGAATTCGACAATCAGATCTCCCGTAATGTCCATTCGAAGTCAATGGTCGAAATTCGCGAACTGCCGCAGCGCGGCGCGTTCCATTTAGGTCATTATATATATATATATATATATATATATATATATATATATTATATATATTTCGTCGATTTCCTTTTAAAACGTATTTTATAAATCGTTTTCAAAACGATTTCAACTACATATTCAATTTCGAATCAAAATTGAATATTTCACATCATTGATATACAAATGATAATATTTTCAAAACATTCGATTTTGAAATCAATTCCTTTTCGATATTCATTATAAAAATGAATAAAATCGATATGAATATCGTTCGCGTCAAAATGGCGCATATCTAACCAACACGGCTTTATATATTTCAATAACTTCGTTATTCTATTCAACAAATGAATATTTTCTTCAACACATGAATATATAGTTTTATTCAACACATGAATATATATTTTATTCAACACATGAATATTTATTCAATTCAACACATGAATTTATATTTTTATTCGACACATGAATATTTTGTTCTATTCAACACATGAATTTTCTTTCTATTCAACACATGAATTTTTATTCTATTCAACACATGAATTTTTATTCTATTCAACACATGAATTTTTCTTTCTATTCAACACATGAATTTTCTTTCTGTTCAACACATGAATTTTCTTTTATAATATTCCTTATTTTCCAAATTGGAATAAGGCCCAATCAATTACCATATAATGTTAATTATATGGATTCCCTACAACGCATGTATATAATAGCAACGATAAATCATCAACCATCATCCAGAGTGCACCACACAACTGCATAAGCATTAAATATAAATAATTAACGCTTAAACAGTGACATACAACTAAACAATCGGGATTAGTGTACGTCAAATATCATCCCAATACCCGTGTGGGGTTTCAAATCAACAAACACATGTGGGGTTTCAAATCAACCAACATAGATTTTTATCTGTGCAGTTGGGCGATGTGTAAAATTTATTATCCCAATCAATATCAGTCAAATGGATGTACATAAACAAATCGTCCGATTTGTTTATAAATATTTATTTTATATACACATTAAAAATTATGTTTTTAACTATAAAATATTTATAACGATAAAATATTTTATTTCATTCCACGTCACACAATCAAATTTCACAACACAGCAATCAAACAAACAAGTCATCCATGGTCTGTGGACGACGGGTATCGGGTGCTGCTAAGCACCGTCTGCATCCTAGTATATATTTCAACTAGAAAATAAATTAAAAGTGAGGAGTTCTCACCTTGGGGATCCACTCCGCCATTCTTATCTTCGAACAGTTTGAATTCAGATTTGTTTTCTGATAGTATCATCTCCTTCTGTATCATGCATTTTATTATTAAAAAACACATTTTTATACTGTTACTACATACATAAAAAAACATATTTTTATGTTGATGTTTATATTATAAAAATTATATTTCAAAGCTACTTTTACAAAATTCCATATGTTATTTTTATTTATAAAATTCATATTCCTTATATTTTATAAAATAATGCCACTTATACTTAGAAAATCATGCTCCTTATATTTTAAAAACAAACTGATTTTATATTATATAAACAAACTGATTTTATATTATATAAACAAACTGATTTTATATTTATATAAACAAACTGATTTTATATTTTCAACATTATATACATAAACCATATTTTTATATTGAACATTATGTATATAAAAAGAAAACCCGGTCCTTAGCAATGTGTTTACATTAAAATTTTAGATTTTAATCAATGTAATATAATTAACATTTTCTAATATAATTAATAAATAATTAACTAGATTATATAACGTTTAAACATAATGGAAAAAAATCAGTTACCTTCTTCTTGTTCAACTCCAGGAATAAATCGTTCCTTCTTCACGATGTGCCAGGTTGTTTGAACCCATTCACGAGCCATTAGGGTTCCATCGTGCCTCCTCTTCGTGAAGCTGGACCGTGATTAGCGGACGAGACATGAAGCACTGCCGTGTGAACCCCCTGCCGCCTGAACACCATCGAGATCGATGGTCTCTCCTGCGCCT
This sequence comes from Allium sativum, assembly GCA_030737875.1. Lineage (NCBI taxonomy): Eukaryota > Viridiplantae > Streptophyta > Magnoliopsida > Asparagales > Amaryllidaceae > Allium > Allium sativum. The sequence goes on along the minus strand of CM060918.1, from coordinate 835,620,656 downwards.
GAAACCAGTTCGAAGGCGGCGGCTTCCTGAAGCCGATCCAGTCACCTCGGCCAGCACCAGCCAATCACCGTCGTTGAACGTCCTCATCTCGATGAGTTCTTCGATCCTCACGTTGATGATTCCTCGAATTTGTAGAGGAATTTAAAGGATTTGGAAGGGAGAGTAATCAAACGTAGCCGTCGTTCTTTTCTGGGAGAAGCAGAAATGGAGTTTGACCACGATGAATAAAGGGTAGGGTTTGACCCCCATTTGACTTATGTAATATATATATATATATATATATATATATATATATATATATATATATATTATTTTAGTTCCCAAAAATACTTGTTTATTGCCACGCACTTCAAATCAAACCCAACGACTGTCACCCTTAACTAAATACCCCCATTCCGAACTCAATGGGATATGTATCGTAAGTTGATTCGATTATTTCAATCAGTTTCCGTCAAAATCAAAATATAAAACTATATATTGAATTTGAATGCACATTTCAATTTACCGGGGCCACATACGGACTCTAAAAATTCCCAAAAAATATTTTCTAGCTTCGTATTGACGATACGGTTCCGTCAAATTCCGAGACCATTTGAAAAATGGTCATTTTCTAGTTGATCGAAATTGACTGAAACTGAAAAACACGTTTTCCTCTGCCACACTCACATATTGATTCGAAAAATTATGAATTTTGGAATCTATCAATAACTTGACATTCCGGATCCAACAAAAGTGGTTTCGTCGAAAATAGAGGTCGTCTGCAAAATTTCAATTTTTAAGGGCCAAAATTCCACAGCGACTATTCTGAAATTTCAACTGGGCGTAACTTTTTATCCCCGCTATGAAATTTCAATATTTCAGATTCGTTGGAAAGATATTCTCAAATAGATTCTAATATTTTTTGTTTCGCTAAAATACGGTTCATTTTGAATCCTGTACATTCATTTGAAATTTGAAATCTAAATTACGAACTACCGTGCCACTTTCAGTTCCTTTTATAATTAAAATAAAATATTTATATTCTAACGTCGATCTCTATAAATGTATACGTTCTAATTATATTCAAAATAAATTTCTCGTCATTACTATTTAAAATAATTCATTTTAAATATTCAAAATTCATCAAAATTGCCAAAATAAAATTTTTAAATTGGCCCAGATTTCCGGGTTATTACAGGGTTGGATACGTGCTACTCTGGAGGATCATTTTTCCGGACATTGGCATCTCCGCTGCCAGGTCGAAGTTTAGAAAGTCATCTTTGACGCTGGTTTATGCCATAGTATTGGCTGCTTGTTTTTGAGCACCTGCTTGGTCACTAAGGTTCTTTTGAAATAATCCCCATCCTTTGAAGGCAATTCATAATGATATTTTTTTGCAAGCTCGAGCATGTTTTTTTAGTACTATGCCCTATTCTGTAATAACAGAAAAATATTGCATGCTTTTGGGTGAATATTTTGCTATCGACTGCCCATATTGATAACTGGTTAGTTAATCATTAAAAATTTAACTATGGAGAATTTTATGATTTGAGCCAAATGACGTAAACAGAATCGTTTCGTTTTATTAACTTGTCGAATATTACCTGCGTAGATACAACATTCTACTCTGAATTCGCGGTGACGCTTGAAACCGACTAACCAACACGTACCGACTATGAATTTCAAGCATCGTCTTTTTATGACTTATGTATTCTTGTACAATGGTTCATATTTCATGAAACGTGTACCTGTTAAAATTGGAACTTTGATTTTATAAGTTTTCAAGGCTAGAGCGACCACAACTTTTGGATTGTGAATGAATTAGTCCTTGGTTATTCTCTATCTACTTGACAATTTTCCGGAAAGATGCCATTCTGTGCTAACTCAATTTGTTTCAAACCAAGTGTGCACTTATTTTGGCCTTCCCGAATTTATTGCAAATTTGCCATGGAAATAAGAATTTGCTGATTGTTTATTTTGGGCATGTTGCAATAGCTTAGTTGGATTTCAAAATTTGAATCCAGTACCTCCACTCGTGGAGTACTCGTATTTCGTGCCCCCACTAGGGGAGGTCTTATCTTTTATGCCCCGCTAGGGGAGGACTTTGGATTTAGTGCCCCCGCTCGGGGAGGTCTTTATATTTTGTTCCCTCTTTAGGGGAGGTCTTTGGATTCACTCCCCCCGTTAGGGGAGGTCTTGGGATCCAGTGCCCCGCTTGGGGAGGTCTTTGATTTTGTGCCACCAATCGGGGAGGTCTTGAGATTTAGTGCCCCCGCTCGGTGAGGTCTTTGTATTTTATGCCCCCGCTAGGGGAGACCTTTGGATTTAGTGCCACAGCTTGGGGAGGTCTTGGGATTTAGTGCCCCCGCTCGGGGAGGTCTTTGTGCTTCACACGGGAAGCATTTTCTTTATTTGGGGGCTTTTTTGTTGCACCATTTCGCGGGGCTAGCGCCAGTTCCTTTTTCAGATGCATGACTTGGCAGGCTGTCTTAATTAAGGAACTAGGGTCTTGGACTTCTCACTCGGGAAAGGGCCCCTTCGACAAAAGTTAAAACCCTCTTGTTTGCTTGTCGTGACGCTTGCTCACTATTTGAATCTTTGCGACTCTTCCCATTCACTTTTTAAGGCGGTGCTTTTCTATCTTTGCATTTGTTCATGTTTGTATTTACGGCATTTTGCGCTTGAACTAGTGTTGTTGGCGTCGCTATGCTTTGTTAGATTTTAAAGGAACAAGCGCTCAATTAATGGCCTGCAATATAAAATCGTCTTTAATAAAATTTTCATTTGACAAAGATTTTTGCAAGTAAAGAATTTATTCAAGTAGAAATGCTCTAAATAAAGAGCTAATTGTGTAGCACAACATTTATAAATATTACACACTATTTTACAAGAATTTTGAATATAACATGAAGTAAAGCATGCAGTAAAGCATGAAATAGAGTTGTGGCGATGATGATCGCTTATTCTGAGCCACTAAAGTTGGAGCACCACCATTGGTCACTATTTTATGACCAGCTTTGCATTAACAAGTGCTGGAGTTTCGTTGCTTTGACCAAATTGACCATTTGATGTCTCTTGCCCCTGGGGAGTTGCAGAAGGATTTGTAGCTTGTGAATTTTTCACATATTACTGTAGTTTGTTCTTCCTAATCAACTCCTTGATTAATTTCTTCAAGTGTCGACATTCATTAGTATCATGCCCTGGTTGATTATGAAAGCAATAGAATTTTCCAAAATTTGTAGCTCCCGTAAAGATATTCAGCGATGGTGGTTCTGGATAGTGTTCTGCATCTCTGGTGGTGAAGTAAATGTTCTCTGGAGTATTATTCATAGGGGTGAATTCAGTGGGTGTAATGAAGTGAGTCTTCTTACCATCTCGATTGTCCTTCCCGTCGTTTCCTTTTTTTGATCTCTGGGATTCTTCTAATTGTATTGAGTAGCAACGTTTTTGGGGGCTTCAAGAAGTAGGTTACCATCAATAATTTGAAGAGGCATAGGATTATTGTCCACCCTCATATACTCCTCTACTTTTTTGTAGAATTTTTCAAGCTTGTTTGGTTCTTTCACTTTAATCCATCTACCAAATTCGCTTTTCTCATCAATTAAAGACATTAAGATCATGCGGGGTTCTGGATTCCCCACCTCGGACAAAGCAGTGTTGAACCTCTTGAGGAAAGCTTTAACAGACTCTCCTAGATTCTGCTTCGTTGATGTCAGAAAGATAACATCCTTAGCCTTTGTAGCTTGCAGCCTAAACTGCTCCTTAAATTTTAGAGTCAAGTTGTCAAATCGGTCAACGGATTTGGGCAGCAGCCTCATGAGCCATAATGATGCCACGCCTTCTAGATAGAGAGGGAAGCAAAGGCACTTGATTTTGTTTGTAACTTTGGCTTCATTCATATGCCATTAATATCTGTAAAGGAAGTGATTTTGGATCAGAAGTCCCATTGTACAGAGGTAGAGTAGGAAGAGTGAACTTTTTAAGGAACTCAGCTTTGCAGATCCACTTCGTGAATTAATTTTTGCTGGGGAAGAAGTCCCATTCTCTTTCACTATCATTGCGAGCCATGATATCTTTCATGTTTTGCTTTACCATATCCGTGATATATTTCTTCGAGTTGTGTTGTTCCGCAGAGCAGACTTCAATCTCTTTCCCAGATGCTCGTCTTGGCGAGCGGTCGCGGTTAGAGAATCTAGGTCTTCTACCTTCACCATGGGGAGGTTCCCCCTTGACGGGACTAGCAACTCTTCTGGTACTTCGACCGGAATGGTTTTTAGCTTTCGGCTTTGAATCCTAAACTTTAGCTTCGTTCATATCGCTTTCCCATCCATTGAGGCATTCCATGTTATCGTTACGATTATGATCAGAAGCGGCCGAATATGAGTTCTCTTTGTTGGATCTAGGTTAACCCTAGAGGGGGGTGAATAGGGTTTATCACAGTTTTTCCCTAAATTAAAAAACTGATAGGATATTAAAATAATAAACAGATCACAGACTCCAGTAGAAATAAAAAGAAAAAAAGAAATAACACACAGAGATACCCAGCTTCGGCAAAATCCTGCCTACTGCTGCATTTCTAAGGTTTCTACTAGGTGTTATAAACAGATCCCGCATACAAGACCATGTGCACTCGCAACGCCAGCTCCTGTCCTAACCCTACACACAAAACCCTAAACTGACTGATATCCCCTCGATCAGATTTCCCCTAGTTACGACCCCGTAACTAGTTACCCAAATTTTACAGACTCTGTCAACTGTCAGTCAACCCCTGATAGAATCCTCTATATTTTTACAGAATTGTAGAAACTGTTTGGACGGTTTACAACAGAGAATAAAAACAATACAAAATAAATATAAAAACAAAGAAAAAATAACATAGAAAAACCCTAGTATATAACTAAGGGGTCATCCCCTTTTAAACTTGGCCGACCACTTCACAAATTTGTTGCCCTCTTGTTTTGACCTGATCACTTTGTCTCTGGAGAATAGAAATGGCAGCTTGCACTAGGGTTTCTTTGGATCCCCAAATCAATTTCAACTTCGAAATGAATTACTCTGGAAATTCTTTGTAGCTCCAATTCTTGTTGATGAATTCAATCGATTGCTGATGCTCCTTGCTTCAATGATTTTGGGGTTCCTTCTGCGATCGGAAACTGTGAGTTAATTTGATGTGAAAAAAAAATGATTTATGCTCTTTGAAATTCTAGCTTGTTTATTTCGATTCAGTAGTTTGTGGTCTCTGTCTTCCTGCCGATGATGTAATAGGTGTTAAATACATAGGGTAAATAGAAAACCCTTAAACCACTCTGATTTCACTTATATGGCTCGATCTGATTGTGTGCTTTCCCCTTTTTGAATTTCTCGACTTTGATTGAGTGCCGTGAACATGTTGCCAAAACAGATTTGTGAAATGCTGGAAGGTTTCCTCTTTTGAAATTCTTTGATTGGAAATGATATTGATGAACCTGGATTTGTTCTTGACCTTCAAATAGATTTTCCCTTTTGGATTTAAAATCACTCGGCTTTGATTGCATATGGCATTACTGGAAAATTATTTCGTCTGCTGTCCACTTTAAAAAATTTACAAACAAATGCTTGCTGATTTTCTACAATTAACACTTGCCAAATATGATTCATGAATTTCTGGAAACCATGTATTTGTCTTTTCATTTCTGAGATAATTTCATGCCATTAAACATTTGCCATAACTATGTTCATTTCTGGAAACAAACTGAACTTTAAATTGTGGCCTCTTAAATTTCTCTTTGATTGAATTCGAATAATTCTGGAAACGCATTAAAAGCTTTTCCCTTTTTTTATTACTGTAATTCCTTGCATGATTAATTTTCTCGTGTATATTTAGAAATGATTTGGTCAAAAACTGGAAATGTAAACATGCTGTAATCTTGGAATGAAATTTCTGTTTGTCCATTGTGTATATACATATCACACTGCTCGGCTTGTCCACTTTAATGATATCCAGATTTTGACCATTCTTTATTTTGGCATTCATTCACATTGAATTTTTCTTGAACCTAAATTTGATTGTTATAAACATGCTCTGATCATTTCATGCTTGTGCACTTGGGTATTCATGTTGCTGCACCCTCACCATTGAAAAAAAAAAACTTTATCATGTAATTGCTGTGTGTATCCATGTGTGTCTTGAACCTGAAATGTGAATGATTTGACCATGTTCTTACTGTATACATTTTTTGAACACCTTTGCTTTGTCATTTGAGAACTTGAAAAAAAAAGCTTGCTTGTGGGTTTACTGCTGTGAGCACTTGCATCTTGCACTGCACTGTTCATTTCTAGACTTGTATACATGCTTGTTGAACTGCTTCTTGACACTGTATATTTGAACCATGCCAATAATACAATGCAAACATGTATTTACTGGTTTGACCATTTTCTTGCTTATACTCGACCATGTTGATTTCCATGTTTTATGTATTTTGCTGAAAAAACTGTAGCTCAACCATGTTATTGCTGTTATATGTGATCGTCCATGCTTGCTTGAAATCATGTCTAATTTCTTTGACCATTTTTGAACTGCCACTGAGTTGTTGAATGCTTCATGTTCACTGCATGATTGTGATAGAACCTGTGTAGCCACGGCCATGATGACACAGCTGCATCATATACTTGATACTTGAACACAACTGGATTTGTACACAGACTTGGGTTTTGCCTTGTCTTGAAACTACATGAAAGCTTGTGCACAATTGAATTTGTTGTTTGGTATTTGAAGAATATACACATGCAATGTACACTATTCACCATGTTTTGTTGACTATCATATATGCTTGGCCCCATTGTTGCACATTTGACTTTTGGCTTGAATGTTCACTGAGTAAAGCATTGAGTTAAGATGGTCCATGTGGCTACTCCTTAGTTGCTCGCTGGTTGGCGAGGCAGTGCACACGTGTATATTTATACACGTGTGTATATGCAGTCATCAGACAATATTTTCCGTCCCTGTATATACAGACTGACTAAACACAAATGAATCAGACCGAGTCATGAAAAATGATGAGAAACACACTAGAAATCTAAGGCAAATAAAATTTTAAAAATAAAATTTACATTCATATGTATTCAGTTTAAATTCTATTGCAATGTACTGTGTGTGTGTTTCATTGTGATAGGTAAGAAGATGATGACTGGACTGACAGAAAGCTGTGAAGACAGAAGACTGAAGACAGTGAATAAATCAGTGTCAGTAAATGCGTTTGTATATGAAAGTGAAAATGTATGTATATATGAATTGTACTGTTATTTGTAATAACAAATTCGTTTGAAATAAAATATTATTTTATTGTTGTCGAACAAACTTTTCTATTTTATTCAGCCAATTTACAAATACAAATATTCTGTGAATGTATTTAAATAGTGGAGTATTAAATAGCTATACTGTTTGAATGTCGAAATAGAATATTAAATTTAAATAAAATACTGTATGAATATATGAATTTCTGTACAGTTGTATTTTATTTAAATTTAAATATTATATTCCTGCCTGTAATGTATATATAAAACAGTACAGTAACAAACACATTTATAATAAAATATATTTGGTTGTTATCATCAAACAAAAATCATATAATTATGTATACAACACTGTTATATACAACGATCTCCCCCTTTTGATGATAATAAATATATAAAAGATTTTGAGCATAATAAATGTGTTTGACAGTGAAAAACGAACTTCACCTATTTATCAGCTCCCCCTACAACAGACAACTCCCCCTATATCTGTGCATGAATGAAATGAATAATCATTATTTTTCAAAATTAAAAATATTTATAAAATATTCACTCATAAATCAAAATCTAATCCATTCTCCCCCTTTTGTTATCATCAAAAGGATTCAGACCTTAAAATATAGATGAAGACTGATTAGAAAATACAATTTCAACATAAGAGGAAGAACGATCATCATAAATCTCAATCAGTCAAACAAAAATCATAATAAACTGAGAAAAGGTGGCATATTTCACATTGTAAAACGATGGATTTACAATGAAATTTAAAAAAATGAGGAGAGTTGTATACATACGAATTTCAATTATTTTCAAAAGATTTATAAAAAAGATTAAAGCACAAAAACAGTGATGGATTTGGACTATTGTTAATAATTCAACTTAAGTGACAAAATCGAATAATCTTAAATCCCAATACCTATCAATCAACAAATCATAATACGTCATAAAATATCAACATATTTCACAAATTAGAATATGGATTGATATACTTGTTTTTACACACCAAGGAGAATTTCATATAAATTTTTTTTATTCAAATTATTTTCTTTTCTTTTTCTTTTAATTTTATTTAAGAGCACACTGATCACGCATAACCAGAGCTTGGATTTTTAAATGAGGTCGGTCGCAACTTAAATTATAAGTTGTCTCATAACCATGCATGATCAGAGCTTGGATTTTTAAATGAGGTTAGAGACACACTTATGTATTAATTATATATTTTATCATTTTCAGCTTTGAATAGAAAACTCCTCGGTATATACAACCAATATGAATGATAGAAATGTGGTAGGTATAGAAATGAACTGTGAAATAAATTTCTAAATTAATTATATTATGAAATATGACCAAATGTACCGGGATCATTGAAAATTCTCAATTTCACTAATTCTGAATAATAACACAGTCACGTTTCTATCACGAATATTTCCACTTTTTATTCAAAAAGAATTTTATAAAATATTAAACTCTCGACATTAATATAAAAAACATGATGGATGTCAAAATGATGATAGATAAAGGAGATGGTCGTGAAATAATTGCCAATTCAAAGATATTATAATAAATGTTCAACCATCATGAAAATCTAAATAAAATCTCCTCTTGTTGTGATATATATTGCAGTCACGATTCATCACAATTTCGAAATCCGATAATAATTTTGATGAATTATAAATACAGTTCAATTTGGATATTGATTTCAATTTCTAAATGAATAAACAATAAATAATTTTAAAATTGAAACACAATTACAAGAGGGATATGCAGATCTATACAAGACAAGAGGGATTAAAAAATATATATATACAAAAAAATACTCAACACTTCTAAACTGATACCACTTAATGTCTCTATTAACGAGGATTATGAAACTGGAGACAAAGAAGGATAATTCAGATAACTGAATTTTAACCACAAAGCCCAAGTAGACAAGACAACAAATTAGACACATTATCAAAGCAGCAAACAATTTTACTTAACACAAACAGTTATTTGAGAACATTTTTCAAAACAGTATCAGAGCAGCACAAATAGTTTCAAATCAAACTTGTCAGGATGACGGTCACATAAGATGATTGATGATCCAATGATTACAAATACCATTTATTTGAAATCATTTGAGGAATATGAAACTTTCAAGATTCAGTGAATCAATCACACCAGAATTTCAAGTTCAAGATATGTGTGAGATTCAATAAATCAATAATTTCAAATGATTTTAAATAAGCAAATATTTAAATCAAATAACCATGAAATGACAGTAAGTTTCATGACCTGTATTTCAAAAGAATTTTTCACAATTTTCTCTAACAAGCACAAGAGTAATTTACATCAAGATTGAGTAATAATTCATAATCCAGAAATAACGTTTTATTTGAAATCACTTGAATATATGTAAGTGATGAGATACAAAGAATCAATCACATAGAATTAATAATTTCAGATCTGAGTGGTGTGTGAGATTCAAAATAACAAAAATTTCAAATGATCTCAAATAAACAAATAATCTAAGCCAGATGATCATGAGTGATAGTGAATTTCAAGATATAAACAATGTGATTCAAGACATTCAAAATTTCCAAGCCAATTTGAAAATCACTGAAATTATCACAACTGATAAATAGCAGAGTGTTGTAGTGAGTATAATATTTTAAGCTTTTTTAAAATGAATTAGAAGAAAACTCAAAACAGCAGATTTGTATGAAATTTCAATTGTTTTTCAGATCAATTTAGAATTCAAATTAACAGTGTTCAAGATATGACAAGAATACATCAACATTGTTATGAATTCAGAAATCAGAAAGATAAACTTCAAAACAATTGCAGGGATTTACAAGATTAAGTTCAAGATCTGGAAAAGATTAAAAGCATAAGAGTTTTATTCAAGAGAAGAAAATTTCCAGAAAAAACATGACTTCTGCAATTGGAAGTTAATCAAGCCCATAAAGAAAAAAAATGGCAGTGATAAATCAAATAAAAAAACTGAAGAAAAATAGAAGGGTTAGAGGAAGAAATAAACACAAAAAATAAAAACAGAGAGAATATACAAAGATGAGTTTAGAGATATACCTGAAATCCATGTAAGCAATTGAATCTCTAACTCAGCAGATGTGGCTAAGGAACTGTGAATGATTCTTTGATATGTAGCAGTTTGAATCCAATTTTTCTTTAGCTATGCAATTCCTCAGGCTCCTTTGGTACCTAACTGTTAAGAGAATTGAGTGATCTAACAAAAGTAGTAAAACCACTGACAGTTTTGTTCACATCTTTTGGTACCCAAATCTATTTGTATAACAATCCGTTAAAATCAACTAGAGTACCCTTTGAAACCCAAATTCGTTTAGTTTTTCCAAAAATCATTTTATTTCTTTTTGGGGTCCACAACTGTTCAACTGGATTGTTATCAAACCAATTCTTGTCTCGTTTGTGATTCAAAAATCTTTTGGAACTTTCAAAATTCAAATTTTCAGAATGACCCATCTTGAAGCAGTTTGAAGGATTTTTAAAATCACAAGAATTTAGTTTTTCAAAAACATTTTTTTTCCCAAAAGCAAGACCACATTTATTTCCAACAGAAATTTGGGGTTTCAACAACATATTCAAAGATTTTTATCCATCAGAAAATTTACTCAAAATTATTTCAAGTTGTTGAATTTTAGTTTTAAGATCACTGTTTTCTTTCATTAAATATGAGCAGCGATTTTTAGTGATCTTACATCTCTCAAAATCAGATTTCAAAACCAAATTTTCATCATTAAGCAATTTAATTTTGGTTTGGGACTCAGCAATTTCGAATTCAAAATGTTTTTGACTCTCAGATTCAAATTTCTTGAGTTTTTCAATCTCAATTTCTAGCTCATTCAGAATAGACTCAGTTTTTGACAAACTTTGTCGTTCAGCAAAAATATATTTGGAATATTCAGTCATCTTAAAATTTTCAAATTCTTTTTGCAAACAATTATTTGTGCTTTCAAGCTCCATCTTGTTCTCTTTTAAAATCAGGATTTCATTTTCAAGTTTCTGAATATTTTTATTTTGATGAACAAGATCATTTTTCAAATTTAAACAATTTTTGCAACTAGAATTTGAAGACTTCTGAACGTTTTTGAGTTTCGATTCCAAAAGATTAATTCTGCAGATCAACTCAAGCTTCTCAGATTTCAGAAGTTTATTTTTAGATTTTAGATTCTCAACAGATTCAGTTAAACCATTTGAACGATGAGTTAAATATTTATAAGAAATATTTCCTGTTGAGTCTCCAACTGAATTTCCATCTATACAACCTGTTAAGCACAAATCTGAGGCTAAGTTGACTTCTAGGATTTTGAGCAGTTGTCAGACTTTCCATACAGTGCATTGAGAGTTTCCCATATTTCCTGCGCAGTCAAGCATTGAGAGATAAGATCAAGTTGATTATTACTACGATAAGAATACAGAATATGCATCGCATGAGCATTTAAAACTTTATTACTCTTATCTGACATATCTCTCAAATTTATAATAATATTCCAATATTCAGAATTAACAGATTTTAAATAGGATTCTGTTTTCGATTTCCAAATTAAAAAATCTATTCCATTGAAAATAATTGGAATATCACTGGACCGACTCTCAGAAGACTGATAACTAGGATGAACCATGACTCTAGAGTTAATGAAATAACCTACTCTGATACCAATTGTTGGATCTAGATTAACCCTAGAGGGGGGTGAATACGGTTTACCACAGTTTTTCCCTAAATTAAAATACTGACGGGATATAAAAATAATAAACAGATCACAGACTGCAGTAGAAATAAAAGGCAGAAAAGAAATAACACACAGAGATACCCAGCTTCGGCAAAATCCTGCCTACTGCTGCATTTCTAAGATTTCTACTAGGTGTTATAAACAGATCCCGCATACAAGACCATGTACACTCGCAATGCTTGCTCCTGTCCTAACCCTACGCTCAAAACCCTAGACTGACCGATATCCCCTCGATCAGATTTCCCGTACTTACGACCCTGTAACTAGTAACCTAGATTTTACAGACTCTGTCAACTGTCAGTCAACACCCTGACTGAATCCCCTAGATTTTTTACAGAATTTTAGAAACAATTTGGACGGTTTACAACAGAGAATAAAAACGATACAAAATAAATATAAAAACAAAGAAAAATAACAAGAAAAACCCTAGGATATAACTAAGGGGTCATCCCCTTTTAAACTTGGTCGACCACTTCACAAATTTGTTGCCCTCTTGTTTTGACCCGATCACTTTGTCTCTGGAGAATAGAATTGGCGGCTTGCACTAGGGTTTCTTTGGATCCCCAAATCAATTTCGACTTCGAAATGAATTACTCCGGAAATTCTCTGTAGCTCCAATTCTTGTTGATGAATTCAATCGATTGCTGATGCTCCTTGCTTCAAGGATTTTGGGGTTCCTTCTGCGAATCGGAAACTGTGAGTTAATTTGATGTGGAAAAAATGATTTATGCTCTTTGAAATTCTAGCTTGTTTATTTTGATTCAATTGTTTGTGGTCTCTGTCTTCCTGCCGATGATGTAATAGGTGTTAAATACATAGGGTAAATAGAAAACCCTTAAACTACTCTGATTTCACTTATGTGGGTCAATCTGATTGCGTGCTTTCCCCTTTTTGAATTTCTCGACTTTGATTGAGTGCAGTGAACATGTTGCCAAAACAAATTTGTAAAATACTGGAAGGTTTCCTCTTTTGAAATTCTATGATTGGAAATGATATTGATGAACCTGGATTTGTTCTTGGCCTTCAAATAGATTTTCCCTTTTGGATTTAAAATCACTCGGCTTTGATTGCATATGGCATTACTGGAAAATTATTTCGTCTGCTGTCCCCTTTAAAAAATTTCCAAACAAATGATTGCTGATTTTCTACAATTAACACTTGCCAAATATGATTCATGAATTTCTGGAAACCATGTATTTGTCTTTTCATTTCTGAGATAATTTCATGCCAATAAACATTTGCCATAACTGTGTTCATTTCTGGAAACAAACTGAACTTTAAATTGTGGCTTCTTAAATTTCTCTTTGATTGAATTCGAGTAATTCTGGAAACGAATTAAAAGCTTTTCCCTTTTTCGATCACTGTCTTGAAATTCCTTGCATGATTAATTTGCTCGTGTATATTTAGAAATGATTTGGTCAAAAACTGGAAATGTAAGCGTGCTGTATTCTTGGAATGAAATTTCTGTTTGTCCATTGTGTATATACATATCACATTGCTCGGCTCGTCCACTTTAATACTATCCATATTTTGACCATTCTTTATTTTGGCTTTCATTCACATTGAATTTTTCTTCAACCTGAATTTGATTGCTATAAACATGCTCTGATCATTTCATGCTTGTGCAAAAACATACTAAAATATATACATAAGGGCAACATGATTAATCATATAATTCTTATGTTGGAAGTATACAATGATATTTTTATGACTAAGCCTATAGAAGTTTATTAAATTGGTGGATTGACTGCAAAATGTAACATATAATCCTATATAATGATGAACTCAACAATAAAACTCAATGAAAAAACATTCAAGTTATAGTGCTTAAGATATTACTAATTAGTTGGTAGAAAAACGGTGGTTAAACTATCATTTAGTAATTTAAAAAATATTATTTTCAATTTTATACTAGTATTTTGTGCTTTTAGTTAGCATAGTTTTCTTCCTTCAAATATTTTGTAAATGCTAGCAAAGGAAAAATGAATAGTATTACCCAAACTATAACAAAGATAATGCTTTAATTTCGAAAGCTTGAAAGAAATTTAATCATTACAAAAAGTGATCAAAATTTGTTAATATACTAATCAAACAGAGAAACTAAAATCAAAAGTAGATTATAAATATACTCAATATGATTTTGTAGCATATTTACATTAACAAAAATAAATTATAAGTAATAAAGAGATAATAACTTGAAATGGTGTACATACATTAAGTATAAGCAGTATATATACTACGTAGTGCAAATACTGTTTAATCTAGCGTGAACACATGCTCTGCACACAAAAGCTCACATATTTTATTTTACTTCACATTTTTAGAGTTATTTCAGTTGCATAAAAGCAAAAAAAAATGTTTTTAAGTTGTAATTTTTCTAGAATGATATTCTATCAAAAAAGTTACGTAATAAATATTGTTAAATAATTTCAAAGGACACATGATATAACTAAAGTTTTTAGATTCAAATGTGAGAAAAAACTAATTACTTTCAAAGGACCAAAACTACTTGAGTGATACATGTTGTAGGTAGGTGAAGTTTTTGCAAATTTGATACCAAACAAAAAAATTAATTTACTTAAGAGAAATACATTTTGAAATGAAATAAGTGTAGCTGAAATAAAATACAATAGTGCCTTCATTTATTTATTAATTCAGGTGGGAAAATGGAAAATAATTAACAATGAAATTTGAAGCAAGTTATGATTTTTTTATGCACACACACACATAGAGCTAAAGGTACCCAACATATTAAAGGATGCAGAAATGGATCCATAATTTTGTACTGTTGACATATTATTAATGCAAAAAAGAAACAAAAAAATTATTGGATAAAAGTAAATACTTATGGAAATATAAGGAAACTACAATAGTTTTTTCATGCTACATGGAGCATAATAAAAGAAAAATAATTCTCATTTATTGCAAATTTCCTACAGGCAAACTTTTAATCCAATTATTTCTCATTAAGTTCAATCAATTTCAATTGTTTAAAGGTCTATATTTTCACCAAATTTATCAGAACACTATGAATGCCCTTATTATCCAAATATTTTGGTACCATATATTCCATCAATTATTCACTTTGTCTAATATCTATCAATCGTTAACCTCAAAGATGCTAAAAATAAGAATCAGCCAAATGTTACTCTTGAACTTTTCATTTTATAACGATTAAATAAGGTGTACGAAATATTACTGAACTTCTAATGTGTATAGTGATCCATAAAACATAGAGTCAAGAACATACCTAATCACTTTATGTGCATCAAGTAACACTGGATTATCAGATATTTAGTAAAGAGATGAATGCTCATAACCAAATATTGGCCTTGCATGCTTATAATTTAATATAGGGAAAAATCCATAATTTGATTTGCAATGATAAATTTTGGTATTCGCGAACATAAAGCAACGCATCATGTAACATAAAAGCATTCGGCGGTTATTAAACTACTTGGAGTATGATTTCTTTCTAGCGTAGGAAGGATCCAATTTTAGAGAAGATAACGGATAAAAATAGAGGAAAAAGAGGATTAAAAAACATGTAGCTACGATTCTACACAAAGAAAAATTCTGCAAAAAACGATGAGAATTTTTAAATTGGCATGTGGAAGCTGGAGATAAAAGGAGTTCGACCAAACTTGATAAGGCAAAAGATTAAAGTATTTGACGTCGGTGTTAGTGCTATATTATTACAGATGGCATTTAATAATTTAAAAATATGGTGTGCACTTAGGAAAATTAAGGCAGTATAGCATGACTTATTACCTTTACATTGTAAGGCATATATGGAAAGAGAGAGCTTCTTGCAACCTTATGTACATTAACTCAATGTGATGTTGACCTTGGATTAGATTATCTTTTACCTAACATCAAAATAATGTAGATACATGAGAAGTGAGATATGAAAATCTATTTTTTCAATAACATGTCTATATTTAATAATATCATTAAAAAAAAAAATTGTAATAGCGCATCTCATTAGTAGTTAGTATTGTATGCAATCAAGCCATTCAAAGGTCTTTCCACTACTTCAAAAGAAAATAAGTTAAAACATTAAGTGATAGCATCAATGTTTTCAAAAAAGTGGTAAAAACGACTATTAGAAAAAGAAACTAAAAGTAACGAAGGGAAAAACGACGGGGAGAAAATCTGCGCTTGAGAACCTTTGGACAACAATTAGATGGATGTTCAGTGATGCGTAGCCACCATTAACAAAGGAAAAGCGATAGTGATGAATTATGAATATTATAAAAATTATTACTAAGTTTTTCCAACAATGTATTGGTATTAGATATTCAAAGAAGACATATTAATAACTCAGATGTATTCTATTAATTACCCATGAAATGTTATAAGCTAACATCTCATAACTAAAAATGCAAGGCACATCCATATTAGCTAATCAGAAAATTATATTTGACTTAAAGCTTAGTTCTCAATGCATGTAACTTATGTTACAAAGTTGAAGCATTGCCACATCTATAGAAAAAATGACAAATCATGCTGAACGGATCTTAACCCAGTAACATGCACACCATACCTCTCTCGCATACACACGTATGCATATGTGAACAAAGAATAATAAATAGAGGAAATGTTACATGTTTTATCTTATTTATACAAATGCTTAGATAAAAAAGACATGAATACGAAAGTAAAGGATATTTTACAACTAAGAAACTAACTATGGAATCTTTCTCTTGGAAACAACCAAGTGAAAGATTTTCACTCATATTGAGTGTTTTTTTCTATAAAATATTGCGTATCTTATTACGTTAAACTGCTAAAAAAGAAAATTAATAGTGCTGAGGAAGACAAGAACGTTTTTTTGAAAATACACTATAGTCGATCAATAAATAATTGTTTCGAAAAGGTAAAATAGAAATCCATAATTCGAAACTGAAGTTCCTGATTTCCTGGAAATGTATTAATTATGTATCACTTCAAACCATCGTGTACTTCTCATGTAAATCAGAATATACATATTAAAATAAATATATAAACCATAAATGAACCGATACCCGGTAATATACACACTCAAATCTATACTATACTAATAAAGCTAAGTTGGTTTTAGATGGCTCACAAGCAACCTCCAATTTTTGAGAGAATTGCATCTCATCACGCCAAGTGTAATGTCAGTTGAACCGTTCTTTTTTCTCCTCTCCAAAATTATATTTCAACATTCCTTAGTTTGGCATACTCATCAATCATGATTCTTTTTTCCCCTAGGCTACTGATTCCAATCTCGCTCTTCTTCAATTACACCTCTCCCGTTCCCCCTAAAAAATAACATTCCACTGATTTTGGGCTATCCACTCTGCACTTTATCGTCCATGGTTCCTGCAAGTGCCGCTCACTAAATTGTGGGTAATTGGAATTGGTTCGTTAGTAGGGTGTTTTCAAGGTTGTTACTCCTTCATCCGCTATAAGCACCTATTATCCTTCTTCCTGGAAACAACTTTAAATTTATTAGCTTTTCCTCCATGTCAATTCTCTTTGATTAGGGCTTTTAGTTTTTGCATCAAGAACCAATTCTGAATACTTAGGTTGCTTGGTTTGTTGTTTGGCACAGAACCCTTATTCGATTCTTAGCTTAGATTTTTTTTTTTTTTTTTACGGTTTGAGCATGTATAAATGTTTTTTTTTTGTTGTTGTGGTGTTGCTCAGTTTTAAGAAAATTTATTTTGGAGTCTTTGTTTTTTTTTGTAAATTATAATTTCCCATTTGACCTATTCATTTAACGTAGGTACCAAATCATATGTTTGGTGAGTGTTTTGTAGAATAATACTGCTGTGTCTAAATTAAATTACATTTATATCTAGATGAATGAATTTTCTATTTGTTAAGTCATGCATTTATCATGTTTTCAATGTAATAACCATGGGCAGAACAATGTAGTTTACAAATAAAGTATACATATTACATGTTCAAGCAAAGGCATTTGGATTAAAACATTTTAGTAGAATAATAGTACCAACATGTTTATGTAATTGCATGTTTATACATATTACATATTATAATGCTTACTTCCAAGCTCTTCATCATATTGTTTGAATAATAACAAGTATTTTGCTTCTTATTTTGGTTTGTTTTGTATTTTCCTTCTTTCTTTCGTGGGCATTTAGACTTGAAACAATTTAATAAATAATAAAACCAATATTTTGCTTCTTTTTTTAAGCACTTCATCATACTAATAATACCAATATTTTATTATAATGTTTATGCAAAGGCATTTGTTTGTATATTTGAATAATTTAATATACTCTGCTTCTTATTTTGGTTTGTTTTATATTTTCCAGTCCTTTCCAAATCAAACTTATATAGATGTTTTTTATTTTTTTTATTTTTTATGTTTGTTTTTGTATGAATTTTGGTTACATAATTTATTGGGCTATTGTAACACCCCACCTCCGCCAATGCCACTCTTGCAAGCACACTAGCTTTGGAGGGGCGTTAAACAAGGTAAACATGCATGCAGATATCACAAGACAGAACATATAAGTAAAAAACAGAGTAAATAAAGCAGCGGGTAAAAACTAACATTTCCAAAACCATAGTCAAGTTACATCAAAGTACTTGGTCATTATTTTCCACAAAACAAAGTCTAGAAACATCAACTGAAAACTGAAAAGAAAATCATAAAGTAACTATCCCCAAGGTCGAATAAAGCCATAGCAAGCTCAAGTCCAAACCGTACAAGAGCTATCCAGAAAAGCAGCTAAAGATCCAAGCTAGGTGCCAGTGTTCCCACCCTGTAAACCTGGGGGGGGGGGGAACGAAAGAAAAGAGGCGAAAGAAAATGGGTCAGTCAAAAGACTGGTAAGTCCTATCTACTATTAGTATAAAAACTAATAAAGTTAACTGGCCATGTAAAACAGAGATGAGATATAGGGTGTTAACTGGCATGGTGAAAAGTTAACAAGATAGATCAAGTGTGGCATCGCATATACAAGGTCAAGTTTTTGCACCAAGTGTACTAGTATTCCAACCCATGTCAAGTATAAATAAGAAATGATCCCTTGGCCCAAGTTTGGCCCAATACCACGAGATAACCTAAATCAAGGTCCAACAACACGGTATAGTCGATCGGCTCCCTAAAAGCCTAACTCGTCAAGTGTCGGTGTCATACGGCCCAATCACGAAGTGTAGTCAAACTGTGCTAGGTCCACCCTAGGGTGTATCAAGCCCTAGGGTGCCAACCACGGACACAAATCAAGCACGCACAGTCTAAACCTACTGGTGCCCGTGTCTGCTTTTTCAACTCCGGACTATGTGCACGACCATAGTCCTCCTGAACCTACACCGGCGCACCTATTCAGCCGTCGTTTTGGTCGCTTACATGTCAGCCCAGTAATCGTGCCCCACCCTAGCCTAGTCCCTAGGGTACCATGATACAATCAAGAGGATTACTGGTGAAAAGGACCACGTAACTAGGGTTTCTAACGGGTTAAATGTGGTTAACCCTATCCAATCAAGTATCAAGTTGGTTAAGTGTACCTAAGGTTCATGACTTAACCCCATCAACCCATCGTGTTTAATTGGTTAAGTATTCAAGTGGTCCATGACTTAACCCTATCATGTGGCATTAATTAATTTAATGCACCCAACCTCTCACATTAGACCTTGTTGTGGTTACTAGTTAAGCCGGGCGGGTCCGGGTAGCTTTACACCACAACTTAGTCTAACCTTGGGTTTCAAGTGCGACATGACCAACTACTCACATTGGGTCCTATTGCTTGTAGCCACTAATTAAGCCGGTCGGTTCTGGGTAGATTTATGCTACAAACTCAACCCAACCTCGAGTTGGTCATTCTCACGTTTTCTAGAAGTCATGTCCAAGTTCATGTTCATGTTTCAAGCATAATCAGATGTCATATTTCATGTCATCTTTTCAAGTCATGTTTTTATGTCATCTTAGTTTACCCATAACGTAGCCCCATCGCATGCAAGTTCGCATAAACGCAAATAGATCTCAAAGAGGGGAACTTAGAAGCATGACATAATTAATAAGGTTTGGCCACAAGTTAAACATGGTGGCATATGAGGCAAATGTGTTCATAAACTTGCATATTACATTATAGCCTCAAAACATGCATGATATCAAACTTTAGCAAATAGGTGAAACATGATCATAAGTGACATAGGATGATAGCTAGTGATTCGCATATAACATCATATGCAAGATAACATAAGGTTTATGAGAGATCATAAACTTTCATATTGCATTATAAGCCTCAAAACATGCATGATATCAAACTTTAGCAAATAGGTGAAACATGATCATAAATGACATAGGATGATAGCCAGTGATTCGCATATAACATCATATGCAAGATAACATAAGGTTTATGAGAGTTTCTATGTTGCTTTATGCAACAATTCAAATCAAAGCTCATAGCTTTTTATGCACAAGGTCAAGGTGATAGCTTTACAAACATGCATAGAATAAATCTATGCATAACATGATAGAATCAAAGCACAAATCATACTTAGGCCCAAAAACAAACTTGCAACATGTCACATTTAACTTCATAGTTAGAATCTAAGAGTAGTATAGGGCTTACAATGCTATGAAGACTTATAAAATATAAATAAGATTGAGACGAAGCCACTAGCAACTCTAAAACTCCCAAATGATAAGCTCCAATGAAAACCCAAGAAGAAGATCCTTGCTTTGATGAAGAAAGATTGAACTTTGGCCTTGAATCAAGCTTAGAAATTCTCAAACAAGCTTAGGAACTCTCATATGAATGAAGGTGGAGGCTATGACAAGAGGGTGGAGGCCATGATTAAACATTTTGGCATAATCAAGTTGTTGGATTGATTTATGATGGTTTAGGCTAGGTATTAGGGTCCTTTTATAGAAGCTTAGGTTAGTTTAGACCATAGGATTAACCCTAATTCAGATCTGGGCCATTAAAATTCGTCACAAGCCTCCAAACATGTCTTGAGAAACAAGTCAGGTGCACCCAGGCCAGACTGGTCGACCACCCAAGTCGACAGGGGTGTCGACTGGGCAGTCGACACAACCTGGGGTGTGTCGACTCCCAAGTCGACTCCCCAGTCGACTTGGGGTGGAGGGAATTTTTCACGCCTATCCTGCCCAGCTGAATTTGAATTTCTGAATTCAAATTTGAACTTGAAATTTTCTGAAAACTTTGACGGGCCATAACTTGGTCATACGCGTATTTTTCCGAGACGAACGCAATGGCACAGCCTGTTTCCCCTTGATTCAGATTTTATCATTTAATTCTGCCTTGATTTATGTTATAACATGTTATTTTAAATACGGGTTGTTACATCCTCCCCACCTTAAAGGATTTCATCCCCGAAATCTCTAAGTTAGGAAGAACGTATCCTACCATCCATCACCCATCTACTCAAAACATCATCCACGAGCAATCATTGTCCTTAAAAGATTCTAAATGAAGTATGATCATATGCGAAAGGTGTGTGTATATGTACTTATCTAATGCGAAAATCAGGCGGTTACTGATTCAGTAAACCTCCTTAATGCAAAGTATGTTAGTGAAATGAGTCCATATGTATGCAAATTCCTAACAAAATTTATAATCTCTACATGAGTGCACATAACATTCATCCATATGCAACATCCACGTAATAGCATAACAAGTTTCAGCCATGAATAAGTATGAGAACTCATGCATATGCAATATGAAAGTGTGTGAGCCGATCTTAGTGCCTAATGTGTATCATGCATCCACGAGTATCCACTTGCAAACACTTGCAACCACTTGCAAACGTCAAGCATAACATGTTTCAAATACATGTTTCATCCAAAGGGTTCCTACCTAAGGTTCTCATGACAAGGTTAACGAAGTTACAAGATAAACAGGATAAACATGGATAGCAAAAAGGAAGATATGCTAAAAAGGAAAAGAGATTGAGAATGTACCCTCAAAAAGAAATGGAAAAAGCCCACGCATCTTCTCCTCGGTTTCCCAAGTTGCATCCTCTTCGGCTTCACTCCACTGGACTTTCACCAATTTGACTCCTCGATTCCTTAGCTTCTTGATCTCCGTTCCCAAGATACGAATCGGAGCTCTCCTCAAGCTTGCCTCTTTCTCTACCTCCATGTCTTCAAGAATGCTAGGTTCAACCACCTCAGCGGACTCATGTAGGCACTTTCGGAGATGCGAGACATGAAAGACATTATGCACTCCGGCCAGCTTCTCGGGCAATTGCACCTTATAAGCCATCTTCCCAATTCTCTCTATGATAGGGAAGGGTCCTACGAACCTTGGTGCCAGCTTCCCTACTGCTCCAAAGCGAACCACATTACGCAAAGGAGAAACCTTCATGTAAACCATGTCTCCAATCTCGAATTCCAAATCTGTCCTTCGCTTGTCAGCATAGGATTTCTGTTTGTCTTGGGCCGCTTTCATCCGTCTTCTCACCAATTCAACTTTCTCGGATGTGTCTCATATCATATCGGGCCCAAGTATAAGCCTATCCGTTGTCTCCCACCAACAAGATGGTGACCTACACGGCCTCCCATACAAAGCTTCAAATGGTGCCATCCCTATGCTAGCTTGATAGCTATTGTTATAAGCAAACTCTACAAGAGGGAGGTGGTCTTCCCAAGTACCACCAAAGTCAAGCACACAAAGCCTCAAAATATCTTCTAGCACTCGATTCACCCTTTCGGTTTGGCCATCCGTCTGGGGGTGATAGGTTGTACTTAGATTCAATCACGTACCCATTGCTTCTTGCAAACTATTCCAGAACTGGCTAGTAAAAATTGGGTCACGGTCGCTAACTATGCTAGAAGGAACTCCATGAAATCGCACTATCTCTCGAAGATAAACAGATGCTAGCCATGATGCGGTCCTCTTACTCTTCACTAGAATGAAATGAGCACTCTTCGTAAGTCTATCAACTATGACCCATATGCTCGTATTCCCTTTCCTTGACCTAGGCAATCCATCCACAAAATCCATAGAGATACTTTCCCACTTCCATTGCGGGACCTCTAATGGATGTAATAGCCCACCGGGTTTCTTCGACTCGGCTTTCACTTGTTGGCACACCATGCACTTTGAAACATACTCTGCCACATCTTTCTTCATTCCAGCCCAAAAGAAAATGCGCTTCATATCCCTATACATCTTATCTCCTCCAGGATGTATAGTCATCTTCGAGTGATGCGCTTCTTCGAGAACTTTATGCACCAAGTCTCCTACTTGTGGAACGCATATCCTTCCATCATGCCTTAGCCAACCCTTGTCATCAATAATATATCTAGCAAGGTGACTAGACGTCTCACCACGAATCAACTTGTCCATGATCTTGACTATCTGCGGATCTTCCTTCTGCGAAGTCCCTACTTGATCAAGAAGTATAGGTCTAAGCTCAAGAGATGCTAACGAACCCGTCATCGACTCAACAGCTGTTGTGAAATCAAAGGTTGCCAAGAACTCTAGGCTCCTCATCTCAACAAACAAGGGACTCAAAGTCAACCTACTTCTGCTTAGTGCATCTGCCACAGCATTACCCTTGCCAGGGGTATAAGCTATCTCGAAGTCATAAGATTCCAAGAATTCCATCCACCTTTGCTGCCTTAGATTCAGATCTTTCTACGAGAAGAGGTACTTGAGCGACTTGTGATCAGTATATAACTCAAACCTTTCGCCTAGGAGATAGTGGCGCCAGGATTTGAGTGCAAAGACGATCGCCGCCAACTCCAAGTCATGAGTGGGATAATTCTTCTCATGAACTTTAAGTTGCCTACCCCCATAACATATCACTCTTCCTTCTTGCATCAGAACAGCACCTAACCCCGTGCCACATGCATCGGTGTATACGGTAAACATCTTACCACCATCGGGTAATGCCAAAACTGGAGTTGTGGTAAGGGCCCTCTTGAGCCTTTGAAAAGCAAGCTCACACTCTAAGTCCCATGCAAAGACTAAGTTCTTCTTCATCAACTTAGTGAGAGGGGCTGAAATCTTAGCGAAGTCCCTGATGAACTTCCTATAGTAGCCCGCCAGACCGAGAAAGCTTCTTAGTTCGGTTGCATTCCTAGGAGTCTTCCAGTCTTAAACCGCAACCACTTTCGTGGGATCCACCACTATGCCTTGCTTAGAAACTATATGTCCAAGAAACCGAACTTCCCTTCTCCAAAAATGACATTTGGAGAACTTGGCTTTCAACTGATGAGCTCTAAGCATATCCATCACTTCCTTGAGGTGTCTAGCATGTTCTTCCTCATCTTTTGAGAAGATCAGAATATCATCCATGAAGACAACTACAGACTTGTTAAGGAACTCCCTGAACACCCTACTCATCAAATCTACAAAGTAGGCGGGTGCATTAGTCAAACCGAATGGCATGACAAGCCATTCAAAGAATCCATCTAGAGTCCTAAACACAGTCTTATCAATACTATCCTCAGCCACTCTAAGCTGATGGAATCCGGTGGCTAGATCGAGCTGAGAGAAAACAGAAGCACCAACAAGCTGGTCAAAGAGGCCATCTATCCTTGGTAACGGGTGCCTATTCTTCTTTGTCAGCTTGTTCAACTCTCGATAATCAACACATAGACGAAGCGAACCATCCGCCTTAGTAGCGAATACCACAGGGGCACCCCATTCAGAAATGCTTCGCCTAACAAAATTCTTCTCAAGCAGCTCCTTGATTTGCTTACTGAGCTCTCTTCTTTCTCGTGGGGCCATGTGCCTAACAGGCAATGAAACTGGCTTGGCATTATCAACAAGATAAATGCGGAAATCTATCTCTCGTTTGGGGGTAACCCCTTAACCTCTTCAAAGACATCAGGATATTCTCGAACCACCCTTACAGATTGCAGATCATCGATGGACGAGTCAAGAGATTCAAGATAACATAACATGACGGGATCTAGCGGGTTGCAAGAAATCTCTAGGGTATTACCGAGGCGAGTCATGAGCCTCACCACCTTATGCTCACAATCGAGGATGGCTCCATAACTGGACAACAAATCCATGCCCAAAATCAACCCGTATCCCGTGAATCCGAGAACATAAGCATTACACGTGAATTCTACGGTCAAGATAGAAATCCTCAAATCCATACAAATCATAGATAAATGGGCGGAACCCCCGATTGGATTTGAAACACTAACGGAATCCTCAACAAGACTAGTACTTAGGTACAAACTTTCAATAATGTCAGAAGAAATAAAAGTATGCGATGCGCCAGAATCAAATAAAGTGCGAACAGGAAAATCAGAAATGTAAACAAGACTTTCTACCGAAATACTACCTCGGTCCTGAACTGGAGCAGTGCTGAGAGCATGCACTTGCCCTCCAGAAGGTCCTGCACGATGAGTCTGCCCTTGCCCTTGTCCTTGCTTCTTGGGGCAATCTTTGCTAAAGTGTCCAGTCTCTCCACAATGAAAGCATTCGCCTAACTTCCTCTTTTTCTTCCTACAATCTTTGGCTATGTGCCCAACGATCCCACAGAAGTTACATTTTCTTGGGTCCTTTGTCTTGTTGTTGTTGGCCTTATTGCCCTTGTTGTTCTTATTGTTCTTATTGTTCTGATTACTCTGATTTCCTCCCCACTTGGAGTCCGTCTTCTTGGTTTGAGTCTCATTAGGCTTGACTTCTTTCTTGCCATTCTTATCATCTCCTTGAAGCAATGCCATGTCCACTAGGCCTTCAAAAGTGGCCCCCATGGGTATATGAGACAGGGCTAGACCTTGTAATGGCTCATTCAACCCTCGTGCAAAGCGTAAAGCCTTCTTCTGGGGAGTATTAACCATGTCCAAACCGAATCGAGCAAGCTGGTTAAACTTATTCACATACTCCCTCACTGTCATGTCCCCTTGCTTCAAAGATATAAACCTCTCCAATTGCAGATTTTCCTTAGCAGATGATAGAAACTTAAGCCCAAACCTCGTCCTAAAGTCGGCCCAAGTCTCTATAGGCCTAGTAGCATTGGTGACCTCCCACCAATAAGTAGCTTCTTCTTTCAATAGCCATGCTGCCAACAGAACTTTTCTACGGTCTTCCACATCAAAGATGGCGAAGAGATCTTCAGTTTCTTTCAACCAATTTATCGCCTCCACAAAAGTCTCTGTCCCAATAAAATTCTTGCCACCCATCGCCTTAAAGTCTTTGCAAACCTTTGCGAAGTCTGCTTGTGGATGCTGAGGAGGAGGAGGAGGAACCTTAGTTACGGTGGGGGTGTTTGTTGGGCCCACATCATTGGCCCTAGCTTCCAAGTATCTCCGGAACCATCCAAGAATGGTTACTCCCTCGGGAAGGTTAAGATCGGCCATGCTGAAAAAAAGGAAAAGATAGATTTAGAACGAGGAGACAAAGGATAGTGCTAATGGCTTTTGGAGAGTAGCCTTTTAAAATAACTAGACTTTTCTTGGAAAATACTTAATTGGTTTTGAAAATAGTTTTTCAAAAAGTAAGTTTTAAAACTTTTGTCTGGTCTAGTAAAACCTTATGCTCTGATACCAAATGTAACACCCCACCTCCGCCAATGCCACTCTTGCAAGCACACTAGCTTTGGAGGGGCGTTAAATAAGGTAAACATGCATGCAGATATCACAAGACAGAACATATAAGTAAAAAACAGAGTAAATAAAGCAGCGGGTAAAAACTAACATTTCCAAAACCATAGTCAAGTTACATCAAAGTACTTGGTCATTATTTTCCACAAAACAAAGTCTAGAAACATCAACTGAAAACTGAAAAGAAAATCATAAAGTAACTATTCCCAAGGTCGAATAAAGCCATAGCAAGCTCAAGTCCAAACCGTACAAGACCTATCCAGAAAAGCAGCTAAAGATCCAAGCTAGGTGCCAATGTTCCCACCCTGTAAACCTTGGGGGGGGGGGGACGAAAGAAAAGAGGCAAAAGAAAATGGGTCAGTCAAAAGACTGGTAAGTCCTATCTACTATTAGTATAAAAACTAATAAAGTTAACTGGCCATGTAAAACAGAGATGAGATATAGGGTGTTAACTGGCATGGTGAAAAGTTAACAAGATAGATCAAGTGTGGCATCGCATATACAAGGTCAAGTTTTTGCACCAAGTGTACTAGTATTCCAACCCATATCAAGTATAAAAAAGAAATGATCCCTTGGCCCAAGTTTGGCCCAATACCACGAGATAACCTAAATCAAGGTCCAACAACACGGTCTAGTCGATCGGCTCCCTAAAAGCCTAACTCGTCAAGTGTCGGTGTCATACGGCCCAATCACGAAGTGTAGTCAAACTGTACTAGGTCCTCCCTAGGGTGTATCAAGCCCTAGGGTGCCAACCACGGACACAAATCAAGCACGCACAGTCTAAACCTACTTGTGCCCGTGTCTGCTTTTTCAACTTCGGACTATGTGCACGACCATAGTCCGCCTGAACCTACACCGGCGCACCTACTCAGCCGTTGTTTTGGTCGCTTACATGTCAGCCCAGTAATCGTGCCCCACCCTAGCCTAGTCCCTAGGGTACCATGATACAATCAAGAGGGTTACTGGTGAAAAGGACCACGTAACTAGGGTTTCTAACGGGTTAAATGTGGTTAACCCTATCCAATCAAGTATCAAGTTGGTTAAGTGTACCTAAGGTTCATGACTTAACCCCATCAACCCATCGTGTTTAATTGGTTAAGTATTCAAGTGGTCCATGACTTAACCCTATCATGTGGCATTAATTAATTTAACGCACCCAACCTCTCACATTAGACCTTGTTGTGGTTACTAGTTAAGCCGGGCGGGTCCGGGTAGCTTTACACCACAACTTAGTCTAACCTCGGGTTTCAAGTGCGACATGACCAACTACTCACATTGGGTCCTATTGCTTGTAGCCACTAGTTAAGCCGGTCGGTTCCGGGTAGATTTATGCTACAAACTCAACCCAGCATGTTTAAACATTTTGGCATAATCTAGTTGTAGGATTGATTTATGATGGTTTAGGCTAGGTATTAGGGTCCTTTTATAGAAGTTTAGGTTAGTTTAGACCATAGGATTAACCCTAATTCAGATCTGGGCCATTAAAATCCGTCACAAACCTCCAAACATGTCTTGAGAAACAAGTCAGGTGCACCCAGGCCAGACTGGCCGACCACCCAAGTCGACAGGGGGTGTCGACTGGGCAGTCGACACAACCTGTGGTGTGTCGACTCCCAAGTCGACTCCCCAGTCGACTTGGGGTGGCGGGAATTTTTCCCGCCTGTCCTGCCCAGCTGAATTTGAATTTCTGAATTCAAATTTGAACTTGAAATTTTCTGAAAACTTTGATGAGCCATAACTTGGTCATACGGACTCCGATTTTCGAAAACTCGGACTCTATTTCGCGTATTTTTCCAAGACGAACGCAATGGCACAGCCCATTTCCCCTTGATTCAGATTTTATCATTTAATTCTGCCTTGATTTATGTTATAACATGTTATTTAAAATACGGGTTGTTACAGCTATTTAATGATGTAATTGGAAGAGAAGATCCATCATAGTCAAGTTTGAAGATGTTCTAAGCCTGAGGTATTTTTACTTTATTTTTTTGCAATTCAATGATAATACTACTTTTGTTTACTAAGGCTACTTATTGAATTAAAATGATATTTGAAATTTATTTTTGAATATATGTGTGTGTGCGCACACGCATGTGCTCGCGTGTGTAGTATGTCCAATTATTACTACTGTGACGATCTCAAAACCTTGTACGACGGTGTTAAGGATAATAATTGGAATATAACACCTTAATCATCATTAGCAGAGAACAGATAATAGCTAAACAGAAAATAGAATAATTTACATCAATATGACAGTGGAATCATAATATGTAACATCATCTGAGTAGCACAGTATAGGATACAACTTAGTGCATAAAAGGAAATGACCAGTCTACATCAAGATCACTAGGACATATACATCATAGGTACATAATAGAAGTAAATCTGTCTACATCGTGATCAACAGAATCATATACATAAGATACTAATGGCGAAATATCAAATAGCCAAAATACTGAGAGATCTAGTCTTCGCCATACAAGCCAAAAGGCGCACTCCCTACTGCAGTGCAAAAGCCAAAATATAACCTGTCACATATCACTAGGCTGCCCGTGGGAAAATAAGGGCACCCGAGTTTGCAAAGTGAAACAAACTACGAGTCAGTCATGGGAATGGTATGAGAAATCTACTTAACTGGTTAAACAACAATAAGAAGGCAAATCATAGGACCATGCCACTTTCGCAGAACGGGTTTACTCCAGTGATTGCCAGTGCATGAAATAAAGTAAATCTTTTGAATAACGCAATGCTTTTTTAAAAATGAAGCCGTTATAAGACTCAAGTCCCATCACACCATGCCACGCAAACCGGAGGATAGAGTTTTACCTTATAATGACCAAAATATGCTTCATACGTGGAAAGCAAATCATTTGATATTATTACTAGTGCATATATGTTTCAAAAGCAAATTCAATCATAAATATCAATCCTAGATGACATAAGTACCCCCATACCACTATGTCGCCATATATAAGCTACAACCAAATCCGTAATTTCGTATTGGAAATTTGGATTCCATCATGAGTCGAGGCAAGGGATATACTCCTCGCCGGCTTCGAGACACTCTAGCAAATGCCTCAGGATTCCCCGCAGAGAACCCTTGGAATTGGCTGGACCGGTCCACACTTACGTTAGTGGATTGGCAATTCCTGAACACACGTTTCCCGGTCATATCAGACCAATCCATTGGCTCCGTAGAGACCGATATAACCGAGGCGCCTCGCATTCCAACATCCACAAAGGTATAATAATCAACAATGTTATGGCTAGTAAAATGCTGACACTACCCATAGCTAGAAAGAAACGTCGTGTTCTCCCAGCGTTCCTTATCCCGTTTTTTACACATACCCCGGGGGGGTGAGGCTCGCGAATCAATGTCATACACAATGCTACGCTATATTAAATCCGTGCTTTGATCATCAACCCCAGGACTCTGCTTTTCAACAAAAGCCCTGATCACAGCATCTCTGCATGCCACACAGGCAAATCACTCCATGCGACAGATTTCTATCGATATATAAACTGTGAGCTCATACATCTCAGATAAGGGCATTAAGCAAGAGAATAAATTCCCCACCGCCAAACAGATATATATTTAATAGAGATCAATCAACACAGGACAAAATCCAATGTCAGACACACATCCATTTACAAGTCCGTTCTGGGTTTGAACGAAACCAGAGGCACCTTATTCCTCATTTCATATGTCCAATACGGAAGAGAGGCCCTCGCACATCCGTACGATCAACAAGTACGTCCAGACTACTACCACTGTAACCTCGTCAAGGGAGCTACCCATCTCAAAATCACAATTTTCGTTTTTCAAATTCACGTGTTCACTTTTGAGTAATTCAAAATCAGTTTTGAATTTCAAAGAATCATTACTCAAAAATTGACATTTTTCACATTTTGGAAACGGTGAATTCATAACTTTTTCAAGTTTTCTTTCTAAACTGTTATTTTCTTGAACTAGTTTTCACCTATCAGATTTCAATTTCTTAACTTTTAGTTCAGGAGAATCAACGGTTTTTGTGAGGTCGTGACACATTAAAATTAATTCTTTATTGGTAAAATTCAATACCTCACTAGAATCCTCTTCACTGCCTTCCGAATCAGATTGAGCCATAATACACAAATTTGCTTCCTCTTCATTACTTTTAGAAACTTCTTCTCCTTCCTCGTCATCCCATGTAGTAGCAAAAGCCTTCTTCTTTTAATTTTTGAGCTGTGGGCAATTCGGTTTGATATGTTCGGGTTTCTTGCAATTGTAGCAAAACACTTCATCGTCCGAACTATCTGAACTTTCGGACTTGTCGGTTTTTGAATTCTTCTTTCGTAGCTTGTAATTTCCTTTGGCCCACTTTCTCAAAACCATGGCTAACTCTTTAGCGGAATCTTCATCATCATTTTCAACAGTATTATTTAGAGCGGTCGTCTTTTTCTTTGATTCAGAATTCTTTCGTTCTTCTCTTACTTTTACTCCATCTCGTAAGTGATGAGATTTCCAATCAACTCCTCCATGCTTATTTTATTAAGATATTTTGACTCTTGAATCACCATAACTTTTCTTTCAAAATTCATCGGTAGCACTCTCAATATTTTTCTGATCAATTCCACTTCGGTATAAATTTTGTCAAGAGCTTTTGCATTATAGACTAGTGATGAGAAGCGTCCATACATCTCTTTTATATCTTCATCTCGTTGCATAGAGAAATTTTCATATTCGTTGCTGAGAAGAGTGAGACGAGATTCCTTCACTTGAGATGTTCCTTCATGTGTGACCTCCAACATATGCCATATCTCCTGTGCAGTTTCACAATGAGAAATCCGATTAAATTTAGTTTTATCAAGAGCACAAATTAAAGCATTCATCGCTTTAGTTGAAAATAATTTTTTATCATTAGCATCCCACCTGTCTTTTGATTTAGAAATTTCAACACCACTAACAATAACAGTGGGAGATCTATAACCTGTTTCAATAATATCCCACACATCATAATCGACTGAACTCAAATAAATTTTCATCCTAGCTTTCCAATATGCATAATCAGTTCCATTAAACATTGGTGGCCTAGCTATGTACTGACCCTCAGAAAAAGCGTTATTAGATAGATTCATGACTCTAGAGTTTAAACAAAAAATACCTGCTCTGATACCACTTGTAGGATGTAAATTAACCCTAGAGGAGGGGGTGAATAGGGTTTATCGCATATTTTTGCTGAATAATTAAATAATAACAACACAGATAATAATCAGAATAAATGCTAAAAATAAATAACACACAGATATACCCAGCTTCGGCAAAACCCTGCCTACTGCTGCATTCCCCAAGGTTTCTACTAGGAGTTAAAACAATCTCTACGCTTACAATTCCCTGAAAACTCGCGACACTCGCTTCCAACAGTTCTTAACCCTACGCTCAAAGCCCTGCACTGGTTTCTATCCCCAAAACCAGATTTCCCCAAATTACAAATCCCATAATTCGTCTCTCTAGTTTTATAGACAAACTAGAAAACTATAAACCTGTTTACAAATTGAAAAAAAACAAACAATTAAAAATCACTTGGAAATTTAAAACCCTAGTTTATAAAAATAAACTCCTTTAAGTCCTTAATAACTTGTCCAGCCATCTTCTATTTGCTCCACCCATTTTATTTTAGCCCGATCACTGGAAAAATGGCGGCTTCAAATCTACGGTTTTCTTCTGAAATTTAAGTGGCGATGACGATCTAGGGTTTGCAATCTCCTTATATTAGAAGCCGACGCTCTCTCTCTTCATTGATGCTCTGAATCTCCAGTAGCTATCTTCGTTGATTTATGCTTTTATTCGATCCAAGTGATTTCCTAGTATGATTTTAAATTCGAGTTTTCTTGTTTCAATTATGCTTGAACTTGGATGTTAGAAAGCCGATGATGATGTGGGTGTTAAATAGGCTTTTGAATTCAAATAAATCTCTGATTTCATATATGATTTGGTCTGAGATTGTTGCCTGAATTTTGGGGCTTTAAAATCTTCATATATGTTGATGATATCGCATGAGAATTCTGTACTTTTGACCATATCTTTTGGTTCAACACTCTGTTGTTTTTTTTTCTTTGACATTTTCAACGTGGATTAGAACTGAAATTGGTTCGAATAAACTGTTGTCTTTAATAATATTCCTGATTGATTTTTTTTAAATTGATAAGAACAGATATAATGCTTGATCATCCCTTTAGATTCTGATACTTCATTTATTTGTCTCGACAAATTTATGCCTTAAAATTTAACAGCTACTATACACTTTGCCAAGTCGTTGTTGCACTGATATCTCCATCCCCGTTTACTGTTTCATGCACTTTGCTATTTCATTATTGCTCGTAGTAGACTCGACCAATATGAGAGCTTGTTTTGGACTTGTTGTGTATACTTTTGTTTCACCCTTGCTGACTTACATTGCACCAGTTTTGTGCATGGATATTTTTCCTTTGTGCACTTGCACCTATTTCTAGAAACGGTTAAAAATTGCCAATTTGGCTTGATACATTTGCTTGCTAATGACTGAACTATGTTTTTGCTGCCTTTACTATTGAGTTTTAACTTTTGAAAAACTGTCTGTATATGTTATATGAACCTGAACCTTATAACATGTGTAGTCCATTGTGTTGTTGCCGAGTTACCATATATACAAAAACTTGTGCACCATACACCATGTTGTTCGACTTAAAAGATGTTGTGCCATGATTACTTTCTTTAATCTGATATGGTCTTGACTTGTACATGTATTTGAAACTGCCTGAAACTGTAGTGCCCTTGTGTTCAATTACAACTGAACATTGTAGTGCCATGCTTAACTATGCTAAACCCTGGTTTCATTTGAGCTGAACTTAACACTTGTTCACATATAGCTTAGCCTGAACTGTAGCACTTGTAAAACTGAATTTTGAACCTTGCTCTATTTCATGTTATTGGCATTTGTTGATACCCAAAATTTCCGGTACTTTGTTCATTTTTTTTAATTTAATTTTCTGTTCTTGTCTTATGTACTTCTCGGCCATTTGAAGTGCTCTTAGAATTATTCACTTGAACTGTTGCTTGACTATTGATGCTTAGTTTAGTTTTGTATTAAACAGCTTTACTGCTTTGAGTCTTTAATTGATGTTGTACTTTTTGTTTCTTTGACATGCTATTACATTGCTGAACCATTTTACTATAGTTCCATTCATGTACTCGTACATGCTCTATGTTTACTGACTTGAAACATGATCGATCATCTTGCTTTTATCACTCTTGCATTTGTCAGTTTACTTGAAATAACTCATGTTGGCTTGACATTTGGAGTATGTATTTTCACCTTGATGTTGCCATGTATTTATCATCGTGTAGCTGCACCATGTCCATTCATTGTTCCTTATATTTGAGTAGCTTGACCACTGTGACTTGTTCATCCAGTTCATGCTTTTATTCAAATTTGTTGATCATGTAGTGTATCCATGCATTTGAACCCATACTTTATGCACAATTCACTTGAAACAGATCATTGCTGCTGCATATACATGATATAGACTGAGCCATTATTACTTGAACTCATTTACATTTTGACTATGCTGATTTGTGTATCGACTTTTAAAATTGTGTCATGTCTACATGCACTTATGTCTTGACCATCTTTGAACTGGAGACTGAGTTTTGTGTTAGCACTTGTACTTCAGACTTGAGTTGCTACATCTTGTTGCTCGCATTGCATGTCATATATCATGTGTGACATCTCATTATTGCTCAACCATTTGTCGTGATTACTTGTGCTCGACCACTCATGCAAGCTTTGATTTCATGTTGCATTGAGTTGTTCACACTCTCGACCATATTCAAATAGACTGAGTTGAGATGGTCCTTGTGGCTACTCCTCAGTTGCTCGCTGATTGGCGAGGCAGTGCACACGTGTATATCTATACACGTGTACATATGCAGCCATCAGACTGATTTTCTGCCCCTGCATATCAGACCAATTCTAGAAAAATGATGAGAAACACACCGTAATTCTAAGGCAAACAAATTCAAATTTGTATGCTCTTCAGATTTATTTCTATTGCAGTGTACTGTGTGTGTTTCTGTTTTATGTGACAGGTAAGTAGATG
Organism: Allium sativum; assembly: GCA_030737875.1. Lineage (NCBI taxonomy): Eukaryota > Viridiplantae > Streptophyta > Magnoliopsida > Asparagales > Amaryllidaceae > Allium > Allium sativum. Next base: position 835,586,003 of record CM060918.1, on the reverse strand, counting down.
GTGAACTAAATTGGAGCACGTGAAGATTCAGAAGACTGAAGACAGAGTGTCAATCTGTGTGTATATGTAAATATACTGAGTAATGAGTGATATATGAGGAATCTGTGTGTATGAAATCAATTATAGTCGTGAATGAAATTGTATTGTTATTTGTAATAAACAGATTTGATTGAAATAAAATATTATATTATTTTATTGTGTTTAATTCAATATGTCTGTTTTAATTTGAATTCCTTTAATATTACAATTTCATGTGTGATGTGTCATGTCAGAAATATTCAAACATATTCAAGTGAATTATAAATAGTGGAGTTATAAATAGTTGTACTGTTCGAAAGATTGAAATGTAATATTTAACTTAAATAATATATTGTATGAATATATGAATGTCTGTACAGTCGTATTCTATTTAAATATAAATACTATATTCCTGTTTGTGATGTATATATAGAACAATATAGTAACAAACACATTTGAAATAATATTTATTTGGTTGTTATCATCAAACAAAAATCATATAATTGTGTATACAACTATGTCATATACAACAAACTTATCTCCAGTCTCTAGCCAGCAAGCCGGAGAGTTACACTGTCTTCCGTACAATGCCTCATATGGTGCCAGCCCAATGCTTGATTGGCAACTGTTATTATATGCAAACTCAACTAAATGTAGATGATCTTCCCACAATTCCCCAAAATCCAATACACAAGCCCTTAGGAGATTTTCCAATACTTGGTTAACCCTCTCGGCTTGATCATCGGTTCGGGGATGATAAGTCATATTCAAACACAACTCGGTTCCTAAAGTTTCTTGCAAACTCTTCTAGAATCCACTCGTGAACAATGTATTTCGATTACTCAATATGCTCTTCAGGATACCATGAAATCAAACTATCCATTTTATATAAAGCTCAGCCAACTACGATGTTGTCCTAGTCGATTTGACTAGAATAAATCTTGCACTTTTGGTCAAGCCATCCACGATGACCTAAATTCCTTCGTTTCCTGTCTTGGTTCTAGGTAGTCCATCAATAAAATCCATCGATATCTGCTCCCACTTCCACATATGAACCTCCAATGGACGAAGCAATCCACTAGGATTTTTCTGTTCAGCTTTCACCAAGTGACAGTTCAAGCACTTGGAAATAAACTTTCCAATATCCCTCTTCATACCTTCCTAGTAGTAAGACCGCTTCATGTCCTGATACATCTTAATACCACTAGGATGAGTTATCAACTTTGAGTGATGACATTCTCTCAGAACCTCTTCTCTCATTCTGTTAATATCATGAAGAACTAGTCGTCCTTATTTCCAAATCCAAGCTTCTTGATCGACCTCGAATTTTTTATCCTCTGGTTCCAACTTTTGGACGATTTAAACAAGCTTTACATCACGCTTTTGGCTTTCACCAATCCTTCCGAGGAGAGTAGGTCTTATCGATAAGCTTGCCAACATTTTAGGTTCCAATTCACACCATGGTCTGAAATCAAATCCTGTCAAGTACTCGAGGTGTCTCCATTCCGAAAACATCACTCCCAAATTTGTGTGCCTTCGACTCAACGCATCTGCCACTATGTTACCTTTACTAGGAGTATAGGCTATACCAAAATCATACGATGCCAAAAACTCTAAACACTATTGCTGCCGAAGATTCAAATTCTTTTAGGAGAAAAGATATTTTAACGACTTATGATCCGTAAACAATTAGAATCGAATTCCCAACAGGTAATGTCTCCACATCTTCAGAGCAAACACGATTGCTGCCAACTCCAAATCATGAGTCGGATAATTCCTTTCATGCAGCTTCAGTTGTCGACTTGCATATTCCACAACTTTATCTTTCTGCATTAGCACTACCCCAAGTCTAGCATCACTTACATTTATATAAGCAACCATATCTTCATTCCAACTCGGAATGGTAAAAACAGGAGCACTTGTCTGTCTCCCTTTCAGGATTTCAAAAGATTGCTCATACTTTGTATCCCATGTGAACACTTGGTTCTTCTTCATCAATCATGTTAACGGTGTAGCTTCCTTAGAGAAATCCTTGATAAACCCTCGGTAATAACCTGCCAATCCAAGGTAACTCCTCATGTCGATCGCATTGTTAGGTCCATCCCAATCCTGGATTTTTTCCACCTTAGTGGGGTCAAAACCGCTATTTCATTTCTAGAAACAACATGGCCTAAGAACCTAACTTCATTCTTCCAGAAGTGTCACTTTGAAAACTTAGCTCTCAATCGATGCTTTCATAAGATTTCCAAAACAACTCGCAAATGCGTCTTATGCACTTCCTCATTTCGAGAGTAATCCAGAATATCATCCACGAACACAAGCACGAACTTGTTCAACTGATCTCTGGACACCCTATTTATAAGATCCACGAAATTTGCTGGCGCGTTAGTCAACCCAATTGGCGTTACCAACCGTTCGAAGAAACTGGATGGTGTCCTAAAAGCAGTCTTGGGCACACTATCCTTTGCTACTCTCAATAAGTGAAATCCCATTGCCAAATCTATCTAAGAAAACACCTTGGCTTCGTGAAGCCGATCAAACAATTCGTCTACTATTGGCAATGGATACTTGTTCTTCTTGCTCACCTTGTTCAGGAACGATAATCCACACGCAATCTCAACGATACGGAAGCCTTAGTGGCAAATACAAATGGTGCACCCCATTCGGATACACTTCTCCGAATGAATCCTTTTCCCAAAAGGTTACGTACTTGCATCTTTAACTCTCGTTGTTCCTTAGGCGCCATCAGCCTAAGAGGCATGACGATAGGTCTAGCACCCTCGACCAAATCGGTTCTTAAACTCAATGTCGCAATGTAGTGGCAAATGTTTGAACTCTTCAAGGCATCTTCAAACTCATTAGCAATCAGCACAGATGACAATTCTTCACATGGAATCACAAGTGAATATAGAAAGCTCACGAAGACACCATCTTCGGGCTTATATCGAATCATGGGCTTATATCGAATCACAACAATTCACCCTTCCATATTCCCGACTGCCACCTCGAGCTTCTCGCAATCCACATTTACCACATACCTTGTAACACCCCGTAATTTTATAACATTAAAATTCACAAATTAAAGTATACTTAATTTTTAGAAAAGAATTAAGTGAAATGGGTTGCGCAGAGAAACATATATATATATATATATATTGATATATATATATATATAAATAAATTAAAAATTAAATAAATAAATATGTGAAAAAGTTCAAAATAGCGAATTGGGAGGGGAAATAACCGAACCGGCCTATTTTTGAGGTCGACCCGAGCCCTGCTGGGTCAACTAGGGGTTAATCCAGGGTGTTTGGCTGTCAACCCGTGGGCCGATTCGCTCAAATGCAGATTTTGTATTTGATTGGTTCTCATGGTTCAGGGTTAATCTAATGGTCCTAAATAACTTCCTACACCTATAAATACATCCTAATGCTAACCCTAAACCTAATTAAAATAGAATAGTTACCGTCGCCATGGAAATCAATGGAGCCGCCGCCAACTAAGAAGGAAGAAAAGCTAATTCAATTCTAATTCTCTCAACCCTAAAGCAAAGCAAAACTCTCCCTTTTCTTCTCTAAATTGTGAGTATGATGATCTTAACAAGATTATTATCATTTTAATTAGGTTGAGTTATCATATATGTTGTTGTAAACCCCTTTTGCTACCATGTATATTGTAAATCCAATGTTATGTGATGATGATATCTTATATGTTGTAAATCATGCTATGATGATGTTATGTATGTTGAAAGTTTCTATGCTAAGTTGTGATGAATCATACATGTTAAAAAGGCCATGATGTTACCATCTATGCTAGTTAGTTCATATTAATTAAATCATCATGTTTGGGTTATGTTGATCTATATGACAAGTCACATATGCAAGTTAAATTGATTAGAAAAGTTATGAACATATGCCAAGACATCTATTATGACATCTAGAATTATGCTATGACATATGTGATATCCTATGCTAGTTCACACCATCATTATGTTGCCTAAAAACCCCATATGCTAGTTTATGTATAGATTTGGGCTATGATCATATCATGTAAATTGAGACATTTAACAAGTTGACACCTTTCGATCCTTAACATGTGTAGTTTATGCAAGTTTCACCCCTATTATGATTAGATTTATTTTAATTGTCTATATGTTGTGATAATTTATCTTTGTGCTAGGTGTTAGACTATACAAGTCTAGCCTATATTATGCGTTGAATAAGCGAACGTATAAACGTGGGGTAGGGGTAATATTAAGGATTTAATATTAAAAAGTTGGGGTGCAATTGATATGATTTTGCATGCCATAAGTGGATGGCCATAATTGAGTCAATTATGGACATCATTAAAAGTTGACTTAATTAATAATTTGAATAGGGAATTATTAAAACTGGGGTAAAAGATTTTAAGTGTTAATCAATGCTTAGGACACGAGGTTGGACTCGTTTGTGACGTAAACCTACCCGGACCCGCCCGGCAAATCCAGTGGTCACAAATGTCAGCCCAATGTGAGAGGTCCTAGGCCTAAACTAAAGCATAACGGTTGTAAAGACACGAGGTTAGACTCTTTTATGGTGTAAGACTGCCCGGACCCGCCCAGCAAATCCAGCTGCCATAAATGCCAGTCTAATGTGAGAGGTCTTTATGAGGTTATGGCCTGAATGAATTAAGAAATACTTAACCAGATAAACATGTAAGGTGGGACATGGGGGTTAAGTAGGTGCCTTGGGTGGCATGAGGAATCTAGGGGGTGCCCTTAGTGGCATGTGAAATACGATTAGTAAGACTTAACCAAACACACATGTAAATGAACATGACTAAGAGGGTTAAGTGGGATATACTAGTGACAAGCTTAGGTGGGTAGCTTGTGGGGGCCCATTTCGACCAGTATCCCAAACGTATCTTTGTGGGCTCGACCCAAGTCGAGGACGGGACACGCATGCTGGGTTTGACTGTAAGAGGCCAAAACGGGGAGCGGTGGCAATGCAAGTCCAACGGGTTTCATATGCGTGTGTGGACCCGAGCTGGTAGGTAAGACGTTGTTGCATCGTGTAGGTATAAGCCGTGCATTCTCAAGTTGTATCGGGTTGCCACTTTAGGGGAGTGATACACCCCACTATGGGGCCAGCACGGGTATCTACGAGTAGGGAGCCGATCGAAAGTGGGTAGTGGGGTACACCTAGTGGAGATAGGGGCAGACGACACCTATGTAGTCAGCTAGGGGTACGTAAGGCTATTTATAAAGTTTCTGTGTGAAGCAAGTGGGATCAAACAATAGGGTGACTGGTGTGGTGCAGTGTAGTAATGTGCGGTGCAGTGTAGTAATCATTCGTTAGTAATTAGGTGTGCCTTTACCGTTATCTTTAACGTTATCTTAAACGCTATCTTTATCTTCCTAAGAGTTCATAGACATTTACTTGTCTTCCAGCTTATGCCTTAGTCTAGTTATTTTGATAATAGTATTGTTAGAATCATAATACTCGCCAGACTTTATGTCTGACCCCCTCTATTTCTATCCGTTTTCCCCCTCCAGGTCCTCAGGTTGGGCCCAGCTCTAGGGGAGTTTGATTGAATTGCTTCATCTCTCTTTGGAATGCTTGGACCGTTGAAGTAAAGTCTAGCTTGTTATCTTTTTAATGGCTATTTATGTAATGGGATTATGTATTTTGTTTTTATGAAGATGGATATTGTACTTGGTTATGATCTATGGTTTTATGATGTAACGAACATATTTAATTTCCGCTGCAATAAAATGAAGTTTTAGATTTCCAAGTACTATTTATTATCTGTCTTGTTGTAATTTTTCTGTTCTATATTCACTTATAACCTCCATGTAAGTTAATGCATTCCCTTTGTGAGTGACATTAATGGACGTGGGGTGTTACATACCTCGTGAGCTAATCCATACCCAAGATATTTCAAACCCAGCGAAGTTTAATACAAAACAATCACACACAAAGGAGCAACCATGACTCAATAACACAAGACCACGAAAAAGCATACAAAGGCTGGACGAACCCCCAACTAGATTAGTCACAACCAAAGGTCTATCACAAATCTCGGGTTCTAAACCCAAGCGGCATACAATCTCATTGCAAATGAATGAATGCGATGCTCGAGTATCAAACAACACTCGAACTGAGATACACCTAACTGAAAGTGTACCATGAACGATGACACTCTTCCCTTTCTCCTCTGTAGCCAGAGCCTTCGAAGAAGACGGAACGCCTTACAAAGCATAGGCCTTCATATATGCTTTCCCTTAGCTGGTTCCGGATAATCTTTTTTGACATGCCAAGGCTTTCCACAGTTGTGACACTTCCTCTAAACCGTTGGGTTCTTGCATTCATTAGAGAAATGGCTCTTAATTTGGCAGTTATAGCAAACCACCTCTCTTTTTGGCTTCTTTCTATTCTTTCCTTTCTACTACTATTGCTTCCTCTTCTTGTTGTTACCACCCTGCTGTGGTTTCCTCTCCCCCTTGGCTGCAACAACAACAATTTCTCCTTCCTTGGGAAACAAGGTTTTATATCTCCTAGCTTTTCCACAATCTTCTTATACGGGTCATCCAGATGGTCAGCTAACGGCCTCCCTATATAGGTATCCAAACCCATAACAAACTTCTTGTTCTTCTGATAAGTGGTCTTAATATACGAACGATCATACTTGAATATACCCGCAAAATCATAAACATATTCCAGCACTGGTCGACCATTTTGTTTCAACTCCACAAACTTTTTGAATAGAACGGACTTCTGAGTGGTCGAAATGACCTTTTTCTCAAACTTGACTTGGAATTGATCCCACGTAATCTCATCCTCTGGAGTCTTAAGAGTGATAGAATTCCACCAATCCACGGCTCTACCCTATAACTTCCACGATGCAAGGTTTCTCTTGGTTGCATCGTCTATGCCCATGTCTCTTAAAATCCGAATACAAGCATCTAGCCACCCCTATATCTCAACAGTCGGTTATGTCCCTTTCAACAGTTTCCCACTAAGAGAAGTGAAGTCCTTGCCCAGCTTGCCAAGTCCACAACCCTCGATACTTGCACCTGAACCCCTACATCTACCTCGGTTGCTCCTTCTCATGAATGCTTCCGTCATAGCCTCTAACATGGATGGATAATCTGGTGTACCGATATTTCCCTCTCCAGGAACAGACTCTTCCCTATCAGCGTGTCTCAATGGTCGACAACTCATTCTAAATCTATAATTTAGAATGATTAGCCCACATACGAGAGAACTGCAACGGAGTTCAAGTGATATTATACTATACACTAATATATATAGTATACACCCATTAGAAATCTACAAATACCTCTCTTATACGTTATTACATCTTCGAACTTTTGCTAAAATCGATTAACCAGATCTCTGATACCAAATGTGACGACCTCCCATAACTCCCGCACTTAACAAGGGGAATAGTATGCTAAAAGGTGTGTCAGGCAGCTATGGATGATCATCAAGGTAGGATAACAAAAGCAGAACATGTCGTATAACTCAAAACGCAAGGATAAAATATAATGGAACATATACAACAGGCAATAATAATGAAGTAGAGTTGGAAAGAATCTTAGACTTTTCATATCATTATGAAATATCCATACAACTTTCGATTACACTAAGAGTATGTACAAGATAATTGGGTATTCATGTTGCTACACCCTCGCCATTGAAAAAAAAAACTTTATCATGTAATTGTTGTGTGTATCCATGTGTGTCTTGAACCTGAAATGTGAATGATTCGACCATGTTCTTGCTGTATACATTTTTTTGAAAACCTTTGCTTTGTCATTTGAGAACTTGGAAAAAAAGCTTGCTTGTGGGTTTACTGCTGTGAGCACTTGCATCTTGCACTGCAGTGTCCGTTTCTAGACTTGTATACATTCTTGCTGAACTGCTTCTTGATACTGTACATTTGAACCATACCAATAATACTATGCACACATGTATTTACTAGTTTGACCATTTTCTTGCTTATACTCGACCATGCTGATTTCCATGCTTCATGTATTTTGCTGAAAAAACTATAGCTCCACCATGTTATTGTTGTTATATGTGATCATCCATGCTTGCTTGAAATCATGTCCAATTTCTTTGACCATTTTTGAACTGCCACTGAGTTGTTGCATACTTCATGTTCACTGCATGATTGTGATAGAACCTATGTGTGTAGCCACGGTCATGATGACACAGCTGCACCATATACTTGATACTTGAACACAACTGGATTTGTACACAGACTTGGGTTTTGCCTTGCCTTGAAACTACATGATAGCTTGTGCACAATTGAATTTGTTGTTTGGTATTTGAAGAATATGCACATGCAGTGTACACTATTCACCTTGTTTTGTTGACTATCATATGTGCTTGGCCCCATTGTTGCACATTTGACTTTTGGCTAGAATGTTCACTGAGTAAAGCACTGAGTCGAGACGGTCCATGTGGCTACTCCTCAGTTGCTTGCTGGTTGGCGATGCAGTGCATACGTGTATACTTATACACGTGTGTATATGCAGTCATCAGACAATATTTCCCGTCCCTATATATACAGGCTGACTAGACACAAATGAATCAGATCGAGTCATGAAAAATGATGAGAAACACACTGTAACATCCCATAATTTCGCATGATTTTTTTTTTTACGTAGAAAAAAAGGTTAAATTAATAAATTTGAAATATTAAAATATGGTATGTATGATAATATTTTGAAATTTGTATATGCAAAGTACGGTTGACATTTGTCTAGTATATAATGATTAATAACTAAATATGAACATTGAATTATAGGGAAACTTTATATTTTCCTAGCGCAATTTGAAAGTATAAATTTATGAACATTTATTTTGTTTAAAATATGTTAACGTTCGCATAAAAAATTTGATTGATAGTTAATGAGAACATTAATAACATTTAAAATTTATTATCACCTTCCTTTTAAAACTTAGCTTATTAGGAAAGCTTTTGACAACTTAACCATTAATTCAGGAATCAATTGACGTTAGAAAATTTGAAAGGTCTTGAAAAATTGATTACACGATGGTTCTATTATATACATTATTTATTCCTTTTCTGAGTAAACCTATTCGTCCCTATGTATTATCGTTCCATTTGCTGAGAAACCAGTTTGCTCTCTCCTTCAAACATTTCTTCTTCCAAACTCAGAAATCCTTCGCAAGGTAAATCTACTGATCTTCTCTTTTATTTTATTTCTTTATTTATCCTTCTTCTTGTTTGATTAGAACCGAACTGTTGTTTTAAAATAAAATAAAAATAAAAATCAGAATTTGCTGCAATTGAGATTCCCTTGGCCGAGACTGAGAATAGGAAACCCCATGTTTTCCTCCTTTTACAATTGTCTTGCTGTCTCAAAAATGGTTGAAACTTTAGTAATGAATACTTTAGATATGAAACTCTTGTTTTGCTTAATTTATATGTATATTATGTTTAAAACTTTAGTACTGTGAATCATTTTAGCTTGCTGAAACATATTGCATACTTTGGGGTTTAGAGAATTAAAGTCTAGTTTGTGTAAAACTATATTTTACTGAATGGTTGTGCCAAGACTTTACATTGGTAGCTATGGACCAAAATAAGTTTGGTTTTATATTTTAAAAAGGGAAAAATATGTGGGTGTGTTTGCTGCCACGGCATGCGTGGTAGGATAGGAGTTAGTGAAGATGTACATCAGCCTATTTTCACGTTGAAGCCTTATTTCAGTGTATGGATTTGGAAAAAAATTTAGCAGCTTGATGGCTTGAACCCATGCCGATGTTAGTCCGACCGAACCCTTACAGCCGATCCTCTCCTCATGGCCGAACCGTTGTGCTGGACGTTAGAGTTTTAGTTGTTTATAGTGCATGAAGTTTTGTTCTTTATGCCAACTTTGAAAGTGTTAAATAAGTTGAAACCTGGACTATTAGTTGATGCCTGCACACTAATTAAAATGGCAACGGTGGAAATTTCAAGTTTTATTTACATTGGCCTGCACACTAGTTTTAAGTTTATATATATTAAACTTCACTGAAACTTTGTTTTGCTGAAACATTTGTGCCAGAACTATATGCTAATTGAATGGCTTGAAGCCATGAACTGGTACACGTATGGAATCTCTTTTCAAATAAGTTTACTGCAAGTGTTCTGGACTTTGTTAAACTTTATGAATCAACGTTTTTTCCTTTTGTTCCACCTTGCCATGCGTATTTCACTAACAAAAAAAAAGTGCTATTCAAATGCATGTAACATTTTATCCATTTTGCCGCACACCTTTGAGCCTAAAATATATATATATATATATATATATATATATATATATATATATATATATATATATATATATATTTCAAAACCAAACTCTACTGAAATTGTACGTATTTTAACCATAATTTGTTTGTCCAGTTCGTTGAAGTTTCAGTGCCGTTCATTTCTACGCCTCTCTGTTATCGTCTCTATTTTTGTGCCATTGAAGGTGAGTTCAACTCACACCTAACTAAAATATTTGATTGTTAGTTAAATTAATATCATGTCATGATATGATTGTATGGATTGATGTTTGATAGTTAAATTACATATTTATATTGATTTGCATCGATAGCGTAATTAAATTTGACTGTTAGTTTAAATTTCACCGTTATGTTAAAATTCGACATTTAATTACAGTATAAAACCTGACACCTGATAATTTGTAAATTTATACGATGTTAGACTGTTGTATGTACTGATGTGATGAATGGCTTGAATTTGATATGTTGACAAATTGATGTTAATTGTGTGAATTTACCTGTTATTCGCATTTATTCATATATGATCATTGTTTGTGCTGATTTATCCCAATCATTTACCTTAGATGTTACAGGCATCGAATAAACCCGGGATTAATCATTAAAATGAATTAAGAACGTAGGTTGAAATGATAAATACCTATGACCCTGATTTGGATTGAAATGATATATATCCTTTCCCTAAATACTAAAATTAAAATTTAAGTATCACTTGGTCATAGGATAGAAAATTATATATGGACACCGGTTGATTAAATAAAATTTGTTTTAACCATGAATTTTGAAATATTGTTTTAAAGACAATATAAGCGATGTTTTATAATTTATTTTTCTTTGAACTTGAACTTTTAATTTTAAAATATAAATGAAAGGGGTAATAAATTAGTGTTGTAACAGAAGCTAAATAAAGTGAAATATAATGTAAATCAAATTTATTGAAATTGAAAGGTTTCACCCACTTTTGAAATTCATTATGAATCAACATTGATTTGAATTATATATGAATTGTGTACTATATTTGACATAAAGTGAAATCATTGAAAATGTGAGTCTGATTTGGAATGAAACTATTTGAATTAATTTGATCGAATTGAAATGAATGTAAATTGGAAGTTTAATCGATGGTATTATCGAAAATTGAGTTGGTTGAATTGAAGTTGAAATATGATTTGAGGTTTAATTGAAAGGAAACGATTCTAATTCCAACTATAGTATTTCAAAACCATTTTATAAACTATTTTAATAATAATTATATTTTCTTTATAAACTATTTTACTTTATTACTATTTTATTTTATAAATTATTTTAAATAAATCATTTTATAATTAACTATTTATTTATACATTATTCTAATATTTTACTATAGATTTACTAAATTCGATAAAAATTTTTTGATTACAAACTATTTATTTTTCAACTATTTTAATTATATATATCTAAACTATTTTAAATATACTTTAAACTATTTATTATTCAAATTATTAAAGTTGGAATCGTTTCAAGATTTCAATTGGTTTAAATGGAAATTTTATTATGAATAATATTCTATCTTGAAAATTAAAATGACTTTTGAAACAAGATATTTTGATATGAAGTACGAACCTCTTTGAAATGTAAAAGAACTAACCGGTGTGAAAAATGTAAACGATTGGTTGTTAAAGAGATCGGGATCGGATATTGTCATACTCTCTGCCAATACCGGAACCACTTTAACAACCGTGTACGCGGTGGAGTTACAGAAATGGTGTTGGATGAATTTGGAGGCGATTACTGGAATTGAAGAAAGAGAACGATAATGGATATCCTTGACCTTCGGGTCATAATTAAAATGACTAAAACAGGGCTATACCGTGACCAAGTGGGGTTAGCTACCCCCATCGGTAACACTTCTTCCTTTATTACTATAGTCCCTCGGTTTGATTTGATTTGATGCGCATCCGTGATTCGGGAGTGTTGTCCGAGGTGGGCGGTAGTCGCGGCTATGCGTTACCACCAGTCCGGGCGTGCAACTAGTATATTTATACTCTGGGCATTCCTCGTGTGCCTTGTCATATTATCCTGATCGAGCCCCCTACGATTTTGATTTAACGTTGTCGTATAGCGACGCATCTCTGTCCACCGACCGTTACTGGTGTTTTATATGCAATGTTTACGATAACGTATAAACAGTGTAAGGGTAAAAATGTAATCCCGCTTACGCTATTTTAATATGTTATATTTAACCATAGACACTATTATAACAGCGTATTATATTATATGATATTGTTTGACGGATCCTTAGGAGATGGAAATTCTCGTAACATCTTCTAAGTTATTGCACTCATATTTTCACATGAATTTGATTTAACTAATATGAGAATGATTTAGTTCTGATCCGAGTGTTTGTTGTGTTTCTTTTTATGCAATACGCTCGGGTCAGACCGAGTTACAATTAGCAAAGATTCCCTTGCTTTGAAGATTCCATTATGAAGATGAGGATGGAGCTTAATAGACGTATTAAAATTATTATTCCGCTGCATATATTGGTATGTTGTATGTTAATTTACTCTGATAAATTGTGTAAATATAATCAAATGTATGTTTTAACAGCTTCATGAACTGTTATTTAATTATTATATTTTATCCTTCCGCTGCGAGATTCTGTATTTGTTTCCTTCTTTCTTCTTTTTCTTATTTTAATCCCAATAACTATCCGTATTTTTGATCTGTTTATGTCGACATTAAGGATCATTGTTGATTTGAACGGTCGAAAATCGTGGATGTTACATTTGGTATCAGAGCTTTGGTTTAGCGGAAACCTTGGCTCTATTTGGGATTAACTCATTAGAGATTGGGTAGTATTACCCTAGAATGAGTTTGAATGTATATGAGAGAGCGTATTTTTATTTTGGTATAAAAATGGTTTTGTATATTATGTTGGTTGTTCTGTTGAGTATTTATGAATTCTGGTCGGTACTTGGGACGCCAAGGCATCGATAGGGATTTCTAAACACTCGAACAAGACTTATCGACATAATATTGTTTTGAATTTTATTTTATATATATATATTTAGAATTATTTGAAAATATATTAGTTTTGATTTTGTTGATGATAATATTAAATTTTCATCATTAATCATTCGATTAATCAATAGTTAAAACCATTGGTTGTTGATGGTTTAAGAAAAATTAAATATTGAAAATTTATTGATAATGAAATAAGAAGTAAAATATGAATTTGAGAATTTGATTTCAGGTGATTTGCAAATGGTTGAAATAATATATTTATATTTTAAAAGTGTTTCATATTGAAATTGTTTTAAATGAATTATTGGAAAAAAAATGTATACCCTCTTTTCTTTGAAAATGATTTCGGTGATGAGTGCACGCATCATCGATGTTTATTTTCAAGAGTCTAAGGAGGGGACATTTAATATTTTGTACTTTGTTTTACAAAATTGAACTTTATTTAAATCGTTTTATAGTATGGTTTTATGTAAATGATATATTATATGAAACATTTCAAAAAAAATGATTTGAAAAGAAACCCGAAATTTAATTCTTGAAATCTTGAATAGTTAATGAAATGAAATAAACTTAAACTTTTGAAACTTCTAAATATTATGAATATAAGAGAGTTATAATTAAAATAATACTCGTAAGAATTGGATAATAAATTGAAATGAATGGTAACCATTGAAACCTATGTAATAATAAATTCTTTTCTATAGCACGAATAACTTACCAATTAATTAAGAAGTTATACGTTATAAGAATAAGCAATTAAATAATGCACACGTATTAGAATGGATAATGAACGTGCAAAATTGATTGGTTATAAGTGTCAATAAAACATAAATTCTGATGATAAATGATATAATTAGTTATGTTTTGGAATTGAATTCGACTAAGAAAGGTAAATAAATTAAAACTAGTGTACGTATTGTTAAATTTATTTAATTTATGGAAATTAATGAAAATGAATAAATGAATTTGGAAAGGATTAAATTGGTAAAATAAGTCGATTGAAATGGAATTGATGTAATATGGTAATGAATCTAATTTGTGAAGTGAAACAAAAATAGTGAACATAGATGTTTGTAAATGAGTCGATTGGATATAAGGTAATATGCATTAATTGAATATGAATTCATTGTAAGAAAATAAATGTATATAAACCTAAAAAAAATTAAATGAATCAAATTGAAAGAGAATGAAAACAACTAATGTGCAATAAATTGAATACTACCAATAAATGTTAATCAATTGTATATTCGTACGAAATGTAGAGTAATAGATTTAATATTGATATTAAAAAGTATGAATGAAATTTTTGTTAAAATTTTGAATGAATACTAGTTGGAAGTTTGTTAGGTGTATTTGTTAAGCCTTATAAAATTTTCTGCATATATTGTTTACTATATATATATATGATTTGTTATATGAATTGACAACCTTCTTACTACGCCTTTTTGAGGACGAAAAGATTTAAGTGGGGGAGAGTATAACATCCCATAATTTCGCATGATTTTTTTTTTACGTAGAAAAAAAAGTTAAATTAATAAATTTGAAATATTAAAATATGGTATGTATGATAATATTTTGAAATTTGTATATGCAAAGTACGGTTGACATCTGTCTAGTATAGAATGATTAATAACTAAATATGAACGTTGAATTATAGGGAAACTTTATATTTTCCTAGCGCAATTTGAAAGTATAAATTTATGAACATTTATTTTGTTTAAAATATGTTAACGTTCGCATAAAAAATTTGATTGATAGTTAATGAGAACATTAATAACATTTAAAATTTATTTATCACCTTCCTTTTAAAATTTAGCTTATTAGGAAAGCTTTTGACAACTCAACCAATTAATTCAGGAATCAATTGACGTTAGCAAATTTGAAAGGTCTTGAAAAATTGATTACACGATGGTTCCATTATATACATTATTTATTCCTTTTCTAAGTAAACCTATTCGCCCCTATGTATTATCGTTCCATTTGCTGAGAAACCAGTTTGCTCTCTCCTTCAAACATTTCTTCTTCCAAACTCAGAAATTCTTCGCAAGGTAAATCTACTGATCTTCTCTTTTATTTTATTTCTTTATTTATCCTTCTTCTTGTTTGATTAGAAACGAACTATTGTTTTAAAATAAAATAAAAATAAAAATCAGAACTTGCTGCAATTGAGATTCCCTTGGCCGAGACTGAGAATAGGAAACCCCATGTTTTCCTCCTTTTACAATTGTCTTGCTGTCTCAAATGAAACTTTAGTAATGAATACTTTAGATATGAAACTCTTGTTTTGCTTAATTTATATGTGTATTATGTTTAAAACTTTAGTACTGTGAATCATTTTAGCTTGCTGAAACATATTGCATACTTTGGGGTTTAGAGAATTAAAGTCTAGTTTGTGTAAAACTATATTTTACTGAATGGTTGTGCCAAGACTTTATATTGGTAGCTATGGACCAAAATAAGTTTGGTTTTATATTTTAAAAAGGGAAAAATATGTGGGTGTGTTTGTTGTCACGGCATGCGTTGTAGGATAGGAGTTAGAGAAGATGTACATCAGCCTATTTTCACGTTGAAGCCTTATTTCAGTGTATGGATTTGGAAAAAAAAAATTAGCAGCTTGATGGCTTGAACCCATGCCGATGTTAGCCCGATCGAACCCTTACAGCCGAGCCTCTCCTCATGGCCGAACCGTTGTGCTGGACGTTAGAGTTTTAGTTGTTTATAGTGCATGAAGTTTTGTTCTTTATGCCAACTTTGAAAGTGTTAAATAAGTTGAAACCTGAACTATTAGTTGATGCATGCGCACTAATTAAAATGGCAACGGTGGAAATTTCAAGTTTTATTTACATTGGCCTGCACACTAGTTTTAAGTTTATATATATTAAACTTCACTGAAACTTTGTTTTGCTGAAACATTTGTGCCACAACTATATGCTAATTGAATGGCTTGAAGCCATGAACTGGTACACGTATGGAATCGCTTTTCAAATAAGTTTATTGCAAGTGTTCTGGGCTTTGTTAAACTTTATGAATCAAAGTTTTTTCCTTTTGTTCCACCTAGCCATGCGTATTTCACTAAATAAAAAAAAAAAGGTCCATGCAACCATTGGTTCCATGCGTTTATACATGTAGCATATATGGTGGCAAAGTGCTATTCAAATGAATGTAACATTTTATCCATTTTGCCGCACACCTTTGAGCCTAAAATATGTATATGTATATATATATATATATATATATATATATATATATATATATATTTCAAAATCAAACTCTGCTGAAATTGTACGTATTTTAACCATAATTTGTTTGTCCAGTTCGTTGAAGTTTCAGTGCCGTTCATTTCTGCGCCTCTCTGTTATCGTCTCTATTTCCGTGCCACTGAAGGTGAGTTCAACTCACACCTAACTAAAATATTTGATTGTTAGTTAAATTAATATCATGTCATGATATGATTGTATGGATTGATGTTTGACAGTTATATTACATATTTTTATTGATTTGCATCAATAGCGTAATTAAATTTGACTGTTAGTTTAAATTTCACTGTTATGTTAAAATTCGACATTTAATTACTGTATAAAACCTGACACCTGATAATTTGTAAATTTATACGATGTTAGACTGTTGTATGTACTGATGTGATGAATGGCTTGAATTTGATATGTTGACAAATTGATGTTAATTGTGTGAATTTACCTGTTATTCACATTTATTCATATATGATCATTGTTTATGCTGATTTATCCCAATCATTTACCTTAGATGTTACGGGCATCGAATAAACCCGGAATTAATCATTAAAATGAATTAAGAACGTAGGTTGAAATGATAAATACCTATGACCCTAATTTGGATTGAAATGATATATATCCTTTCCCTAAATACTAAAATTAAAATTTAAGTATCACTTGGCCATATGATAGAAAATTATATACGGACTCCGGTTGGTTAAATAAAATTTGTTTTAACCATGAATTTTGAAATATTGTTTTAAAGACAATATAAGCGATGTTTTATAATTTATTTTTCTTTGAACTTGAACTTTTAATTTTGAAATATAAATGAAAGGGGTAATAAATTAGTGTTGTAACTGAAGCTAAATAAAGTGAAATATAATGTAAATCAAATTTATTGAAATTGAAAGGTTTCACCCACTTTTGAAATTCATTATGAATCAACATTGATTTGAATTATATATGAATTGTGTACTATATTTGACATAAAGTGAAATCATTGAAAATGTGAGTCTGATTTGGAATGTAACTATTTGAATTAATTTGATCGAATTGAAGTGAATGTAAATTGGAAGTTTAATCGATGGTATTATCGAAAATTGAGTTGGTTGAATTGAAGTTGAAATATGACTTGAGGTTTAATTGAAAGGAAACAATTCTAATTCCAACTATAGTATTTCAAAACCATTTTATAAACTATTTTAATAATAATTATATTTTCTTTATAAACTATTTTATTTTATTACTATTTTATTTTTTAAATTATTTTAAATAAATCATTTTATAATTAACTATTTATTTATACATTATTCTAATATTTTACTATAGATTTACTAAATTCGATAATTCTATTTTGATTACAAACTATTTATTTTTCAACTATTTTAATTATATATATCTAAACTATTTTAAATATACTTTAAACTATTTATTATTCAAATTATTAAAGTTGGAATCGTTTCAAGATTTTAATTGGTTTAAATGGAAATTTTATTATGAATAATATTCTATCTTGAATATTAAAATGACTTTTGAAACATGATATTTTGATATGAAGTACGAACCTCTTTGAAATGTAAAAGAACTGACCGGTGTGAAAAATGTAAACGATTGGTTGTTAAAGAGACCGGGATAGGATATTGTCATACTCTCTGCCAATACCAGAACCACTTTAACAACTGTGTACGCGGTGGAGTTTCAGAAATGGTGTTGGATGAATTTGGAGGCGATTACTGGAATTGAAGAAAGAGAACGATAATGGATATCCTTGACCTTCGGGTCATAATTAAAATGACTAAAACAGGGCTATACCGTGACCAAGTGGGGTTAGCTACCCCCATCGGCAACACTTCTTCCTTTATTACTATAGTCCCTCGGTTTGATTTGATTTGATGCACATCCGTGATTTGGGAGTGTTGTCCGAGGTGGGCGGTAGTCGCGGCTATGCGTTACCACCAGTCCGGGCGTGCAACTAGTATATTCATACTCTCGGCATTCCTCGTGTGCCTTGTCATATTATCCTGATCGAGCCCCCTACGATTTTGATTTAACGTTGTCGTATAGCGACGCATCCCTATCCACCGACCGTTACTGGTGTTTTATATGCATTGTTTACGATAACGTATAAACGATGTAAGGGTAAAAATGTAATCCCGCTTACGCTATTTTAATATGTTATATTTAACCATAGACACTATTATAATAGCGTATTATATTATATGATATTAGTTTGACGGATCCTTAGGAGATGGAAATTCCTGTAACATCTTCTAAGTTATTGCACTCATATTTTCACATGAATTTGATTTAACTAATATGAGAATGATTTAGTTCTTATCCGAGTGTTTGTTGTGTTTCTTTTTATGCAATACGCTCGGGTCAGACCGAGTTACAGTTAGCAAAGATTCCCTTGCTTTGAAGATTCCATTATGAAGATGAAGATGAAGCTTAATAGACGTATTAAAATTATTATTCCGCTGCATATATCGGTATGTTGTATGTTAATTTACTCTGATAAATTGTGTAAATATAATCAAATGTATGTTTTAAGAGCTTCATGAACTGTTATTTAATTATTATATTTTGTCCTTCCGCTGCGAGATTCTGTATTTGTTTCCTTCTTTCTTCTTTTTCTTATTTTAATCCCAATAACTATCCGTATTTTTGATCTGTTTATGTCGACATTAAGGATCATTGTTGATTTGAACGGTCGAAAATCGTGGATGTTACACACACCAGAAATCTAAGGTAAATAAAATTTTAAAAATAAAATTTACATTCATATGTATTCAGTTTAAATTCTATTGCAATGTATTGTGTGTATGTTTCATTGTGACAGGTAAGAAGATGATGACTGGACTGACAGAAAGCTGTGAAGACTGAAGACTGAAGACAGTGAATAAATCAGTGTCAGTAAATGCGTCTGTATATGAAAGTGAAAATGTATGTATATATGAATTGTACTGTTATTTGTAATAAACAAATTCGTTTGAAATAAAATATTATTTTATTGTTGTCGAACAAACTTGTCTATTTTATTCAGCCAATTTACAAGTACAAATATTCTTTGAATGTATTTAAATACCGGAGTATTAAATAGCTGTACTGTTTGAATGTTGAAATAGAATATTAAATTTAAATAAAATACTATATGTATATATGAATTTCTGTACAGTTGTATTTTATTTAAATTTAAATATTATATTCATGTCTGTAATGTATATATAAAAAAGTACAGTAACGAACACATTTATAATAAAATATATTTGGTTGTTATCATCAAACAAAAATCATATTGTAATGACCCATATTCTACATGTCATAGGATCGTAGAATATTTATTTTTTTCCCATATGAAGTCGTATGGTCATGTAACCTTGGGAAACATCTATTAGAGTCATTTCCCATGTTCATGATTTTTGTCGATTTTTAAATGACCATTTTGCCCCTAATTGGTACTGTTTTGGCCATAACTTTTGATAGGAAAGGAATTTTGACCTGAAACCACTTCCATTTGATTCGTTTGATGGTTTCTCTTTCCGTAGAGTGGTCACAATAGCCAAACGGACTTACCGTTTGAGAGATATGGCTGAAACAAGGTTTGGAGGGTGAAAAGCTGCTTAACCGGGCCAAATCGGGTGATTAGTGAGTAGGCCCATAACCCATTTCGGGATTAGGGTTAGGGGAGGACTGAAATGAGATGGAGAATCATTCCATTTCAGTTTTATAGCCTCCACTTATAACCAAGGATCCCTAAAAATGGCCTCCAACCTCTAAATCACCTCCAAATCACTTTTAGATTAAGGATTTGGCTTAACAACCTCTAATCAAGAAGGATCTTCACCAAATCAACAAAGGAGCTGCTGTTTGGTATTGAAATTCGCATCAAATCAGAGAATCATTTCAGATCTTAGTTTATTTTATGGCTAAGGTGAGTGATTTGCTTAGTTTTGCACTAATTATGGCTAATTAGGGGTGATTAGTGTTAATTAGCGAATTTAGATATGATAAAATTCTGGGAAAATGTTTATAAAATTCGGAATGATGTTTTAGACCTCTGATATGAATTTGGGTTAATTTGGTTAAGATTTGCTAATCCTATCATTAGTTTCACTTAAACATGCTTAAGGGGAAATATGGGATTTTGGGTAAGTTTGATCCATTTTTCATGCTATGATTGTTGTTTTGGTATTTGAGGTCATTTCTACTTGTTGCTATGACTGTATGGTATGTTTTGTGATTGATTAGAATAGCTAGAATGGTCAAAAACGCCGTCGAATGGCGTAAACTGCTCGCTGGAAGGACTGCAGGAAATTGCAAGCGGGATCGGATCAGACCCCCTTTTTCCCGACCCGAACCGATCGTGGGCATATGCCACGATCCGATCTGAAGACAGCGATCCGCATGTCCACCCTCGATCGCGAATCCTCTCCACGATCCAATCCAGATTGATGAGGCGCAACGATCCGAAGGGAGGAGCACGAACCGATCCATTTCAGAAGCTCATGAGCTGACTATCTGGGAAGTTGCACCCGACCCGACCCGACCAGCGGGGAAAGCACGATGAAGGAGGAACCCCGACCCGATCCGAATGGGTGACCACGATCCGACCCGAAATGGTGACGCCGATCCGAGCCAGGAGAAGGAGCCACGCGCTGGAGGAACGCGATTCGATCCGCAGGGGGTGTTGGCGATCCGAACTAAGCCGATCCGATCCGATGAAGAATGTGAAGGCTGATCCGATCCGATTCGATTGTAATGACCAATAACCCGAGATGCAAAGGTTGTCCAAATGGAAGTTAGAGCTCAGGATCCCGGAACCAGTTGGGAACCAATGAGTTCACTTCATGGTTGGACTTTGCTGCGGGACGTGTGCTAAGGAGTTGTCGACGTTCATAACTTCGATTCACCACTAAGAATGAATGATGGGCTACTTATCAATGCAGTAGGGTCATTATGACCTGAGGAGCAAAGTGATGGTAGCAAGACTACGTTATCAGTGCAGTAGGGTCATTATGACCTGAGGGGCAAGGTGATGCGTAGTAAGACTATGAGCCAGCGCAGATGGAGTGAATAACTCCATGGGGCAAGTGGACATAGTAAGGATTAGTAAGACTATGAGCCAGTGCAGTGGGGTTCTTGTGACTCCATGGGGCAAAGTGGACATAGCGAAGGATTTGTGGCTACGTTATCAGTGCAGTGAAGCCATTTATGACTTCATGGGGCAAAGTGATCGTAGCAAGGTATGTTGGGTGATCGAAGTGGTGAATATCGTATGCTTTACGCACTGAGTGAGAGATGTGAGGATGGATGCTATGTTTGATTGTTTGCCATCATTACGACATGCACACCTCCCCACCTCCGTATCCTTATATTGATTGATATGATACCTTAGAGTGTTGTACGGTATGTAGTGCTAACTCTTTGGTTGCAGGTCCAGGTTCAGGTATGTTTGGTCTACCTGTTATTGTTCACTTTAGATGCTTATCGCTCATACCAGGCTTTATGTCTGACCCAGAGTTTTATGTCTCCTCTTATTACTCTGGGTGCTCACACGAGCAGACTAGAGACAAGTTAGCTGGTGGTGCGCGAGTAGCTGATTCGGAGGCGGGCAGGAGGCTTCCACGTATTATATATACATACACATTCTCCCTGTGTCGTTGGTGGTCGCTACTTGGGCATTAGTAGTGTACCTCTTTTATCTTACTTTGCTTTGAGACAGTTGAAAAGTTGTAATAAGCTGTATTTTGGATTTCCGCTGCTGTGATGTTTTAGTTTTGATTTTCAGCTTATGCACTGTCTCTCCTGTTTTATGTCAAGTATGTTATTATTATATTTTGTTCGATGCGCTGTGAGACATTCTACAAGTTCTTTGTATGTTCATTTTCCTTCTTCCTTTTCCTTCTGGCGACCCGTTCCGTGCTAACTGGACATGTGTACAGCGCACTTTTGGAGTAAAATGTCGGTTGGTGCGGGGCGGGCCGTCACATTTGGTATCAGAGCTCTAGGTTGCGTAGTTAACCTAGGGAAAGACACTAGGGAGAGTTAGTACGTATATGAGAGCGCGTATTTGTGATTACTTTGGTTTTCAAGAGCTATGTATATATACTATTAGTAGTATCAGAATGAAGTTGCACTGCACTAGTACCACTATGGGGTCGTTGATCGTTTTCCTTTTTCAGATTGACGATGAGCCGACATGTTAGAGGTACCGGTAGAGGGGCCAATAATGGGAATGCCGCTGACATGAGGGCGATGTTTACCAACCTCATGAGAGACATGCTTAGAGAAGTGCAAGGGGCGGTTCCCAATCCCGGAGCTGGTGTTGGCCCAGTAGTGCAGGCGCCTAGGGTCGATTTCGCCAAGTTGTGCAAAGATTACACTAATCTTGGTGGGAAGCCGTTCCACGGAACGGAGTCGGCCACAGATGTTCAAGATTGGATGGATAGCTGTGATCGTATCTTTGATGACTTGGGTCTTGAGGATGCGATGAAGAGAAGGCTAGCGTCTCGCCAGCTGCAAGGGCGAGCGATGAATTGGTGGAATGCCATTAGAACAGCTACTCCAGAGGACCAGGTTACTTGGGTTCAGTTCAAGGCTCGCTTTAGCGAGAAGTTTATTCCAGCTGCCCAGAAGTCAGTGTTGTTCAAGAGGTTCTTGGAACTCAAGCAGAATGGGAGGGCAGTTTCTGATTATATTGCTGAGTTCGACACTTTGTCGAAGTATGGATTGTCTCTCATCGATACTCCTGAGAAGAAGAATGAGAAGTTCATTACTGGTCTGGATGGGTACTTGGGGGAGAGGCTCATTAACCACATCGATGAGACTTTTGAATCAATTGTGGGGAAAGCTTTGAGGTCAGAGAGCCTTTACCCTAAGTCAAAGACTGAGGCTGCATCTGCAGAAGGGCCAAAGTCGCAAGCAGGCGGTGGAGGCAAGAATAGCTCTCAGAATAAGAGGAAGCAGGACCAATCTAAAGGTGGCCAGAAAAAGAGCAAGAAGGATGTTGAGTGCTTCAGCTGTGGAAAGAAGGGCCATTATGCTAAAGATTGTCGGGCCAAGCCAGCGGAAAGGAAGTGCTACAACTGTGGTCAAGTGGGACATCAGAAGGACAAGTGTCCGCAACCTCTTAAGGAGAAGCAGATTGTGAAAGCATATGCTCTTGATGCTATTCCTTCTTCGTCGAATGCCCCAACTGCGGCGGAGAAAGGAAAGAATGTAGTTATTCAAGGTATGCTTTCTATTTATGATATACTAGTTCGAGTTTTGTTTGATACTGGGGCTTCCCGTTCCTTCATATCTAGTGACCTGGTAGATAGGTTGGGACTGGAACCCGAGATAGTCGATAGACCATTGGTTGTGACGAACCCGATTAGTGGTTCGACTAGCCTTAGTATGATTTGCAGGAATTTGGTCTTATCGAGTCATGGATGTATGTTTGTATGTGATTGCTTTGTTTTGGGCTTTACTGGGTATGGCATTATATTGGGAGTCGATTGGCTCCAAAGATACGGGGTGGTGGTAGACTGTGAGGGCTTTTTGGTGACAGTGAGGGCGGATGATGGGCGGAGGGTAGTGTTTGGTAGTCTACCTAGTGATGGGGTTATGGCTAGTTTTGTAAATTCCCTCGACATCCCGCAAGATGAGTTGTCAGATGTGCCCGTGGTTGGCCAGTATCCGGACGTCTTCGAGGAGGTGACCGGGCTTCCACCACACCGAGAGATTGAGTTCCGTATTGATTTAGTGAAAGATGCCAGACCTATAGTGATGCCACTTCGTCGTATGGCACCAAGGGAGCAGCGAGAGCTCGGGGTGCAAGTCAGCAATCTTTTGAAGAAGGGATTTATTAGAAGGAGTGTCTCCGAGTGGGGAGCACCAGTTGTGTTTGCCACTAAGGCAGATGGTTCCCTTCGTTTGTGTGTGGACTATCGCGAGTTGAATAAGGTGACGAGGAAGAATAAGTATCCTCTACCGCGGATAGATGATTTGTTTGATCAACTGGAAGGAGCTAGAGTGTTCTCCCAGTTGGACCTCGCGACAGGATTTCATCAGCTTCGAGTAGCAGCTGAGAGTGTTCCGAAAACGGCATTTAGGACGCCGTCTGGATTTTATGAGTGGTTGGTCATGCCATTTGGGTTGACCAATGCACCAGCCTATTCTGTGGATCTTATGAATCGAGTATTCAGAGATCAGTTGAATAAGTTTGTTCTTGTGTTCGTGGATGATATCCTTGTTTACTCAAGGACAGAGGAGGAACACAAGGGACACTTGAGGATAGTGATGGAGGTGTTGAGGAAACACCAATTGAAAGCGAAGTTCTCTAAGTGTCATTTTTGGAGAAGGGAAGTAAGATTCTTGGGTCATGTTGTTTCAGAGTGTGGTATTGCCGTGGACCCTGCGAAGGTGGCTACGGTACAGGATTGGCCTACGCCCAAGAATGCTACAGATGTAAGAAGTTTCTTGGGATTAGCCGGATATTACCGTAAGTTTATCCAAGACTTCTCCAAGATAGCAGCACCGTTGACTCAGTTGACTAAGAAGAATCAGTCCTTCGTTTGGGACGGAGTGTGTGAGGATGCCTTCAAAAGTCTAAAAGAGAGGTTGATGCGTGCGCCAGTGTTAGTCATTCCTAAAGGGAATGAAGAGATGACGGTATACACAGATGCTTGTGGTACCGGACTGGGTGCTGTATTGATGCAAGGAGGTAGGGTTGTAGCTTATGCTAGTCGACAGCTAAAGCCGCATGAGAAGAAGTATCCTACCCATGATTTGGAATTGGCAGCGATTGTATTTGCGCTGAAGATGTGGAGACACTATCTCTTGGGAGAAAGATTTGAGTTGTTTACCGATCATAAATCGTTATAGTATCTCTTCTCTCAGAAAGATCTGAATCTCCGTCAGCAGAGATGGCTAGAGTTCTTGGCTTCGTATGATTTTGATATCGCATACACACCTGGAAAGGGTAATGCGGTAGCCGATGCCTTGAGTAGGAGACATGCCAGCTTAGGGGCAATGTTTCTTGAATGGAAGCAGCTGGAGTATATCGCGGGGTTTGATTTCAGACCAAAATGCGAATTGGATCCAGTTATGCTAGCTAGTTTGACGATCAGACCCACTTTGATAGAGCGGATTGGTTCTAGCCAGAGGGACCATCCTAATCTATTGGAAATCATCTCCAAGTTAGAGATGGGTATCAATGAGGAGATGAATGTGTATGGGCTTGATCGAGATGGATGGCTTCGAAAGAATGGAAGACTAGTTGTGCCCAACGTGAATGGTTTGAGGGATGAAGTGCTTAGAGAATGTCATCACTCAAAACTGACTATACACCCCGGTGGTAATAAGATGTATCGAGACATGAGACAGACTTACTACTGGGAAGGGATGAAAAGAGACGTTGGGAAGTTTATATCCAAATGCATGAATTGTCAGCTAGTTAAAGCCGAGCAAAAAAAGCCTAGTGGGTTGTTGCAACCATTAGAAATTCCTGAATGGAAATGGGAGCAAGTCTCGATGGATTTCATCGATGGCCTACCAAGGACTAGGTCGGGATATGATAGCATTTGGGTAATTGTGGATCGATTGACTAAGAGCGCAAGATTTATACCAGTCAAATCCACCAGAACGGCAGCCAAGTTGGCAGAATTGTATATGAAGTGGGTAGTGAGATTTCATGGAGTACCCAAAAGCATTGTGAGTGACCGAGACCCGTTGTTCACTAGTGGGTTTTGGAAGAGCTTACAAGAGGCTCTAGGGTCAAGATTACATCTCAGTACCGCATATCATCCTCAGACCGACGGTCAGACGGAGAGGGTGAATCGTATATTGGAAGATCTCTTGAGAGCTTGTATATTGGATTTTGGTGGATCATGGGATGACCATCTGCATCTAGTAGAGTTTGCATATAATAATATCTACCAATCCAGTATCGGTATGACTCCATATGAAGCTTTGTACGGAAGACCGTGCAACTCACCATCATGTTGGATAGAGACTGGCGAGAAGTTTGTGCTTGGACCAGATGTGGTGAGAGAAACATCGGATAAGATTAAGGTCATTCAACAACGAATGAAAGTTGCTCAAGATAGGCAGAAAAGCTATGCCGATAAGAGGAGAAGAGACTTGAAATTCTCCGTTGGTGACTTGGTGTTCGTCAAGATCTCCCCGTTGAAGAGCGTGATTCGATTTGGCAGGAGAGGCAAGTTGGCACCAAGATTTGTTGGCCATTCCCTGTTCTTGAATTAGTCGGGAATTTGGCGTATAGAGTTAGCTTACCAGAGAAGATGGCGGGAGTTCATAATGTATTTCATGTTTCCCAACTAAGGAAGTTCGTTCACGACTCGGATGTGACTATTTCACCTGATCAGTTAGAGGACTTCGAAGTAGAACCCGAGGCGGTTGGGAACCGCAAGCCGATTCGTATTGTGGGGCACGATACGAAGCAACTTCGAAGGAAGGCGGTGAAGCTAGTCAAGGTTCAGTGGGGCGAGAACGAGAACGATTGTACTTGGGAGACAGAGGAGAGCATTAGGAAGGCTTATCCAGAACTCTTTGCCTGGTAAGATTTACTTTGCAGCTTAATTTTCCGCATGCTAGGGTAGACTTATTTTGCTTGTTTGCATGTTTGATTGTTGTTTTATGATTGATAGGCATGCAGAAACCTTTG
The DNA here is from genome assembly GCA_030737875.1 of Allium sativum. Lineage (NCBI taxonomy): Eukaryota > Viridiplantae > Streptophyta > Magnoliopsida > Asparagales > Amaryllidaceae > Allium > Allium sativum. Next base: position 835,558,794 of record CM060918.1, on the reverse strand, counting down.
TGTGTGTTTTGATTAGGGAATTTCGGGGGCGAAATTTCTTAAGGAGGGGAGAGTGTAATGACCCATATTCTACATGTCATAGGATCGTAGAATATTTATTTCTTTCCCATATGAAGTCGTATGGTCATGTAACCTTGGGAAACATCTATTAGAGTCATTTCCCATGTTCATGATTTTTGTCGATTTTTAAATGACCATTTTGCCCCTAGTTGGTACTGTTTTGGCCATAACTTTTGATAGGAAAGGAATTTTGACCTGAAACCACTTCCATTTGATTCGTTTGATGGTTTCTCTTTCCGTAGAGTGGTTACAATAGCCAAACGGACTTACCGTTTGAGAGATATGGCTGAAACAAGGTTTGGAGGGTGAAAAGCTGCTTAACCGGGCCAAATCGGGTGATTAGTGAGTAGGCCCATAACTCATTTCGGGGTTAGGGTTATGGGAGGACTGAAATGAGATGGAGAATCATTCCATTTCAATTTTCTAGCCTCCACTTATCACCAAGGATCCCTAAAAATGGTCTCCAACCTCTAAATCACCTCCAAATCACCTTTAGATTAAGGATTTGGCTTAGCAACCCCTAATCAAGAAGGATCTTCACCAAATCAACAAAGGAGCTGCTTTTTGGTATTGAAATTCGCATCAAATCAGAGAATCATTTCAGATCTTAGTTTATTTTGTGGCTAAGGTGGGTGATTTGCTTAGTTTTGGACTAATTATGGCTAATTAGGGGTGATTAGTGTTAATTAGCGAATTTAGATATGATAAAATTCTGGAAAAATGTTTATAAAATTCGGAATGATGTTTTAGACCTCTGATATGAATTTGGGTTAATTTGGTTAAGATTTGCTAATCCTATCATTAGTTTCACTTAAACATGCTTAAGGGGAAATATGGGATTTTGGGTAAGTTTGATCCATTTTTCATGCTATGATTGTTGTTTTGGTATTTGAGGTCATTTCTACTGTTGCTATGACTGTATGGTATGTTTTGTGATTGATTAGAATAGCTAGAATGGTCGAAAACGCCGTCGAATGGCGTAAACTGCTCGCTGGAAGGACTGCAGGAAATTGCAAGCGGGATCGGATCGGACCCCCTTTTTCCCGACCCGAACCGATTGTGGGCATATGCCACGATCCGATCCAAAGACAGCGATCCGCATGTCCACCCTCGATCGCGAATCCTCTCCACGATCCGATCCAGATTGATGAGGTGCAACGATCCGAAGGGAGGAGCACGAACCGATCCATTTCAGAAGCTCATGAGCTGACTATCTGGGAAGTTGCACCGACCCGACCCGACAAGCGGGGAAAGCACGATGAAGGAGGAACCCCGACCCGATCCGAATGGGTGACCACGATCCGACCCGAAATGGTGACGCCGATCCGAGCCAGGAGAAGGAGCCACGTGCTGGAGGAACGCGATTCGATCCGCAGGGGGTGTTGGCGATCCGAACTAAGCCGATCCGATCCGATGAAGAATGTGAAGGCTGATCCGAACCAATTCGATTGTGATGACCAATAACCCGAGATGCAAAGGTAGTCCAAATGGAAGTTAGAGCTCAGGATCCCGGAACCAGTTGGGAACCAATGAGTTCACTTCATGGTTGGACTTTGCAGCGGGACGTGTGCTAAGGAGTTGTCGACGTTCATAACTTCGATTCACCACTAAGAATGAATGATGGGCTACTTATCATTGCAGTAGGGTCATTATGACCTGAGGGGCAAAGTGATGGTAGCAAGACTACGTTATCAGTGCAGTAGGGTCATTATGACCTGAGGGGCAAGGTGATGCGTAGTAAGACTATGAGCCAGCGCAGATGGAGTGAATAATTCCATGGGGCAAGTGGACATAGTAAGGATTAGTAAGGCTATGAGCCAGTGCAGTGGGGTTCTTGTGACTCCATGGGGCAAAGTGGACATAGCGAAGGATTTGTGGCTACGTTATCAGTGCAGTGAAGCCATTTATGACTTCATGGGGCAAAGTGATCGTAGCAAGGTATGTTGGGTGATCGAAGTGGTGAATATCGTATGCTTTACGCACTGAGTGAGAGATGTGAGGATGGATGCTATGTTTGATTGTTTGCCATCATTACGACATGCACACCTCCCCACCTCCGTATCCTTATATTGATTGATATGATACCTTAGAGTGTTGTACGGTATGTAGTGCTAACTCTTTGGTTGCAGGTCCAGGTTCAGGTATGTTTGGTCTACCTGTTATTGTTCACTTTAGATGCTTATCGCTCATACCAGGCTTTATGTCTGACCCAGAGTTTTATGTCTCCTCTTATTACTCTGGGTGCTCACACGAGCAGACTAGAGACAGGTTAGCTGGTGGTGCGCGAGTAGCTGATTCGGAGGCGGGCAGGAGGCTTCCACGTATTATATATACATACACATTCTCCCTGTGTCGTTGGTGGTCGCTACTTGGGCATTAGTAGTGTACCTCTTTTATCTTACTTTGCTTTGAGACAGTTGAAAAGTTGTAATAAGCTGTATTTTGGATTTCCGCTGCTGTGATGTTTTATTTCTGATTTTCAGCTTATGCACTGTCTCTCCTGTTTTATGTCAAGTATGATATTATTATATTTTGTTCGATGCGCTGTGAGACATTCTAGAGGTTCTTTGTATGTTCATTTTCCTTCTTCCTTTTCCTTCTGGCGACCCGTTCCGCGCTAACTGGACATGTGTACAGCGCACTTTTGGAGTAAAATGTCGGTTGGTGCGGGGCGGGCCGTCACACATATAATTGTGCATACAACACTGTTATATACAACAATCTCTCTCTTTTGATGATAACAAACAAATAAAAGATTTTGAACACAATAAATGTGTTTGACAGTGAAAAATGAACTCCTCCTATTTATCAGCTCCCCCAACAACAGACAACTCTCCTTATAACTGTGCATGAATGAAATGAAATGAATAATAATGATTTTTCAAAATTAAAAATATTTATAAAATATTCACTCATAAATCAAAATCTAATTCATTCTCCCTCTTTTGTTATCATCAAAAGGATTCAGACCTTAAAATATAGATGAAGAATGATTAGAAAATACAATTTCAACATAAGAGGAAGAACGATCATCATAAATCTTAATCAGTCAAACAAAAATCATAATAAACTGAGAACGGGTGGCATATTTCACATTGTAGAACGATGGACTTACAATGAAATTTATAAAAATGAGGAGAGTTGTATACTTATGAATTTCAATTATTTTCAAAAGATTTATAAAAAAGATTAAAGCACAAAAACAGTGATGGATTTGGACTATAGTTAATAATTCAACTTAAGTGACAAAATCGAATAATCTCAAATCCCAATACCTATCAGTCAACAAATCATAATACATCATAAAATATTAACATATTTCACAAATTAGAACATGGATTGATAGACTTGTTTTTACACACCAAGGAGAATTTCATATAATTTTTTTTTATTCAAATTTTTTTTTCTTTTAATTTTTAAATGAGGTCGGTCGCAGCTTAAATTATAATTTGTCTCATAACCATGCATGACCAGAGCTTGGATTTTTAAATGAGGTTAGAGACACATTTATGTATTAATTATATATTTTATCATTTTCAGCTTTAAATAGAAAACTCCTCAGTATATACAATCAATATGAATGATAGAAATGTGGTAAGTACAGAAATGAACTGTGAAATAAATTTCTATATTAATTATATTATGAAATATGACTAACTGTACTGGGATCATTGAAAAATTTCAATTTCACTCATTCTGAATAATAACACAGTCACATTTCTATCACGAATATTTCCACTATTTATTCAAAAAGAATTTTATAAAATATTATGATATGCAGGGTTTGGATCGGCCTCAAACTTATTTATGAAAATGCCGGGGGTTTACTTTACAGCTGGATACAGCTGTTTCCAAAACTGCCGACCCATTTCAGTACCGACCACGAATTGGTAAGTGTCGACCACATGTATTTCACCGAAGCCACCTTTTTTGTTTGAGGCCGATCCATTTTTATATAAGCCGCCATTCCACGATGTTGTAGCCGATCCGTACATTCAGCAAGTACCGAACCGTTCCAAGTTCTGCCACGTCACGTCAGGTCATAAAGAGTTATTTATTTTTTCGCAGCTTGTATTGGCAAATTCTTGCCACGCAAGCTTCAGGTTTCCGAAACCATATTGCTGACGTGGACCATATCACGTCCCATGTTATTGCCTTTCCTCAAAGTAGGCATGCGTACTCATCACAACACATGAGACCGACCAAATCACCAATGTGCCCCTGCTTGCCAAAACAAGGAACAACCACTGTGATGCCAACAACTCGACTCACGTGGCATTACCATGAAGGACTCATGCAGTTTATGTTTTCATTCTTTGCAATTTGGGATGATAACAAACTAATGTTACCTTTAGTATGTTGCCACGTGTTGTCTCACCTACAATTGTGCCGACCCAAATATATTACAATATTTCCATCGCTTTGGACAACAATTCTTGTGTGTACAACCCCTGTTTCCGTGTGTGCCCACCAATCAAATCTCTCTATTTCTATTTTTTTGTATTTAAGCCCCTAGACAATTAAAGGGTCTAACTGCAAAAGGCGGAAATCAGGAGGCTGTGATTGGTTGGGACACCGAACACACACAATTTTGGAACAGAAGAATTGGTGCGATCACTTTGTCATGCAGATTAATCCATGCATCACATGGAGCCTTTGTCTGGCACGTATGAAGCTGATTACTCATGTACATATATTTGCTTGATTATCATTGAAAATGTGCCAACCCATAGATTGATTCAGAACGTGTTGAACTATAAGTGTATTCCAACCGACCCACGGATTTGTAATATGCTGATTCACTTAATTTACGTTTTTGCCACATGTCACTGTTTCATGCTTTGAGTCACCAGTCCATATATTTACACCTAAGCCACTGTATGCTAATTTTGTAACAAATCTCAGGCCTTTATAAGATCACACTTGTGCCTTGTGATCAATATTTAGTGCTAACATTTGTGCACTTTGTTACACTATAGGGTAGCACCACGCCACGTCCATGCGTGTGTATTGCGGTCGACCCATACATTGAGACCGGACCGACCCGTATATATAGCTGAGACCGACCCATTATTATAGACCGACCCATATAGCTGAGACCAACCAATTGTTTACAACGTGACCGATCGACCAATATTGAAATGAAGTGACTGATCCACACACACTGAGGTTAACCAATCCATATACATTGCGTGTATCGTCCGATCCATCAATTCTAACTTTGAATTAGATTCAACAATATATGCATAATTTTTAGTGGATAACATACAACTAATTAAGGGTCTCATGGAAAGCCTATAAAAAGAAGAAGAAAAATTATAACCTTTGAACTATACCCTGCGAATACTAGTCATAATCAATAGACACAATAAACTAGTTAGTTTACCTTAAAAAAATTTATTCAACGACTTCTCTCCCACCTCATCCTGTTGCTGCCATGAAAGTTTTCTAAATAAATAAGAATCAAATACCAATTCACATGCAGGATGGAATAGAACAACATACTATAAATAAAATAAAAACTAAATACATACCAAATAAGTACACAAGAACCCTACAATTGTCGGTTTAAAATTATAACTTTATACCTGCATCATCCTAAATTCAAGGAAGTGAAAAGCATACGTTTACCAAACATGTGTGCACTTTTTCATACTTGTGCATAAAAAATCAATCAAACAATATTCACAACTCCAAAGCCACAGCCAAACTTTCCTTTTGAACAGCTATGGCACTTGTCCGATCATATTGGCATCTTGAAAGAATGATGAATTATAATATAACATGTTACAAAATTGAACTGACAATAGTGAGATGAGATATTCGACTCCATGAGCATAGTTACAAAAGCGTTAAACTATATCACATGTAACTACGTAAGTTAATCAATATACATGCACACTACCAGTGCCGGCCCAAGCAAACTGCTGCCCAAGCCACAACCATATTTTATTGCCCACTGTTTAACCCTCTGCACTAAACAATATGAGAAAATTTTTGTTTTAAGCAAAGGAAATTTGACAGTAATGAAGCCAAAACATTACCTGCGGTTACTATAGTAGGCTCTTGCACCATTTAAGACAAATTCCTGAACATAGATCATTGATATCACTAGATTCCCTACCAATGCTTTCGCAGTCTCAAACATATTGCTAAATAATAACCCCCTGCACTAAACAAAAATACCAAATAAGTGAATAACAAATGCAAGCACCAAATATAACCATACAAAACTCAACATGAAAATATTAAATCTTTAGAATCTAATACATCGAACCGTTAATCTTCAATATATCAGTCCAAACATTCAATTATCACATGAAGCAAGAATAAGCAATATATGCAAAGAACAAAATAAACCTAAATTAAATCCATATGAATAAGCAAGAATAAGCATATGCAAGAATAAGCAATATATGCCATCACCAGACTTTGTATTTACACATAAGCAAGCTACAATATTCAAGTATCAAAATATGGACTAAACATCAACAAAATATAGACTAAACATCAACTTTTCATACAAAATAATGACCAACTTTCTTTAAATAGTTTAAAGAAAAATGCTTCTTCTTGCATTTTTTGCAGCAAATTCTTCAATCAAATTATCATAATTAAGCTTATCCAAAAACACACTTTCAATCGATATCGTTGCAAGTCCGTTCAATCTTTCTTGTGACATTGTAGTTCGAAGATAGTTTTTAATCAATTTCAGTTTAGAAAAACTTCTCTCGGCGGAAGCAACCGTAGCCGGAATAGTTAACAAAATCCGATAAGCAACCCATGCACATTGGAAACCACCATCTTCTATGTAAGATCTTATAAAATCAAGAATGTCAATTGATTTAGTTATTTCCTTTGGTAGCATAGTTTGCAACGCTCTAAGATCTTGAAATAAATCCTTTCCATATATATCATATTGTTCATTGTATTTCAAGTAGCTTTCTAAACGAATACAATGCTCCATCAACTCATCTTTCTCAAGATTTACAAACTTTGCATTTAATAAAAATCCAAAGATGCTATCATAATGTTCAATTTGTTCGAATCGATCCTTGAATGATGTTAGAGCTTGATCTATGATATGAATGAAGTATGTGACTCTAAAAATCTCTTTTGGTGATTGACTTTCTTCATTATTAGTTGAAATATCCTCATCAAAATGTTTTTTTCTACGAATAATTCTTTTCATCTCAAATTTTGGTTCAATACCAACATCCATAGCAATTTCATTAGCCTCTTTCACCATTTCTTCAAATCCATGCTCTCTAAAGTTTTGAAAGAATTCAATAAGTTCTTTTAATCTTGTAATTGCATCTTCTAAATTCATGTCTTCATGTTGAAGTGCTTTGCTTACTTGATTCACTTTATTTAGTAACTTGTACCAAATACAAAGACTTACCAAGAACTCGAAATTCTCTAAAACGTTAATACATAAACCTTGAGCTTCCGCCATCACCATATCCTCTTTAGAACTATTAGCAATTTCAACTAATGCATCTCTTAACATTGATGGTTGAAATCTAATAGCTCTTACACTTTCAACATGACTTTCCCATCGAGTAGCCGACAATGCTTTTGGTGTTAAACCTTTCACATGTCTTTTAAGAATATCCCATCGATGGGTAGATCCTGAGAATAATGTATAAATCTTTTGTATGAAAGCAAAAAATGTCCTTGCTTTAACACAAGATTTAGCCATATCACATAGTGCAAGGTTTAAACTATGACAACCACATGGCATGTAAAATGCTCGAGGATTCATATCAAGAAGTCTTTTTTGTACACCTTGGTGTTTGCCTTTCATATTAGATCCATTGTCATAACCTTGACCTCTTACATCGTCAATATTAAGTTTAATTTCATGCAAGACATTTTCAAGTGGCTTGAAAAGGCCAAGCCCGGACGTATCATCAACCACTATAAATCCGAGAAAAAACTCTTCCACCTTCACCTCATTAATATCTTCAATATCCACACATCTTATAATGATTGACATTTGTTCTTCATGGCTTGAGTCCGGTGTACAATCAAGAATAACCGAAAAGTACTTCGCTTTTAAGATCTTGTTTAGTATAATTTTTTTGATCTTTTTTGATAATAGAAGTATTATTTCATTTTGAATCTTATGACTAAGGTAGTGATGTTGAATTTCTTTGTCGACTACACGTCGAAGATGATCTTGCATGATCGGATCAAATTTAGCAAGAAACTCAATAAGTTGGCAAAAAAGTCCATTATTCTTCTCATATATCTTCTCATATATCTTCTCATATAACTTCTACTTTTTCCAAATTTCATTACACTTGGAAACTTGTCGTTTTTCTTTAAAATCTTAATTGGTCCTCTTTGAACAATTATTATTCTTTTTGTATCACTCATATGCCCCCATAAACCCGGATCATGATCAACATCAACGTCTTTGTCCAAATCAAGCACACTTTCTTCCTTTTCACTACTTACTTCATCTACATCAATGTCTTTGTCCAAGTCTACATTGACATGAATATCGTCGCTTGTTTCTTCATCAACAATTTCATTAGAATAAATAACTTCATTAATACGCACTTCATCTACATCAATGTCTTTATCCAAGTCCAAGTCTACATTTTCATTAGTAGCCTCACTTGTTTCTTTAACTTGACTTGAACCAATAGATTGTTGCGTTTTTGCATTGAACAATTTAGAAATTGAGCCCACTAATGATGTAGATAATGCATCTCGACGTTGTTTGACTTTTCTGTTATAAGCTCCTGAGTTTTGCTTCCTATAATTCAACCGTTTCTTGTCGTCTTCTTCTTTTGTCATATTCTCTACTTTTTAACAAATAACAAATTAACGATATTATTAACCAAACAAACATACAAGTTTAGTTCATAAACTTTTTTTTCTTTTTAATAAGAAACTGAATGGCCTTTGTAGGCCTGCAGCTTTACCAAAATTTAGTTCATAGTAGCCTTTGCTAATATTAAATTCATAGCAGACAAGTTAAACCCAAATTTCAGACAAGTTCAACCCAAATTCCAGACAAGTTAAACCCAAATTTCAGACAAGTTAACAACCAATTACCAAAACCAAATAAACCCAAATTAAATTCATCCATCGAATCATAATTACCAGCATCTGAAAGAAGAAATTACCTTAAGTTGTTTGAAGACAGAAGGAGCAACAGTCGTCTGATATAAACGGCAACGGAGAAGAGAAATTGCAGCCAACGCAGCAGCCAGCAAGTAGCAACGATTGAAGGCTAGGAAGAAGAGAACGATTGCAGGCGCAACAACGATTGAATTAGGGTTTCAATAAAAGCCCCAAATTTTGTTGTGGGATTAGGCGATTAGATTTAGAGCGAGACTGGTAAACGATAGGAAGAACTAAGAAGAGAACGAGACAGATGGAAACAACGTAAAAACAATTCCGTGTACTAATCAGTTTTTTTTTTTTTTTTTTTTTTTTTTTTGCCCTTGGGCCTGACGTTGCCCAAGCCCAAGGTCTTGGTGGGCTTGGGCCCAGGCCGGCCCTGCACACTACGTAAGTTAATCAATATACATGCACTTCGGATTTAATGAAGTGTCTTAAACATGAACCTATCATCTTGGGAAATGAAAAACACATTGTCGCTCTTCGTGGTAGCAGATAACTCTTTTATAGCAGCTAGTTGCACTCAGCTGACAGCGGTCATCATATTCACTCACCTTGCTAGCGATTTAAGTAATTTGATAGGAAGAAAAAAACACATGAAGTCATGAACTACCCTTGCCTTTTTAGCATTTTTAGTTTCAAGTTTTTTGTTTGTATTTGTATTTATGTTATTGAATTCCGAGCGCATAGCACTTATCCTCAATAGTGTCAGGTGCAAGAGGACGGTTGACAACATACAGTGAAATTTTATGAAATTTCGGTTGACAACATACACTGAATTTTATGAAATTTGCTTGAAATTATTTGATTTATTAGCAAACCAACTAATATACAATATAAATATCAGCCCGTGAAGCAAATTTAGAACATCTATGAAATTAATTTTGAACATCTATGAAATTAAATACAGTCAATGTCTTTAGTGAAAATATGAAAGTAAAAAATAATTATGATAAAGCACATACCTTTTTTCTGAATTGACATGTGGAGAACCCATAAATGATGAGATTTATATCTTTGCAGAAGTCATGAAAATTCATCTCAAGTAGCATTTACTGATTCGAAACCATTCCATCACCACAAAACAATTGCTTGAATCTGATTTTATGTTCCATAAAATTAACACTATATATGGACAAATTACTACAGACGTGTTTAATCTATAATTTAGAAGTAGGTTGAACCATTGAGTAAATACTTGATTGCTCTTATGACACAAGAATAGCATCCCCATTTCATATGAATAAGGATAGACGTCAAAAAGGTTACATAAGAATCATTCTCATGATAATACATTCATAGACAGAGGAATACACATAATATTGCTTTTAACGTAAATCTCAGTAAGCCATTCTAGAAAATCAAACTATATTTCATTCTTGTAGCAGCGCTAGTACAAAAAAGAATTTGAATTAGTCATTAAAACTATTTCTAATGTCATCATATATATCAAATTTTCCCAAAACTAAGCACTCAGTTTAGAACTGAGTGTACTGTTTGCACTTGGATCAAGTGCTCAGCTAAGAACTGAGCGCCCTTGTGTTATGTCTTTTTTATTTTTTTTTATTTTTATTTTTTTTGAACATACCACTGATTATATTAACTAGCAGCAAAATAACTTATTTTTCTTAGTGTAAACTTTGCACCGTTAAATTTCAAGGGTGTTCCCAGTAACAATACATTCAGAGGAAGGAAAATTGTGTGTTTCAGGGAATGTCGATCCAGACATACTAGTAAAAAGATCTAGTTTGGAAAACATGTAGAACCACCATCAACAAAAGGCAATAACAGTAAAAATAATAGCAACAGCAATGGCAACCAAAAACAGCAACAGCAAACAGTTTCCAATGGCAGTAAAGGCCAGCAAAACAGGAAGTCACATAATGAAAAGAGTGGGAACGACAGCGGCAAAGGCAGAGGAGGAAGGGGAGGAAAAGACTAAACACCTATATGCTTTCCTCACTGCCACCTCAGCAACAGCAGCAGCTGCAACTGTTATAGTAGATGAAAGGGTATGAAGACTCAAATTAGCTGCCTCAGTTATAAAACATCATCCAAAAATATTTAGTTATCAATTACCCAGAAAGACTCAACAAATGCAAACTATAACCCAACTTAATCACATTAATATGCCTAGAAAGCCCAAAAAGGAACCCACCATAGCCAAAGCCTCATGTTTTAAATTATTTAGTCATCTGAAAATCATGGATATTAGGTAATTAGAAGCAATAGCTGCAAGCAAATAGCTCTATGAACTATGAACATTGTAAACATGAGAACACCTGAAATACTTTTATTCTTTCATGGCTTAGGAACCCATATTTTGCTTTGCAAAAGAATTTTAGAAAAATAAGATTTGAAGAGGCTCAAAAGAAAGAAGTACCAGTTAAATAGATGTAGAAAATTAGAAATAGTACTTCAAACAATTCTCAATTTCGTATTATGGGAGCAAGAATATATGAAGAAGCTGATGCTTGAATAGGCACATAAATAAATAACAGACAGAATAAGAGTTATAACGTGCAATGTGATTACCACATGCCATAAATAAGATGCAAATCTATTTGTAAACAATTGAGCTATCTTATTAGTATGTAGATATGTTTAGGACATTTTTTTTATTCTAACGTGGATGGATACTACTAAGATATTGTTGAAGTATGCGGTACTATATGTTATATGTTAGGGCTAGAGGATATTTTGAATCTGGAGGATATTTTGGATCTATAGGATATTTTGGATCTGGAGAATATTTTGGATCTATAGGATATTTTGGAGGAAATTTTGGTAATTTCCATATACTTTTCTATGCCTACATAAGCTATATCGAATACAAAAGGAGGTGGATCACAAATCAAGAGATTAGATATAAGTTTATTCCAGTTAGGGTTTAGGCAATCCTAATCTTCTTCAATTCCTTTCTCCACAAAATCAAATTTTTCTAGTAAATTTGATCATTGTAATCGATCTCTTGTACTCTTCTATTGATATTAATAAAGGTTTCTCTCTAATAGTGGACGTACACTGACAAGACGTCAGTGGAACCACTATAAATTCCTGTGTGATTTAGTTTCTCGTTATTGCTCTATTATTTCCATTGTTTGGTGATTGTGATTGGCTTGGATAAGAATAAGATTGTTCGATTGGTTGTTTTTGCACTATTACCATGATCTCGTTTTCCGCAGCATTGGAGATTTTTGATTTGAGCGGTCTTGAATCAAAATTTCTCCACAACATTTGGTATCGGAGCATTGATGTTGGTAGATAGTTGTAGAAATGCCGGAATCAGGTTCAAATAATCCATCAACAGGTGGTCCAAGTGGTGTAACTCCTTATGTACGTGGGTCGTATGCAGCTGCTGGTTCACAATTTGTTATCGATAAGTGGAATGGCGATAATGATTTCGAAAAATGGTAATGGAAGTTGAAAGCGGTTCTTAGGCGGAATCAGGAACATCGGGTGGTGTTTGATGCACATTTATTGACAGAGGACATCTCAGATGTAGAGAGAGAAGGAATGGAAGAGTGGGCATTCACTACACTTCAACTTGCCATGGGGAAGAATGTTATTTCCGAAATTAGTGGTAAGACGACTGCTAAAGGTATTTGGAACAAGTTGGAGGAGTTGTATATGAAGAAGTCACTCACAAATCAACTGATCTGGTTGCGGACTTTCTTTACCTACAAGATGAAGGAATGAACTTCGCTAAAGGCGCACTTAAATGTGTTTGATGATTTGCTAATGAAGATGAAGGCGGTAGATTTGAAGACCGAGGAGGAGCAGAAGGCGATGATATTGCTATGTTCGTTGCCTGAACGCTATACTGGGCTCTCAAATAGTTTGATCTATGGCCGGGATACATTGACTCTAAATGATGTCAAGACGGGTCTTCTTAGTGAGGAACTGCGAGATCAGATGAAGGAGCTGAGTGATGGTAATAGTGGTGCTGGTAATGGTCAAGGTTTATTTGCGGAGAAAGAAAAGTCAGAGAAGAAGGGAAACCGGGGGCGTTCTAAGTCTAAGAAGCCCGGTGGAAGAGGAAAATCGAAGGAAAGAAATGGCAAGTTCTTTATATGTAAGAAACCTGGTCATTGGAAGAATGATTGTCCAAACAAGGGGAAGAAGGAAGTAGCATCTACATCAGTTGCGGTGGAGAGAGATGTTGGTGAGGAAGACGTAGATGTTTTGTCGGCTGTAGCATCGGATATTTCGGGCAGCGATTGGGTGCTTGATTCAGGGGCTTCATATCACATGACTCCTAATAGGAATTGTTTTTCTTCTTATGTTGATCGAGAAGGAAATTCAATTTTTATGGGAAATGGTGTAGTTTGCAAGTCGAAAGGCATTGGATCCGTGCAAATTCGGATGTTTGACGGAGTGGTTCGTACTCTCACTAATGTGCGCTATGTTCCGGGGACTACGGAAGTCACTTATCTCTTTGGGACAGTTGGATTCTCTAGGTTGCAAGATCACCATTGAGAGTGATAGCTTGAGGGTTTCGAAGGGTGCGCTTGTGGTTATGAAGGGTGCTAGAACTCATGGTATCTATTTGCTTCAAGGAGTGACCGTGGAAGGCGAAACTTGTGTCAGTGTTGATAGTTCTCATGGCTTAGATGCGACACGGCTGTGGCATTTGAGATTGGGTCATGTCTCAGAGAAGAGTTTAGATGTTCTTCGTCGAAGGGAGATGATTGATGGTGAGAGTTTCAGCAAGTTAGAGTTTTGCGAGGAATGTGTCATGGGGAAGCAAACTAGAGTGTCATTCGGTGAAGGAAAACATGATTCAAGAGGAATTCTTGAGTATGTGCACACGAATTTTGGGGACCAGCACCTGTAGCTTCTTTGGGAGGAGCAAGATATTATATTTCTTTCATTGATGATTTTTCTCGAATGGTTTGGGTGTATGTAATGAAGGCCAAGTCGGAGGCATCTGCAAGATTCAAAGAATGGAAGGCTCTTGTTGAGAATGAGAGTGGAAAGACTTTGAAGGTTCTTAGGTCCCATAATGGCGGCGAGTATGTTTCCGGAGAATTTCTGAATTTTTGCAAGCATCATGGTATTCAGAGGCATTTTACTACACCGGGAGATCCGCAATCTAATGGAGTGGCGGAGGGAATGAACCGAACTCTATTAGAGAAAGCTCGATGCTTGAGATTGACATCGAGTTTGTCTAAGGGATTTTGGGCCGAAGCTTTGTCAACCGCGGTGCATATTATTAATCGAATTCCATGCTCAGCTATTGGTAACAGAATTCTGGAGGAAGTGTGGAAGGGGAAGAGCATTGACTTGAGTTATCTTCGTGTATTTGGCAGTCCTTTTTATGTGCATGATCCGGGGAATGATAAGCTCTTACCTAGATCTTTCAAAGGGATTTTGATTGGTTATATGGATGGAGTCAAAGGCTATCGGATTTGGAATCCGAAAACGAAGAAGATTTCAGTTTCTCGTCATGTTACTTTTGATGAGTTGGCTATGTTCAAGGATAATGAAGGCTCATCGGATGTTCCGGATTTGGTTCATGGTGAATCAAAGGAGAAGGAAGTTATTCCCACTTTCAGGCCTAGAGAGAGTAGAGTTGTTGGAGGTGCTTGCGAGGTGAATGCGGTTGATGTTACATCACATAGTCCACAGGATTCCTCTAGTAGTGTAGGTGATGTGCACGAGCCTAGAGAAGATTCAGTTCAAGGTGGAGCTGAAGGAAGACCGGGTGATGGTATTGCTACTCGAGTTGGTCGTTGTGCTGTAAGGCCACCCGAAAGATATGGTGATTGGAACTATCTTAGCTTTTGTGAGAATTTGGACTATGCTCTTCATGTAGTCCAAGATGAGCCGATGGACCTTGATGACGTCATGGATTCGAGTGATAGCTCGAAGTGGATTTGCGCCATGGAGGAAGAAATGCAATCGTTGATGAAGAAACAGACTTGGGATTTGGTTCCACTTCCTCAAGGAAACCGTGCTATTGGGTGCAAATGGATATATAAGATGAAGGACGATGGAAGATACAAAGCTAGGCTAGTGGCTAAGGGGTTTGCACAGAGGAAAGTAAAGGAGTATGATGAGATCTTCGCACTGGTTGTGAGGCATACTTATATCCGGATATTACTTGCATTAGTTGCTATTCACGACTTGGAGTTGGAGCAACTAGATGTGAAAACCGCCTTCTTGCATGGAGACTTAGATGAAGACATCTACATGGAGCAACCGGAAGGGTTTGTTGTAGAAGGTAAGTCAGAACTAGTCTGCAAGTTGAAGAAATCACTATATGGTTTGAAACAATCACCTAGGCAATGGTACAAGAGATCTGATCATTTCATGCTTGAAAGTGGCTTCCATCGAAGCATCAAGGATGCTTGCGTTTATTTCAAGAGGTTAGGAAATGATTGTTGGGTGTATTTACTCTTGTATGTGGACGATATGCTCATTTCTTCTAAGGACAAGGTAGAAATCAACAAGTTGAAAGAGAAATTAAAGGCGGAGTTCGAGATGAAAGACCTTGGAGAAGCAAAGAAAATCTTGGGCATGGAGATTGTAAGGGACCGAAAGCGTTTTGAGTTGAGATTGACTCAAAAGGAGTACATTAAGAAAGTGCTTTGTCGGTTTAGCATGGAGGATGCAAAGGCATCAAATACACCTTTACCTTTGCATATAAAGCTTTCGAGTAAGGAATCACCTATCGAGAAGAAATACAAGGCTTACATGGCAAAGGTGTCATATGCTAGAGCAGTTGGAAGTTTGATGTATGTCATGGTGTGTACAAGACCCGTATTGCAAATGCCGTCGGGGTAGTTAGTCGGTTCGTGGCTAATCCGGGGAAATCGCATTGGGAAGCAGTGAAGCTTATCTTGAGATACTTGAGAGGTACAGCATCTCATGGCCTTGGTTTTGGGGGTAGTAAAGAGAAGAATTGCATGTTGGTTGGTTACTGTGATTCAGACTACGCTGGTGATAGGGATCGAAGAAAATCAACTTCTGGATATGTCTTCACTCCTGGTGGTACAGCCATAAGTTGGAGATCGAGATTGCGGACCATAGTTGCTTTATCCACTACGGAGGCAGAGTTGATAGCTGCGGTAGAGGCAGTAAAGGAAGCACTCTATTTGAAGCGACTGTTGTGTGACTTGGGTTTTGAACATGACAGTGTTGATATTCAATGTGATAGCCAAAGCGCTATTCACTTGGCTGAGAATTTGGCATTTAGCTCACGAACGAAGCACATTGAAGTGAGGGAGTCATTTCTAGTAGCCATGGACAAAGACAAGCAAGTATGCCTTTGGAAAGTGCACACAAAGGAGACATGTTCACTACGGCATTACTGGTTGGGAAGTTCGAGCATTGCTCGAACTTAATTCGCTTGGAGAGTTGCTAAGTGCCACGGGGTGGCACATTTGAGAGAGAAACTTGGATATAGAAGAGTATCAGTGAGAGGTTGGTGTTCTATCTTCATGGGAAGTACTCATTTTCACTCCTGAGTACAATGTCTTTTGGTAAGACTGGTTTAGGAGTTGGATGTTTCAACACTTCATTGACGGGTGGGGGCTATGCCTAAACTCGTTATTGAAGTGCAATGGGCGGTGGCTATGCCGGAGTTCATTGGGGAAACATTCAAGCTTTCTTTATTGAAGACAGAAGGAAATGCTTGGGTGCATTGGAGTTTGTGATGCAGACGGATATAGTATCGAGGTGGAGTGTTGAAGTATGCGATACTATGTGTTAGAGCTAGAGGATATTTTGGATCTGGAGGATATTTTGGATCTAGAAAATATTTTGGATCTGGAGGATATTTTGGATCTAGAGAATATTTTGGATCTAGAGGATATTTTGGATCTGAAGAATATTTTGGATCTAGAGGAAATTTTGGGAATTTCCATATACTTCTCTATGCCTATATAAGCTACATCGAATACAAAAGGAGGTGGATCACAAATCAAGAGATTAGATCTAAGTTTATTCTAATTAGGGTTTAGGCAATCCTAATCTTCTTCAATTCCTTTCTCCACAAAATTAAATTTTTCTAGTAAATTTGATCATTGTAATCAATCTCTTGTACTCTTCTATTGATATTAATAAAGGTTTCTCTCTCAAAGTGGACGTACACTGACAAGACGTCGGTGGAACCACTATAAATCCCTGTGTGATTTGGTTTCTCATTATTGCTCTATTATTTCCATTGTTTGGTGATTGTGATTGGCTTGGATAAGATTGAGATTGTTCGATTGGTTGTTTTTGCACTATTACCACGATCTCGTTTTCCGCAGCGTTGGAGATTTTTGATTTGAGCGGTCTTGAATCAAAATTTCTCCACAACAGATACAATATGAAAAATATTCAGTACATTTTGAATTAAATATGCCATTTTAATTTTGAACAATTGGGTAACTCATAAAAGGGCATTTATATGTTTATTTATAAATGAAGATAGGATTTTTTTTATAAAAAAAAATCCTAAATTAGAAAATATTTCTGCATAACATGCCTTGTTATCCTAAATAATATCTATCTGGCATGGCAAACAATGTTATTTTTGGAATATTATTTTGAAAACTAAAAACAAAATACTTACAGAAGTACATTTTTTTTATAAACATGCCTTAAATAAGATGCAAATCACAAACTTGCCTCTTGTCCGTATAATAATTAGTTACCTTTTATATGGAATGACTTAAAAATATCTATTAATACTAACCAATGATACCGCATAGCAGTGAGTACCCAATAAAAAGATCAACATATGAAATGGAAATTCAACAAAAAGATATAATAGTAAAACACTTTTATCCCTTTCAACTATGTAATGTATATTATGTTGTAAATGCCAGCAAAATATTAAATAGGCGAATGATAAAATTATAGACTTGTAAAATTATCCCACGTTCTCTTTTTAAGTTCCTTAGAGTTTTTCATGCTTCGGTTTAAAACATTGACCATGCTAAGATTATAAGTATACCATATCTAGTGGCATAATTCATGCTTGATCCACATATTAATTGTTAAAATATAAACCAAAAAAGGAAAAGAAAGAAACATAAACATAAAGGATTCAGCAGCTTGATACTTTCGCTTATTCTATGAAATCTTTCCTCAATGCGCCATGATTTACAATAAGATTTTAGATTTTTAACTAATTGCAGTAATATAGAATCTTCCTAATAGATAAAAAATCACCATTTGTATTTTTCTGTTAGTGGCAATTAATATTGTAACTCTGCCAATAATAAAGTTATATTGTTGCTTCAAAATAATTAGTTCATAAATAAGTAGAACTAGAATTTAATGTGTTTAGGAAGAAGTCAGCACATGTATCCTGATTGTTTGATAGAAGTGGTCTTGTTCTTATCTTATTAGCTTAGGTTTAGGAGGTAGTTTGATATTTTTATCTTTTCTATTTAAAGCTTTGTATTTCACATCAATCAATGAAGCAATAACAATGTAGTCGTTCAATTATTCTACGTTTAATTCATCTCCTCCTCTCTATATCAAAAATATTCTAACATGGTATCAGAGCTAGGTTGATGAGAGGGGGATAGAGAGATCTCTAGAAAGCGGAAAAAAATCAGTTCTTTTTTAACAATTCAAAGACAGACCAGCTGAAGCACAACAAAAGCAAGCAGATATGTTCATGAAGAAAATGATTGTTGACATAAGGGAAAACCTAAGTGTTTCAAGTGTCAAAATTTTGGGCATATGGCAAGGAATTATAGGTTCAAAGATGAAGAGCAAGAGAACATGGCACAAGTGGTTGTGGAAGAGAATTTATTTTAGATTTGTGGGTGATAAGTGCATCATGGGGAGAAGTGCTCCAATATTCAAAGAGTAGATTGATGAGAAGTGCTTCAACAACTGAAGATGATGAGAAGTGCATCACAAATCGAAGAGAAGTGCTTTGTTTATTATCTCAACAACTTTGAAGCAAAATGGTGTGTTAAAGTTATATTGGTACTTCAAAGTAATTAGTTAATCAATAATTAGAACCAACGTTTAATGTGTTTAGGAAGAAGTCAGTACATGTATCCTAATTGTGTGGTAGAAGTGGTCTGGTTCTTATCTTATTAGATTATGGTTACGAGGTAGTACAGGTTAAATCGATGTAGAAAATTAGAAATAGTACTTCAAACAACTCTCAATTTCGTATTATGGGAGCAAGAATATATGAAGAAGATGATGCTTGATAGGCACATAAATAAATAACAGACACAATAAGAGTTATAACATGCAATGTGATTACCACATGCCATAAATAAGATGCAAATCTATTTGTAACTAATTGAGCTATCTTATTAGTATGTAGATATGTTTAGGACATTTTTTTATTTTAACGTGGATGGATACTACTAAGATACGGTATGAGAAATATTCAGTACATTTTGAATTAAATATGCCATTCTAATTTTGAACAATTGGGTAACTCATAAAAGAGCATTTATATGTTTATTTATAAATGAAGATTCAATATTTTTTTTCAAAAATCCTAAATTAGAAAATATTTCTGCATAATGTGCCTTGTTATCCTAAATAATATCTATCTGGCATGGCAAACAATGTTATTTTTGGAATATTATTTTGAAAACTAAAAACAGAACACTTACAGAAGTACAAATTTTTTTATAAACATGCCTTAAATAAGTTGTAAATTACAAACTTGCCTCTTGTCTGTATAATAATAAGTTACCTTCTATATGGAATGACTTAAAAATATCTATTAATACTAACCAATGATACTACATAGCAGTGAGTACCCAATAAAAAGATCAACATATGAATTGGAAATCCAACAAAAAGATATAATTAAAACACTTTTATACCTTTCAACTATGTAATGTATATTATGTTGTAAATGCCAACAAAATAATAAATAGGCGAATGATAAAATTATAGACTTATAAAATTATCCCACGTTCTCTTTTCAAGTTCCTTAGAGTTTTTCATGCTTCAATTTAAACCATTGACCATGCTAAGATTATAAGTATACCATATCTAGTGGCATAATTCATGCTTGATCCACATATTAATTGTTAAAATATAAACCAAAAAAGGAAAAGAAAGAAACATAAACATAAAGGATTCAGCAGCCTGATACTTTCGCTTATTCTATTAAATCTTTCCTCGATGGGCCCTGATTTACAATAAGATTTCAGATGTTTTAACTAATTGCAATAACATAGAATCTTCCTAATAGAAAAAAAAACCACCATTTGTTTTTTTTCTGTTAGTGACAATTAACATTGTAACTCTGCCAATAATAAAGTTATACTAGTGCTTCAAAATAATTAGTTCATGAATAACTAGAACTAGTGTTTAATGTGTTTAGGTAGAAGTCAGCACATGTATCCTAATTGTGTGGTAGAAGTGGTCTTGTTCTTATCTTATTAGCGTAAGTTTAGGAGGTAGTTTGATATTTTCATCTTTTCTATTTAAAGCTTTGTACTTCACATCTTAAGAGAATTTATTTTTGATTTGTGGGTGATAAGTGCACCATGGAGAGAAGTGCTCCAATATTCAAAGAGTAGAGTTGATGAGACGTGCTTCAACAATTGAAGATGATGAGAAGTGCATCACAAATCGAAGAGAAGTGCTTTGTTTATTATCTCAACAACTTTGAAGCAAGGAGGTGTGTTAAAGTTATATTGGTGCTTCAGAGTAATTAGTTCATGAATAATTAGAACTAGCGTTTAATGTGTTTAGGAAGAAGTCATTACATGTATCCTAATTGTGTAATAGAAGTGGTCTTGTTCTTATCTTATTAGCTTAAGGTTACGAGGTAGTTTGATATTATTATTATTTTCTATTTAAAGCTTTGTATTTCCCATCTTTCAGTGAAGCAATAACAATGTAGTCATTAATTGATTAACTTTTAATATCTCTCTTCTCTCTGGATCAAATTCTAACATGGTATTAGAGCTAGGTTGATGAAAGGGAATAGAGAGATCTTTAGAGAGAGAGAGAAACAATCAGTTTTTTTAACAATTCAAAGACGAACTGACTGAAGCACAACAAAAGCAAGCAGATCTGGTCATGAAGAAAAGAATTGTTGGCATAAGGGAAAACCTAAGTGTTTCCAGTGTCAAAATTTTGGGCATATGGAAAGGAATTATAGGTGAACATGGCACAAGTGGCCGTAGAAGCGAATTTATTTTAGAGTTCTGGGTGAGAAGTGCACAATGGAGAGAAGTGCTCCGATATTCAAAGAGTAGAGTTGATGAGATGTGCTTCAACAATTAAAGGTGATGACAAGTTCATCACAAATCCAAGAGAAGTGCTTCATTTATTATCTCAACAACTTTGAAGCAAGGGGGTGTGTTAAAGTTATATTGGTGCTTCAAAGTAATTAGTTCATGAATAATTAGAACTGGCGTTTAATGTGATTAGTGTAACGACCCAGATTTTTCTGGTCGGTTTATTTTGAATATTTAATATTATTTTTAATATAGAGCTGATAATATAAATTGATTTTTCATATTGAGTTATAGATCTAATTACCGTAATACGAGATATATTGAATTCGAAGTTAGAATTGAATCAAAATAGTTCAGATAATAAATATAAATTCTATGTGAATGTAATCGATAATGGTAATGATATATTATCGAGAAATTTATTTGTTTATAAATTTAAATAATTTAATATCTTTATAAAATAATTATTCTATATACGTTTAAATTAAATATAAAATATATTCGGTTAGTTCAGAATAGTGTTAAACTGTTGAAATAACCATGGTTGCGTTAAAATAGCGGTTCTGATTTTCGAATAAGGGTACCTCGAGATATTTTAGTTATCTAATTAAATAAAAATTCAAATCAGTGTTTTTCAGCCGACCTATATCATTTACATCGCTGACCTACTCCTCTTCCTTGAGCTGAAATATTTGCCCTCTTCCTTTACGACAAAGTAAACCAGAAATTTAAATGGTCGGATTACTTTCTTCCTCGAGCTGCATTATCTGTTCCCCTTATCGCCTATATATGCATCGCAATACCACCCCTTGTTCCTTTCACTTTCATTTCTTCTGAAAATCATCTGAAAAACCTCAAATAAAATGGCCGAGCTTTTCAATTCAAAATCAATTGAATCCTCGCGAGTTCTCAGAACGGAAGGATGGCACCATCGAATCAAGGAGTAGGGTTCATCGCGTTCGGAATTTTGTGGATTTCGCAGTCGCGATGGAATCGGAGTTCGAACTGAGTAGCAGTGTGTGGAGGAAGGGAGATCGAGCTTCATCAATTGATGATGGGGAGGCCAACTTTTGAGCAACGATGGCTTGTGACAGTCGCGATGGGTTTAGGGAAAAATCAAAGTTCAAATCCACTAGGAAATTAAAAGGGGAATCGCAGTGAAGACCGCGAGTTCGACAGCAACGAAGAGGCGCTCGTGAATCCGAGGAAATGGGTGCGTTCGATTTAGGGATTTCGATGATGATCTCGAGATTTCAGAAGCGAACCGAGCTCGACATCGTGACTGGAGCACTCACGATTATGGGCGACGATGCGATCAAACGGACCCGGTTGGAAGTGTTGGGGAGGTATGCAGATAGGTGAGGGTCACTGCGATGTTGAAAGCAGTCAGAGCTGTATAAATGGTGACTGTTGGAGTGATGATCGAATTGGTCCTCTTCGGTGAAACTGCAGATGCTCTAGGGTTGCAGGAATATTAGGTATTTATTTATTATTTTTATTTACAATTCAATAGTAGTTTAAAACATAAAACCTGAAAATATTAATGAGTTCTTGTACATGATTATAATTTTAAAACAGAGATTAAGGTAAATTCATTTATTATTAATCTAGTAATGACTTTTGACTAAATTAGATTAATCTAAATTTAATTTGTTATTAATTAATTAAGTGATAAAAGGTATGAATAGTTAATTATGAATTGGATATTCATAGGAGCTTGATAAATTTATTAAGAGAAGCCGAGTCAATTCATGGACGCAGATATGGGATTAAATTGGATATTCGGCAAAGGATAAACCAGGTGAGTAAATCTCACTCACCTTTAGAATTATTTTTATCTCATTAAAAATAATTGTCTGTTGCTTGTGTGAATGTTTTCTGGTTGTTCTATATATATTAGTTATTTAGGCTATATATATATATATATATATATATATATATTGGGTTGATTGATTGGTTGGATTCCCGCGGTCTCATTAGCGGATGCCCGCGGTACTGTAGCGGATGATTACCCTATACGCCTCACGATATGATAGTGGATGACCTTCTATACCATGATATTCTGCCACGAAGCAGAATGGGTATTATTTATGTGCTAACATCTGTGGATGCAGGTAAACAGGTTGGAGGAATCCAACTGGATTCCTCAAAAATATATTATCTGTTTGTTTGTCGGTTTCATATATATTCTCATATATGATGTGTTAAAAAAAAAATTCCGTGATTGATAACTGATTGTTTTGGGGTGTTTAAATATCACTGGGGCTCGAATATTGATTTATAAAAATATCGGAAAAGGATAATAGAGATTTGAAAATGGAATTCTATTTTTATAAATAGAATTTGAATTTTAATGAAGTATAGAAAATATTAACTGTTTAAATATATAAAACAAGTGAATTTATAAACTTGGTTTATAAATTAAAATACGGGATTTGAATTGGATTTATAAACTTTATTTATAATTTTATTAATGTGAAAATTTAAGGGAAGTTATAAACGTTGTTTATAAATTAAATAATACAAATAGAATTTGAATATGAGAAATTAGAATGAAATTGGAATATTTGAATTCAAAGGAATTAAAATAAAATTTGAATTCAAAGGAATTCAAATAAAGAAAATTCAAATAGAGATTTTGATATAAAATTTGGATAAAGAAATTCAAATAGAGATTTGAAAGTAGAATTTCAAAATAGAATTTGAAATAAACTTTGAAAATAGGATTTCCAAAGTAGAATCGGAAATAGAATTTCAAATAGGATTTCAAAATAGGAAATCCAAATGGTTTTGAAATGGAATTTGAATTCAAGGAAATTCAAATGGATTTGAGTGAAGAAATTCAAATGGGATTTAAATAAAGAGAGTTTAAATATAAGAATTTAATTAAAACTCAAATGGAGTTTAAATATAGGATTCAAATAGAATCCAAAAAGAATTTGAATAAGAGGAATTCAAAGAGAATAAAAAGGATGTATTTGAAATTCAAATAGCATTAGAATGGAGTTTTGAATATTTGAATTTAAAATAGAAATTCAAATGGTGTTGAAAATGAATTTGAATATTAGAAATTCAAATGGTGTTGAAAATGAATTTGAATATTAGAAATTCAAATGGTGTTGGAAATGGAAAATGAAATTTGAATATGAGAGATTCAAATTGAATTCAAATAGGATTTAATCTATGGGATTTGAATATGAAATTCAAATGGGTTTTAAACTATGGAATTTTGAATATAAAATTTAAAAAGGAGTTTGAATATTTGAATTTCAAATATAATTCAAATATAGAAATTGGAATATAGAAGTTCAAATGGAATTTAAATATAGAGTTTGAATAAGAGAATTCTAATGGATTCAAACATAGAATTTGAATATAGGGAATTCAAATAGAAATTCAAGTATTGAATTTGAATATGGAATTGAAATAGAAATTCAAGTATTGAATTTGAATATCAAATAGAAAAGGAATCGGAATTTGAATATAGAATTCAAATAAAAGTGAGATTGGAATTTGAATCAAGAAATTCAAATAGAGTAAAATGGAGTTGAATTCATTTTAAAGAAGTTTAAAGGTTAATATATATAAATATAATTAAACGAACTCACCGCAGCGCTGCAGTTCGTAAAATAGCGATTCGAACTTCAATCGAGTATACAGAACTCAATTGGAGTCGGATCTCTTTGAAACAAGAAACGTCAGGACCGGTTTGATAATAGTTTTCTAATGAAAGAGGAAAATCTGAATTTCATCGAATAGATTTTGAGTTATGTCAAAAATCAAATTTTCAGAAAAGCAGCGCCAGAACCATTATAAAACCATAACGGTTTGTTTAAATAAACTAAAGGATTTTAAAGAAATAAAATCCGAATTTGCCATGAGAAAATCCAGACTTGAGTTGTAAATTAAATACGAACTCAAGTGGTGTAAATGAGATGATTGTTGAAACAAAAATCAGATTTTTAATTATTGGTTAGAATTGACTAATTTAAAGAAATTAGTTAATGGAATTTTAGAATCGAAATTTGGGTTTTGAATCAGACAAGGGGTGTGTAAATTCATATTCGAAATCGAATATGAAACTTGAATTAGAAATGACATTCGATTATTGTATCAACAAATTAATATATATTTGAACGTGATATGTTCAAATAACAAGTGAAATAGGCTAAGAAGCTAATTAAAGAATAAATGGGCGGAACTGAATTCAAACGATTGGTTTGAGTTGAATTGCAAACAGGTGAACATGTGTAAGCAGGTTTGATATGGAGTATATGAAGATTTAAATTTATGTGCTCGACAAAAAGGTACATGTTTAATTCATATATGAGATTTTATGCGCCGTATCGGCAAGCCGCTTGGCTTTTTTTCTTTTTCTTTTTGAGATAAGAAGTACCGGGGAAGCTATTTGAAATTTCCCGATGCTCCCGATACAGGGGAGGTTATGGCGAAATTTTCCGGAAATTTAAGGAGTTAGAATATTTTTAAGATATTTTGATAGTTAGAAATCATTGTATCGACGTATAGAATTCGATAGGTAAGTGAATATAAAAATCGAATATTGTAAACAAAAAGGGAAATCTATAAATTAGAAATAGAAAGCGAACTTTATACATGTTTTAAAAATGAACAATTGGATTGTATAGTGGTGTTTATTCGAGGTAAGTGGTTTTGCCATTTTGAAGTTGAGGATGTTTTCAGTTAAGGTCTGAGAGGTAATTTTACCCCAACTTGATTGATTTCATTTTTAATGGATAAATAGCAAGATCCAGTCTCGAAGAGAAGTGTTTGAAAAAGAGTTAGTTGAATAAAATATTTTGGGTTGTTATAACGATGTTTTACACAACATTCGTTTTAAACCCAAGTGATGGAATTTTGGAAATATAACAAATAAATATTTCCTGAGTATAATTAAAATAGTCGGGATAGAGATAAGTGATTGGAATTGTTTCCAATTGCAAATAGAGCTATTTTCTAATATGTAGAAAATAAAAGAAGTTGATATTGGGAAATGCTTTCCAAATAGTGTAAAGGGCCAATATGGTTATTGAAAATATTTGGTTAACAAATATTGATAAGAAATGGAGAAGTGATTTAATTAATGAATATTAATTAAAGAGCCCAGTGATTTGTTTGATATGTTGCATGAACACTTGTTTTTATTCGATAGTTAAATCACAGACTATCGAAGTTTTGACCATCGTTGTCAATATGGAGAGACCGGTTGGATTATTATCCGAAGAACCACTCCGTATCGGCATAAGCGTTGCGAACCAAGTATGCTGAATATATTGAAGACGAAGTAAAGTGCAAGGACTCTTTCTATTAAATAGAAATAGTGCCTTCGGTTTCGTTCAAATCCTAGAACGAACGTAAATGGACGAATGTCTGACAAAGTATTTCCAATGATCAAATGGGTTGGTCTGTATGAATATATATGGTTGCAACGGATTTATTCCCTTAGCATAACATCCAGAATATTTGTGCAAACTCAACTAGTGATTAACGGATCTGACGATGTGGCATTCAAAGTGATTGTGCTATCAATGAATGGTAAGTATTCGTAGCCTCAGGCCTCAACAACCGGGAAAGGACAAAAATCGGGCAGGCAGCATGGCTATGTGGGTCGCACCCATTAGGATGTATAATCACCTATCTAGAGGTTCATTTAATTTCTTATTCTATTCGATGCTGTCCCAGTCGGGAGGCGGTTGCTGATCCCAACCGTTGGTGATATACATTCGATACACTCAAGCGAAATGAGTGGTCGGTCATGTGTGGGCCGGGTTACAAGATGTTCTTGTTGAACCCAGTGTATTCCTCTCTAGAGATACACTAGCGGAAGGTGGTTCCATACCTTGTCATGTTGGAAATACAATCTCCAATAAGCGCCATGCGGTTTTGATTTTATACTATATATGTGGAGCGTGAGATGCAAGCGTTCTGCTATTTGGTTATTTATTTGATGTAGACATTATTATAATATCATTGGATTTGATATCAAAGTGTTTTGGGTTATAGTAAGATAAAAAACGTCCGTGTTTATGTGTGGGCTGGTCTTACTATTATCTTTTCTTTCGAAAAGGGTTTTGAAAGATAAACAAGTGGTTGGAGTTTACTCACACCAGTCCCATGACTGACCCAGAGTTTATTTTGTTTTGTTTTCCCTAAACTCCTAGGTGCCCAAATTTATACGGGCAGTCAAGTAGTCGGGATTTCACAGATTCATTTGGAGGAGCTGGAAGCAGGAGGTTTCCCCGGTTAGCTATAGGCTATCATATATTCCGCTGTGGACCTTGTTTGTATCTGGAAACAGATGTTTATAACTGTTCTAGAAATGACTGTTGTGCTCTGATGATGGTATGTATATAAAGTTACTGATTTGTATTTCAAAAGTTATGTTATATAATATATTTTATTCGTTCCGCTGTGAGTTGTGATCTTTGTTTTTCTTCTATTCTAATATTTCTTTCTTCCTATTTCTCATCTTCTAACTTCTTTCTATTAATGGTTCGTATTTCTGTGTTATTTGGGTTGGACGTGTGGTGTATTTAGTCAACTCAGATAGCTCAGATTTGCGGGTCGTTACAGTGGTATCAGAGCGTAGGTTGAGCGAATACCTAGGCTTTGGTGGAATGTGCTCATTAGAGATAGGGTCAGTAGTACCCTAGAATGAGTTAAGTATATATATATATATACGAGAGAGCGTATTTGTAAATTTATATAAAAATTGTTTTATATTGTGTTGGCTAGTCTGTTGAGTGGGTTATGAATTCTGATCGAATAGTGGGACGCCACGAAGTCGATAGGAATTTCTAAACACTTGTACAGAAGATTGAACACGATAGTGTTTTAAAGTGGGTGAATGAAATTATTTACCCAAAATTATATTTTGATATAGAAAGAATATTTTTTGAATTTATTATAATATATGGATGTGTTGGATGTTAATATTATAATCAAATGAGGCTATAAGAAAATTAAATGGTTATATAGAACCAAATAAAATTTGTATACGAAATTAAATATACAAATGAGATGAATTAGAATTAAATTCAAACCAGAATTAAGAATTCAAAATCCTGGGAAGTTGAAAAATATTTTTCAAAGTATATTAAAATAATATAGTTTTATTTTGAAAGGGTTTTTGAATGAAAATCATTTTGAATTGATTTTTAAAATGATAAAGCATTGAACTCACTTCAGTCGCTGGGAAATAATTCTGATGATGACTGCAGCTTCATCAGTATTCATTTCCGAGTTTCTAAGTGATGAATTGCTACCTTAGAAAAAGTTTTTGATGGAAATTTGTTTGAAAGAAAACAAATTGGTTTGAATATTCAAATGTTTTGAATTTGAGATGGAAATAAATATATGTATATTTTTGTGTGATTTCAAAAGGATTTGGAATAGAAACCCGGGAATTTGAATTCTGGAATTAAATTTAACTTGGACAAGTAAAATGAATCAAAGTGAATAAATTGAATCAGAATCAATTTGAATGAATTAGAATGCATATGAAAGAAAACCAAAAGTTTTGGTGGAATTAAATTTGTTGGAATATGAAGAGGTGAGTTTCAACATAAAGAAGTTGTGAAAAGTAATGGATTTGTACCATTTTCTTACCTTCGCAATTTCGAGGACGAAATTATTTTAAGGGGGGAAGAATGTAACGACCCAGATTTTTCTGGTCGGTTTATTTTGAATATTTAATATTATTTTTAATATAGAGCTGATAATATAAATTGATTTTTCATATTGAGTTATAGATCTAATTACCGTAATACGAGATATATTGAATTCGAAGTTAGAATTGAATCAAAATAGTTCAGATAATAAATATAAATTCTATGTGAATGTAATCGATAATGGTAATGATATATTATCGAGAAATTTATTTGTTTATAAATTTAAATAATTTAATATCTTTATAAAATAATTATTCTATATACGTTTAAATTAAATATAAAATATATTCGGTTAGTTCAGAATAGTGTTAAACTGTTGAAATAACAATGGTTGCGTTAAAATAGTGGTTCTGATTTTCGAATAAGGGTACCTCGAGATATTTTAGTTATCTAATTAGATAAAAATTCAAATCAGTGTTTTTCAGCCGACCTATATCGTTTACATCGCAGACCTACTCCTCTTCCTTGAGCTGAAATATTTGCCCTCTTCCTTTACGACAAAGTAAACCAGAAATTTAAATGGTTGGATTACTTTCTTCCTCGAGCTGCATTATCTGTTCCCCTTATCGCCTATATATGCATCGCAATACCACCCCTTGTTCCTTTCACTTTCATTTCTTCTGAAAATCATCTGAAAAACCTCAAATAAAATGGCTGAGCTTTTCAATTCAAAATCAATTGAATCCTCGCGAGTTCTCAGAACGGAAGGATGGCACCATCGAATCAAGGAGTAGGGTTCATCGCGTTCGGAATTTTGGGGATTTCGCAGTCGCGATGGAATCGGAGTTCGAACTGAGTAGCAGTGTGTGGAGGAAAGGAGATCGAGCTTCATCAATTGATGATGGGGAGGCCAACTTTTGAGCAACGATGGCTTGTGACAGTCGCGATGGGTTTAGGGAAAAATCAAAGTTCAAATCCACTAGGAAATTAAAAGGGGAATCGCAGTGAAGACCGCGAGTTCGACAGCAACGAAGAGGCGCTCGTGAATCCGAGGAAATGGGTGCGTTCGATTTAGGGATTTCGATGATGATCTCGAGATTTCAGAAGCGAACCGAGCTCGACATCGTGACTGGAGCACTCACGATTATGGGCGACGATGCGATCAAACGGACCCGGTTGGAAGTGTTGGGGAGGTATGCAGATGGGTGAGGGTCACTGCGATGTTGAAAGCAGTCAGAGCTGTATAAATGGTGACTGTTGGAGTGATGATCGAATTGGTCCTCTTCAGTGAAACTGCAGATGCTCTAGGGTTGCAGGAATATTAGGTATTTATTTATTATTTTTATTTACAATTCAATAGTAGTTTAAAACATAAAACCTGAAAATATTAATGAGTTCTTGTACATGATTATAATTTTAAAACAGAGATTAAGGTAAATTCATTTATAATTAATCTAGTAATGACTTTTGACTAAGTTAGATTAATCTAAATTTAATTTGTTATTAATTAATTAAGTGATAAAAGGTATGAATAGTTAATTATGAATTGGATATTCATAGGAGCTTGATAAATTTATTAAGAGAAGCCGAGTCAATTCATGGACGCGGATATGGGATTAAATTGGATATTCGGCAAAGGATAAACCAGGTGAGTAAATCTCACTCACTTTTAGAATTATTTTTATCTCATTAAAAATAATTGTCTGCTGCTTGTGTGAATGTTTTCTAGTTGTTCTATATATATTAGTTATTTAGGCTATATATATATATATATATATATATATATATATATATATATATATTGGGTTGATTGATTGGTTGGATTCCCGCAGTCTCATTAGCGGATGCCCGCGGTACTATAGCGGATGATTACCCTATACGCCCCACGCTATGATAGTGGATGACCTTCTATACCACGATATTCTGCCACGAAGCAGAATGGGTATTATTTATGTGCTAACATATGTGGATGCAGGTAAACAGGTTGGAGGAATCCAACTGGATTCCTCAAAAATATATTATCTGTTTGTTTGTCGGTTTCATATATATTCTCATATATGATGTGTTAAAAAAAAATCCGTGATTGATAACTGATTGTTTTGGGGTGTTTAAATATCACTGGGCTCGAATATTGATTTATAAAAATATCGGAAAAGGATAATAGAGATTTGAAAATGGAATTCTATTTTTATAAATAGAATTTAAATTTTAATGAAGTATAGAAAATATTAACTGTTTAAATATATAAAACAAGTGAATTTATAAACTTGGTTTATAAATTAAAATACGGGATTTGAATTGGATTTATAAACTTTATTTATAAGTTTATTAATGTGAAAATTTAAGGGAAGTTATAAACGTTGTTTATAAATTAAATAATACAAATAGAATTTGAATATGAGAAATTAGAATGAAATTGGAATATTTGAATTCAAAGGAATTAAAATAAAATTTGAATTCAAAGGAATTCAAATAAAGAAAATTCAAATAGAGATTTTGATATAAAATTTGGATAAAGAAATTCAAATAGAGATTTGAAAGTAGAATTTCAAAATAGAATTTGAAATAAACTTTGAAAATAGGATTTCCAAAGTAGAATCGGAAATAGAATTTCAAATAGGATTTCAAAATAGGAAATCCAAATGGTTTTGAAATGGAATTTGAATTCAAGGAAATTCAAATGGATTTGAGTGAAGAAATTCAAATGGGATTTAAATAAAGAGAGTTTAAATATAAGAATTTAATTAAAACTCAAATGGAGTTTAAATATAGGATTCAAATAGAATCCAAAAAGAATTTGAATAAGAGGAATTCAAAGAGAATAAAAAGGATGTATTTGAAATTCAAATAGCATTAGAATGGAGTTTTGAATATTTGAATTTAAAATAGAAATTCAAATGGTGTTGAAAATGAATTTGAATATTAGAAATTCAAATGGTGTTGAAAATGAATTTGAATATTAGAAATTCAAATGGTGTTGGAAATGGAAAATGAAATTTGAATATGAGAGATTCAAATTGAATTCAAATAGGATTTAATCTATGGGATTTGAATATGAAATTCAAATGGGTTTTAAACTATGGAATTTTGAATATAAAAATTAAAAAGGAGTTTGAATATTTGAATTTCAAATATAATTCAAATATAGAAATTGGAATATAGAAGTTCAAATGGAATTTAAATATAGAGTTTGAATAAGAGAATTCTAATGGATTCAAACATAGAATTTGAATATAGGGAATTCAAATAGAAATTCAAGTATTGAATTTGAATATGGAATTGAAATAGAAATTCAAGTATTGAATTTGAATATCAAATAGAAAAGGAATCGGAATTTGAATATAGAATTCAAATAAAAGTGAGATTGGAATTTGAATCAAGAAATTCAAATAGAGTAAAATGGAGTTGAATTCATTTTAAAGAAGTTTAAAGGTTAATATATATAAATATAATTAAACGAACTCACCGCAGCGCTGCAGTTCGTAAAATAGCGATTCGAACTTCAATCGAGTATACAGAACTCAATTGGAGTCGGATCTCTTTGAAACAAGAAACGTCAGGACCGGTTTGATAATAGTTTTCTAATGAAAGAGGAAAATCTGAATTTCATCGAATAGATTTTGAGTTATGTCAAAAATCAAATTTTCAGAAAAGCAGCGCCAGAACCATTATAAAACCATAACGGTTTGTTTAAATAAACTAAAGGATTTTAAAGAAATAAAATCCGAATTTGCCATGAGAAAATCCAGACTTGAGTTGTAAATTAAATACGAACTCAAGTGGTGTAAATGAGATGATTGTTGAAACAAAAATCAGATTTTTAATTATTGGTTAGAATTGACTAATTTAAAGAAATTAGTTAATGGAATTTTAGAATCGAAATTTGGGTTTTGAATCAGACAAGGGGTGTGTAAATTCATATTCGAAATCGAATATGAAACTTGAATTAGAAATGACATTCGATTATTGTATCAACAAATTAATATATATTTGAACGTGATATGTTCAAATAACAAGTGAAATAGGCTAAGAAGCTAATTAAAGAATAAATGGGCGGAACTGAATTCAAACGATTGGTTTGAGTTGAATTGCAAACAGGTGAACATGTGTAAGCAGGTTTGATATGGAGTATATGAAGATTTAAATTTATGTGCTCGACAAAAAGGTACATGTTTAATTCATATATGAGATTTTATGCGCCGTATCGGCAAGCCGCTTGGCTTTTTTTCTTTTTCTTTTTGAGATAAGAAGTACCGGGGAAGCTATTTGAAATTTCCCGATGCTCCCGATACAGGGGAGGTTATGGCGAAATTTTCCGGAAATTTAAGGAGTTAGAATATTTTTAAGATATTTTGATAGTTAGAAATCATTGTATCGACGTATAGAATTCGATAGGTAAGTGAATATAAAAATCGAATATTGTAAACAAAAAGGGAAATCTATAAATTAGAAATAGAAAGCGAACTTTATACATGTTTTAAAAATGAACAATTGGATTGTATAGTGGTGTTTATTCGAGGTAAGTGGTTTTGCCGTTTTGAAGTTGAGGATGTTTTCAGTTAAGGTCTGAGAGGTAATTTTACCCCAACTTGATTGATTTCATTTTTAATGGATAAATAGCAAGATCCAGTCTCGAAGAGAAGTGTTTGAAAAAGAGTTAGTTGAATAAAATATTTTGGGTTGTTGTAACGATGTTTTACACAACATTCGTTTTAAACCCAAGTGATGGAATTTTGGAAATATAACAAATAAATATTTCCTGAGTATAATTAAAATAGTCGGGATAGAGATAAGTGATTGGAATTGTTTCCAATTGCAAATAGAGCTATTTTCTAATATGTAGAAAATAAAAGAAGTTGATATTGGGAAATGCTTTCCAAATAGTGTAAAGGGCCAATATGGTTATTGAAAATATTTGGTTAACAAATATTGATAAGAAATGGAGAAGTGATTTAATTAATGAATATTAATTAAAGAGCCCAGTGATTTGTTTGATATGTTGCATGAACACTTGTTTTTATTCGATAGTTAAATCACAGACTATCGAAGTTTTGACCATCGTTGTCAATATGGAGAGACCGGTTGGATTATTATCCGAAGAACCACTCCGTATCGGCATAAGCGTTGCGAACCAAGTATGCTGAATATATTGAAGACGAAGTAAAGTGCAAGGACTCTTTCTATTAAATAGAAATAGTGCCTTCGGTTTCGTTCAAATCCCAGAACGAACGTAAATGGACGAATGTCTGACAAAGTATTTCCAATGATCAAATGGGTTGGTCTGTATGAATATATATGGTTGCAACGGATTTATTCCCTTAGCATAACATCCAGAATATTTGTGCAAACTCAACTAGTGATTAACAGATCTGACGATGTGGCATTCAAAGTGATTGTGCTATCAATGAATGGTAAGTATTCGTAGCCTCAGGCCTCAACAACCGGGAAACGACAAAAATCGGGCAGGCAGCATGGCTATGTGGGTCGCACCCATTAGGATGTATAATCACCTATCTAGAGGTTCATTTAATTTCTTATTCTATTCGATGCTGTCCCAGTCGGGAGGCGGTTGCTGATCCCAACCGTTGGTGATATACATTCGATACACTCAAGCGAAATGAGTGGTCGGTCATGTGTGGGCCGGGTTACAAGATGTTCTTGTTGAACCCAGTGTATTCCTCTCTAGAGATACACTAGCGGAAGGTGGTTCCATACCTTGTCATGTTGGAAATACAATCTCCAATAAGCGCCATGCGGTTTTGATTTTATACTATATATGTGGAGCGTGAGATGCAAGCGTTCTGCTATTTGGTTATTTATTTGATGTAGACATTATTATAATATCATTGGATTTGATATCAAAGTGTTTTGGGTTATAGTAAGGTAAAAAACGTCCGTGTTTATGTGTGGGCTGGTCTTACTATTATCTTTTCTTTCGAAAAGGGTTTTGAAAGATAAACAAGTGGTTGGAGTTTACTCACACCAGTCCCATGACTGACCCAGAGTTTATTTTGTTTTGTTTTCCCTAAACTCCTGGGTGCCCAAATTTATACGGGCAGTCAAGTAGTCGGGATTTCACAGATTCATTTGGAGGAGCTGGAAGCAGGAGGTTTCCCCGGTTAGCTATAGGCTATCATATATTCCGCTGTGGACCTTGTTTGTATCTGGAAACAGATGTTTATAACTGTTCCAGAAATGACTGTTGTGCTCTGATGATGGTATGTATATAAAGTTACTGATTTGTATTTCAAAAGTTATGTTATATAATATATTTTATTCGTTCCGCTGTGAGTTGTGATCTTCGTTTTTCTTCTATTCTAATATTTCTTTCTTCCTATTTCTCATCTTCTAACTTCTTTCTATTAATGGTTCGTATTTCTGTGTTATTTGGGTTGGACGTGTGGTGTATTTAGTCAACTCAGACAGCTCAGATTTGCGGGTCGTTACAGTGGTATCAGAGCGTAGGTTGAGCGAATACCTAGGCTTTGGTGGAATGTGCTCATTAGAGATAGGGTCAGTAGTACCCTAGAATGAGTTAAGTATATATATATATATACGAGAGAGCGTATTTGTAAATTTATATAAAAATTGTTTTATATTGTGTTGGCTAGTCTATTGAGTGGGTTATGAATTCTGATCGAATAGTGGGACGCCACGAAGTCGATAGGAATTTCTAAACACTTGTACAGAAGATTGAACACGATAGTGTTTTAAAGTGGGTGAATGAAATTATTTTACCCAAAATTATATTTTGATATAGAAAGAATATTTTTTGAATTTATTATAATATATGGATGTGTTGGATGTTAATATTATAATCAAATGAGGCTATAAGAAAATTAAATGGTTATATAGAACCAAATAAAATTTGTATACGAAATTAAATATACAAATGAGATGAATTAGAATTAAATTCAAACCAGAATTAAGAATTCAAAATCCTGGGAAGTTGAAAAATATTTTTCAAAGTATATTAAAATAATATAGTTTTATTTTGAAAGGGTTTTTGAATGAAAATCATTTTGAATTGATTTTTAAAATGATAAAGCATTGAACTCACTTCAGTCGCTGGGAAATAATTCTGATGATGACTGCAGCTTCATCAGTATTCATTTCCGAGTTTCTAAGTGATGAATTGCTACCTTAGAAAAAGTTTTTGATGGAAATTTGTTTGAAAGAAAACAAATTGGTTTGAATATTCAAATGTTTTGAATTTGAGATGGAAATAAATATATGTATATTTTTGTGTGATTTCAAAAGGATTTGGAATAGAAACCCGGGAATTTGAATTCTGGAATTAAATTTAACTTGGACAAGTAAAATGAATCAAAGTGAATAAATTGAATCAGAATCAATTTGAATGAATTAGAATGCATATGAAAGAAAACCAAAAGTTTTGGTGGAATTAAATTTGTTGGAATATGAAGAGGTGAGTTTCAACATAAAGAAGTTGTGAAAAGTAATGGATTTGTACCATTTTCTTACCTTCGCAATTTCGAGGACGAAATTATTTTAAGGGGGGAAGAATGTAACGACCCAGATTTTTCTGGTCGGTTTATTTTGAATATTTAATATTATTTTTAATATAGAGCTGATAATATAAATTGATTTTTCATATTGAGTTATAGATCTAATTACCGTAATACGAGATATATTGAATTCGAAGTTAGAATTGAATCAAAATAGTTCAGATAATAAATATAAATTCTATGTGAATGTAATCGATAATGGTAATGATATATTATCGAGAAATTTATTTGTTTATAAATTTAAATAATTTAATATCTTTATAAAATAATTATTCTATATACGTTTAAATTAAATATAAAATATATTCGGTTAGTTCAGAATAGTGTTAAACTGTTGAAATAACAATGGTTGCGTTAAAATAGCGGTTCTGATTTTCGAATAAGGGTACCTCGAGATATTTTAGTTATCTAATTAAATAAAAATTCAAATCAGTGTTTTTCAGCCGACCTATATCGTTTACATCGCAGACCTACTCCTCTTCCTTGAGCTGAAATATTTGCCCTCTTCCTTTACGACAAAGTAAACCAGAAATTTAAATGGTTGGATTACTTTCTTCCTCGAGCTGCATTATCTGTTCCCCTTATCGCCTATATATGCATCGCAATACCACCCCTTGTTCCTTTCACTTTCATTTCTTCTGAAAATCATCTGAAAAACCTCAAATAAAATGGCCGAGCTTTTCAATTCAAAATCAATTGAATCCTCGCGAGTTCTCAGAACGGAAGGATGGCACCATCGAATCAAGGAGTAGGGTTCATCGCGTTCGGAATTTTGGGGATTTCGCAGTCGCGATGGAATCGGAGTTCGAACTGAGTAGCAGTGTGTGGAGGAAAGGAGATCGAGCTTCATCAATTGATGATGGGGAGGCCAACTTTTGAGCAACGATGGCTTGTGACAGTCGCGATGGGTTTAGGGAAAAATCAAAGTTCAAATCCACTAGGAAATTAAAAGGGGAATCGCAGTGAAGACCGCGAGTTCGACAGCAACGAAGAGGCGCTCGTGAATCCGAGGAAATGGGTGCGTTCGATTTAGGGATTTCGATGATGATCTCGAGATTTCAGAAGCGAACCGAGCTCGACATCGTGACTGGAGCACTCACGATTATGGGCGACGATGCGATCAAACGGACCCGGTTGGAAGTGTTGGGGAGGTATGCAGATGGGTGAGGGTCACTGCGATGTTGAAAGCAGTCAGAGCTGTATAAATGGTGACTGTTGGAGTGATGATCGAATTGGTCCTCTTCAGTGAAACTGCAGATGCTCTAGGGTTGCAGGAATATTAGGTATTTATTTATTATTTTTATTTACAATTCAATAGTAGTTTAAAACATAAAACCTGAAAATATTAATGAGTTCTTGTACATGATTATAATTTTAAAACAGAGATTAAGGTAAATTCATTTATAATTAATCTAGTAATGACTTTTGACTAAATTAGATTAATCTAAATTTAATTTGTTATTAATTAATTAAGTGATAAAAGGTATGAATAGTTAATTATGAATTGGATATTCATAGGAGCTTGATAAATTTATTAAGAGAAGCCGAGTCAATTCATGGACGCGGATATGGGATTAAATTGGATATTCGGCAAAGGATAAACCAGGTGAGTAAATCTCACTCACCTTTAGAATTATTTTTATCTCATTAAAAATAATTGTCTGCTGCTTGTGTGAATGTTTTCTAGTTGTTCTATATATATTAGTTATTTAGGCTATATATATATATATATATATATATATATATATATATATATATATATATATTGGGTTGATTGATTGGTTGGATTCCCGCAGTCTCATTAGCGGATGCCCGCGGTACTATAGCGGATGATTACCCTATACGCCCCACGCTATGATAGTGGATGACCTTCTATACCACGATATTCTGCCACGAAGCAGAATGGGTATTATTTATGTGCTAACATCTGTGGATGCAGGTAAACAGGTTGGAGGAATCCAACTGGATTCCTCAAAAATATATTATCTGTTTGTTTGTCGGTTTCATATATATTCTCATATATGATGTGTTAAAAAAAAATCCGTGATTGATAACTGATTGTTTTGGGGTGTTTAAATATCACTGGGCTCGAATATTGATTTATAAAAATATCGGAAAAGGATAATAGAGATTTGAAAAGGGAATTCTATTTTTATAAATAGAATTTGAATTTTAATGAAGTATAGAAAATATTAACTGTTTAAATATATAAAACAAGTGAATTTATAAACTTGGTTTATAAATTAAAATACGGGATTTGAATTGGATTTATAAACTTTATTTATAAGTTTATTAATGTGAAAATTTAAGGGAAGTTATAAACGTTGTTTATAAATTAAATAATACAAATAGAATTTGAATATGAGAAATTAGAATGAAATTGGAATATTTGAATTCAAAGGAATTAAAATAAAATTTGAATTCAAAGGAATTCAAATAAAGAAAATTCAAATAGAGATTTTGATATAAAATTTGGATAAAGAAATTCAAATAGAGATTTGAAAGTAGAATTTCAAAATAGAATTTGAAATAAACTTTGAAAATAGGATTTCCAAAGTAGAATCGGAAATAGAATTTCAAATAGGATTTCAAAATAGGAAATCCAAATGGTTTTGAAATGGAATTTGAATTCAAGGAAATTCAAATGGATTTGAGTGAAGAAATTCAAATGGGATTTAAATAAAGAGAGTTTAAATATAAGAATTTAATTAAAACTCAAATGGAGTTTAAATATAGGATTCAAATAGAATCCAAAAAGAATTTGAATAAGAGGAATTCAAAGAGAATAAAAAGGATGTATTTGAAATTCAAATAGCATTAGAATGGAGTTTTGAATATTTGAATTTAAAATAGAAATTCAAATGGTGTTGAAAATGAATTTGAATATTAGAAATTCAAATGGTGTTGAAAATGAATTTGAATATTAGAAATTCAAATGGTGTTGGAAATGGAAAATGAAATTTGAATATGAGAGATTCAAATTGAATTCAAATAGGATTTAATCTATGGGATTTGAATATGAAATTCAAATGGGTTTTAAACTATGGAATTTTGAATATAAAAATTAAAAAGGAGTTTGAATATTTGAATTTCAAATATAATTCAAATATAGAAATTGGAATATAGAAGTTCAAATGGAATTTAAATATAGAGTTTGAATAAGAGAATTCTAATGGATTCAAACATAGAATTTGAATATAGGGAATTCAAATAGAAATTCAAGTATTGAATTTGAATATGGAATTGAAATAGAAATTCAAGTATTGAATTTGAATATCAAATAGAAAAGGAATCGGAATTTGAATATAGAATTCAAATAAAAGTGAGATTGGAATTTGAATCAAGAAATTCAAATAGAGTAAAATGGAGTTGAATTCATTTTAAAGAAGTTTAAAGGTTAATATATATAAATATAATTAAACGAACTCACCGCAGCGCTGCAGTTCGTAAAATAGCGATTCGAACTTCAATCGAGTATACAGAACTCAATTGGAGTCGGATCTCTTTGAAACAAGAAACGTCAGGACCGGTTTGATAATAGTTTTCTAATGAAAGAGGAAAATCTGAATTTCATCGAATAGATTTTGAGTTATGTCAAAAATCAAATTTTCAGAAAAGCAGCGCCAGAACCATTATAAAACCATAACGGTTTGTTTAAATAAACTAAAGGATTTTAAAGAAATAAAATCCGAATTTGCCATGAGAAAATCCAGACTTGAGTTGTAAATTAAATACGAACTCAAGTGGTGTAAATGAGATGATTGTTGAAACAAAAATCAGATTTTTAATTATTGGTTAGAATTGACTAATTTAAAGAAATTAGTTAATGGAATTTTAGAATCGAAATTTGGGTTTTGAATCAGACAAGGGGTGTGTAAATTCATATTCGAAATCGAATATGAAACTTGAATTAGAAATGACATTCGATTATTGTATCAACAAATTAATATATATTTGAACGTGATATGTTCAAATAACAAGTGAAATAGGCTAAGAAGCTAATTAAAGAATAAATGGGCGGAACTGAATTCAAACGATTGGTTTGAGTTGAATTGCAAACAGGTGAACATGTGT
Organism: Allium sativum; assembly: GCA_030737875.1. Taxonomy (NCBI): domain Eukaryota; kingdom Viridiplantae; phylum Streptophyta; class Magnoliopsida; order Asparagales; family Amaryllidaceae; genus Allium; species Allium sativum. Next base: position 835,518,192 of record CM060918.1, on the reverse strand, counting down.
AAGCAGGTTTGATATGGAGTATATGAAGATTTAAATTTATGTGCTCGACAAAAAGGTACATGTTTAATTCATATATGAGATTTTATGCGCCGTATCGGCAAGCCGCTTGGCTTTTTTTCTTTTTCTTTTTGAGATAAGAAGGACCGGGGAAGCTATTTGAAATTTCTCGATGCTCCCGATACAGGGGAGGTTATGGCGAAATTTTCCGGAAATTTAAGGAGTTAGAATATTTTTAAGATATTTTGATAGTTAGAAATCATTGTATCGACGTATAGAATTCGATAGGTAAGTGAATATAAAAATCGAATATTGTAAACAAAAAGGGAAATCTATAAATTAGAAATAGAAAGCGAACTTTATACATGTTTTAAAAATGAACAATTGGATTGTATAGTGGTGTTTATTCGAGGTAAGTGGTTTTGCCGTTTTGAAGTTGAGGATGTTTTCAGTTAAGGTCTGAGAGGTAATTTTACCCCAACTTGATTGATTTCATTTTTAATGGATAAATAGCAAGATCCAGTCTCGAAGAGAAGTGTTTGAAAAAGAGTTAGTTGAATAAAATATTTTGGGTTGTTGTAACGATGTTTTACACAACATTCGTTTTAAACCCAAGTGATGGAATTTTGGAAATATAACAAATAAATATTTCCTGAGTATAATTAAAATAGTCGGGATAGAGATAAGTGATTGGAATTGTTTCCAATTGCAAATAGAGCTATTTTCTAATATGTAGAAAATAAAAGAAGTTGATATTGGGAAATGCTTTCCAAATAGTGTAAAGGGCCAATATGGTTATTGAAAATATTTGGTTAACAAATATTGATAAGAAATGGAGAAGTGATTTAATTAATGAATATTAATTAAAGAGCCCAGTGATTTGTTTGATATGTTGCATGAACACTTGTTTTTATTCGATAGTTAAATCACAGACTATCGAAGTTTTGACCATCGTTGTCAATATGGAGAGACCGGTTGGATTATTATCCGAAGAACCACTCCGTATCGGCATAAGCGTTGCGAACCAAGTATGCTGAATATATTGAAGACGAAGTAAAGTGCAAGGACTCTTTCTATTAAATAGAAATAGTGCCTTCGGTTTCGTTCAAATCCCAGAACGAACGTAAATGGACGAATGTCTGACAAAGTATTTCCAATGATCAAATGGGTTGGTCTGTATGAATATATATGGTTGCAACGGATTTATTCCCTAAGCATAACATCCAGAATATTTGTGCAAACTCAACTAGTGATTAACGGATCTGACGATGTGGCATTCAAAGTGATTGTGCTATCAATGAATGGTAAGTATTCGTAGCCTCAGGCCTCAACAACCGGGAAAGGACAAAAATCGGGCAGGCAACATGGCTATGTGGGTCGCACCCATTAGGATGTATAATCACCTATCTAGAGGTTCATTTAATTTCTTATTCTATTCGATGCTGTCCCAGTCGGGAGGCGGTTGCTGATCCCAACCGTTGGTGATATACATTCGATACACTCAAGCGAAATGAGTGGTCGGTCATGTGTGGGCCGGGTTACAAGATGTTCTTGTTGAACCCAGTGTATTCCTCTCTAGAGATACACTAGCGGAAGGTGGTTCCATACCTTGTCATGTTGGAAATACAATCTCCAATAAGCGCCATGCGGTTTTGATTTTATACTATATATGTGGAGCGTGAGATGCAAGCGTTCTGCTATTTGGTTATTTATTTGATGTAGACATTATTATAATATCATTGGATTTGATATCAAAGTGTTTTGGGTTATAGTAAGGTAAAAAACGTCCGTGTTTATGTGTGGGCTGGTCTTACTATTATCTTTTCTTTCGAAAAGGGTTTTGAAAGATAAACAAGTGGTTGGAGTTTACTCACACCAGTCCCATGACTGACCCAGAGTTTATTTTATTTTGTTTTCCCTAAACTCCTGGGTGCCCAAATTTATACGGGCAGTCAAGTAGTCGGGATTTCACAGATTCATTTGGAGGAGCTGGAAGCAGGAGGTTTCCCCGGTTAGCTATAGGCTATCATATATTCCGCTGTGGACCTTGTTTGTATCTGGAAACAGATGTTTATAACTGTTCCAGAAATGACTGTTGTGCTCTGATGATGGTATGTATATAAAGTTACTGATTTGTATTTCAAAAGTTATGTTATATAATATATTTTATTCGTTCCGCTGTGAGTTGTGATCTTCGTTTTTCTTCTATTCTAATATTTCTTTCTTCCTATTTCTCATCTTCTAACTTCTTTCTATTAATGGTTCGTATTTCTGTGTTATTTGGGTTGGACGTGTGGTGTATTTAGTCAACTCAGATAGCTCAGATTTGCGGGTCGTTACAATTAGGAACAAGTCAGCACATGTATCCTAATTGTGTGGTAGAAGTGGTCTTGTTTTATCTTATTAGCTTAAGTTTAGGAGGTAGTTTGATATTTTTATCTTTTCTGTTTAAAGACTTGTATTTCCCATCTTTCATTGAAGCAATAACAATGTAGTCGTTCAATTATTCTACGTTTAATATCTCTCCTCCTCTCTATAACAAAAAATTCTAACAGCCAATTCAAAACCTGTTGATTATACACCTATGTTAACTTTTAAAGGAATAGGTAAAATAATATATTTATCTTTTAACCAAAAAAATTAAGTGTTACACTGCTTTGACTGTCAACATTTTCTCATTCATTACACCTTCTCTCCTCAACTAACCTTCTGAAATAAGGAACATGGGGTGGTAGTTATGGAATCCTATCCATTCAATTTGGATTGGTAGACAAATTTTAGTTATTAAATGGTTGCACCAGGTACTTGCTATAAAGCAGGATTCTTACTGCAAACAGTCTATACCTTACTTGTTGAATGTGCATTTTGGCACCTCCTTGTCATCTCATGTTACTTTGCTTCTATTTGTCACCTCTGAAGGAACAATATAGTAGTTCCCCTAATTTTGACCAATCAACTTTGATTCGTAGAAATTTCAATTTCCACCTATTCAATGGCTGCAAGCCTACAATAGATACATGCTTTGCAGTAGGCCTTCAATCTTCCTAGCATTGACATTTGATTATGTAAAGTATTGATATAAAATAAATCAATAGATACAATAGCTTCACATCCTAAAACCTAGTGTAATATATTCTTACTCTTCATCTCGTTCAAATGTCCCAAAACAAAACAAAGACATGAAGGACAGAGGACGGATTTCAGAGATATACGATGATGTATAGGAAAAGAATAAATCTAACTATAACACCACACCTCTGTTAAGGTCACTCTCAAAGGGAATGCCTTAACTTTGGTGGAGTGTTTTTAGTAGACAGAACAGAAATTTACAAGACAGATAAATTAGTACTTGAAAAAAAAAATAACTTTATTACAACAGAAACAGAAATAAGTTTTGTTACATCTTTCAAAATCACAATATCAGAATTCAAGTACATAAATATCGGTCTTGTACAAAAGCCTTCAGAATGCATAGTTTTTAAAGCCATAATCCCCAATATAAACTTCCATGGAAAGATAAAGCCAAAGCCAAGCAGTACTTCAAACACTTCAAGCAGAGGGAATCTGAATCAAGCTCCTATGTTTCCACCCTGAAAACCTGGGGGGAACGGAAAGAAAATAGGCGAAACAAACTAGGTCAGACATAAGTCTGGCGAGTCCAGTGACTTTCAGCATATAAACATATAATAGTATCATGGCATGTAAATAAAACTGGATGAGAGATAACCATAACTGGAATAGCAGGTTAACAGAAGAAACAGAATGATATAGGCTAAGCTAAGCTTTTCACTTCTCTGCACTGATACTAGTGTAAATGATTAGGTGTTACCCTAATGTCTAAACTGAAACAGAATAATCTTTACACAAACAGAATGCTAGTAATGGGCCTTTATCACCCGAACAGACAGAAGGTACGGAAACAGAATCGGAAACGGAATCAGAGACAGAACTAGAATAATCCCTACAGAAACAGAATGTTAGAATTAGGTGTACACTAGTAATGGGCCTTTACCACCCCAATAGATGGTACCATGCAGAAACAGACAGGTGTTACCACGCAACAGAAACAGACGGTACCAACAGAAACAGACAGAATTAAGTGTACCCTAAGTCCTACCCCCAAGCGATCGGCTCCCAATACAAAAATACCTTGTGTTGGCCCCACAGTATGATGTATAACTCCCTAAAGTGGCAACCTATTGGCACATACCTATTTACAGATGTCACGGTGTCTTACATCCTTAGAGCAGACCGTATCCATGCACGCACATGACCCGGTTGGAACGCACCATCAACACCCCTCATCATTATCAGAATGAACCGCTTATAATTAGTTCAGTAAGCGTGCTCGGACCCCTACATAGCGTGGGGTCAAAGTTTTTGATACCAGAAAGGGTTACTGACTAATATGGGTCCCAAACAATAGATGAAACAAGTATTTCCCCTCCTAACCTTGTGTCCCTAGGCTAACAGATTTCAGATTAACTTGTTTACAAGTTTCATACATACAGAGTTTAGATTACTAGTTCACAGAACAGACAATCAAGTTAACAAGTTTTTAGATTAACAGATCAGATGTACGGATTTAACAGACTTACAGATTGTCTAACTTTGTATTGGGCCTACAGATTCACGAAACGGGTTTATTAGATTCATCAGTCCAGTTGGTTTAACCCTACCCACCCAACACGTTTTTAGACACCACATTTCTCTTAAATTTGCATTAATTAAATATTAATGCATAGACCTCTCACATTTGGTCGGTAGCTTGTGGCCGCTGGATGTGTCGGGTGGTTCATTGCAGACTTCTGCCACAAGCCAGTCCTAAACTCGTGTCTAAGCATATTTTAGTTATGCCTACGACCTCTCACATTAGACTGACAGTTTGCAGTTGTTGGTTAAGCTGGTTGGTTCCGCGCAGGCTTCTACCGCAAACAGAGTCTAACCTCGTGTCATAGCCAATTTATTCCAATACAGATTATAAAGATATCAGACTAATTATGTCCATTTAATAGATTAAACTTCTTTACAGGTTACAACAGATCAATCAAATTTCCATGTTTTACTCAATCTTAGATCGAGCCTACGGATTTTCATACCCAAATTACAATTATTTAGCTATCAACAGATTAGGAAATTCAATAGATAACAGATCTAGCAGATTAGGTGATTCAATAGATTTAGCATATAACAGATTTAGCAAATTAGGTAATTCAATAGATTTAGCAGATAACAGATTTAACAGATTAGGCAATTCAACAGATTTAGCAGATAACAGGTTTAGCAGATTAGGCAATTCAACAGATTTAGCAGATAACAGGTTTAGCAGATTAGGCAATTCAGCTGATTAAACATTTCTAAAATTCTATTTATATATCTTGCTTAATCATAAATTAAGCCTAAACTTACATGCCTAAATCATGGTCATAATTCATAATACAACATATGCCCGAAAATTTTAGTCAAACTTTGCACAGTACAAAATATTCTCTAAAAGCCCCAAATCATGATATAAAATATGAATTATGCCAAATTATAACCTTTAATGCCAATACCTAAAAATCCATTTTTATGCGCATTCACATTAATAGTTATCCTATTTTAATATAGGTCTTTACGCCTAAGTCACATATTCCTTTTTCAAGTCATGAATCGTTATATAAGAATATGCCCAAGAATTTAGATCTTTAAATTATAACATCTCAAAATCAGATCTTAATTTTAAACATGCGTTATGCCCCCAAGTTTCAAGTCATATGTTAACATATAATGGTTTCTCTTCTTCCAAACTAGAGAGTATACACAGATCTAGATCTAATTTTCAACATATGTCCATTCCTCAAACCAGTCAAAGATCAGTCATGTCCAATTATGCATTATCCATTATTTGTCCCAAAATTTAGCGTTCGTGCGTTAATCTCTTATGAGAATTGGCATAGGCTCGTGGTAGCCTGTCTATAAACAAAAAGGAAGAAAAGAGGAAACAGATACAGAACAGTCACCATAATATTAACAAGATAGGTCCACAGAAAAGTGTGCATAACCTCATATCCAGATTCACAAAAATGTCAAGATAATTATTAAATTTCATATCTGAAAATAACTGTACTCACAAAAAGGAACGATTCTGGAACATGTGTTCTGAAACTGAAATGCTCGCCTTTGATGTAGACTAGTCATTTTAGATTTGATTCTCTTTTAATTCTATTCAGATTGGAAGAAGATGCATTAATCCTAGTTTTGATTCCAACAGAGTAGCGACGCCATTTTTATTTTTAATTAGAATAGAGGAAGAATATAGGCAGAATGAAAATGTGTGGAGAGAAATCTAGGTTTGGGGGTGTTTAAATAGGTTAGAGCTCACGAACCCGGTCAGAAAGGCGTCTAGGTGCAGAAAAATGGATCTATCTCCTGATCTGGAAAAGGGGGGAGGTCGACCCTAAGGTCGACCCTAGTGTCAACCTGTTTACCCAGGTCGACCCTAGTGTCGACCTGGGTCCTGCGCTGGAATTTTCCCGCTCAGCCCGGGTGTCTGTTTTGAATTTCGAAATCTGAATTTTGAATTTCGGGCTAGTTTTTATTGAAACTTCCGAAGGTCATATCTTCTTCACACGGAGTCCGATTTACGCAAACTTGGACTCTATTCCAAGCAGAAATTCGAGACTAACGCAATGGCGTAATCCGTTTCCTTTAATTATTTTGTTACAATTTAATTATTCTCTGATTTGTTACTCTTATGTTCACAGAAAATACGGGGTGTTACATTCTCCCCTCCTTAAAGGATTTCGTCCCCGAAATCTTCAAGTTAGGAAGAATGTGTCCTGCCATCCAATCACCCATCTACTCAACCATCATCCACAAGCATCCACTATCATTAGAAAACTTCTAATGTTGTATGAACATATGCAAAAGTGTGCGTATATGTTCCTTATCTAATGCAAAGATCAGGCGGTCCACTGATTCAGTTGACCTCCTTAATGCGAATTAAGTCAGTGTCATGAGTCCAACATGTTTGCAATTTTCCTATTTGATACATATCATTTCTATATGAGTGCACAACTGTTCATTCATATGCAACATCCATGTGCTGTGTCAACCATTTCGCATCCATAAAAAATTTAAAAATGCACACACATCCATATGCAGTATGAGAGTGTTTTTGAGCCGATCTGGTGCCTAGTGTGTTTATATGCATCCACGAGCAACCACTAGCAACAACTTGCATTCACTTGCAACCATCAAACATAACGTGTCTCAAACACATGTTTACACCCATTAGTTTCTACCTAAAGGTCGAAGATTCGATCTATATGATACAACTGAGTGACAGAAGCAAGTATAATTAAAACAGAAGCTTTGTTCCTATTAGGCATCGATTTAAGAGAATAACCCCCTAAGTATCAACCCCGAAAACCGAAATCAACATCAGATTGAAACTCAGAGAATCACTCCCATTAAACAAATGTCCAACTGGAAATCTACTTCATGCTTTGAGTAAAAAACCCTGTCCTTTTCAGAAATATTCAGATACTTACAGACTACTGGTACAGATCAGATTACCAAATGATTCTTAGGAAACTAAACATGATAAAAACCTAGAATGTATGCGTCATAGTCAACTTAATGCCCAACACAGATACCCTCAAACCCCAACTTATCACAAACAGATGAGTCATAACTCTTATGGGTCTGAGTCTACAGCGGGATCAGAAACAAGACTAGTATTAAAGTGCAGAGTTTCAATTACAGAATCAAAATGCCAGAATCAGAAGGAGTTTTAACTCCACAATCAGATAAGGAAATTAAACCTTCTACAGAAAGTTTTCCTATTTCTATCCGATCCACCGGCCTCGAGGGTATTCGCCTGCCCTCCAGAAGTAGGTTCTGCTCTCTGCCCTTGTCCTCGTTTCTTTGGGCAGTCCCTAGTGAAGTGCCCCATTTCTCCATAGTTGAAGCAAGTGCCCTTCCTCTTTCTGCAATCCTTGTTCAGATGGGTCGAGCTTCCACAAGTAAAGCACTTCTTCTCCTTCTTATCTTCAGACTTCTCATCCTTCTTTTGTGTTTCCTTTTTTGGGCCCCGCCTTCTTGTTCTGTGGTCCTTCAAGCTTTTCTTCTTTCTTCTCACTTTTGGTTTCCTCTTCATGCATCAATGCCATGTCAACTAATTTCTCGAAGGTAGCCCCCATAGGAATGTGGGACATTGCCAATTCGTGTAGCGGCTCGTTCAAACCTTTAGAAAACCTTAGTGCCTTCTAATGCGGTGTATTTACCAAATCTAAGTTGAATCTCGCCAACTAATTAAACTTGTTGACGTACTCCCTCACTGATAAATTTCCCTGTTTCAACGCTAAGAACCTATCTACGTATAGACTCTCTTCCACTCGTGAGAGAAATTTCATCTCGAACCTATGCCTGAAATCCATCCATCTCTCTACCGGACGCTATCCATTTGTGACCTCCTACCAAAAAGAAGCTTCGTCCTTAAGCAACCATACCGCCAACTGTATCTTCTGCCTATCATCCACCTCGAAGATAACGAACAAATCCTCAGTTTCTTTGAGCCAGTTCCTTGCCTCTACGAAGGATTCAGTTCCATTAAAGTTTTCCTACCCATGGCTCGAAAGTTTCTACATATCTTCGGGAAAGTATTCACGCGCGGAGGAGGAAGAGGAACCGCTGCAACTGGGGGAGGAGGGACGTCTGCTGGGCCTGCATCATTAGCCCTAGCTTCTAGGTACCTCCTGAAACAGCCAGGTATTGGTACGCCCTCTGGAAGATTAAGATCCCCAGACATGCTGAAACGAAAGAAAAGGAAAGATTCAAAACAAAGGATAGAAAGATAGCCATATGGCTTTGGGGATTATGTTTTTCAAAATAAACTCTACTTTTGAAAATACTTCCTTTTTGAAAATAGTTTTCAAATATATTTTTTATCGAATCTGGTAACCTTCAGCTCTGATACCAAGTATAACACCAAACCTCCATTAAGGTTACTCGCAAAGGGAATGCCTTAACTTTGGTGGAGCGTTTTTAGTAGATAGAACAGAAATTTACAAGACAGATAAATTAGTACTTGAAAAAAAATTATAACTTTATTAAAACAGAAACAGAAATAAGTTTGGTTACATCTTTCAAAATCACAATATTGAAATTCAAGTACATAAATATCGATCTTGTACAAAAGCCTTCCGAATGCATAGTTTTTAAAGCCATAATCCCCAATATAAACTGCCATGGAAAGATAGAGCCAAAGCCAAGCAGTACTTCAAACACTTCAAGCAGAGGGAATCTGAATCAAGCTCCTATGTTTCCACCCTGAAAACCGGGGGGTGGGGACGGAAAGAAAAGAAGTGAAACAAACTAGGTCAGACATAAGTCTGGTGAGTCCAGTGACTTTCAGCATATAAAAAGATAATAGTGTCATGACATCTAAGTAAAACTGGATGAGAGATAACCGTAACAGGAATAGCAGGTTAACAGAAGAAATGGAATGATATAGGCTAAGCTAAGCTTTTCACTTCTCTGCACTAATACTAGTATAACAGGATTATGTGTTACCCTAATGTCTAAACTGAAACAGAATCGGAAACAGAATAATCTCTACAGAAACAAAATGGTAGTAATGGGCCTTTACCACCCGAACAGGCAGAAGGTATGGAAACAGAATCGGAAACGGAATCAGAGACAGAACCGGAATAATCCCTACGGAAACATAATGTTAGAATTAGGTGCACACTAGTAATGGGCCTTTACCACCCCAACAGACGGTACCACGCAGAAACAAACAGGTGTTACCACCCAACAGAAACAGATGGTACCAATAGAAATAGACAGAACTAAGTGTACCCTAAGTACTACCCCCAAGCGATCGACTCCCTAATACATATATACCCTGTGTCAGCCCCACAGTAGGGTGCATCACTCCCTAAAGTGGCAACCAATTGGCACAAACCTATTTACAGATGTCACGGTGTCTTACATCCTCAGAGCAGACCGGATCCACACACGCACATGACCCGGTTGGAACACACCATCAACACCCCTAGCCATTATCAGAATGAACTGCTTATAATTAGTTCAGTAAGTGTGCCCGGATCCCTACATAGCGTGGGGTCAAAGTTTTTGATACCAGAAAAGGTTACTGACTAATATGGCTCCCAAACAACAGATGACACAAGTATTTCCCCTCCTAACCTTGTGTCCCCAGGCTAACAGATTTCAGATTAACTTGTTTACAAGTTTCATACATACAGAGTTCAGATTACTAGTTCACAGATTAGACAATCAAGTTAACAAGTCTTCAGATTAACAGATCAGATGTACGTATTTAATAGACTTACAGATTGTCTAACTTTGTATTGGGCCTACAGATTCACGAAACGGGTTTATTAGATTCATCAGTCCAGTTGGTTTAACCTTACCCACCCAACACGTTTTTAGACACCACATTTCTCTTAAATTTGCATTAATTAAATATTAATGCATAGACCTCTCACATTAGGTCTGTAGCTTGTGGCCGCTGGATGTGCCGGGAGGTTCCGGGCAGACTTCTGCCACAAGCCAGTCCTAACCTCGTGTCTAAGCATATTTTAGTTATGCCTACGACCTCTCACATTAGACTGACAGTTTGCGATTGTTGGTTAAGCGGGTTGGTTCCGGGAAGGCTTCTACCGCAAACAGAGGCTAACCTTGTGTCATAGCCAATTTATTCCAATACAGATTATACAGATATCAGACTAATTATGTCCAGTTAACAGATTAAACTTCTTTATAGGTTACAGCAGATTAATCAAATTTCCATGTTTTACTCAATCTTAGATCGAGCCTACGGACTTTCATACCCAAATTACAATATTTAGCTTTCAACAGATTAGGCAATTCAATAGATAACAGATCTAGCAGATTAGGTGATTCAACAGATTTAGCAGATAACAGATTTAGCATATTTGGTAATTCAACAGATTTAGCAGATAACAGATTTAGCAGATTAGGCAATTCAATAGATTACCAGATAACAGGTTTAGCAGATTAGGCAATTCAACAGATTTAGCAGATAACAGATTTAGCAGATTAGGCAATTAAACAGATTAAACATTTCTAAAATTCTATTTACATATCTTGCCTAATCAAAAATTAAGCCTAAACTTACATGCTTAAATCATGGTCATAATTCATAATACAACATATGCCCGAATGTTTTAGTTAAACTTTGTACAGTACAGAATATTCTCTAAAAGCCACAAATCATGATATAAAATATGAATTATGCCTAATTATAACCTTTAATGCCAATACCCAAAAATCCATTTTTAGGCGCATTCACAATAATAGTTATCTTATTTTAATGTAGGTCTTTACGCCTAAGTCAGATATTCCTTTTTCAGGTCATGAATCATTATATAAGAATATGCCCAAGAATCTAGATCTTTGAATTATAACATCTCAAAATCAGATCTTAATTTTAAACATGCGTTATACCCCCAAGTTTCAAGTCATATGTTAACATACAATGGTTTCTCTTCTTCCAAACTACGGAGTATACACAGATCTAGATCTAATTTTCAACATATGTCCATTCCTCGAACCAGTCAAAGATCAGTCATGTCCAATTATGCATTATCCATTATTTGTCCCAAAATTTAGCGTTCGTGCGTTAATCTCTTATGAGATTTGGCGCAGGCTCGTGGTAGCTTGACTATAAACAAAAAGGAAAAAAAGAGGGAACAGATACAGAATAGTCACCATAATATTAACAAGATAGGTCCACAGAAAATTATGCATAACCTCAGATCCAGATTCACAAAAATGTCAAGATAATTATTAAATTTCATATCTGAAAATAACTGTACTCACAAAAAGGAATGATTCTTGTATTCTGGAATCTGTGTTCTGAAACCGAAATGCTCGCCTTTGATGTAGACTAATCGTTTTAGATTTGATTCTCTTTTAATTATATTCAGATTGGAAGAAGATGCATTAATCCTAGTTTTGATTCCAGCAGAGTAGCGACGCCATTTTTATTTTTAATTAGAATAGAGGCAGAATGAAATTGTGTGGAGAGAAAGCTAGGTTTGGGGGTGTTTAAATAGGTTAGAGCTCACGAACCCGGTCAGAAAGATGTCCAGGTGCAGAAAAAAGGATCTATCTCCAGATCTGGAAAAGGGGGGAGGTCGACCCTAAGGTCGACCCTAATGTTGACCTGTTTACCCAGGTCGACCCCTAGGTCTACACTAGTGTCGACCTGGGTCCTATGCGGGAATTTTCCCGCCCAGCCTGGGTGTCTGTTTTGAATTTCGAAATCTGAGTTTTTAATTTCGGGCTGGTTTTTATAAAAACTTCCGAAGGCCATATCTTCTTCATACGGAGTCCAATTTACGCAAACTTGGACTCTATTCCAGGCAGAATTTCGAGACGAACGCAATGGCGTAATCCATTTCCCTTAATTATTTTGTTACAATTTAATTATTCTCTAATTTGTTACTTTTATGTTCACAGAAAATACGGGGTGTTACACTAACGATGTTATCTTGTAGTGGAAGAGGGGAACTACCTGATTGCTAACGAGACAGGGGAGGCAAAACTGACTGAGGCGAAAACCAAGAATCTGAATTTATTTCTTTCAATTGCAGCGCCAAAAAAGTGAAATATTTCCACTTCAACGCCAAAAGTGTGAAAGAAGTACAAGCGTGAGAAAGTATTTTAGGCACGACTAATTTACAAATTGACGATTATGTCCATGGTTGGGTAACGATTAAAAATCTTATCATGTGTAGTAGCGGTTAAAACCGTGATAAGGGGTTACAATGGCAATATTCATCGGAAGTTTCTAACGGTTATAAACATTATGATTTGAAATGAAATAAGTGTTCGATCGGAGCCTATTTGGTGTAGTGGCTTCACCGCTCTTATTCCATTCTATTCTGACAAAACAGTCATACATTATAAATTTAATACGGAGTTTACTTTTTTATTTGATACTAATAATATTTAAAAATAATTTATTTACAAATTCTGCTAATGTTGATTTAGTGTTGATTAGGCAGATTAAAATCACATTAGCACATTAAATTATAACAACCAGGCTCCGTCATATATAGATTAAACAGATCAGTTGATATGAACTGTTAGGTACATATAGGCATGTTTAAAAATCCTCCCTAGTACCATGTTAAATATGTATACTTACCTTAACTAACTTGGATGAGGCACAAATAATCTTCGAATCACGTTACAGTATTTGTTTTGAATAAATATGGTTAATACTATTTTATTAAATTGGATATACGTTATGCCAACCAAGATTAGGCAAATTAGATTATTAATTATTAAATAGCAAACTTATATTCCCCAGGCTTCTTCTTCCTTGTGCCACTGTTCCGTGTCCTCTGTCTTTACCACTTCTCATTCCACTGTTCACTTGACACCAACTCATCCGTTGTAACTCCCCATGTCTGAGCACCACGTCCAAATTTAGAAACCCCCAACACGTAAACATGGAAGACCCTCCTCAAATACCCTTCATCAACATACCTCACCACCTTCAACGTGATTCAGCCCACAGTCCTTAACGGAAACTCGCGCCACGTTCTGCACTGCCTTCATCTACTATTCATCCTTCTTTCCTCCGTCTCACGCACTGTTGTTTTACCAAACTCCAACGCACTTCAACCCCTAACGCTACTTCATGTCTATTTACTCCACAAAGTAAACACCGTTAGCATCTCCATCCATCGTTCACCTCGCCTCCGATCGACGCCCCATCACCATACCCAAAGGTCGCGCCTTCTAGCCATCCAGTACACCTTTCTTTCTCTTCTTTAGGTTATTTTCCTTTTACATATACTGTTGCGTTAGACAATCACCCTCACTGACGCAAACATCAACTCATCGTCCCCCCCGCTTTAGTTCCGACCTCCCGTAACTCGCTTGACGTCGATCCTTACACTACTGCGTTTTTCTTTATCTCTCCAATTCTCAGAGCCAATGCTGACCCACCTCCGGCTGTCTCCATCACTGAGTAGAAATTTTATATTATTTACACGGTTTAACGCTACTGCTAAATATATGCACCGCTAAACACCAATATCAAAATTAACGAAAATAAATTACAATGCTACGTCTTGACGATCTGGTCCTAATGAAATTTATTTTGTGGAAAACGGACTTCGTTTGCACAACGTCGTATTTTTAAATTATCGGTTCACCTTTAAATTTCGCGCACCGATAAAACAACTCCGATTGGCTCCAAATTGAAAATCTAGCAATAATTAGGCATATGTATTCCAATAAAATTTGTTCCATAAAAAACGGAGGTCGTTTGAAAAGAAAACAATTTTTAAGGACTACATAATATCGATAAAATATTATGTAAATTCCAAAATAATAAAATTAAATATAAATAAATTATTATTATCATAAATACCCAAATGGAAATATCATATAACATTAAACATAAATTATACAACTCAATATCATCAGTTTCGTGTTAAACAATGTCCAAATTATATAGAAACCCTTTTAAATATATAAAATTAACGTTATATTTTAATAACAATTTTCATAGCGACTATTTTAAAATTTTATTTGGACATAACTAGCAACCTATAACACGAAATCTGGATTTTTCTCTTCCATATGAAAATTATAATCCTCTAGATTCCAAGTTTCTTGTTTCACAGAAATCTGACTTATAAAAGATCCTGTATATTCAATTAAAGTTCAAAACTCAATGTTACGAACTACCATGCCGTTTCCAGCTCGATTTGTATTTATAAATAAATTTAACATTCAAATTTCAATATAATAAACGAATTAAATATTAAAAAGCAATAATATTCCAAATATAATTTTTTTAAATAATAAATTAAATCAAATATTTGACTACAAAAAATATAAGACATTACATCCTTACCCCTAAAAGAAGTTCGTCTCAGAAACTACTAAGGTGAGAAAAACGTTACAAGCCCGTATATTTAAAAAACATTTTATATTAAATCGAAAACTAATTTACTTTGGTAAATTAAAAATTTTAAAAATATCAAAAATTCTATAACACTTTAAATTCCCGGAAAAATTCGGTAGAGTCTCACCTGTACGAAGTGACTTTTGCGATATTGCAGGAACAAAATAAAATATGTACATCGACCCACAAGGTCGAAAAACAAAACTCAAAATTTATATTTTCGCGTAGGCGTACCTTTTATGAGTGCGATAGAGCATACCTGCTCAATTTACGTGTAGTTTACGCAGCCAACTTAATTTTCAAGCCTTCTGGCACCTGTACTCAACTCAGTTCAACATATAAGTAACAGATATATGAAAATCTAAATAACATTTCATTAGTTAGCAAGTATAACTTTCCAAATTTCCAAGAATTAAACAGGAATTATCAATTCAATTTATACAGTACAAGGTCATGTCACCCAATTCTAATTCATACGCGGTTTCATTCTAATTTTTAATTCTGGAATTCATTTCTCGATTTACAATTTATTCATCTCCATTAGATTGTCGATTATTTCTATTCTACCACCCAACAACAAACAATTCAAAATCAACAACTAATACACAACCAATTCAATTGAATCTACACTAAAAATTAATATTTACTTTATTTTATCACATTTGAACATTAATCGGTTTATATTCGATTAATTTTTATTTATAATTCATTCATTCAATTTCCAATCTATTCTATTTCATTTCAATATCATTCTTAGTTTAGTTTCACTTAGCCAAGTTAAGCTCCAATTCAAATTCTAATCTAATTTGAATCTTATTCAAATCAATCAACATATCAAATACATCACTATCTCAATAATCAGATAAATTTATTTATTTACTATACCAAAAATGTAATTCGGGTAAAATTATTTCATTTACCCACTTTACAAAGCAATATTGTATCCATTACCAGTTCAACGCTTCTCAACACTTGAAACAATCAAATAACATAATATAAAATACTTGTATATAAAATTTAACAAATACGCTCTCACACACACATATATATATATATATATATATATATATTCAAACTCAATCTAGGGTGTCATAACTCCATCTCTATCGAGTTACACCACAGAGCCAAGGTTATTACTAAACCAATAAATCTGATACCACTGCAACTAACCAAGGATTTTAAGCCCTAAAATTCGACATAAATACATTTACCGTAACTCATGTCGACCTTCCAAACACCGAAAACATTGGAACGTTTATAGAAAAAAATTAGAGGGTGAGAAAAGAGAGAAAGAAATATAAGAACAGAAGAAGAAGAAGAACCAACACAATCAGAGTCTCACATCGCAGCGGAACAAAATATAATATAGAAATAAATCTTTATTGAGAGCTTTAAATAAAACTTACAATCGTTAGAGTACATCTGGACAGTTATAATAACCTGTCCTCTTATGCAACCACAACGGAAAAATATTATATAATATCATATGTCTGAACTCATCCAACTCGTCTCTGGACTTTGCAGCATCCGATAACCTGGACATGTACAACCCGGTCTAACCCGAGCATTACAAACACCAGGTAAGTCTGGTGAACCAGAGTGAGAAAAACTAGCAAAGTTTCAAGGGGAATCATCTAACTTGATTTTAAAGTTCAAATTCTTTTCGAAAGAAAAAGATAATCGTAAGACCAAATCCACACATAAATACGGATGGTTTTTACCTTATGATAACCCAAAACATTTTTGAAAACAATATTATTTTCTGATATTATAATAGTATCTAAATACAAGTAAATAACAA
Organism: Allium sativum; assembly: GCA_030737875.1. Taxonomy (NCBI): domain Eukaryota; kingdom Viridiplantae; phylum Streptophyta; class Magnoliopsida; order Asparagales; family Amaryllidaceae; genus Allium; species Allium sativum. The sequence continues at coordinate 835,501,432 of CM060918.1, read as the reverse complement.
TCTAGTAGAACGCTTGCATCTCATGCTCCATATATGTAGTATACAATCAAAACCGCGGGCGCTTATTGGAGATTGGATTCCGACTATGACAAGGTATGGAACCACCGGCCGATAGTGTATCTCTAGAGGGGAATAACTGGGTCCAACAAGAACGTCTTGCAACCCGGCCCATACATGACCGACCACTTATTTCGCTTGAGTGTATCTAATGTTTATCACCAACGGTTGGGATCAACAACCGTTTCCCAAAAAGGGATAGCATTGAAATAGATTAAAGAAGGAAATGGAATTTCTCTAAATAGGTGATTATACTACCTAATGGGAGCGACCCACATAGCCATGCTGTCTGCCCGATTTTTGTCATTTCCTAGTTGATGAGGCTCAAGGTTTGAATTTACCTTTAGAACATCTGGCCACCATTAACTTTGAATGCCACATCGTTAGATCCGCTAGATATCACTAATTTACATCCATAAAAATACTCTAGTTTAAGCTCAGAGAACCGTCGTCCTCCGCCACCAACTATGGTACGTTTGAAGAAATCAACGTACGCAATTTCTTTGGAAATACTCTGTCAGACATCGATCCGTACAAGTTATCCACGAACAGGATGAACCGAAGACACCCTCCTACCACATCCAATGTAGGAATCACCCCATGGATCAGTAGGGAGTAGCCCTTGCAATCCGTAGATTCAAACCACGACCGAATCACAATGTATCTCGGGCCGCTAAGCCAGAGATTATAAGTGATCCTTCCATTTTATGAAGATCCACGGTCTTTAGTGCTTCATCTTCAAATTTACATTTTCACGTATTTGATGGTTCGGAATGGTTTTCGAATAAATTCGATCCCGGTCTTTCCGTACTAACAATCGTATTGGATAGGTTTGATAGTCCGTGCTTTAACTATCAAATAAATAATCATGAGAATAAAATAGGTTCACTGATTCAGTAATTGACATTACTTGGACCTATTTTTAATTATAAATAATTAACGAATTATTAAGTAAATTTTGAAATCTTTTATTATTTTAAAATACGATATTTACTTCTAATTTAATAAAAGAGTCTCCTCAAAACAAATTTTAATACCTAGAACAACATATCAAGTCATATCCAATTAGCCATTTAGCTATCATTTCTAATTATTAATCACAACATTTCTCATGCATTTCTATACTTCAACCTTTATTAGTCCCTAACCGTAAATTGGTAAAAGAATAATCCCCTAAATATCAACCCCGAAGACCGAAATCTACATCAGACTAATACTTAGAAAATCACTCAACTCCCCCAATCTCCAATTAGGTTCTAATTCTTATCTTAACTCGTCATCCACTCATTATATTCCACTTTAAATCCATTCAACCATTTTCCACTTTTAAATTCTCCTTTCAAATACCATTCTTAATTTACGTTAATTTAAATCTTAACGTCTTAGCCTCACATCCCCTTTTCATTGTTTACAAAACTCAGATTAATATAAAACCCCTTTTATCTCGCTTTCTTTACTTACTTCCAATATAATGTAAACATTTATTTAAGCTATTTCATTTGCTTAAATCCTCTTTTATTAACTAAATAAATATTAAATTCCTTTTTAAAATCTTATTAAAGTAAAAAATATATTTGTTAAACCATTTCATTATATTAATTCAAACAAATAATTTAATAATTATTCCCAGTTAAAAATGGTCGACTTAATCAAGAGTTAGTCAACCGAAACCACAATTATCTCGTCAACCAAATTCAATTGGTCCTTCCTTTAAATTAATTAATAATATAATTAATTAAAATAATTCCATTTAATTGTTTCTTAACAAAACAATTATTAAACTCTATACTATTAAGTTAATTTCTGCTCATTCGCTTATAAACCTGATAAATATCAGAATTTTCTATTATAAAATCACTTAATAATTAATTTTAAACTTAATTAATATTTTTTTTAACAAACTTTTATTCAAGATACTGATTTGAAAATCTGTCTTCAGTAATAAATTAAATATTTTAATTTTATTTCATCGATTTAACTAAAGGTAAATCGATATTTATAAAACGATTGATTTATAGGCCATGTACTGCCAATTACTTAACCAATAGTACCCATTGATTTAAACAAAACAAATATTGAATTTTCGGTCAATAGCCAACACCCAAATCGATCATCAAATTAGAACAGTTTATATAATGATAATACAAACATAAATAATATTAAATATATTTGAAGAATCCCGATGGATCCCCCCAACTTGTCCTTCCCAGCATTAAATATGTTATCTCAAATATGTTCATTTAATTCAAATAATAATGGTTTTCATAAAAGTCAATAACGATAATTCAATATCAAGCAATTTATTTCACACAACCATAATAATTCAAACAATTCATTAAATTAAACATTTTATAAATAAACGTGACTAATAAGGTAAGTTACTTTAATTGGGACCGATCGTTAAAATAACGATTTGGTTTTTCATTGAAATTAAACAATTGTTTAATTTCATGGGTTCAATCAATATATGAATATATATTTAACAAACAACAAACAGTCAACCATTGGTAACCATAACACACAAAAATTAAAATCTGACTTATATGAAATATAAGTGGGAAGAACTGAGTGAGTTTAACTCAGTTTGGTTTTATTCACTAATGAAACAATTCGTTTTAATTAAACTATACCGCCTTTTAATTTAATTAAAAATCCTCATGTCTACCAATCATGACCAAACCAGCTTCATCGTGTTGCATTCGTCGATACGGCTCTATCGCTCTTGTTCCATTCCACTATGACAATACAATCATACATTACAAATTTAATACCGAGTTTACTTTTTTATTTAATATTATTAATATTTAAAAATAATTTATTCACAAATTCTGCTAATGTTAATCTAATGTTGATTAGGCAGATTAAAATCACATTAGCACATTAAATTATAACAACCAGGCTCCGCCATATATAGATTAGACAGGTCAGTTGATATGAAACGTTAGGTGCATTTAGGCATGTTTAAAAATCCTCCGAAGTACCTCGTTAAATATGTATATACCATTTGGTTAATCCTCACTTACCTTAACTAACTTGGATGTGGCACAAATAATCTTCGAGTCACGTTATAGTATTTGTTTTGAATAAATACGATTAATACTATTTTATTAAATTGGAACTTATATATGTTATACCAACCAAGATTAGGAAAATTAGATTATTAATTATTAAATTGCAAACTTATATTACCCAGGCTTCTTCTCCCTTGTGCCACTGTTCCGCGTCCTCTGTCTGTACCACTTCTCATTCCACTGTTCACTCGACATCAGCAAAGCCATCGTAGCTCCCCACGTCTGAATTCTACGTCCAACTTTAGAAACCCCCTAACACGTAAACATGGAAGATCCTCCTCAAATACCCTTCACTAACATACCTCATCGCCTTCAGCAAATTTAACCCACAGTCCTTAACTGAAACTCGTGCCACGTTCTGCACTGCCTTCATCTACTGTTCATCCTTCTTTCCTCCATATCACACACTGCTGTTTTACCTAACTCCACCGCACTTCAACCCCTAACGCTACTTCATGTCTATTTCCTCCACAAAGTAAACACCGTTAGCCTCTCCATCCATCATTCACCTCGCCTCCGATCGATGCTCCATCACTAAACCCAAAGGTCGCGCCTTCTCGCCATACAGTACCCCTTTATTTTCCTTCTTTATGTTATTTTCCTTTTACATATACGGTTGCATTAGACAGTCAACCTCACCCATGCAAACATCCACTCACCGTCCCCCTGCTCCAGTCCCTTTACTCGACTGACGTCGATCCTTACACTGCTGCGTTTTTCTTCATCTCCCAAGTTCTCAAATTCAATGCTGACACACCTCCGGCTATCTCCATCACAGAGTCGTCTTCTCCTGAGGATCACCATCGAAGATCGTCTCTCCGTCCAACTTCCCTTCCTGAAACTGCAGCTCTGTCGGTCTACCAGAAACGCCAGATCCGAAGAGCAGTCCCCTACTACCAAATACTGACCACGTGGGTAATTCGAATAGTTTGAGGGAAGATTTTGATTTTGATTTGAAGAGTAGTGCTTCGGTTTTATTTATGAAGAATTGAAGAAGGAGGATATGGTGAAAGAGAGGTTGCTTCAGTATTTAGCGGAAGAAAAAGAAAGCAGGGACTTTGTATATGTTTATATAGGCAAGGAAGTTTGGGTAACACGTTTCCTTGGGTAGCACGCAGTAGGGAGTGGGTATGCAGAACCATAGGTATATGTGGTTGCGAGCTTGTGCCTCGGCATGTGCACTGTGATATGTAGGACTGCTAGTTGTACGTGTGTATTATCATAGGGTAAGGTGGAAATATGAAGAAATTTATAGCTTGGGGTGTGTATGTGTAGGTACAGTGAAGCTGTCATATAGGGATGCATGGCCTATAGTTTTAAATGTGACAAGAAAAAGGGAGCTTAGGACTTAAGTAATAGTTTGGGGTAGTTAGAAGAAGGGTAGGCTTGCTCATTTAGGGTACAAGTTTTATATTATTTACACGATTTAACGCTGCCGCTAAATATATGCACCGCCAAACACCAATCTCAAAATTAGCGAAAATAAAATACAGCGCTATGTCTTGACAATCCGGTCCCAATGAATTTTATTTCGTGGAAAACGGACTCCATTTGCACAACGTCGAATTTTTAATTTGTCGGTTCACCTTTAAATTTCACGCACCGATAAAACAACTCTGATTGGCTCCAAATTGAAAATCTAGCAATAATTAGGCATATGTATTCCACGAAAATTTGTTTCGTCGAGAACGGAGGTCATTTGAAAAGAAAACTGTTTTTAAGGTCTGTACAATATCGGTAAAATATTATGTAAATTACAAAATAATTAATTTAAATAAAAATAAATTATTATTATCATAAATTCCCAACTGGAAATATCACATAGCTTCAAATATAAATTATACAACTCAATATCATCAGTTTCGAGTTAAACGATGTCCAATTATATTGAAACCCTTTTAAATATATAAATTTAACGTTATATTTTAATAACGATTTTCATATTGACTATTTTAAAATTTTATTTGGACATAACTAGTAATGTACAACACGAAATATGGATTTTTCTCTTTTATATAAAATTATAATAAACTAGATTCTAACATTTCTTTTTTCATAGAAATCCAACTTATATCGGATCTTGTATATTCAATTAAAGTTCAAAACTCAATATTACGAACTATCGTGCCGTTTCGAGCTCGATTTATATTTATATATAAATTTAACATTCAAACTTCGTTTTAATAAATGAATTAAATATTAAAAACTAATAACATTCCAAATATAATATTTAAAATAACAAATTAAATTAAATATTTGACTACAAAAAATATGGGACATTACATCAACTTGAGTATTCCCACCCTGAGAACTTGGAAGGGAACGGAAGAGAAAGAAGGGGAAACAAAATGGGGTAGACATAAAGTCTGGGGAGTTGAGTTACTTTTAACATATAAATAAGTAAAAGCATCATGACAGGCATATAAGTTGGAGAGAGATAACAGTGTCATAAGGTAGGTATAACAAGGTAAACAGGATAAACAGAACAAAACATGAATTGCGCTTCTCTAATACTTTTCTCTACACCAATACAAGTATCACAGAACAAGATGATCCCAGAAAATACAAGATGGTAGACATAGGTGTACAGTGAGAGGTTTTACCCCCATACAATAATAGGTGGCCCAACAGAAATGATGGGTGTTACCCCCAATGATAATAACGAGCTCCTAAACAAGCAAGACTAGATGTACCCTAATCACTACCCCCAATCGATCGGCTCCCTAACTAGTAGATACCCTGTGCTGGCCCCATAGTAGGATGTATCACTTCCTAATATGACAACCCTTTCTTTAACAGATTTTCAAAACCATACCTATTGATGTCACAGCGTCTTATCTTCCCTAGCAAGCAGATCCATGCACGCACATGACTCCGTTGGAACACACCGTCAACACCCTCACTCAACTGACCTCTTATAATCAGCTCAGTAAGCGTGTCCAGACCTCGACCTAGTTTGGGGTCGTTTGGTACCAAGATGGGTTACTGACTGAAACGGGTCCCACACAACAGATGATACAAGCTTCCCCCCAGGCTTGCATCCCCACTACTAGCATTTTAACAAGTTATGCCTACTAGTTTAACAAGATTTCATAACCCCTACAGGTTAAGTTTGTCGGATTTATATGTATAACCCATCCCCACATATTTAACAAGAGTAACTTAACCCTCCCACTGATTGAAGCAAGTTTACTTAACCCCTACTCAAGTTAACAGGTTCATGTGATCCTTATGGATTCAAACAGGTTAAGTATTACTAGTTCATCACCATTCATTCATTTATGGTTATAATGCACTAGACCTCCCACATTAAGTCTACCACTTGTGGATGCTGAATATGCCGGTTGGGTTCGGACAGACTTCTTCCACAAGTCGGACTTAACCTCGTGTCTTAGAGCCGTCACGTGAACACTTAGACCCCTCACATTAGATTTACCACTTGTGGACGCTAGATTTGCTGGGCGGTCCCGGGTAGGCTTCTACCATAGTGTAATCTGACCTCGTGTCCAAGCGCGGTTACAGTTTCTAATTACTGTAAATCTAGGCATTTTCATTACTAACCAATTACCATGTTCATTATGCCCCTAAATCCCCGTTCAATCTACGATACAAGTTATTCCCCAGATTAAGGTTTAAATCAAGATATAGATTATGCCCTCAAATCCCAAGTTTTGGCTCAAGGTACAAATTATGCCCAAAATTCCCAATCATGTTTTACAATATGAAATATGCTCCAGACTAATCATTTTCAATCATTCCCAATTTCGTGCTTTCGTGTATTTTAGCGATAAGCCTGGGCTCGAAGGTAGCCTGGCTATAAAAACAAAAAGGAAAAGAGGGAGAGAAGAGAATAAGAATAGGCATAGTAAATAAAACTGGCATAAGATGACATAATTAGGAAAACTAACATAATAGGCATAAGGTGACATGATTAGGCTAGCTAACATAATAGGCATAAGGTGACGTGATTTGGCAGACTATGATAGGCATAAGGTGACATGATTAGGCAAATTAACAGAATAAGGATATCATGAATAGTCATATAGGCACTAATCAATAGATCATGTGTACAAGTAATGGCGGATCTATTACGATTCAGGTTACTAACAGTAATAGGCTTAGATCCAAACTTATAAACATGTCAATATTACATTTTAGGTGTTTATATCTAAGAGCAACATAAACTCACTATGATTGGATCTAAAGAACAGAAGATTGATTGTAGATGTTGTAGCATAGATCTTTGAATCTGTATAACTTGTTGTTGAAGAGGAATAGGCTAGATCAAACAGAGTTAGGGCAGCACCTCGTTGTCTCCATTGTTTTGGTTAAATAAAAACAATGAGAATGAGGTCCTATTTATTGCTCAGGGTTAACGAATCTAGTCAAGAAATGAGTCAACGTTCATAACCTGAATTATGCCCAGATCTTGGAGGGGTCGACATGGGTGTCGACACCCCTATGATGGGGTCGACCCATGGGTCGACACTCTTAGGGATGGGGTCGACCCATAACGGGCCGATTTCCCCCCATTTTTCCCTGCCTTTGATTTTGATTTTCTGGAATTGTTTTATTTTTATATAAATGGCTTATATGTATATAAACTTCAAACCTTAGTATCTTCTTCATACGATGTCCGTTTTACGCAAACTTGGGGTCTAACTTAAGCAGAATTCCGAGACGAACACAATAGCATAGTTCGTTTTATTTTATTCCAAATATTTGATTAAATATTCCTTAGTTAATCATTATAGTATTGTTAGAATTATGGGGTGTTACATCACCCATCAACTGACCCGACCGACCTTCTCACCTACCAAGCTCGCCCCCCGTTGCCTCTCTCATCCCGCTAACGACGGCACTGAAGCCTGTGCCTAAGTCCACGGCTCACCTGAAACCGCCGCCTTGAACCACGCGCCTACCCCTCTCACCCACACCGAAGTCTGAACCCACTGACCCAAGCCTTAGTCCCTTCGCCTTGACCTGCTCTGCCACGAACCTCCGACTGCCTGAACCACCGACCCACCTCCCACCAACTGGTCATGACCCCTTTGCTTCCAACTGTTGTCTCCTTCTCCTATGTGCGTGAGTTGGTGTGTAAGTGTTTTTATGTGTATATAGTGTGTGTTTATGCGTATGTATATGTCAGTGTGCATGTGTGAAGATATGTGTGCGCATGAAAATGTGTGTGTAGTGCATGTTGCATGTGTTGTGTATATTGTGGCTTCGGTTTCTGTTGTGTGAATAGGTGTACACAAAGTGTGTATTTGTTTTTAACTGTTTTGTGGTATATTGTGAGAATTTATTTGCATGGGGTGTGAGTTGCTTTTAAATTTAATTTCATTGTAAAATATACGTATACGTATATTTTATTTAAATGTTTTTATATATATGTATATATATAGGCAAGCGTTCGGTTGCACCCCAAAAATGAAGCATCCAAATGTTCCCCGATATCAGCCACGCATTTATATTAAAGAAAGTGAGTGGGAAGTGATAGAGTGAGTGAAAGGAGAGAGAAAGGAAATACTTGGTGGAAATAGGGGGAAAATTGGGTGCTACACTGTTATGGGTTCCATTGAATTTGCCTCTCTCTACACACACACACACACACACACACACGAACGAACGAGCGTAAACGCACGCACTCTACGCATGGATTGTTATTGATCCATTATTCAATAGGCAACACATACATAAATGAAGTTTTGAAAGAAAAAAAAAACCAACTGCACATATTATGTTTCTACGGGATAGTTTTTTAATTAAAATAAAGAGCAATTTTAGCACTTCACGATCGAACCAAAAATACGTGTTTACAACACAATTATTAATAAAGATATACTCCACTTGGCATAATCTTAGCTATCAATTTGGATGGTAATTAATATAGAAAAAAGGGGAAATGACTAAAATAAGGTAGCATCTCGTGTTATTTACCCTTGGAGTGTTATGGTTACGACAACCGTCAATTTTACCGCTAACATAACAGCAACCGTTGTTGATAGTTGGTAAATTTTATAACCGTTACCGTAACCGTCTAATCGTTACCTCAACCATTACCGTAAATTTACATTGTTATCCACAAATAATTCAATTTCTAACTTTTTTCTTAATAATTTGTTTGTTTATGTATGAAACAAACTACCATGTGCAAGTTGCCTATAAATAAAAACGCTAAAAATTTATTTATATGTTATTTTTCTAGCTTAAGTTATTAATTTTTTTATTTATGAAATACTACAAAAAGATCATGTGCGATTGGTATTGTTTTCCGCTGTTATCAAAATCCACAACCGTTACCTTCACCGTAGTAGAAGGTAACCGTGTAAACGGTTGGTATGGTTTGACGGTTGAACGGTCCAACCGTAACAGCCCCAATTTACACTGACAGAAAAATGATAGCAGCAACTTTTGATCAGATTGCAACATCTCCAATTCTTCTCTGGATAAAAGGCATATATAGCTTCAACAAAATAAAAAGTTTCCTACAGTTTGACTTTGTGCTCCTTGAACTTTCAGATATTTTCCACAAATGCTTGAAAACAGCTATTTGTTGTGTTAGCAAAAACAACTATGCATAAAAGGACATGAATTACAATAAAAAAATTAATAACTCTGATTTTCTATGGATAAGAAAAAGGTAGTAATTTATGCTTTAACTTTTTTTACCTGAGTCCAAAATAAGTAAATTAACGCACCGGTTAGGTAGGCTATTACTTAGTTTGGAAATGAACTCCAAACTTCTATTGATATTCTTCTCTACTAGGGAAGCTGGGATAAAAGAAAATTAATGTATTAATAACAATAACAAATTATGTGGTTAATACTCATAAATGAGCTTTAAATTGGGGTTTCCATTTCTCATAAAAAAAAGTAGCAAACTTGTAACATTATGAATTATGTGGTTAATACTCATAAATGAGCTTTAAGTTGGGTTTCCATTTCTCATGAATTATTGTAGCATTATAATGTAGTAACAAAAAAGTCAATGAATTTTCAATGAGAGCAGCATATAAAAACCACAAAAAAAAAAAAAAAAACAATATGAAATCCCAAACCAAGCATGAAATACTTACATGGCCAGAGTCTGAAATTAGTAGTAATTTAATGTTTTGAAGGTTCAAAAAATTTACACCATAAAATATAACCCATATTTTGTCTTTGTAATATGTTTATGAATTTCAATAATTCATATAAAACCATGCTTGTGCTCTTTGGAGGAGCAATTTTTCAAAGCAACTCCATTGTATCAAAATGAGTATCAATTAATGAACATTTATTCAGATAATTCAAACAAAACATCATTAACATAATACCAATCATGTATTACATTCCTAAAGTCGAATGCAAGTATGCATTACTGAAAGACGAACGTCTAAGTTCCTCAGTATGCATAAGCATCTTTTATGTTTTCTAATCTAATTACCAAAGTTCCCTCAAGAAACCATCCATGTATATTTTAAAATAAAATAAAAACTATAAAAATGAGAATATTCACTATATAGTTGATATACACATGTAATGAAAATAATTGCAAACTCTGAAAACAAAAGGAAAGAATAGTACTCCGATCATTGTTAATATGAAACCATGAAGAATTTCACCAACTTTAACCAGTTACACAATCAAACCTCTACATATATGGCATAGAATGAAAAAAAATGTTCAAAATATTTTCAAATAAAGAACTTGCAAGCAAAAAAATATTTGAATGCAATATTGTTGTCTTTGTAAACAACACAATGGTTGTTTAGTTGATGGATCAATTTCACAAACACCTCTCTACCTGTCTCCAATGTTAAAACTAATCTAATAGTAAAATAGAACAAATGTAGAAAAGCATTTGAATGGTAAGTTAGTATAACAACATTTTTTTAACTGTAGATTTTATTGCAGAATAATATTTGATGGTCATAATAATCATGGCTAATATTTGAATGTAAATTTTGCATGTTAAGCAAGCCTCATAAACTTCCTCATAAATGGTATAAACGCACACATGCTTAATAAATATTAATGATTAAGACACATGATAATATAGAATTCATTGCAACTAAATTCAGTCAGCGGCTCATGGCACAGCTCCAAAGTCCCATTAACATAAAGCAAAACACACATACACACATTTTCTGAGATAAAAATTGATAATTTAAAAATGGAAAAAGTTATTAAGTTCAAACAGAAATGCAAAGCATCTAAAAAATTTGAATTTACCATAAATGTATGAATTCACAAATACTTATATTCATCGATATTTTGATACTTGACATCTTGCATTTGAAGTCCCCAAGTTCATTTCAACTGTGTGTTTTCAGGCCTTGCATTTCTCAAAAAAAAAAAAAAAAAAAAAAAAATCCAAAGCTTTCAACTAACCAATTAATACAAATATTATAGTAGATACTCAAATGAAAACCTACCAAATTTTGATAAACTTTGTTACGTAATGTAAACTGCAAAAAAGGTACGATGTTATAGTCATTAAGGAGACAAAACTATTTTGTAAATAAATAGTAAATTTCAATAGGAAAAGATATTAATTGAAAAATACCTTAATTGACATTTTGGGATCTGTTCATCCTTAACCTGTAACAATAGCAAATAACTATTCTATCACTACAAGAAAAATACCATATTACAACTAGCTATTTGCAACATGCAACAAATGACAGTTGCAGTAAACGATATTTAGCAACAAACCTATTAACGCAGTTGCAATAGATGAGATTTAGCAACAAACTTTTTTTTCTGTTGCGAAAAACATATATTTAGCAACTGCGCTTCCCTTCTTGTTGCAAAAACATACTTTCCGCAATAGTGCTTCCAAAATAATTGCAACAAACATATTATTCGCAACTGCGCTTACAAGCCAATTGCGAATAAATATCTTTAGCAGTTGTTTTCGCCGCTTGCAATAACTATATTTTTTTACAACTAGTAAATCCAGTTGCGAAAAACATACTATTAACTTTTAATAATTAAGTTTGAATAATTATTATTCTATTAGTAATTATGTAGAAGATTAATAATTAATAAAAAAAATTATTACAAATTAATATTTATAATTGATAATTAAATAATAATAATAATTATTATTAATTAACAAATAATAATAATTAACAATTTAAAAATAAATAAATAATCACTAAATAATAATGATAATAATAATAAAATAATGGATAAAAATTAATAATTAACTTGAAATATGAATATGTATAAATAATAAATAAATTCATAATCAACAAAAAAATAATACTTTATTAATATTATTATTAAAAAGTAATTAATAATTTTTTGTATGAATTAATTATAATTCGTGTTTGAACGAAGTATTTTTATGAATTAATTAATTGTTTGTTATTAGTAATTGTTGATATTGTCATTTTTATTTTTTTCAAGTATTTTTAAATTTATGTTTAAATAAATATAAAATGTTCTAAAATTGATGCTTTTATATATGTTTAAAAATAATAATCGCTAGTTTTTTGGTTCCATCTTAAATTTTAAGTTTAGCTATTTAAATAATTCATAATTAGTATGAAATAACTAATAATTAATCAATGCTAATGTTTAATAACTAAAGTATAATCGCCTTGCAAGAAAAAGTGACTAAAGTTTAGTATTTAATTATTATATTTCAATAGCAACTTTACTTGATTGATAGTTGCACATATCTATTTTGTAACTCGTCACTTCCCTTTCAGCAATGTTTGTTGGCCCCAAACTGCTAAACATTTGGCGCTTAAGTCTGAAATTTTGGCTCCAACTCTAAAATTTGAGTCAAAATATTCCCTTTTATCGAAATCGTGTGGCATCTTCCCCAATCGAGCTTAATTATTGCTCAGCCGCTTGGAAAAAAAAAACCGGCTCCTCCCCAAAATTGTTCTGCTGCCGCCATCATCCTCTCAGCCCTGATTTTCGCCATCATCCTCTCCTCAAATTTGTTCTAAGAAGCCGCTTTATACAGCCTACTCCACCTAGCTACCTTCGAACCTGCTCTTGGGTCTTCCTCTTCGTTACCGCCTCTCTCATACGGTCCTACCCCATACCTGAGTTCCCTGCCCTTTCCCCTCCGTTCACCTCTTCCGTCGCTTGTTCATTAGCTCCAGTTGTATGAAGAAACCAGAGGTGTATTTGGTAAGGTTTACACTCTCAAGAGGCAAGTCATTACTCTTTATTTGTTTGGTGGTTTCATGATTTAGTCAGTTGTTGCTGAGGAAGTAGCATCTTGTGTATAGTTTAGTCTACTCTGTAATTGAACTTCATCGTTGGAACTGAAAAAACAAGGGGTTGACATGTCAGTATTCATCTTAATGGCTTAGGTAGCGTTTGATTTATGAACTGGGCAGTTAATGTTCGCGTCTGCGTCCGACGCGTCCGACGCGTCAACGGTGGGACCCCACACTTTTTCCCCTTCAAGACGAACGGTTGAAAAGGTGGCTTTCGCGTCGGACGCCACAAAATTTCCAGAACAGCTGATTCCTTCCCCTCCATCTATATATTCGGCCATCTCATTCTCCCTTCCATCACCAAAAATAGTTATAACCCGAAAATTGCAGCTCCAATTGTAACACCCCATGTCCATTAATGTCACTCACAAAGGGAATGCATTAACTTCCATGGAGGTTTTAAGTGAATATAAAACAGAAAAATTACAACAAGACAAATAATAAGTAGTAATTGGAAATCTAAAACTTTATTTCATTGCAGCGGAAATTAAACATGTTTGTTACATCATAAAACCATAAATCAGAGTCAAGTACAATATCCATCTTGATAAAACAAAATACATAATCCCATTACATAAATAGCCATTAAAGAAGATAACAAGCTGGACTTTACTTCAGCGGTCCAAGCTTTCCAAAAGAGAGAATAAGCAATTCAATCAGGCTCCAGTAGAGCTGGGTCCACCCTAAGGACCTGGAGGGGGAAAAAGATAGAAATAGAGGGGGTCAGACATAAAGTCTGGCGAGTATGATAATTCTAACAATACTATTATCAAAATAACTAGACTAAGGCATAAGCTGGAAAACAAGGAAATGTCTATGAGCTATTGGGTATGGAAGAGCAGATAAAGATAACGTTAAAGGCACACCTAATACTAACGAATAATTACTACACTGCACCACACCAGTCACCCTAAAGGTTGATCCCACTTGCTTCACTTAGAAATTTTATAAATAACTTCGTGTACCCCTAGCTGACTACATAGGTGCCGCCTGCCCCTATCTCCGATAGGTGTACCCCACTACCCACTTTCGATCGGCTCCCTACTCGTAGATACTCGTGCTGGTCCCACAGTGGGGTGTATCACTCCCCTAAAGTGGCAACCCGATACAACTTGAGGATGCACGGCTTATACCTACACGATGCAACAACGTCTTACCTACCAACCCGGGTCCACACACGCATATGAAACCCGTTGGACTTGCGTTGCCACCGCTAACCCGTTTGGCCTCTTATAGTCAAGCCCAGTATGCGTGTCCTGTCCTCGACTTGGGTCTAGCCCACAAAGATATGTTTGGGTTACTGGTTGAAATGGGCCCCCAATTACTTACCACAAGCTATCCACCTAAGCTTGTCCCCACTAGTATATCCCACTTAACCCTCTTCTTAGTCATGTTCATTTACATGTGTGTTTAGTTAAGTCTTACTAATCGTATTTCAAAGGCCACTAAAGGCACCCACTAGATTCCTCATGCCACCCAAGTGTAATAACCCGGAAATTCTGGGCCAGTTAAAAATTTTTATTTTGGCGATTTTAGCGAATTTTCTATATTTAAAATAGATTATTTTAAATAATATCGACGAGAAATCTATTTTGAATATAATTAGAACGTATATATTATATACGCCGTCGTTAGAATATATAATAATTATATATAATTATAAAAGGAATTGAAAATGGCGCGGTAGTTCGATAATTCGATTTCAAACTTCAATTGAATGTACTGGGTGCAAAACAATCCGGATTTTAGTGAAACCAAAAACATTAGGAGCAAATTGATAATACCTTTCCAACGAATCCGAATAATCAAGATTTCATAGCGGGAATCAAAAGATATGTCCAGTTGAAAATTCTGAATAGTCGCTATGGAATTCAGGACCTTAAAAATGGGAATTTTGCAAATGACCTCGGATTTCGACGAAACCACTTTTGTTGGGTCCGTGATGTCAAATTATTGCTAGATTCCAAATTTCATAATTTTTTGAATCAATATGTGAGCGTGGTAAAGGAAAACACGTTTGACCGGTTTTAGTTGATTTTAATCGACTGGAAATTGGCCATTTTTCAAACGGTCTCAGAATTCAACGAAACTAGTTTTGTTAGGACCGTATCGTCAATACGAAGCTAGAAAATATTTTTCTGGAATTTTTCTAGTTAGTATGCGATCCCGGTAAATTGAAATGCGCGTTCAAATTCAATATATAGAGTTATATGTTGATTTTGACAGAAACTGATTATAACGATCGAATCAGCCTACGATACATATCCCATTGTGTTCGGAATGGGGGTAATTAGCTAGGGGCGACAGTCGTTGGGCCTCGTTTAGAGTTCACATGAAAAGTCAACTTTTTGGTAGAAAAATAAAATAATAAAATAATTATATATATTCCCTTAACCCTCTCTCCCTCCCCCTTATCTCTCTCATCGCTCAGAATAAAAGAAAAAAAGAAAAAACCCGCATGCTCCTCTCTCTCGTGAGAAACCCGTCGCCTCCCCTCTGCCACATCACCGTCGCCTCCATTCGTGCCATCGCTCCCTCCCCTTCTTCTCCGCCTCCTCCTTCCCCAGTTCGAGCCTCTCGAACCCCACCCCGCTTCACCAAAACCCTAACCCTAAAGCGCCGATCCCACGCTTCAGCACCTCCGCCTGCTCCACCTCAACGCGCCTCCCTACCTCCCCATCCCGCCACCGTGAGCGCAGCAGGCCCCCCTTCCATAAAAAAAAAGTGAGTTTTTAATGTTTTATTTTATAGAAATAAAACTGATTTTTTTTCCTTTATAAATAAAACTGATTTTTCTTTATGTTAAGGATGCGATTTTTAATGTGATAAAGATTAGATTTTTACTTAGGAAAAGGTACGATTTTTAATGTGAATTAAAAGAAATACATGAAGTCTTGATTTTTAATATGATAGAGATTGTTTTTATTTGGAAAAAAAATCTGATTTTCATAGTGAATAAGAAGTAGATCTTTGTGGGATAGAAAGATAGGATTTTTGTTAGAAGGAAATTTAGAAAGGCGAAATCTTTATATTTGAAAAGGCGGAATCTTTATATTTGAAAAAGTAAAATCTTTATGTAGAGAATAGTGTGATAAAAATATAATCTTTAGTATATGAACACCATTGAAAAAAATAGAATTTTTATCATATGTGTAGCAAAGTAAAAATTCGATTTTTATATATTGAATAGCAAAGTAAAAAATTCGATTTTTATATATTGAATAGCAAAGTAAAAATTCGATTTTTATATATTGAATAGCAAAGTAAAAATTCGATTTTTATATATTGAATAGCAAAGTAAAAATTCGATTTTTATATATTGAATAGCAAAGTAAAAATTCGATTTTTATATATTGAATAGCGAAGTAAAAATTCGATTTTTATATATTGAATAGCGAAGTAAAAATTCGATTTTTATATATTGAATAGTGAAGTAAAAATTCGATTTTTATATATGTAGTGGCTACGAGCAAACGAAGGTGACAAAAAGGCGAGAACGACGAAGATTTCTATAAATGAAGAGTCGTGATATTGGATAGCTATCGGTGAGAATTTCTCAACTTTCAATTTCTTTTTCTAGTTATATATATATATACTAGGATGCAGACGGTGTTTAGTAGCACCCGACACAATCGTCCACAGACCATGGACTTGTTTGTTTGGTTGCATAAATTAGTTAGATGATTTGATTTGAACTTGATTGTTTGGTGAAATGGAATTGATTTGATTGATGTGTGAATGGCGTGGGCCTTCACTAGACCGGGGATAAGGCTAGGCCTTGTCCCGTTTCTAGTATCGTGTCGTTATGCCGCCGAAATTTTCTAAAATAAGTTAGAAAAATAAAAATATCATTTTATTGAAAGAATGAACTGAATAGAAATTCATATGTTGGAATAAAATGTTTTATCGTTAAAAATATAATTTTTAACGTGAATGTGAATAAATAAATATTCATTTACAAACCAGACGGTTTGTTTATGTACACCTATTTGAATGACATTGAGTGGGTCGATAAATTTTACACATCGCCCAACTGCACAACTAAAATCTGTGTTTGATTGTTTGAAACCCCACACGGGTGTTGGGATGAAATTTGAAGTTCACTCATCCTGATTGATTAAATATGTCGATCGATTGATTGACGGGCTGTTATAAGCGTTAGATATCTATATTTGATGCTTATACAGTGTAGTGCACTTTGGTTGATGGTTGATTATCTTTCAATGCTATTATATACGTGTGATGTATGAAAATCCATATAGTTAACGCTATATGGTAATTGATTGGGCCTCATTCCAATTTAGAAAATAAAGAATATTAAAATATAAATGTTCATGTGTTGACTGTACTCATCCGTTGAGATTAGTCATGTGTTGAACGAAATATTTTAATAACAAAATTTACAACTTTATCAATATAATGTAAATGTTCATGTGTCGACTGTACTCATCCGTTGAGATTAGTCATGTGTTGAACGAAATATTTTAATAATAAAATTTACATCTTTATTAATATAATATAAAGGTTCATGTGTTGACTGTACTCATCCGTTGAGATTAGTCATGTGTTGAACGAAATATTTTGATAACAAAAAATATTTGAAATAGATTATTTGAAATAGAAATATTTGAAATAGAATATTTCAAAATAGAAATATATGAAGCCGTGTTGATTAGATTAACGCCATTTTGACGTGAATGATATTTATATCAATTTTATTCATTTCAAAATGAATTGAATTGAATTGAAAACGATTTCGAAATGAATTGAATTGAAAACGATTTCGAAATGAATTGAATTGAAAACGATTTCGAAATGAATTGAATTGAAAACGATTTCGAAATGAATTGACTTGAAAATGAATTTGAATTGAATTGAATAGAAAACTAATTTGAATTGAATCGATTAGAAAACTAATTTGAATTGAATCGATTAGAAAACCAATTTGAATTGAATTAAATAGAAGACCAATTTGAATTGAATTGAATTGAAAACGAATTCGAATTGAATTGAAACCGAATTGAAATTGAATTCAAATTGAATTGAAATTTAAATTGAATAGAAAGGAATTTTTAAACAAATTTATAAGGAAGAATTCGATTTTGATTTGAATTTGAAATAAAGGCTGAAATTGTTTTTGAAACGAATTCAAAACTATTTATATAATTCGTTTTAAATAGTAATCGATGAAATATATATTATATATATTATATATATAATATAATGGCCTGAATAGAACGCGCCGTGCCGCGGCAGTTCGTGAATTTCGACCATTTATTTCAAACGGACATTACGGGAGATCCAACCGTCGGATCCTCCTAAAACCAGAACCGTTGGGTTCGTATCGAAAAGAGCTTTCTAACGAATATTAGAAATTAGAAATCTAACGGTTAGATTTGGAGATACATCCAAATCAAATTTGAAAAAGGTCGATGTAAGTGCAGTTCGATGGCCGTTGATGGAAATCGACTGTACAGGCCTTAATAAAATTATTAAAAATAGTAATAATTAGTGTAAAATCATAAGAAATGATTTGGGAAAAATTGGGATGAAAAACTCCATATTTGAAAAGATAAAAATAGATTTTTATCCAAATGAACTAGTTTTGAACTAAATTTAAAACCCAATTATTTTTAAATAAATAAATTAGATTTAAAAAGGGGTTTTAAATGAATCGGAATTTCTAATATATTTGATTGGATTTGAAATGGGTTTATCGTGAACGGTGTTCTAAATAACACTAGTTCTTTAACCCGATAATAAATAGAATGTGATTTGGGTTTGTCGTGAACTGTGTTTTAAATAACACTGGTTCTTTAACCCAGTAAAAGGAGTTTTAACGAATCTGCAATTAGGTTGAAATGTGAATCTATAATCTAAATTATCAAATTTAGAAATGAGCGAGAATGGAGTATCGCCAGTTTTGCTCTAAAGCGATAGTTAAATTTTTAATTAGATTTGAACGTGAAATGGTATTAATTTTACCGATAGCACCATAGTATTAGATATGGAGTATTACCAGTTTTGCTTCATGGGATGAATAGGTTGGGATTGGGAAATAAAATAAATAATTACTTCGTTGTGGTTCGCTAATCTCGGCTAGTTTGGAAAACCATAATTTGGTTTGAAATGACATCTAAAGGAAGATAAAAAGATAAATTTTAAAGAATTTATCTTGGATAAAATTAATGGGAACTTTTCCCTGAGAATATGTGCTGGAATGAGGCGTATGTTGTGTTTGTGTAACATTTGTTTTTAATATACGCGAGTTGTTCAGAAAGTCCGGGTTTATACCCATTCTGAATAACCAATCCGACGATAAGTCGAAGATGAAGACGGTGGTTGAAGACCGGAAGTCTTCACATCGTTAGGATTATTACTGACAATCCTGATTGGGTTGTACACCCAAGAGGATGGAAATAGTTGGTGGTTGTCCAGACGTACTTGGAGATGGATGGATATGCGTGGAAAGTGCCTCCGGTTTCGTTCAGATCTAGAACGGACTTGTAAATGGATTGTGTGTCTGACATTGGATTTTATTCTGTGTTGATTGATTTCTATTAAATATACATCTGTTTGGCGGCAGAAAATTTATTCTTTTGCTTAACGCCCTTCTCTGAGACGTACGATCTCAGAGGTTGTATATCGATGGACATCAGTCGCATGGCATGAATTGCCTGTGTGGCACGCTAAGATGCAATGATCAAGGCTTTTGTTGAAAAGCAGAGTCTTGTGGTTGATGATCAAAGCACGGCATACGTGGCAGCTTTGTGCATAACGTGAATTCGCGAGCCTCACACCTCGGTATGAGTTAAAAACGGGATACAGACTGCAGGGAGAGCACGACGTTTCTTTCTAGCTTTGGTGGTGTCAGTGACTTACCAGCCCTGACATTTATATACTTTTCACCTATGTGGTTGTTGGAATGCGAGGCGCCTCGATTATAGGTCTGTAAGGACCGGGAAACGTGTGTTCAGGAATTGCCAATCTTCTAACGTAAGTGAGGACTGGCCCTGAAGATCCAGGGTTGCCCAGAGTGCGTAACCCTGAGGCATTTGCTAGAGTGTCTCGAACGCGGAGAGGAGCTTGCCCCTTGCCTCGACTCATGACGGAAATCCAATTTTCAATACGTGTATTGCGGTTTTAATTGTAGAACTAGTATGGTGACATGGTATATGGTACCCATGTCGTCTATGATTTATATTTATGATTGAAATTGTTTTGACACTATACACTTATTATAGTATCAAATGATTTGTTTTAAACGTACCAAGCATGTTTGGCTATTATAAGGGAAAAACCTATCCTCCGGCTTGCGTTGCATTGTGTGATGGGACCTGGGTCTTATAATAGCTTCATTTTTCGAAAAAAAGCATTGCGCTGTTCATTCTATGCACTGGTGTTCTTGGGAGGAAACCTGTTCCGTGTTATACGGCGTGGTCCCTTGAATTACTCTCTTTTAAAGTCAAGTTTTAATAACTGTTTTAGTTCTCACACCAGTCACATGACTGACCTGGAGTTTATTGTTTTAACCTAAACTCTGGGTGCCCTTATTTTCCGCACGGGCAGCTAGTAGTTTTGGTTTTGCAGATTTATATTCACAGGATCCTGGTTTGCAGCTGGAATGATATCCGGAAAGCTCTGTATCTGTATATCACTTTCAGTTGTGCTTTGTATTATTTTCCGCTGCTATGTAATTTATTGTAATCTCTAATATTTATCGAATGTAATTTATTCAATTATACCCTGTATATTCTTGTATCTGATGGAATTGTTGTAATAGCAATGAAATGTTCTTCCGTCTGCGTTCTGTTTCGTCCTATTCTCAAACGATCAGGGGTTTCGAACGGTCTAGATCGGTTTAACGACTGATTCGGATCGAGCGAAATTCCCGGACCTCACATTTGGTATCAGAGCTTTGGTTTACAGAGCTCGAGAACAAGACACATTAGAACCATACGAAAGAATTCATCAGATATTGGATTAGCAATATCCAATTAGAATGACTCGTTAGAGATAGGATCAGTAGTATCCTAGAACAAGTGTGAAGAGTATATTTTCAATTGAAAACAATTTTGTTTTGAAAATTTAAATCGTTTTAAACGTATTTGAATATTTTATTTATATTGATATGGACAATCTAGTATATAAAGATTTTGCATATACGCGTCATGAACGTATATTCGAAGTTTTAATATATTAGATAGATATGAAATCACATTCTAGACACCCGGAGATGATTATGATGATTGATCGATCATCATCAGAATTTGTGTTCGTGTTTCGAAGGTGTGACATCTATATATTTCCATTAGACTGGTGTGAGAACCAAAACCTATATAGCTAGAACACATTGTTGTGAATTGGCATCAAAAACATGATTTTTGTATATGTATCAAAATTATGAATTTGAAAACTCTAATCCACTAATTGATTGATGTTTGTGTTGAATGTTTATTTGTTTGATAATTTTTGAACCATTATGCCTAATTGAATCAAATATTGAAAATTGGTCGCATTTACTTGCATATACATATACTTACATTGAACAGGTCATAGCAAGGAGGCTAGAGCAGAGAATAAAATTTGTTTGCCCGACAAATAGGTACATGTTTACTACATAATTTACTGTTTTGTTTGGGTGATGATGATTTTATGAGCCTATTGGCTAGCCGCTTGGCTTTTTCTTTTTCTTTTTGAGAGCAGAAGGCCTATATGGCAATTTCGGGATTTTCCCGTGACTCCCGGTGCAGGGGAGGTTATGGCGAAATTTTTCGAAAATTTAGGGTGTTAGCCAAATTTTTGAAAATTTGAAAATTCTCAGAAACTGAAAAGTTGGAGAATGGAAGCCAGATCGAACGTGGAGCTGATTAATCAAACTAATTTCGACTTTGTTCCTTTTCGGGGACGAAAAGTTTTAAGTGGGGGAGATTGTAATAACCCGGAAATTCTGGGCCAGTTTAAAATTTTTATTTTGGCGATTTTAGCGAATTTTCTATATTTAAAATAGATTATTTTAAATAATATCGAAGAGAAATCTATTTTGAATATAATTAGAACGTATATATTATATACGCCGTCATTAGAATATATAATAATTATATATAATTATAAAAGGAATTGAAAATGGCGTGGTAGTTCGATAATTCGATTTCAAACTTCAATTGAATGTACTGGGTGCAAAACGATCCGGATTTTAGTGAAACCAAAAACATTAGGAACTAATTGATAATACCTTTCCAACGAATCCGAATAATCAAGATTTCATAGCGGGAATCAAAAGATATGTCCAGTTGAAAATTCTGAATAGTCGCTATGGAATTCAGGCCCTTAAAAATGGGAATTTTGCAAACGACCTCGGATTTCGACGAAATCACTTTTGTTGGGTCCGTGATGTAAAATTATTGCTAGATTCCAAATTTCATAATTTTTTGAATCAATATGTGAGCGTGGTAAAGGAAAATGCGTTTGACCGGTTTTAGTTGATTTTAATCAACTGGAAATTGGCCATTTTTCAAACGGTCTCAGAATTCAACGAAACTAGTTTTGTTAGGACCGTATCGTCAATACGAAGCTAAAAAATATTTTTCTGGAATTTTTCTAGTTAGTATGCGATCCCGGTAAATTGAAATGCGCGTTCAAATTCAATATATAGAGTTATATGTTGATTTTGACAGAAACTGATTATAATGATCGAATCAGCCTACGATACATATCCCATTGTGTTCAGAATGGGGGTAATTAGCTAGGGGCGACAGTCGTTGGGCCTCGTTTAGAGTTCACATGAAAAGTCAACTTTTTGGTAGAAAAATAAAATAATAAAATAATTATATATATTCCCTTAACCCTCTCTCCCTCTCCCTTATCTCTCTCATCGCACAGAATAAAAGAAAAAAAGAAAAAACTCGCACGCTCCTCTCTCTCGTGAGAAACCCGTCGCCTCCCCTCTGCCACATCACCGCCGCCTCCATTCGTGCCATCGCTTCCTCCCCTTCTTCTCCGCCTCCTCCTTCTCCAGTTCGAGCCTCTCGAACCCCACCCCGCTTCACCCAAACCCTAACCCTAAAGCGCCGATCCCACGCTTCAGCACCTCCGCCTGCTCCACCTCAGCGCGCCTCCGTACCTCCCCATCCCGCCACCGTGAGCGCAGCAGGCCCCCCTTCCATAAAAAAAAAGTGAGTTTTTAATGTTTTATTTTATAGAAATAAAACTGATTTTTTTTCCTTTTAAATAAAACTGATTTTTCTTTATGTTAAGGATGCAATTTTTAATGTGATAAAGATTAGATTTTTACTTAGGAAAAGGTACGATTTTTAATGTGAATTAAAAGAAATACATGAAGTCTTGATTTTTAATATGATAGAGATTGTTTTTATTTGGAAAAAAAAATCTGATTTTCATAGTGAATAAGAAGTAGATCTTTGTGGGATAGAAAGATAGGATTTTTGTTAGAAGGAAATTTAGAAAGGCGAAATCTTTATATTTGAAAAGGCGGAATCTTTATATTTGAAAAGGTAAAATCTTTATGTAGAGAATAGTGTGATAAAAATATAATCTTTAGTATATGAACACCATTGAAAAAAAATAAAATTTTTATCATATGTGTAGCAAAGTAAAAATTCGATTTTTATATATTGAATAGCAAAGTAAAAATTCGATTTTTATATATTGAATAGCAAAGTAAAAATTCGATTTTTATATATTGAATAGCAAAGTAAAAATTCGATTTTTATATATTGAATAGCAAAGTAAAAATTCGATTTTTATATATTGAATAGCAAAGTAAAAATTCGATTTTTATATATTGAATAGCAAAGTAAAAATTCGATTTTTATATATTGAATAGTGAAGTAAAAATTTGATTTTTATATATTGAATAGCGAAGTAAAAATTCGATTTTTATATATTGAATAGCGCAGTAAAAATTCGATTTTTATATATGTAGTGGCTACGAGCAAACGAAGGTGACAAAAAGGAGAGAACGACGAAGATTTCTATAAATGAAGAGTCGTGATATTGGATAGCTATCGGTGAGAATTTCTCACCTTTTAATTTCTTTTTCTAGTTATATATATATATACTAGGATGCAGACGGTGTTTAGTAGCACCCGACACAATCGTCCACCGACCATGGACTTGTTTGTTTGGTTGCATAAATTAGTTAGATGATTTGATTTGAACTTGATTGTTTGGTGAAATGAAATTGATTTGATTGATGTGTGAATGGCGTGGGCCTTCACTAGACCGGGGATAAGTCTAGGCCTTGTCCCGTTTCTAGTATCGTGCCGTTATGCCGCCGAAATTTTCTAAAATAAGTTAGAAAAATAAAAATATCATTTTATTGAAAGAATGAACTGAATAGAAATTCATATGTTGGAATAAAATGTTTTATCGTTAAAAATATAATTTTTAACGTGAATGTGAATAAATAAATATTCGTTTACAAACCGGACGGTTTGTTTATGTACACCTATTTGAATGACATTGAGTGGGTCGATAAATTTTACACATCGCCCAACTGCACAACTAAAATCTGTGTTTGATTGTTTGAAACCCCACACGGGTGTTGGGATGAAATTTGAAGTTCACTCATCCTGATTGATTAAATATGTCGATCGATTGATTGACAGGCTGTTATAAGCGTTAGATATCTATATTTGATGCTTATACAGTGTAGTGCACTTTGGTTGATGGTTGATTATCTTTCAATGCTATTATATACGTGTGATGTATGAAAATCCATATAGTTAACGCTATATGGTAATTGATTGGGCCTCATTCCAATTTAGAAAATAAAGAATATTAAAATATAAATGTTCATGTGTTGACTGTACTCATCCGTTGAGATTAGTCATGTGTTGAACGAAATATTTTAATAATAAGATTTACATCTTTATCAATATAATGTAAATGTTCATGTGTTGACTGTACTCATCCGTTGAGATTAGTCATGTGTTGAATGAAATATTTTAATAATAAAATTTACATCTTTATCAATATAATATAAAGGTTCATGTGTTGACTGTACTCATCCGTTGAGATTAGTCATGTGTTGAACGAAATATTTTGATAACAAGAAATATTTGAAATAGATTATTTGAAATAGAAATATTTGAAATAGAATATTTCAAAATAGAAATATATGAAGCCGTGTTGATTAGATTAACGCCATTTCGACGTGAATGATATTTATATCAATTTTATTCATTTCGAAATGAATTGAATTGAAAACGATTTCGAAATGAATTGAATTGAAAACGATTTCGAAATGAATTGAATTGAAAACGATTTCGAAATGAATTGAATTGAAAACGAATTTGAATTGAATTGAATAGAAAACTAATTTGAATTGAATCAATTAGAAAACTAATTTGAATTGAATCGATTAGAAAACCAATTTGAATTGAATTAAATAAAAGACCAATTTGAATTGAATTGAATTGAAAACGAATTCGAATTGAATTGAAACCGAATTGAAATTGAATTCAAATTGAATTGAAATTTAAATTGAATAGAAAGGAATTTTTAAACAAATTTATAAGGAAGAATTCGATTTTGATTTGAATTTGAAATAAAGGCTGAAATTGTTTTTGAAACGAATTCAAAACTATTTATATAATTCGATTTAAATAGTAATCGACGAAATATATATTATATATATAATATAATGGCCTGAATAGAACGCGCCGCGCCGCGGCAGTTCGTGAATTTCGACCATTTATTTCAAACGGACATTACGGGAGATCCGACCGTCGGATCCCCCTAAAACCGGAACCGTTGGGTTCGTATCGAAAAGAGCTTTCTAACGAATATTAGAAATTTGAAATCTAACGGTTGGATTTGGAGATACGTCCAAATCAAATTTGAAAAAGGTCGCTGTAAGTGCAGTTCGATGGCCGTTGATGGAAATCGACTGTACGGGCCTTAATAAAATTATTAAAAATAGTAATAATTAGTGTAAAATCATAAGAAATGATTTGGGAAAAATTGGGATGAAAAACTCCATATTTGAAAAGATAAAAATAGATTTTTATCCAAATGAACTAGCTTTGAACTAAATTTAAAACCCAATTATTTTTAAATAAATAAATTAGATTTAAAAAGGGGTTTTAAATGAATCGGAATTTCTAATATATTTGATTGGATTTGAAATGGGTTTATCGTGAATGGTGTTTTAAATAACACTAGTTCTTTAACCCGATAATAAATAGAATGTGATTTGGGTTTGTCGTGAACGGTGTTTTAAATAACACTAGTTCTTTAACCCAGTAAAAGGAGTTTTAACGAATCTGCAATTAGGTTGAAATGTGAATCTATAATCTAAATTATCAAATTTAGAAATGAGCGAGAATGGAGTATCGCCAGTTTTGCTCCAAAGCGATAGTTAAATTTTTAATTAGATTTGAACGTGAAATGGTAATTAATTTTACCGATAACACCATAGTATTAGATATGGAGTATTACCAGTTTTGCTTCATGGGATGAATAGGTTGGGATTGGGAAATAAAATAAATAATTACTTCGTTGTGGTTCGCTAATCTCGGCTAGTTTGGAAAACCATAATTTGGTTTGAAATGACATCCAAAGGAAGATAAAAGGATAAATTTTAAAGAATTTATCTTGGATAAAATTAATGGGAACTTTTCCCTGAGAATATGAGTTGGAATGAGGCGTATGTTGTGTTTGTGTAACATTTGTTTTTAATATACGCGAGTTGTTCGGAAAGTTCGGGTTTATACCCATTCTGAATAACCAATCCGACGATAAGTCGAAGATGAAGATGGTGGTTGAAGACCGGAAGTCTTCACATCGTTTGGATTATTACTGACAATCCTGATTGGGCTGTACACCCAAGAGGATGGAAATAGTTGGTGGTTGTCCAGACGTACTTGGAGATGGATGGATATGCGAGGAAAGTGCCTCCGGTTTTATTCAGACCCAGAACGGACTTGTAAATGGATTGTTTGTCTGACATTGGATTTTATTCTATGTTGATTGATTTCTATTAAATATACATCTGTTTGGCGGCGGAGAATTTATTCTTTTGCTTAACGCCCTTCTCTGAGACGTACGAGCTCAGAGGTTGTATATCGATGGACATCAGTCGCATGGCATGAATTGCCTGTGTGGCACGCTAAGATGCAATGATCAAGGCTTTTGTTGAAAAGCAGAGTCTTGTGGTTGATGATCAAAGCACGGCCTACGTGGCAGCTTTGTGTATAACGTGAATTCGCGAGCCTCACACCTCGGTATGAGTTAAAAACGGAATACGGACTGCAGGGAGAGCACGACGTTTCTTTCTAGCTTTGGTGGTGTCAGTGACTTACCAGCCCTGACATTTATATACTTTTCACCTATGTGGTTGTTGGAATGCGAGGCGCCTCGATTATAGGTCTGTAAGGACCGGGAAACATGTGTTCAGGAATTGCCAATCCTCTAACGTAAGTGAGGACCGGCCCTGAAGATCTAAGGTTGCCCAGAGTGCGTAACCCTGAGGCATTTGCTAGAGTGTCTCGAACGCGGAGAGGAGCTTGCCCCTTGCCTCGATTCATGACGGAAATCCAATTTCCAATACGTGTATTACGGTTTTAATTGTAGAACTAGTATGGCGACATGATATATGGTACCCATGTCGTCTATGATTTATATTTATGATTGAAATTGTTTTGACACTATACACTTATTATAGTATCAAATGATTTGTTTTAAACGTACCAAGCATGTTTGGCTATTATAAGGGAAAACCCTATCCTCCGGCTTGCGTTACATTGTGTGATGGGACCTGGGTCTTATAATAGCTTCATTTTTCGAAAAAAAGCATTGCGCTGTTTATTCTATGCACTGGTGTTCTTGGGAGGAAACCCGTTCCGTGTTATACGGCGTGGTCCCTTGAATTACTCTCTTTTAAAGTCAAGTTTTAATAACTGTTTTAGTTCTCACACCAGTCACATGACTGACCTGGAGTTTATTGTTTTAACCTAAACTCTGGGTGCCTTTATTTTCCGCATGGGCAGCAAGTAGTTTTGGTTTTGCAGATTTATATTCACAGGATCCTGGTTTGCAGCTGGAATGATATCCGGAAAGCTCTGTATCTGTATATCACTTTCAGTTGTGCTTTGTATTATTTTCCGCTGCTATGTAATTTATTGTCATCTCTGATATTTATCGAATGTAATTTATTCAATTATACCCTGTATATTCTTGTATCTGATGGAATTGTTGTAATAGCAATGAAATGTTCTTCCGTCCGCGTTCTGTTTCGTCCTGTTCTCAAACGATCAGGGGTTTCGAACGGTCTAGATCAGTTTAACGACTGATTCGGATCGAGCGAAATTCCCGGACCTCACACCAAGGCACCTATTTAACCCCCATGTCCTACTTCACATGTTTATCTGGTTAAGTATTTCTTAATTCATTCAGGCCATAACCTCATAAAGACCTCTCACATTAGACTGGCATTTATGGCAGCTGGATTCGCCGGGCGGGTCCGGGCAGTCTTACACCATAAAAGAGTCTAACCTCGTGTCTTTAGAACTGTTATGCTTTAATTTGGGCCTAGGACCTCTCATATTGGGCTGACATTTGTGACTACTGGATTCGCCGGGCGGGTCCGGGCAATTTTACGTCACAACCGAGTCCAACCTCGTGTCCTAAGCATTGATTAACACTTATAATCTTTTACCCCAGTTTTAAATATATTCTTATTCAAATCATTAATTAATTCCAATTTTAATGATGTCCATAATTGACTCAATTATGGCCATCCACTAACGGTATGCAAAATCATATCAATTGCACCCCAATTTCTTAATATTAAATCCTTAATATTACCCCTACCCCCACGTTATACGTTCGCTTATTCAACGCAATATATACGTTAGACTCGAATAGTCTAACTCATAGCACAAAGATAAATTATCACAACATATAGACAAATAAAATAGATCTAATCATAATGGGGGTGAAACTTGCATAAAACTACACATGTCATGGATCTAAAGGTGTCAACTTGTTTGGTTAAATGTCACAACTTACATAATATGAACATAACCCAAGTTCATGTATAAACTTGCATATGTGGTTTATGCAACATAATGATGGTGTGAACTGGCATCTAACACATAGAACTCACACATGTCATAGCATAATTCTAGATCTAAATAGATGTCATAATTTTAGATCTAAATAGATGTCAAAATTCTAGATCTAAATAGATGTCATACAATATGTGAGATTATACATACTAATAAATCTAAACTTGCATAGGTACATGTGATTTATCATGTGAATCATCATAGCCCAAATATATATAATCAACATCATGATTCATAAGCTAACTACAACATAATAACATCATGGCTTTGTAACATCGCAACTTAGCATAGAAACTTGCAACATATATAATATCATCATAGCATGATTTACAACATATAGGATATCATCATCACATAACATAGGATTTACAACATACATGATAGCATAAGGTTTACAACAACATATATGACAATTCACATCATTTTCTTATGATCCATATCACATCTTAATCTAATTAGTTTGCTAATAATCTTATTAAGATCATCATACTCATAATTAGAAAAGAAAGAGATTCTTGATTTGCTTTAGAGTTGAGTAGAATTAGAGTTTTGATTAGCTTTCTTCCTTCTTAGTTGGCGGCGGCTACACTTAGTTCCATGGCGACGGTATGACGGCGGCTATTCTATTTTTCATGTGAATTTAGAGTGAGAGACTACCTAGGTACATATAGAGTTTAGGATTTATTTAGACTGTCAGATCAACTCAGAACTAACCTGAACCGTTAAATTAGCTAACTCAACCCTAAAGACACATCAACAGCTCAAGATTGGGCTCTGCCAAAACCTGGCCGACTTGACCAGGTCGACACCCAAGTCGACTGCGCAGTCGACCTGGTCCTGGGGGTGTCGACTCCCCAGTCGACCTGGGGTGCTGGGCGGGAAATTTCCCGCCTGGCCTGTTTGACTTTGAATTTTGAATTTTGAATTTTCTGAAACTTCCGATGGCCATATCTCCTTCATACGAAGTCCAAATCACGCAAACTCGGACTCTATTTCAACCAGAATTCTGAGACGAACACAATGGCGCAACCTGTTTTCCACGATTCTCACGTCTGAGATTAGTTATTCTTTAATTTGTGAATATTTATATTAACAGAATTACGGGGTGTTACATTCTCCCCTCCTTAAAGGATTTCGACCCCGGAATATTCAAGTCAAGAAGAATGTATATCCTAACATCCAATCGTCCATCTACTCAACCATCAAACACAGGCATCCATTGTCCTTATAGACTTCTAATGCTTTCATGTTTAAATGCACAGTGTGTGTATATGTCCATATCTAATACAAAATCAGGCGGTCCACTGATTCAGTTGACCTCCTTAATGCAAATCATGATAGTGCCATGCGTCCATTATGTATGCAAAAGTTCCTTAGTGCTACATATTATCTCTATATGCGTGCACAATCATCATCTGAATGCAGCATCCATATGATAAAAAATATCCTCATACATCCATTTTACTAAATACATCCATATATATGCAATATGCAATATGAAGTGACTGAGCCGATCTAGTGCCTAATAGTGTGTGTATATGCGTCCACGAGCAACCACTAGCAAACACTTGCATCCACTTTGCATCCATCATACATAACATGTCTCAAACACATGTTTCAACCATAGGATTTCTCTAACTAAAGGTCAAAGATACTAGCGAGAGGATATACTAAAGATAAGATAAGTACAAGCTAAGCGATAAAGGAGAAATTAAAAGACATACCCTTAAAAAGAAAAGGGTACAACGAACGCATCTTTGCTTCTGTCTCCCAAGTAGGGTTGCTCTCATCATCTCCCCAATGCACTTTGACTAGTCTTACCTCTCGATTCCTCAACTTCTTGATCTCCGACCGAAGAATGCATGTAGGAGCTCGTCGAATCGTCGCATCATGCTCTATCTCCACCTCTCTAAGCAAGCTCGGCTCTACCACTTCCGCGGTCTCGTGCAAGCACTTCCTCAAATGTGACACATGGAATAAGTCGTGTACACCACTAAGTCTCTCAGGCAACTCCACTCTATACGCCATCTGTCCAATCTTCTCCTTAATAGGAAACGGCCCTACAAACCTTGGTGCTAATTTCCCAAAGGACCCAAAGCGAACAACATTCCGTAATGGAGACACTTTGATAAAGACCATGTCCCCAACATCAAACTCAAGATCTGTCCTCCTTTTGTCTGCATAAGATTTCTGCCTATCTTGCACCGTCTTCATCCTCCTTCGAATCAAGTCGATCTTTTCCGAAGTCTCTCTAATCATATCGGGCCCAAGTAAGATCTTATCCGTAGATTCCCACCAACATGTAGGTGAACGACAAGGTCGTCCATAAAGAGCTTCGAAAGGTGCCATGCCAATGCTAGATTGAAAGCTGTTATTATATGCGAACTCTACCAACGGAAGATGCTCTTCCCATGTACCCCCAAAGTCTAGGATACATAGCCTCAAAAGATCCTCTAGAATGCGATTCACCCTCTCAGTCTGGCCGTCCGTCTGAGGATGATACGCGGTGCTCAAACATAACTGAGTCCCTACCGCCTCTTGCAAGCTCGTCAAAAATTCGCTAGTGAAGACAGGATCACGGTCGCTTACTATGTTAGAAGGAACACCATGCAAACGAACTATCTCTCGAACGTATTCAGAAGCTAACCATGGAGCAGTCCTCTTACTCTTCACGGGAATGAAATGGGCGCTCTTAGTAAGTCTGTCTACTATAACCCAAATCCCCGTATTACCCTTCCTTGATCTTGGTAATCCATCCACAAAGTCCATCGAGACACTTTCCCACTTCCATAGTAGAACCTCCAATGGGTGAAGCAACCCACCGGGTTTCTTTTGCTCTGCTTTTACTTGTTGGCACACCAAGCATCTAGCAACATACTCGGCCACATCCCTCTTCATACCGGCCCAAAAGAAAACTCGCTTCATGTCTTTGTACATCTTGTCCCCGCCGGGATGAATGGTCATCTTCGAATGATGTGCTTCGTCAAGAATAGCCTTCCTCAAACCTTCGTCTTGAGGTACACAAAGTCTACTATCCCTACGTAACCATCCCATATCATCCAGGGTATACCTACGGAGATGGCTTGATGACTCCACTCTTTTGAGCTTTTCTACTAACTGAACCAACTGTGGGTCGTCTCACTGTGCCTCACTAATCCGTCCCAAAAGCGTAGGTCTGACCTCCAAGGATGCTAGCAAACCGGGTACAAAGTCAACGGAAGGTCTAAAGTCAAACATAGAGATGAATTCTAAGTTTCGCCGCTCAACAAACAAAAGGCTCAAGGACAACCTTTTCCAACTTAAGGCGTCTGCCACCACGTTACCCTTGCCAGGGGTATATGTTATTTCGAAATCGTAGGACGCTAAGAACTCCATCCACCTTTGCTGCCTTAAGTTCAAGTCCTTCTGAGAGAATAAGTATTTTAAAGATTTGTGGTCAGTGAACAATTCGAATTTCTCGCCAAGAAGGTAATGACGCCAAGACTTAAGCGCGAAAACAATTGTGGCTAACTCTAGGTCATGTGTAGGGTAATTTTTCTCATGCACCCTTAACTGCCTTCAACCATAGGCTATTACCCTTCCCTCTTGCATTAAGACTGCGCCTAGACTTGTCCCACAAGCATCGGTATAAACAGTAAACGGCTTACTCCCGTCTGGCAGCACTAAAACTGGGGCTGAAGTCAAAGCTCTCTTCAAACGTTGGAACGCATCATCACAATCTACGTCCCATGTGAAAACTAGGTTCTTCTTCGTCAAACGTGTTAATGGAGCTGATATCTTTGCGAAGTCTTTGATAAACTTCCTATAGTAACCAGCCAACCCCAAGAAACTCCTTACTTCGGTAGCATTTTTAGGGACCTTCCAATCTTGGATGGCCACCACCTTCGCGGGATCCACAGCTATCCCTTCTTTGGAAACCACGTGCCCTAAGAACCGTACTTCCTTCATCCAGAAGTGACACTTAGAAAATTTAGCTTTAAGATTATGCACTCGTGGAGTCTCCAACACTTCCCTAAGATGTAGGGCATGCTCTTCTTCATTCTTAGAAAAGATCAAGATGTCGTCTACAAAGACCACCATGAATTTATTAAGGTACTCCCTAAACACCCTACTCATCAAATCAACAAAGTATGCGGGGGCGTTTGTCAAACCGAAGGGCATCACTAGCCATTCATAGAAACCGTCCGGAGTCCTAAAGGCAGTTTTGTCTATGCTATCCTCAGCCACTCTCAACTGATGGAATCCAGTGGCTAAGTCCAACTACGAAAACATTGAGGCACCAACTAACTGATCGAAGAGATCGTCAATCCTCGGCAGTGGGTGTCTGTTTTTCTTAGTAAGTTTATTAAGTTCTCTATAATCCACACAAAGTCTAAGGGACCCATCCGCCTTCGTGGCAAACACTACTGGAGCACCCCACTCCGATATACTACATCTTATGAACCCCTTCTCAAGCAACTCCTTCACTTGCTTATTGAGTTCCCTCCTTTCACGAGGAGCCATGTGGCGTACTGGCAAAGATACTGGTTTTGCATTATCCACAAGATATATTCAAAAATCTATCTCCCGCTTTGGAGGCAAGCCCTTCACCTCCTCAAACACATCCGAATATTCTTGGACTACCTTAACAGATCGTAGATTTTCCACCGACGCGTCAAGCGATTCTAGATAACTTAGCATAATGGAATTTATGGGATTACAAAAAATTTCGAGAGTGTTGCCAAGGCGAGTCATGAGCCTAACTACTCTCCTTTCACAATCAAGAACGACCCCATTTCTGGATAACCAATCCATTCCTAAAATTAGCCCATAGCCCATGAAGCCCAAAACATAAGCATCACATCTAAACCCAATGCTAAGTATAGATATTTTCAAATCCAAACATATCATGGACAAATAAGCTGAGCCCCCAATTGGATTCGAAACAACTAAGGGATCCTCTATTAAACTGGTGTTTAAGTGCAGTGATTCAACTAATGATGTAGAGATAAACGAATGCGATGCGCCCGAATCGAATAAGGTACGGACAGGATGATCAAACAGAAAAACTAAGCTTTCAACAGAAATGGTTCTACCTCGTTCTTGCAGCAGTGGGACCGCGAGAGCCTGAACTTGTCCCCTTGCCTGCCCTGGTGCCATAAGAGCCTGCACCAGTCCTCCCGAGGTAGACCCTGCCCTCTGCCCCTTCTTTGGGCAGTCCTTCACTAGATGTCCCGCTTCACCATAGGGAAAACAACCAGTCTTCTTTTTCTTTCTGCAATCCTTGCTGAGATGGCCTAGTGTCCCATAGTTAAAGCATCTTTTCTTTCCTTTGCCATTATTGTCTTTACCACCCTTCTTGTTTTGCTGTTGTGGTTTCTTATGATCCCTTTTCTTCTCGGGTGCCTTATTAGCATTAGCACCTTTCTCCTCGTGCATGAGTGCCATGTCTACTAGCTTCTCAAAGGTGGCCCCCATAGGGATGTGGGTCATAGCCAACCCCTGCAATGGCTCATTCAAGCCACTAACGAACCTCAGAGCCTTCTTCTCCTGCGTGTTCACCAAATCTAAGCCAAACCTTGCCAATTGGTTAAATTTGTTGACGTACTCTTTCACTGATAGATTTCCCTACTTCAATGTCAAGAACCTTTCCATGTATAGATTCTCTTCTGCCCTTGAGAGAAACTTTGCCTCAAACCTACGTCTGAAATCTACCCAAGAATCAACAGGTTGCTCCCCATTAGTGACCTCCCACCAAAATGAGGCCTCTCCCTTAATTAACCAAGCTGCTAATTTGACTTTCCTCCCTACTTCTACTTCAAAGATTTCTAGCAATTCTTCCACCTCCTTAAGCCAATCTCTAGCTTCCACAAACATTTCTGACCCTTGAAAAGGTTTTCCACCCATAGCCTTAAATTCCTTGCATGTCTTTGCAAAAGTATCAGCGCGAGGAGGGGGGGGGGAGGAGGAGGAGGAGCGGGTGCAACTGGTGGTGGAGGAACATTGGCTGGACCTGCAGTGGCCCTAGCCTCTAATGACCTCCTATACCATCCTGGTATTGTTACACCCTCCGGAAGGTTAAGATCTTCAGCCATGCTGAAACGAAAAAGGAAAGATTCAAAATGGAGAATTCGAAATATAAAGATATATGGCTATTGGAGATTATGTTTTTCTTAAAAACTTTCCTCTTTAAATTACTCATCAAGACATGTTTTTGAAAACACTTCTTCCAAAAATACTTAAGAAAAATAGTTTTTCAAAAAAATTATCTGTTCTGGTAACCTTAAGCTCTGATACCACATGTATCACCCCATGTCCATTAATGTCACTCACAAAGGGAATGCATTAACTTCCACGGAGGTTTTAAGTGAATATAGTATAGAACAGAAAATTTACAACAAGACAGATAATAAGTAGTACTTGGAAATCTAAAACTTTATTTCATTGCAGCGGAAATTAAACATGTTTGTTACATCATAAAACCATAAATCAGAGTCAAGTACAATATCCATCTTGATAAAACAAAATACATAATCCCATTACATAAATAGCCATTAAAGAAGATAATATGCTGGACTTTACTTAAACGGTCCAAGCTTTCCAAAAGAGAGAATAAGCAATTCAATCAGGCTCCACTAGAGCTGGGCCCACCCTAAGGACCTGGAGGGGGAAAAAGATAGAAAT
Organism: Allium sativum; assembly: GCA_030737875.1. Classification (NCBI taxonomy): domain Eukaryota; kingdom Viridiplantae; phylum Streptophyta; class Magnoliopsida; order Asparagales; family Amaryllidaceae; genus Allium; species Allium sativum. The sequence goes on along the minus strand of CM060918.1, from coordinate 835,465,318 downwards.
AGAGGGGGTCAGACATAAAGTCTGGCGAGTATGATAATTCTAGGCATAAGCTGGAAAACAAGGAAATGTCTATGAACTATTGGGTATGGAAGAGCAGATAAAAATATCGTTAAAGGCACACCTAATACTAACGAATAATTACTACACTGCACCACACCAGTCACCCTAAAGGTTGATCCCACTTGCTTCACATAGAATTTTTTTAAATAACTTCGTGTACCCCTAACTGACTACATAGGTGCCGCCTGCCCCTATCTCTGCTAGGTGTACCCCACTACCCACTTTCGATCGGCTCCCTACTCGTAGATACCCGTGCTGGTCCCACGGTGGGGTGTATCACTCCCCTAAAGTGGCAACCCGATACAACTTGAGGATGCACGGCTTATACCTACACGATGCAACAACGTCTTACCTACCAGCCCGGGTCCACACACGCATATGAAACCCGATGGACTTGCGTTGCCATCGCTAACCCGTTTGGCCTCTTATAGTCAAGCCCAGTGTGCGTGTCCCGTCCTCGACTTGGGTCGAGCCCACAAAGATACGTTTGGGTTACTGGTTGAAATGGGCCATCAATTACTTACCACAAGCTATCTACCTAAGCTTGTCCCGACTAGTATATCCCACTTAACCCTCTTCTTAGTCATGTTCATTTACATGTGTGTTTGGTTAAGTCTTACTAATCGTATTTCAAATGCCACTAAAGGCACCCACTAGATTCCTCATGCCACCCAAGGCACCTACTTAACCCCCATGTCCCACTTCACATGTTTATCTGGTTAAGTATTTCTTAATTCATTCAGGCCATAACCTCATAAAGACCTCTCACATTAGACTGGCATTTATGGCAGCTGGATTCGCCGGGCGGGTCCGGGTAGTCTTACACCATAAAAGAGTCTAACCTCGTGTCTTTACAACTGTTATGCTTTAATTTGGGCCTAGGACCTCTCACATTGGGCTGACATTTGTGACTACTGGATTCGCCGGGCGGGTCCGTTCAGTTTTACGTCACAAACGAGTCCAACCTCGTGTCCTAAGCATTGATTAACACTTATAATCTTTTACCCCAGTTTTAAATATATTCTTATTCAAATCATTAATTAATTCCAATTTTAATGATGTCCATAATTGACTCAATTATGGCCATCCACTTACGGTATGCAAAATCATATCAATTGCACCCCAATTTCTTAATATTAAATCCTTAATATTACCCCTACCCCACGTTATACGTTCGCTTATTCAACGCAAAATATACGTTAGACTCGAATAGTCTAACTCATAGCACAAAGATAAATTATCACAACATATAGACAAATAAAATAGATCTAATCATAATGGGGGTGAAACTTGCATAAAACTACACATGTCATGGATCTAAAGGTGTCAACTTGTTTGGTTAAATGTCACAACTTATGTAACAACCCGAATTTTTATAACATGTTAAAATCATAAATCTAGGCAGAATTAAATTTAAAATAAGAACCAAGGGAAACGGGTTGCGCCATTGCGTTCGTCTCGGAATTCTGCATGAAATCGAGTCCGAGTTTTCAAAAATCGGAGTTCGTATGACCAAGTTATGGCTCCCCAAAGTTTCAGAAATTTTCAAAGTTCAAAACAGTTCGAATTCGAGTTCAAATTCGAATTTCAAAACCCAAACAGACTGGGCGTGGAATTTCCCGCCAAGCACCCCAGGTCGACTGGGCAGTTGACACCCTCTCCCCCTAGGTCGACTACGGAGTCGACTGGGCAGTCGACACCCCCAGGACCAGGTCGACTGCGCAGTCGACTTGGGTGTCGACCTGCCCCCCGAGCCCATTTTTGGGCCAGTATTCGTTTTGATGTATCTAGTCCGATTTCTATCTAGATTCATCTGCCTAAACCTATTTAAACAGCCCCATACCTAGTCTTCTCTACTCACAATTCTATTCTGCTTCTACTCTGCCTCTATTCTAAATAAAAATGGCGTCGCTACTCTGCTGGAATCAAAACTAGAAGCTAATCAACATTAACCTAAGCAACTCAATTCAAAACTAGATGTAATAACCCGGAAAATCTGGGCTAGTTTAAAATTTTTATTTTGGCAATTTTAGCGAATTTTGAATATTTAAAATAGATTATTTTAAATAATATTGATGAGAAATTTATTTTGAATATATTTCGAACGTATATATTATATACGTCGTCGTTAGAATATAAATAATTATATATAATTATAAAAAGAATTGAAAATGGCGCGGTAGTTCGATAATTCGATTTCAAACTTCAATTGAATGTACCGGGTGCAAAACAATCCGGATTTTAGTGAAACCAAAACATTAGGATCTAATTGGGAATACCTTTCCAACGAATCCAAAAAATCAAAATTTCATAACGGGAATCAAAAGATATGACCAGTTGAAAATTCTGAATAGTCGCTATGGAATTCAGGCCCTTAAAAATGGGAATTTTGCAAATGACCTCGGATTTCGACGAAACCACTTTTGTTGGATCCGTGATGTCAAATTATTGCTAAGTTTCAAATTTCATAATTTTTTGAATCAATATGTGAGCGTGGCAAAGGAAAACGCGTTTGACCGGTTTTAGTTGATTTTAATCGACTGGAAAATGACCATTTTTACAACGATCTCAGAATTCGACGAAACTAGTTTTGTTAGGACCGTATCGTCATTACGAAGCTAGAAAATATTTTTATGGGATTTTTCTAGTTAGTATGTGACCCCGGTAAATTGAAATGCGCGTTCAAATTCAATATATAGAGTTATATGTTGATTTTGACGGAAACTGATTGTAACGGTCGAATCAGCTTGCGATACATATCCCATTGTGTTCGGAATAGCGGTAAAACGCTATGGACGACAGGCGGTGGGCCTCGTTTTGAGGTCAAAATTAAAAGTTGCTTTTTGGTGGAAAATTAAATAATTAAATAAAAAAATAAAATAAAATAAAAACCCCTTCCCTCTCCTTAACTACCCACCCCCCCCCCCCGATTTCATTTTACAGAAAAGAGAAAGAAAAAAAAGAAAGCCTAAATCTAAAATCGCACCCCCTACAGCCAACCCCCTCGTCGCTCCTCCGATCGATTTCCCCCACCGCCGAGCCCCTCCCTAGGCGGCGCGCCGACCGAAGCCTCCCCCCCCCCTCTCGCAAGTGCCGACCGAAGTCCCCCTCCATCCTGCGCCGACGCAGCAACCCCACTCACACACCATTTCCCCCCCTCCAGACCCCCAACCGCCGGCCACTGGTGCGAACCCCCACCACCTACGAGCAGCTCCGGCGAGGCAGCCTCCAATCCGGCAACGATGGCGTCTGTGGCGAGGGGCAGTGGAAAATCCACGTCGAACTGAGCTCGATGATTAACGGTGAGGTTTTTCTTTTGTAATTATTCTAGTCTAATTAATTTAGCTTAAATAACTTTGATAAAAATCGGGTTTTTACCACTGAAATTATATATTTATGTTTTAAAAACTGAAAATGAAGAATATATTTATGTTTTAAAATTTGAAAACGTATTATATATTATAAATAAAATTGTAAGACAAAGAAGTGATGAAGTGATTTTTCACTAGACAAAGTTGGGATTTTTAATTATAAAAGATGTGATTTTTAACCGTGAAAAGACGATATTTTTAAATATGAAAAGACGATATTTTTAAATATATATTTTTAAATATGAAAAGACGATATTTTGAGATGAGTAGTGAAGTAAAAATATGATTTTTACTTCGAGAAAAATATAATTTTTATATTATAGAAAGGCTAAAAATATAATTTTTATATAGTATAGATAATAAAAATTCGATCTTTATTATGTAGAAGATGTAAAAATATAATTTTTGGTTTATGTAGAAAATATAATTTTTACATGATAGGAATATTAGAAATCTTTATTTTTATAAAGGCGAAATCTATATTTTTGAAATGGAATTTTTATCTATATAGCATGATAGTAAAAATTTGATTTTTATACAATGAATAGTATAATAAAAATTCGATTTTTATATATTGAATAGCGAAGTAAAAATTCGATTTTTACATATGTAGTGGCTACAGCAACGAAGATGGAATGCGAGGCGCCTCGATTTTAGGTCTGTAAGGACCGGGAAACGTGTGTTCAGGCATAACTAATCCTCTAACGTAAGTGAGGATCGGCCCTGAAGATCCAGGGGTTGCCCAGAGTGCGTAACCCTGGGACATTTGCTAGAGTGTCTCGAACGCGGAGAGGAGCTTGCCCCTTGCCTCGACTCATGACGGAATCCAATTTCCAATACGTGTAATTCGGTTTTAATTGTAGAACTAGTATGGCGACATAGTAGATGGTAGCTATGCCGCCTATGATTGATATTTATGATTGAAATTGTTTTGACACTATACACTTATTATAGTATCAAATGATTTGTTTTAAACGTATCAAGCATGCTTTGGCTGTTATAAGGGAAAACCCTATCCTCCGGCTTGCATTGCATTGTGTGATGGGACCTGGGTCTTATAACAGCTTCATTTTTCTTTATTTAGCATTGCGTTGTTTGTTCTATGCACTGGTATTCTTGGGAGGAAACCCGTTCCGTGTTATACGGCGTGGTCCCTTGATTTACCTAACTTTAAAACCAATATTAATAACTGTTTTAGTTCTCACACCAGTCACATGACTGACCTGGAGTTTATTGTTTTAACCTAAACTCTGGGTGCCCTTATTTTCCGCACGGGCAGCTAGTAGTTTTGGTTTTGCAGATTAATATCCACAGGATCCTGGTTTACAGCTGGAATGATATCCGTAAAGCTCTGTATCTGTTTATCACCTTCAGTTGTGCTTTGTATTATTTTCCGCTGCTATGTAATTTATTGTAATCTCTGATATTTATCGAATGTAATTTATTCATTTATACTCTGTATCTTCTTGTATCTGATGGAATTGTTGAAATAGCAATGAAATGTTCTTCCGTGTGTGTTCTGATTTGTCATGTTCTCAAACGATCAGGGGTTTCGAACGGTCTAGATCGGTTTAACTACTGATTCGGATCGAGCGAAATTCCCGGTCCTCACACTAGAGATTAAAGTTCCAAGCAACGACGCCTAGACCATATTGAATCAAATCAGAAGATTAATCAAGTTAGACGTTTCAACGCGACAACGAATCGATTTGTCCTCTCTTAGCCAATTAATGTAAGTTCTAGTTATTTTCCGATTCAAATATTTGATTATAATATGGCATTGAATTAAAGTGAAATTGGATCTAAGTATGTTTATCGATCCAGATCTATTTCTGATGTTTCTTGAATCTTGAGTTTTTGACTTGTCTATCTTTATTCTCATGACAAGTTCATAATCTACTCAGCCTGTTGTAAATTAGTTTTCTCAACTCATGTTAATATTATTATTAAATTGTAATCTTCATGCCTATGATGACGTTTTTCCCTCTGATCTTGCTTTTACTATGAATTCTACCTTTCCCCTATTTATTTTCTTTTGATGAACCTTGGTCAATTTCGGACCTTGGCCTAAAATCGCGATTTGCATACGAGATGTATACGGGGGAATTATGGGATTATTGCCTATATGAATATGTTGGAATTATTGGCAACATGAAATTGGAAATTATCACTGTATCTGCAAGTTTGGGGCTTGATCTGTAAATTTTGGTATAATCTTGTTATGGGGAAATTTGCATAAATATTATATACATGGAATTTGGCATTAATAGGATCTATGTAAAAAGGCATGAAACTTGGTATATATCTAAATTGGCTAGGATAGGACACATATAAATTGATATGTGTAATTTTGACGTGGATCATGACATATGTAAAAAGCTAGTTGTTATAGGTAAATTGGTGTAAACATGGAATACATGTAGTTTGATGTGGAACTTGAACATATGTAAATTGGCTAGAATTGGGCATATGTATATCGACATGAAAAGTTAGAACTTGGGCATATATATTAATATGTAAAGTTGGGTTTTGGGTAGTTGGCTTGTATTGTAAATAAAAAGGCTATAACTTGGCATAACTTTATAGCAAATTTTAGTAATACTTTGGGAACACGTTTTGGGGTAAAAACGTGAGTTATGAACTTGATAATAGGCATAAGTTGAAAACTAGAAACTTGACATGAAACTTGCTTAGAAATTTGAACATTGTTATAACTTGAACATGGACATGACACTTAGATAACTTGAAAGTGGCCAACTCGAGGTTGGGTTGAGTTTGCAGTATAAATTTGCCCGGAACCCCCCGGCGAATCCAGTAACTGCAAACAATAGGACCCAATGTGAGTAGTTGGTCATACCGCACTTAAAACCCGAGGTTAGACTAGGTTGTGGTATAAACCTGCCCGGACCCGCCCGGCGTAACCAGTAACCACAACCAAGTCTAATGTGAGAGGTTGGGGTGCATTAAGTAAATTAATGCCACATGATAAGGTTAAGTAATATGATTATACTAATAACACTTAACCGATATGACATGAATGGGTGGGTTAAGTAATATGACTGGACTAGTAACACTTAACCATTTTAATATGACTAGTGGATGGGGTTGAGTTAACATGCACCTAACTAATCTAACGTGATGCGGGGTAAGGTTAAGTAACAACAGAGGATAACACTTAACCGACACAGCATGATAAGTAGGTGGGTTAAGTCACGAATTTGAACGACCATACTTAACCAAACTTGACATGCTAGACTGACAGGGTTAAGTCATGAATCTGAAAGAATATACTTAACTAATTTGACACGATGATTTGATAGGGTTAAGTCATGAATCGCTTAAGTATACTTAACCAATTTGACATGATGATTTGGTAGGGTTAAGTCATGAACCGCTTGAATATACTTAACCAATTTGACACGATGATTTGGTAGGGTTAAGTCATGAACCGCTTGAACATACTTAACCAACTTGACACATGATTCGTAGGGCTAAGTCATGAACTTGAACGACAACACTTAGCCAATTTGACATGACACGTAGACGGGTTAAGTCACGAACTTGAATGACCACACTTAACCTGCTGGACGGAAACCCTAGTTACGCGGTCCTTTTCAGCAGTAACCCACTAGATGTATCATGGTACCCTGGAACTAGGCAGGGTGGGGCATGATTACTGGGCTGATTGTAAGCGACCAGAATGACGGCTAAGTTGGTGCGCCATTGTGGGTTCAGGCGGACTACGGTCGTGCACATAGTCCGGAGTTGAAAAAGCAGGCATTGGGCACCAGTAGGTTTACACTGTGCGTGCTTGATTCGTGTCGGTGGTTAGCACCCTAGGGCTTGATACACCCTATGGTGGACCTAGCACAGGTGACTACATTCGTGATAGGGCCGTATGACACAGACACATGAACGAGATAGGACTTGTAGGGAGCCGATCGATTAATAGATCGTTTCGTGAGACCAAGTAATGGATCATTTCATGACATTGGGCAAGGGATCATTTTATAGTCAACACATGACATGGGTTGGGATACTAGTATGGTTGGTGCAGAGCAAATAGATATCATAGAAATATTTTAATGGCAAAGCAGAGAAATCTTGCGATGCTTGATAGAAATCTTGTGAAACTATACTTAGTTTATCTTGAATGGAAACCTGCCGATGTTATACTTGACAAAAACCATATGAGGCTATTCTTGGTTATCTTTCTTGTAGCTTATCTTGTCATCATGCTTATGTTTACTTTTAGTTTATTCCTACCATGTTATCTTTACCGGTTTTTATGCTGAAAGTCACTAGGACTTACTCAGTCTTTATGACTGACCCATTTTGTTTCGCCTCTTTTTCTTCCGTTCCCCCCCAAGTTCGCTGGGTGGGAATACAGCTTACTTCGGATCTTACCAAGCTCCAAAGCTCTTTCATGTACGGCTTGGGTTTCTCTTGGCTATGGCTTGCTTTGCTTTATTGGGGAATGATTTATAACTATGGTTTTATGCTTCTTTACTACTACAAGACAGATTTCGATGTAATTGACTTAATAGCATTTTGATGTAAAAGGCTTTAGACGTTACTAGATTTTAAAGTAATGAAATTTGGGTTTTCCTTCCGTTATTTTATTTATGTTCTATCTTGTAATATTTCTGTGTATGTTTACCTAGATAATACTCCACCAAAGCTAGTGCATTCCCTTTGTGAGTGACCCTAGTGGAGGTGGGGTGTTACATTTGGTATTAGAGCAGAAGGTTACCAGACTGGGCAAAAGTTTTCAAAAACCTTCTGAACTAGTTTTCAAAACATTTACAAAGAAGCAAATTTTCAAGAAAATTTTGTTTTGATTAAAAGGCATATTCCCCAAAGCCAAAAGCACTATCTTTTGATTTTCTCTTGAAATCTCTTCTCTCTCTTTTCACCATAGTTTCGTAGGCATACAACACTTGTCGGAGGGCAAAGTAGTGCCCAACTTCCATCTGTAGCCGCAGTAGTTCCATCTGCGACTAATCTTATTTCGAGCTTTGTAGGGTTGCCGTGCGATGGAGGTAGCTTTCGAGAAACTTGTCAACAAGCTATACAAGGATAGTAAGAACGAGGATAAAGAACACAAGCCTAAGGATGAGAAACTTGTTGATAAGGCGTAATCCACGAAGGAGGAAAAGGTGAAAGGGAAGATGTCAAAGTAAAAGAATAATAAAACCCATGACAAGAAAGAACATCGTTGGTATGGTAAAAAGGGACATGTAGTTAAGTATCATAGGACAAGGACAAGGGCAAAGAACAAGATCGTCGAGAGGGCAATTGTATGCTCTCACTACTAGCATACCTAAGAGAGGTGGTAACGTTTCTGTTAAAAAGTTTAGCTTCTCTTTTCTATCATACCATGGGAACTTTGTTTTTATACATCGCATCCTTTTAATTCTGCCTCGATAGTTGAGTCTTTGCACCTTAGTACTAGCGTAGTAGAGGATCCCATTTTTGTCTCAAATCCTGTTGGGGAATCGGCTCATGTATTCATGATTTGTTTGGATTTGAGAATGTCTATGCTAAGTGTTGAGTTTAGAAGTAATGCTTATGATTATGTTTTGGGCTATGGGTTGATCCTAGCGATGGAGTAGTTATCCAGTAAGGGTGACATTCTCGGTTTTGAAAAGAGGGTAGTTAGACTCTTGACTTGCCTCGGTAATACCCTCGAAGTCGCGTGTAACCTTTAGGGTTCTCCCATGATTAGTTACCTTGAATCTCTTGATACATTTATTGATCCGCTCGAGTAGTGTTCACCACTAAGGCGGATGGTTCATTTCACTTATGCATGAGTTGTAGAAAGTCACCTTAGTAAGTACATTTGGCAACATGGTTGATATTTGTTATTTTCAAGAGATAGTTCTTCTGCGGTGAATACCTCCTAGTAAGTGAACGAGATCCAAGATTCACTAGTGGATTTTGGAGAGCTTGCATGAAACCATGAGTACGTAGTTAAGTTTGAGCCGAGTATACTAGAAGGAGGATAAGTAAAAGTGGAACGAGAGGCAACAGTGAAATGAGTTCCAACTCACATTTTGGAAACAAGAATTAAGAATTTGTGAAGTTAAAGATGGTCAAAGCACAATGGAGTTAAGCTCAAGGAAACGCGACTTAGAAGATCGAAGACTAGATACGTGCATCATATCTCTTTTTAAGAGTATATCCTTGGTCCCTCTTTTCCTGTAGAGCTTACTTGCATGTTATCTTTTTCCTCTCGGTCCTATTCTCAATCAAATTTCTGTTGCAAACCCCATAGGGAGTATGACTCATCTGTTAGTAATACATTTTGGGGCTTGAGGGTGTCCGTTGGGTTGACTAAACTCTTTGGCTTTTATAGGATACGGGTTGGTTTTAGGAAGGGATTCTCTTGTGACCTAAAAGGAGTCCATCATGCTTAGTTTCCTCGAAACGTATATTGGTTTGATTGAGTAATTCTTTGGGTGTCAGCCTGATTTCGGTCTCCGGGGCTGGTGCTTAGGGAGTTCTTCTCCTGATCAGTATATACGTGATATATATTTCCAGTTTTGACATGGCCTAATGGGCACAAGGTTTGTACTTGCTTCTATCATTCGGCTATACCTTTAGGTAGGAACAATTGGGTGTAAACATGTGTTTGAGACATGTTATGATTGATGGTTGCAAGTGGCTGCAAGTGGTTGCTAGTGGTTGCTCGTGGATGCATTTACACATTAGGCACTAGATCGGCTCAGACACCTTTCATATTGCATATGCAAGAGTGTTTATACTTGTTTATGGGTGAATTTGAATGTGTTACTATGTGGATGTTGCATATGGATGGATGTTTGTGCACACATGTAGTGTTATTGTGACTAGGACTATTTGCATACATGTTGGACTCATGGCACTAGACGTATTTTGCATTAAGAAGATCAATCAGACCTGATCATTTGCATTAGACAAGGAATGATCATTTGCATTAGACAAGGAACATATACACACACTTTCTGCATATGTTCATACAGCATTAGAAATCTCTTAAGGACAATGTTTGCTTGTGGATGATGTTTTGAGTAGATGGATGATGGATAGTAGGATATGTTCTTCCAAACTTGAAGATTTCGGGGACGAAATCCTTTAAGGAGGGAAGAATGTAACAACCCGAATTTTTATAACATGTTAAAATCATAAATCTAGGCAGAATTAAATTTTAAAATAATAACCAAGGGAAACGGGTTGCACCATTGCGTTCGTCTCGGAATTCTGCATGAAATCGAGTCCGAGTTTTCGAAAATCGGAGTCCGTATGACTAAGTTATGGCTCCCCAAAGTTTCAGAAATTTTTAGAGTTCAAAACTGTTCGAATTCGAGTTCAAATTCGAATTTCAAAACCCGGACAGACTGGGCGGGAAATTTCCCGCCCAGCACTCGACTGGGCAGTCGACACCCCCTCCCCCCCAGGTCGACTACGCAGTCGACTTGTGTGTCGACCTGGTCCCCGAGCCCATTTTTGGGCCAGTATTCGTTCTGATGTATCTAGTCCGATTTCTGTCCAGATTCATCTGCCTAAACCTATTTAAATAGCCCCAAACCTAGCCTTCTCTACTCACAATTCTATTCTGCTTCTACTCTGCCTCTGTTCTAAATAAAAATAAAAATGGCGTCGCTTCTTTGCTGGAATCAAAACTAGAAGCTAATCAACATTTACCTAAGCAACGCAATTCAAAACTAGAGATTAAAGTTCCAAGCAACGACGCCTAGACCATATTGAATCAAATCAGAAGATTAATCAAGTTAGACGTTTCAACGCGACAACGAATCGATTTGTCCTCTCTTAGCCAATCAATGTAAGTTCTAGTTATTTTTCGACTCAAATATTTGATTATAATATGGCATTGAATTAAAGTGAAATTGGATCTAGGTATGTTTAACGATCCAGATCTATTTCTGATGTTTCTTGAATCTTGAGTTTTTGACTTGTCTATCTTTATTCTCATGACAAGTTCATAATCTATTCATCCTGTTGTAAATTAGTTTTCTCGATTCATGTTAATATTATTATCAAATTGTAATCTTCATGCCTGTGATGACGTTTTCCCCTTTGATCTTGCTTTTACTACGAATTCTACCTTTCCCCTATTTATTTTCTTTTGATGAACCTTAGTCAATTTCGGGCCTTGGCATGGGTGGGTAAAGTAATATGACTGGACTAGTAACACTTAACCATTTTAATATGACTAGTGGATGGGGTTAAGTTAACATGCACTTAACTAATCTAACGTGATGCGGGGTAAGGTTAAGTAACAACAGAGGATAACACTTAACCGACACAACATGATAAGTAGGTGGGTTAAGTCACGAACTTGAATGACCAAACTTGACATGCTAGACTGACAGGGTTAAGTCATGAATCTGAAAGAATATACTTAACTAATTTGACACGATGATTTGACAGGGTTAAGTCATGAATCGCTTGAGTATACTTAACCAATTTGACACGATGATTTGGTAGGGTTAAGTCATGAACCGCTTGAATATACTTAACCAATTTGACACGATGATTTGGTAGGGTTAAGTCATGAACCGCTTGAACATATTTAACCAACTTGACACATTATTCGTAGGGCTAAGTCATGAACTTGAACGACAACACTTAGCCAATTTGACATGACACGTAGACGGGTTAAGTCACGAACTTGAATGACCACACTTAACCTGCTGGATGGAAACCCTAGTTACGCGGTCCTTTTCAGCAGTAACCCACTAGATGTATCATGGTACCCTGGAACTAGGCAGGGTGGGGCACTATTACTGGGCTGATTGTAAGTGACCAGAATGACGGCTGAGTTGGTGCGCCATTGTAGGTTCAGGCGGACTACGGTCGTGAGTCCGGAGTTGAAAAAGCAGGCATTGGGCACCAATAGGTTTACACTGTGCGTGCTTGATTCATGTCGGTGGTTGGCACCCTAGGGCTTGATACACCCTATGGTGGACCTAGCACAGGTGACTACATTCGTGATAGGGCCGTATGACACAGACACATGAACGAGATAGGACTTGTAGGGAGCCGATCGATTAATAGATCATTTCGTGAGACCAAGTAATGGATCATTTCATGACAATGGGCAAGGGATCATTTTATAGTCAACACATGACACGGGTTGGGATACTAGTACAGTTGGTGCAGAGCAAATAGATATCATAGAAATATTTTAATGGCAAATCAGAGAAATCTTGCGATGCTTGATAGAAATCTTGCGAAACTATACTTAGTTTATCTTGAATGGAAACCTGACGATGTTATACTTGACAAAAACCATATGAGGCTATTCATAGTTATCTTTCCTGTAGCTTATCTTGTCATCATGCTTATGTTTACTTTCAGTTTATTCCTGCCATGTTATCTTTACCTGTTTTTATGCTGAAAGTCACTATGACTTACTCAGTCTTTATGACTGACCCGTTTTGTTTCGCCTGTTTTTCTTCCGTCCCCCCCCCCCAGGTTCCCTGGGTGGGAATACAGCTTAGTTCGGATCTTACCAAGCTCCAAAGCTCTTTCATGTACGGCTTGGGTTTCTCTTGGCTATGGCTTGCTTTGCTTTATTGGGGAATGATTTATAACTATGGTTTTATGCTTCTTTACTACTGAAAGACAGATTTCGATGTAATTGACTTAATAGCATTTTGATGTAAAAGGCTTTAGACCTTACTAGATTTTAAAGCAATGAAATTTGGGTTTTCCTTCCGCTATTTTATTTATGTTCTGTCTTGTAATATTTCTGTGTATGTTTACCTAGATAATACTCCACCAAAGCTAGTGCATTCCCTTTGTGAGTGACCCTAGCGGAGGTGGGGTGTTACATTTGGTATCAGAGCAGAAGGTTACCAGACTGGGCAAAAGTTTTCAAAAACCTTCTGAACTAGTTTTCAAAACATTTACAAAGAAGCAAATTTTCAAGAAAATTTTGTTTTGATTAAAAGGCATATTCCCCAAAGCCATAAGCACTATCTTTTGATTCTCTCTTGAAATCTCTTCTCTCTCTTTTCACTATAGTTTCGTAGGCATACAACACATGTCGGAGGGCAAAGTAGTGCCCATATTCCATCTGTAGCCGAAGTAGTTCTATCTGCGACTAATCTTATTTCAAGCTTTGTAGGGTTGTCGTGCGATGGAGGTAGCTTTCGAGAAACTTGTCAACAAGCTATACGAGGATAGTAAGAACGAGGATAAAGAACACAAGCCTAAGGATGAGAAACTTGTTGATAAGGCGTAATCCACAAAGGAGGAAAAGGTGAAAGGGAAGAGGTCAAAGTAAAAGAATATAAAACCCATGACAAGAAAGAACATCGTTGGTACGGTAAAAAGCGACATGTAGTTAAGTATCATAGGACAAGGACAAGGGCAAAGAAAATGATCGTCGAGAGGGCAATTGTATGCTCTCACTACTAGCATACCTAAGAGAGGTGGTAACATTTCTGTTAAAAAGTTAGCTTCTCTTTTCTATCATACCATGGGAACTTTGTTTTTATACATCGCATCCTTTTAATTCTGCCTCGATAGTTGAGTCTCTGCACCTTAGTACTAGCGTAGTAGAGGATCCCATTTTTGTCTCAAATCCTGTTGGGGAATCGGCTCATGTATTCATGATTTGTTTGGATTTGAGAATGTCTATGCTAAGTGTTGAGTTTAGAAGTAATGCTTATGATTATGTTTTGGGCTATGGGTTGATCCTAGCGATGGAGTAGTTATCCAGTAAGGGTGACATTCTCGGTTTTGAAAAGAGGGTAGTTAGACTCTTGACTTGCCTCGGTAATACCCTCAAAGTCGCGTGTAACCTTTAGGGTTCTCCCATGATTAGTTACCTAGAATCTCTTGATACATTTATTGATCCGCTCGAGTAGTGTTCACCACTAAGGCGGATGGTTCATTTCACTTATGCATGAGTTGTAGAAAGTCACCTTAGTAAGTACATTTGGCAACATGGTTGATATTTGTTATTTTCAAGAGATAGTTCTTCTGCATGGAATACCTCCTAGTAAGTGAACGAGATCCAAGATTCACTAGTGAATTTTGGAGAGCTTGCATGAAACCATAAGTACGTAGTTAAGTTTGAGCCGAGTATACTAGAAGGAGGATAATTGAAAGTGGAACGAGTGGCAACAGTGAAATGAGTTCCAACTCATATTTTGGAAACAAGAATTAAGAATCTATGAAGTTAAAGACGGTCAAAGCACAATGGAGTTAAGCTCAAGGAAACGCGACTTAGAAGATTGAAGACTAGATACGTGCATCATATCTCTTTTTAAGACTATATCCTTGGTCCCTCTTTTCCTGTAGAGCTTACTTGCATGTTATCTTTTTCCTCTCTGTCCTATTCTCAATCAAATTTCTATTGCAAACCCAATAGGGAGTATGACTCATCTGTTAGTAATACATTTTGGGGCTTGAGGGTGTTCGTTGGGTTAACTAAACTCTTTGGGTTTTATAGGATACAGGTTGGTTTTAGGAAGGGATTCCCTTGTGACCTAAAAGGAGTCCATCATGCTTAGTTTCCTCGAAACGTATATTGGTTTGGTTGAGTAATTCTTTGGGTGTCAGCCTGATTTCGGTCTCCGGGGCTGGTGCTTAGGGAGTCCTTCTCCTGAATAGTATATATGTGACATATATTTCCAGTTTTGACATGGCCTAATGGGCACAAGGTTTTTACTTGCTTTTATCATTCGGCTATACCTTTAGGTAGGAACAATTGGGTGCAAACATGTGTTTCAGACATGTTATGATTGATGGTTGCAAGTGGCTGCAAGTGGTTGCTAGTGGTTGCTTATGGATGCATTTACACATTAGGCACTAGATCGGCTCAGTCACCTTTCATATTGCATATGCATGAGTGTTTATACTTGCTTATGGATGAATTTGAATGTGTTATCATGTGGATGTTGCATATGGATGGATGTTTGTGCACACATGTAGTGTTATTGTGACTAGGACTATTTGCATACATGTTGGACTCATGGCACTAGACATATTTTGCATTAAGAAGATCAATCAGGCCTGATCATTTGCATTAGACAAGGAACATATACACACACTTTCTGCATATGTTCATACAACATTAGAAATCTCTTAAGGACAATGTTTGCTTGTGGATGATGTTTTGAGTAGATGGATGATGGATGGTAGGATACGTTCTTCCTAACTTTAAGATTTCGGGGACGAAATCCTTTAAGGAGGGGAGAATGTAACAACCCGAATTTTTATAACATGTTAAAATCATAAATCTAGGCAGAATTAAATTTTAAAATAAGAACCAAGGGAAACGGGTTGCGCCATTGCGTTCGTCTCGGAATTCTGCATGAAATCGAGTCCGAGTTTTCGAAAATCGGAGTCCGTATGACCAAGTTATGGCTCCCCAAAGTTTCAGAAATTTTCAGAGTTCAAAACAGTTCGAATTCGAGTTCAAATTCGAATTTCAAAACCCAGACAGACTGGGCGGGAAATTTCCAGCCCAGCACCCCAGGTCGACTGGGGAGTCGACTGGGCAGTCGACACCCCCCTTCAGGTCAATTGGGGAGTCGACACCCCAGGACTAGGTCGACTGCGCAGTGGACTTGGGTGTCGACCTGGTCCCCGAGCCCATTTTTGGGCCAGTATTCGTTCTGATGTATCTAGTCCGATTTCTGTCCCGATTCATCTGCCTAAACCTATTTAAATAGCCCCAAACCTAGCCTTCTCTACTCACAATTCTATTCTGCTTCTACTCTGCCTCTGTTCTAAATAAAAATAAAAAGGGCGTCGCTACTCTGCTGGAATCAAAACTAGAAGCTAATCAACATCAACCTAAGCAACTCAATTCAAAACTAGAGATTAAAGTTCCAAGCAACGACGCCTAGACCATATTGAATCAAATTAGAAGATTAATCAAGTTAGACGTTTCAACGCGACAACGAATCGATCTGTCCTCTCTTAGCCAATCAATGTAAGTTCTAGTTATTTTTCGATTCAAATATTTGATTATAATATGGCATTGGGTTAAAGTGAAATTGGATCTAAGTATGTTTATCGATCCAGAACTATTTCTGATGTTTCTTGAATCTTGAGTTTTTGACTTGTCTATCTTTATTCTCATGACAAGTTCATAATCTATTCAGCCTGTTGTAAATTAGTTTTCTCGATTCATGTTAATATTATTATCAAATTGTAATCTTCATGCCTGTGATGACGTTTTTCCCTCTGATCTTGCTTTTACTACGAATTCTACCTTTCCCCTATTTATTTTCTTTTGATGAACCTTGGTCAATTTCGGACCTTGGCCTAAAATCGCGATTTGCATACGAGATGTATACGGGGGAATTATAGGATTATTGCCTATATGAATATGTTGGAATTATTGGCAACATGAAATTGGAAATTATCACTGTATCTGCAAGTTTGGGGCTTGATCTGTAAATTTTGGTATAATCTTGTTATGGGGAAATTTGCATAAATAATATATACATGGAATTTGGCATTAATAGGATCTATGTAAAAAGGCATGAAACTTGGTATATATCTAAATTGGCTAGGATTGGACACATATAAATTGATATATGTAATTTTTACGTGGATCGTGACATATGTAAAAAGCTAGAACTTGTTATAGGTAAATTGGTGTAAACATGGAATACATGTAGTTTGATGTGGAACTTGAACATATGTAAATTGGCTAGAATTGGGCATATGTATATCGACATGAAAAGTTAGAACTTGGGCATATATATTAATATGTAAAGTTGGGTTTTGGGTAGTTGGCTTGTATTGTAAATAAAAAGGCTATAACTTGGCATAACTTTATGGCAAATTTTAGTAATACTTTGGGAACACGTTTTGGGGTAAAAACGTGAGTTATGAACTTGATAATAGGCATAAGTTGAAAACTAGAAACTTGACATGAAACTTGCTTAGAAATTTGAACATTGTTATAACTTGAACATGGACATGACACTTAGATAACTTGAAAGTGGCCAACTCGAGGTTGGGTTGAGTTTGCAGTATAAACCTGCCCAGAACCGCCCGGCGAATCCAGTAACTGCAAACAATTGGACCCAATGTGAGTAGTTGGTCATACCGCGCTTAGAACCCGAGGTTAGACTAGGTTGTCGTATAAACCTGCCCGGACCCGCCCGGCGTAACCAGTAACCACAACCAAGTCTAATGTGAGAGGTTGGGGTGCCTTAAGTAAATTAATGCCACATGATAAGGTTAAGTAATATGATTAGACTAATAACACTTAACCGATATGACATGAATGGGTGGGTTAAGTAATACGACTGGACTAGTAACACTTAACCATTTTAATATGACTAGTGGATGGGGTTAAGTTAACATGCACTTAACTAATCTAACGTGATGCGGGGTAAGGTTAAGTAACAACAGAGGATAACACTTAACCGACACAACATGATAAGTAGGTGGGTTAAGTCACGAACTTGAACGACCATACTTAACCAAACTTGACATGCTAGACTGACAGGGTTAAGTCATGAATCTGAAAGAATATACTTAACCAATTTGACACGATGATTTGATAGGGTTAAGTCATGAATCGCTTGAGTATACTTAACCAATTTGACACGATGATTTGTAGGGTTAAGTCATGAACCGCTTGAATATACTTAACCAATTTGACACGATGATTTGGTAGGGTTAAGTCATGAACCGCTTGAACATACTTAACCAACTTGACACATGATTCATTGGGCTAAGTCATGAACTTGAACGACAACACTTAGCCAATTTGACATGACACGTAGACGGGTTATGTCACGAACTTGAATGACCACATTTAACCTGCTGGACGGAAACCCTAGTTACGCGGTCCTTTTCAGCAGTAACCCACTAGATGTATCATGGTACCCTAGAACTAGGCAGGGTGGGGCACGATTACTGGGCTGATTGTAAGCGACCAGAACGACGGCTGAGTTGGTGCGCCATTGTAGGTTCAGGCGGACTACGGTCGTGCACGTAGTCCGGAGTTGAAAAAGCTGGCTTTGGGCACCAGTAGGTTTACACTGTGCGTGCTTGATTCGTGTCGGTGGTTGGCACCCTAGGGCTTGATACACCCTATGATGGACCTAGCACAGGTGACTACATTCGTGATAGGGCCGTATGACACAGACACATGAACGAGATAGGACTTGTAGGGAGTCGATCGATTAATAGATCATTTCATGAGACCAAGTAATGGATCATTTCATGACATTGGGCAAGGGATCATTTTACAGTCAACACATGACACAGGTTGGGATACTAGTACAGTTGGTGCAGAGCAAATAGATATCATAGAAATATTTTATTGGCAAAGCAGAGAAATCTTGCGATGCTTGATAGAAATCTTGCGAAACTATACTTAGTTTATCTTGAATGGAAACCTGCCGATGTTATACTTGACAAAAACCATATGAGGCTATTCTTAGTTATCTTTCCTGTAGCTTATCTTGGCATCATGCTTATGTTTACTTTCATTTTATTCCTGCCATGTTATCTTTACCTGTTTCTGTTTTATGCTAAAAGTCACTAGGACTTACTCAGTCTTTATGACTGACCCTTTTTGTTTCGCCTCTTTTTCTTATGTTACCCCCCCCCCCCCAGGTTCGCAGGGTGGGAATACAGCTTAGTTCGGATCTTACCAAGCTCGAAAGCTCTTTCATGTACAACTTGGGTTTCTCTTGGCTATGGCTTGCTTTGCTTTATTGGGGAATGATTTATAACTATGGTTTTATGCTTCTTTACTACTGCAAGACAGATTTCGATGTAATTGACTTAATAGCATTTTGATGTAAAAGGCTTTAGACCTTACTAGATTTTAAAGCAATGAAATTTGGGTTTTCCTTCTGCTGTTTTATTTATGTTATGTCTTGTAATATTTCTGTGTATGTTTACCTAGATAATACTCCACCAAAGCTAGTGCATTCCCTTTGTGAGTGACCCTAGCGGAGGTGGGGTGTTACAACTTACATAATATGATCATAACCCAAGTTCATGTATAAACTTGCATATGTGGTTTATGCAACATAATGATGGTGTGAACTAACATCTAACACATAGAACTCACACATGTCATAGCATAATTCTAGATCTAAATAGATGACATAATTCTAGATCTAAATAGATGTCATATAATATGTGAGATTATACATACTAATAAATCTAAACTTGCATAGGTACACGTGATTTATCATGTGAATCATCATAGCCCAAATATATATAATCAACATCATGATGCATAAGCTTACTACAACATAATAACATCATGGCTTTGTAACATCACAGCTTAGCATAGAAACTTGCAACATATATAATATCATCATAGCATTATTTACAACATATAGGATATCATCATCACATAACATAGGAATTACAACATACATGATAGCATAAGGTTTACAACAACATATATGACAATTCACATCATTTTCTTATGATCCATATCACATCTTAATCTAATTAGTTTGCTAATAATCTTATTAAGATCATCATACTCACAATTAGAAAAGAAAGAGAGTCTTGATTTGCTTTAGAGTTGAGTAGAATTAGAGTTTTGATTAGCTTTCTTCCTTCTTAGTTGGCGGCGGCTACACTGAGTTCCATGGCGACGGTATGACGGCGGCTATTCTATTTTTCATGTGAATTTAGAGTAAGAGACTACCTAGGTATATATAGAGTTTAGGATTTATTTAGACCGTCAGATCAACTCAGAACTAACCTGAACCGTTAAATTAGCCAACTCAGCCCTAAAGACACATCAGCAGCTCAAGATTGGGCTCTGCCAAAACCTGGCCGACTTGACCAGGTCGACACCCAAGTCGACTGCGCAGTCGACCTGGTCCTGGGGGTGTCGACTGCCCAGTCGACTCCCCAGTCGACCTGGGGTGCTGGGCGGGAAATTTCCCGCCTGGCCTGTTTGACTTCGAATTTTGAATTTTGAATTTTCTGAAACTTCCGATGGCCATATCTCCTTCATACGAAGTCCAAATCACGCAAACTCAGACTCTATTTCAACCAAAATTCCGAGACGAACACAATGGCACAACCTGTTTCCCACAACTCTCACGTCTGAGATTAGTTATTCTTTAATTTGTGAATATTTATATTAACAGAATTACGGGGTGTTACACCAATCACCTTCTACTCGCCGATCTATTCAGGTTTTTGCTTTTATATTTGTAATTTTCATCTTTTTTACTTCTATATTTATTTTATTCATATTTTTTTGGGTTTTTTTTTCAGAATGGCCGCAAGTCAGTCTTCGTCAACTCGTTCCATTACCGAATGAAACAACGATACGACGAACGCTTTCATCGATGTGTGCATGCAACATCTCAGTTCCCGTGCACATAATGTTGAGGATGGTACCAGGTGATTGCAAGGCGTTCAATTAGTGGACCGGGTTGGACTACAATGCTGGTCAAATGAAGAACAAGTTTGACAACATGAAAAGAGATTGGGCTACGTGGAACAGACTGCTACAGTTTGGTGGAGGAGGATGGGACGAGCGATTGGATACCGTCACAGGAACGGATGATTGATGGGCGACGGTGCCAATACCGATGCGCAAGTTCAGGAGTGTGTCTCCGACACGATTCAGGGAGTTGGACTCCATGTTTGCAGGATGCATGCATACCGACAGATGTCAGTATGCAATTCTGGATGCTCCACCAGTTCATCTGCAAGAGGCTCAGCTCTTTGGCGATATCATTCGTGGAAATACTATGGAAATCTCGAGTCATCCGACTCGTAGGTCGGTCAGGTCTGGTGCTGGCCCTTCTCGTTTAGCTCCTTCGCGCATGGACCGAGACGAGCTTATAGATTTATGCATGTCTGTACGCCGTGAGGATGATGACTGTCAGGAATGGGAGGTGGCAGTTATTATGTCTACTCATGACAGATTAGGCCACAACCCATTTTATTCTCTGCTTGACAAGCCCGAACAGCTTAGGGGTTGTGTTATTCATTTTGTTACAAAGCTGAGGGCTGGATAGATGTGATGTTTTCTTTTATGTGGGTGTTGTAGTTGTGTTGTTTTATTTTCTGATTGTGTTGTGGTTTGTGATTGTGTTGTTTTCTTTTATGGTTGTGTTGTAGTGATGTTTTTTTAAATGGTGTTGTAATGCGTTGTACTGGCTTTAGGATTCTGCAATTTAAATTCTGCAATTTCAATTCAGTAATTTTTATTTCTGTAATTTGTATTCTGCATTCTACTATTCTGTTCAACAATAAACACACACAAACAATTAAAAATAATATATACAAAAACAATAAAATAATAACTCTGCCCCTTCCAAAATGCCCCGTCCGTAAAAAGAACACATTCCTCGTTCCCAACAATTCCCCTTCAAATGCCCCTTCCAAATATCCCTTCCAAATGCCCCTTCCTGTTCAAAATCAAACGGACCCTTAAAGATTTGCGTCTTCATTGAATAGTCAAACAATATTTTATGTAATCAAACAATATTTCATTGAATAGTCAAACGTCTGCCATATTTTTGTTTGTCAAGTTTTTGCCTAGTTTTTAATTTTCTTGGTTAATAAACATGAAGTTATCCGATGAGTTTGAGTATTTGTTGTTGGGAAATTGGTTAAAGGAATTTTTTTTATCCATCTCATGTTGACTATTTACTTTATGATCCAGTAGTTATAAATCTTATGTTGAATTTCAATAGCCATGCAGAGTCTATTATAAAATAGTCAGTTTCAATCAGTGACAGGACTGGGTAGAAAATTGACGAAGTGTTTGGCAGTTATGATTTTATCAAGGAAAGAAAACAAGTAGCAAATAATTGTAGAGGCTGTTGATATTGTTAATGTGTGTGGAGATAGTGATTTGGTGGATGAGATGGCCTTTGAAGTTTTTTATGTGCACAGGGTTGATAATCCTTCTGGTATTATGGATGTTAAGGTGCATGAAGGTATGTTTTGTGCATAGTGTCTAAAAGTTGCACAAAGGTATGGTATATTCCTTCAGTCAGGTTGAATTTAATACATAGAAACATTGCAATGGTCTAATGTCGACACATCAATTTGTTCTGTTGAGTTTTTAAGCTTCAATGTGGAAGAAGGAATGAATCAGTTGATTTTTACTATGCTGTTCTTGGATGAGTAAGTGATATCAATTCATGTTTAAAAGGAGAATATAAGGATGTTCAGCTATGCATAGACGTTAGGTGGAACTTCATTTTCATTTCTAAAGGAGTTTAACATGTACGAGTTGATCTTTAGCTGCTTCTACAAGTATATTTAATATTCATACATATTGACTTCCACCAAGTATTAATCATTCCAGCCTTGGTTAGTAGATGAAAAGTAACAATTATTGTTGTTATGGTCCTGTAAAAATGATTAATGTTTTTGTTATGAAATTTCATTCATTCTTTGTATATAACTATTGTTATGAAATAATAGGCTATAGTTTTTAGCGAATGGCTCATGCATTAGACTGGATAAGTGGTTTATCTTAAATGGAGGATGGATAGCTATGGAAAAATATGATAAAAGTGGTTTATTTGCATAAAGACGATTGCTTAGAAGGTGTTGGATTTTCCTCTCCTACTTATAATGAAATTTAGTCGATGGAGATGGAGATGTCATTTCTTGCTAAAGTTGCTTTCTTGGTTTGTTTTGGGCATTGGAGCAAAAAAATTAGGTGTTGTTTTGGGCATTGGCATTTAAGTATGTGTTATTGATCTTCTAGTTCATATCTTTCAGGTGAGTTTACTTTATTATAACTGATTTCTTTTATTTGATTATCACTCAATGACTTATACTTGTCGTTGATACGGAGATCTATTCGTTTTCTATTTTCTGCTTCTTAAGGAAAAAGCATTCTCTTCCTCCATCCAAGACTTCTCAGGATAAGAGTTATTTCTAGATTTTTGTGAGAGATTTTGATAGTAAAAACTGATTTTCATCATTTCATGAACTGCAAATTTTGGCATGTGCCTGTTCATGAGCGACAACAAACATAGAGCGTGAACCGCAAATTTGTTCTAGTGAACTGATGATATTTATTCTCTAATTATAGTATATGTATGATAGCGTAGGAATATGATTAGAAAATACTCTATTCAAAAAAAATGTATTGTGTGAGAGAAGAAATTGTTATACATGAGTGGTGTATGAAACTTGTAGAATTTTTTGTTACAATTGTTTATACTATAAAAACTTTGTTAAAATAAATTTTTATTTATTTATTTCATTCTGCGATATACACTATAACTAAAAGAAATACATTTAATATGTAATATCTATAAGCTTTAATATTTTTTTGTTTACAGATTTATGTATCTATTGCAACGGGGATATACTGTTGCAACAGCAAAAGCCTGTTGTAAAAAAGTCTATCGCAAAGGGAAATAACCGTTGCAAAAAGGGACCGACCTATTACAACTCCGTCTATAGAGATGAGCGCTTGCATGTTTCAATAGGCCTACTGCAATAGATATTGCCTATTGTGAAAAGCATTTTTTGTTTTAGTGTATGTATTTCATCTATACATGCATGATACAAATGTTGCAAGTATTGATCCAAAAAGCACCAAATACAAGAAAAGCAACGAAAATGTTAACATAACAAACACCGTAGGTGCACTGGACATTTAATCTTATAGAAAAAAATACAATAAAAATAGCATCATGCTGAAGATGTAAGTTAAATGGAAAACTATGGACTACTTGGCCAAAAATTTGTATATCTGGTGACCTTAGTTCCTCCATGCCGATGTACAAAAGAGCATGGCGATCGATGCAGGAATAAACAAAACAAGATGAAACAATTAGCAGGAATGTTAGGTCTAAGGAAAAAACTATAATTTCGGTTGGTAAACCGTAACGTGGAAGTATAATAATGAAAAAATAGTAAGAAATTGGACGAAGATGGGAAGAAGGAAAGAAGTAAAGAAATTTACCGGTAATGGCGTTGTTGAGGAGGAAGAAAGGTTCATCCAACACCAGATATGAACTACAATAGAAGTTCTAAGGAAAAGTAGAGATTTTGAAGCTACTTTAACTAAAAACCGGTCAGTAGGTTAGAGGATGTGCAAGGAGATTGCGGATCTGGAGAGGAGCAGGTGAAAAAATGAAGGATTTGAAGTTCGAAACAGGTGAAGGGTGGATAAAGGTGAACGATGGAGTAGACTAAGTTTTGGGAATAGGGAAGAAAAAATGGCGAAAAGTGAATAAAGGCAGAGAACGAAGTGGGTAAACGAAGAAAATAAAGAAATGTGTAGAGATAGATGGACTAATCGTATGTGCTAAAGTGGGGAGGACAAAGTAGAAGGATAGAAGAGTGCTTTGCCCTCCACCGGATATTGTGACATGTTCAGTTATGAAAGGTAAGATGGGTTTTTTGGAAGTGCGTAAACGCTTCACCACATCCAAAATATTTGCAATATTCGTATATATATATATATATATATATATATATATATATATATATATATAACTTTACTGTGTGTATTCGTATATATAAAAATATATAATGTTTTTTGTAAGGAGTTATTGTGTTTTATTTTGGTTGATTTGAGTTAGTGTTGTGTCTATTTTGAGTTCAGTTTGCTGTTTAATTTGAAAATCGTTCCAAAACCCAATAGCCGTGCCAATCAGTTGAAAAATTCCCTAGCCTCCTCTTATATATATATATATATATATATATATGTGTGTGTATATATATATATATATATTGAGTGGTTACCGTGATTGAATCTATTATTGGTCGTGCCTGGAATGGAAGTCGTCCATTCATTCTGTGTCAATCCGTCTACTGTCTCCATTTCTGTGGCATGAAAGGTGAGTTTATCTCACACTTGACCTACATTATTTCATGGATGTTAAATTCAGCACAAATGAATTGATAGGATTTCTAGTAGAAATTGTTTTAACTAATATGTACACTTTTCATATATGACATGATATGTATGGCACATAGGTGCACTGATGATATTTGACTTGTGATGTGATGATATTAATGCTATGTGATAAATTATTTTGTTCATCAATGTTGCTGATTCCCATAGTTTTAGGAAAAATCACTATGGGTTGAAATGATACATACTCGAATGGACATTAGATTATGGGAAAATCGTTATGGGCTAAAATGATAGACCTGAACGATTTTTATTTGGGATTACGGGTTGAAATGATATATACCCGTAAAGTTATAAAATTGCGGGTTGAAATGATAAATATCTGTATCACCTGACCATAGGGTAGAAAACTATATATGGTCATCGTTGGTCATGTTTTCGAAGTAAAGTAATTTGGAAATTTTGATTTTAAAAATAATAAATTAAGATTTTATATTTTTATTTTAAAGCTAAATGTTTTAAAATGATTTTATGAGTAAATATTGATTTAAACACTTATTTAAGATTTTACTTATAATTTTATTTATTTTAAACCATATAATTTAATCATATATGTATTTTCAAATTTTAAATTTAATATATTATAATATATAATTCTTTTAAACCATTTCTAAATTATTTTTAAACTAATATTTATAAAGCTATTTTCTATAAAATTTTAGAATTTATAAACTAATGTTTATATCTATTTTCAAAGTTAATTATATATATTTTAATAACAAACTAAAAGGTAGATAAGTTAAGGTTTTCGCGATTTGAATTCGAGGTTCAAAGATTTAAATTAAACTTAACTTAACGAATGAACTTATATAAGATATGAATTTGAATCCGAATCGATATAAACATATAAGAGATGAACTTGAATTGTGAACTTGTTTTCTGAGTTTGAATTTCCAAATTTAAGGAATGAATTTGAACCTATAACGTATATGAAACGAATTTGATTATAAATTAACTAAATGCGAATTTGAATTGGTTTAAATATTGAACTTTTATGTGAATTGCGTAATTGATTTTAATTTTAATTTATAATTGATATGAAATGAATTCGATTTTAAGTGACTGAATGTGAATTTGAATATATATATATATATATTATATATGGAGTTAATTTTATAAATCATTTGGTTTGAATTAAGATATTTGTTAAATCGAATTTATTTGAATGGTTTTAAATTATATTAATTGTTTAAATTTAAATATAAAGTTTTGATTCAAATTTATAAGTAATGAATTTGAGTTGTACGACTTGAGTTATAAAATATGATATGATTTGTTGTAATTGGAATATAAGTTTTGATTTGAATTGTATATATTGAACTCCAACAAAAATGTTGGATTTTATGAATAGACTTGAAACGAATTCTTAGAAAGGTAAATTTAATCATTTGAATTGTTTGAACTTGAATTTTCGAGGAGAATAAATCAAACTAAATATCCTCGAAGTTAAATATTATAGTTTTGATTTAAATGGCATTTGAGATCTTTAAGTTATGATTCAAGTATAAGTTGATTTTTGATTTGGATTGAAAATCATAATGCGTATATCTCGAAAATTAAATAAATTGAAGTTAAATATTTTAGTATTGATTTATACTATAATCTGAGACCTTTAAGATATGATCTTCTAATTCGATTTGGTTAAAGCGAGTTAAGTGAGTAGTTTTCAAAATTAAATATAATCGAAGTTAGATATTTAATTTTGATTTCAAATTAATTTCGTATTGATGATTTTTAAAGTGATTATAAAATTACCACGGCGTGAAAAATATAAACATTTGGTTGTTAAAGAGACCAGGATTGGCTATTGTCATACTCTCTGCCAATACCGAAAACCACTTTAACAACTGCGTACGCAGTAGAGATCCAGAATGAAGTAGGATGATTTGGGGATTACTGGATTTGAAGAAAGAGAACAATGATGGATAGCCTTGACCTTCGGGTCATAATTGAAATGACTAAAACAAGAGCAATACCCAAGCCAATGTGAGTTAGCCACTCTTAGCAGGCATGCTTCTTCGATACCATATATATTTCTTTTTGATTGATTTGGGCGCCTCTGAATTTGGGAGTATTATCTGAGGTGGGCGGTAGTCGCAGCTATGCGTTACCACCAGCATGGGTCCTCAATCCGGTTGAATCCTACTGATGGGTATTGCTTGGATGCCATGTCATATTTATCCTGATCAATACCCTACGATTTTGATTTAATGTTGTCATATAGCGCCGCATCCCTATCCACCGACATACTAGTGTTTTATATGTAATGTTTATGACAAGTATAAACGGTGTAAGGGTGAAAATGAAATCCCTCTTACGCTATTTTCAATAGTATATTTAACCATAGACACTATTATAATAGTGTATTGTATTATATGATATTAGTTTAACAGATCCTTAGAGGATGGTGATCCCAAACATCCTTTAAGTTACTGATGCATTTCGTTGAAGATTTCATTTGAGTTGATTTACTTCCAAGAGAATATTAGTCCTGATATCTTGGAGTTGGAGCTTATATCGGGTTTGCTCACTTATGTCTACCTATTCAGTTGATCCAATTTAACTACTCTTGTCATTTCTGTTTCATACTGTTATCTCTTATCTTTGTATTAGAAATTATTATATTAAACTTCCTGTAACAACCCACCCGGAATGGGCCTAAATTTTGATCCAGAAAAGGTCCATCGAAACTTAGAGCCATTCTAAATGGGTCTTTGATTCCTGTAAGGATTACATTTGCATAGATAATTATAAACATACACTTCAAATGGAATTCTCACATAACGGAAAGAGAAAATATAATACTTAAATAAGATGTACCACTTATTTAAAAATCACAGAAATACAACAGTCAAAGTTACATCTGTTCAATTGGTACATAAAAATAATTCATTCTCATAAGTTTCCAAAAGATGTAAAGCATTAACTACTAATAATAGCATAACAACTTTGTCTTCTACTTCAACTCCGGTCATGACGTCGTCCATGGGTTTTACCCCATCTACTTACCTGTTGGATATGTTAAGGAGAGGGGTCAGAACATAAAGTTTTGTGTGACTGAAATATGGTGTTACATAATGTCTATACCTTATATTTCTAGCAGGTTACATTTGTCAAGGTATGTCTATGCAGCACACAAAATTCACACAAACACAAAGTATCCAACCAATGGTTGGATATCCAAGTCAATTGCCCATTAGTATTTTAGGGTAAAGACCCAACGACGTGGGCATTCTCGGTCACTTATGGCCCTATTAAAGGTGGATTTTTATGGTCTCTTTTAAGCCTGAGGCGGATCCCTAGCCCCTTAGGACCCCGTCCTAATACGCTAACGTTCTTAAGTCTATACTCTCACTTGTAATATGAGAAATAGTATTGCGAACATTACTACTTAACTGATATTACGGTAGGACACCTATGTCGCTTAAGACTTCCCTTAGACAGATTATTTGCTGCAATGGCCACATATATTTCACTTACCAATTCTGTCACTAGTTGAGCCCTTACAAGTCTCTAATGGAAGTGGACATCCCCATGAACTACCCTACTTTGTTACCGTTTATACCTAACCTGTATTAGAGAAGGAGGACCCAAAGGCTTACTTCAAATCTAATAAGGGTGGGTCTCATGCTCCGGTTCCTCTCGAAGGAAAAAATCTTCGAGGGAATCCTAGTCCTAACCACCTAAAATCCAAATTATATAAATAGAAAGTCGGTCACTTAAGACCTTCTCAAGGTGTAGTAAACCTTCCTATTTTCATATGTAATAGAATTATATAAATATACTCACTAGACCTCTCACATTAAACCATATACCTGTAGAAGTTGGATATGCCAGTCAGTCTTGGGTAGGCTTCTACTACAAGTTGGTTTAAACTCATGTCCAGTGTACTAAGTTTGAATGTTTATGACATCCAGACCTCTTACATTAGTAGGCCTACGTATGGTTGGTGGATTTGTCAGTCGGTTCTAGGCAAACTTATACCACAAATGGCAACTGTAACAACCCGGATTTTCAGAACCAATTTAAATTTTTTATTTTAGCTATTTTAATGGGTTTTGAATATTTAAAATGGTTTATTTTAAATAATAATGACTAAAAATTTATTTAAATTGAAGTAAGAGCGTATAATTTTATTTTAAATATAATACAAGCCTGAAATGGTGCGATAGTTTGAAAATTCAATTTCTAATTTCAACCGAGTATACAAAATTCACTTTAAATCCGAATTGGACGAAACAACAAACGTTGAATCTGTTTAACTATATCTTTCTAACGGATGAGAAATTTTTAATTTTCATAATATAAATTCAAAGTTATATCCAGTTTAAAATTCAAAATAGTCACTATGCAATTTATATATATTTTAATATAATATATAGCCCTTAAAAATAGTCATTTGGCAAACGACCTTCATTTTCGAAGAAACCACTTTTGTTGGATCCGGAATGTCAAATTATAGCTGGATTCCGATTTTCATGATTTTTGGAATTAATATGTGAGTACAGTGAATTTAAAAGTGTTTGGTAATTTCAGTTTGAATTTAATCGACTGGAAAATGGCCATTTTTCAGACGGTCTCCAAATTCGACAAAATTAGCTTTGTTAGGACCGTATCGTCGAAACATAGGTAGATTTATTTTTCTATAATTTTTGGAGTCAGTATGTGGCCCCGGTAAATTAAAATGTACGTTTGAATTTAATATACACTGATTTATATTTCAATTTTGATTAAAACTGATTAAAACAGTCGAATGGGCTTACGAAACGTACTCCATTGTGCCCGGAATGAGGGTGTTTAGCTAGAGGCGATAGTCGTTGGGTTCAATTTGGAGTTAGTATCAATAAACAACTATTTTTTTGGAATTTAATAAAATAATTAATTCATATAAATGCCCTCCCCCCACCCCCCCCCCCCACCCCCGGGCCGCCCGACAATCAAAATTCATGAAAAAACCCTAACTTTATACATTGTTCAGCCACCGCCTCCTGCGATGAATGATCAGTTTCGTTTATAACTTCTCTGCCAATTTGCATCCAATCGTGCAATAAAAATCAAGATTTATAAAACAAAAATCCTAGCCCTCTCCACGAGCTTTCCATCCATACTTGTCTGAAGATCTAATGTTGTGTGAGCTCCTCGAAATCGCAGCTTAAAGGTCAATCGTTCGAGGTCATTTTTCTTGGCACCGGGGACCTCGAGCTGAGCGCCATCACTAGTGCAAGGAGGTGGCGCCGGGGGGAGTCGAGTGGCACTCCCCAATTCTGGTTCGGTCAGCCGTGGCACGTGCAGCAAGGCGATTTTTGTTCTGAGCAGTGGGTTTGAGGGTTACAGGAAGGGTTCGATGGATTTTCAACGTGCTGAAGGTAATTAGGAAATTCATTAGCGATTAATTAATTAATTAGTATAAAATGTAATTAACGTATATATTTCGTATCTTTCTCATACGAGGTCCAAATCGTGCGAAACTGGATTTGTTGGGATCGTGGGGATGAGAGCTTCGCAACAAGACTAACTGGGTGCAATTTGGAGCTTGTTAGAATTTAGGGCAGAATTAAATCCAAATCGTCCAATAAAGAATGACGGGGTGGAACCCAAAGTGAGAAATCCTTCTCACTCTAATTATTTTACAGTTAAATATATACTAGGTTGCGAACAGGGTTTGGTAGCCCCCGACACCATTTATTGTACAAGCCATGATTGTATGTTTGGATTGTATTGTGGAAATTTGGTTGTGTTTAAAATTGATTGTATTGTGGTGTATTGAATGTGATTGACTATTGTGTATGGCGCGAGCCAGTATCAGGAGAGGGGTAATGTTGAACATTACTCTGATTCTAATATCGCGTCGTTATAATGCTGAAAATTTCTAAAATAAATATTTATTCATTAAAAATATCATTCTTAATGTGTATATGAACCGTATAAAATATTCATGTGTTGAATAAACCGTTTGAACAATAAAAATATCATTTTTATTGAATGTATGAACTATATAAAATAGTCAAGTGTTGAATCAAATATTTTATCGTTAAAAATATAGTTTTTAATGTAATATCAATGGCATAAAATTCTTCCGAAATGAAAATAAATATTCATTTACAAATCAGACGATTTGTTTATATACACCCGTTTAACTGACATTGATTGGGACGATAAATTTTACACATCGCCCAACTGCACAAATAATATTCAGTATTTGTTGGTTGAAACACCACACGGGTATTGGGATGATATTTGACGTTCACAAATCCCAATTGTTAAGTTGTATGTCAATCGATTGGTTGGCTGACTGTTGTAACCGTTAATTATTTATATGTAATGCTCATGCAGTTCTGTAATGCACTCTAGACAATGGTTGATTGTGCATCATTATTGTTGTGTAGATGTGTTGTATGAAATCCATATAAATAACATTATATGGTAATTGGTTGGGTCTGATTCCAATTCAGAAATAACGAATACCATAAAATAATATTCAATAAAGGATTAAAACGTGGATTTGATGTCCGATTTTGGATGGATACGAAATTATTAAAATGTGTGAAGCCGTATTGATTAGTTATGCGCCTTTTTAATGCAAACAATATTTATATCGATTTTATTCATTTTTATAATAAATATCGAAAAGGAAATGATTTCGAAATATGATATTTTGAAAATATAATCGTTTAAACATTATAATGACACGGAATATTCAATTTTTATTAAAAATTGAAAATGATGTTAAATTTTTTTTTAAACGAATTTATAAACGATTTATAAAATACATTTTGTATGGAAATCGACGAGATATATTATAGATTACATAAATTTAATGGCCTGAATAGCGACCATTCGCGAATTTCGACCATTGACTTCGAATTGACATTACGGAAGATCCAGCCGTTAGATTGTTCTAAACCGGAACCGTTGGGTTCGTATTGGAAAGATCTTTCCAACGAATACAAGAGGTTTGAAATCTAACGGTTGGATTTGGAATTATGTCCAAATCAAATTTGAAAAAGGTCGTTATGGATGCAATTCAGTGGCCGTTATTGGAAACCGACCGTACGAGCCTTGATAAAATTATTAAAAATATTAATAATTTGTGTAAAATCATATTAAATGATTTGGAAAGAATTCGGATGAAAAATTCCATATTTCTAAAGATAAAAATACATTTTTATCAAAATGAACTAGTTGTTAACTAGAAAGATAATCCAATAATTTTTATATAAATAAATTAGGTATATAAAGGGTTTTAATAAAACCAGAAATTTCCAAAATAAAAATCGAAATGGATTTGAATAGAAATCATCTTCGGGATATTTCAATACTGGATTCCGTGACTATACGGATATTGTGGAGGAATATGGAAGATAGATATATATCGTTATTCTCCATACGATATGTGTTGGTTTCAGAATTTGATATTGAATATAAGCCGATATAATTTCTATTTAGAGCCTTATATTTATTATCAAATTGGATTTTGGGTTTGTCGTGAATGGTGTCTTAAATAACATTGTTCTTAAACCCCGTTGGAAAAGAACAAATCATTCAATTAAAATTATTAGAGTTTCCAGTTATATTTAGTAATTGGAATAAAATGGAATGTAAATTGGGTTTATTGTGAACTGTGTTTTTTAACGACATTCGTTTTTTAACCCAATTAACAGTGAAAGGTGATTTGGAATATATAAATCTTTTATTACGATTTAATGGAAATTTTCCAAAGTAAAGTTTTCCAATTTAATAAAATAAATTGGAATTGAATGGAATTCAATTTGGTAATAATCGAAGTGAGCTTCTCTGGAGGAAGACTGTTAATATATATGGAATTTAAAAGGATTTGTCATTATTCCATTTATATATATACTCGGATACAGAAATTGACATCGATTATATATTGATCTGTTTTCCATGAAGATTCCATGGTTAATGGAATGTGATTTTGGGTTTATCGTGAATTGTGTTTTAAATGACATTGGTTCTTTAACCTAATTAAAGACAGGACTACGTGTCTAACATTATATTTCGAACCGTATTATTGAACTCTGCTAAATATATATCTGTTTGGTGGCGGAGGATTTATTCTCTTGCTTAACACCCTTCTCTGAGACATATGAGCTTAGTGGTTATATATTGGCAGAAATCAGTGGTACGGTGTAAATTGTCGATGTGGCATGTTTGTGTTTCCAATGTTAAATAATCATTAAATAATGATTGTTGGGAGATTAAAACTAAGTGGAGTTTTAATGAATCTTTAACTAGATTGAAATGTGAATGTGATAATTTAAATTATCAAATTTGGGAAATGATCGAGAATGGAGTACCACCAGTTTTACTCCAGGCGATAGTTAAATATTTAATTAGATTTGAACGTGGAATGGTAATTAATTTTACCGATAACACCGTGGTGTTAGATATAGAGTATTACCAGTTTTGCTCCATGGGATGAATAGGTTGGGATTGGGAAATGAAATAAATGATTACTTCAGTAAGGTTTGCTAATCTCGACTAGTTTAGAAAACCTTATTTTGGTTTAAATTGTGAAAAGAATAATTGAATAAAAAATATTCTGGATTGTAATGAGGCGTACGCTGTGTTTTTATAGCACTTGATTATAAGATACATGAATTGTTCAGAAAGGCTAGGTTTATGCCCAATTTGAATAATTGATTCGACGATAAGTCGACGACGAAGACGGTGGTTGAAGACTGGAGTTCTTCACATCATTTGGATGATTACTGATGTTTTGATTGGGTTGTACACCCAAGACAAGGTAATAAGTGGTGATCGTCCAGACGTACTTGGAGATCGACTAGAAATGTGAGGACCTCTCTCCTGTATTAGACATATGGGACGAGGATTAAAGGTGCCTCTGGTTTCGTTCAGACCCAGAACAGACTTGTAAATGGATGTGTGTCTTAATTGGATTTTATTCTGTGTTAACTCATTTCTATTAAATATATATCTGTTTGGTGGTGGAGAATTTGTCCTCTTGCTTAACACCCATCTCTGATACGTTCGAGCTTAGAGGTTATATATCGATAGACGTCAGTTGCATGGCGTAAATTGTCAGTGTGGCATGAAGAGATGCATTGATCAAGGCTTCTGTTGAGAAGCAGAGTCTTATGGTTGATGATCAAAGCACGACTTTAAATAGCATAGCTTTGTGTATAGCGTTAATTTGCGAGCCTCACACCTCGGTATGAGTCAAAAACGGGATAAGAAACCTAAGGAGTGCACGATGTTTCTTTCCAGCTATGGGTGGTGTCGTGGTATGGAACCCAGACATTTATTTACTTTTACCTGTGTGGATGATGGAATGCGAGGTACCTCGGATATATTGGTCACTACGGGACCGATGGATAGGTACGGGAAACGTGTGTTCAGGAATAACTAATCCTCAAACGTAAGGGAGGATCGGCCTTGGAGGATCCAAGGGTTCACTACAGGGGATCATGGGTCATCTTGCTAGAGGTGATCCGAATTGGTAAGGAGTACATCCCTTGCCTCGATCATAGATGGAAATCCAATTTCCAATACGTGACTTTTCGATTTTAGTCGTAGAACTAGTATGGCGACATAGTATATGGTAGCTATGCCGTCTATGATTGATACATTTATATTTGAAGTGATTTTGACACTATACACTTATAGTAATATCAAAATGATTTATTTTAAACGTACCAAGCATGTTTGGCAATTATGAAGGAAAACTCTATCCTCTAGCTTGCGTTGCATTGTGTGATGGGACCTCAGTATTACAATAGCTTCATTTTTCCAAATGGCATTGCGTTGTTTGTTTTATGCACTGGTATTCTTGGAAGAAAATCCGTTCCGTGTTATACGGCATGGTCCCTTGATTTACTTTATTTTAAAGTAAAGTTTTAATAACTGTTTCTATTCTCACACCAGTCCCATGACTGACCTAGAGTTTATTGTTTCTACCTAAACTCTGGGTACCCCAATTTTCCATACGTGCAGCTAGTAGTTTTGGTTTTGCAGATATTATTTCCCAGGATCCTGGATTTACAGCTGGAGCTATATTCGAAAAGCTTTGTATCCATGTATCTCTTTCAGTTGTATTATGTATTAATTTTCGACTAGTATGTAATGTATTTTAATCTCTGGTATTATTTTATTTTTCTGCTGGATATTATTCATTTATACTCTAATTCTTGTACTCTAATGTAAAGTGTTGTAATAGCAATGAAGTGTTCTACTGTTTACGTTCTGATTTGACGTGTTCTCAACTCACCGGGCTTTCCCTTATGGGTGAGTTTGGGTCGTCTCATGTAACGACCCAGAAAATCTGAACCAATTTAAAATTTTTAAATTGGCTAAAATAATGGATTTTAAATATTTAAAATAAATATTTTAAATAAAGGCGATGAAAACTGAGTTCGAATCGATAATGGAAAACGAATATAATTAATTATAATTATATATAGAATTGAAAATGGCGCGGTAGTTCGATAATTCGATTTCAAACTTCAATTGAATATACCGGGTGCAAAACAATCCGGATTTTAGTGAAACCAAAAACATTAGGATCTAATTGATAATATCTTTCTAACGAATCCGACCAATCGAAATTTGATAGCGGGAATCAAAAGATATGTCCAGTTGAAAATACTGAATAGTCGTTATGGAATTCAGGCCCTTAAAAATGGACATTTTGCAAACGACCTCAGATTTCGACGAAACCACTTTCGTTGGATCCGTGATGTAAAGTTATTGCTAGATTCCAAATTTCATAATTTTTCGAATCAATATGTGAGCGTGGCAAAAGAAAACGCGTTTGACCAGTTTCTGTTGAATTTAATCGACTGGAAATTGGCCATTTTTCAAACGGTCTCAGAATTCAACGAAACTAGCTTTGTTAGGACCGTATCGTCAATACGAAGCTAGAAAATATTTTTCTGGAATTTTTCTAGTTAGTATGTGACCCCGGTAATTTGAAATGTACGTTTAAAATTCGATATAGTGATTTAAATGTAAATTCAACGGAAACTGATTGTAACGATCAAATCAGCTTGCGATACATATCCCATTGTGTTCGGAATGGGGGTAAAACGCTATGGGCGACAGGCGGTGGGCCTCGTTTCGAGGTCGTGGGTAAAAGTCAACTTTATGCAATAAAATTAAATAATTAAATAAAAAAAAGAATAAAATAATATACTTTCCCTCCCCATATCCTTCGTACTGGCCCCCCGTTCATTTCAGTTTCGAACGAGAAAAAAAAAAAAAGGAGAAAACCCTAAAATCTAAATCGATCGACGCCCCGAAGCCATCGCCTCCCCGTTCGAACCCCGAGCGCCGCCACCTCGAAGCTGCCGCCGACGTCTCCAACCCCCCCCCCCCCCGGTCGAATCAAATCGAGCCTCCCCCCTCGCGGAGCATCCTGCCACCTCGAAGCTGCCGCCGACGTCTCCAAACCCCCCCCCCCCCTCTGTAAGTATTTTGTTATTTTATTTTAATAATTTAAAACTGTTTTTTTTAGAATTCAAAACTGATTTTATAATAATTTAAAAACTGTTTTTTTTTAAGAATTCAAAACTGATTTTGTAATAATTTAAAAACTGTTTTTTTAAGAATTCAAAACTGATTTTATAATGATTTAAAAAAACTGTTTTTTTTTTTAGAATTCAAAACTGATTTTATAATGATTTAAAAACTGTTTTTTTAGGATTCAAAACTGATTTTAATAGGAATTTAAACCTGTTTTTTTTTTAAAAAGTAAAACTGATTTAAAAAATAAAATTAAAACTGATTTTAAAAAGTATTAAAAAATGATTTTCAAAATGATTTATAAACTAATTTATTTTAAGATTTAAAATAGAAGGAGATTTGAACTTTGGGAAGTAAAAATCATATTTTTTATATATTGAAAGTCGAAGTAAGAATCATATTTTTATATATTGAATAGCGACGTCAAAACTCGATTTTTGTATATTGAATAACATAGTAAAAATTCGATTTTTACATATGTAAAGAATACGGGCAACAAAGCGACAAAAAGGCGAGATTGGCGAAGATTTCTCTAAGGAAGTGTCGTGAAGTTGGATAGCTATTGGTGAGATTTCTGATTTAAAAATATTATATATGTTGAAATAAAAGTGAATAGCTATATATAAATATATATATATATATATATATATATACGCCCCTCGTCCACAAACCATGGACGATATTTATTGGTTGAAATCGTTTTGAAAATTGATTGATGGCGATTGATTATTTGGGATTGTTTGTGATTGATATTGGTTGATTGTGGTTGAAAAATACCCGTTTGTGATTGGAAAATATTTGGTTGAAACCACATAGGATTAGTTTGTGGAAATGAAATAAATATATACATGCCGCCTGCGTGCGAACTAGATGCATGATCCCCATTGTCAAAAACCGCGAGGTTTTAAGGTAGAGCGAGG
Source organism: Allium sativum (assembly GCA_030737875.1). Classification (NCBI taxonomy): domain Eukaryota; kingdom Viridiplantae; phylum Streptophyta; class Magnoliopsida; order Asparagales; family Amaryllidaceae; genus Allium; species Allium sativum. The sequence goes on along the minus strand of CM060918.1, from coordinate 835,427,591 downwards.
AGCCGTACTAGGGACGGTGCCAGTGTAACTACCCTGCCGTTATGCTGCCGAAATTTTGAATAATATTTGTGTGTTTGAATTATTTTCATATGCTTAAACTATATTTATTCATTGTATAGAAAACATTCATGTGTTGAATTGATATTCATTCGTTGTTTAGAAATTCATGTGTTGAATGGTATTCATATTTTGAAATAAATTGTTCGATAACAAAAATCACATTTTTATCTATATATAGAAACTATAGAAAACATTCATGTGTTGAATTGATATTCATTCGTTGTTTAGAAATTCATGTGTTGAATGGTATTCATATTTTTAAATAAATTGTTTTACAATAAAAATCACATTTTTATCTATATATAGAAACTATAGAAAACATTCATGTGTTGAATTGATATTCATTCATTGTTTAGAAATTCATGTGTTGAATGGTATTCATATTTTGAAATAAATTGTTCGATAACAAAAATCACATTTTTATCTATATATAGAAACTATAGAAAACATTCATGTGTTGAATTGATATTCATTCGTTGTTTAGAAATTCATGTGTTGAATGGTATTCATATTTTGAAATAAATTGTTCGATAACAAAAATCACATTTTTATCTATATATAGAAACTATAGAAAACATTCATGTGTTGAATTGATATTCATTCGTTGTTTAGAAATTCATGTGTTGAATGGTATTCATATTTTGAAATAAATTGTTCGATAATAAAAATCACATTTTTATCTATATATAGAAACTATAGAAAGCATTCATGTGTTGAATTGATATTCATTCGTTGTTTAGAAATTCATGTGTTGAATGGTATTCATATTTTGAAATAAATTGTTCGATAACAAAAATCACATTTTTATCTATATATAGAAACTATAGAAAACATTCATGTGTTGAATTGATATTCATTCGTTGTTTAGAAATTCATGTGTTGAATGGTATTCATATTTTGAAATAAATTGTTTGATAATAAAAATCGCCTTTTATCGACTATATGAACTGTGTAAAATAATCTCGTTTTAAAAAGAAATTGTTTTATGATAAAAATCCTATTTTGTCACCTATATGAACTATATAGAAAAATAGTGTTTCGAAATAAATTGTTTTACAATAAAAATCACATTTTTATTGTATGCATAAATCGTTGAAATGTGAAATGTTAAAAATAGCCACTTGTTCAAAATAAACATATATGAGTTGAAATATTCATTAATTAGCTAATGAAATGATTTGCACCTATTTATGTAACATTAGAATGAATGGAGTTTTTAAACCAAATAGAAATCAAATATGAAGTCGAATATAAATTGATAAATGATAAGAACTGTATATATATGTACATGCAATATTCATTGAACAGGTTATAGCAAAGGGGCTAGAGAAGAGGAATAAAATTTTGTGCCCGACAAATAGGTACACATTTACTGATTTGTTTGGGTGATGATTTTGAGCCTGTTGGCTAGCCGCTTGGCTTTTTCTTTTTCTTTTTGAGATTAGAAGGACCGGGAACGCTATTTGCGATTTCCCGATGCTCCCGGTGCAGGGGAGGTTATGGCGAAATTTTTCCAAAATTTAAGGAGTTAGAAAAATATTTGAAGTGAAAACGATATGGAAATCATTGAAGGAACTATATTTATATAAATATATAAATATAAATAAAATTAAAACGAAACGAAGCTGTGCAGTTCGTATTTCGAAACCGTGATTTCAAACGACTAGTACGGGAAATCCGACCATTGGATTTTCCCGAAACCTCAACCGTCGGGTTCGCCTTGGAATAATCTTTCCAATGGCACCAACCTTGTTAAAATCCAACGGTTGGATTGTCTGGAATGTTTAATTCAATTCTGAAGAAAAACAGCGCCAGAAGCGATTATATTTATATATATATATATATAAATATAATTATATATTTAATCGAATAACGACGCTGCAGTTCGTATTTTGAAATTGAAAATTCAAACGATTGTACCGGGAGATCCGACCGTCGGATTTTCCCGAAACTGGAACCGTTGGATTCGTTTTGAAAAGACCTTTCTAATGATGTAAATTTTGTGAAGATCCAACGGTTAGATTTTCAGATATGTGTAAATCAAATCTGAAGAAAAACAGCGCCACGACCGCTGTATGGCCCGAAGCGTCGTTTTGAATAAAATGGCTATTTTAAAATAAATAAAAATAGCGATAAATAGTTATAAAATATCGTAAGCGATATGGAATGGAAATAAACTGAATTTGCTTGATTTATGTGGCTTTTGATGGTTGGATGTGTTTGGTGCGAAAATTACATTAAAGAACGAAATTGGTGTTGTCGAATAATTTAACCATTGAAATAAATTGATTTGAAATTCTAAATATACATGAATTATTTGAAAAAGCCGAGTTAATTCTCATTTCAAATAATTGATCGACGATTGAAAGTCGAAGATGAAGACGGTGGTCGAAGACCGGAGATCTTCACCTCGTTTGGATGGTAACCGAAGTCCTGATTGGGAGGCATCCCGAAATATGGATAATGAGTGGTGATCGTCCAGACGTACGTGTTGATCGAAGGGTTTGCGAGGTATTTAGTGCCTCCGGTTTCGTTCAGACCCAGAACGGACTTGTAAATGGACTGTGTGTCCGACATTGGAATTTGTTCTGTGTGATTGATAGCCATCAGTTGCACGGTATGAATTGCCTGTGTGGCATGCTAAGATGCAGTGATCAGGGCTTTTGTTGAAAAGCAAAGTCTTGTGGTGATGATCAAAGCATCGCCTGTGTGGCGCAGCTTTGTATATAACGTAAATTCGCGAGCCTCACACCCCGGTATGAACCTAAAACGGGAGAAGGACCTCAGGGAGGGCATGCGTTTCCTTCTAGCTAGGGTGGTGTCAGTGACCTACCAGCCCTGACATTTATATACTTTTCACCTATGTGGTTGTTGCTGTTGCGAGGCGCCTCAGTTTGATCGGACGATCCGGGTCCGATGGAGTCATTCGTTGGCTCGTTTACGCCCCAAAGGGCGGGGAAACGTATTGTTCAGGCATTTTAATCCACATCGGTGGACCGGCCCTGTCGCTCCAAAGGCTTGACTGAGTACTTGCCTGAGACATGGGCTAGATTGTCTCGAATTCGGTAAGGACTATCTTTTGCCTTGGTTCATGGAGGAAATCCAATTTCCAAATACGACATCGTGCGGTTTTGATTGTATATATATATGGCGACATGATATATGGTACCCATGCCGTCTATGATTGATAGTTATGATTTGAAGTTGTTTTCAAAAACATATAAACACTAGCAATAATATCAAATGCCTTTGTTTTATTCGTATCAAGCATATTTTGGCCATTATAAGGTAAAACTCTATCCTCCGGTTTGCGTTGCATTGTGTGATGGGAACTGAGTCTTATAATGGCTTCATTTTTAGAAAAAGCATAGCGATGTTTAAAAGAAAGATTTGTTTTAAAGCACTGGCAATCCAATGGAGTAAACCCGTTCCACGAAAGTGGCGTGGTCCTGTGATTAGCCAAATTATATATGTGTTGAGTAGATTTCTCATACCAGTCCCATGACTGACTCGTAGTTTGTTTCACTCTCAAACTCGGGTGCCCCTTTTTCCACACGGGCAGCCTTGTATTCAGGTTTAGCTGGTTCTTTCTGGATAGCTGGAGCTGAAGATGGGTTCTATCATTTATTTCCTTTTATGCTGTTCAGCTCCTATTGTACATATTTTGTTTATTTCCGCTGTAGACATTTATGTATAGCTGAACTGTATTTGTACTAAGTAAGATCCTGTATACTGTGTAACTCTGACGATTACTTTTATCCAGTATATTTTGTTGTTCATATCTGGTGTATTTATTTAATTCTGTTCTGCTATTTTATGTTTCTGTGTTATATTCCAAAGATAACCTTGTTTCCGTGAGAACGGGAAATCGGGTCGTCTCAACGTGGTATCAGAGCTTTGGTTAAGCTTAGTTCTGGAATATAACATTTGAACGAACTCATCAGAAATAGAACCAGTAGTGTTCTAGGACGGGTAACTCTATACAGATAGGATCAGTAATATCCTAGTATGAGTAAAGCAGAATGAAATTACACCTCGATAGACACATTTACATTCAAGTATTTGTCTCTATATTTTGAAATATCTTTTCTGTTGACCTGACACTTGATCTTCTATTTGCAGAAGAACTAGAAAATGAGTGCCAGAAACAGAAGAAGTAATACTAACCCGGATATTGAAGCTCTATTCATGAAGTATAGAAATCTGGGTGGAAAGTCATTCTCGGGCGAAGAATCTATTATGAGAACACAAGCTTGGATTCGTTCGGCTGAGAAAATCTTCGAAGCCTTAAAACTGAGGGATAACCAGAAAAGATTACTGGCCTCCTGGGCACTCGAAGACGAAGCTTTGTTTTGGTGGGATTCAGTTATTAAAGGTAATCCAGAAGGTGATATCACCTGGGATAGATTCAAAGTGACTTTCCTAGAAAAATTTACTCCTCCCGAAGCAACTGAGCGATTATGCGATGAATTTTCTTATCTGATACAAGGAGACATGACAATTCCCGAATATCATAAGAAATTCAATGAACTTTCTCACTTTGCTCCTCATCTAATTCAAGACCCAAAGAGGAAAAATCTGAGATTTATTCACGGGCTTCAAAGGAAATACCGGAATAAAGTATTGGGGCATGTGAAGCTTCCTTTCTCAGAAATGATTTATATGGCTTATCAATACGAAGATCTAGACAAGAAAGGAATGTTGCGTGACGAAGAAGAAGTTTGTTGTAGTGACAAAGAAGATTCGGAAACGGATATTCCTGAAGCCAGTATGATGTCTGAGGTCAGTAAGGAGCCTAGGACCAATCAGAAAAGGGCCAGACCAGGAAAACAACTGGTAACGACCGCCATATGCAATAACTGCCATAAGCAAGGGCATTTGCAAGGGAATTGCAGATCTTTAAAGAGGAAAGGAAAGAGCGGATCCAAACCTACGAAGAGGCAAAAGAACACACATGGCGAAAGGAAATGCCATAAGTGTCGTCAAGCAGGTCATACTGCACGGGAGTGTCAACTCTCAAAGAAATCTGAGGCAGTACATATAAATGAAGTAGCGGAAACTTCTGAGCCCTCGGATAAGCAAGGGAGGTCTGATGTTTTAGAAGGCACGCTCAATGTCAAAAACATCCCAGTTAAAGTACTGTTTGACACAGGCGCGTCACGAAGCTTTATTGCAAAGAGTGCAGTCAAGAAGTTGGATTTGAATTTGAAAAAGCTCAAAGAGCCCATGACTGTCCAAAATCCAGTTGGGGGTTCCGTCAATCTCAGTTGGGTCTGTGCAGTACCTGTCTCTTTTTCTTGCTATAAATTCCCTATTATCTCTATCATCATGAATTTTAATGAATTCGATCTCATTCTGGGATTGGATTGGTTAACTAGATATGAAGCTGAAGTTAAATGTGCCGAGAGAGTGGTTAAAGCAAAGGCCCAATCGGGGAATTATATAACCATACCATGTGAAGGCCCGACTTCAAATAGAAAAGATTTCTGGTCAGCTCTCGATGTTTCTCCAGCTCAAATAGAAAATATCCCTGAGGTCGCAGAGAATATTCCTGACCTCATCAAAGACATTCCTGTCGTTAAAAACTATGCGGATGTGTTCGAAGAAGTTGTTCGCTTACCTCCGCAGAGAGAAATAGATTTCAAGATTGCTTTGATTCCCAATGCAAGGCCGGTAGTTCACGCTATTCGAAGAATGTCCTTGAAAGAGAAGGAGGAATTAGACAATCAAACACGACAGCTAGTATGGAAAGGTCTGATAAGGCCTAGTTTCTCTGATTGGGGTGCAGCAGTGGTGTTTGTCCCGAAATCTGACGGTACTCTACGTCTATGTGTGGATTATCGTGATCTGAACAAGCAGACAATAAAGAACAAGTATCCATTGCCGTGGATTGATGATTTGTTAGATCGATTAAATGGAGCACAGGTATTCTCACGAATGGACCTAGCTACAGGTTTCCATCAACTTCGAATTGCCGAAGAGTGTGTTCCAATGACAGCATTCAGAGGCCCCGACTTATTCTACGAGTGGTTAGTAATGCCGTTCGGCTTATGTAACGCTCCAGCTTACTTCGTCGATCTAATGAACCGAGTATTTAGGGGAGTATTGAATAAATTTGTTCTGGTTTTTATTGATGATATTCTAATCTTCTCTAAATCAAAGGCCGAGCATGAAAAACATTTGGAACAGGTGTTAGAAATCCTTAGAAGGAATGTATTGAAAGCCAAGTTTTCCAAATGTATATTCTGGCAAGATGAAGTGAAATTTCTGGGCCATGTTGTATCGAAAGAAGGAATCGCTGTTGATCCAAGTAAAATCACAGCTATTCAGAACTGGAAACAGCCTAGTACCCCCACTGAAGTCCGTAGTTTCCTCGGATTGGCTAGCTATTACCGGAAGTTCGTTAAAAACTTTTCGAAGATATCTGGCCACTTAACGAAGCTTACAAAGAAGCATTCTAAGTTCAAATGGACTCAAGAAAGTGAGGAGGCGTTTGAGGAGCTAAAGTTAAGATTAACGACAGCTCCAGTGTTAACCATCATCGATGGCAACCAAGATTTGAAAGTCTGGACTGATGCTTCTAGAGAAGGCCTTGGGGCAGTGTTAATGCAAAGGGGTCAAGTAATTGCTTATGCTAGCCGTCAACTGAAGCCGCACGAGAAAAACTACGTAACTCATGATCTTGAGTTATTGGCTATCATATTCTCTTTGAAAATCTGGAGACACTATCTTCTGGGCGAGAGATTTGAACTGTTTACTGATCACCAGTCGTTAAAGTATCTGTTCACTCAGAAGGACTTAAATTTGAGGCAACAGCGTTGGCTGGAGTTTCTTGCAGCATATGACTTTGAAATTATATATACTCCCGGGAAAGCCAATGTCGTAGCTGATGCGTTAAGCAGAAAGAATGTAATGATCGCCAGTTTTATTATCACGACTTCTTTGCTAGATAAGATATCTGCTCTTCAGGAGGATGATCACTTCATTCAGAAGATCAGAGTGATAATTCAACAAGGCAAACCCTCGAGTTTTCAAGTTGATAATGAGGGGATTCTAAGGCTCAAAGGTCGAATATGCGTTCCTAACATTCCTGAACTTCGAAAGGAAGTACTGGATGAATGCCACAAGTCAAAACTCAGTATCCATCCGGGAGTAAGCAAAATGTATAATGACATCAAACGCACTTTCTGGTGGAAGTCGATGAAGAGAGACATTTCCTTATATGTTAGCCGGTGCCCTACTTGCCAGCTAGTCAAAAGCGACCAGCAGAAATTGGCTGGACTATTACAACCGCTAGAAGTTCCTGGCTGGAAGTGGGAACATATTTCTATGGATTTCATCGATGGTTTGCCCAGGACCAGAAAAGAAAATGACAGTATTTGGGTGATCGTAGATCGCTTCACGAAGACCGCCCATTTCATACCTGTCAGATCAAACAGAACCGCTCAGAGCCTGGCACAGATATACTTCAGGGAAATAGTTAGACTACATGGAGTGCCACTCAGTATAGTCAGTGATAGAGATACAATATTCACTAGCAAATTCTGGGAAGCATTTCAAGTCGAGCTAGGAACGAAGTTGAACTTGAGCACCGCTTATCATCCTCAGACAGACGGTCAGACTGAGAGGGTGAATCGCATTTTAGAAGATCTATTGCGGGCTTGTGTTCTAGATTTCGGTGGATCATGGGAAGACCATCTGCATTTGGCTGAATTCTCTTATAACAACAGCTACCAGGCGAGTCTGACAATGTCGCCATTCGAAGCATTGTACGGTAGACCGTGCCGATCTCCTGCTTGTTGGGTCGAGCCTGGAAATAGACTTGTGTTGGGTCCCGATATGATTCGAGAAGCTGCCGACAAAGTCGATTTTATTAAGAAGCGATTACTCGCCGCTCAAAGCCGACAAAAGAGCTATGCCGATAGAAGAAGAAGAGATATATCCTTTGAAGTTGGCGACTATGTATATTTGAAAGTATCGCCGATGAGAGGAGTAATCCGGTTCGGTAAAACTGGAAAGTTAGCGCCCAAATTCATTGGTCCGTTTCCTATTCTGGAACGGATCGGAACTCTCGCTTACAGGGTCAAACTTCCTGATTGGTTGCCTGGAGTGCATGATGTATTTCATATATCTCAACTTCGAAAGTACGTTCATGATCCAGATTTGATCGTGGAAGAAGCAGCTCAGCAGGATATTGAAATTACTCCAGAATTAGCTGTGAGGCGAGAGCCGCAAAAGATCATCGGCAAAGAAACCAAAAAGCTGAGAAACAAGAAGGTTCACTTAGTCAAAGTGCAATGGAGTGGAGATCCACGAGATTGTACTTGGGAAACTGAGGAGAGCATTCAGAAAGCTTATCCCCGATGCCGAGTAGATATCTCTGATTGACTCCGGTGCAAGGTACATTTACCCTACTTTGCACTACCATTCAATTCTCTACTCTATTGTTATTTTCTTTCCATAGATGTGCACTTTTAAATTATATAGTCTGAATGATTTTTAAGGGGCATAGGATTTGATTAGTATATTTTTGAAAGTTAAAAACAATTGGATGGGTTGTTGTGTTGTGTGATTGTACATTTATCAAACCACTTTCGACTTTATTCCTTTTCGGGGACGAAAAGTTTTAAGTGGGGGAGATTGTAACGACCCAGAAAATCTCAACCAATTTAAAAATTTTAAATTGGCTAAAATAATGGATTTTAAATATTTAAAATAAATATTTTAAATAAAGGCGATGAAAACTGAGTTCTAATCGACAATGGAAAACGAATATAATTAATTATAATTATATATAGAATTGAAAATGGCGCGGTAGTTCGATAATTCGATTTCAAACTTCAATTGAATATACCAGGTGCAAAACAATCCGGATTTTAGTGAAACCAAAAACATTAGGATCTAATTGATAATATCTTTCTAACGAATCTGACCAATCGAAATTTGATAGCGGGAATCAAAAGATATGTCCAGTTGAAAATACTGAATAGTCGCTATGGAATTCAGGCCCTTAAAAATGGACATTTTGCAAACGACCTCGGATTTCGACGAAACCACTTTTGTTGGATCGGTGATGTAAAGTTATTGCTAGATTCCAAATTTCATAATTTTTCGAATCAATATGTGAGCATGGCAAAAGAAAACGCGTTTGACCAGTTTCTATTGAATTTAATCGACTGGAAATTGGCCATTTTTCAAACGGTCTCAGAATTCAACGAAACTAGTTTTGTTAGGACTGTATCGTCAATACGAAGCTAGAAAATATTTTTCTGGAATTTTTCTAGTTAGTATGTGACCCCGGTAATTTGAAATGTACGTTTAAAATTCGATATAGTGATTTAAATGTAAATTCAACGGAAACTGATTGTAACGATCAAATCAGCTTGCGATACATATCCCATTGTGTTCGGAATGGGGGTAAAACGCTATGGGCGACAGGCGGTGGGCCTCGTTTCGAGGTCGTGGGTAAAAGTCAACTTTATGCAATAAAATTAAATAATTAAATAAAAAAAAAGAATAAAATAATATACTTTCCCTCCCCATATCCTTCGTACTGGCCACCCGTTCATTTCAGTTTCGAACGAGAAAAAAAAAAGGAGAAAACCCTAAAATCTAAATCGATCGACGCCCCGAAGCCATCGCCTCCCCGTTCGAACCCCGAGCGCCGCCACCTCGAAGCTGCCGCCGACGTCTCCAAACCCCCCCCCCCTCGAATCAAATCGAGCCTCCCCCCTCGCGGAGCATCCTGCCACCTCGAAGCTGCCGCCGACGTCTCCAAACCCCCCCTGTAAGTATTTTGTTATTTTATTTTAATAATTTAAAAACTGTTTTTTTTAGAATTCAAACCTGATTTTATAATAATTTAAAAACTGTTTTTTTTAAGAATTCAAAACTGATTTTATAATAATTTAAAAACTGTTTTTTTAAGAATTCAAAACTGATTTTATAATGATTTAAAAAACTGTTTTTTTTTTAGAATTCAAAACTGATTTTATAATGATTTAAAAACTGTTTTTTTAGGATTCAAAACTGATTTTAATAGGAATTTAACCTGTTTTTTTTAAGAAAGTAAAACTGATTTAAAAAAAAAACATTAAAACTGATTTTAAAAAGTATTAAAAACTGATTTTTAAAATGATTTATAAACTAATTTATTTTAAGATTTAAAATAGAAGGAGATTTGAACTTTGGGAAGTAAAAATCATATTTCTTATATATTGAAAGTCGAAGTAAGAATCATATTTTTATATATTGAATAGCGACGTCAAAACTCGATTTTTGTATATTGAATAACATAGTAAAAAATTTGATTTTTACATATGTAGAGAATACGGGCAACAAAGCGACAAAAAGGCGAGATTGGCGAAGATTTCTCTAAGGAAGTGTCGTGAAGTTGGATAGCTATTGGTGAGATTTCTGATTTAAAAATATTATATATGTTGAAATAAAAGTGAATAGCTATATATAAATATATATATATATATACGCCCCTCGTCCACAAACCATGGACGATATTTATTGGTTGAAATCGTTCTGAAAATTGATTGATGGCGATTGATTGTTTGGGATTGTTTGTGATTGATATTGGTTGATTGTGGTTGAAAAATACCCGTTTGTGATTGGAAAATATTTGGTTGAAACCACATAGGATTAGTTTGTGGAAATGAAATAAATATATACATGCCGCCTGCGTGCAAACTAGATGCATGATCCCCATTGTCAAAAACCGCGAGGTTTTAAGGTAGAGCGAGGAGCCGCACTAGGGACGGTGCCGGTGTAACTACCCTGCCGTTATGCTGCCGAAATTTTGAATAATATTTGTGTGTTTGAATTATTTTCATATGCTTAAACTATATTTATTCATTGTATAGAAAACATTCATGTGTTGAATTGATATTCATTCGTTGTTTAGAAATTCATGTGTTGAATGGTATTCATATTTTGAAATAAATTGTTCGATAACAAAAATCACATTTTTATCTATATATAGAAACTATAGAAAACATTCATGTGTTGAATTGATATTCATTCATTGTTTAGAAATTCATGTGTTGAATGGTATTCATATTTTGAAATAAATTGTTTTACAATAAAAATCACATTTTTATCTATATATAGAAACTATAGAAAACATTCATGTGTTGAATTGATATTCATTCGTTGTTTAGAAATTCATGTGTTGAATGGTATTCATATTTTGAAATAAATTGTTCGATAACAAAAATCACATTTTTATCTATATATAGAAACTATAGAAAACATTCATGTGTTGAATTGATATTCATTCGTTGTTTAGAAATTCATGTGTTGAATGGTATTCATATTTTGAAATAAATTGTTCGATAACAAAAATCACATTTTTATCTATATATAGAAACTATAGAAAACATTCATGTGTTGAATTGATATTCATTCGTTGTTTAGAAATTCATGTGTTGAATGGTATTCATATTTTGAAATAAATTGTTCGATAATAAAAATCACATTTTTATCTATATATAGAAACTATAGAAAACATTCATGTGTTGAATTGATATTCATTCGTTGTTTAGAAATTCATGTGTTGAATGGTATTCATATTTTGAAATAAATTGTTCGGTAACAAAAATCACATTTTTAGCTATATATAGAAACTATAGAAAACATTCATGTGTTGAATTGATATTCATTCGTTGTTTAGAAATTCATGTGTTGAATGGTATTCATATTTTGAAATAAATTGTTTGATAATAAAAATCGCATTTTATCGACTATACGAACTGTGTAAAATAATCTCGTTTTAAAAAGAAATTGTTTTATGATAAAAATCCTATTTTGTCACCTATATGAACTATATAGAAAAATAGTGTTTTGAAATAAATTGTTTTACAATAAAAATCACATTTTTATTGTATGCATAAATCGTTGAAATGTGAAGTGTTAAAAATAGCCACTTGTTCAAAATAAACATATATGAGTTGAAATATTCATTAATTAGCTAATGAAATGATTTGCACCTATTTATGTAACATTAGAATGAATGGAGTTTTTATACCAAATAGAAATCAAATATGAAGTCGAATAGAAATTGATAAATGATAAGAACTGTATATATATGTACATGCAATATTCATTGAACAGGTTATAGCAAAGGGGCTAGAGAAGAGGAATAAAATTTTGTGCCCGACAAATAGGTACACATTTACTGATTTGTTTGGGTGATGATTTTGAGCCTGTTGGCTAGCCGCTTGGCTTTTTCTTTTTCTTTTTGAGATTAGAAGGACCAGGAACGCTATTTGCGATTTCCCGATGCTCCCGGTGCAGGGGAGATTATGGCGAAATTTTTCCAAAATTTAAGGAGTTAGAAAAATATTTGAAGTGAAAACGATATGGAAATCATTGAAGGAACTATATTTATATAAATATATAAATATAAATAAAATTAAAACGAAACGAAGCTGTGCAGTTCGTATTTCGAAACCGTGATTTCAAACGACTAGTACGGGAAATCCGACCATTGAATTTTCCCGAAACCTCAACCGTCGGGTTCGCCTTGGAATAATCTTTCCAACGGCACCAACCTTGTTAAAATCCAACGGTTGGATTGTCTGGAATGTTTAATTCAATTCTGAAGCAAAACAGCGCCAGAAGCGATTATATTTATATATATATATATATATATAAATATAATTATATATTTAATCGAATAACGACGCTGCAGTTCGTATTTTGAAATTGAAAATTCAAACGATTGTACCGGGAGATCCGACCGTCGGATTTTCCCGAAACTGGAACCGTTGGATTCGTTTTGAAAAGACCTTTCTAATGATGTAAATTTTGTGAAGATCCAACGGTTAGATTTTCAGATATGTGTAAATCAAATCTGAAGAAAAACAGCGCCACGACCGCTGTATGGCCCGAAGCGTCGTTTTGAATAAAATGGCTATTTTAAAATAAATAAAAATAGCGATAAATAGTTATAAAATATCGTAAGCGATATGGAATGGAAATAAACTGAATTTGCTTGATTTATGTGGCTTTTGATAGTTGGATGTGTTTGGTGTGAAAATTACATTAAAGAACGAAATTGGTGTTGTCGAATAATTTAACCATTGAAATAAATTGATTTGAAATTCTAAATATACGTGAATTATTTGAAAAAGCCGAGTTAATTCTCATTTCAAATAATTGATCGACGATTGAAAGTCGAAGATGAAGACGGTGGTCGAAGACCGGAGATCTTCACCTCGTTTGGATGGTAACCGAGGTCCTGATTGGGAGGCATCCCGAAATATGGATAATGAGTGGTGATCGTCCAGACGTACGTGTTGATCGAAGGGTTTGCGAGGTATTTAGTGCCTCCGGTTTCGTTCAGACCCAGAACGGACTTGTAAATGGACTGTGTGTCCGACATTGGAATTTGTTCTGTGTGATTGATAGTCATCAATTGCACGGTATGAATTGCCTGTGTGGCATACTAAGATGCAGTGATCAGGGCTTCTGTTGAAAAGCAAAGTCTTGTGGTGATGATCAAAGCATCGCCTGTGTGGCGCAGCTTTGTATATAACGTAAATTCGCGAGCCTCACACCCCAGTATGAACCTAAAACAGGAGAAGGACCTCAGGGAGGGCATGCGTTTCCTTCTAGCTAGGGAGGTGTCAGTGACCTACCAGCCCTGACATTTATATACTTTTCACCTATGTGGTTGTTGTTGTTGCGAGGCGCCTTGGTTTGATCGGACGATCCGGGTCCGATGGAGTCATTCGTTGGCTCGTTTACGCCCCAAAGGGCGGGGAAACGTATTGTTCAGGCATTTTAATCCACATCGGTGGACCGGCAATGTCGCTCCAAAGGCTTGACTGAGTACTTGCCTGAGACATGGGCTAGATTGTCTCGAATTCGGTAAGGACTATCTTTTGCCTTGGTTCATGGTGGAAATCCAATTTCCAAATACGACATCGTGCGGTTTTGATTGTATATATATATGGCGACATGATATATGGTACCCATGCCGTCTATGATTGATAGTTATGATTTGAAGTTGTTTTCAAAAACATATAAACACTAGCAATAATATCAAATGCCTTTGTTTTATTCGTATCAAGCATATTTTGGCCATTATAAGGTAAAACTCTATCCTCCGGTTTGCGTTGCATTGTGTGATGGGAACTGAGTCTTATAATGGCTTCATTTTTAGAAAAAGCATAGCGATGTTTAAAAGAAAGATTTGTTTTATAGCACTGGCAATCCAATGGAGTAAACCCGTTCCACGAAAGTGGCGTGGTCCTGTGATTAGCCAAATTATATATGTGTTGAGTAGATTTCTCATACCAGTCCCATGACTGACTCGTAGTTTGTTTCACTCTCAAACTCGGGTGCCCCTTTTTCCATATGGGCAGCCTTGTATTCAGGTTTAGCTGGTTCTTTCTGGATAGCTGGAGCTGAAGATGGGTTCTATCATTTATTTCCTTTTATGCTGTTCAGCTCCTATTGTACATATTTTGTTTATTTCCGCTGTAGACATTTATGTATAGCTGAACTGTATTTGTACTAAGTAAGATCCTGTATACTGTGTAACTCTGACGATTACTTTTATCCAGTATATTTTTTTGTTCATATCTGGTGTATTTATTTAATTCTGTTCTGCTATTTTATGTTTCTGTGTTATATTCTAAAGATAACCTTGTTTCCGTGAGAACGGGAAATCGGGTCGTCTCATCTCAGTTTGGTATCTGAGCTTTGGTTTACAGAGCTCAAGAACAAGACACATTAGAACCGAACGAAAGTATTCATCAGAGATGGGATTAGTAATATCCTATAAGAGTGACTCGTTAGAGATAGGGTTAGAAATGCCCTAGATCAGCTCAAAGATTGTTAGTTTTTAAAAAAATAAAAAGGAAAAAAAATTGTTTTGAAAATTTAAAACTTATCATACGTATTTGAGTATTTTGTTTTAAATTGATTTTGAACTATCGAGTATATGATGATTTTGCATATACGCATAGCTAGCGTATATTCGAAGCCTCAAATATACTGGATGGATATAGAATCACACTCTAGTCGCCCGGGGATGATTCTGATGATGAGGCCTCATCATCAGAGTCTATGGACGAGTTTCGAAAGTGGGATATCTATATACTTCCAACTGACTGGTGTGAGAACCAAAACTAGATAGGGATTATTGTTTGTAAATTGGTCTTGAAATTGGATTTTTTTTTTAGTATATATAAAATTTATATGTTTGAAAAGTTAACCAACTAACTGATTGCTGATTGTGTTGTGTGATTGTAACAACCCGTATTTTAATAACATGTTAAAACGAGAATCGAAGCAGAATTTAATTTTAAATTCTGAATCAAGTAAAACGGGCTATGCCATTGCGTTCGCCTCGGAAAAATACTCGAAATAGAGTCCGAGTTTTCGAGAATCGGAGTCTGTATGACCCGTTAAAGGCCCAAAGAAGATTTCTGGGAATTTGAATTTCGGAAAACAGTTTTGGAAATCAAATCTGGGGCTAGGCGGGAAGTTTCCCCGCCTAGGCCATGTCGACAGGGCTGCCGACAGGCCTGTCGACTTGGGCCCAGACCAAGTCGACAGCCCTGTCGACTTGCCTGTCGACAGGGGGTGGTCGGGGCAAATAACCTGGCGCACCTGTTTGTCTCACCTAGTCTTGTGCTTGGGCTGGGTCTGGAAGCTTCCGAGATCTGATGGTCCTAATCTATCCTAGGGTTAATCTAAGGGCCTAAAACTACCCTAATCTCTATAAAAACACCCCTAAGCCCCCCCTAAACCCTCATAACTCACCCTCTCCACGAAGTGCTGCCCAAATGCCAAGTGATCATGGCCTCCATCCCAAATCCCTAGAGCCTATGCATTCAAATTGGGTTCAAATCAAAAGGTGCAAGCTTGTTACACCAAATCAAGGCCAAATCAACATTTCTATGCGAGTTTCATGGCGGATCTTCATCAAAGGAGCCACCTTTCTTCGTCATGATGATGCATGATCCCTTTCCTAAGCCTTGCCTATGTAAGTTCTAGCTACTTTTGGGTCAAAACGGTATTTTAATGTTGACATGGGATAAAATGAGGCTAAACATGATTATGCGAACATATATGAACCTTACCTTGCCTCTTGTGTTCATGTTTATGATCTTAGGCCATGTGAGTGACTTAATCATGCCTCTCATGCTATGCATAACCTAGTTTAACTTGCAAGTTTGGATCTTTATGCATGAAATGCTAGCATGAACCTTTAGGAACCATTTTACTTGTGAAACATTGGCTAAGACTAGATTTTGGGGCTTATGCATGTTTATGAACCCAAACCCTTTTATGCTATCATGCAAGTTTGTGGCCAAGTCTTTTATGAGATTATGCATATTTATGGCCAAACCCTTTTCGTGATAATATGCATGTTTGTGGCCAAATTACCTTATGACACTATGCATGTTTATGGTCAATTTCTTTATGATGTTATGCATGTGGAAGCCAAGCCCTTTTTGGCATCATGCATGTTTTGAGACCAATATGTGGCATAGCATCCTTACTATGTTGACTCGCTTTGCTTGCGTTGGGAAAACACGATTTTGGGTAGTTAGATAAACATGAACATGTCGCAAAATCTTAACTTGAATATGACATGTGTTTATACTTGAAAATATGACTTGAAAGATAACATGGAAGATGACATGTAAGTATGCATAAAAGCATGAGCTAGGGAATTTACCTATTAAGTTAGGTCTACCCTTTGGGAATTTACCTATTAAGTTAGGTCTACCCAAATGCTCGAAAAACTTGTAACATGTTTTGGAAACAGGATGAACTTAGATAATATGAGTGTGGCCAACTCGAGGTTGGGTTGAGTTTGCGACGTAAAACTACCCGGAACCGACCGGCCTAACTAGTAGTTGCAAACAATAGGACCCAATGTGAGAAGTTGGTCATGTCGCGCTTAAGACCCGAGGTTAGACTAGGTTGTGGTGTAAATCTACCCGGACCCGCCCGGATTAACTAGTAACCACAACAAGGTCTAATGTGAGAGGTTGAGGGTGCATTAATTAAATTAATGCCACATAATAGGGTTAAGTTAATTTGATTAATGAGGATTAACCAAATATGATATGGACAAATGGGTTAAGTAATTTGATTAGGCTAATGATACTTAACAAAACATGATAAGCTTGGGTAGGTTAAGTAACTTGATTTGCCTAATGACACTTGACCATTTTTATACGACTAGTGGACGGGATTAAGTCAACCAACACTTAATCAATCCAACACGATAACGTGATAAGGTTAAGTAAATTTTCTTAATGACACTTAACCGTATAATACAGTTAATGGATGGGGTTAAGATTAGGCTTAACTAATCTAAACACGGTAATTCGATAGGGTTAAGTTAAACACTTAACCAATTTAAACTTGATAATTCAATGAGGCCAAGTAACCCATACTTAACTGACTTAACTTGGTAATTTAATGGGGTTAAGTTAAACACTTAACTAATTTAACACGATGATTTGATGAGTTTAAGTGACCTATACTTAACCAATCTAACTCGTTAATTTGATGAGGTTAAGTTAACCTATACTTAACCAATCTAACGTGAAAACATGATAAGGCTAAGTCACGAATCGTTTCGAATACGCTTGACCGATTTGACTCGGTAATCAGATGGGGTCAAATTAATATATACTTAACCAATCTAAAATGATAATTAGACGAGGTTAAGCCATGGATTGCTTGATATACTTAACCAACTTGACACATGGTCTGTAGGGTTAAGTCTTGGGCTTGGGTACTTAGCCAGTTTCGACATGTTTTGTAGACGGGTTAAGTTGTGAACTTAAATGACACTTAACCCATTAGATAAACCCTAATTCGGAGGATTAGGTAGATAACCATAGTTAACAAGGATTATGGAAATAAGGCTAAGTGGTAAACCTTAGTTAAGGGAAACTAAGTAATAAATCTTAGTCAAGGAAATTTGGACTATTTCTTAGATAGATCAGTAACCCGATACGTTAGAGTATGCGTGTAGGAGCAGGCTATCTGATTTGGATAAAGGCTCCAACGAACTGGGTAACGAAGCAGCGGCTTCGGGGAACGTAAGGGTATTCTTGGGATCCCTCTGTGAGCTGTCAGGTCATTATACTAGGCTCACGAGAGGTTGAGGTCTGCGGTAGAAGAACCAAGAATATGCCTTGGTTGCTATGCGAGCGACCTAAAGACTGGGGTGGATAGCAGTGAGTCGGCGAATACATACGGTGCCTGAGATAGCAAGTTCGTCGATCATCTACCATCTTAAGTCAAGCGTGTACGTACGGAAAGGAAGGGGACACCCAACAGACCATAATTTGCTATCTAATTATGGGTGAGGTAGGTCGTAGGATGTGGGCTGACCGGAGTGTAGTTCTCATGCAAGATTTTCTCTTGTGTTGCCTTTCACTAGTTGAGGGAGGGGTCTCGTGGGACCATAGCCACGTGTAGAAAAGCAGACCTTAGTATCTGCATCGGCAGATAAATCTAAAGCTCCCGACCGAGTCCTGTATTTCTTGTTTTGGCCGGTGACAGGACTCGGATGGCACGATGTGATACATGTGCATCCAGTTATAGAAAAACGATTCACGATGAATGCGTGGGAAAAAGGGCGCGGTTGAGGGTTAGCGTAATCCCTAGTGGCCTAGGTGGTTTAACCCAAACCGAAATACGAAAGCGTGCAATAGGTAAGCGTAATCCCTAGTGGTACTAGGTGGCGTAAGTCCTAGTAGTTCAAACGAT
The DNA here is from genome assembly GCA_030737875.1 of Allium sativum. NCBI lineage: Eukaryota > Viridiplantae > Streptophyta > Magnoliopsida > Asparagales > Amaryllidaceae > Allium > Allium sativum. Next base: position 835,408,772 of record CM060918.1, on the reverse strand, counting down.
GATTCATATGGAAGAGCCTAGCTAGAACAAGGGTGACAGTCCAAACGATTTCAAGGATAATACGACATGAGGAAGCCCGTACGAGGTACGGCAAAGGACTGAATTTATATATATGGAGAGAAACATATGATTTGAGTAACCTATATATGCGATATTAGGTTGACATGGACCATTACACGGCTTTGAGCACGGGACGTTCATGGTTAACACATGACGCGGGTAGGGATACTAGTGCGAGAGGTGCAGAGCAAATGTACATGTTAGGACTAGGAAGAATATACATAATAGACACCGTGGGATGTTAGACGGGGTAGATACCTTGGGATAATGTACTCGATAGAAATCTGACGATGTGATACCTTGACTTGTCATAACACCGCAGTTTATCATGATACCTTGGTTTACCTTGCCACAGTAGTTCAACCGGCTATCCTGGTTTATCTATCTTGTAGTTATCCTTATGTTTACTTTCAGTTTATGCATGTCATGTTACCTTTACCTGTTTTTATACTGGAAGTAGATAGGACTTACTCAGTCTTTTTGACTGACCCGTTTTGTTTCGCCTCTTTTCTTCCGTTCCCCCCCCAGGTTACAGGGAGGAAACAATGCTGTTTAGTTCGGACTTCTTCTGCTTGAAGGTCATCATGGATGGCTTGGACTTCTCTTGGCTATGGCTACTTTACTGTTTTTACTTGGGGAATAATTTATGAAAAGGTTTTTTATGCTTCTTTATTATTGCAAGACAGGTTTTGATGTACTCTGATGTAAAAGAGCTTTAGACCTTATTTATTCATGTTATGAAAGTTGATTTTACTTCCGCTATTTATATATGTTCTGTCTTGTGATATTTCTGTGCATGTTTACCAATAATGCCCCTCTAAAGCTAGTGCATTCCTTTGCGAGTGACCCTAGCGGAGGCGGGGTGTTACATTTGGTATCAGAGCAGAAGGTTACCAGACTGGGCAAAAGTTTTTAAAGACCTTCTGAAAATTATTTGAAAAACCGTTTACAAAGAAGCATTTTGCAAGAAAGTTTTCTTTTAAAAAGAAAAGGGTATTCCCCAAAGGCCATTAGCATTATCCTTGTTTCCTTGATTGAATCTCTTTTCCTTTCTTTCCTCCATCTGTAGTCACAGTGGTTTTAACTGCGACTAGTCTTTCCTATCTACGGGAGTGCTTTCCATGCGATGGAGGTGGTTCTCGAGAGACCGGTGGCCGCGTTGTAAGAAAGGATAGTGAGAAAGAGGATAAAGGATGCGAGTTTAAGGATGAACAACTTGTTGGTATGGCTCAACCCAGAATGAGAGAGAAAGATGAACAATGAAACCCTTGACGAGAGGGTACCTTTGGCATGGTGAAACGGGACGGATAGTTAAGTATCATGGGACAAGGACAAGATCATTGGGAGGGCAATAGTATGCTCTCATTTCTAGGGTACCTCGGAAGGAGGGTAACGATCTTGTTAAACGTTTAGTTTTCTTCTCTATCATCCCGTCGGGACTTTGTTTTGATCACCGCATCTTTTAAGTCCGCTTCGATAGTTGAGTCTCTGCACCTTAGTACTAGCATAGTAGAGAACCCCGCTTTTGTCTCAAGTCCTATTGGAAGATCGGTCCATTTATTCATAGCTTGTTTGGATTTGAGAATGTCTATATCAAGTGTTGAGCTGGGAAAATATGCTTATGTTTATAAGTCGTGGATGGGTTCTAGGGATGAAGCGGTTATCCAGTAAGGGGTGCCTCTCTCGGTTTTAGAAGGAGGGTAGTTAGACTCTTGGCTTGCTTTGGTAATACCCTCGAAGGCTCGTGTAACCTTTTGGGTTCTGTCATGGCTAGTTACCTAGAATCCCAGGATGCAGTTGTTGGTAATCCGTTTGGATAGAATTCGCCGCTAAGGCGGATGGTTCGTTTCGACTATGTATGAGTTATGGGGATCACCCTAGTAAGGACTCTTGGCAATTTGGATTGGCATCGGAAAACGAGATCCAGAATTCACTAGTGAATTTTGGAGAGCTGGCTTGAGTACGTAGATATGGTTGAGCCAAGTATACTAGGGAAAGGATAAGTGCAAGTGGAATGAGAGGCGACGAGGAAATGAGTTCCAACTCATGTTATGGAAACGGGAAGTAAGAAGCTGCGAAATCGTGAAGTAAAAAGGGGCGGTCAAGGCACGATGGAACTAAGCTTAAGGTAATGCGACGCAGGAGACTGAAGACTAAATACGTGCATGATATCTCTTTTGGGAATATATCCTCAACCCCTGTTTTCTGTTGAGCTTGCGTGTAGGCTATCTTTTATGGATATCCTCTCGGTCATGTTTCTGTTACAAACCCCGTAAGGAGTTTGTTTTGTTTACCCTCTCGATCTTATTTTAGGGAATCTTAGGTAGAACCCTATGGATGTAAACATGTATTTGAAACATGTTATGGTTGATATGGTTGCAAATGATTGCAAGTGGTTGCTCGTGGATGCGCGAATACACGTTAGATACTAGATTGACGCGATCACATTTCATGTTACATATACACGAGTATTTATACTTGTTTATGGATGAAATTGAATGTGTTACCATGTGGACGTTGCATATGGATGAATGTTTGTGCACGCATATAGTGTATATATATGACTAGGACTATTTGCATACATGTTGGATTCATGGCACTAAACATATTTTTGCATTCAAAAGATTTTTCAGGCCTAATCATTAGCATTAGCTAAGGAACATGTACACACACGTTTTGCATATATACATACAGCATTAGAAATCATCTAAGGACAATGGTTGCTTGTGGATGATGTTTTGAGTAGACGGATGATGGATGGTAGGATATGTTCTTCCTAACTTGGAGATTTCGGGGACGAAATCCTAAAAGGTGGGGAGAATGTAACAACCCGTATTTTAATAACATGTTAAAACGAGAATCGAAGCAGAATTTAATTTTAAATTCTGAATCAAGTAAAACGGGCTATGCCATTGCGTTCGCCTCGGAAAAATACGCGAAATAGAGTCCGAGTTTTCGAGAATCGGAGTCCGTATGACCCGTTAAAGGCCCAAAGAAGATTTCTGGGAATTTGAATTTCGGAAAACAGTTTTGGAAATCAAATCTGGGGCTAGGCGGGAAGTTTCCCCGCCTAGGCCATGTCGACAGGGCTGTCGACAGGCCTGTCGACTTGGGCCCAGACCAAGTCGACAGCCCTGTCGACTTGCCTGTCGACAGGGGGTGGTCGGGGCAAATAACCTGGCGCACCTGTTTGTCTCACCTAGTCTTGTGCTTGGGCTGGGTCTGGAAGCTTCCGAGATCTGATGGTCCTAATCTATCCTAGGGTTAATCTAAGGGCCTAAAACTAACCTAATCTCTGTAAAAACACCCCTAAGCCCCCCCTAAACCCTCATAACTCACCCTCTCCACGAAGTGCTGCCCAAATGCCAAGTGATCATGGCCTCCATCCCAAATCCCTAGAGCCTATGCATTCAAATTGGGTTCAAATCAAAAGGTGCAAGCTTGTTACACCAAATCAAGGCCAAATCAACATTTCTATGCGAGTTTCATGGCGGATCTTCATCAAAGGAGCCACCTTTCTTCGTCATGATGATGCATGATCCCTTTCCTAAGCCTTGCCTATGTAAGTTCTAGCTACTTTTGGGTCAAAACGGTATTTTAATGTTGACATGGGATAAAATGAGGCTAAACATGATTATGCGAACATATATGAACCTTACCTTGCCTCTTGTGTTCATGTTTATGATCTTAGGCCATGTGAGTGACTTAATCATGCCTCTTATGCTATGCATAACCTAGTTTAACTTGCAAGTTTGGATCTTTATGCATGAAATGCTAGCATGAACCTTTAGGAACCATTTTACTTGTGAAACATTGGCTAAGACTAGATTTTGGGGCTTATGCATGTTTATGAACCCAAACCCTTTTATGTTATCATGCAAGTTTGTGGCCAAGTCTTTTATGAGATTATGCATATTTATGGCCAAACCCTTTTCGTGATAATATGCATGTTTGTGGCCAAATTACCTTATGACACTATGCATGTTTATGGTCAATTTCTTTATGATGTTATGCATGTGGAAGCCAAGCCCTTTTTGGCATCATGCATGTTTTGAGACCAATATGTGGCATAGCATCCTTACTATGTTGACTCGCTTTGCTTGCGTTGGGAAAACACGATTTTGGGTAGTTAGATAAACATGAACATGTCGCAAAATCTTAACTTGAATATGACATGTGTTTATACTTGAAAATATGACTTGAAAGATAACATGGAAGATGACATGTAAGTATGCATAAAAGCATGAGCTTGGGAATTTACCTATTAAGTTAGGTTTACCCTTTGGGAATTTACCTATTAAGTTAGGTCTACCCAAATGCTCGAAAAACTTGTAACATGTTTTGGAAACAGGATGAACTTAGATAATATGAGTGTGGCCAACTCGAGGTTGGGTTGAGTTTGCGACGTAAAACTACCCGGAACCGACCGGCCTAACTAGTAGTTGCAAACAATAGGACCCAATGTGAGAAGTTGGTCATGTCGCGCTTAAGACCCGAGGTTAGACTAGGTTGTGGTGTAAATCTACCCGGACCCGCCCGGCTTAACTAGTAACCACAACAAGGTCTAATGTGAGAGGTTGAGGGTGCATTAATTAAATTAATGCCACATAATAGGGTTAAGTTAATTTCATTAATGAGGATTAACCAAATATGATATGGACAAATGGGTTAAGTAATTTGATTAGGCTAATGATACTTAACAAAACATGATAAGCTTGGGTAGGTTAAGTAACTTGATTTGCCTAATGACACTTGACCATTTTTATACGACTAGTGGACGGGATTAAGTCAACCAACACTTAATCAATCCAACACGATAACGTGATAAGGTTAAGTAAATTTTCTTAATGACACTTAACCGTATAATACAGTTAATGGATGGGGTTAAGATTAGGCTTAACTAATCTAAACACGGTAATTCGATAGGGTTAAGTTAAACACTTAACCAATTTAAACTTGATAATTCAATGAGGCCAAGTAACCCATACTTAACCGACTTAACTTGGTAATTTAATGGGGTTAAGTTAAACACTTAACTAATTTAACACGATGATTTGATGAGTTTAAGTGACCTATACTTAACCAATCTAACTCGTTAATTTGATGAGGTTAAGTTAACCTATACTTAACCAATCTAACGTGAAAACATGATAAGGCTAAGTCACGAATCGTTTCGAATACGCTTGACCGATTTGACTCGGTAATCAGATGGGGTCAAATTAATATATACTTAACCAATCTAAAATGATAATTAGACGAGGTTAAGCCATGGATTGCTTGATATACTTAACCAACTTGACACATGGTCTGTAGGGTTAAGTCTTGGGCTTGGGTACTTAGCCAGTTTCGACATGTTTTGTAGACGGGTTAAGTTGTGAACTTAAATGACACTTAACCCATTAGATAAACCCTAATTCGGAGGATTAGGTAGATAACCATAGTTAACAAGGATTATGGAAATAAGGCTAAGTGGTAAACTTTAGTTAAGGGAAACTAAGTAATAATTCTTAGTCAAGGAAATTTGGACTATTTCTTAGATAGATCAGTAACCCGATACGTTAGAGTATGCGTGTAGGAGCAGGCTATCTGATTTGGATAAAGGCTCCAACGAACTGGGTAACGAAGCAGCGGCTTCGGGGAACGTAAGGGTATTCTTGGGATCCCTCTGTGAGCTGTCAGGTCATTATACTAGGCTCACGAGAGGTTGAGGTCTGCGGTAGAAGAACCAAGAATATGCCTTGGTTGCTATGCGAGCGACCTAAAGACTGGGGTGGATAGCAGTGAGTCGGCGAATACATACGGTGCCTGAGATAGCAAGTTCGTCGATCATCTACCATCTTAAGTCAAGCGTGTACGTACGGAAAGGCAGGGGACACCCAACAGACCATAATTTGCTATCTAATTATGGGTGAGGTAGGTCGTAGGATGTGGGCTGACCGGAGTGTAGTTCTCATGCAAGATTTTCTCTTGTGTTGCCTTTCACTAGTTGAGGGAGGGGTCTCGTGGGACCATAGCCACGTGTAGAAAAGCAGACCTTAGTATCTGCATCGGCAGATAAATCTAAAGCTCCCGACCGAGTCCTGTATTTCTTGTTTTGGCCGGTGACAGGACTCGGATGGCACGATGTGATACATGTGCATCCAGTTATAGAAAAACGATTCACGATGAATGCGTGGGAAAAAGGGCGCGGTTGAGGGTTAGCGTAATCCCTAGTGGCCTAGGTGGTTTAACCCAAACCGAAATACGAAAGCGTGCAATAGGTAAGCGTAATCCCTAGTGGTACTAGGTGGCGTAAGTCCTAGTAGTTCAAACGATGATTCATATGGAAGAGCCTAGCTAGAACAAGGGTGACAGTCCAAACGATTTCAAGGATAATACGACATGAGGAAGCCCGTACGAGGTACGGCAAAGGACTGAATTTATATATATGGAGAGAAACATATGATTTGAGAAACCTATATATGCGATATTAGGTTGACATGGACCATTACACGGCTTTGAGCACGGGACGTTCATGGTTAACACATGACGCGGGTAGGGATACTAGTGCGAGAGGTGCAGAGCAAATGTACATGTTAGGACTAGGAAGAATATACATAATAGACACCGTGGGATGTTAGACGGGGTAGATACCTTGGGATAATGTACTCGATAGAAATCTGACGATGTGATACCTTGACTTGTCATAACACCGCAGTTTATCATGATACCTTGGTTTACCTTGCCAAAGTTGTCCAACCGGCTATCCTGGTTTATCTATCTTGTAGTTATCCTTATGTTTACTTTCAGTTTATGCATGTCATGTTACCTTTACCTGTTTTTATACTGGAAGTAGATAGGACTTACTCAGTCTTTTTGACTGACCCGTTTTGTTTCGCCTCTTTTCTTCCGTTCCTCCCCCCCCCCCCCAGGTTACAGGGAGGAAACAATGCTGTTTAGTTCGGACTTCTTCTGCTTGAAGGTCATCATGGATGGCTTGGACTTCTCTTGGCTATGGCTACTTTACTGTTTTTACTTGGGGAATAATTTATGAAAAGGTTTTTTATGCTTCTTTATTATTGCAAGACAGGTTTTGATGTACTCTGATGTAAAAGGGCTTTAGACCTTATTTATTCATGTTATGAAAGTTGATTTTACTTCCGCTATTTATATATGTTCTGTCTTGTGATATTTCTGTGCATGTTTACCAATAATGCCCCTCTAAAGCTAGTGCATTCCTTTGCGAGTGACCCTAGCGGAGGCGGGGTGTTACAGTGATTATGAGTTTGACAAATTAAAATGTTGGCAAAATCAAACCAATATGTGAATCAATGGTAAATTATCCAAATTGAATCAAATGTGGAACTGGATTGAAAATTGATTGAAGTTGCATACATGTACATATATATGTGTGAACAGGTCATAGAATGGAAGTTAAGGAGAGGAATAAAATTGTATGCCCGACAAATAGGTACATATATACTGTATTCCTTGGGTTTGATCATTTTATGAGCCGCTTGGCCTTTTCCTTTTCATTTGGATTGACGAGGGCCTTGTGAGGCTAGTTTGGATTTTACCGATCAGCCCATACAAAGGAGGTTATGGCAAAAAAATTCTAAAATTTAGGGTGTTAGTCAATTTTTTGAGAAATATGAAAATTCTTAGAAACTGAAAAGTTGAAAAATGAAAGCCGGAATGAAAGTTGAGTTGGTTAGTTAAACAACTTTCAGCTCCATTCCTTTTCGAGGACAAAAAGATTTTAAGTGGGGGAGATTGTAACAACCCGGATTTTCAGAACCAATTTAAAATTTTTATTTTAGATATTTTAATGGATTTTGAATATTTAAAATGGTTTATTATAAATAATAACAACTAAAAATTTATTTAAATTGAAGTTAGAACGTATAATTTTATTTTAAATATAACACCAGCCTGAAATGGTGCGGTAGTTTGAAAGTTTGATTTTTAATTTCAAATGATTATACATAACTCATTTTAAATCCGAATTGGGCGAAACAAGAATGGTTAGAATCTGTTTAATTATATCTTTCTGACGGATGTGAAAAATTCAGATTTCATAAAATAAATTGAAAGTTATGTCCAGTTTAAAGTTCAAAATAGTCGCTATGGAATATATATATATATATATATATATATATATTGATATAATATATAGCCCTTAAAAATAGTTATTTTGCAAACGACCTCCATTTTCGATGAAACCACTTTTGTTGGATCCGGAATGTCAAATTATAGCTAGATTCCATATTTTTTAATTTTTGGGATTAATATGTGAGCGTAGTGAATTTAAATGTGTTTAGTAATTTCTGTTTGAATTTAATCGACTGGAAAATGACTATTTTTCAAACGGTCTCCAAATTCGACGAAATTAGATTTGTTAGGACCGTATTGTCAAAACATAGCGAGATTTATTTTTCTGTAATTTTTGAAGTTAGTATGTGGCCTTGGTAAATTAAAATGTACGTTTGAATTTAATATACATTGATTTATATATTAATTTTGATTAAAACTGATCAAAACAGTCGAATAGGCTTACGAAACATATCTCATTCTGTCCGGAATGGGAGTGTTTAGCTAAGGGCGACAGTCACCGGGTTCGATTTGGAGTTAGTATCAGTAAACAACTATTTTTGGAATTTAATAAAATAAATAATTCATATAAATACCCTCTCCCGCCGGCCAATCAAAATTAATGAAAAAACCCTAAACCTATACATCGTTCAATCGCCGCCTCCTGTAATGAATGATCAGTTTCATTCAAAACTACTCTGTCAATTTGCATCCAATCCGTGCAATAAAAATCAAAATTTGTAAAACGAAAATCCTAGCCCTCTCCACGAGCTTTCCATCCATACTTGTCTGAAGATCTAACGTTGTGTGAGCTGGTCGAAATCACAGCTCAAAGGTCAATCGTTCGAGGGAGTTTTTTTTGGTACCGGGGACCTCGAGCTGAGTGCCACCACTGGCGTAAGGAGGCGGCGCCGGGGGGAGTCGAGTGGCGCTCCCTGAATTTGGTCCGTTCAGCCGTGGCATGTGCAGCGAGGCGATTTCTGTTTTGAGAAGTGTGTTTGAGGGTTACAGGAAGGGTTCGATGGATTTTCAATGTAGTGAAGGTAATTAGGAAATTCATTAGCGATTAATTAATTATTATAAAATGTAATTAACGTATATATTGTCGTATCTTTCTCATACGAGGTCCAAATCGAGCAAAATTGGATCCGTTGGGATCGTGGGGACGAGAGCTTCGCAAAAAGACTAACTAGGTCCAATTTGGAGCTTGTTAGAATTTAGGACAGAATTAAATTCAAACCGTCCAATAAAATTGACGGAGTGGAACCCAAAGTGAGAACTCCTTCTCACTCTAATTATTTTACAGTTAAATATATACTAGGTTGCAGACGGGGCTTAGTAACCCCCAGCATCATTTATTTTACAAACCATGATTGCTTGTTTGGATTTTACTGTGGAAATTTGGTTGTGTTGAAAATTGATTGTATTGTGGTGTATTGAATGTGATTGACTATTGTGTATGGCGTGAGCCAGTATCAGGAGAGGGGTAATGCTGGGCATTACTCCGGTTCTAATATTGCACCGTTATAATGTTGAAATTTTATGAAATAAATATTTATTCGTTAAAAATATCATTTTTAATGTGTATATGAACTATATAAAATATTCATGTGTTGAATAAACAATTTGAACAATAAAAACATTTTTATTGAATGTATGAACTATATAAGATAGTCAAGTGTTAAATCAAATATTTTATCGTTAAAAATATAATTTTTAACATATATATGAACAACATAAAATTCTCCTGAAATGAAAATAAATATTCATTTACAAATCGGAAGATTTGTTTATGTACACCCATTTAACTGACATTGATTGGGGCGATAAAGGTAACACCCCGTAATTATAAATATTAAAATTAACAAATTTAAGAACACTTAATTTTTAGAATAAGAATTAAGGGAAATGGGTGAGGCCATTGCATTCATCTTGGAATTCTGCTTGAGACAGAGTCCGAGTTTGCGTAAATCGGGCTCCGTATGAAGAAGTTATGGAGCTTAGAAGATTTCAAGTTTATATAAGAATTAAATAAATAAATAATAAATCTAAATTCGAATCCAAACCAGCGAAAATCAGTGGGCAGGAAGATTCCTGCCAGAGGGTGCCGACCCCCTTAAGGGGTGTCGACACTGGTGTCGACCCCCTTATAGGGGTGTCGACATAGGTGTCGACCCCCCCCCCCCCAAAGTAAGGGTCGACCCCTGCTGACTGTTCTGGATAGTGACGATTTTCTGAGTCGTAGGGCTACGTGGCGACTTCTGATTGGCCTGATGACACATTTTCTGGGACTGAATGGTCTGGATAGATCCTATGTTGATAGAAAGGCTCAAACTAATCCTATAGTCCTATATAATCACATCTAACCTAAACCCTAAGCTAAACTAAATTCGTTCATGAGCCTATATGCTGCTGAATCCTAAACTAATCTATCCTCCACCATAACAAATCAAATTCAAGGTTAAAGATAAAGATCAAAGCCTACATCAACGGATTAGCTTATCAACTTCAGAAATCAAATTCCAAATCTTCTCTTCATTCTTAATCTCTGTTAATTCATGTAGCTTTCAAAAGATAATTAAACTAAAGTAATTATGATAAGTTGTAAATTGTGATCATATGATTATGCCTGTAATGGATCTTATCCAATTTGCAATTTGTCATCTTTTTTGATTCATGGCCTATCCTTTTCTAATCAATTCTATCAGTTCATGCCTGTTCATGCTCGTGTATTTATGCCTATTTTGATACCATGATTCTCTTCCCTCTTCCTTTTTCGTTTTTTTATTTTTATGTGTTAGGCTAACTTCAAGCCTAACATATTATGCGAAATTCACGCATGTGCAATGCTTGAATGTTGGGGAAAAGTGTGGGAAATGTTGAATAACATGTGATTTGTAAAAAGACATAAATTGATGATGGTTATGGTTTGGGAAAAATTGTATATAATAAGCAAACATGAGACTTGACGAAAATGGGTTTGAGTGTAAACTTGTGATAATTTGGTAAGTTCAGTTATTTCTCAGATTTGGAACATGTAATAGGAATCATGACTTGTAATGTATCGAATCTAGAACTATTCCTAATTGTAAGATAATCAATTCTGATTCATGCTTATCCTTTTGTCAAACCCGAATAACCTATGCCTATGAGACTGTTGTGATTGATACAATGGAACCTATCATGTTGTACACCAAATTGCTGATTCTTTTATGTTCAATTCTATTGAAACTTTATGCATATGATGTAACTTGCTAAGTTTAGCCATACTTATTGTTAATGTACAACATGTCTATTGGAAACATGATTCTTGAGTTGGGTACACCTTTACATGCCTATTTTGTTCCTTATGTCAATTCTTGTGTTTCTCCTCTATCCCTCTCCGTTTAATTTTAGACCTTGTTGTACTTGCGATTGAAACGCGTGGAATTGGGTATAACTTAATTAAGTAATTTTGGGCATAACAAGTAAATGAGGCATAATTTGAATTGACCATACGTATGGATATTTTACATATAAATCTTGATTTTGAAAGTAAATATGTAAATTGGCTAAAAGATGAACGCCTAAAACATGAGGTTAGACTTGGTTTGCGGTATAAGATTGCCCGGAACCACCCGGCATATCAAGCAACCGCAAACGGCAGTCTAATGTGAGAGGTTAAAGGCATAAATTAGATGCTTAGATACGAGGTTAAGTCTGGCTTGTGGTGGAAGTCTGCCCGAAATCGCCCGACATATCCAGTGGCCACAAGTGGTCGACTTAATGTGAGAGGTCTGTGCATTAATAACTAATTAATGCTGATCAAAGATGAATATGATACCTAAACGAGTTAGGTGGGTGGGGTTAAGTTAACATGGGTAAGAAGACAACTTAATCAATATTACATGAATAAAGTGGATAGGGTTAAGGCAAGCTTAACCAATAATACATGTGGACTTAATAAGTGGAAGGGTTAAGTAAATCTCGGGTAGGTGGGTAATATTAGTATATATAGGCCCACAAACTTAACCGTTAAATAAACATGCGTGAATCAGTAGGAAGGTTAAATGACATATGGATAGGCGACACTTAACCTATACAACATGTTAATTAAGCAAATGGGTGGGGTTAGGTTAAATTGAGAACACTTAGCCGTTATAACATGTTGGTTAGGAAACCCTAGTAATGGGGACTCATTTCAACAGTAACCCACATAGATGTATCATGGTACCCTGAACTAGGCAGGGTGGTGCATGATTACTGGGCTGATTATAAGCGGTCAAAATAGCGGCAGGTGGTGCATCAGTGTAGGTTCTGACAGAGTACGGGCGTGCACGTGCTCCGCAGTGGAAAAAGCAGGCACTGAGCATCAGTAGTTTTACACTGCATCTTGAATTGTGTCGGGTTGCCATCATAGGGATTGATACACCCCATGGTGGGACTCGCACAGGTATCTACAAACAAGCGGGGCCGAATGACACAAGTTATAAATACATGTGAGTTAGGGGGCCAATCGATTAGTGGTAGTATGGAGACATCTAGTATCTATTATGGGCAAGTAGGTTGTTAAGGATTGTACGGGGTAGATACCTCTTACTAGATGTTACGCCTGAGGGCTACCAATTACGGGGTTGGGATCAACTTTCAGTATGGAACTAGTAACGGTGCGATATACTTAGCATTGGTGCAGTGTAGTAGTTACCATATAGTGATTAGAAGCGCAATCAATGTTTATCTTATTCATCTTGCCTACCTTGTCATGCATGCTTATGTACAGTCATTTCTTACTTTCCAGTTTATGTTCTTATCCTGTTACTTTAATGATTATATTGTTAAAGTTACTGGACTCACCAGACTAATGTCTGACCTAGTTTGTTTCGCCTCTTTTCTTCCGTCCTCTCTGGGAGGAAATACTCAAGCTTTGTTCAGATGTCTCTTTCTTCCAGCTTGAAGTTGAAAGATGTATTGCTTGGTTTTGATTCTGCTTATGGCATTTTCTGTTGGGGGTTATAGCTTTAAAATTATGTACTCTGGAGGCTTTTGTACAAGACTGATATTATGTACTTGGTTTTGTTGTTTTGAAGGTGTAACCAAACCTATTTCTGTTTCCGCTGCAATAAAGTTATAAAATTTTCAAATACTACATCCATCTTGTAATATTCCGTTCTGTTTACTTATAACGCTCCACGAAACTTAATGCATTCCCTTTTGAGTGACATTAACAGACGTGGGGTGTTACACTTGGTATCAGAGCTGAAGGTTACCAGAACAGATAAAAGATTTTGAAAAACCGTTTTCAAAAGCATTTTTATAAAGAAGTATTTTCGAAAACATGTTTTAAAGAAGGGGTTTTCAAGAGAAAGGTTTATTATGAAAAAACATAATCCCCAAAAGCCATATATCTTTCTTTCGATTCTTTGTTTCGAATCTCTTCCTTTTTCCTTCTTGAGTTTCTTTCCTCGCGTGGAGATGCTTTTTCTAAGATATGTAAGGACTTTCGTGCGATGGGCGGAAAACCAGTTCATGGAACTGAGACATTTGTCGAAGCTAGAATTGGCTCAGGGAAGTGGAGAACTCGTTTGGTATCTTTGAGATAGACGATGGAAGGTTCAGCTAGCTGCTTGGTAGATGAGGGAGTTTAGGCTAAGGGCACAACCCCAAGGATGAGGAATTTGTTGATATGGCTTTAATCCACGAAGAAGGTAAAGGAGAAAGTGGAAAGAATAATTAATCCCATGACAAAAGAAGGCATCTTTATTGTGGTATAACGGGCCATGTAATTAAGGACTATAGGAAGAAGAAGAAGCCTGGTTGTTTTCATTGCGGTGAGGCAGGACATCTAATTAAAGACTGCCCGAGTAGGCAAGGGCAAGGGCAGGGGACATGACCTACTTCTGGAGGACAGGGTCATGCTCTCATGGCACCAGGACAGGAGAGAGATAGAAACGTTTTTGTTGAAAGTTTGATTTTTCCTTTTTGATCTCCCTGTTTGAACTTTGTTTGATTTTGGCACTTCGTACTCGTTTGTATCTGCTTCGTTAGTTGAAACACTACATCTAAATAACTAGTCTAGTTGTGGATCCCATTGTAGTCTCAAATCCTACTGGAGGTTCGGGTCATTTATCTATGCTTTGTCGGGACTTGAGAGTGTCTATCTTGGGCGTTGGGTTTGAATGCAATGCCTACGTTCTTGGTTTCATAGGCTACGCCTTGATTCTAGGAGTGGATTGGCTAGCCAGGTATGGTGCCATCCTAGACTGACAGGAGGGTAGTTAGATTGTTGATTCGTTGTGGAAGAACCCTTGATATTTCTTGTGACCCTAGAGTCCAGTGATGTTTAGCTACCTAGAATCTCTTGACGCATCCATCGATGATTTGGAATTTGTTCGTGTTGTCCGTGAGTATGGTGACGTCTTTGATGTGGTTCGGGATTTAACCCCAAGGCGCGAGATAGACCTCCGTATATATTTAGTAGGTAATGCCAAGCCAGTTGCATTACCAGTGTGCCACATGGCTCCGAGAGAGAGAAGGAACTCATTAAGCAAGTAGGGGAGCTACTTGAGGAAGGGTTCATAAGAAGAAGTATTTTGGAATGGAGTGCTCCAGTTGTTTTTGCTACGAAGGTTGATGGTTCACTTAGATTGTGCGTGGACTATAGGGTCCTGAACAAGCTCACGAAGAAGAACAGACACCCATTGCTGAGGATAGATGACTTGATCGATCAATTGGTTGGTGCTTCGGTTTTCTCGCAGTTGGATTTAGCTACAGGATTTCGTCAACTAAGGGTGGCTGAAGATAGCATAGATAAGACTGCATTTAGGACTCCTAACGGTTTCTTCGAATGGCTCGTCATGCCTTTTGGTTTGACAAATGCACCCGCATAATTCATAGACTTGATGAGTAGGGTGTTTAGAGGGTTTCTAAACAAGTTTGTGGTAGTCTTTGTGGATGGCATTTTGATTTTCTTTAGAAGCGAGGAAGAGTATGCCCTACATCTTAGGGAAGTTTTAGAGACCCTATGAGCACATCAACTCAAAGCTAAATTCTCCAAATGTCATTTTTGGTGGAAAGAAGTGAGGATCTTAGGACACGTGGTCTCTAAGGAAGGGATAGCAGTGGATCCTGCAAAGGTGGTGGCAATCCAAGATTGGAAGGTTCCTAGAAAAGCAATGAAATTAAGAAGTTTTCTATGGTTGGCAGGCTACTATAGGAAGTTCGTTAACGACTTTGCGAAGATATCAGCCCCATTTTTGACTTTGCTAGATAGGAGCAAACCGTTCACAGTATACACCGGTGCTTGCGGGACAGGGCTTGGAGTAGTTTTCAATGCAAGAGGAAAAGGTGATATGCAAAAAGGCGGTAGGTACGCAGTTAGGTTTGAGCATCGCGTATCATCCATAGACGGATGAATAGATAGAAAGGGTGAATAGAATCCTTAAAGATCTTTTGAGGTTATGTACCCTAGATTTTGGAGGGACATGAGAAGAGCACCTTCCATTTGTGGAGTTCACTTATGACAACAGTTATTAAGCTAGTATTAGGGTTTTTATGGATGATCGTGTCGATCACCAACTTGTTGGTGGGAATCTACAGATACGATTTTGCTTGGACCCTTGCTGATTAGAAAGAGACTTCGGAGAAGGTGGACTTGATTCGAAGGCGAATGAAAACGGCACAGGACCGACAAAAGTCGTACACTGATAAGAGACGAATTGATCTTGAGTTCGATGTTGGAGACATGGTTTTTATTAAGGTGTCACCGTTGAGGAACGTAGTCCGTTTTGGATCGGTAGGGAAATTGGCACCGAGGTTCGTAGGACCCTTTCCCATTACAGAGAGGATTGGACAGATGGTGTACAGAGTGAAGTTACCAAAGAAGCTTAGTGGTGTTCATGACGTGTTTCACGTGTTGCATTTGCGGAAGCGTTTACATGATACCGCGGAAGTGGTTAAGCCGAGCATGCTTAGGGAAGTGGAAGTGGAGCGAGATGCCACGATTAGACGAACTCCTACATGCATCCTTTGACCGGAGGTCAAAAAGTTACGCAACAGAGAGGTTAAGTTGGTTAAAGTTCAATGGGAAGATGATCAAGGAGATGAGACTTGGGAGACGGAAGACATGAAGCGTGCGTCGTACCCTTTCCTTTTTGAGGGTATGTTCTTTACTTCTCCTTTTTCTACCGCTTTGTTTATACTTGTTCTATCGTTTAGTATGTCCTCTCGTTTACATCCTCGATCTTTAGATAGGAAAATCCTATGGTTATAAACATGTGTTTGAGATATGTTATGTTTGATGGATGCAAGTGGATGTAAGTGTTTGCTAGTGGTTGCTCGTGGATGCATTTACACACACAATAGGCACTAGATCGGCTCAATCACCTTCATATTGCATATAAATGAGTGTGCATATTTAATTAAATGGATGTACATTGAATGTTTTATCATATGGATGTTTTATTTGAATGAATAGTTGTGCACTTATGTAGGAATAATATGTATCATTAGGATTCTTTTGCATACATAATGGACGCATGGCACTATCATGAATTGCATTAAGCAAGTCAACTGGATCAGTAAACCGCCTGATTTTTGCATTTGGGTAAGGACATATACACACGCATATGTTCATGAAAAGCATTAGAAACATTTTAAGGACAACGGATGCCTGTGATTGAATGGTTGAGTAGATGGATGTTGGATGGTAGGATATACATTCTTCTTGACTTGGAGATTTCGGGGACGAAATCCTTTAAGGAGGGGACAATGTAACACCCCGTAATTTTAAATATTAAAATTAAAAAATTTAAGAACACTTAATTTTTAGAATAAGAATTAAGGAAAACAGGTTACGCCACTGCGTTCGTCTCAGAATTTTGCTTGAGATAGGGTCCGAGTTTGCATAAATCGGGCTCCGTATGGAGAAGTTATAGAGCTTAGAAGATTTCAAGTTTATATCAGAATTTAATAAATAATTAATAAATCTAAATTCGAATTCAAACCAGCAAAAAGCAGTAGGTGTGAAAATTCCCGCCAGAGGGTGTCGACCCCCCAGTAGGGGTCGACCCCTGCTGACTGTTCTGGAGAGCGATGATTTTCTAAGTCGTAGGGCTATGTGGCGACTTCCGATTGGCCTGATGACACATTTTCTTGGACTGAATGGTCTGGATGGATCCTATGTTGATGCAAAGGCTCAAACTAATCATATACTCCTATATAATCACATCTAACCTAAATCCTAAGCTAAACTAAATTCGTTCATGAGCCTATATGCTGCTGAATCCTAAACTAATCTAGCCTCTACCATAACAAATCAAATTCAAGGTTAAAATAAAGATCAAAGCCTACATTAACGGATTAGCTTATCAACTTCAGAAATCAGATTTCAGATCTTCTCTTCTTTCTTAATCTCTGTGAGTTCATGTAGCTTTCACAAGATAATTAAACTAAAGTAATTATGATAAGTTGTAAATTGTGATCATATGATTATGCCTATAATGGATCTTATCCAATTTGCAAGTTGTCATCTTTTTTGATTCATAGCCTATGCTTTTCTGATCAATTCTATCAGTTTATGCTTGCTTGTGCTCGTGTATTTATGTCTATTTTGATACCATGATTCTCTTCCCTCTTCCTTTTTCCTTTTTTTATTTTTATGAGTTAGGCTAACTTCAAGCCTAACATATTATGCCAAATTCGCGCACGTATAACGCTTGAATGATGGGGGAAAAGTTCAGGAATTGTTGAATAACATGTGATTTGTAAAAAGGCATAAATTGATGATGGCTATGGTTTGGGAAAAATTGTATATAATAAGAAAACATGAGACTTGACGTAAATGGGTTTGGGTGTAAACTTGTGATAATTTGGTAAGTTCAGTTATTTCTTAGATTTGGAACATGTAATAGGAATCGTGACTTGTAATGTATCGAATTTATAACTATGCCTAATTGTAAGATAATCGATTCTGATTCATGCTTATCCTTTTGTCAAACCTGAATTATCTATGCCTATGAGACTGTTGTGATTGATACAATGGAACCTATCATGTTGTACTCCAAATTGGTGAATCTTTTATGTTCAATTCTATCGAATCTTTATGCATTTGATGTAACTTGCTCAGTTTAGCCATACTTATTGTTAATGTACCACATGTCTATTGGAAACATGATTCTTGAGTTGGGTGCACCTTTAAATGCCCATTTTGTTCCTTATGTCAGTTCTTGTGTTTCTCCTCTATCCTTCTCCATTTTATTTTTGGACCTTGTTGTACTTGCGATTGAAACACAGGGAATTGGGTATAACTTAATTAAGTAATTTTGGGCATAATAAGTAAATGAGGCATAACTTGAATTGACCACACTTATGGATAATTTACATATAAATCTAGACTTGGACGGTAAATATGTAAATTGGATAAAAGATGAACGCCTAGGACACGAGCTTATCCTTGGTTTGAGGTATAAGACTGCCCGGAAACGGCCGACATATCTAGTAACCGCAAACAGAAGTCTAATGTGAGAGGTCAAAGGCATGAATTAGATGCTTAGACACGAGATCAAGTCTGGCTTGTGGTGGAAATCTTTCCGGAACCGCCCGGCATATCCAGCGGCCACAAGTGATCGACTTAATGTGAGAGGTCTGTGCATTAATAACTAATTAATGCTGATCAAAGATGAATATGATACCTAAACGAGTTAGGTGGGTGGGGTTAAGTTAACATGGGTAAAAAGACAACTTAACCAATATTACATGAACAAAGTGGATAGGGTTAAGGCAATCTTAACCAATAATACATGTGGTCTTGATAAGTGGAAGGGTTAAGTAAATCTTGGGTAGGTGGGTAAAATTAGTATATATAGGCCCACAAACTTAACCGCTAAATAAACATGCATGAAACAGTGGGAAGGTTAAGTGACATATGGATAGGCAACACTTAACCTATACAACATGTTAATTAAGCAAATGGGTGGTGTTAGGTTAAATTTAGAACACTTAACCGTTATAACATGCCAGTTAGGAAACCCTAGTAACGGGGACCCATTTCAGCAGTAACCCACATAGATGTATCATGGTACCCTGAACTAGGCAGGGTGGGGCACGATTACTGGGCTAATTATAAGCGGTCAAAATAGCGGCGGGTGGTGCATCAGTGTAGGTTTTGACGGAGTACGGGCGTGCACGTGCTCCAAAGTGGAAAAAGCAGGCACTGGGCAACAGTAGTTATACACTCTGCATCTTGAATTGTGTTAGGTTGCCATCATAGGGATTGATACACCCCATGGTGGGACCAGCACAGGTATCTACAAACAAGTGGGGCCGAATGACACAGGTAATAAATACATGCGAGTTTGGGAGCCGATCGATTAGGGGTAGTATGGAGACATCTAGTATCTATTATGGGCAAGTAGGCTATAAAGGATTGTATGGGCTAGATACCTCTTATTAGATGTTACGCCTGGGGGCTATAATTGCGGGGTTGGGATCAACTTTCAGTATGGAACTAGTAATGGTGCGGTATATTTAGCATTGGTGCAGTGTAGTAGTTACCCTATAGTGATTAGAAGCGCAATCAATGTTTATCTTATTCATCTTGCCTACCTTATCATGCATGCTTATGTACAGTCATTTCTTACTTCCTAGTTTATGTTCTTATCCTGTTACTTTAATGATTATATTGTTAAAGTTACTGGACTCACTAGACTAATATCTGACCTAGTTTGTTTCGCCTCTTTTCTTCCATTCCCCCCCCCCCTCCCCGGTTCTCAGGGAGGAATACTCAAGGTTAGTTCAAATGTCTCTTTCTTCCAGCTTGAAGTTGAAAGATGTATTGCTTGGCTTTGATTCTACTTGTGGCATTTTTGTTGGGGGTTATGGATTTAAAATTATGTACTCTGAAGGCTTTTGTACAAGACTGATATTATGTACTTGGTTTTGTTGTTTTAAATGTGTAACCAAACCTATTTCTGTTTCCGCTACGATAAAGTTATAAAATTTTCAAGTACTACTTTATCTGTCTTGTAATATTTCGTTCTATTTACTTATAACGCTCCACGAAACTTAATGCATTCCCTTTTGAGTGACATTAACGGACGTGGGGTGTTACAACAAATTTTACACATCGCTCAACTGCACAAATAATATTTAGTATTTGTTAGTTGAAAGCCCACATGGGTATTGGGATAATATTTGACATACACTGATCTCAATTGTTTAGTTGTATGTCAATCAATTGGTTGACAGACTGTTGTAAGCGTTAATTATTTATATTTAATGCTTATGCAGTTGTGTAATGCACTCTGGATGATGGTTGACTGTGTGTCATTATTATTGAGCACATATGCTGTATGAAATCCATATAAGTAACATTATATGGTAATTGGTTGGGTCCGATTCCAATTTAGAAATAACGAATATTTTAAAATAATATTCAGTAAATGATTAAAACGTGAATTTGATGTCCGATTTTGGATGGACACGAAATTATTAAAATGTATGAAGCCATATCGATTAGTTATGCGCCATTTTAATGCGAACGGTATTTATATCGATTTTATCCATTTTTATAATGAATATCGAAAAGGAAATGATTTCAAAATCTGATATTTTGAAATTATTATTGTTTGAACATTATAATGACATGGAATATTCAATTTTGATTTAAAATTGAAAATGAAGTTAAAATCGTTTTAAAATGAATTTATAAATGATATATAAAATACATTTTAAATGGAAATCAATGAAATATATATTATATATTATATATTATATACATATTTAATGGCCTGAATATAACGCGCCGTGCTGCGACCGTCCGCAAATTTCGACTATTGACTTCGAATTGACACTACGGGAGATCCGACCATCAGATTCTCCTAAAACCGAAATTGTTTGGTTCGTATTGGAAAGAGCTTTCCAACGAATATAAGAGATTTGAAATCTAATAGCTAAATTCGGAAGTATGTCCAAATCAAATTTGGAAAAGGTCGCTACGGATGCAGTTCGGTGGCCGTTATTGGAAACCGACAGTACAGGCCTTGATAAAATTATTAAAAATATTAATAATTTGTGTAAAATCATAATAAATGATTTGGAAAGAATTGGGATGAAAAATTCCACGTTTGTAAAAATAAAAATACATTTTTTATCAAAATGAACTAGTTGTTAACTAAAAAGATAATCCAATAATTTTTAAACAAATAAATTGGATATATAAAGGGTTTTAATATAACCAGAAATTTCCAATCTAAAAATTGGAATGGATTCGAATAGAAATCATCTTCGGGATATTTCGACATTGGAATCCGTGACTATATGGATATTATGAAGGAATTTGGAAGATATATATATATATATATATATCGTTATTCCCCATACGATATGTGTTGGTTTCAGAACTTGATATTGAATATAAGCCGATATAATTTCTATTTAGAGCCTTATATTTAATATCAAATTGGATTTTAGGTTTGTCGTGAATGGTGTCTTAAATAACACTATTCTTAAACCCCGTGTGAAAAGAATAAATCTTTTAATTAAGATTATTAGAGTTTCCAATTATATTTAGTAATTGGAATAAAATGGAATGTAAATTGGGTTTATTGTGAACTGTGTTTTTAACGACATTCGTTCTTTAACCCGATTAACAGTGAAAGGTGATTTGGAATATATAAATCTTTTATTAAGATTTAATGTAAATTTTCCAAAGTAAAGTTTTCCAATTTAATAACATAAATAGCAATAAATGGAATTTGACTTGGTAATAAACGAAGTGAGCTTCTGTGGAGGAAGGCTGTTAATATATATGGAATTTAAAAGGCTTTGTCGTTATTCAATTGTATTATTAGTCGGATATGGAAATTGATATCGATTATATATTGATCTATTTTCCGTGAAGATTTCATGGTTAAGGGAATGTGATTTTGGGTTTTTCGTGAACTGTGTTTTAAATGACATCGGTTATTTAACACAGTTAAAGACAGGATCACATGTCTAACATTATATTTCGAACCGTATTTGTAACACCCCGTAATTTTATAGACAGCCCGTAATTTTAAATATTAAAATTAACAAATTTAAGAACACTTAATTTTTAGAAGAAGAATTAATGGAAACGGGTTACGCCATTGCGTTCGTCTCGGAATTATGCTTGAGATAGAGTCCGAGTTTGCATAATTCGGTGAAACGACCCGAAATCCCCCTTACGGGAAATCCCGGATTGAGTCGAGGACAAGCCACATCAGAACGCAGACGGAAGAACATTTCATTGTATATTACAATAATTCCATCAGAATATAAGAATATACAAAGTATGAATAAATAAATATTACACAGAAAATATCAGAGATTACAATACATTACATAGCAGCGGAAAATAATACAATACACAACTAGAAGAGATATACGGATACAAAGCTTTCCGGATATCGTTCCAGCTGTACACCAGGATCCTGTGAATATAAATCTGCAAAACCAAAACTACTAGCTGCCCGTGTCAAAATAGGGGCACCCAGAGTTTAGGTCAAAACAATAAACTCCAGGTCAGTCATGTGACTGGTGTGAGAACTAAAATAGTTATTAATCTTTATTTTAAAGTTAGGTAAATCAAGGGATCACGCCGCTAACGCGGAACGGGTTTTCTCCCAAGAATACCAGTGCATAAAACAAACAGCGCAATGCTAAATAAAGAAAAATGAAGCTATTATAAGACCCAGTTCCCATCACACAACGCAACACAAACCAGAGAATAGGGTTTTCCCTTATAATAGCCAAAGCATGTTTGATACGTTTAAAACAAATCATTTGATACTATAATAAGTGTATAGTGTCAAAACAACTTCAAATATAAATGTATCAATCCTAGACGGCATGGATACCATATATCATGTCGCCATACTAGTTCTACAATTAAAACCGCAAATGTCACGTATTTGGAAATTGAATTTCCGTCTGTGAACCGAGGCAAAAGATAGTCCTCAACCGAATTCGAGACTCTCTAGCCCGAGCCTCAGGCAAGTACTATGTCAAGCCTTAGGAGCCACAGGGCCGGTCCACCGATGTGGATTAAAATTCCTGAACACTACGTTTCCCCGCCCTTTGGGGCGTAAATGAGTCCAATGACCCCATCGGTCCCGGATCGACCGATACATCCGAGGCGCCTCGCAACAGCAACAACCACACAGGTGAAAAGTATATAAATGTCAGGGCTGGTAGGTCACTGACACCACCCTAGCTAGAAAGAAACGCATGCCCTCCCTAGATCCTTCTCCCTTTTTGGTTCACAACCGGGGTGTGAAGCTCGCGAATCAACGCTACACAAAGCTATGCCACACAGGCTGTGCTTTGATCATCCACCACAAGAGTTTGCTTTTCAATAGAAGCTTTGATCATTTGCCACTTAGGCATGCCACACAGGAAATTCACTCTATGCGTTTGATATCCAGCAGTATATAACCCCTGAGCTCGTACGTCTCAGAGAAAGACGTTAAGCAAGAGAATAAATTCTCCGCCGCCGAACAGATATATATTTAATAGAAATCAATCACACAGACTAAAATCCAATGTCAGACACACAGTCCATTTACAAGTTCGTTCTGGGTCTGAACGAAACCGGAGGCACCTAGTACGCTGCATATCCATCGATCTCCAAGTATGTCTGGACGGTCACCAACTGTTTCCATCTTCTTGGGTGTACATCCCAATCAAGATCATTAGTAATCACCCAAACGACGTGAAGACCTCCGGTCTTCAACCACCGTCTTCATCTTCGACACCACGTCGAATCAGTTATTCAGAATGGGATAAACCCGGTCTTTCTGAACAACTCGCGTATATATATATAATAAACACGTGTTACACAAACACAACATACGCCTCATTCCAATTCAGAATATTCTTTTATTCAAATATTCTTATACTTTGGGAAAGGTTCCCATTAATTTAATCAAAGATAAATTCTTTAAATTTATTCTTTAATCTTCTTTGAATATCAATTCAAACTAGTCGGGATTAGCGAACCACACCGAAGTAATCATTTATTTTATTTCCCAATCCCAACCTATTCATCCCATAAAGTAAAACTGGTCATACTTCATATCTAACACCACGGTGTTATCGGTAAATTCAATTACCATTTCACATTTAAATCTAAGTAAAGATTTAACTATCGCCTGGAGCTAGGGGTGAGCGTTTGGTTGGTTCGGTTTATCCGATCATGAAAATTGTCAAACCAAACTAAAACCGATAAAAATGAAAACCAAACCAACCAAATTAAGTTTGGTTGGTTCGGTTGGTTATCCGATTTAACCGAACTAAAAATATTTTAGACCTTATTATTATAATATTAACTATAATTTGAAATAAATCATAACTATATAATTAGATATTGTTATTTATGATTCTTATGCCTCCTAAAAGTAATTTTGACACATGCAAAATGATTAAAATTTACTTGGAGAACTAATCTAACTTAAATTATTTATTATAATGTTGAAAATGTTTAAAATCTAATAAAAGTTCCGTTAATTTGGTTAAACCGATAACCAAACTAAATATTTTTCCAAACCGATTTCAAACCGATTTAGTTTCAAAACCAAACCAAACCGACCAAAATAAATTGGTTCGGTTGGTTTATTTGGTTTAACCAAATAATGCTCACCCCTACGGCTGGAGCAAAACTGGCAATACTCCATTCTCGATCCTTTCAATCTAATTAAAGATTCATTAAAACTCCACTTAGTTTTAATCGTTAACTGGGTTAAAGAATCAGTGTCATTTAAAACACCGTCCACGATAAACCCAAAAATCAATATCAATTCAATTCCAATTAAATATTATTTAATTGGTACACTTCATTAAATCTAAATATAAAGACTTAATCTTTTCTCAACTGGGTTCAAGAACAGTGTTAGTCAAGACACCATTCACGACAAATCCAAA
This sequence comes from Allium sativum, assembly GCA_030737875.1. Taxonomy (NCBI): domain Eukaryota; kingdom Viridiplantae; phylum Streptophyta; class Magnoliopsida; order Asparagales; family Amaryllidaceae; genus Allium; species Allium sativum. Next base: position 835,383,725 of record CM060918.1, on the reverse strand, counting down.
TCACATTTGATATTAAATACAAGGCTCTGAATAGAAAATATACCGGCTTATATTCAATATCAAATTCTACGACCAACAAATATCGTATTGGAAATAACGATATATATATATATATATCTTTCAAATTCCCATAACAATATCTGTATCATCACGAATTCCAACATCGAAATATTCCGTAGATAATTTTGATTCAAATCCATTCCAATATAATTATTGGAAATTCTGGTCATTTTCAAAACCCTTTCAAATCCAATTTATTGATTTAAAAATAAATAGAATTATAATTCTAGTTCAAAACTAGTTCATTTCGATAAAAATCTATTTTTATCTTTTCAAATATGTAGTTTTTCATCCCGATTCTTCCCAAATCATTTCTTATGATTTTACACAAGTTATTACTATTTTTAATAATTTTATCAAGGCCCGTACAGTCGATTTCCATCAACGGCCATCGAACTGCACTTACAGCGACCTTTTTCAAATTTGATTTGGGCATAATTCCAAATCCAACCGTTAGATTTCAAATTTCAAATATTCATTAGAAAGCTCTTTCCGATACGAACCCAACGGTTCCAGTTTTAGGAGAATCCGACGGTCGGATCTCCCGCAATATCCATTCGAAGTCAATGGTCGAAATTCGCGAACTACCGCGGCGCGGCGCGTTCTATTCAGGCCATTATATATATTATATATATATTCCGTCGATTTCCTTTCCAAACGTATTTTATAAATCGTTTTAAATTCGTTTTCAAAGCGATTTCAACTTCTATTTCAACTTCAAATCAAAATCGATTTTTTCAACATAAATTCATTTTCATTTCATTTCAAATTGATTTAATTCAAATTGATTTCTAATTCAATTCCTGTTCGTTTTCAATTCAAATCAATTTCAATTCGAATTCATTTCTATTCAATTTCAATTTGAATTCATTTCTATTCAGTTTCAATTTGAATTCATTTCTATTCAATTTCAATTTGAATTCATTTTCAATTCGAATTCATTTCTATTCAGTTTCAATTCGAATTCATTTCTATCAATTTCAATTTGAATTCATTTTCAATTCGAATTCATTTCTATTCAGTTTCAATTCGAATTCAATTCTTTTCAAAATATCAGATTTTGAAATCACTTTTGATATTCGTTATAAAATAAATAAAATCAATAAAAATATCGTTCATGTCAAAATGGCGTCAATCTAATCAACACGGCTTCATATATTTTCTATTTTCAAATATTCTATTTCAAATATTTCTTTTTCAAATATTTCTATTTCAAATATTTCTATTTCAAAACTGGAATGAGGCCCAATCAATTACCATATAATTTTAGTTATATGGATTTTCTACAATACGTGTATAAAATAACAACGATAAATAATCAACCATCATCCAAAGTGCATTCTACACTGTATAAGCATCAAATATAAATATTCAACGCTTATAACAGTCTGTCAATCAATCGATCGACATACAACTAAACAATCGGGATTGGTGTACGTCAAATATCATCCCAATACCCGTGTGGGGTTTCAAACAATCAAACACAGATTTTATTTGTGCAGTTGGGCGATGTGTAAAATTTATCGTCCCAACCAATATCAGTCAAATGTGTGTATATAAACAAATCGTCTTATTTGTTTATTTTTATTTCATTTCATATACACGTTAAAAATTCTATTTTTAACTATAAAATATCTTAACTATATAACTATTTTATTTTATTTCACATCACATCACACAATCAACTACACATCAAAATCGAACAAACAAGCATACAAGCCGTCCATGGTCTGTGGACGACGGGTGTCGGGTGCTACTAAACACCGTCTGCATCCTAGTATATATTTTAACTAGAAAATAAAATTAAAGGTGATAAGTTCTCACAGATTAGCTAATCCAATGCCACGACTCTTCTTATGTAGAAATCTTCGCCGTTCTTGCCTCTTGTCACTTCCTTTGCCCGTATTCTCTACATATGTAAAAATCAAATTTTACTTCGCTATTCAATGTATAAAAATCGAATTTTTACTTTGTTATTCAATATATAAAAATCGAATTTTTACTTTGCTATTCAATATATAAAAATTGAATTTTTACTTCGCTATTCAATATATAAAAATCGAATTTTTACTTCGCTATTCAATATATAAAAATCGAATTTTTACTTCGCTATTCAATATATAAAAATCGAATTTTTACTTCGCTATTCAATATATAAAAATCGAATTTTTACTTCGCTATTCAATATATAAAAATCGAATTTTTACTTCGCTATTCAATATATAAAAATCGAATTTTTACTACGCTATTCAATATATAAAAATCGAATTTTTACTTCGCTATTCAATATATAAAAATCATACTTTATTCTTTACATTATATAAAAATCATACCTTTTTAAACAATGACAACTTCCTTTTCAAACCAATGATAATTTTCTTTTCAAAACAATGATAATCTTCCTTTCATGAATAAGGATATATGCTTTGCTTTGTTTTAAAAAAAAACAAATCTATCATGAAATAAATAAATCTAACCTTTATGAATTAAAATACATGAACAAAAACTTACATATTTTAATTTGGGTTTCGAGTTGTCGGAGGAGGGTTGCTCGCTTGGCTTAGGAGGCGGATGGCGGTTTCCAGTCAGGCACAGTGGAAGAGGGTGGCTAGGGGTGTTGCGCTGACCAGTGGCGGGCCGGGGGGGTGCTGAGGCGCGGCAGGGGGTTTGGCGTCGGGGCTGAGGTGGTCGAGGGATGGAGTAGGGGCGATTTCAGGCGGTAGTTGCGTCGAAAAGGGGGGTCTCAGGGAGTTGGTTCGGGTTGGAGATTCACGGGATCGAGGTGGAAGAGGCGAGATTGACGGGGCTGGAGGAATTTCCGGCGGCGGTGATGGGCCCCCTGGGCGGCGACGTGGATCGACGGGCTACAGCCCTTATTCGTTTTTTTTATGTTGAATGAGGGAGAGAGAGGAATAGAGTTGGGGTTATATATAATTAATTTATTTTATTTTATTATCCACTTAAAGTTGACTTTTATTTTGAACTCAAAATTGAGCCCACCGACTGTCGTCCATATCTAATTACCCCCATTCCGAACACAATGGGATATGTATCGCAGGCTGATTCGATTGTTTCGATCTCTTTTCATCAAAATCAACATATAACTCTATATATTGAATTTGAACATGCATTTCAATTTATCGGGGTCACATACTAACTCGAAAAATTCCCGAAAAATATTTTCTAGCTTCGTATTGACGATACTGTCCTAACAAAACTAGTTTCGTCAAATTCTGAGACCGTTTGAAAAATGGCCATTTTCCAGTCGATTAAAATCAACTACAACTGGTCAAACGCATTTTCCTTTGCCACGCTCACATATTGATTCGAAAAATAATGAAATTTGAAACCTAGCAATAACTTTACATCACGGATCCAACAAAAGTGGTTTCGTCAAAATCCGAGGTCGTTTGCAAAATTTCCATTTTTAAGGGCCTGAATTCCATAGCGACTATTCAGAATTTTCAACTGGGCATATCTTTTGATTCCCGCTATGAAATTTTGATTTTTCGGATTCGTTGGAAAGATATTCTCAAATAGATTCTAATATTTTTGGTTTCACTAAAATCCGGTTTATTTTGCACCCGGTATGTTCAATTGAAGTTTGAAATCAAATTATCGAACTACCGCGCCATTTTCAATTCCTTTTATAAATATAAATAAATATTTATATCCTATCGTCGATTCAAACGAATATATTCGTTCGAATTATATTCAAAATAAATTTCTCGTCGATATTATTTAAAATAATTCATTTTAAATATTCAAAATTCGCTAAAATTGCCAAAATAAAAATTTTAAATTGGCCTAGATTTCCGGGTTATTACATTCAGGCTCCATATGAAGAAATTATGGAGCTTAGAAGATTTCAAGATTATATCATAATTAAATAAATAATTTATAAATGTAGATTTGAATTCAAACCAGTGAAAAGCAGTGGGCGGGCAAATTCCCGCCAGAGGGAGTCGACCCCCCTATAGGGGTATCGACATAGGTGTCGACCCCCCTGTAAGGGTCGACCCCTGCTGACTGTTCTGGACAGTGACGAATTCTAAGGTATTAGGACTTATGTGTTGCGCTGTGGTTGGCTGAGTGGTGTATCTCTTCGGTTTGGATGGCCTTGACGACTCCTAGGTTGATCTAAAGGCTCAAATTAATCCTATACTTCTATATGATCACATCTAACCTAAACCCTAAGCTAAACTAAATTCGTTCATGAGACTATATGATGTTGAATCCTAAACTAATCTTGCCTACACCATAATAAATCAAATTCAATAGAGATCAAAGCCTACATCAACCATTTTAGCTTATCAACTTCAGAAATCAGAACTCTGAATTATTCTCTATCCATAATCCTATCTCTGTGAGTACAGTTACTTTCACAAGATAATTAATTAAATTAATTATGATAGTTGTGATATGGATTGTATAAATATGCCTGTTGAATCTTATGCCATCAGCCAGTTCTGTTATCATCTGTTTTTGGATGTCAGTTTTGTTATCGTATGTAAGTGGATTCATTTCATGATGTTAGTTCATATGCCTAATTACATATGCAAGTTATGTCCATCTATGCAAGTTTGCTCGATCTATGCAAGTTGTGAAAGTTTATATGCAAGTCATGTTCATATATGCAAGTTCATATTTTATATGTTTAGATCTACGCAAGTTCATATTTTATATGGTTAGACCTATGCAAGTTTATTTTCTATGCATGTTATTGTTTATGCAAGTTTAGGTCTATGCAAATTAAGATCATTTAGACCTATGCAATTTTATGATCTATGCTAGTCTATTTTCATATGCTAAGTTAGATCTATATTGTTTTATGCCAATTTGAATGTTGTATGTCTCTTTCTTTTCCTTTCTCTTATGAGCTGGGTTAATTGCGAGCCTAACGTATTACATGAATTATACGTACGAACGACGTGGGGACGTTGGGAAAAATGTTAAATATTGGATATTGTGAAATTGGCATAAAATGTCTAGAAGACATGTAATTAACTTGAGACATAAATTGCCATAGTTTATATGCATGGAAATTATGGACATAATTTAGATAATAATTATGAACATAGCTTGAATTGGAAATTATGGACAATTTGAAATAAGGGTTTTAATTCAAATTGGGTTTGAATAATAGAATGAGTTAATGAACGCCTAAGACACGAGGTTAGACTTGGTTTGCGGTATAAGACTGCCCGTAACCGCCCGGCATATCCAGCAACCGCAAACGGCAGTCTAATGTGAGAGGTCAAAGGCATAAATTAGATGCTTAGACATGAGGTTAAGTCTGGCTTGTAGTGGAAGTCTGCCCGGAACCGCCCGGCATATCCAGCGGCTACAAGTGATCGACTTAATGTGAGAGGTCTATGCATTAATAACTAATTAATGCTGATCAAAGATGAATATGATACCTAAACGAGTTAGGTGGGTGGGGTTAAGTTAACATGGGTAAGAAGACAACTTAACCAATATTACATGAACAAAGTGGATAGGGTTAAGGCAAGCTTAACCAATATTACATGTGGTCTTGATAAGTGGAAGGGTTAAGTAAATCTTGGGTAGGTGGGTAATATTAGTATATATAGGCCCACAAACTTAACCGTTATATAAACATGCATGAAACAGTGGGAAGGTTAAGTGATATATGGATAGGAAACACTTAACCTATACAACATGTTAATTAAGCAAATGGGTGCGGTTAGGTTAAATTTAGAACACTTAACTGTTATAACATGCTGGTTAGGAAACCCTAGAAACGGGGACCCATTTCAGCAGTAACCCACATAGATGTATCATGGTACCCTGAACTAGGCAGGGTGGGGCACGATTACTGGGCTAATTATAAGTGGTCAAAATAGCGGTGGGTAGTGCGTCAGTGTAGGTTCCGACGGAGTATGGGTGTGCACGTGCTCCAAAGTGGAAAAGGCAGGCACTGGGCAACAGTAGTTATACACTGTGCATCTTGAATTGTGTCTGGTTGCCATCATAGGGATTGATACAACCCATGGTGGGACCAGCATAGGTATCTACAAACAAGCGGGGCCTAATGACATAAGTAATAAATACATGCGAGTTAAGGAGCCGATCGATTAAGCGATAAGGGGGTAGTGTGGGGACATCTAGTATTTAGTATGGGCAAGTAGGCTGTCAAGGATTGTATGGGGTGAATACCTCTTACTAGATGTTACGCCTGAGGACTACCAATTACAAGATGGGGGTCAACTATCAGTATGGCACTAGTAATGGTGCGGTGTATTTAGTATTGGTGCGGTGTATTTAGCATTGGTGCGGTGTAGTAATTATCCCGTAGTGATAAGAAGCGCAATCAACATTTTTCTTATTCATCTTGCCTTCCTTGTCATGCATGCTTATGTACAGTCATTTCTTACTTTCTAGCTTATGTTCTTATCCTGTTACTTTAGTGATTATATTGTTAAAGTCACTGGACTCACCAGACTTATGTCTGACCTAGTTTGTTTCGCCTCTTTTCTCTCCGTTCCTCCCCCAGTTTCTCAGGGTGGGCCTAGTGGAGCTCGATTTGGATCTCTTTCTCTCTCTTTTGGAAGTTCTAGGATTGCTGAAAGTAAAGTTCAGCTTATCTCTTTTTACGGCTATTTATGTTGGGGTTATGCTTTTATTTTATGTACTCAGAAAATAATTTGTCCAAGATGGATATTAATGTACTTAGTGGTTTTGATGATGTAACCAAACTATGTTTTGCTTTTCCGCTGCAATAAAGTTGCTTTAAATTTTGAAGTACCATTTTATATATATCTGTCTTGTGATTTCTGTTTTATACTCTTATAATGCTCCACGAAACTTAATGCATTCCCTTTGTGAGTGACATTAACGGACGTGGGGTGTTAAGTATTGTTGATCTCTGCTAAATATGTATCTGTTTAGTGGCAGAGAATTCATTCTCTTGCGTAATACCCTTCTCTTAGATGTACGAGCTTAGAGGTCATATATTGGCAGAAATCAGTGGTACAGTGTAGATTGTCGATGCGGCATGTTTGTGTTTCCAAAGTTAAATAATCATCAAATAATGATTGTTGGAAGATTAAAACTAAGTGGAGTTTTAATGAATCTTTAATTAGATTGAAATGTGAATGTGATGATTTAAATTATCAAATTTGGGAAATGATCGAGAATGAAGTACCACCAGTTTTACTCCAGGCGATAGTTAAATCATTAATTTGATTTGAACGTGGAATGGTGATTAATTTTACCAATAACACCGTGTATTAGATGTGGAGTATTACCAGTTTTGCTCCATGGGATGAATAGGTTGGGATTGGGAAATAAAATAAATGATTACCTCGGTAAGGTTCACTAATCCCGGCTAGTTTGGAAAACCTTAATTTAGTTTAAATTGTGAAAAGAATATTTGAATAAATGAATATTCTGGATTGGAATTAGGCGTATGTTGTGTTTTTATAGCACTTGATTATACGATACGTGAATTATTCAGAAAGGTCGGGTTTATACCCATTCTAAATAATTGATTCGACGATAAGTCGACGATGAAGACGGTGGCTGAAGACCGGAGTTCTTCACATCATTTGGATGATTACTGATGTCTTGATTGGGTTGTACACCCAAGATAAGATAATAAGTGGTGATCGTCCAGACATACTTGGAGATCGATCGGATATGCGAGGACCTCTCTCATGTATTGGACATATGGGACGAGGAATAAGGTGCCTCCGGTTTCATTCAGACCCAGAACGAACTTGTAAATGGACGTGTGTCTGACTTTGGATTTTATTTTGTATTAATTGATTTCTATTAAATATATATCTAATTGGTGGCGAGAATTTATTCTCTTGCTTAACACCTTTCTCTGAGATGTACGAGCTTAGAGGTTATATATCGAGAGAGATCAGTTGCATGGCGTGAAATGTCAGTGTGGCATGCAGAGATGCAGTGATCAAGGCTTTTGTTGAAAAGCAGAGTCTTATGCTTGATGATCAAAGCATGGATTTAAATAGCATAACTTTGTGTATAGCATTAATTCGTGAGCCTTACACCTCGGTATGAGTCAAAAAGGGATAAGGGACCCAAGGAGTGCACGACATTTCTTTCTAGCTACAGGTGGTGTCATGGTATGGAGCCCAAACATTTATTTATTTTTACCTGTGTTGATGATGGAATGCGAGGCGCCTCGGATATATCGGTCACTACGGGGTCGATGGATAGGTCTGATAGTGTAACGACTCGGCTTTGACTAACGATACAAATGTGACGATCATATAAATAACTAATGCATTGCTTTTAGTAACTTCCATAAATCAATTTGTATTAGAGGACATTAGCTAGTATTTTCCAGCAAATTGATCAATATTTTTTTTGAAGTAAATTAGTGGTTATAAATAAGAATTTAACCCTTCTAAGATTTTTGAGCTTTAAAATCATTGACCACTTAAACCATTTATACAGAAAAAGCCATTCCTCCTCACCAACCAAAGTTTCCAAAGCAAAACCCATTTTTCACGTGTAAAGTCTTTAACCTGGGTATTCTTACTTAAGATTGAAGTGGCCATTTTTCTTTATATTTGCACATACCCTGGTTAACAAATAAATAAAGAATTCATGTCCTGCATACGCTATAATATACAATTTTTTTTTCATTTTTGCACATGTATGTAAGCAAGGTCTGCATATACACTAAAGAGTAGGCAAGAATAGCTAGGATTGGATAGAAACCTATACCCATTGGCCTGAATATCTCATGATCAGGGGAATTTCAGTTTTTACAAAAAAAACGTGGGGGTAAAATAAACATTTTAAAATAATTTGTGTAAATTCAGATCCATGTGAACACCTGAATAAATTCAGCCGTAATACAACTGGACATAGGATGATAGATGCTACCTTTTCTTTCACAAATCAACCAGAGGAAAAGTGATTGCTTGATAAAGTTTTTAGTACAACATGCATTTAAGGAGATAATACCCCTGCAGCCATTTCCAGTGTATGTTTTGTATAAATATACCCATTTGCATGTGCCTTGATACGCTGTAGCACTTTGGCACTGGTGAAATAGGGGTTTTCCCTCACAACAGCTATAGGAAACATAGGTTTTCCTTTCAACCACTGTTGCAGTTTAAAGTGAACGTTCTGCCTATGTCCCCTCTTTTTACAGACATGCATTAATGTTAGCCTTATTTTATAAGTCCCTACACCTATAAATAGAGGCACACACACATGCATTCTCTTCACAAGCAAAATCAGTAAGAACAAAACTAGTAGGAAGAAGAGAAGTAGAGCCTGAGAAACACCGAGCTTGACTGGTGAGTAAACATACCAAATTTATTTTGATTCACAGATAAAATCATGTGTTGAACTTGTGATGAGCGTACTTTCATGACTGAATGTGATAAGGATTTGTTCTGGAAATCATGTATGTGGTAGGAGACCCTGCATAATTTTCCTATTGAAAACCGAACCTCTGTTTCACCTGTGACACCGTGTTAAAATCATATACTTTGTTTAAACCCATGGAATGCTTAACTGTGTTCGAATTGTATATTAGATTTGAACGGTTTCCATGTAGATTTAGTTACTAAGACAAATAGAATAATAGCAAAGATATATATATATATATATTCAGTTCTTTAAAACGAAGAGTATTTTCCAGTAAGATGTTTATATCATGTATTTGATTCATGTATGCCAGTAAGCGACATACAATAAAATGAAAACCAAAGACCAATCTTGTTTGGATTTGTAGGCTTATTAACTAGTTAGAAATATAAGGTCAGGTTTTAGTCATGAACATATAAAATTGTAGTGACTGTAAAGAAGTAACATAAGGGTTTGGCTAATATATAGCAACTTATGATTTTCTGAATAATCATTTCCGCTGATATCTGGGGGAGGTGGACATATTAGCTTAAGAGAATGGGAGAAACTTCAATACTTTCTTTTATTTACAAACTCTTTAAGCGCCATTTAGTCGTAGTGTTTATCAGGATTGTTGTATGGCAAGAATGGGAGGGACTGCGGAAACAGAGTTTGAGGAAGGGAAGAGTTATTCAGCAAAGTGGTCGATTACATCGTCGACCGTATACGGACGAAGTCCGGGCTTGATCCATTGTGTGTGACAATGGTGGTAACCCATTTCTTTTGAGCGTAGGCTTGAGCTTCATTTCGGCAAATCCAGTCGAAGTGTCTTTTGCTGATTAAGTGGATCGGAAACGGAAAGTATTGATTATAGTAGTGCAGCTATCGCACGTTTATGGTTGGTGGAGATAACGGTGTACGAACCGACTTAAGTGTGCACGTGCACATTGAGCATGCACGACACTGTTTTGTGATACTTCAGAAAAGAAGTAGTGAATAACAAGAGGATTGCAAAGCATGGGAGAAGTGATAAGTTCGGCAAAGCATTTGGAGAAGTGGTGGAAGGATTGAATCTCACGACGAAAAGGGGTTGGGCGTGTGAAGTTTAACTGGAAGTAAAAGGCAGTAAGAAGATGGAGGGAATCAAAGTGAAACAGGGGAAAGGGAGTGAAGATATCAGGAAGCATAATTATAATAATAGGATAGGAATTTGGTGGTAGCAGGTTTCGACAATTGGGTTTGAAACTGGACGTGAAGGACTGTGCAACAAAGTGAAAACATGGCGAAGGAGCAAACTTTTAAGGGAATGAACATTGACATGGAAACATAGAAGGGGTAGGAGGAATAAAAGGGTAAGTGTGAAAATAGGAAGTAGAAAAGAATAGGAAATTTAAGTAGCAGGTCTCGGCCACGTTAATCAAAGAACAGTGCGGAGGGTATTTGCTTCCTCAGTGGATCACGTGGTTTCGGCAAATTGAAGCAAAAGAGGGCGGAAGTGTTTGGGCAACGTGGAAATTAAGGGATGCGTGGACTTCAGATTTTGGGCCACGTTCATATATTGTTTAGTTAAAAGAGGAGTGAGGCCGAAGTTTTTACCCAGGCTCGTTTGAAATGGTAAATTAAAACATAGGGGTGTGGCTTTGAAATATTGGGCCACATATTAATCATTATATTAACAAAAGAAAATATGGCTGTAGCCTTTGTGTTCCAGCCGTTTGGAAATGGTAAATAAAAAAAAATATAGAAGGGAGCGTTAGATATTGTCTAAATCATAGTTTAATTTGGAAATAAGGTTAGTTTAGACTATCAATTTGTTTTTAAACAATAAGTAAAACATTTGTAGTAAAACCCAAACCAATGCAAAGACAATTTATACACTTATATGTAATCAAATTTTATAATTTAATTACTTCTTTAAATAATTTAAACAATAATTTAATAAGGAATTATTCAATCTTTCTGAAAACTAGGAGTCCTGAAATTGACGTATTGGATTATACTGCAACTATCGGAAGGTGGTTAATTATACATGATGGTAATATTGTATAATAAATAATTAAATTTTATTTAATCAATTTAGGGTAATAACCATTTTAAATAAAGAAACGATTTCAAATTTACAACTAATAAATATGAATACTGGAATTTATTTTTGAATTAAATAATCTGTTCCGTTTAAATACCACTTGTCCCTAAAAGATATTAGTGCTGACCGATTCGAAGAGACCAGAAATTTTTTCCACTTCGATTTGATTCCTACGTCGAAATCAGTGTGTAACGAAGATAATAGAAGATGGAGTTATGCAAGGGCTATTCTGTAAATCATGGAGATTTATAGAATAGTGCCTTCAGTTTGTCCAGTCCCAGGGCAATTTGTATGGACAAATGTCTGACAGAGTAATCCTAACTTATCACGCACATTCATCTCTCCAAACTTAGTTATATGCTGGTAGAGGAATTCGTTTCTCTTGCTTTATACCTATAATATATTTTTGGGAAAGTCAATTAGTGGTTGCCAAGTTTTGATGATGTGGCATTCAGAGAAAATGAAACAACGATGGAAAAGGTAAGTCTAGCCTCAGGCCTCACATCCAAGAAATGACAAAAATCGTGCAGACAGCAAGGATATGTGGGTCGCTCCCATTAGGGTGTAGCATCACCTATCTAGAGAAATTCTTTTTGTTTCTTATATATCGTTTCTGTCCCACTCGGGAAATGGTTGCTGTACACAACCATTGGTGATATACATTCGATACACTCAAGAGAAATGAGTGGTCGGTCATGTGTGGGCCGGGTTGCAAGACGTTCTTGTTGAACCCAGTGTATTCTTCTCTAGAGATACACTACCATAAGGTGGCTCCATACTTTGTCATAGTCGGAAATCCATCATCCATAAGAGCCAAGCGGTTTTGTTTGTATACTATATAGGAGAATGTGAGATGCAAGCATTCTTCTAGATTCTAAATTATTTGTGAAAAACCATAGACACTATGATAATATCTGAATTAAAGTATAAAATGTTTTATTCTCATAAGGTAAAAACCCATTCCGTATTTACGTCGTGGTCTCATGAGACATTTTTATTTCTTTAGCTTGTTTTAAAATCGTTTACTCATACCAGTCCCCTGACTGACCCCGAGTTTATTTTTCTGTGTTTTTCTTAAACTCTTGGGTACTCATAACACTTGTTATGAGTAGACAAGTGAATCAGGTCATGATTTAACTTGGAAAGCTGGATGGTAACTTTCTATGTGCTGGTCTACCTCTCTTATCTATGTATAATTAAAGTCTGCAAGTTTGGATATCTAGGATGTTATGTATAATTAAAGTTGTACTATGAAATGGCATGTATCCCTAGACATAATCTACTCTAATGTATTGTGTTCTGATTGTATAATATTATGTAATATCACCTTTTGTTTAAATTCCACTATGAGATTCTGATGTTTTCTTTAGTTCTATCTTCTATCTATCTCTTATTCTTATATAATGACATAACTTCCGATGTGTTCGAAAGTTGGGTCGTTACAGATAGGACCGGGAAATGTGTGTTGAAGAATAACTAATCCTCAAACGTAAGGAAGGATCGGCCTTGGAGGATTCAAGGGTCCACTGCGGGGATCCTGGATCATCTTGCTAGAGGTGATCCGAGTCGGTGAGGAGTACATCTGTGATAACCCCAAACTCCCGTGCCACGAAGCAAGGATAATCATTGGAATATAACACATTAAACACAGCAGTAGATTTCAGATAACAGCATAACACATTAAATCATAACAGTGAAAATTAGAAATGTCATCAACATCACAACATCAGAGTCACATAGACACATGATATAACTTAGTACATAAGAAGTCTCAGCAAATAGAAATAGTGCTAAAACATCATCAAGTACAACATGGATAAATGATGTCTAAATGTTCCAAAATAGCAATAAAAGATAGAGATAGTCTTCATCTTCTGCCCAAGAGCATACTCCACTTCGGTACATATCCAAAATTACCTGTCACTTGGCTGCCCATATAAAAATAAGGGCACCCGAGTTTGCAAGTGAACACAAACTACAAGTCAGTCATGGGACTGGTATGAGAAATCTTTCTTAACTTGTCTAACAATAAGGCTAATCACATGACCATGCCGCTAACGCGGAACGGATGTTCTCCATTGGATTGCCAGTGCATGAAATAAGTAAATCTTTTTATTTAAAACAACGCAATGCTTTTTAGAAAAATGAAATCGTTATAAGACTCAAGTCCCATCACACAATGCAACGCAAACCGGAGGATAGAGTTTTACCTTATAATGATCAAACATGCTTGATACATATAAATCAATATTTAATATTATTATTAGTGTCTAATCAGTTTAAAAATACTTTCAAAGTAAATGTATCAATCCTAGACGGCATAGTACCCCATCCTACTATGTCACCATATACATGTTTACAATCAAATATGTAATGTCGTATTGGAAATTGGGTTTCCATCATGAGTCGAGGCTAGGGATGGCTCCTCACCGATTCGAGAAACTCTAGCAAATGCCTCAGGATTCGGACGCTGGCGAACCTTTGGATGCAGTAGGGCCAGTCCACAAATACTTTAATGGATTGGCAATTCCTGAATAATACGTTTCCCGGTCCTATCAGACCTATCAATTGGCAAGTAGCGACCAATATATCGAGGCCTCGCAAACTATCATCCACATAAGTTAAAATGTCTGGGCTCCATACCATGACACCACTTCTAGCTAGAAAGAAACGCAAATTCTCCCTATGGTCCTTATCCTGTTTTTGACTCATACCGGGGTGTGAGGCTCGCGAAGTAACGCTATACACAAATCTATGCTAATTAAAGTTGTGTTTTGATCATCAACCACAAGGCTCTGCTTTTCAACAAAAGCCTTGATCATTTGCATCTTGGCATGCCACATTGACAATCCACGCCATGTAACTAACGTCTATCAATATATAACCTCTGAGCTCGTACGTCTCACAGAAGGGTGTTAAGCAAGAGAATAAATTCTCCGCCACCAAACAGATATATATTAAATAGAAATCAATTCACACAGAGCGAAATCCAATGTCAGACACACATCCATTTACAAGACCGTTATGGGTCAGAACGAAACCGGAGACACCTTATTCCTCGTCCCATATGTCCAATACGGAAGAGAGGTTCTCGCATATCCGGACAATCAACAAGTACGTCTAGAAAACCACCATTTTAACCCTTTACTGGGAGCTACCCAATGCTGGGTATCAGTAGTCGTCCATTCGATGTGAAGATTGTCGGCCTTCCATCACCGTCTTTAATGTCTTTGATTTTAAATCGTTGTATAATTATTTGAAATGAGATTGACTCGGTCTTTTCAAACAATTCTCGTATATATATGTATAATTCAAATCATTTCATATCATTAATATTATTTTATAATGATTTATCGCTATTTTTATTTATATAAAAATAGCCCAATTTAATTTAACGACTCTTCAGGTCAATACGCGACTCTGGCGCTGTTTTTACCCAAATTTGATTTACACATTTCTCAAAATCTAACCGTTAGATTTTAACAAAATTAATATCATTGGAAAGATCTTACCAAAGCGAACCTAACGGTTTCAGTTTTGGGAAAATCCGATGGTCGGATCATTCAATATAATCGGTTAAAGTTACGATTTCGAAACACGAACTACCGCGCGTGATTCGTTTAATTTTAATATATATATATATATATATATATATATATCGTTCAACGATTTCACTAACATACTAAAAATGATGCTTTCAACAAATAAAGCATATATTAGTATTTAAACATTTTCCTATTTTACTAACATGTAAAATGTAACATTTTTAATTGCAAATCCTATTTAACCTATAATCCCTTTTTTATGTACATGTAAAATATAACATTTTAATGAAACTAAATGTACATTAAAATGTCCCCTTTAATCTCTAAATAATTTCTAATATACATGTCATTTCTATTTATGAATCATTTTATATATTAAAAATGTTTCTTTTTCTAATATTTACAAAATTTACCAATAAACATGTTACTCTAAATAATGAATCATTTCATACATTAAAAATGTTTCTTTTTAATGTTTATATAATTTGCTAATAAACGTGTTACTTTAAATAATGAATCATTACATACACTAAAAATGTCTTTTTTTAACGTTTACACAATTTCCTATGTTCACATATATACAATAAAAGAAAGTTTCATTGTCTACACAATTCCTATATTTCATATGTATAAATAAAAAGAAGAATTTTATTATACAACAATTGCTTTGTTTTATATGTATAAAAAGAAGAATTTCATTTTCTACACATATTCTATGTTAACATGTGACAAATAAAAAGAAGAATTTTATTGTCTACACATTCCTATATTTCATATGTATAAATAAAAAGAAGAATTTTATTTCCTACACATATTCTATGTTAACATGTGACAAATAAAAAGGAGAGTTTTATTGTCTACACGTTTTCTACATTTCACATGACAAATAAAAGAGAATTTTATTGTCTACACAGATTCTATGTTAACATGTGACAAATAAAAAGAAGAATTTTATTGTCTACCCGTTTTCTACATTTCATATGACAAATAAAAAGAAAATTTTATTGTCTACACAATTCTATATTAACATGTGATGTGACAAATAAAAAGGAGAATTTTATTTGCATAACATTTCTATATTTCTAATGACAAATAAAAAGAGAATTTTATTGTCTACACAATTCTATATTAACATGTGACAAATAAAAAGGAGAATTTTATTTGCATAACATTTTCTATATTTCTAATGACAAATAAAAAGAGAATTTTATTGTCTACACAATTCTATATTAACATGTGACAAATAAAAAGGAGAATTTTATTTGCATAACATTTTCTATATTTCTAATGACAAATAAAAAGAGAATTTTATTTGCATCACAATTTCTATGTTTTTAATGACAAATAAAAAGAGAATGTAATGACCCGTGATTTTTACACTGATCACAGACATTGATTGATCGTAAGTACGTGTTTACAGATACGATTTAAAAATCAAGACTTTAAATTGCTTAAACATGTCGAAGGTTTGAATTTGCATTTCTTTAACTTTTGTGTATATGTGATAGCATGTATTTGACAGCACTTGCTAAACTAGTTTTTACACATTCATGTATAATAGCATATGTCAATAGCGTTTGTTGAAATTGATTTTAGACATGTTTGAATAATAACACTTTTATGTAGTATGTATTTATGATGCCATTCTATTTTATATGTTTTGTTCATTTTCAAAGTATTTTAGAATTTGAGTTTTTGTAAACTTTTGATTTAAAAGTTTTAGCACTTGAATTAAAATATGAAAAAAACAATTTTCTTGTCAAAAGCAAGTTTAGGACAAGGTTCAAGTTACATATGCATAATCTAAACATGAAGGAATCATCTCCCTTTGCAAAGTATATTTCATATAAAATAGTCAAGGAAATATTTGCACTTTTATATGCATTAAAATCTAGATCATGTATGGTCAAAACCACTTGTAAAATCATATTTGCATTCATATGTCACTCACACTATAGATTTGTTAGTAAAACGAGATCAAAGCAAGGTCATGATCACAAGCACATAAATCAAAACATGAAAAATACTATTTGTTTGCAAACATGCTTTCATATTCAAAAAACACCTATACTATGCTAGACTAAATAAAGAGAATCTAGTAGAGATATGAAACATGGCTAAATCATATGGTATCAAGAGCATTTTCAGTTTTCATCTCCTTTCATTTAATTTTCTGAAATTTGTCACTTCTCTTGTATTGTCAAAAACAAGCTTGCTTTGTCAAGGAACATATGCATAGAAAGATCCACAAAATCATACATAGATACTATTGTTTTGTATACACTAGATCATCATTAAAGAACATAGACTTTCAAGAGGTGTTCATGTCTATTTCATTCACATGGCTATTGATTTTGTAGTACAAGAATTTTCAGATTTTTACAACACTTGAAAGGCAAGTATTAATTTTATATACTTTTGTTGTTAAATCAATTTATCATATGAGATATTGATGTGAAAACTCTTGGCAAAAACTGATTTTTGATGGTACAAAAATGATGTTTTAAATTTGTTTGAAAGCCAAGGTAGATTTTGAAAGTTCATAAGCATTTATTGGCGACAACTCATAGGAACAAATAGGAGGTAATGTAGTGGTTGCCTAAGGGTTTTAGGGGTGAGTTTAGGCTGAGCAAAGCCACGTGAATATGGGTTGTAGTGTTGATTTGACAAGAGAGAAACCTTTCATTTTGAGTTGTCAAAACAAATCTGAAAAACAGTTTTTTTTTCTCTTGCAAAAACAGTTTTAAAATATACATATTTTATTAGTTTTACCACTATAAATAGGACCATAAACACACATCATTTACACACAACACAACACCTCAGTTTGATCATTGGAGGTGAAGAGATAACTAAGGAGTTCAAGAAATTCTTTTGTGAGTAAACCTGCATTCTTATTCACTGTTTTTACAATTCTTGCAGTGCTATGCTGTGTGAACCACGATTTAAACTTGAATATGTCCTTGATTTAAGTAGTCTATCATGTATGTTTGATTTGGGTGGTATGAGTAAATCATTGTTTGTTCATAAAAATCCTTAAGTGTTATATGATTGTATTACCTGTTGTGGTCACCAGGCATTGTTCTTTGGTTAAACCCATATAGATTTAGAAAACCAGTAACATAGGTTAGGGAATATGGAAGGTAAGGTCGATGCTGGTTTTAAAAACCTTTTACTTAATCATACATGTGATCAAAATGAAGTATTCTTGCCAAATCCTCTTACTGTTACTTGAAAGTAAAAACAACAGGAGTCATTTATAAATCAAATCACACAATGGATTTTCAAACTTCTTGAAACCTTGTTTTGATTATAGAAATGTAATGGTAGATCGAAATTATGATTTTTAGAGAAAAAATCAAGATTTTTAGTTACCTAAACTATGAGAAATCCGAGATGATCACAAATTGGCACTTTTGTCAAATTTCGATCATCCGGTTGATTGGAGATGATACGGCCATGGGGGAAGTTCCATCTAGGTCTAAGTTTGATTGGAAAAATGCAATTTCAATTTTTAAATGCATGGGTTTGGAGATTTTAATCAAAAATAGGGTTTTGAGTGGGAGTTGGGTTCGGCTGGAATTCATCAGAACTGCTCGGCGATGGTGGGGTGTTGGGGGTGCGGTCCAAGGGGAATTGAGGCGTCGGAGGGTCGTGGTGGCGTGGTCAGGAGGCGGTGGCGGTCCATGGTCGAGGCGAGGCGCAGAGGGGTGATTCTTGGATGATGCTTTTAGCCTGATAAAGTCATGGGACGGTGGAAAATCGCTGGGGCCGTGGAAGTGGCGGTTCAGGTGTCGGGAAGGGGTCAGGAGGTGGAGGGCGACTTGGCAGGGTGGTCGCTGGCGGTGGATACTGGCGGGATCGGTTGTGCATGTGCACGCAACAGTGAAAAGAGAAGAAGAAGAAGATGGGTTCTGTCATCTTGTTTTTCATGGGTTTTGAGGGGTTGGCACAGTGTTTTTGGGACGTGGCACTTTGGATGTGGTAGTACCAGGGTGGTGTTTTGGCCAGGGGGAAAATCATGGGGGCAGGGCTCGTTTTCATGAGGGCACGGCTGTGTTTTGGATATGGTACTTTGCCAATGTGGTATTTTAACTAAATAAAGGTTTAAATGTAGTTCCTTTTATATAAATTTTTAATTTAAACTAGTTTTTAAATTAATTTATGGTTTAAGTAAATAGAGAGAAATAAATATTTAAATAAAAATATTGTTTTTATTTAACAAGAAAAATAGAAAAATAGGGAAAGAGTGAATCAGGTACTTTAATTTCAGTTTCGTCAAAAAACTGAAAATAAAGTACAAAAGAAAATTTTTAATTAAATTATAAATTTAATTTAAAAATAAAAAGTAGAACTGATTTTCAAATGAAAATTTCAAACTGTAGAGCAAACAAGAAGGATCAAGTGTGAAGGAGCAAACCGGGTTCGTGACAGAAGTCGAGAAGTCGGAACTGTAATTTTTGTAATTTATAATTTGAATTTAAATGAAATATTTAAATTTAAAACAAAAAAGATGAAGAGGAACAGTATGTCAAACATACGCTAGATTTGTCAGCTTTGAACCGTATGTCGAGAACAGTTCTGTATTGTATAAAACATGAATTATGAATAACATTTAATCGTGTTTGGATTAAAAGTAAAAGAGAAATTTTATCGGTATATGATAAAAGAAAGAAAGAAGTAAATCAAGTAGAAGAGAAAGAAAATCAGGTAAATCAAGATCAAAGTAAAATTTTGGTGAAACAATACAAAGTGTAAAGGTTGTAAAATAGAGTATAAATCGTCAGATTTATTCATTCATGAATATAGAAATAATGATGAGAAATATTTTTCTAAAGTAAAATAGAGTAAGTATTCATTTTTAAAGATGATGAACAAAACGGAGAGAAAAACCTGTTGGAATCAATCGATCAAATCGGTCATCCAATTTATCATTTTAACAAATTAAAGTGAAGGATCTATGCAGAAATTATAAATCGAACAAACAAAGTAATTGGGGTTAGAGATTCATACCTTACAAGCCAAATCCATGAAGGTCCGACGAATTCAAATCGGATGAAAAAGGGAATGGAGTGTCGAATCCAAAAGCTCAGCAAATCACCGGCCCTCTATTGGTAATCCACATGAATGCTTCTCTTCTCGATCATAATCGAAGAAGAAAGAGGAATTTGGGTGCTAGCCGCCATACCAAGGGTATCGTGAAAAGGTAGGGTTAGGGTTTTCATTTATTTGATCTGTCTTATTAAAATAAAAATGATGGCCCTCCTTTATCTTATAAAGGGAGTAGTCAAAAACCCTTATAAAATCAAGTATACTCCATTTATTAAGGAATCACTTGCATACCTTTTCAATAAAATATAAAGTATCAACAAATTTGATAATTTATTTACCCGATATATGTTCTTCCTTTATAACGTTCTAAGTGTGTGACCCGATAGGTCATTATAACGTTGGCAACAATTTAAATCGTATTTAAACAGTAAACAGTGAGCGACATCTAGCAATACATCACTGCTACCCAAGTTATAATAAGATCAACGATTCGATACTTCCTTTTGTGACCAGTGTATCAATGTAATATAGTCCTTTTAACCAACATATCCAGGATTAAACTTGGGGCATGGATCGTATCATCCTCGTTATAATTCAATCCGGTTTTTTCTTGATCGATGAGTAGACTATTTAAAACAAATCAATATTTGAGCACGGCCATGCATTTCACAGTCTCACTCAATCAAGAGGCCCATGGATATCACTACGAATATATCGTAGGGTTAAATTCCATCTAGATCATTTATAATTTTCATTCGATTCGAGATGTATCCAATAACCACCTTTATCGTTACTCTGTTACGAAATAACTTTAGATGATATCAAAACACAAATATCCTCGAATAAAATTATAATGATTTCAGGTCTGAGGACCATTACATCACTGTCACTATGAGAATAACTCATGATACTGTTAATTATATTCCATGGAGTTATATCACGGTGGGTCAGCCCAATACGGTATTCTCCAATACGTATTTATATCTTGACTTTAATATCACGTATATTAATGATCAATGAGATGTGATCATCAGTCAATCGATATACTAATCTCAACGCTTTATTGTTGTCCTATATGAACAATAAAACTCGACTAGGGACATTTAAGAATTATAATACTTAATAATTACATAATCTCAAGTTCAGTCTTACTCGAACTATATAATTCTATATTATTATTCTAAGGACATCTATTATATTATTATTTATATTATGCAGTAAATACAATATAATAGAATAATATTTTATTCCAAATAAAATAATAACATCAACAGTGTTATCAATCTCATCAAATGAATTGCCACTAGGGCACAAACTCTAACAATCTCCCACTTGCACTAGAGTCAATCATTTATGTATTGTATACTTATGAAACTAGTGTGATTATTAAACTTCTGCTGCGACAGAGTTTAATTCTGTAGGTCTGCAACATTACAACTTTCGTAACTTTGCAGATATGTTTATTTCTTCTGTGAACAACTTCACTGTGAAAACCCGTAACTTCCCCGTAAAGGAAAGCGACGGATAGTTCGAGAACAAGCCACAATAGAACACGTACAGAAGAACATTTCATTGTTAATTAAAACGATGCATCAGATTACAAGAATATACAGAGTATAAATGAATATTACACAGAAATATCAGAGGTTTAAATTACATTTAAATACATCGCAGCGGAAAATAATACAATACACAACTAGAAGAGATATACGAATACAAAGCTTTCCAGATATCGTTCCAGCTGAAAACCAGGATCCTGTGAATATAAATCTGCAAAAACCAAAACTACTAGCTGCCCGTGTGAAAAATAAGGGCACCCAGAGTTTAGGTTAAAACAATAAACTCCAGGTCAGTCATGTGACTGGTGTGAGAACTAAAACAGTTATTTAAAACTTTACTTTAAAAGAGAGTAATTCAAGGGACCACGCCGTATAACACGGAACGGGTTTCCTCCCAAGAATACTAGTGCATAGAGTAAACAGCGCAATGCTTTTTCGAAAAATGAAGCTGTTATAAGACCCAGGTCCCATCACACAATGCAACGCAAGCCGGAGGATAGGGTTTTACCTTATAACAGCCAAACATGTTTGATACGTTTAAAAACAAATCATTCGATACTATAATATGTGTATAGTGTCAAAACAATTCCAATCATAAATATCAATCATAGACGGCATGGGTACCATATATCATGTCGCCATACTAGTTCTACAATTAAAACCGAAATACACGTATCGGAAATTGGATTTCCATCATGGTGGCTCCTGATTCGAAAGATCGATCGCGGAATGCAATTCACCACGGCTTACGTCCCCACAAGAGAAAACACCGTCTGCATCCGCACATTTGGGACCAGAGTACCACCGCGGCTTACGTCCCAGCGAGAGAAAACACCGCTTACTCTATATATCCCTGAGCACTAGGCTCATCTCGGTCGACCGAATCCACGACACCACTAAGGTGCCCATCCACGAAAAAGCATACTGATCAAACCATCAGTTTGCCACCATACCGGGGTGTGAGGCTCGCGGATCAACGCTATACACAAAGCCATGCTATATCAGCTGCGCTTTGATCATCAACCACCAAACTTTGCTTTTCAACAAAAGTCTGGATCACTGCATCTCAGCATGCCACACTATCAATCCATATCGTACCACTGATTTCTTCCAATATATAACCTCTGAGCTCATATGTCTCAGAGAAGGGCGTTAAGCAAGAGAATAAATTCTCCGCCGCCAAACAGATATATATTTAGCAGAGATCAACAAATACAATATTAAGGAATACAATGTCAGACACACCATCCATTTACAAGTCCGTTCTAGGTCTGAACGAAACCGGAGGCACTTTCCTCGCATATCCATCCATCTCCAAGTACGTCTGGACGACCACCAACTATTTCCATCCTCTTGGGTGTACAGCCCAATCAGGATCGTCAGTAATTATCCAAACGATGTGAAGACTTCCTGTCTTCGACCACCGTCTTCATCTTCGACTTATTGTCGAATCGGTTATTCAGAATGGGTGTAAACCCGGCCTTCCCGAACAACCCGCGTATATTAAAAACGAATGTTACACAAACACAGCATACGCCTCATTCCAATTCATTAGTCACTAACCGCAAATTAGCAAGAGAACAATTCCCCAAACATTAACCCAGAAGGCCGAAACCAACATCAGATCAATACCCAGGAAACCATTCTTCTTAGCCAACCTACAGCTAGTTTCTAAACTCCACATTCTTAGGGAAAGGTTCCCATTAATTTTATCCAAGATAAATCATTTAAAATTTATCCTGTAATCTTCCTTTGGATGTCGTTTAAAACCAAATTATGGTTTTTCCAACTAGTCGAGATTAGCGAACCACAACGAAGTAATTATTTATTTTATTTCCCAATCCCAACCTATTCATCCCATGAAGCAAAACTGGTAATACTCCATATCTAACACCACAGTGTTATCGGTAAAATTAATTACCATTTCACGTTCAAATCTAATTAAAGATTTAACTATCGCTTTGGAGCAAAACTGGCGATACTCCATTCTCGCTCACTTTCCAAATTTGATAATTTAAATTATCAATTCACATTTCAATCAATTTGCAGATTCATTAAAACTCCTTTTTACTGGGTTAAAGAACTAGGTGTTATTTAAAACACAGTTCACGACAAACCCAAATCACTTTCTATTTATCATCGGGTTAAAGAACTAGTGTTATTTAAAACACAGTTCACGATAAACCCATGAATCAATTCTAGTTTAATTTAATTCAAATATATTAAGAATTCCGATTATTTAAAACCCCTTTTTAAATCTAATTTATTTATTTAAAAACAAATCGGGTTTTAAATTTAGTTCAAACTAGTTCATTTTGATAAAAATCTATTTTTATCTTTTCAAATATGGAGTTTTTCATCCCAAATTTTCCCAAATCATTTCTAATGATTTTACACAAATTATTGATATTTTTAATAATTTTATCAAGGTCCATACAGTCGACTTCCATCAATGGCCATCGAACTGCACTTACAACGACCTTTTTCAAATTTGATTTGGACGTATCTCCAAATCCAACCGTTAGATTTCAAATTTCTAATATTCGTTAGAAAGCTCTTTTCGATACGAACCCAACGGTTCCGGTTTTAGGAGAATCCGACGGTCGGATCTCCCGTAATGTCCGTTTGAAATAAATGGTCGAAATTCACGAACTGCCGCGGCGCGGCGCGTTTTATTCAGGCCATTATATTATATATATAATATATATAATATAAATTTCGTCGATTTCTATTTAAAAGGAGTTCTATAAATCGTTTTAATTTTGTTTCAAAAACAATTTCACTTCCATTTCAATTCAAATCGAAATTGAATTTTTCCTTATAAATTCGTTTTAAAATTCATTTCTATTCAATTCAAATTTCAATTAAATTTGAATTCATTTCAATTCGTTTTCAATTTGAATTCGTTTTCAATTCAATTCAATTCGTTTTCAATTTGAATTCGTTTTCAATTCAATTCAATTCGTTTTCAATTTGAATTCGTTTTCAATTCAATTCAATTCGTTTTTAATTTGAATTCGTTTTGGTTTTCTAATCGATTCAATTCAAACTGGTTTTCTAATCGATTCAATTCAAATTGGTTTTCTAATCGATTCAATTCAAATTTGTTTTCTAATCAATTCAATTCAAATTGGTTTTCTAATCGATTCAATTCAAATTGGTTTTCTAATAAATTTAAATCAAATTGGTTTTCTAATCAATTTAAATCAAATTCGCTTTCTATCCCATTTAATTCGAAATCGTTTTATATTCAATTCATTTCGAAATCGTTTTATATTCAATTCATTTCAAAATCGTTTTATATTCAATTCATTTTCTATTTCAATATTCATCTTAAAATGAATAAAATCGATATAAATATCGATTACGTTAAAATGGCGTCAATCTAATCAACACGGCTTCGTATATTTCTATTTTCAAATATTCTATTTCAAATAAATGAATATTTATTTTTGTCAAACACACGACTAATCTCAACGGATGAGTACCGTCCATATGTGACTATTTTTGTTATTTGATATAATTTATAAAAATTATGGTATCTATCGTTTGATTTAAAACCAGACTCCAACCGTAAATTAGTAAGAGAACGATTTCCTGAATATTAACCCCGAAGGCCGAAACCAACATCAGATTAATATTCAGGAGACCATTCATCTCATCTATTTTCTAGTTAGTTTCTAATTTCACATAGGATAAAGATGTAAATTTTATTGTCAAAACATTTCGTTCAACACATGACTAATCTCAACGGATGAGTACAGTCAACACATGAACCTTTACTTTGTAGTGATAAAGATATAAATTTTAGTATTAAAATATTTCGTTCAACACATGACTAATCTCAACGGATGAGTACAGTCAACACATGAACCTTTACTTTGTAGTATTCTTTATCTTCTAAATTGGAATGAGGCCCAATCAGTCACCATATAATGTTAATTATATGGATTTTCATACAACACATGTATATAATAGCATTGAAAAATAATCAACCATCAACCAAAGTGCACTACACTGTATAAGCATCAAATATAGATATCTAACGCTTATAACAGCCTGTCGATCCATCGACCGACATATTCAATCAATCAGGATGAGTGAAATTCATATTTTCATCCCGACACCCGTGTGGGGTTTTCAAACAATCAAACACAGATTTTAGTTGTGCAGTTGGGCGATGTGTAAAATTTATCGTCCCAATCAATATCAGTCAAATCAATGTATATAAACAAATCGGCCGATTTGTTTATAAATATTTATTTATTCACTTTCACGTTAAAAATTATATTTTTAACGATAAAACATTTTATCCAACCTATGAATACTCTATTCAGTTCATTTATTCAATAAAATGATATTTTTATTTTTCTAATATATTTTAGAAAATTTCGGCAGCAAAACGGCACGATACTAGAAACGGGACAAGGCCTAGCCTTATCCCCGGTCTAGTGAAGGCCCACGCCATTCACACATCAATCAAATCAGTTCATTTCACCAAACAATTCCATTCAAACCAAATAATCTAACCAACTACACAACCAAACAATTTAACAAACAAGCCATCCATGGTCTGTGGATGACGGGTGTCGGGTGCTACTAAGCACCGTCTGCATCCTAGTATATATATATATATATATATATATATATATATATATATATATATGTATAACTAGAATAAGAAATTTAGAGTGAGGAGTTCTCACCCTTTCGCTAAACTGAATGACGCAATTCTTCATGGGTAGGAAATCTTCACCATGCTTTTCTTTCGTCTATTTCGTTGCCCTTATCCACTACCTATATAAAAATCACATTTTTACTTTGCTATTCAATATGTAAAAATCGAACTTTTACTACGCTATTCAATATATAAAAATCGAATTTTTATCTATGTTATTTTATTCTTCAAAATCAATGCTGTTTTATTTTTCAAAATCAACAATGATAATCATATTTTAAAAATCATGGTATTCACAAACAATGTTATCATAAACCCATGTTAACTTATACTTTAAATCTGAAAATGATTCAATGTTATTTACAAATTTTAAAACAATGCAGTTCATTTTCAAAAACATTCCTATTTATATTTTTAAAACAAATCCTATTTACATATTCACAACAATGCAAATTATATTTCAGAAAAAATGTGACGTACATATTTTAAAACTGCATTTTTTTATTCACTCTCAAAACTTTTTTTTATTTTTTTTTTAATGCTAATACATATTTCTAAAAACTGAATTTTTTTATTTATTTTAACACATTACTATTAATATTTTAAAAACATTATTATGTATATAAAATAAAATTCAGATTTTTACTTACTAAATTAAAATAATTACATAATTTAAAAGATTACACTGTTTTCTTCCTGTATACTTCAGGCAATAGTTCAAACTCTTGCTCCCTTCTTCTTCCTTGAATCGCGCGCTACAGGGACCTTCGGAGTTCGATCAAGTGGTGCTACAACCTCGGCCGTCACCTTCTCCTTCGGTGCCCATGACGATGGTCAACTCGCACGTGCCAGCTGATCAGAAAAGGAGATCGAGCGGCGCAAGTTGGAGCTTCGGTTTCCCCTGATTTACTTGATTTCAGAAGATCACGACCGTTGATCTTGTAGAGTTCGGAAAGCACAACGTTGTGGTGTTAAGAGCTTGTTTGATTTTGCCTTGGATTTCGTGGATTGTGGAGGAGAAAAAGCGAACAGATCGGCCATCGGTTAAAAGAGGTGACGGCGCTGAGAATAATAGGGATTAGGGTTTCTAGTTTTTAGGTAGTTATATATAAATATATTAATATTTTATTCACTTAACCGTTTTATTATGAAAATTCGTGTTCGAACTCCAATTCAAACCCAACGAGTGTCGCCCCTAGCCAAATACCCTCATCCCGGACACAATGGAATATGTATCGCAAGCTGATTTGACCATTTGAATCAGTTTCCGTTTAATTTACATTTAAATCACTATATTGAATTTTAAACGTACATTTCAAATTACCGGGGTCACATACTAACTAGAAAAATTCCAAAAAAATATTTTCTAGCTTCGTATTGACGATACGGTCCTAACAAAACTAGTTTCGATGAATTCTGAGACCGTTTGAAAAATGGCCAATTTCAAGTCGATTAAAATCAAATGAAACTGGTCAAACGCGTTTTCCTTTGCCACGCTCACATATTGATTCGAAAAATTATGAAATTTGAAACCTAGCAATAACTTAACATCACGGACCCAATAAAACTGGTTTCGTCGAAATCCGAGGTCGTTTGCAAAATGTCCATTTTTAAGGGCCTGAATTCCATAGCGACTATTCAGAATTTTCAACTGGACAAACCTTTTGATTCCCGCTATGAAATTTCGATTTTTCGGATTCGTTGGAAAGATATTATCAAATAGATTCTATGATTTTTGGTTTCACTAAAATCCGGACTGTTTTGCACCCGGTACATTCAATTGAAGTTTGGAATCGAATTATCGAACTACCGCGCCATTTTCAATTCTATTTATAATTATATATAATTATTTATATTCCAACGACGACGTATATAATATATACGTTCTAATTATATTCAAAATAAATTTATCGTCGATATTATTTAAAATAATCTATTTTAAATATTCAAAATTCGCTAAAATAGCCAAAATAAAAAAAAATTAAACTGGCCCAGATTTTCGGGTTGTTACAATCTCCCCCACTTAAAACTTTTCGTCCCCAAAAAGGAACAAAGTCGAAAGTGGTTTGATTATTCAACTCTACGTTCGATCTGGCTTCCATTCTCCAACTCTTTAGTTTCTGAGAATTTTCTAATTCTTCAAAAATTTGGCTAACATCCTAAATTTTCGAAAATTTTCGCCATAACCTCCCCTGCACCGGGAGCATCGGGGAATTTCAAATAGCTTCCCCGGTCCTTCAGATCTCAAAAAGAAAAAGAAAAAGCCAAGCGGCTAGCCAATAGGCTCATAAAATCATCATCACCCAAACAAAACAGGAAATTATGGTAAACATGTACCTATTTGTCGGGCAAACAAATTTTATTCTTCGGCTCTAGCCTCCTTGCTATGACCTGTTCAATGTAAGTACATGTATATGCAAGCAAATGCGACCAATTTTCAATATCGTTCAATATTTGATATAATTAGGCTAAATGGTTCAAAATTAGCAAACAAATAAACAAACAACACAAACATAATTCAATCAGTGAATTAGAGTTTCAAAATCATAATTTTGATACATATACAAAAATCATGTTTTTGATGCCAAATCATAACAATAGGTCTTATCTAATTTT
The DNA here is from genome assembly GCA_030737875.1 of Allium sativum. Lineage (NCBI taxonomy): Eukaryota > Viridiplantae > Streptophyta > Magnoliopsida > Asparagales > Amaryllidaceae > Allium > Allium sativum. The sequence goes on along the minus strand of CM060918.1, from coordinate 835,354,775 downwards.
GGTTCTCACACCAGTCAATAGGAGATATATAGATATTACATCTTCGAAACACGAACATAAATTCTGATAATGATCGATCAATCATCAGAACCATCTCCGGGTGTCTAGAATGTGATTCTATATCTATCCAGTATATTAAAATTTCAAATACACGTTTGCAAGGCGTATATGCAAAATCTTTATATACTGGACTGTCCAAATCTATATAAACTAAATAATCAAATACAAATAATTGATTTTAAATTTTCAACACAAAAATTTGTTTTCACTTTCAAAAATATACTCTTCACACTCGTTCTAGGATACTACTGATCCCATCTCTAACGAGTCATTCTCGTTGGATATTACTAATCCAATTTCTGATGAATTCTTTCGTATGGTTCTAATGTGTCTTGTTCTCTGAGCTTTGTAAACCAAAGCTCTGATACCAACTGTGAAAACCCGTAACTTCCCCGTAAAGGAAAGCGACGGATAGTTCGAGAACAAGCCACAATAGAACACGTACAGAAGAACATTTCATTGTTAATTAAAACGATGCATCAGATTACAAGAATATACAGAGTATAAATGAATATTACACAGAAATATTAGAGGTTTAAATTACATTTAAATACATCGCAGAGGAAAATAATACAATACACAACTAGAAGAGATATACGGATACAAAGCTTTCCAGATATCGTTCCAGCTGAAAACCAGGATCCTGTGAATATAAATCTGCAAAAACCAAAACTACTAGCTGCCCGTGTGAAAAATAGGGGCACCCAGAGTTTAGGTTAAAACAATAAACTCCAGGTCAGTCATGTGACTGGTGTGAGAACTAAAACAGTTATTTAAAACTTTACTTTAAAAGAGAGTAATTCAAGGGACCACGCCGTATAACACGGAACGGGTTTCCTCCCAAGAATACTAGTGCATAGAGTAAACAACGCAATGCTTTTTCGAAAAATGAAGCTGTTATAAGACCCAGGTCCCATCACACAATGCAACGCAAGCCGGAGGATAGGGTTTTACCTTATAACAGCCAAACATGTTTGATACGTTTAAAAACAAATCATTCGATACTATAATATGTGTATAGTGTCAAAACAATTCCAATCATAAATATCAATCATAGACGGCATGGGTACCATATATCATGTCGCCATACTAGTTCTACAATTAAAACCGAAATACACGTATTGGAAATTGGATTTCCATCATGGTGGCTCCTGATTCGAAAGATCGATCGCGGAATGCAATTCACCACGGCTTACGTCCCCACAAGAGAAAACACCGTCTGCATCCGCACATTTGGGACCAGAGTACCACCGCGGCTTACGTCCCAGCGAGAGAAAACACCGCTTACTCTATATATCCCTGAGCACTAGGCTCATCTCGGTCGACCGAATCCACGACACCACTAAGGTGCCCATCCACGAAAAAGCATACTGATCAAACCATCAGTTTGCCACCATACCGGGGTGTGAGGCTCGCGGATCAACGCTATACACAAAGCCATGCTATATCAGCTGCGCTTTGATCATCAACCACCAAACTTTGCTTTTCAACAAAAGTCTGGATCACTGCATCTCAGCATGCCACACTATCAATCCATATCGTACCACTGATTTCTGCCAATATATAACCTCTGAGCTCATATGTCTCAGAGAAGGGCGTTAAGCAAGAGAATTAATTCTCCGCCGCCAAACAGATATATATTTAGCAGAGATCAACAAATACAATATAAAGGAATACAATGTCAGACACACCATCCATTTACAAGTCCGTTCTAGGTCTGAACGAAACCGGAGGCACTTTCCTCGCATATCCATCCATCTCCAAGTACGTCTGGACGACCACCAACTATTTCCATCCTCTTGGGTGTACAGCCCAATCGGGATCGTCAGTAATTATCCAAACGATGTGAAGACTTCCGGTCTTCGACCACCGTCTTCATCTTCGACTTATCGTCGAATCGGTTATTCAGAATGGGTGTAAACCCGGCCTTCCCGAACAACCCGCGTATATTAAAAACGAATGTTACACAAACACAGCATACGCCTCATTCCAATTCATTAGTCACTAACCGCAAATTAGCAAGAGAACAATTCCCCAAACATTAACCCCGAAGGCCGAAACCAACATCAGATCAATACCCAGGAAACCATTCTTCTTAGCCAACCTACAGCTAGTTTCTAAACTCCACATTCTTAGGGAAAGGTTCCCATTAATTTTATCCAAGATAAATCCTTTAAAATTTATCCTGTAATCTTCCTTTGGATGTCGTTTAAAACCAAATTATGGTTTTTCCAACTAGTCGAGATTAGCGAACCACAACGAAGTAATTATTTATTTTATTTCCCAATCCCAACCTATTCATCCCATGAAGCAAAACTGGTAATACTCCATATCTAACACCACAGTGTTATCGGTAAAATTAATTACCATTTCACGTTCAAATCTAATTAAAGATTTAACTATCGCTTTGGAGCAAAACTGGCGATACTCCATTCTCGCTCACTTTCCAAATTTGATAATTTAAATTATCAATTCACATTTCAATCAATTTGCAGATTCATTAAAACTCCTTTTTACTGGGTTAAAGAACTAGGTGTTATTTAAAACACAGTTCACGACAAACCCAAATCACTTTCTATTTATCATCGGGTTAAAGAACTAGTGTTATTTAAAACACAGTTCACGATAAACCCATGAATCAATTCTAGTTTAATTTAATTCAAATATATTAAGAATTCCGATTATTTAAAACCCCTTTTTAAATCTAATTTATTTATTTAAAAACAAATCGGGTTTTAAATTTAGTTCAAACTAGTTCATTTTGATAAAAATCTATTTTTATCTTTTCAAATATGGAGTTTTTCATCCCAAATTTTCCCAAATCATTTCTAATGATTTTACACAAATTATTGATATTTTTAATAATTTTATCAAGGTCCGTACAGTCGACTTCCATCAATGGCCATCGAATTGCACTTACAACGACCTTTTTCAAATTTGATTTGGACGTATCTCCAAATCCAACCGTTAGATTTCAAATTTCTAATATTCGTTAGAAATCTCTTTTCGATACGAACCCAACGGTTCCGGTTTTAGGAGAATCCGACGGTCGGATCTCCCGTAATGTCCGTTTGAAATAAATGGTTGAAATTCACGAACTGCCGCGGCGCGGCGCGTTCTATTCAGGCCATTATATTATATATATAATATAAATTTCGTCGATTTCTATTTAAAACGAGTTCTATAAATCGTTTTAATTTTGTTTCAAAAACAATTTCACTTCCATTTCAATTCAAATCGAAATTGAATTTTTCCTTATAAATTCGTTTTAAAATTCATTTCTATTCAATTCAAATTTCAATTAAATTTGAATTCATTTCAATTCGTTTTCAATTTGAATTCGTTTTCAATTCAATTCAATTTGTTTTCAATTCAATTCAATTCGTTTTCAATTTGAATTCGTTTTCAATTCAATTCAATTTGTTTTCAATTTGAATTCGTTTTCAATTCAATTCAATTCGTTTTCAATTTGAATTCGTTTTGGTTTTCTAATCGATTCAATTCAAACTGGTTTTCTAATCGATTCAATTCAAATTGGTTTTCTAATCGATTCAATTCAAATTGGTTTTCTAATCAATTCAATTCAAATTGGTTTTCTAATCGATTCAATTCAAATTGGTTTTCTAATCAATTTAAATCAAATTGGTTTTCTAATCAATTTAAATCAAATTCGCTTTCTATCCCATTTAATTCGAAATCGTTTTATATTCAATTCATTTCGAAATCGTTTTATATTCAATTCATTTCGAAATCGTTTTATATTCAATTCATTTTCTATTTCAATATTCATCTTAAAATGAATAAAATCGATATAAATATCGATTACGTTAAAATGGCGTCAATCTAATCAACACTGCTTCGTATATTTCTATTTTCAAATATTCTATTTCAAATAAATGAATATTTATTTTTGTCAAACACACGACTAATCTCAACGGATGAGTACCGTCCATATGTGACTATTTTTGTTATTTGATATAATTTATAAAAATTATGGTATCTATCGTTTGATTTAAAACCAGACTCCAACCGTAAATTAGTAAGAGAACGATTTCCTGAATATTAACCCCGAAGGCCGAAACCAACATCAGATTAATATTCAGGAGACCACTCATCTCATCTATTTTCCAGTTAGTTTCTAATTTCACATATGATAAAGATGTAAATTTTATTGTCAAAACATTTCGTTCAACACATGACTAATCTCAACGGATGAGTACAGTCAACACATGAACCTTTACTTTGTAGTGATAAAGATATAAATTTTAGTATTAAAATATTTCGTTCAACACATGACTAATCTCAACGGATGAGTACAGTCAACACATGAACCTTTACTTTGTAGTATTCTTTATCTTCTAAATTGGAATGAGGCCCAATCAGTCACCATATAATGTTAATTATATGGATTTTCATACAACACATGTATATAATAGCATTGAAAAATAATCAACCATCAACCAAAGTGCACTACACTGTATAAGCATCAAATATAGATATCTAACGCTTATAACAACCTGTCGATCCATCGACCGACATATTCAATCAATCAGGACGAGTGAAATTCATATTTTCATCCCGACACCCGTGTGGGGTTTTCAAACAATCAAACACAGATTTTAGTTGTGCAGTTGGGCGATGTGTAAAATTTATCGTCCCAATCAATATCAGTCAAATCAGTGTATATAAACAAATCAGCCGATTTGTTTATAAATATTTATTTATTCACTTTCACGTTAAAAATTATATTTTTAACGATAAAACATTTTATCCAACCTATGAATACTCTATTCAGTTCATTTATTCAACAAAACGATATTTTTATTTTTCTAATATATTTTAGAAAATTTCGGCGGCATAACGGCACGATACTAGAAACGGGACAAGGCCTAGCCTTATCCCCGGTCTAGTGAAGGCCCACGCCATTCACACATCAATCAGATCAGTTCATTTCACCAAACAATTCCATTCAAACCAAATAATCTAACCAACTACACAACCAAACAATTTAACAAACAAGCCATCCATGGTCTGTGGATGACGGGTGTCGGGTGCTACTAAGCACCGTCTGCATCCTAGTATATATATATATATATATATATATATGTATGTATAACTAGAATAAGAAATTTAGAGTGAGGAGTTCTCACCCTTTCGCTAAACTGAATGACGCAATTCTTCATGGGTAGGAAATCTTCACCGTGCTTTTCTTTCGTCTATTTCGTTGCCCTTATCCACTACCTATATAAAAATCACATTTTTATTTTGCTATTCAATATGTAAAAATCGAACTTTTACTACGCTATTCAATATATAAAAATCGAATTTTTATCTATGTTATTTTATTCTTCAAAATCAATGTTGTTTTATTTTTCAAAATCAACAATGATAATCATATTTTTAAAATCATGGTATTCACAAACAATGTTATCATAAACCCATGTTAACTTATACTTTAAATCTGAAAATGATTCAATGTTATTTACAAAATTTAAAACAATGCAGTTCATTTTCTAAAACATTCCTATTTATATTTTTAAAACAAGTCCTATTTACATATTCACAACAATGCAAATTATATTTCAGAAAAAATGTGACGTATATATTTTAAAACTGCATTTTTTTATTCACTCTCAAAACTTTTTTTATTTTTTTTAATGCTAATACATATTTCTAAAAACTGAATTTTTTTATTTATTTTAACACATTACTATTAATATTTTAAAAACATTGTTATGTATATAAAATAAAATTCAGATTTTTACTTACTAAATTAAAATAATTACATAATTTAAAAGATTACACTGTTTTCTTCCTGTATACTTCAGGCGATAGTTCAAACTCTTGCTCCCTTCTTCTTCCTTGAATAGCGCGCTACAGGGACCTTCGGAGTTCGATCAAGTGGTGCTACAACCTCGGCCGTCACCTTCTCCTCCGGTGCCCATGACGATGGTCAACTCGCACGTGCCAGCTGATCAGAAAAGGAGATCGAGCGGCGCAAGTTGGAGCTCCGGTTTCCCCTGATTTACTTGATTTCAGAAGATCACGACCGTTGATCTTGTAGAGTTCGGAAAGCACAACGTTGTGGTGTTAAGAGCTTGTTTGATTTTGCCTTGGATTTCGTGGATTGTGGAGGAGAAAAAGCGAACAGATCGGCCATCGGTTAAAAGAGGTGACGGCGCTGAGAATAATAGGGATTAGGGTTTCTAGTTTTTAGGTAGTTATATATAAATATATTAATATTTTATTCACTTAACCGTTTTATTATGAAAATTCGTGTTCGAACTCCAATTCAAACCCAACGAGTGTCGCCCCTAGCCAAATACCCTCATCCCGGACACAATGGAATATGTATCGCAAGCTGATTTGACCATTTGAATCAGTTTCCGTTTAATTTACATTTAAATCACTATATTGAATTTTAAACGTACATTTCAAATTACCGGGGTCACATACTAACTAGAAAAATTCCAAAAAAATATTTTCTAGCTTCGTATTGACGATACGGTCCTAACAAAACTAGTTTCGATGAATTCTGAGACCGTTTGAAAAATGGCCAATTTCAAGTCGATTAAAATCAAATGAAACTGGTCAAACGCGTTTTCCTTTGCCACGCTCACATATTGATTCGGAAAATTATGAAATTTGAAACCTAGCAATAACTTAACATCACGGACCCAATAAAACAGGTTTCGTCGAAATCCGAGGTCCTTTGCAAAATGTCCATTTTTAAGGGCCTGAATTCCATAGCGACTATTCAGAATTTTCAACTGGACAAACCTTTTGATTCCCGCTATGAAATTTCGATTTTTCGGATTCGTTGGAAAGATATTATCAAATAGATTCTATGATTTTTGGTTTCACTAAAATCCGGATTGTTTTGCACCCGGTACATTCAATTGAAGTTTGGAATCGAATTATCGAACTACCGCGCCATTTTCAATTCTATTTATAATTATATATAATTATTTATATTCCAACGACGACGTATATAATATATACGTTCTAATTATATTCAAAATAAATTTATCGTCGATATTATTTAAAATAATCTATTTTAAATATTCAAAATTCGCTAAAATAGCCAAAATAAAAAAAATTAAACTGGCCCAGATTTTCAGGTTGTTACATTCACATTTGGATTATATTTCTAAAATATATGTTTGGATTGATGATGAGTTTAATGTTTTAGGCCTGAGCAACAGCCATATTGTTATCGCAATGTATATCATTCGATCAACAATGAATTAAGTTCAATCATGAACTTCTTAATCCAAACATTTTATTTCTTAGAATCATTATATATATTTCTTGGTTTTTAAACTAACATTATTTGCAATAATTAATGTGTTATCAAATAACATTTGAATTATTGTATCACTCCCACTCAATTTCTTGTCTATACAAGATTCAGTGGCATTTTGTGGTTTCGAAACGTCTTGAATTCTATTTCATTCCCATGGTATCTTAGAGACTGGCTCTCCTTTATTAAGGATACCAATTCGAGTAATAAACATTTTGTTCTCAGAGGATATATAGAAATATATCCATTTGGTTCTTTCGGATATTCCACAAAATGATTATTTGATTTGGATCCAATCTTATCAGAAGAAGGACGTTTAATAAATGTCTTTGCATCCCAAATCTTCGCATTAGACACACTAGGATATTTCCTAGTCCATATCTTATATGGCGTCTCTAAAATCATTTTGGTAGGATCTAACGCAGTTCTTATAAATTTAATTAATTAGAAGATCAATATGACTTATCTTGGTCGTACCATTTCTTATAAGGTGTGATTACTCCTTTCAGACACACCATTCCAATATGGTCTTCTAGATGGAGTAAGTTACGAAACAATTTCAAACTTATATGGACAGTCATTAATTAATTGGCTTAAATATTCTCTTTCGAACTGTTCGAAAAGTCTTTATTTTCTACTAAATTTTGTTTCTAACTTCATTTTGAATTCTTTGAACATTTCAAAGGATTCTGATATGTATTTCATAAGATATACATATCTATATCTACTAATACCAATAGTAAGTATAATGAAGTAATAAGTCCTGCCTCTAGCTTATGTATTCATTGCTCCATATACATCATTATATATGAGACCCAATACTTATCATGCATTCACTGTGTCAAGTGAAAGGTGATTCATTTATTTTGCCTATAAAACAAGATTTGCATTATTCATATAATTCAAAATCAAATGGTCTCAAAATTCCATCATTATGGAGTTTTGATATACTCTCTTGTTTATACGGGCTAACTGGTAATGCTACAGGTATGTTGGATTTAAATTATTAAATTTAATCCATTTGTTATTAATGTCAAGTACATTATAGTTAACGATTTATAAATATCATTAACTATTTGCGAAATTCCATACGATATTTCATTTAAACAAAATGAATAACAATTATTCTTTTATTACAAATGAAATTCAAATCTATCAGAATAAGATTTATAATAACATTTATTTTAAATGGAATTTCATAATAACAATTATTTCATTTATTTAATTAAGCCAGTATATTCAATAAAATCAACTTACTATGGATAATCTATCAACATTTGCTTCATTTCCAATTGTAAGTCCATTTGTTCTCTTATCAGATTTCTACTTATTCTACAATTTCTGTAAATCAACATACATTTATGTGATTTATATCTAGTATCTAATATTAGGAACGTACAAGTAGATTATTATAACAATTATATATTATTCAGTCGAAGTCATACTTTAACTTTGGTTTTAGATCCTCTATATTTGTTAGAACAATTACATTTTAATTGTTTGAGGACAATCCTCAAATTTCAATGTCAGTCAAGAAATTTGATTTAATTCAATTTATCCTTCTTAAGGATTAAATTAAATTATCGAGTTATTTATTATTTAATATCTACAATAGATAATAATAATTGATTCTTTAATATTTATTTAATATAAATACAAATTTTGACAATCAACATTTATATTAATATTAATATATAATTTAAACTAAAATACGCTCCCACTCAAATTAACATCCCTCTGTTTATATATACATATCGATATATATATATATATATATATATATAACGGTGTTCCAAGATCCATATCTAGTCATGTCTTGACTCTGCTTTGGCAAATCCCTAAAACACAACTTTTTAGGTAGACATCTTATGTCAATTATATCGTCTATATAATTCTTGGATCGCATGTTGAACATTTTGTTCAGTATTATTCATTTGCTCAAAATATATATAGAATAATTCATGCTTTTGTCTCTAAGGCCATAATCGTATTATGCAGCCTAGTTAAGTCAGACCCAATAATAGGTTGGAGCACCACATTTTACTCCATCGCATATAACCAAAATAAAAGGTGCACAACGCTTTGGCGTTAGTTACAACCAGTGATTTTGGACAGTGATGAGTATATTATTGGAAGACATCACCATGACTTAATATAACAAAATAATTTTCTTTAAAGGGAATTTATAACTCGTAGTGGCGAACAATATCAGAGTTACTTACATATATCAAAATATATGTATTTTATATTCATAATATAAATTGAATTTTAAATATGGAATATATATATATAAATTCAATATTATGAAAATGGGATGTACACCTATTTATTTTGAACATTTCAAAATTTAATTAACACAACTTTTGTATTGTAAATTATCAAATATGTCATTCACATACTTGAAGTTCATATAGAATTTCAAAGAAAATGTAAAACAATACGTAGGTCCATTAAAAGGGATTAGCCAATGCGACATATAATAAGCACACATCATTATTGACCCCAATAAAACCATCAGCTGGTTATATTCATAAACACAGTCCAACTTACATTAGCAAGAGATATGATAATAAGTTTACTGACCAAACATAATGAGCTACAGGTTCATTCATGTGAGATATAACAATGTAAACTGAATAGTATAAATAACTAAAGACAGCAATTACACATGTTTGTCCGTCTGGTTCTATAATGCAAAACCATCCTGCATCAATGTACAGTGCAGATTAGTGTGCATACCAACATCATATATGGATAGCACACTTCAATTGTATTTACATCGAATGTATACATAATAAAATTGCATACATACACATACATTTGTATATATACATAATTACAATGACATATCACATATGTAGTGTTATAATGAGATGTTATTGCCAACTCTGAGTGACGGATCTGCCCATTTGCTGAAACAATTTCAGCCGCGGCTTCAATCCCCTATCAAAACAGTTTTTCAAACTATTAAGTTAGTATAAATTAAATACATCATATGTATTTAATATATATACTTTCATTTATATATATGTACATTGAATGTATGTATATACAACATCTATATGCATTCATCAATGGTCAATATATTAGTTTAATGCTTTACAGCTAGGTAAAACAGCAAACAAATATAAGTAACAGCCTAAATCATGATCCAGGCATTCTATAACTATAAATCAACATTTATAAATAGCTGTAGTGTTCAGTTCAAATGTATTTGCAGTAAATATACAAGTGATGAGGCTTTGCTAAAACCAAAAGAACTGTAGTTTGTAAAACAATGATGCATGCCACTCAGAAAATCACAATACTACTAATCAGTTCCGTTCAGTTAAACCGAACTCAACAAATATCATGAAACCAACCTTTAAATGTTTTTAAAGATAAAGCACTAAAGGGATAACAGCACTGTTTATTGAGTGTTAGCCTACTTTGTGAACTAGGCAACACAAAGTCAAGAAACCAGACATTGAAGGGCATTTTTAATTAGAAGACTTCGGTTCGGATTGGAGAAGACACTACAATCTAGATTGAATAGCTGCAGTTGTTCGGGTCGGGTCAGAGCAACATATCGGTTCGGGTCGGATAGAGCTTTCTGTTCGGATCGGTGAACTGCTGCTGAGGAAATTGGTAAGGTATATCTAATCGGATCGGAGGGCAACATGATCTCAATTGGATCGGAAAGCCACCTGTTTGCCACGAAAATGGATCGGAGCGGAGTAGATTAGAGAAGAAGAGAGCGTTGCATCCAAGCCAATCCGGGTCGGATCGGATATCCCGATCCGAACCCCTTATCTGTGCGCCTCCGGCCAGAGCCCGTGTTCCATATTATTCTCCTGCAAAAGCGCCTGGATATCCGGACCGGCTGTGACCAGTTCCTACCCATAATGTCCGTTCCTTTGATGCGTTGTCAACATAATAGTTCATCCGAACCCGAAGATAGTGGGATGGACGACATGTGGCCCCGACCCGGATCAAGTTTCGAGCAAATTCACACCTATAAATACCCCGTCTGGAGACAAAGAGAAGGATCTTTTTCAGCACTTTGAGAATTCAACCACTTCCATAATCCGAACTCCATTACTCCCGGAGAATCCAAATCATTTTTCATTTTTTGTTTTAGTCAATTGAGTGAATCTTACATTGTATTTGCAACTGAATCATTGAATATAGTAAAAGATAAGTGGACGTAGGCATTTCTTCGCTGAACCACTATAAATCCTGCGTGTTCATTTTTATTTTTATCTCATTTCATCTTGCTTGTAATCAATTTGGGTGTTAGAACCACTTTTGGGTCTAACATTTTGGTGCTTTCACTGAGAATCCTCATCTAAATTCTTTATTTTCCGGGATCTCTTTCTACTTTTTGGACCGTTGAGTTCAAAGAAGTGAATCCTTAAGTTTCTCCGCTTTTTTACATTCGTTGAAGTGATTTTCAAAGACTCATGGCCAAAGGAAAAGGCAAGGAAGTTCAGTCTATTCGAGGAAATGGAGCTGGCGAAGATCAGCAAAATGTTGTTGTAACAAGGTCTCGGGGGCAGAGTTCAGCAGCAGGAAGAACCAATGCAGGAAATCCGAGCCGACAGCAGGGGGAGAGCTCCGATCCGATCCGGGTAGGAGATTCTGAAGCAGTGCATTCCCCCAATCTGAACCGACCCGAGCTGCTCGCCACGTACCGATCCGACCAGGCTCCCCAGCTCCGATCCGATCCGACCTCTTACCTCCGACCCGACCCGATGCTCGGTGAAGCTGGAACCTCTACTCGAGTCCCTACGAATGCTCCAATTCCAGCCACCAGGGTTGGTGATCAGGTCAATCCATCTGCGCCCATCACTCTAGGAGATTTCTCGCGCTTGCTTGACATACTTGAGAGCACAAGGGAAGCTATGAAAGTTCACGAGCGCACTAATCTCATGATGCAGGAAAATATGAGGCTCATGAGTCGGGAGATTAGTGAACTCCGTCGACAAAGAACTCCATCACCGGTTCGTCACACACCAGTGGATCAATCTTCATCTTCCGAGGAAGAGAGGCCCCGTGAATGAAGGCCACTCGAACGACCTCAGAACGTGGAGCAGCTGACATTTGGATCTTTGGGATCTCGTGAGGATATTGCACGAGCGCTAGGAAACAATGACCCCACTCGAGGGCAAAGACTCCAATCCCCTCCTCCCGAGATCGACCGGGAGCGCAGGGAACGGAATCGAGCAGAGGCAGCTCGAAGAAGAAGGGCGTCTCCTGAACAAGAGCCCAGAAGGAGCTCGGATACTAGGGCCAGGGAACCTGAGCGGCCCCTAACTAATGCTGATGTGCAGGCAATGGTTCGCCAGATCATGTCCGAGAGTCGGAACTATACAAATGAGGATTATGGCATCGAACGAAGCCATACTCCCTTCACCGATGATATCCTCGACTTCCATTTTCCCCGACGCTTTAACTTGTCACAGATGGACAAATACAACGGAAGGACTGATCCGGGACAGCATTTAATGCGGTACTCATGGCTTATGAATGCTGCTGCCGCCCCTGATGAAGTGAAGTGCAAAGCATTCCCAATCTACTTAGAAGATGTGGCGCTGTTCTGGTTTACCCGACTTCCTCCTCGTTCGATTTCGAATTACATGGAATTAAGCGAGCATTTCATGAACCAGTTCCGACTCCATGCCCGAAAGTCCAAAAGTGTTATTGAATTGTCAAGAATCAAGCAGGCGCCAGGAGAATCTTTAAGGGCATATCTTGATCGTTTTAACCAAGCCGTAACTGAGGTCAGTGACCCGCACGAGCCCACTATTCTGATGGCATTGAAGGAAGGAGTTGATCCTGAATCTGAGTTTGGAGATTACCTTTCTGGGAAAACACCTTCCACAAGGGAGATATTCTACGAAAAAGCCGATATTTATCTAGGACGAGAGGAGGCCAGGGCAAACCGAAAGAGAAAGTCTGAGACGGCTTCAAAGGAGAATGTGCAGAGTAATATCGCCGTGAAGCAGTCAGGGGAAAGTTCTGGCAAGGTTGAAGTAAATGTAGGAAACAAGGGTGGAAACAGCAATGCTGGAAGCGGGGGTAACAACAACAATAACCATATACACCGACCAGCCTTTAAGGCAGGTGTTGCAGAGGCCCGAAGCATCGGGAAGGTTGATCAAATGGAACATAGAACTAAGTCAGTTTGATTTGAATTTTCAACCACGAAAGTCAATCAAGGGGCAAGCTCTAGCAGACTTTATTGCGGAATTCACCATTCCAGAGGATGAAATAATCAATGACAGGGTGGTTAAATCCGAGGATGAACTAAAGATGAATCCGTGGAAACTATATACAGATGGGGCCAAGAATGACCGAAGGTCCGGAGCTGGAATTGTCTTAGTCACTCCCGAGGGACGGTCGTTATATTACGCCCTGCGATTAGAATTTTCGGCAACTAACAATGACTCAGAATATGAAGCCCTGATCGCCGGGCTGAAGCTTGCTAAAGACCTCGGAGTAAAAATGATAGACATATTTTGTGACTCTAAAATTTTTGTTTGTCAAGTGCGAGAGGAATTCGTGGCTCGAGGACCTCGACTTATCGCCTACCTCAAGAAAGTGAAAGAGCTATTGAATAGCTTAGATCGGTACAACATAACACATATTCCCAGAGTTGAAAACCAGAAAGCGGATAGACTGGCAAAGCTGGCTAGTTCCGACAATCCAGAAGAGACTGAAGTAATTCCAATTGAAACGTTGGAGTCGCCAAGCTTTGAGTCAATGGAAATTGAGTTCGCTTTTGAAGCAGAACCAGAGAAGGAGTCATGGATGACTCCAATTAAGAATTTCCTTAAGAATGGGACACTCCCATCGAAGAAGAGTGAGAAAAGAGCTGTAGTTCGTAAAGCTACCAGATATGTCATACAAGATGATACTCTCTATAGGCAAGGATTTTCTATGCCCCTGTTACGATGTATAGCACGCGACGACATCAAACGTGTACTAAGAGAAGTACACGAAGGTGAGTGTGGAGATCATACAGGAGGTCAAACTTTAGCAAAGAAAATATTGCGGTATGGATACTTCTGGCCTACGATCAATAAAGATGCAGCTGATTATTCACGACGCTGCGATAAGTGCCAGAGATTCGCCAAAATCCCCAGGGCACCGTCGACCCAACTTAAATCAATGGTGAGTCCTTGGCCATTTGCCACATGGGGAATTGATATCATTGGAGTTCTACCAATTGCTAAAGGAGGAGCTAAATATGCAATAGTGGCCGTGGACTATTTTACGAAGTGGGTGGAAGCTGAGCCCTTGACCAAGATCACAGCAAGAAAGGTGATAAGTTTTGTGGTCCGAAATATTATATGCCGGTTCGGGATTCCAAAGACGATTATAACTGACAACGGAACCCAGTTTGATAGTACTGAATTCAGAAATTTCTGTCAGAAGTATAAGATAGACAAGCGATATACTGCAGTTGCCTATCCGCAATCGAATGGGCAAGTAGAGGCAATAAACAAAGTAATAAAATCCATCCTCAAGAAGCGATTAGAGCGTGCAAAGGCAAGATGGGTTGACGAATTGCCCCTAGCTTTGTGGGCATATCGAACAACATTTAAAACGGCCACCGGTCATACCCCTTTCTCTCTCTCCTTTGGCTCAGAAGCAGTAATTCCAGTTGAACTGGAAGTTCCTTCCCACAGGGTGACATATTATGACCCGATGACGAATTGGGCGCTCTTACTTGAGTCTCTTGATGAAGGCGAAGAGAAAAGGGACGAAGCAGATTTGCGTGCAGCAAGACATCGGCGTCAGATGGCACGCTTTTATGACAAAAAAGTTCGCCTCAGAACTTTTGAACCAGGAGATTTGGTGCTAAAGAGAGTTTTTCCACCCCTCCCTCACCTCGGCCCAAAATGGGAAGGACCCTTTGTCATCCAACGGAAACTTGAAAAAGGAACCTTCAAGTTAACGACCGTAGATGGCGAAGAAGTCCCTCGAGCATGGAATGCCCAACACTTAATGCGATATTTGGATTAGAAATGTTGTACTCTTTGTTATTTTTCCTGTGATCCCTGTAATAAGGCACGACTTGCCTTGGGAAAATCTGACGATATGAATAAAGGACTATAAAGTGGATGTAGGCTACGACTTAGCTGAACCACTATAAAAATATTGTGTGTTATTTACTTTTATGCATTACGTATATACATTTATCAGTTATTCTGTTGTGATTATAAGATACAGGATAACTCACAGCTTAAAAAGGTCGAAAACGGTTTAGACATAAAAAGAAGCACAACGACTATTTGTGCGATAAGACATAAAAGAATGAGAAAACGACATTCTTAACTCTAACTCTCCAGAGAGAGAGAGAGTATAAAAGCATCTCCGACTGAGCGCTGAAAAAGAGATTCTCCTCCTAACTCTAACTCTCCAGAGAGAGAGAGAGTATAAAAGCGTCTCCGACTGAGCGCTAAAAAAGAGATTCTTCCCGTAACTCTAACTCTCCAGAGAGAGAGAGAGTATAAAAGCGTCTCCGACTGAGCGCTGAAAAAGAAATCTTTCCCCGTTGAAAGACCGGGGAATGAATAGATGACTAACCTCGAACTCTAACTCTCAAGAGAAAGAGAGAGAGTATAAAAGAAATGCCAGAAAAAACGACAGGTACTGGCGACACAGGAAGTGCTATCCCGTCAGAGAATTGGGAGCATTCAGATTGCTTGACTAAGCATTAAATAATTTGTGGGAATTAACCGGGGACACGTATGCATACACATATTCCCCCCCTCCACAACTTCGTTTCATAACTATAGACATGCATTTTTACATAAGTGCAAAACTACTAACAAATAAACATTGCAAAAAGTGAATTATTTTTATTTACAAATGAATAAATTTGTACAGGGAAATAGCTAAAAAAAAGAAAGTGCAGGAGCTGCTTTTGTAGCAGCAATTATTGGTTCACAAAGATGTTAAAAAGATACAGGGCAATCCACTATTTAGATGTGGAATGAGCCTTGGATTTCTTGGCGGCTTTCTCCGCATCCTTTGCTTCCTTCTCGGCTTCAGTCAAGATTCGTTTTGATTTCTTTTTCCCTGAAGATGCGGTACTGGAGCCAGTAGACTTCTTCCCGGAGGGCGGGGCACTGGAATCAAGAGAAGATTTTTTAACAAGTTCTTCTGTAATAGATCTAGTTGAGAGCTTAACAACTAACCTTGAACCCGCATCCACAACTGCGAGGGGCTTGAGGACCTCAGGGTCTAGTTCTTCGGCCTTTAATTGCAAGCGCTTGTCTTGGTCAGCCTTCATTGCAGCCAAGGTAACGTCATCAGCACTTTTTGACTCCCCGGTTATTGCAACTTCTGGTTCCTCTTCATGCCCCCCGTCTCCTCCGTCGTCCTTCAAAGCTGCTATCATTTCTTCATCATGGGGAGCGGTGACCTTAGTTGGCTCACTTCCTTCTCCCAAGTCTATAGAAGCAGCCTTGTCTTCCCCTTTTTTAGCCCTATCAGCGGGCTTTGTCCCAGCGGCAGCTCCTTGAGCTACATCTGTCTTTTCGGATGATTCAACACCTACAGAATGAGAAGCAACAGTTATCAACTCAGGCGAAAAGAAAGGGTCTCTCATCGATTGTTCAATCACGTGGCGAAAGGTAGAAATAGCTTTAGCAAATTGAGGAGAAAAGATAGCGATACCTTCCGAAGACTTATCAGCGGGGGTGACCACTACCTCTGGGGTTAGTTCAGGAATAGGGGATAGCAGAGTTGTTCGAGGAATTCCCGGATTTTCGGGATCATACCCTTCTACTTCGGAGGTTGCAGGGGCAGAAGAGGAGGAACCAGCTTCGAGAACAGTTTTTTGTTTAGACTTCCGTCTCTCTTCTTCCATGGCCTCAGCAATAAGGCGGCGCCCTTCAGCTAGGCGCTCCGGTTCATCATCCCTCAAGTATTTCTCCATTAGTTTATCTTCATCGAGGGAATCGACCTTAAGCTCCTCTTTTTCCCACTCGACGATCTGATTCCATACGTGAACCAGAGTGGATGGATAATCTTCGATCCAAGAAATGTTTCGGCGACGAATAATATGTGCGAAGAATTCAATCATTAGTTCGCCGAAACTTTGAATCTCAACCTCCGCCTCAGATAATTGCTTGCGGGCTTCCTCCACAGATTTGATAGCGCACTCCACATTGCCCTCGGCCAGGGCAGCTCTGTTTTCTGCCTCCGACAACTTCGAAGCCAAGTCAGCATTCTTCTTTTCTAATTCAGCACTCCTCTTTGCTAACTCGGCGTTTTTCC
Source organism: Allium sativum (assembly GCA_030737875.1). Classification (NCBI taxonomy): domain Eukaryota; kingdom Viridiplantae; phylum Streptophyta; class Magnoliopsida; order Asparagales; family Amaryllidaceae; genus Allium; species Allium sativum. The sequence goes on along the minus strand of CM060918.1, from coordinate 835,337,140 downwards.
GTTCAAGCTCAGCATAAGCAAGGCGTGTTTTAGCAGCTTCTGACTTGGCCTCGTCGGCTTGCTTTTTTAATTCAGAACGCTCCTGAGTATGAGATTCAAGCAAATCGTGATAATGCTTTTGCATGTCCTCGAACTATTGTTTGAAATTAGAAGCGTCCCTTTGAGCGACCGCTAGCTGAGCTTGAGTGTCTTCCAAATCTTTTCCTAGAGCTTTTAAGGCCTTAGCATCCTCCTCCGCGGTCTTTTGCATTGAATCAGTATTTGTTATTAGAGTGCGGATGATTCTAGAAAGATTGCGTGAATACTTGAACATCTCGGTATATTGTTTTTCCACCAAATCAATCTTTGCTTTGGCCTCATCTGCCCAATTAGAAGAAATAGGTTCAAGGGTAGGTAGAAAGGTCAAAGTCTCGAAGTAGTGCCCGGGAAATTGCTCCTCTAAATATGCCAGCTTGACTGCCGTTCCCGCATCTAGTGGGGGAGGAGCGGGAATTGATAATTCGGTGTCCCTATGAGAAGAGAATTCAGTAGTCTCTTTGTCCATTCTAGGTCGTTTAGTGGCAGGGACCTTGTGCTTACTTCGAGACCCGGTTTCTTTTGGAGGAGTTCTCTCTCTACTCCGCTTTTCATGGGAGGAAGTGGAGTCTTTAGATGGTGGTTTGTCCTCCTCCCTGCGGCTTTGATAGCTCTTATATTTCTCTTGTTCCGATCGAACTGGTGAGCGGGAACGTGAGGGTCGAGAACGATAGGGATCATAAGGTCTTCTCTCCTCCCTACCACGATCATCCCGGCGATCATATTCGACATCCTGAGGAGGATTGGACATGCTGCGACGAAGTTTTCTTATATCGTAGTAGGATCGAGACATTGTACCTGCATGATAAAATAAACGAAGTTTAGAATCGATGGATTCATGGAGAAAGAAGTGCAATGAATGCTAATGCTATGGTGTAAAGTGTATCCTAAGTGGTGTGTTTCCCCCCAACCAACCCGAGTCTGAGGCTAGACTAGTGCGGGCAGGCTCTTTGGCCTTAGCGGGAGTGGTTTCTTCAGAAGAAGTGAAGACTAAAGGATCCTTCCTGAAATCCTCTGAAGTATATATAGTCAGGTAAGGGGAGATCCCCCAAACCCTGAAATATGTGCTCATCAGTACTAGGAACATCCCCTTCGGAAGCATGAAGTGTCGACTCTTGGGAGGATTTTGACTTGTCTAGAGAAGTATTTCCTCGGGGGAAATATACCCTTCACGATGCTTTTCGGCCAGATTAGCCAATTCATCATCTTGTGTGGAAGATGGAGAAGGTGAAGTTTGAAGAGGCACTGTAGGAATTCCCGAGCCTTCTCCTGTCTCTGGAACTATCTCCGCTGGAGGAATGTATGCGTAAGGGACCGTCCCATGACCGATGCTACGAAAAACGGATAGCAGCCCATGAAAGTGAAGGTATTCATCTTTAAGAACCTCGTCGATAGTCAGGAATTTTTGATCGCCATTAAGCAGTCGGTGCATTCGATCAAAGAACACCTGATCTGATATCTGTTTGGGATTGTCGACTGCAAACAAAAAGGAAAACAGGTCAGGGTGATGATTCAAGTGTATAGAGTCCGGATTTAGAAAATCAACGCTTTACTTGATTTTGTCCATCTCCTGGCGCATCCAGGCTGTTGCTTCACGTAGAACCATTCTAGTCTGGAATCTCCAGCTTTACTGCTAAATGGTGCAGAGATTATCTTCCTTTTTGGAACTGATTCAAAGTAGCAGAAGGATGGAGTCTCTCGAGTCCGATGCTTGAAATTATAGAAGAAGTGAACGTCATCGAACGTGAGCTCTATGCCTAGGATTTCACGATATGCTATGTACAAGGTGTGCAAATAGGCATATGAATTGGGATGCAACTGCATGGGGGCAATCCGCATTTGTCTTAAAAAATCAACGATGAAAGGAGAGAATGGAGGAATGGCGCCGACCATGCACATTAATCGAGTAACCGCCATATATCCTTCTGGAGGGTTGTGGGGGCGGTCAGAGCGTGAAGGCACTAGAGTGTCCCTTTTCATTATCCCGTATTTTAGGCAAATTCGGACAAGTCGATCGTTATCAATTGTTGATTCAACGGAGTCCGAAGGTGATTCCAATATGATGGCTGATTCAAATTCATTGGGTGCTCGATTGTCACCAATCCCTCCTTCCTCCTCAAAACCCAGAGAAACTTCATTCTCTGAAGACACCTCATCGCTTTCCCGATGTCCAACCCCGTAATCTGGACCCTCGCTGTCCCATTCTGGATCAGACGAAGAAGATATATCCTCAAGAGTGATTTTGTTAGAAGTTTCCGGGGCTTCTTTCCTCTCAGCTAGTCGGGAAGAGCGTCTGGGCCTCATTATCATAGAACTATTGAAGAAGTAATAGCACGGATTAGAGTAAATTAGCCGTACCCCCCTGTGTATGTGTGTGAACTAAAATGTGTGCGGCAAATGTGAGAAATACAAAGTAAAAGTGCAACAATGTAAGACGAAGCTTTGAAGAGAAAGTGATAGTCAGAGTCGTTCTTAATGTTCGTTTATGTCTGCAAGGCACTATCCTAACTGTTCTTGAAGTTGGAAGTAACATCTTTTAAATAGTTGGACGAAAGCTTGTGTTTTAGATTGAGTGGTGTTCGGTTCGGGTGCAGACACCAGGTTCGAATCGGATAAGCAAAGATTCATGTTCAGAGAGATATATCTGGATCGGTTCGGAGATTGACACTCGGAGCAGATCGGGTTAACCTGGATAACCAGACCCCTATTCTCTCTTTTGTTTCGCAACCGGGTCCGATCCGAGCGCATAAGTCTTGACCTTCATTGTATTCGTAGATCCGATCCGACCCGGTCAAACAAGTTAAGGTTCATTTCTTAGCCCTATTGCTCCGACCCGATCCGGCCCTGTGAATTTCTCTCTTTTCCTTTTCCTCCTACTATTCTCCTATCCGAACCAATTTTCTTCAGTTTCCTTCCTCTTCCTCCTCTTGAGTAGTGAACCAGATCTGATGTCCCAGGCTTTAATTAAAATCAAGTGGGTAAGCGCTCAAGTATTCGACTGCGAGTCTTAATACCCTCCTTTAACGTCTCGAAACGATGCTGATGCCATTAACGATGAAGGCGGAGAATGAAGGAAGTCGCGGCGGTGAAATTAACCAATTATTTTGCTTGAATCGTTCAACTTAGCTACGAATGTAAATTAAAAACAATTATGGCAACGAGATTCAAGATTACAAGGCTACCTATGTATTTGATTCAAAGATTGAAGCGAGAATTTTGGAGTTTCTTGGAAAGACTAAAATTTCGCTGTGAAATCGGTTCGGATAAGCAGAAGCGATGAATGAAAGAAAAGAGGAAGGAAGAAGTGAATTTATATAAAAAAACAAGCTGACTATTCGTATTCCCGATCGGACCGGCTCGAAAAGCCCATGAACACAGCTTGGCCCACTGGTTCATCGCAGAGTACAGGAGGAAGGAGATCTGTTCGGGTCGGAACCCAAGCCAGAAGTCTGTTCGGGTCGGAATACGAACCGAACAGGATGGAGTACGACAACTTAGCGTGTGAATTCGAAAGGGAGGATGAAGCTTTTGTGTTATGACAGTCAAAGCATGCTCCGTTTCCAACAGAAGCATCCTTTGAGGGGGCAAAGTGTTAGCCTACTTTGTGAACTAGGCAACACAAAGTCAAGAAACCAGACATTGAAGGGCATTTTTAATTAGAAGACTTCGGTTCGGATTGGAGAAGACACTACAATCTAGATTGGATAGCTGCAGTTGTTCGGGTCGGGTCAGAGCAACATATTGGTTCGGGTCGGATAGAGCTTTCTGCTCGGATCGGTGAACTGCTGCTGAGGAAATTGGTAAGGTATATCTAATCGGATCGGAGGGCAACATGATCTCAATTGGATCGGAAAGCCACCTATTTGCCACGAAAATGGATCGGAGCGGAGTAGATTAGAGAAGAAGAGAGCGTTGCATCCAAGCCAATCCGGGTCAGATCGGATATCCCGATCCGAACCCCTTATCTGTGCGCCTCCGACCAGAGCCCGTGTTCCATATTATTCTCCTGCAAAAGCGCCTGGATATCCGGACCGGCTGTGACCAGTTCCTACCCATAATGTCCGTTCCTTTGATGCGTTGTCAACATAATAGTTCATCCGAACCCGAAGATAGTGGGATGGACGACATGTGGCCCCGACCCGGATCAAGTTTCGAGCAAATTCACACCTATAAATACCCCGTCTGGAGACAAAGAGAAGGATCTTTTTCAGCACTTTGAGAATTCAACCACTTCCATAATCCGAACTCCATTACTCCCGGAGAATCCAAATCATTTTTCATTTTTTGTTTTAGTCAATTGAGTGAATCTTACATTGTATTTGCAACTGAATCATTGAATATAGTAAAAGATAAGTGGACGTAGGCATTTCTTCGCTGAACCACTATAAATCCTGTGTGTTCATTTTTATTTTTATCTCATTTCATCTTGCTTGTAATCAATTTGGGTGTTAGAACCACTTTTGGGTCTAACATTGAGTTATCCAAACAATAGTTTAATCAGATAAGAAATCCAATCAGAGATGAAATAGCATTATAAACATAAAACAATATCAGAAAAGATATTATTGATACCCTGCACATATATACATAAGGTTAAAGGTATTTTCAGAAAATGACATATCAATGTCAAGGTCTGTGAAAAAGCATTTTACAGATCAGATTTATGAACTAAAATCAATTAGTGTATCTATATACACATTGTATTAACAAATACATATATACAAAAATTTATGTATGTATTTGCCAGAATACAAGAAGATTATATAAACAGTCCACATAATGATATCTGCCAAAAAATAAAAGATATGTGACCCAGATTGTAACTTAACCAAGAAAATAAACCAGATTAAATTCAATGAATTTGTCATACACGTAATGAGTTAACAATATACACATCAATTTACTGAATGTGAATCTAGTACATCATATATCATTTTGAGTTCAAAACTAAAATGATACTTTCAATTAAAAGGAATATAGTGAAAAACATATTACATGCACATGGTTTTAATCATTGGGTCAAGCCCAATGTTAAAATCGTGATCATTTCTGGATTTAATACATTGTTCAATCCAGTATGATGATAGTGTATATGTAACATGACATACATAATGTAACAACCCGTATTTCGATAACATGTTAAAACGAGAATCAAGGTAGAATTTAATTTTAAATTCTGAATCAAGTAAAACGGGCTATGCCATTGCATTCGTCTCGGAAAAATATGCGAAATAGAGTTTGAGTTTTCGAGAATCGGAGTCCGTATGACCAAGTTATGGTCCGACGAAGTTTTCAGAAAATTCAAGTTCAAAAACGAGTTCTAATTTCGAAAATTAGGGCTGGAAGGCTAGGCGGGAAAAATTCCCGCCAGGCACCCCAAGTCGACAGCCCTGTCGACTTGGGAGTCGACATGGCCTCACCCAAGTCGACAGCCCTGTCGACTTGGGGGTCGACATATGGTGGCCGAGCCATCTTGGCTTGGTGCACCTGCACTTGTCTCTGGTCTTGTTCTGGAAGCTTCCAACGTGGTTTGATGGCTCAGATCCATCCTAGGGTTAATCTAAGGGCCTAAAACTACCCTATTCTCTATAAAAACACCCCTAAGCCTACCCTAAACCCTCATTATTCATTCTTGCAACTATACTATGGCAAAATTTTCACTCTCATGGCCTCCACTCTCATTCTAAAAATTCCTAAGTAAAATCCTTTGAGAGGTTTCATGAGTAGGTGAGTGTTAGAGAGTTCCTATGTTAGTATGAGAGCTTCTCAAGTTGATTTCAAGGCTAAAGCTTTGATCTTTGTTCATAAAGATGGGGTTTTGATGGATTTGGAGCTTTTATCTTTGGGTTTTAGGATGATGACATGCATAGGCTTTGTCTCAATCTTTCATTTAATCGATTTGTGCCTTCATAGCAATGTAAGCCCTTTTCCCTACTCTTAGATATTAACTATGAAGTTAAATGTTCATGTTGCAAGTTTGGGTTTGATCATTGAGAATGATACATGCTATCATGTCATGCAAGTTTATGAAGTCATTATCTTGATCTTGTGGGCTAAAAGCTACAACCTTTGGGTTGAAATGTTGCATTATGCAACATGAGAACCTTCATAACTTTTATGTCAACTTGCATATGAAGTCATAACCCTTATATGATGATATATGCGAGTTACTAGTCATCATTCCATGTCTTTTGTCACCATGATTTGCTTATGTGCCAAGTTTGGGTTTATGCATGTTTTTGAGGCTTGAGAAGGTAACATGCAAGTTAATGAACACATTATGTCTCATTTGCCACCATGTTCAACTAGTGGCTTTATACCCCCTTTGGTCATGCCTTTGACAAGTTCCTTCTTTGAATCCATTATGCGAGTTTAAAAGCGTTGGGGTCACATTATGGGAAAACATAATGACGTGAACATGATTTGGGTAAATGGGTATAAACACGACAACATGTAACGTTAAATATGACATGTGTTTATACTTGAAAATATGACTTGAAATATAACATGGAAGTTGACATGTAAGTATGCATAAAAACATAAGCTTGGGAATTTACCTATTAAGTTAGGTCTACCCTTTGGGAATTTACCTATTAAGTTAGGTCTACCCAAATGCTTGAAAACTTGTAACATGTTTTGAAAACATGATGGACATGACACTTAGATAATATAAGTGTGGCCAACTCGAGGTTGGGTTGAGTTTGCAACGTAAAACTACCCGGAACCGACCGACCTAACTAGTAGTTGCAAACAATAGGACCCAATGTGAGAAGTTGGTCATGTTGTGCTTGAACCCGAGGTTAGACCAAGTTGTGGTGTAAAGCTACCCGGAACCGACCGGCTTAACTAGTAACCACAACAAAGTCTAATGTGAGAGGTTGAGGTGCATTAAGTAATTAATGCCACATGATAGGGTTAAGTTAATTTGATTAATGACTCTTAACCAAATATGACATGGACAAATGGGTTAAGTAATTTGATTAGGCTAATGATACTTAACAAAACATGACAAGGTTGGGTAGGTTAAGTAATTTGATTTGCCTAATGACACTTAACCATTTTTATACGGCTAGTGGACGGGGTTAAGTTAACCAACACTTAACCAATCCAACACGATAATTTGGTAAGGTTAAGTAAGTTTTCTTAATGACACTTAACCGAAAAATGCAGTTAACGGATGGGGTTAAGATTGGACTCAACTAGTCTAAGCATGGAAATCGGATGGGGTTAAGTTAGCCTAGACTTAATTAATCCCACTTGGTAGTTTAATGGAGTTAAGTTAAACACTTAACTAATCTAACATGATGATTGGAGGTGGTTAAGTGACCTATACTTAACCGATCTAACTCGTGAATTTATTGAGGTTAAGTTTAAGTTAACCTATACTTAACCGATCTAACGTGAAAACATGATGAGGCTAAGTCACGAATCGCTTGAATACACTTGACCGATTTGACTAAGTAAATTGACAGGGTCAAGTTAATATATACTTAACCAATCTAGAATGATAATTGGACGAGGTTAAGTCGTGAATTGCTTAATGCATACTTAACCAACGTGAGCATGGTTTGTAGGGTTAAGTCTTGGACTTGGATACTTAGCCAATTTTGATATAATTTGTAGACGGGTTAAGTCATGAACTTTAGTGACACTTAATCCATTATGTAAACCCTAGTTCGGGGGATTAGGTGGATAACCGTAGTTAACAAGGATAACGGGAATAAGGCTAAGTGGTAAACCTTAGTTGAAGGATAACTAAGTAATAATTCTTAGTCAAGAAAATTTAGACCGGTTCATAGATAGATGAGTAACCTAATACGGTAGGTCATCGTTTAAGCACACGAGTAGGAGCAAGTTATCTGATTTAGATAAAGGCTCCAGCGAACTGGGTAACGAAGCAGCGGCTTCGGGGAACGTGAGGATATTCTTGGTATCCCTCTGTGAGCTGCCAGGTGATTATACTAGGCTCATGAGAGGTTAAGGTCTGCGTTAGAAGAGCCAAGAGTATGCCTTGGTTGCTATACGAGCGACCTAAAGACGGGGATGGATAGGGGATAGTCGACGATACACGGTCGTACCCTAGATAGCATTTCGTCAGACTACCTAACATCTTTGGTCAAGCGTGTACGTACGGAAAGGCAGAGAACACCCAATAGACCATAATTGCTATCTAATTATGGTTGCGGTAAGGCTAGGATTGTGGGTTGTCCAGTAGTGTGTTCTCATACAGGATATCCTGTCTTGTCTTTCACTAGTTGAGGGAGGGGTCGCGTGGGACCATAGCCACATATAGAAAAACAGACCTTAGCATCTGCATCGGCAGATAAATCGAAAGCTCCCGACCGAGTCCTGTATTTCTTGATCTGCCCTGTGATAGGACTCGGATGGCACGATGTGATACATGTGCATACAGTCATGGAAAACGATTCACGATGAATGCGTGGTAAAAAGGGCGCGGTTGACGGTTAGCGTAAATCCTAGTGGCCCTGGGTGGTTGAACAAAAACCGAGATACGAAAACGTGCAATAGGTAAGCATAATCCCTAGTAGCCCTAGGTAGCATAAGTCCTAGTTGTACAAACGATAATTCATGTTGGAAGACCCTAGCTAGGTTTAGGGTAACAGTCCAAACCGATCTTAAGGATCATGGAACTATGTTAAAGTAATATAGAATCTCATGGGAAAGCCCGTATGGTCTACGGCAAGGGACTGAACATTTACATGGAAAGGAATATACGAGTTGAGTAACCTATATATGCGACATATTAGGTTGACATGGACCATTATACGACTTTTGAGTAAGGGTCATTCATGGATAACACATGATACGGTTAAGATACTAGTACGGTAGGTGCAGAGCAGATGTACAGGGTAGATACCATGGGACGTTAGACTTGATAGATATCTTGGGATATTATACTTGATAGAAACCTGACGATGTGATACCTTGTTTTATCTTGACATCGTAATTTATCATGACACCTTAGTTTATCTGAGTTCAGTAGTTCATCCTGTTATTTTGATTTAGCTTATCTATCTTGTTATCATGCTTATGTTCATCTCAGTTTTCTCATGTCAGTTAACTTTACTAGTTTTTATGCTGATAGTAGATAGGGCTTACTCAGTCTTTTTGACTGACCCTTTTTGTTTCGCCTCTTTTCTTCCGTTCCCCCCCCCCCCCCAAGGTTACAGGGAGGAAATACTGTTGTTTATTTCGGACTTCTTCTGCTTGAAGGTCATCATGGATGGCTTGGACCTTTCTGGGCTATGGCTACTTTACTATTTTTACTTGGGGAATAATTTATGAAAAAGTCTTTATGCTTCTTTACTATTGCAAGACAGGTTTTGATGTACTCTGATGTAAAAGGCTTTAGACCTTAATTATTAATGTTTATGATAGTTCGATTTTACTTCCGCTATTATATATGTTCTGTCTTGTGATATTTTCTGTGCATGTTTACCAATAATGCCCCTCTAAAGCTAGTGCATTCCTTTGTGAGTGACCCTAGCGGAGGCGGGGTGTTACATTTGGTATCAGAGCATAAGGTTACCAGACTGGGCAAAAGTTTTTAAAGACCTTCTGAAAACTATTCGAAAATCGTTTAAAAAGAAGCATTTTTCAAGAAAATTTTCTTTTAAAAGAAAAAGGCTATTCCCCAAAGGCCATTAGCACTATCCTTGTTTCCTTAATCGAATCTCTTTTCCTTTCTTTCCTCCATCTGTAGTCACAATGGTTTTAACTGCGACTAGTCTTTTCTATCTACGAAAATGCTTTCCATACGATGGAGGTGGTTCTCGAGAGACCAGTGGCCGCGTTATAAGGAACGATAGTGAGAAAGAGGATAAAGGATACGAGCTTAAGGATGAGCAACTTGTTGGTATGGCTTAGTCCTCAAAGGAGGGAGAAAGATGAACAATGAAACCCATGACGAGAGAGTACCTTTGGCATGGTAAAACGGGGTGGATAGTTAAGTATTATGGGACAAGGACAAGATCATCGGGAGGGTAATAGTATGCTCTCATTTCTAGGGTACCTCGGAAGGAGGGTAACGATCTTGTTAAAGGTTTAGCTCTTCTTCTCTATCATCCCGTTAGGACTTTGTTTTGATCATCGTATCATTTAAGTTTGCTTCGATAGTTGAGTCTCTGCACCTTAAGTACTAGCGTAATAGAGAATCCCGTTTTTGTCTCAAAGTCCTATTGGACAATCAGTCCATTTATACATGACTTGTTTGGATTTGAGAATGTCTGTGCCAAGTGTTGAGTTTGGAAATAATGCTTATGTTTATAAGCTATGGATGGATTTTAGGGATGAAGTGGTTATCCAGTAGGGGGTGCCACTCTCGGTTTTGATAGGAGGGTAGTTAGACCTTTTGACTAGCCGTGGTAATACCCTCGAAGTATCGTGTAACCTTTTTGAGGTTCTGTCATGACTAGTTACTTAGAATCCCTTGATGCCTTTATTGGAAATTTGAAGCCTGGTCGAGTGGTGTTCGCAGATAAGACGGATGGTTTACTTCATTTATGCATGGGTTATAGAGATCACCCTAGTAAGTGCGCTTGATAACCTGGTTGGCATCTGTTTACTTTCAAAAGGAAGTTCTTCTACGTGGAATACCTTGTGGTACGAGGTCCGAGATTCACTAGTGAATTTTGGAAAGCTTGCATGAGATCATGAGTACGCAGTCACGTTTGCGCCAAGTATTCTAGAAAAAGGGTAAGTGCAAGTGGAACGAGAGGCGACGAAGAAATGAGTTCCGGCTCATGTTATGGAAACAGGAAATAAGAAGCTACGAAATCGCGAAGTTAAAGGACGGTCAAGGCACAATGGAATTAAGCTCAAGGAGATACGACTTGATGGTCGAAGGCTAGATACGCGCATGATATCTCTTTTTGGGAGTATATCTTTGATCCCTGTTTTCTGTAGAGCTTACCGGTAGGCTATCTTTTGTGGACATCCTCTCGGTCCTATTTTCTGTTACAAACCCCGTAAGGAGTTTGTCTTGTTTATCTTCTCGACCCTGTTTCAGGGAATTCTAGGTAGAATCCTATGGATGTAAACATGTATTTGAAACATGTTATGATTGATATGGTTGCAAGTGGTTGCAAGTGGTTGCTCGTGGATGCGCGAATACACATTAGATACTAGCTCGACTCGGTCACATTTCATATTGCATATGCACGAGTATTTATACTTGTTTTTGGATGAAATCGAATGTATTATCATGCGGTTGTTGCATATGAATGAATGATTGTGCACGCATATAGTATCTATATGATTAGGACTATTTGCATACATGTTGGATTCATGGCACTATACGTATTTTGCATTAGAAAGATTATTCAGGCCTGATCATTAGCATTAGCTAAGGAACATGTACACACACGTTTTGCATGTATTCATACAGCATTAGAAATCATCTAAGGACAATGGTTGCTTGTGGATGATGTTTTGAGTAGATGAATGATGGATGGTAGGATATGTTCTTCCTAACTTGGAGATTTCGGGGACGAAATCCTAAAAGGTGGGGAGAATGTAACAACCCGTATTTCGATAACATGTTAAAACGAGAATCAAGGCAGAATTTAATTTTAAATTCTGAATCAAGTAAAACGGGCTATGCCATTGCGTTCGTCTCGGAAAAATATGCGAAATAGAGTCTGAGTTTTCGAGAATCGGAGTCCGTATGACCAAGTTATGGTCCGACGAAGTTTTCAGAAAATTCAAGTTCAAAAACGAGTTCTAATTTCGAAAATTAGGGCTGGAAGGCTAGGCGGGAAAAATTCCCGCCAGGCACCCCAAGTCGACAGCCCTGTCGACTTGGGAGTCGACATGGCTTCACCCAAGTCGACAGCCCTGTCGACTTGGGGGTCGACATATGGTGGCCGAGCCATCTTGGCTTGGTGCACCTGCACTTGTCTCTAGTCTTGTTCTGGAAGCTTCCAATGTGGTTTGATGGCTCAGATCCATCCTAGGGTTAATCTAAGGGCCTAAAACTACCCTAATCTCTATAAAAACACCCCTAAGCCTACCCTAAACCCTCATTATTCATTCTTGCAACTAAACTATGGCAAAATTTTCACTCTCATGGCCTCCACTCTCATTCTAAAAATTCCTAAGTAAAATCCTTTGAGAGGTTTCATGAGTAGGTGAGTGTTAGAGAGTTCCTATGTTAGTATGAGAGCTTCTCAAGTTGATTTTAAGGCTAAAGCTTTGATCTTTGTTCATAAAGATGGGGTTTTGATGGATTTGGAGCTTTTATCTTTGGGTTTTAGGATGATGACATGCATAGGCTTTGTCTCAATCTTTCATTTAATCGATTTGTGCCTTCATAGCAATGTAAGCCCTTTTCCCTACTCTTAGATATTAACTATGAAGTTAAATGTTCATGTTGCAAGTTTGGGTTTGATCATTGAGAATGATACATGCTATCATGTCATGCAAGTTTATGAAGTCATTATCTTGATCTTGTGGGCTAAAAGCTACAACCTTTGGGTTGAAATGTTGCATTATGCAACATGAGAACCTTCATAACTTTTATGTCAACTTGCATATGAAGTCATAACCCTTATATGATGATATATGCGAGTTACTAGTCATCATTCCATGTCTTTTGTCACCATGATTTGCTTATGTGCCAAGTTTGGGTTTATGCATGTTTTTGAGGCTTGAGAAGGTAACATGCAAGTTAATGAACACATTATGTCTCATTTGCCACCATGTTCAACTAGTGGCTTTATACCCCCTTTGGTCATGCCTTTGACAAGTTCCTTCTTTGAATCCATTATGCGAGTTTAAAAGCGTTGGGGTCACATTATGGGAAAACATAATGACGTGAACATGATTTGGGTAAATGGGTATAAACATGACAACATGTAACGTTAAATATGACATGTGTTTATACTTGAAAATATGACTTGAAATATAACATGGAAGTTGACATGTAAGTATGCATAAAAACATAAGCTTGGGAATTTACCTATTAAGTTAGGTCGACCCTTTGGGAATTTACCTATTAAGTTAGGTCTACCCAAATGCTTGAAAACTTGTAACATGTTTTGGAAACATGATGGACATGACACTTAGATAATATAAGTGTGGCCAACTCGAGGTTGGGTTGAGTTTGCAACGTAAAACTACCCGGAACCGACCGGCCTAACTAGTAGTTGCAAACAATAGGACCCAATGTGAGAAGTTGGTCATGTTGTGCTTGAACCCGAGGTTAGACCAAGTTGTGGTGTAAAGCTACCCGGAACCGACCGGCTTAACTAGTAACCACAACAAAGTCTAATGTGAGAGGTTGAGGTGCATTAAGTAATTAATGCCACATGATAGGGTTAAGTTAATTTGATTAATGACTCTTAACCAAATATGACATGGACAAATGGGTTAAGTAATTTGATTAGGCTAATGATACTTAACAAAACATGACAAGGTTGGGTAGGTTAAGTAATTTGATTTGCCTAATGACACTTAACCATTTTTATACGGCTAGTGGACGGGGTTAAGTTAACCAACACTTAACCAATCCAACACGATAATTTGGTAAGGTTAAGTAAGTTTTCTTAATGACACTTAACCGAAAAATGCAGTTAACGGATGGGGTTAAGATTGGACTCAACTAGTCTAAGCATGGAAATCGGATGGGGTTAAGTTAGCCTAGACTTAATTAATCCCACTTGGTAGTTTAATGGAGTTAAGTTAAACACTTAACTAATCTAACATGATGATTGGAGGTGGTTAAGTGACCTATACTTAACCGATCTAACTCGTGAATTTATTGAGGTTAAGTTTAAGTTAACCTATACTTAACCGATCTAACGTGAAAACATGATGAGGCTAAGTCACGAATCGCTTGAATACACTTGACCGATTTGACTAAGTAAATTGACAGGGTCAAGCTAATATATACTTAACCAATCTAGAATGATAATTGGACGAGGTTAAGTTGTGAATTGCTTAATGCATACTTAACCAACGTGAGCATGGTTTGTAGGGTTAAGTCTTGGACTTGGATACTTAGCCAATTTTGATATAATTTGTAGACGGGTTAAGTCATGAACTTTAGTGACACTTAATCCATTATGTAAACCCTAGTTCGGGGGATTAGGTGGATAACCGTAGTTAACAAGGATAACGGGAATAAGGCTAAGTGGTAAACCTTAGTTGAAGGATAACTAAGTAATAATTCTTAGTCAAGAAAATTTAGACCAGTTCATAGATAGATGAGTAACCTAATACGGTAGGTCATCGTTTAAGCACACGAGTAGGAGCAAGTTATCTGATTTAGATAAAGGCTCCAGTGAACTGGGTAACGAAGCAGCGGCTTCGGGGAACGTGAGGATATTCTTGGTATCCCTCTGTGAGCTGTCAGGTGATTATACTAGGCTCATGAGAGGTTAAGGTCTGCGTTAGAAGAGCCAAGAGTATGCCTTGGTTGCTCTACGAGCGACCTAAAGACGGGGATGGATAGGGGATAGTCGACGATACACGGTCGTACCCTAGATAGCATTTCGTCAGACTACCTACCATCTTTGGTCAAGCGTGTACGTACGGAAAGGCAGAGAACACCCAATAGACCATAATTGCTATCTAATTATGGTTGCGGTAAGGCTAGGATTGTGGGTTGGCCAGTAGTGTGTTCTCATACAGGATTTATCCTGTCTTGTCTTTCACTAGTTGAGGGAGGGGTCGCGTGGGACCATAGCCACGTATAGAAAAACAGACCTTAGCATCTGCATCGGCAGATAAATCGAAAGCTCCCGACCGAGTCCTGTATTTCTTGATCTGCCCTGTGACAGGACTCGGATGGCACGATGTGATACATGTGCATACAGTCATGGAAAACGATTCACGATGAATGCGTGGGAAAAAGGGCGCGGTTGACGGTTAGCGTAAATCCTAGTGGCCCTGGGTGGTTGAACCAAAACCGAGATACGAAAACGTGCAATAGGTAAGCATAATCCCTAGTAGCCCTAGGTAGCATAAGTCCTAGTTGTACAAACGATAATTCATGTTGGAAGACCCTAGCTAGGTTTAGGGTAACAGTCCAAACCGATCTTAAGGATCATGGAACTATGTTAAAGTAATATAGAATCTCATGGGAAAGCCCGTATGGTCTACGGCAAGGGACTGAACATTTACATGGAAAGGAATATACGAGTTGAGTAACCTATATATGCGACATATTAGGTTGACATGGACCATTATACGACTTTTGAGTAAGGGTCATTCATGGATAACACATGATACGGTTGGGATACTAGTACGGTAGGTGCAGAGCAGATGTACAGGATAGATACCATGAGACGTTAGACTTGATAGATATCTTGGGATATTATACTTGATAGAAACCTGACGATGTGATACCTTGTTTTATCTTGACATCGTAATTTATCATGACACCTTAGTTTATCTGAGTTCAGTAGTTCATCCTGTTATTTTGATTTAGCTTATCTATCTTGTTATCATGCTTATGTTCATCTCAGTTTTCTCATGTCAGTTAACTTTACTAGTTTTTATGCTGATAGTAGATAGGGCTTACTCAGTCTTTTTGACTGACCCGTTTTGTTTCGCCTCTTTTCTTCCGTTACCCCCCCTCCCCCCGGTTACAGGGAGGAAATACTGTTGTTTAGTTCGGACTTCTTCTGCTTGAAGGTCATCATGGATGGCTTGGACCTTTCTTGGCTATGGCTACTTTACTGTTTTTACTTGGGGAATAATTTATGAAAAAGTCTTTATGCTTCTTTACTATTGCAAGACAGGTTTTGATGTACTCTGATGTAAAAGGCTTTAGACCTTAATTATTAATGTTTATGAAAGTTCGATTTTACTTCCGCTATTATATATGTTCTGTCTTGTGATATTTTCTGTGCATGTTTACCAATAATGCCCCTCTAAAGCTAGTGCATTCCTTTGCGAGTGACCCTAGCGGAGGCGGGGTGTTACACATTATATATATATATATATATATATATATGTATGTATGTATAAACTATATATGAATATATCATTGCAAATCATATTTGCAATTGAATTCACAAAATAGGCTTGATGTAGAAAAGTCCGTGAACATATCAAACATATGTTTTACTATCTATGAACTAATATTATCACAACTTGACAATTATGTATCAGTTTAACATTTATACATATATATCAACTGATCATAAATTCATAAAGAAACCTGTTTCATTTTTATCCATTGTCTTATATATATCTGTATATATATACCACCACAAGGAAATACAAAATCTGTTAATCTAAATTATATTGAAAGGTTTCATTATCAATTTTTTGCCTTAAACAAGTGAATAGAACCAATCAAATTGGTTTAAAATTATGTATTGTTCAAGAGAGATAATTTTAAAACCAATCAATCATGAAATGGTGCATACAAAGGCAATGTTTAAACCCAGTATTCAGGTCTTGTATCATCAGATATGATATATATATATAAGATCTGAAAGTGGTTTTTCAATAAATATCATATATTAAATCATAATCCCTTTTCTGCTTTATTTCAGAGTTTACTCAGAAACTGATCATTTTAAAACTCATAATATAACAAACACATATATGTATATTTATTTGTATATATATATATCTATATATATATATACACACACATATATATATATACTGCAGGTTTGTTATAAGAAAAACAGATCAATTTTATTGATATGAAATCCTTACAACTGTTTTGAATCTGCATTCAATGATTAAAGTCATAACAAAATTATATATAACATAAAATATATATATAATTGTCTGAAAGCCATTATGAAGTTATGATCAACATCATAATCTCAAAATACTTTCAACTATGGATCTTGCATTCATCTATTTGATCATCAATCAAGATTACGACTTTCAGATTCAAAACCAAACCATAAAATTAAATTTATAACAGATTCATATATTTAATGTTCATGGACCAAACAAAATCTGGATTTTATTTTCAGGTTTAAAGAACAAAACCAAAAAATATATTTTAAATAGATTTCCATATGAACAATTTCAGTAAAAGAAAATCATCTTTCTGATTCTATTAATCAATAGAATCATTTGATCAGGATAAGAAATAGTGTGGTAAATTCAGTTTATATATGTTCATTAATCAAACAATTTTAATAGCATATACATCTCCATCTATTCATAAAACAGATATTTTGCTTGAGAGTAATTCCAGGTTTTCAAGTTTAATAATAGATCAAAATCCATTATTTAAAAAGGAATTAATATCTGATATTAATTCTAATTTGAATGCAACGTTTTATTTCAAAAACAAAATCATACAACACCATTGCAAGTAATTTTAGAGTAACAATACAGATCGAAACCCTAAAATTAACTATCGATTTAACACTTAAAACATGGATCTAGTTATTAGAATCGATATCTCATATCAATTCGTATCTGAAAGAATCAATTTTATTTCAAAACAAACTAATTCATCATAGACAATAAATAAATCCAGAATCACATTCTATTTTCAATCGATTCAATATCTTTGATAGTATAGGAAATCAAACATACGCAAACCCAAAATCACAGCTCAATTTATAATTTCTCGCAAAAACTAGCTCTGATACCATTGTTGGAATCAATCGATCAAATCGGTCATCCAATTTATCATTTTAACAAATTAAAGTGAAGGATCTATGCAGAAATTATAAATCGAACAAACAAAGTAATTGGGGTTAGAGATTCATACCTTACAAGCCAAATCCATGAAGGTCCGACGAATTCAAATCGGATGAAAAAGGGAATGGAGTGTCGAATCCAAAAGCTCAGCAAATCACCGGCCCTCTATTGGTAATCCACACGAACGCTTCTCTTCTCGATCATAATCGAAGAAGAAAGAGGAATTTGGGTGCTAGCCGCCATACCAAGGGTATCGTGAAAAGGTAGGGTTAGGGTTTTCATTTATTTGATCTGTCTTATTAAAATAAAAATGACAGCCCTCCTTTATCTTATAAAGGGAGTAGTCAAAAACCCTTAAAAAATCAAGTATACTCCATTTATTAAGGAATCACTTGCATACCTTTTCAATACAATATAAAGTATCAACAAATTTGATAATTTATTTACCCGATATATGTTCTTCCTTTATAACGTTCTAAGTGTGTGACCCGATAGGTTATTATAACGTTGGCAACAATTTAAATCGTATTTAAACTGTAAACAGTGAGCGGCATCAAGCAATACATCACTGCTACCCAAGTTATAATAAGATCAACGATTTGATACTTCCTTTTGTGACCAGTGTATCAATGTAATATAGTCCTTTTAACCAACATATCCAGGATTAAACTTGAGGCATGGATCGTATCATCCTCGTTATAATTCAATCCGGTTTTTTCTTGATCGATGAGTAGACTGTTTAAAACAAATCAATATTTGAGCACGGCCATGCATTTCACAGTCTCACTCAATCAAGAGGCCCATAGATATCACTACGAATATATCGTAAGGTTAAATTCCATCTAGATCATTCATACTTTTCATTCGATTCGAGATGTATCCAATAACCACCTTTATCGTTACTCTGTTACGAAATAACTTTAGATGATATCAAAACACAAATATCCTCGAATAAAATTATAATGATTTCAGGTCTGAGGACCATTACATCACTGTCACTATGAGAATAACTCAGGATACTGTTAATTATATTCCATGGAGTTATATCACAGTGGGTCAGCCCAATACGGTATTCTCCAATACGTATTTATATCTTGACTTTAATATCACGTATATTAATGATCAATGAGATGTGATCATCAGTCAATCGATATACTAGTCTCAACGCTTTATTGTTGTCCTATATGAACAATAAAACTCGACTAGGGACATTTAAGAATTATAATACTTAATAATAACATAATCTCAAGTTCAGTCTTACTCGAACTATATAATTCTGTATTATTATTCTAAGGACTTCTATTATATTATTATTTATATTATGCAGTAAATACAATATAATAGAATAATATTTTATTCCAAATAAAATAATAACATCAACAGTGTTATCAATCTCATCAAATGAATTGCCACTATGGCACAAACTCTAACAAAACCATGTGCGACGCACACGCTAAAATTAGCTGTTTTGAAAGGATGATCAATATAACCAGATAATCATGTACTGTTTGGTTTGACCATAACTGTATATGCAGATTTGATTATATCTTGTTAGATTTATAATTTAAAGAGAAAATGTTTGTTAATCATTTCAAAGAGGCCGAAATAAAATATTTCACTTTGATTTGATTATACGCCGCGCGTCAGAGATTGTTGAATCGAAGATGACGATATACAAGGACTATTTTCGAATAGTGCCTTCGGTTTGTCCAGTCCCAGGACAACTTGTATGGATGAATGTCTGAAAAAGTATACCTAACAGATCGCGTAAGTTGGACTTTTCAAACTTTGTTTGGTGGTAGAGGAATTCGTTTCTCTTAGCTTTATACCCGTGGTTTTGGCGAGATCATTTTGTGATTTGACGGGTTTGACGATGTGGCATTCAAAGGAATTAAACCAGTGATAATGAAAAGATAACGTAAGTCTAGCCTCAAGCCTCACACCCAGGAAATGACAAAAATCGGGTAGGCAGCATGGCTATGTGGGTCGTTCCCATTAGGGTGTAGCATCACCTATCTAGAGAAATTCCTTTTGTTTCTTAATCTATCGATTCTGCCCATTCGGTGATGGTTGCCATACACAACCATCGGTGATATACACTTGATACACTCAAGAGAAATGAGTGGTCGGTCATGTGAGGGCCGGGTTGTAAGATGTTCTTGTTGAACCCAGGTGTATTGGCCTCTAGAGATACATCATTGGAAGGTGGTCCCATACCTTGTCATAGTTGGAAATCCAATTTCCCTAAGTGCCAAGCGTTTTTTATTTGTATACTGTATACGAGAATGTGAGATGCAAGCATTCTTCTAGATTCTAATTTATTTGTAAAAACACCTAGATACTATGATAATATCTGTTTTAAAGTATACAAGTGTTTTGATCTCATAAGGAAAAACCCGTTTCGTATTTACGACGTGGTATTATGAGATATTTTTAGTTGTTTTAAACTGTTTACTCGTACCAGTCCCCTGACTGACCCGGAGTTTATTTTCTGTGTTTTTTTTCTCCTTAAACTCTTGGGTATTCATAACGCTTGTTATGAATAGACAATTGAATCAGGATTTGGATAAACTTGTGAAGCTGGAATGAAGATTGTCTGTGTGCTGGTCCATCTACTTACTTTATAATTAAGTCTGCCAGTTAGTCATATATGATATGTATAATTAATGATGTACTATGGAATGGGTTGTATCACTAGACCTATGATGCTCTGATGTAATATATTCCGCTGTGTAATATTATAAAGTATTATCTTTTGAGAAAATTCCGCTGTGAGATTCTGATGTTCTGTGATTTTATCTTCTATCTATTCTTATTCTTATTAATGGCACGACTTCCGATGTGTTCGAAAGTTGGGTCGTTACAGTTGGTATCAGAGCTTAGGTTACTAATTACCTAGACTTTGGGTGAGTGTGAGAGAGCGTATTTTTATATAAAATTTAAAATAAATTTAAAACGAATCAACTTGGATGGTATATCTAAGTTAGTTATATCCAATCAAGTCGGGATTGATGACCTGTTACATTCAGGTGATTAAGATGAGTAACCGAGGACGAAGAGGTCGAGCTAGAGGGTCGTCCACTACTACTGGTCGTAATACTGGACCCCAGGATCAAATTGAGACTGTGGAGGAAGTTGTACTAGTCCGGCAGGATAAAAGGAGTTAATTAATCAGGGTCAGCCTCAAGAGAAATAAAATATGGTTAGATTAATTTAGAATAATATCCAATCATATTGATACCGGAAAATCAGGATAGAATTCTAAATTGATGTAAAATTTGGATTTCCTGAAATGAGGGCTGGACTGGAGGGTTTATTGGATATAGACCCAAAAAAAGTGAACTGGTCGATTTGTGAATCAAATCAGATTTGTGAATCCCGAGATAGAGATCGTTAAGTACGGGAGTGAAGATTTTGGGGAAATACTTAACGGAGTTAAGTGAATTGATCGACGAGTTAAAGAGGGGATTTGGACGGATACTTTTGGTTTTGAATAGGAAATTGCTGATGTGTGTTTTATTTATTGATGTGTGTTTATATAAGTCGATAACCCTGATCTACTGTTTACCAATTTCGGGGACGAATTTTTTTATAAGGGGGGTAGAATGTAATGACCCGGGATTTTTACACTGATCAAAGACATTGATTGATCATAAGTACGTGTTTACAGATACGATTTAAAAATCAAGACTTTAAATTGTTTAAACATGTCGAAGGTTTGAATTTGCATTTCTTTAACTTTTGTGTATATGTGATAGCATGTATTTGACAACACTTGCTAAACTAGTTTTTACACATTCATGTATAATAGCATATGTCAATAGCGTTTGTTGAAATTGATTTTAGACATGTTTGAATAATAACACTTTTATGTAGCATGTATTTATGATGCCATTCTATTTTATATGTTTTGTTCATTTTCAAAGTATTTTAGAATTTGAGTTTTTGTAAGCTTTTGGTTTAAAAGTTTTAACACTTGAATTAAAATATGAAAAAAAAACCATTTTCTTGTCAAAAGCAAGTTCAAAACAAGGTTCAAGTTACATATGCATAATCTAAACATGAAGGGGTCATCTCCCTTTGCAAAGTATATTTCATATAAAATAGTCAAGGAAATATTTGCACTTTTATACGCATTAAAATCTAGATCATGTATGGTCAAAACCACTTGTAAAATCATATTTGCATTCATATGTACTCACACCATAGATTTGTTAGCAAAACGAGATCAAAGCAAGTTCATGATCACAAGCACATAAATCAAAACATGAAAAATACTATTTGTTTGCAAACATGCTTTCATATTTAAGAAACACCTATACTATGCTAGACTAAATAAAGAGAATCTAGTAGAGATATGCCACATGGCAAAATCATATGGTATCAAGAGCATTTTCAGTTTTCATCTCCTTTCATTTAAATTTCTGAAATTTGTCACTTCTCTTGTATTGTCAAAAACATGCTTGCTTTGTCAAGGAACATATGCATAGAAAGATCCACAAAATCATACATAGATACTATTGTTTTGTATACACTAGATCATCATTTAAGAACATAGACTTTCAAGAGGTGTTCATGTCTATTTCATTCACATGGCTATTGATTTTGTAGTACAAGAATTTTCAGATTTTTACAACACTTGCAAGGCAAGTATTAATTTTATATACTTTGGTTGTTAAATCAGTTTATCATATGAGATTTTGTGTGAAAACTCTTGGCAAAAACTGATTTTTGATGGTACAAAAATGATGTTTTAAATTTGTTTGAAAACCAAGGTAGATTTTGAAAGTTCATAAGCGTTTATTGGCGACAACTCATAGGAACAAATAGGAGGTAATGTAGTAGTTGCCTAAGGGTTTTAGGGGTGAGTCTAGGCTGAGCAAAGCCATGTGAATATGGGTTGTAGTGTTGATTTGACAAGAGAGAAACCTTTCATTTTGAGTTGTCAAAACAAATCTGAAAAATAGTTTTTTTTCTCTTGCAAAAATAGTTTTAAAATGTACATATTTTATTAGTTTTACCACTATAAATAGGACCATAAACACACATCATTTACACACAACACAACACCTCAGTTTGATCAGTGGAGGTGAAGAGATAACTAAGGAGTTCAAGCAATTCTTTTGTGAGTAAACCTGCATTCTTATTCATTATTTTTACAATTCTTGCAGTGCTGTGCTGTGTGAGCCATGATTTAAACCTGAATATGTCCTTGATTTAAGTAGTCTATCATGTATGTTTGATTTGGGTGGAATCATTGTTTGTTCATAAAAATCCTTAAGTGTTATATGATTGTATTACCTGCTGTGGTCACTAGGCATTGTTCTTTGGTTAAACCCATATAGATTTAGAAAACCAGTAACATAGGTTAGGGAATATGGAAGGTAAGGTCGATGCTGGTTTTAAAAACCTTTTACTTAATCATACATGTGATCAAAATGAAGTATTCTTGCCAAATCCTCTTACTGTTACTTGAAAGTAAAAACAATAGGAGTCCTCTGTAAATCAAATCACACAATGGATTTTCAAACTTCTTGAAACCTTGTTTTATTATAGAAATGTAATGGTAGATCGAAATTATGATTTTTAGAGAAAAAATCAAGATTTTTAGTTACCTAAACTATGAGAAATCCGAGATGATCACAAATTGGTACTTTTGTCAAATTCCGATCATTCGGTTGATCGGAGATGATACGACCATGGGGGAAGTTCCATCTAGGTCTAAGTTTGATAGGAAAAATACAAGTTCAATTTTTAAATGCATGGATTTGGAGATTTTAATCAAAATAGAGTTTTGAGTGGGTGTTGGGTTCGGTTGGAATTCATCAGAATTGCTCGGCCATGGTGAGGGTGTTGGGGGTGCGGTCCAGGGGGAATTGAGGCGTCGGAGGGTCGTGGTGGCGTGGCCAGGAGGCGGTGGCAGTCCATGGTCGAGGCGAGGCGCAGGGGGGTGATGCTTGGATGATGCTTTTATCCTGATAAAGTCATGGGACAGTGGAAAATCGCTGTGGTCGTGGAAGTGGCGGTTCAGGTGTCGGGAAGGGGTCAGGAGGTGGAGGGCGACGTGGCAGGATGGTCGCTGGCGGTGGATACTGGCGGGATCGGTTGCGCATGTGCACGCAACAGTGAAAAGAGAAGAAGAAGAAGATGGGTTCGGTCATCTTGTTTTTCATGGGTTTTGAGGGGTTGGCATAGTGTTTTCGGGACGTGGCACTTTGGATGTGGTAGTACCAGGGTGGTGTTTTGGCCAGGGGGAAAATCATGGGGTAGGGCTTGTTTTCATGAGGGCGCGGCTGTGTTTTGGATATGGTACTTTGCCAATGTGGTATTTTAACTAAATAAAGGTTTAAATGAAGTTCCTTTTATATAAAATTTTAATTTAAACTAGTTTTTAAATTAATTTATGGTCTAAATAAATAGAGAAAAATAAATATTTAAATAAAAATATTGTTTTTATTTAACAAGAAAAATAGGGAAAGAGTGAATCAGGATTTTTAATTTCAGTTTCGTCAAAAAACTGAAAATAACGTACAGAAGAAAAATTTAAATTAAATTATAAATTTAATTTAAAAATAAAAAGTAGAACTGATTTTCAAATGAAAATTTCAAACTGTAGAGCAAACAAGAAGGATCAAGTGTGAAGGAGCAAACCGGGTTCGTGACAGAAGTCGAGAAGTCGGAACTGTAATTTTTGTAATTTATAATTTGAATTTAAATGAAATATTTAAATTTAAAACAAACAAGATGAAGAGGAACAGTATGTCAAACTTACGCTAGATTTGTCAGCTTTGAACCGTATGTTGAGAACAGTTCTGTATTGTATAAAACATGAATTATGAATAACATTTAATCGTGTTTGGATTAAAAGTAAAAGATAAATTTTATCGGTATATGATAAAATAAAGAAAGAAGTAAATCAAGTAGAAGAGGAAGAAAATCAAGTAAATCAAGATCAAAGTAAAATTTTGACGAAACGATACAAAGTGTAAAGGTTGTAAAATAGAGTATAAATCGTCAGATTTATTCATTCATGAATAATCAGATTTAGAAATAATGATGAGAAATATTTTTCTAAAGTAAAATAGAGTAAGTATTCATTTTTAAAGATGATGAACAAAAAGAAGAGAAAAATCGTGTGCGACGCACACGCTAAAATTAGCTGTTTTGAAAGGATGATCAATATAACCAGATAATCATGTACTGTTTGGTTTGACCATAACTGTATATGCAGATTTGATTATATCTTGCTAGATTTATAATTTAAAGAGAAAATGTTCGTTAATCATTTCAAAGAGTCTGAAATAAAATATTTCACTTTGATTTGACTATACGCCGCGCGTCAGAGATTGTTGAATCGAAGATGACGATATACAAGGACTATTTTCGAAACTTTGTTTGGTGGCGGAGGAATTCGTTTCTCTTAGCTTTATACCCGTGGTTTTGGCGAGATCATTTTGTGATTTGACGGGTTTGACGATGTGGCATTCAGAGGAATTAAACCAGTGATAATGAAAAGATAACGTAAGTCTAGCCTCAAGCCTCACACCCAGGAAATGACAAAAATCGGGCAGGCAGCATGGCTATGTGGGTCGTTCCCATTAGGGTGTAGCATCACCTATCTAGAGAAATTCCTTTTGTTTCTTAATCTATCGATTCTGCCCATTCGGTGATGGTTGCCATACACAACCATCAGTGATATACACTCGATACACTCAAGAGAAATGAGTGGTCGGTCATGTGAGGGCCGGGTTGTAAGATGTTCTTGTTGAACCCAGGTGTATTGGCCTCTAGAGATACATCATCGGAAGGTGGTCCCATACCTTGTCATAGTTGGAAATCCAATTTCCCTAAGCGCCAAGCGGTTTTTATTTGTATACTATATAGGAGAATGTGAGATGCAAGCATTTTTCTAGATTCTAATTTATTTGTAAATACACCTAGATACTATGATAATATCTGTTTTAAAGTATACAAGTGTTTTGATCTCATAAGGAAAAACCCGTTCCGTATTTACGGCGTGGTCTTATGAGATATTTTTATTTGTTTTAAACTGTTTACTCATACCAGTCCCCTGACTGACCCGGAGTTTATTTTCTGTGTTTTTTTCCTTAAACTCTTGGGTATTCATAACGCTTGTTATGAATAGACAAGTGAATCGGGATTTGGATAAACTTGTGAAGCTGGAATGAAGATTGTCTGTGTGTTGGTCCATCTACCTACTGTATAATTAAGTCTGCCAGTTAGTCATCTATGATATGTATAATTAATGATGTACTATGGAATGGGTTGTATCACTAGACCTATGATGCTCTGATGTAATATATTCCGCTGTGTAATATTATAAAGTATTATCTTTTGTGAAAATTCCGCTGTGAGATTCTGATGTTCTGTGATTTTATCTTCTATCTATTCTTATTCTTATTAATGGCACGACTTCCGATGTGCTCGAAAGTTGGGTCGATACAGAGAATTTTGTTTGCATACATTTTCTATATTTCTAACGACAAATAAAAAGAGAATTTTGTTTGCATAACATTTTCTATATTTCTAATGACAAATAAAAAGAGAATTTTATTTGCATAACATTTTCTATGTTTCTAATGACAAATAAAAAAAGAAATTTATTTGCATAACATTTTCTATGTATCTAATGACAAATAAAAAGAGAATTTTATTTTCATAACAATTTCTATGTTTCTAATGACAAAATAAAAATAAGTTTTATTTGTCCACATGTTTTCTACATTTCATATGACAAATAAAAAGAATATTTTGTTTGTATAACAACTTCTATATTTAACATGACAAATAAAAAAGGAAATTTTTTATTTGTATACAATTTCTATTTTCAACATGACAAATAAAAAGAATATTTTAATTTGTATACAATTTCTATATTTAACATGACAAATAAGAAGAATATTTTTATTTGCATACAATTTCTATATTTAACATGACAAATAAAAAAAGAAATTTTTATTTGCATACAATTTCTATGTTTAACATGACAAATAAAAAGAATATTTTTATTTGTATACAATTTCTATATTTAGCATGACAAATAAAAAAAGAATTTTTATTTGTATATAATTTCTATATTTAACATGACAAATAAAAGAGGAATTTTTATTTGTATACAATTTTCAACAATTCCATTATATTCACTTAAATCAAACAGATTACCACAAACAGCATCAACCAATTCAAATCAAATCGCGTACAACACCCAACTGAATTTAACATCGTATATGTAAGAATTACTCAACGCGATAATAATTAATTAATTTTAATTATTTAAATAAGAAATCTCACAGTGCTTTGGATTTTTCCAAAAATTTCAGATTGATCTAAATTCTCTAGTCGCTTCTAAAACGAAGTAGACTCCGCCATGATCCAAACGATTCTTGTTTCACGCGATTCCAATAATGTATGAATAAATTACGAATTTATTTGGGTTGATAATATTTTAGACTTAATTAATTAAATAATTAAAATAAAAATACTACCTTTCTTCCTCAATCAGAAACCAACAGACAGTTTTTACTCCCCGTTCAAAACTAGGTCAGGACTTAGTGCTAAAGCCGCTCGACTTCGTGACGATCGGAAGCTTCCAAGACGGAGAGGGGAGAGTGGCGCTCAGGGGGCCCACGCGATCGAGCTCGATCAGGCTAGGGAGGTGCGGCGGTGACCCTTACGGCGGCGGTTTGGGGTGCAAAAACTCGACGGTTCTTCAATGACAAGGGGTGTTGTCTGTACTGATTTGAAGAGGATGAAAAGTTCTACAAGATTATCAAAAGAACGGAGGGATTTCAGTGAGTGGATGGAGAGAATTTAATGGCTGAAATTTGGATGGTTTTGGCCATAGAAAATAATGATGGCGGCGGCTCAAATCGGAATTAGGGTTTGAAGTTAATCTATGTTTATAATAAAATATTATTAAATTCTCTAGTTTACTAAAAAAAACCGTTAATTCCTAATAACTCCAAATCTAGCCCAACGAATTATGCCCCTATCTAAATACCTCTATTCTGGACACAAAGGACTAGGTCTCATCAGAGTTCAATCGTTTCAGCCCATTTTTCTTTAATTTAATTATTTAATTTGATCGTACATTTTAGTTTACCGGGGCCACATACTAACTCCAAAAATTCCCGAAAAATAAATCTAACTATGTTTTGATGATACGATCCTAAAAAAATTAACTTTGTTGAATTTGGAGACCGTTTGAAAAATG
Organism: Allium sativum; assembly: GCA_030737875.1. Taxonomy (NCBI): domain Eukaryota; kingdom Viridiplantae; phylum Streptophyta; class Magnoliopsida; order Asparagales; family Amaryllidaceae; genus Allium; species Allium sativum. The sequence continues at coordinate 835,309,185 of CM060918.1, read as the reverse complement.
GCTTTTTCAACAGTCGATTAAATTCAGTAGAAATTATCGAATGCGTTTTAATTTACCACGCTCACATATTAATTTCAAAAATTATGGAAATTTAAACCTAGCAATAATTTGACATTCTGAATCCAACAAAAATGGTTTCATCGAAAACGGAGGTCATTTGCAAAATGGCTATTTTAATAGCTTTAATGTTATTTAAAAATGGAATTTTAAATTCTGGCACATTTTCCAATAAAATTTCTTAAAATAAAATTTTTGAATTGGTTTTGATTTTTCGGGTTGTTACAACATCCCTTGCCTCGACTCATAGATGGAAATCCAATTTTCGATACGTGACTTTTCGATTTTAGTTGTAGAACTAGCATGGTGACATAGTATACGGTAACTATGTCGTCTATGATTGATACATTTATATTTGAAGTGGTTTTGACACCATACACTTATAGTAATATCAAAATGATTTGTTTTAAACGTACCAAGCATGTTTGGCTATTGTAAGGGAAAACCCTATCCTCCGGCTTGCGTTGCATTGTGTGATGGGACCTGAGTCTTATTATAGCTTCATTTTTCCAAAAAAGCATTGCGCTATTTGTTTTATGCACTGGTATTCTTGAGAGAAAACCTGTTCCGTGTTATATGGCGTGGTCCTTTGATTTAATCTATTTCAAAGTAAAAGTTTTAATAACTTTTTTAGTTCTTACACCAGTCCCATGACTGACCTGGAGTTTATTATTTCTACCTAAACTCTTGGTTCCCCTATTTTCCACACGGGAAGCTAGTAGTTTTGGTTTTGCAGATATTATTTCCCAGGATCCTGGATTTACAGCTGGAGTTATATTCAGAAAGCTTTGTATCCGTGTATCTCTTTCAGTTGTATTATGTTTTATTTTTTCGCTGCTATGTAATGTATTTTAATCTCTGGTATTATTTTATTTTTCTGCTGGGTATTATTCATTTATACTCTGATTCTTGTACTTTGATGTAAGAGCAATGAAGTGTTCTACTGTCTGCGTTCTGATTTGTCGTGTTCTCAACTCAATTCAGGCTTTCCCTTGAGGGTGAGTTCTCGTCTCAGCAACTAACCTTGTGTCTGTGTGTCACTATATATGTATGTGTGTATATATATATATATAACCATTCTATAAGCACGCACAAGCAATCAATATTTATATTTTTGTGGGGACATTTCAAATTTGAATTCTATCCTAATCGCATTTATTATGCTAATAAATCGTTAATTATGTTAATTACGTTAATATAAGTATAATAATAATAACGCATGACAATGTTAAATACTTGTATAAACGAGGAAACGTTCAAATAAGGTGGAAATTGTCAATTTGTCTGTATCAAGATATACAAGTTAGTTTTTCCAAACTTTACTGCTACTACTTAGGGGTGATGACATAATAACAACATAACAAGTATAAGTGGATAAAAAATGTACATGCATACAAATTTCAACTTGAATCCTAGGCTTGTTGGAATGATTTCAATACAGGATCAAAAATAGAGTATTACAGACATTTATACATGTATGTTTATAATTTCTACGTTATCCAATTCACCCCTTTTTGGTGTTATGCACATAAAAACGTTTACATTTGATATATTTCAAGCATGAATGCATTTAGATTCAAAATAGAATCTAAACCCTATCAAATCATGAAACACCCAAATTTAAACCCTTTTAGGTTACAATCAAATGTTTAATAAAGGTGAATTACACAAAGCAGAAACAATAGTAGCAACACCGCTTTTCATCCTTAATCCAATATTAAAATCAAAAGTCCACAAAAACCAAATACCATGACAATTCATATGCAATTATAAAATAGAGGATTTAGGGGTTTTGGTATTGATGTTATCGATTTCCAAATCCTCTTAGGCATATCTATCAAAATGATAATCTAATAAAAATATGAATATGCCTAAGTAAACGATATTCCACTTATAGATCTAGGAATAATAGAGAGGAATCTTTAGTAGATCTAGATCTGTACTTAATCTTTGCGGCAAACATGCTCTAACGATTCTCCTTATATATATATATATATATATATATATATATATTGTCCGCAACATCAGTCCAACGGACTTGTGTTGAGGCAACAACGATGCGAGTTCGAAAACCCGGAATGACACGCTAAAAGGGTTTACCATGTGCATACGCTACGATTACCCACTTAAGTGGTATCCGCGGGCCGGGCTAGGTGCAATAGGGGGTTTTTACGGCTCCGGTCGGTTTCCCACCTGAACAAATTCATATATATATATATATATATATATATACATACAAAATAAATTTGTATTAGAATCTTATATACATATATTTATACCGAATTCCAGAGTACTAAATCTATATGAATTAGAATAGAGAGAAGTTATGAATAAGGTTTGAGGAATAGAAGAAATCCTTAACCTTCTTTTTTCTTCTTCTGGAATTTGGTAGTGGCAGAAAGGCAACATGGAAGCAGGGATAAGAGAATGGTAAGGGTTCTAATGTATGATATGAGGGGCTATATATAGTTTCCTGTGTGATCGTAGACCGTTGGATCACTCAGATTTAATCCAGGCCTTTTATTTATATATATCCCTTCTAAAAAAAACCCTAACCACATAGATTTATTGGCTTGTCCAGCTGCCAGGCGGTCGACTTGAGCAGTCGACCGAGGGTCGATACCCCTTTAAAGGGGCGGTCGACCTCTTGGGGGCTGGAACACCCAATAAACGATGTGGCGATGAGCTGTTAATTTAATTAATATGTTGCTTAAATTTCTTAATTTTATTCCTTATATACAATATCCTCTATCCCGATGATCTTATCTTTATTTCAAATTCTCCCGCTTTAATTTGAATATATTTTGGACACACACACACGTATGTGTGTGTATATATATATTATCCAGTTAATTATATATATATATATATATATATATATACACACACACACTCTGCGTTTTACTATCCAAATTCATTTGTTCATAACTTCTTCATTCATTGACTGTTTTCAGCATATTATATATGAAAATGATTCGGAATTTCACCACGAATCAAAATAAAAGAATTTCGAAGCCAAATTCCTAAAGCTGCAAAATCTCATTTTCTAGCCATATTATTTAATTGCTTATTTTTAATTATTCAATTATTATTAATACTTATGTATTTTACAGGGTGTCACACTTCCGCTGTATTGTTTATGTAAACTTTGTTGAATTTTTTATTTAGTTGCTTCATGAACTACTAATCTATTATTTATTTTCCGCTGCGAGATATTATATTTGAAGTGGTCCATGATTTATTCTATTTACCTTAGAAGCTAATAACAATCTGTCTTTTCGAACAGTTTGAGTTCGTTTTAGGTATCTCATGATCCTCTCAATAGCGTGTTAATGCTCTATACTAGGTCTACCGGTAAACATGCATATTAATCCCACAACATAGGCAATGTCGGGTCTAGTACAATCTGTGGCATATAGAAGGCTGCCAATGATGCTTGCATAATCGGACTATCTTACACCTTCACCAGTGTTCTTACATAGCTTACACTAGGATCACATCGTGTACATGTAGGTTTACATGCAAAGTAATTGTATTTCTTTAAAAACTTCTCAATATAATGAGATTGATTCAAAGGAAGTCCCTTTTTGGACCTACTATACTACAAGAAAACTTCACTTAGACATCGGCTAAAAAACGATGTCTTCATTTTTCTGGAGTGATGTCTTTGTCGGTGATGTTTAAAGTACCTCTTTTTTACAATAGTTAAAAAACGATGTCGAAGCAGCAATAAGACATCATAAATTAATTAAAAAAAATGTACTAACCCTTTTTTTGTTTATTTCCATCAAATGAATGTTGATAATGGCTTACTACCAGTCTTGAATTACCATAAACATGGCATGCAAGTAGCACAAAATGACTAATACATCATTTTTGGTGCGAATAACTGTTGTAATAAGTGTTTTACCATATAATTTCTTTCTAAAAGAAGTGATGTCTATACACCAAACAAACATCAATCCAATTTCAGTGGAATGATGTCTGTGTGGCATTTAAACATCATTTCCCTTTAAAGGAGGTGATGTCTTTCTTCTGTTTGTACATTGTTTTATTCTACGTAATTGATGTCAATTATGATTTTAGACATCAATATTTTTCCCGATATATCATATATGTCCTACCACAAAAATGCAATACGAATACAAAAAACAAAAGTTTCCTGCTAGTAATCATCCACCACAAACATTAAACAGAAAATGTTCTTACATTCCAAAAAATCATCCACCACAAACATTAAACAGAAAACATTAAACCAAAGTTTCCTGCTATAAATCATCCACTAACAAGCACATGTACATTACATTCCAGTCAAAGAAACATTAAACAAGATTTACAAGCGTTCTTCAATATAACCGAGCGCCTCATCACGCACCTCCTCCAAGTGGTCCACCCTGGAACACTATCGATTCTTCACACTTCACTGCAAAGTTGATAATCGAGTAATTTACTATTAGTTTGTAATTGAAATGCCTGTTGCTGCAAAATCTAATTGATGGCATTTTGTATACTAGTATAATTAAGTGTAAAAATTCACTGTTTTGGTAAATAGCTCAGTATATACTTTATGTCTACTAGAAAGGGTTTGATGTCGCATATAGTATGAAGCAAGCAAGCATGAAATAAATGTAATCATCACGAGATTTTTAAGCATGAGAGAATGGTAGCAAACTAGCAATTACTAAAAATAACAGTATCATGGTGCTGGGCATAGCAATTAGCCGATATGGAGGTTTACACCATAGAGAACCAAAATAAAATAGTCTCAAGCCAAAAATAATAGAACCTTATCTACTGTTTTATTCCTCCAACAATAATGGACTCGACTAAAACAAGTGTTTGAGTTGAAATCTGGAAGATAATAACCATGGTAGTCCAATATTGTTATAGATCTAGTTACGCAAGTCCTGTAAATAATTTTTCAACTGCATTGGTACTACCTAAAACAATAAAGTAATGACAGTTCTTTTTGTACCCTAGGGAATAAACTGTTAGTGATCTAGAAGGTAGTTGATGTTACCTTATAATCATGACCATCAAAAGCAAAAATAATAAATGCTATGTAAAGAATAGATAGTTGAACTAAAATTGTTGCTTTTTTAATTCTTAACAGTTAACAATCCAGTGCTAAATTTTACTACCATTTGTTTAGCTATTATATATATAAATATATATATATATATATATAGTTCTGGTATAGGGCTCAGTAAAGGTCATATATACATATATACTAGATAGAAACAAAATGCTTTTAATTGACAGTAAAGTTGTCAAAGTTGCATGTTAAATATCTAATGCTCACAGTATTCAAATGCATGCTTCTTCCAAACAAATCTACAAACTAATTACTTATCTAAACAAACTTTTTCTTCGCAATCTAAGCTTAACGTGATATACATCATCACATATCTCCAAATTAGATTATTTGCAAATCATGTTTTTGAAACCTAACCAAAGAACTATGTTAGGAACAAAATTTTCTATGCCATCGCACATTTTTACATTCTTAAGTACAATGCTGTTAGTCCCAAATCCCCTTGAAATCTAATATACGTCCTATCATTAATTTCTCGTTTATCCAACTTGGTCAGGTTATTATGAGCAATTGATTATGAATGAATTAAGTTGATCAACTGATACTTCCAGATGCGAATTGTGTCAAATCCGTATATGCATCCAGAATTATTTTTGAATGTTGAATATCGAATATCAGCATCTTAGATATCGATCGATATTGGTTAAATATACTCTCCACTGACTATGGATTAACAAAGATATATAATTGAACTTTTTATATTAATATAAACATATCTCAATCCTACCGCTTATTAAAATCTTAAAATTAAACGAACATGATGATAAAAACGTGTAACACAGATTATTACCAAAGAAATGACGTCAAGATATAGTACCATTAAAATATTTACCTTTTCTTCGCAAAGTAAATCCAGATTCAATATATGTTTACCTTTTTAAGAAAAGTAAATTCCTTATCCTCAATGATTTCTTTCATGTAGCGTATCACCATGTAACTGCATTCATGGTCACCAGATTGTTTTGGACATCCCTATTCCAATAAAGTAATGACATATATATCAGCTGCCAAATTAATTAAATATTAATTTAAGTAAGCCATAGTTAGAAGTGGAAAAATACTTACAATTAGATTCGTTACTTTAGGCATTTTTTTGCCCTTGCCTGTTTAGGAATTGAAACTGTTAACTGCCCTGCAAATTATATAAAAATATTTCATCATGTCAAACTCAAAAAAGCATCGACGACAATAAATAAAATCAGTTGGGAAAAATTACTTCATTAATGCCTTTTTCTAAAGTCGAAAAATGACTCAGATGAGACAATGGATTGAGAATATAAATATCACCTTTCCATATTATACTCAAAATCTAGTGCATGTTGTTATCATAAAAAATATTCCAAAGTCAAAATAATACATATTCACACCAATGTCTATATGCCGAAATATAGGCCTGCACAAAGTATGGGTCGGGTCGGGTTAGACCAAATACTTCATCAGATCCGTATAGGTATGGGTTTAAGATAGTTCAACCCGTATCCGATCTTATATGAGGTTGGATATGGGTTGGGTTGGGTTCAGTAGGGCTGGGTTGTGTTGCTTGAATATAATAAAAAATGAGAATATGAGAGATTTTTCTAAAAAATATTATTAAAATATTCAGCATAATATATCAGATTTTAACTAGCATAATACCACTACAACAAAAATACCCTATTACAACGTTCATTTTATAACGGGCATTGGCTGCTCATTGTAATAGAATGCTATTACAACTGTCATTTTCTGCACCATTGTAATAGATTCCTGTACAAACTTTTTTTACAATAGGCATAAACTGCCCGTTGTAATAGAGTCCTATTACAATGGTCGTTTCAGGACAGTTGTGAAAGATATCTTTTACAATGCTCTTTTTACAACAGGTAATGACTGCCCGTTGTAATAGAACATTATCTACAACGGTCATCTCAGGCCAGTTGTAATAGATGTCAATTTTACTAATCTTTAATAATATTGTATTATTTATTAATATTTAATAATTAATCATTTATAATATAATATTAATCATTAATAATTAATTACATTAATATTATTCGATAATTGATAGAAGACGTTAAATAATTTGTTTTTAGTAATTTATACCAAATAATTAAGAATAATATTTAATAATTATTGGTCAATAAGTAATTAATATTCATAACTAATAAGTTATATTTTTATTTTGTATTTGATAATTAATATTTGTATTTCATATTTCAAAAAAATTGAAATTTTCTAAAACGTAGAAGCACATTTGGTGCATTAACCAAATCACATAAGTTTTAACTGATCACTTTGCTACACTTTTAACGTACTTGAAAAATATAAATATTATGTTTTAAGTCTCAATACTCATGTCTAATTTTTTTACATGTTCAAATAAAATAAACTAAAGATATGTACAAATTTTCGATTGTGGCTTCGAAATGATACTTTTGGCTCTAACGCTGAAAGTTATGGCTCAAAATTTATCCATGCCTCAAAAGTCAAATCCCGTGCTTCACCTCCCTCCTCCTGAATAATGTAAAGTTATATTCAGATCCAGTCCCCTACCTCCTTCTGCTTCCCCCCCAAACCCGCATGCTCCACTTATCCCTGAATTCTGTGTACCCCTTATTATTTCCAGCATGGTCGATCCCAGATCTATTTCATTCCAAAACCACTTTAAATCGTTTTTCCCTGCCTTGCTCTAGAAATTTCTCATTGCTTTATGGCTTAACCACTAACTCGTTCCTATTCTTTTTCCTTAACCTAAATTTCCCAAAAGGAAAAAAAATCAACGCACTGAAAAAGAGGGAAAAAAGGCAGATGGAAAACCATCGCAACAGAAATAGCGATATCTGAGGCAGCATCGAAGGACGGTTGCACGTTAAGGACGGCTACCGCTTGGAAGCGGGGGAACTTGATTTAACTAAGTCAGTTTGGGTGAATGCGAGAGGCACAATTTGATTTCGCGTGAAGAGGAGATCGATCGATTGTTCTTAGATGAAGACCAGAGTTGAGATGAAGTTGCAGTCAGAATAGGGGAGCATTCTAAGAGCTGTGATGATGGTCCTTGGGGTGATGTCGCAGGTGGGAGGTGTTGTAGTCTTGTGGTGATCGGTTGTTGTAGAGTGATACATGTTTTTCAGTCTATACGAACTGCTTGAAATTTCTACAGAAGGAAGTTTCGATGAAATAAAGAAAGCGTATAAGCAGCTAGCAAGAAAGTACCATCCTGATTTTTCTCCACCTGATAGAACTGGAGAATATACTAAAATATTTATCGAAGTGCAAGAAGCTTACGAGACTTTGTCTGATCCCGATTTGAGGGCAATCTATGATAGAGATTTGCCTAGAGAACTGCATCTTGCTTTTTTTGGTAGAAGAAGAGGAAAAGAGGTGAGATTTTAATCTTATGTTAATTTTAATATATTTATCAATCTTTAAGTACTGTTATAAATTGTTCTTTAGATCAGTTTACATTCTGATCCACTTTGCTCAGAACTCGTAAGTACACGAAGTATTGAAAAATAGTAAAGAAACATATAGAATTGGAAAAGTTGCTGAAAATATGAGTTTTTCTATCAACTTGCTATTTCCACCTTGATAGTAGTAGTATTTACTTAGAAGAGTTACATAAGCTTATCCTATATGCAGTAAGGCCATATCGAGTGATACTGACATCCTCCATTTGAGATTAATATGCATTTTTTTGGTTGAAATTTTTATTGATGAGTTATTAAGAGGATGATTGATTGAAACTATAGAGAAGGGAAAGAAAGGAATCAACATAAAATATTGGGATGACTTCTTGTGGGTGGTGTTGGATAAAGAAATTTGAAATTTTGGAGGGTTGCTTAGACACCTCGAAATGCTTAATTCAGTTAGGACCATCATTTTGTTAGTTTACTAGAATAGGATTCACTTATAAATCTGAACATTTAATTTAGTTGGACATTAAGATAAAGAAACAAATCACATATTGTACTTATTGATGAAACTATTGTCAGCAGACCGCTTTCAAAATAGTAGAATAGTTGGATTGTAAAGAACTTAAAATTGTTAGACACGTTAATGTAGGAGATCACTCTTGAATGAAAAGTTAAAAATACGTTGAGATTTTGTAAGTTAACTGGGTAATATGTGTCTTTATCTTGATAGTTTTATCTATACGGACAACGATCTGTGTTGGTAACTTACCTTCTATCTTAAAGGAAGTTGACTAACTTCCCTTTTAAAAAGAAAATCTTCAATGGGTATTGCTGCCAAAATAAGAAATGAAACTTGAAAAAAATTAATGGGTTGGCGATAGTGCAGATTTTCCAAGTGTATTTACATACGTACATACGTGTGTGTGTGTGTGGACACACACACACACACACACACACACACACACATCAATAAAGATTTGTGCTAACTGCATGTTTGTTCAATATATTTCGTCTGTTGTTATTGTTGATGATAAAATTGAATATGGAAAGAAGGTTGTTCACTATTAAATTTGATACTGTAATGACTAAAATTTAAATATATTTTCAGCATCCAAAAGTATTAATGTTCAAGTTAGTTGTCGTTTGGCTTATATTAAAACTTGCATACTGAGAACGGTTTGTATTATCATACCTTTTTGTGCTAACTTTAACAAACCAAATCAACTCTTTTAGAATGATGCAAAATGATACTTTAAGCGTGAATACGAAATTCAGATCATATGAAATCAATATGATACTTTTGAAATGGTGGGAGGTTTACATTAGAGTGATAAAGATTACACGAGAAACTCCATGGCAATTCAATTTAGAAAAGGTGATTTTCTTTACTCGCTGAGGTCGACCCATGCTTTTATTTAATTGTATGGTTAAAGTTATTTGAAAACATGAGGCCGACCCATGCTTTTATTTAGACTTTTTAAGAAGAAGCTATAAGTCCAAATAATTAAATTGGCTACATGAAATACAAAGAAGGTGGCCGTAAAAGTGTCGTCAACTGTTTGGTGTTTCATTACTTAACTAATGGCATAACAACGTCCAGAAAATTAGTGTTAAACTCTTCATTTGAAATCCTAAATGCTAAAGAAATAATTTTAGAACTAGTTGGGTTGCCATACAAGTTTCCATTTGTATATTCAAATAAATTACTAAATTGGCTACATGTAATACAAAGAAGTCCAAATATTTAAATTGGCTACAATTAATATCTGGCGTTAAGTAATACTAATAAAGGTAAACATGAAAGGACAATAATTACTTACGCTTTTTAAAGATCCACCATCAGTTCCCGACACATCGCCTAATTGTTATTCATATATCAAAACGGATAAATATACATTATTCTGAAAAAATGATACTGATATAGATATAAATATATTAACATTCGGAAAATAGTCATTCATTTTTTATCAAGATTATAGCTTATATTATATACTATTTAGTACGATAAATACATGTACTTGCTGTATTATATGTATTAAGTTCTAGTTGTACTTTCACTCCATGCAGTGAATCGTAGGTCCTATTCAATTGTGCTAGTAGTTATAAACTGGTAGTAAGCTTGTATTTAATAAGCGTGTTCCGACTGTTAGGTAAACTCCTTCTTTTTTAAAATAACAAAAAATCAATAGTTTTGAGTGTAAATGCACATGATTTATGTTATTATTCTCTCCTTTTTATGCTACCAAACTTAAAGATCCCCTAAAAAGAATCTCTAAACCACAAAGCAATTGGATGGTAGATTGGACGATTGATTTTTAGAATCCACTCAATAAATTAAGGTTTTGAATGGTTCAATGGAGGTTCGATGTAGATCACGTCCCAACTCTGCTTTTAACCGTCTTCGTTGTTGGCCATCGGATAGTCGCAGTTGAACCTACGGCCGGGTACAGTCTTCATAACACTGATTATAAGTTAGTTTACCAAGTTTAGACAAAATTACAACTCCCTTGTAAGATGAGTGAATAGCACATCTACATGTTATTATCCATGGCAAGATGAACTGTCCCAGCCACACGTCTTGAATATGACAACTTCAAGCTTTAAGAAGAAGACTGGAGTTGACAGTTAAAACCACACCACTGATGTTGTAAACCTCATCACTAAGGTCTGCACGCCAAGTACAGTCATAATACCAAATTTAGCCCACTTTCCAACAGTAGAATACCAGCCAACAATGCGTCTAGAAAGAAAATTATAATCCTTAATTTGAACCGCTCTCGTGAAGGTGCACATAGACAATCTGACACCAACCACACATCCTAGCCCTATTGCGACATCCATCCTGATCGGACATCCTTCTCCAATCATTATAGGTTCATGCACCAACATGTTACCCACTAATCTCGGGTTAGGAACCAATGCAAAAGTTGTGGTAAAGAAGGCAAGTTGGCAGCCTGAACCAAAGCAGAGTTGAAATTTGTGATACACAAATCACAACAATTTTGGGCAACAAATAATCTATGAAGATTTTGTGGAAGATTTGTTGCTATATTTGTGAGATATTTGGAATTGAAGGCTATAATTATTTGGTGTTTATCCAAATAGTTTTTTAACATTTATGAAGATAATTTGAGTGCCAAGTTTACTTGGGTATGAAGAAATTCATTCTATAAAAGGCTTAGTGAACATCTTCATTAGGTGGGTGAGAGCCACAAAGAGTGATCATTCTAGCTATTCCACATTGAATGTTCTCCTTCAAATTTTTAGCCATTACATATTCTCTACTTATTTCTCAATAAGGTTATTGGTTCAAGTTGCAATTGTTTGTAACGATAGTTGAGATCGGTTGTAAACAATTTTTTTTATTGGTGAATCAATAAAGAGGGTGGTTGGATGGAATATCGTGTGCTCATATTTCCGATATTATTTGTTTTTTTTTTCAATCAAATTCATCTTCAAGTGATTGGGTGATAAAGATCCTATTTTTCGGGCGTTTTGTCAAACATCCGCTGCGCACAAAACCCCAACAGTTTGGTATTAGAGTAAATTTTGCATAACAGATTGGTATCCGAGTTCAGTTCATTGCATATCCTGGTGTGATTTTGGATAGAAGATTGTAGATGTTGGAGATGATGTTGCTTTCATGGATGGCTATTGTGGAGTAGGAGAATTTGAGAATTTGGAATAAAGAACCTAGTCCGTAGCAAGGTGGAAAGGTTGGTTTTGATACTGCTGAGAATCCGTTGAGGATCATATTTTTGACAGGGGTCTTCACGTTGATGATGCTCGAGGGATCCAGAGTGATCGAGGAAGGAGCTCAGATCAAGTGGTAGATGGATGTCGATGTGTATTGCAAGCACTTTTAGGCCGTTGGTTTATGCGCAGTGCAGCTCATGATGGTAGATGCATCTTTTGCAGACGGTCGGTTGTGTTTGTAATTGAGGTGCAATCGTAGTCCTTTCAAATGGACTACGTGTGAGCTTGCAAATCAATTGAGCCTTGACTTGAAGAGAAGACAAGATGGTTTTATCTCGTAGCCGCTAAAATGGAGATGATGTTAATTGAGAAAAGAAGGTTAAAAGTGAGAGCTAAGTTGGCTGCTTTTAAGTGGAGGAAATGTTGCGATTTGGTATCAAGGTGGAGTGTTGAAATTTATGATACACAAATCACAACAATTTTGGGCAACAAATAATTTATGAAGATTTTGTGGAAGATTTGTTGCTATATTTGTGGGATATTTGGAATTGAAGGCTATAATTATTTGGTGTTTATACAAATAGTTTTTATAACATATATAAAGATAATTTGGGTGCCAAGTTTACTTGGGTATGAAGAAATTCATTCTATAAAAGGCTTAGTTAACATCTTCATTAGGTGGGTGAGAGCCACCAAGAGTGATCATTCTAACTATTCCAAATTGAGTGTTCTCCTTCAAATTTTTAGCCATTAGATATTCTCTACCTATTTATCAATAAGATTATTAGTTTAAGTTGTAATTGTTTGGAACGATAGTTGAGATCGGTTGTAATTTTTTTTTTATTGGTGAATCGATAAGGAGGGTGGATGGGTGGAATATCTTGTGCTCATATTTCCGATATTATTTGTGTTGTTTTTTTTTGTTTTTCAATCAAATTCATCTTCAAGTGATTGGGTGATAAAGATCCTGTTTTTCAGGCATTTTGTCAAACATCTGCTGCGCACAAAACCCCAAAAGTTTGGTATCATAGCAATTTTTGCATAACAAGCAGGAATCCTGAATATATATAGCAAGTGCAACTGACGAGGCCTCGCGAAACGCTGTAGTCAAAGACTAGGAAGACCAATCAATCAGCCCTAGATCTCTGAGACCTCTGGGTTAGAGGAGGTAAACTCCTACTGTTAGGTAAACTGCTTTAAACAGTATAGTTTTAAGTAGTTTATTGGAATAGTTTCCAGTATTGACTACAGCTTAAAATTCCATTAGTGCTTTTCTTATCATTTGGGTAACAAAAATTTTACTACCACAAAAATAATTTTTTGTGAAATTCTACATTAACGACATAATTTTAAGAGTTACGACACATCAGATTATTATTCGGGCATTTTGACGAAGAAAATGTTTTTTTTCCTTCGAAGTAGCAAAACTCTCTCAGTATAACTAGATTCGTGTGTCCTTAGTTGATATTAAGATTAGAGCATGACCAATCTAATGAGAATGAAACTTAATTTGAAAAGGCATATGAAGAGAGAGCATAATGGAGGAACAAGTGGGAATAATAGATGGATGAACTGAAGAGGAGAAGCCCAATGAAAATGAATCAGAATATCTCAGACGAGAAACTTTCATGGGAGACAAAATCCGTTGCCAAAGAGCTAATTCCTTGGCGTCCTCTGTGTCGTAGTTTGTTGAAGTTATCATATGGATTAAATTTTGAGGTCACTTTGACATATTCGTCGACTGGGTAATAACCTTTATTTAAAAGCAGTATAATTTTCATAAGTTTTAGAGCTAATTTTTTTTTACTGACTAGCAGGGATTTAAGTTTATGCAGGTGATGAACTGAAGTTTTGTGATGACTTTAAGAATGCATATAACAAGCTTGTAAATTCTGGTGCTATGTGGAAGAGTGTTTAGGTAGAAATTTCTTTTAAGAAAAGGAACATTTTTGATTTGAAACCATATATAACAGATATACATTCTGCTTTACTAGTGGATGGAGGCAATTTTCCATAGCGCATAAACTAAAAGTTGGTGATGTATTAGTTTTTGAATTAATCAAGCCAGCAAAATTTAAGGTACGTTCAATTTTGTTTCCTCATGGTATTGCATTTGTCAGTATAAAATCATTGTAAACATTTTGTGATGCTAAATTCTGGTCTTGTTTTGGCTTACAATTTTGGTGCCTTAATATTTGTACATACGTAATCTTATGATTTAAAATCAGACCAAGAATCCAACTGGAATCAAGCAAGTTCAAATAGAACCGAATGAAAGTAGATATTCTGACTTTTGTAATCAGGGATGTCTCTTATTTTGTGGTATAGATGCCAAGTTAATTATTAGTTAAAGAGTATGTTCTACTATTTATATCTTGTATAAACTCTTAAGCAAGAAGCCGAAGACTAAAACTATAGTGAGAGTGTGAGTGACTGTGTATATATAAGTGAATAAGTGTGTAGTGAGGAGTCAATGTATAAGAGTGAAATATAGTGAGGAAGTGTATGTACAAGTGATTGTGTAAATAGAGGGGAAACACTATGTGTACTATTTGAAAGTGTAATAAACATTTATTTGAATAAATATTCGTTTGAAAATAATTTTTGAATTAAATACTCAATTCTTGCGAATATTATTAATATTATGTGTAATATTCAAATCCATTTCAACTTTTAGCATTTTACAACGGGCATTAATTGTTGTTATAGAAGATGTTACAACGGTCAATACCTGTTGCAAAAAATATTACAATAGGCTGTTGTTCTATTGAAGGAACATACAACAACATAAGACTGTTGTAAAAAGTCTATCATAACCACCTGCTACCACGTTCATTGCCCGTTGTAAAAGAGAACATATTACAACATGACATAATACAACAGGCGGGTTGCCCACTGTAAAACCCCTATTACAGCGGACGGACTTGCACCATGGTAATAGTGGTGCGGGTTTGAAACCCGGAATGACATGCTAAGAGCTTACCATGTGCATATGTTAAGATCAGCCACTTATGTGGTGCTCGTGGACCGGGCCAGGTGCACTAGGAAGGGTTTTACGACTCCGGCCGGTTTCCCTCCTGAACAAATTCAAAAAAAAAGTGTACATTTAAAATAACTGATTCATTAAAAGACATATTTTATTAAATTTCACTGTAAAACACATGATATGAAATTAATTTACTACATAGCATAACATGTTTTTCATTTTAAAATACATTAAAATATTATTTAAAATATATTTTTCAAATTCAGTCAAGTTTGGATTGATATGAGATATGTTTTTTTGTACATTTACTATAAAATACATAAACATTATTCTAGAATTGTACTATTCTAACATTAAGTGGGTTGATATTAAATTAGTTTTTTAATATAGGGTTGGGTTGGATTAAAATAAGGTTGGGTTGTACAAAATATCAAACCCAACCTGTATATAGTATGGGTTACAAATTATAACCCATATCCGACCCGAACTAGGATGGGTTGGGTTTGGTTTATGTGGGTTGGGTCGGATTGGATATGGGTTATATGCAGCCCTACCGAAATATATATACATATAGGTTTCATCAAACACTTACCTGCTATTATGCAGTATGAAATATATGCGATCATTATGGTATCTTAGCCTTTGCCTAACGTAAGATTCAAAATCTCCGTCAAGATTAACCATCTGTCCAGGATGAAAAATAACCAAATGTGTCCAAATCATTTGTCGCGCGTATCTTAGTAAACAAGAACCTAGATAAATCAAATATAAACATTTAAACCAAAACATGCATTATTAGAAAAAAAACCTAACATCATATAGGCTGATATAACGGCTTGCCCAATCATTTTAAACTGTAATAATGCTAACACATTCTCATGCAATAAAAAAAATTTGTCTTCTCTT
This sequence comes from Allium sativum, assembly GCA_030737875.1. Lineage (NCBI taxonomy): Eukaryota > Viridiplantae > Streptophyta > Magnoliopsida > Asparagales > Amaryllidaceae > Allium > Allium sativum. The sequence goes on along the minus strand of CM060918.1, from coordinate 835,293,053 downwards.
CCCCAAAAACCTCTGCATTGCATAGAATCTGGATCGAGGCCCCACCATCTTTCATTAAGGTCATTGCATATTTATATATCAACCTCCACCTCTTTGGCACACTCTTAGGTGGCTCTGCTTGAGAATACTAGGTCTGTGATCTCTGCAATGACTCACATGTTTTTGGTGGCGGCAACTCCTTTTGCTTAATCTATAGAAAAATAATCAACCATCATACAAACATCAAACACATTTCTATTTCTTTATTTCATGCACACAGAATAAACATATATTATTTAGGTAAGCACATACCACAGGTTGTGGGAAGCTGATAAGTTCCACAGGGCAGGCTACAAGAGAGCCAGCAGCTTGATGGACAACCTCCATTTCACCAGGTACCGGCACAGGAAGTAACGCATCTGGGTTGGTACATCCATCCACTGAAACATGAAGACAACCAGGCGGCATATCCCTTCCATGAATTTTATTACTTGATTCATCTTCAACAGGAAAAAAAAAACCAAATGCAACCTTGGTGTATATACTACCAACCGACAAATCACATTTTCGCATAACCTACGAACTATAAATAAAAGGTCAAAATAAAAGGTCTCCCCATCTTTTTCTCATGGTAAGTGTATCATATAAATTTTGATTAATATAAATCTAATTATATAATTCATAAGATGAAAATTAAGATGAAGATTATATACATCTAATTATTACCTTTATTTCTGGAACTAACGGTTTAGCAATAACTGCATAATCATCAACATCACCATCCAACACCAATCCTTTCGTAGATTTTGGTTTCTTTTCATCTTGATCTCCTCGTGGTTGGAAACTTGCTTTGTAGGACAAATTTGGCGACTAAAGATTGGCTCCAGCATAGATCATCGCCTTCGGTTGTTCGATTTTCGCCATCATCTCTTGCTTTGCCAACATCAGATCCTTCTTTGCTTTCTCTAGCTCTCCTGGCCTCTGCCGATCACTCACCATCAGCTCGGACTTGCTGATTTGAAGCTTTCTCTCACTTGGCGAATTAAAGTATATCTTGAGAGTAATAAAGCTTCCAACTGCCAACTGCCTAACCTGAATGCTTAGGAGTTTCTAGTGCAATAGTTAGAACATCTTTACTTCCACAAGGGATAAGCTACCCCTTCTGTTTCTTTTCAAGCAAGGCATCCTATACATACAAAAAATTAAACTAAAAACCATGTTTCAGGGTGAGTTTGAAAAAAAAAACAAAAAAAAAATCACTGGAAGCTTACAATATTTTCATTCATCTTAGCCAATTCTTCATTAACTTCCATGACATCCTTTGGCTTTCGAGCCTTATTCCAGAAAACTGCTCGATCAACTTCTTCACCATCCTCTAGCTTCCCCAACTTTATCTATTTAAGAGGAAGCAATATTTCAGATCCTCCAGAAAATGAGGCAAATTACAATTTACTAGTTAACTGTGTTCTTACTTCCTTTTCCTTTAAACCAATGTACCATTTTCTTGACAAGCGATGATGATATTTCCTCTTACCAACCACAACACTCAGTTTCTCATGAATTGGATGCAACCAAAAATATAAATATGAACCTTCTGTTTTGTTTTTGTTTTTATTTTTAATTTTTATTGTTTTGAAAATTATTAGTAAGTAATATGTAACTTAAACTTTTTATATTTCTTTATTACCTTGAAATTGAGATCTACTTATTAATATTCATATTTACGATATACTTGTGTATGCCATGGAATTTATAAAAGAAAAACTAACAAATTAATATAAGCGTATATACCTGCCGACTAGAAGTAGTCCTTTGTGCAACAAATTTTTTCCAACTCTACTTTCCAACAAACGCATACTGCTTCTGTAACGACCCGCATTCTACGCATCATAGGATCACAGAATATTTATTTCTGTCACATACGAAGTCGTATGGTCATGTAACTTTGGGAGACGACTATTGGGGTCATTTCCCATGTTCATGATTTTTCCCGATTTTTAAATGACCATTTTACCCCTAGTTGGCACTGTTTTGGCCATAACTTTTGACTGGAAATGAATTTTGACCTGAAACCACTTCCATTGGCTCCGGATGATGGTTTCTCTTTCCGTAGAGTGGTCACATTAGCCAAACGGACTTACCGTTTGGGAGATATGGCTGAAACCAGTTTCAGATGGTGAAAAACAGCTTAATTAGGCTTAACCGGGTGATTAGCAACTAGGCCCAGAGGGGAATTTCGGGTTTAGGGGTATATAGGGGCTGATTAGGGTTAGAAAACATTTCTTTAGACATTTTCCAGCCGCCACTTTCATTTCTCTTGACCTAGCCATGGCCTCCACTCTCTGAATCTCTCTAAAACACCCAAAAATCACTTTCTAATTGAAGATTAGGCTTAGAAAACATCAAATCAAGGAGTATTAGCACGAGAACCGAGGTAGAGCTGCTGTGTAAGATTGGGAACAACACCAAATCAGAGAATATTTCAGTTTTGGGGTTTTAGTTGTGGCCAAGGTGAGTGATAGCATCATTTTGACACTAATTACGGTTAATTAAGGGTAATTAGTGAAGATTAGCGAATTTATACACTAATAAATTCTGGAAAAATGTTTAGAAATTCTGAAATAATATTTCATGCCTCTGTTAGAAAATTTAGACGATTTGATTAAGTTTTACTAAGTATGTGCTTAAACATGATTAAGAAGGATTATGGGAAAATGTGAGGTTTTAGCCACTTTTGATCTATTTTGATTCATTTGGATTGTTGTTTGGTGTTTGTGGTAGCTCTTACATATTGCTATGACTCTATGGTATGTTTTATGATTGATTAGAATAGTTAGATTGGTCGAAGACGCCGTCGTATGACGCAAAACACTCGCTAGAAAAGTTGCAGGAAATACGGCAGAGATCCGGATCGGATCGGGTAGGGGATCGGATCGGACATATCCGAACCGGACCGGGGCGTGGTACTTTCTGGAGCATGACGTGAAGAGGCAACAAGGAAGGCCTGGTCGGATCGGAGGGGCGTAGCGTGGGATCGGAAGGAACAAGGAGGACTGAAGTGGAAGAAAGAGGAGCATGGATGCCATATTCCGAACCGAACTGATGCTGACGAGACGGAGACGGAGGCACTCAAGCTATGGAGTATCCGAACCGAGCCGCTTCAGAATCACCGAACCGAACCGCATGAGGGAGAGCACCGAACCGAACCGCATGAGGGAGAAGGACCCGAACCCAGAGGATGGTGGCACTCCGAACCGAACCGGGGAACGTATCCGAACCGAACCGAGCATGGGTGACCGGACCAAACCGGACGTGTACTTTTACTACTCCGTGATGACTCTTCTGAAGACCAACTCCAATTCGATCAAACCCGAGATGCAAAGGAAGTCCAAATGAGAAGTTAGAGCTTAAGATTCAGATGGGAATCAATGAGTTCGCTTCATGGTTGGGCTTTGCTGCGGGACGTGTGTCAAGGAGTTATCGACGTCTATAGCTTTGGACCACTATGGTAGGAGGTGCGAAGGCGGATTCAGGGCCATTATGGCATCGGTAGAACCAAGGGCTACGACCAATGAAGTGGGTCATTGAAATGTTTGGTCATGACTCCAAGTGTTTGGCTTGGTCACAGCAGGGTTTCTACAAGTCGGGATTCGTCGTTACCTCAGTTTGTCTAGTGTTCCAAAGTGGTAGATGTCGTACGCTTTACACACTGAGTGAGAGATGTGAGGATGGTTGCTATGGATAATTTGTTTGCTATCATTGTGACATGCCCCACCCCATATTCTTACACTATTTATTATGGCACCTTAGAGTACTGTACGGTATGTGGTACTAACTCTTTGGTTGCAGGTCCAGGTTCAGGTATGGTTTAGTATACCTGTTATTACTCTGTTTAGATGCTTATCGCTCATACCAGGCTTTATGTCTGACCCAGAGTTTTATGTCTCTTCTTATTACTCTGGGTGCTCACACGAGAAGACTAGAGACAGGTTAGCTGGTGATGCACGGGTAGATGATCCGGAGACGAGCAGGAGGCTTCCACGTAATATATATAGTATTCTCCCTGTGTTGTTGAAGATCACTGCTTGGGCATTGGTGGTGCATCTTCTGCTTTAGTTTTCCTTTGTAGAGACAGTAAATTTGGAAAGTTGTAATAAGCTGTATTTGGATTTCCGCTGCTCTGATGTTGACATTGATTATTAGTTATCAGCTTATGCACTGTCTCACCTGTTTTATGTCAAGTATGTTATTATTATATTTTATTCCATGCGCTGTGAGACATTCTACAGGTTCCTTGATTAGTTCATTCTCTTCTTTCTTTTCTCATGACGACCGTCCCGTGCTAGTTGGGCATGTGTACAGCGCACTTTCGGAGGAAATACAGGCTGGTGCGGGGCGGGCTGTCACACTTGGTATCAGAGCTCTAGGTTGCGTAGTTAACCTAGGGAAGTTATCAGGGAGAGATAATATACGTATACGAGAGAGCGTATTTGTGATTATTTTGGTTTTCAAAAGCTATATATATACTATTAGTAGTATAAGGATGAAGTCGTACTGCACTAACACCACTATGGAGTCGTTAATCATTTCCTTTTTCAGATTGACGATGAGCCGATATGTTAGAGGTACCGGTAGGGGAGCCAATAATGGGAATGCTGCTGACATGAGGACGATGTTTACTGACCTCATGAGAGAGATGCTTAGAGATGTACAGAGGGCAGCTCCCAATGGTGGAAATGGCGGTGGTCCAATAGTGCAGGCGCCGAGGGTCGACTTCGCCAAGTTGAATAAGGATTATACTAGCCTTGGTGGGAAGTCGTTTCACGGAACGGAGTCGGCCACGGATGTTCAAGATTGGTTGGATAGTTGCGAACGTATCTTCGAGGATTTGGGTATCGAAGATGCGATGAAGAGAAAGCTAGCGTCCCGTCAGCTGCAAGGACGGGCAATGAATTGGTGGAATGCTATAAAGGCAGCTACTCCCGAAGATCAGATTACTTGGGAGCAGTTTAAGGCTCGCTTTAGTGAGAAGTTCATTCCAGCTGCTCAGAAGTCAATGCTGTTTAAGAAATTCTTGGAGCTCAAGCAGAATGGCAGAGCTGTCTCGGAATATATTGCTGAATTTGACACTTTGTCAAAATATGGATTATCTCTTATTGATACTGCCGAGAAAAAGAATGAGAAATTCATAACTGGTTTGGATCTGTACTTGGGGGAAAAACTTATCAACCACATCGATGAGACATTTGAATCGATTGTGGGGAAAGCGTTAAGATCAGAGAGCCTCTACCCTAAGTCGAAGACTGAGGTTGCATCCGCAGATGAGCCAAAGCCACAAGCTAGTGGTGGAGGCAAAGGTGGTTCCCAGAATAAGAGAAAGCAGAATCAGGCTAAGGATGGCCAGAAGAAAAAGAATAAGCAGGATGTGGAGTGCTTCAGCTGTGGTAAGAAGGGCCATTATGTTAGCAATTGTCGGGCCAAGCCAGCGGATAGGAAGTGCTTCAATTGTGGCCAATTGGGACATCACAAGGACAAGTGTCCGCAACCCCCTAAAGAAAAGCAAATGGTGAAAGCATACGCCCTTAATGCTATTCCTTCTTCGTCGAATGCCCCAACAGCGGCGGAGAAGGGAAAGAATGTCGTCATTCAAGGTATGCTTTCTGTTTATGATGTTCCTGTTAGAGTTTTGTTTGATACCGGAGCTTCCAGTTCTTTCATATCTAGTGATCTGGTAGATAGGTTGGGATTGGAGCCCGAGATAGTCGATAGACCTTTAGTAGTGACGAACCCGGTTGGTGGTTCGACTAGCCTTAGCATGATTTGTCGTAATGTGGTCTTATCGAGTCATGGATGCATGTTTGTTTGTGATTGCTTTGTTTTGGGCTTTACTGGGTTTGGCATTATTTTGGGAGTAGATTGGCTCCAAAGATACGGGGTGGTGGTAGACTGTGAGGGCTTGTTGGTGACAGCTAGAGCGGATGATGGGCGGAGGATAGTGTTTGGTGGTCTACCCAGTAAGGGGGTATTGGCTAGTTTTCTAAACTCCCTCGACATTCCGCATAGTGAGTTGTCAGGTTTGCCCGTGGTTGGCCAGTATCCGGATGTTTTCCAAGAAGTGACCGGACTTCCACCACACCGAGAGATTGAGTTCCGTATTGATTTGGTAAAAGATGCCAGGCCTATAGTGATGCCACTTCGTCGTATGGCACCAAGAGAGCAGCGAGAGCTCGAGGTGCAAGTCAGCGATCTTTTGAAGAAGGGATTTATCAGAAGGAGTGTTTCTGAATGGGGAGCACCAGTTGTGTTTGCTACCAAGGCGGATGGTTCCCTTCGTTTGTGTGTAGACTACCGCGAGTTGAATAAAGTGACGAGGAAGAACAAGTATCCTCTACCGCGGATAGATGATTTGTTTGATCAGTTGAGTGGCGCGAGAGTATTTTCTCAGTTGGATCTCGCGACAGGTTTTCATCAGCTTAGATTGGAAGCTGAGAGTATAGCTAAAACGGCATTTCGGACGCCGTCTGGATTTTATGAGTGGTTGGTCATGCCATTCGGGCTGACCAATGCCCCAGCATATTTTGTGGATCTTATGAATAGGGTATTCAGAGATCAGTTGAATAAGTTTGTCCTTGTGTTCGTTGATGATATTTTGGTCTATTCGAGGACAGAGGAAGAACACAAGGAACATTTAAGAATAGTGATGGAGGTGTTGAGAAAACACCAATTGAAAGCAAAGTTTTCGAAGTGTCACTTCTGGAAGAGGGAAGTGAGGTTCTTGGGCCATGTTGTATCAGAGAATGGTATTGCCGTGGACCCGGCAAAGGTGGCTACGGTACAGGATTGGCCTACGCCCAAGAATGCAACAGATGTAAGAAGTTTCTTGGGGTTAGCGGGATATTATCGTAAGTTTATCCAAGGTTTCTCCAAGATAGCAGCACCATTGACCCAGTTGACCAAGAAGAATCAAGCTTTTGTCTGGGATGAAAGGTGCGAGGATGCATTTAAAAGTCTAAAGGACAAGTTGACAAGCGCACCAGTGTTAGTCATTCCTAAAGGGGATGAAGAGATGACGGTATACACGGATGCCTGTGGTACCGGACTGGGTGCTGTATTGATGCAAGGCGGTAGGGTTGTAGCTTACGCAAGTCGGCAATTAAAACTGCACGAGAGAAGATACCCTACCCATGATTTAGAATTGGCAGCGATCGTGTTCGCGTTAAAGATGTGGAGACACTATCTCTTGGGAGAAAGATTTGAGCTGTTTACAGATCATAAGTCGTTAAAGTATCTCTTCTCGCAGAAAGACCTGAATCTCCGTCAGCAGAGATGGTTAGAGTTCTTAGCTTCCTATGATTTTGACATCGCATACACACCGGGAAAGGGTAATGCGGTGGCTGATGCATTGAGTAGAAGACATGCCAGCTTAGGGGCTATGTTCCTTGAATGGAAGCAACTGGAGTTTATCGCGGGGTTTGATTTCAGACCAAAGTGCGAATTGGATCCAGAAATGTTAGCAAGTTTGACGATCAGACCCACTTTGATTGAACGGATCGGCTCTAGTCAGAGGGACGACCCTAACCTATTGGAAATCATCTCCAAGTTAGAGATGGGTATCGATGAGGAGATGAACAAGTATGGGCTTGATCGAGATAGATGGCTTAGAAAGAATGGAAAGCTTGTTGTACCCAATGTCAATGGATTGAGGGATGAAGTGCTTAAAGAATGTCATCACTCAAAGCTGACTATACACCCCGGTGGTAACAAGATGTATCGAGATATGAAGCAGACTTACTACTGGGAAGGGATGAAAAGAGACGTTGGGAAGTTTATATCCAAGTGCATGAATTGCCAGCTAGTTAAAGCCGAGCAAAAGAAACCTAGTGGGTTGTTACAGCCCTTAGAAATTCCCGAATGGAAATGGGAGCAAGTCTCGATGGATTTCATTGATGGTTTACCAAGAACTAGATCGGGACATGATAGCATTTGGGTAATTGTAGATCGACTGACTAAAAGTGCAAGGTTTATACCAGTCAAATCAACCAGAACGGCAGCTAAGTTAGCAGAGTTGTATATGAAGTGGGTAGTGAGATTTCATGGAGTACCTAAAGGCATTGTGAGCGACCGAGACCCGTTGTTCACTAGTGGGTTTTGGAAGAGCTTACAAGAGGCTCTAGGGTCAGAGTTACATCTCAGTACCGCATATCATCCTCAGACCGACGGTCAGACGGAGAGGGTGAACCGTATCTTGGAAGACCTCTTGAGAGCATGTATATTGGATTTTGGTGGATCATGGGATGACCATTTGCATCTAGTAGAGTTTGCATATAATAATAGCTACCAATCCAGTATCGGTATGGCTCCGTTTGAAGCTTTGTACGGAAGACCGTGCAACTCACCATCATGTTGGGTAGAGACTGGCGAGAAGTTTATGCTTGGACCAGATGTGGTGAGAGAAACTTCAGATAAGATTAAGATCATTCAGCAACGAATGAAAGCTGCCCAAGATAGGCAGAAGAGTTATGCTGATAAGAGGAGAAGAGACTTAAAATTCTCCGTTGGCGACTTGGTGTTTGTCAAGATTTCTCCATTGAAGAGCGTAATACGATTTGGCAGGAGAGGCAAGTTGGCACCAAGATTTGTTGGCCCATTCCCTGTTCTTGAACTAGTCGGGAATTTGGCATACAGAATTGACTTACCGGAGAAGATGGCGGGAGTTCACAACGTATTTCATGTTTCCCAACTAAGGAAGTTCGTTCACGACTCAGATATGACTATTTCACCTGATCAGTTAGAGGACTTCGAAGTAGAACCCGAGGCGGTTGGGAACCGTAAGCCGGCCCGTATTGTCGAGCACGACATGAAGCAACTTCGAAGGAAGGCGGTGAAGCTAGTCAAGGTACAGTGGAGCGAGGACGAGAGTGACTGTACTTGGGAGACAGAAGAGAGCATTAGGAAGACACACCCAGAACTCTTTACCTGGTAAGATTTTGACTTCGACTTAGTTTTCCGCATGCTAGGATAGGCTTGTTCGCTTGTTTTGCATGATTGGTTGTTGTATGTGGTTGTTAGGCATGCGGGATCCTTTGTATGTTTTGGGTTAAGGAATTTCGGGGGCGAAATTTCTTAAGGGGGGGAGAGTGTAACGACCTGCATTCTACGCATCATAGGATCACAGAATATTTATTTCTGTCACATACGAAGTCGTATGGTCATGTAACTTTGGGAGACGACTATTGGGGTCATTTCCCATGTTCATGATTTTTCCCGATTTTTAAATGATCATTTTACCCCTAGTTGGCACTGTTTTGGCCATAACTTTTGACTGGAAATGAATTTTGACCTGAAACCACTTCCATTGGCTCCGGATGATGGTTTCTCTTTCCGTAGAGTGGTCACATTAGCCAAACGGACTTACCGTTTGGGAGATATGGCTGAAACCAGTTTCAGATGGTGAAAAACAGCTTAATTGGGCTTAACCGGGTGATTAGCAACTAGGCCCAGAGGGGAATTTCGGGTTTAGGGGTATATAGGGGCTGATTAGGGTTAGAAAACATTTCTTTAGACATTTTCCAGCCGCCACTTTCATTTCTCTTGACCTAGCCATGGCCTCCACTCTCTGAATCTCTCTAAAACACCCAAAAATCACTTTCTAATTGAAGATTAGGCTTAGAAAACATCAAATCAAGGAGTATTAGCACGAGAACCGAGGTAGAGCTGCTGTGTAAGATTGGGAACAACACCAAATCAGAGAATATTTCAGTTTTGGGGTTTTAGTTGTGGCCAAGGTGAGTGATAGCATCATTTTGACACTAATTACGGTTAATTAAGGGTAATTAGTGAAGATTAGCGAATTTATGCACTAATAAATTCTGGAAAAATGTTTAGAAATTCTGAAATAATATTTCATGCCTCTGTTAGAAAATTTAGACGATTTGATTAAGTTTTACTAAGTATGTGCTTAAACATGATTAAGAAGGATTATGGGAAAATGTGAGGTTTTAGCCACTTTTGATCTATTTTGATTCATTTGGATTGTTGTTTGGTGTTTGTGGTAGCTCTTACATATTGCTATGACTCTATGGTATGTTTTATGATTGATTAGAATAGTTAGATTGGTCGAAGACGCCGTCGTATGACGCAAAACACTCGCTAGAAAAGTTGCAGGAAATACGGCAGAGATCCGGATCGGATCGGGTAGGGGATCGGATCGGACATATCCGAACCGGACCGGGGCGTGGTACTTTCTGGAGCATGACGTGAAGAGGCAACAAGGAAGGCCTGGTCGGATCGGAGGGGCGTAGCGTGGGATCGGAAGGAACAAGGAGGACTGAAGTGGAAGAAAGAGGAGCATGGATACCATATTCCGAACCGAACTGATGCTGACGAGACGGAGACGGAGGCACTCAAGCTATGGAGTATCCGAACCGAGCCGCTTCAGAATCACCGAACCGAACCGCATGAGGGAGAGCACCGAACCGAACCGCATGAGGGAGAAGGACCCGAACCCAGAGGATGGTGGCACTCCGAACCGAACCGGGGAACGTATCCGAACCGAACCGAGCATGGGTGACCGGACCGAACCGGACGTGTACTTTTACTACTCCGTGATGACTCTTCTGAAGACCAACTCCAATTCGATCAAACCCGAGATGCAAAGGAAGTCCAAATGAGAAGTTAGAGCTTAAGATTCAGATGGGAATCAACGAGTTCGCTTCATGGTTGGGCTTTGCTGCGGGACGTGTGTCAAGGAGTTATCGACGTCTATAGCTTTGGACCACTATGGTAGGAGGTGCGAAGGCGGATTCAGGGCCATTATGGCATCGGTAGAACCAAGGGCTACGACCAATGAAGTGGGTCATTGAAATGTTTGGTCATGACTCCAAGTGTTTGGCTTGGTCACAGCAGGGTTTCTACAAGTCGGGATTCGTCGTTACCTCAGTTTGTCTAGTGTTCCAAAGTGGTAGATGTCGTACGCTTTACACACTGAGTGAGAGATGTGAGGATGGTTGCTATGGATAATTTGTTTGCTATCATTGTGACATGCCCCACCCCATATTCTTACACTATTTATTATGGCACCTTAGAGTACTGTACGGTATGTGGTACTAACTCTTTGGTTGCAGGTCCAGGTTCAGGTATGGTTTAGTATACCTGTTATTACTCTGTTTAGATGCTTATCGCTCATACCAGGCTTTATGTCTGACCCAGAGTTTTATGTCTCTTCTTATTACTCTGGGTGCTCACACGAGAAGACTAGAGACAGGTTAGCTGGTGATGCACGGGTAGATGATCCGGAGACGAGCAGGAGGCTTCCACGTAATATATATAGTATTCTCCCTGTGTTGTTGAAGATCACTGCTTGGGCATTGGTGGTGCATCTTCTGCTTTAGTTTTCCTTTGTAGAGACAGTAAATTTGGAAAGTTGTAATAAGCTGTATTTGGATTTCCGCTGCTCTGATGTTGACATTGATTATTAGTTATCAGCTTATGCACTGTCTCACCTGTTTTATGTCAAGTATGTTATTATTATATTTTATTCCATGCGCTGTGAGACATTCTACAGGTTCCTTGATTAGTTCATTCTCTTCTTTCTTTTCTCATGACGACCGTCCCGTGCTAGTTGGGCATGTGTACAGCGCACTTTCGGAGGAAATACAGGCTGGTGCGGGGCGGGCTGTCACACTTGGTATCAGAGCTCTAGGTTGCGTAGTTAACCTAGGGAAGTTATCAGGGAGAGATAATATACGTATACGAGAGAGCGTATTTGTGATTATTTTGGTTTTCAAAAGCTATATATATACTATTAGTAGTATAAGGATGAAGTCGTACTGCACTAACACCACTATGGAGTCGTTAATCATTTCCTTTTTCAGATTGACGATGAGCCGATATGTTAGAGGTACCGGTAGGGGAGCCAATAATGGGAATGCTGCTGACATGAGGACGATGTTTACTGACCTCATGAGAGAGATGCTTAGAGATGTACAGAGGGCAGCTCCCAATGGTGGAAATGGTGGTGGTCCAATAGTGCAGGCGCCGAGGGTCGACTTCGCCAAGTTGAATAAGGATTATACTAGCCTTGGTGGGAAGTCGTTTCACGGAACGGAGTCGGCCACGGATGTTCAAGATTGGTTGGATAGTTGCGAACGTATCTTCGAGGATTTGGGTATCGAAGATGCGATGAAGAGAAAGCTAGCGTCCCGTCAGCTGCAAGGACGGGCAATGAATTGGTGGAATGCTATAAAGGCAGCTACTCCCGAAGATCAGATTACTTGGGAGCAGTTTAAGGCTCGCTTTAGTGAGAAGTTCATTCCAGCTGCTCAGAAGTCAATGCTGTTTAAGAAATTCTTGGAGCTCAAGCAGAATGGCAGAGCTGTCTCGGAATATATTGCTGAATTTGACACTTTGTCAAAATATGGATTATCTCTTATTGATACTGCCGAGAAAAAGAATGAGAAATTCATAACTGGTTTGGATCTGTACTTGGGGGAAAAACTTATCAACCACATCGATGAGACATTTGAATCGATTGTGGGGAAAGCGTTAAGATCAGAGAGCCTCTACCCTAAGTCGAAGACTGAGGTTGCATCCGCAGATGAGCCAAAGCCACAAGCTAGTGGTGGAGGCAAAGGTGGTTCCCAGAATAAGAGAAAGCAGAATCAGGCTAAGGATGGCCAGAAGAAAAAGAATAAGCAGGATGTGGAGTGCTTCAGCTGTGGTAAGAAGGGCCATTATGTTAGCAATTGTCGGGCCAAGCCAGCGGATAGGAAGTGCTTCAATTGTGGCCAATTGGGACATCACAAGGACAAGTGTCCGCAACCCCCTAAAGAAAAGCAAATGGTGAAAGCATACGCCCTTAATGCTATTCCTTCTTCGTCGAATGCCCCAACAGCGGCGGAGAAGGGAAAGAATGTCGTCATTCAAGGTATGCTTTCTGTTTATGATGTTCCTGTTAGAGTTTTGTTTGATACCGGAGCTTCCAGTTCTTTCATATCTAGTGATCTGGTAGATAGGTTGGGATTGGAGCCCGAGATAGTCGATAGACCTTTAGTAGTGACGAACCCGGTTGGTGGTTCGACTAGCCTTAGCATGATTTGTCGTAATGTGGTCTTATCGAGTCATGGATGCATGTTTGTTTGTGATTGCTTTGTTTTGGGCTTTACTGGGTTTGGCATTATTTTGGGAGTAGATTGGCTCCAAAGATACGGGGTGGTGGTAGACTGTGAGGGCTTGTTGGTGACAGCTAGAGCGGATGATGGGCGGAGAATAGTGTTTGGTGGTCTACCCAGTAAGGGGGTATTGGCTAGTTTTCTAAACTCCCTCGACATTCCGCATAGTGAGTTGTCAGGTTTGCCCGTGGTTGGCCAGTATCCGGATGTTTTCCAAGAAGTGACCGGACTTCCACCACACCGAGAGATTGAGTTCCGTATTGATTTGGTAAAAGATGCCAGGCCTATAGTGATGCCACTTCGTCGTATGGCACCAAGAGAGCAGCGAGAGCTCGAGGTGCAAGTCAGCGATCTTTTGAAGAAGGGATTTATCAGAAGGAGTGTTTCTGAATGGGGAGCACCAGTTGTGTTTGCTACCAAGGCGGATGGTTCCCTTCGTTTGTGTGTAGACTACCGCGAGTTGAATAAAGTGACGAGGAAGAACAAGTATCCTCTACCGCGGATAGATGATTTGTTTGATCAGTTGAGTGGCGCGAGAGTATTTTCTCAGTTGGATCTCGCGACAGGTTTTCATCAGCTTAGATTGGAAGCTGAGAGTATAGCTAAAACGGCATTTCGGACGCCGTCTGGATTTTATGAGTGGTTGGTCATGCCATTCGGGCTGACCAATGCCCCAGCATATTTTGTGGATCTTATGAATAGGGTATTCAGAGATCAGTTGAATAAGTTTGTCCTTGTGTTCGTTGATGATATTTTGGTCTATTCGAGGACAGAGGAAGAACACAAGGAACATTTAAGAATAGTGATGGAGGTGTTGAGAAAACACCAATTGAAAGCAAAGTTTTCGAAGTGTCACTTCTGGAAGAGGGAAGTGAGGTTCTTGGGCCATGTTGTATCAGAGAATGGTATTGCCGTGGACCCGGCAAAGGTGGCTACGGTACAGGATTGGCCTACGCCCAAGAATGCAACAGATGTAAGAAGTTTCTTGGGGTTAGCGGGATATTATCGTAAGTTTATCCAAGGTTTCTCCAAGATAGCAGCACCATTGACCCAGTTGACCAAGAAGAATCAAGCTTTTGTCTGGGATGAAAGGTGCGAGGATGCATTTAAAAGTCTAAAGGACAAGTTGACAAGCGCACCAGTGTTAGTCATTCCTAAAGGGGATGAAGAGATGACGGTATACACGGATGCCTGTGGTACCGGACTGGGTGCTGTATTGATGCAAGGCGGTAGGGTTGTAGCTTACGCAAGTCGGCAATTAAAACTGCACGAGAGAAGATACCCTACCCATGATTTAGAATTGGCAGCGATCGTGTTCGCGTTAAAGATGTGGAGACACTATCTCTTGGGAGAAAGATTTGAGCTGTTTACAGATCATAAGTCGTTAAAGTATCTCTTCTCGCAGAAAGACCTGAATCTCCGTCAGCAGAGATGGTTAGAGTTCTTAGCTTCCTATGATTTTGACATCGCATACACACCGGGAAAGGGTAATGCGGTGGCTGATGCATTGAGTAGAAGACATGCCAGCTTAGGGGCTATGTTCCTTGAATGGAAGCAACTGGAGTTTATCGCGGGGTTTGATTTCAGACCAAAGTGCGAATTGGATCCAGAAATGTTAGCAAGTTTGACGATCAGACCCACTTTGATTGAACGGATCGGCTCTAGTCAGAGGGACGACCCTAACCTATTGGAAATCATCTCCAAGTTAGAGATGGGTATCGATGAGGAGATGAACAAGTATGGGCTTGATCGAGATAGATGGCTTAGAAAGAATGGAAAGCTTGTTGTACCCAATGTCAATGGATTGAGGGATGAAGTGCTTAAAGAATGTCATCACTCAAAGCTGACTATACACCCCGGTGGTAACAAGATGTATCGAGATATGAAGCAGACTTACTACTGGGAAGGGATGAAAAGAGACGTTGGGAAGTTTATATCCAAGTGCATGAATTGCCAGCTAGTTAAAGCCGAGCAAAAGAAACCTAGTGGGTTGTTACAGCCCTTAGAAATTCCCGAATGGAAATGGGAGCAAGTCTCGATGGATTTCATTGATGGTTTACCAAGAACTAGATCGGGACATGATAGCATTTGGGTAATTGTAGATCGACTGACTAAAAGTGCAAGGTTTATACCAGTCAAATCAACCAGAACGGCAGCTAAGTTAGCAGAGTTGTATATGAAGTGGGTAGTGAGATTTCATGGAGTACCTAAAGGCATTGTGAGCGACCGAGACCCGTTGTTCACTAGTGGGTTTTGGAAGAGCTTACAAGAGGCTCTAGGGTCAGAGTTACATCTCAGTACCGCATATCATCCTCAGACCGACGGTCAGACGGAGAGGGTGAACCGTATCTTGGAAGACCTCTTGAGAGCATGTATATTGGATTTTGGTGGATCATGGGATGACCATTTGCATCTAGTAGAGTTTGCATATAATAATAGCTACCAATCCAGTATCGGTATGGCTCCGTTTGAAGCTTTGTACGGAAGACCGTGCAACTCACCATCATGTTGGGTAGAGACTGGCGAGAAGTTTATGCTTGGACCAGATGTGGTGAGAGAAACTTCAGATAAGATTAAGATCATTCAGCAACGAATGAAAGCTGCCCAAGATAGGCAGAAGAGTTATGCTGATAAGAGGAGAAGAGACTTAAAATTCTCCGTTGGCGACTTGGTGTTTGTCAAGATTTCTCCATTGAAGAGCGTAATACGATTTGGCAGGAGAGGCAAGTTGGCACCAAGATTTGTTGGCCCATTCCCTGTTCTTGAACTAGTCGGGAATTTGGCATACAGAATTGACTTACCGGAGAAGATGGCGGGAGTTCACAACGTATTTCATGTTTCCCAACTAAGGAAGTTCGTTCACGACTCAGATATGACTATTTCACCTGATCAGTTAGAGGACTTCGAAGTAGAACCCGAGGCGGTTGGGAACCGTAAGCCGGCCCGTATTGTCGAGCACGACATGAAGCAACTTCGAAGGAAGGCGGTGAAGCTAGTCAAGGTACAGTGGAGCGAGGACGAGAGTGACTATACTTGGGAGACAGAAGAGAGCATTAGGAAGACACACCCAGAACTCTTTACCTGGTAAGATTTTGACTTCGACTTAGTTTTCCACATGCTAGGATAGGCTTGTTCGCTTGTTTTGCATGATTGGTTGTTGTATGTGGTTGTTAGGCATGCGGGATCCTTTGTATGTTTTGGGTTAAGGAATTTCGGGGGCGAAATTTCTTAAGGGGGGGAGAGTGTAACGACCTGCATTCTACGCATCATTGGATCACAGAATATTTATTTCTGTCACATACGAAGTCGTATGGTCATGTAACTTTGGGAGACGACTATTGGGGTCATTTCCCATGTTCATGATTTTTCCCGATTTTTAAATGATCATTTTACCCCTAGTTGGCACTGTTTTGGCCATAACTTTTGACTGGAAATGAATTTTGACCTGAAACCACTTCCATTGGCTCCGGATGATGGTTTCTCTTTCCGTAGAGTGGTCACATTAGCCAAACGGACTTACCGTTTGGGAGATATGGCTGAAACCAGTTTCAGATGGTGAAAAACAGCTTAATTGGGCTTAACCGGGTGATTAGCAACTAGGCCCAGAGGGGAATTTCGGGTTTAGGGGTATATAGGGGCTGATTAGGGTTAGAAAACATTTCTTTAGACATTTTCCAGCCGCCACTTTCATTTCTCTTGACCTAGCCATGGCCTCCACTCTCTGAATCTCTCTAAAACACCCAAAAATCACTTTCTAATTGAAGATTAGGCTTAGAAAACATCAAATCAAGGAGTATTAGCACGAGAACCGAGGTAGAGCTGCTGTGTAAGATTGGGAACAGCACCAAATCAGAGAATATTTCAGTTTTGGGGTTTTAGTTGTGGCCAAGGTGAGTGATAGCATCATTTTGACACTAATTACGGTTAATTAAGGGTAATTAGTGAAGATTAGCGAATTTATGCACTAATAAATTCTGGAAAAATGTTTAGAAATTCTGAAATAATATTTCATGCCTCTGTTAGAAAATTTAGACGATTTGATTAAGTTTTACTAAGTATGTGCTTAAACATGATTAAGAAGGATTATGGGAAAATGTGAGGTTTTAGCCACTTTTGATCTATTTTGATTCATTTGGATTGTTGTTTGGTGTTTGTGGTAGCTCTTACATATTGCTATGACTCTATGGTATGTTTTATGATTGATTAGAATAGTTAGATTGGTCGAAGACGCCGTCGTATGACGCAAAACACTCGCTAGAAAAGTTGCAGGAAATACGGCAGAGATCCGGATCGGATCGGGTAGGGGATCGGATCGGACATATCCGAACCGGACCGGGGCGTGGTACTTTCTGGAGCATGACGTGAAGAGGCAACAAGGAAGGCCTGGTCGGATCGGAGGGGCGTAGCGTGGGATCGGAAGGAACAAGGAGGACTGAAGTGGAAGAAAGAGGAGCATGGATACCATATTCCGAACCGAACTGATGCTGACGAGACGGAGACGGAGGCACTCAAGCTATGGAGTATCCGAACCGAGCCGCTTCAGAATCACCGAACCGAACCGCATGAGGGAGAGCACCGAACCGAACCGCATGAGGGAGAAGGACCCGAACCCAGAGGATGGTGGCACTCCGAACCGAACCGGGGAACGTATCCGAACCGAACCGAGCATGGGTGGCCGGACCGAACTGGACGTGTACTTTTACTACTCCGTGATGACTCTTCTGAAGACCAACTCCAATTCGATCAAACCCGAGATGCAAAGGAAGTCCAAATGAGAAGTTAGAGCTTAAGATTCAGATGGGAATCAACGAGTTCGCTTCATGGTTGGGCTTTGCTGCGGGACGTGTGTCAAGGAGTTATCGACGTTTATAGCTTTGGACCACTATGGTAGGAGGTGCGAAGGCGGATTCAGGGCCATTATGGCATCGGTAGAACCAAGGGCTACGACCAATGAAGTGGGTCATTGAAATGTTTGGTCATGACTCCAAGTGTTTGGCTTGGTCACAGCAGGGTTTCTACAAGTCGGGATTCGTCGTTACCTCAGTTTGTCTAGTGTTCCAAAGTGGTAGATGTCGTACGCTTTACACACTGAGTGAGAGATGTGAGGATGGTTGCTATGGATAATTTGTTTGCTATCATTGTGACATGCCCCACCCCATATTCTTACACTATTTATTATGGCACCTTAGAGTACTGTACGGTATGTGGTACTAACTCTTTGGTTGCAGGTCCAGGTTCAGGTATGGTTTAGTATACCTGTTATTACTCTGTTTAGATGCTTATCGCTCATACCAGGCTTTATGTCTGACCCAGAGTTTTATGTCTCTTCTTATTACTCTGGGTGCTCACACGAGAAGACTAGAGACAGGTTAGCTGGTGATGCACGGGTAGATGATCCGGAGACGAGCAGGAGGCTTCCACGTAATATATATAGTATTCTCCCTGTGTTGTTGAAGATCACTGCTTGGGCATTGGTGGTGCATCTTCTGCTTTAGTTTTCCTTTGTAGAGACAGTAAATTTGGAAAGTTGTAATAGGATGTATTTGGATTTCCGCTGCTCTGATGTTGACATTGATTATTAGTTATCAGCTTATGCACTGTCTCACCTGTTTTATGTCAAGTATGTTATTATTATATTTTATTCCATGCGCTGTGAGACATTCTACAGGTTCCTTGATTAGTTCATTCTCTTCTTTCTTTTCTCATGACGACCGTCCCGTGCTAGTTGGGCATGTGTACAGCGCACTTTCGGAGGAAATACAGGCTGGTGCGGGGCGGGCTGTCACACTTGGTATCAGAGCTCTAGGTTGCGTAGTTAACCTAGGGAAGTTATCAGGGAGAGATAATATACGTATACGAGAGAGCGTATTTGTGATTATTTTGGTTTTCAAAAGCTATATATATACTATTAGTAGTATAAGGATGAAGTCGTACTGCACTAACACCACTATGGAGTCGTTAATCATTTCCTTTTTCAGATTGACGATGAGCCGATATGTTAGAGGTACCGGTAGGGGAGCCAATAATGGGAATGCTGCTGACATGAGGACGATGTTTACTGATCTCATGAGAGAGATGCTTAGAGATGTACAGAGGGCAGCTCCCAATGGTGGAAATGGTGGTGGTCCAATAGTGCAGGCGCCGAGGGTCGACTTCGCCAAGTTGAATAAGGATTATACTAGCCTTGGTGGGAAGTCGTTTCACGGAACGGAGTTGGCCACGGATGTTCAAGATTGGTTGGATAGTTGCGAACGTATCTTCGAGGATTTGGGTATCGAAGATGCGATGAAGAGAAAGCTAGCGTCCCGTCAGCTGCAAGGACGGGCAATGAATTGGTGGAATGCTATAAAGGCAGCTACTCCCGAAGATCAGATTACTTGGGAGCAGTTTAAGGCTCGCTTTAGTGAGAAGTTCATTCCAGCTGCTCAGAAGTCAATGCTGTTTAAGAAATTCTTGGAGCTCAAGCAGAATGGCAGAGCTGTCTCGGAATATATTGCTGAATTTGACACTTTGTCAAAATATGGATTATCTCTTATTGATACTGCCGAGAAAAAGAATGAGAAATTCATAACTGGTTTGGATCTGTACTTGGGGGAAAAACTTATCAACCACATCGATGAGACATTTGAATCGATTGTGGGGAAAGCGTTAAGATCAGAGAGCCTCTACCCTAAGTCGAAGACTGAGGTTGCATCCGCAGATGAGCCAAAGCCACAAGCTAGTGGTGGAGGCAAAGGTGGTTCCCAGAATAAGAGAAAGCAGAATCAGGCTAAGGATGGCCAGAAGAAAAAGAATAAGCAGGATGTGGAGTGCTTCAGCTGTGGTAAGAAGGGCCATTATGTTAGCAATTGTCGGGCCAAGCCAGCGGATAGGAAGTGCTTCAATTGTGGCCAATTGGGACATCACAAGGACAAGTGTCCGCAACCCCCTAAAGAAAAGCAAATGGTGAAAGCATACGCCCTTAATGCTATTCCTTCTTCGTCGAATGCCCCAACAGCGGCGGAGAAGGGAAAGAATGTCGTCATTCAAGGTATGCTTTCTGTTTATGATGTTCCTGTTAGAGTTTTGTTTGATACCGGAGCTTCCAGTTCTTTCATATCTAGTGACCTGGTAGATAGGTTGGGATTGGAGCCCGAGATAGTCGATAGACCTTTAGTAGTGACGAACCCGGTTGGTGGTTCGACTAGCCTTAGCATGATTTGTCGTAATGTGGTCTTATCGAGTCATGGATGCATGTTTGTTTGTGATTGCTTTGTTTTGGGCTTTACTGGGTTTGGCATTATTTTGGGAGTAGATTGGCTCCAAAGATACGGGGTGGTGGTAGACTGTGAGGGCTTGTTGGTGACAGCTAGAGCGGATGATGGGCGGAGGATAGTGTTTGGTGGTCTACCCAGTAAGGGGGTATTGGCTAGTTTTCTAAACTCCCTCGACATTCCGCATAGTGAGTTGTCAGGTTTGCCCGTGGTTGGCCAGTATCCGGATGTTTTCCAAGAAGTGACCGGACTTCCACCACACCGAGAGATTGAGTTCCGTATTGATTTGGTAAAAGATGCCAAGCCTATAGTGATGCCACTTCGTCGTATGGCACCAAGAGAGCAGCGAGAGCTCGAGGTGCAAGTCAGCGATCTTTTGAAGAAGGGATTTATCAGAAGGAGTGTTTCTGAATGGGGAGCACCAGTTGTGTTTGCTACCAAGGCGGATGGTTCCCTTCGTTTGTGTGTAGACTACCGCGAGTTGAATAAAGTGACGAGGAAGAACAAGTATCCTCTACCGCGGATAGATGATTTGTTTGATCAGTTGAGTGGCGCGAGAGTATTTTCTCAGTTGGATCTCGCGACAGGTTTTCATCAGCTTAGATTGGAAGCTGAGAGTATAGCTAAAACGGCATTTCGGACGCCGTCTGGATTTTATGAGTGGTTGGTCATGCCATTCGGGCTGACCAATGCCCCAGCATATTTTGTGGATCTTATGAATAGGGTATTCAGAGATCAGTTGAATAAGTTTGTCCTTGTGTTCGTTGATGATATTTTGGTCTATTCGAGGACAGAGGAAGAACACAAGGAACATTTAAGAATAGTGATGGAGGTGTTGAGAAAACACCAATTGAAAGCAAAGTTTTCGAAGTGTCACTTCTGGAAGAGGGAAGTGAGGTTCTTGGGCCATGTTGTATCAGAGAATGGTATTGCCGTGGACCCGGCAAAGGTGGCTACGGTACAGGATTGGCCTACGCCCAAGAATGCAACAGATGTAAGAAGTTTCTTGGGGTTAGCGGGATATTATCGTAAGTTTATCCAAGGTTTCTCCAAGATAGCAGCACCATTGACCCAGTTGACCAAGAAGAATCAAGCTTTTGTCTGGGATGAAAGGTGCGAGGATGCATTTAAAAGTCTAAAGGACAAGTTGACAAGCGCACCAGTGTTAGTCATTCCTAAAGGGGATGAAGAGATGACGGTATACACGGATGCCTGTGGTACCGGACTGGGTGCTGTATTGATGCAAGGCGGTAGGGTTGTAGCTTACGCAAGTCGGCAATTAAAACTGCACGAGAGAAGATACCCTACCCATGATTTAGAATTGGCAGCGATCGTGTTCGCGTTAAAGATGTGGAGACACTATCTCTTGGGAGAAAGATTTGAGCTGTTTACAGATCATAAGTCGTTAAAGTATCTCTTCTCGCAGAAAGACCTGAATCTCCGTCAGCAGAGATGGTTAGAGTTCTTAGCTTCCTATGATTTTGACATCGCATACACACCGGGAAAGGGTAATGCGGTGGCTGATGCATTGAGTAGAAGACATGCCAGCTTAGGGGCTATGTTCCTTGAATGGAAGCAACTGGAGTTTATCGCGGGGTTTGATTTCAGACCAAAGTGGGAATTGGATCCAGAAATGTTAGCAAGTTTGACGATCAGACCCACTTTGATTGAACGGATCGGCTCTAGTCAGAGGGACGACCCTAACCTATTGGAAATCATCTCCAAGTTAGAGATGGGTATCGATGAGGAGATGAACAAGTATGGGCTTGATCGAGATAGATGGCTTAGAAAGAATGGAAAGCTTGTTGTACCCAATGTCAATGGATTGAGGGATGAAGTGCTTAAAGAATGTCATCACTCAAAGCTGACTATACACCCCGGTGGTAACAAGATGTATCGAGATATGAAGCAGACTTACTACTGGGAAGGGATGAAAAGAGACGTTGGGAAGTTTATATCCAAGTGCATGAATTGCCAGCTAGTTAAAGCCGAGCAAAAGAAACCTAGTGGGTTGTTACAGCCCTTAGAAATTCCCGAATGGAAATGGGAGCAAGTCTCGATGGATTTCATTGATGGTTTACCAAGAACTAGATCGGGACATGATAGCATTTGGGTAATTGTAGATCGACTGACTAAAAGTGCAAGGTTTATACCAGTCAAATCAACCAGAACGGCAGCTAAGTTAGCAGAGTTGTATATGAAGTGGGTAGTGAGATTTCATGGAGTACCTAAAGGCATTGTGAGCGACCGAGACCCGTTGTTCACTAGTGGGTTTTGGAAGAGCTTACAAGAGGCTCTAGGGTCAGAGTTACATCTCAGTACCGCATATCATCCTCAGACCGACGGTCAGACGGAGAGGGTGAACCGTATCTTGGAAGACCTCTTGAGAGCATGTATATTGGATTTTGGTGGATCATGGGATGACCATTTGCATCTAGTAGAGTTTGCATATAATAATAGCTACCAATCCAGTATCGGTATGGCTCCGTTTGAAGCTTTGTACGGAAGACCGTGCAACTCACCATCATGTTGGGTAGAGACTGGCGAGAAGTTTATGCTTGGACCAGATGTGGTGAGAGAAACTTCAGATAAGATTAAGATCATTCAGCAACGAATGAAAGCTGCCCAAGATAGGCAGAAGAGTTATGCTGATAAGAGGAGAAGAGACTTAAAATTCTCCGTTGGCGACTTGGTGTTTGTCAAGATTTCTCCATTGAAGAGCGTAATACGATTTGGCAGGAGAGGCAAGTTGGCACCAAGATTTGTTGGCCCATTCCCTGTTCTTGAACTAGTCGGGAATTTGGCATACAGAATTGACTTACCGGAGAAGATGGCGGGAGTTCACAACGTATTTCATGTTTCCCAACTAAGGAAGTTCGTTCACGACTCAGATATGACTATTTCACCTGATCAGTTAGAGGACTTCGAAGTAGAACCCGAGGCGGTTGGGAACCGTAAGCCGGCCCGTATTGTCGAGCACGACATGAAGCAACTTCGAAGGAAGGCGGTGAAGCTAGTCAAGGTACAGTGGAGCGAGGACGAGACTGACTGTACTTGGGAGACAGAAGAGAGCATTAGGAAGACACACCCAGAACTCTTTACCTGGTAAGATTTTGACTTCGACTTAGTTTTCCGCATGCTAGGATAGGCTTGTTCGCTTGTTTTGCATGATTGGTTGTTGTATGTGGTTGTTAGGCATGCGGGATCCTTTGTATGTTTTGGGTTAAGGAATTTCGGGGGCGAAATTTCTTAAGGGGGGGAGAGTGTAACGACCTGCATTCTACGCATCATAGGATCATAGAATATTTATTTCTGTCACATACGAAGTCGTATGGTCATGTAACTTTGGGAGACGACTATTGGGGTCATTTCCCATGTTCATGATTTTTCCCGATTTTTAAATGATCATTTTACCCCTAGTTGGCACTGTTTTGGCCATAACTTTTGACTGGAAATGAATTTTGACCTGAAACCACTTCCATTGGCTCCGGATGATGGTTTCTCTTTCCGTAGAGTGGTCACATTAGTCAAACGGACTTACCGTTTGGGAGATATGGCTGAAACCAGTTTCAGATGGTGAAAAACAGCTTAATTGGGCTTAACCGGGTGATTAGCAACTAGGCCCAGAGGGGAATTTCGGGTTTAGGGGTATATAGGGGCTGATTAGGGTTAGAAAACATTTCTTTAGACATTTTCCAGCCGCCACTTTCATTTCTCTTGACCTAGCCATGGCCTCCACTCTCTGAATCTCTCTAAAACACCCAAAAATCACTTTCTAATTGAAGATTAGGCTTAGAAAACATCAAATCAAGGAGTATTAGCACGAGAACCGAGGTAGAGCTGCTGTGTAAGATTGGGAACAGCACCAAATCAGAGAATATTTCAGTTTTGGGGTTTTAGTTGTGGCCAAGGTGAGTGATAGCATCATTTTGACACTAATTACGGTTAATTAAGGGTAATTAGTGAAGATTAGCGAATTTATGCACTAATAAATTCTGGAAAAATGTTTAGAAATTCTGAAATAATATTTCATGCCTCTGTTAGAAAATTTAGACGATTTGATTAAGTTTTACTAAGTATGTGCTTAAACATGATTAAGAAGGATTATGGGAAAATGTGAGGTTTTAGCCACTTTTGATCTATTTTGATTCATTTGGATTGTTGTTTGGTGTTTGTGGTAGCTCTTACATATTGCTATGACTCTATGGTATGTTTTATGATTGATTAGAATAGTTAGATTGGTCGAAGACGCCGTCGTATGGCGCAAAACACTCGCTAGAAAAGTTGCAGGAAATACGGCAGAGATCCGGATCGGATCGGGTAGGGGATCGGATCGGACATATCCGAACCGGACCGGGGCGTGGTACTTTCTGGAGCATGACGTGAAGAGGCAACAAGGAAGGCCTGGTCGGATCGGAGGGGCGTAGCGTGGGATCGGAAGGAACAAGGAGGACTGGAGTGGAAGAAAGAGGAGCATGGATACCATATTCCGAACCGAACTGATGCTGACGAGACGGAGACGGAGGCACTCAAGCTATGGAGTATCCAAACCGAGCCGCTTCAGAATCACCGAACCGAACCGCATGAGGGAGAGCACCGAACCGAACCGCATGAGGGAGAAGGACCCGAACCCAGAGGATGGTGGCACTCCGAACCGAACCGGGGAACGTATCCGAACCGAACCGAGCATGGGTGACCGGACCGAACCGGACGTGTACTTTTACTACTCCGTGATGACTCTTCTGAAGACCAACTCCAATTCGATCAAACCCGAGATGCAAAGGAAGTCCAAATGAGAAGTTAGAGCTTAAGATTCAGATGAGAATCAACGAGTTCGCTTCATGGTTGGGCTTTGCTGCGGGACGTGTGTCAAGGAGTTATCGACGTCTATAGCTTTGGACCACTATGGTAGGAGGTGCGAAGGCGGATTCAGGGCCATTATGGCATCGGTAGAACCAAGGGCTACGACCAATGAAGTGGGTCATTGAAATGTTTGGTCATGACTCCAAGTGTTTGGCTTGGTCACAGCAGGGTTTCTACAAGTCGGGATTCGTCGTTACCTCAGTTTGTCTAGTGTTCCATAGTGGTAGATGTCGTACGCTTTACGCACTGAGTGAGAGATGTGAGGATGGTTGCTATGGATAATTTGTTTGCTATCATTGTGACATGCCCCACCCCATATTCTTACACTATTTATTATGGCACCTTAGAGTACTGTACGGTATGTGGTACTAACTCTTTGGTTGCAGGTCCAGGTTCAGGTATGGTTTAGTATACCTGTTATTACTCTGTTTAGATGTTTATCGCTCATACTAGGCTTTATGTCTGACCCAGAGTTTTATGTCTCTTCTTATTACTCTGGGTGCTCACACGAGCAGACTAGAGACAGGTTAGCTGGTGATGCACGGGTAGATGATCCGGAGACGAGCAGGAGGCTTCCACGTAATATATGTAGTATTCTCCCTGTGTTGTTGAAGATCACTGCTTGGGCATTGGTGGTGCATCTTCTGCTTTAGTTTTCCTTTGTAGAGACAGTAAATTTGGAAAGTTGTAATAAGCTGTATTTGGATTTCCGCTGCTCTGATGTTGACATTGATTATTAGTTATCAGCTTATGCACTGTCTCACCTGTTTTATGTCAAGTATGTTATTATTATATTTTATTCCATGCGCTGTGAGACATTCTACAGGTTCCTTGATTAGTTCATTCTCTTCTTTCTTTTCTCATGACGACCGTCCCGTGCTAGTTGGGCATGTGTACAGCGCACTTTCGGAGGAAATACAGGCTGGTGCGGGGTGGGCTGTCACAGCTTCGGTGGCCTAGCAAGCTTCTTCTTCTGTCCAGCAAATGACAGCACAAATTTACGAGTCAAATTTGTCTTGAACTGTCTCCATATACAGCCTGCATATTTTGACGCAAAATTCTCGAGCGTAGGATATATTTTGAATGTATCATGCACAACATTTAAATACACATCTTATATATTCACCAAAAGGTCAATATTCTCTATCTCATCACAAATTTAAAGGTAAAAAACTACCTGTACATTGAGCCATATTTTTTCTTTCAAATCACGATCTACTTTGGGACAGGTTATAATGTCTATGGGGACCATTGTTCTAGCTAACATGCCTATGTACGACTGCAATATCTTCCGAGTAACCCCTTCGGGAACTCCAAGTGCATTACAGGTAACTTTGAACTTGTTTCCTTGAGCTTTTTTCACCACCACTTTGTGCATTGCACATACACTTCGTACACCGCCAGATTCCCTTTGTGTAGATTCAGTAGTAGTAATTGTTTGCTCGGAGTATGATAATGCCATTTCACTCATCTTTACAAAATGGCATGATAAAACAAATTAATTAAACAATTACGAAGAATCAAATTAATATAAGAATCATATATAAACAAGAAACTACAAATAATTTATTTAAGGAAAATTTTCATACCAAAGGACTACGAGAACAACAATGTAGAAGAAAATAGCAAATTAACTGGAAGTAGATTCTAACTAGTACATAAGACGTAATGTAGACACACTACGCGATTCTCGTTTTCACCCAAATCCCCTTAACATTCTATCTTTGATTACCAGCACTAGCTTCAACGTCATCCAGGAAATCGCATAAAGGGATTTCAGAGCAGAATGGTGGATTTTGTAAGGAGGCGTCTCCTATAACATCTTCGTAGTACACCTCACGATAGTCTCAAGTCGTAGACTTAAGCACAACAGACCAGGTAGCATCAACTAGATCTTCGACATAAGAAACTTGTTGGACTTGGTCAACAGGCACATATTTGTCCTTCTTGTGGCCTTGCCGACTAAAGTCCACAAGTGTAAATCCAAGCTCATCAACCATGATACCTCTATCATTTGCTGTCCATTTACACAAAACCAAGGGGGCTTTGAATGCGTAGTAATCCAACTCTCATATTTCTTCGATTATCCCATAAAATGTCATATCACCTTCCACGGGATTTAAATTTTTAGCACTAGCGACTTGGATAGTCTTGGCAACTAATTACACCTCATTGTTTTGGACAATCCTTGCATCATCTTGGTTCTTTGTGTAGTATCGGACCCCATCAACAAGATACCCGTCGTAGGTTAAAAACAGAAAATGTTGGTTTGCCTGCCAACCAAAGTATCGTTCCAGAAACAGCTTTGTCCCCATTTTCCATTATTTATGTACTGGCCTGCAAATATAATTGCCAACACAATTTAAATACACTTCAAATTATCATATATATTAAAAACCATAACTAAGAATACACAATAATGCAACAATAAATTTTCTTCTAAGCAACACGACTTCTGTTTAATATGATTTTTCATATTTGTACATTATGTAATGTAAACTAACCTTTCTTTCGAACCAATCAGCAAACAGTCGATTATGTTCTCCCACCAACCACTGAACACTCTTTCTATTTCCTCGATAAATCCTTTCCAGATATTCCTTATGCATCCTGAATATAATTACATAATATAAGAATTATTGCACATATATGTACAAAAAATGATAATTCTTAAAGAATTAAATACTTATACAATTACAGAATACTTACAGAATATATGGCTCAACTTCATTGTTGTTAAGAAGGACATGTAGATGCGCTTCATCTCGTTCTTTTTCTTCCACTGACTTTATTATTGCAGCAGATAATTGACCAGAAAGTTTGTCTTCATCCTTCCCAAGGCCAGCAGTAGTACAACTATGTTTAAGAAACTCCGTATAAAATTCAGTTGATTCTTCTCCGAGATAACTTTCAGCTATACAACCTTCCAGAGAAAATCGATTTCGTACATTACTCTTCAAGACTTTATTGAAGCGTTCAAGTGGAAACATCAATCTATAGAACATCGGTCCACATAAACGCAATTCTCTAACCAAATGGACTGTGAGATGTAACATTGCAGTTAAAAATGAGGAAGGAAATATTTTTTCCACCTCACACAAGGTCAATATCACATCTGATTACAACTTGTTCAGTTTAGACACATCTATGACTTTGTTGCACAGAGAATTGAAGAAGAAGCACAGTCTGATTACACTAACCCTAACATTCTTTGGAAGTACAGAACGTGTATTGAAACTGGTAGCAATTGTTGAAGGAGGGTATGAAAATCGTGGGACTTCAACCCATACAACTTCAAATTAGATGATGATATACAACTTTTAATATTTTATGCATGTCCATAGGGAAGTTTCATATTTGACAATGATGATAACATTTTTTTTTTTTTGCCTTGGACAAAGTATAAGGGGCAGGGGGTAAGTACGTTTTCTTTTCTCCAATTACAGAAGCTAAATTAGTCCTTATACCCATTTCAATCATATCAAGACGAGAGGCGACACTATCTTTAGTTCTTATACCCATTCTAATTACTGGAGTATTTTTAATCCAAAATTACGAGAAAGCAAGGAAAATATTAAAGAAGATACGTTGATAAGATATGTAGTTGTCTTCAGATTTTACATTTTTAGTTTTGTACGGTTTATCAGTACGAGTGAGTTTTCAGAGTGAGTTGTATGTCGCTTGTTTTGAATTTGTACAACCAAAGATGGATATATATATATATATATATATCTTTATTATCTTTACTAATAATACCAATACTTTGGTGTGGTGAAGCTTTTTTGATCTTCCGAAAAAGCCCATTTCAATTTACAAAGATTAACCCATGCAACTGCTTAAGAAAGAATAAAATAGACAGAAAAAAGGGCGGCTGTGTATTTTTCCCTATTCAAGTTCTGCTCCCCACTAAAATTCAATACGTACTCACTCACCGTATTCTTCCCCGTTTTCTTTTTCCCTGTCGTTACCACCATTTGTTTCTTTCCCTAATAAAGTAACCCCTCATTACATCAACCGTCTTTCAGGATCTTTCACCTACATAATTGAATCTCATAGAATACCACTTCGTGCTTTTGTTCTACAGCTATTGCTTTTCATATCCAGAGATGGGTTTCATATTAGATCAAGTTGCTATTATCGAAGATCTCGACTTCAGGTTTGTGAAACATTTTATCCATTCACTTTCGATTTCATGTTTTTATAGAGTTTCTCTGCTAATTAATGTTGTTACGCTTTCCACATTAATTTTCTGCTTCTGTGATTCAAATCTGACTACTTCCTCATCGCCTTAGTTTCAGGGAACCATGTTTCCTTCATGCATTTTCTGTGCCATAATTTCATCTGTGAATATTTTCATTAACGCATATGTAATGTTCGTACCTTTTATTTTCGATCTTCAAGCCTACCACTGATTTATTATCAAATGCCTTTATTCCCAATTCAATATTAAATCTTCTGACCAAACCTTTTGCGCTCAATTCAATTATTAAATCTTCTGACCAAATCTTTTGCTTGGTTGAATTTATCCGTTAACTACGTAATTTCATCAATGTATGTTTGCATTATATTTTTGGTGAAGCTTTTTTGAGCTTCCAATTCTACCCATTGACATATGTATACCGTAGTTAAATTGGAAGTTATGATAGGACCATACGTGTACTTTCTGCTGCCCATGTTCTCAGTCCCACTGCACTTACACAATTATCCTTTTTTCTCTTTCGATGGACACATCTTTTTCCCTTTTATTTCTCAAGGTTTTCCTTCCCACTACAAAACCCTCTTCCAAAACAACCGCCTACTAAAATTAAAGTTTTCTTTTTCTTTCTTTATCTTCCACATGCGGCGTTTACCGCATCCATACAGTTTTTGATTTGCAATCAAGAGGTTATCCAAGGAAGTATCATTAGTTTGCCTTCCTCTTCCTCCAAATCGACGAATTCGATGCTTGCATTAAGGAGATCGCCTCGTCCACCTACCCATTTTCATTTTATCTCCGCTCCTTAACCCCTCTAACATGATTTTCGGTTGTTTATTTCATGTACAACGCTAGAAGAAAGAGTACCTATTTCAAAGTCCTAAAGCTTCTGATTCAGATTTCACCTATCTGCAATGATTTTAACTTTTGTTGTACGGAAGTTTTTTTTTCTTCCATTTTTCCCTCTGCGTTACAATTATTTTTCCGCTACAAATGTCTGGAGTGTGAACGTGAAATCGTGAAATAAAACATAGTCTTCATCTTATTTTCTATAAATTTCATGTTTAAACATATGTTTCCTCATGCGGTTTGTAAATTGGATGTCATCCGTGGCAGATCTGCCTTAAGGCGACCAAAGGCAGCTGTATTCTAGATGAAAACCATTATATTTTATTAGTAAAAATCTTGCCTATGGAGTTTATTTAAACTTGATCTTCTTGCCCGGCACCTACCAAAAGAAGATGAAGTGTTATCCACTTTGGCTATCTTGAAATTGTAGAAGGATCAGTATCAGAGGTATTCTCTAAATTTTAAGTAAATCAGTAATTGTCTATCTATATTTATAGGCTATAATATACTCCATAGGGCTAGCACATGCCCGTTTTAACTTAATTTTTAAATCAAGCTTTCACTATCATATATATTGTTTCTCATTTCGCATGTGACGTCGATTCTTATTGTCCTATTTATATTGCCTTAACCATTAGATGATTTATTTACTACACAACACGAAACACAAGCCATGCAGAAGGAATATGTCCTTTTATAAAATATGAAGAATGTGGCTTTGATTTCAAAGTGGGCAAAAATGAAGACGAAAGAATTACAGAGAGTAAATTCTACAATTTTTGTATCAAATTTGTCTTTAATTTTGTGTATGTGATGTAAAAGTAGTAATATATGGTAGGTTAAATATAGAAAGTGGGACAATTGTTTCAATCTTTTGCATATTAGATCTTTAGGCATCAGTTTTGTATCTTTTATGCATATGCAGAATGGTATTCCTCACTATCTACATTTTTTCATGACCTGCTATGACATTTTTGAATATGCTCGAGCCACATTCGATAACTATATGAAACTCTTTGCTGAATACGATAAACTTGAATTATTCATTTTTTTGGTGCAGGTGAATGCATCCCCTATATCTGTAATGTGCTAGCATAAATTAAGAGGCAATGTATACAACTGCTATGAACTATATGCACTTGATAAGCATGTGTTCCTAATATGATGGCTAAGTAAAACTTTAGTGTCTTTGTAAATTCATTTTAACAGTATAATGAATGTTCATTTAAAAAAAAAACATTTCCCTATTTTTATTTCCTAATATATATGTCTATCAAAGTTGCTAGCATATATTTCCTAACGTATATGCCCTTTTATTATACTACAATACATATATATACATATATATATATACATATATATACATATACATATACATATACATATATATATATATTTTTATGTGTGTGAGAGAGAGAGAGTTTGTCTATGTTTATATATATGCAGTGGCAGATCCAGCTTGCGTAGTGAGGTAGGGCAAAAAAAATTAGTCCCACATTACAAAATTTCCTTATCTTGTTCTGTATATATATCAATGGTTAAGCATTGCAAGTCAGTACAAAGTGTGGCTTTATTGGCAAGTTGAAGGCTCGTTGTTTGGTTGAGATAGGGCACACTGCTGATTTCAGCTAGGGCTGCTCCTTGCCAGAGGCCATTTTATGCATGCTGACTAATTTTCGAGGTGGGGCGGAGGCCCTAGCTGGACTATTACTGCCTCCGCCCCTGTATATATGTTCTCTTATTTACAATGATTTGCGGTAGCTCGGTTGTCGTATTAACAACAATTTAGCAACCAAAGCATGTATCTCTTAGGATAGTTATTAAGCATCACCATCATCCTTTATCCTCTACGAAATACTTTATCATATAATGTATGAGTTAATCAAATTCTGAAACATGTAAACATTTTTGCGTTACAAAGTTTAAAATGAAAGTGACCATTTTATGCTTATTATAGTTCATGTTGAAGAAAACCATTCTAAAAAATTATAGAAAATTATTTTTGGAAAAGGAAATAGTAAACAAAAATGCTTCAAAAATATTGTAGCATTATATATAGAAGTTTCATATATTTCATTGGAAAGTTTCATATATTGTTTTATATTATTTCAAGGAAAGCAATGAATATAGCAAGAGAGTAAACAATTTAAATATTTGGAAAATTTAATAGAAAGTTTCGAAGTTTCAAGATTTCAGTACGCATACCTAATGAATCCACATTTACTCTAGGACATAAATACATAGTTGTTCATTTACGTAAAAATAGCATTGCTATTTGACAATATGTTCATTGATTTGGTCAGGTTTCAATTTTTGTTAAGTAATCAATTAAGGTACATTTTCCCGTATTCAGCGTAAATTTCAAAATATTAATACTGTATGGAACGCTTGCTCCATCATTTGTAGCAAACATCGTTAGCTCATTTGTAGTAGGTTGAAGGACTAATACAGGCACGTTTGAAGTGACTTTGATATCATGCTTTTAAGCTACTAACGCATTAACGGTTGATAAATTCCTATATTTCCTCAGTTGTTATATATGCTTATTTTCTTTGTTGGCAAGCTAATGATTGGAATGTAGGGTTTGCTGGACAAGTGTCATGGGGAATGAAAGACACTTACTCTCGTGATATGCCCATGACATCAATGTGTGCATATTTTTAGGAGTCTTTCAAATTCTAGGGATGGCAATGGGGCGGGTCTAGGGTCCAAACCCGCTTGACCCGCCCCTATTTTGACCCATTTAGACCCGCCCCATAGGGTCTTCGGGGCGGGTAGACCCGCGACCCGCTTTTGGAGGTCCGGGTCTAGGGTCGGGTCTGGGGCACGGCTAACCCGCCCCAACCCGACCCGCATGATTGAAACATCATTTAAACACTTTATGACTATAATGATTACTTGTCAATCTTCTTAGGCATACATGGTTATAACTTGAATATTATATTCTTTCAATCAACAAACTATAAAATTTTCATAATATTAAGTTGCATCGACGATAATCATACAATAAACAAATGCATACATTTTGAACTATTATCTTACAACTCATTTTATTATATTCTCTTATCATTGTCAACACATTATAACATTTATATAATTTATCATTTATTGATAAAAAAATATAAGTATATAAATTCGTGTACATTAGAACACGATATCACCGGGTCGCGGGACGGGTCGGGTCTACCCTGACCCGTACGGGTTTCGGGTACGGGGCGAAATTCCAGACCCGCAACGGGTATACGGGGCGGGTCTGGGGCGGTGTTTAAAAAGTCCGGGTCGGGTCTGGGGCACGAGAAACCCACCCCAACCCGCCCCATTGTCATTCCTATCAAATTCTTATTCTTTTCCTATTGGGTTGACATGTCAATTAGTACAATACTTTAACCATTTAAAGTTGAAAGATCTGATGAAGGAAAATTATGTTTTTTCTAATTTTACATATTTAATTACTAGGACGAAGCTTTTTAAAGTTCAATAATCTATACTACTATATTATTGCCGGGTTTTCTTTCAAGGGCGCACAAGCTACCTTGAGGTTCGCAGTGAAAAATTGGATTTCAACCGTCTCTCTACGCTCTCATATTCTAAGAACGGCCACGTTTTCTATTGCTTTTCCAGTCCATACGTCTCTCCAGTATGTTCCTTCTCAAATCATACGTTCTCTCTCTTTTTTGCTGCCTCTTCAACCCTATCTCTTTTCCTAAATCATGCCATTGATCATGACAATTAGTCCTCATATTTCTTCTTCTCCCCTAGCTCGCATTTCCCTTCGAACCCTAACAATCGCCTCTCCCTCTCAAGCTGAATCGACCAGCCAAAAAAGACTTACTTGGCTTTCATTACATGGCCGATCTCCACTGTTGAAGATGCCACGCTGGTCTTCAGGGTAATTTTGAGTTCTTGATTTTCATTTGTTTTTTCTAATTGTTAAATTTAAATGATTTTGTACATTCGCTGTTAATTTTATGATTTAAATCCTAAGTCGATGCTTTCTTCTCTAACATCAAACGCGCTTCATATGTCAATTCCATTGTTTGATTTTTTTTTCCCGTGTTCTATAATTTGATCATTATATATGAATAGAAAATTTATAAATTTGATGGTTGATTTTAACTTTTGCTCTATTTTATCATGAGTTGATGAATATCTAAATTTTTGGAATTTAATGGATAAGCTTAACTTATGCTCCGTCTCTCTTAATTTGAAATTAATTTTGTGCTTTGATTATCAGCTAACTTTTACGAACTTGAGTTGATCTGATCTGTATTTGTATGAATGGTTTGTGTGATTCAAACTATATGTTAAATTGGGATATCGTTCATGAGTTACCAAATAAAATTTGTATTTCAATAGAAGTAATGAACTCAAATAATAACACAACGAATCACCTTGGATAAATGTGTAATGATTGAAGTATTGAAGGCACAACGCTTCCAGTATCTTTTGATAGATTTGCATCATTGTGTAGTCCACCACATATTTCCTCCCACTCATTCTCTCACCTTCCACTCATTTTTCATTCATTTTTTAACATAAATAAGTGGCTGAAATTGGGGTGCAAATGGGGGGCTAAAATTCAGGGGCTCCCTGATCCTATCCCTATATATATATATATATATATATATATATATATATATATATATATATATATATATATATATATATATATATATGGTTCCAGAGCACTCCTATTTTGTGGCATCTCAGTTGCCCCTTAATAAGGATCACTCATTTATAATTAAATATGTTAGTGGAAGAAGAGAGAGTTAGTGGAAAAAGAGAGAATGAGGAATATGTGGTGGAAATCATGAGGCTAAAGGGGTACTGCACTACTTGTGGTGCTCTTGATTCTATATATATATATATATATATATATATATATATATATATATATATACACACACACACGCACACACACACACTGGAGTTAGCCACCCAATACAAATATTTTTTGTATCTTTACTGGAAGGCTTCATTGACTAAGCAGCATACTTGATATTTTTACTAATATAATGTTGATTTGAAAGCATTAATAGCTAGATCTCTATATGTGTTATAAGAGCATCTCCAACTATTCGGGTGTAGAATTCTAAATTTCTACACTCCGAATAATCGGAACAGGCAAATTTCCCAACGGTTTTGGATCCACGCGGTTGTTAAACAAACGCGTGGATCTACGCGGTTGTTCAACAAGCGCGTAGACCACGCGGTTGTTATACGCGTTTGTTTAACAACCGCGTGGATCCACGCGTTTGTTTAACAACCGCGAGGGACCACTATTTTTATATGTGTATATGTTATGTTAATTTTAAACAAATTGTGT
Organism: Allium sativum; assembly: GCA_030737875.1. NCBI lineage: Eukaryota > Viridiplantae > Streptophyta > Magnoliopsida > Asparagales > Amaryllidaceae > Allium > Allium sativum. The sequence continues at coordinate 835,257,419 of CM060918.1, read as the reverse complement.
TTAATATAATTATGTTAATTTCTAATACTATTTTAATATATTGTTCCTTTAAAATTTTGTACTACTATTTTAATGTGTACATATTGTTTCATATGTGTTTTTAATTTAAATTCATATTGGAAGAACATAACTTGATACCGAAATTTTGACTACAAAGTTGCTTACAAGAAATAACAATGAAATAACTACTAAAACTTATGATGCACGTACAAGCAGTAAGTAACATCATTTGCCTATTCAACACCGTATCGGGTTATCCAACTATAACGCAGTTTGTAGGCTTCGTACCCAACAAAATCAGTCCCATACTCTGCAAGGTAACGAGAATCATAAGTTTCCCGATTCGTTTTAAATATGTTTTCATCTTCAACTGTCTCTATAATCTTCTGGTATCGTTCACAAGTATCAACGAAACGCCGATGAGCCATATGAATTTCAGTAGAAGTTCGTGTAGTGGTGCATTTACGATGATTGTTATGTAATCTTGTTATCATAGACCAAAATTCTTCATGGGTAAGCCCTCCTCCATTTTGCAACAGCAGAAAATCTCTCTTATCAACTTCGATATAGGATTTCACGAGTATAAGTAAGTCCTGAGGAGAGAAATCTACTGTAGTACCACTGGAGCTAGCTTCACCTTGGTTGGGACGATTACGGTTAACCACTTGCCTTCTTATGTTTTTGCGTGGACGTCCTTTTGCTTTTTGAACTTCAACTATTTGTTGAGTACCCCGAACAATTTCATTTTGAACCGGTTCTTCCGCCTCTTCAACTTGTGTATCTGGAACGAAACCACCATCTTTTTCCTCCTCCTTGTTCCGTTCATACTCATCAAACATTTTATCAACGAGTTCATCACTTATTATCCAATCGTCCATTTAAGCTACACACAAACAAGAAACATATTATGTACACAAAGACATACGTAAACACGTAGAAGGAACAAGAGTACTAGTTTCTTACCTTATCGTCGTGACTTTTGTAGAACACACAATTCTGTAGGTATGATTGGGGGGCGAAGTGTAAACTATTTAAACAAGGGGGTTGCTTTTTGGTAAAGCTCTGTCATCATTATTTCAGCAGTACAAGATACAGACATATGACAAGACAACTCAACAGTTGAGTTGCTACGTCTCTGCATTTCAGCAGTTGATGTTAATACAGTCTGCACCACTAGGGTAACATGTTATAGGGTAACGTTTTTGCATTTCAGCAGTTGATGTTACTACACTCTGCACCACTAGGGTAACGTGTTATAGGTTGTCCAACGAATAAAAACAACTTGACTTGACAACTCGTATTGATTAAAGATGAGTTGACCACTGCTTTAATAAAGCAAAGCCGGAAATAAGGGGACTTGTTGACCTTTAATGAAGCAAAGCCAGGGTCATCCCCGTGTCATATCACCTTGAAGAAAAATAACTACATAAGTTAAGGGGTCGTCACATGTACACTACCACAACACTACATTGCCCCCATAAATATATACGGTTAGCACTTTATAGTTAGCTGGAACCATAATTTTCATCAAAATAATAAAATGTCTTCATGGTCATGGCCCTCGTCAATGGATTCGAACTATGACCAAAACTTTCCTGAGCGTCCTCCTTCAAGTCCAAGAACAGATATTGATTGGAATATCGAATACCAAGAGCGGCACTACGAGGAATTGTGTCAAGTCTACCCGGAGTTGGCCCGCATGACGATTCATCCACCAGTTGCTCATGTTCCAGATGTAGGTCATCAAGAGACTGTAAATGAAGAACGCTTACAAGAATGCTTAGACCATTTCTGCCAAGCTATCGTAGACGTTTACAGTAATCAATATTTGCGTAGACCAAACGAAGCCGACATTGCAATGTTAATGGATATGCACGGTAGCAGAGGATGGCCAGGGATGTTAGGATCTTTAGACTGCATGCATTGGGAGTGGAAGAATTGTCCTAAAGCATATGCTGGAGCTTATCAGGGTAAGTCTCATACGTCAACTATTATACTTGAAGCTGTAGCGTCGTACGACTTGTGGATATGGCATGCTTTTTTCGGAATGTCAGGTTCGAACAATGATTTAAACGTAGTTGAACGCTCAACGTTGTTTAACGATTTGGTGAACGGTAGATCAGTTCCACATCATTTTACTTTAGAGGGTCATGAGTATGACCATGGATATTACCTAGGCGATGGTATATACCCGCAGTGGAGTACGATTGTCAAGACAATACCGAACCCACAAAACAATAAACAAGCAAAGTTTGCAGCACAGCAAGAAGGGCAAAGAAAGGATGTAGAAAGAGCGTTTGGCGTTTTACAATCCAGATTTGCCATAGTCAGTAATCCATGCAGACTTTGGTCTCCAATTAAAATGACTAGGATAATGTATACTTGTGTTATTTTACATAACATGATTATAGAGGACGAAAGAGACATGGAGGATGATTTCAATTACGACTGCACTGCTCCACTACTTGAGATTTGGCGTGAAAATATGATTGAAAGCGAACTAGAGCTTGAGTTTCACGTCGAAAGCCAAATGGCTTACCGTAACGCACACATTCATCGAAGACTCCAGCAAGATTTAATAAATCATTTATGGAACTTAGTTGGAAGTCAGTGAAACTGTTTACCCTTGGTTGTTGTGTTTTCGTTGCTTTAGTAGTTCTAATATTGTACTTTGTATCCTTTAATCAATATCTGAAACTATGTATCCGTTAAATGTTAGTGAAATCATGTATCCGTTAAATGTTAGTGCAATCATGTATCTTAAGTTTTTTTGCAAATGTTGATTGTTTTTGTTTAATTACATCTTCGTGTCAAAACTTCGGTGGAAGAAAGATAAATATCACAAAATTTTCATTAAACACTCCACGCGTCTGTTAAACAACCGTTTGAGTACAAGCGGTTGTTGAACAGGCGCGCGCTTGTTGAACAGATGCGTAATCCTACGCGTTTGTTCAACAACCGCTTCGGGAGTTTGGACATTCCGAAACTCTTCTACCAGATTTCGAAACAAATCGGGCTTTGCAAACTTAGTTGAAGGCCAAAACGAGTGTAGATTTCTGAAAATTGGATTTCCAACCTTTTGTTGGACTTGCTCTAACCATGGTATTGAGGCTCAGTTGCACCGAACCACTCCCTTTTCTCTGAGAAAAATATATGAATAGTGGTCATCCTCCTTTCCAAGAAACTACCAAATATTTTGGTTCAAACGTCTATGCATTTATAAATATTCAGTATGTGTGGCAGCTGCGTTATGAAGATGACTAAGCCTATATATAAATTGATGTACTTGGCAGGCATAGGTAGTTGCCAAAATCAGCGTACAAGGCAAGTATCTTTAAGGCACTCATTGACTGAACCTGAAAGTAAGGGAGAAGCCAGGCGAAGGGATCATAATGCTCTTGGAAGTAGAATACAGCAACCATTTAGAAAGAGGGGAGGTTAACATTTGAAATGTTACTTATCATTTTCTACTATTTTTGTAAATTTATGTTTTTTTTGTTACAATTTAAACCAATGTAATTATGATGTTTTATCCATTATATCATAAATTGAATGAAATAATTTTTTGTTGTTAACAATGATATTAATAGTTTAAAACCAGTTTTTTAGAATTATCGTACAAGCACTAAAGCTGAATAAGAATGATACAAATCATTGGCCTGTCTTATTAATTGAACGAGTGAGCCAATTCTTTAATGTATAGTTTAAAACCAGTTCACACAACTATTGCGTTATGTATTGTTGTACTATACCACGTTTCTGTATTTAAATATATATTTTAGTTTTATTATGCATGTAAAGTTAAGCTGGAGCATGCCTTCGCATTAAATACCGAGGTGAACCTTTCATTAGCCTTTGTTTTGTTTTATTTCTTCTTTTAGTTTTTCATTCAAGTGCTGTTTTATATATACACAGTTGTGTATGTTCTACCGCTATTCAGTTTACTCCCACGTTGTTGCTGTAATGTATGAGCATATCTTGCATTAATTGATTTGCTCAGGGCCGGCCCTGAGTGCTGTGAGGCCCTAGACAAAATTGTAAAGGCAAAAAAATTTCTCACTGAGAGTTTAAACGCACCTGCCAGGATTTGAACCGTGCACACCTAAGAGGAGGCCCCCTCTCCTTACCATCCAACCACACTTCCTATTGCAAATAAGATAGGATCATAACTTACAAACACAATTTCTAGATTCTGAGGCCCACCACCAGCCTTCTCCGCCCTGAGGCCCTAGGCGGCCGCCTAGTTCGCCTGGCCTCAGGGCCGGGCCTGGATTTGCTTCAGCTATGTTGATATAAATATTATGTGTCAGTATTTAAACATGGTTCAAAAATCTTTATTAATAATTAATAATTATGTTGCAAACACATATTTTTAATCCAACCATCAAAACTGCCATTTATTTAGATTAATAAACCATTCCATAGAAATAGGATTTGTGGTTGATATGAGTTAGCTCTTGCATAATTGGTCAATAATAATCCACACGCTCTTCGCGTGTGCCAACATCAAGCGCGCGGAGCACATGCTGTTGCACACTCCTATATATAATAATAAAGTATTAATTGTGTAAAAAAAAACAGCATTTTGTGCCAAACTTTGTAAAAACAACACTGAAAAATGCAGCAGTATTTCAATGCTGAACGTAATATCATCACAAGCTATTGATGACATAATGATTTGATACGATTAGAAAAGTCAAGCAAAGTCGCATGACCATTATGCAGGTCTCTATGTCTTCATAATAGCTGGATTTCAATCTAGATAAGGAGCGAGATCAATTTTAAATTGCTTTTTGCCCTTCGTTGCCCAACCAAGTAAACTGTGAAAGAACAGACGAGATATATCATGAGAACCTTTTTTTTTTTTTTTTTTTTTGAAAACCCAAGAGAACCCGACGGGCCGGTAAACTCCTGAGGAGGGTACAGTAAAGCCGTCCGCTAATCCAGGCCCCCATACCCCCGGATATCATGAGAACTTACTGCTATTGCTATCAACACTTCTAACAGCTCTTCGAAATTGCGCAGAGGCTACATACTACAACGTAGTAGTTAATGAATACTATATGGTTTTTTAATGTACGATCTAATGACACATGCTAAAAATAGTATTCATACGTTAAAGGACCAAAAATAAAAGTCAATTACCTAATTCATCCTTGCAACATAAAAAAATAAGTAACCTTGCAACTTTAAAAAAATAAGTGAAGTTCAGAATATAATTTTGGCAATTTCATCAAATTTAAAATGTGTTCTTAGGACAAATTGTAACATTTTCCATAAAGTATATTACAATACTAACAGGAAGAAGAAACTTGACGATCTCACACACACACACTTACCCATTGTGTTGGACCATCAACTGGTGCATTCAGTGGATCATCATGGATTCATGAACCTAACCAAGCAACAGTACGTTGTTAGAAGTTTATATTAAAAAAAAAAACCACATAGATGCAAATACTTGAACGTTAAGGCTTCAATGAGCAACCAAATCTAGAAAATCATCCACGTCCCGTCCGTATTCGAGAAGTTCCACATTCGAAAAATTTCCTTCAGGTCTGTTAAGATAACAGGCATGCATTGTTTGCATTTCAGTTTACCAAAAGAGAATGAGGTTCTTACCGGGGTATCCATTGATAGATCAATATATACTAGGCACATACATAAATGTGCAATCCTTAGACAGAAATCAGGGGGATCAGAGGTCAATTCTTTTGTGCTCCCCCCCCCCCCCCCCCCCCTTGTGCCCAACAGCCTATATTTCCCAGATTTCCACCTTTTGCAATTAAGTCCCACAACAATTGAGGAATTTAACTGCAAAAGGTAGAAATCAGGGGGCTATGATTGGATGGGGCCGGTGGGCACACGGGGGGTGGGGACAGAACAATTCACGCCAGACAGAAATGAAGTTGATTAGACGTTTGCCTTTTTACAGAATCAACATATGCTACTTCATATGTATATGTACAAACAATGACATTTGATCACCACAGTATGAACGAACAAACTAAATGGATCAGAGAGAGCATGTTACCTCCATGAAAATTCCATCAACTCCGACTGCAACTGATGAACGGGCAATACATGGTATTTTCTCCCTTAAACCTCCACCAGCAACACCACCGTCATCCAGCTTCAGCAATGCAGTCATCCAGCTTCAGCAATGCAGACAAATATTTTTATAGGAATATTAAGAAATAATGGTAGACATGCTAAAAAAAGCGAAAAGGAAGATGATTATCGGCCCAATCTAAGAGGGCTCCTGGTTTCATGTACACGTAAGATGCCGAACAGCCAATATCTCCCCCCACCCCTCTTTTTTTCTTTCTACAGTGTCTAATTTCGCGGAGAAGTTTGATAGTGTAAACTTGTGATTTTACAACTAAACCTTGTTAGTAGTAATAGCTAGTGAGGGACGACTCAAGCAGTGTGTGGATTATATCTTCTGTTATACTGATTGTATTATAAGGAAAAGCTTCATGGTTGAAATTACAACTAATAAAATTCACGGGAGTCAAAACAAGTAATAGAATTTTCAAATTTGATGATGAATTTTTTTCTCAAATGGTGTTAATAGTATACTGGATCCTCACCTTTACACTTGCAGGTTGTTGCAGAGCATGAGTCACATCTGCCACCTAAATATGATGTGCATCAACCAATAGAAATAATCTTCAGATACAAAGATGGATGCAAGGTAAATAAACTAAAATCACTAAATACAAGTTTAGACTAGACTATAAACTTCAGTGGATTTGTATTATGGTTTGTAACAACTCCGGTATCAAATGTAACAACCCTTTTAGATTCCCGTTGATGCATTTAAAATTAAGCATTGACTCACAGCACATGGACTAACAATCAAAATATCGCACAAGGTGATGGGTAAAAAGTACAATAACATACTAAATTTTAAAATCAATAACTTCAGCTTGCCGTTTTAACATACAGTGCATGCTCAATGCACACCACCACATTCACAAACCGCTTTATTATCTAATTTGAAATCAACTGCTCAAACCATGAATAAATCATCTTGTATATCACAAATAACATTATTAGCATTTCATCGAGTAATTAAACATTTATACAAAATATAATGTTATTTGTTACACACACACACGGTTGTTTACTTATGGTTCAAGTAAAGGTTAATAGATCTTCAATTGGATAATAAATCGGGCATCGTCTGAATACACATGGGTGCAATTAAAATGTGTGTTGTATGTATAAATGGAAAATAAAAAACTGTTCGTTGATTTTAAAATTGTTATTATATGATGTTGTATTTTTATCAGTTGTGTTATGTTATTTGTTTGTTGATTTTAAAATTGCTATTATATGATGTTATTTTTATCAGTTGTGTTATGTGATCCCCAGCAGCTAGTTAGCTTGTATACTTTGAGTTAACGCTCCTTTTTAAATGCTTGTGTGTTAAAACCAGCTTTGGGTTAAAGAAAAAAGTATATATATATTCATGAAATAGACTTATTATATAATGTCGAATGTCAAAAGCAAACAAAGATGGTCCAAATCATATGAATTGAAAGGGCGGATATAATTATGGTTCAAAACATATGAATTGAAGGGGCGGATTTAATTTCTTAGGTTTAAAGAAAGAGAATTGACAGAATCAGGATGCCGTTCAAGGTACAAACTTCAAACGAAAGTTCAAATGATTAATTTTTTATCCACCTACATAATGTTCTGGCCATCAACAGTGGTAATATCCAAGGAAAACATTCAAAGGAGATGATAAAGGAACTTCAAGGGATCATGGCATATTTTATTACTTCCAAATAGAACTAATTAATAACATAAAACATGCATAAACTATGAAAGAAAAGAATGTGATTTTTGAAGTTTACAACAGGGCAATTTGCTTCTCTCATCCAATCAAAGCTTCAAGGATCGACAATTAAGTCATCTGCAGAATCGACAACAGTATAAGAAATTTTGCGGGCTTCACTTATGAAACAATTCAGTCAATAATTTATTTATTTTTCCAGCTTTTGTCCATTAAACTCTCCTTAAAATCATACCATATAACTAATGAATAAAGCACCGGATACAATTCAAACAATGGTGATTTCTTCATCTCTTAAATGATTATTATTCAAACAATGGAGATTTCTTAATATCATAAATGATTATTTGTTTCATGTTATAGTCAATAGTTTCATTTTGTTCTGTCTAAAAATTACTTCTAAATTTTTTGACATAAACCAAATGGCAAAGACATGGAGAGATCGTCGGGAGCACCCAAAAATTTTGTCTCCTTGGTTATACTGTATTTGGATAAACCTATTTTTCCATACAGCACATTAAAATCCAGTCATTCTCAAAATTTGACTGTTCAGATTAATGAATCATGGCCTGAATTCCCAGATGTTGTTTGAATAAAACTTCCAAAAATAGCTCATTGAATTTTAAAAAACCTATATCAAGAAGGAATGTGAGTTCAACTTACGATAACCGAACGCTGTGCCTCGCTCACAAAGCATGACATTCGGGTTCCCAGCAAGTCTTACCTTTTCAGCAGCATTAACCATGACCTAAACCAACACATGCACAAGCCATATAAATTTAAATATCTAAATGGCTGGTTTATAATTAATCCTTCAGAGACTTCAGGTGAAACAAAAAAGAATCTAACAATATAATATATATTGCAATCACTTACAGAAGGGGCACAAGACTGACCCTTTTTAACATTAACTATCCTTCCTGTCTTAGCAGCTGCAACTAAGAGATCGGTCTGTTACAGTAAAAATCCTAATATAAGAAATTGGCAAATATGAAATCCACATAAAAGTATAAAACAAGGATAAGATTAGACAAGATAATCTCAGAAGTAGAGGGAATTAAAAGACACCTGTCTACATAGTAAAGCTGGAATTTGAATCATATTTGCAACTCAGCCAACAACTTCACACTGGACGCAGGTAAATTTGTTTAGTATGAAAAAATATATGTGCAGTACAATTTGGTGCTTTATTAAACTAATGCATGACTGTATAAAGATTTGAAGAGGGGAAAAGTATGCTAGAAATATTTTTGTGGACATAATATTAGATACATGCACAATAATATACCTAAGAGCGAATACCGATTTGATGTATATTCAACTAATACAAGCTTAAAATGAAGTATCGATGCTCTTTCATGTATTTTATATGCAGTAAAATCATTCCTAACAAGAAGTCAAAACTACAAATGACAATAATACATTTTACTTTTTGGTGCAAATTTAAATTGACATCAATTGTACGATTTCAAATATATCATCCATTTTGAAACAAATAAAACATCAAAATATCATTCTTTGATGAACAGTGGTGTATATATGTGTATATATATATATATATATATATATATATATATATATATATATATATATATTGGCATCACTTTTATTACGGCGCTCGATTAGTCGCGACTAGTCGTCGACTAATCGAATAGTCGAGATTGAAGCCTCGACATGAAACGTTGACTTGCCAAACGTCGACCGAAACCCTAGAAATCGAACTCAAATCGGAACCCTAAATCGAAGTCTCGATGTCGATTTGGAACCCTAAAATGATGAACTCGAACTCGATCTGCATTGGAAGTCTCGATGTCGATTTGGAACCCAAAAATGATGAACTCGACCTCGATCTGCATTGGAAGTCTCGATTTGAGTTTTGGAAGTTGTTCTGGAAGTCATTTTGGAAGTCTCGAACCCTAAAATGATGAATTCGAACTCGATCTGCATTGGAAGTCTTGATTTGAGTTTTGGAAGTCGTTCTGGAAGTCTCGAACCCTAGAAAGATGGCTAAACATTGAAGATGTTGTGTGTGTTTCTTTAGCTTCAGACCAACAAATTCTTGTTACTGGGTGTAGCAGAGGCGCTGTGGAACTATATAATTTGGAAGAAAGTGTTTCACATATTCGCACTACTTCTTTGTACGATTGGGGGTAATTTTCCTGTAACATCAAATTCTCGAGTTTAACTAGTGCCGCTACTGCTACTTTATTTGTTTATTTATTTTTTAATAATGTATCTCTTCAGTTGAAAGTGATTAATTATTTACTACTATGTACAATCTTGTCTTCAACGACTTACAACAGGTATGTCAGTACATATTTCAATTTTATCCACATGTATTAGTTAGAAATTTCAAATTATATATGTATATATTTATTTATCGACTAGTCCACTAGTCGACTAATTGAACCTCTATCGACTCGACTCGACTTACCGCCGTGATAACGATGATTGGCATATCTGAATTGACATATGAACTTAGGAAATCATTAGATAGATAATGGGATCTGCAAAACTTGTCCGACTAAGATTAAATTTAAACAAAACTTATAGCCAGTGTTGACAGTTCTGTATGAAGGTTTAAAGGTCAAGTTGCACACCAAAAAAAAGAACAAAACTCTACCTGGCTACTCTCATGCACATCAGTCACTATTGGAAGATCATATTCAATTTTCACTTTCTCCAAGATCTACACATAAAAATAATATTGTCTAAATTTCGTATCAAAACGAACAACCATGGTTGCATCTGCACTTAAAAATAATATTGACGAAATTTTGTATCAAAACAAACAACCATGGTTGTATCTGCACATAAAAATAATATTGTCGAAATTTTGTATCAAAACAAACAATCATGGTTGCATGCCAGGATGTAAAATACAATCAATAAAGAACAAACTATATAAATGTAAACACAAAATGGAAAATTAAAATTTGAATTAGCTCAATTTGCATAATAAGAAGCCTTCACACAATTTTCTTACGATCTCAATAAAGCTACATAGAATAGATTGGCAAGAAGAAGGAAAAAATATTCGATTTAAATTTGCGTCCTATAGAATCGGAATATAAAAAGACCATTCAAGTCTAGCGATGTCACTATATTATATATGGGATAGGATCAAGAGCACCCCAAATAGTGTAGCAGCCCTTTAGCCCCTTAATTTCCACCACATATTCCTCATTCTCTCTCCTCCCACTAACTCTCTCTCTTCCCACTCACATATTTAAGTATAAATGAGTGGCTACAATTCGGGTGCAAATGGGGTGCCACGAAATTGGGGTGCTATAGAGCGTGCCTCATTATATATTGATAATTCCAAAAAAAAAAAAAAAAACTATTCGTACTATCAAGTATCAACAATGCCTTGTTGTACCGTACTCCAGTTTTTAAGGGAGACTATGCCAATATGATCTTAATGAGGTGCGGAGCTTTGCTAGTTCAGCACAGAAAAATGAATGGTAACTTTTGGCATGGCATCTTTGCCTCGTCATGTCACTATAATATGATTAATCATACATGGTTATATTATGGAAGTATAGAAGTGTGCATCAGGTTGCACGCTTGCGTACGAGGAAACTACAAGATGGGGTTCAAGTATGTACGAACAACTGAAAATGAGCCTGTGCGTCTAAATATTTATGAAAAGAAACAGCAATGGTAAAAAAACTTACCTTCAAGCCCTGTTCCAACCCGGGACCTCTGAAAGATTTTGCCGATGTGCGGTTGGCTTTGTCAAAACTAGACTTGAACACTAGTGGCACACCAAGCCTGCCAAACAAAATTTCAAAACCCCAATTATAATTACTATCAGACAATAAATCGTTCAAAAAATAATAAAGCTGCGATCTTACTTGGAAGTAGTATATTTTATATGTTTCGCCATCTTAAGTACATGTTCCTCAGATTGAATGACATTGGGTCCAGCCATCACGAAAAATGGCTCAGCTTCCATAAGCATTTTGTAAAGATTTGATGAACAGTCCATCTCTTGCTACAATCATTGAACAGACAACAAGGAGTTTTAATTCAGTAGCTGATAAAGAAATCTAAGCGAACAGATATAGTGTGTGTTGAAAATTATTCAATCCGTTTTCAACAAAATTTATAGACGAGAATATAGTAATGAACTGTGCCAAACAGTCCCAATGTTGAAAATTGGAGAAGAACAATATAATTTTGGATAAATTGACACAATTAATCTCAAGTTTCTCGTGTTTTCCTATATTAATCCAGAGTTTGGATTATTTTTAATTAATCTCAAGTTTGAGGGTCCTTTTCCATATTGATTCCATTTACCTACTAACCTATTTAGTCGGTTTCCCATATTATCTCCCCCGGCACATTATTATGTTTAATTACATTCAAACATTCAGCTACTTCTCTGAAACTTCTGTAACCATTACTACACATATCAACCACAACACCACCACCAAAAAATCCACACCTACAATTTCACATGCACAATGCATTATCAAACTACTGCACATACTTTAGCCATCATCCAATTCCAGCGACTCATGAGCAGGTCTCCTAAACCATCCTCAACCCGTCACCTTCACCTTCCCAATCATCCAGCCATCACCATTTAGCCATTACCCTGAACCACTTCTAGTCACCAAGCACCAACACACACTTCAATCTGCCTCGAATAACCTCACCGCAAACCAATCTCCTCGACTCCCTCGAATAAATCATCGACATCCAAATTCGAAGGCCCTCTTTGCCACCGCAACTTCATCCACGACCTCAACTCACCAACTCATCAACGTTATGGAGGCCTAGAAACCAATTTGCCTCGTTCCACATCCTAAAAACCCTAACCAGTTAAACACCAACCGCAACCAAATCACAAAATCGACCATTACCACCCTACCTGAATCACCACAAAACTAATTCGCGCCCAGATCCTCGAAGTCCAAACACACTCATGATCCCAAAATCGAACCCGAAATTATCATCATCGGATATAATTTCAAGTATCCAAATTCTAATTTTAATCAACAGATAACCGCGACTTAGTTTCGAAAACTTTACAAATTCGAATCAGGAAATGGGCGTATTTGATGTGGAGGATGTATTTTAATGTGTTGAAGAGAATCAGAGAGCTGTTTCCAGAATCGTCGAAGGCAACGAGGGCGTACTTGCGTGCGGAGAGGGCCGTGGAAATGGGTGATCTTAGCGTATTGAGAACTGCGTTGGAGAGCGACGAGGAAGGTTGGATGGTGGCAGAGAAATAAGGGGTTCGCTACTCGCTGGTACTCGGTTCACATTGAGGAAGCATAAAACCGGCCAAACAGGCAGCAGGTAATGAGATCCAAGGGACCTCAAACTTATATAAATTAAAAATAACTCAAACTATACCAAAATACGCCGTACACATGAAACTTCATATTGTGTAAATTTACCTAATAACTTTTAGTTGATAATACACAAATGTTGAAATACCAGACCCAAAAGTTTAATGCACAATTCAAAGAGAATAGGAAAAAAGAAATTAATTCACTCCAAACAATAGCTAAGTAAAATATTTTGTGACAAATTTTTTTTTTTTTCTTTTTTTTTTTGAATTTGTTTAGAAAGGAAACCGACCGCTGTCGTAAAACCTTCTTTAATGCACTTATTTTGGTCCGCAAGCACCACATAAGTGGTTTATCTTAACGTATGCACATGGTAAGTTCTTAACTGATATATTTTATAAATGACAAATCCGTAAATCCTATATTTGAACGAGCGTAACGGCATGTGCTTTACGCCTGAACATGACAGATGCATGAATTGTTGTTTCTAAAATATTTTGTATTTTATATATTCATTTGCATGTGAATTATACAAATGTTACATAATTTATAAGCTCACTCAAAAGAAAGAAATAGAAATACTAAACATTAAACCGACATTTGAATGACATGAATGGAAGATATATATTTGTTTTGCCTTATGATAATACTTAGATTAGACATTATTCTTACAGAAACGGTACAATTATTAACGAACGTTCATATAGTTCGTAGGTCTTGTTGGAAATAAATAAGCAAGAGGAATTTTGGAAGAAAAGGGGAAAGCAATCTAAGTCTCACATTATGAAATATGAGTATCTACTTCTCTATAAGCTTATATAAATAAAGGAGAAGAGGGCTTGTGAATGGTGTGGCTAAACCAAACCACAATATTATATTGATTGATGTCAAATTGGGCGTAGTGCCTAGGGACTCTTGGAGTCCACGACATAATATTATATTGATGTCAACTTGGGCTTAGTGCTTTGAGACTTTTGGAGTCCATGACATAATATTATATTGATGTCGACTTAGGCTTAGTGCTTTGGGACTCTTGGGGTACATGACACAATATTATATTAGCGTCAAAAATTGGGATTTGTGTCTTGGAACTCTTTGGATCTCACGGTTAAATAGGTCGCTGCTTGCAGCTTGGGTCTGTTGCATTGAAACGAGTTACTTGATCACTTTTGATTTGTTATGTCCATTCAATTGAAGAGATACAATCGTTTCATTTTTAAATGTGAATGCACATTTATGCACCGCTTGATTAAAGGGTCGCAACCTTTCCAAATGACATTAATGTTCGAATAGACGTTTCCTATAGCCTATAAATACATGACCCAAAACGAGATAGAATACACATTAGTTATTTTTCTAAATTTGCTACTCCTTCAAAGTAATCATCTGTTCAAGTTTCTATAACAGTTCGTCGAAGCTCCGTTTGTTGGCACCGCACTACGGGGTTGGTCTGTTTTATCCTGAGAAACAAATTGCTATCACGTCAATCAATGCATATGACGGCTATATTGTTTTAAGTAAACATAATCATTTCTAGACTCAGACATTACTGAAATATTCTTTTTCTAGTCTGCTGGAGACAGTTCTGTACCGCTCCAATCTAATGCATAATCGGTCTCGCTTACTGTCATTGGTATAATCACAGTTTGACTTGACAATTATGAAATTATTGAGTAACATTGATAATTGTTATTGTTTATTTGCAATACAATCATGTAGTGACAAAAGGATATAACTTTGTAATACAATCGTGTATTGACAAAAAGATCTAACCTTATAATACAATCATGTGTTGACAAAAGTACTTAAAAGTTTCTAACAATCTTAAAACAATATTGATTGTTGCAGACGACAATAAGTTATATCGCAAAATGGCAACAATAATTTTACACAGACACAGACGGTGACCAACGCTCTGATTGCGCTAGTGGTTCCAACAATGGCTGTCTCATGGAGAAAAGTCAGAGAAGTTCAACATCATTAATTTTAACGTTGACAACATAAAAATGTTGATTTATCTAACAACATTGGGACTTGCCAGATTTCTGACCAAATATGTTCCTAAAAGATCAAAATCAAATTTGGCTGAAATCTCAAAAAAGGCATTGCTGATATAAATTTATGTGCAGTAATATCAGAATGCATCCTAGAAAGGAACTAACTTTAAATGATGTTCTCTATTTTCTAGAAATTTGTAAGGACCTGATTTCAAGATCATTGTTCAGCAAATATCGATTCAAATTAATCCTTGAAGCTAAGAATGAAGTGTATGTTGGAAGATGATATGTGTGTGATGGTTCGTTTAAGAAAAATGTAACCACTATTGCACCACACACTGATACGAATAAAAGTGAATCTTCTATTTATATTATTGACTCTTCCAACATGTGGCATTCTAGATTGGGGGATGTAAAGTTTGATACATTGCACAAATTGATTAGTCTAGACACTAATTTAAATGACAAATTTGTGTAGAAGCAAAATTGACAAAAACTCGTTTCATCATATTGAACGAGAAACAGAACCGCTAGATATAGGGTGCTACCATTTACACCTCGATTTACACTTCTGCCCACTAAAACTAAAAGTACCCCAAGTATTTCACATTTACTCTACTGGTCACCGTCTAAATTAATAACCTAAAAATTTAGAGGCCACCAGCACCTTCTTCTACATGAACACTTCCTTCCTTATTTGCATCATGCATTTATGTCTTTTGAGTCAATTGATCGAACATTTTGCATCATATTATCACAATTATTGTTTATCATCCAATTTATCATCATTCAAATACCCCATCTATCAAACGACAAAAAAGAGAGTTAATGTATCAATTTGTAAAAGAAGATACATAAGTTATATAGATAAAAACCCTACAAGTCAAAACTTACATTGTCATTCTCTATTACAACGTCGTCAAATTTAATGTCTTCCAAGCTTGAAATTTCCATTTGGAGTGGAAAAATATCCTAAAACGCAATGGAAAGCCCTAACAACATGTTCAACATAATAGAAAACAATAAAAATCAAGTAATCATAACCATTCTTTTAATCTTCATCTTCCATCTTATTAGACACAAAAGAATATCTTCTTTTGTTAGGGTTTAGGATTTGAAATTATAGAGAAGTTCATGTTTTTCTTAAGAGAAGTATGACGGTGAATAACTGAGTGAAAGAATAGTACATGGTAGCCAGAAGAATATAAAAAAATATTCATTTATATTAAACTCAGAAAGGTGGCCGGAAGTGTAAATTGGGATGTAAATAGTAGCACCCTAGATATAATACATACAGATGTATGTGATTTAATGTGTTTAAATAATACAAAGCGGAAGTTGAGAATCAACTCAACAAGAAAATCTTTAAGAAGTGATAGAGGAGGAGAATATGTATTACTTTTTTAATAATTTTGCGCTGAACATGGTGTTTTACACCAAATTACAGCACCATATTCACCTCAATCCAACGGTATAGCCGAACGGAAAATAAAACTCTTAAAGAAATGATGAATGCTTTATTTTGGCTTGCTTGATAACTTTTGGGGAGAAGCTATTCTTTTAGGAAATCATATTTTAAATAAAATACCCCGAAAGAAAACATCTAAATCTCCGCATGAACTTTGGAAAAACATACCACCATCCTACAAATACTTAAAAGTGTGGGGGTGTCTTGCCAAGGTAGAGGTACCAAAACCAAAGAATGTCAAAAATAGTTGAGTGTGTATTCATTGGATATGAGCAAAACAATCCCGCATACCCATTTTTGGTACAGAAATCTAAAATTGATGATATTCATGAAAATACCATCATTGAGTCAATAAACACTAGATTTTTCGAACATATATTCCCCTTGAAACAGGGTACTGAAAATCATACACCTAAAAGACCAAGGGAGGATGAAGTTTCTAATTCTCGTGAGGATGTTGAACAAAATAATACTCAGCAACGTAGTGCTGAGCTGCAAGTGGAAGAACCAAGAAAAAAGTAAAAGATCAAGGACCTTAAAAACATATGGATCAGACTTCTATACCTTTATGTTAGAAGATGATCCATTGACATACAAACAAGTTATGTCTTCCAGCGATGCCCCTTATTGAAAAGAGGCAATTAACAATAAGGTTGAATCCATTATGTCCAATCATACATGGGAATTGGTTGATTTACCTTAAGGATGTAAGACCTTAGGTAATAAATGGATATTTAAAAAGAAATTGAAACCTAATGGTTAAATAGACAAGTACAAAGCTCGTAATCCAATGATCTAGATAAAAGGAAGACCTGGATTGTTTTGATACATATTAACCAGTAACATGGATAAGATAGCTTATTGCATCCATACATGAGTTAAAAATACATCAAATGGATGTTAATACAACATTCTTGAATGGTGAAATAAATGAAGAAATCTATATGAAATAACCTGAAGGATTTCTAAGCTCAGAAAATGAGAATAAAGTTTGCAAACTGGTAAAATCTCTTTATGGCCTTAAGCAAGCTCCAAAATAGTGGCATGAGAAGTTTGATAAAGCTATGTTATCAAATGGATTCACGATAAATGAATTAGATAAATGTGTGTACATAAAACACACACATATTGGATATGTCATTGTTGGTATCTATGTTGATGATCTATTGATTCTAGGCAATAACAAGGCCATAATAAGATTTACAAAGGATAAGTTATCCTCTAGACTCGATTTAAAAGACCTAGGACTGGCTAATGTGACATTGGGTGTAAAAATCCTGAAAACACCACACAGATATGCATCACTAAAATACTTGAAAAATTCAAGCAATATAATCTTACTATTGCAAAATCACCAGTAGATATGAACCAACATTGGGTAAAGAACACTGGTGATGATATCTACCTGTTATAATACTATCGTATACTAGGAAGTATCATGTAAGTACTAGGCCTGATATCACATATGTTGTAAGCAAACCAAGTATATTTACCAGTAATTCTGGTAAATACCATTGGAAAATGATAATAAGAGTTCTTGGGTATTTAAAGTATACACAGAGTTATGGTCTATACTATATAAACTATCCTTCAATAGTGGAAGGATACAGTGATGGAAATTGGATCACTGGATCACATGATACAAAGTCTACAAGTGGATATGTGTTCACATTAGAAAATGGAGCAATTTCATGGAAATCATCCAAACAGGCTTGTATCGTTAGATCGACGATGGAATCAGAGTTCATTACACTAGATTAAATTGCATAAGAAGCAAAATAGATTTGAAGCTTCTTGGAAGACATTCCTAAATGGAGCAAACTGATGCCTCCAATATGTATACATTGTGATAGTCAATTAACTATTAGAAGAGCTAATAATACACTATACAATGGTAAATCTTGGCATTTTCGTCGTAGACATAAAATGTTCTCTCTAACGGGGTAATCACAATAGATTACATTCAATCTAAAGATAACTTAGCGGATCCACTTACAAAAGGCTAGCCAAGAGAGAAAAAAGTTCAAATCTTATCGATGGGAATGGGGCTAAGGCCTATAGAATAAAGGTTTTTCTAAAATGGAAACCCCACCTAGTTGATTGGAGATCCTAAGATCTAGGTTCAAAGGGACAACGAAGTTTAAGAGAAACTTGATGGCACTGTTACTCACAAACCATTCCTATGATAAGTCAGTGCATTACGTGTTGAAAAGGATAAGTATTAATACTTTTAATGATGTCTTTATTTGAGGGATTAGAGAATAACCTTTACAGAATCATCTACGTAAGTGCGAAAGTGCCGCTTCAAAGAGAATAATGAGGCCGAATTCTCTAAGCACTTATGAGACCTGACAGGGTGTTCAAGGCAAAAACGAACACATACAGAGAACGAAGGATTATAAGAAACATTTATCATGTGTTATCTAGTTTGGAATTACACAAAAGGCTTATAGTTCAAGGACATTCTATGTCTATAGATTCGCCTGTGATTCAAATAGGTTATCACTAGGAAAGTTCAAGACCCATGTGCTACTTTAACCGATGCGATAAATGACTCGTGAAACTAAGAACGACTGCTCATTCATGTGGGGGATTGTTGGAAATGAATGAGCAAGAGGAATTTTGGAAGAAAAGGGGAAAGCAATCTAAGTCCCACATTATGAAATATGAGTACCTACTTCTCTATAAGCTTATATAAATAAAGGAGAAGAGGGCTTGTGAATGATGTGGCTAAGCCAAAACAAAATATTATATTGATGTCAAATTGGGCCTAGTGCTTTGAGACTCTTGGAGTCCATGACACAATATTATATTGATGTTAACTTGGGCTTAGTGCCTTGGGACTCTTGGAGTCCATGACACAATATTATATTGATGTCGACTTAGGCTTAGTGCCTTGGGACTCTTGGGTCCATGACACAATATTATATTAGTGTCAAAAACTGGGTTTTGTGCCTTGGAACTCTTCGGGTCTCGTGATTAAATAGGCCGATGCTTGCAGCTTGGGTCTGTTGCATTGAAACGAGTTACTTGATCACTTTTGATCTGTCATGTCCATTCAATTGAATGGATACAATCGTTTCATTTTTAAATGCGAATGCACATTCATGCACCGCTTGGTTAAAGGTCGCAACCTTTCCAAAGGTCATTAATGTTCGAATAGGCATTTCCTTCGGCCTATAGACACATGGCCCAAAACGAGATAGAATACACATTAGTTATTCTTCTCAATTTGCTACTTCTTCAAAGTAATCCTCTGTTCAAGTTTCTATAATCTACTTCAGTTCGTCGAAGCTCCGTTTATTGGCATCGCACTATGGGGTTGGTCCGTTTTATTCTGAGAAACAAATTGTTATCACGTCAATTAGTGCATACGACGACAATATTGTTTTATGGAAACAGAATCATTTCTGGACTCGGACATTACTGAAATATTCTTCTTCTAGTCTGTTGGAGATGGCTCTGTATCGCTCCAATCTAATGCTTAATCGGTCTCGCTTACTGTCATTGCTATAATCACATTTGGACTTGACAATTGTGACATTATTGAGTAACGTTGAAACTTATTATTGTCTATTTGCAATACAATTGTGTAGTGACAAAAAGATCTAACTATGTAATACAATCGTGTATTTACAAAAATATCTAACCTTGTAATACATTCATGTATTGACAAAAGTACTTAAAAGTTTCTAACATATCTTAGGATGTAAATGTAGTAATATACATTCTAATTTCCAAAGAGTTGCTTAATTTTTAGAAGCAGAAAGGGTTTTTGTACTAATGAAAAAATAGTTGGATTTTTTAAAACAAAATTGCATTTTTACCATTAAAGTTTGTAATAGGTCTATAAAAATTTAATTGTATTTTCAAAACCTTCTTCCAGTTTTAGAATATTTGTTTATAAGGGTATGCCTGAAATGAAACAATATCTCCCAGTTAATTTGTATCATAGTAAGCAAATCAAAGGTATATCCGAGATGAAAAAGAAAAAGAAAAACATAATATATTTTTTCTATTTTAGTACATGTGCGATATTTGAACTCAAGGTAAAAAATGTGTCAATTATAAGGATAAGGAAATTGAAGGCAGTTACGCATAGGATAAGTCATTAAGTGTATTTAGTGAAATAATATATAAAAATGAGTATATATTTATGGAATAAAATTATATAAGAGTGCGTAGAAAAGAAAACCTGGAAATATGGCGTGAGAGCAAACTGAAGAGCGAAAGAACTAAGGATGAAGAGATTTGAGCAGCAATGAATATGGTATACAATATTTATAGGGCACTAGAGAATTTTCTAGAAGCCTACTCATACGGGGATAGTTTCAGATATTATGCGAGGTAGACTTATTTTAGGGCTATAAAAGTGGTCAGATTATATAATATAATAATAAGTTAATAAAGACTTATTCCTGGTTCTCTTCCCATGTATCATAGTACAAAAATGCGTCGTTAACCTATTATAGAATTAAAGATGATATTTATAACAAATTGACTTATTCTTGGTTCTCTAGTAAAAATGTGTAGAAGGAAGGGTGAAAGAAATTAATAAAAGTGATATTTATGCCAAGTTGACATATTCTTGGATTACTTTAGCGGTAAGTTTGTAACGACCCGGCAAAAAATTCGATGCTCGAATTTCGACAATAATACATAAAACCTGTATTATTGCCAAACCCAAGTATCGAACAACACCAGATAGTTATTAGAAATAAATTAGAAGGTGAGAAAAGAAATAAAAAAGTATTAGAATAGAAGATAAAGAAGAACACATCAGAATTTCACAACAGAACGAATAAATATAATATATCAAATCTCTTTATACAAGAAACTATATATATATATATATATATATATATATATACATACATACCATTTATCAGAGTACAACATACATCAATCACAGCGGAAATACACTTTATATAACTAGCGGTGAAGCCTCCTGCTTCTAGCTCCTGGACTCCAAGCGAAAACCCAACCTGTAAATATACTCGGTCTGACCCGAGCACATTTGAAGCAAAGAAAAATCCACTCGGATCAGTCTGGAATACTTTCAGTGATAAATTCACAGCACAAACAACTTGTTTACATTGAAAAATCCTTTTTGAAATCAAAGGATAATAGTAAGACCAGCCCACACATAAACACAGACGGTTTTTTACCTTACTATAACCCAAACCGTTTTTGAAATTAATATCTTTTCTGATATTATAATAGTGTCCATCAAATCACAAATAAATATTAATCTAATAGAACGCTTGCATCTCACGCTCTACATAAATAGTATACAATCAAAATCGCGGACTCTTATTGGAGAATGGATTCCAACTATTGCAAGGTATGAGACCACCTGCCGACAATGTACCTCCGTAGATGAATACATTGGGGTTCAACAAGAATGTCTTACAACCGGCTCACGCATGATCGACCCCTTATTTCTCTTGAGAGTACCGAATATATCACTGCCACGGTTGGGGGCTAGCCAACCGAACCGATAGCATAAATATAAGAATAAAAAGGGGCAACCGAAGGCATTTGATTTCTCCAAATCAGGTAATGATATACCCTTTTAATGGGTGCGACCCACATAGCCATGCCGCCTACCCGATTTTGTGCCATTTCCCGGTCGATGAGGCTAGAGGTTACGCTTATCCTTCAGCACAATATATCTCCATCCACTTTGAATACCACATTGTCAGATCCTCCAGAAATCACTAATTGATTTCCACAAAAATACTCCAGTTGTTAAGCTAAAGAAGTTTCCCTTCTATGCCATCAACTTAGTACGTTTGAAGAAGTCAACGTACGCGATCCTTTTGGAAATACCGTGTCAGACATTCGTCCATACAAGTCATCCAGGAACAGGATGAACCGAAGGCACTCTCCTACTGCATCCTAAGAATCACCCTATAGATCAGTAGCGAGTAGTTCTTGCAAATCCGAAGATTTAACCACGACAGAACCATGGTATATCTCTGGTCATGAGTCAGAGATTTAAGTAGTTCTTTCGTTTTATAAATATCTATGGTCTTCCATTTACTCCGTATTTATCTCCTTCAAGTTAGTCGCGTTCGCACAGTTGATTCGAAGTGGTTTTGGGTTAGTCCCCATCCCACTCTCTTCGAAATAACACGCCAAAAAGGCTCAGGAATAATATTCATTTGATAGTCAGTTATTTAACTATCAAATGTTAACAATACTGCTAAGTATATTGGACGCTCAGGTCATTTATGTTAACATATTTCCTTTAAAAACTATTCCATCGATTTTTATTATCTATGACCTAAATTCTATATCGACACAACTATGCCGGTTCATTACTTTGAAAGTATTAATCCATATCTTCTTGGAATAACGAATTCATCGAACGTCACTTTTATTTCCTTTGTCAAGGAACATTACCCTTTTCTATAAAACATCTTGGATTACCCATTTGTCTTGATACATCGTTTATCTTCTCAAAACCCTTTCGTACTTCTTATCTTTGAAATTATCACCATAGTTTATAACCCTCATTTCATTTCCTTTATCATTGGAAATATCGTTATATTTCTATTTGAACAAATGGCATGGTTTAATTCCAAAACCATTCTCATATTTCAATTAAAAACGTTTCACTTACTCCAACTCTCAATTGAACGCTACTTTTAGAATTACCATCTTGGGTAAAACCCTCTTTACAAGGTTTTATTATATGATTTGAGTTGAACTTCAAATCCTCTTCATACTAATTCAATCCATAACCTTTATTTTGTTTTAAATAAAAGAAATTCCAATTGTCTAACACTCGTTTTAGTTATTATTAAATAAAAGTAGTTATCTTTCCGAATTGACTAAAACTAGCCTAGTTTATCCCTTTTAAAAGGTTATTAAAATAAATGATAAATTTTATTAATCATAACTAACTCAATAATCATTTTCCTACCCATTACAACTAATACTATCTCTCGATAAAAGTGAAGCTGTTCAAGTTGGGGTATTCTAATTATCTCTCGGACCTTGACTGACGCTCTTATCTTAAGATAATAGAAGTTTGCCACTCAGACATTTGTCATTCCATTTCCATTTAATTTGGTTTTATAAACCATTTCCTTCTGCTGAAAACCCACTTTACAGGTTAAATTCTTTTTACTTCATCGAGTAAACTTAACAATCATATTCACCATTCGAATTTAATATGATTTTCCACTACCCATTTCTTACATTGGCAATTGTCTTGTAATCTTTCCACTTAAGCTATTAGACTATCCAATATTACTTTATCACAAATCCATTTAACCCTCATATTATAATCACCTCTATTTTACTTAATGATGTCGAAATTCCTTTTCTTCTTTCACCTATTATTCCACATATTTCATTTACCATTCGATTTAAAACATGGTTTTATTATCACACTTCCTTTTTGAAATTCTATTCCTATCTTAATGCGTTTACTTAGTTTAAGTAAATGTTATTAACCTTCTCTATTCACTTTACAATCTTTTAAAACAGTATATACACAAATCTTAATTCTATTATAGATTGAAAACTTCATAAACTCTGATAAGTTTATTTTAACCCATTTGGTTACGTCTCGATAAAACTTCACTCCTTATTTAATATCGCAAATTTAGTTCGAATCCTAATAATTTAACTCGCCCACTTAATCGCTTCATAATTAAATTCCAATTAAAAATCATTGCTTTACTTATTATTGACTAAAATAATAATTAACTTAATATTGACTGTATGAAAAATAGTTAACTTTGTTATTAACTAATAATGGAATAACTAATCATTCTTAAAAGTTTACTAATTAATAATTGACTTTAATTGCAATAAACAATTCGATAATTACTTTTAAATTTATAGTTAATCAAAGATTAACTAACTGTTAACACTATTCCTTAAATTTAATGAATATCCAGGAAATTCTTCATTTGATTTATTTAAATCAAATTAGTCCAGTTGTCGATTTTCAATTAGAACAGTTGATTTTCGCCAACCCTACATATCAGTTATATGTTAACTGATTTCCATTATCATGCCCTCCTTAAATTAATTAAATAACCACTACAAGAAAAACCGCAAATAGCGATAGATTTTTAGCAGTGGAAAGTTTCATCGCAAATTAGCGACCGGATTTTCGGGGAATCTGTAAGAGATATTATCTAGGAATTTTTATCTCAACTTATTTTAAAATATTACCGTCGATTTCTTTTTTCTGTCGCTAAACCATAGCAAATTGCAACGGTTTAACGTCATCATTTTTTCGTCGCTGATTTCTGTTGCAATTTATGACAGTTTACCGTCATGTATTTTTTGAAGCTATTTTACAGCAGATTTTCAAGGGATTTGCAAGGGATTGATATGCTTATTCTTTATAAAATGTTTTACTAAGTTATTGATAAGTAAAGTTAAATTTTAAATAATTAATGTTAATAATAATATACTAATAACAAAAAATATATAATTACTATTATAAAGTTCAATAGTTAGAATTGATTAATTAATAATTACTAAATAATTAAGAAGTAATAATAAGTAATAATGTAGATTAATAAGTAATCTATAATAATCAATGATCAATAAGTAATCTTTAATAATTAACAAGTAAAATTTATTATCATGTACCTAAAATTCAATAATTATAATTGATAATTATGTTTAATACGTATTAATTCAAAAAATTAAAACTTACATATTTTCTAAAATAAATATAAAGTTTAAACATAAACTTTGGAAGTTTTCATATTTTGAAACAAATATAAAGTTATAATAAACGCATTTTTAACAATAGTGAGTTTCTGCTAGTTGAAATAAACAAACTTCATTTTTTTACTAGTTGGAATTAAAATATTTTTTACAACTGATATGCAATGGACTGGTATGCTTGTTCTTCATAAAATGTTTTACTTTTATGTTTATAATAAGTAATTGATAAATAAAAATAAATTTTAAATAATTACTGTTAATAATAATATACTAACAACAAAAAATAAATAAATATTATTAATAGTAAATAAAGTTCAATTATTACTATTGATTAATTTATAATTACTAAATAATTAAGAGGTAATAATAATTAATAATGTAGATAAATAAGTAATCTTTAATAATCAATGATTAATATTTTTTTTAATGATTAAGATGTAAAATTTATTATCTATCATCTAAAATTCAATAACTATAATTGATAATTATGTTTAATACGTATTAGTTCTAAAAATTAAAACTTTTGTATTTTCTAAAATTAATATAAAGTTTATATTTTGAAGTTTTCATAATTTTGATATAAATATAAAATTTTATAAAATGTTAAAATTTTAAAAATAAGAAATTTTATAACTATTAAAAAATTATTTATTCTTTAGTACTTAATATATAAGAATTACATTTAACATGTAATACTACAAAAAAACAAAAGTAATTTTTCTTCATAAAATAAAATAAAAGAAATTCATAATATTTGAATTTTATTGGAAATTTTCTTGAAAGCCAATAATTAAACTATTTATATTGTGTGGTTTGTTTCAGTCTCCCTCCTGGTTTCCTCCAATTTTTCATTTCCCGCTTAAGTCCTTAACCCTAAATTAATTCAATTCCCTCCAGCGATCCCTATTCTTTCGCCGCCTCCCTCATTTCATCCAAAACAGAAATCGATTCCAAAATATTCCTCCTTCCTCCTCGTTTCAATTCGTTCGCTCCTCACACTTCTGATCTCCTCACCGATAACCCTACCTTTTCCCATTGCTGGTTTACTGTTTTTAGCTACTCACTTGAGCCCCGTTTAGATCTAAACTTCCTTATCCTTCTATCAGCCTTTTTCAACTTCTTTGATGAACCGTCTTTTTTCTCTTCTCCATCAGACTTTTCGATCTGCCTTCACAAACACCTTGCCTTAGTTTCATCCAATTCTTTTGTCGTTAGTCCTTGTTTACAGCGGATCTAGCATTTCTTGGGTCGATCTTTCAAGCTTAGCTGTTGTCGCATGCTTCTCGTTCGGTCTCTATGACGCGGATGAAAATGGTCTGCGTTTGATTTTGATTTTGGTATAATGGGTGAGTTTCTTGTTTTCATTCTATTCATCCTCTTTAGGCCTCTTAAAAATCTAGGGCACCATTCTATATAATTTTTTCTACATGTAAGTAAATAAATAAAATTTGCAGATTAAATTGGCAGATTTTGATTTTGGTATAATGGAGATTGCTGGGGAATGGATGCCTGCTAAATAGCAAACCTGGATGTGAATGAAAATAGCAGTTTGGAGTATGAAATACTTTAAGAATTTAGTTTTTTTTTAACTTCGGTGTCCATTGAGTTAAACACAATCTGCCATCTCTATTTGTTTTTTCTCCTGAAGCAAAATATTCAATCCAGGTATTCAAGAAAATATGGATTCAGGGATGAAGAACACAGATTTTAATTACTTTAAAATGATATTTCATGGTTCCTAAGACTCATTTCAGGTGAAGAGAGTAAGTTAACTTCTGTGGCATCAATAGTTACTGCTATAGAAGCTAATATTGTTGCAGGTCAGTTTAGTGTTGATGTATATAGGTCAGTTTAGTCTTTTGAATGATCATGTTTCCAAATTGTAATTAAAATCATGGATGAATCTTACCACATACACATTGAAAATACTCATTCGTGTGAAATCATCATTTTGTCACCTATTTATTTTAACATGCTTGTAGCCGATTTTACTTTAGTCTTCCACGTTAATTTCTCGTTGCAATAGTACTATAGTAGTAGCATTCAAAGAATCAACAAAATACTGAGGAATTGTCTTTCATACAGAATTGGAAAAGCATCAACTAAATGATGTTCTAAGCATTGAAAATTCAGACTTGGCACTTTTAATGAACATGGATTGTGACGCTTGCTGCATGATAAAATAATATTCTGGTCATAACTCTCTTGTTTCAGCTTATTTTGATTCATGTCTCCTTTGCAAAGTAACGTTGCTTCTTCCATGAAAAATACATTGTGTTGGTTGTGCTTAAGAAGAAGTCACCTGATTGCATCACTGGAGTTCCGTTACATCACACCAGCCACCACGTACTCTCCATTGCTGCCATAGGTATGTGCCAAACTTCAGATTCAAGCCCAAAGCCGAATTCATTAAATTCTAAATGAATCTCAAGTTTGAATGTTTATTTGCTTCATTTATTTGTCAAATTTAGTTTGATCGGGATTGCTAATGAATTAAATAGTTGAAACGTTTGAAAGAAAACACAAACCGGTTTACTAATGTGTTTTCCATTTTATTGCTTATATTGCATTCATGTTTGATTCATGTTGTCTTGCGTTGAATGTTATTACCTTCCTGATGGATGTTTGAAGAATCAAAATGTTTCATTTAATTGATTACTAGATAAATCACATGAAGTAATGGTTGTGTTACATAGACACCTAATCAAAGTCTAAACGTTGAGTTTGATTTCATGCTTACTAATACTAGCGGATTAGCAAAGGCAAGCTGTAAGCATATATTTGATGCATAACCTTCAATTGTTGCAAATTTGATTATTTAAAGTATCTTAGGATTTTACTTTGTCATCATTTTGTGAATTGCTCAATTTGTTTGACATGTTAGCACTGCCTAACCCTTGGTTTTAGAATAATTTTTTTGCTGAAATGTTTTCTGTGTATATCGAAGCGGGCATTACTTCTTTCCAGAGTTCTATTTTCAACTACCACCTTATTGTATTTTAGAAAAAGGTGAGGTTCCTATGGTACATTGAAAAGTTGGGCCTGCTTAATGCAGAATACAAGAGTCAACTAGAAACAATTTGAGAAAAGGCTTCAACTGCTAAAATATTTGAGCAAGGTTTAAAAAAATAAAATATATTTTTCAGTAATTTTATTGTAAGGACATGTATTTTCCTCTATATTTACGTTTTATTTATCGTCTGTTTTCTTTGGCAGTGGGTTTGCAAAAGATACTGTGGTTGCTATGAAATCGATGTCTGTATCCATGTTGTAAAAGTGGTTGTAAAAGTGCTAGCAGATCCTTTAGATTGCATGTTTGACTAAGGAGATGCCAAAGATGCCTTATGATTTGGAAACACCATGCTATTTCGAAGGCCATTAGACTATCAGCTGCAGCAGGAGGAGGAGAATCGGAATGTTGTGCCTTGCGCAGTGATGCCACAGAAGTGAATAACTGAAATAGGTTGATTTTTTTGGTATTTTTGAATCTTTACATTGCTGCATGGACACAGCAAGTGTTGGGTTCATAATGGATGTTGTGGTTTTTTGTATGTAATTATGAATTTTTTTTTTAGTTCTAAATTAATATTGTTGACTAATTTATCTTTGTTTTTTTAATATGTTATTTATTTTAGTGTTCACATTTGAATGTTGTTTGTTGTGTATATATATGTATGTATATGTGTGTCTCTCTCTCTCTCTATATATATATATACACATACATATACATACATACATACATACATACATACATATATATATATATATATATATAGGTAGATCAGAAGGGGAATAGCAGCAGATTACCAACAAAAAAATAAGGTTAAGTTTACTTTAATTAATTTAATTTCCGTCGCTAATCCCTTGGCAAGCAGTAAGGGTTTACCAACATCTATTATAAATGATAATTTATTATAAATTAATTATCCGTCGGTAAATAAATTAAAATTAAATTATTAAATAAAATTATATTTTTATCAAATAAAGAGTAAAATGACGGAAAACTTTCGGAAAACTCATGCTATATTCCGTCGCCAAAATCTGACACTATTACCGTCATGCTTTTTACCGACCACCAAATTATACAGGAAATCCGTCGCTAACCCAATATAGCGACGGATTAGAAGCGGATTACTACCGTTGCTATATGTTGTTTTTCTTGTAGTGAACATAATTAATTTTAAAACAACACTTAATTGTCTGTAAAAACAATTATCCCATTATTACTAACTTGTATGTTAGTTTCAGACTTTCCGTTCAGAACATGACATAAGAATATGTCATATAAAACGTTTAGTGATCCTTTTTGGAAAAAAGCATGATTTAACTATAAATATATTTTTAAGATTCCCATTTTAATTGACTTGTATAAAATAAATTTAAAACTTCAAATTAGTTATAAAAATAAATTTAAAACTAAATATTACGTTAATTCGCCCGACGGCAGAACAACATCTTAAACAGTAAATTTTATTCCCTCATTGCCAACCACTTAATCAATACCGTCGATTGATTTAAAAACACAACAACGATTTACATCCATTCAACCATCACTCTCTGAACAGAGTTTAATGTCAATTTGGGGGTTCAATCAGTTCATGGATAAACAACATAAAGATAAACAATATACAAAATATTTTGAGGAATCCGGTCGGATCCCTCCAACCTGTTCTTCCCTGCATCACAGATATTATAACATATCATGACAGTAAATAATTTTAATAAATAAATTAATGATGATAATATAATTAACAACAACCATAAATCAACCATTAGCAACCAAAGCAGCCAATCAACCAATTTGTATTTTTATATGGATTTATCACATCATAGAAGTCCAGAAAAATGTGAGAATTAACTCACCATTTTATTCGATCGACGGTTTGGGTGTGTTATTTCGTTTAATTTTAAACAAGCATTTAAAATTAACTGAAATCCCAATTTCATCCGATTCCAACCAAATTATTCAATTCATTAAAAATTCCTTTTTATTTATTAAATAAATCGTTATCATTTACAAATGATTCCATAGCGACAATTTGAAAATCAAATTTGGGCATAACTAAAAATCTACAACATGGAATCTAGATTTTTCTCTTTCAGTAGAAAAATATAATCAAATAGATCCCAACGTTTCTTGTTTCAAATAAATCCGACTTATATTGGATCTTGTGCAGCCGATTAAAGTTCAAAACACAATATTATGAACTGTCGCGCCGCTGCAGCTCGATTTATAATTAAATTATAAATTAAACGTTCTAGCGCCGTTTAATTAACGAATCGTAAATAAAATTACACTATAAACAATAACAAACCATTTTAAATTGTCCGTTCACCATATATTGTAAATTCAACATTTCCCAAATATTTTGGAAATAAAATATTACTATATATTTATATTAATAACCTATTCAAAATAATATGGTTAAATTCAATTATTTAAATTCAAATCAATATTTTAAATAATTGAATTATTCAAATAATTGGCTAGAAAATATGGGATGTTGCATTCCTTCCCCCTTAAAAGAATTTCGTCCCCGAAATTTCTAAGGTAGAAGAAATGTTGCAACCCATTATCTTTATAAAAATATTTAATTAAAACTCAGTTTTAATTTCAAAATTAATCCGATCGGTTTTTAAACCAATTTATTTAAAATAACAAAATTTTCTAAAAAATCTTCAAAAATATTCCAACACCTTAAATTTTGGCTGAGTCTCCTCTGTACGGAGGAACATCTACAGGTTCAAGAAATATATATACGTCGACCAATACGGTCGAAAAATTTCAAAATCAAATCTCAAAATCCAAATAAAACCCAAAATTTTATACTTTGCCCAGGCGTACCTTTTTGCGAGCGCTATTACGCTATATGCGACAAATTATTCTTGAGCTTGCTCAATTTTTATGCAGCTCTATTCAAACTGAATTCAGTTTACTCCAGAATTTTCTTCGATGGATTTAAAGTTGAACTAGCTCTTCTGCGCCTGTTCTCAACTCCGATGAACTTCATTAGTTTCCAAAACAAGGTCAATAAGATTTAAATATCCATATCATCCATATCATTCATATCATTCGTACCGACCAATTTGAAATAAGCATACCACTTTATCCAATTCTCATGTATCAAATGATAACCAAGACTTAGTAACCCATTTATTTCTTTAAATACCCATTCCGATTAAGTCATCTTGGATTAACTTATTTATTCTGATTGGTTTTCAACCAAGTTTAATCATTCCAGGTTTATATTCAAGTAATCCACTACATACTCCAATCGTATCATCCATTTCATATTATCCAGTTCACATGAAATTCCTTAATAACCAATCAATGTCAATTCATTCAGAGCTATTAGACTTTTATTTCAATAATCCGACTTATTCATTTCAGAAAGATTTCAATCAAGTTTATTCATTTTCAAGTCTATATTTATGCAACCATCCATCCAAAAAATCTAAATGTTTCATTCAAATTAATATTGGCAAATATTTCTACTCCCAACTCAAGTCAAATACCTACTGACTTAAGTAAAAATTCATTTCGGCATTGCAATCCAAATCATAACTTATATAATTCATTTTAGCTCAACTCAAGTTAATGTTTTATATTTCACATTTCAAATATGAAATGTCCTCTGGTTGGTTTAATCCAACCTCATAATTAGTCCATTCCAATCAACACTGGTAAATCTAATTGGCCATATTATAATAATTTAAGAAAATTATTATCTTTACTGCTTCATAAGATATATTGGGCAAAAATAATTTAAGAATAATTTATATCAAATACGCGCTCTCACATATATACTCTCAACTCAATCTAGGGCATTACTAACCCCATCTCTATTGAGTTAAGCCACAGAGCCAAGGTTATCAATAAACCAATAGCTCTGATACCACTGTAACGACCCAGCAAAAAATTCGATGCTCGAATTTCGACAATAATACATAAAACCCGTATTATTGCCAAACCCAAGTATCGAACAACACCAGATAGTTACTAGAAAGAAATTAGAAGGTGAGAAAAGAAATAAAGAAATATTAGAATAGAAGATAAAGAAGAACACATCAGAATCTCACAGCGGAACGAATAAATATAATATATCAAATCTCTTTATACAAGAAACTATATACATATACATATACATATACATATACATACATACATATATATATATATATATATATATATATATGTAACGACCCGGGGAATTTGTGATCCTGGTTATCGACACCAAACATGATGTCGACTAATCAAGCATCGGAAATACCTGATAGTCCATGAAAGAAATTAGAGGGTGAGAATAGACAAGATAGAAAATTAGAATAGAAGAAGAAGAACATACAACATCAGAGTAACACGAATCTCACAATAGAACGAACAACATATAATAGTTAACATATCTTTGAAATAAAATTAGTATATGTATACAGTAACATTTTCAGAGTACAACACTTACAACACAACGAAAATAACAATAGATATATAATCCTGAAGCCTCCTGCTCCAAGCTCTCCAAGTATATCTGTAAAATCCTGACTACTTGACTACCCGTACAAATTTGGGCACCCAAGAGTTTAGGGAAAACAAAACAAAATAAACTCTGGGTCAGTCATGGGACTGGTATGAGTAAACAATTTAAAACAGTTTGGGAAAATAACGATATCTCATAAGACCACGCCGTACAACGGAACGGGTTTTTCCATTATGAGAATCCAAATAAATTTGATTTAACTTTCAAATCATTTTGAAAGAAACAATGATCTTTTATATCAAAACTCCTTTGATATTATAATAGTGTCTATCAACCACAATATAATAATCATCTTGCAGAACGCTTTCATCTCACGTTTCATATATATAGTATACAATCAAAACCGCGAGCACTTATTGGGTAATGGATTTCCAACTATGACAAGGTATGGAACCACCTTCCGATAGTGTACCTCTAGAGAGGAATACACTGGGTTCAACAAGAACATCTTGCAACCCGGCCACACATGACCGACAACTCATTTCGCTTGAGTGTATCGAATGTATATCACCAACGGTTAGGATCAGCAACCGTTTCCCGAATGGGACAACATTGAATAGATTAAAGAATGAAATGAATATCTTTAGATAGGTGATAATACACCCTACTTAGCAGCCAACCACTTAGCTATGCTGCCTGCCCGATTTTTGTCATTTCCCGGTTGTGGGGCTAGAGGCCACGCTTATCTCTGATAGATCACACATTTATTCACTTTGAATGTCACATCGTCATACCCGCCAAATCACAAATTGATTTCCCCAAAAATACAACGGGTATACAGCTAAGAGAAATGAATTCCTCCGCCACCAAACGTAAATACGTTTGAAGAGATCAACTTACGCGATCCATTAAATATACTCTGTCAGACATTCTTCCATATGGGTCGTCTTGGGACTGGACAAACCGAAGGCACTATTCTGTAAACAGGACAGCCCTTGTATAACTCCGTCTTCAATTATCTTCATCATATTTGATTGCAACGCTAATGCCATACGGAGTGGTTTTCAGATAATATATCTGATCGCGGTCTCTCCGTATTGACAACGGAAAAATGATCAAAAACTTTGATAGTCGGTGATTTAACTTTCAAAGAAAACATGTGCACAAACAACGATATTATTTCCAGATGGAAATTCTATCGATCAATCATCAATCATCATTTATTTCTTAAATTAATTTATCATTTTCTCCATTCCCTGTTTCCGTATGTATACAGAAATTCTTATTTTCTAAATTTAGAAAATATACGATATTAACATTGGAAAACATTTCCATTTTTACTTCCCTTTCTTATTTTCTATATTAGAAAACATTTTTGATTCTTATTTGGAAAATATTTCCAAAACTCCTTCATTGGATTTTAAACAGATGTTTAAATAAAACATCGCTATGCCAACTGAAACCATTATACTCGTTAACTAAATTCACTTAACCAATCTTCACCGTCGAACCTTAACCATTCCTTAGTTAAAAACGAAGTCAATCAAGTTGGGGTATAACTACCTCTCAGACCTTAACTGAACAACATTTCTAACTTCGAAATAGACAAGGTTCACCTTCTAAATCTTTAACAAACTTCCTTACGAAAGTCTTGGATTCTATTTACGAATCCACTTCTTTATTGAAAAACATTGATTATAACTATAACGTTAAAATCCCTACTTCTGAAATATCTAACTCAAAAATATAACTCGATTAACTCAAATCAATTAACCCTAACTCCATTAACTTTAACTCGATTAACTTTAATTCATTAACTCTTATCACTTAACTCCTTTCGAATAAACTATATTCGATTAACTCCTTTAACTCTATTCGAATAAACTATATCCGATTAACTCGTTTAACTCTATTAGAATAAACTATATTCGATAACTCCTTTAACTCTATTCGAATAAACTATATTCGATAACTCCTTTAACTCTATTCGAATAAACTATATTCGATAACTCCTTTCGAATAACTAATATTTGATAACTTCTTTCGAATAACTAATATTCAATAACTCCTTTCGAATAACTAATATTCGATAACTCCTTTCTAATAACTCTATTCGATAATTCCTTTCGAATAACTCTATTCGACAATTTCTTATCTTCGATTAATCAATACTCGACGAACTCTATTCGATTAACTAACACTCGACTAACTCTAACTCGATTAACTCTTATTCTAATAACTCTATTCGACTAACTAATATTTGATTAACTCATTTCGATTAACTCCTTTTGATTAACTCCTTTAATTCTATTCTAATAAACTATATTCGATTAACTCCTTTAATTCTATTAGAATAAACTATATTCGATTAACTCCTTTAATTCTATTCGAATAAACTATATTCGATTAACTCCTTTAATTCTGTTCGAATAAACTATATTCGATTAACTCCTTATAACCAATATTCGATTAACTCCCTTCTCGAATAACCAATATTCGATTAACTCCCTTCTCGAATAAACTATATTCGACTAACACTATTTGATTACAAATACTTCCTTTTCTATTTGTTTATACAAATATTTCCTTTTCCATTGGTTTTACAAATATTCCCTTTCTATTTGTTTATTTAACAAATAAATATTCCCTTTTCTTCTATTTATTTAACAAATAAATATTTCCTTTCTCAATCCTATTTATTTAACAAATAAATATTTCCTTTTCAATTCTATTTGTAAATGTTTTACAAAGATTTCCTTTTCCATTTTATTTGTAAATGTTTTACAAATATTTCCTTTTAAATTTGTTTATACAAATATTTCCTTTTCCATTGGTTTTACACATATTCCTTTTCTATTTGTTTTCACAAATATTCCTTTTCTATTTGTTTTCCCAAATATTCCTTTTCTATTTGTTTTTTGATTTTATAATTTTCTTTTATAAAATTCTTTTCCTTTTATATATAAAATCCAATGATTTTATATAAATAATTCATTTTCAAAATACACTTTGAAAATCCCCATTTCTACATCCCAGTATTTCTTGCGGTATTTAAAATACCAAATAACAATGATTAATATCATTTAACACACGAAATTAACACAGATTATATATCACATCATATATTACAATATATGGAAAGAACAGTATGATAAATATTGAGGAATCGATTTGGATCCTCCAACCTGTTTTCCTGCATCCACAAATGTTAAATAATATAATTAACATCACTTTCATTTCAACATGAAATATTCTGATCAACAGAATCCATATTTGATTAACGATATATATATATATATCACTAGATCTATAATTTCAACCAATCAATTATCAGTTCAACCAAATAGTCAGCACAAAGCAATCCATATTCATTTATCAGTTCAAAAAAAAAATACGTTATAAAACTATGAACTGGTAGAGTTGGTGAGGTTTACTCACATTGGACGATCATCGTTAATAACGATAACCATCGCTTGATTCAGACGAACAATTTATTTTGATATAAATTGTAACGAGGTCTGATTTGCTCCTAGTCAGTTCCATTATGGAGCCACCGTCCATACGATCCTAACGGATCCAGTCGCATCCAATTTTGATCACGTTTGAGCAAGTTATTGATTTTACAAGTCCATACACTATTTAATTTTAATTCAAACTATAATCATTTGTTTCGGGACTCACCTTCCTTCCATCAGGCCCATCCCCTTGCTAAAAAGCCCACTTCAAAATACAACAATCACAGCGGAAATACACTTTATATAACTAGCGGTGAAGCCTCCTGCTTCTAGCTCCTGGACTCCAAGCGAAAACCCAACCTATAAATATACTCGATCTGACCCGAGTGCATTTGAAGCAAAGCAAAATTCACCCGGATCAGTCTGGAATACTTTCAGTGATAAATTCACAATACAAACAACTTGTTTACTTTGAAAAAACCTTTTTGAAATCAAAGGATAATAGTAAGACCAGCCCACACATAAACAAGGACGGTTTTTACCTTACAATAACCCAAACCGTTTTTGAAATCAATATTTTTCTGATATTATAATAGTGTCTATCAAATCACAAATAAATATTAATTTAGCAGAACGCTTGCATCTCACACTCTACATAAATAGTATACAATCAAAATCGCGGGCTCTTATTGGAGAATGGATTCCAACTATGGAAAGGTATGGGACCACCTTCAGACAATGTACCTCCGGAGATGAATACATTGGGGTTCAACAAGAACGTCTTGCTACCCGGCTCACACATGATCGACCCCTATTTTCTCTTGAGAGTACCGAATATATCACTGCCATGGTTGGGGGCCAGTTAACTGAACCGATAGCATAAATATAAGAATAAAAAGGGGCAACCGAAGGCATTTGGTTTCTCCAGATCAGGTAATGATATACCCTTTTAATGGGTGCGACCCACATAGCCATGCCGCCTACCCGATTTTGTGTCATTTCCCGGTTGATGATGCTAGAGGTTAAGCTTATCCTTCAGCACAATATATCTCCATCCACTTTGAATGCCGCATTGTCAGATCCTCCAGAAATCACTAATTGATTTCCATAAAAATACTCCAGTTGTTAAGCTAAAGAAGTTTGCCTTCTATGCCATCAACTTGGTACGTTTGAAGAAATCAACGTACGCGATCCTTTTGGAAATACGCTGTCACAAATTCATCCATACAAGTCATCCAGGAACAGGATGAACCGAAGGCACTCTACTACTGCATCCTAGGAATCGACCTATAGATCAGTAGCAAGTAGTCCTTGCAAATCCGCAGATTTAACCACGACAGAACCACGGTATATCTCTGGTCATGAGTCAGAGATTTAAGTAGTTCTTTCGCTTTATAAATATCTACGATCTTTTATTTACTCCGTATTTATCTCCTTCAAGTTAGTCGCGTTCGCACAGTAGATTCGAAGTGGTTTTGGGTCTAGTCCCCATCCCGGTCTCTTCGAAACAACACGCCAAAAAGGGTCAGGAATAATATTCATTTGATAGTCGGTTATTTAACTATCAAATGTTAACAATACTGTTAAGTACATTGGCAACTCAGGTCATTTATGTTAACATATTTCATTTAAAAACTATTCCATCGATTTTTATTATCGGTTTCCTAAATTCTATATCGACACAACTCTGCCAGTTCATTACTTTGAAAGTATTAATCCATATCTTCTTGGAATAACGAATTCATCGAATGTCACTTTTATTTCCTTTGTCAAGGAACATTACCCTTTTCTATAAAACATCTTGGATTACCCTTTTGTCTTGATACATCGTTTACCTTCTCAAAACCCTTTCGTACTTCTTATCTTTGAAATTATCACCATAGTTTATAACCCTCATTTCATTTCCTTTATCATTGGAAATATCGTTATATTTCTATTTGAACAAATGGCATGGTTTAATTTCAAAATTATTCCCATATTTCAATTAAAAACATTTCACTTACTCCAACTCTCAGGTGAATGCTATTTTTAGAATTACCATCTTGGGTAAAACCCTCTTTACAAGCTTTGATTATATGATTTGAATTGAACTTCAAATCCTCTTCATACTAATCTAATCCATAACCTTTATTTTGTTTTAAATAAAAGAAATTCCAATTGTCTAACACTCGTTTTAGTTATTATTAAATAAAAGTAGTTATCTTTCCGAATTGACTAAAACTAGCCTAGTTCATCCCTTTTAAAAGGTTATTTAAATAAATGATAATTTTTATTAATCATAAGTAACTCAATAATCACTTTCCTACCCATTACAACTAATACTATCTCTCGATAAAAGTGAACCCGTTCAAGTAGGGGTATTCTAATTACCTCTCAGACCTTGACCGACGACGCTCTTATCTTAAGATAATAGAAGTTTGTCACTCAGACATTTGTTATTCCATTTCCATTTAATTTGGTTTTATAAACCATTTCCTTCTGCTGAAAACCCACTTTACAAGTTAAATTCTTTTTACTTCATCGAGTATACTTAACAACCATATTCACCATTCGAATTTAATATGATTTTCCACTACTCATTTCTTACATTGGCAATTGTCTTGTAATCTTTCCACTTAAGCTATCAGACTATCCAATATTCCTTTTTCACAAATCCATTTAACCCTCCTATTTTAATCACCTCTATTTTACTTAATGATGTCGAAATTCCCATTCTTCTTTCTCCTATTATTCCACATTTTTCATTTACTATTCGATTTAAAACATGGTTTTATTATCACACTTCCTTTTTGAAATTCTATTCCTATCTTAATGCGTTTACTTAGTTTTAGTAAACGTTATTAACCTCCTCCATTCACTTTACAGTCCTTTAGAACATTATATACACAAATCTTAATTCTATTATAGATTGAAAACTTCATAAACTATGATAAGTTTATTTTAACCTATTTGATTGCGTCTCGATAAAACTTCACTCCTTATTTAATATCGCAAATTTAGTTCGAATCCTAATAATTTAACTTGCCCACTTAATCGCTTCATAATTAAATTCCAATTAAAAATCATTGCTTTACTTATTATTGACTAAAATAATAATTAACTTAATATTGACTGTATGAAAAATAGTTAACTTTGTTATTAACTTATAACGGAATAATTAATCATTTTTAAAAGTTTACTAATTAATAATTGACTTTAGTTACAATAAACAATTTGATAATTACTTTTAAATTTATAGTTAATCGAAGATTAACTAACTGTTAACACTATTCGTTAAATTTAATTAATATCCAGGAAATTCTTCATTTTATTTATTTAAATCAAATTAGTCCAGTTGTCGATTTCCAATTAGAACGGTTCATTTTCGCCAACCGTACATATGAGTTATCTGTTAACTGATTTCCATTATCATGCCCTCATTAAATTAATTAAATAACATAATTAATTTTAAAACATCACTTAATTGTTTATTAAAACAATTATCCCATTATTACTAACTTATATGTTAGTTTCAGACTTTCCATTCAGAACATGACATAAGAATATGTCATATAAAACGTTTAATGATCCTTTTTGAAAAGGAACATGATTTAACTATAAATATATTTTTAAGATTCCCATTTTAATTGACTTGTATAAAATAAATTTAAAACTTCAAATTAGTTATAAAAATAAATTTATAACTAAATATTACGTTAATTTGCCCGACGGCAGAACATCTTAAACAGTAAATTTTATTTCCTCACTGTCAACCACTTAATCAATACCGGCGATTGATTTGAAAACACAACAACGATTTACATCCATTCAACCATCACAATCTGAAAAGGGTTTGATGTCAATTTGGGGGTTCAATCAGTTCATGGATAAACAACATAAAGATAAACAATATACAAAATATTTTGAGGAATCCGGTCGGATCCCTCCAACCTGTTCTTACCTGCATCACAGATATTATAACATTTCATGATAGTAGATAATTTTAATAAATAAATTAACGATGATAATATAATTAACAACAACCATTAAATCAACCATTAGCAACCAAAGCAGCCAATCAACCAATTTGTATTTTTGTACGGATTTATCACATCATAGAAATCCAAAAAAATGTGAGAATTAACTCAACTTTTTATTCGATCGACGGTTTGTACTTTATTTCGTTTAATTTTAAACAAGCGTTTAAAATTAACTGAAATCCCAGTTTCATCCGATTCCAACCAAATTAGTTCGACGGCGGTGACTTCATTTCTGCGATTTCAACGCGACTTGCCTCGTCAAATTCTATGAACGAATAAATTATAATTGTTACACGTTATAATTGACTTAACAAAACATAACCTTAAACTAACTGTTTAATCATTCTTATTCTCGTTACTGAACTTACTAATCATGTATTTTTCCAGCCCATATGTTATGGAGGCCTACTTCATCTTTCCTTGTTCCCAGGCGTCATTCTATTATTTTCTCTTTTATTTCCCTTTGTCTTATCAAACAAAGGCCCAAGCCCACTCATAACCGAACACTGTAGCACACTTGTCCCATAACCGAACACTCCCAGCTCCCTCCTCAGCCCCTTTCTCCACATAATTTTTCTTTCAAACAAGTCACGCATCCCCTACTGTTAACCTTCATCACCCCATGCGCAACCTCTCCCTTACATTATTTCTTTCATGCCTTCCCTCCCAGTTTTCTTTTTCCTCTTTTTATTTAATTTCCGCAACTTCCTATTATGTAATGTGTGAACTGCTTCTCTCCTTTCAACATACGCATTCCTTGAAGCTTTAACTCCCCAATACTTTTTCCCTGTATCCTCCTTTAGCCTAACTGTAATGAAACCCCATCACCATGAAACACCCGTTCCCATCAACATCCCTGCTGCATTAAACTCCACACCTCTTGTTTTCCATCGTTGACGCTGTCTCACGGCCTCCACCACCGGAGTCGCCTCCGACCTCACTCCGACGACCGCCACTCCATCCCCACTGTCATGCTTAAGAGCCTCATGAGAGCCATCGAGATCAAAAATGTGTACACTATATTGAAGAAAAGTGTTATGTGAGCTCAAAGGAATTAACTTTGTATTTTGAAATGTTCGAAAGGACTGACTGCATGTTTTCATTTGTCTTGTTGAAGATGGATTTCGACCGAGTGTGTTATTTATGTAGACTAAGCCCATGGTTTCACTGTTTCTGCGCAGAGATATTTTTGTTTACAAATTTCCTTTTGATGTATCTGATGCACTGGGAATAGGATTTTGTTCAAACTTTTTTTTAAGTGTGAACAAAACACTTTCCTCCTAATGGAGGAATTTGGTGGGTCACATATGGACCGCCCCTGAATTCCTCCAATAGAGTTCGAGTGTTTTGTTCTATCTTAAAAAAAAGTGTGAACAAAATCGGATTCATGTCCTGACACCTGGACCTATCAAGGTAGGTAGGATATGTTTAGATTTAGGCAGATTTATATGTTTTGTTTGTTTGTTTCTTTTTAGAGAAGCATATGTACAGTGTCACCACTTGCTTTAGTACGTTCAATTTTTATATATGTCAAGCCTCAACTTTGGACATGCTGTGATGTTTATTTCATAAAAGTTATTCATAGATCTTATTTCGGCACATGCTCAGATTGAATGAGATTGGTTATAGGATTTCGGGTAGGACTGTTTAGATTTGTTCACATGCGTTAATATTTGGTTTAGATTTAAACGTGATATCATGGAAATTACGCTTGTTCTATAAAATATCTCGCGGTTAAGAATTACGATAGCATATATAACTACTCAGAAACCGTTCTTATTAAATTGCAGGTTAAAACATTATTCAATTCATTAAAAATTCCTTTTTATTTATTAAATAAATCGTTATCATTTATAAATGATTCCATAGCGACAATTTGAAAATCGAATTTATACAACTAAATATCTACAACATGGAATCTAGATTTTTCTCTTTTAGTAGAAAAATATAATCAAATAGATCCCAACATTTCTTGTTTCAAATAAATCCGACTTATCTTGGATCTTGTACAGCCGGTTAAAGTTCAAAACGCAATATTACGAACTGTCACGCTGGTACAACTCAATTTATAATTAAATTATAAATTAAACGTTCTAGCGTCGTTTAATTAACGAACCGTAAACAAAATTCCACTATAAACAATAACAAACCATTTTAAATTGTCCGTTCACCCTATATTGTAAATTCAATATTTCCCAAATATTTTGGAAATAAAATACTACTATATATTTATATTAATAACCTATTCAAAATAATATGGTTAAATTCAATTATTTAAATTCAAATCAATATTTTAAATAATTGAATTATTCAAATAATTGGCCAGAAAATACGGGACGTTACAAAGTTAAATGATTAAAGGAAAAAAATTAAAGGGCAGTTTTGGAATTTCACGGTCGGACCAAAAAGATGTGCTTCTGACACAATTATTAATAAAGATAATAAAGATGACAAATTCTATTCATACACCCATAATTTTTTAATATACACCAATATTTTAATAAGAAAAACCATGACTATGTTACCTCTATACTTAATTGCATTTTCATTTCTTTTCTCATAATGCATCTAATTAAAAACTTTAAAGTCAATAATATATGATTAAATCTATAGAATTTCATGAAGTTAATAAAACATAAAATATCAACTAAGGTAACTTTTATAGCTAAATACTCTAACTCAAATGGTTCCATCATCTAAAAATAGAGCTGATTTTTAAAATGCAATCAATAAATTTGGCCCTTCAACAAACTGAAAATTACTCTAGTCTGTACACATTCGTTCCATGATAGTTATATCTTTATGCATTATTTACTATATTACTTTGTTTGATCACTGTAATAAGGCATTACACCGTTGTAGCATAACACATTCTATTTTATCAAACTGACTTTGTCGGTTTTTCTTAATTCTACTAAGCCTTCAAAAACTTGTGTCCGTCTGAAGCCCCAGACAATACCCATTTTGTCCTCCTTCGAACGAAATCATGACTTATGCATTAATTACAATGTCTATTGAAATCATGACTTAACATTAATAAACGAAATTAGTCACAAGTTATTCATTTGTTCCCATAAATCCCCTTTAATTATATGCTATAAATGCATGTTTGTCAACAGTAACTAATGGACATTTATTAAAGCATTTAATGTTAAGTTACTAATTCGTAATTAGTAATTGATTCATTTAAAATCAATCTCATTCATCCATTTGTCCATATCTAGTAAACTTATTCGAATTCCAATCTCATTCATTACCTTATTTATTTATTGTCCCACTTTTAATTAAAAACATTAATTTCATTAATAACCTTTTAGGATTTTAATTCTCACAAATTGCATTAATTTACAATTGCAATTCTCTTTAATTCTTAAATTCGCGTTCTTAATTAACCACGTTAATTCTTGTCTAATTTATTTATTCTTCTTAATCAACTAATTTGTTAAATTTAACCTTCTTACTGTTGACTTATGATCCCCTTTTAATTAAAAACATTAATTTCATTAATATAGTTGATTGATTTTAGTTACATTACCATGTTAACTACATCAGCATGCCCAACATAGAAGAACATTTTGATTTGATAAAGTGCCCAACGAAATACTTTATGTGATTTAATAAATTAACAGTTGAAAAGAGCGGATATCAGAAATAAATCATGGAAAGTATATCATTTTCTAAACCATATAAAAATGTAAATTTGGAAAGAAATCCTCATCAACCTATGTTAAAATGGTTAGATGACCTAATTAAGGCATTGACAACACTGATGACCAGTATTAATCACAATAAGCCTATGAATGAAAATAGTTTACCCTAAGTGAAAAAAGAATTCAATGCCCAATTCACATCAGCATGAAATACCTATTGATTTAGTATGACAAAAATGAATTAGGAACTATCCTGGCAATTTTTTATTATTACTTATTTCATTTTTTAATCTTAATTGACTTAAATGGATCCAGCCTATTATAGTTAATTGATTTTTTATTATTAATTATGTTTTTAATCTTAATTAAAAACATTAATTTCATTAATAACCTTTTAGGAATTTAATTCTCACAAATTGTATTAATTTACAATTACAATTCTCTTTATTTCTTAAATTTGCGTTCTTAATTAACCACATTAGTTCTTGCCTAATTTATTTATTCTTCTTAATCAACTAATCTGTTATATTTAACCTTCTTACTTTTGACTTATGATCTCTATTACAAAGTCGGTTTTCCCACCATTATGCGG
This sequence comes from Allium sativum, assembly GCA_030737875.1. Taxonomy (NCBI): domain Eukaryota; kingdom Viridiplantae; phylum Streptophyta; class Magnoliopsida; order Asparagales; family Amaryllidaceae; genus Allium; species Allium sativum. Next base: position 835,212,950 of record CM060918.1, on the reverse strand, counting down.
TTATACTAGTATGTGTGGCACACATATTAAAATTTTCTAACCTCTCCCCCTTCAGCCATATATGTAATAATATCAAAAAAATGTCTTTAAATTTATGAGCATCAAAATTTGCTATTTATAATATAGTATCTAAAACAATCTCGTCCATTAACTATATTGACAAAGAATCAAAGCTGTCTTCATCATATTTATTGTAACTAAACTCATATCTAGTCACATATATCAATATAATCAAATGACATAGATCAATCATGGAAATTACATAAAACGTGATATTTACATCTCCATTTTCAATTGATTCCACTTTTAGTAAGATCAAAAAGTTTAATATTTGAAAAACTTAGAGTGTAAAGAAAATTTTATTACTTTATTTCTAATTCATTTATGAACCATTACCGTAATTGAGTTATTATAAAAGCTAATAATATTAAATATTATTTTAAATAAGAATAAATTAAATTTCATTAAATGTTACATTTTATTTTGACCTATAGTTACTATTGTTAAAACTTAATTTTTGTTATTAGAGAATTTGAACCTTCGGAATTATTTCATGTGAACCACTTAAAAAAATGTGTAAAAATAGTTGCTACTCTATTACATTTACTTATTGTTATTCTGAAACTACTAATGTACATCTAACGGACAATAAGAATTAAGTGTAGTAAGGTTTTTGGAAAATGTCACTACAGTTGACATTAATTAAATGCAAAATTTGAAAACGTCTTTATTATAAATGGACATTAATTGCATGCATAATGTTTTCGAAAATGTTATTAAGGAATGGCATTAATTAATTGAATAATCTTCTACATTAAAATAAATTGACATTAATAAATGCACAAATTATTTGAAAATGTCATTGAAAATTGGCATTAATTGAATGAATAATTTTTTTGCATTAAAAAACTGACATTAATTAAATGTATAAGTTTGGAAAATGTCATTGATAAAATTTGACACTAATTAAATGCAAATTTAGAAAATATCTATAATAAGAAATAACATTACTCAAATGACATTGATTTAATAATCAATGAGTTTTTTTTTTTTTTTTGAAAATGAATAGCATTGACTGAATGCATAAGTAAAAAACATTAATTGAATAATCAATGCATATATTTGAAATAGTCATTAAATAAAAGTGAAACTAATTGAATATAGAATGTCATTTATAATGTAGGATATTGACATGAATTTTATTTAACCTTTCGGATAAATAGTATTCCTAATTCTAGGAGAAAAATATTTCATATTGGAGTCCTTAAAATAAATAAGTATGATTTTTGAAATCTTAAGAAATTATAAACCAATATGTCTTATTTTAATATGTGTATTTATTGGCTATGCTATTAATAGCAAAACATACAAATTTTATGACTTTATACACATAATATAATTCAATCTAATGATGTTTATTTTTATTAATTAATATTTCCTTTTAAATAAAGGAATAGTGGGGGCACATCAAAAAATTCTATGCCAATTAGAACAGAACTTAACGAATATTTTAAAAATGAACCTATAAGAAGTAGAAGAGTAAGAACATCAAAAGATTTTGATTCAGATCCTTGTGCTTTTATTATACAAAAGAATTCTTTAAACCTCCAAGAGGCCTTTATCTTCCTCAAAAGAATTCTTTGGGATCTAATAAGATTTGGTACTTAGTGGCCCAAAAGGGGACTTCATTTGAATCAATCTCATTGTATTGAGAAGTTTCTAAAGAAATACGATTACTTTGGTTGTAAACCTGCATGTACACAATATAATCTAAGTGTAAAGCTATGTAAGAACACTAGTGAAGGTGTAAGATAATCTGATTATGCGAGCATTATTGACAGATTTCCGTATGCCACTAATTTTACTACACCCAACATTGCATATGTCACAGGATTATTACGCGGGTTTACTAGTAGACCTGGTATAGGGCATTAACACGCTATTGAGAGACTTATGAGATACCAGAAACGAACTATGAACCTTGGATTACATTATGAAAAAATTTCAGTTGTTCTTGAAGGTTACTTCGATACAGATTAGAGTACTTTATCTGGTGATTCAAAAGTACCTAATGGCTATATCTTCAGCATTGCCGGGGAAGTTATTCCTTGGAAATCCAAGGCATAAACTATGTTGGCTCAGTTTACTATGGAGTATAAGATGATAGCACTAGCCACAACTAGTGAAGAAGCAGAGTACTTAAGGAATCTGCTAGCTGAGATTCCTTTAAGAGAAAAACCAATACCAGTTGTAAAGATCCATTTGCGATAATACCGCGCTTATGGCAAAAATTCCGAACCATCATTACAACCGTAAGAGACGATAGATACGTCGTAAGCATGGTACTATTGGAGAGTTACTTTCCTCAGGTACTATTAGAGTGTACCACACACACTCAGTGACGATAATATGGTAGATCTTTTGACGAAAGGATTGACAAGAGAGAAAATGCTTAATACTTCTAAAAGAATAGAACTATTACCCTTTGATTTTAGAGACATACACAATGATAATCCAACCTAATGACGGAAGATTCCAAAAACTTGGTTCAATAGGTAAAAACAATTTGTGAAGTGATATTAGTTAAACATGCTATTTTTATATTAAGAAGCATGTGTTCCTGAATTGATTATAGGATGAGTTAATATAAACCATTTACGAGATCTATAATATATCTGGAGTAGAGTACTAACTTTCTGGAGTACTTTTGATACACTCACCTATGTGAATGTGGAAATAAGGTTGTTTTGTATCGAGTTTTAGACAAAGCTCCTAGAGCATTCACAAAGCTAGGATAAATTTGCACAGACATAAACACCAAGGCTTATTTAATTACACTCTAGAAAGGATGGGTGTTTGGTCTGATGTCAGGAATAGTGTAAGGACCCGCATTTTTAGTCAATTTAAAAAATGAAATTTTAGCTGATTTTTAATGGATTTTAAATGGTCAAATATTAAATCTATACTTGTAAAACAATTGAAATTTAATTTAACTTTGTTTTATATTTTACTAAAGAAAAAATAAGGTTAGTGAACTTTTAAAATTGATTTAAAAGTAAATGTATTAAAATTCAATAGTTTAATATTATTTTAATAACTTGAAATTAGACCATTTTTGAGTTAGTTAAAAAATTCGATGAGACTAGTTTCATTTGATTAGTATCAGTGAAATATAGTAGGATTTCAAGTTTTGTATTGATTGGACTTATGGTTCGATCATACGAGTTGAAATGCGTAGGAATCATCTTATTGAAATTCGATTGAAAATAAACAGTTTCAGGTAATATTGAAAATTGAAAATGTTGATAAATTAGACATAAAATGGTTTAAAGTAAAATATAGATGATAATGAACTCGTTTATAAATTTTCTATTTAATTTTATCTATAAGGATCGTTAGTTCATTACACTTGTTTTCAATTGGAAATTTAAGTCGTTTAGAGATTTATATTTGTAAAAGGCTGTTTGGAAACCTTTTAATTTTGCTTTAAATGGTTAATGACAACTTAATAACCGAGTAACATGTGCTAATGTTTTCATAAAGTATTAAACAATTCAAGTATAGGTAATACCTTCCTTATATACACCTATAAGTGTTAATTTAAAAAAAAACTTTACCATTTAGTACCCTTAAACTTCCATCCTTAGATAACTCATGTCCTTCCCCTACCACTTGTCAAACTCTTCCATTGCACTCTTTTTCATGGTACTAAACCCATGTGAATTACCTTTTGATGTGTCTTCCTCTCATCACTTTCTCCTTTTCAAAAAACAAAACTTCTCTTCTGTTTCCTTTTCATTTCACTTTCCCCTTTTCTTATTTTTCTTCCAAGCTCCATTCTTCCACTTTAATGGCCTCCTCCTCGTCTTAAACTCATGGCTCAAGGCTTGTTTCCTCTTCCTCTAAACTTAAAACACATCTGAAACACCTTAAATCTCTTTCTTTCCTCCATACTAGCCTATATCTACCACCTCTTCCCCTCTTTCATCTATGGCCATGCCTTATTTCCCTATGGTCGGGCCCTACCAACGCTATAAACACCACCTTTCTTCCTTCAAACCACTTATGCACTTCTCTACTTCATAGATCTAGGCTCTTAACACATAAAAATCCAACCATTAGCACTTTAAACCCACAAAAAACCCACCTTTAAGTTCAAAGTTCCACCTTTCCTCTTTTAAGTACAAACAACTTATATATTGAGTTTGTGGTGATGTTTAATCATTTAAGTTACTATCTTGATTTCAAAAGTGGAGTTTGAAGTCATAGAAAAACAAAAGGTCCTACCTTTTCAAAGATTCATGGAGTGGATCCCTCGGTGAGAACTCTACACTCACATTTGGATAATTAGCTTAAAAATTAGTTATTTATGTTGGTTAATGATGCTTTATAAGTTGTTTATGATGATAACATCTTGCTAATAATGTTCATGGTGATAAATTATGGTTATGTTTGTTACTAATGTGATGGAATTGGTTTGGATGTTAATGAGTGCTAAAAAAAAATGTAAACACTTAGTTTAAAGTGTTAAAAATGTGGCCTTTAGGTGTTAAAGATGTAAACACTATGTTTTAAAATGTTAAAAAGGCTGCCTTTTAGGTGTTAACTATGTAAACACTTAGTTTTAAAGTGTTAAAGATGTTGTCTTATGTGTTAACTATGTGGAACCTGATTTTAAGTGATAGAAATGTCACCTTTAGGCGAATATGGTATGAAACCTTGTGTAAATGACACTCTATGATGTTATTGGATGTTGTATGAAGTTATTGGATGTTGTACGATGTTATTGGATGTTGTATGATGTTATGATGAATAGTAAATGAGCTATTGGATATGTTATGTGGTTGTTATCTTTGAATGTTAAATGTATTTGTAGCGACCCAGGGATTGTCGACCCCGAAAATCGACACAAAACACCATGTCAACTATTCAAGTATCGGAAATACCGAAACATTAATAGAAAGAAGTTAGAGGGTGAGAAATAGAAAGAAAGAAAGTTAAAATAGAAGAAGAAGAAGATCACAACAGACAGAATAAGAGTAAATACGAATCTCATAGCGGAAGGAATAAAATATATTATATAACAACTTTGGAAATACAAACTTGTAACAATATATACATACCATTATCACATAACATCATAGCGGAAATAAACTCTCTATATATATCTAGTGTTGAAGCCTCCTGCTCCATGCTCCTCCAAGTATATGTAAATTCCCGACTACTTGACTGCCCGTATAAATCTGGACACCCAAGAATTTAGGGTAAAACAAAACAAAATAAACTCTGGGTCAGTCATGGAACTGTTGTGAGAAAACTTCAATCACTGGGTTTAACTTTTAAAAATCCTTTTAAAAGAAATGATAACCGTAAGACTAATTCACACATAAAAACAGATGGTTTTTACCTTACGATAACTCAAAACATTCTTTTTTTAAAACAATATTATTCTGATATTATAATAGTGTCTAAATCAAGTAAATAAAAAATCTAGCAGAACGCTGGCTCTCATGCTCTACATATATAATATACTATCAAAAACTGCGGGCTCTTATTGGAGATTGGATTCTGACAATAACAAGGCATGGAATCGCCTTCCGATCAGTGTACTCTAGAGGGAATACACTGGAGTTCAATAAGAACATCTTGTAACTCAGCCACACATGACCGACCATTCATTTCGCTTGAATGTTCCGAATATATTGTCACCTTACGGTTGGTATACCAACATAACCATTCTCGGGGGATACAAAAATGAAAATAAGTAACAAATATGAATATTCTCTAGATGGTGACAATATACCCTAATTGGGTGTGACCCACTCAGCCATGCTACTTGCCCGATTTTTTGTCATTTCCCGCTTGATGAGGCTTGAGGTCATAACGTATCTTTTGACAGATCACACCTTTATTTACTTTGAATGCCACATCGTCTTACCCGCCAAATCTCAAATTGATTTCCCCAAAAATATCATGGGTATAAAGCTAAGAGAAACGAATTCCTCCGCCACCAATGTAAATACGTTTGAAGAGATCAATTTACGTGATTTATTAGATATACTTTGTTAGACATTCATCCATACACGTTGTCCTGGGACTGGACAAACTGAAGGAACTATTCTGTAAATCCATCTTAGGCAATTTCTACCTGGGATCACTAGAATAGCCCTTGCATAAATCCGTCTTCGATTACCTTCATCATATTTGATTCGCAACGCTAATGCCCATACGGAGTGGGTTTCAGATAATAAATCTGATCCCAGTCTCTCCGTATTTGATAGCGGAGAAATGGTCACAAACTTTGATAGTCGGTTATTTAACTATCAAAGAAAAACATTCAAACAAACAACGATCGTATTTCCAAATGGAAATTATTTCGATCAACCATCATTCAACACTAAGCCCCTTTAAATTAATTTATCATTAATTAAATCATTTCCTAATTTCTCATAAATATTTTTACTCAAATATTTGTTCTAGCTTGTTTAGCCTCTCACGATTTTCGGAAAAACATTTCCATATATTCACAATTCCTTATTTCCTATATTTCGAAAATATACGCTATTGACATTGGAAAATATTTCCATATATATCTTATTCACATATCACTATTCTTCCACATCATCGGTCCCTAACCGTGAACTAATAAGAGAAAAACTCCCTAAGTATTAACCCCAAAGGCTGAAACCAACATCAGATCGATACTCAGAAAGCCATTCAACATAACTAATCTCCAGTCAGTTTCTAATTTCCTTAACTCCATTCCTAACTTCAAAATCATTCCAAATATTTGCCAATTTCTTTTTTTAACCTAATCTAATATGCAAAATGTTTGCTTTTAAATCATTATTCACTTTAAAACGTGAATATTATTTCTTTACCGAAAACTGAACTCGTTATCTCGATCAATCTTGATTTTTATTTATGGATGTCATGACAGGTCTAAATCCCGTGTGACGACCCCAAACCCCCGTTCCACGGTGGCAAGGGTAATATTTCGAATATAACACATAAATAAATAATAGCAGAACAGAAATATATCATTACACTAGATAATTTACAACAGAATACGCTAGATAAACATATTCATCAGAGTTACACAGTATACAGGATCATACTTAGTACAAAATACAGTTTCAGCTTTATATAAAATGTCTATAGCGGAATCAATAATAATATACATAACAGGAGCTGAAAAGTAGAAAAGAAGTGATAAAATCCATTTTCAGCTCCATAGCTATCCAGAGAGAGCTTGCAAAAACCTAAATACAAGGCTGCCCATGTAGAAAATAGGGCACCCGAGTTTGCAAGTGAAACAAACTACGAGTCAGTCATGGGACTGGTTTGAGAAATCTACTTAACTTATTTTACAATTAGGCCAATCACAGGACCACGCCGCTAACTCAGAACGGGTTTACTCCATTGGATTACCAGTGCTTCAAGCAAGTAAATCATTTAAACATCGCAATGCTTTTTTTACAAATATGAAGCCATTATAAGACTCAGGTCCCGTCATACAATGCAACACAAACTGGAGGATAAAGTTTTAACCTTATAATGGCCAAAATATGCTTATACGTATAAAACAAAAGCATTTGATATTATTACTAGTGTTTATATGTTTCAAAAACAATTTCAATCATAAATATCAATCATAGACGGCATAAGTGCCCCATACCACTATGTCGCCATATATAGGTTTACAATCAAAACCGCACGATGTCGTATTTGGAAATTTGATTTCCGTCATGAACCAAGGCAAGAGATTGTCCTTACCGCTTCGAGATGCTCCAGCCCGTGTCTCAGGCAAGCGCGCAGGCAAGCCTTGGATCGTCAGGGCCGGTTCACACAGAGTGGATTAAAATGCTTGAACACTGCGTTTCCCTGCCCTATGGGGCGTCAAACTGGCCGGTATATCTACCAAACCATCCATCGGCTGTGCAGAGACCGATATAACCGAGGCGCCTCTCTATCCATCATCCACAAAAGTAAAACATCCGGGCGTGTAAAACCTAGACACCACTCCTAGCTAGAAGGAAACACATGTCCTCCCTGATGTCCTCTCCCGTTTCTGGTCCATACCGGGGTGTGAAGCCCGCGAATCAACGCTATACACAAAGCTATGCTATTTAAAGATGTGCTTTGATCATCAACCACAAGGCTCTGATTTTCAACAAAAGACTTGATCACTACATCTCAACATGCCACACAGGCAATTCACGCCATGCAATTGACGTATATCAGTCAAACAGAATGAAATCCATTGTCGGACTCACAGTCCATTTACAAGTCCGTTCTGGGTCTGAACGAAAACGGAGGCACCTTATTCCTCATCCCATATGTCCAATACAGGAGAGAGAGGTCCTCACACATCCGAATGATCAATAAGCACATCCGGACAACCACCACTGTAACCCCTTCAGGGCAGCAACTCCAGTCAAAGGCATCACTAGCCATCCATTCGATGTGAAGATCATCGGTCTTGCACCGCCTTCATATCTTCGACTTCTAATCGCCGGTCAATTATTTGAAATGAGATTTGACTCGGCATTTTCAAATAATTCACGTATATTTAGAATTCAAATCAATTCATTTCCATGGTTAAATTATTTGACATCCATAATTCAGTTCATTAATGTAATTTTCCTATCAAACACATTCAACCATCAAATATCCAATAAATCGAGTAAATCGGGTTTATTTCCATTCCATATCATTTATAACGATTTATTGCTATTTTTATTTATTTAAAAATAGCCCATTTATTCAAACGACGCTTCAGGCCATAACGTGGCCATGGCGCTGTTTTTCTCCAGATTTGATTTACACATATCTGACAATCTAACCGTTGGATCTTTACAAATTTTATATCATTGGAAAGATCTTTTCAAAGCGGACCCAATAGTTCCAGTTTTGGGAAAATCCGACGGTCGGATCTTCCGGTACAATCGTTTAAAGTTACGATTTCAAAATACGAACTACAGCGTCGTTATTCGTTTATTTTAATTATATTTTTATATATATAAAAATAATCCATTCTGACGCTGTTTTTATTCAGATTTGAATTAAACATTTCACACAATCTAACCATTGGATCTTTACAAATTTGGTATCGTTGGAAAGGTATTTTCAAAGCGGACCTAACAGTTTTGGTTTCGGGAAAATCCGACTGTCGAATCTTCTGTAATAATCGTTTAAATCACGATTTCAAAATACAAACTGCAGCGTCATTATTCGTTTTATTTTAATTATATATATATATAATCCGTTCTTCGATTTCCAAACCATTTTCATTTCATATATTTGATAAAAATAATATTTTTACCCAACAAATATTTATTTCAACACATAGCTATTTTTAACATTTCATATATATATATATATATATATATATATATAATAAAAGGTGATTTTTACTGTTAAAACAATTTATTTCAAACAGGGATATTTTTATCGATTCATATATATAATAAAAATGTGATTTTTATTGTTAAAATAATTTATTTCAAAGATGAATATTTTATATACTTCATATACAATTTATTTTAAATAATTCGTCATATGAATATTTTTCCAACATATGAATATATTTCAACACATGAATATAAATCAAACACATGAATATTTCAGGAAATTTTGGCAGCATAACGGTAGGGGGTTTAAAATCGGCACCGTCTCGAGTACGGCTCCTCGCACTACCTTACACCTCGCAGCGTTCCCTAAGGGGCTTATCTATATAATCTAAATATTTCGATCATTTTCATATCACAATGAATTTTTCCACAAACAATTCCAATTTTTTTTCAACCACAAATAACCATTACCAACCATTCACATTTATCAACCAAATTTCACGTCAACCAAATTCCAAACAATCACAACCAATATATATCGTGGTCTGTGGACGAGGGGAGTATATATATATATATAGATATACGTGTCTAAATATATTTCAATTTCATTTAAACTCCATTCAACTCACATATGATTTTTTTTACAATGTATATATAACTTATACATCACACGTATAATTTATACAACGCTTATACATTAGGTGTACAAAGCTTATATAACTTATACATCGATTATATAATTTATACATCACCATTCCATATCGTTTTGAATTTAGAAATCTCACATTGTGTTCCACTCCTCCAAAAATTGTAGGAAGCTCCAAAAATTCTCTGGTCTCTTTTAGAATGTAGAAGACGTCGTCAAGAGTCCAATGTCCCTTGTTTCACTGGATTTCGACAACATAGCAAAAAGATATGATTTTTACACTAAAATCAACTTCGCAATGCTTTTAAACTGTTGAAATTAGTTTAAATAATAACATCCGTATACCTTTCTTGTTCATTCAAAACTAGGTTTAGATTTTTACTCCAATCCGTTGCACTTGAAGTCAATCAGAATATACCACGTTGACGGGCTAGGAGAGGCGCACCCAGGAGTACCACCCTCGTTGAACTCGCACGCGCTTTGGGGGGGTGAAATCGAGGGGGATGCGGCCAGCTTTGGAGGCACAATTCGGCGTGGATACTCCACTATAGCAGGCGAGACAAGTATGGATCTCAAGCTCTCGAAAATCGACACAAAATCCCCTTCTGAATCAGTGGATTTCATTGCGTATTTTTGAAGAAAGGGAGGAGAGAAGGTGGGAACAGGCATCGTCGTTCATTTGAATGGTTTCGGGTTTTTTTTCTATTGAACGAGAAAGTGATGGTGAAACTTGATTGGCCAGTTAATTATATTTTATTATTTATTCTTCTTAAATTCAAAAATACATGTTTCTCCATACTAACTCTAATTCAAACCCAACGACTATCATCCCTAGCTAAATACCCCAATTCCGGACACAATGAAATATGTTTCATAGGCCCATTCGACTGTTTTGTCAGTTATTCTTCAAATTAAAATATAAAACATTCAAATATGGATTTGAACGTGCATTTCAATTTGCCGGGGCCACATACTGGTTCCAAACATTCCAGAAAAATAAATCTAGCTATATTTGGACGAGGTCCCAACAAAACTGATTTCGTCGAATTTGGAGACCGTTTGAAAAATAGCCATTTTTTGGTCGATCCAAATTGACTGAAATTAACCAAACACATTTTCTTTTGCCACGCTCACATATTAACTCCAAAAATTATGGAATTTTGAATCTAGCAATAATTTGACATTCTGGATCCAACAAAAGTGATTTCGTCGAAAACGGAGGTCGTTTGCAAAATGTCTATTTTCAAGGGCTATATTAATTCCATAGCGGCCTTTCTGAAAATTCATTTGTCCATAACTTTTGATTCCCGCTATGAAATTTTGATTTTTCAGATTCGTTAGAAAGATATTCTTAAACAGATACAACCAATATATATCGTGGTCTGTGGACGAGGGGAGTGTGTGTATATATATATATATATATATATATATACGTGTCTAAATATATTTCAATTTCATTTAAACTCCATTCAACTCGCATATGATTTTTTACAACGTATATATAACATATACATCACACATATAATTTATACAACGCTTATACATTAGGTGTACAACGCTTATATAACTTATACATCGATTATATAATTTATACATCGCCATTCCATATCATTTTGAATTTAGAAATCTCACATTGTATTCCACTCCTCCAAAAATTGTAGGAAGCTCCAAAAATTCTCTGGTCTCTTTTAGAATGTAGAAGACGTCGTCAAGAGTCCAATGTCCCTTGTTTCACTGGATTTCGACAACATAGCAAAAAGATATGATTTTTACACTAAAATCAACTTCGCAACGCTTTTAAACTGTTGAAATTAGTTTAAATAATAACATACGTATACCTTTCTTGTTCGTTCAAAACTAGGTTTAGATTTTTACTCCAATCCGTTGCACTTGAAGTCAATAAGAATATACCACGTTGACGGGCTAGGAGAGGCACACCCAGGAGTACCACCTCGTTGAACTCACACGTGCTTTGGGGGGTGAAATCGAGGGCGACGCGGCCAACTTTGGAGGCACGATTCGGCGTGGATACTCCACTATAACAGGCGAGACAAGTGTGGATCTTAAGCTCTCGAAAATCGACACAAAATCCCCTTTTGAATCAGTGGATTTCATTGCGTATTTTGGAAGAAAGGGAGGAGAGAAGGTGGGAACAGGCACCGTCGTTCATTTGAAGGGTTACGGGTTTTTTTTCTATTGAACGAGAAAGTGATGGTGAAATGTGATTGGCCAGTTAATTATATTTTATTATTTATTCTTCTTAAATTCAAAAGTATCTTTTTCTCCATACTAGCTCCAATTCAAACCCAACGACTGTCATCCCTAGCTAAATACCCCAATTCCGGACACAATGAAATATGTTTCGTAGGCCCATTCGACTGTTTTAGTCAGTTATTCTTCAAATTAAAATATAAAACATTCTAATATGGATTTGAACGTACATTTCAATTTGCCGGGGCCACATACTGGTTCCAAAAAATCCAAAAAAATAAATCTAGCTATATTTGGACGAGGTCCCAACAAAACTGATTTCGTCGAATTTGGAGACCGTTTGAAAATAGCCATTTTCTGGTCGATCCAAATTGACTAAAATTAACCAAACACATTTTCTTTTGCCACGCTCACATATTAACTCCAAAAATTATGGAATTTTGAATCTAGCAATAATTTGACATTTTGGATCCAACAAAAGTGATTTCGTCGAAAACAGAGGTTGTTTGCAAAATGTCTATTTTCAAGGGCTATATTAATTCCATAGCGGCCTTTCTGAAAATCCATTTGGCCATAACTTTTGATTCCCGCTATGAAATTTTTATTTTTCAGATTCATTAGAAAGATATTCTTAAACAGATTTAAATATTTTTTTATTTCACTAAAATCCGTTTTATTTTGCATCCTGTACAGTCAGTCAAAGTTTGAATTCAAATTTTCAAACTACCGCGCTGTTTCAGGCCTTGTTTTATAATTAAAATAAATTATTTTTTTTGCAACATCGATTCAAACAAATATATACATTCTAATTCTCTTCAAAATAAATTTCTTATCGTTATTATTTAAAATAATTCATTTTAAAATATCAAAATTCATTAAAATTGCCAAAATAAAAAATTTAAATTAATTTTGATTTTCCGGGTTGTTACATCCTGTTTTTCGAGCTATTTTGTAAATTCATATTTAGGTTTCATTCCATATACTCTATTTATAAATCAACTTCCTATAAAATAAATATCAAGTTTATAACTTTATCTCGATTACCTATTTAATTACTAATTATTGGTTTCAAAGCAAATATCAAATATTTTGCCCATTTTGCTGAATTATATAATATATAATTTTTAAGAATAAATTATTTTAGTAACATTCGACATTGTCGAATTATAATTATAAATCCTTATTGATTTATTTCAATTCTAATCCCATTTCGAACATCGAAATAATTTCATCGTTTTCTTTTGAAAAGATGTCCCAGTTTCCCTTCCTAAATTCACCCTTATATTTTCAAATTATTTAATGTAATTATTCCACTTTATTTCTAAACATCATTTATAAATCGAACTACTTGTTTTAATATAATTAAAACAAGTTATTATAATCTAGTTTATTCGAAATTCAATTTCTATTTAAAAATAGATTATCCTTTCTAAAACCCCAATTTCTTTTCCTATATATTCGAGTATATTTTATGGTATTTAATTACCAATTATTTCATGTCAAAGTTATTCAAACATCCCAAAACACACAATAATAAATCACTGATTATTTGTCACATCATATAATGAAACATATGAAAATCAACAATAAAATTGTTGAGGAATACAGTTGGATCCTTTCAAGTTAATCAATATAAATAACACTAATTTATACCAATATGAAATTATTAAATCATTATTTCCAACGACTTCATATATATAACCGTCAACCAATTTAGTTGTAAATCATCCAAATAACCATCACACGGTATTCAATCATTATTTATCAATATTAAATAACATTTATAATATTATAAAACTGGATAGAGTTAGTGAGTTTACTCACCTTGGTCGTTAATCGTTGAATAACGATTAACGTTGGTTGATTAAACCAGACGTTTAATTTTGCCTAAAATTCAAATGAGCTTTAGATAGTTCCAGACTAACTTCATAGCGTAGCTTGCATCCCTAGGATTCCAATGTGACAAACCGTTCGTAAAACTGATGATGGATGGACGAGATATTATAATTCCAAATTATAACATGCTAGGATTAAATTAAAACTTAAATTATTATTTCATAACGGGCCTTACCCTTTAATATCAGCCCACCATCCGCTTAGTATCCACCGACCTGCTAATAACAGATCCTCTTCCACCATATGAACTCCTCCCGTAATTCGACTGGCCTTTTCTTCTCGGTTATTGATTATCATCCTTCCTTTATATATATATATTTATATATATATATATTATTTGGCTTACATTTTTTTATTTCCCGATACCCATTTTGTTAAGACTCAGACTGTATCTTTCTTCCCCCTAGCAAATTCGAACACTGCTCCTTTTACCCTTTTTTGTCACGTAAGCTTTCACGCATGGCACAACTCCATCGTGCACACACCAAATTACCACTTACGTATTTTATTTTCCTTCCTTTATATATATATATATATATTATAGGCCTTGCTCCTTTAAAAACTGGTCCAACTACCAATATAAAAACCCACTCGCTCACCACTACAGACTTCATCTTCCATGTTAATTTCTTCAATTTGCTGCTCCTGCTCATCCATTTCCATTTTATCACCTTTCTTTCCCTCGTTAAGCCAAAATTCTCAAAATGAAAAGCACCCCGCTTCTTCCTAACATATTCTCTTTCCAACCATTCCCAATATTATCTGTTCGAGATTCATCCCCTCCAAGCTTAACACCACGGCTCCTATACTGTTTCCTCAACGTGCCAAAATTCGAACTCTCCTGTAGGCATCATCATGGCGTCATGCGACAGGAAGCATGACCCTCGCTTCTTCACAAACTTCCCCATGCATCAACTTCCAGACCAGTACACTCCACAAACCCCATAGCCACCCTCACCATTTACATCTTCTCCATCCCCTCGTCCGTGCCATCAGATCCCCGCTGAACGTAACTCGAAAGCATCACCAAACCCATATTGCCACAAATGTTGCGACAATTTGTTTTTGTTTAATGTTTTCTGAAGCCATTACAACTCTCGTTTTTCTTTGTTTCCTTCCTGAAATGAAGTGTAGCAGCTCGCGTGTATTTATATAGAAAGTATACTTGGCTCTGAAGCATTAGGTAAGCAGGCTAAAGTTGGAGAGTACTCCGTAGGTTTGCAGGTAGGAGGAGACTTCTTTTGATGGAAACATGGGGTATATACGGGGAGGGTAGTTTGCCTTAAATGGGAAGAGACATATTTGAACAAGGCTACGCTGTTTAGTTTATAGGGTAGGCAAGCTGTTGACAATTCAGTCTGTAGAAGGGAAAGCATAGGCTGGTGAATTATTTAGGCATGTGCACGCATTTACTTTGCTTGGTTCTATTTGTTTACACTACTTGTATTGCCTATATATTTTGTAGCATTTGGGGTACACAACACAGTTTGTTTTTAGTATCTATGTGAAATGTTAACTTGTAAAACGATTACTGCGGCATGATCATAGATAATGATTCCATTTGCATCGTTAGTACGTTCAGATGTGCGCGTTTACTTTTTGCGCTAAAGAGATGTGTGAAAATTTCAGTTATTCGCTTCTTAAGGATCCGTAAAAGGACAAGGTGAGATTCTAGAGATTTTTAGTGTTTTAACGTTTTTATGATTGGAATATTGTTGGCTTCAGCTCTGCGCCCTTTATTAAGTTTGGTTTAAATTATTAAGTTTAGCGTGGCTTGATATAAAAAAATTCCATTCACGTATGGTCTGTCATGGACAAAAAATAAAAATACTATCGTGTCAGACGATGTGTCACGATCCTAAAAATATAATAAAATAGACAAGTTAACTTATATTGAAAAATCTCAAAACGCTGATTAAGGGTGCAAAATACGTTAAACGAAAAGTTGCTTATTTTCCAAAATAAAAAATATAGAAAAATCCTAAAAATAAATATTAACTATGTATCAAAGATCTTTTCCAAATTTGAAACTAATATTTAATTATATTAAATAAACCGTTATGGCTTATAAACAATTCCATAGCGACTTTCTGAAAATTTGATTTGGACATAACTTACAATCTATAAGACGAAATCTCGATTTTTCACTTCCATTAGAAAAATGCAGTTAATTAGATTCGAAGGTTTTTTTCAAAGAAATCCGATTTATAACGAATCATGTATAGTCGTTTGAAGTTCAAAATTCAATATTACGAACTACCACGACGTTACGAGCTCGGTTTAAATTATATTATAGTTTATACGTTCAACTTGTCGTTTTTAAATAATAAACTCGTTATATTAATTTAATTCTAGACTGAATTAAATCTATTAAATTATCCAATTTACAGAATATTGCAAATTTAACTATATTATGATTATTTAGGAATTAAATATTATTATTAACTATTTAAAATAATTAAATATTCAAATATTTGAATTCAAATCACTTTAAATTATCAACAACTATCAAAATAATTAAATTAATTAATTTTTGAATCATTAAAATTTCCGGGACGTTACAATATTAACACTTATGTTAAACGATACCCATTTGGAAATAAAGTGTTAATGATATAAACACTTAAGTGAATGACATATATGTATGGATACATATATATTGATGAAGTCTCTTTCGAAAAATACCGGAACGCTCTAGGATGACACAGGGAATAGTGTCTACGCTTGGGTTTGGAAAAGTTAGTTTCCTGCTCTCCCCGGCTATCCCTGACTGATCCAGTGAACGGGATGGTTAATTCAGATTTAATTTGAAATCTATTTGAATTTAGAAATGAATTGGAATTTTCTTTAATATTTTATTAATAAAATATTAAGTGAAAAATAAAAAGTTTGAATTTTAAATCTGAAAAGATTTGGATAGATAATCTTAGTAATATCGTAAAGAAAGAAATATTATTTGAATAAGTTCAAGTAATAAGTGTATGTTTTAAATTTTGAATTTAAAATGAATATCGATTTTTAAAAGTGAAGTTTGATTCGGGTATTCAGGAAATGTTTTAATAAGATTTTATTTTACAAACTATCTTATTTAGTTTATAATGGACTTCCGGAAAAGTTGGACCTCAAATAATAAGTTTTGAAAAATAATATTATTTTAATGATTTAATAATTTTAAAATACTCAAAATCGAATGTTTGAATTTAAAGTTAAATATTCAAAATATAGTTTCCAAAAGTTATTTTATATGTTTTGCATAGTTAACAAATATTTTGGAGGCAATTAGACTTAGTTTTATTTTAAGTCAAAGTTTGGTTTGAATAGGACTTGTCGCACAGCGGTAGTTCGCAAATTCCGACCATTGACTTGAAATTGACTTTTCGGGAGATCCGACCATCGGATCTTCCCGAAATCGTAAACATTGGGTTCAAAATAAAAAGAGCTTTAAAATGGAATGTTAAATTTTAAGATTCAATGGTAAGATTTCAAAATAAATAAAAATCAATTTTTTTAAAGAAAACATGGGTTTTGCAATTAGTGACCCGAAATTGGATTTTAACGAAATAAGTTATTTTTAGATTATTAAAAATAGGGAAAATTGTGATAAATCATAAAAAATGATTTAAAAGTTATTTGGATTATATATATTAAATTTTTGAATGATATAAAGCTTTTTTGTGAAAACTAGCTATGTTGATAATAGTATTAAAACATTTTGAAATTAATAAGTACTTAACAAGTTAAAATTTTCCAATGCATGAATTTAATTGGATCTGGATGTAAATAATCTTTAGATATTTCAATATTGGATTCCGTAGTTATACAGATACTATTGAGGAATTTGGAAGATATTTATGTTGCTATTCCCCATATGGTATTTGTTGATTTCAGAATTTGATGTTAAATATTAGTCAATATGATTTCTATTTAAAGCCTTATATTTGATATCAATTTGGATTGGGTTTGTCGTGAATGATGTCTTGAATAACATATATTCTTTAACCCATCTAAAGACAGAATTGGCATCCAAAGTTAAATAACCATTGATTAATGATTTAGAAGATTTAAAACTACGTTAGACTTAAATAAATCTTGGAATAAAGATTTGGATGAATGATATGAAAAAAGGATTAATGAAAATAGTTAGAACTTACCTAAATAAATGTAGATATGGATTGAGGGTAAGGAGTTAGTTCCATTTTATTGTAGGCAGAAATTGCCCGATAGAATGGGACTGGTGCCCTCCTCTTTGTTTCATTTAAGAAATGGGTTGGGGATTAAGTAAGTATGTTTTCCCATGGGGATAAAAAGAATCTCTTAAATACAATTTGGAATTAAGGAACGAGACTAATAAGGTAATTATATTTACCAAAATAAGAGGGAAATTAGATGTTGAGTATGGCCAGTTTTTCTTTATGGGGTTGATAGGATGGGAATGGGATTTTGGTTTAACTAATAACCTTTGTCTTAAGGTTTAATTGAAATCAAAGAATAATCCAAAATAGAATGTATGTTATGATATCCCTATATATTCTCCACACATTTTTAAACTTGCGCTTATTATTTGGAAAGACCGGGAATGATATTTGGATCGGTAAACCATTCCGAATAATAAAATGATGTGTTGGAGCAGATCAAATGCTATTGAAGACGATGGTGAAGACGGGGACCCTTCACATCAGAAGGACTACTTGCTGAATGTCTCAAATGGTTTAGCGGCCTTTTGAAGATGGGTTTTATACTAGGTAAATGGCAGTAGTCCGGATGTACATGAAGAAATTCCAGATTTGCAAGGCCCCCTCTCCATTTGTTGGACGAGGAATAAGGTGCCTTTGGTTCCGTTCAGACCTAGAACAGACTTGTATGGATGTGTGTCTGACATTGTATTTTGTAGTGTATGATTTATCTTCATTAAAAATATTTCTGTTGGTGGCTAGGAGGTTTATCCCTTAGTTTAAAACCCATTTTTTGAGACATACGAGCTCAAAGGTTATATGGTTAGCGATTATCGATTATATATTAATGAAATGACAGTGTGGCATACTAAGTGATGTGCTATAATGATCAAAGCATGGCTTATTGAAGCGTAGCTTCGTGTAAGCAGACTTTGAAAAGCCTCACATACTATGACCGAAACGGGAAAAGATGTAACAAGGTTATGGGGGTCACACACCTTAGGGGATGGCCATTTCCTTCTAGATTTTTGAAGCAACACTATGGTATGGAGCGCAAGTGCTTGCTAGGTGGCTATTATGTGGTAGTGTTATGGTATGGAGCCCTAGCATTTAACTATCATGGTTTTGTTGGAAATTCGGGTGCCTATAGAGAAATGGCGATAATGACCGCAAAATGGCATACTTGTGCGACATGGCTTTGAACCGCATCGACAACCTTGTGTTGGAAGAGAAGGGTTTACTTCTCGGGGTGTTTGCTAAAGGCATACCCATTCATAAGAAAATTTCTTAACCTTAGTCATTTGTTGGAAAAACTCATTTTGTGAACGGTTTGTGTCGCTATACGATTCTAAACCAGGATCATCCTCTACGTGCCCATTCGGTTTTCTATTGTAGATCTAGCGTAACGCGTAGGAGCTCAGTATAAAATTATGGTAACTATGTTAGCTAAGATTGATACATTTATTTGCAAAAGTGAGTTTCACACTCTGCACTAATAATAAGATAAGATGATTTTCACGTATCAATAAAATTTGGTTATTATAAGGGAAATCTCGCCCAAGTGTGCGTTTGCATTGTGTGTGTGGCACGAGACCTTATGGTAGCTTCATTTTCTAAAGAGCACTGCAAGTTTTTATGCACTGGTGTTCATATAAGGAGAACCCATTCCATGTTATACGGCGTGGTCCTATGATTACCTTACTCTCAAAAGGAAGTAACTATTTTTTCTCTCATACCAGTCCCATTACTGACTCAGAGTTTATTATTTCCCACCTAAAGTCTGGATACCAATAATTTTTCAATACGGGCAACTTGGCATTTTTGGTTTTGCTGATTTAGACTTAGATTCATCCTTATAGCTGGATTCTGGATTATGGTTTGAACTATACTCCGGATCATTGGACAATCTTCCACTGGGAGTTTTATTTTCCGCTATGTCTTTGTTTTCCTCTGATTTTTGCTATGTACTCTGATATACTCTTGTACTTTGATGTAATATTGTAAGGGGGTTAATGAAAAGTCCTTTTTTTTTTTCCAATGTGTAAGTACCTCTAACAATCCACCTTTAAGAACGGTTGAAGTCGGTTTAATTATCGGTTTGAACTGAACCGAAGGTGGGATGTTACAAAATGGTATAAGAGCTTTGGTTTACAAAGCTTTGAAGTACAACTCATTAAAACAAGTTAAAAAGACTCTATAACGACCTGAGGTAATTCGACGTTTGAATTTTGACAGTAATACACAAATCCTGTATCACTATTCAAAACCCAAGTATCTAAATCACATATAGTTATTAGAAAGAAGTTAGAGGGTGAGAAAATAAAGAAAGAAATATTAGAATAGAAGAAGAAGAAGAATGAACACAACATAGAGTCTCACAATGCATGGAACAAAATATATTATAAAAATAAATCATTATAGAGAGCTTTAAATAAAACTTACAGTCATCAGAGTACATCAACACATTTGGACAGTTATATTAATCTGTCCTCATATACAACACACAGCGGAATAAATACTAGATATCATACATCTGAACACCTCCAGCTCATCTTTAGACATCGCAGCATACGATAACCTGAACCTGTTAAAAACCCGGTCTACCCCGTGCGTTACAAATGCTGGATCAGTCTGGTGTACCAGAGTGAGAAAAATACACCAAGTTTGAAGGTATCACCCAACTTGATTTTTAAAGTCAAAATCTTTTTGAAAGAAAATGATAATTGTAAGACCAATCGGCACATAAACATGGATGGTTTTTACCTTACGATAACCCAAAACGTTTTTGAAATCAGTATCTTTTCTGATATTATAATAATGTCTAAATACAAGAAAATAACAATCTAGCAGAACTCTTGCATCTCATGCTCTACATATACAACATACAATCAAAACCACGGGCTCTTATTGGAGAAGGGATTTCCATGGCAAGGTATGGACAATCACCTTTCTGACCATGTACCTCCGGAGATGAATACATTTGGGTTCAACTAGAACATCATGCAACCTAGGCTAAACATGACCGGCCCCTCATTTCGCTTAGGAGTACCGAATATATCATCACCACGGCTGGAGGCCAGCCAACCGCCGAAAGCATACAATTCAAAATAAAGGGACAACCGAAGGCAATTGATTTCTCCAGATTAGGTAATGATATACCCTAATAGGTGTGACCCATATAGCAATGCGACCTACCTGATTTATGCCATTTCCCGGTTGATGAGCCTTGAGACTACGCTTTACCTTTATAATCAGCGTATCACTAGGGCTGTATATCAGACATGAATGTCCGTTGTCCGACTCGGTCCGAAGCTATAAGGTGTCCAATCCATGTCCATCTGATTCTCTTATAGGACAGAGCTTGGACACACTAGTGTTCGGTCCGATCTAAAATGTTCGATGTTTTTTTTATTATCCAAGGCTATATCAGACATGACAGTCCATTGTCCGGCTCGGTCCGAGGCTATATGATGTCCGGTCCGTGTTCGTCTGAATTCTTATAGGACAGAGCTCGAACACACCGCCGTCCGGTCTGGTCCGACCCGTTTACACCCCCACATATCACATTCACTTCTAATGCCACATCGCCAGATCCATCAAAATAACTAATTGGCGTCCAAAGAAGTTTCCATCTCCGCTTCCACTCTTGGTACGGTTGTAGAAATCAATGTACATGACCTTTCTGGAAATACCTAGAAACAAGATGAACCGAAGGCACCCTCCTACTGCATCCTAGGAATCACCCTGAGAATCAGTAGCGAGAAATCCTTACGAATCCTATATTTCCAACCATGACAGAATCACTGTCAAATAACTCTACTTGCAAATCAGAGAGATTCGATAAGCAGTCCTTCAGCTTTTAATGATCAACGGTCTTCATTTGCCCCATCTCAAATCAGCATCTTTAATGTATTCGTATTTGCTGGACAGAATGGTTTTCAAATATACATTCAGTTCCGGTCCTTCCGTAAACACAATCATATAGGCCAAATTTGATAATCGGTTCTTTAACTATCAAGTAAAACAACCATTCATCCATAAAAGAAAATGGATTCATTAATTCAATACTCAGTATCATTTAGCCTCTTTAATGAACCGTCTGTTAATTATATTCTTTAAATTTCCTGATATTTGAAACATCGCTTTTACTTTTTATTATAAAATAAGAATATTCTCCAATTCCATTTTATTCAACTTATAAACTTTTCGAAAATAGTTTATAATGTCATTCATGGAAATCATAACTTATGTCTCCCTTAACTACTCTCGTTTATAAACTAATACTATCCTTGGATGTTCACGGAGTCATTCAAGTTGGGATATTGTATTTATCTCTCAGACCTTGACCAACAACATTCATATGTTCAAAATAAATAGAAGTTTATTAACCACATGTTCCTTTTGAAAACCTATTTAAATTTCGACCACGTTTACTTAACTAATTATTTAGTAAACTCTTATTAAACTCTTTCTATTTACGTTAATAATTCTTTATAATATTATATACGAGCTCTGATTCTATTATAATAGAATCCTTATGAAAATCCCTTAATATCTCTTTATTATTATTTTACAAAATATTTTCGACAACTCAAATTTCCTTTTTTAAAACTACATAAACAAAGCCTTTATAAATCCTATATTAATATCTTATACAATTATTATATGATATCTTTCCAAATTCTTATATTAATATTTATAAAAATAATTCAACTTATCATCTGTAACAAACGTCGCAGATTTCATTTCAAAGCCATTTTACTTTCATTTATCACATTCTTTTCAACTCATATCCGATAAATTATTCGTTGTTTAAAATAATTTAACATTCCTTTTAAAATCTTATATCTAAAATTAGTCCATATCCTTTGTAACAAATGTTATAGAACATTTTTACAAACCCTTAACTTTATTTACTAATTCTATTCCATTTCCAAAACTTCAAATTTCCATTTACACAATCTTTTGTACATTAATTACGACAACTTACTAATCGTTTTCATTTCCACATCTTTAACTTCATTTAAACCTCCCATTTGCAATTCATTATCGACAACTAACATTCGTTGTCATTATCCAAACCTATAACTTCATTTACTCCTACATTCAGTTAAAATTCCAAAATTTAGAATATCACATTTCGAACCTCGAAATAAAACTCACTTTGATTAATCATTCTGAACTTCTGGATACCATACTCCGAACCTCGGAATAAACCTCACTTAGCTGTTTCATATCATTTCCCAACTTTTCAATTTATTTACTTATCTCATTCCTTTATTCTAGGAATTTAATTTACAACTATTTCACGTATAAGTCAACTCATACTCGTATATCCAATTATATTATATTTTGGGAAAATCCTGATTTAACAATCTATTTCCACTATCGGGGTTTAAATCCAATTATAAATTCATATTTGTCATTTCAACCAAACCCTATTTATAAAACTCACTCCTATTTATTTAACTCAATCCCATTTATAAATCTCATTTATAAATCCATATTCATATTTTTAATTTCGATTTCATTTAAAAATCTGAAATCTCATTCCCAAATCAATACTCATTTCCAAATCCGTCGATTTGTTAATCTTATTCACGAAATGTTATTTAATCACATTTCATATATTTAAAAACCAACGTTCAAAATGATCATTTATTTACAAAATTATCACTTTTAATCTCTTCCATAAATTCTAGTATATTCTATGATTCCATCATTTCATTTTAATATTTTTGAATCGATTTAAACTTCCTTTATAGTCGTTAATACCTTTACAAAACCTTTTCAACATTTAAATAGCCAACACGCTAAATTTATATCGTTTAACCATTTATTTAATAATATCTTAGATCTCTACTAGTTATATTTTATCTGTTTATAAAAATTGCAAATTTAACTTCGCCAATTATCTTTACAATCAAAATTGTATTTCAAATCCATATAAAATATATATGTCTTTGAAACCGCTCGAAATCCATTTAATATTGATTTCAAAAAATCATTTCTTTTAATCGATGGTGCTAAAGAGGCAAATGGCAACTATAGTACCAAACTGTGAAATATGAACCAATTTCACATTCAATACAAACAATATGATCATACTGATAAACGTTATCAATATCAGTGAGGAATCCTGTTGGATTCCTCCAACCTATTATTCCCTACAAAACAGTGGGTTACTTCAATTCAAATCATTCAATTCAATATGGCCAATCAATATTCGTTTTCCATCTAAATAGATGACATAAACAGTTTAATAATAACGATCAATAATAAATGCAATAGTCAGTATTGGGCTAATAACAGAAATTCAAGCATTCAATTATTTATTTATAATGTTTATATTATTATAAACGTAACAACTAAGGTAAGTTACCTCAATTGGATTTAATCGTTAGAAATAACAATTAGTTTCAACTAAATTAAACGAACGTTTAATTTAACTATTTAGTCAATATATGAAATGAACAAACAACCATTAACAACCATAGCACACAATTCTAAAACCCGACTTATATAAAATATAAATGGGAAAAACTGAGTGAGTTTAACTAACCCTGAGTTTCCATTTCTTATCAAAATGGTTTATTTTAATTAATTAAACAAGTGTTTAATTTAATTAAAACATCCAGCTGCACCCTATTCTGTTCAAACCAGTTCCATAAGTGTCCTGCAAGCCGATATAGTTCCAACATTACTAATTTCATTTCATTCTGTTCGCTCACACAAGTTATATGAATTACAAGTAATACAGTTTAAAATTAATTTATTTAACTTTTAATTTAGTATGAATATTACTATTAAATACATGGCTACATTAAGTATTCTTCCCCTCACGTGCTTTGAAATTTCTTCTGCTATTGTTCTATTTTTTTTAACCGTTTTTTTCCTTTCATTTTTACAAGAACTTTATGAAATAAATTAGCAAGCCTCTTTGATAAATAGTGCTAGCATTGGTATACTTGACTAAACAACAATTATGGTAATAAATAAATATTATCAATATGTCCAAGTGATGATCAACACGTTAAATACGACTTGGCAGTTTAAAACAAATAGGGGCAACGACCACGTAATACTATATATATTATTAACTAAGCAACATTAGGCACTTCTTTAATTATGATTAGGCATCTTTAAAATTAATTAGGTACAACAGAATATTGATTAGGTAAGTTTTTAATTTACTGTATGTCTCCCTCACCATCTTTATTTCTTCCGTTCTGTCTGCTGCCATGCTTCATTCAAACCCATCCTTCTCTCTCTGTTAAAAAACCATGCGCAAGCCTTCTTCTCACCTTGATATGCAACCGCCTGCAACCAACTACCCTAAGCACAACACCTCTCTCTCTCTCTCTCTCTCTCTCTCTCTCTCTTCAGTCCCCCTTCATCGCACTGTTCCATACTTCCACCCAGTCCCATATTTTTTTACAAACATGATCTCCACCATGAAACAGACCAACCTCCGCAATCAACGACCTGAACGGTGTTGCCACCTTGCACCTATGCTGATCTTCTTAGTATGCCACCAATTAGTACGACCGCGACTGCCCATGCATGTTGTGCCACGCTGCCGAGCACCAGAGAACATGAACACTATACTGAATCATTTAAAGCAACCCCCACCTCATCTTCACCATCCGCCTACCATACCAAACGCCGACCCCCTGTGCCATCCATCTCGAACCGCCCAACTGCTTCCTTCTTCTTCCAGTTGAGGTCGTCGACAAGCAGTTGGTGATGTTCGGGATTTTATAGTTTTTTTAAAGAAAAGTATCAGATCATTACTGGAAATGAAGGAAAGCAGAATGGAGAAGCAAATCAATTTATAGGAGAGAATGTCGTCGAGGCCACGATTTAAAATGTAGGTTTGCAGAGAGGGTGTAGAGTAGTTGACGGCATAGGGGATTTCCAAAAACGTGAACAACATGGTGTTAAGTGGATTAACACCCAAGGAAAACAAAAGCGTGGCACGCAAGGTAAGATTGCTTAGGGCGAAAATAAATGAAAACATCTTGGACCGCAGGTAAAAGAAATGATGGGGAAGTTTTATTGAATTAAGAGTATAACGAAACTTCGTTGTGAATTATCGTGTTAAGATCCACTACATACGATTTCCAAACGAGATAGAACTCCTAATCCTAGCATAGAAAAATATTCCAAACATGATGAGACATGTTTCGTTGAATTCCGAGGTCGTTTGTAAAAGGTCCTTTATAATTCATGGGCAAAAAATCATTCGTTTAATTTTTCCACGATCGCAAAATAAATCCAATCCACTTGAAACTTTGAATTCTACTAGATCTTTTCCTTACAGATCCAACAAAATTTGTTTCATTAAAATCGGAGTTGATTTGGCTAGTCGTTTATTTCTTACGTTACCTATGTTTAAATTGGCCAAAATAATATAAACGATTAAGGCGTTTATCGTTGCCACGATCAAACGATAAGTCCTATTCGCATGAAAATTGAAATATTATAATAATTAATTAATACGAATTCGATAGCACAAATTTCGTCGCAATCCGAGACTGTTTCCCTACACGATATTTTTATATGCCAAACAACGCTATTTTGGACACTGAAATACCCGATGTCCAAAAATAACAAACTACCTACCTATCTTGACTCTAGTCGTCGATACAAATTCAACTGAATTGGTTTTGTGGCTTAATTTGATCGTGTGCTCAAGTTACACACAAATACGACTCTATTTAATTTAATTACGCGCTATAGAAAATGACTGGGCGTTCATGGCTGTCGTTGTCACATATGACATTGGTTTGCCACAAAATTTGGTTTTCTACAATAATTTAATGTT
Organism: Allium sativum; assembly: GCA_030737875.1. Classification (NCBI taxonomy): domain Eukaryota; kingdom Viridiplantae; phylum Streptophyta; class Magnoliopsida; order Asparagales; family Amaryllidaceae; genus Allium; species Allium sativum. The sequence continues at coordinate 835,185,845 of CM060918.1, read as the reverse complement.
ACGGGTCCAATGAAACTTATTTCATCGAAAACCGAGGCTGTTTGCAAAATAACTATTTTTAAGGCTTATAATAATATCGATAGAATATTATTTAAATGCCAAATTAATTCAACTAAATAATAATAAATTATTATTATCGTAAATATCCAAATAGAATAATATATGCAGCTGCAAATATAAGTTATACAACTTAATATCATCCATTCGAATTAAAACGATACCCAACTTATATAGAAATCCATATAAATTTACTAATAAACGTTATATTTTAAATAATGATTTCCATAGCGACTATTTTAAAATTTGAATTGGACATAACTAACAATCTATCACACGAAATCTGAATTTTTTTTCTTCCATATGAAAATTATAATCAACAAGATTCAATCGTTTTTGTTTCACAAAAATCCGACTTAAAACAGGTTCTGTATATTCAATTGAAGTTAAAAACTTAATATTACGAACTACCATGCCATTTCGAGCACGTTTTAAAATATATTTAAATTTAACGTTCAAACTTCATTTTAATAAATGAATTAAATATTAAAATCCATTAATATTCCAATATAATATTTAAAATAAAAAAATATATTAAATATTTGGCTACCCAAAAATATGGGACATTAATTCTTCCCCCTGAAAGAATTTCATCCCCGAAATTACTAAGGTAGAAAAATATGACACAAACCCATTATTTTCCAAAATCCAATTTATTTTAAATCGATAACTAATTTATTACTATTAATATAAATTTTCAAAAATATCAAAAAAAATTCTAACATGTTAAATTCTCGAATTTGTTTTGTAGAGTCTCCCCTGTACGGAGTGACTTCTGCGATATCGCAGGAACAAATAATATATATACATCGACCGACACTGTAACACCCCGTAATTTTCAATGTTAATGTTCACAAATTAGATAATAACTAATCTTAGATGTGAGAATTAAGGGAAACGGGTTGCGCCATTGTGTTGGTCTCGGAATTCTGGTTGAGATAGAGTCCGAGTTTGCGTGAATTGGACTTCATATGATGAAGTTATGGCCATCGGAAGTTTCAGAAAATTTAAAATGATTTCGAAAATTCGAATTTCAGAGTCAGATTGGGCTAGGCGGGAAATTCCCCGCCAGGGCTAGGTCGACCAGAGGGTCGACCTACCCACATAGGTCGACCAGGGGGTCGACCGGCCCCCCTCGGGAAGATTTGATTGATTACCTTTTTATGACTGTATGCTGAGTCATTAGGGTTTCTGATCTGGTCTGAATGGATGGGGTTTATTCTGGGTTGATCGGAAGGCCTAAATTAATCCTAAACTCTATAAAAACACATGTAGACTCAAACCCTAAAATAAAATTAAAATTAAATCATGGCCTTCATGCCGTCACCTTGCAACCTAGTGTAGCCGCCACCAATTGGAGAGGAAGAAAAGCTAATCAATTCAATTTTAATCTAAACCGCAACAAATTGTCTTCTTCAAAGGAAAGCTAAATCAATTTCAGATTTCAGAACTCAAGACCTTCTTTGAGTTGTGAGTTCGATTTCTTTAATAAAATAATTAACAATTTAATTGGATTGAGCTAAGATGTGGATTATATGGTTATGTTGTGAATGATTGACCGCATATTATTATCTATGTTATAAGTTTTATGATGTTATCATCTATGTTGTAAAGTTATGATGTTATCATCTATGTTGTAAAGTCGTGATGTTATCATCTATGTTGTAATTCTATGATTGGCTTATGTATAATAAATTCATGATATTGTTTCATATTTTAGTTTGGTTATGTTGTAGGAACTAATTCATATGATAAATCATATGTATGTATGCAAGTTAGGATGTTAATTGAGGCATGGATCATATGCAAGTTAGTGAAAATTATATATAACCTTACATATTTCATGACATCTATTTTATGTGTAAATTGGATCTAAAGTTAGGCTATGACATGTGTGAGTTATATGCTAGTATACAAGATTCTATATGCTAGTTTACATGTTTAGATGTAAGTTTACACCATCGTTTATATTGCATAAATCACATATGCAAGTGTATATATATATATATATATATATATATGTATGTATGTATGTATGTATGTATGTTTGGAATATGAATAATGTAATGTAAGTTTGTGACTATTACCTAAACAAGTTTACACCTTTAGATTTAGATCTATGACATAGGTAGTTTTATGCAAGTTTGTGACTTTGGCCTATGCAAGTTTTTTAGATGAAGAACCTCATTCACACATGCAAGTTCACCCCTTATGCTTAGATCTAGTTTTATTTCTATGAATGTCGTGATGTTTTCTCTTTATTCCATAAGTTAGACTATTCGAGTCTTACGTATATTTTACGTTAATCGAACGAACGTACAACGTGGGGCAATGGGATAATATTAAAATATTTAATATTGAGAATTGGCATAAATGCCTTAAATGGAATAAATGCCTTAAATGGCATAAAATAAATTTATGATGATAATTGGTATGATTTTACATACCATAAATAGACGGACATAATTGAGTCAATTATGGCCATGGTTAAATTTGGAATTGATTGATAATTTGAATAGGGAAATTAATTCAAATTGGGGAATAATTAATTTTGTGTAATTAATCGTCTAAGACACGAGGTTAGGCTCTTTTGTGGTGTAAGACTGCCTGGACCCGCCCGACAAATCCAGCTGCCACAAATGCCAGTCTAATGTGAGAGGTCTTAGGCATAAATTAAATGCGTAACAGTTGTAAAGACACGAGGTTAGGCTCGTTTATGGTGTAAGACTGCCCGGACCCGCCCGACAAATCCAGCTGCCACAAATGCCAGTCTAATGTGGGAGGTCTTTACAAGGTTACAGTGTTAATGAATTAAGAAACACTTAACCAGATAAACATGTGGTGGGACATGGGGGTTAAGTGGGTGCCTTGGGTGGCTTGTGAAATACGATTAGAAACACTTAACCAAAATTGAAACATGTAAGTGAACATGAATAAGAAGAGGGTTAAGTGGGATTTACTAGAGGGGATCAAGCTTAGTTGGATAGCTTGTGTCAAGTAATGGGGGCCCGTTTCAACGAGTAACCCATAAGTATCTTTGTGGGCCCGACCCAAGTCGAGGACGGGACACACATAATGGGCTTGACTGTAAGAGGCAAAAAAGGGTTAGCGGTGGCAACACAAGTCCAACGGGTTCATGTGCGTGTGTGGGCCCGGGCTGGTAGGTAAGACGTTGTTGCATCGTGTAGGTATAAGCCATGCATTGTTGGTGGTATCGGGTTGCCACTTTGGGGAGTGATACACCCCACTGTGGGGCCAGCACGGGTATCTATGAGTTAGGAAGCCGATCGCATGGGGGTAGTGGGTACACCTAGTGGAAATAGGGGCAGGCGACACCTATGAAGGCAACTAGGGGTACACGAAACTACCATTATCATTATTAAAGTCTTGTAGACGGGATCTACCCTTTAGGGTGACTAGTGGTCGTGCAGTATAGTAATTATCTTATAGTGGTTTAGGTGCGCCTTTAATGTTATCTTTGTTCATCTTATTTCCTTGTTTACTCTGTCATACCCAATTGTTCACAGTCATTTCCTTATCTTCCAACTTATGCCTTAGCCTAGTTATTTTGGTAATTATATTGTTAAATTATCGCACTCGCCAGATTTTATGCCTGACCCCCTTTGTTTCCACCTCTTTTCTTCCTTTTTTCCCCAGGTGCTCAGGGTGGAACTAGCACTAGTGGAGCTTGATTTTGGACAGCTGTATCTCTTGCTTTTAGAAGTTGCTTGGATCGCTGAAGTAAAAGTTCAGCCTATCTTATTTATGGCTACTTTGTGTTGGGGTTATGTCTTTCAATTTATGTACTCTAATTTAGTCAAGATGGATATTATGTACTTTGACTCTGGTTTTTGATGATGTAATCAAACCTATGAGTTTACCGCTGCAATGAATAAAAATTTTAACGTTTTAAGTACTGTTCATATCTTTCTTGTTGTTAAGTTTCTGTTCTATACACACTTAAAATGCTCCTTAGAAGTTAATGCATTCCCTTTGTGAGTGACATTAATGGACGTGGGGTGTTACACGTGGTATCAGAGCTGAAGGTTACCAGAACAGTATGAATTTTGAAAAACTGTTTTTTCAAAAACACTTTTGCAAAGAAGTACCTTCAAAAGTATGTTTTAAGGAAAGTATTTTCAAGAGAAAAGCTTATTTTAGAAAGCATAACCCCCAGAGCCATATGTCCTTCCTTCGGTTCTTTTGTATTGAATCTTTCCTTTTTCGTTTCAGCATGTCTGGAATTCCCGAGATACCCGAGGGGATACCGATACCAGGATGGTTTAGGAGGTATTTGGAGACTAGGGCCACCACTGCAGGTCCAGCAAATGCTCCTCCTCCTCCTCCTTGTGTCGATACTTTTGCAAAGATATGTAAGGACTTTTGGGCAATGGGCGGAAAACCTTTTCACGGGACGGAGACATTTGTTGAAGCTCGAAATTGGATAAAGGAGATGGAAGAATTGTTTGGGATCTTTGAAGTGGAAGATGGAAGAAAGGTCCACTTAGCTGCCTGGCTAATGAAGGATGAGGCCTCTTTTTGGTGGGAGGTCACTAATGGAGAGCGTCCAATTGATACCTGGCCAGATTTCAGGCGTAGGTTTGAGGCAAAGTTTCTCTCACGGGCTGAAGAGAATTTATATATGGAAAGTTTTTTGCCATTGAAGCAAGGGAATCTATCAGTGAAAGAATACGTCAACAAGATCAATCAGTTGGCGAGATTTGGCTTGGACTTGGTGAACACTCCAGAAAAGAAGGCCCTAAGATTTGTTAAGGGTTTGAACGAGCCGCTTCATGGGTTAGCTATGACCCAGATCCCCATGGGGGCTACCTTTGAGAGACTAGTTGACATGGCGCTTATGCATGAAGAAGAGAAGGGCGCCAATGCTAATAAGGCACCCGAGAAGAAAGGGGATCAAAAGAAACCGCAACATCAACAAAAGAACAAGAAAGGTGGTAAAGGCAACAATGGTAAGGGAAAGAAAAGATGTTTTAACTGTGGGACACCCAACCATCTAAGAAAAGATTGTAGGAAGAAAAAGAAGACTGGTTGTTTCCACTGTGGCGAAGCGGGACATCTGATTAAGGACTGCCCAAGGAAAGGGCAGAGGGCAGGATCTACCTCGGGAGGACAGGTGCAGGCTCTCATGGCACCAGGGCAGGCAAGGAGGCAAGTTCAGGCTCTCGTGGTCCCACCGCTGCAAGAACGAGGTAGAGCGATTTCCGTTGAAAGTTTAATTTTTCTGTTTGATCATCCTGTCCATACTTTATTCGATTTTGGCGCATCACATTTGTTTATCTCTACATCATTAGTTGAAACACTGCACCTAAATACTAGTTTAGTTGCAGATCCCTTACTAGTCTCAAATCCTATTGGTGGTTCAGCTCATCTTTCTATGATTTGTCGGGATTTGAGAGTGTTTATCTTGGGCGTTGGGTTTGAATGCAACGCCTTTGTTCTTGGCTTCATGGGCTACGGCTTGATTCTAGGTATGGATTGGCTAACTAGATACGGGGCCATCCTAGATTGTGAAAGAAGGGTAGTTAGATTGTTGACTCGTTGTGGAAAGATCCTTGATATTTCTTGTGCCCCTAGAGGTCTAGTAATGCTTAGCTACCCAGAATACCTTGACGCATCCAATGATGATTTGCATTCTGTTCGCATAATCCGTGAATATGTTGATGTCTTCGATGAGGTGAGGGGTTTACCCCCAAAACGTGAGATAGACTTTCGAATATATCTAGTAGATAATGCAAAGTCAGTTGCATTGCCAGTGCGCCATATGGCTCCCAGAGAGAGAAGAGAACTCAATAAGCAAGTGAAAGAATTGCTTGAGAAGAGGTTCATAAGACGTAGTATATCGAAGTGGGGTGCTTCATTAGTATTTGCCATGAAAGCAGATGGGTCCCTTAGACTTTGTGTGGACTATAGAGAACTTAATAAGCTTACTAAGAAGAATAGGCACCCACTGCCGAGGATTGACGATCTCTTCGATCAGTTAGTTGGCGCTTCAGTGTTTTCGCAGTTGGACTTAGCCACTGGTTTCCATCAGTTGAGAGTGGCTGAGGATAACATAGACAAGACTGCCTTTTGGACTCCAGACGGCTTCTTCGAGTGGCTTGTGATGCCCTTCGGTTTGACAAACGCCCCAACATATTTTGTTTACTTGATGAGTAGGGTGTTTAGGGAGTACCTTAATAAATTCGTGGTAGTCTTTGTGGACGACATCTTGATCTTTTCTAAAAGCGAGGAAGAGCATGCCCTATATCTTAGGGAAGTGTTGGAGACCCTTTGAGCGCATAGCCTTAAAGCTAAATTTTCTAAATGTCACTTTTGGAGGAAGGAAGTGTGATTCTTAGGGCACGTGGTTTCCAAAGAAGGGATAGCTGTGGATCCCGCGAAGGTAGTGGCCATCCAAGATTGGAAGGTCCCTAAAAATGCAACCGAGGTGAGGAGTTTCTTAGGGTTGGCTGGCTGCTATAGGAAGTTTATCATAGACTTCGCAAACATATCAGCCCCATTAACACGCTTGACGAAGAAGAACCTAGTTTTCACATGGGATGTAGATTGTGATGATGCGTTCCAACGTTTAAAGAGAGCTTTGACCACAGACCCAGTCTTAGTGTTGCCAGATGGGAGTAAGCCATTTACCGTTTATACCAATGCTTGTGGGACAGGACTAGGCGCAGTCTTAATGCAAGAGGGGAGGGTAATAGCCTATGGAGGAAGGGCAGTTGAGAGTGCATGAGAAAAATTACCCTACACCCGACCTAGAATTGGTCGCTATTGTTTTCGCGCTTAAGTCTTGGCGCCATTATCTTCTTGGCGAGAAATTCGAATTTTTCACTGACCAGAAATCGCTAAAATACTTGTTCTCTCAGAAGGACTTGAACTTAAGGCAGCAAAGGTGGATGAAATTCTTAGCGTCCTACGATTTCGAGATAGCATATACCCCTGGCAAGGGTAACGTGGTGGCAGACGCCTTAAGTAGGAAAAGGTTGTCCTTGAGTCCGTTGTTTGTTAAGCGGCAAAGCTTAGAGTTCATCTCTACGTTTGACTTTAGACCTTCCATTAACTTTGTACCCAGTTTGCTAGCATCCTTAGAGGCCAGACCTACGCTTTTGGGACGGATTGGTGAGGCACATCGAAATGACCCACAGTTGGTTGAGTTAGTAGAGAAGCTCAAAAGGGGGGAGTCATCGAGCCATCTCAGTAGGTATACCCTAGATGATAAGGGTTGGTTGCGTAGGGACGGTAGACTTTGTGTACCATGGGACGAGAATTTAAGGAAGACCATTCTTGATGATGCACGCCGTTCGAAGATGATCATCCATCCCAGCGGGGACAAGATGTACATGGACATGAGACGAGTTTACTTTTGGGCCGGCATGAAGAGGGATGTGGTTGAGTTTGTCGCTTGATGCTTGGTGTGCCAACAAGTAAAAGCAGAGCAAAAGAAGCCCGGTGGGTTGCTTCACCCATTGGAGGTCCCACAATGGAAGTGGGAAAGTGTCTCGATGGACTTTATTGATGGGTTACCGAGATCGAGGAAGGGTAATACGGGGATTTGGGTCATGGTAGACAGACTTACTAAGAGCGCCCATTTCATTCCCGTGAAGAGTAAGAGGACTGCTCCATGGTTAGCCTCCGTATACATTCGAGAGATAGTTCGTTTGCACGGTGTTCCTTCTAGCATAGTAAGCGACCGCGGTCCTATCTTTACTAGCGAGTTTTGGAAGAGCTTGCAAGAGGCGGTAGGGACTCATTTATGTTTGAGCACCGCATATCATCCTCAGACGGACGGCCAGACCGAGAGGGTGAATCGTATTCTAGAGGATCTATTGAGGTTGTGTGTCTTAGACTTTGGAGAAACATGGGAGGAACATCTTCCTTTGGTGGAGTTCGCGTATAATAATAGCTTTCAGTCTAGCATTGGCATGGCACCGTTCGAGGCTCTTTATGGACGGCCATGTCGTTCGCCTACATGTTGGTGGGAATCTACAGATAAGATCTTGCTTGGCCCCGATATGATTAGAGAGACTTTGGAAAAGATCGATTTGATTCGAAGGAGGATGAAGACGGCGCAAGATAGGCAAAAATCTTATGCGGACAAGAGGAGGACAGATCTTGAGTTTGATATTGGGGACATGGTCTTTGTCAAGGTGTCTCCATTACAGAATGTTGTTCGCTTTGGGTCCGTTGGGAAGTTAGCACCAAGGTTCGTAGGGTCGTTTCCTATTAAGGAGAGAATTGGACAGATGGCATATAGAGTGGAGTTGCCCGAGAGACTTAGTGGGGTACACGACGTATTCCGTGCATCACATTTGAGGAAGTGCTTGCATGAGACCGCGGAAGTGGTAGAGCGAGCTTGCTTAGAGAGGTGGAGATAGAGCGTGATGCGACGATTCGACGATCTCCTACGTGCATTCTTGGGTCGGAGATTAAGAAGTTGAGGAATCGAGAGGTCGGGCTAGTCAAAGTGCAATGGGGAGATGATGAGAGCAACGCTACTTAGGAGACGGAAGAGAAGATGCGTTCATTGTACCCTTTTCTTTTTGAGGGTATGTCTTTTTAATTTTTCCTTTATCGCTTAGCTTGTACTTGTTTTATCTTAAGTGTGTCCTGTCGCTAGTATCTTTGACCTTTAGATAGGGTAGTCCTATGGTTGAAACATGTGTTTGAGACATGTTATGTATGATGGATGCTTGTGGATGCAAGTGGTTGCTAGTGGTTGCTCGTGACAACATATACACACACTTTAGGCACTGGATCGGCTCAGTCACTTCATATTGCATATTGCATATAAATGTGTGTACATATTTAAGTTAATGGATGTATAATGGTTGTGTTATCATATGGATGCTGCATTTTGGTGAATGGTTGTGCACACATGTAGAAATAAAATGCATCGATAGGATTCTTTCGCATACATAATGGACGCATGGCACTATCATGGTTTGCATTAAGGAGGTCAACTGAATCAGTAGACCGCCTGATTTTGCATTAGATAAAGAACATATACACACACTTCTTGCATATGTTCATACAGCATTAGGAATTTTATAAGGACATTGGATGCATGTGTTTGATGGTTGAGTAGATGGTTGTTTGGATGTTAGGATATGCATTCTCCTTAACTTGGAGATTTCGGGGGCGAAATACTTTAAGGAGGGGAGAATGTAACACCCCGTAATTTTCAATATTAATGTTCACAATTTAAAGAATAACTAATCTCAGATGTGAGAATTAAGGGAAACGGGTTGCGCCGTTGTGTTCGTCTTGGAATTCTGGTTGAGATAGAGTCCGATTTTTCATGAATTGGACTTCGTATGAAGAAGTTATGGCCATCGGAAGTTTCATAAAATTTAAACAAATTTCAAAAATTCGAATTTCAGTGTCAGATTGGGCTAGGCTGGAAATTTCCCGCCAGGGCCAGGTCGACCTACCCACATTGGTCGACCTACCCTCTCCCTCCCCGGGAAGATTTGATTGATGACCTTTTTATGATTGTATGCTGAGTCATTAGGGTTTCTGATCTGGTCTGAATGGCTGGGGTTAATTCTGGGTTGATCGAACGACCTAAATTAATCCTAAACTCTATAAAAACACATGTAGACTCAAACCCTAAAATCAAATTAAAATTAGAATCATGGCCTCCATGCTGTCACCTTGCAACCTAGAATAGCTGCCACCAATTGGAGAGGAAGAAAAGCTAATCAATTCAATTCTAATCTGAACCGCAATAAATTGTCTTCTTCAAAGGAAAGCTAAATCAATTTCAAAACTCAGATTTCAGAACTCAAGACCTTCTTTGAGTTGTGAGTTTGATTTCTTTAATAAAATAATTAACAATTTAATTGGATTGAGCTAAGATGTGGATTATATGGTTATGTTGTGAATTATTGACCGCATGTTATTATCTATGTTATAAGTTTTATGATGTTATCATCTAGTTGTAAAGTTATGATGTTATCATCTATGTTGTAAAGTTGTGATGTTATCATCTATGTTGTAATTCTATGGTTGGCTTATGTATAATCAATTCATGATGTTGTTTCATATGCTAGTTTGGTTATGTTGTTGGAACTAATTCATATGATAAATCATATGTATGTATGCAAGTTAGGATGTTAATTGAGGCATGGATCATATGCAAGATAGTGAAAATTATATACAACCTTACATGTTTCATGACATCTATTTTATGTGTAAATTGGATCTAAAGTTAGGCTATGACATGTCTGAGTTATATGCTAGTATACAAGATTCTATATGCTAGTTTACATGTTTAGATGTAAGTTTACACCATCGTTTATGTTGCATTAATAACATATGCAAGTATATATATATATATATATATATATATATATATATATATCTGTGTGTGTGTATGTGTGTGTGTGTGTTTGGAATATGAATCATGTAATGTAAGTTTGTGACTATTACCTAAACAAGTTTACACCTTTAGATTTAGATCTATGACATAGGTAGTTTTATGCAAGTTTGTGACTTTGGCCTATTCAAGTTTTTAGATGAAGAACCTCATTCACACATGCAAGTTCACCCCTTATGCTTAGATCTAGTTTTATTTCTATGAATGTTGTGATGTTTTCTCTTTATTCCATAAGTTAGACTATTCGAGTCTAACATATATTTTACGTTAATCGAACGAACGTACAACGTGGGTCAATGGGATAATATAAAAAGATTTAATATTGAGAATTGGCATAAATGCCTTAAATGGCATAAACTAAATTTGTGATGATAATTGGTATGATTTTGCATACCATAAACAGATGGCCATAGTTAAATTTGGAATTGATTAATAATTCGAATAGGGAAATTAATTCAAATTAGGGAATAATTAGTTTTGTGTAATTAATCGTCTAAGACACGAGGTTAGGCTCTTTAGTGGTGTAAGACTGCCCAGACCCGCCCGGCAAATCCAGCTGCCACAAATGCCAGTCTAATGTGAGAGGTCTTAGGCATGAATTAAATGCGTAACAGTTGTAAAGACACGAGGTTAGGCTCGTTTGTGGTGTAAGACTGCCCGGACCCGCCCGACAAATCCAGCTGCCACAAATGCCAGTCTAATGTGGGAGATCTTTACAAGGTTACGGTGTTAATGAATTAAGAAACACTTAACCATATAAACATGTGGTGGGACATAGGGGTTAAGTGGGTGCCTTGGGTGGCTTGTGAAATACAATTAGAAACACTTAACCAAATTGAAACATGTAAGTGAACATGAATAAGAAGAGAGTTAAGTGGGATGTACTAAAGGGGACCAAGCTTAGGTGGATAGCTTGTGTCAAGTAATGGGGGCCCGTTTCACCCAGTAACCCATAAGTATCTTTGTGGGATCGACCCAAGTCGAGGACAGGACACACATACTGGGCTTGACTGTAAGAGGCCAAAACGGGTTAGCGGTGGCAACGCAAGTCCAACGGGATCATGTGCGTTTGTGGGCCCGGGCTGGTAGGTAAGACGTTGTTGCATCGTGTAGGTATAAGCCGTGCATTGTTGGTGGTATCGGGTTGCCACTTTGGGGAGTGATACACCCCATTGTGGGGCCAGCACGGGTATCTACGAGTTAGGGAGCCGATCGCATGGGGGTAGTGGGTACACCTAGTGGAGATAGGGGCAGGCGGCACCTACGAAGGCAACTAGGGGTACACAAAACTACCATTATCATTATTAAAGTCTTGTAGGCTGGATCTACCCTTTAGGGTGACTAGTGGTGGTGCAGTATAGTAATTATCTTATAGTGGTTTAGGTGTGCCTTTAACGTTATCTTTGTTCATCTTATTTCCTTGTTTACTCTGTCATACCCAATTTTTCACAGCCATTTCCTTATCTTCCAAATTATGCCTTAGCCTAGTTAATTTGGTAATTATATTGTTAAAGTTATCGCACTCGCCAGACTTTATGTCTGACCCTCTTTGTTTCCACCTCTTTTCTTCCTTTTCCCCCCAGGTGCTCAGGGTGGAACTAGCACCAACGGAGCTTGATTTTGGACAACTGTATCTTTTGCTTTTAGAAGTTGCTTGGATCGCTGAAGTAAAAGTTCAGCCTATCTTATTTATGGGTATTTTGTGTTGGGGTTATGTCTTTCAATTTATGTACTCTGATTTAGTCAAGATGGATATTATGTACTTTGACTCTGGTTTTTGATGATGTAATCAAACCTATGTGTTTACCACTGCAATGAATAAAAATTTTAATGTTTTAAGTACTGTTTATATCTTTCTTGTTGTTAAGTTTCTGTTCTATACACACTTAAAATGCTCTATAGAAGTTAATGCATTCCCCTTGTGAGTGACATTAATGGACGTGTGGTGTTACACACACGGTCGGAAAAAAAATATTCAAAAACCAAAATTTATATTTTTCGTGTAGACGTACCTTTTACGAGCGCTATTGAGCATACTAGCTCAATTTACTTGCAATCCACTCAACCAAACTCTATTCTCTAGCCTTCCGGCACCTGTACCTACTCAACTCAACATATAAGTAACCAATACACGAAATTTTCAATAACATTTTATTTATTAACCAAAAATACTAAGAAAATCCCCACAATAAAAATATAACATCATTCATATGCAAACACAGATTTTAAATTATCTAATTTCAATTCATATGCAATTTCATTCCAGTTTATAATATTGAAGTCCATTCCTCCTGGTTTCCAATTCATTTTACTTATTTTAAACCATTGATGAATATATTTCAACCATTCTAACACACAGTCAATAATCAATCAACAACCAATGCACAACCAGCTTAATTAAATCGATTGAATTTTTATTCAATATTTATATTTACTGTGGCTTAGCATATTTCAATAATAATTCATGAAAATTTCAAATCCAAATTAATTTTATTTATTTCAACATCATTCCTCAATTTAATTTCGCTTAACCAAGTTAAATTTCAATTCAATTTTCTAATCCAAATTTGAATAGCATTGAAATCAATCAACTACCCCAATATCTCAATAATATAATAAAATTATTTCTTTTTTGTACAAAAATATATTTTGCATAAAATTACTTCATTTACCTTCTTTACAAAAAAAATATCGTGTTCATTACCAGTTCAACGCTTCTTAACACTTAAATCGTTCAAATAACACAATACAAAACATTTGTATATAAAATTTACAAATACACGCTCCCATATATATACACTCAACTCAATCTAGGGTATTACTAACCTAATCTCTATCGAGTTACACCACAGAGCCAAGGTTATTACGAAACCAATAGCTTTAATACCACTGTAACGACCCGAGGGAATTCGACGCCTGAATTCTGGCAATAATACACAAATCCTGTATCACTTATCAGAACCAAAGTATCGAAATCATAGATAGTGATTAGAAAGAAGTTAGAGGGTGAGAAAATAAAGAAATATTAGAATAGAAGAAGAAGAAGAACCAACACAACACAGAGTCTCACATCGCACGGAACAAAATATAATATAAAAATAAATATTTATAAAGAGCTTTAAATAAAAGTTACATTCATCACAGTACATCAACACATCTGGATAGTTTTATTAATCTGTCCTCATATACAACACACAGAAGAATAAATACTAGATATCATACGTCTAAACACCTCCAGCTCGCCTCTGGACTTCGCAGCATACGATAACCTGAACCAATTAAAAATCCGGTCTAACTCGAGCATTACAAATGCTGGATCAATTCGGTGAATCAAAGTGAGAAAAACACAATAAGTTTAAAGGTATCACCCAACTTGATTTTTAAAGTCAAAATCTTTTCGAATAAAAATGATAATCGTAGTACCAATCCACACATAAATACATATGGTTTTTATCTTATGATAACCCAAAACGTTTTTGAAATTAATACCTTTTCTGATATTATAATAATGTCTAAATACAAGTAAATAGAAATCTAGCAGAATGCTTGCATCTCACGCTCTACATATATAGTATACAATCAAAACCGCAGGCTCTTATTGGAGAATGGACTTCTATGGAAAGGTATGGACAACCACCTTTCTGACAATGTACCTCCAGTGATGAATATTTCAACAAGAACATTTGCAACCCAGGCTAAACATGACTGATCCCTCATTTCACTTGAGAGTACCGAATGTATCATCACCACAGTTGGGTGCCAACCGCTGAAAGCATACAATTAAAAATAAAAGGACAACCGAACGCATTTGATTTCTCTATATCAGGTAATGATATACCCTAATGGGTGCGACCCACATAGCCATGTGACCTACTCGATCTCTGCCATTTCCTGGTTGATGACGCTTTAGCCTACGCTTTACCTTTACATTCAACATATCACATTCACTTCGAATGCCACATCGCTAGATCCATCAAAATCTCTAATTGATGTCCAGAACAATGCTTTATGTATTAGCTTAAAGAAGATTCCTTCTTCACTTCTACTCTTGGTATGGTTGAAGAAATTAATGTACATGAACTTTCTGGAAATGCTTTGTCAGAAATCCATCCATACACATCACCCAGGAACAAGATGTATCGAAGGCACCCTCCTACTTCATCCTAGGGATCACCCTGAGAATTAGTAGCGAGAAGTCCTTGCGAATCTGTAGATTTTCAACCACGACAGAATCACCATCAATTACTCTGTTTGCTAGTCAGAGAGATTCAACAAGCAGTCCTTTATCTTATAAAGAACAACAGTCATCATTTTCTCCATCTCGAATCAACACCTTTAACGTATTCGTATTTGTTGGACGGAATGGTTTTCGAATATAAATTCAATGTCGGTCTTTCCGTACCAACAATCGTATGAGCCAAATTTGATAGTTGGTTATTTAACTATCAAGTAAAACAACTATTTATCCATAAAAGAAAATGGATTCACTAATTCAATACTCTGTACATTTAGCCTCTTTAATGAACCGTCTTTTAATTATATTCTTTAAATTTTCTGATATTTGAAACATTGCTTTTACTTCTTATTATAAAATAAGAATATTCTCCAATTTCATTTTACTCAACTTATAAACTTTTCGAAAACAGTTTATAATGTCATTCACGGAAAACATAACTTATGTTTCCCTCAACTACTCTCATTTATAAACTAATACTATCCTTGGATATTCACGGAGTCATTCAAGTTGGGGTATTTTATTTACCTCTCATGCCTTGACCAACAACATTCATATCTTCAAAATAAATAAAAGTTTATTAACCACACGTTCCTTTTGAAAACCTATTTAAATTTCGACCACGTTTACTTAACTAATTATTAAGTAAATTCTTATTAAATTCTTTCTATTTACGCTAATAATTCTTTATAATATTATATACGAGCTCTGATTCTATTATAATAGAATCCTTATGAAAATAACTTAATATCTCTTTATTGTTATTTTACAAATTATTTTCAACAACTCAAATTCACTTGTTTAAAACCACATAAACAAAGCCTTTATAAATCCTATATTAATATCTTATACAATTATTATATTGATATCTTTTCAAATTCTTATATTAATATTTATAAAAACAGTTCAACTTATCATCTGTAACAAACATCGCAGGTTTCATTTCAAAGCCATTTTACTTTCATTTATCACATTCTCTTCAACTTATATCTAATAAATTATTCGTTGTTTAAAATCATATAACATTCCTTTTAAAATCTTATATCTAAAATTAGTTATCTCCTTTGTAACAAATGTTACAGAACACATTTACAAACTCTTAACTATAATTACTAATTCTATTCCATTTCCAAAAATTTAAATTTCCATTTACATAATCTTTTGTACATTAATTACGACAACTTACCAATCATTTTCATTTCCACATCTTTAACTTCATTTAAAAATCCTATTTGCAATTCATTATCGACAGCTAACAATCATTGTCGTTATCCAAACCTTTAACTTCACTTACTCCTACCTTCAATAAACATTCCAAAATTCAGAATATCACATTATGAACCTTGGAATAAAACTCACTTCGATTAATCATTCCGAACTTCGTAATACCATACTCCAAACCTCGGAATAAACCTCACTTAGCCGTATCATATCATTTCTCAACTTTTCAATTTCTTTACGTATCTCATTCCTTTATTCTAGGAATTTAATTTACAACTATTTCACATATAAATCAACTTATACTCATATATCCAATTATAATATATTTTGGGAAAATCTTGATTTAACAATCTATTTCCACTATCGGGTTTAAATCCAATTATAAATTCATATTTGTCATTTCAACCAAACCCTATTTATAAAACTCACTCCTATTTATTTAACTCAATCCCATTTATAAATCACATTTATAAATCCGTATTCAAATTTTTAATTTCGATTTCATTTAAACATCTGAAATCTCATTCCTAAATCAATACTCATTTCCAAATCCGTCGATTTGTTAATCTTATTTAAGAAATGTTATTTAATCACATTTCATATATTTAAAAACCACAGTTCAAAATGATCATTTATTTACAAAAATATCACTTTTAATCTCTTTTATAAGTTCTCGTATAATCTATGATTCCATCATTTCATTTTAATATTTTTGAATCGATTTAAACTTCCATTATGACCGTTAAGGCCTTTACCAAACCATTTCAACATTTAAATAGCCAACAAGCTAAATTTATATCGTTTAACCATTTATTTAATAATATCTTAGATCTCTACTAGTTATGTTTTATTTATTTATAAAAATTGTAAATTTAACTTCGCATATTTATCTTTACAATCAAAATCGTATTTCAAATCCATATAAAAATATATTTATATCTTTGAAACCACTCGAAATCCATTTAATAACGATTTCAAAAAAATCATTTCTTTTAATCGATGGTACTAAAGGGGCAAATGGCTACTATAGTACCAAACCGTGAAATATAAACCAATTTCACATTCAATACAAACAATATGATCATATTGATAAACTTATCAATATCAGTGAGGAATCCTGTTGGATTCCTCCAACCTGTTATTCCTTGCAAAACAATGGGTTACCTCAATTCAAATCATTCAGTTCAATATGGCCAATCAGTATTCGTTTTCCATCTAAATAGACGACATAAATTGTTTAATAATAACAGTCAATAACAACTGTAACAGTCAATACTGGGCTATTAACAGAAATTCAAGCATTCAATTACTTATTTATAACATTTATATTATTATAAACGTAACCACTGAGATAAGTTACCTCAATTGGATTTATTCGTTAGAAATAACGATTAGTTTCGATTAAATCAAATGAACGTTTAATTTAACTATTTCAGTCAATATATGAAACATACAAACAACCATTAACAAACATAGCACACTTTTATAAAACCTGACTTATATAGAATATAAGTGGGAAGAACTAAGTGAATTTAACTCACCTTGAGTTTCCATTTCTTGTCAAAATGGTATAAAACAAATGTTCAATTTAATTAAAACATACAACTGCTCCCCACTCTGTCCAAACCAGTGCCATAAATGTTTACAAGCCGATACAGTTCCAACATTACTGGTTTCATTCTGTTTACATACACAAGTTATACAAATTACAAGTATTACGGTTTACAATTTAATTTATTTAACTTTTAATTTAGTATGAATTTTTCTACTAAATACCTGGCTACGTTTATTCTTCCCTCACGTGCTTTGAAATTTCTACTACTTTTGTTCTATTTTTTTCCCGTTTTCTTCTTTTCAATTTTACTGGAACTTTATGCAATAAATGTCCAAGCCTCTTAGATAAATAGTGCTAGCATTAGTATACTTGACTGAACAACCATTATGGTAATAAATAAATATTATCAATATGTCCAAGTGATGATCAACACGTTAAATACGACTAGGCAGTTTAAAACAAATGGGGACAAAGGCTATGTAATATTATATATATTTTTAACTAAGCAACATTAGGCACTTCTTTAATTATGACTAGGCATATTTAAAATTAATTAGGCACAATGGAATATTGATTAGACAAGTTTTTAATTTACTATACATCTCCCTCACCTTCTTTATTTCTTTCGTTCTGTCTACTGCCATACTTCGTTCAAACCCATCCCTCTCTCTCTCTTTAGTCCCCCTTCACTGCACTATTCCATACTTCCACGCAATTTTTTTTTACAGATGTGATCTCCACCATGAAATAGACTCACCTCCGCAATCAACAACCTGAATGGCGTTGCCTCCTTGCACCTGTGCCAATCTTCTTAGTGCGCCTTTAGTAAGTACGACCGCGACTCCCTATGCATGCCGTACCACGCTGCCGAGAACCAAAGAATGGAAATCCCATACTGCATCATTTAAAGCAACCCCGCCACCACCTCTTCACCATCCGCCTGCCATACCAGATTCTGAACCCTGTGCCTTCCAACTCGGACTGCCCAGCTACTTCCTTCTTCTTCTTCTTCTTCCAATTGAGGTCGTCGGTACACAGTTGGTGATTTTCAGGATTTTACAGGTTTTTTTTTAAGTTTTAGATCATTACTGGAAATGAAGGAAAGAAGAATGGAGAAGCAAATCATTTTATAGGATAGAATGTCGTGGAGGCCACGGTTTAAAATGTAGGTTTACGGAGAGGATATAGAGTAGCTGGAAGCATCGGGGATTTCCAAAAAACGTGAAAAGCACGGTGTTAAGTGGATTGGCACCAAAGGAAAACAGAAGTGTGGCACGCAAGGTAAGAATATTTGGAGCAAAAGTAAATGAAAGCACCTTGGGACACACGTAAAAGAAATGATGGGGAAGTTCTATTAATTTAATAATATAACGAAACTTCGTCGTGAAGTATCATGTTAAAATCTACTACATACGATGTCCAAATGAGACGAAACTCCTAATCCTAGCATAGAAAAATATTCCGAACACGATGAGACAAGTTTCGTCGAATTCCGAGGTCGTTTGTAAAAATTCCTTTATAATTCGTAGGCTAAAATCACGCGTTTAATTTTCCTATGATCACAAAATAAATCCAATCAACTTGAAACTTCGAAATTCTACTAGATCTTCTCCTTACGGATCCAATGAAATTTGTTTCGTTAGAATCGGCATTTATTTGGCCATTCATTTATTCCTTAAGTTACCCATGTCTAAATTGCCCAAAATAATATAACTGAAACGACCCAGACTTTCCCGAGCCCCGAGAAGACGGAGGAGCCCAGATTGCTTTGAGAACACGACGCATCAGAACACAAACAACAAAACATTTCGCTGCTATTACAACAATTTACATCAGAGTACAAGAATCTCAGAGTTCAAATAAATATATCAAGTGGAAAATAAATATCAGAGGTTTACAAATTAGAAAAGCAACTGAAAATAGTACATAAATATAATGCAGCAGAACAATCATCAACTAGCACAACTAAATGAAATACACCGATACAAAGCTTTCCGAATAAAACTCTAGCTGTAAGTCCAGGATCCTGTTAAATAGAAATCTGCAAAACCAAACCTACTGACTACCCATGTGGATAATATGGGCACGCAGAGTTTAGGTAGAAACAATAAACTCCGAGTCAGTCATGGGACTGGTGTGAGAACTAATAAAGGAATTAAATCTTTACTTTAAAATTTGGGAAATCATGGGACCATGCCGTATAACATGAAACGGGTTTACTCCACATGAATCTCAGTTTAGAACAAAACAACGCAATGCTTTTTGGAAAATGAAGCTATTATAAGACTCAGGTCCCATCACACAATGCAACACAAGCCGGAACGTTTAAAACAAATCATTTTGATATTACTGTAAGTGCATAGTGTCGAAATAAATTTCGAATATAAATGTATCAATCATAAATGACATAGATACCATATATTATGTCGCCATACATAGGTTTACAACTAAAACCAAAAGGTCTAGTATTGGAAAGTGGATTCCATCTATGAGTCGAGGCAAGGGATGGCTCCTCCCGATTCGAGAAACTCTAACACATGTCTCAGGATCCCCCACAGTGAACTTGTGAACGGTAGGGTCGGTCCATAGTTACTTTAGTGGATTAATTATTCCTGAGCAATACATTTCCTAGTCCTATCGGACCTCTAAATAGGTCAGTACGTCGACACTGTGAGCATATAGCCCTACATCCGAGGCGCCTCGCAATCCATTATCCATATAATTAAAAATGTCTAGGCTCCATACCATGACACCACTTCTAGCTAGAAAGAAACGCAAGTTCTCTCTACGGTCACTATCCCGTTTTTGACTCATACCGGGTGTGAGGCTTGCGAATTAACGCTATACACAAAGCTATGCTAATTAAAGTCGTGCTTTGATCATTATCCGCAAGACTTTGCTTTTCAACAAAAGCCTTGATCATTTGCATCTCAGCATGCCACACTGACAATCCATACCGTACCACTGATTTCCACCAATATATAACCTCTAAGCTCGTACATCTTAGAAAAGGGTGTTAAGCAAGAGAATAAATTTTCCGTCACCATATATATATATATATATATATAGCAGAGATCAATGAATACAGTATAAAGGAATACAATGTCAGACAAACTATCCTTTTGCAAGTTCGTTCTGGGTCTGAACGAAACCGGAGGCACCTTATTCCTCGTCCCATATGTACAATACAAGAGAGCGGTCCTCGCATACCCGGTCGATCTCCAAGTAAGTCTGGATGATCACCACTTATTACCTTATCTTGGGTGTACAGTCCAATCAAGCCATCAGTAATCATCCAAATGATGTGAAGATCTTTGGTCTTCAACCACCATCTTCATCGTTGACTTTTAGTCGCTATATCAGTTATTCAGAATGGGATAAACCCGGTCTTTCCTAATAACTTGAGTATTTCATAATCAATAATCAAGTGCTATAAAAACACATCACACGTCTCATTCCAATTCAGAATATTCTTTTATTCAAATATTCACATCTTAGGGGAAAGGTTCCCATTAATTTTATCAAAGATTAGTTCATTTAAACTATTTCTTTAATCTTCCTTTGGATATCATTTCAAATGATTTTATTACATCTTTTCACAATTCTGAACCAAATTAAGGTTTATCAACTAGTCTGGATTAGCGAACCTTACTGAAGTAATCATTTATATATTAATCCCAATCCCAACCTGTTCATCCCACAGAGCAGAATTGGTAGTACCCCATATCTAACATCCACTGTGTTATTAGTAAATTTAATTACCATTTCACGTTCAAATCTAATTAAAGATTCAATTATCGCCCGGAGTAAAACTGGTGGTACTCAATTCTCGATCATTTCATGAATTTGATAAATTTAATTACCTTATTCATATTCCAATCTTATTATAGATTCATTAAAACTCTAGTTCAGTTTTAATCTCTGGAATTCATTACTTAATGATTATTCAACTTTCTGGAAATTAGTCCTGCATTTAACTGGGTTAAAGAACCAATGTTATTAAAAAAACACATTTCACAATAAACCCAAAATCATCTTCCAACAAATATAGAATCTTCACGGAAAACATATCAATATATATATATAATCGATATATTTCCGTATCAGACGGATAATATAAATGGAATAATGGCAAAGCCTTTTAAATTCCATATATAGTAACAGTCTTCCTTTACAGAAGCTAATCTCGATTATTACCAAATCGAATTCCATTCAATTCCAGTTTAATACTTTAGATTGGAAAACTTTACTCTGGAAAATTTCCATTAAATCTTAATAAAAATATTTATAATTTCCAAATCATATCTTCACTATTAATTGGGTTAAAGAACCAATGTTAGTTAAAACATTGTTCATGATAAACCAAAAATCAACTTTCATTTTATTTCCAAATAAATTAATTGGTAAACTTGTTTAATCTTAATTAATAGATTTGTCACTTTCTCAACTGGGTTTAAGAACAGTGTTATTTAAGACACTATTCACGACAAACCCAAAATCCAGTTTGATATTAAATACAAGGCTCTAAATAGAAATTATATTGGCTTATATTCAGTATCAAATTCTGAAACCAACAAATATCATATTGGGAATAACGATAAATATATCTTTCAAATTGCTTAACAATATTCGTATAATCACGGAATCCCATATCGAAATATTCCGAAGATTATTTCCATTCAAATCCTTTCCAATTCATACGTTGGAAAATTCTTGTTATTTCAAAAACCATTTACAAATCCAATTTATTTATTTAAAAAAACTGGATTATTATTCTAGTTAATAACTAGTTCATTTAGATAAAAATAACTTTTTATCTTTTCAAAACTTGGAATTTTTCAACCAAAATCTTTCTAAATCGGTTATTATGATTTTACATAAATTTTCCATATTTTTAATAATTTTATTAAGGCCCTTACAGCCGGTTTCCAATAACGGCCACCGAACTGCATCCATAGCGACCTTTTCCAAAACTGATTCGGACATATCTTAAAATCTAACCGTTAGATTTCAAATCTTTTATATTCATTGGAAAGAACTTTTCTATACGAACCCAACAGTTCCGATTTTAGGAGAATCCGCTGGTCGGATCTCCCATTACGTCCATTTGAAGTTAATGGTCGAAATTCACAAACGGTCGCTGCGCATCGCGTTCTATTCTAACCATTATATATATAATATATATATATCGCTGATTTCCATTTAAAACGTATTTTATAAATCATTTATAAATCCATTTTAAAACGATTTCAACTTCATTTTCAATTTTAAATCAAAATTGAATATTCCATATCATAATAATATTAAAATGATAATATTTCCAAAATATCTGATTATGAAATCCATTTCCTTTTCATAATCGTTATAAAATGAATAAAATCGATAAACAAATCCGTTCGAGTTGAAATGGCATTTAACTACTTAACTCGGCTTCACAACATAGTTTTTTGGATATGTTTGATCCATATTGACATGTTAAGTTGTTGTTTTGGTGCTAATTGTTGATTCTCTATGTTGCTATGACCGTATGGTATACTTTGTGGTTGACTAGAAAAGTTAGAGTGGTCGAAAACGCCGTCCTATGGCGTAAAACTGTTGCTGGAAAAGTTGCAGGAATTTGACCCGAACCGGATCGGATCTGTGGAGGAGGGCACGAACCAACCCGCTTGTGGAGCTTCCCACAACCCGACCCGCCTGCATCTGGAGTTCTCCGAACCGACCCGCTTGTGGACGGTGACCATGAACTGATCCACTCGCGGCCTACATGCAACGACCCGAACCAGAGTGCCAACCAAGGACCATAAGCCTCGAACTAAACAGAAGCTCACGATCTGAACCAGGGAACTACTCCAAACCGAACCACTAGAAGAAGAAGCATATGGACCAACCCAAGTGGAGAAGCCTGACCCGAACCGATGGGGTCATCACGACCTGACCCGTATGGAGTAATCCGATCCGAAGCAGGTGATCACGAACTGAACCAGGATGGCCGAACCGAACCGATGATGACTGAAGGACTGAACCTATGACACTATTAATTATGCTCCATGAAGTTTTCATAAGTTGGGTCATTTCAATACACTATTCTCTAATACATATTTATGTATTGACATTAATATCACTTATATTAATGATCAATGGGATATGATCATCAGTCAATCAACATATCAGTCTCAATGTTTCATTGTTGTCCTATGTTTACAATAAAACTTGAGTATGGATATTTAAGAATTATAATACTTAATACATTATATAATATCATGTTCAAGTCATTTACATGAAACTATATAATTCCACTTCTATTATGTTAATATTTATATTACGTAGTAAATATAACATAATAGAATATTTTATTTAAAATAAAATATAACATTAACAATGTTATTATTCACATCAAGTAGATTGCCTCTAAGGCACCAACTTTAACTGAAAGTTGCACAATCAAATATATTTTCTTTCAGCATACAAAATTTTAATCGATAAAATATTTTTGATTGAAGGTGTACACCCACAGTAACAACTTGCATAACCTAACAGTGTACAAAAAGTACACCATTTCCTGAAATCACTCCACCGCAGCCACCCCTTTGACAACCAATAACTACGCCGAAAAAAGCTGCTCCAAAGAATAGCAACACCATCTCTATGCGGTAGATATAAAGCCAATTTCAATATTTTTGTGTCCATCCAAAGTCGGACATCAAAATCAGATTTTGATTCTTCACTGAATATTATTTACAAATATTCTTTATTTAAAAATATTTGTTATTTCTGAATCCGAATGCGACTCAATCGATTACCATATAATTTCGGTTATATGGATTTCATAGATCGCATGTATTCAACGATAATGATAAATAATCATTCAACGTTCGAGCATCATCCAGAGCGCATTCTATAATTGTATAGGCATTAAAATAAATAATTAAATAATGCTTACAATCGTCTGTCAATCCAAAGATTGACATATAACTTAATATTGTGATTAATGTATGTCAAATATCATCCCAATACCCATGTGGGGTTTTCAAACAACAACAGTCTATTTAAATAAATCATTGGTTAATAAATTTAAACAATTCTAATTCGGTTTGAATTATTTTTCTACTTAACAAATTTTCACTGTTCAAATTATAAATGGATATTTATATCACATTTCAACAACCAAAAAGTGTATCCACATTGTTTGAAATATGAGTGTCGGATATTCAAATAACGCTTCTTATGCAGATGAGTCGTGAATAGTTCATGTGTTGAACTCAAGCAATGTCACATACAACAGATAAAAATCAATCCTGGAAATTTCTAAATATTTACAGTTATGAAATAAACTAAATAACTGTACAAAATTTTAGCGAGAGAGTTCTCACATTGGTTTCCACTCCGTCGGTCTTTATTTCTGAATTTATATTTTTAAACTAAATTAAACGACCGTTTAATTTAGCTCAAACTCCAACTTGCACCGATTCCGTTCTGGTCAGTTCCATGTTATAGTGTTCGTTGTTGCGAATCTAACGCAACTAAAATCACCCAATTCCGATCTCGTATGAAATAGATACAATAATTTATACATTGCATGACATAAATTAACTATTTAAATTAATTAATTAATTGTTTACACTTATTAATCACCCTTAATCTTTACCTTCCTCCTGGAAATCGTTTCGGCCCATAACCCATTTGCTCCGCCCCAAAGTCGAACGTCGGCCGCCCAAACAATGATCGGAGTTCGATCCGGACCTCCCATGCCACGCGTCTATGTGGTGCCTCCTATATCCTCCACCCCTGACGAAATCGAACCCCTTAACCACGCTGAAATCAAAGCCGAACTCAGTACATTCATTTGAAATTTAAAATCGAATTTTCAAACTACCGCGCCATTTCAAGTTCGTTTTATAATTAAAATAAATTTATATGTTCCAACTTCGATTTAAATAAATTTTTAGTTGTTATTATTTAAAATAAATCATTTTAAATATTCAAAACCCATTAAAATAGCTAAAATAAATTTTTTAAATTGGTTCAAAAATTCCGGGTTGTTACAATCTCCCCCACTTAAAATCTTATCATCCTCGAAATGGAAGAAGGAACTGAAGGTCATTTACTTAACCAACTCCACTTTCGCTTGACTCAAGTTCTTCAACTTTTCAGTTTTTAAGAACTTTCTAATTTCTCAAAGTTTGGCTAACACCTTAAATTTTCAAAAAAATTCGCCATAACCTCCTTTGTACGGGTTGATCGGTAAAACCACAACTTGCCTCACAGGGCCCTCATCAATCGAAAAGAAAAAGAAAAATCCAAGAAACTAGCAGATCGGCTCATAAAATCATCAAAACCTAATAAATACAGTAAATACGTACCTATTTGTCGGACATACAATTTTATTCCTCTTCTTAGCTTCCATGATATGACCTGTTCAATATATATAAATGTGTATGTATGCAATTCCAATCAATTTTCAATTCAGTTCAATACTAAATTCGATTTGGCTAAATTTTACCTGTCATTTTCATATTGGTTTTATTGTTCCAATATTTATTAGTTAAATTAATAATCACACATCACATCCAACAATCAATTAGTTGATTAGCTTTTCAAACATATATAACTTTTATATATTCAAAAATCATATTTTCAGTGCTAAATCACAAACAATAAACTCTAACTAAGTTTTGGTTCTCACACCAGCCAATTGGAAATATATAGATATCCACTTTTGAAACTCGAACATAAATACTGCTGATGCCCGGGCATCACCAGAATTATCACCGGGCGACTAGAGTGTGATTCTATATCTAGCCAGTATATTTGAGACTTCGAATACACGTGGATCATACATATATGCAAAATCTCCTATACTCGATAGTCCAAATCAATATAAAATAAAATAATCAAATACGTATAATAAGATTTTTTTTCTTTTCGAAACCAAATCCGTTTTAATAAATAATACTCTTCAAACTCAATCTAGGGTATTACTAGTCCTATTTCTAACGAGTCATTCTTATAGGATACTACTAATCCTATTTCTGATGGATTCTTTCGTTCGGTTCTAATGTGTCTAGTTCTCTAGCTTTTTAAACCAAAGCTATGATACCAAACTGAAACGACCCAGACTTCCCGGATCCCCAAGGAGACAGAAGAGTCCACCGTGGCCTACATTGATCCCCCATGCACCTTGTTTTACGGCGAACCTCTCGACTCTTCTCCAACCCTCGAAAGGGACATGTAGGGGTAAGAGCCCACTGTTCACCACCAAACCACATGGTGAGAACCCCCACCATGCAAAGCCAGCCTCTGCCAGCAACAAGGACTGGTGTGAGAACTAAAACAATAATTAAATCTTTACTTTAAAAGTTGGGAAATCATGGGACCATGCCGTATAACACGGAATGGGTTTACTCCACATGAATCTTAGTTTAAAATAAAACAAAGCAATGCTTTTTGGAAAATGAAGCTATTATAAGACTCAGGTCCCATCACACAATGCAATGCAAGCCGAAGGATAGAGTTTTACCTTATAATAGCCAAACATGCTTGGTGCGTTTAAAACAAATCATTTTGATATTACTATAAGTGCATAGTATCGAAATCAACTTCAAATATAAATATATCAATCATAGACGACATAGGTACCATATATTATGTCGCCGTACATAGGTTTACAACAAAAACCGAAAGGTCGCGTATTGGAAACTGGATTCCATCTATGAGTCGAGGCAAGGGATGGCTCCTCCTGATTCGATACACTTTAGCACATGTCTCAGGATCCCCCATAGTGAACCCTGTGAACGGTAGGGCCGGTCCACACTTACTTTAGTGGATTAATTATTCCTGAATAATACATTTCCTGGTCGTATCGGACCTCTAAACAGTTCAGTACGTTGACCCTATGAGCATATAGCCCTATATCCAAGGCGCCTCGCAATCCATCATCTACATAAGTAAAAATGTCTGGGCTCCATACCATGACACCACCTCTAGCTAGAAAGAAACGCAAGTTCTCCCTGTGGTTACTATCCCGTTTTTGAATCATACTGTAATGACAAGGAATTTCTCTCGATCCGAATCGGTCGCTAAACTGACCAAGACTGTTCGAAACCCCAGATTGTTTTGAGAACACGACAAATCAGAATACAAACAGAAGAACATTTCATTGTTAATTACAACAATTCCATCAGAATACAAGAATATATAGAGTATGAATAAATATTATACATTAGAGATTTAATTACATTACTACAGAGGAAAAATAATACAATACACAACTGAAGGAGATATACGGATAATGAGCTTTCCGGATATCATTCTAGTTGTAAATCAGGATCCTGTGAATATAAATCTGCAAAACCAAAACTACTAGCTGCCCATGTCAAAATAAGGGCACCCATAGTTTAGGTTAAAACAATAAACTACAGGTCAGTCATGTGGCTGGTGTGGAACTAAAACAGTTATTAATCTTTATTTTAAAGTTAGGTAAATCAAGGGACCACGCCGTATAACACGGAACGAGTTTCCTCCCAAGAATACCAGTGCATAAAACAATAACGCAATGCTAAATAAAGAACAATGAAGCTATTATAAGACCCAGGTCCCATCATACAATGCAACACAAGCCGGAGGATAGGGTTTTACCTTATAATAGCCAAAGAATGCTTGATACGCTAGATTCCATCTTTTATTATTACTATAAGTGTATAGTGTCGAAATAATTTCAATCATAAGTATCAATCATAGAAGGCATAAGCGTCCCATCCCACTATGTCGCCATATATAGGTTCTACAATCAAAGCCGCCAAGTCATGTATTGGAAATTGGATTTCCGTCTTTGAACCGAGGCCAGGGATTGTCCTCACCGTTTCGAGACAATCTAGCCTACCATGTCTCAGGAACAGCCGCAACTGCACCTTGGATCGTCAGGGTCGGTCCACCGATGTGGATTAAAATGCCTGAACACTGTGTTTCCCCACCCTTTGGGGCGTAAATGAGTCCAACGACTCCATCGGCTCCACACAGTCACCGATATATCTGAGGCGCCTCGCAACTGCAACAACCACATAAGTCAAACTCGTCAGGGCGTGTAAAACCACTGATGCCACTTCTAGCTAGAAAGAAACGCATGCCCTCCCTGAGGTCCTCTCCCGTTTCTAGTTCACAACCGGGTGTGAGGCTCGCGAATCAATGCTACGCAAAGCTGTGCCACACAGGCTGTGCTTTGATCATCACCTACAAGACTTTGCTTTTCAACAAAAGCCTTGATCATTTGCCACTTAGGCATGTCACACAGGCAATTCACTCCATGCGATTGATATCCATCAATATATAACCCCTGAGCTCATACGTCTCAGAGAAGGGCGTTAAGAAAGAGAATAAATTCTCCGCCGCCAAACAGATATATATTTAATAGAAATCAATCAGACAGAATAAAATCCAATGTCGGACACACAGTCCATTTACAAGTTCGTTCTGGTCTGAACGAAACCAGAGGCACCTTGTACCTCGCATATACATCGATCTCCAAGTACGTCTGGATGATCACCAACTGATTTCCTCCTCTTGGGTGTACAGCCCAATCAAGATCATCAGTAATCACCCAAACGATGTGAAGACCTCTGGTCTTTAACCACCGTCTTCATCCTCGACACCACGTCGAATTAGTTATTCAGAATGGGATAAACCCGGTCTTTCTGAATAACTCACGTATATAATAAACAAGTGTTACACAAACACAACATATGCCTCATTCCAAATAAGAATATTCCTTTATTCAAATATTCTCATACCTTGGGAAAGGTTCCCTTTAATTTTATCAAAGATAAATTCTTTAAATTTATTCTTTAATCTTCTTTTGAATATCAATTCAAATTAGTCGGGATTAGCGAACCACAATGAAGTAATCAATTTTTTTATTTCCCAATCCCAACTTATTCATCCCATGAAGTGAAACTGGTCATACTTCATATCTAACACCACGGTGTTATCGGTAAATTTAATTACCATTTCACGTTCAAATCTAATTAAAGATTTAACTATCGCATGGAGCAAAACTGGTGATACCCCATTCTCGATCACTTCAATCTAATTAAAGATTCATTAAAACTCCACTTAGTTTTAATCTTCCCAAAAATCAATATCCTGTCTATAATTGGGTTAAAGAACCAATGTCATCTAAAACACGGGTCACGATAAACCCAAAATCACATTCCATTAATTATCAGGTTAAAGAACAAGTGTTATTTAAAACACCATTCACAATAAACCCAAAAATTAATTCCATTTCAATTCCGGTTAAATATCATTTAATTGGTATACTTCATTAAATCTAAATTAAAAGATTTATTCTTTTTCCTAACTGGGTTTAAGAACAATGTTAATGAAGACACCATTCACGACAAACCCAAATCCCATTTGATATTAAATACAAGGCTCTGAATAGAAAATATATCGGCTTATATTCAATATCAAATTCTACGACCGACAAATATCGTATTGGAAATAACGATATAAATATATCTTTCAAATTTCCATAGCAGTATCTATATAATCACGAAATCCAACATCGAAATATTCCACAGACAATTTCGATTCAAATTGATTCCAATTCAATTATTGGAAATTCTGGTTACTTTAAAACCCTTTCAAATCCAATTTATTTATCTCAAAAATAAATGGATTATAATTCTAGTTCAAAACTAGTTCATTTCGATAAAAATCTATTTTTATCTTTTCAAATATGGAATTTTTCATCCCAATTCTTTCCAAATCATTTCTTATGATTTTACACAAATTGTTACTATTTTTAATAATTTTATCAAGGCCCATACAGTCGATTTCCATCAACGGCCATCGAACTGCACTTACAGCGACCTTTTCCAAATTTGATTTGGACATAATTCCAAATCCAACCGTTAGATTTCAAATCTCTAATATTCGTTAGAAAGCTCTTTTCGATACGAACCCAACGGTTCCTGTTTTAGGAGGATCCGACAGTCGGATCTCCCGTAATATCCATTCAAAGTCAATGGTCGAAATTCGCGAACTGCCGCGGTGCGACGTGTTCTATTCAGGCCATTTAATATATATAATAAATATATTATATATATTTCGTCAATTGCCTTTTAAAACGTATTTTATAAATCGTTTTAAATTCATTTTCAAAACGATTTCAACTTCACATTCAATTTCAAATCAAAATTGAATATTCCATACCATTATTAATCTATAAATGATAATATTTTCGAAATGTTATATTTTGAAATCAATTCCTATTCGATATTCGTTATAAAAATGAATAAAATCGATATAAATATCGTTCGCGTCAAAATGGCGCATAACTAACCAACACGGCTTTATATATTTCAATAACTTCGTTATTCTATTCAACAAATGAATATTTTCTTCAACACATGAATATATATTTTTATTCAACACATGAATATATACTTTATTCAACACATGAATATGTATTCTATTCAACACATGAATTTTTATTCTATTCAATACATGAATTTTCTTTCTATTCAACACATGAATTTTTATTCTATTCAACACATGAATTTTCTTTTATAATATTCCTTATTTTCCAAATTAGAATGAGGCCCAATCAATTACCATATAATGTTAATTATATGGATTCCATACAACACATGTATATAATAACAACGATAAATAATCAACCATCATCCAGAGTGCACCACACAACTGCATAAGCATTAAATATAGATAATTAACGCTTACACAGTCTTTCAACCCATCGATTGACATACAACTAAACAAACGGGATTAGTATACGTCAAATATCATCCCAATACCCGTGTGGAGTTTCAAATCAACAAACACAGATTTTTATTTGTGCAGTTGGGCGATGTTTAAAATTTATCGTCCCACTCAATATCTGTCAAATCAGTGTATATAAACAAATCGTCCGATTTGTTTATAAATATTTATTTTATTTCAACACATGAATATATATTTTACATCACAACCAACAGTCAATTTTCACAACACAAACAATCACACAAGTCGTCCATGGTCTGTGGACGACGGGGAGCAGTTTATATATGCAGTTATAAAATAAATAACTGAACAGAAAATTTTAGTGAGGAGTTCTCACCTTGGGTTTCCACTCCGTCATTCTTTATTTATGAACGGTTCGGATTTTGTTTTGATTTCAGACCATTCCGTCGCAATCCTTTTCACGCTATTCATAATAAAAATCATATTTTTATCGCTTCCATCAAATAGATAAAAATCATATTTTTATTATCTCTATAATATA
Source organism: Allium sativum (assembly GCA_030737875.1). Classification (NCBI taxonomy): domain Eukaryota; kingdom Viridiplantae; phylum Streptophyta; class Magnoliopsida; order Asparagales; family Amaryllidaceae; genus Allium; species Allium sativum. The sequence goes on along the minus strand of CM060918.1, from coordinate 835,154,107 downwards.
AAAACCATATTTTTATTTCCACTTCATATATATAAAAATCGAATTTTTATATCGATGTTCATATAATAAAAATCATATTTCTCTCTCGCCATTCTCTATATAAAAATCTCATTTTTATATATAAAGATCGTATTTTTATATCTTTACTACATACGTAAAAATCACTCCTTTACACCGCTACGTCCATGATAAAAATTATATTTTTATCTTGCTAGTAATATAATAAAAATTATATTTTTACTTCCCTACTTACATAGAAATTATATTTTTACCTCTCTCTCTATATATAAAAAATTATATTTTTATTACTCTACATAAATAAAAATCATATTTTTATATTCTCTATTATATAAAAATCATATTTTTAAAACGTTTTCTATAAGATAAAAATCACATCTTTAATCGCTATTCAAACAATAAAAATCTCAACTTTGTTCATATAAAAATCTCGACTTTGTTCATAATAAAAATATAAACTTTTTAGTGTATAAAAATCCTAATTTTCTTTTATAAAAATATTATTTGAATATATATATAAATGAATTGAAATTGATATTATGAAAACTTACTGTGTTTTCGGATTTTTGGCGGTTGGAGATGGGGGAGACGGCGTCAGGCCTGGAGTCGGCGGCGCGGGGCTCAGGTGGCGTCCCTGGAGGCGGATATGGGTCAGAGGGGGGTGCGGTTTCCTGGATCGATTTGGGGGTTCCGATCTCCGGTTGCAGCGGTTTAAGGAGGAGAGGGAGGGAAGAGAGGAGAGGGAGTGAGGCACGAGAGATGGGGGCGTTGGAGGCTGTGCGGTGGCGCGGCCATCGCCTGGGGCGGCGTGTTGGGTGAACGATTGCGGTTTTTTCTCTTTTCTTATACTGAAATCGGGTTTGACTTAGAGGAGAGAGAGGGAGAAAGGTGAGGGTATATAATTAACATATATATATATATATTAATCTCCATAAAGTAACCTTTTTATTCGATCTCAGAACGAGACCCAACGATTATCTCCCTAGCTAATTACCCCTATTCCGAACACAATGGGATATGTATCGTAAGCCAGTTCGGCTGTTTCGATCAGTTTCCGTTAATATCAGAATATAAATCTATACATTGAATTTAAACGCACATTTCAATTTACCGGGGCCACATACTGACTCTAAAAATTCCAAAAAATATATTTCTAGCTTCGTATTGACGATATGGTCCTAACAAAACCAATTTCGTCAAATTTGAAGACCGTTTGAAAAATGGCCATTTTCCAGTCGATTAAAATCAACTGAAACTAGTCAAACGCGTTTAACTTCGCCACGCTTACATATTGCTTCAGAAAATTACGAATTTTGAAACCTAGCAATAACTTGACATCACGGATCCAACAAAAGAGGTTTCGTCGAAAACGGAGGGCGTTTGCAAAATTTCCATTTATAAGGGCTAGAATTCCATAGCGACTATTCTGAATTTTCAACTGGACGTAACTTTTGATTTCCGCTATGAAATTTCAATCTTTCGGATTCGTTGGAAAGATATTTTCAAATAGATTCTAATATTTTTGGTTTTGCTAAAATCCGGTTTATTTTGAATCCTGTACATTCATTTGAACTTTGAAATCAAAATTTCAAACTACCGCGCCATTTTCAATTCCTTTTATATTTAAAATAAATATTTATATCCTAACATCGATTCAACATTTATACGTTCAAATTCCATTCAAAATAAATTTCTTGTTATTATTATTTAAAATAATTCATTTTAAATAATCAAAATTCGCTAAAATTGCCAAAATAAAAATTTTAAATTGGCTCAAATTTCGGGGTTATTACACATACCGGGTGTGAGGCTCGCGAATTAATGCTATACACAAAGCTATGCTAATTAAAGCCGTGCTTTAATCATCATCCACAAGACTTTGCTTTTCAACAAAAGCCTTGATCATTTGCATCTCAACATGCCACACTGACAATCCATACCGTACCACTGATTTCCACCAATATATAACCTCTAAGCTTGTACTTCTCAAAGAAGGGTGTTAAGCAAAAGAATAAATTCTCTGCCACCAAACAGATATATACTTAGCAGAGATCAATGAATAAAGCAAAAAGAAATGCAGTGTCAGACATAACATCCATTTACAAGTTCGTTCTGGGTCTAAACGAAACCAGAGGCACCTTATTCCTCGTCCCATATGTCCAATACAGGAGAGAAGTCCTTGCATACCCGGTCGATCTCCAAGTACTTCTGGACAATCACCAATTATTACCTTGTCTTGGGTGTACAGCCCAATCAAGACATCAGTAATCATCCAAACGAGGTGAAGATCTCTGGTCTTCAACCACCGTCTTCATCGTCGACTTTTAGTCACCATATCAGTTATTCAGAATGGAATAAACCAGGTCTTTCCGAATAACTCGCGTATTTCATAATCAATAATCAAGTGCTATAAAAACACATCATATGCCTCATTCCAATTCAGAATGTAATAACCCGAAAATCCGAGCCAGTTTAAAATTTTTGTTTTGGAAATTTTAATGAATTTTGAATATTTAAAATGAATTATTTTAAATAATAACGACGAGAAGTTTATTTTGAATAGAATTAGAACGTATATATTTATATACGTCGTCGTTAGAATATAAAAATTTATTTTTATATATAAAATGAATTGAAAATGGCGCGGTAGTTTGAAAATTCAATTTCAAAGTTCAAATGAATGTACCGGGTGCAGAATAAACCAGATTTTAGTGAAACCAAAAATATTTGAATCTAATTGAGAATATCTTTCCAACGAAACCGAAAAATTGAAATTTTATAGCGGGAGTCAAAAGTTATGTCCAGTTGAAAATTTAGAATAGTCGCTATGGAATTCTGGCCCTTAAAAATGGAAATTTTGCAAACGACCTTAGTTTTCGACGAAACCACTTTTGTTGGATCCATGATATCAAGTTATTGCTAGTTTTCAAAATTCGTAATTTTTCGAATCAATATGTGAGAATGGCAAAGGAAAACGCGTTTGACCAATTTTAGTTGATTTTAATCGACTGGAAAATGGCCATTTTTCAAACGGTCTCAGAATTCGATGAAATTAGTTTTGTTATGACCGTATCGTCAATACGAAGCCAGAAAATATTTTTCGGGAATTTTCTAGTTAGTATGCGGCCCCAGTAAATTGAAATGTGCGTTCAAATTCAATATATAGATTTATATTTGGATCTTGATGAAAACTGATCGAAACGATCGAATCAGCTTGTGATACATATCCCATTGTGTTCGGAATGGGGGTAATTAGTTACAGACGACAGGCGGTGGGCCTCGTATAGAGGTCGAATAAAAAAGCCAACTTTTTGAAATTAAAAATAATAAAATAAATATATTTGTATAATCCCTCTCTAAACCTTTCTCTACCTCCTCCCCCTTTCGGTTCTAACAGATCGAGAGAAAAAAAAGAAAAAATTTTTAAAAAAAACCCGTCGAGCGCCCCCCCTCCACCGATCGCCGCCGCTTCTTCTTCTTCCTCCTCCTCCACTTGCTCCGCCTTCCTTCCTCCTCCCCTACCCCGACACGACCCCCCTGCTCCTCCCTTCTCTCGAAGCCCCGCCGTGAACCCAAACTGCCAACGCCCTCCCCCGAAACCCTAAATCGATTTGACAGCCACCGTGGGCCCCTAGCCCGATGCACCACCACCTTGCCGCACTGCCTTCTTCCCCCTTCCTCTCTGATTCGACTGTAAAACCCTCCTCCTTCATATCGAAAATCCGTACGTTTTTATTTATTGTATTTATTTCTTTTCTTTAATTTAGTTCAGTTTCTTTTAATTATTTATTTTATATAATGCTGAAAAATAAAATGAGGATTTTTATTTATATACGATAGCGAAGTGAGAAAGGTTTGATTTTTATCGTGTGAAGAACAAAAATAGAAATACGATTTTTATGGATATAGATTTGAAATAAAGATATGGCCTTTACTATGAAGTTGGATTTATAAAAATAGGATTTTATGCGAAGTAAAGATTCAATTTTATAAAGTAAAAAGATTTGATTTTGTTCATGGAAAAGTTTGATTTTTCATTGTAGAAATATTAGATTTTCATATAGAGATAATAAAAATTTGATCTTTATAGTATAGGAAGAATAAAAATATGATTTTTATTTATGTAGAATTTTAAAAATATATTTTTTATTATATACAAGCAAGATAAAAATAGAATTTTTATCTATATAGTAGCGATGTAAAAATCGAATTTTTATCTATATAGTAGCGATGTAAAAATGGAATTTTTATCCATATAGAGCGAATTTAAAAATGTGATTTTTATATAAATAGCAACAATATAAAAATGTGATTTTTATATATGTAGTGGCTACGGACAACGAAATTGACAAAAGGCGAGCACGCCGAAGATTTCTACATAAGAAGAGTCGTGGCGTTTGGTTTAGCTAGTCGGTGAGAACTCTTCACTTCTATTTTTATTTCTAGTTTGAAATATATACTAGGATGCAGACGGTGTCTAGTAGCACCCGACACCCGTCATCCACAGATCATGGATGACTTGTTTGTTTGATTGCTGTGTTGTGGAATTTGATTGTGTGATGTGGAATGAAATAAAATATTTTATAGTGGAAAATATTTTATAGTTAAAAATATGATTTTTAACGTGTAAATAAATATTTATAAACAAATCGGACGATTTGTTTATATAAACTAATTTGACTGATATTGATTGAGACGGTAAATTTTACACATCGCCCAACTGCACAAATAAAATCTGTGTTTGTTGATTTGAAACCCCATAGGGGTATTGGGATGAGATTTGACGTACACTAATCCCGATTGTTTAGTTGTATGTCAATCAATGGATTGACAGACTGTGTAAGCGTTAATTATTTTTATTTAATGCTTATGCAGTTGTGTGGTGCACTCTGGATGATGGTTGATTATTTATCGTTGCTATTATATACATGTGTTGTAGAAAAATCCATATAATTAACATTATATGGTAATTGATTGGGCCTCATTCCAGTTTTGAAATAGAATATTTGAATAGAAATATTTGAAATAGAATATTTGAATAGAAATATTTGAAAAGGAAATATTTGAATAGAAATATTCGAAAAAGAAATATTTGAAATAGAATATTTGAAAATAGAAATATATGAAGCTGTGTTGATTAGATTTGCGCCATTTTGACGCGAGCGATATTTATATCGATTTTATTCGTTTTTATAACGAATATAGAAAAGAAAGTGATTTCAAAATATAACATTTTGAAAATATTATCATTTGTATATCGATGATGTGGAATATTCAATTTTGATTAGAAATTGAATATGAAGTTGAAATCGTTTTGAAAACGAATTTAAAACGATTTATAAAATACGTTTTGAAAGGAAATCGACGAAATATACATTATATACATTATATATATATATATATATATATATATATATATATATATATATATATAATGGCCTGAATAGAACGCGCCGCGCCGCGGCAGTTCATGAATTTCGACCATTGATTTCGAACGGACATTACGGGAGATCCGACCGTCTGATTCTCCTGAAACCGGAACCATTCGGTTCGTATCGAAAAGAGAGCTTTCCAACGAATATGAGAAATTAGAAATCTAATGGTTGGATTTGGAATTATTTCCAAATCAAATTGGGAAAAGGTCGCTCTAAGTGCAGTTCGATGGCCGTTGATGGAAATCGACTGTACGGGCCTTGATAAAATTATTAAAAATAGTAATAATTTGTGTAAAATCATAAGAAATGATTTGGGAAGAATGGGGATGAAAAATTCCATATTTGAAAAGATAAAAGTAGATTTTTATCGAAATGAACTAGTTTTGAACTAGAATAATAATTTATTTATTTTTAAAATAAATAAAGTGGATTTGAAATGGTTTGGAAAATAACCAGAACTTCCAATATATAAAGTGGAAATGGATTTGATCGAAATTGACTTTGGAATATTTCGATGTTGGATTTCGTGATTTTACAGATATTGTTCTGGGAATTTGAAAGATATATTAATATCGTTATTTCCAATACGATATTTGTTCGTCGTAGAATTTGATATTGAATATAAGCCGATATATTTTCTATTCAGAGCCTTGTATTTAATATCAAATGGGATTTGGGTTTGTCGTGAATGGTGTCTTCATTAACACTGTTCTTAAACCCCGTTGAGAAAAAGATTAAATCTTTTTATTTGGATTTAATCAAGTGTACCAATTAAGTGGTATTTAATTGGAATTGAATTTGAATTGATTTTTGGGTTTATCGTGAACGGTGTTTTAAATAACACTTGTTCTTTAACCCGATAATTAATGGAATGTGATTTTGGGTTGTCGTGAACGGTATCTTTAATAATACTATTCTTAGACCCAGTTGAGTAAAGAAAATCAGAAACTAACTGGAGATTAGTTAAGTTGAATGGTTTCTTGCGTATTGATCTGATGTTGGTTTCGACCTTCGGGGTTAATACTTAGGGAATTGCTCACTTGCTATTTTACGGTTAAAGGCTGATAGAATGGAATGTGATTTTGGGTTTATCATGAATCGTGTTTTAAATGACATTGATTCTTTAACCCAGTTAAAGATTAAAACTAAGTGGAGTTTTAATGAATCTTTAATTAGATTGAAATGATCGAGAATGGAGTTGTAACAACCCGGAAAATCTGAACCAGTTTGAAAATTTTAATTTGGCTATTTTAGTGAATTTAAAATATTTAAAATAAATATTTTAAATAATAACAACGAAAAGTAAGTTTGAATCGACGTTTGAAAATAAATATAATTAATTCTAATTATAAACAAGGCCTGAAATGGCGCGGTAGTTTCAAAATTTGAATTCAAAGTTTGACTAACTGTACCGGGTGCAAATTAAAACGGATTTTAGTGAGATCAAAAATATTTAAATCTGTTAGTGAATATCTTTCTAACGAATCTGAAAAATCAAAGTTTCATAGCTGGAAGCAAAAGTTATGGCCAAATGAATTTTCAGAAAGGTCGCTATAGAGTTTATATAGCCCGTGAAAATGGCATTTTGCAAACGACCTCAGAATTCGACGAAACCACTTTTGTTGGATCTGGGATGTCAAATTATTGCTAGGTTTCAAATTTCATAATTTTTGAATCTAGTATGTGAGCGTGGAAAAGGAAAATGTGTTTGGTTAATTTCTATTAAATTGGATCGGCCAGAAAAGGGCCATTTTTCAAACGGTCTCAGAATTCGACGAAACTAGTTTTGTTGGGACCGTATCGTCAAAACATAGCTAGATTTATTTTTCGAGAACTTTTAGAATCAGTATGTGGCCCCGACAAATTAAAATGTATGTTCAAATCAAATATTGAATGTTTTATATTTTAATTTGAAGGAAAACAGAGTGAAACAATCGAATGGGCTTACGAAACATATCCCATTGTGTTCGGAATGGGGGTATTTAGCTAGGGGCGACAGTCGTTGGGTCTGGATTGGTGTTCGTATGGATAAAGTGGTATTTTCCGAATTAATTAAATTAAAAATTAAAATAAAATAGTGGGCCAATCCCCTTCTTCCTCTCACTTCCACGTTGACCCATTTCCAACCCGATAACCTCCAGGCAACGACGGAAAACCTCCCACCTTCTCCCCTCTTTTTCTCCTCCGTCTCTCAACAAAATCGAGCGCCACCACCCACGTTTTGAAGCCCTTACTCCCCTCTTCAAATCCATATAACATTCACCCCCTATCGTCCACCCTCCGCTGCGAATCACCTCCACGAACGGCCATGCTTCAGAGCGCTGCCATGCCCTCCACAGTCCACCGATCAGAGCGCAACCACCGGGCGTGGGAAGCCCTCACTTCCCTCTTCGACGCTGTACAAGCGGATCTTCGTATCGTGCAGCAGTTGGATCGAAAAGTTGAAACCTAGTTTTGAACACATTAGAAAGGTAAACGGCTTTGTTAATTTAAAACAGTTTTAACACTTTAAAACCGTTACAAACTTGTAAAAATCATATCTTTTTGCTGTGTTGTCGAAATCCAGTGAAACAAGAGACACTAGGACCGTGAGGACGTCTTCTACATTTTAGAAGAGACCGCATATTTTTCTTAGCCTTCTGCTATTTTTGGTGGAGTGGAACCCAATGTGAGATTTCTGAGTTATAAACGATATGAAAATGACGATGTATAAATTATATATTCGAAGTATGAGTTACATAAGCGTTGTACACCTCATGCATAAGCATTGTATACGTTGTATGTTCAATGTATAAGTTATATATGCGTTGTAAAAATTATATATGTGTTGAATAGAAGTGAAATTTACTTATATAAATATATATATATATACGCCCCTCGTCCACAAACCATGGACGATATTTATTGGTTGTGATTGGTGTGAAAATTGGTTGATAGCGAATGGTTCATTTGAATTGTTTGTGGTTGAAATTGATTGATTGTGGTTGAAAAATACCCGTTTGTGGTTGAAATTTATTTGGTTGAAACCACACAGGATTTGGTGGTGGAAAAGGAAAAAATAAAGAAGCCGCCTGCGTGCGAACTAGATGCATGAAATCTCCATTGTCAAAAGCTACGAGGCTTTAAGGTAGAGCGAGGAGTCGTACTAGGGACGGCCCCGGTTTTAAATACCCAGCCGTTATGCTGCCGAAATTTTCAATAATATTCATGTGTTTGAATTATTTTCATGTGTTGAAACTATATTCGTGTGTTGAATAGAAATTCGTGTGTTGAAACTATATTCGTGTGTTGAATAGAAATTCATGTGTTGAATGGTATTCGTGTTTTAAATAAGTTGTTTTAACAATAAAAATCACATTTTTATTAAATATATACGAACTATAGAAAACATTCATGTGTTGAATAGAAATTCATTCGTTGAATAGAAATTCATGTGTTGAATGATATTCGTGTTTTAAATAAATTGTTTTAACAATAAAAATCACATTTTTATTTTATATATACGAACTATAGAAAACATTCATGTGTTGAATAGAAATTCATTCGTTGAATAGAAATTCATGTGTTGAATGGTATTCGTGTTTTAAATAAATTGTTTTAACAACAAAAATCACATTTTTATTTTATATATACGAACTATAGAAAACATTCATGTGTTGAATAGAAATTCATTCGTTGAATAGAAATTCATGTGTTGAATGGTACTCGTGTTTGAAATAAATTGTTTTATAATAAAAATCATATTTTTATCATCTATATAAACTATATAAAATAGTCGTGTTTTGAAATAAATTGTTTTACATTAAAAATCACATTTTTATTATATACATAAATTGTTAAAAATAGTGAAGTGTTGAAATAAACGTATGTTGGATAAAAATATCATTTTTATCAAATGTATGAAAAGAATATGGTTTTGAAATCGAAGAATAGATTATATATATATATATATAATTAAAATAAATCGAATAACGAAGCTGCAGTTCGTGTTTTGAAACCGTGATTTCAAACGATTAGTGTGGGAGGTCCGACCATCGGATTTTCCCGAAACCGAAACCGTTGGGTTCGCTTTGGAAATATCTTTCCAACGACACCAACTTTGTAAAGATCCAACGGTTGGATTGTCTGAAATGTTTAATTCAAATCTGAAGAAAAACAACGCCAGAATCGATTATATATATATATAATTAAATTAAATCGAATAACGACGCTGCAGTTCGTATTTTGAAATCGAAACTTCAAACGAGTGTACCGGGAGATCCGACCGTCGGATTTCCCCAAAACTGAAACCATTGGATTCGTTTTGAAAATATCTTTCTAATGATATAAAATTTGTGAAGATACAACGGTTAGATTTTCAGATATGTGTAAATCAAATCTGAAGAAAAACAGCGCCACGGCCGCGTTATGGCCTGAAGCGTCGTTTTGAATAAATTGGCTATTTTTAAATAAATAAAAATAGCAATAAATCGTTATAAAATATTATAAACGATATGGAATGTGAAATTTAGAAACTAACTGAAGGTTAGCTAAGTCGAATGGTTTCCTGGGTTTTGATCTGATGTTGGTTTCGGCCTTCGGGGTTAACACTTGGGAAATCGTTCTCTTACTGATTTACGGTTAGTAACTGATGAATTGGAATGAGGTGTATGTTGTGTTTGTGTAGCACTTGTTTATTATATACGCGAGTTGTTCAGAAAGACCGGGTTTATCCCATTCTGAATAATTGAATCGACGATAAGAAATCGATGATGCAGACGGTGGTTGAAGACCGGAGATCTTCACCTCGGTTGGATGATAACTGATGTCCTGATTGGGAGGCATCCCGAAATATGGATAATGAGTGGTGATCGTCCAGACATACGTGGAGATTGATGGGTATGCGAGGTATATAGGGCCTCCGGTTTCGTTCAGACCCAGAACGGACTTGTAAGTGGACTGTGTGCCTGACATTGGAATTCATTCTGTGTGACTGATAGCCATCAGTTGCATGGTGTGAATTGCCTGTGTGGCATGCTAAGATGCAGTGATCAAGGCTTCTATTGGAAAGCAAAGTCTTGTTGTTGATGATCAAAGCACGGCTTGTGTGGCGTAGCTTTGTGTATAACGTGAATTTGCGAGCCTCACACCCCGGTATGAACTAGAAACGGGAGAGGACATCAGTGAGGGCATGCGTTTCCTTCTAGCTAGAGGTGGTGTCAGTGCTTAAACTGGCTGACATTTATATTATTTTCACCTGTGTGGTTGTTGCTGTTGCGAGGCGCCTCGGATATATCGGTCGATCCGGGACCGATGGAGTCATTCGTTGGCTCATTGACGCCCCAAAGGGTAGGGAAACACGGTGTTCAGGCATTTTAATCCACATCGGTGGACCAGCCCTGACGATCCAAGGGTCACTCGAGTTCTGATCCTGAGGGGCGGGCTAGAGCGTCTCAAAATCGGTAAGGACTATCTTTTGCCTTGGTTCATGACGGAAATAAAATTTCCAAATACGTGACTGTGCGGTTTTGATTGTGAACCTATATATGGCGACATGATATATGGTATCCGTCTATGATTGATAGTTATGATTGAAATTGTTTTTGAAACATATAAACACTAGTAATAATATCAAATGCTTTTGTTTTATTCGTATCAAGCATATTTTGGCCATTATAAGGTAAAACTCTATCCTCCGGTTTGCGTTGCATTGTGTGATGGGAACTGAGTCTTATAATGGCTTCATTTTTATAAAAAGCATGGCGATGTTTAAAAGATTTACTTGTTGTAAAGCACTGGCAATCCAATGGAGTAAACCCATTCCGCGAAAGTGGCATGGTCCTGTGATTAGCCATATTATAAATGTGTTAAGTAGATTTCTCATACCAGTCCCATGACTGACTCGTAGTTTGTTTCACTTGCAAACTCGGGTGCCCCCTTTTTCTACACAGGCGGCCTTTATTCAGGTTTCAGCAGGCTCTCTCTAGATAGCTGGAGCTGAAGATGGATTCTATCATTTATCTCTTTTTATGCTGTTCAGCTCCTATTGTACATATTATGTTCGTTTTCCGCTGTAGACATTTATGTATGGCTGAACTGTATTTGTACTAAGTATGATCCTGTATATTGTGTAACTCTGATGTTTATTATATCCAGTATATTTTGTTGTGCATTATCTGGTGTATTTATTTATTTCTGTCCTGCTATTATCTGTTTATGTGTTATATTCCAAAGATTACCCTTGACACCATCGTACGGGGTTTTAGGGTCGTCACATTGTGGTATCAGAGCTTTGGTTAAGCTTAGTGTTGGAATATAACATATTAACGAACTCGTCAGAAATAGAACTAGTAGTGTTCTAAGACGAAAAACTCATTACAGATAGGGTCAGTAATATCCTAGTATGAGTATAGCAGAATGAATTACGTCCGATAGACACATTTACATTCAAGTATATGTCTCTATGCTTTAAAATATCTTTTCTGTTGCCCTGACACTTGATCTACTATTTGCAGAAGTACTAGAAAATGAGTGTCAGAAACAGAAGGAATGCAGAACCAGATATTAAGGCTCTATTAATTAAGTATCGAAATATGGGTGGAATACCGTTCTCGGGTGAAGAATCTATTACGAAAACACAAGCTTGGATTCGTTCTGCTGAGAAGATCTTTGACGGTTTAAAGCTGAGAGATGACCAGAAAAGATTACTGGCATCTTGGGCACTCAAAGACGAAGCTTTGTTCTGGTGGGATTCGATTATGAAGGATAATCCAGAAGGTAATATTACCTGGGATAGATTTAAAGTGATTTTCCTAGAAAGATTTACTCCTCCTGAATCAACTGAGCGGTTATGTGATGAATTCTCTTATCTGATACAAGGAGATATGATCATTCCAGAATATCATAAGAGATTCAATGAACTTTCTCATTTTGCCTCTCATCTAATTCAAGATCCAAAGAGGAAGAATCTGAGGTTTATTCATGGCCTGCAAAGAAAATACAAGAACAATGTAATGGGGAATGTGAAGCTTCCCTTTTCTGAAATGATATACATGGCCTACTAGTATGAGGATCTCCAAAGGAAAGGTATGTTGCGAGATGAAGAGGAAGGCAGTTCTAGTAAAAAAGGGGAGTCTGAAACTGATAGTCCTGAGGCCAGTACGATGTCTGAGGTCAGTAAGAAGCCCAAAGTAAATCGAAAAAGGGCCAGATCTGAGAAAGAACCGGTAACGGCTGCCACATGCTCAAGCTGCAATGCAAGGGCATTTGGCAATAAACTGCGGAACCTTAATGAAGCGATTAAAAGGTGGACTTCAATCTAAGAAGGGATTTCAAGAGAATAGAAAGTACAGTCAATGCCATCTGGCCGGTCATCTTTCAAAGGCTTGCCAGCTATTCAAGAAATCTGAAAGGGTTCATGTAAATGAAGTGGCATAAACTCCATCACCCTCAACTAGTCAAGGAAGGTCAGATGTTTTGGAAGGCACGCTTAATGTCAAAAATATTCCAGTTAAAGTACGGTTTGATACAGGCGCGTCACGAAGCTTTATTGCAAAGAGTGCAGTTAATAAGTTGGATTTGAAATTGAAAAAGCTCAAGGAACCCATCACTGTCCATAATCCGTTTGGGGGTTCTCTCGATCTCAGTTGGATTTGTGTGGTGCCTGTCTCTTTTTCATGTTATAAGTTTCCTATCATCTCAATGGTCATGAATTTTACTGAATTCGATCTTATTTTGGGATTGGATTAGTTAACCAAATATGAAGCAGAGGTTAAATGCACCGAGAGAGTAGTCAGGGCAAAGATTAAATCAAGGAATTATATCACCATACCATGTGAAGGTCCGAATTCAAATAGAAAAGACTTTTGGTCAGCTCTTGATGTTTCTCCTGCTCTAATAGAAAATATCCCTATAGTCACAGAGAATATTCCAGACCTCGTAAAAGATATTCCTGTCGTAAAGAATTATGCAGATATGTTCGAAGAAGTTGTTAACTTACCTCCGCAGAGGGAAATTGATTTCAAGATTGCTTTAATTCTGAATGCTAGGCCAGTAGTGCACGCTATTCGAAGGATGACCCTAAAGGAGAAAGAAGAGTTAGATAATCAAACTCGACAGCTTGTATGGAAGTGTCTGATCAGGCCTAGTTTCTCTGATTGGGGAGCAGCAGTGGTGTTTGTCCCAAAGTCTGACGGTACTCTGCGACTATGTGTGGATTATCGGGACTTGAATAAGCAGACAATAAAGAATAAATATCCATTGCCGCGAATCGATGATTTATTGGATCGTCTGAATGGAGCACAAGTATTTTCAAGGATGGATCTAGCTACAGGCTTCCATCAGCTACGTATTGCCGAAGAGTGTGTTCCTATGACAACATTCACAGGTCCAGACTTATTTTATGAGTGATTAGTAATGCCGTTTGGCTTATGTAACGCTCCTGCCTACTTTGTCGATCTGATGAATAGAGTGTTCAGAGGGGTTTTGAATAAGTTTGTTCTGGTTTTTATTGATGATATTTTAATCTTCTCTAAGTCAAAGGCAGAACATAAAAAAACATTAGGAGCAAGTTCTAGAAATTCTGAGAAGGAATGTATTGAAAGCCAAACTGTCCAAATGTATATTCTGGCAAGATGAAGTAAAGTTTCTTGGCCACGTCGTATCAAAAGAGGGAATTGCTGTGGATCAAGGTAAAATCACCGCTATTCAAAATTGGAAACAGCCTAGTACTCCCACAGAAGTCCGAAGTTTTCCTGGATTGGCTAGTTACTACCGGAAGTTCGTTAAAGATTTTTCGAAGATATCTAGTCACTTAACAAAGCTTACAAAGAAGCACGCAAAGTTCAAGTGGACTCCGGAATGTGAGGAGGCTTTTGAGAAGCTAAAGTTAAGATTAACAACGTCTCCAGTGTTAACGATTATCGATGGCAATCAAGACTTGAAAGTCTGGACAAATGCCTCTAGAGAAGGCCTTGGTGCAGTATTACTGCAAAGAGGCCAGGTTGTTGCTTATGCTAGCCGTCAACTGAAGCCACATGAAAAGAACTACGTTACTCATGATCTTGAGTTGTTGGCTATCGTATTCGCTTTGAAAATATGGAGACACTATCTTCTGGGTGAGAAATTCGAACTGTTTACAGATCATCAGTCGCTAAAGTATCTGTTCACCCAGAAAGACTTGAATCTGAGGCAACAACATTGGCTAGAGTTTCTTGCAACATACGATTTTGAGATTTGTACACTCCAGGGAAAGCCAATGTTGTGGCCGATGCGTTAAGTGGAAAGAATGTAATGATCACCAGTTTTATTATTACGACTTCATTGATTGATAAAATATCTGCTCTTCAGAAGGATGATCACTTCATTCAGAAGATCAGAGAGATAATTCAGAAAGGCGAGCCCTCGAGTTTTCAGGTTAATAATGATGAGATTCTAAGGCTAAAGGGTCGAATTTGTGTTCCTAACATTTCTGAGCTCCGAAAAGAAGTGCTGGATGAATTCCACAAGTCAAAACTTAGTATCCATCCCGGAGTGAGCAAAATGTATAATGACATCAAACGCACTTTCTGGTGGAG
The DNA here is from genome assembly GCA_030737875.1 of Allium sativum. Lineage (NCBI taxonomy): Eukaryota > Viridiplantae > Streptophyta > Magnoliopsida > Asparagales > Amaryllidaceae > Allium > Allium sativum. The sequence goes on along the minus strand of CM060918.1, from coordinate 835,139,100 downwards.
GTCGATGAAGAGAGACATTTCTTTATATGTTAGAAGGTGCCCTACTTGCCAACTAGTCAAGAGCAACCAACAAAAACTGGCCGGATTATTGCAACCATTGGATATTCCAGGTTGGAAATGGGAACATATTTCCATGAACTTCATAGATGGTTTACCCAGAACCAGAAAAGGAAATGACAGTATTTGGGTGATCGTAGATCGCTTCACGAAGACCTCCCATTTCATACCTGTCAGATCGAACAGAACTGCTCAGAGTCTGGCGCAGATATATTTCAAGGAAATTGTTAGGCTACATGGAGTGCCGATCAGTATAGTTAGTGATAGAGATCCAATATTTACTAGCAAATTCTGGGAGGCATTTCAAGTAGATCTGGGAACAAAACTGAACTTGAGCACCGCTTATCATCCTCAGACAGATGGTCAAACTGAGAGGGTGAATCGTATACTAGAAGATTTATTGCAGGCTTATGTTCTAGATTTTGGTGGATCATGGGAAGACCATTTACATTTGGCTGAGTTCTCATACAACAACAACTACCAAGCGAACCTGACAATGTCACTATTCGAAGCATTGTATGGTAGACCGTGTCGATCTCCTGCTTGTTAGGTAGAACCTGGTAATAGACTTATATTGGAGCCAGATATGATTCGCGAAGCTGCGGATAAAGTCGATTTCGGTAAGAAACGGTTACTCGCCGCTCAAAGCCGACAGAAGAGCTATGCTGATTCGAGAAGAAGAGATTTAGCATTTGCTGTTGGCGACTATGTGTATATAAGGGTTTCTCCGATGAGAGGAGTGATTCGATTTGGCAAAAATGGGAAGTTGGCGCCCAGATTTATTGGTCCATTCCCTATACTTGAACGGGTTGGAACTCTCGCTTATAGAATTCAGTTGCCTAATTGGTTGCCTGGAGTGCATGATGTATTTCATGTTTCTCAACTTAGAAAGCATGTTCATGATCCAGACTTGGTTGTGGAAGAAGCCGCACAACAGGATATATAAATTACTCTAGAATTGGCTGTGAGAAGAGAGCTGCCAAAGATAGTTGGCAAAGAAACCAAAGAGCTGAGGAACAAGAAGGTTCACTTAGTCAAAGTGCAATGGAGTGGAGATCCGCGAGATTGTACTTGGGAAACTGAGGAGAGTATCATGAAAGCCTATCCTAAGTGCAGGGTGGATATCTCTGATTGACTCCGGTGCAAGGTACATTTTCCATATTTTGAAATTTCCATTATGTTCTCTACTTTGTCATTGTTTTCTTTTCATGGATGTAAAATTTTAATCATATAGTCTGATTGATTTTATAAGAGTATATGAATTAAGTAGTATATTTTTGAAAGTTGAAAACAAATTGATTGCTGGTTGCGTTGTTTGATTTTTGGTTGATTAATTAGAATTTTAAACCATCTAGCCAAATTGAACCAGTATTGAACTGAATTGAAAATTGATAGAAATATATACATGTGCATTATATATGTGTGAACAGGTTATGGATAAACAGTTAAGCAAAGGAATAAAATTGTTTGCCCGACAAACAGGTACACGTTTATTGTATTTCTTGGGATTTGATGATTTTATGAGCCGATTGGCTAGCCGCTTGGCTTTTCGTTTTTCTTTTGGATTGGTGAGGGCCATGGGAGGCTATTTGAAATATCCCGAAGTCCCTCGTACAAAGGAGGTTATGGCGAAATTTTTCGAAAATTTAGGGTGTTAGCCTAATTTTTGAAGAATTTGAAAATTCTTAGAAACTGAAAAGTTGAAGAATGGAAGCCAGATTGAAAGTAGAGTTGATTAATCAAACTACTTTCAACTTTATTCCTTTTCGGGGACGAAAAGTTTTAAGTGGGGGAGATTGTAACAACCCGAAAAATCTGAACTAGTTTGAAAATTTTAATTTGGCTATTTTAGTGAATTTAAAATATTTAAAATAAATATTTTAAATAATAACGACAAAAAGTAAGTTTGAATCAACGTTTGAAAATAAATATTATTAATTCTAATAATAAACAAGGCCTGAAATGGCGCGGTAGTTTCAAAATTTGAATTCAAACTTTGACTGACTGTACTGGGTGCAAATTAAAACTGATTTTAGTGAGACCAAAAATATTTAAATCTGTTAGTGAATATCTTTCTAGAAAATCTGAAAAATCGAAGTTTCATAGCTGGAAGCAAAAGTTATGGCCAAATGAATTCAGAAACGTCGCTATAGAGTTTATATAGCCCGTGAAAATGGCCATTTTGCGAACGACCTCAGAATTCGACGAAACCACTTTTTTTGGATCCGGGATGTCAAATTATTGCTAGGTTTCAAATTTCATAATTTTTGAAGCTAGTACGTGAGCGTGGCAAAGGAAAATGTGTTTGGTCAATTTCTATTAAATTGGATCGGCCAGAAAAGGGCCATTTTTCAAAAGGTCGCAGAATTCGACGAAACTAGTTTTGTTGGGACCGTATCGTCAAAACATAGCTAGATTTATTTTTCAGGAATTTTTAGAATCAGTATGTGGCCCCGGCAAATTGAAATGTACGTTCAAATCAAATATTGAATGTTTTATATTTTAATTTGAAGGAAAACAAATTGAAACAATCGAATGGGCTTACGAAACATATCCCATTTTGTTCGGAATGGGGGTATTTAGCTAGGGGCGATGGTCGTTGGGTCTGGTTTGGTGTTCGTATGGATAAAGTGGAATTTTCCGAATTAATTAAATTAAAAATTAAAATAAAATAGTGGGCCAATCCCCTTCTTCCTCTCACTTCCACGTTGACCCATTTCCAACCCGATAACCACCAGGCAATGACGGAAAACCTCCCACCTTCTCCCCTCTTTTTCTCCTCCGTCTCTCAACAGAATCGAGCGCCACCACCCACGTTTTGAAGCCCTTACTCCCCTCTTCAAATCCATATAACATTCACCCCCAATCGTCCATCCTCCGCTGCGAATCACCTCAACGAATGGCCGGGCTTTAGAGCGCCGCCGTGCTCTCCATATTCCACCGATCAGAGCACAACCACCGGGCGTGGGAAGCCCTCACTTCCCTCTTCGACGCTGTACAAGTGGATCTTCGTATTGTGTAGCGGTTGGATCGAAAAGTTGAAACCTAGTTTTGAACACATTAGAAAGGTAAACGGCTTTGTTAACTTAAAACAGTTTTAACACTTTAAAACCGTTACAAAGTTGTAAAAATCATATCTTTTTGCTGTGTTGTCGAAAACCAGTGAAACAAGAGACACCGGGACCGTGAGGACGTCTTCTACATTTTAGAAGAGACCACATATTTTTCTAAGCCTTCTGCTATTTTTGGTGGAGTGGAACCCAATGTGAGATTTCTGAATTATAAACGATATGAAAATGACGATGTATAAATTATATATTCGAAGTATGAGTTATATAAGCGTTGCACACCTCATGTATAAGCGTTGTATAAGTTGTATGTTCGATGTATAAGTTATATATGCGTTGTAAAAATTATATATGTGTTGAATAGAAGTGAAATTTACTTATATATATATACGCCCCTCGTCCACAAACCATGGACGATATTTATTGGCTGTGATTGGTGTGAAAATTGGTTGATAGCGAATGGTTCATTTGAATTGTTTGTGGTTGAAATTGATTGATTGTGGTTGAAAAATACCCGTTTGTGGTTGAAATTTATTTGGTTGAAACCACATAGGATTAGTTGGTGGAAAAGAAAAAAATAAACATGCCGCCTGCGTGCGAACTAGATGCATGAAATCCCCATTGTCAAAAGCTACGAGGCTTTAAGGTAGAGCGAGGAGTCGTACTAGGGACGGCCCCGGTTTTAACTACCCAGCCGTTATGCTGCCGAAATTTTCAATAATATTCATGTGTTGGAATTATTTTCATGTGTTGAAACTATATTCGTGTGTTGAATAGAAATTCGTGTGTTGAAACTATATTCGTGTAGGGATGGCAATGGGGCGGGTCTAGGGTCCAAACCCGCTTGACCCGCCCCTGTTTTGACCCATTTAGACCCGCCCCATAGGGTCTTCGGGGCGGGTAGACCCGCGACCCGCTTTTAGAGGTCCGGGTCTAGGGTCGGGTCTGGGGCAAGGCTAACCCGCCCCAACCCGACCCGCATGATTGAAACATCATTAAAATACTTTATAACTATAATGATTACTTGTTAATCTTCTTATTTATAGATGATTATAACTTGAATATTATATTCTTTCAATCAACAAACTATAAAATTTTCATAGAATTAAGTTGCATTGATGATAATCATACAATAAAAAAATGCATACATTTTGAACTATTATCTTACAACTCATTTTATTGTATTGTCTTATCATTGTGAATACATTGTAATATGTATATAATTTATCATTTAATGATGGAAAATATAAGTACATAAATTTGTGTACATTAGAATACAATATTATCGGGTCGTGGGGCGGGTCGGGTCTACCCTGACCCGTACGGGTTTCGGGTACGGGGCGAAATTCCAGACCCGCACCGGGTCTACGGGGCGGGTCTGGGGCGGGGTTCAAAAAATCCGGGTCGGGTCTGGGGCCCAAGAAACCCACCCCAACCCGCCCCATTGCCATTCCTATATTCGTGTGTTGAATAGAAATTCATGTGTTGAATGGTATTCGTGTTTTAAATAAGTTGTTTTAACAATAAAAATCACATTTTTATTAAATATATATGAACTATAGAAAACATTCATGTGTTGAATAGAAATTCATTCGTTGAATAGAAATTCATATGTTGAATGGTATTCGTGTTTTAAATAAATTGTTTTAACAATAAAAATCACATTTTTATTTTCTATATACGAACTATAGAAAACATTCATGTGTTGAATAGAAATTCATTCGTTGAATAGAAATTCATGTGTTGAATGGTATTCGTGTTTTAAATAAATTGTTTTAACAATAAAAATCACATTTTTATTTTATATATACGAACTATAGAAAACATTCATGTGTTGAATAGAAATTCATTCGTTGAATAGAAATTCATGTGTTGAATGGTATTCGTGTTTGAAATAAATTGTTTTATGATAAAAATCATATTTTTATCATCTACATAAACTATATAAAATAGTCGTGTTTTGAAATAAATTGTTTTACATTAAAAATCACATTTTTATTATATACATGAATTGTTAAAAATAGTGAAGTGTTGAAATAAACGTATGTTAGATAAAAATATCATTTTTATCAAATGTATGAAAAGAATATGGTTTTGAAATCGAAGAATAGATTATATATATATATAATTAAAATAAATCGAATAACGAAGCTGCAGTTCTTGTTTTGAAACCGTGATTTCAAACGATTAGTGCGGGAGGTCCGACCATCGGATTTTCCCGAAACTGAAACCGTTGGGTTCGCTTTGGAAATATCTTTCCAACGACACCAACTTTGTAAAGATCCAACGGTTGGATTGTCTGAAATGTTTAATTCAAATCTGAAGAAAAACAGCGCCAGAATCGATTATATATATATATATATAATTAAATTAAATCGAATAACGACGCTGCATTTCGTATTTTGAAATCGAAACTTCAAACGAGTGTACCGGGAGATCCGACCGTCGGATTTCCCCAAAACTGAAACCATTGGATTCATTTTGAAAAGATCTTTCTAATGATATAAAATTTGTGAAGATCCAACAGTTAGATTTTCAGATATGTGTAAATCAAATCTGAAGAAAAACAGCGCCACGGCCGCGTTATGGCCTGAAGCGTCGTTTGAATAAATTGGCTATTTTTAAATATATAAAAATAGCAATAAATCGTTATAAAATATTATAAACGATATGGAATGTGAAATTTAGAAACTAACTGAAGGTTAGCTAAGTCGAATGGTTTCCTGGGTTTTGATCTGATGTTGGTTTCGGCCTTCGGGGTTAACACTTGAGAAATCGTTCTCTTACTGATTTACGGTTAGTAACTGATGAATTGGAATGAGGTGTATGTTGTGTTTGTGTAGCACTTGTTTATTATATACGCGAGTTGTTCAGAAAGACCGGGTTTATCCCATTTTGAATAATTGAATCGACGATAAGAAATCGATGATGAAGACGGTGGTTGAAGACCGGAGATCTTCCCCTCGGTTGGATGATAACTGATGTCCTGATTGGGAGGCATCCCGAAATATGGATAATGAGTGGTGATCGTCCAGACATACGTGGAGATTGATGGGTATGCGAGGTATATAGTGCCTCCGGTTTCGTTCAGACCCAGAACGGACTTGTAAGTGGATTGTGTGTCTGACATTGGAATTCATTCTGTGTGACTGATAGCCATCAGTTGCATGGTGTGAATTGCCTTTGTGGCATGCTAAGATGCAGTGATCAAGGCTTCTATTAGAAAGCAAAGTCTTGTTGTTGATGATCAAAGCACGGCTTGTGTGGCGTAGCTTTGTGTATGACGTGAATTTGCGAGCCTCACACCCCGGTATGAACTAGAAACGGGAGAGGACATCAGTGAGGGCATGCGTTTCCTTCTAGCTAGAGGTGGTGTCAGTGCTTAAACTGGCTGACATTTATATTATTTTCACCTGTGTGGTTGTTGCTGTTGCGAGGCGCCTCGGATATATCGGTCGATCCGGGACCGATGGAGTCATTCGTTGGCTCATTGACACCCCAAAGGATAGGGAAACACAGTGTTCAGGCATTTTAATCCACATCGGTGGACCAGCCCTGACGATCCAAGGGTCACTCGAGCTCTGATCCTGAGGGGCGGGCTAGAGCGTCTCGAAGTCGGTAAGGACTATCTTTTGCCTTGGTTCATGACGGAAATCAAATTTCCAAATACGTGACTGTGCGGTTTTGATTGTGAACCTATATATGGCGACATGATATATGGTACCCATGCTGTCTATGATTGATAGTTATGATTGAAATTGTTTTTGAAACATATAAACACTAGTAATAATATCAAATGCTTTTGTTTTATTCGTCTCAAGCATATTTTGGCCATTATAATGTAAAACTCTATCCTCCGGTTTGCGTTGCATTGTGTGATGGGAACTGAGTCTTATAATGGCTTCATTTTTATAAAAAGCATGGCGATGTTTAAAAGATTTACTTGTTGTAAAGCATTGGCAATCCAATGGAGTAAACCCATTCCGCGAAAGCGGCATGGTTCTGTGATTAGCCATATTATAAATGTGTTAAGTAGATTTCTCATACCAGTCCCATGACTGACTCGTAGTTTGTTTCACTTGCAAACTCGGGTGCCCCCTTTTTCTACACGGGCAACCTTTATTCAGGTTTCAGCAGGCTCTCTCTAGATAGCTGGAGCTGAAGATGGATTCTATCATTTATCTCTTTTTATGCTGTTCAGCTCCTATTGTACATATTATGTTCGTTTTTCGCTGTAGACATTTATGTATGGCTGAACTGTATTTGTACTAAGTATGATCCTGTATATTGTGTAACTCTGATGTTTATTATATCCAATATATTTTGTTGTGCATTATCTGGTGTATTTATTTATTTATGTCCTGCTATTATCTGTTTATGTGTTATATTCCAAAGATTACCCTTGACACCATCGTACGGGGTTTTAGGTTCGTCACATTGTGGTATCAAAGCTTTGGTTAAGCTTAGTCTTGGAATATAACATATTAACGAACTCGTCAGAAATAGAACTAGTAGTGTTCTTGGACGAAAAACTCATTACAGATAGGGTCAGTAATATCCTAGTATGAGTATAGCAGAATGAATTACGTCCGATAGACACATTTACATTCAAGTATATGTCTCTATGCTTTAAAATATCTTTTCTGTTGCCCTGACACTTGATCTACTATTTGCAGAAGTACTAGAAAATGAGTGTCAGAAACAGAAGGAATGCAGAACCAGATATTAAGGCTCTATTAATTAAGTATCGAAATATAGGTGGAATACCGTTCTCGGGTGAAGAATCTATTACGAAAACACAAGCTTGGATTCGTTCTGCTGAGAAGATCTTTGACGGTTTAAAGATGAGAGATGACCAGAAAAGATTACTGGCATCTTGGGCACTCAAAGACGAAGCTTTGTTCTGGTGGGATTCGATTATGAAGGATAATCCAGAAGGTAATATTACCTGGGATAGATTTAAAGTGATTTTCCTAGAAAGATTTACTCCTCCTGAATCAACTGAGCGGTTATGTGATGAATTCTCTTATCTGATACAAGGAGATATGATCATTCCAGAATATCATAAGAGATTCAATGAACTTTCTCATTTTGCCTCTCATCTAATTCAAGATCCAACGAGGAAGAATCTGAGGTTTATTCATGGCCTGCAAAAAAAATACAAGAACAATGTAATGGGGAATGTGAAGCTTCCCTTTTCTGAAATGATATACATGGCTTACCAGTATGAGGATCTCCATAGGAAAGGTATGTTGCGAGATGAAGAGGAAGGCAGTTCTAGTAAAAAAGGGGAGTCTGAAACTGATAGTCCTGAGGCCAGTACGATGTCTGAGGTCAGTAAGAAGCCCAAAGTAAATCGAAAAAGGGCCAGATCTGGGAAAGAACCGGTAACGGCTGCCACATGCTCAAGCTGCAATGCAAGGGCATTTGGCGATAAACTGCGGACCCTTAATGAAGCGATTAAAAGGTGGACTTCAATCTAAGAAGGGATTTCAAGAGAATAGAAAGTACAGTCAATGCCATCAGGCCGGTCATCTTTCAAAGGCTTGCCAGCTATTCAAGAAATCTGAAAGGGTTCATGTAAATGAAGTGGCAGAAACTCCATCACCCTCAACTAGTCAAGGAAGGTCAGATGTTTTGGAAGGCACAATTAATGTCAAAAATATTCCAGTTAAAGTACGGTTTGATACAGGCGCGTCACGAAGCTTTATTGCAAAGAGTGCAGTTAAGAAGTTGGATTTCAAATTGAAAAAGCTCAAGGAACCCATCACTGCCCATAATCCGTTTGGGGGTTCTCTCGATCTCAGTTGGATTTGTGTGGTGCCTATATCTTTTTCCTGTTATAAGTTTCCTATCATCTCAATGGTCATGAATTTTACTGAATTCGATCTTATTTTGGGATTGGATTAGTTAACCAAATATGAAGCAGAGGTTAAATGCACCGAGAGAGTAGTCAGGGCAAAGATTAAATCAGGGAATTATATCACCATACCATGTGAAGGTCCGAATTCAAATAGAAAAGACTTTTGGTCAGCTCTTGATGTTTCTCCTGCTCTAATAGAAAATATCCCTGTAGTCACAGAGAATATTCCAGACCTCGTAAAAGATAATCCTGTCGTAAAGAATTATACAGATATGTTCGAAGAAGTTGTTAACTTACCTCCGCAGAGGGAAATTGATTTCAAGATTGCTTTAATTCTGAATGCTAGGCCAGTAGTGCACGCTATTTGAAGGATGACCCTAAAGGAGAAAGAAGAGTTAGATAATCAAACTCGACAGCTTGTATGGAAGGGTCTGATCAGGCCTAGTTTCTCTGATTGGGGAGCAACAGTGGTGTTTGTTCCAAAGTCTGACGGTACTCTGCGACTATGTGTGGATTATCGGGACTTGAATAAGCAGACAATAAAGAATAAATATCCATTGCCGCGAATCGATGATTTATTGGATCGTCTGAATGGAGCACAAGTATTTTCAAGGATGGATCTAGCTACAGGCTTCCATCAGCTACGTATTGCCGAAGAGTGTGTTCCTATGACAACATTCAGAGGTCCAGACTTATTTTATGAGTGATTAGTAATGCCGTTTGGCTTATGTAACGCTCCTGCCTACTTTGTCGATCTGATGAATAGAGTGTTCAGAGGGGTTTTGAATAAGTTTGTTCTGGTTTTTATTGATGATATTTTAATCTTCTCTAAGTCAAAGGCAGAACATAAAAAACATTAGGAGCAAGTTCTAGAAATTCTGAGAAGGAATGTATTGAAAGCCAAACTGTCCAAATGTATATTCTGGCAAGATGAAGTAAAGTTTCTTGGCCACGTCGTATCAAAAGAGGGAATTGCTGTGGATCCAATTAAAATCACCGCTATTCAAAATTGGAAACAGCCTAGTACTCCCATAGAAGTCCGAAGTTTTCTTGGATTGGCTAGTTACTACCGGAAGTTCGTTAAAGATTTTTCGAAGATATCTAGTCACTTAACAAAGCTTACAAAGAAGCACGCAAAGTTCAAGTGGACTCCGTAATGTGAGGAGGCTTTTGAGAAGCTAAAGTTAAGATTAACAACGTCTCCAGTGTTAACGATTATCGATGGCAATCAAGACTTGAAATTCTGGACAGATGCCTCTAGAGAAGGCCTTGGTGCAGTATTAATGCAAAGAGGCCAGGTTGATGCTTATGCTAGCCGTCAACTGAAGCCACATGAAAAGAACTACGTTACTCATGATCTTGAGTTGTTGGCTATCGTATTCGCTTTGAAAATCTGGAGACACTATCTTCTGGGTGAGAAATTCGAACTGTTTACAGATCATCAGTCGCTAAAGTATCTGTTCACCCAGAAAGACTTGAATCTGAGGCAACAACGTTGGCTAGAGTTTCTTGCAACATACGATTTTGAGATTTGTACACTCCAGGGAAAGCCAATGTTGTGGCCGATGCGTTAAGTGGAAAGAATGTAATGATCACCAGTTTTATTATTACGACTTCATTGATTGATAAAATATCTGCTCTTCAGAAGGATGATCACTTCATTCAGAAGATCAGAGAGATAATTCAGAAAGGCGAGCCCTCGAGTTTTCAGGTTAATAATGATGAGATTCTAAGGCTAAAGGGTCGAATTTGTGTTCCTAACATTTCTGAGCTCCGAAAAGAAGTGCTGGATGAATTCCACAAGTCAAAACTTAGTATCCATCCCGGAGTGAGCAAAATGTATAATGACATCAAATGCACTTTCTGGTGGAGGTCGATGAAGAGAGACATTTCTTTATATGTTAGAAGGTGCCCTACTTGCCAACTAGTCAAGAGCAACCAACAAAAACTGGCCGGATTATTGCAACCATTGGATATTCCAGGTTGGAAATGGGAACATATTTCCATGGACTTCATAGATGGTTTTCCCAGAACCAGAAAAGGAAATGACAGTATTTGGGTGATCGTAGATCGCTTCACGAAGACCTCCCATTTCATACCTGTCAGATCGAACAGAACTGCTCAGAGTCTGGCGCAGATATATTTCAAGGAAATTGTTAGGCTACATGGAGTGCCGATCAGTATAGTTAGTGATAGAGATCCAATATTTACTAGCAAATTCTGGGAGGCATTTCAAGTAGAACTGGGAACAAAACTGAACTTGAGCACCGCTTATCATCCTCAGACAGATGGTCAAACTGAGAGGGTGAATCGTATACTAGAAGATTTATTGCAGGCTTATGTTCTAGATTTTGGTGGATCATGGGAAGACCATTTACATTTGGCTGAGTTCTCATACAACAACAGCTACCAAGCGAGGCTGACAATGTCACCATTCGAAGCATTGTATGGTAGACCGTGCCGATCTCCTGCTTGTTAGGTAGAACCTGGTAATAGACTTATATTGGAGCCAGATATGATTCGCGAAGCTGCGGATAAAGTCGATTTCGGTAAGAAACGGTTACCCGCCGCTCAAAGCCGACAGAAGAGCTATGCTGATTCGAGAAGAAGAGATTTAGCATTTGCTGTTGGCGACTATGTGTATATAAGGGTTTCTCCGATGAGAGGAGTGATTCGATTTGGCAAAACTGGGAAGTTGGCGCCCAGATTTATTGGTCCATTCCCTATACTTGAACGGGTTGGAACTCTCGCTTATAGAATTCAGTTTCCTAATTGGTTGCCTGGAGTGCATGATGTATTTCATGTTTCTCAACTTAGAAAGCATGTTCATGATCCAGACTTGGTTGTGGAAGAAGCCGCACAACAGGATATAGAAATTACTCTAGAATTGGCTGTGAGAAGAGAGCCGCTAAAGATAGTTGGCAAAGAAACCAAAGAGCTGAGGAACAAGAAGGTTCACTTAGTCAAAGTGCAATGGAGTGGAGATCCGCGAGATTGTACTTGGGAAACTGAGGAGAGTATCATGAAAGCCTATCCTAAGTGCAGGGTGGATATCTCTGATTGACTCCGGTGCAAGGTACATTTTCCATATTTTGAAATTTCCATTATGTTCTCTACTTTGTCGTTGTTTTCTTTTCATGGATGTAAAATTTTAATCATATAGTCTGATTGATTTTATAAGAGTATATGAATTAAGTAGTATATTTTTGAAAGTTGAAAACAAATTGATTGCTGGTTGCGTTGTTTGATTTTTGGTTGATTAATTAGAATTTTAAACCATCTAGCCAAATTGAACCAGTATTGAACTGAATTGAAAATTGATAGAAATATATACATGTGCATTATATATGTGTGAACAAGTTATGGATAAACAGTTAAGCAAAGGAATAAAATTGTTTGCCCGACAAATAGGTACACGTTTATTGTATTTCTTGGGATTTTATGATTTTATGAGCCGATTGGCTAGCCGCTTGGCTTTTCGTTTTTCTTTTGGATTGGTGAGGGCCATGGGAGGCTATTTGAAATATCCCGAAGTCCCTCGTACAAAGGAGGTTATGGCGAAATTTTTCGAAAATTTAGGGTGTTAGCCAAATTTTTGAAGAATTTGAAAATTCTTAGAAACTGAAAAGTTGAAGAATGGAGGCCAGATTGAAAGTAGAGTTGATTAATCAAACCACTTTCGACTTTATTCCTTTTCGGGGACGAAAAGTTTTAAGTGGGGGAGATTGTAACAACCCGAAAAATCTGAACCAGTTTGAAAATTTTAATTTGGCTATTTTAGTGAATTTAAAATATTTAAAATAAATATTTTAAATAATAACGACGAAAAGTAAGTTTGAATCAACGTTTGAAAATAAATATAATTAATTCTAATAATAAACAAGGCCTGAAATGGCGCGGTAGTTTCAAAATTTGAATTCAAACTTTGACTGACTGTACTGGGTGCAAATTAAAACTGATTTTAGTGAGACCAAAAATATTTAAATCTTTTAGTGAATATCTTTCTAGCAAATCTGAAAAATCGAAGTTTCATAGCTGGAAGCAAAAGTTATGGCCAAATGAATTCAGAAACGTCGCTATAGAGTTTATATAGCCCGTGAAAATGGCCATTTTGCAAACGACCTCAGAATTCGACGAAACCACTTTTTTTGGATCCGGGATGTCAAATTATTGCTAGGTTTCAAATTTCATAATTTTTGAAGCTAGTACGTGAGCGTGGCAAAGGAAAATGTGTTTGGTCGATTTCTATTAAATTGGATCGGCCAGAAAAGGGCCATTTTTCAAAAGGTCGCAGAATTCGACGAAACTAGTTTTGTTGGGACCGTATCGTCAAAACATAGCTAGATTTATTTTTCAGGAATTTTTAGAATCAGTATGTGGCCCCGGCAAATTGAAATGTACGTTCAAATCAAATATTGAATGTTTTATATTTTAATTTGAAGGAAAACAAATTGAAACAATCGAATGGGCTTACGAAACATATCCCATTTTGTTCGGAATGGGGGTATTTAGCTAGGGGCGATGGTCGTTGGGTCTGGATTGGTGTTCGTATGGATAAAGTGGAATTTTCCGAATTAATTAAATTAAAAATTAAAATAAAATAGTGGGCCAATCCCCTTCTTCCTCTCACTTCCACGTTGACCCATTTCCAACCCGATAACCACCAGGCAATGACGGAAAACCTCCCACCTTCTCCCCTCTTTTTCTCCTCCGTCTCTCAACAGAATCGAGCGCCACCACCCACGTTTTGAAGCCCTTACTCCCCTCTTCAAATCCATATAACATTCACCCCCTATCGTCCATCCTCCGCTGCGAATCACCTCAACGAACGGCCGGGCTTTAGAGCGCCGCCGTGCTCTCTATATTCCACCGATCAGAGCGCAACCACCGGGCGCGGGAAGCCCTCACTTCCCTCTTCGACGTTGTACAAGTGGATCTTCGTATTGTGCAGCGGTTGGATCGAAAAGTTGAAACCTAGTTTTGAACACATTAGAAAGGTAAACAGCTTTGTTAATTTAAAACAGTTTTAACACTTTAAAACCGTTACAAAGTTGTAAAAATCATATCTTTTTGCTGTGTTGTCGAAAACCAGTGAAACAAGAGACACCGGGACCGTGAGGACGTCTTCTACATTTTAGAAGAGACCACATTTTTCTGAGCCTTCTGCTATTTTTGGTGGAGTGGAACCCAATGTGAGATTTCTGAATTATAAACGATATGAAAATGACGATGTATAAATTATATATTCGAAGTATGAGTTATATAAGCGTTGCACACCTCATGTATAAGCGTTGTATAAGTTGTATGTTCGATGTATAAGTTATACATGCATTGTAAAAATTATATATGTGTTGAATAGAAGTGAAATTTACTTATATATATATACGCCCCTCGTCCACAAACCATGGACGATATTTATTGGCTGTGATTGGTGTGAAAATTGGTTGATAGCGAATGGTTGATTTGAATTGTTTGTGGTTGAAATTAATTGATTGTGGTTGAAAAATACCCGTTTGTGGTTGAAATTTATTTGGTTGAAACCACATAGGATTAGTTGGTGGAAAAGAAAAAAATAAACATGCCGCCTGCGTGCGAACTAGATGCATGAAATCCCCGTTGTCAAAAGATGCGAGGCTTTAAGGTAGAGCGAGGAGTCGTACTAGGGACGGCCCCGGTTTTAATTACCCTGTTGTTATGCTGTCAAAATTTTCAATAATATTCATGTGTTGGAATTATTTTCATGTGTTGAAACTATATTCGTGTTTGAAACTATATTCGTGTGTTGAATAGAAATTCATGTGTTGAATAGAAATTCATGTGTTGAATGGTATTCGTGTTTTAAATAAATTGTTTTAACAGTAAAAATCACAATTTTATTTTATATATACGAACTATAGAAAATATTCATGTGTTGAATAGAAATTCATTCGTTGAATAGAAATTCATGTGTTGAATGGTATTCGTGTTTTAAATAAATTGTTTTAACAATAAAAATCACATTTTTATTTTATATATACGAACTATAGAAAACATTCATGTGTTGAATAGAAATTCATTCGTTGAATAGAAATTCATGTGTTGAATGGTATTCGTGTTTGAAATAAATTGTTTTATAATAAAAATCATATTTTTATCATCTATATAAACTATATAAAATAGTCGTGTTTTGTAATAAATTGTTTTACATTAAAAATCACATTTTTATTATATACATGAATTGTTAAAAATAGTGAAGTGTTGAAATAAATGTCTGTTGGATAAAAATATCATTCTTATCAAATGTATGAAAAGAATATGGTTTTAAAATCGAAGAATAGATTATATATATATATATAAAAATATAATTAAAATAAATCGAATAACGAAGCTACAGTTTGTGTATTGAAACCGTGATTTCAAACGATTAGTGCGGGAGATCCGACCATCGGATTTTCCCGAAACCGAAACCTTTGCGTTCGCTTTGGAAATATCTTTCCAACGACACCAACTTTGTAAAGATCCAACGATTGGATTGTCTGGAATGTTTAATTCAAATCTGAAGAAAAACAGCACCAGATTCGATTATATATATATATAATTAAATCGAATAACGACGTTGTAGTTCAAATTTTGAAATCGAAACTTCAAACGAGTGTACCGGGAGATACGACCGTCGGATTTCCCCAAAACTGAAACTGTTGGATTCGTTTTGAAAAGATCTTTCTAATGATATAAAATTTGTGAAGATCCAACGGTTATATTTTCAGATATGTGTAAATCAAATCTGAAGGAAAACAGCGCCACGACCGCGTTATGGCCTGAAGCGTCGTTTGAATAAATTGGCTATTTTTAAATAAATAAAAATAGTGATAAATCGTTATAAAATATTATAAACGATATGGAATGTGAAATTTATAAACTAACTGAAGGTTAGCTAAGTCGAATGGTTTCCTGGGTTTTGATCTGATGTTGGTTTCGGCCTTCGGGGTTAACACTTGGGAAATCGTTCTCTTACTGATTTACGGTTAGTGACTGATGAATTGGAATGAGGTGTATGTTGTGTTTGCGTAGCACTTGTTTATTATATACGCGAGTTGTTCAGAAAGACCGGGTTTATCCAATTCTGAATAACTGAATCGACGATAAGAAATCGATGATGAAGACGGTGGTTGAAGACCGGAGATCTTCACCTCGGTTGGATGATAACTGATGTCCTGATTGGGAGGCATCCCGAAATATGGATAATGAGTGGTGATCGTCCAGACGTACGTGGAGATCGATGGGTATGCGAGGTATATAGTGTCTCCGGTTTCATTCAGACCAAGAACGGACTTGTAAATGGACATTGTGTCTGACATTGGAATTCATTCTGTATGACTGATAGCCATCAGTTGCATGGTGTGAATTGCCTGTGTGGCATGCTAAGATGCAGTGATCAAAGCTTCTGTTGAAAAGCAAAGTATTGTGGTTGATGATCAAAGCACGGCCTGTCTGGCGTAGCTTTGTGTATAATGTGAATTCGCGAGCCTCACACCCCGGTATGAACCAGAAACGGGAGAGGACATCAGGGAGGGCATGCGTTTCCTTCTATCTAGAGGTGGTGTCAGTGCTTAAACTGGCTGACATTTATATTATTTTCACCTGTGTGGTTGTTGCTATTGCGAGGCGTCTTGGATATATCGGTCGATCCGGGACCGATGGAGTCATTCGTTGGCTCATTGACGCCCCAAAGGGAGGGGAAACGCAGTGTTCAGGCATTTTAATCTACATCGGTGGACCGGCCCTGACGATCCAAGGGTCACTCGGGCTCTGATCCTAAGGGGCGGGATAGAGCGTCTCGAAGTCGGTAAGGACTATCTCTTGCCTTGGTTCATGACGGAAATCCAATTTCCAAATACGTGACTGTGCGGTTTTGATTGTAAACCTATATATGGCGACATGATATATGGTACCCATGTCGTCTATGATTGATAATTTTGATTGAAATTGTTTTTAAAACATATAAACACTAGTAATAATATCAAATGCTTTTGTTTTATTCGTATCAAGCATATTTTGGCCATTATAAGGTAAAATTCTATCCTCCGGTTTGTGTTGCATTGTGTGATGGGAACTGAGTCTTATAATGGCTTCATTTTTGTAAAAAGCATGGCGATGTTTAAAAGATCTACTTGTTGTAAAGCACTGGCAATCCAATGGAGTAAACCCATTCCGCGAAAGTTGCGTGGTCATGTGATTAGCCATATTATAAATGTGTTAAGTAGATTTCTCATACCAGTCCCATGACTGACTCGAAGTTTGTTTCACTTGCAAACTCGGGTGCCCCCTTTTTCTACACGGGCAGCCTTGTATTCAGGTTTTAGCAGGCTCTTTCTGGATAGCTGGAGCTGAAGATGGATTCTATCATTTATTTCTTTTTATGCTGTTCAGCTCCTATTGTACATATTATGTTTGTTTTCCGCTGTAGACATTTATGTATGGCTGAACTGTATTTGTACTAAGTACGATCCTGTATACAGTGTAACTCTAATGTTTATTATATCCATTATATTCTGTTGTGCATTATCTGGTGTATTTATTTATTTCTGTCCTCCTATTATCTGTTTATGTGTTATATTCCAAAGATTACCCTTGACACCGTCGTACGGGGTTTTGGGTCATCACAGGAGTATCACCAGTTTTGCTCCAGGCGATAGTTAAATCTTTAATTAGATTTAAACGTGAAATGGTAATTTAATTTACCGATAACACCGTGGTGTTAGATATGAAGTATGACCAGTTTTACTTCATGGAATGAATAGGTTGGGATTGGGAAATAAAATAAATGATTACTTCGGTGTGGTTCGCTAATCCCGACTAGTTTGAAGTGATATTCAAAGGAAGATTAAATAATAAATTTAAAAGAATTTATCTTTGATAAAATTAATGGGAACCTTTCCCTAAGAATGTGAAATTTAGAAACTGACTGTAGGTTAGCTAAGCAGAATAGTTTCCTGGGTATTGATATGATGTTAGTTTCGGCCTTCGGGGTTAATATTTGGGGAATTATTCTCTTGCTAATTTGCGGTTAGTGACTGATGAACTGGAATGAGGCGTATGTTGTGTTTGTGTAGCACTTGTTTATTATATACGCGAGTTATTCAGAAAGACCGGGTTTATCCCATTCTGAATAACTGATTCGACGATAAGTCGAAGATGAAGACGGTGGTCGAAGACCGGAGGTCTTCACGTCGTTTGGGTGGTTACTGATGATCTTGATTGGGCCGTACACCCAAGAGGAGGGAATCAGTTAGTGGTCGTCTAGACGTACTTGGAGATCGGTGGATAAGCGAGGTACAAGGTGCCTCCGGTTTCGTTCAGACCCAGAACAGACTTGTAAATGGACTATGTGTCTGACATTGGATTTTATTATGTGTAGTTGATTTCTATTAAATATATATCTGTTTGGCGGCGGAGGATTTATTCTCTTTCTTAATGCCCTTCTCTGAGACGTACGAGCTCAGAGGTTATATATTGATGGATATCAAACGCGTGGAGTGAATTACCTGTGTGGCAATTGATCAAGGCTTCTGTTGAAAAGCAAAGTCTTGTGGTTGATGAACAAAGCACGACCTGTGTGTCATAGCTTTGCGTAACGTTGATTCGCAAGCCTCACACCCCGTTTGTGAACCAGAAACGGGAGGGGACCTCAGGGAGGGCATGCGTTTCCTTCTAGCTAAAAGTGGCGTCAGTGGTTTTACACGCCCTGATGAGTTTGACTTATGTGGTTGTTGCTGCTGCGAGGTGTCTCAGATATATCGGTGACTATGTGAAGCCGATGGAGTCATTTGTTGGCCCATTTATGCCCCAAAGGGTGGGGAAACGTAGTGTTCAGGCATTTTTATCCACATCGATGGACCGGCCCTGACGATCCAAAGGTCACTCGAGCTCTGACCTGAGACATGGGCTAGATTGTCTCGAATCAGTGAGGACTATCTTTTGCCTCGGTTCACAGATGGAAATCCAACTACCAATACGTGACATGTGCGGTTCTAGTTGTAAACCTATATATGGCGACATAGTGGTATGGGACATTCATGCCGCCTATGATTGATACTTATGATTGAAATTGTTTTTGACACTTATAGTACTATCAAAATAATCTGTTTTAAACATATCAAGCATTCTTTGGCTATTATCAGATAAAAACCCTATCATCCGGCTTGCGTTGCATTGTGTGATGGGACCTGGGTCTTATAATAGCTTCATTGTTCTTTATTTAGCATTGCGCTGTTGTTTTATGCACTAGTATTCGTGGGAGCAAACCCATTCCATGTTATATGGCGTGGTCCCTTGATTTACCTAACTTTAAAATAAAGATTAATAACTGTTTTAGCTCTCACACCAGTCACATGACTGACCTAGAGTTTATTGTTTTAACCTAAACTCTGGGTGCCCTTATTTTGACATGGGCAGCTAGTAGTTTTGGTTTTGCAGATTTATATTCATAGGATCCTGATTTACAGCTGGAACGATACTCGGAAAGCTCTGTATCCGCGTATTACTTCTAGTTGTGTTTTGTATTATTTTCCACTGCTATGTAACGTATTGTAATCTCTGATATTTTTCTGATGTACATTATTTGTTTATACTCTGTATATTCTTGTATTCTGATGAATTGTTGTAATTAATAATGAAATGTTCTTCTGTCTGCGTTCCTTTGTGTGTTGTTCTCAAAGTATCCGCTCTTTCCTTACCGGGGAAGTTACGGGTTATCACAGGTGGTATTAGAGCTCGGGTTTACAGAGCTCGAAAACAAGACACATTAGAACCGAACGAAAGAATTCATCAGAAATTGGATTAGTAATATCCAATGGGAATGACTCGTTAGAGATGGGATCAGTAGTATCCTAGAACGAGTGTGAAGAGTATATTTTTAAAATGAAAATAAGTTTTGTTTTGAAATTTAAATCGTTTAATACTTATTTGAATATTTATATTAAATTAATTTGGATAAACCAATATATAAAGATTTTGCATATATGTCTTGCAAATGTGTATTCGAAGTTTTAATGTACTGGATAGTTAAAGAATCACACTCTAGTTGCCCGGGGATAATTCTGGTGACGGGGCACCATCGCCAGTATTTATTTTCAAGTTTCGAAATTGTGATTTCTATATATTTCCAATAGACTGGTGTGAGAACCAAAATTAGATAGGGCTTATTATTGTGATTTGGCATCAAAAATCTGATTTTCGGACTATATATCAAAGTTATGAATTTGAAACGTTAATCAACTAATTGATTGCTGATTGTGTTGTTTGATTATTGTTCGATTAATTAAATGTTGAACCTTTAGCCAAATTGAATCAAATAGTGAATTGTATTGAAAATTAGTCGCACTTGCATACATATACATGTACTGACATTGAACAGGTCATTGCAAAGAGGCTAGAGCAGAAGAATAAAATTGTTTGCCCGACAAATAGGTACATGTTTACTAATTTATTTGGGTTTGGATTATTTTATGAGCCGATTGGCTAGCCGCTTGGCTGTTTCTTTTTCTTTTTCGATTGGTGAGGGCCATGGGAGGCTATTTGAAATATCCCGAAGTCCCCGGTGCAGGGGAGGTTATGGCGAAATTTTTCGAAAATTTAGGGTATTAGCCAAATTTTTGAAAAATTTGAAAAGTTCTTAGAAACTGAAAAGTTGAAGAACTTAAGCCGTAAAGAAAATAACGCAAGTTGAGTTGATTTGTAAAACAACTTTCGGCTTCGTTCCTTTTCGGGGACGAAAAGTTTTAAGTGGGGGAGATTGTAATAACCCGAAAACCCAAGCTAGTTTAAAATTTTTGTTTTGGCAATTTTAATGAATTTTGAATATTTAAAATGAATTATTTTAAATAATAACGACGAGAAGTTTATTTTGAATAGAATTAGAACGTATATATTTATATACGTCGTCGTTAGAATATAAAAATTTATTTATATATATAAAAGGAATTGAAAATGGCGCGGTAGTTTGAAAATTCGATTTCAAAGTTCAAATGAATGTACCGGGTGCAGAATAAACCGGATTTTAGTGAAACCAAAAATATTTGAATCTAATTGAGAATATCTTTCCAACGAATCCGAAAAATTGAAATTTCATAGCGGGAGTCAAAAGTTATGTCCAGTTGAAAATTCAGAATAGTCGCTATGGAATTCTGGCCCTTAAAAGTGGAAATTTTGCAAACGACCTCGGTTTTCGACGAAACCACTTTTGTTGGATCCGTGATGTCAAGTTATTTCTAGGTTTCTAAATTCGTAATTTTTCAAATCAATATGTGAGAGTGGCAAAGGAAAACGTGTTTGACCAATTTCAATTGATTTTAATCGGCTGGAAAGTGGCCATTTTTCAAACGGTCTCAGAATTCGATGAAATTAGTTTTGTTAGGACCGTATCGTCAATACGAAGCCAGAAAATATTTTTCGGGAATTTTTCTAGTTAGTATGCGGCCCCAGTAAATTGAAATGTGCGTTCAAATTCAATATATAGATTTATATTTTGATTTTGACGAAAACTGATCGAAACGATCGAATCAGCTTGCGATACATATCCCATTGTGTTCGGAATGGGGGTAATTAGCTATGGATGACAAGCGATGGGCCTCGTATAAAGGTCGAATAAAAAAGTCAACTTTTTGAAATTAAAAATAATAAAATAAATATATTTATATAATCCCTCTCTATACCTTTATCTCCCTCCTCCCCTTTTCTATTCTAACAGATCGAGAGAAAAAAAATAAAAATAAAATAAAAATAAAAAAACCCGTCGAGCGCCCCCCCTCCACCGATCGTCGCCGCTTCTTCTTCTTCCTCCTCCTCCACCTGCTCCGCCTTCCTTCCTCCTCCCCTACCCCGACGCAACCCCCTGCTCCTCCCTCCTCTCGAAGCCCCGCCGTGAACCCAAACTGCCACCGCCCCCCAAACCCTTAAATCGATTTGACAGCCACCGTGGGCCCCTAGCCCGACGCACCACCACCTTGCCGCGCCGCCTTCTTCCCCCTTCCTCTCCGATTCGACTGTAAACCCCCCTCCTTCATATCGAAAATCCGTAAGTTTTTATTTATTGTATTTATTTCTTTTCTTTTATTTAGTTCAATTTCTTTTAATTATTTATTTTATATAATACTGAAAAATAAAATGAGGAGTCTTATTTATATACGATAGCGAAGTGAGAAAGGTTTGCCTTTTATTTTAAAAGAAAGGTTTGATTTTTATCATGTGAAGAACAAAAATAGAAATACGATTTTTATGGATATAGATTTGGAATAAAGATATGGCCTTTACTATGAAGTTGGATTTATAATAATAGGATTTTATGCGAAGTAAAGATTCGATTTTTATAAAGTAAAAAGATTTGATTTTGTTCATGGAAAAGTTAGATTTTTCATAGTAGAAACATTAGATTTTCATATAGAGATAATAAAAATTTGATCTTTATAGTATAGGAAGAATACAAATATGATTTTTATTTATGTAGAATAATAAAAATATAATTTTTATTATATACTAGTAAGATAAAAACATAATTTTTATATATATAGTAGCGATGTAAAAATAGAATTTTTATCTATATAGCAGCGATGTAAAAATAGAATTTTTATCTATATAGTAGCGATGTAAAAATGGAATTTTTATCCATATAGAGCAAATTTTAAAACGTGATTTTTATATAAATAGCAACAATATAAAAATGTGATTTTTATATATGTAGTGGCTACGGACAACGAAATTGACAAAAGGCGAGCACGACGAAGATTTCTACATAAGAAGAGTCGTGGCGTTTGGTTTAGCTAGTCAGTGAGAACTCCTCACTTCTATTTTTAATTCTAGTTTGAAATATATACTAGAATGCAGACGGTGTTTAGTAGCCCCCGACACCCGTCGTCCACAGACCATGGATGACTTGTTTGTTTGATTGTTGTGTTGTGGAATTTGATTGTGTGATGTGGAATGAAATATTTTATAGTGGAAAATATTTTATAGTTAAAAATATGATTTTTAACGTGTAAATAAATATTTATAAACAAATCAGATGATTTGTTTATATACATTGATTTGACTGATACTGATTGGGACGGTAAATTTTACACATCGCCCAACTGCACAAATAAAATCTGTGTTTGTTGATTTGAAACCCCACACGGGTATTGGGATGAGATTTGATGTACACTAATCCCGATTGTTTAGTTGTATGCCAACCGATGGATTGACAGACTGTGTAAGCGTTAATTATTTATATTTAATGCTTATGCAGTTGTGTGGTGCACTCTGGATGATGGTTGATTATTTATCGTTGTTATTATATACATGTGTTGTAGAAAAATCCATATAATTAACATTATATGGTAATTGATTGGGCCTCATTCCAGTTTTGAAATAGAATATTTGAATAGAAATATTTGAAATAGAATGTTTGAATAGAAATATTTGAAAAAGAAATATTTGAATAGAAATATTTGAAATAGAATATTTGAAAATAGAAATATATGATGTCGTGTTGATTAGATTTGCGCCATCTTGACGCGAGCGATATTTATATCGATTTTATTCGTTTTTATAACGAATATAGAAAAGAAAGTGATTTCAAAATATAACGTTTTGAAAATATTATCATTTGTATATCGATGATGTGGAATATTCAATTTTGATTAGAAATTGAATATGATGTTGAAATCATTTTGAAAATGAATTTAAAACGATTTAAAAAATACGTTTTGAAAGGAAATCGACGAAATATATTATATATATATATATAATATAATGGCCTGAATTGAACGCACCGCGCCGCGGCAGTTCGTGAATTTCGACCATTGATTTCGAACGGACATTACGGGAGATCCGACCGTCGGATTCTCCTGAATCCGGAACCGTTGGGTTCGTATCGAAAAGAGCTTTCCAATGAATATGAGAAATTAGAAATCTAACCGTTGGATTTGGAATTATGTCCAAATCAAATTGGGAAACGGTCGTTGTAAGTGCATTTCGATGGCCGTTGATGGAAATCGACTGTACGTGCCTTGATAAAATTATTAAAAATAGTAATAATTTATGTAAAATCATAAGAAATGATTTGGGAAGAATGGGGATGAAAAACTCCATATTTGAAAAGATTAAAGTAGATTTTTATGGAAATGAACTAGTTTTGAACTAGAATAATAATTTATTCATTTTTAAAATAAATAAAGTGGATTTGAAATGGTTTTGAAAATAACCAGAATTTCCAATATATAAAGTGGAAATGGATTTGAATCGAAATTGTCTTTGGAATATTTCGATGTTGGATTTCGTGATTTTACAGATATTGTTCTCGGAATTTGAAAGATATATTAATATCGTTATTTCCAATACGATATTTGTTGGTCGTAGAGTTTGATATTGAATATAAGCCGATATATTTTCTATTCAGAGCCTTGTATTTAATATCAAATGGGATTTGGGTTTGTCGTGAATGGTGTCTTCATTAACACTGTTCTTAAACCCTGTTGAGAAAAAGATTAAATCTTTTTATTTAGATTTAATGAAGTGTACCAATTAAGTGGTATTTAATTGGAATTGAATTTGAATTGATTTTTGGGTTTATCGTGAACAGTGTTTTAAATAACACTTGTTCTTTAACCTGATAATTAATGGAATGTGATTTTGGGTTGTTGTGAACGGTATCTTCCATAATACTGTTCTTAGACCCAGCCGAGTAAAGAAAATCAGAAACTAACTGGAGATTAGTTAAGTTGAATGGTTTCTTGGGTATTGATACGATGTTGGTTTCGGCCTTCGGGGTTAATACTTAGGGAATTGCTCACTTGCTATTTTACGGTTAAAGGCTGATAAAATGGAATGTGATTTTGGGTTTATCGCGAATCGTGTTTTAAATGACATTGATTCTTTAACCCAGTTAAAGATTAAAACTAAGTGGAGTTTTAATGAATATTTAATTAGATTGAAATGATCGAGAATGGAGTATCACCAGTTTTGCTCCAGGCGATTGTTAAATCTTTAATTAGATTTGAACGTGAAATGGTAATTGAATTTACCGATAACACCATGGTGTTAGATATGAAGTATGACCAGTTTTACTTCATGGAATGAATAGGTTGGGATTGGGAAATAAAATAAATGATTACTTCGGTGTGGTTCGCTAATCCCGACTAGTTTGAAGTGATATTCAAAGGAAGATTAAAGAATAAATTTAAAAGAATATATCTTTGATAAAATTAATGGGAACCTTTCCCTAAGAATGTGAAATTTAGAAACTGACTGTAGGTTAGCTAAGCAGAATGGTTTCCTGGGTATTGATCTGATGTTGGTTTCGGCCTTCGGGGTTAATATTTGGGGAATTATTCTCTTGCTAATTTGCGGTTAGTGACTGATGAATTGGAATGAGGCGTATGTTGTGTTTGTGTAGCACTTGTTTATTATATACGCGAGTTATTCAGAAAGATCGAGTTTATCCGATTCTGAATAACTGATTCAACGATAAGTCGAAGATGGAGACGGTGGTCGAAGACCGGAGGTCTACACGTCGTTTGGGTGGTTACTGATGATCTTGATTGGGTTGTACACCCAAGAGGAGGGAATCAGTTAGTGTTCGTCCAGACATACTTGTAGATTGATGGATAAGCGAGGTACAAGGTGCCTCCGGTTTCGTTCAGACCCGGAACGGACTTGTAAATGGACTGTGTGTCTGACATTGGATTTTATTCTGTTTGGTTGATTTCTATTAAATATATATCTGTTTGGCGGCGGAGGATTTATTCTCTTGCTTAACACCCTTCTCTGAGACGTACGAGCTCAGAGGTTATATATTGATGGATATCAAACGCATAGAGTGAATTGCCTGTGTGGCATGCCTAAGTGGCAATTGATCAAGGCTTCTGTTGAAAAGCAAAGTCTTGTGGTTGATGATCAAAGCACGGCCTGTGTGGCATAGCTTTGCGTAACGTTGATCCGCGAGCCTCACACCCCGGTTGTGAACCAGAAACGGGAGGGGACCTCAGGGAGGGCATGCGTTTCCTTCTAGCTAAAAGTGGCGTCAGTGGTTTTACACGCCATGACGAGTTTGACTTATGTGGTTGTTGCTGTTGCGAGGCGCCTTAGATATATCGGTGATTATGTGAAGCCAATGGAGTCATTTGTTGGCTCATTTACGCCCCAAAGGGCGGGGAAATGTAGTGTTTAGGCATTTTAATCCACATCGGTAGACTGGCCCTAACGATCCAAAGGTCACTCGAGCTCTGACCTGAGACAAGGGCTAAATTGTCTCGAATCAGTGAGGACTATCTTTTGCCTCGGTTCACAGATGGAAATCCAACTTCCAATACGTGACATGTGCGGTTTTAGTTGTGAACCTATATATGGCGATAAAGTGGTATGGGACATTCATGCCGCCTATGATTGATACTTATGATTGAAATTGTTTTTGACACTATACACTTATAGTACTATCAAAATAATCTGTTTTAAATGTATCGAGCATTCTTTGGCTATTATAAGGTAAAAACCCTATCCTCCGGCTTGCGTTGCATTGTGTGATGGGACCTGGGTCTTTTAATAGCTTCATTGTTCTTTATTTAGCATTGCGCTGTTGTTTTATGCACTGGTATTCTTGGGAGGAAACCCGTTCCATGTTATACGGCGTGGTCCCTTGATTTACCTAACTTTAAAATAAAGATTAATAACTGTTGTAGTTCTCACACCAGTCACATGACTGACCTGAAGTTTATTGTTTTAACCTAAACTCTGGGTGCCCTTATTTTGACACGGGCAGCTAGTAGTTTTGGTTTTGCAGATTTATATACACAGGATCCTGATTTACAGCTGGAACGATACTCGAAAAGCTCTGTATCCGCGTATTACTTCTAGTTGTGTATTGTATTATTTTCCGCTGCTATGTAATGTATTGTAATCTCTGATATTTTTCTGATGTACGTTGTTTGTTTATACTCTGTATATTCTTGTATTCTGATGAATTGTTGTAATTAATAATGAAATGTTCTTCTGTCTGCGTTCCTTTGTGTTTTGTTCTCAAAGTATCCGCTCTTTCCTTACCGGGGAAGTTACGAGTTATCACACAGAATATTCTTTTATTCAAATATTCACATCTTAAGGGAAAGGTTCCCATTAATTTTATCAAAGATAAGTTCAGTTAAACTATTTCTTTAATCTTTCTTTGGATATCATTTCAAAATATTTTATTACATCTTTTCACAGTTCTAAACCAAATTAAGGTTTATCAACTAGTTGGGATTAGCGAACCTTACCGAAGTAATAATTTACATATTAATCCCAATCCCAACCTATTCATCCCATGGAGAAAAACTGGTAGTACCCCATATCTAACACCCATTGTGTTATCGATAAATTTAATTACTATTTCACGTTCAAATCTAATTAAAGATTCAACTATCGCCTGGAGTAAAACTGATGGTACTCCATTCTCGATCATTTCATGAATTTGATAAATTTAATTACCTCATTCATATTCCAATCTAATTAAAGATTCGTTAAAACTCTAGTTCAGTTTTAATCTTTGAAATTCATTACTTAATGACTATTCAACTTTCTGGAAATTAATCCTGCCTTTAACTGGGTGAAAGAACCAGTGTTATTTAAAACACAGTTCACAATAAACCCAAAATCATCTTCCAATAAATATGGAATCTTCAAGGAAAATAGATTAATATATATAATTGATATAGATTTCCGTATCAGACTAATAATATAAATGGAATAACGACAAAGCCTTTTAAATTCATATATAGTAATGGTCTTCCTTTACAGAAGCTCATCTCGATTACTACCAAATCGAATTCCATTTAATTCCAATTTAATATTTTAAACTAGAAAAAATTACTTTGGAAATTTTCCATTAAATCTTAATAAAAATATTTATAAATTCCAAATCATATCTTCACTGTTAATTAGGTTAAAGAACCATGTTACTTAAAACATTGTTCACGATAAACCCAAAATCAACTTTCATTTCAATTACAATTAAATTAATTGGTAAACTTCTTTAATCTTAATTAAAAGATTTATCCCTTACTCAACTGGGTTTAAGAATAGTGTTATTTAAGACACCATTCACGAAAAACCCTAAATCTAGTTTGATATTAAATACAAGGCTCTAAATATAAATTATATCGGCTTATATATCAAATTCTGAAACCAACAAATATCGTATTGGGAATAACGATAAATATATCTTTCAAATTCCTCAATAATATCCGTATAATCAAGGAATCCCATATCAAAATATTTCGAAGATTATTCAATTCAAATCCTTTCCAATTTATACATTGGAAAATTCTGGTTATTTCAAAAACCATTTACAAATCCAATTTATTTATTTAAAAACATTGAATTATTATTCTAGTTAATAACTAGTTCATTTAGATATAAATATATTTTTTCTTTTCAAAACTTGTAATTTGTCATCTAATTTTTTTCCAAATCATTTATTATGATTTTACATAAATTTTCCATATTTTTAATAATTTTATTAAGGCCCTTATAATCGGTTTCCAATAACGGCCACCGAACTACATGCATAATGACCTTTTCCAAAACTGATTTGGACATATCTTAAAATCCAACTGTTAGATTTCAAATATCTTATATTCATTGGAAAGATCTTTTCGATATGAACCCAACAGTTCAGGTTTTAGGAGAATCCGCAGGTCGGATCTCCCGTTACGTCCATTTGAAGTTAATGGTCGAAATTCGCGAATAATCGCTATGCGGCGCATTCTATTCTAATCATTATATATATAATATATATATCGTCGATTTTCATTTAAAACGTATTTTATAAATCATTTATAAAACCATTTTAAAACTATTTCAACCTCATTTTCAATTTTAAATCAAAATTGAATATTCCATATCATTATTATATTAAAATGATAATATTTCCAAAATATCTGATTTTGAAATCCATTTCCTTTTCATATTGATTATAAAAAGAATAAAATCGATAAACAGATCCGTTCGAGTTGAAATGGCGTTTAAATACTTAACTCGGTTTCACATTTCAATATTTTTGTGTCCGTCCAAAATCGGACGTCAAAATCAGATTTTGATTCCTCACTGAATATTATTTTAAAATATTCTTTATTTTAAAATATTCGTTATTTCTGAATCGGAATGTGACTCAATTAATTACCATATAATTTCAGTTATATGGATTTCATACATCGCATGTATTCAACAATAATGATAAATAATCATTCAACATTCAAGCATCATCCAGAGTGTAGTCTATAACTGTATAAGCATTAAAATAAATAAATAATGCTTACAATCGTCTTTCAATCCATCGATCGACATACAATTAAATATTGGGATTAGTGTATGTCAAGTATCATCCCAATACCCATGCGGGGTTTTCAAACAACAACAGTATGTTTAAATAAATCATTGGTTAATAAATTTAAACAAATCTAATTCGGTTTGAATTATTTTTCTACTTAACAAATTTTCACTATTCAAATTATAAATGGATATTTATATCACATTTCAACAACCACAAAGCATTCCACATTGTTTGAAATATGAGTGTCAGATATTCAAACAACGCTTTTTTGTGCATATGAGTCGTGAATAGTTCATGTGTTGAATTCAAGCAATGTCACATACAACAGATAAAAATCAATACTGGCAATTTCTATATATTTACAGTTATAAAATAAATTAAATAACTATACAAAATTTTAATGAGAGAGAGTTCTCACATTGGTTTCCACTTCATCGGTCTTTATTTCCGAATTTCTGTTTTTAAACTAAATTAAATGACCGTTTAATTTAGCTCAAACTCCAACTTGCACCGTTTCCATTCTGGTCAGTTCCATGTTGTAGTGTTCGTTGTTGCTAATCCAACGCAACTAAAATCACCCAATTCCGATCTCGTATGAAATAGATACAATAAATTATACATTGCATCACATAAATTAATTATTTAAAATAATTTATTAATTGTTTACACTTATTAATCACCCTTAATCTTTATCTTCCTCATGGAAATCATTTCGGCTCGTAACCCATTTGCTATGCCCAAAAGTTGAACGTCAACCTCCCAAACAATTATCGAAGTTCGATCTGGACCTCCCACGCCATGCGCCTACGTGGTGCCTCCCATCTCCTCCAACCTGACAAATTCGAACCCCTTAACCACCCTGAAATCAAAGCCGAACTCGGCGGTTTTGAGCACAGAAATCGACGACGATGGGGATTAATAATTGATCATACCCATACCAAAATAAAGCTCGTACTTCCCTCTTTAATTTTTGTTTTACAAGCTTCTGATTTCGATTTGCCATTTTGGAGAAAATTAGGAATTTAATTAAGACTATTTAAGCCATCGAAATCAAGAAGGCGGCGACTCTGTCAAGTAATTAGGGTTTTGGGGGAAACTTAGCTATTTATATAATATTTTATTATTATTTAATTCTAAAAAGTAAGGTTTTGCATACAAACTCCTAACCAAACCCAATGTCTATCGTTTCTAACTAAATACCCCCATTTCATATACAATGGAATTTGTTTCGTAAGCCAATTCGATTGTTTTGATTTGTTTTTATCAAAATTTAAAAATAAATTAATATAACATTTAATATTGAATTCCAACGTACATTTTAATTTACCGGGGTCACATACTGACTCCAAAAATTACGAATATTGAAATCTAGCTATGTTTTGAGATAGCGTCCTAACAAAATTAGTTTTGTTGAATTTGGAGATCGTTTGAAAAATGGCCTTTTTAACTGGTCGATTAAATTTAAACTAAAATTCAAAACACGTTCAAATTCACTACGCTCACATATTAATTCCAAAATTTATGAAATTTTAAACCTGGCTATATTTGACATTCCGGATCTAACAAAAAGTGGTTTCGTCGAAAACGAAGGTCGTTTGCAAAATGGCCATTTTAAGGGTTATATTTATTATAAAAATATATATAAATTCCATAACGACTATTCTAAATTTTAAACTGGACATAACTTACAATTTATAAAGTGAAATCTCTGTTTCTCACATTCGTTAGAAAGATATAGTTAAACAGATTCTAACATTTCTGGTTTTACTGAAATCCGATTTATATTGAATTCTGTACATTAATTTAAAATTTAAAATCGAATTTTCAAGCAATGCCGCCATTTAAAGTTCGTTTTATAATTAAAATAAATTTATACGTTTCCAACTTCGATTTAAATAAATTTTTAGTCATTATTATTTAAAATAAATCATTTTAAATATTCAAAATCCATTAAAATAGCTAAAATAAAAAATTTAAATTGGTTCAGAAATTCCGGGTTATCACATAAACGATTAAGGCGTTTATTGTTGCAACGATTAGACGGTAAGTCCGATTGACACGAAAATCGAGAATTTATAATAATTAACTAATACGAATCCAATGTAACGACCCAGAAAATCTGAACCAATTTAAAAATTTTAAATTGGCTAAAATAATGGATTTTAAATATTTAAAATAAATATTTTAGTTAATGACGATGAAAACTGAGTTTGAATCGACATTTGAAAACGAATATAATTAATTATAATTATATATAGAATTGAAAATGGCGCGGTAGTTCGATAATTCGATTTCAAACTTCAATTGAATATACCGGGTGCAAAACAATCCGGATTTTAGTGAGACCAAAAACATTAGGATCTTATTGGTAATATCTTTCTAACGAATCTAACCAATCGAAATTTGATAGCGGGAATCAAAAGATATGTCCAGTTAAAAATTCTGAATAGTCGCTATGGAATTCAGGCCCTTAAAAATGGACATTTTGCAAACGACCTCGGATTTCGACGAAACCACTTTTGTTGGGTCCGCAGTGTCAAGTTATTGCTAGGTTTCAAATTTCATAATTTTTCGAATCAATATGTGAGCGTGGCAAAAGAAAACGCGTTTGACCAGTTTTGTCGATTTTAATCGAATGGAAATTGGCCATTTTTCAAACGGCCTCAGAATTAGACGAAACTAGTTTTGTTAGGACCGTATCGTCAATACGAAGCTAGAAAATATTTTTCTGGAATTTTTCTAGTTAGTATGTGACCCCGGTAATTTGAAATGTGCGTTTAAAATTCAATATAGTGATTTAAATGTAAATTCAAAAGGAAACCGATTGTAATGATCAAACCAGCTTGCGATACATATCCCATTGTGTTCGGAATGGGGGTGAAACGCTATGGGCGACAGGCGGTGGGCCCCGTTTCGAGGTCGTGGATGAAAGTCAACCCTTTTGCAAATTTAAATTAAATAATAATAATAAAAAAAAAAGGGTACTCTTTCTCCCCCTTTTTCCCTTCTGATTGCCCCCCCCGTTAGTTATAATTCGAAACAGAAGAAAAAAAGAAAAAAAAAAAACCAAAAACCTAAATCTAATCGGAGCCCCCCCCCCCCAACCTCGAGCCGCCGACGAACTCACGCCGCCACCCCCCATCTCGAAGCCACTCACCGCCTCCCCGCAGCCTCCGCCTCCACCTCGAGCACCCCCCGTCGAATCCAGTCGCGACACCACCGTTCGAACCAGCGAACGCCCACCTCCTCCGACGCCTTCATTTCCCCCCCCCAGAAGTGCCGCCGCCGACATCAGCATCCCCCCCCCTTCTTCGAAGCACTGTAAGTTTTTTTTAATTTGATTTATTTATTTTATTTTTGTTTTAAGTTCTGATTTTAAATACTGTGATTTGTTTAATAAGTATTAAACTGAATTTTATAAAAAGTATAAAAACCTGTTTTTGAAATAAAAAAAAAATAAAACTGCATTTATAAAAAAAAAAAAAAAAAGAGAAAAACTGATTTTGAAAAGGAATAAAAAAAAGGTAAAAACTGAATAAATTAAATAAAGTTTAAAACTGAAACTGTTTTAAAATATAAAGAAATAAAACTGAATTTTTTTAAGAATAAAAACTGATTTTGTTTTTTTAAATAAAAACTGATTTGATTTTAAAGAAATTTTAAAGAATATAAAAACTGATTTTAAAAATGACTTATAAAATAGAAAACATATTTTTATATGTGAAAGCAAAAATAGAAAACATGTTTTTATATGTGAAAGCGAAGGTAAAAATCATGTTTTTATGTGTGAAAGCAAAAATCATATTTTTATATGTGAAAGCAAAAATCATATTTTTATATATATTGAATAGCGAAGTCGAAATTCGATTTTTATATATTGAATAGCATGGTAAAAATTCTATTTTTACGTATGCAGAGAATACGGGTGAAAGCAACAAAAGGCGAAGATTTCTATTAAGAAGTATCGTGCAGTTGGATAGCTATTGGTGAGATTTCTGATTTAAAATTTATATATATATATGTGTGAAAGGAAAGTGAATAGCTATATATAAATTACTATATATAAATATATATATATATATATACGCCCCTCGTCCACAAACCATGGACGATATTTATTGGTTGAAATTGTGGTGAAAATTGAATGATTGTTTGGGATTGTTTGTGATTGATATTGGCTGATTGTGGTTGAAAAATACCCATTTGTGGTTGTGAAATATTTGGTTGGAACCACTTAGGATTAGTTGTGGAAATGAATAAATATATATACATGCCGCCTGCGTGCGAACTAGATGCATGTTTCCCATTGTCAAAAACCGCGAGGTTTTAAGGTAGAGCGAGGAGCCGTACTAGGGACGGTGCCGGTGTAACTACCCTGCCGTTATGCTGCCGAAATTTTGAATAATATTTGTGTGTTTGAATTATTTTCATATGCTTAAAACTATAGAAAACATTCATGGGTTGAATTGATATTCATTCGTTGTTTAGAAATTCATGTGTTGAATGGTATTCATATTTTGAAATAAATAGTTCGATAATAAAAATCACATTTTTATCGATATCTAAAAACTATAGAAAACATTCATGGGTTGAATTGATATTCATTCGTTGTTTAGAAATTCATGTGTTGAATGGTATTCATATTTTGAAATAAATAGTTCGATAATAAAAATCACATTTTTATCGATATCTAAAAACTATAGAAAACATTCATGGGTTGAATTGATATTCATTCGTTGTTTAGAAATTCATGTGTTGAATGGTATTCATATTTTGAAATAAATAGTTCGATAATAAAAATCACATTTTTATCGATATCTAAAAACTATAGAAAACATTCATGGGTTGAATTGATATTCATTCGTGGTTTAGAAATTCATGTGTTGAATGGTATTCATATTTTGAAATAAATAGTTCGATAATAAAAATCACATTTTTATCGATATCTAAAAACTATAGAAAACATTCATGGGTTGAATTGATATTCATTCGTTGTTTAGAAATTCATGTGTTGAATGGTATTCATATTTTGAAATAAATGGTTTTATGATAAAAATTCTATTTTATCACCAACTTGAACTATATAGAAAAATAGTGTTTTGAAATGAATTGTTTTACAATAAAAATCACATTTTTATTGTATGCATAAATCGTTGAAATGTGAAATGTTGAAAATAGCCACTTGTTCAAAATAGACATATATGAGTTGAAATATTCATTAATTAGCTAATGAAGTGATTTGCACCTATTTATGTAACATTAGAATGAATGGTGTTTTTAAACCAAGTAGGAATCGAATATGAAATCGAATAGAAAATGAAAAAATGATATGAACTGTATACATATGTACATGCAATATTCTTTGAACAGGTTATAGCAAAGGGGCTAGAGAAGAGGAATAAAATTTTGTGCCCGACAAATAGGTACACATTTACTGATTTGTTTGGGTGATGATTTTGAGCCTATTGGCTAGCCGCTTGGCTTCTTCTTTTTCTTTTTGAGACTAGAAGGACCGGGACGCTATTTGCGATTTCCCGACGCTCCCGGTGCAGGGGAGGTTATGGCGAAATTTTTCCAAAATTTAAGGTGTTAGAAAAATATTTGAAGTGAAAACGATATTGAAACAGTTGAAAGAACTATATTTATATAACTATATAAATATAAATAAAATTAAAACGAAACGAGGCCGTGCAGTTCGTATTTTGAAACCGTGATTTCAAACGACTAGTACGGGAAATCCGACCATTGGATTTTCCCGAAACCTCAACCGTCGGGTTCGCCTTGGAATAATCTTTCCAACGGCACCAACCTTGTAAAAATCCAACGGTTGGATTGTCCGGAATGTTTAATTCAAATCTGAAGAAAAACAGCGCCAGAAACGATTATATTTATTTATATATATAAATATAATTATATTAAATCGAATAACGACGCTGCAGTTCGTATTTTGAAATCGAAAATTCAAACGATTGTACCGGGAGATCCGACCGTCGGATTTTCCCGAAACTGGAACCGTTGGATTCGTTTTGAAAAGACCTTTCTAATGATGTAAATTTTGTGAAGATTCAACGGTTAGATTTTCAGATATGTGTAAATCAAATCTGAAGAAAAACAGCGCCACGGCCGCCTTATGGCCCGAAGCGTCGTTTTGAATAAAATGGCTATTTTAAAATAAATAAAAATAGCGATAAATAGTTATAAAATATCGTAAGCGATATGGAATGGAAATAAACTGAATTTGCTTGATTTATGTGATGTTTGATGGTTGAATGTGTTTGGTGTGAAAACTATATTAAAGAACACAATTGGTGTTGTCGAATAATTTAACCATTGAAATAAATCGATTTGAAATTCTAAATATACGTGAATTATTTGAAAAGGCCGAGTTAATTCTCATTTCGAATAATTGACCGACGATGGAAAGTCGAAGATAAAGACGGTGGTCGAAGACCGGAGATCTTCACCTCGTTTGGATGGTAACCGAGGTCCTGATTGGGAGGCATCCCGAAATATGGATAATGAGTGGTGATCGTTCAGACGTACGTGTTGATCGAAGGGTTTGCGAGGTATTTAGTGCCTCCGGTTTCGTTCAGACCCAGAACGGACTTGTAAATGGACTGTGTGTCTGACATAGGATTTATTCTGTGTGGCATGCTAAGATGCAGTGATCAGGGCTTCTGTTGAAAAGCAAAGTCTTGTGGTGATGATCAAAGCACCGCCTGTGTGGCGTAGCTTTGTGTATAACGTAAATTCGCGAGCCTCACACCCCGGTATGAACCTAAAACGGGAGAGGACATCAGGGAGGGCCTGCGTTTCTTCCTAGCTAGGGTGGTGTCAGTGACCTACCAGCCCTGACATTTATATACTTTTCACCTATGTGGTTGTTGCTGTTGCGAGGCGCCTCGGTTTGATCGGACGATCCGGGTCCGGTGGAGTCATTCGTTGGCTCATTTACGCCCCAAAGGGCGGGGAAACGCAGTGTTCAGGCATTTTAATCCACATCGGTGGACCGGCCCTGACGATCCAAGGGTCGATGCGCTCTGACCCTGAGGCTCGGGCTAGGCAGTCTCGAATTCGGTAAGGACTATCTTTTGCCTTGGTTCATGACGGAAATCCAATTTCCAAATACGCGACGATGCGGTTTCGATTGTATATATATATTTGGCGACATAGTGGCATGGGACGCTCATGTCGTCTATGATTGATAGTTATGATTTGAAATAGTTTTCAAAACATATAAACACTAGCAATAATATCAAATGCCTTTGTTTTGTTCGTATCAAGCATATCTTGGCCGTTATAAGGTAAAAACTCTATCCTCCGGTTTGCGTTGCATTGTGTGATGGGAACTGAGTCTTATAACGGCTTCATTTTTATAAAAAGCATAGCGATGTTTAAAAGAAAGATTTGTTTTAAAGCACTGGCAATCCAATGGAGTAAACCCGTTCCACGAAAGTGGCGTGGTCCTGTGATTAGCCAATTATATATGTGTTGAGTAGATTTCTCATACCAGTCCCATGACTGACTCGTAGTTTGTTTCACTCTCAAACTCGGGTGCCCCTTTTTCTACACGGGCAGCCTTGTATTCAGGTTTAGCTGGTTCTTTCTGGATAGCTGGAGCTGAAGATGGATTCTATCATTTATTTCTTTTTATGCTGTTCAGCTCCTATTGTACATATTTTGTTTATTTCCGCTGTAGACATTTATGTATAGCTGAACTGTATTTGTACTAAGTAAGATCCTGTATACTGTGTAACTCTGATGATTACTTTTATCCAGTATATTTTGTTGTTCATTCTGGTGTATTTATTTAATTCTGTTCTGCTATTATATGTTTCTGTGTTATATTCCAAAAGATAACCTTGTTTCCGTGAGAACGGGAAATCGGGTCGTCTCAACGTGGTATCAGAGCTTTGGTTAAGCTTAGTTCTGGAATATAACATTTGAACGAACTCGTCAGAAATAGAACCAGTAGTGTTCTAGGACGGGTAACTCTATACAGATAGGATCAGTAATATCCTAGTATGAGTAAAGCAGAATGAATACACTACGATAGACACATTTACACTTCAAGTATTTGTCTCTATATTTT
Organism: Allium sativum; assembly: GCA_030737875.1. Taxonomy (NCBI): domain Eukaryota; kingdom Viridiplantae; phylum Streptophyta; class Magnoliopsida; order Asparagales; family Amaryllidaceae; genus Allium; species Allium sativum. The sequence goes on along the minus strand of CM060918.1, from coordinate 835,101,703 downwards.
AAAATACCTTTTCTGTGACCTGACACTTGATCTGCTATTTGCAGAAGAACTAGAAAATGAGTGCCAGAAACAGAAGAAGTAATACTGACCTGGATATAGAAGCTCTATTCATGAAGTATAGAAATCTGGGTGGAAAGCCGTTCTCGGGCGAAGAATCTATTATGAGAACCCAAGCTTGGATTCGTTCGGTTGAGAAAATATTCGAAGCATTAAAGCTTAGGGATGACCAGAAAAGATTATTGGCCTCCTGGGCACTTGAAGATGAAGCTTTGTTCTGGTGGGATTCAGTTATTAAAGATAATCCAGAAGGTGATATCACCTGGGATAGATTCAAAGTGATTTTCTTAGAAAGATTTACTCCTCCCGAAGCGACCGAACGATTATGTGATGAATTTTCTTATCTAATACAAGGTGACATGACCATTCCCGAATATCATAAGAAATTCAACGAACTTGCTCACTTTGCTCCTCATCTAATTCAAAATCCGAAGAGGAAAAATATGAGATTTATTCACGGGCTTCAAAGGAAATACCAGAATAAGGTATTGGGGCATGTGAAGCTTCCTTTTTCTGAAATGATATATATGGCCTATCAGTATGAAGACCTAGATAAGAAAGGAATGTTATGCGACGAAGAAGAAGTCTATTCTAGTGACAAAACAGAGTCAGAAACTGAAATTCCTGAAGCCAGTAAGAAGCCCAGTGCCAAGAGAAAAAGGGCTAGATCTGAAAAAGAACCTGGCACGACTGCCTTATGCAAGAACTGCAATCAGAGGGGGCATTTGTCCAGGAAATGTAAATCTTTAAAGAAACCAATAAAGGATGGATATAGAGCCAATCGAAAGCAAAAGAAGAAAAGGCTGGGAAAAGATGGGGAGTTTCAAGAGAATAGGCATTGTAAACGGTGCCGCGAGGCCGGTCATCTTGCAAAGGATTGCCCGCTCTTAAACAAGGCCGAAACCGTATGTATAAATGAAGTAGCAGAAACTTCCGAGCCCTCAGCTAGTCAAGAAAGGGCCGATGTTTTAGAAGGCACGCTTACTGTCAAAAACATTCCAGTCAAAGTACTGTTTGACACAGGCGCGTCACGAAGTTTCATTGCCAAAGGTGCAGTCAAGAAGTTGGATTTGAATTTGAAGAAACTCAAAGAGCCAATGACTGTCCGAAATCCAGTTGGAGGTTCCATCAATCTTAGTTGGGTTTGTGCAGTACCCGTCTCTTTTTCTTGCTATAAATTCCCTATTATCTCTGTCGTCATGAATTTTGATGAATTCGATCTTATTTTGGGATTGGATTGGTTAACCAAATATGAAGCAGAGGTTAGATGCGCCGAGAGAGTTGTTAGAGCTAAGATTAAATCAGGGGGTTATATAACCATACCATGTGAAGGCCCAACTTCTAATAGAAAAGACTTTTGGGCAGCTTTGAATGTTTCTCCAGCTCAAACCGAACATATCCCTGAAGTTACTGAGGATATTCCCGACCTAATCAAAGATATTCCTGTCGTCAAGAACTATGCGGATGTGTTCGAAGAAGTTATTCGCTTACCTCCGCAGAGAGAAATAGATTTCAAGATTGCTTTGATTCCAAATGCAAGGCCAGTAGTTCACGCTATTCGAAGAATGTCCTTGAAAGAGAAGGAGGAATTAGACAATCAAACACGACAGCTAGTATGGAAAGGTCTGATCAGGCCTAGTTTCTCTGATTGGGGAGCAGCAGTGGTGTTTGTCCCGAAATCTGACGTTACTCTACGTCTATGTGTGGATTATCGTGATCTGAACAAACAGACAATAAAGAACAAATATCCATTGCCGCGGATTGATGATTTGTTAGATCGATTAAATGGAGCACAAGTATTTTCACGAATGGACCTAGCTACAGGCTTCCATCAACTTCGAATTGCCGAAGAGTGTGTTCCAATGACAGCGTTCAGAGGCCCGGACCTATTCTACGAGTGGTTAGTAATGCCGTTCGGCTTATGTAACGCTCCAGCTTACTTCGTCGATCTGATGAACAGAGTTTTCAGAGGAGTTTTGAATAAATTTGTTCTGGTTTTTATTGATGATATTCTAATCTTCTCTAAATCAAAGGCCGAACATGAGAAACATTTGGAACAAGTGTTAGAAATTCTCAGAAGGAATGTATTAAAAGCCAAGTTTTCCAAATGTATATTCTGGCAAGATGAAGTGAAATTTCTGGGCCATGTCGTATCGAAAGAAGGAATCGCTGTGGATCCAAGCAAAATCACAGCTATTCAGAATTGGAAACAGCCCAGTACTCCCACTGAAGTCCGCAGCTTTCTCGGATTGGCTAGCTATTATCGGAAGTTCGTTAAAGACTTTTCTAAGATATCTGGCCACTTAACGAAGCTTACAAAGAAGCATTCTAAGTTCAAATGGACTGAAGAGAGTGAGGAGGCTTTTGAAGAGCTAAAGTTAAGATTAACAACAGCTCCAGTGTTAACCATCATAGATGGCAACCAAGATTTAAAAGTCTGGACTGATGCTTCTAGAGAAGGCCTTGGCGCAGTGTTAATGCAAAGAGGCCAAGTAATTGCTTATGCTAGCCGTCAACTGAAGCCACACGAGAAAAATTATGTAACTCATGATCTTGAGTTATTGGCTATCATATTCTCTTTGAAAATCTGGAGACACTATCTTCTGGGTGAGAGATTTGAACTGTTTACTGATCACCAGTCATTAAAGTATCTGTTCACTCAGAAGGACTTGAATCTGAGGCAACAACGTTGGCTGGAGTTTCTTGCAGCATATGACTTTGAAATTATATACACTCCAGGGAAAGCCAATGTCGTGGCTGATGCGTTAAGCCGAAAGAATGAAATGATCGCCAGTTTCGTCATTGCGACTTCGTTGATTGATAAGATATCGGCTCTCCAAGAAGATGACCAATTTATCAAAGGAATAAGTCAGCGAATTCGTGAAGGCAATGCTTCGGATTTCCAGTTAGACAGCGAAGGGATTCTGAGGTTAGAAGGACGAATTTGCGTTCCAGATATTCCTGAACTCAGAAGAGAGGTGCTTGATGAATGTCACAAATCTAAGCTCAGTATCCATCCGGGTGTGAATAAAATGTATAACGACATCAAACGCACATTCTGGTGGAAGTCGTTAAAAAGAGACATCTCAATATATGTTAGTCGATGCCCTACTTGCCAGCTAGTTAAAAGCGACCAACAGAAATTGGCTGGATTATTACAACCACTGGAAGTTCCTGGTTGGAAGTGGGAGCATATTTCTATGGATTTCATTGATGGTTTGCCCAGAACCAGAAAAGGAAATGACAGTATTTGGGTGATCGTAGATCGTTTCACGAAGACCGCCCATTTTATACCTGTCAGATCAAACAGAACTGCTCAGAGTCTGGCGCAGATATACTTCAGGGAAATAGTTAGACTACATGGAGTGCCGCTCAGTATAGTAAGTGATAGAGATACGATATTCACTAGTAAATTCTGGGAAGCATTTCAAGTCGAGCTGGGAACGAAGTTAAACTTGAGCACCGCTTATCATCCTCAGACAGACGGTCAGACTGAGAGGGTGAATCGCATTTTAGAAGATCTATTGCGGGCTTGTGTTATAGATTTCGGTGGATCATGGGAAGACCATCTTCATTTGGCTGAATTCTCTTATAATAACAGCTATCAGGCGAGTCTGACAATGTCGCCATTCGAAGCATTGTATGGTAGACCGTGCCGATCTCCTGCTTGTTGGGTCGAGCCTGGAAATAGACTTGTGTTGGGCCCTGATATGATTCGAGAAGCTGCCGACAAAGTCGATTTTATTAAGAAGCGATTACTCGCCGCTCAAAGTCGACAAAAGAGCTACGCCGATAAAAGAAGAAGAGATATATCCTTTGAAGTTGGCGACTATGTATATTTGAAAGTATCGCCGATGAGAGGAGTTATCCGGTTCGGTAAAACTGGAAAGTTAGCACCCAAATTCATTGGTCCGTTTCCTATTCTGGAACGGATTGGAACTCTCGCATATAAAGTTAAATTGCCTGACTGGTTGCCTGGTGTGCATGATGTATTTCATATATCTCAACTTCGAAAGCACGTTCATGATCCAGACTTGATCGTGGAAGAAGCAGCTCAGCAGGACATTGAAATTACTCCAGAATTAGCTGTGAGGCGAGAGCCGCTAAAGATTATCGGCAAAGAAACCAAAGAGCTGAGGAACAAGAAGGTTCACTTAGTCAAAGTGCAATGGAGTGGAGATCCGCGAGATTGTACTTGGGAAACTGAGGAGAGCATTCAGAAAGCTTATCCTAGATGCCGAGTAGATATCTCTGATTGACTCCGGTGCAAGGTACATTTACCCTACTTTGCATTACCATTTAATTCTCTATTCTGTTGCTATTTTCTTCCCATGGATGTGCATTGTTTATTCTATACTCTGAATATTAAAAACAAATTGGTTGTTGTATTGTGTGATCGTAGAATTATCAAACCACTTTCGACTTTATTCCTTTTCGGGGACGAAAAGTTTTAAGTGGGGGAGATTGTAACGACCCAGAAAATCTGAACCAATTTAAAAATTTTAAATTGGCTAAAATAATGGATTTTAAATATTTAAAATAAATATTTTAGTTAATGACGATGAAAACTGAGTTTGAATCGACATTTGAAAACGAATATAATTAATTATAATTATATATAGAATTGAAAATGGCGCGGTAGTTCGATAATTCGATTTCAAACTTCAATTGAATATACCGGGTGCAAAACAATCCGGATTTTAGTGAGACCAAAAACATTAGGATCTTATTGGTAATATCTTTCTAACGAATCTAACCAATCGAAATTTGATAGCGGGAATCAAAAGATATGTCCAGTTAAAAATTCTGAATAGTCGCTATGGAATTCAGGCCCTTAAAAATGGACATTTTGCAAACGACCTCGGATTTCGACGAAACCACTTTTGTTGGGTCCGCAGTGTCAAGTTATTGCTAGGTTTCAAATTTCATAATTTTTCGAATCAATATGTGAGCGTGGCAAAAGAAAACGCGTTTGACCAGTTTTGTCGATTTTAATCGAATGGAAATTGGCCATTTTTCAAACGGCCTCAGAATTAGACGAAACTAGTTTTGTTAGGACCGTATCGTCAATACGAAGCTAGAAAATATTTTTCTGGAATTTTTCTAGTTAGTATGTGACCCCGGTAATTTGAAATGTGCGTTTAAAATTCAATATAGTGATTTAAATGTAAATTCAAAAGGAAACCGATTGTAATGATCAAACCAGCTTGCGATACATATCCCATTGTGTTCGGAATGGGGGTGAAACGCTATGGGCGACAGGCGGTGGGCCCCGTTTCGAGGTCGTGGATGAAAGTCAACCCTTTTGCAAATTTAAATTAAATAATAATAATAAAAAAAAGGGTACTCTTTCTCCCCCTTTTTCCCTTCTGATTGCCCCCCCCCCCCCCCCCCGTTAGTTATAATTCGAAACAGAAGAAAAAAAAAAAAAAAAAACCAAAAACCTAAATCTAATCGGAGCCGCCCCCCCCCCAACCTCGAGCCGCCGACGAACTCACGCCGCCACCCCCCATCTCGAAGCCACTCACCGCCTCCCCGCAGCCTCCGCCTCCACCTCGAGCACCCCCCGTCGAATCCAGTCGCGACACCACCGTTCGAACCAGCGAACGCCCACCTCCTCCGACGCCTTCATTTCCCCCCCCCCAGAAGTGCCGCCGCCGACATCAGCATCCCCCCCCCTTCTTCGAAGCACTGTAAGTTTTTTTTAATTTGATTTATTTATTTTATTTTTGTTTTAAGTTCTGATTTTAAATACTGTGATTTGTTTAATAAGTATTAAACTGAATTTTATAAAAAGTATAAAAACCTGTTTTTGAAATAAAAAAAAAATAAAACTGCATTTATAAAAAAAAAAAAAAAAAAAAGAGAAAAACTGATTTTGAAAAGGAATAAAAAAAAGGTAAAAACTGAATAAATTAAATAAAGTTTAAAACTGAAACTGTTTTAAAATATAAAGAAATAAAACTGAATTTTTTTAAGAATAAAAACTGATTTTGTTTTTTTAAATAAAAACTGATTTGATTTTAAAGAAATTTTAAAGAATATAAAAACTGATTTTAAAAATGACTTATAAAATAGAAAACATATTTTTATATGTGAAAGCAAAAATAGAAAACATGTTTTTATATGTGAAAGCGAAGGTAAAAATCATGTTTTTATGTGTGAAAGCAAAAATCATATTTTTATATGTGAAAGCAAAAATCATATTTTTATATATATTGAATAGCGAAGTCGAAATTCGATTTTTATATATTGAATAGCATGGTAAAAATTCTATTTTTACGTATGCAGAGAATACGGGTGAAAGCAACAAAAGGCGAAGATTTCTATTAAGAAGTATCGTGCAGTTGGATAGCTATTGGTGAGATTTCTGATTTAAAATTTATATATATATATGTGTGAAAGGAAAGTGAATAGCTATATATAAATTACTATATATAAATATATATATATATATATATATATATACGCCCCTCGTCCACAAACCATGGACGATATTTATTGGTTGAAATTGTGGTGAAAATTGAATGATTGTTTGGGATTGTTTGTGATTGATATTGGCTGATTGTGGTTGAAAAATACCCATTTGTGGTTGTGAAATATTTGGTTGGAACCACTTAGGATTAGTTGTGGAAATGAATAAATATATATACATGCCGCCTGCGTGCGAACTAGATGCATGTTTCCCATTGTCAAAAACCGCGAGGTTTTAAGGTAGAGCGAGGAGCCGTACTAGGGACGGTGCCGGTGTAACTACCCTGCCGTTATGCTGCCGAAATTTTGAATAATATTTGTGTGTTTGAATTATTTTCATATGCTTAAAACTATAGAAAACATTCATGGGTTGAATTGATATTCATTCGTTGTTTAGAAATTCATGTGTTGAATGGTATTCATATTTTGAAATAAATAGTTCGATAATAAAAATCACATTTTTATCGATATCTAAAAACTATAGAAAACATTCATGGGTTGAATTGATATTCATTCGTTGTTTAGAAATTCATGTGTTGAATGGTATTCATATTTTGAAATAAATAGTTCGATAATAAAAATCACATTTTTATCGATATCTAAAAACTATAGAAAACATTCATGGGTTGAATTGATATTCATTCGTTGTTTAGAAATTCATGTGTTGAATGGTATTCATATTTTGAAATAAATAGTTCGATAATAAAAATCACATTTTTATCGATATCTAAAAACTATAGAAAACATTCATGGGTTGAATTGATATTCATTCGTGGTTTAGAAATTCATGTGTTGAATGGTATTCATATTTTGAAATAAATAGTTCGATAATAAAAATCACATTTTTATCGATATCTAAAAACTATAGAAAACATTCATGGGTTGAATTGATATTCATTCGTTGTTTAGAAATTCATGTGTTGAATGGTATTCATATTTTGAAATAAATGGTTTTATGATAAAAATTCTATTTTATCACCAACTTGAACTATATAGAAAAATAGTGTTTTGAAATGAATTGTTTTACAATAAAAATCACATTTTTATTGTATGCATAAATCGTTGAAATGTGAAATGTTGAAAATAGCCACTTGTTCAAAATAGACATATATGAGTTGAAATATTCATTAATTAGCTAATGAAGTGATTTGCACCTATTTATGTAACATTAGAATGAATGGTGTTTTTAAACCAAGTAGGAATCGAATATGAAATCGAATAGAAAATGAAAAAATGATATGAACTGTATACATATGTACATGCAATATTCTTTGAACAGGTTATAGCAAAGGGGCTAGAGAAGAGGAATAAAATTTTGTGCCCGACAAATAGGTACACATTTACTGATTTGTTTGGGTGATGATTTTGAGCCTATTGGCTAGCCGCTTGGCTTCTTCTTTTTCTTTTTGAGACTAGAAGGACCGGGACGCTATTTGCGATTTCCCGACGCTCCCGGTGCAGGGGAGGTTATGGCGAAATTTTTCCAAAATTTAAGGTGTTAGAAAAATATTTGAAGTGAAAACGATATTGAAACAGTTGAAAGAACTATATTTATATAACTATATAAATATAAATAAAATTAAAACGAAACGAGGCCGTGCAGTTCGTATTTTGAAACCGTGATTTCAAACGACTAGTACGGGAAATCCGACCATTGGATTTTCCCGAAACCTCAACCGTCGGGTTCGCCTTGGAATAATCTTTCCAACGGCACCAACCTTGTAAAAATCCAACGGTTGGATTGTCCGGAATGTTTAATTCAAATCTGAAGAAAAACAGCGCCAGAAACGATTATATTTATTTATATATATAAATATAATTATATTAAATCGAATAACGACGCTGCAGTTCGTATTTTGAAATCGAAAATTCAAACGATTGTACCGGGAGATCCGACCGTCGGATTTTCCCGAAACTGGAACCGTTGGATTCGTTTTGAAAAGACCTTTCTAATGATGTAAATTTTGTGAAGATTCAACGGTTAGATTTTCAGATATGTGTAAATCAAATCTGAAGAAAAACAGCGCCACGGCCGCCTTATGGCCCGAAGCGTCGTTTTGAATAAAATGGCTATTTTAAAATAAATAAAAATAGCGATAAATAGTTATAAAATATCGTAAGCGATATGGAATGGAAATAAACTGAATTTGCTTGATTTATGTGATGTTTGATGGTTGAATGTGTTTGGTGTGAAAACTATATTAAAGAACACAATTGGTGTTGTCGAATAATTTAACCATTGAAATAAATCGATTTGAAATTCTAAATATACGTGAATTATTTGAAAAGGCCGAGTTAATTCTCATTTCGAATAATTGACCGACGATGGAAAGTCGAAGATAAAGACGGTGGTCGAAGACCGGAGATCTTCACCTCGTTTGGATGGTAACCGAGGTCCTGATTGGGAGGCATCCCGAAATATGGATAATGAGTGGTGATCGTTCAGACGTACGTGTTGATCGAAGGGTTTGCGAGGTATTTAGTGCCTCCGGTTTCGTTCAGACCCAGAACGGACTTGTAAATGGACTGTGTGTCTGACATAGGATTTATTCTGTGTGGCATGCTAAGATGCAGTGATCAGGGCTTCTGTTGAAAAGCAAAGTCTTGTGGTGATGATCAAAGCACCGCCTGTGTGGCGTAGCTTTGTGTATAACGTAAATTCGCGAGCCTCACACCCCGGTATGAACCTAAAACGGGAGAGGACATCAGGGAGGGCCTGCGTTTCTTCCTAGCTAGGGTGGTGTCAGTGACCTACCAGCCCTGACATTTATATACTTTTCACCTATGTGGTTGTTGCTGTTGCGAGGCGCCTCGGTTTGATCGGACGATCCGGGTCCGGTGGAGTCATTCGTTGGCTCATTTACGCCCCAAAGGGCGGGGAAACGCAGTGTTCAGGCATTTTAATCCACATCGGTGGACCGGCCCTGACGATCCAAGGGTCGATGCGCTCTGACCCTGAGGCTCGGGCTAGGCAGTCTCGAATTCGGTAAGGACTATCTTTTGCCTTGGTTCATGACGGAAATCCAATTTCCAAATACGCGACGATGCGGTTTCGATTGTATATATATATTTGGCGACATAGTGGCATGGGACGCTCATGTCGTCTATGATTGATAGTTATGATTTGAAATAGTTTTCAAAACATATAAACACTAGCAATAATATCAAATGCCTTTGTTTTGTTCGTATCAAGCATATCTTGGCCGTTATAAGGTAAAAACTCTATCCTCCGGTTTGCGTTGCATTGTGTGATGGGAACTGAGTCTTATAACGGCTTCATTTTTATAAAAAGCATAGCGATGTTTAAAAGAAAGATTTGTTTTAAAGCACTGGCAATCCAATGGAGTAAACCCGTTCCACGAAAGTGGCGTGGTCCTGTGATTAGCCAATTATATATGTGTTGAGTAGATTTCTCATACCAGTCCCATGACTGACTCGTAGTTTGTTTCACTCTCAAACTCGGGTGCCCCTTTTTCTACACGGGCAGCCTTGTATTCAGGTTTAGCTGGTTCTTTCTGGATAGCTGGAGCTGAAGATGGATTCTATCATTTATTTCTTTTTATGCTGTTCAGCTCCTATTGTACATATTTTGTTTATTTCCGCTGTAGACATTTATGTATAGCTGAACTGTATTTGTACTAAGTAAGATCCTGTATACTGTGTAACTCTGATGATTACTTTTATCCAGTATATTTTGTTGTTCATTCTGGTGTATTTATTTAATTCTGTTCTGCTATTATATGTTTCTGTGTTATATTCCAAAAGATAACCTTGTTTCCGTGAGAAAGGGAAATCGGGTCGTCTCATCCAATGGCACAAATTTCGTCGCATTCCGAGACTGTTTCCCGGCATGTAATTTTTATATGTCGAACAATGTTATTTTGGACACTGAAATACCCGATGTCCAAAAATAACAAACTTCCTACCTATCCTGACTCTAATCATCGATACGAACTCAACGGAATTGGTTTCGTTGCTTAATTCGATCGTCTGCTCAAGTTATACACAAATACTCCTCTATTTAATTAAATTAATTTAATTACGTGCTATAAAAAATGATTGGGTGTTTACGGCTGCCGTTGTCACATACGACATTGGTTTGCCACGAAATTTGGTTTTCTAAAATAATTTAACGTTACAGGTCTAATGAAGCTAATTTCATCAAAAACAGAGTCTGCTTGCAAAATAACTATTTTTAAGGCTTATAATAATATCGATAAAATATTATTTAAATTCCAAATTAATTAAATTAAATAATAAAAAATTATTATTATCGTAAATATCCAAATAGAACAATATATGCAGCTCCAAATATAAGTTATACAACTTAATATCATCCATTCGAGTTAAAACGATGCTCAGTTCAAATTTATTAATAAACGTTATATTTTAAATAATGATTTCCATAGCGACTATTTTAAAATTTGAATTTGGACATAACTAATAATCTGTAAAACAAGAAATCTGAATTTTTCTCTTTTATATGAAAATTAAAATCAACAAGATTCAAACGTTTCTTGTTTCGTGGGAAATCCGACTTAAAAAAAATTCTGTATATTCAATGAAGTTCAAAACTCAATATTACGGGCTACCGCGCCATTTCGAGCTCGTTTTAACTCATATATAAATTTAACGTTCAAACTTCGTTTTAATAAATGAATTAAATATTAAAATCCATTAATATTCCAAATATAATATCTAAAATAATAAAATATATCAAATATTTGACTACCTAAAAATACGGGATATTACATTCTTCTCCCCTTGAAAGAATTTCGTCCCCGAAATTACTAAGGTACAAAAAATGTCACAAACCCATTATTTTCCAAAATCCAATTTATTTTCGAAAACAAATTTAATATTATCAGTATAAATTTTCAAAAATATCAAAAAAAAAATCTAACACATTAAATGCGCAACAAAATTCGGTAGAGTCTCCCCTATACGGAGTGACTTCTGCGATATCGCAGGAACATATAATATATATACATCGACCCACACGGTCGGAAAAAAATTCAAAAACGAAAAATTTATATTTTCATGTAGGCTTACCTTTTACGAGTGCTATTGAGCATATTGCTTAATTTTCTTGCAATGTACTCAACCAAACTCAATTCTCTAGCCTTTCGGCACCTGTACTTACTCAATTTAACATATAAGTAACCATTACATGAAATATTCAATAACATTTCATTTACTAACTAGAATAACTAAAAAAATCCCCACAATAAAAATATAACAACATTCATATGCAAACACAGGTTTAAATTATCGATTTTCCATTCATATGCAGTTTCATTCCTATTTATAATATTGGAATTCATTCCTCTTAGTTTCCAATTCATTAAACTTATTTTAAACTATTGATGAATATATTTCAACCAATCAAACACACTGTAACGGCCTGCCTTTTTGACCGCTTCAAGTCGGTATTTAAACCAACTCGAACCGTTGACAAAGGTAGATAGTTATCTAGCTTAACGGGTTTAATAGAATAAATCACAAAAAAAAAATCGAAGTACACAATATTTGCAACGGAATATTTTTTTTACATATCAAAGTTTTACAAAAATTTTTTATAGCGGAAGCAAAATATAAAATATGTACATAAATTTATAAAGTCTTACGGTTCTGTCGAGCGCGTGCATATGCTTCTTCACGTGCCTCTCCAGTTTGCGACCTGAAATCTTTAAATCTAGAGCACTTGGGACTTGAACCGAATGTTCCATGCAAAAAACACAAAACACCCGAGTCAGAATTAAACTTATTTCAAGTTAGAAAACTTCGATAAACACTAAATATAATTAGTTTCGTCCTAACAAGTTATCAGATAGTTCGAGCATAATGAATCAATGAACTACCGAAAATATAACATCGTAGTCTTAACAAAATAATGAAGCATTCAGATATGTCTCAACGAAACTAGCATGGAAGGAGGCATGGATAATTTGCACTAAGGGTAACAGTCACGACAAGAGTGAATCAGTGAAACAACAATTTACCAGGTACGCATGCAAGTTATATCAAAACGGTAAATGCTTATGCTTGAAAAGAAAGGGTTGGACTCGTGACACGGCATCTTAAGCCCAACCAATATCGAATATATACAGGACAGTGTGAAACATAGGCGTAAGGTAGCATAAATATTCATGTGGTGCTAAAAACATTCACTAATACACTAGCAGGCTTAAGGAACCTCAAACTGAAATATGGACCAGTAACCATGCTACAAATATAACTAGGCAGTCTAAACACATAGAAAACAAGCATGCATGTATTCCTAGACAATGAGGCGACTTCTGATCATGTACATATACTGTCATGCAACTAACAAAACTAATGCGATAACAGGCAGTGATCCATGCTCATAAGACAACTGAGATAAGGAGCAACAACTTGGGGTTTTCACTATATACAATGTAAGAGTTTAAGCCAAGCAAAATAAATGTTACAACAGGAAATCGTATAGGGAAAATCTGGAATAGCATGATGAGTTCAATGTGAACCGATGCTTGCGGTTAAGGTTTTATGCATGCGACACAATCCCAATATCACGAGAATCCAACATAAGTGGGACAAATACTACTACAACTTCAACTAGAAAAATAAGCTATGTTGGAATTTATGCACTAACAAATTATGCACATAACAATGGAATTTTCCTAACAAGTCCTAACCCCTAACCCGTCTTAGCATTTTTGAAAAAGAAAAAAAAAATTCTAACTTATCAATGTTAACGAGACAACTGAACTGAAAAAAGGGTACTGTTTACAATAGGTATGCATGCAAAGGAAAGTACTCAAAGTAAATAGCAAGCAGGTATGCCAAGTGACCGGGTTCAGACTGTATGAAGTCGAATTCGGGTAACAGCTACAGGTTCAGGCATTACAGGCTTAATGTTTATACAAGGAACAATATATGCTGCATGACATGGATCTCAAGAATCAGCACCAAAGAGAAGAGCAGGATTTTGATATGTTCACTGGATTCAAAAGCAAGAGGAAAATACATACTCACACATCGTGGCTTGTGTACAAAACCAGATGTCCAAGTTGGGAAAGGGACCAAGTACTGGTGAGGCATAACTAAGGGTACAGTAATTAGTATATGATCAATCAATACTAAAAGAGTATTGAAGCTCAGGTGTTCCTAAAGGCATTCGGTTTCCAATTCTTTTCCCATGTTAAACGAAAGCAATTATAAAATAAATTGAGTATTTAACCTATCAGTAAGGGTTCGTCGGTTCAAACAGCGAGCGGTTTCATGCATGCATATAGAAATTTTAGTGCGGCATCTCATTCATGTTTTATGAATTCTTACAGCATGCTCCCGGAGTTCCAGGCCTTAGTGACAAAACGTGTGGCAAGTGATCAACCGAAAAATGACACAGCAACCCAAAATGATAGAATATAGAAGTAAACAACCCAAACTAATTGTGCTTAGTGAAACCGAAGTGGGAAGCTTGCGATAAATTTAATCGTAAGCTATGTTAACCTTTGGTCAGTCGATGGACGGCGGAAGAAGGAACATGAGCTGCTGCGATGGAAAATAGCGGGTGCGGCTACCGGGCTTCGCGGAATGACTCGGTGGCGAGGAGACGGCGACGAGCGCTTTAGGTGCAACTAAGGAGGAGGAGTTTTGAACGGAACGATGCGGCTTCAGCCCGCGGTTTTAAAGGGAAGAGGGTTCGCGGTCATCGAGGTGATGCAAACTCGAGAGGGTGGATTCAGACGGAATTTGGAAGGAGCCATTATTGACTGATTTGGGCAATTGATTTCTGGAGAAAGAAGTAATTTGGTGTAAATAAGTAAGTGAATCGGCTGATAAAGTGATGGTGGAAACTTAAAAGGGGAAAATGGACACAGGGAGAAAATCAGAACCAATTGGACAAGTGTCGCATACCTTATTTAAAAATTCTACAAGTGCCTAATCTCCTATAAATTTAATTTAAACCACTCTCAAATTTAAATTAAATAGATTATATTATAAATTATTAAGTCAAATAATATTTCAAACTTTAATATAAAGCCAATCCAATTAAACAAATTAAATTATGATTAAATAAAAAAACAAATATAAAATTCCTCAACCGATGATTTGATTAGTTTAAATTACTAATGTTTAAAATTAACAAAATGTTTAATATAAAATTTTAAATTTACAATTACAATAATCAATTTAAAACTAAATTAAAGAGACTAGATTTTAAATTATACCAAAAATCAATTTCTGAAATACCAAGTCCAAGTTAAATTCAAAGATAATTGTTTTTCAACTTACAAAATAATTCAACAATATAAATTATTTGAAAACAAACTAGATTAAAATAAAGTCGAATATCAAGTACATAAATAAATTTCCAACACTGAATCATGTTAACTACAAACTTAAATGCAGAAAATTTCTAGTTTGTTACAATCTCCCCCCTTAAGGCTTTTCGTCCTAAAAAAGGAGAGCGTGTAAAACCAATTAACAATAGAAATTTAAAATTTGGAAATCAAAGCATGGTGTAATTTCTTCGACTTAAATCCCGGTTTTATTTTTTTCAAATCATTTGAAATCCTATATTTCTTTTTCATATCGAATCATACTTGCTTCGGGATTTCAAATCTAAAAATTATTTAGAAATTTCAAATATTTTACGATAGACAACATAAAAAATTTATCTCCCAAGTCGGGAGATTTCTCCCAGAGACAAGGCCATGAGGCACGACCTACGCATGTTTCAATATCGAATAATGATGTCTCTCTGGACCCTAGAGCAGACCATCATCAATCAAGGGCTTACACCCACATTGTACCTTTCTTTAGTCATGGGTTACTCGAATCTTAGTACGAATCATTTCATTTCATATCCCGAAGTTAAAAACATTTTGAAATCATAATTTACAAATATTTTCAAATCATATTATTATTGTTTTCTGAACATTTCAAAATATCGGGATTTCTAGTCATCGAAATTTCTATATTCATAAACCAATTTATAAATTATTTCAATTTTAAAGTCATACAAAAATTTCAACTCATTTTCGAAATATTCTTGCAATAAGATTTCCAACTTTACATAAGATATATTTTCCAAGAGATCCATACAATCATGAAATTTTCCTTTTCAAAATTCATTTCAAAATCATTTACACAAATATAGGATTTTTTTCATTCCAGTTTCAAATACTTACATCTCATTTGAAAAGGTTTTCACATAGTCAAAAATCTCTTGAAACAATTTATTTCGAAAATATTTTCATGCTTTCCTATGGTACTATGATCTATATAAACATATTTCAAAAAAAAAAACCGAAATATCAATTCTAAGATATTAGAAATCAATTTCAAAATTTTGGAAACTACATTCTCAAACAAAAACTTCTTTTCAAAATCTAATTTGTCCCCAGATTCATCAAAGCGCGACAAAGAATTTGGGATAAGATTTGGATAGTATCAGACATTGAAGCACGAACGGTTCAAATCGATAAGCATAGGATGATGGCAAGACAATGCAACAAACACAACAACAAACAAACATCAATTTTTTTTGATATATTCATTTCTATTCAAATTTTATTAAATTTATTTTCAATTTCAAATTCATTTGCAATTCAATTTATATATTACAGATAATGAAAACACTATTTATTTAAATTTTTCATATCTATTCCAATTCATAGAAATCTATCAAAACATTTCTATTAATGTTTATCCAAATAATCCCAATTACTTATCTAAACGGTTTCAAGTATTTCTCGACGTTTAAATCAGGACCATACAATCATCCCATTTTCGAAAATTGAAAATAAATTTCTGATGATTATCAATCAATTAACAGAATTATCCTCAAGCGACTAGAATGTGATTCTATATCTACCTAGTATACATTGGACTTCATATATACGTTGATTAGGTGTATATGCAAAATATCCACATACTAAATAGTCCAATCTCAATGTCAATAAATACTCAAAACTCTTATCATAAATTATATTTCAAAAATAATTATGTTTTCTAAAATGATTTATTTAATTTCAAAATAAATTTTATTACATTTCCAACTCTTTTGGTTATAAGACTGTTATAAAATTTTAATTTACACCACTTAAACTTAAGCTCAAAATTTTCATGTTAGAACTTTAGAAAAGGTATTTCAAAGCTGTGAACTTGTAAAATCTTTAAAACCCTCTTCCTTAGTCTATTTGTTGAAGTTATACAAGTTTTACTTTCATAATGTTGGATTCTAATTTAAATTTCGAAAATACTTGATAACTCGAAGTTTAACAAGTCTACTTTTGTTCTTACAGAAATTTAAGCATACGTGGTTCTAACGCATGACTAAAAATCTCCAAGTACTAAATATATACTTGTTTCAACTTCCAGTGAAAATACTTTAAATCTTTTAGAAAAATAGATATGGAAAGTACAATCCAAATAAATCGAATCACGAATCGCGGATACATAATGGTTACGTCTGGCTCCCCTAGATAACATCTATACGCTTGAGCAATCACTGCCCTACAAATTTTACCATGACACACAACACAACCATAGATCGCAGATACACAGTGGTTTCGTCTGTATCCCTAGAAAACATTGTACCTTTGAGCAATCTCTACTCTACAAATTACGCTATGTGGACCGCAGATACACAATGGTTATGCCTGGATCCCCCACGAAACATCCGTACTCGTAGGCACTCCCAGCCCTGTGGATTACGCCATCATAAATCGATCATAAATCACAGCAAACACAATGGTTTCGCCTGGATCCCCCAGGAAACATCCATCGCCGTAGGTGCTCCTAGCCCTGCAAATTTCGTTATGCAGTCGAGTTCATAAGACCATGGGTTACCCCACGGAATTCAAAGGACTACTCGAGTATTATATCTGGAAAACCTAATCAAGATAAGATGAATCGATAGAATGAATCCACGATGTGGCCACAACACAGATATCAAGTAGAATGTACTTCCATATCCTTAGTTCAAAAACATATATACTATGCATATAGTACTTCATTTCAAATCACATTTGTATAAATATTCATTTACATAAATTTTCCAAATCTCATTTCCAAATGTGTCATCCTGATATAAATTCATTATATAAGAGTATCAGTTCCACATCGATTATATTCCAAATCAATAGTTTTCGAATCTCATACTTATATAATTCGTATATAAGTTTCAAAATTTCATATCAAAATATTCATATATCGATAATCTTCAAAATTTCCATTTTCAAGATTAATAAAATTGATTTCAATGATTCGAGTATTCAACATCATTTCAAAATTTAAGTTCTCATTCATAACTCGATTTGAGTATTCAATATCCTTCCAAAAGTTAAATCCACATTTACAAATTGATTCATCGTCGACATTCATATTCAACTTTGGATTTCACATTATGATTATCGATATTCAATTGAGTCTTTACATTTGAACATTTGGATCTTAATTTGTTCGAATTAAACATATACCTCTATCAAAATAACTAAGTTTCATACAATAATTTTTTTCTTTTTTTTGAAAAATAATAGCTCAATGTAAAATTAATTTGAATAAGTAAATAGATTTTGAAAATGGTTTTGAAATAAACAGATAGTTTTGTAAAATAACTAGCATGGTATAATTATGTAAATAGATAGTTTTGGAAAATAGGTTAAAAGATTATATAGGTTTTGCAAATGGTTTGAAATAAATAAACAGTTTTGTAAAAATAAGTTTGGAAACAAAGATAATTGGGTTCATAACAAAATAACTTAATTTATATAAATGGATCTAATAATATAATTTCAAATAAAATAGTTTTATAATGAATACTACTTTCGAAATAATCCAATTCGAATAAATTATCCAAATTTCATATTTTTTAATTTTTGTCGATTCCAGTTTCAAGGCTAAACTAAATTTAGCTTCAGATTCAATTCATTTACATTTAAGTTGAACCAAAGGTTCACACTTTCTCATTACTTGAGTTTCCTTTATTCCATCTGTAAATACATATATAATTTACTAGCATGGTTAAATTGCTTGGAACAATTTCATTTAAAAATACTTGAGAACAGTTTCAAAATTCCGGACTCAAATTCTCTAGTTTTAGTCAAACAGTTTTTTTAGTCATAAGCAAGTCAATATATCGATCGATATACATTTCATATTTTCTCAATGGTTGACGTCTTCAATTTATTTATTGACTTTTAGTTGTCATTCATTAATATATTTTAAGTATATAATAATCGAAGATGAACACTGATTTTTTTTTCACATTCACAGCTTCAACCATTTTTCCTGGTTAAATCTAAAACCGATTCAAGATGAAAGCCGAGGAACCCTATCGAATAAAGGCAATCAAAGATACATATTCGAAGAGTGAAGATCTATGAAGGGTTTTCAATTCCAAATTTATTTATATTTTACAATACTTTAGTTCTTCGAATCAATTTCAAAATTCTTTATTTTCATTTTCAAAAATATTTTTCTTTTCAATAAATTTATATTCAAAGTGCTTAAATTTCAAAATACTCTACCTTCTAAATCAACTAATATTTCTAGAGTATTTTACATTTCAAAGACACTTTATAATTTCAATTTCCAAAATATGTCATTTCAAATTAATTTGAAATTCAAAATCATTATGCTTTTCAAAACAATTTATTTAATTTGAAAAATAATTTATATTTTCAAAATACGCTCTCTCTACAGTAATTCTTGTGCCAATTCCACTCATTCTAGAGTATTGCAACTCTATCTCTAATGAGCTTTTAAACCCGCTAAGCTAAGTTTTGTCAAACCAAAGCTCTGATACCACGTTGTAACAGCCTGCCTTTTTGACCACTTCAAGTCGGTATTTAAACCAACTCGAACCGTTCGCAAAGCAAATAATTATCTAGCTTAAAGGGTTTAACAGGATAAATCACAAAAAATCACAGTACACAATATTAGCAGTGGAATAAAAATTTATACATATCAAAGTTTTACAAAAAATTTGTACAGCGGAAGCAAAATATAAAATATGTACATAAATTTATAAAGTTTTACGGTTCTATCGAGCGCACGCATATACGTCTTCACGTGCCGCTCCAATTTGCGAGCTGAAATATTTAAATTTGGAACACTTAGGACCTGATCTGAGCGTTCAATGCAAAAAACACAAACACCAGAGTCAGAATTAATCTTATTTCAAGTTAGCAAACTTCGATAAACACTAAATATAGTTAGTTTAGTCCTCACAAGTTATCAGATAGTTCGAGCATAATGAATAAATGAACTGCGGAAAATATAACATCGTACTATTAACAAAATAATACAGCATTCAGATATGGTCTCAATGAAACTAGCATGGAAGGAGGCAGGGATAATTTACACTTCAAGGGTAACAGTCACGACAAGAGTGAATCAATGAAACAACAATTTACTAGGTACGCATGCAAGTTATATCAAAACGGTAAATGCTTATGCTTGAAAAGAAAGGGTTGGACTCGTGATAGAGGATCTTAAGCCCAACCAATATGGAATATATACAGGACAGTGTGACACATAGGCACAAGGGAGCATAAATATTCAAGTGGTGCCAAAAACATTCACTAATAGACTAGCATGCTTAAGGGACCTCAAAGTGAAATATGGACCAGTAACCATGCTACAAATATAACTAGGCAATCTAAACACATAGAAAACAAGCATGCATGTACTCCTAGACAACGAGGTGACTTCTGATCATATACATATACTGTCATGCAACTAACAAAACTAATGCGATAAAAGGCAGTGATCCATGCTCATAAGACAACCAAGATAAGGAGCAACAGCTTGGGGTTTTCATTGTATACAATATAAGAGTTTACGCCAAGCAAAATAAATGTTAAAATAGGCAAACGTATAGGGAAAATTCGGAACAACATGATGAGTTCAATGCGAACCAATGCTTGCAGTTAAGGTTTTATGCATGCGACACAATCCCAATATCACGAAAATCCAACATAAGTGGGACAAATACTACAACAACTTCAACTAGAACAATAAGCTATGCAGGAATTTATGCACTAACAAATTATGCACATACTAGTGGAATTTTCCTAGCAAGTCCTAACCCCTAACCAGTCTTAGCATTTTTGAAAAAGAAAAAAAATCTAACTTATCAATGTTAACGAGACAACTGGACTGAAAAAGGGTACTGGTTACTACAGGTATGCATGCAAAGGAAATAACTCAAAGTAAATAGCAAGCAGGTATGTCAAGTGACCGGGTTCGGACTGTATGAAGTCGAATTTAGGTAACAGCTACAGGTTCAGGCATTACAGGCTTAATGTTTAGACAAGGAACACTATAACTCAAAGTAAATAGCAAGCAGGTATGCCAAGTGTCCGAGTTCGAACTGTATGAAGTCGAATTTGGGTAACAGTTACAGGTTCAGGCATTACATGCTTAATGTCTAGACAAGGTACAATATATGATGCGTGACATGGATCTCAAGACTCAGCACTAACGAGAAGAGCAGGTTTTTGAAATGTTCATTGGATTCAAAAGCAAGAGGAACATACATACTCATAGAATGGCTTGTACACAAAACAAGATGTCCAAGACTAGAAAGGGACCAAGTATTGGTGAGGCATAACTAAGGGCACAATAATTAGTATATGATCAATCAATAACTAAAAGAGTATTGAAGCTCAGATGTTCCTAAAGGCATTCAGTTTCCAGTTCTCTTCCCATGGTAAATGAAATAAATTATAAAATAAACTGTGAGTATTTAACCTATCAGTAATGGTTCATTGGTTCAAATGGCGAGCGGGTTCATGCATGCATATGGAAATTCTAGTGCGGCATCTCATTCATGTTTTATGAATTCTTACAGCATGCTCCCAAAGTTCCAGGCCTTAGTGAAAAACGTGTGGCAAGTGATCAACCGGAAAATGACACAGCAACCCAAAATGATAGAATATAGAAGTAAACAGCCCAAAGTAATTGTGATTAGTGAAACCAAAGTGGGAAGCTTGCAATAAATTTAATCGTAAGTTATGCTTACCCTTGGTCAGCCGATGGACGACGGAAGAAGGAACATAAGCTGCTGCAATGGAAAACAGTGGGTATGGCTACAGGGCTTCGTGGATTGACTTGGTGGCGAGGAGACGGTGACGAGCGCTTCAGGTTCAACTGAGGCAGAGGAGTTTCGAGCGGAATGATGTGACTTCAGCCCGCGGTTTCAAAGGGAAGAGGGTTCGCGGTCATTGAGGTAATGCAAACTCGAGAGGGTGGATTCAAATGGAATTTGGAAGGAGCCATTATTGACTGATTTGGGCAATTGATTTATGGAGGAAGAAGTAATTTGGTGTAAAGAAGTAAGTGAACCGGCTGATAAAGGGACGGTGGAAACTGAAAAGGGGAAAATGGACTCGGGGAGGAAATTAGAACCAGTTGGACAAGTGTCGCATACCTTATTTCAAAACTCTACAAGTGCCTAATCTCCTATAAATTTAATTTAAACCAATCTCAAATTTAAATTAAATAGATTATATTATAAATTCTTAAGTCAAATAATATTTCGAACTTTAATTTAAAGCCAATCCAAGTAAACAAATTAAATTATGATTAAATAAAAAAACAAATATAAAATTCCTCAACCGATGATTTGATTAGTTTAAATTGCTAATGTTTAAAATTAACAAAATGTTTAATATAAAATTTAAATTAACAATTACTAAAATCAATTTAAAACTAAATTAAAGAGACTAGATTTTAAATTATACCAAAAATCAAATTTTGAAATACCAAGTTAAATTCAAAGATAATTATTTTTCAACTTACAAAATAATTCAAAAATATAATTACTTGAAAACAGACTAGATTAAAATAAAGTCGAATATCAAGTATATAAATAAATTTCCAACACTGAATCAAGTTAACTACAAATTTAAATGCCGAAAATTTCTGGTTCGTTACACACGTAATCAATAATCAATCAACAACCAATGCACAACCAACTTAATTAAATCGATTGAATTTGTATTCAATATTTATATTTACTTTGGCTTAACATATTTCAATAATAATTTATCAAAATTTCAAATCCAAATTAATTTTATTTAATTTCAACATCATTCCTCAATTTAATTTCGCTTAACCAAGTTAAATTTCAATTCAAATTTCTAATCCAAATTTGAACATCATTCAAATCAATCAACCACCCGAATATCTTAATAATATAATAAAATTATTTCTTTTCTATACAAAAATATATTTTGGGTAAAATTATTTCATTTACCCTCTTTACAAAACAATATCGTGTTCATTACTAGTTCAACATTTCTCAACACTTAATTCGATCAAATAACACAACACAAAACATTTGTATATTAAATTTACAAATATGCACTCTCATATATATACACTCAACTCAATCTAGGGTATTACTAGCCCAATCTCTATCGAGATACACCACCGAGCCAAGGTTATTACTAAACCAATAGCTTTGATACCACTGTAATGAACTGAGGGAATTCGACGCCCGAATTCCGACAATAATACACAAATCCTTTATCACTTGTCAAAATCAAAGTACCGAAATCATAGATAGTTATTAGAAAGAAGCTAGAGGGTGAGAAAAAAAAGAAATATTAGAATAAAAGAAGAAGAAGAAGAAGAAGAACCAACACAACACAGAGTCTCACATCGCAGCGGAACAAAATATTATATAAAAATAAATCTTTATAGAGAGCTTTAAATAAAACTTACAATCATCACAGTACATCAACACATCAGGACAGCTATATTAATCTGTCCTCATATACAACACATAGAGGAATAAATACTATATATCATATGTCTAAACACCTACAGCTCGTCTCTGGACTTCGTAGCACACGATAACCTGAACTGTTAAAAATCTAGTCTAACTCGAGCATTAAAAACGCCAAATCTATCTGGTGAACCAGAGTGAGAAAAACACATTAAATTTGAAGGTATCGCCCAACTTGATTTTTAAAGTCAAAATCTTTTCGAAAGAAAATGATAATCGTAAGACCAATCCACACATAAACACGGATGGTTTTTACCTTAAGATAACCCAAAACATTTTTGAAATCAATATCTTTTCTCATATTACAATAATGTCTAAATACAAGTAAATAATAATCTAGCAGAACACTTGCATCTTACCCTCTACATATATAGTATACAATCAAAACCGCAGGCTCTTATTGGAGAATGGATTTCCATGGCAAGGTATGGACAACCACCCTTCTGACAATGTACCTCCGGAGATGAATACATTGGGGTTCAATAAGAACATCTTGCAATCCAGGCTAAACATGACCGGCCCCTCATTTCGCTTGAGAGTACTGAGTAAATCATCATCACGGTTGGGGCCAGCCAACCGTCGAAAGCATACAACTAAAAATAAAGGGACAACCGATTGGGGCCAGCCAACCGTCGAAAGCATACAACTAAAAATAAAGGGACAACCGAAGGCATTTGATTTCTCCATATCAGGTAATGATATAGCCTAATGGGTTCGACCCACATAGCCATGCGACCTACCCGATTTCTACTATTTCCTTAGTGATGAGGCTTTTGGCTATGCTTTACCTTTATCAACATATCACATTCACTTCGAATGCCACATCGGCGGATCCATCAAAATCACTAATTGACGTCCAAAACAATACCTTATGTGTTAGCTTAAAGAAGTTTCCTTCTTCGCTTCCACTCTTGGTACGGTTGAAGAAATCAATGTACATTACCATTCTGGAAATACTTTGTCAGGCATCCATCCATACACATCACACAGGAACAGAATGAACCAAAGGCACCCTCCTACTACATTTAGGAATCACCCTGAGAATCAGTAGCGGAAGTCCTTGTGAATCAGTAGATTTCCAACCACAACAGAATCAACATAAAATAAATCTGCTTGCAAGTCAGAGAGATTCGACAAGAAGTCCTTCCGCTTATGAAGATCAATGGTCCTCATTTTCTCCATCTCGAAACAACATCTTTAACGTATTCGTATTTGCTGGGTGGAATGGTTTTCGAATATAAATTCAATCCTGGTCTTTCCGTACCAATAATCATATGGGCCAAATTTGATAGTCGGTTATTGAACTATCAAGTAAAACAACCATTCATCCATAGATGAAAATGGATTCATTAATTAAATACTCAGTATCATTTAGCCTCTTTAATGAACCGTCTGTTAATTATATTCTTTAAATTTTCCGATATTTGAAACATCGCTTTTACTTCTTATTATAAAGTAAAAATATTCTCCAATTCCATTCTATTCAACTTATAAACTTTTTGAAAATAGTTTAAAATGTCATTCATGGAAATCATAACTTATGTTTCCCTCAGCTACTCTTGTTTATAAACTAATACTATCCTTGGACAATCATGGAGTCATTCAAGTTGGGGTATTTTATTTACCTCTCAGACCATGACCAACAACGTTCATATCTTCAGAATAAATAGAAGTTTATTAACCACACGTTCCTTTTGAAAACCTATTTAATTTCGACCACATTTACTTAACTAGTTATTAAGTATACTTGTATTAAACTCTTTCTATTTACGATAATAATTCTTTACAATATTATATACGAGCTCTGATTCTACTATAATAGAATCCTTATGAAAATTCCTTAATATCTCTTTATTATTATTTTACAAATTATTTTCAACAAACTCAAATTCACTTGTTTAAAAACCACATGAACAAAGCTTAATAAATCTTATATTAATATCTTATACAATTATTATATTGATATCTTTTTGAATTCATATATTAATATTTATCAAAACAGTTCAATTTATCAAAATAGTTCAACTTATCATCTGTAACACACATTGCAGATTTCATTTCAAAGCCATTTTACTTTCGTTTATCACATTCACTTTAACTCATATCCGATAACTTGTTCGTCATTTAAAATCATATAACATTCCTTTAAAAATCTTATATCTAAAAATAGTTCATCTCCTTTGTAACAAATGTTACAGTGCACATTTACAACTCTTAACTTTATTTACTAATTCTATTCTATTTCCAAAACTTAACATTTTCATTTACAAAATATTTTGTAAATTAATTACGACAACTTACCAATCGTTTTCATTTCCACATCTTTAACTTCATTTAAAAATCCCATTTGCAATTCATTATTGATAACTAACATTCGTGGTCGATATCCAAACCTTTAACTTCATTTACTCCTACCTTCAATTAAAACTCAAAAATTCAGAATATCACATTCCGATCCTCGGAATAAAACTCACTTCGGTTAATCATTCTTAACTTCCGAATAACACATTCTGAACCTCGGAATAAACCTCACTTAGCCGTTTCATATCATTTCCCAACTTTTCAATTTCTTTACTTATCTCATTCCTTTATACTAGGAATTTAATTTACAACTATTTCATGTATAAATCAACTCATACTAGTATGTCCAATTATATTATATTTTTGGAAAATCTTGATTTAACAATCTATTTCCACTGTCGGGTTTAAATCCAGTTATAAATTCATATTTGTCATTTAAACCGAACCCCATTTATAAAACTCACTCCTATTTATTTAACTCAATCCCATTTATAAATCTCATTTATAAATCCATATTCATATTTTTAACTTCGATTTGATTCAAAAATTGGAAATCTCATTCCCAAATCAATACTCATTTCCAAATCCGTCGATTTGTTAATATTATTCACGAAATGATATTTAATCACATTTCGTATATTTAAAAACCACAGTTCAAAATGATCATTTATCTAAAGGAATATCACGTTAATCCCTTTTATAAATTCTCGTATAATATATGATTCCATCATTTCATTTTAATATTTTTGAATCTATTTAAACTTCCTTAATGACCATTAAGGCCTTTGTAAAACCATTTCGACATTTAAATAGCCAACACGCTAAATTTATATCACTTAACCTTTTATTTTATAATATCTTAGATCTCTACTAGTTATATTTTATCAATTAAAAAAATTATAAACTTAACTTCGCCTAATATCTTTACAATCAAAATCGTATTTCAAATCCATATAAAAATATACTTATATCTTTGAAACCGCTCGAAATCCATTTTATATCGATTTCGAAAAATCATTTCTTTTAATTGACGGTACGAAAGAAGCAAATGGCTACTATAGCACCAAATCATGAAATATAAACCAATTTCACATTTAATACAAACAATATGATTATATTGTTTAACGTTATCAGCGGGGAATCCTGTTAGATTCCTCCAACCTGTTATTCCCTGCAAAACAATGAGTTACCTTAATTCAAATCTTTCAATTCAATATGGCCAATCAATATTCGTTTTCCATCTAAATAGATGACCTAAACAGTTTAATAATAATAGTCAATAATAACTTTAATAGTCAATATTGGGCTAATTGCTGAAATTCTAGCATTCAATTATTTATTTATAACGTTTACATTATTATAAATGTAACCACTGAGGTAAGTTAACTCAATTGGATTTAATCGTTAAAAATAACGACTAGTTTCAATTAAATTAAATGAACTTTTAACTTAACTAAAATAAGAAAACAACCATTAACAACCATAACATACAATTATAATACCTGACTTATATAAGTTATAAGTGAGAAGAACTGAGTTAGTTAAACTCACCTTGAGTTTCCATTCCTTGTCAAAATGGTTTAATTAAATTAAACAAGTGTTTAATTTAATTAAAACATCCAGCTATGCCCCACTTTGTCCAAACCAGTTCCACAAATGTCTTGCAAGACAATACAGTTACAACATTACTAATTTTGTTTCATTCTATTCACGTACACAAGTTATACAAATTATAAGTAATATGGTTTAAAATTTAATTTATTTGACTTTTAGTTTAGTATGAATTTTACTACTAAACACTTGGCTACGTTAAGTATTATTCCCCTAACGTGCTTTGAAATTTCTATTGCTTTTGTTCTTTTATTCTCCCATTTTCTTCTTTTCATTTTTATCCGTACTTTGTTTAATAAATGTCCAAGCCTCTTAGATAAATAGCGCTAGCATTGGTATACTTGACTGAACAACAATTATGGTAATAAATAAATATTAACAATATATCCAAATGATGATCAGCATGTTAAATATGACTAGGCAGTTTAAAACAAATGGGGACAACGACCACGTAATATTACATATATTATTAACTAAGAAACATTAGGCACTTCTTTAATTATCATTAGGCATATTTAAAATTGATTAGGCACAATGGAATATTGATTAGGAAAGTTTTGAATTTACTGTACATCTTCCTCACCTTCTTTGTTTCATCCGTTCTGTCTACTGCCATACTTCTTTTAAACCCATCCTTCTCCTTCTGTTAACAAACCATGCGCAAGCCTTCTTCTCACCTTGATACGCAACCTCCTGCAACCAACTACCCTAAGCACAACACCTCTCTCTCTTTAGTCCCCATTCACCGCATTGTTCTATACTTCCACGCAGCCCCTTTTTTTACAGACGTAATCTCCACCAGGAAGCGGACCCACCTCCGCAATCCCACCAGTCAGTACGACCGCGACTCCCCATACACGCTGTGCCACACTGCCGAGTGCCAAAGAACAGAAACCATACTACATCATTCAAACAATCCCACCACCTCATCTTCACCATCCTCCTGCCGTACCGGACGCCGACGCCCTATGCCATCCATGTTGATCCACCCAGCTGCTTCCTTCTTCTTCCAGTTGAGGTCATCGACACGCGGTTGGTGATGTTCGGGATTTTACATTTTTTTAAGAAAAGTTTCAGATCATTACTGGAAACAAAGAAACCAGAATGGAGAAGAAAACCATTTTATAGGAGAGAATGTCATGGAGGCCATAGTTTAAAATGTACGTTTGCAGAGAGGGTGTAGAGTAGCTAACGACATGCGGATTTTCAAAAACACCCTGGCACACAAGCAAAAGAAACGATGGGGAAGTTTTATTAATTTAATAATATAACGAAACTTCATCGTGAAGTACCGTGTTAATATCCACTACATATGATGTCCAAATGAGATGAAACTCCTAATCCTAGTATAAAAAATATATTTCTAACACGATGGGACAGGTTTCATCGAATTCCAAGGTCGTTTGTAAAAAGTTCTTTATAATTCACAAGCTAAAAATCACGCTTTTAATTTTCCCACGATCACAAAATAAATCCAATCAACCTGAAACTTTGAAATTCTACTAGACCTTTTCCTTACGAATCCAATGAAATTTGTTTTGTTAAAAT
This sequence comes from Allium sativum, assembly GCA_030737875.1. Lineage (NCBI taxonomy): Eukaryota > Viridiplantae > Streptophyta > Magnoliopsida > Asparagales > Amaryllidaceae > Allium > Allium sativum. The sequence goes on along the minus strand of CM060918.1, from coordinate 835,072,923 downwards.
CGTAGTTCATTTGACCAGTCGTGTGACGACAAGGAATTTCGCTCGATCCGAATCAGTCGTTAAACCGATCTAGACCGTTCGAAACCCCTGATCGTTTTGAGAACAGGACAAATCAGAACACAAACAGAAGAACATTTCATTGTATATTACAACAATGCATGAGATAAAAGAATATACAGAGTATAAATGGATAAATTACATTCGATAAATATCAGAGATTACAATAAATTACATAGCAGCGGAAAATAATACAAAGCACAACTGAAGGTGATATACGGATACAGAGCTTTCAGAATATCATTCCAGCTGTAAACCAGGATCCTGTGAATATAAATCTGCAAAACCAAAACTACTAGCTGCCCGTGCGGAAAATAGGGGCACCCAGAGTTTAGGTTAAAACAATAAACTCCAGGTCAGTCATGTGACTGGTGTGAGAACTAAAACAGTTATTAATATTGGTTTTAAAGTTAGGTAAATCAAGGGACCACGCCATATGACACGGAACGGGTTTCCTCCCAAGAATACCAGTGCATAGAACAAACAGCGCAGTGCTAAATAAAGAAAAATGAAGCTGTTATAAGACCCAGGTCCCATCACACAATGCAACGCAAGCCGGAGGATAGGGTTTTCCCTTATAACAGCCAAAGCATGCTTGATACGTTTAAAACACATTATTTGATACTATAATAAGTGTATAGTGTCAAAACATTTTCAATCATAAATATCAATCCTAGGCGGCATGGGTACCATCTATCATGTCGCCATACTAGGCTCTACAAATAAAACCGAAATACACGTATTGGAAATTGGATTTCCGTCATGAGTCGAGGCAAGGGGCAAGCTCCTCTCCGCTTCGAGACACTCTAGCAAATGCCTCAGGACTACACACTCTGGGTAACCCCTGGATGCTTCAGGGTCGGTCCTCACTTACGTTAGAGGATTATTTATTCCTGAACACACGTTTCCCGGTCCTTACAGACGTAAAATCGAGGCGCCTCATCCAACAACCACATAGGTGAAAAGTATATAAATGTCAGGGCTGGTAAGTCACTGACACCACCAAAGCTAGAAAGAAACGTCGTGCTCTCCCTGCAGTCCTTATCCCGTTTTTGACTCATACCGAGGTGTGAGGCTCGCGAATTCACGTCATACACAAAGCTACGCCACAAAGGTCGTGCTTTGATCATCAACCACAAGACTTTGCTTTTCAACAAAAGCCTTGATCCATGCAACTCAGCATGCCACACAGGCAATTCATGCTATGCGATTGATATCTATCGATATATAACCTCTAAGCTCGTACGTCTCAGAGAAGGGCGTTAAGCAAGAGAATAAATTCTCCGCCGCCAAACAGATATATATTTAACAGAAATCAATCAACACAGAATAAAATCCAATGTCAGACACACAATCCATTTACAAGTTCGTTCTGGGTCTGAACGAAACCGGAGGCACTTTCCTCGCATATCCATCCATCTCCAAGTACGTCTGGACGACAACCAACTGATTCCCTCATCTTGGGTGTACATCCCAATCAAGATCATCAGTAATCACCCAAACGATGTGAAGACTTCTGGTCTTCCACCACCGTCTTCATCTTCGACATATCGTCGAATCGGTTATTCAGAATGGGTATAAACCCGGACTTTCCGAACAACCCGCGTATATTAAAAACAAATGTTACACAAACACAACATACACCTCATTCCAATTCAGCAGCCACTAACCGCAAATTTCATATTCTTAGGGAAAGGTTCCCATTAATTTTATCCAAGATAAATTCTTTAAAATTTATCCTTTAATCTTCCTTTGGATGTCATTTCAAACCAAATTATTGTTTTCCAAACTAGCCGAGATTAGCGAACCACACCGAAGTAATTATTTGTTTTATTTCCCAATCCCAACCTATTCATCCCATGAAGCAAAACTGGTAATACTCCATATTTAACACCACAGTGTTATTGGTAAAATTAATTACCATTTCCCATTCAAATCTAATTAAAGATTAAACTATCGCTTTGGAGCAAACCTGGTGATACTCCATTCTCGCTCAATTTCTAAATTTGATAATTTAGATTATCAATTCACATTTCAATCTAATTGCAGGTTCATTAAAACTCCTTTTACTGGGTTAAAGAACTAGTGTTATTTAAAACACAGTTCACGATAAACCCAAATCACATTCTATTTATTATCGGGTTAAAGAACAAGTGTTATATAAAACACCGTTCACGATAAACCCACAAATCAATTCTATTTAAAATTCATTTCAAATCCAATTTATTTATTTGAAAATAAATGGGTTTTAATTTTAATTCAAAACTAGTTCATTTTGATAAAAATTTATTTTTATCTTTTCAAATATGGAGTTTTTCACCCTAATTTTTCCCAAATCATTTCTTATGATTTTACACAAATTATTACTATTTTCAATAATTTTATCAAGGCCCGTACAGTCGATTTCCATCAACGACCATCGAACTGCACTTATAGCGACCTTTTTCAAATTTGATTTGGACGTATCTCCAAATCCAACCATTAGTTTTCAAATTTCTAATATTCATTAGAAATCTCTTTTCGACACGAACCCAACGGTTTCGGTTTTAGGAGAATCCGACGGTCGGATCTCCCATAATGTCCGTTCGAAATAAATGGTCGAAATTCACGAACTGCCGCGGTGCGGCGCGTTCTATTCGGGCCATTATATTATATATATAATATATATTTCGTCGATTTCTATTTAAAACGAATTTTATAAATCGTTTTAAATTCATTTCAAAAACAAATTCAACTTCCATTTCAATTCAAATCAAAATTGAATTTTTCCTTATAAATTCGTTTTAAAATTCATTTCTATTCAATTCAATTTTGAATTCAATTTGAATTCATTTCAATTCGTTTTCAATTTAATTCGAATTCGTTTTCAATTCAATTCGAAATGGTTTTATATTCAATTCATTTCGAAATCGTTTTATATTCAATTCATTTCGAAATCGTTTTATATTCGATTCCTTTCGAAATCGTTCGTTTCGAAATCTTTTTATATTCAATTCATTTCGAAATCCTTTTATATTCAATTCATTTCGAAATCGTTTTATATTCAATTCATTTCGAAATCGTTTTATATTCAATTCATTTCGAAATCGTTTTATATTCAATTCATTTCGAAATCGTTTTATATTCAATTCATTTCGAAATCGTTTTATATTCAATTCATTTCGAAATTGTTTTATATTCAATTCATTTCGAAATTGTTTTATATTCAATTCATTTCGAAATCGTTTTATATTCAATTCATTTCGAAATCGTTTTATATTCATTCATTTCGAAATCGTTTTATATTCAATTCATTTCGAAATCGTTTTATATTCAATTCATTTCGAAATCGTTTTATATTCAATTCATTTCGAAATCGTTTTATATTCAATTCATTTCAAATTGGTTTTCTATTTGATTCAATTCAAATTGGTTTTCTATTTGATTCAATTCAAATTGGTTTCGTTTTCTATTTGAATCAAATTCATTTCGTTTTCTATTTGAATCAAATTCATTTCATATTCAATTGAAATCAAATTCGTTTCCTAATCAATTTAATTCAAACTTCATTTCAAAATATTCGATTTCGAAATCACTTTTCAATATTCATTTTAAAAGGAATAAAATCGATATAAATATTGTTCACATCAAAATGGCGTCAATCTAATCAACACGGCTTCATATATTTCTATTTTCAAATATTCTGTTTCAAATATTTCTTTTACAAATATTCCCTATTCAAATATTTCTATTTCAAATATTTCTATTTTTAAAATATTTCGTTCAACACATGACTAATCTCAACGGATGAGTACTGTCAACACATGAACCTTTATTTTATATTGATAAAGATGTAAATTTGATTATTAAAATATTTCGTTCAACACATGACTAATCTCAACGGATGAGTACAGTCAACACATGAACCTTTATATTATAATATCCTTTTTCTTCTAAACTGGAATGAGGCCCAATCAATCACCATATAGCGTTAACTATATGGATTCCATACAACACATGTATATAATAGCAATGATAAATAATCAACCATCATCCAAAGTGCACTACACTGTATAAGCATCAAATATAGATATCTAGCGCTTATAACAGCCTGTCAATCAATCGATCGACATATTTAATCAATCAGGATGAGTGAACTTCAAATTTCATCCCAACACCTGTGTGGGGTTTCAAACAATCAAACACAGATTTTATTTGTGCAGTTGGGCGATGTGTAAAATTTATCGTCCCAATCAATGTCCTTTAAATAGGTGTACATAAACAAACCGTCCGGTTTGTAAATGAATATTTATTTATTCACATTCACGTTAAAAATTATATTTTTAACGATAAAATATTTTATTTTAACACGTGAATTTTCATTCAGTTCATTTACAAAATAAAGTTGATATTTTTATTTTTCTAACTTATTTTAGAAAATTTTGACGGCATAACGGCACGATACTAGAAATGGGACGAGGCCTAGCCTTATCCCCGGTCTAGTGAAGGCCCACACCATTCACACATCAATCAAATCCATTCCATTTCACCAAACAATTCAATTCAAACCAAATATTCTAACCAACTACACAACCAAACAATTAAACAAACAAGCCATCCATGGTCTGTGGATGACGGGTGTCGGGTGCTACTAAACACCGTCTGCATCCTAGTATATATATATATATATAACTAGAAAAAGAAATTGAAGAGTGAGAAATTCTCACCGATAGCTATCCAATAGCACGACTCTTCATTTATAGAAATCTTCGTCGTTATCGCATCTTTGTCATCTTCGTTGCCCGTATTCTCTACATATGTAAAAATCGAATTTTTGCTATGCTATTCAATATATAAAAATCGAATTTTTACTTCGCTATTCAAAATATAAAAATCTCGCCTTTTGAAAAATAAAGATTCCACCTTTTCAAATTTCAAAAATCTCTCCTTTACTATATTAAAATTCCGTTCTTTTTAGTTTTACAAATCCGTTCTTGCATTTTGAAACCTACTTACATTAAGTAAAATCAAGTAAATAACTAAAAAAAAACTTACATTGAAATAGGGCGGGGCTGCTGCGAATTACAATGAAGATGGAGGAGGTGTTGGTGGTCTCGAAGTGGCGCAGGGGGGGGGGGGGTTTGGGTGGCGGCCTTCAAATCAGAAAGGGGAGAAAGCATCGGAGGGGGCGGCGCTGACTAGGGTGGTGGCGCGTTAAGGTGCAGCGGAGGAGAGGGGGGGTTGCGCCCAAGAGGGCGACGGCGCTCGGCGTTGCGGGGGCGACGGCCTGAAGCCAGGCGACGGCTTCAACGAGTTGGGGGCACATGCGCTCGATTGAGAGGGAGGAGCGAGAGAGTAGGGAGGAAGAAGGAGTTGGACGGAGTTCGGGGAGGTGGGGCGGCGGTCAACGGAGGTGGAGGGCTGAGCGAGGGGGGCGACGGGGATAAAGGAGCGGGTTTTGAAAATTTGGGGGCTAAGCGGTTTGACCTAAGAATGAAAAGGAAGGGTTTGACCCCAAGTTGACTATATATATAATTTATTTTTTTATTATTTTTATTCAGAAAATATCTGTTTTTACATTCGAACTCAGAATCAAATCCAACAACTGTCGCCCCTAGCTAATTACCCCTATTCCGAACACAATGGGATATGCATCGTAGGCCAATTCGACCGTTACAATAGGTTTTCACTTAAATAAAAATTTAAATCTTCATATTTTAAATTTAAACGCACATTTCAATTTACCGGGGCCACATACTAACTCTAAAAATTCCCGAAAAATATTTTCTAGCTTCGTATTGACGATACGGTCCTAACAAAACTATTTTCGTCAAATTCTGAGACTGTTGGAAAAATGGCCATTTTCCAGTCGATTAAAATCAACTAAAACTGGTCAATCGCGTTTTCCTTTGCCACGCTCACATATTGATTCGAAAAATTATGAAATTCGAAACCTAGCAATAATTTGACATCACGGATCCAACAAAAGTGGTTTCGTCGAAATCCGAGGTCGTTTGCAAAATGTCTATTTTTAAGGGCCTGAATTCCATAGCGACTATTCAGAATTTTCAACTGGACATATCTTTTGATTCCCGCTATGAAATTTTGATTTTTCGGATTCGTTGGAAAGATATCATCAATTAGATCCTAATGTTTTTGGTTTCACTAAAATCCGGATTGTTTTGCACCCGGTACGTTCAATTGAAGTTTGAAATCGAATTATCGAACTACCCGCCATTTTCAATTCTATTTATAATTATAAATAAAATTATATTCTAACGATGACGCGTATAAATATATACGTTCTAATTCAATTCAAAAGAAATTTTTCGTCGATATTATTTAAAATAATTCATTTTAAATATTCAAAATTCGCTAGAATTGGGAAAATAAAAATTTTAAACTGGTTTAGAATTTCCGGGTTATTACAATCTCCCCCACTTAAAACTTTTCATCCCCGAAAAGGAACAAAGTCGAAAGTGGTTTGATTAATCAACTCTACGTTCGATCCGGCTTCCATTCTCCAACTTTTCAGTTTCTGAGAATTTTCTAATTCTTCAAAAATTTGGCTAACACCCTAAATTTTCGAAAAATTTCGCCATAACCTCCCCTGCACCGGGAGCCACGGGAAATTCCCGAAATTGCCATATAGGCCTTCTGATCTCAAAAAGAAAAAGAAAAAGCCAAGCGGCTAGCCAATCGGCTCGTAAAATCATCATCACCCAAACAAAACAGTAAATTATAGTAAACATGTACCTATTTGTCGGGCAAACAAATTTTAATCTTCGGCTCTAGCCTCCTTGCTATGACCTGTTCAATGTAAGTACATGTATAGGCAAGCAAATGCGACCAATTTTTTTAAATACAATTCAATATTTGATGCAATTAGGCATAATGGTTCAAAATTATCAAACAAATAAACAAACAACACAAACATCAATCAATTAGTGAATTAGAGTTTCAAATTCATAATTTTGATACATATACTGAAAATCATGTTTTGATGCCAATTCACAACAATGTGTTCTAGCTATATATATAAGTTTTGGTTCTCACACCAGTCTAATGGAAATATATAGATATCACACCTTCGTCACTCGAATATAAATTCTGACGACGAGTACTCAACCATCAGAATCATCTTCGGGCCACTAGAGTATGATTCTGTATCTATCTAGTATATTAAAACTTCGAATATACGTTCATGACGCGTATATGCAAAACCTTTATATACTCGATTGTCCAAATTCAAAATAAATAAATATTCAAATATGTATAAAATGGTTTAAATTTCAAAACAAAATTGTTTTCAATTGAAAAATATACTTTTCACACTCGTTCTAGGATACTACTGATCCTATCTCTAACGAGTCATTCTAATTGGATATTACTAATCCAATATCTGATGAATTCTTTCGTATGGTTCTAATGTGTCTTGTTCTCGAGCTCTGTAAACCAAAGCTCTGATACCAAATGTGACGACAAGGAATTTCGCTCGATCCGAATCAGTCGCTAAACCGATCTAGACCGTTCGAAACCCCTAATCGTTTTGAGAACAGGACAAATCAGAACACAAACAGAAGAACATTTCATTGTATATTACAACAATGCATGAGATACAAAAATATATAGAGTATAAATGAATAAATTACATTCGATAAATATCAGAGATTACAATAAATTACATGGCAGCGGAAAATAATACAAAGCACAACTGAAGGTAATATACAGATACAGAGCTTTCCAGATATCATTCCAGCTGTAAACCAGGATCCTGTGAATATAAATCTGCAAAACCAAAACTACTAGCTGCCCGTGCGGAAAATAGGGGCACCCAGAGTTTAGGTTAAAACAATAAACTCCAGGTCAGTCATGTGACTGGTGTGAGAACTAAAACAGTTATTAATATTGGTTTTAAAGTTAGGTAAATCAAGGGACCACGCCGTATGACACGGAACGGGTTTCCTCCCAAAAATACCAGTGCATAGAACAAACAGCGCAGTGCTAAATAAAGAAAAATGAAGCTGTTATAAGACCCAGGTCCCATCACACAATGCAACGCAAGCCGGAGGATAGGGTTTACCCTTATAACAGCCAAAGCATGCTTGATACGTTTAAAACACATTATTTGATACTATAATAAGTGTATAGTGTCAAAACATTTTCAATCATAAATATCAATCCTAGGCGGCATGGGTACCATCTATCATGTCGCCATACTAGGCTCTACAAATAAAACCGAAATACACCTATTGGAAATTGGATTTCCGTCATGAGTCGAGGCAAGGGGCAAGCTCCTCTCCGCTTCGAGACACTCTAGCAAATGCCTCAGGACTACACACTCTGGGTAACCCCTGGATGCTTCAGGGCCGGTCCTCACTTACGTTAGAGGATTATTTATTCCTGAACACACGTTTCCCGGTCCTTACAGACCTAAAATCGAGGTGCCTCATCCAACAACCACATAGGTGAAAAGTATATAAATGTCAGGGTTGGTAAGTCACTGACACCACCAAAGCTAGAAAGAAATGTCGTGCTCTCCCTGCAGTCCTTATCCCGTTTTTGACTCATACCGAGGTGTGAGGCTCGCGAATTCACGTCATACACAAAGCTACGCCACAAAGGTCGTGCTTTGATCATCAACCACAAGACTTTGCTTTTCAACAGAAGCCTTGATCCATGCAACTCAGCATGCCACACAGGCAATTCATGCTATGCGATTGATATCTATCGATATATAACCTCTAAGCTCGTACGTCTCAGAGAAGGGCGTTAAGCAAGAGAATAAATTCTCCGCCGCCAAACAGATATATATTTAACAGAAATCAATCAACACAGAATAAAATCCAATGTCAGACACACAATCCATTTACAAGTTCGTTCTGGGTCTGAACGAAACCGGAGGCACTTTCCTCGCATATCCATCCATCTCCAAGTACGTCTGGACGACAACCAACTGATTCCCTCATCTTGGGTGTACAGCCCAATCAGGATCATCCGTAATCACCCAAACGATGTGAAGACTTCCATTCTTCAACCACCGTCTTCATCTTCGACATATCGTCGAATCGGTTATTCAGAATGGGTATAAACCCGGACTTTCCGAACAACCCGCGTATATTAAAAACAAATGTTACACAAACACAACATACGCCTCATTCCAATTCAGCAGCCACTAACTGCAAATTTCATATTCTTAGGGAAAGGTTCCCATTAATTTTATCCAAGATAAATTCTTTAAAATTTATCCTTTAATCTTCCTTTGGATGTCATTTCAAACCAAATTATGGTTTTCCAAACTAGCCGAGATTAGCGAACCACACCGAAGTAATTATTTGTTTTATTTCCCAATCCCAACCTATTCATCCCATGAAGCAAAACTGGTAATACTCCATATTTAACACCACAGTGTTATTGGTAAAATTAATTACCATTTCCCGTTCAAATCTATTTAAAGATTTAACTATCGCTTTGGAGCAAAACTGGTGATACTCCATTCTCGCTCAATTTCTAAATTTGATAATTTAGATTATCAATTCACATTTCAATCTAATTGCAGGTTCATTAAAACTCCTTTTACTGGGTTAAAGAACTAGTGTTATTTAAAACACAGTTCACGATAAACCCAAATCACATTCTATTTATTATCAGGTTAAAGAACAAGTGTTATATAAAACACCGTTCACGATAAACCCACAAATCAATTCTATTTAAAATTCATTTCAAATCCAATTTATTTATTTGAAAATAAATGGGTTTTAATTTTAATTCAAAACTAGTTCATTTTGATAAAAAATTATTTTTATCTTTTCAAATATGGAGTTTTTCACCCCAATTTTTCCCAAATCATTTCTTATGATTTTACACAAATTATTACTATTTTCTATAATTTTATCAAGGCCCGTACAGTCGATTTCCATCAACGACCATCGAACTGCACTTATAGCGACCTTTTTCAAATTTGATTTGGACGTATCTCCAAATCCAACCATTAGATTTCAAATTTCTAATATTCATTAGAAAGCTCTTTTCGGCACGAACCCAACGGTTCTGGTTTTAGGAGAATCCGACGGTCGGATCTCCCGTAATGTCCGTTCGAAATAAATGGTCGAAATTCACGAACTGCCGCGGTGCGACGCGTTCTATTCGGGCCATTATATTATATATATGATATATATAATATATATTTCATCGATTTCTATTTAAAACGAATTTTATAAATCGTTTTAAATTTGTTTCAAAAACAAATTAAACTTCCATTTCAATTCAAATCAAAATTGAATTTTTCCTTATAAATTCGTTTTAAAATTCATTTCTATTCAATTCAAATTTGAATTCAATTTGAATTCATTTCAATTCGTTTTCAATTTAATACGAATTCGTTTTCAATTCAATTCGAATTGGTTTTATATTCAATTCATTTCGAAATCGTTTTATATTCAATTCGTTTCGAAATCGTTTTATATTCAATTCGTTTCGAAATCGTTTTATATTCAATTCATTTCGAAATCGTTTTATATTCAATTCATTTCAAAATCATTTTATATTCAATTCATTTCGAAATCGTTTTATATTCAATTCGTTTCGAAATCGTTTTATATTCAATTCATTTCGAAATCGTTTTATATTCAATTCATTTCGAAATCGTTTTATATTCAATTCATTTCGAAATCGTTTTATATTCAATTCATTTCGAAATCGTTTTATATTCAATTCATTTCGAAATCATTTTATATTCAATTCATTTCGAAATCGTTTTATATTCAATTCATTTCGAAATCGTTTTATATTCAATTCATTTCGAAATCGTTTTATATTCAATTCATTTCGAAATCGTTTTATATTCAATTCATTTTGAAATCGTTTTATATTCAATTCATTTCAAATTGGTTTTCTATTTGATTCAATTCAAATTGGTTTTCTATTTGATTCAATTCAAATTGGTTTTCTATTTGATTCAATTCAAATTGGTTTCGTTTTCTATTTGAATCAAATTCATTTCGTTTTCTATTTGAATCAAATTCATTTCATATTCAATTGAAATCAAATTCGTTTTCTAATCAATTTAATTCAAACTTCATTTCAAAATATTCGATTTCGAAATCACTGTTCAATATTCATTTTAAAAGGAATAAAATCGATATAAATATTGTTCACGTCAAAATGGCGTCAATCTAATCAACACGGCTTCATATATTTCTATTTTCAAATATTCTATTTCAAATATTTCTTTTACAAATATTCCCTATTCAATATTTCTATTTTTAAAATATTTCGTTCAACACATGACTAATCTCAACGGATGAGTACTGTCAACACATGAACCTTTATTTTATATTGATAAAGATGTAAATTTTATTATTAAAATATTTCGTTCAACACATGACTAATCTCAACGGATGAGTACAGTCAACACATGAACCTTTATATTATAATATCCTTTATCTTCTAAATTGGAATGAGGCCCAATCAATCACCATATAGAGTTAACTATATGGATTCCATACAACACATGTATATAATAGCAACGATAAATAATCAACCATCATCCAAAGTGCACTGCACTGTATAAGCATCAAATATAGATATCTAGCGCTTATAATAGCCTGTCAATCAATCGATCGACATATTTAATCAATCAGGATGAGTGAACTTCAAATTTCATCCCAACACCCGTGTGGGGTTTTAAACAATCAAACACAGATTTTATTTGTGCAGTTGGGCGATGTGTAAAATTTATCGTCCCAATCAATGTCCTTCAAATAGGTGTACATAAACAAACCGTCCGGTTTGTAAATGAATATTTATTTATTCACATTCACGTTAAAAATTATATTTTTAACGATAAAATATTTTATTTTAACACATGAATTTTCATTCAGTTCATTTACAAAATAAAAATGATATTTTTCTTTTTCTAATTTATTTTAGAAAATTTTGGCGGCATAACGGCATGATACTAGAAACGGGACGAGGCCTAGCCTTATCCCCGGTCTAGTGAAGGCCCACGCCATTCACACATCAATCAAATCCATTCCATTTCACCAAACAATTCAATTCAAACCAAATAATCTAACCAACTACACAACCAAACAATTAAACAAACAAGCCATCCATGGTCTGTGGATGACGGGTGTCGGGTGCTACTAAACACCGTCTGCATCCTAGTATATATATATATATATATATATAACTAGAAAAAGAAATTGAAGAGCGAGAAGTTCTCACCGATAGCTATCCAATAGCACGACTCTTCATTTATAGAAATCTTCGTCGTTATCGCATCTTTGTCATCTTCGTTGCCCGTATTCTCTACATATGTAAAAATCGAATATTTGCTATGTTATTCAATATATAAAAATCGAATTTTTACTTCGCTATTCAATATATAAAAATCTCGCCTTTTCAAAAATAAAGATTCCACCTTTTCAAATTTCAAAAATCTCTCCTTTACTATATTAAAAATCAGTTCTTTTTAGTTTTACAAATCCGTTCTTGCATTTTGAAACCTACTTACATTAAGTAAAATCAAGTAAATAAATAAAAAAAACTTACATTGAAATAGGGCGGGGCTGCTGCGAATTACAATGAAGATGGAGGAGGTGTTGGTGGTCTCGAAGTGGCGCAGGGTGGGGGGGGTTTGGGTGGCGGCCTTCAAATCAGAAAGGGGAGAAAGCATCGGAGGGGGCGGCGCTGACTAGGGTGGTGGCGCGTTAGGGTGCAGCGGAGGAGAGGGGGTGGGTTGCGCCCAAGAGGGCGACAGCGCTCGGCGTTGCGGGGGCGACGGCCTGAAGCCAGGCGACGGCTTCAACGAGTTGGGGGCGCGTGCGCTCGATTGAGAGGGAGGAGCGAGAGAGTAGGGAGGAAGAAGGAGTTGGACGGAGTTCGGGGAGGTGGGGCGGCGGTCAACGAAGGTGGAGGGCTGAGCGAGGGGGGCGACGGGGATAAAGTAGCGGGTTTTGAAAATTTGGGGGCTAAGCGGTTTGACTTAGGAATGAAAAGGAAGGGTTTGACCCCAAGTTGACTATATATATAATTTATTTTTTTATTATTTTTATTCAGAAAATATCTGTTTTTACATTCGAACTCAGAATCGAATCCAACGACTGTCGCCCCTAGCTAATTACCCCTATTCCGAACACAATGGGATATGCATCGTAGGCCAATTTGACCGTTACCATAGGTTTTCACTTAAATCAAAATTTAAATCTTCATATTTTAAATTTAAACGCACATTTCAATTTACCGGGGTCACATACTAACTCTAAAAATTTCCGAAAAATATTTTCTAGCTTCGTATTGACGATACGGTCCTAACAAAACTAGTTTCGTCAAATTCTGAGACCGTTGGAAAAATGGCCATTTTCCAGTCGATTAAAATCAACTGAAACTGGTCAATCGCGTTTTCCTTTGCCACACTCACATATTGATTCGAAAAATTATGAAATTTGAAACATAGCAATAATTTGACATCACGGATCCAACAAAAGTGGTTTCGTCGAAATCCGAGGTCGTTTGCAAAATGTCTATTTTTAAGGGCCTGAATTCCATAGCGACTATTCAGAATTTTCAATTGGACATATCTTTTGATTCTCGCTATGAAATTTTGATTTTTCGAATTCGTTGGAAAGATATCATCAACTAGATCCTAATGTTTTTGGTTTCACTAAAATCCGGATTGTTTTGCACCCGGTACGTTCAATTGAAGTTTGAAATCGAATTTTCGAACTACCGCGCCATTTTCAATTCTATTTATAATTATAAATAAAATTATATTCTAACGACGATGCGTATAAATATATACGTTCTAATTCAATTCAAAAGAAATTTTTCGTCGGTATTATTTAAAATAATTCATTTTAAATATTCAAAATTCGCTAGAATTGGCAAAATAAAAAATTTAAACTAGTTCAGAATTTCCGGGTTATTACTAGTCGTTTATTCCTTTAAAGTTATCCCTGTCTAAATTGACCAAAATAATATAAACGATTAAGGCGTTTATCGTTGCCACGATCAAACGATAAGTCCGATTAACATAAAAATCGAAATCTTATAATAATTAATTCATACGAACCCAGTGGCACAAATTTCATCACGTTCTGAGGCTGTTTGCCGGTACGCTATTTTTATATGCCAAACAATGTTATTTTGGGCACTGAAATACCTTATGTTCAAAAATAAAAAAATTACCTACCTATCCTGACTCCAATCGTCGATACAAACTCAACAGAATTGGTTTCGTGGCTTAATTCGACCGCCAGCTCAAGTTATACACAAATGCCCCTCTATTTAATTAAATTTATTTAATTACGTGCTATAGAAAATGACTAGGCGTTTATAGCGGCCTTTATCACATATGATTGTAACAACCCGTAAAATGCGAGCCAGTTTGAAAATTTTTATTTTGGCAATTTTAGCGAATTTTGATATTTAAAATGGATTATTTTAAATAATATCGACGAGAAATTTATTTTGAATATAATTCGAACGTATATATTATACGCGTCGTCGTTAGAATATAAATAATTATATATAATTATAAATAGAATTGAAAATGGCGCGGTAGTTCGATAATTCGATTTCAAACTTCAATTGAATGTACCGGGTGCAAAACAATCCGGATTTTAGTGAAACCAAAAATAATGGAATCTAATAGTGAATATCTTTCCAACGAATCCGAAAAATCGAAAGTTAGTAGCGGGAATCAAAAGTTGTCCAGTTGAAAATTCTGAATAGTCGCTATGGAATTCAGGCTCTTAAAAATGGACATTTTGCAAATGACCTCGGATTTCGACGAAACCACTTTTGTTGGATCCGCAGTGTCAAGTTATCGCTAGGTTTCAAATTTCATAATTTTTCGAATCAATATGTGAGCGTGGCATAGGAAAACGCGTTTGACCAGTTTCAGTTGATTTTAATCGACTGGAAATTGGCCATTTTTCAAACGGTCTCAGAATTCGACGAAACTAGATTTGTTAGGACCGTATCGTCAATACGAAGCTAGAAAATATTTTTCTGGAATTTTTCTAGTTAGTATGTGACCCCGGTAATTTGAAAGGTACGTTTAAAATTCAATATAGTGATTTAAATGTAAATTTAACGGAAGCTGATTGTAACAGCCGAATCAGCTGACGATACATATCCCATTGTGTTCGGAATGGGGGTTAAACGCTATGGACGACAGGCGGTGGGCCTCGTTTCGAGGTCGTATGTGAAAGTCAACTCTTTAGGATAAAATTAAATAATTAATTAATTAAAAAAAGAAAAAAAAGCTTCCTCCCTTAAAAACCTTCTGGCCCCCCCTTTCATTTTTAAAATCGATTTATAAAAAAAAAAAAAAAAAAAAAGAAAAGGAAAGGGAGAGCGACAGGGGAGGAGCCGCCGCCCCTCCCCGATGATCCTCCGCCGCCGTACGATGGCGGTGCCATCTCCCCACCTCCGCCTGAGAAGGCGATGCCCCCTCCGCCATGATACGACGTTCGAGCCCCCCCTCCCCTCAAGCCCGACCCCCCCTCCAGGCGCCAGGCGCCGCGAAACCCACAACCGCCCCCCCCCAGCGACTGCCTCCGGCCACCCCTATTCCCCAAGCGCCCCCAGGTAATTTTTAATTTATTTATTTTATTTTTATTTTGCTTTGTTTAAGAAAAATGAAGAAAAACTGATTTTTAACAAAAGAAAAACTGATTTTATTAGAAATGTAAAACTGATTTTATAAGAATTGCAAAAACTGATTTTTTATATTTTGTTAAAACTTTTTTTTTTTTTTTTATGAATAAAAACTGATTTTACTTTATGGTTTAAAAAATGAATTTGCTTTGAAAATATAATTTTTGTATTGTTTAAATCGAAATAAAAATATAATCTTTACTATATAGGAATATTAAAAATATGATTTTTATATTTTTAAAGTATTAAAAATATAATCTTTATAGGATAGAGAAGTTAAAAATATCACCTTTGTATATGTGGCGAAATAAAAATCTGATTTTTATTTTATATACATTGAAATCAAGTGATGAAATTTGAAAAGGTGAAATCTTTGAATTTAAAAAGGCGAGATTTTTATATATTGAACTTCGATAGAAAAATAGGATTTTTATATATTGAACTTCGAGTTAAAAATTCGATTTTTATATATTGAACTTTGAACTAAAAATTCGATTTTTATATATTGAACTTTGAACTAAAAATTCGATTTTTATATATTGAACTTTGAACTAAAAATTCGATTTTTATATATTGAACTTTGAACTAAAAATTCGATTTTTATATATTGAACTTTGAACTAAAAATTCGATTTTTATATATTGAACTTTGAAATAAAAATTCGATTTTTATATATTGAATAACATAGTAAAAATTCGATTTTTACATATGTAGAGAATACGGGCGACGAAAGCGATAAAAGGCGAGATTGGTGAAGATTTCTATCAATGAAGAGCCGTGGAGCTGGATAGCTATAATGTGAGAACTTCTCACTCAAAGTATATTTTTCTAGTTATATATATATACTAGGATGCAGACGGTGCTTAGTAGCACCCGACACAATCGTCCACAGACCATGGACTTGTTTGTTTGGCTGTTTGGTTATGGATTGTGATATTGGTTTGAATGTGGTTTGTGGTGTGAAAAATCGAATCGATAAATTGGTTAGGATTAGACGTGCGCCGTTATAAGGCGAAGGAGTAAGGCTAGGTTAGACCCTTACTCCAAATTTTGTGGTTTGCATAACGAAAGTGAATTCGATTGATGTGTGAATGGCGTGGGCCTTCACTAGACCGGGGATAAGGCTAGGCCTCGTCCCGTTTCTAGTATCGTGCCGTTATGCCGCCGAAATTTTCTAAAATAAGTTAGAAAAATAAAAATATCATTTTATTTAAAGAATGAATTGAATAGAAGTTCATATGTTGAAATAAAATGTGTTATCGTTAAAAATATAATTTTTAACGTGAATGTGAATAAATAAATATTCATTTACAAACCGGATGGTTTGTTTATGTACACTTATTTGAATGACATTGATTGTGTCGATAAATTTTACACATCGCCTAACTGCACAAATAAAATATGTGTTTGATTGTTTGAAACCCCACACGGGTGTTAGGATGAAATTTGAAGTTCACTCATCCTGATTGATTAAATATGTCGATCGATTGATTGACAGACTGTTATAAGCGTTGAATATCTATATTTGATGCTTATACAGTGTAGTGCACTTTGGTTGATGGTTGATTATTTTCAATGCTATTATATACATGTGTTGTATGAAAATCCATATAATTAATTTTATATGGTAATTGATTGGGCCTCATTCCAGTTTTGAAAAAGAAATATTTGAAATAGAATATTTGAAAATAAAGGAATATATGAAGCCGTGTTGATTAGATTGACGCCATTTTGACGTGAACGATATTTATATCGATTTTAAAAACGATTTCGAAATGAATTGAATTGAAAACGATTTCGAAATGAATTGAATTGAAAACGAATTCAAAATGAATTGAAAATGAATTCGAATTGAATTGAAAACGATTTCGAAATGAATTGAATTGAAAACGAATTCCAAATGAATTGAAAACGATTTCGAAATGAATTGAATTGAAAACGATTTCGAAATGAATTGAATTGAAAACGAATTCGAATTGAATTGAAAACGATTTCGAAATGAATTGAATTGAAAACGATTTCGAAATGAATTGAATTGAAAACGATTTCGAAATGAATTGAATTGAAAATGAATTCGAATTGAATTGAAAACGATTTCGAAATGAATTGAATTGAAAACGATTTCGAAATGAATTGAATTGAAAACGATTTCGAAATGAATTGAATTGAAAACGAATTCGAATTGAATTGAAAACGATTTCGAAATGAATTGAATTGAAAACGAATTCGAATTGAATTGAAAGCGAATTGAAATGAATTCAAATTGAATTGAAATTCGAATTGAATAGAAATGAATTTTGAAACGAATTTATAAAGAAGAATTCAATTTTGATTTGAATTGAAAAGGAAGTTGAAATTGCTTTTGAAACGAATTTTAAAACTATTTATATAATTCGTTTTAAATAGAAATCGACGAAGTATATATTATATATATTATATATATAATATAATGGCCTGAATAGAACGCGCCGCGCCGCGGCAGTTCGTGAATTTCGACCATTTATTTCAAACGGACATTGCGGGAGATCCGACCGTCGGATTCTCCTAAAACCGGAACCGTTGGGTTCGTATCGAAAAGAGCTTTCTAACGAAGGCTAGAAATTTGAAATCTAACGGTTGGATTTGGAATTATGTCCAAATCAAATTCGAAAAAGGTCGCTGTAAGTGCAGTTCGATGGCCGTTGATGGAAATCGACTGTACGGGCCTTGATAAAATTATTAAAAATAGTAATAATTTGTGTAAAATCATAAGAAATGATTTGTGAAAGTTTGGGATGAAAAACTCCATATTTGAAAAGATAAAAATAGATTTTTATCGAAATGAACTAGTTTTGAACTAGAATTATAATTCTATTTATTTTTAAATAAATAAATTGAATTTGAAATGGTTTTGAAAATAACCAAAATTTCCAATGATTGCATTGGAGTGGATTTGAATCGAAATTGTCTTCGGAATATTTCGATGTTGGAATTCGTGATATTACAGGTGTTGTTATGGAAATTTGAAAGATATATATTTGTATCGTTATTTCCAATACGACATTTGTTAGTCGTAGAATTCGATATTGAATATAAGCCGATATATTTTCTATTCAGAGCCTTGTATTGAATATCGAATGTGATTTGGGTTTGTCGTGAATGGTGTCTTCACTAACACTGTTCTGGAACCCAGTTGAGAAAAGATTAAATCTTTTTATTTAGATTTAATGAAGTGTACCAATTAAATGATATTTAATTGGAATTGAATTGGTATTGATTTTTGGGTTTATCGTGAACAGTGTTTTAAATAACACTTGTTCTTTAACCCGATAATTAATGGAATGTGATTTTGGGTTTATCGTGAACAGTGTTTTAAATAACACTTGTTCTTTAACCCGATAATTAATCGAATGTGATCTGGGTTTGTCGTGAATGGTGTCTTCACTAACACTGTTCTTGAACCCAGTTGAGAAAAGATTAAATCTTTTATTTAGATTTAATGAAGTGTACCAATTAAATGATATTTAATTGGAATTGAATTGGTATTGATTTTTGGGTTTATCGTGAACAGTGTTTTAAATAACACTTGTTCTTTAACCCGATAATTAATCGAATGTGATCTGGGTTTGTCGTGAATGGTGTCTTCACTAACACTGTTCTTGAACCCAGTTGAGAAAATATTAAATCTTTTTATTTAGATTTAATGAAGTGTACCAATTAAATGATATTTAATTGGAATTGAATTGGTATTGATTTTTGGGTTTATCGTGAACAGTGTTTTAAATAACACTTGTTCTTTAACCCGATAATTAATGGAATGTGATTTTGGGTTTATCGCGAACCGTGTTTTTAGATGACACTGATTCTTTAACCCAGTCAAAAGATTAAAACTAAGTGGAGTTTTAATGAATCTTTAATTAGATTGAAAAGATCGAGAATGGAGTATCACCAGTTTTGCTCCAGGCGATAGTTAAATCTTTAATTAGATTTGAACGTGAAATTTAGAAACTAACTGTCGGTTAGCTAAGTAGAATGATTTTCTGGATATTGATCTGATGTTGGTTTCGGCCTTCGGGGTTAATATTTGGGGAATTATTCTCTTGATTAATTTACGGTTAATGACTAATGAATTGGAATGAGGCGTATGTTGTGTTTGTGTAACACTTATTTAAAATATACGCGAGTTATTCGGAAAGACCGGGTTTATCCCATTCTGAATAACTGATACGACGATAAGTCGAAGATGAAGACGATGGGAAGACCGGAAGTCTTCACGTCGTTTGGGTGATAACTGATGATCTTGATTGGGCAGTACACCCAAGAAGATGGAAACAGTTAGTGATCGTCCAGACGTACTTGGAGATCGATGGATATGCGGGGTACTAGGTGCCTCCGGTTTCGTTCAGACCCAGAACGGACTTGTAAATGGACTGTGTGTCTGACATCGGATTTCATTCTGTGTGACTGATATCGGTTGCATAGGATGGTTTGCCTGTGTGGCATGCTAAGATGCAAATGATCAAGGCTTCTGTTGAAAAGCAAAGTCTTGTGGTGATGATCAAAGCACGGCCTTTGTGGCGTAGCTTTGTGTAACGTTTACCTCGCGTGTTTCACACCAGGTATGAACCAAAAACGGGAGACGGACCTCAGGGAGGACTTGCGTTTCTTTCTAGCTAGAAGTGGCGTCAGTGGTTTTACACGCCCTGACGAGTTTGACTTATGTGGTTGTTGCTGTTGCGAGGCGCCTCGGTTATATCGGTTTCGGCCGATGCTTCTGGTCGGCTGACGGACCAGACTTACACCCCATAGGGTGGGGAAACGTAATGTTCAGGCATTTTAATCCACTCCGTGTGGACCGGCCCTGACGATCCAAGGGTCGATGCGCTCTGACCCTGTGGCTCGGGCTAGAGAGTCACGAAAACGGTTGAGGACTATCTTTTGCCTCGGTTCATAGACGGAAATCCAATTTCCAAATACGTGATCTTGCGGTTTTAGTTGTAATCCTATATATGGCGACATAGTGGGATGGGGCGCTCATGCCGCCTATGATTGATACTTATGATTTGAAGTGTTTTATACACTATGCACTTATATTAGTATCAAATGATTTGTTTTAAACGTATCAAGCATTCTTTGGTTGTTATAAGGGAAAACCCTATCCTCGACTGCGTTGCATTGTGTGATGGGACCTGGGTCTTATAACAGCTTCATTTTTCTTTATTTAGCATTTCGCTGTTGTTTTATGCACTGGTATTCTTGGGAGGAAACCCGTTCCGTGTTATACGGCGTGGTCCCTTGATTTACCTATCTTTAAAAATAAAGATTAATAACTGTTTTAGTTCTCACACCAGTCCCATGACTGACCTGGAGTTTATTGTTTTAACCTAAACTCTGGGTGCCCCTATTTTTGACACGGGCAGCTAGTAGTTTTGGTTTTGCAGATTTATATTCACAGGATCCTGGTTTACAGCTGGAACGATATCCGGAAAGCTTTGTATCCGTATATCTACTTCTAGTTGTGTATTGTATTATTTTCCGCTGCGATGTATTTAAATGTAATTTAAATCTCTGATATTTCTGTGTAATATTCATTTATACTCTGTATATTCTTGTAATCTGATGCATTGTTGTAATATACAATGAAATGTTCTTCTGTATGCGTTCTGCTGTGGTTTGTTCTCGAACTATCCGACGCTTTCCTTTACGGGGAAGTTGCGGGTCTTTACACGTGGTATCAGAGCTTTGGTTTACAAAGCAGAGAACAAGACACATTAGAACCATACGAAAGAATTCATCAGATAATTGGATTAGTAATATCCAATGGGATGACTCGTTAGAGATAGGATCAGTAGTATCCTAGAACGAGTGTGAAGAGTATATTTTTGAAAATGAAAACAAATTTTTGTTTTGAAAATTTAAATCAATTATTCGTATTTGATTATTTAGTTTATATTGATGTGGACAATCCAGTATATAAAGATTTTGCGTATACGTCTGATCCGCGTGTATTCAAGGTTTTAATATATTGGATAGATATAGCATCACACTCTAGTCGCCCGAAGATGATATTGATGATAGCGATCGCATCATCAACATTTATGTTCGAGTTTCGAAGGTGTGATTTTCTATATATTTCCATTAGGCTGGTGTGAGAACCAAAACTTATATATGGCTAGAATTCATTGTTGTGATTTGGCATCAAAAATCTGGTTTTCGACTATGTATCAAAGTTATGAATTTGAAACCCTAATTCACTAATTGATTGATGTTTGTGTTGGCTGTTTAATTGTTTGCTAATTTTGAACCATTATGCCTAATTTAATCGAATATTGAATTATATTAAAAATTGGTCGCATTTGCTTGCATATACATATACTTACATTGAACAGGTCATAGCAAGGAGGCTAGAGCAGAGAATAAAATTTGTTTGCCCGACAAATAGGTACATGTTTACTACATAATTTCCTGTTTTGTTTGGGTGATGATGATTTTGTGAGCCTATTGGCTAGCCGCTTGGCTTTTTCTTTTTCTTTTTGAGATCTGAAGGACCGGGGAAGCTATTTGAAATTCCCCGATGCTCCCGGTGCAGGGGAGGTTATGGCGAAATTTTTCGAAAATTTAGGGTGTTAGCCAAATTTTTGAAATTTTGAAAATTCTCAGAAACTAAAGAGTTGGAGAATGGAAGCCAGATCGAACGTAGAGTTGATTAATCAAACCACTTTCGACTTTGTTCCTTTTCGGGGACGAAAAGTTTTAAGTGGGGGAGATTGTAACAACCCGTAAAATGCGAGCCAGTTTGAAAATTTTTATTTTGGCAATTTTAGCGAATTTTGATATTTAAAATGGATTATTTTAAATAATATCGACGAGAAATTTATTTTGAATATAATTCGAACGTATATATTATACGCGTCGTCGTTAGAATATAAATAATTATATATAATTATAAATAGAATTGAAAATGGCGCGGTAGTTCGATAATTCGATTTCAAACTTCAATTGAATGTACCGGGTGCAAAACAATCCGGATTTTAGTGAAACCAAAAATAATGGAATCTAATAGTGAATATCTTTCCAACGAATCCGAAAAATCGAAAGTTAGTAGCGGGAATCAAAAGTTGTCCAGTTGAAAATTCTGAATAGTCGCTATGGAATTCAGGCTCTTAAAAATGGACATTTTGCAAATGACCTCGGATTTCGACGAAACCACTTTTGTTGGATCCGCAGTGTCAAGTTATCGCTAGGTTTCAAATTTCATAATTTTTCGAATCAATATGTGAGCGTGGCATAGGAAAACGCGTTTGACCAGTTTCAGTTGATTTTAATCGACTGGAAATTGGCCATTTTTCAAACGGTCTCAGAATTCGACGAAACTAGATTTGTTAGGACCGTATCGTCAATACGAAGCTAGAAAATATTTTTCTGGAATTTTTCTAGTTAGTATGTGACCCCGGTAATTTGAAAGGTACGTTTAAAATTCAATATAGTGATTTAAATGTAAATTTAACGGAAGCTGATTGTAACAGCCGAATCAGCTGACGATACATATCCCATTGTGTTCGGAATGGGGGTTAAACGCTATGGACGACAGGCGGTGGGCCTCGTTTCGAGGTCGTATGTGAAAGTCAACTCTTTAGGATAAAATTAAATAATTAATTAATTAAAAAAAGAAAAAAAAGCTTCCTCCCTTAAAAACCTTCTGGCCCCCCCTTTCATTTTTAAAATCGATTTATAAAAAAAAAAAAAAAAAAAAAGAAAAGGAAAGGGAGAGCGACAGGGGAGGAGCCGCCGCCCCTCCCCGATGATCCTCCGCCGCCGTACGATGGCGGTGCCATCTCCCCACCTCCGCCTGAGAAGGCGATGCCCCCTCCGCCATGATACGACGTTCGAGCCCCCCCTCCCCTCAAGCCCGACCCCCCCTCCAGGCGCCAGGCGCCGCGAAACCCACAACCGCCCCCCCCCAGCGACTGCCTCCGGCCACCCCTATTCCCCAAGCGCCCCCAGGTAATTTTTAATTTATTTATTTTATTTTTATTTTGCTTTGTTTAAGAAAAATGAAGAAAAACTGATTTTTAACAAAAGAAAAACTGATTTTATTAGAAATGTAAAACTGATTTTATAAGAATTGCAAAAACTGATTTTTTATATTTTGTTAAAACTTTTTTTTTTTTTTTTATGAATAAAAACTGATTTTACTTTATGGTTTAAAAAATGAATTTGCTTTGAAAATATAATTTTTGTATTGTTTAAATCGAAATAAAAATATAATCTTTACTATATAGGAATATTAAAAATATGATTTTTATATTTTTAAAGTATTAAAAATATAATCTTTATAGGATAGAGAAGTTAAAAATATCACCTTTGTATATGTGGCGAAATAAAAATCTGATTTTTATTTTATATACATTGAAATCAAGTGATGAAATTTGAAAAGGTGAAATCTTTGAATTTAAAAAGGCGAGATTTTTATATATTGAACTTCGATAGAAAAATAGGATTTTTATATATTGAACTTCGAGTTAAAAATTCGATTTTTATATATTGAACTTTGAACTAAAAATTCGATTTTTATATATTGAACTTTGAACTAAAAATTCGATTTTTATATATTGAACTTTGAACTAAAAATTCGATTTTTATATATTGAACTTTGAACTAAAAATTCGATTTTTATATATTGAACTTTGAACTAAAAATTCGATTTTTATATATTGAACTTTGAAATAAAAATTCGATTTTTATATATTGAATAACATAGTAAAAATTCGATTTTTACATATGTAGAGAATACGGGCGACGAAAGCGATAAAAGGCGAGATTGGTGAAGATTTCTATCAATGAAGAGCCGTGGAGCTGGATAGCTATAATGTGAGAACTTCTCACTCAAAGTATATTTTTCTAGTTATATATATATACTAGGATGCAGACGGTGCTTAGTAGCACCCGACACAATCGTCCACAGACCATGGACTTGTTTGTTTGGCTGTTTGGTTATGGATTGTGATATTGGTTTGAATGTGGTTTGTGGTGTGAAAAATCGAATCGATAAATTGGTTAGGATTAGACGTGCGCCGTTATAAGGCGAAGGAGTAAGGCTAGGTTAGACCCTTACTCCAAATTTTGTGGTTTGCATAACGAAAGTGAATTCGATTGATGTGTGAATGGCGTGGGCCTTCACTAGACCGGGGATAAGGCTAGGCCTCGTCCCGTTTCTAGTATCGTGCCGTTATGCCGCCGAAATTTTCTAAAATAAGTTAGAAAAATAAAAATATCATTTTATTTAAAGAATGAATTGAATAGAAGTTCATATGTTGAAATAAAATGTGTTATCGTTAAAAATATAATTTTTAACGTGAATGTGAATAAATAAATATTCATTTACAAACCGGATGGTTTGTTTATGTACACTTATTTGAATGACATTGATTGTGTCGATAAATTTTACACATCGCCTAACTGCACAAATAAAATATGTGTTTGATTGTTTGAAACCCCACACGGGTGTTAGGATGAAATTTGAAGTTCACTCATCCTGATTGATTAAATATGTCGATCGATTGATTGACAGACTGTTATAAGCGTTGAATATCTATATTTGATGCTTATACAGTGTAGTGCACTTTGGTTGATGGTTGATTATTTTCAATGCTATTATATACATGTGTTGTATGAAAATCCATATAATTAATTTTATATGGTAATTGATTGGGCCTCATTCCAGTTTTGAAAAAGAAATATTTGAAATAGAATATTTGAAAATAAAGGAATATATGAAGCCGTGTTGATTAGATTGACGCCATTTTGACGTGAACGATATTTATATCGATTTTAAAAACGATTTCGAAATGAATTGAATTGAAAACGATTTCGAAATGAATTGAATTGAAAACGAATTCAAAATGAATTGAAAATGAATTCGAATTGAATTGAAAACGATTTCGAAATGAATTGAATTGAAAACGAATTCCAAATGAATTGAAAACGATTTCGAAATGAATTGAATTGAAAACGATTTCGAAATGAATTGAATTGAAAACGAATTCGAATTGAATTGAAAACGATTTCGAAATGAATTGAATTGAAAACGATTTCGAAATGAATTGAATTGAAAACGATTTCGAAATGAATTGAATTGAAAATGAATTCGAATTGAATTGAAAACGATTTCGAAATGAATTGAATTGAAAACGATTTCGAAATGAATTGAATTGAAAACGATTTCGAAATGAATTGAATTGAAAACGAATTCGAATTGAATTGAAAACGATTTCGAAATGAATTGAATTGAAAACGAATTCGAATTGAATTGAAAGCGAATTGAAATGAATTCAAATTGAATTGAAATTCGAATTGAATAGAAATGAATTTTGAAACGAATTTATAAAGAAGAATTCAATTTTGATTTGAATTGAAAAGGAAGTTGAAATTGCTTTTGAAACGAATTTTAAAACTATTTATATAATTCGTTTTAAATAGAAATCGACGAAGTATATATTATATATATTATATATATAATATAATGGCCTGAATAGAACGCGCCGCGCCGCGGCAGTTCGTGAATTTCGACCATTTATTTCAAACGGACATTGCGGGAGATCCGACCGTCGGATTCTCCTAAAACCGGAACCGTTGGGTTCGTATCGAAAAGAGCTTTCTAACGAAGGCTAGAAATTTGAAATCTAACGGTTGGATTTGGAATTATGTCCAAATCAAATTCGAAAAAGGTCGCTGTAAGTGCAGTTCGATGGCCGTTGATGGAAATCGACTGTACGGGCCTTGATAAAATTATTAAAAATAGTAATAATTTGTGTAAAATCATAAGAAATGATTTGTGAAAGTTTGGGATGAAAAACTCCATATTTGAAAAGATAAAAATAGATTTTTATCGAAATGAACTAGTTTTGAACTAGAATTATAATTCTATTTATTTTTAAATAAATAAATTGAATTTGAAATGGTTTTGAAAATAACCAAAATTTCCAATGATTGCATTGGAGTGGATTTGAATCGAAATTGTCTTCGGAATATTTCGATGTTGGAATTCGTGATATTACAGGTGTTGTTATGGAAATTTGAAAGATATATATTTGTATCGTTATTTCCAATACGACATTTGTTAGTCGTAGAATTCGATATTGAATATAAGCCGATATATTTTCTATTCAGAGCCTTGTATTGAATATCGAATGTGATTTGGGTTTGTCGTGAATGGTGTCTTCACTAACACTGTTCTGGAACCCAGTTGAGAAAAGATTAAATCTTTTTATTTAGAT
The DNA here is from genome assembly GCA_030737875.1 of Allium sativum. NCBI lineage: Eukaryota > Viridiplantae > Streptophyta > Magnoliopsida > Asparagales > Amaryllidaceae > Allium > Allium sativum. Next base: position 835,045,966 of record CM060918.1, on the reverse strand, counting down.
TTAATGAAGTGTACCAATTAAATGATATTTAATTGGAATTGAATTGGTATTGATTTTTGGGTTTATCGTGAACAGTGTTTTAAATAACACTTGTTCTTTAACCCGATAATTAATGGAATGTGATTTTGGGTTTATCGTGAACAGTGTTTTAAATAACACTTGTTCTTTAACCCGATAATTAATCGAATGTGATCTGGGTTTGTCGTGAATGGTGTCTTCACTAACACTGTTCTTGAACCCAGTTGAGAAAAGATTAAATCTTTTATTTAGATTTAATGAAGTGTACCAATTAAATGATATTTAATTGGAATTGAATTGGTATTGATTTTTGGGTTTATCGTGAACAGTGTTTTAAATAACACTTGTTCTTTAACCCGATAATTAATCGAATGTGATCTGGGTTTGTCGTGAATGGTGTCTTCACTAACACTGTTCTTGAACCCAGTTGAGAAAATATTAAATCTTTTTATTTAGATTTAATGAAGTGTACCAATTAAATGATATTTAATTGGAATTGAATTGGTATTGATTTTTGGGTTTATCGTGAACAGTGTTTTAAATAACACTTGTTCTTTAACCCGATAATTAATGGAATGTGATTTTGGGTTTATCGCGAACCGTGTTTTTAGATGACACTGATTCTTTAACCCAGTCAAAAGATTAAAACTAAGTGGAGTTTTAATGAATCTTTAATTAGATTGAAAAGATCGAGAATGGAGTATCACCAGTTTTGCTCCAGGCGATAGTTAAATCTTTAATTAGATTTGAACGTGAAATTTAGAAACTAACTGTCGGTTAGCTAAGTAGAATGATTTTCTGGATATTGATCTGATGTTGGTTTCGGCCTTCGGGGTTAATATTTGGGGAATTATTCTCTTGATTAATTTACGGTTAATGACTAATGAATTGGAATGAGGCGTATGTTGTGTTTGTGTAACACTTATTTAAAATATACGCGAGTTATTCGGAAAGACCGGGTTTATCCCATTCTGAATAACTGATACGACGATAAGTCGAAGATGAAGACGATGGGAAGACCGGAAGTCTTCACGTCGTTTGGGTGATAACTGATGATCTTGATTGGGCAGTACACCCAAGAAGATGGAAACAGTTAGTGATCGTCCAGACGTACTTGGAGATCGATGGATATGCGGGGTACTAGGTGCCTCCGGTTTCGTTCAGACCCAGAACGGACTTGTAAATGGACTGTGTGTCTGACATCGGATTTCATTCTGTGTGACTGATATCGGTTGCATAGGATGGTTTGCCTGTGTGGCATGCTAAGATGCAAATGATCAAGGCTTCTGTTGAAAAGCAAAGTCTTGTGGTGATGATCAAAGCACGGCCTTTGTGGCGTAGCTTTGTGTAACGTTTACCTCGCGTGTTTCACACCAGGTATGAACCAAAAACGGGAGACGGACCTCAGGGAGGACTTGCGTTTCTTTCTAGCTAGAAGTGGCGTCAGTGGTTTTACACGCCCTGACGAGTTTGACTTATGTGGTTGTTGCTGTTGCGAGGCGCCTCGGTTATATCGGTTTCGGCCGATGCTTCTGGTCGGCTGACGGACCAGACTTACACCCCATAGGGTGGGGAAACGTAATGTTCAGGCATTTTAATCCACTCCGTGTGGACCGGCCCTGACGATCCAAGGGTCGATGCGCTCTGACCCTGTGGCTCGGGCTAGAGAGTCACGAAAACGGTTGAGGACTATCTTTTGCCTCGGTTCATAGACGGAAATCCAATTTCCAAATACGTGATCTTGCGGTTTTAGTTGTAATCCTATATATGGCGACATAGTGGGATGGGGCGCTCATGCCGCCTATGATTGATACTTATGATTTGAAGTGTTTTATACACTATGCACTTATATTAGTATCAAATGATTTGTTTTAAACGTATCAAGCATTCTTTGGTTGTTATAAGGGAAAACCCTATCCTCGACTGCGTTGCATTGTGTGATGGGACCTGGGTCTTATAACAGCTTCATTTTTCTTTATTTAGCATTTCGCTGTTGTTTTATGCACTGGTATTCTTGGGAGGAAACCCGTTCCGTGTTATACGGCGTGGTCCCTTGATTTACCTATCTTTAAAAATAAAGATTAATAACTGTTTTAGTTCTCACACCAGTCCCATGACTGACCTGGAGTTTATTGTTTTAACCTAAACTCTGGGTGCCCCTATTTTTGACACGGGCAGCTAGTAGTTTTGGTTTTGCAGATTTATATTCACAGGATCCTGGTTTACAGCTGGAACGATATCCGGAAAGCTTTGTATCCGTATATCTACTTCTAGTTGTGTATTGTATTATTTTCCGCTGCGATGTATTTAAATGTAATTTAAATCTCTGATATTTCTGTGTAATATTCATTTATACTCTGTATATTCTTGTAATCTGATGCATTGTTGTAATATACAATGAAATGTTCTTCTGTATGCGTTCTGCTGTGGTTTGTTCTCGAACTATCCGACGCTTTCCTTTACGGGGAAGTTGCGGGTCTTTACAATGATATTGGTTTACGGTTCCAATGAAACTAATTACATCGAAAACCAAGGTTGTTTGTAAAATAACTATTTTTAAGGCTATAGTAATATCGATAAAATATTATTTAAGTTCCAGATTAATTCAATTAAATAATAATAAATTATTATTATCGTAAATATCTAAATAAAATAATATATGCAGCATCAAACATAAGTTGTACAACATAATATCATCCATTCGAGTTAAAACGGTGCCCAATTTATATAAAAATCCTTTTAAATTCATTAATAAACGTTATATTTTAAATAATGATTTCCATAGTGGCAATCTATAGCACGAAATCTAAAATTTTCTCTTTCATATGAAAATTATAATCAACAAAATCCAAACATTTCTTGTTTCATAGAAATCTGACTTAAAACAGATTCTATATATCCAATTGAAGTTCAAAACTCAATACTATGAAATACCACACCATTTCGAGCTCGTTTTAAATTAAACATAAATTTAACATTCAAACTTCGTTTTAATAAATAAATTAAATATTAAATCCATTAATATTTCAAATATAATATTTAAAATAATAAAATAAATTAAATATTTAACTACCCAAAAATACATGACATTACAGACTCATCAGAGGTTGGATTAGTAACATCCTATAAAAGAAAACTCATCAGAGATTGGATTAGTAGCATCTTAGGATGAGTGACTCATCAGAGATCGGGTTAGTAATTCCCTAGAATTAGTTAAAAGTTTATTATGTATACGAGAGAGTGTATTCGTAATAAGAAATGGATTATAAAATAATTTTTTAAAGATTATATTTTGAATATACAAGGATTATATATAGAATTTGGACTAGAAATTGAAATTATCAATGATTTTGGATAGTCGATATGTTCTAAAACCTGATAAGTAAGAAAATTTAATGCGTAGGCAGTTACAAATACCTTGTGGATTAAGTTTCATAATTTTGACAAAAAGATATTTGGTAATAATTAGAAAGTGTTTTCTAGATGGGATTATAAATAAGTTTACTTACGTCTACGGATTCGAGGACGAAATCTTTTTAAGTAGGGACGATTGTAATAACGACCTATACTTTTAGTCAATTTAAAAAATTAAGTTTTAATGGATTTAAATTGTCAAATATTGAATTTAGACTTTAAAAACTATTGAAATTGAATTTTAACTTTCTTTATATTTTATTAAAGATTAGATAAGGTTAGTGAGCTTTTAAAATTGATTTAAAAATAAATATATTAAAATTCGATAATTTAATATTATTTTAATAACTTGAAAATAGTCCATTTTTGAGACAGTCTCAGAATTTGACGAGACTAGTTTCATTTGATCTGTATTAGTCAAAAAAAGTAGGATTTCAAATATTGTATTGATTGGACTTACGGTTTGATCATACTAGTTGAAAATGCATATGAATCATCCTATTAAAAATTTAATTGAAAATAAGCAGTTTTAGGTAATATTGATAAATTAGACTTAAAATGGTTTAAAGATAAATACATATGATAATGAATTGATTTATAAATTTTCTAGTTAATTTAATCTATTAAGGTCGTTAGTTCATTTACGCTGGTTTTCAATTGGGAATTTAAGTCATTTAGTGATTTATATTTGTAAAAGGCTATTTGGAAACCTTTGATTTTATTTTAAATGGTTGATGACAACCTTAATGACCTAGTAACATGTGCTACTGGTATCATGAAGTTTTAAATAATTCGAGTATAGGTAATACCTTCCTTACATACATTTTTTAGTATCAATTCAAAAAAAAATTAAATAAAGAAAAGCCTTTACCATTTAGTTTCCTCAACCTTTAATCCTTAGACAACTCATGTCCTTCCCCTACCACTTGTCAAACGCTTCCATTCCACTTTTTTTCATGGTACTAAAGCCATGTGAATTACCTTTTGATGTGTCTACATCTCATCCCTTTATCCTTTTCCTAAAAACAACACTCCTCTTCTCTTTCTTTTTCATATCACTTTCCTCTTTTCTTCTTTTTCTTCCAAGCTCCACTCTTCCACTTTAATGGCCTCCTCCTCCTCTTAAACTCATGGTCCAAGGCTTGTTTCCCCCTTCTCTCCTCCAAAACACCTTAAATCCCCTCCTTTCCACCTTACTAGATTAAATCTACCACCTCTTCCCCTCTTTCTTTTATGGACGTGCCTTATTTCCCCATGGTCGAGCCGTACTAAGGACAAAAACAACACCTTTTCTCCTTCAAACCACATATACACTTCTCTACTTCATAGATCTAGGCTCTGACCACATAAAATCCTGACCTTTGGCACTTTAAACCCATAAAAACCCTACCTTTATGTACAAAGTTCCACCTTTCCTCTTTAAAGTACAATCAACTTTATATATTGAGTTTGTGGTGATGTTTAGGCATTTAAGTTACTATCTTGATTTCTAAAGTGGAGTTTGAAGCCATAAAAAACAAAAGGTCCTACCTTTTCAAAGATTGGTGCAGTGGATCCCTCGGTGAGAACTCTACACTCACATTTGGATAATTATTTTAAAAATTAGTTACTTATGTTGGTTAATGATGCTTTATAAGTTTTTTATGATGTTAATAGCTTGCTAATGATGTTTGTGGAGATAAATTATGGTAATATTTGTTACTAATGTGATGGAATTGGTTTGAATGTTAATGAGCGCTAAAAAATGTAAACACTTACGTTAAAGTGTTAAAAAATGTGGCCTTCAGGTGTTAAAGATGTAAACAGTTAGTTTTAAAGTGTTAAAAAGTTTTTCTTTTAGGTGTTAACTACGTAAATGCAACGACTTGTTTGGAACCAATTAATTTTTTTATTCAAGTTTGAATGGTATATATAGGAATTTTCAATCAAATTAAAATTATATATTTTAAAATTATCCTAATAGCCTAAAAAAATAAAATTTGCAATCGATCTCAGAATCCGACGAAACTACTTTTATCGGATCTGAAACATCGATATATGGTAGGATTCCAAATTTCGCGTCATTTGGAGTTAGTATGTGACTTGACGAAATTTAATTCTAAACCGCTCGATAATTTGAACTCGACTTGAGCTCGAACGAGCACTTTTTGAGCAAACGAACACTGAATTTGATGAAATAAGTTTTGTTGGAACCGTAACGGAAAAATATGCTGGGATTCCAAATATCATCGAAAATGGAATCAGTATGTGACCACACGAGTAAATTGCTTGAAGAGAGATTACACGTGCCTTAATTTGTGTTTACACCTTGAGCTAGTTAATTACTATTTGTGTTTATTTGTGGTCGTCATTCATCCAATGGCACTAAGTGTGCTTTCTCCCCTATGCAGGAAGAGTTACAACTCACTAATTCATGTAGTCAAATTTTGACTATAAATCCAAGCACCATTTACACCATTTCTCATTTTACATTCACATTCTTTCTTACTCTCTCCCTCCTTTTTCTCCTACCTCCCTTCCACCACTCCATCCCTTGCTGCAGTAGTAGCCCCCACCAAAAAGCCCCACCATGGCCAAACACCCCCTCCATATGGGCCCTTTTGCAACTAAAACCTTCATACACCCTTAAATCTCCACTTATGCACCATTTTCTCCTCTCTAAACCTCAAAACAACCCCTCGTCGACCCCACATATCCCCGACCCACCACCACCTAGTCCCCACAACACACAACCAACCCCCACTCAGTCCACAGGCCCTACCTCTCCAATCTCGAACCCCGTTTACCCAGAAACTATACTCCGTTCATTCTAAAAACCAAGTATATCTCCACTTTTATTTGCCAGAAAATCCATAACCAAATAGCATCGAACCCCTACCAAAATTTACCTAGAAAATATTTGGTGAAGCCGGAAGACTACTTAATTTTTTCGAGATAACCAGGATGTCTTACATTCAAAGCTGGGTAGAGTGGAAACCAATGTTAGAAACGTTGAATGAAATAAAACTAATTATATATTGGTTAATGTGCATGTGCTTGTTTGAATATAATTTTGACATATGATAGTGTGTATGAGTTCATATTGTAGTTAGACAATGTTTGGATGGTCTAATGTGGTGCAGTATAAAAAAGATGAGATCTTTAATGAGATATATATTGTCACTTACATATTTGACCCCATGAACTGACTTTGTGGACACTGGGATGGGTGTGCACCTTAAATGGACATTGTTATGGAAGTTAAACATTACATTGGCTATTCTATATGGGTATGATACCCATTGATGTTGAATATATGTGTTGATTATTTGCAGTTAATCCATTGATTGACAAAACTATATAAGCACTAATGGTTTAAGGCATATATGGGGTGAAATGGTATCACGATAGTCGTGATTGATGTTGTCATAGTTGATAATAATATGGTATGTGATTATCACAGTTGTATGTGGCTAATAATTATAATTATTAGCCCATTGGTTAAGTCTCCATTAAAAAAAAATCAATTTTGATGAATATTTTATTAATATTATTATAGGCCAAAAATAAAATATAAAATTTGATGTCCGATTTTGGATGAACGTAAAGTATAATTCATTATGATAAACTTTTGCAAAAGATAAATATGATTTTGAAGAAATTATTGGCAGGTTATGGCCTGTCGAAGTTTTAATTTAAAATGAATAGTAACAAGATAAAGTGAAGTTTGGTTAGAGACCAAGGAATGGTTTTAAAAGAAATTTCTTTTTAAAACATTCTTATTTATTTTTATAATGGATATTAGGAAAATTTGGGTTTAAAATACTAAAGTTTGAAAATTAATATTAATTTAATAATAAAATTATATTATAATAGTCATTTAATGGAATATATGAGTTTTGAGTTGAAAATGGAAAATATTATTTTTGGAAATTTTTATATAGTTAAAAAATAATTTTCGAAGCAATTCAATTTTATTTTAATATAAAATCGAAGTTTGGTTTGAATAGAACTCGGCGTGCAACGGTAGTTCACAAACTTTGACCTGTAACTTTAAACCGGTATATCGGGAGATACGACGATCAGATTTCCCCGAAAATGGAAACGTTGGATTAGAAATGAAAACAACTTTCAAATGAAAGGTGGATTTTAAAATCCAACGATTAGGTTGTTAGTTATGTTCAAATCAAATTTGAATATAAACATCACTATTGCAGCTTAATGACTTGAAACGTCGTTCGACTGAGATGACCTGTTTTTTAAAAAAAAATAGGGAATATTGTTATAAATTATAATAAATGATTAGAAATTTGTTAGAACTAAGTATACATGGTTTTGAATGATAAAAAGAGGTTAAGTAGAAACCAGCTGTATTTTGAAACACTTCTACATACAGGTTTTTAAGGAATCATTTAGGATAAAAGATTTTGAATTCCTTAAACGAATCTAACCTTTGATAAACCTTTATATAAGGTAAATGTAAAGATTTCTAACTAAAGGAGACTTACTTTGTGGGTTGGTAATCTAATAAGGATTTTGTTTAGGTGCTAATTATTTCGAAAAGACTAGGTTTAACCCATTTCGAATAATTGTACGACGATTAAAAGTCTAAGATGGTCGAAGATCAGAAATCTTCACATAGAATGGATTGTTTGCTGATGCCTTCAAATGGTTTGATACCATTGAAGGGTCATAGTTGCAGTAGTCTAGACGTACTTGCTGATTTTTCGAATTTACAAGAGCCTCTCTTTATAGTGGACGAGGAATAAGGTGCCTTCGATTTCGTTCAAACCCAGAACGAACTTGTAGATGGATAGTGTGTCTGACATTGTATTCATGACATAACCGATTGGTTTCTATTAATTTTGTATTAGTTGGTAGTGGAGATTTTTTTTCCTTAACACCCTCCTTTGAGACTTCGGCATTCAGAGGGTTATATATGAATAAACACCGATTATATGTTGTGAATTGACAATGAGGCATGCTAAGTGCCGCTAGTAGACTTATTAAAGCTTTTGTAGAAAAGTAGAGTTTTGTGGTTGTGATTCTAGGGCCTCACACCTTAGAATGAGCCGAAAAAAGGATAGTGGACTGTAGAGATACGGGCTAATGTTCCCTTCTAGCTATATATTGTTGACATGGTATAGAGCATGGGCAAGTTTACTTTTGTGGATGTAGGTTGAGGCTCCTTCTGTGACGATAAAATACGACTGGGGAAACGTTATGTTCAGGTAAGATTCCAATCAACCGCGTTTAGTGATGACCGGCTTTGCAGACGCGATGGATCAATAGTTGATTTCAGGGACATTTGCTAGGGTGTTCCAAAAACAGTTAAGAAAGGTCTTTGTCTTGGTTCATAATCGGAATACAATTTCCCATGCAAAATTTCATGTTTTTTCTTGAATACTATATAGCCAACATAATGGGATAAGGAATTATGCGATGTAGAATTTATACATTTATTTTTGAAAGTGATTTCCACACCTAGACATAAATAATAATATTGAAATATTTGTTTTAAAGAATATCAGGCATGTTTGACAAGTATAAGGTAAAACTCTATCCTTCGATTTGGGTTGCATTGTGTGATGGGATTTGAGTCTTATAATGACTTCATTTTAATCCAAATCATAAATTTCGAGTTCTAATCTTGGTAGATGGTTTTTTGCACTAGTATTCATGTGGAGGAAACTCGCTCTGTGTTATACGGTGTGGTCCCGTGATATGCCTCACTTATAGATAAGTTAATAATAAGTTATTAGAGTATCTCACACCAGCCCATGACTAGCTCATAGTTGTTTTTCCCTTGCAGACTCGGTTCCCCTTATTTCCATACGGGTAGGCTAGTAAACAGGTTTAGTTAGACTAGTATTGGAAGCTATGACTTCATGTATATGGAAGCTATTTGGGAATGCTAGTTTTGGATCTACAGTTGGAGCAGGAATAGGAATTTTTTTGGACTCTCCATAGGACTCCGTCATAATATATCTGTAATTCTGGTATGTATTTTTTTCTTATCATCATTGTAATATATGACATTTGCATCCAATGGGATATTGTGACTCTTAAATATCATTAGATGTAATATGATGAATATTCTAATGTTTAATGCAAGTTTTTCTTTCTGCTATTATATATGATGTGTTATATCCTAAAGGCCATATGTTCTTCCAGGGATCGGGAGCTCGGGTCGTCTCACTTAGTATCAGAAATGAGGGTTAACCTTAGTTCTGGGGTATAATGCATTATAAGATTCATCAGAGATTAGATCAGTAGTATCCTAGGATGAGTGACGCATTAGGGATAGGGTTAACATTACCCTAGAATGAGTACAGTAGAATAACACACACTTGATGAGCACATTTCTATGCATTTATGTCTCGATGCTTTTACAAATTCCTTAAGATATATTTTCTTCTTGCCTAACTCTTTTGTTGTTATTTGCAGATATAGCAGAAAACAGATGGTAGAAGAGGTAGAGGAAGAGGAAAGGTAACATTGCAGCTCAACAACCTGACCCCATAGGACCAGCTAATGAAGCAGATGTGCCACCCGAACCAAAACCCGATATGGAAGTCTGGGCTAAGAAATACAAGAATCTAGGAGAGCAACCATTATTGGGAAAAGAATCAGTCATCGAAGAACAAGACTGACTGCGTTCTTGTAAAAGGATTTTCATTGGGTTAAGAATGAATGGAGGGCGGAAAAGGTTCCTAGCCTCCTGGTTGTTGAATGATGAAGCTTTAAACTAGTGGGGAACGACTACTATGGAAAATCCTAAGGCGAATTTTACTTGGGATCGATCCAAGGAAGTCTTTGAAAAAAGGTTCATACCGTCTAAACAATAGCCCGCAAGTACTATGAGTTCTCCAATCTGAAGCAGGGAGAAAGGACTATCCAGTAATATCTGAGTAAGTTCAACGAGCTTTCCCGCTTTGCTTCAGAATTAATCTAGGCTCTGGTCAAAAAGAATGTGAGATTTATTGATGGTCTGCAAAGGAGGTACAAGAATAGGGTAACCGCTCATATTATTTTTCCATTTGCAGAGATGGTAGAGATGGCAAGCCGCTATGAGTCTATAGACAAGAAGAATTTTGTGGAGGACAAAGAGAAAGGAAATTCCGATAAGAAAGGGAAATTCGAGAAAAAGAAACCGAAAAAGAGTAACAAGGGGAATCAACCCAGGGAAGAATGGTTAAAGAACAAAAAATGTTTAAATTGTGGGTTGCAGGGAAACTTGTCAATAGAGTGTAAATTCCTAAAGCAGCAGAAGAAGAATGAGTCTGAACTCGGCAAGAAGTCTCAGGAAAGCAGGGAGTGCTCCAACTACCACAAGATTTGTCTTCCAAAGAATTGTCCACTATTGAGGAATGTCACAGCAGCTCATGTCTATAACCTAAAAGAAGCTCCAGCAACGTCAGCTAGTAGGACATGTATGGAAGTTTTAAAAGGTACACTTTCAATTAATAATATTCCTACTAAAGTATTGTTCGGTACTGGTGCATTACGTAGTTTTATATCATAAAAGATGGCATAAAAATTAAACCAAGACCTCAAACACATTGAAGAACCCATTTGTGTTAGAAATCTAATAGGAGGCTCTAGCAACCTTCATTTATACTGTAATGTGCCTATCTCTTATTCTCATTATCAATTTCCCTTTGATTTGATTGTTTTGGATTTCACTGAGTTTGATATTATAATTCGTATGGATTCTGATACAAAGCTAGTGTTAAATGTATAAAAAGAACTTTAGGGTAAAGATCAAGATTAGAAATTTTATAGAAATACCATGTGAAGGCCCAAGTCAAATTAGGGATGAATTTTGGTGTGCTATTGTTATTTCCCTCACTCCTCTAGAAACAATCCTAGTTATTAAAGAATTTGCGGACATGTTTGAGGAAGTAGAGAATATTCCTCCATGTAGGGAGATCGACTTTAGGATTGATTTAGTTCCCAATGTGAGGCCAGTCGTGCATGCAATTCGGAGAATGGCAATGAAGGATAAGGAAGAACCAAACTTAATAACTTTTATAGTCTGATCAGACCAAGTTTCTCGAGCTGGGGAGCAGCAGTGGTATCCGTTCCAAAGTCACCCGCAAACTATGCATGGAATATCGAGATCTAAATAAGCAAACTCTTAAGAATAAGTACCCTCTTTCTCGTATCGATGACTTGTTGGATCGCTTAAATGGAGCTCAAGTATTTTCCAAGATAGACTTAGCTATAAGATTTCATCAATTGAGGATTGCAGAAGATTGCGTTCCTCTAACAACTTTCAGAGAACCTAACTTATTTTATGAATGGTTAGTAATGCCTTTTAGACTATGCAACACCCCTGCCTACTTCGTAAACTAGATGAACTGGGTATTTCGAGACGTATTGAACAAATTCGTGCTTGTCTTTATTAATGACATTCTTATCTTCTCTAAGATAGAGGAAGAACATGCGAAGCATTTGGATATTATCCTGGAAATTCTGAGAAAGAATATATTAAAGGAAAAAATTTCCAAGTGCCATTTCTGGAAGATAGAGGTAAAATTTCTTGGACATAAGGTGTCGGAGATAGGAATCCTGATAGACCCGAGTAAGATAGTTGCCATCCAAAGTTGGAAGCAACCAAAGACCCCTACGAAAGTCAGAAGCTTTCTAGGATTAGCCAATTACAGGAAGTTCGTAAAGGATTTTTCAAGGTTGTCTTGTCCTTTGATGAAGCTTACCAAGAAGCATGATAAGTTTATTTGGACTTGTAAGTGTGAAGAATCTTTCCAGGAGTTGAAGGAAAGGCTGACCACTGCCCGATATTAATGATCATATATGTTAACCAAGATCTAACTGTCTATACGGATGCTTCTGAAGAAGGAGTTAGTGCAGTACTGATGCAGAAAGGAAAAGTAGTTGCTTATGCAACTGAACATTTGAAACTTCATGAAAAGAACCATGCCACTCATGACTTGGGATTTCTTGAAGTTGTATTTGTTTTGAAGATTTGGAGGCATTATTTTCTGGGTGAGAAGTTTGAACTCTATACTGATCATAAGTCGCCGAAGTATCTTTTTACCTAGAAGGAATTGAATACAAGATAGTAAAGTTGGTTGGAGTTTCTGGGAGCATACAATCTGAATATTCTATGCACTATAGGAACAACTAATATTATAACAGATGCGCTCTTTAAAAAGAATGTTGTTATGGACAATCTGGCTGTTACACCCACATTGATATAGAAGATTTTCGTCCATCATAAGGATGATGAATTTATTCAGAAAATTAGTAAGAGAATTCAAGACGGTGAGGTCTCGAACTTCAAGATTGATAATAAAGATATGAGGTTGAAAGGTTGAATTTGCGTTTTGGATATTTTGGAGCTCAAAAGAGAAGTACTGGATGAGTGCCACTGGTCCAGTTGCAGATTTCATCCGGGTGTTCATAATATGCATCGAGACTTTAAGTGTATGTTTTGGTGGAAATCGATGAAAGGATATATCTTGATATACATTTGCAGATGCCCAACTTGCCAACAGATTAAAAGTGATCAGCAGAAGGTCGCTGTATTGTTGCAACCTCTGGAAATCCTGGGGTGGTAATGAGACCAAATATCCATGGCTTTTTTTCCATGAACCAAGAAAGGTAATAAGGGTATCTGGGTTATAGTGATTGTCTAATGAAAAGAGCTCATTTTCTCCCAGTGAAATAGATGAAAATGGTTGATAGTCTAGCTTAGTTGTATGTAAAGGAGATACTTCGACTACATGGAATACCCAGCAGTACTGTTAGCGAAAGGGACCCAATCTTTAATAGTAGATTCTAGGAAGCATTTCAGTCAACATTGGGGATAACATTGAGCCTTAGTACATCTTATCACCCCTAAACATATGGGAAGACTAAAAGATTGAATAGAATTGTGAAAGACTTGTTAAAAGCTTGTATCCTTTATTTCGGGGGATCATGGGTGGATCACTTGCATCTGGTGGATTTCTCTTATAATAATAGCTTCCAAGCAAGTATTAAGATGTCACCTTTTGAAGCATTAGAAGGTCAACCTTGCAGATCTCCTGCATGTTGGATTGAGTCTGGAAATTGACTTGTGTTAGGTCCGGACATAGTCCGAGAAGCGGCATATACGGTTGACTTCATTAAGAAGAAGCTGAAGGCTGCGCAAACTAGGCATAAAAGTTACGCTGATTCTAGAAGAAGGGATTTAGAATTCGAAGTTGGAGATCAAGTATACTTGAAGGTTTCTCTGTTGAGAGGAGTTATATGATTCGGGAAGACAGGGACATTATCATCCAAGTATATTGGTCCATTTCCGATATCAAAAAAGATTAGAAGTCTAGCTTACAGGATGCAGTTACCAGAATGGTTATCGAAATTGCATAATGCATTTCATGTTTCTCATCTTCAAAGATATGTACATGATCATGATTTAATTATTCAGGAAGCCACACAAGAGGACTTGGAGATCACCCCAAGTTTAGAAGTTTAGAGAGAGCCTTTGAAAATGATAGGCAAAGAGATAAAAGAATTGAGAAATAAGGAGGTTAAATTAGTCAAAGTGCAGTGGAGCGGAGATCCAAGAGACTGTATATAGGAAACGAAAGACATTATTAGGAAGTCTTATCCCAAGTGCCGAGTAGATATCTCGGAGCAGCTCGTTTTTTAAGTAAAACTCATTTCTTAGATGTCATTTCTTTTCAGCTTTACTTTCATCGGATTTCCAGGAGGAAATTCTTTTAAGTGAGGGTGAATGTAACGACCTAAAATTTTGGAACCAATTTAAAATTTTTGTATTCAAGTTTGAATAGTGTATATAGGAATTCTAAATCAATTTAAAATTGGATATTTTAAAATTATACTAATAGCCTAGAAAATATATTTTTTGCAAACAATCTCGGAATCCAACGAAAAAACTTTTATTGGATCTGGGACATCAAAAAATGGTAGGATTCCAAATTTCGCATCATTTAGATTTATTATGTGACTTGATGGAATTTAAGTCTAAACCGATCAATAATTTGAAGTAGAACTGAGCTCGAATAGGCGCTTTTTGAGCAAATGGACTTGAAGATCGACGAAATCATATTCGTTGGAACCTTAACGGAAAATTATGTTAAGATTCGGAATTTCGTCGAAAACAGAATTAGTATGTGATCATACGAGTAAATATCTTAAAGAGAGATTACGCGTGCCTTAATTTGTGTTCACACCTTAAGCTAGTTAGTTACTATTTGTGTTTGTTTGTGGTTGTCATGAATCCAATGGCAATAAGTGTGCTTTCTCCCCTAAGTTAGAAGAGTTACAGCTCACTAATCCATGTTGTCAAATTTTGACTATAAATACAAGCACCATTTACACCATTTCTCACTTTACATTCACTTTCTTTCTTACTCTCTCCCTCCTTTCTCTCCTACCTCCCTTCCAACGCCTCCTCCTTTCTTCAGTAGTAGCCTCTACCAAAAAGCCCTACCACCGCCAAACAACCCCTCTACGTGGGCCCCCTTGCACCTAAAACCTTCATACACCCTCAAATCTCCATTTAAACACCATTTTCTCCTCTTTAAACCTCAAAACAACCCCATCTCCACACCCACATAGCCCCGACCCACAACCACTTGGGCACCACATCAAGCAACCGGTCCCCACTCAGCCAAGGGGCCCCACCTCTCCAAGCTCGAACCTCGTTTCCCCCGAAACTATGCTCCTTTCATTCCAAAACCCAAGTTATAGCTCCACTTTTATTCACCCGAAAATCCAAAACCCAGTAGCGTCAAACCCTTCCCAAAATTTTCCTAGAAAATATTAGCTGAACCTGGAATGCTACAGAATTTTTTCGGGATAGCCAGGACGTCTTGCATTCGAAGTTGGGTAGAGCGGAAACCAAGGTTAGAAACGTTGAACAATATAAAACTAACTATATATTGGTTAATGTGTATGAACTCGTTTGAATATAATTTTGTCTTGTGATATTGTGTATGAGTTCATATTGTGGTTAGACAATGTTTGAGATGGTTTAATGCGATGTAGTATGAAAACGATGGGATATTTAAGTGAGATGTATACTGTCACTTACATATATACCTCCAAGAACTTAATTTATGGACATTAGGATGCGTTGTCACGTTAAATGGACATTGTTATGGAAGTTAAACTTGACAATGGTTGTTGTAAATGGGTATAAACCCCATTGATGTTGAATATATGTGTTGATTGATTGAGTTTAATTTATTGATTGACAAATCCACATACGCGTTAATGGTTTTATGTGTATATAGGGTGAAATGTTTTCACGATGGTCGTGATTGATGTTTCATAGTTGATAATAATATGGTATGTAATTATCATGGTTGTATGTGGCTAATAATTATAATTATTAGCCCATTGGTTACGTTTCCATTTAAAAAAGTCAATTTTAATGAATATCTTATTAATATTATAATAGGTGAAAAATAAAAGTCAAAATTTGACATCTAATTTTGGAGGACGTAAAGTATAATACATTACGATAAACTTTTGCAAAAGGTAGAAATGATTTTTAAGAAATTATCGACTGGTTATGGCATGTCGAAGTTATTATTTTAAAATGAAAGTAACCAGACAAAGTGAAGTTCGATTAGGAGATCTAGGAAAGGTTTTAAAATAAATTTCTTTTCAAAACGTTCTTATTTATTTTTATAATGGATGTCAGTAAAATTTGAGTTTAGAATATTGAATTTTGAAAAATAATATTATTTTAATAATAAAATAATATTATAATAGTCATTTAACGAAATATTTGAATTTAAGTTGAAAATGGGAAATATAATTTATGGAAATTTTTATATAGTTATTAAACTATTTTAGAAGCAATTCGATTTTATTCTAATGTAAAATTGAAGTTTGGTTTGAATAGAACTCGTTGCGCAGTAGTAATTCACGAACTTCGACCTGTAACTTCAAACTTATATACCGGGAGATCTGACCATCGGATTTTCCCAAAATCGGAAACATTGGATTAGAAATGAAAAGAGCTTTCAAATGATAAATGGTGTTTTAAAATCCAACGGTTAGAGTGTTAGATATGTTCGAATCAAATTTAAATAAAAACAGCGTCACTGCAGCTTAATGACCTGAAACGCCGTTCAAGTGAAATGGCCTATTTTTAAATAAATAAAAATAGGAAAAAATATTATAAATTATAATAAATGATTAAAAAGAGGTTAGAATCAAATATGCATGGTTTTGAAAGACAAAGATCGGTAAATTAGAAATCAGCTATATTTGCAATGCTTTTATATAACGGTTTTTAAGGAATGATTTGGGATAAAAGGTTTTGAATTCTTAAAACAAATCTAATATTTGATTAACTTTTTTACAAGGTAAATGATAAGATTTCCAATTAAAGGAGACTTAGTTAGTGGATTGATAATCAAATAAGTATTTTGTTTAGGTGCTAATTATTCCAAAAAGACCGGGTTTAACCCATTTTGAATAATTATACGACGATTAAAAGTCAAAGATGGTGGAAGACTGGAAATCTTCACGTCGAATGGATTGTTTTCTGATGCCTCGAAATGATTTGCTCCCATTGAAGGGTTATATTGGAAGTATTCCGGACGTAGTTGTTGATTGTCCAGATATGCAAGGGCCTCTCTCCATAGTGGACAAGGAATAAGGTGCCATTGGTTTCGTTTAAACCTAGAACGAACTTGTAGATGAACAGTGTGCCTGACGTTGTGTTTCCCGATATAACCGATTGGTTTCTATTAATGTTATATCAGTTGGTGACGAAGAATTTATTCTTTATCTTACCACCTTTCTTTAAGATTTTGGTATTCAGAGGATTATATATTAATAGACACCGATCATATATTGTTTATTAACAATGTGGCGTGCTACGTGCTATTGGTAGATTGATCAAAGCTTCTGTTGAAATGAAAAGTTTTGTGGACGTGATACTTGGGCCTCACACCGCATAATGAGATGAAAACAGGATAGTGGGCCATAGGGATATGGGCTAACATTCCCTTCTAGCCAAATAGTGTTGCCATGGTATAAGGACTAGGCAAGTTTACTTTTGTGGATGTTAGTTGAGGTGCCTCGTGTGATGGTTAAATACGACCAAGGGAACGTTATGTTCAGGTAAGATTCCAATCAGCCGCGTTTAGTGCTAACCGGCTCTGTAGATCCGAGGGATCAATAGTTGATTCCTAGGATATTTGCTAGAGTGTTCCGAAAATTGTTAAGGAAGGTCCTTTTCCTTAGTTCATAGTAGGAATCCAGTTTCCAATACGAGATTTCGTATATTTTTGTTTTATACTATATAACCAACATAATGGGATGAAGCATTATGCGAGCTAGGATTTATGCATTTATTTTTGAAGGTGATTTCCATACCTAGACATTAATAATAATATCAAAATATTTGTTTTAAAGAATATAAGGCATGTTTGACCATTATAAGGATAAAATTCTATCCTTCGGTTTGTGTTGCATTATGTAATGGGACTTGAATCTTATAATGGATTTATTTTTATCGAAAGCATAAATTTCTAAGTTTTAATCTTGGTAGATTGTGCACTGGCATTCATGTGGAGGAAACCAATTCCGTGCTATAAAGCGTGGTCCCATGATATGCCTCACTTATAGAAAAGTTAATAATAACTTATTAGAGTATCTCATACTGGTCCCATGACTGGCTCATAGTTTGTTTTTCCCTTGCAAACTCGGGCCCTCTTATTTCCACATGGGTAGGCCAGTAAATAGGTTTGGTTAGACCACTTTCGGAAGCTATGACTTCATATATATGGAAGCTATCTGGGAAAGCTGGTTTTGGATTTGGAGTTGGAGCAGAAATAGGAATTTTTTTTGGACGCTCAATAGGACTCCGTCATAATATATCTGTAACTCTGTTGTTGTATTGTTTTTCTTATTATCATTGTAATATATGACATTTGTATCCGATGGGATATTGTGACTTTGAAATATCATTCGATGTAATATGATGAATATCCTAATGTTTAATGCAAGTTTAACTTTCTACTGTTATAAATGATGTGTTATATCCTAAAGGCCATCTGTTCTTCCGGGGATCGGGAGTTCGGATCGTCTCATAAGCACTTAGTTTTAAAGTGTTAGAGATGTTTCCGAAGGTGTTAACCATTTGGACACTTGATTTTAAGTGATAAAAATGTCACCTTTAGGCGAATATGGTATGAACCCTTTTGTAAATGACACCCTATGATGTTATTGGATGTTATGATGAATAGTAAATGGGTTATGGGATACGTTATTGGGTTGTTAACTTTGAGTGTTAAGTGTATTAACACTTATGTTAAATGATACCCATTTGGAAATCAAAGTGTTAATGTTATAAAAACTTAAGTGAATGACACGTATGTATAGATACATATATATTGATGATGTCGCTTTCGAAAAATACCGTAACGTTCTAGGACGAAAACAGGATAGCGTCTACTCTTGGATTTGGAAAAGTTAGTTTCCTGCTCTCCCTAACTGATCCGGAAACGAGATGGTTAATTCAAATTTAATTTGAAATTTATTTGAATTTAGAAATGATTTGGAATTTTATTTCATATTTTATTAATAAAATATTAAGTAAAAAATAAAAGGTTTGAATTTTGATTTTGAAAAGATTCAGAAAGATAGTTTAAGTAATTATAAATAGTTTTCGTAAGGAAAGAAATTTTATTTGAATAAGTTCAAGTAATAAAGGAATGTTTTAAATTTTGATTTAAAATGAATAGTAATTTTTAAAAGTGAAGTTTGGTTTGGGTATCCAGGAAATGTTTTAATAAGATTTTATTTTCCAAACTATCTTATTTATTTTTACAATGGACTTCATGTAAATCTAGACTTCAAATAATAAGTTTTGAAAAATAATATTGTTTTAATGATTTGAATAATATAAAATGTTCAAATAATAGATTATTTGAATTCAAAGTTAAATATTCGAAATATAGTTTCCAAATACTATTTTATATGTTTTGTATAGTTAATAAAATATTTTGGAGGCAATTCGACTTAATTTTATTTTTAGTCGGAGTTTGGTCCGAATAGGACTAGTCGCGTAGCGGCGATTCACGAATTTCGACCATTGACTTCAAATTGACTTTTCGAGAGATCCGACCATCGAATTTTACTAAAATAAAAAACATTGGGTTCGAAATGAAAAGATATTTAAAATTTAATGTTAAGTTTTAAGATTCAATGGTTAGATTTTGAAATAAGTAAAAATCATTCGTTTAGAAAAATATGGGTTTTGTAGTAAATGACCCAAAATTGGATTTTAATGAAATAAGCTATTTTAAATTATTAAAAATAGGAAAAATTATGATAAATCTTATTAAATTATTTAAAAGTGATTTGGATTAGATATATCAAGTTCTTGAATAGATCTTTAACCCAGCTAAAGACGTAATTTGCTTCCAAAGTTAAGTAATCATTGATGAATGATTTTGATGATTTAAAAATAAGTTAGAGTTTTAAATAAATCTTTGAATAAAGGTTTGAATGAATGATATGAAAAAAAGGATTAATTAAAACAATTAGAACTTACCTAAATAAATGTAGATACAGGTTAAGGGTAAGGAGCTAGTTACATTTTATTGTTGGTAGAAATTACCGTAGACCGATAGAATGGGACTGGTGTCCTCCTATTTGTTCCATTTGAGAAAGGGGTTGGGGATTAGGTAAGTATGTTTTCTTATGGGGATAAAAAGATTCTCTTAAATAAAATTTAGAATTAAGGAATGGGATTAATAAGGTAATTAGATTTACCAAAATAAGAGGGAAATTAGATATGGAGTATGGTCAGTTCTGCTCTATGGGGTTAATAGGATGGGAATGGGATTTTGATTTAAGTAATAACCTTTGTGTTAAGGTTTAATTGAAATTAAAGAATAATCCAAAATATAATGTATATTATGATATCCCTGTATGTTCTCCACACATTTTTATAATGCGCTTATTATTCGGAAAGACCGGGAACAATATTTAGGTCCCTAAACCATTCCGAAAAATAAAATGATGTGATGGAGCACATCGAGTGCTATTGAAGACGATGGTGAAGACCGGGACCCTTCACATCAGAAGGATTACTTGCTGAATGTCTCAAACGGTTTGGCGGCCATTTGAAGATGGATTTAATATTAGGTAAGTGGCAGTAGTCCAGACGTACTTGAAGTTTTGGATTTTCAAGGGCCTCTCTCCATTTGTTGGATAAGAAATAAGGTTCCTTCGGTTTCGTTCAGACCCAGAATGGATTTATATAGATGTGTGTTTGACATTGTATTTTGTAGTGTATGATTGACCTTTATTAAACATATTTCTGTTGATGGCTAGGAGATTTATCCCTTAGTAAAACACCATTCTTTGAGACAGATGAGCTCAAAGGTTATATGGTTAGTGATTATAGTTTAAGTAAGGACAATCACTGGATTCCGTGGGTCCTTTTGGGGAGTATTGGAATTTTGGAAACTATTGGCAAGGCCATCTGGAGGCTTGCGGAACTGGTGATTTACTTGAGAAGAAAATCAAAGTAACTTACACAACTATTGAATGGTAAGGTTTTGATGGTTTCTTGGAAGACCTAAAAGGATAAAGGTTACGGATCTTAGGTATTCTCATAGATCTAATAAATCAATGGTAGAGAATATCTATGAAGTTTCAAATCAATATTACTACTAATGGAAGCAGGATCTGGGCACTATCACCTAAGTATTCTCAAGGGAGACTGGAATGAGATTTTATGGTAAGGTTTCTCGTGTACTTGTTTAACCCATAAAACCATCACTGAAACGTTAGTGCAAAATAAGAATAATAATTGCATATGTAATTAAAAATAGTCTGTGTAGTTACCTTAAGGACCCGACAAAAGTTCTTCATTAAGATCTTCAAATGTTACAAGTATTTTTACCTAAATTGATTTACAAACTAGGGTTTCACATCGCGAATTAGAATTACAAAATTTTCAAATGAATTGAATGTCCTGGTCTTGGACCCCTAGGTCCTATTTATATGTGTGCACTGGCCTTATTCTATCATAAGGATCTCGCTTTGGTCACTTGGATGTGGTGTATGAGAAGGCCTTGCGACAACATTCACGGTTCTCCTTATGAAGGCGTCGACGATGCCTACTAAGGCTTTTGATAACTGGCTTCTGAAAGTATGAATCCTCACCCATGTTTAAGGAAAGGTGCAATTAATACCTTCGGACCCTCCTTCTTCATAAAGATGAGTAGGCGAAGGACATAAATTGATATGCATTCTCTCTTCTGGTGGATAAAGAGGGGTACAGGCTTCACGTTTTTTTAGCATGGGTTAACAAGTCTTAGGCTAATGCCCTTTAATAAAAACTAAAAGGGGCTTTCTAGGCTAAAAAAGTAGACCATCTCTTTCCCTCTTTTAGGATTTCAAAAGTTGTTATCGGAAGCCCGGAATTATCTCCTTCGGTAGGCAGTAGGTTCCTACCCCCTTCACCTTAGTTCTTGTCCATAATGTGCCTTGGTTATTTTTGGTGCTAACAACAACCAATCAATATCTCAAACTCAAACATGATCAATCCAACATCCAATCATAAACAGTCGACAAGCAATATTAAGAGCAATAACGATAAATGAATCACACACTGATTTATAGTGGTTCCACTAATGGTGTGTTAGTATATATCCACATGAGAGAGAGCTTTTATCAATACCAATAAGAAGAGTACAAGAGATTGATTACAATGATCTCAATAATACACAAACAAATAGCTGATTTTGTGGAGATAATAATTGAAGAAGATTAGGATTGCCTAAACCCTAATTAATGGAGGATAAAACCCCTGCTTGGAGTATAATCTGGATTGCCCTTCCAAATCTGAAAGATAGCTTATACAGGAGAATAGAAACCTGGGAAAATACACCAAAATACTACTTAATAAGAACAAATCAGATTTAGGCCCAAAGCTAGTTTAGACATCATACATGGGTTGCCAGATGTCAGCCCTAAGCCATTGGAAATCTCATTTCCAATGCCCGGATATCCAGCCCCTAGGGTTAGACATCTGACTTGGTGTTAGACTTCTAGACCAATTAGCTAGACGTTTGGTTCTGCTCTCTTTCTCTCTCTCCCTCTCTTCAGCTTCATCCCCGCTCAGACATCTAACCACCCCAGTCATATATTGGAGTTGCTGGTATATATATTTCCATCTTTGGAATCGCCATTTCTTCCACCTTCGAGCTTCAATTTGCGAACCGTCTTCTCTGCTCCATTGCTTCATTCACCTACTTCAATTTAACCTATATAGTGTAATCTATTTTCAACATTCCACCTCGACATTTACCAATCTCCAATAATAAAGGCAATGGTACCATACCATCTCCAATCAATCGATAGCTCCAACTATTATCACATCTACCTTCAACCAAGCTTGAAAGTTTTCACAATGAGTTCCGGCAAAGCCACCACTCATTATAACTCCGTCAAGGAGTTCAAGTAAAGCCTCCACCCATCAATGACGTGCAGGTAGCACCCACTCCAAAATTGTCTTACCAAAGACAAAGTAGAAACAAAACCTCATGCCAATACTCTTCCTCATTCAAAACTAATATACAATTTCACCCATGCCACCTTGTGGCACTTAGCACTTCTTCAACGGTGTTAAGTTCGTGCAATGCTCAAACTATCCAACTAGCCATGCCTAAGTGAACATATCCTCCATAATATCCTATGTGTGCACTTCCCGAAAATATACATGCCTATCTTTATCCATGGCTACTATAAATAACTCTTTCACTTCAATAGCTTAGTTTGTGAGATAAACGCCAAATTCTTCACCAAATGGATAACACTTTAGCTATCATATTGAACATCGATGCTATCTTGTTCAAAACCTAAGTCACGCAACATTTGCTTCAAATAGAGAGAGCCTCCTTTTTCGCCTCTACCGCAACTATCAACTCTTCCTCTGTAGTGGATAAAGATAGTACCTTTGCAATCTAGACCTCCAACTTATGTCTATACCATCACATAATAAGACATATTCAGAAGCTAACTTCCTTCGATCCCTATCACCAACGTAGTCTGAATCACAATTACAAACCAAATTACAATTCATCCCTTCACTACCGCCAAAAACAAGACCGTGATATGTTATACCTTTCAAGTATCTCAAAATAATCTTTATCGCTTCCCAATGTGATTTCTCCATATTAGCGACATATCGATTAACCATCCCGATGGCATTTGCAATATCGAGCCTTGTATACTAAATGGCATACATCAAGCTACTATCCGTACTAACATAAGACACCTTTTCATATAAGCTTTGTCAATTTCCTCGATAGGTTATCCCTTACTCGAAAGCTTTACATGAACGGTAAATGTGTATTTGATGCATTTTGCAGCCTTTATGCTAAATCGACAAAGCACTTTACTAATATAATCCTTTTTAGTCAATTCCAACTCAAACCGCTTTTGATCCCTAGCAATTCCATGTCCAAAATTTTCCTTTCTTCTACAAGGTCTTTCATCTCGAATTCTGCTTTTATTTTCAATATCAACTTGTTGATTTCTTCTTTTGTCCTTAGAAGCAATGAGCATGTCATCTACATACAAGAGTAAGTAGACCCAACAATCATTTTTTAACTTTTTTAAATAAACACATGCATCCTTGGTGCTCTATCAAAATTACTCTTTAATCATAAAATGATTAAACCTCTTGTACTATACCCTAGGTGATTGTTTCAAACCATATATTGTTTTCTTCAACATGCAAACTAAATTTGACTTACCTTTTACACCAAAACCTTCTAGTTGCTCTGTGTCAATGCCTTCATCCTAGTCACCACGCAAGAAGGCAATTTCCATGTCAAGTTGCTCCAACTCCAAGTCATGAATAGCATATGTGGCAAGTAATATTTAGATAGAAGTATTTATCACAACTGATGTGAATATCTCATCGTACTTCTCTCATTTCCTTTGTGCAAACCCCTTATCCACTAGCTTAACTTTGTATCTTCCATAACCCTTTAACTTGTATATCAATTTGCACCCAATATCATGGTTTCCTTTAGGAAGAGGAACCAAATCCATATTATAGTTGTTCGTTAACAATTGCATCTCTTCCTCCATGGCATAAATCCACTTTGATCTATCGCTCGAATTCATTACTTCATCAAGGACCATTAACTCATCTTGAACAACACAAAGAGCATAGTCCAAATTATAACTAAAGTAAAGATAGTTCCAATTACAATATCTTTCAAGTGGTTTTATCGCATGTCGACCAACCTGAGCAGCAATTCCTTTACACAGTCTTCCTTCAGCTCCACCTTGAACCGAATCCTCTCTAGAATCGTGCATACCACCCTCACTACTAGAGGAACTCTTTGGACTATGGGATGTACCATCGGCCGCTACCTCTTACAAGCATCTTCAACCACTCTACTCCCTCTATTCCTTGGAAAAAATATAGGAATAACTTCCTTCTCTTTTAATTCACCATAAATCAAATCTAGAACATCCGATGAGTCCTCATTCTCTTGAACATAGCCAACTCATCAAAAGTAACATTATGAGAATTCAATGCCTTCTTCGTTTCCAGATTCCAAATTTGATATCCTTTAACTTTGTTTGTATAACCAAGAAAAAACACCTTAAAAGCTCTAGGCGCAAGTTTATCATTCCCTTGATCATGCACATAAATTAGACTTCCAAACAATTGAAGATAACTTAAGTCAATGCTCTTTCCCTTACACACTTCCTTCTGATTTTTATTACCAATAGTTGATCATGGAATTCGATTCACTATATGCACCATGGTCGATAAAGCTTTGATCTAAATCCCGTAGTAAAACTTCATGTTGTTCTCAATCATCAGGCTTTCTCTATTAGAGTTTGGTTTATCCTCTCTGTAAATCCAATTGATTATGGATCCCCTAGTGTAGTAAAATTTCTTTGAATACAGTGATGGTTGCAGTAATCCAAGAACTCTCTAGAAACATACTCCCGCCAACTTCAAAGGCTTACCACTCTCATTCTCAACAAGAGCCTTCCATGCTTTTAATCTTATATATGCCTGCGACTGGACCTTCATTATAAACACCTAAACTTTTTAAGAGAAGTCATCCATAAAGAAAATATAATATCTTGCTCCACCCAAGGAAGCTACCGGTGTTGGCCCCTAAACACCATGTGCATATACCCAAGAACTCCTCCTTAACCATGTTTCTCTTCACCGAACGATACTTAGTTTATTTCTTTATGATACATTCCTCACAAAACTCCAACTTGTTGAAACTCTCTCCATCAATCATCTCCCTTTTCCAAAGAATGTCCAAATTCTTCTCGGAGACATGACCTTTTCTCAAATGCCATAACCTTGTCGCATCCAAGCCATGACAACTATCAATACCAATATAGATTTCACCTTCGATTGTAACCTTGAAATAAATAAACTTCATTGGCCCAAGCACCTTTCATCAAAACAAGTACACCCCTTGAAACCCGCAAGCTATCACTCTCAATAGTGATCTTACGTCCTAAAAATCCAATTGCCCTAAAGAGATAAGAGACTTCCAAAGTCCAGGGATGTAGCGCACATTAGTGAGAGTATAAACCACTTCATCAAACATTCTAATTTGCATGAAACCAATGCATTTAGACTTAATAATAGCACCATTTTTTTTAATAACAATTGCATTTTTTCTTATCGACATAAGAAGAAGAACAATTTCGATTTGCCATAATATGACAATACGCCCTTGAATTGAGCACCCGCTCGCTATCTGAAGCATCAAATGTTATCATTGTCAAAACATCAATTTCTCCCTCATCAGCACCTCTCTCTACCATAACCGATGAGGATGTTAATTCCTTCTTTGCCTTCTCCTTGTTTGGCAACTAATTCTTTCAATGACTAGGCTTCTTATAAATATAGCGGTTGCTTTTCTTTTACTTCGAATTTCTTTTCCAATCGGGATTCCAAGATTTGGAACGCCATCGGTTCTAATTTTTCATATATCTCTCCTTCTCCACAAATAAACCTTAACCATTAACATCACTACTACTTCCAACACTCCACTCTTTTATTCGATCTCGCAGTTCCTCATTAAAAAGACACATCTTGACATCATTCCATGCCAATTTATCTCGGTTGTAGATCAAACTATTAGGAAAATTTATGGCTAACACCCCGAAAAAGAGATCTGCGTACTGAACTCCTATTTTGTGATGGATTAGAGCTCAAACTTGGAAACCACCTACATTCCGTGATTGTTGTAAAAATGCCACTATAGAATACCGTAGGTATATTTCCTATTGAGAACTAATTCAATTACGAATTTTATTCCAATTTCCTGGATGGGAGGATTGCATTCTTATAATATATATTCCTCAAGAGTGTCTTGATATTCTCATATAGTTCACTCTAGATATCCAATGATCATGAAAATGAGCTCAAAGATGTTAATTCTTCTTATATAGTTATCAAATGATGGGTTTTTGTGAGTTTTCCATAGTCTTTCAAAGATTTGGCGGAATGGTAGAAATATATTCCTAATTCTAGTTGAGCATTCGAGTCCTATAAGTCACTTGGTGGACGATCTTAACACAAATCTTAGGT
The DNA here is from genome assembly GCA_030737875.1 of Allium sativum. Taxonomy (NCBI): domain Eukaryota; kingdom Viridiplantae; phylum Streptophyta; class Magnoliopsida; order Asparagales; family Amaryllidaceae; genus Allium; species Allium sativum. The sequence continues at coordinate 835,018,953 of CM060918.1, read as the reverse complement.
CGTAAATATAACCATTAGATTATGGATGGTCTCTACATGATCTAAGAATCCTAAATCTGATCCTAGGTGAAGGTACGAGACAAATCTAATTTTGTAAAGATCGCATTTTGTACCTGCGATGTTGGTGAAAAAATAATTATTATACACAATTGAAACAAGATTTCTCATGATTACCTTAATTGCTATATATTCCCTTTTTATTGATCATACCCAATGTTACAAATCTTTCTTCAAGCTAATTTAGCAAATGGGGTTTTATCCCGCCATAAGAGATTACAAAATTTCAAAAATGAATTGAATGTCCACGCATAGAACCCTCCTCTTTAAGTTTCTGGGGTCCTAATTTTAGGTGTGGATGGATCACTCTTTGGACATAAATGCTCCGCTTCAGTCACCTGATAGGTTTAACCATGAAGGTTTTGCTAGCACACCGATGGCTTTCCTTCTAGAGAAAATTCAAATAGCTGCTTCTAAGGGTCTTGACGAAGGGGGCGCTTAGTTGAATGTGAGAGGGATGGTCTTGCAAGAGAATCTGGCTCTCTTCTAACTTTCATTTTGTGTTGTCTTTTAGGCTTAATGGTCCCGAATTTAGATTCCCTACCCTTTGTGTTGTGCCAGCTGTATCTTGTTCTTCCTTTTTCTTGGTGGTATACGTCAAAATCCTTGCTTTATTTCTCTAGAAGGGCTCCTTGGGTATTCACATTGGGTTATCCTTCCTTCTTTCGTCTTTGGCAGCTTTCAGAGATCCTTTCCTTATATTATGTTCTTTCTTATTGCTCGAATGATCTTCAGGCTTTACCTGTTGTTGCTTCGGAAGCCCTTCTAATTGTTATATAAAGGCTTTCTTGACTCTATCAAATTTTCTTCTTTAATATCCTCAAGGTAAACCCCTTCGGTTTCGATCTGAGCAGTTGCAAGAGGCATAGATGTATATAGACTCTCGGTTTATAGTGGCAGTTATCTTTAAATTAGTTTACCCCTTGATGTGGTTAGGTCCGAGAACTCCTTTTTCGATATCATATTTTTCAGATGAGCCTTTCTTTGGATCTTTTACCTTTCCTTCCAATCTTGCGCTTCAGAATAAATTTTCTTCTAGTTCACTTGAGAGATGAATTTGTCTTATCGATGTCCTTTTGCTTACGGAAGATGGATCTTTCCGAATATGACCGAAGGTCTTCGTCAACTGCAATCTTGCCTTCTTCTGGCTTTTACCTCCTTCTCTGTTTCTTTAGATGCTTTCCCTATGGCTTTCTCCTTTTTCACTTTCTTACATGGTTGTTAGGCATGAAATTAATTCCCTTTTTGTTAAATTCGAAAGGGGCTTTTCAGTTTGAAACTATCGCACTTTCAGTTAAGGTCAATAGGGGCTTTCTGGCTGGAGGGAAATTCCCTTTTCTTTCCTTCTCTTATTTCGGAAGGGATGCTATTGAAGATCTAGCACTGCTCCCTTTAGGGTGTTGTTGGCTTTTGCAATCCTTCACTTCAACATTGATTCTTGATTTGTCTTGGTTATTATTGACACTAACATTTTCCCTTCCCCCTTAGTGAAGGATTGTTTTTGAGTTTTCAAGTCATCTGGCTCAAATTCCTGCTTTTTTGTTGTCGTTTCACAGTACATGTTTTTCAATGATTCTCTCTTGGTAGTTCGGATTTGGTCAACAAGAGTTTATTTGTGACGGCCCACCCCGCACCAGCCGACATTTCCAATGAAAGTGCGCTGTGCCAATGTCTGACTAGCATGGGATGGTCGCCAAAGAAAGGAAAAGAAAGGAAATTGAGCTAACAAGGAACCTGTAGTATATCTCATAATGCATGGAATAAAATATAATAATGACATAACTTGACATAAAACAGGCGAGACAGTGCATAAGCTGAAAACTTAAACCATCATAGCAGCGGAAATTCCAAAATTACAGCTTATGTTCCACATCATCTTTATTACAACTTTAAAACTGTCTTTAAAGCAAAAGAAAGGAAAGGTATACTACTAATGCCCAAAGTAGTAACCAGCAGCGACACAGGGAGAATATATAGAATTGTATGTGTAAGCCTCCTTCTCGTCTCTGGATAGCTACTCGTGCACAACCAACTAACATGTCTCTAGTCTGCCCATTAAAGAGCACCTAGAGTAATAAGAAGAGACATAAAAATCTGGATCAGACAAATGTCTGGTATGAGCGATAAGCAGTAAAACAGAACAATAACAGGTATACTAAACCATACCTGAACCTGGACCTGCAACCGAAGAGTTAGCACAACATAACGTACAATACTCTAAGGTGCCACTAAACATAAGGTGTAAAGATACGGGGGAGGGGGTGTGCATGTCATAGTGATGGAAAACAATCAAGCATAGAAACCATCCTCACATCTCTCACTCAGTGCGTAAAACATACGATATCTACCACTTTGACCACCCAATTCCTTACTATGATCACTCTGCCCCATGGAGTCGCAACGACACCACTGCACTGATCCATAGCCACTAATCCTTTGCTATGTCCACTCTGGCCCATGGAGTCATAATGGCTCCACTGCAATGGCTCATAGCCTTGCTACGATCACTTTGCCCCATGAAGCCATGATGACCTCACTGCACTGATCCGTAGCCAATGTCGTCTTTCCATGGTAAGTCAAAGCTATAGACGTTGATAACCCCTTAGCACACGTCCGGCAGCAAAGTCCAATCATGAAGTTAACTCGTTGGTTCCCAACTGGATCTCGAGTTCTACTTCCCATTTGGACTACCTTTGCATCTCGGGTTTTGGTCTTCATCTCCGTTCATCCTTCAATCTTGCTCCAAGCTTCCACCCAGTCCTGGTTCGATTCATGACTCGAGGATTTCCCCCATGGCGTTGGCTCATGGCTTCATCTCCAGGTCATGATCCTCCTCCGGCTCGGGTCGTGACATGGTCCAACTCCATCGGATCGGGTCGTGGTGCCACCCTGGTTTGGCTTGGCCATGCATGCTCCAGGTCGGTTCGGGTCGCGAGTGTCGGCCTCGGTTCCAGTCGTTACTTCGGGTCGGGTCGGGGCTTCTGGTCCGTCACTTTTCGGATCAGCCAAAGTGCATCATGAGCGGGATTAGGGTTGAGGTCTTCTGCCATGAACGGTTCGGGTATAGGGGGCAATCTGATCCAGTTCCCTGCATATTTTCCTACAACTCTTCCAGTGACTGTTCTACGCCATACGACGGCGTTTTCAACTAATCTAACTTTTCTAATTAGTCACAAAGCATACCATACAATCATAGCAACATGTATAATCATCCACAATAGCAAAACAACAATATGATATGTCAAAACGGATCAAACATACCCAAAAACCCTTATTTTCCCCTTAAGCATGCTTAAGCAAATCTAATGGTAGGTTTAACAAAACTTAACCAAATCAACCCAAACTACCAACAGAGGTCTAAAACAATATTTCGAAATTTATAAATATTTTTCCATAATTTACTCTTGCATAATTTCGTTAATTAACACTAATCACCCTAATTAACTGCAATTAGTGTAAAAACAATGCTAATCACTCACATTTTCCACAAATAAAACTATCAGAACTGAAGCTCCATTGATTTGCACGAATACTGATGTCTAACAGCAGCTCCAACCTTGCTTTGGTGTTATTCCTCCTTAATTTGGCGTAGGTTAGGCTAATCCTCGATTAAACGGTGATTAGAGATGATTCTAGATGTTGGAGGCCATTGTTAGGGTTTCTATGATGTATATGGCGGCTGGAAAGTGACTAAAAACCGAAATCCCTAACCCTAACAGCCCTAAAATACCCGAAATCCCCCACCGGGCCTAGCTGTTAATTACCCAGTTATGCCCGGTTAAGCTGTTTTTCACCTTCTAAACCTTAATTCAGCCATATCTCCCAAACAGTAAGTCCGTTTTTCAATATGACCACTCTACGGAAAGGTAAACCATCATCCGGATCTAATGGAAGTGGTTTCAGGTCAAAATTCCTCATCAATCAAAAGTTATGGCCAAAACAAGACCAACTAGGGACAAATCAGTCATTTAAAAATCGGCAAAAATCATGAACATGGGAAATGACCCCAATAGTCGTATCCCAAAGTTACATGACCATACGACTTTGTATGTGAGAGAAATAAATATTCTACGATCCTTCGATGCGTAGAATGCGAGTCGTTACATTCTCCCCCCTTAAGAAATTTTGCCCCCGAAATACCTTAACTAAGAAATAAACAAAGGATTCCACTTGCCTACCAACCATTCACAACAATCAAACATACAAAACAACAAACAAGTCTATCCTAGCATGCAGAAAACTAAGTCTCAATTAAAATCTTACCAGGCAAAGAGTTCTGGATACGTCCTCCTTATGTTCTCCTCTGTTTCCCAAGTACAGTCTTCCTCATCATTACCCCACTGGACTTTGACTAGTTTCACCGCCTTCCTTCGAAGCTGCTTCGTATCGTTCCCAATAATATGCATAGGCCTGCAGTTCCAAACCGTCTCAGGTTCAACCTCGATATCGTCCAACTGATCCGGTGAAATAGTCATATCGGGGTCGGGCACGAATTTTCTTAACTGGGAAACATGAAATACGTTATGAACTCCTGCCATCTTCTATGGTAATTCAACTTTATATGCCAAATTCCCAACTTGCTCAAGAACTGGGAATGGACCAACAAATCTTGGTGTTAACTTGCCTCTCTTACCAAATCGTATCACACTCTTTAATGGAGAAATCTTGACAAAAACCAAATCACCAATGGAGAATTTTAAATCTCTTCTCCTCTTATTAGCATAACTCTTATGCATATCTTGGCAGCCTTCATTCATTTTCGGATGATCTTAATCTTGTATGAGGTTTCTCTTATCACATCTGGTCCAAGCACAAACTTCTCACCAGTTTCTAACCAACCTGACGGTGAATTGCACGGTCTTCCGTACAAAGCTTCAAATGGAGCCATACTAATACTGGATTGATAACTATTATTATATGCAAACTCCACTAGATGTAAATGGTCATCCCATGATCCACCAAAATCCAATATACAAGCTCTTAAGAGGTCTTCTAATATACGATTCACCCTCTTTGTCTGACCATCGGTTTGAGGATGATATGCGGTTGAGATGTAATTTTGATCCTAACGCCTCTTGTAAGCTCCTCCAAAATCCACTAGTAAACAACGGATCTCGGTCGCTCACAATGCCTTTGGGTATTCCATGAAATATCACTACCACTTTATATACAGTTCCGCTAACTTGGTTGTCGTCCTGTTCGACTTAACGGGTATAAACCTTGCACTCTTAGTCAATCGGTCCACAATAACCCAAATGATATCATGGCCCGACCTAGTTCTTGGTAACCCATCAATGAAATCCATTGAGACTTGTTCTCATTTCCATTCTGGAATTTCTAATGGTTGTAACAAACCACTAGGCTTCTTTTGCTTAGCTTTAACTAGGTGGCACTTCATGCATTTGGATATAAACTTCCCAACGTCTCTTTTCATCCCTTCCCAGTAGTAGGTTTGCTTCATATCTCGATACATTTTGTTACCACCGGGATGTATGGTCAGCTTAGAGTGATGAAATTCTCTAAGCACTTCATCTCTCAATCCATTGACATTGGGCACAACTAGTCTTCCATTCTTTCTAAGCCATCCATCTCGATCAAGCCCATACTTGTTCATCTCTTCATCGCTTCCCATCTATAACTTTGAGATGATTTCCAATAGGTTAAGATCGTCCCTCTGACTGGAACCAATCCGCTCAATCAAAGTGGGTCTGATCGTCAAACTTGCTAACATTTCTGGATCCAATTCGCACTTTGGTCTGAAATCATACCCAGCGATGTACTCCAGGTGCTTCCATTCTAGAAACATAGCCCCTAAACTGGCATGTCTCCTACTCAATGCATCAGCTACCGCATTGCCCTTTCCTGTTGTATATGCGATATCAAAATCATAGGAAGCCAAGAATTCTAACCATCTTTGTTGTCGGAGATTTAGATCCTTCTGAGAGAAAAGATACTTTAACGATTTATGATTGGTAAACAACTCAAATCTTTCTCCCAAGAGGTAATGTCTCCACATCTTCAATGCGAACACGATCGCTGCCAATTCCAAATCATGGGTAGGGTATCTTTTCTCATGTGGTTTCAGTTGCCGACTTGCATAAGCTACAACCCTACCTCCTTGCATCAATACGACACCTAGTCCGGTACCACATGCATCCGTATATACTGTCATCTCTTCATTCCCCTAAGGAATGACTAATACTGGTGCACATGTCAACTTTTCCTTTAGACTCTTAAATGCATTCTCGCACTATTCGTCCCAAACAAAAATTTGATTTTTCTTGGTTAACTGAGTCAACAGTGCTGCTATCTTGGAGAAGTCTTGGATAAACTTACGATAATATCCAGCCAATCCCAAGAAACTTCTTACGTCAATTGCATTCTTGGGCGTAGACCGATCTTGTACCATAGCCACCTTCGCAGGATCCACAGCAATACCATTCTCTGAAACAACATGGCCCAGGAATCTCACTTCCCTCCTCTAGAAGTGACATTTAGAAAACTTTGCTTTCAACTGGTGCTTTCTCAACACCTTCATCACTATCCTCAAGTGTTCCCTATGTTCTTCCTCTGTCCTCGAATAAACCAAGATATCATCTACGAACACAAGAACAAACTTATTCAACTGATCTCTAAATATCCTATTCATAAGATCCACAAAATATGCTGGTGCATTGGTCAACCCGAATGGCATTACCAACCACTCATAGAATCCAGACAGCGTCCGAAAGGCCGTTTTAGCTATACTCTAACCTTTACACTAAGTTGATGAAAACCTGTCGCGAGATCCAACTGGGAGAACACTCTCACGTCACTCAACTGATCAAACAAATCATCTATCCGCGGTAGAGGATACTTATTCTTCCTCGTCACCTTATTCAACTCGCGATAGTCCACACACAATCGAAGGGAACCATCTGCCTTGGTAGCAAACACAACTGTTGCTCCCCACTCAGAAACACTTCTTTTGATAAATCCCTTCTTCAACAGATCGCTTACTTTCACCCCGAGCTCTCGCTTCTCCCTTGGTGCCATACGAAGAAGTGGCATCATTATAGGTCTGGCATCTTTCACTAAATCAATACGGAACTCAATCTCTCGTTGTGGTGGAAGTCCAGTCACTTCCTCGAAGACGTCCGGATATTGGCCATCCACGGGCACATCTGACAACTCATCATGCGGGATGTCGAGGGAATTTAGAAAACTAGCCATTACCCCATCACTAGGTAGACCACCAAACACTACCCTCCGTCCATCATCCTCTCTAACTGTCACCAAAAAGCCCTCATAGTCTACCACCACCCCGTATCTTTGAAGCCAATCAACTCCGAAAATAATGCCAAACCCAGTAAAGCCTAAAACAAAGCAATCACAAGCAAACATACATCCATGACTCGTTAGAACCAAATTTCGACAAATCATGCTAAGGCTAGTCGAACCACCAATCGGGTTCGTTACCGCTAAAGGTCTATCGACTATCTCGGGTTCCAATCCCAACCTATCTACCAAGTCACTAGATATGAAGGAACGGGAAGCTCCGGTATCAAACAATACTCGAACAGGAACATCATAAACAGAAAGCATACCTTGAATGACGACATTCTTTCCTTTCTCCGCCGCGGTTGGGGCATTCGACAAAGAAGGAACAGCATTAAGTGCATATGCTTTCACAATATGCTTATCCTTAGGGGGTTGTGGACACTTATCCTTGTGATGTCCCACTTGGCCACAGTTGAAGCACTTCCTGTCCACTGGCTTTGCTCGACATTCTTTAGCATAATGACCCTTCTTGCCACAGCTAAAGTACCCAACATCTTTCTTGCTCTTTTTCTGACCATCCTTAGCTTGGTTCTGACTCTGCTTCCTTTTATTCTGAGAATTATTCTTGCCTCCACCGTTGCTTGCGGCTTTGGCCCCTCTGCAAATGCGACAGCGACTTCAGTCTTGGGTTTAGATAAAGGCTTTCTGACCTCAATGTTTTCCCAACAATCGTTTCAAAAGTCTCATCAATATGGTTTATAAGCCTTTCCCCCAAGTACTGATCTAAACCAGTTATGAACTTCTCGTTCTTCTTCTTGGGAGTGTCAATGAGGGATAATCCATATTTCGATAAAGTATCGAACTCAGCAATGTACTCCGAGATTGCTCTACCATTCTGCTTAAGCTCCGGAAATCTCCTAAACAATTCTGATTTCTGAGCAGCTGGGATAAACTTATCACTGAATCGGGCCTTAAACTGATCCCAAGTAACTTGATCCTCTGGAGTAGCTGCCTTAATAGCATTCCACCAATTCATCGCCAGTCCTTGCAGCTGATGGGATGCTAGCGTTCTCTTCATCGCATCCTCAATAACCAAGTCTTCGAAGATATGTTCACAGCTATCCAACCAATCCTGAACTTCTGTAACCGATTCCGTTCCGTGGAACGGCTTTCCACCAAGACTAGTGTAACCCTTGCATAGCTTGGCGAAATCGGCCCTAGGCGCCTGCACCACTGCACCACCACCATTTGCAGCATTGGGAACTGCTCCTTGCACATTTCTAAGCATCTCTCTCATGAAGTCAATGAACATCACCCTCATATCAGGAGCATTCCCATTATTATCTCCTCTACCAGTACCCCTTGTATATCGGCTCATCGTTCAATCTGTAAGGAGAAAACGATTAACCATCTCTTCAGTGGTTCCAATGCAATGCGACTTCATCCTTAAATATACTAATAGTATATATATATAGCTTTTGAAAACCAAAATATCACAAATACGCGCTCTCATATACGTACTATCTCTCTCTGGTATCTTCCCTAAGTAAACTACGCAATCTGGCTCTGATACCAAATGTGACGGCCCTCCCCGCACCAGCCGACATTTCCAATGAAAGTGCGCTGTGCCAATGCCTGACTAGCATGGGACGGTCGCCAAAGAAAGAAAAGAAAGGAATTTGAACTAACAAGGAACCTGTAGTATATCTCACAGTGCATGGAATAAAATATAATAATGACATAACTTGACATAAAATAGGCGAGACAGTGCATAAGCTGAAAACTTAAACCATTATAGTAGCGGAAATTCCAAAATTACAGCTTATGTTCCACATTATCTTTATTACAACTTTAAAACTGTCTCTAAAGCAAAAGAAATAAAGGTACACTACTAATGCCCAAAGTAGTGACTAGCAGCGACACAGGGAGAATATATAGAATAGTACGTGTAAGCCTCCTGCTCGTCTCCGGACAGCTACTCGCGCACAACCAACTAACGTGTCTCTAGTCTGCCCATTTTAGAGCACCTAGAGTAATAAGAAGAGACATAAACTTCGGGTCAGGCAAAAGTCTGGTAAGAGCGATAAGCAACAAAACAGAACAGTAACAGGTATACTAAACCATACCTGAACCTTGACCTGCAACCAAAGAGTTAGCACAACATACCGTACAATACTCTACGTTGCCACTAAACATAAGGTGTAAAGATATGGGGGAAGGGGTGTGCATGTCATAGTGATGGAAAACAATCAAGCATAGTAACCATCCTCACATCTCTCACTCAGTGCGTAAAGCGCACGATTTCTACCACTTTGACCACCCTATTACTTACTATGATCACTCTGCCCCAAGGAGTCGCAACGACACCACTGCACTGATCCATAGCCACTAATCATTTGCTATGTCCACTCTGCCTCATGGAGTCATAACGGCTCCACTGCACTGGCTCATAGCCTTGCTTCGATTACTCTGCCCCATGAAGCCATTATGACCTCACTGCACTGATCCATAGCCAATGTCATCTTTCCGTGGTGAGTCAAAGCTATAGACGTCGATAACCCCTTAGCACACATCCCGCAGCAAAGTCCAATTTTGAAGTTAACTCGTTGGTTCCCAACTGGATCCTGAGCTCTACTTCCCATTTGGACTACCTTTGCATCTCGGGTTTTGGTCTTTATCTCTGTTCGTCCTTCAGTCTTGCTCCAAGCTTCCACCCAGTCCTGGTTCGATTTGTGACCTGTGGATCGCCCCATGGCGTCGGCTCATGGCTTCATCTCCAAGTCGTGATCCTCCTCCGGCTCGGGTCATGACATGATCCAACTCCATCGGATCGGGTTGTGGTACCACCCTGGTTCGGCTTGGCCGTGCATGCTCCAGGTCGGTTCGGGTCGCGAGTGTCAGCCTCGGTTCCGGTCGTGACTTCGGCTCGGGTGCTTCTGGTCCGTCACGTTTCGGATCAGCCAAAGTGCATCACGAGTGGGATCGGGGTCGAGGTCTTCTGCCACGAGCGGTTCGGGTATGGGAGGCGATCTGATCCGGTTCCCTGCATATTTTCCTGCAACTCTTCCAGCGATTGTTTTGCGCCATACAACGGCGTTTTCGACCAATCTGACTTTTCTAATCAGTCGCAAAGCATACCATACAGTCATAGCAACATGTATAATCATCACAATAGCAATACAACAATATGATATGTCAAAATGGATCAAACATACCCAAAAACCCTTATTTTCCCCTTAAGTATGTTTAAGCAAATCTAATGGTAGGATTAGCAAAACTTAACCATATCAATCCAAACTTCTAACAGAGGTCTAAAACAATATTTCGAAATTTATAAATATTTTTCCAGAATTTACTCTTGCATAATTTCGTTAATTAACACTAATCACCCTAATTAACTGTAATTAGTGTAAAAACAATGCTAATCACTCACCTTTTCCATAAATAAAACTTCCAAACTGAAACTCTACTGATTTGGGTGAATACTGATGCCTAACAGCAGCTCCAACCTTGCTTTAGTGTTATTCCTCCTTAATTTGGTGTAGGTTAGGCTAATCCTCGATTAAACGGCGATTAGAGATGATTCTAGATATTGGAGGCCATTGTTAGGGTTTCTATGATGTATGTGGCGGTTGGAAAGTGACTAAAAACCGAAATCCCTAACCTTAACAGCCCTTAAATACCACAAATCCCGAAATCTCCCACTGGGCCTGGCGGTTAATTACCCAATTAAGCCCGGTTAAACCGTTTTTCACCTTCTAAACATTAATTCAGCCATATCTCCCAAACGGTGAGTCCGTTTTTCACTCATGACCACTCTATGGAAAGGTAAACCATCATCCGGATCTAATGGATGTGGTTTCCGGTCAAAATTCCTTATCAATCAAAAGTTATGGCCAAAACAAGATCAACTAGGGGCAAAACGATCATTTAAAAATCGGCAAAAATCATGAACATGGGAAATGACCCCAATAGTCGTCTCCCAAAGTTACATGACCATACGACTTCCTATGTGAGAGAAATAAACATTCTATGATCCTTCGATGCGTAGAATGCGGGTCGTTACATAATTCATTTCTTTTGTCTATTTTTCTACATACGACATATTTTGCTCTTTCTTTTTCAGGCTCTTTACCTGTAAGTGTCTTTTCAGACTGTGACAATTAATTAATCTAGCTGACATCTGTATCTCTTCTTGATTTTCTCGTCTTTTCTTCCATTGTTGCCTTCCCCTTCAAATGTGATCCATTGGTCTCGTGTTGGAGAAGCTTTTCCAATAAATCGCTCCATTCTTCTTTTTTGTCTTAATGTTCCTGTTTGTAAAGAAACTTCTTCACCAGAATTAATATTTTCTGTGGTTCTAATCTTTTGGAATTTAGAGGCTTCCCCTTAATGTTTTTGCCTTCTACAAATTTGGCAGAGCATTCGAACTAAAGCTTAGAGGGTTTTCTCGACTAAGTTTTATCCAAAAAAAAATGTTGTGCCTAAATTTGTAAAGAGAAACATAGTTAACTTCCATAGTATATATTTTATTATTATTAATATTATTATTATTGTACCATATGTTATTTCAATTCTTCAAGCATCTTTATTTTACCTTGATGTATGTATCTTCTGCGAATTCAATAAAACGGTTGGTCCTAATCAAGGGTCTATTTTTTGTTAGACTCCATCAGAGGCTAAATGCTTTACCATAATTTTCATTAAGCAGATCCACCAAGTTTGAGAAATGTGATATTAACCTTTATCACTATTAACACCAATTAGTAAGGTGGGGCATTGGTTTTAGACTGAAAACATAATCTTCTTCATTTACCAAATTCTCTATTCGTGATCAATTGGGAACCCTTTTCTTAATATGAAATTTGCTTATTCTGCAAAGAGATTTTTTTACATGATGATTTTGTTTGGTAAGTTTTGCAGTTGTAATTAGAATAGTGAAGGAGATAATCATTGGTAAGCACCTCCTTCCTGATTTCCTTTTCAGGTCTGCAATTTTTAGTTTAATTTACACCTTCCTCTTATGCTTGAAAATGCCAAAAAATATTATAATTCCCTTTTAACCATTTTTAGGGACAACAATCTAGATTTGTTTCTTGAGATTTATATAAAAGGTGAGAATTTGACAGTTAGCTTCCCCCCGAGTATACCTGAGAATCTCCTTAAGTCTTATAGAAAAAAGGAAGTTTAATTTGATATATTTATATTGTGCTTGTACAATTTCTTATAATAATGTTAACGTAGATCAAAGCGTAATTTTGTATCTCTTAATCTTAAGAAGCCTTACTATTTCGAGTTTTATTTACATTCATTAAGAAGTATATTATTAGGAAGGTTTTTATTGGTTGCACCCTCGGGGTCCTTCTTGTGAAGGCTTTCTACAAAAGCTAAATAAACCTTTAATTTATCTCGACTCTCAGATATTCATTAATGAGTGAAATTTTAACTTATCCAAAGATGCCTACGAAAGGTGTTGCCTTCGCTTCACAACTTTGTGAGATATAGTATCCTCGTTATCAGAATTTTTACCTTCGTTAATTGTTCAACTAAAAAAAGATTAAAATAACATTTCACCCATACAAATTTTGAGGAAAACGATAACCTTTAGAATTTATTATGCCTTAGTTATTTTTGGCTTTCGTCTTGCTTAATCACCGAACGCTTGATCCAAAAGACTCTGACTTTTAGCATAGGCATTTAAAAAGAGCAAATGACTTTCGGGGTAAGTAAGGTTTATGAGATTAGAGAAAAATGCTCCTTTTAATAGGGGATATTGGTGCCTTAGAGTTAGCAAGTCTTTTTAACTTCCAAGGAGTGGTATTCTAAATTTTTCCCTTCGTCTTTCAGTTGATTCATTCCGTCCTTCAGTCGGATTTAGATACTTAGCATTTTTTTTTTCAAAAAGTTTAAATTCACAGTTTATTGAAGTTTTAAGTTAGTAAACTATCCCGGGGTACACCGAAAAAGTGATAATTCATCTTATTTGAAGCAAGTTATAATAAGATATTTTAGGTAGAAGTATTATTTTTCACTTCAGACAAAAGGCACTTGTGTCACCAAACCCCTTTCGTAGGTTAACAAAGCATAGGAAGGTTCCCACCTGTTTGTTAGTTTTATGTACAGCCTAAAAAATTGCAAATGGTAGTTTGGGAATTTCCCTTTGTAACATTGCCTCTCTATTTTCCATGGTAAGCTCATAACTATAATTCTAAGAGTTCAAGCTTAAAAATATAAACTATTTATGAACAATAGAAATTGGCTGAGAATTATGCAGCGGTACCTTGTATCACCTTTTCAAAAGGTGTAATGAAGTTAAAATTCCATCTTTGGTGTTGGAGCTTCGATAGAAGAATTATTTCTTGGATGGAGCTTCATTTCGTGGCCTTTAGAAAGGTAGAACGATTTTCGTCGTTAGTAACTTAACCAACATGTGTATGATGATATAACAATGGTTTCTGATCGTTTGAAATTTCATACAGCTTAAGAACCGGAACCCAGGTTTCGGTGCTGACATAATAGAGTTCGGAAATGCACGAAGAACATATAAACTCATATATGGTTTTAAGAGGATTTAAACTCGGACTCGAGCAATAAAGTGATAGAATCCCAAAGATTGTGTTTTGGAAACAGACGGGTCCCTCTTTTTTTTTTAAATCCAGATTTTGGGTAATAGCAGCTTACATATTATTTTTTGGTATAAGCAAAGCCATCTTTCGACTTGGAAACCCATATTAGGGAAATAATTAGTCAATCAAAGCCATTTTCAGCTTAATAAGCCTAGATTTGGGTAATAACACAAGAATGAAGACGCCTTTAGCTTAATGATCCCAGATTCAGGTAATAACAAAAAAATGAGGCCACTTTTGGCTTAGGAACGAAGATTCGGATAATAATAGAAGAATTAATTCGCTTTTGGCTTAGGAACCCAGATTCAGGTAATAATAAAAGAACGAGGTCGTCCTCGGGTTAGGAACCTAGATTTGGGTAATAAGAAAAGAAGGAAGCCACTCTAAGCTTAGGAACCCAGATTTGGATAATGAGAAAAGAAGGAAGCTGCTCTCGGCTTGGGAACCCAGATTCAGGCAATGAGAAAAGAATGAAGCCGCTCTCGACTTAAGAACCCATATTTCGGTAATGAGAAAAGAACGAAGTCGCTCATGGCTTAGGAACCCAAATTCGGGTATTGAGACAAAAAAACAAAGTTGACTCTCAGCTTAGGAACCTAATTCCAGGTAATAAGATAATAAAAGTCCAGAGAATATTTTTCTAGAAATAGGCGAAGCCCTTCTTGCCTTTTTACAGAAAACTCGAAATGTTCTCTTCTAGTTTTGATGGGGCATTCTTTGGCATGTTTTGGAGAATCTGGAATGTCCTCTCCCGATTTAGTTATGAAAGAGCTTTCGGTTTTAATTTAGGGACATTTTGGCTAAAGTCCCTATTAAGTTTCAAAATAGACAAAACATCCTTACCAAAAAATGTAAGTAAATTTGGTCCCTTGAATTAAGTTCAGTAATAATTGCATAAATTTATGCAATTATTCAGTGAATAGTTGCAGATATTAATGCAAGTATATCAAAAAACTGTGGAAATTTCTGCAATTATTCAACAAAAATTTGTTGAAATTTCCCAAATTTTGACCAAAAAAGTTGCGGAAATTTTAGCAATTTTTTCAAAAAATATTCACCAAAAAAATACGGGGATATTTGCAATTTTTCATTGAAAAATTGCAAAAAATTATGTAATTTTTTGACACAATTGCATAAGTGTCTGTAATTATTCATTGAGTAACTACATAATCTTGTGTAACTTTTAGTAACTATATTCTAGGGACCTAATGAAACACCCCACCTCCGTTAATGTAACGACCCGGGGAATTTGCGACCTTGGATATCGGCATACAACACCATGTCAATTATCGAAGAACCGAAAACATCGGATAGTCCATGAAAGAAATTAGAGGGCGAGAATAGATAAGATAGAAACTTAGAATAGAAGATGAAGAAGAAGAACATTCAACATTAGAGTAACACGAATCTCACAGCGGAACGAAAAACATATAATAGATAACATATCTTTGAAATAAAATCAGTATATGTACACAGTAACATTATCAGAGTACAACACTTACAACATAGCGAAATAAACAATAGCTATATAATCCTGAAGCCTCCTGCTCCAAGCTCTCCATGTATATTTGTAAAATCCTGACTACTTGACTGCCCATACAAATTTGGGCACCCAAGAGTTTAGGGTAAAACAAAACAAAATAAACTCCGGGTCAGTCATGGGACTGGTGTGAGTAAAACAATTTAAAACAGTTTGGGGAAAAAACGATGTCTCATAAGACCACGCCGTATAACACGACACGGGTTTTTCCCTTATGAGAATCCAAACACTTGATTCAACATTTCAAAATCTTTTTGAACGAAATGATAAACTTTATATCAAACTCATTTGATATTATAATAGTGTATATCAATCACAACTAAATAATCAACTAGCCAAACGCTTTCATCTCACGTTTACATACATGATATATAACCAAAAACCACGGGGGCTTATTGGGTAATGAATTCCAAATGGCAAGGTATGGGACCACCTTCCGACGATGTATCTCTAAAGAGGAATACACTGGGTTCAACAAGAAAATCTTGCAACCCAGGCTAACCATGACCGGTCACTCATTTCGCTTGAGTGTACCGAATGTATTATCACCAACGGTTGGGATCAGCAACCGTTTCCCGAAAGGGACAACATCAAAATATATTTTAGAAGTAAATGAAACTCTAAATCAGGTGACAATACACACTACTTGGCAGCTAACCACCTAGCCATGTGACCTACCTTTTATACCATTTCCTGGCTGTGAGGCTTAAGGCTACGCTTATCTCTGACAGATCACACATTTATACGCTTTGAATGTCAAATCGTCATACCCGCCAAATCACAAATTGATTTCTCTAAACATACCACGGGTATACAGCTAGGAGAAACGAATTCCTCTGCCACCAAATGTAAATACGTTTGGAGAGATCAACTTACGCGATATATTAAATATACTCCGTCAGACATTCTTCCATACAGGTCGTCCTGGGACTGGACAGACCGAATGCACTGTTCTGTAAACAGGACAACCCTTGCATAACTCCATCTTTAATTATCTTCATCATATTTGATCGCAACGCTAATGCCCCTACAGAGTGGTTTTCAAATAATATATCAGATCCCGGTTTCTCCGTATTGACGACAGAAAAATGGTCACAAACTTTGATAGTCGGTGATTTAAATATCAAAGAAAATCATGTGTGCAAATAACGATATTATTTCCAGATGGAAATTCTATCAATCAATCATCAATCAACATTTATTCATTTTCCCATTTCTCGTTTCCATATTTCATCAAATCCTTATTTTCTAAATTTAGAAAATATACGTTATTAACTTTGGAAAACGTTTCCATTTCTGATTCCAGCATCACTATCTTCTCACATATATCAATATCTAACTATAAACTAGTAAGAGAACATCTTCCCAAGCATAAACCCCGAAGGCCGAAACCAACATCAGATCGATGCCCTGAAAGCCATTCAATTCAACTAATTTCCAGTTAGTTTCTAATTTTAGTAATTCCATTTAAATCCCTAATTCAAACTCTAAATTCCTTTATAATATTTTGTTTGCAAAATATTTACTTTAAATCAATATCATGTTACACCCGTGTACAAAGCACGGGTCTAAACCTTCCTAATGTAAAATTCTCTTTTTATAAAACTCTATTCATTTTCCAAATATTTCCCTTTTATAATTCTATTTACTTTCTAAATCAATATTCCTTTTATAATTCTATTTATTTTATAAATATTTCCTTTTATAAAATTCTATTTATTTTCTAAATAAATATTCCTTAATTATAATTTGCTTTTATATATTCCAATATTTGTTTTCCAAATATTTTATTTTCAGTATACACTTTGAAAATTTCCTCTTTGTTTACATTCCAATATTTCTTACGGTATTTAAAATACCAAATAACAATGATCACTATCATTCAAACACACATATCAACAACAGATTATATATCATATCATATATTACAATATATGAAAAGAACAGTATTATAAATATTGAGGAATCCAGTTGGATCCCTCCAACCAGTTTCCCCTGCATCCACAGATGTTAAAAAATATAATTAACATCAATTTCGCTTCAACATGAAATATTCTGATCAACAGAATCAATATTTGATTAACGATATATATATCGTTATCTATAATTTCAACCAATACATCAGCAATTCAACCAAACAATCATTACACAGCAGTCAATTATCATTTGTCCTTACTAGATTATGTTTATAAAATATAAAGAGACCAGAGTTAGTGAGTTTACTCACATTGGACGATCATCGTTAAATAAAGATAATTGTCGGTTGATTCACACAGACATTTTATTTCCCTATAAATTGTAACGAGCTCCAGTTCACTGCCAGTCTGTTCCATTGCGTAGCCGCCATCCATAAGATCCCAATGCGACAAACGGTTTGTAAAACTACGATGTATGTCCAAGTTATTACGATTACAAGTTGTGTATATATATTTGATTAAAATAAACTTGATTTATTTTTAGCACTTGGGCCTCACCGATATGTACCGGCCCACTCCATCATTAAATGCCCAACCCGCCGAAACCTTCTTACCCCTTCTGATAAACCCGTATCACCTCATACACCATGGACACATTGTCGACGCCTCTTTCTCCTTCCATTCATCGCCGTTCTCCTTGAAGCAAACTCCATTCTTCATCTCTTCGATTCCTCTTCCTACCCGTAACCATTTCATCCAACTCGAACTCCTCTCCTCCGTCACGGTTTCAGCAGCTTCGCACGCAAATCCACAGCAAACCATCGTCACTTTTGATCACTGAAATACACAAAACCCCTCACCGAGTTTCTAAACAATCCCATGAACCCGAATTCAAGATCAAATAAATGAATCGATGCTTCATACTCACCGTATCCCAAACCCTAGAATACACTGTTGAAATAGCACCATCGAAAACCATTATCGAGTTCAACAAAAACCATACTATGTTGAAGAGAACAAACGCAGGAATCCATATATATAAATATAGTGATTTATAAATTTTACTTTGAATTTCTATGAATTAATGAAGATCAGAAATAATTTCCTGGAAGAACAGCTCGCGGCGGAAATATTTTTGACCAGAGGAATAAAAATTTAGGCTTAGGATGGAATGATGTGTATTTATAGAAGTTTTAAATAATTTTATATTCATTATTTAATTTATTTTTAATACAACGCTATTTGTATTTATCATTCAAAATTCGCATGATCACATACGATACCCAAAAATCATGAAAATGGGCATGCAGCTACATTTCGACATTAAGGACCCAACGAACTGGTTTCGTCGAATTCCGAGTCCGTTTGCTCACACAACATATTTTTAAAGTCAAATTATCGACTTTTTTTCACATTAAAATCCCGTATAGCCACATACTAACTGCAAAAATCTCGGAAATTGAAATCTAACAATAATTTAATATTCCGGATCCAACAAAATTAGTTTCATAAAAAACGGAGGTCGTTTGCAAAACTCGCTATTTTCAAATCCCTAAATAAACCCATTTAAATATTAATATGTTTAAAAATAATTAAATTAAATAATAACAAATAAATATTATCGTATATATTCACAGTGAAATATCATACAACTCCAAAATATTCTTGTCTGAATTTATAACTCGACATTTCAAATCCAGATTAAATTCAATTTATATTGAAAATCCATTTATAATATATATTAATCGTTATAAATTATAAAGGAATTCCATAGCGACTTTTCGAAAATTTGATATGGACATAAATCAAAATCTACACAATGAAATCCCGATTTTTCCCTTCCATTAGAAAAACAAACTTCACCAGCTCCGAACGTTTCTTATTCCAAAAAAATCCGGCTTAAAACAGATTCTGTATATTCATTTAAAGTTTGAATCGCCAAATTACGAACTACCACGCCATTCCGAGCTGGATTATAATTATAATATAATTATACGTTCAACTATCGTTTATATAATATATTCGATAATATAATTCAACTCTAAACTGAATTATATATTATAAAAGAACTGATTCACACAATATTGTAAATTCCACTATTTCCAACTATTTCGAAAATTAAATATATTATTCTATTATTTATATTAATTAAATATTCAATATTATTTAATTCTAGTCATTTTAAATTACCAAACCATTGTTTAAATAATTAAATCAATATTTATAATACCATAAAAATACAGGTCGTTACATTCTCCCCCCTTAAAATAATTTCGTCCTCGAAATGGCTAAGGTAGAAAACAAACCCTATTGACTGGTTAAAAATTATTTGTTCACTTCTTAACTTCAGTTTCAACTGAACCAATTTAATTTCAATTAAATATTTATTCATTCCTATTAACGAAAATTTTCAAAAATCCTAAAAATTTTCTAACACCTTAACTTTTCGAAATTTTTTGCCAGCACCTCCTTTGTACTGGTCAATCGGTACAACTACAACTCGCCTCTCTGGGCCTTCTCCAACCCAAAAGGAAATCAAATAGCCAATCGGCTGGCCAATTCGGCTCATTAAAATCTCAAACCCATATATAATATAAAATGGTACCTTTTTGTCGGGCATATCATTATATCATTTGCATCTGTTACCAATTCTGCATATACCAATGTTATCCCAACCAAACTCCAATCACTTTTATCTCCAACACAACCATTCGTTTATCCAAGCCAAATTCCATTATCAATCTCAAGTACCATTCTTGATTTTCAATTTAGTTTCACAAATTTCCATCTAATTTGTTTTAATTCGAACAATCCGTTTCTGGGAGTTTTTAAACAACTTTGCTTTTCAAAAATCAAATATTCATTTCAGAATATCAAAATAACTTGTTTTCTCAAAACATTTCCAAAAACAATATCTTTAGTAGTAATCTGTCACTTACAACTTGAAAATGAACACCGATGATGGTCAACTTCATCATCGGAATTTATTTTCCAGCGACCAAAGTGAGTTCAATAATATTCCACTTTTCAAAACCATGTTTAAACATTTCCATTTGAAATCATTTCAAAATACCGTTCATAGTGCTTGTAAGAAAAATTAAAATCTCCCAGGATTTTGAAATTCCCATATATTTAATTCTATTCCATTTACAAACACTTTTTATGTTTTTGGAATTTTAAATTCCAATTCTGATTTAAATTCAGATTTAATTCATCTGATTTCAATTATTACACTTATATGAATTCTAATTGGTTATTTACATAACCATTTCACATTTTATAATCTTATTCGATTATAATTACGACCAACACATCCAATATACGATAATACTTCAAATAACTATATTTTGTTTATTTCAAAATATATTCTGGGTAAAATTACTGCATTTACCCTCTTTTCAAAACATACTGTGTCGGTTCATCGTATTCGAGTGTTCATAAACCCTTACCGATATAGTGGATCAAACTGATCGACCAAAGTTCATAAATTACTCAATTAATGAATCTACACAATATAAAAATCATTTTTATAAAATTAACAAATACGTTCACTCGTATATGTACACTCAACTCAATCTAGGGTATTACTAACCCCATCTCTACTGAGTCACGTCACAGAGCCAAGGTAATAACTTAACCTTCAGCTCTGATACCACTGTAACGACCCGGGGAATTTGCGACCTTGGATATTGGCATACAACACCATGTTGATCATCCAAAAACCGAAAACACCAAATAGTCCATGAAAGAAATTAGAGGGTGAGAATAGATAAGATAGAAACTTATAATAGAAGAAGAAGAAGAACATACAACATCAGAGTAACACGAATCTCACATCGGAACGAACAACATATAGTAGATAACATATCTTTGAAATAAAATCAGTATATGTATATAGTAACATTATCAGAGTACAACACTTACAACACAGCGGAATGAACAATAGCTATATAATCCTGAAGCCTCCTGCTTCAAGCTCTCCAAGTATATCTGTAAAATCCTAACTACTTGACTGCCCATACAAATTTAGGCACCCAAGAGTTTGGGTAAAACAAAACAAAATAAACTTCGGGTCAGTCATGGGACTAGTGTGAATAAAACAATTTAAAACAGTTTGGAAAATAAACGATGTCTCATAAGACTACGACGTATAACACGGAATGGGTTTTTCCCTTATGAAAATCCAAACACTTGATTCAACATGTCAAAATCTTTTTGAATGAAATGATAAACTTTATATCAAACTCATTTGATATTATAATAGTGTCTATTAATCAAAGCTAAATAATCAACTAGCAGAACGCTTTCATCTCACGTTTTACATACATAATATATAATCAAAAACCACGGGCACTTATTGGGTAATGAATTCTAACTGGCAGGGTATGGGACCACCTTCCGACAGTGTATCTCTAGAGAGGAATACACCGGGTTCAACAAGAACATCTTGCAACCTGGGCTAAACATGACCGGTCACTCATTTCGCTTGAGAGTACCGAATGTATTATCACTAACGGTTGGGATCAGCAACCGCTTCCCGAAAGGGACAGCATCGAAATAGATTTTAGAAGTAAATGAAACTCTAGATCAGGTGACAACAAACCCTACTTGGAAGCTAACCACTTAGCCATGCGACCTACCCGATTTTATACCATTTCCTGGTTGTGAAGCTTAAGGCTACGCTTATCTCTGACAGATCACACATTTATTCGCTTTGAATGTCACATCATCATACCCGCCAAATCACAAATTGATTTCTCCAAACATATCATGGGTATACAGCTAAGAGAAACGAATTCCTCCGCCACTAAACGTAAATACGTTTGGAGAGATCAACTTACGCGATCTATTAAATATACTCCGTTAGACATTCTTCCATACAGGTCGTCCTAGGACTGGACAGACTGAAGGCACTATTTGGTAAACAGGACAGCCCATGCATAACTCCGTCTTCAATTATCTTCATCATATTTGATCGCAACGCTAACGCCCATACAGAGTAGTTTTCAGATAATATATCTAATCCCGGTCTCTCCGTATTGACAACAGAAAAATGGTCAAAAACTTTGATAGTCGGTGATTTAACTATCAAAGAAAAATATGTGTGCAAATAACTATATTATTTCCAGATGGAAATTCTATCGATCAATCATCAATCAACATTTATTCATTTCCCCGTTTCTTGTTTCCATATTTCATCAAATCCTTATTTTCTAAATTTAGAAAATATACGTTATTAACTTTGGAAAACGTTTCCATTTCAAATTCACGCATCACTATCTACTCACATATATCAATCTCTAACTGTAAACAAGTAAGAGAACAACTTCCCATGCATAAACCCCGAAGGCCGAAACCAACATCAGATCGATACCCGGAAATCCATTCAACTCAACTAATTTCTAGTCAGTTTCTAATTTCAGTAATTCCATCTAAATCCCTAATTCAAACTCCGAATTCCTTTATAATATTTTGTTTGCAAAATATTTACTTTAAATCAATATCATGTTACACTAGTGTGCGAAGCATGGGTCTAAACCTTCCTAATGTAAAATTCTCTTTTTATGAAACTCTATTCATCTTCTAAATATTTCCCTTTTATAATTCAATTTACTTTCTAAATCAATATTCCTTTTATAATTCTATTTATTTTATAAATATTTCCTTTTATAAAATTCTATTTATTTTCTAAATAAATATTCCTTAAATATAATTTCCTTTCATATATATTCCAATATTTGTTTTCCAAATATTTTATTTTCAATATACACTTTGAAATTTTCCTCTTTGTTTACATTCCAGTATTTCTTACGGTATTTAAAATACCAAATAACAATGATCACTATCATTCAAACACACATATCAATTACATATTATATATCACATCATATATTACAATATATGAAAAGAACAGTATTATAAATATTGAGGAATCCAGTTGGATCCCTCTAACCTGTTTCCCTGCATCCACAAATGTTAAATAATATAATTAACATCAATTTCACTTCAACATGAAATATTATGATCAATAGAATCAATATTTGATTAACGATTTATATATATCATTATCTATAATTTCAACCAATACATCAGCAATTCAACCAAAAAATCATCACACAGCAGTCAATTATCATTTGTCCTTACTAGATTATATTTATAAAGATATAAATTGATCAGAGTTAGTGAGTTTACTCACATTGGACGATCATCATTAAATAACGATAATTGTCGGTTGATTCAGACAGACAATTTATTTCACTATAAAATGTAACAAGATCTAATTCACTCCCAGTCAGTTCCATTGCGTAGCCGCCGTCGATACGATCCCAACGCGACAAACGGTTTGTAAAACTGATGATGTACATCCAAGTTATTACGATTACAAGTTGTGTATGTATATATATATATATATATCTGATTAAAATAAACTTGATTTATTTTTAGCATTTGGGCCTCACCCCTATGTACCGGTCAACTCCACCATTAAAAGCCCAACCCGCCGAAACCTTCTTCCCCCTTCTGATAAACCCGTATCACCTTATACACCATGGCCACATTGTCGACGCCACTTTCTCCTTCCATTAATCGTCGTTCTCCTTGAAGCAAACTCCATTCTTCATCTCTTCCATTCCTCTTCCTACCCATACCCATTTCATCCAACTCGAACTCCTCTCCTCCGTCATGGTTTCAGCAGCTTCGCACGCAAATCCACAGTAAACCATCGTCACTTTTGATCACCGAAATACACAAAACCCCTCACCGAGTTGCTAAACAATCCCATGGACCTGAATTCAAGATCAAATAAATGAATCGATGCTTCATACATGAGGGACGGAAGAAAAGAAGACAAAATAAAATGGGTCAGACATAAGTGTGGTAAGTCCGGTGATTTTTCAACATGTTAACAAGAAAAAGGATCATGACATGAATAAACTGAATATAGGACAATACCATAGTGACAAGATAACATAAGTCAAGATAAGGTAAGTTAAACTGAATATTCCATCACACTCATTTCCATTTCTCTACACCTACTAACAAATGTTTCAACTAGCATTATGTGCTCATAATAAAACGGGTTAGGTTTGATGTGATTATATAGAAGTATAGGATTAAATTGAGCCTTTAGATCAACCTAGGATCCATCCAAACCATCCATTCCAAGAAAATGCATCATCAGGCCAATCAGAAGTTGCCATGTAACCCTACGACTCAGAAAATCGTCACTGTCCAGACCAGTCAGTAGGGGTCGACCCCTACAGGGGGGCTGACACCTATCTCGACACCCCTATAGGGGGTCGACACCTATGTCACCTTAAGGGGGGTCGACACCCTCTGGCAGGAATTTTTCCGCCCTCTTCTTTTCACTAGTTTGAATCCGAATTTTGATTTATTAATTATTTATTTAATTCTGATTTAAACTTACATCTTCTAACCTCCATAACTTCTTCATGCGGTGTCCGATTCACGTAAACTTGGACTCTATTTCAAGTATAATTCCGAGACGAACGCAATAGCAGAACCCGTTTAACCTAATTCTTCTTCTAAAAATTAATTGTTCTTAAATATGTTAATTTTTATGTTCATAGAAAATATGGGACCTAATTTACAATCTTTGTTTGGGACGGATATTTTGTGCATTGAGTTTTGTTTTAACGACCTGAGCCTAATATTCACTTTAATTTATTTTTGGACATTATAGGCATTTTTCTAAAGTAGAGGATTTGGCATGCTTTAGTGCTCCTTCTAAGCGTTTGATCCTTTCTTTGGAATATGACATAAATAGAAGTAGTGCGTGCTTATATCGAAGAAAAAGCATGGCTTGATCATGTGATGATCAGAGGCTGAGCATGCTTCCTTTGGAGTCGGGCACATATCCGTGGGCTTACCCGTCCCTCCTCTAAAGAGCGCCTTAACCTAGTCCTTGGATGCTATTAAGGGCTAAGGTGCATTACTTTAGCCCTTGGGTGTAGATAACGGCTTACCCACCTCCCTCTAGGAGGAGCCAAGGATATACTCCGGGCTTGGGGCCCGGCATGCGATTTCCTAGGCTTACTCCCTTCCATTTCCGGGGAAGGACCTATGATATACCCAACAATTTATAAACTAATCCATTATAAGAAGGGAACTTCTCCCTTAGTCAAGTAGAAACTCTTATATATTTTACACTGGTTTAGAGTAATCCTTAATTACTTACTTAGATTCCTTTTTGTGGATTGTTTTACTTCAGAATGGTTTTCAATTCATAAGATACTTCCGTAATTTCCCTTGCTTACAAAGGTGGTGCATTCTCTTTTCGAGTATTCTACACTGATTGGTTCCATGTCCATTCTTTAGGTGATAGTAGCAATAAATTCCACCTTTCTATTCATACTTTATGTCATTCTTTCTTTCATGTTGGCTAGTAATCAAGTTCCCTTTAGTCAGGAGGAAGATATTTTCTCTTGAAGTGGTTAATTTGTATTCCATAGCTGGGTGGGATTTTCCCCTTTTCCTTAAGGGCTTGATCTCTAAATTTATCTTTTTTGGTTGCAACACATAGTATCATGAAACAATTTCCTTTTTGATCCTATCACGAAGGGATACTGTAAAGAGAATCTGGCGGTGATGCTTGTGTGTTTTCCTGATTTATATGGGTCTTGACCATCTTGGGGCCTGGTCATAGTATATTGCCTTTTCCAAGCGAAAGCCTCATAGTCCTTATTTATTTCTTTTTTAGTGATTGAGTCTCATGAAAAAGTTTATATCCACTCTTATATGATGATATAACAAATTGATCTGATTGCTAAAGGATGAGGTTGATTCTCTCTAGAAGGACTTATTCCTACTATATTGGAGTCATAATCTTTTTCCCTCTTTTGGTTAATTATACTCAAAGCTTTCATTCACAACATTTGTTTCTTGTGAAACCTCAAGTCCATATAAGATACTTCCTTTAGGAATGGTTTGGAAGATTCTTGTTCTGATTCTGTTGATCGGACATCCATACCTAAGGATAGATTTGCCAAGCTTAATACCCTTACCCTTTTCTTTTCCTTAAATAACTGACTTAACTTTTCCTTTATTTTTTCTTGGTTATCCTTATGTTGGCAATAAATTTGAGTCACGATCTCTTTTCTTTTTTTGGACTATGGAGGTTTCTGTATATCCTTATTGATTTGATATTTTATCCAATGGGGATGCTTTCTTGTTTCACTAGGATATTTATTTTTAACACAACCTTTGTCTTTTGGTTTGTTTGAAATATTTTTTGAGGTTTCTATGATCTTTTGTAATACATTAAGGGCCATGTTACGTTTATGTCCCATTAGTTTTATCTTCTTAAGAATAAATTTTAGTAACACTAGTTGGAAGAAAACAAGATCGGAGGTTCAATCCTTCCTTCTAGCGCCAAAAATGTTAGCCAATTTTATGGTTAACACCTCAAAAAAGAGACTGCCTGCTGAATTCTGTTTTGTGATAAATCAGAGCCCAAACTTGGAAACTTCGTATATTCTAAGATTCTTATGGAAATGCCACTGCAGAATACCATAGGTATATTTCCTGTTGAGAACTAATTCAGTTGCAACTTTTGTTCCAATTTACTAGATGGGAGGCTTGTCCTCTTATGATATATATTCCTCAGGAGTGTCTTAAGATTCTCAGATAGTTCACTCTAGATATCCAATAATCGTGAAACTGAGCTCAAAGATGCTAATTCTTCTTAAATAGTCAACAAATGATAGGTTTTCATGAGTCTTCCTTAGTTTCTCATAGATTTAACGAGATAACAGGAATATACTCCTATCTATAGTTGAGCATTTGAATTTTATAAGTTGCTTGATAGGGAGATCTTAACACAAATCTTAGGTCATAACTGTAGCCATTAGATTGTGGGTGGTCTCTGTTTCATCATCTAAGAATTTTAAAAGTGATTGTGGGTCCAGGTATAAGACAAATCTAATTATGCATAGATCGAATTTTGTACTTGCGATGTTAGTGAAAAAGTAATTATAATAGACCATTGAAACAAGATTTCTTACGATTACCTTAATCACGTATGTTCCCTTTTTATTGATAATATCCAATGTTATAAATCTTTCTTCAAGATAATTTAGCAATTAGGTTTGACCCTGCCATAAGAGATTACAAAATGTCAAAAATGAACTGAATTTTTGTGCGTAGAATCCCCTTCCTCTTTGAGTTTCTAGGGTCCTACTTATAGGTGTGGCTGGATCCTTCTTTCAACTTAAATGCTCAGCTTCGATCACTCGATAGGGTTTAACCATGTAGGCTTTGCGAGAACACCAATGGATTTCCTTTGAGAGCAAATCCAAGTAGCTGCTTGTGAAGGTCCCGACGAAGTGGACTCTCATTTTAATGTGAGAGGTATGGTCTTGCATGGGCTCTCGTATCTCTTCTAACATTCATCTCATGTTTTATCTTTTAGGCTTTAAGGTCCAGAATTTATATTCCTTGCCCACTGTATCTTGCTCTTCCTTGTCCTTGGAGGTATACATCGAAAGCCTTGCTTTATTTCTTTCGAAAGGCTCCTTGTGTATTCATATTGTATCATCCTTCCTGCATTTGCCTTTAGCAGCTTTTAAAGATCATTTTCTTATATTTTTTCCTTTCTTTTTACTCAAATGATCTCCAGGCTTCACCTGTTGTTGCTTTGGAAACCCTTCTGATGGTTACACGAAGGACCTATTGACTCCAGCTATTCTTTTTTATTAGTATCCTTAAGGCAAACCCCTTTAGTTTCGATCTGAGCGGTTGCAAGAGGCATAGATGTATCAATACTCTAGGCTTATAGTGGTGGTTATCTTCAAATTATCTTACTCCTTGATGGTGTTAGGTCTGGGAGATCCTTTTTCAAATTCTATTTTTTTCGATAGGCATTTCGTCTCATTTACCTTTCCTTTTGATCTTGTGCATCGAAATATATTTTCTTCTAGTTCACTTGAGGGATGAATTTGTCTTATCAGTGTTGTTTTTCTTATGGAAGATTGACCTTTACGAATACGATCATAGGGCTTTATCAGTTGCATTCTTCCCTGCTTTCGGCTCTTATCTCGTTCTCCGTTTCTTCTAATGCTTTGTCCCTGATTTTCTCCTTTTGCCTTTTCTTACAGGTTTATTAGGTCCGAAATTAGTCCCCTTTTAGTTAAGGCCAAAAGGGGCTTTTCGGTTTGAAACTAGTGCCCTTTCGGTTATCATGGAAAGAGGCTTTCTGGATGGAGGGAAATTCTCCTTTCTTTCCTTCTCTTATTTTTAAGGGATGTTGCCGATGATCCAGCACTACTCCCTTTAGGGCATTGTTGTCTTTCGCACTCCTTCACTTCAAATTCAATTCTTGATTTTCCTTGGATATTTTTGGCGCTAACATAAACTATTTTAGAAACCCATATAACGGTCTGGTAACGAACAAAACAATATCATTGCCTTTTGCTCCTCCTCAATTTTCAAATCTTCTTCCTTCATCTTCATTAGCAAATCATCAAACACATTCATGTACGTTGATGGAAAAAAATGTCATAAGCACGGAAGACTCCAGTTATTAGGAACTATTATTTTGGTCGTGTAAATAAGTACGGTAAGCGGTAAATAACACGAGAGATTTATAGTGGTTCGGCCTCGAGAGAGGCCTATGTCCACTTTGAAGAGTTGTTGGATTGTTATTTATCACCAAGGATTACAAAGTTGAGACTATCTCATGATATCTCATTAATATTCATTTTTGAGTTATATGATGTCATAATCATCATAGGCAAAGTATTTGGGAAAAAGACAATTTAGTCCTTCGTCTTCCTCAAAGAGGAGATGCCATTAAAGAGGCTCTTGAAGCTCTCTAGAGGTCCTAAGTGATAGAATTCCAACCCTTTGAAGTGTGAGGCCAAGGGGTATTTATTGGAGAGAGGTTAAGTAGGAGTAGGTAGAAATAGGGGATCGCACCCAGAATTTCGCACCCCCTCACACGCATGCATATATTTTGAACCCCTCCTTGGGGTACGAATTTCGCACTCCTTGGGGTGTGAAATTCGCACTTCTTTGGATGTGCAAAATTCGTACCCCACTGGGTAAGAATTTCGTACCCCTTTGGGGTACGAATCTCGTGCCCAAGGGGTTCGAATTACGTACCCCTTCAGGGTACGAAATTTGTACCCTGAGGGGTTCGAATTTCGCATCCCTCTGGTTATGAACTTCATACCCCTTGGGGTTTAGAATTCATACCCCTTAGAGGCACGAATTTCACACCCCTGAGGGGTACGAAATTCATACCCCGAGGGGCATGAAGACTATGTGAACGGGCGCTTGGGGGTTCGAGACTTGGGCTTGTAACTCCTGGGGGTTCGAACCCTTGGTCAGCAATATGTGAGCGGAGTTGTGAGGTTTTCCATTGACGCGATCCCTCTCCACCCTGCTGCCTTTGCTCTTAGGCGAGTCTCTCGGCTTCAGCTCTGCGCAATATGTTGAGACGAGCGTGCCTCATGTACTTTTGGGAACCGAACCAAAAAGCCGGTTAAAATTAGCCCTTTGGCATGATGTGCTTTGCGTTGGATGTGGTAGTAGTCGTGTTGTCGAATGGTCCGGTGAAATAAAAGAAAGTCATATGTTAGCTGTTTGATTCGTTCGCCGTGGAATTGCGAATGAGCTATCATTGGATGCAGTGATGTACTCACACCGCTAAATACTCGCAGTGTTGTCTCTGCGTGCTCGCGGTGATCGGTACGCAGGTGCGTGGAACACATATATGCGAGTGTGATGTCATCGGCATAAATGATGATTTTTTTTCTTTTTTTTTGTATTATGGTACCAAATTTCGAACTCAAGGAGTACGAAATTTTTTGCCTGGTGGGTTCTAATTTTGTACCCTGGGGTGCAAAATTTTGTACCCAGTGGGTTCGAATTTCGTACCCTGTGGGTGCAAAATTTCGAACCCAGTAGCTTCAAAATTTCGAATCTAGGGGATTCGAAACATCGGGAATACCAAGGGACATTTCCTTTCCTTTATAAATAGCCCCCCTCACTTCATTTCTCTTCTTTCTTTATTTCGAACAGACCGCCATTAACGCCCGAGCTCCCAGCTTTCTACACTTAGGGATTTCGCACGAAAATAGGTGGGTCTTGATAGCTTTGGAGGCGCGAGCGGAGGAGAGGAAGGGACTGGGGGGGGCGAGTGCCAAGGGGTAGCTCTGACCCTTGGGGCGGTTCAAGAATTTGAACCCTAAGGAGGCTCGAGCACTCGAACCTCGATGAGGTTCGAGCATTCGAACCCTGACGGCATTTGAACATTCGAGCCCTGATGGTGTTCAAGCTCTCAAGCCTCGCTGGGCTTGAGCCTTCGAACCCCTGATGGGGGTTCGAAGTTCCGAAACCGATGGGGTTCGAGCCTTTGAACCCGAACGGGGTTCGAGCCTTTAAACCCTGACGGGTTTCGAGCTTTCGAACCCCGACACGGTTCGAGCACTCGAACTCTGGCATGGTTCGACCGTTCGAACCCTGGGGGTTCGAACATTCGAACCTGTGGGGGTTTGAGCGTTCGAACCTCGAAGGGGGGTTCGAGTTCTTGAACATCGAAGCGGGAATCCAAGCCTTTGAGCCTCGAGTGGGGTTCGAATTCGCGGTAGGCCCCATTTCTTCGATCCTTCGCCCTTCCATGTCGTTTTCACGACTGCGTTATTGCAAATATTTTGACCTTTCACATAGGATAGAGCATAAACTTGGACTGGAACTGAACTGTTAGACAGGTTCGAACTTTCTTTGTGTACCTTGACTTTGCATACCACTACACACACATGTTAGTTTTCAATAACACGAGGGGTACAGGTTACTTTACTGGCATGTCTAATACTGGTGTGTTAAAGTATAGCTGGTGGTGCATACAAAATTGATGAATGGAAAGACTTCGGATGCCGAGGCTTCCCTGCCACCACCGCATACATTTGATTCTACCAATAGTGGTAGCTCGACTGGCAGCGAGCTTGAGACTACTAAAGGATTTGTTCCTTCTCAAATAGCCAGTTCACCTGGAGTGTCCAAACATAGAGAACGAACAGAGGAACAACATTCTCCAGTCATACACGAAGAGGCCGAGAATGCGGACATTATGAGTGGGGATGCGCCGGCGGCTCTGGTGGTCCCGGATATGCTGCCTGATGCGGTAATCTTGGAAAATCTGATAGACTCGGTACTATCGCGCCTGGATGCCACAACAGATAGGAAAATGGCACTATGGTTCAATATACCAGTGGGTGATGCCCGTGCACCGGGAGAGGATGGTAGGGCTCATGTGCCGCCCGAGGGTTTCACTGCTTAGAACAGACAAGCTTGTTTTACTGGGTGCGTGCCTCGGCCAATGACTTTATTTGGGACATGCTATGCTATTTCCACCTTGCACTGTCGCAACTGCATCTGAATGCTTATTCCTCACTTGTAGACACCTATGTTCTCTACTGTGAGTATTTGCATTTGGAACCCACCGAAGAGGATATTCGGTACTTTTTCCATCTTAGGAGAACGGTCAATATATCGCCCTCCCAATGGTTCCTGGAAGTGCCATCGGCCACCGAATTCTTTGTTGAAAAATGGCCCAGGCCGTCCGTGTTTAAGCATGAGTGGTTCTTCGTGCGTTGTCCTCCCGGGTTTGCAAGGAGATAGATTGAAGGGAGTAAGTATTCTTGAACTCTGCCTCTTATTATATTTTTCTTGAGTCCCATGTCTCATTTTTGGTCATGGCAGGGAATCTTGAGGCATCTACCGGCGATGAGTATCGGTAACGCCCTAATGCTCTACGAGCAATCCCAGCTGAGTGTCACAATACCGAAACAGTGACAAGTCAAGAGTGTCTTCGACGTACCGGGCTGCTTCCGGATGACGGGCTATAATTAGGCATGCGGTTGCGAGTAGTGGGCCGAAGGAGAAGGTGGTGAAAGGTCATGTGGTCCCAGGTCAAAAGAGAAAGCCACCCCTGCTAGGCTGAAGCCGAAAAAGGCTGTCAAGTTCCAAGGAGATGTCGGTGGATATGGGGCTCGTATTGAAGAGGTCGTGGCCAGAAATGAGGACACGTCGAGCGCTCTTGTCCCACCTCCAGTAGGATAGGTGGGGGTAGGGGCGTCGATCAGGCCACTGTCTCCAGTGACTTCTTCTGGAACCGTCGCCTCGCTCGAGGATGAGGGCCAGTTCGATGGCTTAAATAAACTTGACTTAGAATTTTCCCCATGGTTGGTTACAACAAGCATGGAAGAGCTAGCTCTTGTTGCGGAGGGGTTAATTCCTTCGAGCGGACCACAATCTGGTTTATTGAGAGAACACTTAGGGCATACACTTATAAACACTGCATTGCATAGAGGTTCGTCTGAGCGTGTGACTTGACTGACTTTTAATTCGTTCCTATGACAGGTGATCTGGCTAAAGGGCGCAAAGGACGAAGTTATGGATACGGAGACCGTCGATGCCCTAGGAACCCTTTCTTCGAGGACTTTAGAAGAGGGACTAGCTTGTACGAAACTCCACCCCCGCTGGATCGTGGTAGTGAACACCAAGGTAGGGATCGATCTCGGCAATCTCCGACCCCTTCGACCCCTCCTCCTCCTCCGATTCGAGTGTTTGAGGTAGGTCCTTCACATACCGCGCCCGTGGTGCCCACTCAAACTGCTTAGGGTAAGGAGTCGACGCTCAACCATTCGAGACTGGCGGGAGTGACGGTAGTAAGGAGACAAGACCTTGCGGAGCCAGAGAGGCGAGAGCTTTCCATTGATGAAAGAAAAGCGCTACTGAAGAGAAATTTCCCTCGGCCTTATTTTGATGAGATAATGTTCCTCCCTGATCTCCATCCACCCTCAATCAGGGAGTCGGGGGAGGTCTGGATGCACGTCAGTGTTGAGTATCATCAGGCCGACCAACTTCTTAAGTATTCCCACCAACTCTCGGAACTAATTAGGAAGAAAAACCTAGAGCTCATCCATCGGGGGCTGGCCATCGATGCCGAGTGGACCACCGTTGGAAATTTGAACACTTAAATTGGTGAGTTTGCTTTCTGTATCATAGATATACTATTGCTCATTCCTGTGCCTTTGAATATTAACTCGGGGTTTTCGTCGTCGCATCTGAGATGATGGAAGCATATGAGATGCTCAAAAGGGAGGCTGATCACTCCCGATCTTCTTTTCAGGAGACAGTATCTGATCTGACCTTCTAGAACACGAACCTAAAGAGGGAAAAGGATGAGGTTGGACACTTACTCAGATATAAGGATAACGTCCAGCCTTTGAAGGCCTTATCGAGGAAGGAGAGGTGGTTGATTGACAAAGTGCCCACGCCAGAGGCTCAGTGGAAGCCGATGTGCACTCGATGGCAGCTAGGGTGGAGGCCCAAAAAGCCCAAATGGTGGCTAAGTGTGAAGAGATAGAGAAGAAGGGCAGGCACGACGAGGCTGCCATATAGGAGGTCCTAATGAAGACCAGATAGGAGGCTGAGAGGAGCGCCACTGAGATGACTGAGCAGAGGAAGGCTGATGAGGAGGCAGAAAAGAAGAGGGCTGATGACGAGGCCCGGAAGAGAAAGGAGGATGACGAAGCCCATCGGAGGGCCATCGAAACCTCTGAGAAATCCGAGGTTGACGATGTCATGACGCATAAGTCCCAGAAGTTGGCTGATCGATGGGCTTCCAGGAAGAAGAAGGCAGAGTGGGAAGCCAAGGAGGTCCCTAGGAAGAGTGATGCTGTGGTAGCCCTTGCTGCCGGGAATGTACCCAGGCTGAATGTTCCTGCTGATATCACGGAGATCTCGAGCGGCGACGGTGCAGATGAGAGGCGCCTATCGGCTTCTAATGAGTTGGCTACTCCTCTGAAGGGCCGAGGAGGAAGGAGCGGATCAAGAAATAAGAGGTCCGGTATGGGGGATGAACTGTCGAGTGCCGAATCTGCAAAGAAAAAAAACAAGCACAAGAAGAAAAAATACGATTAGTGTTAGAGGCTTAAGTAGAAGTTACCGATATTTTGGTAGTGTAGGCCGATAGTTTACGCGAGTACGGCGCTCGCTTTGGGTTTTTCGAGACATGGTGTGGTTTTTATGTACACTATGTCATTATCAAAGAAAGATATTAGGCAAGTAGTCTGTTTAGTGTGTGAGTGTGTATGGAAATAGAACATGACTTAGTAAAGATCGCAATTTATGTCGAGTGTTTGGATGTTCTTCCCATGTTTTCTAGCGTCCTGTACTTGCATAAGCATACTTATCGTTACACTTAACACAAAAGCAATCAAGGACCGCGCTCTAGAGAAATTATTCCAGAGGGGTGAGATGGAGAACTGGTTTCAGTAAGTCTCCCTCAGCTCAAGAAACCCGTAGTTTGTGAAACCAGGCTAGTCTCCTACTGTTTTGGGCTGCTCGGATTAAGTTCCAAGTAGAGCAAAGGCATAGGACGTTGAGTAGTCCAGTAGGGGGCTCTCCCGTCATTCGTTCGGGTTGTTGAGAGTGGCAGACGTCGTTTATTCGCCAAAATAGAAGCTTGAATCATCAACCCGTAGGGTCCGGCCGTGGTCATGGGCTACCCCTAAGCCTTGAGAGCTTCGGGGAAGAAACGATTTAAGGTCGGTCTCGGTGTTGCGCCAAGATTTGACTGGCACCCGCAGCCAGGAGAGAAATTTGCATTGCTCTTGGCTGGCTATTGGGTGGCCTAAGTTGCATGGAACTTGGGCATGGAACGATTTATCCTCGGTTTTAGCGCGGGGCTGTGGTTCGAGTTCGTGGTTATTTATACTCGGTCGCGTCATGGGCCAGCGACTCGAGTAGCATTGCCGGCTCCCGTGCTTGGGGTGTCGGTCGTAGTCAATGTTGTTTGGCCTCGATGTTGGCTCGAGGTTCAGACGGCGGCACTAGCTCTCGTGCTCGGGGTGCCGATGCGACGATCGACTATTCGCACGTAGGCTGGTTGCCAGGACTAATCAAACGTGTCATGTGCGGAGTAAACAAGCAAAAAGAGATAGGAAGCTGAACATCATTTCTACTAATAACTTTGGAAGTGATAGCCTTTACAATGCCTTGAATTGTTAGAAAACAAAACATCATTGGAAAGCATAAACAACTGTGTACTAAGTTATGTAAAGTAGCGATGGAGATGTTAATTGTTCCATGCCCTTGGGAGTTCAGCTCCATCCACGACTGCGAGTTTGAAAGATCCATAAATGAACTTCCGTTGTATGGAGTATGGGCCTTCCCAACGTGGTGCAAGGCCTACTAGTGGAGGGAAGACCCGTTTTAAAAGAAGGTCGCCAATGTTGAGATCCTTATGGCGGATCCTGGAATTGAAGTATCAGGCCACTCGTTGCCATTGGGCGGCGGCCCTGAGATCAGCTTCGCTCCTCTTTTCCTCTAGCAAGTCGAGTGATACCAAAAGTAAGTCTTGATTTGTCTTCGGATCGTAATAAATAACTCGATGAGATTGAAGCTTGAGCGAAAGGAGTGTGTCCGGTTGTTGTCTTGTGGGTGGTTCGGTAGGCCCATAGGGCTAGAGGAAGTTCATTCGCCCACATGCCCTTGGCCTTTTCCATACGCTTCTTGATGGTGGATTTAATGACTTTATTAACTGCTTCGACCTGCCCATTGGCTTGAGGATGAGCCACCATTGAGAATCTCTTTTCGATGTTGTACCACTGACAGAAGGCTTTGAACTCGCCGCTCTCGAACTGGGTGGCATTGTCAAAAATGATAGCTTGAGGGACCCGTAATGGGTGATGATGTTGCGGACGATGAAGTTGATCATCTTCTTGGTTGTTATTGTTGCGAGAGCCTCGGCCTCTGCCCATTTGGTGAAACAATCAAATTCGATGACAGCATAGCGTGCCCCACCTCTGGCTCCAATGTTTTCAATCCCTCATATGGCGAACGGCCATGGGCTGTTCATTTGCATCAACTCTGTAGGCGGGGCTCTTGGGATCTTTGAGAAGCGTTGGCACTTATCGCACTTGCGAGCATAGTCTACGGCATCTTGATCGACCATAAGCCAATAGTAACCATGTCTGAGTATTTTTCTTGCCAAGGTTTGGCCTCTAGTGTTGTCGCCACATTCCCCTTCATGTACATTAGTTAGCACTTGGACGGCGTCGTCATGGGCTACGCATCTGAGCAACAGGACAGGTAAACCTCTGTGGTAGAGTACTCCATCCATAAGAAGGTAATGAGCTGATTGGTCGGTGTGTGCTCCTCTTTCTTTGTAGCATCCCGGAAGGGTCCCGTATTGCAGGTAACTCTTGATTGGGGTCATCCAAGATTCAGGTTTGGTTTCGGCATTCATGACCACCTTAGTTTGCATCTGCTTAATGCTCGGCGAATTGAGCACTTCGACTAGGACGAACCCCATAAGCTGTGAATCCTCGGAGTTTGCCAACTTGGCTAATGAATCTTCCCTTTCATTTTGTTCTCGAGCGATGTGTGCGATGACAAAGTGGTTGAAGTTGTTGAGCAACTTCCAAATCTAGGTCAGATATAGCGCGATCCATGCCTCAAAGGCTTGGAACTCTCCCTGCACCTGGCGCATGATAAGTTGAAGTCCGAAAAGACCCGAATGGATTTTATATTAAGTTTGATTGCGATTTTGAGCTCGGCTATTAGGGCTTGGTATTTTGCATCGTTTTGGTAACAGGGAAGTTGAGTTTTAATGCGTAGTATATTGGGCTCTCCTCGGGAGTGATGAGCACGACTCTGGCCCTGGAGCATTTGTTTTCGGAGGATCTATCCATGAATAATTTTCATTGAGTGTTGGGTGCTTCGATGTTCTTCGTAAGAGTCTCCTAAGGAGTAGTGAATTCTACTATGAAATCGGCGAGAGCTTGTCCGAGGATGGCTCGGTAGGGGATAAAAGTTATCTCGAACTGACTCAGCTCTATATTCCATTTCAGTAGTCGTCCTGGTACTTCAGGCCGCTATAAGATAGGCTGAAGTGGTTGGTTGGTGAAGACCTTTATAGGGTGTGACTGGAAATATGGTCGCAACTTCCGGGAGGAGATTAGCACACAATATGCCAATTTATCGAGCTTCGGATAGTTCTTTTCTGCCCTCGTTAATCTTTTGCTAATGTAGTAGATGGGTCGTTGTACACGGTCTTCGATGCGTACCAGTGCCGAGTTGATTGCCTGCATGGAAACAACCAAATAAACGTACAAGTCCTCGTGGTCCAGGGGCTTGGATAAGATAGGCGGTTGCTCTAAGTGATTCAGAAGGTCCTGGAATGCAGAAACGTATTCTGGGGTCCATTTGAAGTTTGTTTCCCCTTTCTAAGTAAATCGAAAAAGGGAATGCAATTGTCTGTAGCTTTTGATATGAATCAACTTAAAGCAGCGACCTTTCCTTTGGCTTTGAGTCCCAGTCTCTTCTCATATGTGAGGGAAAGGCTGTGTGCACTAATCGACCACCCCCAGAACCTGGAAAGCCGTGAGAATAGTACTGGGACGGGAGACTGCCTAGGAAGTCCTCTCGCGCTTGAGTACAGGAGCCTTTGGCACTGGGTATCCACCTGGGCTTCGATGCCTTGAGAATTGACGATGAAACCCAAGAATTTCCCTGAGGCGACTCTGAAGGAGCACTTCAGAGGATTGAGTTTCATGTCATATTGGCGGAGGACATCGAACATTTCGGAGAGATCGCTGACGTGGTTGCTTGATACTTTGGATTTTACTAGCATATCATCCACGTATACCTCCATGGATTTCCCAATTTGGTTTTTGAAGAGACGATTAACCATTCACTTATAAGTGGCACTGACATTCTTGAGATCGAAGGGCATGACGTGATAGCAGTAAAGTCCAAGGTTAGTTATGAAAGAGGTATGATCCTGGTCGCGGAGATTCTTCGGGATCTGATTATACACCGAATAGGCATCCATGAAAGATAATAGCTGGTATCCGACGGTCGAATCAACAAGTCGGTCATTCTTCGGAAGTGGGAAGGTGTCCTTGGGACATGCCTTGTTCAAGTCGGAGAAGTCGACGCATGTTCACCATTTGCCATTGGCCTTTTTGACAAGAACTGGATTGGAGACCCATTCGGGATAGTCAGCTTCTCGGATAAAGTTGTTGAGCAGGCGGTTTACCTCTTCCTCGAGGGCTTTGGACCTTTCAGGTCCCAGGAAGTAGCGCTTCTTCTTGATTGGAGGCATTGTCGGATCGATACTTAGACAATGGCAAGCAACCGCGGGGTCTATGCGAACACGTCTAGGTTAGCCTTCAAGAAATTCATAAGATCTTCTTTGATTGGGGGATGGAGTTGCGATCCTATCTCTAGTACCTTTGATGGATCGTCGGGATTGACTAGAACATCCTCTGTATGTTCAACTGGAGTAGCCCTCTTGTATTCAGGCTTTTCATCATTCCTTGGATCGAGCTCGCCGGAAAGACGGCAGTGGCGCCTGAGCCAAGGCTCAGATGCTGTTGATTGCTATACGGAGATAGTTTTGGCGCATAAGGGCGCGGGTATGGTTTCACCCTTGTCTTTACTGCGTGCATTCTTGCATTCTATTGCATAACATTCTCTGGCATTAGTTTGGTCGCCTCTAATTATTCTAATCTGTTTTCCGTCGAGAATTTCATTAGGAGGGACCATAGTGACATGCATATCCGAAACTCTGTGATGAAAGGACATCCAAAGAAGATGTTTTATGGGGAGACAATGTCAATAAACACGAAGATGAGGACTCAAACTGGATTTCGGTCCCCGTCCCGAAGTTCGACGGGTAAGTTGATGATTCCTACTGGACAATTGGAAGCTCCTTTGAAGCCGTGGAATGTGGCACGACATGGTTTAAGGTCCTTTGTTTCTAATCTCATTTGGTTGTAAACAGCTTTGAAAATGATGTTGATCAAGCTTCCCGTGTCAACT
Organism: Allium sativum; assembly: GCA_030737875.1. Lineage (NCBI taxonomy): Eukaryota > Viridiplantae > Streptophyta > Magnoliopsida > Asparagales > Amaryllidaceae > Allium > Allium sativum. The sequence goes on along the minus strand of CM060918.1, from coordinate 834,979,699 downwards.
AATATTCTTCAGACGAAAGTGGCACCGATTTGGGCTGTGATAACATATCGTTGGTCGGGGTCTCAATTCCTGCAGAATCTCTTTCGTGGAAGATAATGTTGCCCCGCATAGATTTTTGAAGCTTGGCTGGGACGGATTCGTCTGGACGGAGCAGGCCTCATAGGTAGCGTGCTTGATGGAACTCACATATTCCTCCATTTTCCGAAATCTGTCGTGTATTGGATAAGGTCCTCCATATATAGTGTTGATCACGATTCGCCTTGGGTTAGATGGACCAGGAGGCGTCTTGGCGGGCACCAGGGGCTTTGAATTTGGTTCGGGTGGAAAGGGCTCTTGAACGTATTGCTCGAGTCGTTTCTAACGGATAAGCTTCTCGATTACGTCCATGAGTTGGCGACATTCATTAGTGTTATGCCCGTATACGTCGTGGTATCGACAATATCTGCCAGTATTTTTCTCGAAGTTGGTGGATTCCCTGGTACGCGGCTTCTTGTATGGAAATGTGTTGCATGTTTCCAAGTAAATCGTTTATAAGTTTTCGTTTAGCGGAGTGTAGGTCTCGAAAGTGCGGTAAGGTCCGGGTTTTCAGGGTTCAGCCGTGGCCTGACCATTGTTTCGACTGCCTTGCCTGCCGTTATTTGGCCTTTGCCTATAGGGACCTGCCCCCTTGTTTTGATCGAAGGCCTCCCTGACTTGTTTCCCTTTGATGTGATTATTTGCGGTATCCGTAAGCAAATTGTTAGGGTGACTTGTCTCGGAGAGCCAGTTCCATCTTGCTTCTTCTTGGCATAAGTACTGCCCTGCCTTTTCGTAGAAAGCGTCGAGGCTTTTAGGTTGCTTCCGGTCGATCCATGCCCCGAAATCGGTAGTAGCAAGGACACCTTTTGCTAGTTGAAACAGTACGGGGTGAGGATCTCAGTCCTCAACCTCGACGAGGGCGGTGTTGAACTAGGAAAGGTAGCTTTTGAGCGACTCAGCGGGCCCTTGGTATAAGTTAGACAAAGTGAGAGCATTCTTTGGAGTCGGGATATGCACCATGAATTGCTTGACCAGTTCTGTCACTATTGGATGAAGTTGTTGATGAAATCAAGTGGGAGGAGAGATAACTAGAATAAAGCGATCCCGAATAGGAAGACTGGGAAACACTTGCATTTGACCGAGTCATTACCCCGGCTCGAGTCCGTTTTCCATTCATATCGATTCGGGAAAGCACAAGGATCGGTGGTGCCGTCATAGAGTGGCATTTGTGGCATGCTGAAACATCGTGTCCATTCGGCCTCTTTTACCCTTCTCGTGAAGGGGTTACGCCTATTGTATGCCTCCCATGAATCGTGCACGTTCCCTCACATTTCCCTCGTGATCTTTCAGACCTTGTTGGGAAGATAAGTTGGATAGGGATCCGTCGTCGGGATCCATGGATTTTGGAGGAGTTCCGGAGTTCTGTTGCGAGGGTGCCTTCTATATGAATGTCCGGGTCATCTTTTTCCATATCCTCGACATCTTTGATCGGGTTTTGGTATAAACATTAAGGCGAAGCGGGTAGATGTGGATCCTGTTCTGGACGAGTGCAGGCCGTTAGAATAGTAGTTCCATCATCCTGATTGGCGACAGTTGGGTTTTGTCGAGGAAGGGGTTAAACGGTCTGACCCGGTCTGTCATTGATGATCAAGCGATACCGATCTCGGTATTGTCCTCCCCCTCCACTATATGTGACTGTAGTTCGGTCGCCTTTGCTGTTTCCATTGGCATGGCCATTGTCCAAGGCATTGGCGTGGACAGCGATGTTGTTAATGAGACTAAACCTCCTTCGTTGATGCGGGCCCCTTGATTTGGATGAGGAGGTTTCCGAGATAGTTGGTCGCGGGCGAGTGTTGTTCTGAGCAAGCTGAAGTCGAGCGATGATGCGCTGGCTCTCTTGAAGTTGTCACATAAGGTCAATGTTATTCCCTAATGCTTAATTGAGATCGGCAGTTGTGTTCTCATACTTTTCATTAAGCGCGCGGACCTGCGCTTTTGTTGCAGGCGCTTCGGGGTCCACAGGAGGAGTGGTTTCCGTAGTGGCCGGGATACCCGCCGGCTGAGGCTGTTGGGATGTTCCGGCTTCGGCTGCGGCTCAAGAGCCGACCATTGCGTTCTTTGGTCGCTTTGCCATCGTAAGCGGACTCGGCAACAAGTTTAGCAAAGGAATCTAAAGCTCGTCGAAGTGGAGATGACAATGTGCGAAAAATGCGCAAATCCGAGTTTTCACAGTGAAAGCACCAAATGTTGACGACAAAAAATATCGTAAACACCCAAGATTCCTATTACTAGGAATTATTATTTTGGTCGTGTAAATAAGTGCGGAAAGCGGTAAATAACACGAGAGATTTATTGTGGTTCGGCCTCAAGAGAGGCCTGCGTTCACTTTGAAGAGTTGTTGGAATATTATTTATCACCAAGGATTACAAAGTTGAGACTGTCTCATTACATTCACTTTCGAGTCATATGGACTCATAATCATCATATGCAAAGTATTTGGGAAAAAGACAATTTAGTCCTTCATCTTCCTCAAAGAGGAGATGCCACCGAAGAGGCTCTTGAAGCTCTCTAGAGGTCCTAAGTGATAGAATTCTAAACCCTTTGAAGTGTGAGGCCAAGGGGTATTCATAGGAGAGAGGTTTGGTAGGAGTAGGTAGAAATAGGGGACCACACCTAGAATTTTGCACCCCCCTCACGCGCATGCATACATTTTGAACCCCTCCTTGCGGTACGAATTTCGCACCCCTTAGGGGTACGAAGCTCGTGCCCCGAGTGGTTCGAATTTTGTACCCCTCTGGGTACGAACTTCGTACCCTTTCGGGTTGTGGAATTCGCACCCCTCTGGGTATGATCTTCGCACCCCCTGGGGTGTGGGATTCGTGCCCCTTAGGGGCGCAAATTTCGCACCCCTGAGGGGTACGAAATTCATACCCCGAGGGGCATGGAGACTATGTGAACGGGCGCTTGGGGGTTCGAGACTTGGGCTTGCAACTCTTAGGGGTTCAAAGCCTTGGTCCGAAAATATGTGAGGAGAGCTGTGAGGTTTTCCATTGGCGCAATCCCTCTTTACCCTGTTGCCTTCACTCCTGGGTGACTCTCTTGGCTTTAGCCCCATGCGATACGTTGAGTTGAGCGTGCCTCATGTACTTTGGGAACCGGACCAAAAAGCCAGTTAACATTGTACACCTTTACCCTCTTTCATCTTATAGGTGAAAAACATTCGCAACATGATCAAATGATTAGTAAGTGACTTCTTATATAACTCTTCAATTATCCCAAATTCCTATAGCAGTCGTCTCACCACTAATTTTGGAGATAATATTCTCCCTCATCGCAAGTTGAAATGGAGTAAATGCCCACTCTTTCATTTCCTCTCTCTCCACATTCGACATGTCCGCCGATAGTAGATGTGTACCAATCACTACCTGACGTACCTAATTCCACCTAAGAACTGCTTTCATCTTCCATTGTCACTTTTCAAATTAATTATCATCATTCCACTTGTCAATAATCAATTGTGGTCCTGAAGCTGCATACGATCCATGTATATATGGAGCTATATCACTTGAACTAACCATTGATAGACTACTTGAACTTGATTCCGACATTTCAGTAACTTTTGACTTAAAGATTTGATAACAATGTTGTGGAGTTTGCCTACTCGAGATCACTCAAACACAAAACCGATGTAGTGGACATGAGCTAAACCTTAATAGAAGTGCAAAAACAACTAATCAAAATCTCTAGTCCAATGTAACAACCAATCACAATCAATCAACAAGCAATATTAAGAGCAATAATGATAAATAAATCACACACCAATTTATAGTGGTTCCACTAACATTGTGTTAGTGTACGTCCACTTAAAGAGAGCTTTTAATAATACTAATGAAAAGTACAAGAGGTTGATTGCAATTATCTCAATAATTCAGAAAAGAAAAAACTGATTTTGTGAAGATAAGAATTGAAGAAGAATAGGATTTTCTAAACTCTAATTAATTGACGATAAAACCTTTGCCTGGAGTGTATTCAAGATTATCCTTTCAAAACTGAAAGATAGATCATATATGAGAATGAAAACCCAAGTAAATAGATGAAAATGCCTCTTAATAACTACAAATCATATTTAGTTCCGAATTCGGCTCAAACTCCTGACTTGGGTGGTTAGATGTCTTATTTAAGCCACTTGAAATCTAATTTCCAGTGCCGAAACGTCTATCCCCATGGGTAAGACATCGGACCTGGATAACCTGACATCTGGTTCTGATCTCCGTCTTATGTTGCATTCCTTTTAGACATCTAATCATCATAGTCAAACATTTGAGCAGTTGCTCTGTCAATTTTCAACTTTGGAATCGTCATTTTTTCTACCTTTGAGCTCCTATTTCTGAACCGCCTTCCCGCTCTATAGTTATATTCATCTACTTCAATTCAACCTATATAGTGTTGTCTAATTTCAACACAAAAAACCTTCTAATTGATAACAAATTTAATATGAAATCTTCCTATTTTAAGTAAATAAATTTCAAATGCAAGTTCTCAATCATGTCCAACTACAATGGTATAATAATGATATGTATTTTACATTCTAACATATATGCACTACATAGTCAGCCAGCACATCACATCACACAGGTTGTGTGGATATGATACATTTTTGGAGGATAAATGATTCTTATAAGTATTATAGGTTCTTCAAATTAAGGTGATTAAATGCTCATTATATGCATGCATTTCTATAATTAATAAGTGATTAGAGATTTATTGTAGAAATGCGAGGCAAGGGCTTCTAGTTCGAAAATTAAAGAAATCTCTCTATTTGTCCATGTTAATTTAATACACCATTATACAATGTCCTTGGCAACTATCTGAATCCACATTCTTAAAGCACATACAATATACCAACATCAATTTCAACATTAAAGGTAAGAACATCCCAAAATTTCACCAAAAGCACTTGCATTGATCGAGAAGTCTGAAATCACTTCCACATATAAGTTTATAAATGGTTGATTCCAATAGTTTAATAGTTCCTTTAGTAAAATTTATGGAGTAATTCTTAAGAATCTCGGCTCTTAGCGTAGTATATACAAAAGAAGTGAAATCATATACATAATTATCTCATTCTACTAATAAGCCCCTTACCATAATTTATTGTATGAGCAAGTGTTACTACCAGATTTCGGCACTGAAACCAGGTTTAGGCGAAGGGGTACTGGAGCACAAAAAGCAACAAAAGATGGTTTAGGAAGAAAGAAACCGACACAAGCAATTAACAAGGAGCGGAAAGAGCTAGTTCCGACATCATAATAGAGCCATCAAAAGAGAACGGAGGTCGACAGTCAATTCTGAAACAAATAAAGAATTATCATTATCGGTTGGTTTACTATTGACAATCATTGAAAGGATGAAGTCTACTATCAGAATACAGTACCCGGAGCAAACAAAAGCAAGAGACTATCAAAAAAGTAAAAGCTCCGATAAAGGTGCTATCGCTACTAACATGCTTGGTAGCGGTACCAAAAGCAAACAGTCTACACCAAATTGTAGGAGCAACTGATACCGAAAGCAAAAAGTGGAAGATCTAGTCAACATGCTATCGGTACCAACACAGAAGGCAATGGCTTGGTACCGATACAAAATGAGATAGCGGCAGGATAGTGCTGACACTGAAAGAAACATACATGGGTTTATTTCTTGAAGCATACCATTTGAAACCGGGAGCAGATAAAACGATTGACCGAAAGCATAAGTTCGAAACCTAGAATCGCGAAAGAAAGGCATAAAGACAAGCTAGGAGGAAGCAAAAGACTATCTCCATCTGATACAGATAAAGACCCATAAAGTATATTAAAAATCATCAGAAGGCATACCAAAAGCAAGCTATCGCAAAGATTGAGCTAAAACCAAGAATTACTAAAGTAACCTGAAGTCATAAGAAGAGGGCTATCCACACTAATTTACTTATTGTCGATACCAAAAAAATGAAGATGATAAAAGGAACGGAAGCATGAAGGTAATATTCTGAAGACTTACTACCGAGACCAAAGCTTATTGCCAAAACCGAAAGTAGCTCTCAAGGCTATCAATACCAGTGGACTTGATATCGATACATTTTGAAAAAGAAGCATCAAAGCTAAGCTTCAAAAGCTTGAAACTGAAAATCCAAAAGCAGGAAAGGCCTGATAACAACGCCCAATAGAGACAAAGGCGGCCGAAACCATGTTGCTGGAACCGAAAGGCATAAAAGCAGCCGAACCCTATTGCCACATCCGAAAGTGACTTTTGTTGAGCTGTTACCAAAAAAAGGCCTAATATTCCTATAAATAAGACCCCAGGGATCTCATTTTAGGGACTTTTCTCATTCCCATTCTTGTAAACTTTTCTTATAGAGTAAACTCTAATTTCTAAATTGATTTGGGGATTTTATTTAGAAACTTCTATGTACTTCACGAAAGTGATCAATAAAGAGATAATCTATACTTGAGACTTATATCGTGAATTTCATGATCTCTTCTGATGTTAATTTATTAATGCTTCCTCACGGCAAGGTTTTATGCATAAGCCAGATTACCCAATATACCCTTCTACAAGCCGTTTAGCTTTTCAACTTGCATTGCGCTTAGGGAAACCTTATCCCAAGATCACTTCATGAATGATTCAATACATCCATTAGGTCCAAGCATTGCCCTTATTATATGTTTTCATTCCATCATACGGTTTTTAACAATGATTGCTAAAGTGTGGACAAAGAGTTAAAACATTATGTAAATGGTCACACCCAAAAGATAGGAAATAACATAGCACTAATACCCAAAACTCGAGTGTCCTGGTGACCAAGTCCTCAGAAACACGATTACGAGTTGTTGAAGTAACCCTTAGTGTAGGAAACAAACCTCTTAAACTTATTCAATGAGTTAGCACTGAGAGTAAGTGTAGAGTCGAATGGAATTCTGAATCCTTCGGGAGTATAAGCAGGAGGACATTTATGATAATCCCATTTTCCAGCCGGTGGACTTTCGTAAACCCGAATTAGCTATGAATGGTATGTTCAATCTCTTTTAGGAAGTTGTACTTCTCATCACACAGGAAATCGAGATGAAGTCAGGGTTGTTGAACAAGCATCCTCTCAAGATCTCTAATAAAATAGTATCTTGCTAACTTAGAAGATCTAATAAGAGAGCACTTCTCGTGATAGTCTCTCTTCAATCTAACATAGCTTTCTAGGAAGTCCCTAGAAAGCGAGCCCTGTTATGGGTAGGGAACTCTGAAAGGGTATTAAAAAACATCAAGAAAAAATATTACAATAAAACTAAAAATAGAGAAAGTACACATACTACAAACATTCCTCTTGTTTATACAAGACAGATCTCTTAAAGGTTTTTGACACAAATCTATTTTTTGTTAAATTTAAGTTTGTCCAGAGGCAACTCTTTGGGGATTGAATTAACCCGTGGAAGATTCTAGTAAGCTCCTAGGTGAAGGTCAACACCACGATCATCTAAGCATCTTCTGTGAAGACGTCTGAGCAGGCCTCCGCTAAGGTAACCTAAAAAGGAAAAATCTACTATTTCATATCTATTATAAACTTCATTTAGAAAATCCACTAGAATGTCACAATCTTCGATCAACATCCAAAATAGTCCCATTAATTCAGCATGCTCTTCCAAGAGTCTTTCACGACGCAATCAAACAACCCTCAACTTAGGCGCTACTTCATTTTCTTTAAAGGATAGTAGTCTTGTGGCACACACGTCTAGCCAATGATATTTTTTCGATAAGGAACTGCAGTCATTTGTTTGCTTATTTAACTCTTTAGTTAGACGAGCCACCTCTGATTATGCTCTTTCAAGCCTTACATGCTTAAAACTTGTTTTTCCTTTTTGTCTAATTGGGAAGGAAGAGGATAATTATTGAAAGCATGAATAAAGGAAGTTACTATGGAAATTACCATACCTTGGAAACTAAGGCAGAAGCTTGATGAGCCTTATCATCGTTCACACTTTTTGAGTATGAGCTTTCCTTCACTTCGTGAATTGCCAAAGGTTCAAGAGTACTAGATGGTAGGGCTTTAGAATCAAGAATTTTGAAATCATCGTTGTCCATAATTTCATCATGGCAATTAGGGCTTGAAAAATATCATCAATACCAGCTAAGTTGTCACCACAATCACCTCTGTCTACAAGGATATCCTCAAGACCATGGTTTTCACACGCGACACAATCGACCTTCGATATAAAAACAGTGTCTTCTTCATCATAAGCATTTGGCTCTTCTATAGGAATATCCTCTATGAATAGAAGTTTTTCCACATCTAATTCTCCTCTCTCGGGAACATCATTTCTACCCTTCATGGAAGTTATCTTCGACATAAACCTTTCCACCAATAGTGGGTCAAGAGAAGGAAAGCTTAAATCTGGACATTTCTCTATATTATCCGCATATATAAGTAGGAACACATTTTCATAGGAATTGACCATAATCTCGTCTAGCGTGTGTTGAACAAAGGAAGAAATTCTTTATTTGGCTTTATTTATAACTCTAATAGCTTTTGTCAAAGACGTATCACACCTATTAAGTTCGCTTATAAGGAAGGTATCTTTTCTTTGAAAAGATAATTATCCTTTTGCAAAGAAGAAAAGTTGGAATCAAGTGCAACAAACTCTCTCCTAGACTCATCCAAAGCCTCCTTAAGGATTTTAACCTCCTTATTCAAAGAAAGGTTGGTTTTCTTTTCCTGAATTACTAATGATTCAGCCTCAGCCAAACGGTTTCTAGTTGACCCTGTTTTTTCATCGTATTGTCCTTTACATTGACAAGAGTAGCCACTCCTTTCCTTAGAGAAAAATTGTCTTCTTTAAGCTTTGACAGATTAGGAGAAGCTTTGGGAGTATCTTCTTGTAATAAAAACCATTGCCTAATGACCTAAAGAAATAAAGCATGTTATAAGAGAGAAACATGGTCACGAAATAAGGAAAAAAAATTGTGCTGAGAGATGTTGCTCAACTAGAAAATCACAATATCTAGAAAAATTAGGAATAGAGGATGGAAGACCAATGCTAGAAAATGAAGAGGAAGACATAATTTGCTTAACCAATTCATCAAAGCCTTCTGCTATAGGTGGTAAAGGGGTTTCTAAGGAATTAAGGTGCTCAGAAGAGGAAGAGAACCCCAGCGCACGGCGTATCGTGGAAACAACTTTAAGGGTCTCAGATATATAATCATCTGTTTGGGAAGCTACCTTCGGAGAAGGATTTGTGGGAAAATTAGCATTCATGTTTTCATAGGGAATTTAGTCCACAAAGCCTTTGGGTCTCTTAGATGTAGAACCCATGGGAATCACATCTACAAGTTTTTTGACAACCTCTCTAGATTTGGATAGGGTGCTCCTCAAAGTGAGAGTCTTTGCCTTAGGGACCAAAGAAGACAAAGCAATCTTACTTGATTTAGAGAAAATAACACCTAATGTGTCACAAATAGGAGAAGAAAATAAAGGTGAGTTGGGCTATTTACTAGAATTTGAATTATCTGAGTGAACTACGTACCTGAAGCATTAGGGAATATGGGAGAATTGGAGTAAAATGGAGCATTCTTTACCAGTGATAATGATAGGATTCCTTTATGAGAAGTATTTAGTGGAGGTTCCCCAAATATGTTTTGATCATTCGGTAGAATAGAATGTTTGCGAAGGACACTAGGGGTCAATAATGAAGCTCTTTTACCCAACTTTTTAGAAGCACCAGTACAAAGGTCGACTACCTACTTATCCACAAAGCTTGGAAGCTTAGGAGCTGTGTCTACATAAGAAAAAATGAGGAGTAAACAAGTTGATAAGAGCAAAAAAGGTAAAGGGAAATAAATAAAGGATTCATTCAAATCCCATACTTGGAGTGTTGACATTTCTAGAAATATCAGAGGGCCATTGTATAAAGAAAAATTCAGTCTCCCAATCTTTAAATCTCACTGTTCCTTCGGAAAACAGTTTCTTAGTAGGATTCACATGAAAATTTTAATGGTCCAGCTCATTAAGTTTGGAAGGACGAACCAGGTAATCAAGAAGGGAATGGCTTAAGGAAAGGTTTCCCAATCTAGAGATAAAGGTTCAAGGCCTAAATGATAGGTGTAAGTGTTTGGGGATAGCTGTATAGGGGCAATCTTTAGATATAGCAAAAAGCAACCGATAAAGGCCGGGAAAGGAATGAAACCACCATGCCAAATGTGAATAGCAGAATAAACAAATTATCCTTTTGGAGGAGATGCAATAGTGTCTTCTTGCGTGGAGGGATGGCTTCCACACCAGAAATGTTAAAATCTCTGAGGATGGCATCAACCTCCTCTTGTGAGGTAATGAAGGAATACTTTTCTGTAGAACCAATCTTCTTTGAAGGGAAGAGTCAAGTAACAAAGTGGGGTATTAGCATGTTTAGTCATAATATTTTTCTTTCCCATAATGCCAGGTGCAATCTATTCCTTTACCTAAATCAAAAAAACATTACAACAAGATAAAGGGGAATTTTTATCCTTCCGAAAGCACTTCTAAAGAAACAACATTTGGATCAAGCCCGTGGTATATGCTTTCGGAAGGATGGGGATTGACGAAAGTACCCAATTGTGTTATCAACCAACTCGTGAACGAACAATATTGATGATGAAACTGAATTACATCAAATTCCCAGTTGAGTAAGGTTGTTTGATAGACAGAAGGGAAAATTAGTCACACAATTGATTCGATGCACGTTAACAATCCTCTCAAGTCATCAAAAGCTGAAACTAAACAAGAGAGGTTGTTATGCACCAATCCAAATTGTGTAAGTGAATTTTTTGCAATATTCAAAGGGCACTTATGAAATCAAATCAAAAAAGGCATTTCAAATGATTTTGAAATGAAAAAGATAGCTTACCTCCATTAAATACTAGAAAAAGAAATTATTGATGCTTACACTAGAAAATTTAGAAATGGAGGAAAACGAGGAGGGATGCAAAGGAAACTAGCAAAAGGGAAACGAAGCAAGCATTTATAGGCAAGACAAGGTGGCAACGAAAAGGCTTGACTTGAAAAGTCTTAAATACCCCTTTACGAAGGTGGGGATAATTGTTAGTACCAGATTTCAGCACCAAAACCAGGTTTAGGCGAAGGGGTGTCGGAGCATGACAAGCAACAAAAGATGGTTTAAGAAGCAAGAAACCGACACAAGCAATGAACAAGGAGCCAAAAGCACTTGTTCCGACACTAGATTATAGAGCCATCAAAGGAGAACGGAGGTTGACAGTCAATTCCAAAACAAATAAAGAACTATCAATACCGTTGGTTTGCTGCTGACGATCATTGAAAGGATGAAGTTTACTATCAGAATACGGTACCCAAAACAAACAAAAGCAAGAGATTATCAACAAAGTAAAAGCTCCGATAAAGGTGCTATCACTATCAACATGCTTAGTAGCGATACCGAAAGCAAACAGTCAACACAAGATTGTAAGGGCAACCGATACCAAAAGCAGAAAGTGGAAGATCTAGTCAACACGCTATCGGTACCAACACAAAAGGCAAAGGGTTAGTACCGATACAAAAAGAGATAGCGGCAAGACAGTGCCAACACTGAAAGTAACAGCCATGGGTTAATTTCCGGGAGCATACCACTTGAAACAGGAAGCAGATAAAAGGGTTGACCGAAAGAATAAGGTTCGAAACCCAAAACTGCGAAAGAAAGGCATAAATAGAAGCTAGGAGAAAGAAAAAGGTTATCAGCATCTCATACTAATATACCGACCCTAAGAATTATCTTTAAAATCATTAGAAGGCATTCCGAAAGCATGCTATCGCAAAGCTTAAGCTAAAACCAAGAATTCACTGAAGTAATCCGAAGTCATAAGAAGAGGTGTTATCCACACTAATTTACATATTGTCGATACCAAAAAGATGAAGATGATAAAAGGAACGGAACATGAATGTAATATTCTGAAGACTTACTACCGAGACCGAAGCTTATCGCCGAAACTGAAAGTAGCTCTCGAAGCTAACAATACTAATGGATTTGGTATTGATACATTGTGAAAAAGCAGAATCAAAGCTAAGCTTCTAAAGCCCGAAACCAACACTCTGGAAGTAGGATAAGATAACAACGCCCACTAGAGAGAAAGGCGGCCAAAACCATGTTGTCGGAATCGAAAGACACAAAAGTGGCTGAAACCCTGTTGCCACATCCTAAAGTGACTTCTGCTGTGCTATTACCAAAAGGAAGCCCAATATGCCTATAAATATGACCCAAGGGTCTCATTTTGGGGGACTTTTCTCATTCTCCGTTCTTGTAAAATTTTATTATAGAGTAAACCCTAATTTCTAAATCGATTTGGGGATTTAACTTAGAAAATTCTATGTACTCTATGAAAGTGATCAATAAAGAGAGAATCTATACTTGAGACTTATATCGTGAATTTCATGATCTCTTAAGATGTAAACTTTTTATGCTTCCTCACGGCAAGGTTCCATGCATAAGCCACATTACCCAAAATGCCCTTCTACAAGCCGTTTAGCTTTCCAACTTGCGTTGCGCTTAGGGAACCCTTATCCCATGGTAATTATTGGTCTTTGAGTCTCGTAAGCGTGATGCTCACCTCTTAAAAGAAGAGTAACTAATATTCGGGCTCAAGACCTTGATATCTAGGAACGACGAACTAATCTAAGCCTTGTTGTTAACGATATTTTAGCTTAGACTTATTTCTATGAGTTGACGAAAAATATCGTTAACAACAAAGCTCGCCTTAAACTTATCATAAACATAAATTTTATTTTTAATAAAGGATAAAATACATGCACAGTAAAAAGTATTAACATGCAACCTAAATTTTGTTTTACAACGAGTCATGCAATCAGTAATTGTAATAAACTAGCATATAATCTCTACTTTGTTTATGGATAGCATTTAACATTATGTGGTGATTTAAATTTGCCTGACTTTCAAGCATGATAGAACAAGCGTAAAGCACTGGTTGAATATTGGCAACATGAGTTTAGAGACAGTAAGATCAGTTGCAAAATTATGTGTGAGGGGAAAAAGGATTGAAAGTGGATAAATTTGGAAGTACGAAACTGATTAAAGTACAAAGTCCAATAAACATGCTTGAAAGTTATGAAAATCAAGGACACTTAGATCCCTTTCTTCTTCTTTCTTTGTTGCTCGAATCCAAAATAGAGTATAAAAAAAGGTTAAAGTTACAATAACACAGTCATTTTATTCTTAAGATAAAAGGTAAATATGATGTAATCGATAGAGAATCAGTATAAGCATTCCTTAGGTGAGTATTTGGTTGGTTTAGTTTATCCGAATATGAAAATTGTAAAACTAAACTAAAACCAATAAAAATGAAAGCCGAACCAAAGTGACCAAATTAAGTTTGGTTGCTTATCTGATTTAACCAAACTAAAAATGTTTTAAACTTTATGTTTGGAACATCCACTATAATATGAAGTAACTTATAAATACATGATTAAACTATTTTTATTTATGATCCTTATGTTATCTAAAAGTAATATGGACTCATATGTAATAATTAAACTTTACCTGGATAACTAAAATAACCTAAAATACTCATTATAACACTAATAATTTTGAAAATATAAGAAAAGTTTGGTTAACTTGGTTAAACCGATAACCAAACTAAATATATTTTTAAATCGTTTAAAACGATCTACTTTCAAAACCAAAACAAACTAACTAGAATTATTTGGTTTGGTTGGTTTAACCAAATAATACTCACCCTTAGCGTTCACAACCACAGGTCTTCAATTAAGAAAATGGTAGAAAATAGTAAAGAAGACTGATGAGTTAATAGGTATTGTCACCTCTAAGGTGTGCCAACAATCTTGTCATCAAGAAGTTTAATTGTAACACCCCGTAATTTTCAACATTAATGTTCACAAATTAAAGAATATTTAATTCACAATGTGAGAATTAAGGGAAACGGGTTGCTCCATTGTGTTTGTCTCGGAATTCTGGTTGAGACAGAGTCCGAGTTTGCGTGAATTCGACTTCGTATGAAAAAGTTATGGCCATCGGAAGTTTCAGAAAAATTTAAACATATTTCAAAAATTTGAATTTCAGAGTCAGATTCGGCTAGGCGGGAAATTTCCCGCCAGGGCCAGGTCGACCAGGGGGTCGACCTGGGGGTCGACCTATCCACATAGGTCGATCAAGGGGTCGACCTGCCCCCCCGGGCAGATTTGTTTGATGACCTTTTAATGACTGTATGCTAAGTCATTAAGGTTTCTGATCTGGTCTGAATGGCTGGGGTTGATTCTGGGTTGATCGGACAGCCTAAATTAATCCTAAACTCTATAAAAACACATGTAGACTCAAACCCTAAAATCAAATTAAAATTAGAATCATAGCCTCCATGCTGTCACCTTGCAACCTAGAATAGCCGCCATCAATTAGAGAGGAAGAAAAGCTAATCAATTCAATTCTAATCTAAACCGCAACAAATTGTCTTCTTCAAAGGAAAGTTAAATCAATTTCAGAACTCAGATTTCTGAACTCAAGACCTTCTTTGAGTTGTGAGTTCGATTTCTTTAATAAGATAATTAACAATTTAATTGGATTGAGATATGATTTGGATTATATAGTTATGTTGTGAATTATTGACCGCATGTTATTATCTATGTTGTAAATTCTATGATGTTATCATCTATGTTGTAAAGTTGTGATGTTATCATCTATGTTGTAATTCTATTATTAGCTTATGTATAATCAATTCATAATGATGTTTCATATGCTAGTTTGGTTATGTTTTTGGAACTAATTCATATGATAAATCATATGTATGTATGCAAGTTAGGATGTTAATTGAGGCATGGATCATATGCAAGTTAGTGAAAATTATGTACAACCTTACATGTTTCATGACATCTATTTTATGTGTAAATTGGATCTAAAGTTAGGCTATGACATGTGTGAGTTATATGCTAGTATACAAAATTCTATATGCTAGTTTACATGTTTAGATGTAAGTTTACACCATCGTTTACGTTGCATAAATAACATATGCAAGTATATATATATATATATATATATATATATATGTTTGGAGTATGAATCACGTAATGTAAGTTTGTGGTTATTCCCTATGCAAGTTTACACCTTATGATTAGATCTATGACATACATGGTCTATGCAAGTTTGTGACTTTTACCTAAACAAGATTACACCTTTAAATTTAGATCTATGACATATGTAGTTTTATGCAAGTTTGTGACTTTGGCCTATGCATGTTTTTAGATGAAGAACCTCATTCACACATGCAAGTTCACCCCTTATGTTTAGATTTAGTTTTATCTATATGTATGTTGTGATGTTTACTCATTATTCCATAAGTTAGACTATTCGAGTCTAACGTATATTTTACGTTAAACGAACAAACATACAACGTGGGGCAATGGGATAATATTAAAAGATTTAATATTGAGAATTGGCATAAATGCCTTAAATGGCATAAAATAAATTTGTGATGATAATTAGTATAATTTTGCATACCATAAATAGATGGACATAATTGAGTCAATTATGGACATAGTTAAATTTGGAATTGATTGATAATTTGAATAGGGAAATTAATTCAAATTGGGGGGATAATTAATTTCCTAAGACATGAGGTTAGGCTCTTTTATGGTGTAAGACTGCCCGGACCCGCCCGGCAATTTCAGCTGCCACAAATGCCAGTCTAATGTGGGAGGTCTTAGGCATAAATTAAATGTGTAACAGTTGTAAAGACATGAGGTTATGCTCGTTTGTGGTGTAAGACTGCCCGGACCCGCCCGGCAAATCCAGCTGCCACAAATGCCAGTCTAATTTGGGAGGTCTTTACAAGGTTACGGTGTTAATGAATTGAGAAACACTTAACCAGATAAACTTGTGGTGGTACATGGGGGTTAAGTGGGTGCCTTGGGTGGCTTGTGAAATACGATTAGAAACACTTAACCAAAATTGAAACATGTAAGTGAACATGAATAAGAAGAGGGTTAAGTGGGATGTACTAGAGAGGACCAAGCTTAGGTGGATAGCTTATGTCAAGTAATGGGGGCCCGTTTCAACCATTAACCCATAAGTATCTTTGTGGGCTCGACCCAAGTCGAGGACGGGACACGCATATTGGGCTTGACTGCAAGAGGCCAAAACGGGTTAGCGGTGGCAACGCAAGTCCAACGGGTTCATGTGCGTGTGTGGGCCCGGGCGGGTAGGTAAGACGTTGTTGCATCGTGTAGGTATAAGCCATGCATTATTGCTGGTATCGGGTTGCCACTTTGGGGAGTGATACACCCCACTGTGGGGCCAGGACGGGTATCTACGAGTTAGGGAGCCGATCGCATAGGGGTAGTGGGTACACCTGGTGGAGATTGGGGCGGGCGGCACCTATGAAGGCAACTAGGGGTACACGAAACTACCATTACCATTATTAAAGTCTTGTAGGCAGGATCAATCCTTTTAGGGTGACTAGTGGTGGTGCAGTGTAGTAATTATGTTATAGTGGTTTAGGTGTGCCTTTAACATTATCTTTGTTTATCTTATTTCCTTTAGTTTGCTCTGCCATACCCAATTGTTCACAGTCATTTCCTTATTTTCCAACTTATGCCTTAGCCTAGTTATTTTGGTAATTATATTGTTAAAGTTATCGCACTCGCCAGACTTTATGTATGACCCCCTTTATTTCCACCTCTTTTCCCCCCAGGTGCTCAGGGTGGAACTAGCACCAGTGGAGCTTGATTTTGGATAGCTCTATCTCTTGCTTTTAGAAGTTGCTTGGATCGCTGAAGTAAAAGTTCAGCCTATCTTATTTATGGCTATTTTGTGTTGGGGTTATGTCTTTCAATTTATGTACTCTGATTTAGTCAAGATGGATATTATGTACTTTGACTCTGGTTTTTGATGATGTAATCAAACCTATGTGTTTACCGCTGCAATGAATAAAATTTTAAATTTTTAAGTACTGTGTATATCTGTCTTGTTGTTAAGTTTCTATTCTATACACACTTAAAACGCTCCATAGAAGTTAATGCATTCCCTTTGTGAGTGACATTAATGGACGTGGGGTGTTACACATGGTATCAGAGCTGAAGGTTACCAAAACATATATGAATTTTGAATAACTGTTTTTCAAAAGAATTTTTATAAAGAAATACTTTCAAAAATATGTTTTAAGGAGAGTATTTTCAAGAGAAAAATTTATTTTAAAAACATAACCCCCAAGAGCCATATATCTTCCTTCCGATTCTCCGTTTTGAATCTCTTCCTCTTTCCTTTTTGAATCTCTTCCTCCGCGTATAAACGCTTTTTCTAAGATATGTAAGAGCCTCCATGTGTTGGGACCAGGACGTTTGTCAAAGTTAAAAGTTTGCTCAAGGAAGTGGAGGACTTGTTGGTAACTTTGAGATGGACGATGGAAGGAAGGTTCAACCAGTTGCTTGGTTAATGAAGAGTGAAGCTTCATTTTGGTGGAAAGTCACGAATGGAAAACGTGCGGGGGAGACATGGATAGGACACATGATAAGAAAGTGGATCCAAAGAAAGACGGTAATGATAACAAGGGTCAGGAAAAAGAAAAAGGGGAATTGCGACACTTGTGAAATACCTAGCCACCTAAAGAAAGGCATTAGAAAGAAGAAGAAGACTATTTGTTATCATTACGAAGAGACGGGACATCTTATTAAGATTGTCCAAAGAGGCAAAGGCAAGGGTAAGGACAAAGTACAGGATCTTCTGGAGGGCAAATTCGTTCCCTCACGGCTGATATACCTGCTAGAGATAGAGACATCTCGGTCAAAATTTGGTTTTCCTTTTTAATCGTCATGTTCGAACTTTGTTTGATTTTGGCGCTTCACACTCGTTTGTATCTTCTTTGTTAGTTGAAACACTGCACCTAAATACTAGTCTAGTTATGGATCCCATTGTAGTCTCAAATCCTATTGGTGGTTCGGCTCATCTTTCTATGATTTGTCGGGATTTAAGAGTGTCTATCTTGGGCGTTGGGTTTGAATGCAACGCCTTTGTTCTCGGCTTCATGGGCTACGGCTTGATTCTAGGTATGGATTGGCTAACTAGATACGGGGCCATCCTAGATTGTGAAAGAAGGGTAGTTAGATTGTTGACTCGTTGTGGAAAGACCCTTGATATTTCTTGTGACCCTAGAGGTCCAGTAATGCTTAGCTACCTAGAATCCCTTGACGCATCCAATGATTATTTACATTCTGTTCGTATAGTCCGTGAATATGTTGATGTCTTCGATGAGGTGAGGGGTCTGCCCCTGAAACGTGAGATGGACTTTTGAATATATCTGGTAGATAATGCAAAGCCAGTTGCATTGCCAGTGCGCCACATGGCTCCAAGAGAGAGAAGAGAACTCAGTAAGCAAGTGAAAGAATTGCTTGAGAAGGGGTTCATAAGACGTAGTATATCGGAGTGGGGTGCTCCAGCAGTATTTGCCACGAAGGCAGATGGGTCCCTTAGACTTTGTGTGGATTATAGAGAACTTAATAAGCTTACTAAGAAGAATAGGCACCCACTGCCGAGGATTGACGATCTCTTCGATCAATTAGTTGGCGCCTCAGTGTTTTCGCAGTTGGACTTAGCCACGGGTTTCCATCAGTTGAGAGTGGCTGAGGATAGCATAGACAAGACTGCCTTTGGGACTCCAGACGGCTTCTTCGAGTGGCTTATGTTGCCCTTCGGTTTGACAAACGCCCCCGCATATTTTTTTGACTTGACGAGTAGGGTGTTTAGGGAGTACCTTAATAAATTCATGGTAGTCTTTGTGGACGACATCTTGATCTTTTCTAAGAGCGAGGAAGAACATGCCCTACATCTTAGGGAAGTGTTGGAGACCCTTCGAGCGCATAGCCTTAAAGCTAAATTTTCTAAATGTCACTTTTGGAGGAAGGAAGTGCGATTCTTAGGGCATGTGGTTTCCAAAGAAGGGATAGCTGTGGATCCCGCGAACGTAGTGGCCATCCAAAATTGGAAGGTCCCTAAAAATGCTACCGAGGTGAGGAGTTTCTTAGGGTTGGCTGGCTACTATAGGAAGTTTATCAAAGACTTCACATAAATATCAGCCCCATTAACACGCTTGACGAAGAAGAACCTAGTTTTCACATGGGACGTAGATTGTGATGATGCGTTCCAACGTTTAAAGAGAGCTTTGACAACAGCCCCAGTCTTAGTGTTGCCAGATGGGAGTAAGCCATTTACCGTTTATACCGATGTTTGTGGGACAGGACTAGGCGCAGTCTTAATGCAAGAGGGAAGGGTAATAGCCTACGGAGGAAGGCAGTTGAGAGTGCATGAGAAAAATTACCCTACACATGACCTAGAGTTGGCCGCTATTGTTTTCGCGCTTAAGTCTTGGCGCCATTATCTTCTTGGCGAGAAATTAGAATTGTTCACTGACCACAAATCGCTAAAATACTTGTTCTCTCAGAAGGACTTGAACTTAAGGCAGCAAAGGTAGATGGAATTCTTAGTGTCCTACGATTTGGAGATAGCATATACCCTTGGCAAGGGTAACGTGGTGGCAGATGCCTTAAGTAGGAAAAGGTTGTCCTTGAGTCCGTTGTTTGTTGAGCGGCGAAGCTTAGAGTTCATCTCTACGTTTGACTTTAGACCTTCCATTGTCTTTGTACCCGGTTTGCTGACATCCCTAGAGGTCAGACCTATGCTTTTGGGACAGATTGGTGAGGCACAGCGAGATGACCCACAGTTGGTTGAGTTAGTAGAGAAGCTCAAAAGGGGGGAGTCATCGAGCCATCTCAGTAGGTATACCCTAGATGATAAGGGTTGGTTACGTAGGGACGGTAGACTTTGTGTACCACGGGACGAGAATTTGAGGAAGACCATTCCTGATGATGCACATCGTTCGAAGATGACCATCCATCCCGGCGGGGACAAGATGTACATGGACATGAGACGAGTTTACTTTTGGGCCGGTATGAAGAGGAATGTGGCTGAGTTTGTCGCTAGATGCTTGGTGTGTCAACAAGTAAAAGCAGAGAAAAAGAAGCCCGGTGGGTTGCTTCACCCATTGGAGGTCCCACAATGGAAGTGGGAAAGTGTCTCGATGGACTTTATTGATGGGTTACCGAGATCGAGGAAGGGTAATACGGGGATTTGGGTCGTGGTAGACAGACTTACTAAGAGCGCCCATTTCATTCCCGGGAAGAGTAAGAGGACTACTCCATGGTTAGCCTCCGTATACATTCGAGAGATAGTTCGTTTGCACGGTGTTCCTTCTAGCATAGTGAGCGACCGCGATCCTATCTTTACTAGCGAGTTTTGGAAGAGCTTGCAAGAGGCGGTAGGGACTCAGTTATGTTTGAGCACAACATATCATCCTCAGACGGACGGCCAGACCAAGAGGGTGAATCGTATTCTAGAGGACATATTGAGGTTGTGTGTCTTAGACTTCGGAGGTACATGGGAGGAACATCTTCCTTTGGTGAAGTTCACATATAATAATAGCTTTCAGTCTAGCATTGGAATGGCACCGTTCGAGGCTCTTTATGGACGACCGTGTCGTTCGCCTACATGTTGGTGGGAATCTACAGATAAGATCTTGCTTGGGCCCGATATGATTAGAGAGACTTCGGAAAAGATCGATTTAATTCGAAGGAGGATGAAGACGGCGCAAGATAGGAAGAAATCTTATGTGGACAAGAGGAGGACAGATCTTGAGTTTGATATTGGGGACATGGTCTTTGTCAAGGTGTCTCCATTACGGAATGTTGTTCACTTTGGGTCCGTTGGGAAGTTAGCACCAAGGTTCGTAGAGCCGTTTCCTATTAAGGAGAGGATTGGACAGACGGCGTATTGAGTGGAGTTGCCCCAGAGACTTAGCGATGTACACGATGTATTCCATGTATCACATTTGAGGAAGTGCTTGCATGAGACCGCGGAAGTGGTAGAGCCGAGCTTGCTTAGAGAGGTGGAGATAGAGCGCGATGCGATGATTTGACGAGCTCCTACGTGCATTCCTGGGTCGGAGATTAAGAAGTTGAGGAATCGAGAGGTCAGGCTAGTCAAAGTGCAATGGGGAGATGATGAGAGCAACGCTACTTGGGAGACGGAAGAGAAGATGCGTTCATTGTACCCTTTTCTTTTCGAGGGTATGTCTTTTAATTTCTCCTTTATCGCTTAGCTTGTACTTGTTTTATCTTTAGCGTGTCCTCTTGCTAGTATCTTTGACCTTTAGATAGGGTAGTCCTATGGTTGAAACATGTGTTTGAGACATGTTATGTATGATGGATGCATGTGGATGCAAATGGTTGCTAGTGGTTTCTCGTGGATATATATACACACACTTTAGGCACTAGATCGGCTCAGTCACTTCATATTACATATTGCATATAAATGTGTGTACATATTTAAGTTAATGGATGTATAATGATTGTACTATCATATGGATGTTGCATTTTGGTGAATGGTTGTGCACACATGTAGAAATAATATGTATCGATAGGATTCTTTCGCATACATAATGGACGCATGGCACTATCATGGTTTGCATTAAGGAGGTCAACTGAATCAGTAGACCGCCTGATTTTGCATTAGATAAAGAACATATACACACACTTCTTGCACATGTTCATACAGCATTAGGAATTTAATAAGGACAATGGATGCCTGTGTTTGATGGTTGAGTAGATGGTTGTTTGGATGTTAGGATATGCATTCTCCTTAACTTGGAGATTTCGGGGGCGAAATCCTTAAAGGAGGGGAGAATGTAACACCCCGTAATTTTCAATATTAATGTTCACAAATTAAAGAATATTTAATTCTTAATATGAGAACTAAGGGAAACGGGTTGCGCCATTGTGTTCGTCTCGGAATTCTGGTTGAGATAGAGTCCGAGATTGCGTGAGTTGGACTACGAATGAAGAAGTTATGGCCATCGGAAGTTTCAGAAAAATTTAAACAGATTTCAAAAATTCGAATTTCAGAGTCAGATTGGGCTAGGCGGGAAATTTCCTGCCAGGGCCAGGTCGACCAGGGGGTCGACCTACCCACACAGGTCAACCGGGGGGTCGACATGCCCCCCTCCCCCGGGCAGATTTGTTTGATGACCTTTTAATGACTGTATGCTAAGTCATTAAGGTTTCTGATCTGGTCTGAATGGCTGGGGTTGATTCTGGGTTGATCGGACAGCCTAAATTAATCCTAAACTCTATAAAAACACATGTAGACTCAAACCCTAAAATCAAATTAAAATTAGAATCATGGCCTCCATGCTGTCACCTTGCAACCTAGAATAGCCGCCACCAATTAGAGAGGAAGAAAAGCTAATCAATTCAATTCTAATCTAAACCGCAACAAATTGTTTTCTTCAAAGGAAAGCTAAATCAATTTCTGAACTCAGATTTCTGAACTCAAGACCTTCTTTGAGTTGTGAGTTCGATTTCTTTAATAAGATAATTAACAATTTAATTGGATTGAGCTATGATTTGGATTATATGGTTATGTTGTGAATTATTGACTGCATGTTATTATCTATGTTGTAAATTCTATGATGTTATCATCTATGTTGTAAAGTTGTGATGTTATCATCTATGTTGTAATTCTATTATTGGCTTATGTATAATCAATTCATAATGATGTTTCATATGCTAGTTTGGTTATGTTGTTGGAACTAATTCATATGATAAATCATATGTATGTATGCAAGTTAGGATGTTAATTGAGGCATGGATCATATGCAAGTTAGTGAAAATTATGTACAACCTTACATGTTTCATGACATCTATTTTATGTGTAAATTGGATCTAAAGTTAGGCTATGACATGTGTGAGTTATATGCTAGTATACAAAATTCTATATGCTAGTTTACATGTTTAGATGTAAGTTTATACCATCGTTTATGTTGCATAAATCACATATGCAAGTATATATATATATATATATATATATATATATGTTTGGGGTATGAATCATGTAATGTAAGTTTGTGGTTAATGCCTATGCAAGTTTACACCTTATGATTAGATCTATGACATACATGGTTCATGCAAGTTTGTGACTATTACCTAAACAAGTTTACACCTTTAGATTTAGATCTATGACATATGTAGTTTTATGCAAGTTTGTGACTTTGGCCTATGCAAGTTTTTAGATGAAGAACCTCATTCATACATGCAAGTTCACCCCTTATGTTTAGATCTAGTTTTATCTATATGTATGTTGTGATGTTTTCTCTTTATTCCATAAGTTAGACTATTCGAGTCTAACGTATATTTTACGTTAAACGAACGAACGTACAACGTGGGACAATGGGATAATATTAAAAGATTTAATATTGAGAATTGGCATAAATGCCTTAAATGGCATAAAATAAATTTGTGATGATAATTGGTATAATTTTGCATACCATAAATAGATGGACATAATTGAGTCAATTATGGACATAGTTAAATTTGGAATCGATTGATAATTTGAATAGGGAAATTAATTCAAATAAGAGGGATAATTAATCGCCTAAGACATGAGGTTAGGCTCTTTTGTGGTAAAACTGCCCGGACCTGCCCAGCAAATCCAGCTGCCACAAATGCCAGTCTAATGAGGGTGGTCTTAGGCATAAATTAAATGCGTAACAGTTGTAAAGACACGAGGTTAGGCTCGTTTGTGGTGTAAGACTGCCCGGACCCGCCCGGCAAATCCAGCTGCCACAAATGCCAGTCTAATATGGGAGGTCTTTACAAGGTTACGATGTTAATGAATTAAGAAACACTTAACCAGATAAACATGTGGTGGGACATGGGGGTTAAGTGGGTGCCATGGGTGGCTTGTGAAATAAGATTAGAAACACTTAACCAAAATTGAAACATGTAAGTGAACATGAATAAGAAGAGGGTTAAGTGGGATGTACTAGAGGGGACCAAGCTTTGGTGGATAGCTTGTGTCAAGTAATGGGGGCCTGTTTCAACCAGTAACCCATAAGTATCTTTGTGGGCTCGACCCAATTCGAGGACGGGACACGCATATTGGGCTTGACTGTAAGAGGCCAAAATGGGTTAGCGGTGGCAACGCAAGTCCAATGGGTTCATGTGCGTGTGTGGGCCTGGGCTGGTAGGTAAGACGTTGTTGCATCATGTAGGTATAAGCCGTGCATTATTGGTGGTATGGGTTGCCACTTTGGGGAGTGATACACCCCACTGTGGGGCTAGCACGGGTATCTACGAGTTAGGGAGCCGATTGCATGTGGGTAGTGGGTACACCAAGTGGAGATAGGGGCAGGCGGCACCTATGAAGGCAACTAGGGGTACACGAAACTACCATTATCATTATTAAAGTCTTGTAGGCGGGATCAACCCTTTTAGGGTGACCAGTGGTGGTGCAGTATAGTAATTATCTTATAGTGGTTTAGGTGCGCCTTTGACGTTATCTTTGTTTATCTTATTTCCTTTAGTTTGCTCTGCCATACCCAATTATTCACAGTCATTTCCTTATTTTCCAACTTATGCCTTAGCCTAGTTATTTTGGTAATTATATTGTTAAAATTATCGCACTCGCCAGACTTTATGTCTGACCCTCTTTGTTTCCACCTCTTTTCTTCCTTTTCCCCCCAGGTGCTCAACATGGAACTAGCACCAGTGGAGCTTGATTTTGGACAGCTGTATCTCTTGCTTTTAGAAGTTGCTTGGATCGCTGAAGTAAAAGTTCAGCCTATCTTATTTATGGCTATTTTGTGTTGGGGTTATGTCTTTCAATTTATGTACTCTGATTTAGTTAAGATGGATATTATGTACTTTGACTCTGGTTTTTGATGATGTAATCAAACCTATGTGTTTACCGCTGCAATGAATAAAATTTTAAATTTTTAAGTACTGTTTATATCTGTCTTATTGTTAAGTTTCTGTTCTATACACACTTAAAACGCTCCATAGAAGTTAATGCATTCCCTTTGTGAGTGACGTTAATGGACGTGGGTTGTTACATTAGTTGTCAATTGCTATCCTAAAGATATGGATTTAGAAGAGAAGGCAGATTTTGGGTGGTACCCGCATAACATGTTTTTTTTACAAATTCTTTAATCGGTGTCTTTTTCAATTTTCAAGATTTGCAAGTATTCATTTCGAAGATGTTAGATTCTTGAGTCGGAGGCTTGTTCATCGCTTGGCTTGTATGTTGTATCAACAATAATTACAATATTCCGGAAGATGTGGGACTAGAAACAAAGAAAGTTTCTTATATTATAGGAAAATTGACACGTTTAGCCTTGTTTACAAAAATTATAACATGTTTAGCTTTGTTTTTGGAAATATTTACAAATATAGACCTATTTTGTTCGGGGTGAGGACTGGGCGCATTTTTAAAGTTTGCCTGTGTATTTGTAAATTTTATATGTACCCACCTACTCCTTCATAATTCTGATCCATACTCAACTATATCTTGTAAACACTATTTATCTTAACAATGCCTTCATAGCCATCGATCATCTTGTGACTCCGATTTCGGCAACATCGCCTTCTCCCTTCCAATGTCTAGCAATCACACTAATATCGATTGTGAATATAAACTATCAAGAACAACATTACGAAGAGCTTGCTCTTGGATACCTAGATCATGACCTACTAACAATTCAACCAGGACTGAAAGAACCTGCGTATGTCCCATGAGTAAATGGACATCCTGTTTATCAACCCTATCTAGAACAAGAGGTTGAGCAGGTATCAATAAATCAACCCTCGTCTGAAGAAGAGATTAACTCTTACCCAGTTTGTTGTCACTATGGATATATGACTAAAGTTGTTGTAACAGCTGATAGCCAAAACAATGGTCGTCGAATTCTTCTTTCTTCCAATTTTCCCGACGATTGCAATTTTTTCAGAATGGATAAACGAACCGCTGTGCCCAAAGTTCATAGCATATGCAAACGAGCCGTAACAAGAAATTAGACGTCCTAAGCAACCCCTAGAAGAAACGTAATTTGACTGTAACCACTAGTGTTCCTATTATCTGTTGTCGTAGTAGTATTTCGATTGTGTGTTTGTATGAATGTAGAACTTGGAAGATTAATATGAAGTGTTGTATGTTTGTTTTTGTCTAAGAAATTGAGTTTGTTTATTAAACAAATTTCAAACTGTTCGAAATTCAAATTTTGAAATGGACATTCAATTATTAAGTAAATCTGCGCTAAAGCTTTTCCAAA
Source organism: Allium sativum (assembly GCA_030737875.1). Classification (NCBI taxonomy): domain Eukaryota; kingdom Viridiplantae; phylum Streptophyta; class Magnoliopsida; order Asparagales; family Amaryllidaceae; genus Allium; species Allium sativum. The sequence goes on along the minus strand of CM060918.1, from coordinate 834,953,503 downwards.
CAGTAAGATCTACCACAAAATAGGTGATTTGACTAGACACTGATAAAGCTGGTCCAAAATTGTCCTATTTGATAAAGTTGGCCAAATGAGTCATTATTTCGAAACAGATGAGTTGACAAGACTCTGCCAAATCTGACCCAAAGTTTATCCATTGTGATAAAGCTGGACAAAAAGGACATTGATGATGCTTTATTTCGAAATATATGAGATGATTAAAGCTATCCCAAATCTGATTTGACAACGACATTGCTAAGATGATTAAAGTTGATTAGACAATGACATTGTCAAGATGTTTTGCCTATTTCAAATCTCTTCAACACAACATTTCTCATTTCAGAAACACTCCTATACTTACTTCAAATAACTTCAAAACTAATATACTCACTCAACAATGGCACCAAAATTTATTCCTATACTTTGCTACTATGGCGGTTAATTGCTAGTAGATGAGAACCAAAATGGAAATTATGTTGGAGAATTCTGCAAACTAGGGAGAGTTTGCAAGGATTGAGTACTTGATGCTTTGAAAGAATCAGTCTTCAAAGAAACAAAAATTAACCCTATCGAATATGATATTGAGTTGTCGGTTAACCGGCCTACTGATTCGAGGTCGAGAGCATTATCACTCTTAGACGATGAAGATGTAGAAGTGATATTTTCTGTTGTTAAGAAATCGATTGGGTTGTTAATTGGAAAAACGAAAAAAGCAATCGTGGAAGAAATCGCCCCACCTCCCGTCATGAGTACCAATTTAGGGTATTTCACAGCAATGTTGCAAACTCATGATCCTTCACTCATCTTTAGTTCCTTTATGTGCACCAATCCGTATTTTCACCCGAATGTGGACGAGAAACATTAGCCACAACAACAAACTTCTCAACCATATGTTCATGAGCAACAACAACAAACTTTTCAATCAGACGACTATGGGCAATAATTGCAATAAGATGTATTTCCTTCTCAGTCAGAACTGTACGATATGAGCCAACGGTATGTGTTGTGCATTAATTTAGTTTACTAACTACTCATTGAACTGTAAGATGTGACTGAAATGTATTTATTAACAGATTGACTGAAGAATCCAAATTAGACTAGGGTGCAAGACATTCAAAACAGATAAATGCTCTAAATAAAGACATAAATATCGAAGTAAATGACCCTACTAATAGCATGGTGGTTGCGACAACAACTGTTGATGATACATGTTGGATGAGATAGTATTCCGAAGTAAAGAAAAGTTTCTACACCATCTTATGGAGTGGTTTATTCTACACGATAATTCGTACAAGCCAATCAAGTTGAATAAAATAATATATACTACTGCATGTAATGTTGATGCTACATGACCATGGTAAATACATGCTATAGTGTCAAAAAAATCTCAAACTAGATGGTGAGAAATCAGAAAACTGCCTCATGAGCATAACTGTGTCAACCCTACAATTAATTCCAAACACAGGCAAGCCACTTCTGAATTTCTTATTTCCAAAATCCTATCTTTTGTGAAGGCCAATTTTTATATCTCAGCTAGTACGTTTCAGATGCTTGTCGACGACCAACACTTCATCAAAATCAGTTACATGAAAGCTTGGCGAACGTTGAATAAAGGGTTGAAAAAAATTATGGTGAATCTACTGAACCGTATACAAGTTTGCCTCGATATTTTGAGGAAATAAAAAGAAGCAATCCAGATTCACTAGGACATATAACACACGATGATTTTGGGGTATTTGATTGTGCTTTTGGGCATTTGGTCCTTCCATTGTAGGTTTTATACACTACCGTGCATTGGTATGTATTGACGAGACACATTTGTACGGTTTGTACAAGGGAACACTGCTTGTTGCTACTACTGTGGATGCCGACGACTGCAATTTCCCATTAGCTTATGCAGTTATCGAATCCGAATCATATGATATTAGGCCTGGTTCTTCTCATACATGCATGAGTTCATTTATAGTGTACAAAATCGTCGCATTACTTTTATATCTGACAGGATGAAAGGGATTCCAAAAGCTTTGTAGTAAAGATGGCATGAACCGCACAAACATAGGTTTTCTGCAAGACATTTTAAAGCCAATTTTCAAGCTGCGGGTTATCGAGAGAAACGACTAACATGCTTGTTTTACACTGTTGTATGTGCATCAGAAGTAGCTGAGTACACTAAAATTAGAGATGAAATCAAGGCAACTAATCCGCGGGCGGATGACTAGATTGAACGAAGCCTAGGGAATTCTGAAGAAACTGGGCAATTTGCACAAATGACGGTGGTCGCTTCCATGCATGTTATTACTACCAACGCATTTGAATGTTTTAATGGTGTATTAAAAGGCGTCAGATCGTTGCCTATAAAGGCATTGGTTGCAATGACGTTTTATCAATCAGTTGATTATTTCAATAAGAGACAGGCAAATGTAGGCTCTAAAGACAAAACTTACTCGGAAATGGGAAGCTAAAAGTGAAGCTCGTGCTTTTGATGCACGTTGTTGTAAACTTGTCCGATTTGGTCGATCTAAATGGCAAGTGATTCATTATTACGGAGATGAATATGAAGTTGAGATCGAAGGTTCTCATTGCTCCTGTACATGCAACATCCCACTTCTGCAGAAGATATTGTGTGCTCATGTGATGACGACCTGTTCAACGCAGGATTTGGGTATAAACAGAGTACATCACGATTTTGCTTCTGAGTGGTAGTCCATCCAAAGTTATAAAGCTTCCTACAAGCCATGGTTTCATCCTGTACGTGATAAGAAATACGGGGCACCATACAATGGTCCACATATATTGGCTCTGCCGGTAAGAAGACAACCCGAACGACCTAAATCTACGAGATTCAAGAATGTTATGGACGAGCATCAAATGCCTAAAACAAACAGGTGCAGCAAATGTGGATCACAGGACCATAACAGAAAGCGGTGTACTTCAGTAGCTTAAAATGAAGATATATGTGTGTTGATGAGATGTCATTGTGTTGAATTTTGCGTAACTGTATTTTTTATGTTTCGAACTTATCTAGCGTGCATCAGACTTTGTATCTCTCTAATTTTCGGATATTTGAATTTTTCATTTGTTTTATGTTATTTGGTTAGGCTTTAAATGCTATTTGCATGTGTAATTTAAATATAATTCAAAACAAGCTCGTAACGTCGCGGTACATCGTAGTTTTACGTTTTGAACTTCAGTTGAACATATAGAAGCCGCTATAAGTCGAATTTCATTGAAATAAGAAACGTTCAATCTATTGAACTATATTTATATAATCTAACAGGAAAAAAAAGATTTCATGTCATAGATTTTAAGTTATGTCCAAATCAAATTTTCAGAAAGTAGCTATGAAATTTAGTAACAAATTGCATTGAACAATTTTGAAAGCTCGCCAATTGGCGAATTCCGAAACTTCGCCATTGTGTTTTCAAAACAGGTATATTCTTGTAATTATTTCCAAAACTAATCTAAATTTGTTATTAAACTTATAAACAAGGCTAAGCCTGAAGTTTATCCTACATTATATAAACATTTACTGTTTGTTATTTTCTCTGTCTATTTCTTAAAACAGGAAATAAGTGACACCTCCTAGCACCATAGTTTTCGCTTGCTATGAGGGATAAAAACATACACATCTTATGAGTTATAATATTATGAGTTATGGCTATCGAATAGCATTTAATTAGAACTACTGATATATCATGTAATAGTAAGAAATCAGATATTCTAAAATATAGTTACACTGATAATTGATGTAATAGTCTGAATGGTAAAAACAACGGAAAACCGGATTGTTAATTGAACTAGATACTTTGTATACGCGATCGTATATGAATAAATATTTATTATAAGTGATATACCTTGCCAAACTAGTGACATAGGCAACCAATAATATTATGTGCAGTATCACCATATGTGCAAGGCATGAAACGTTTTTCGTTGCTTATTTAACAAAGCACTAAATTTTTTGGACTTATTTAATTATGATGGTTATGTTAGAGTCCAGTTGGCACTTCTTTCTTATCAGATGTTTCTTATATTCTTTCTTCGAGAATACTGTTTATTATGCTATCTACATGATTAAGTCAACAAATCAGCAAAATGGATCTTATTGCAGAATTTCGACAATTGCGCTATCCATTCCTGTATACCTATTTTATCGTGGATGCTATTTAAACTCAACAACTTTCAATTTTTGTATTTGTATATCAAATCGTACTATATGCAGTTTATTCAGCATGCCTACTTTATAACATACACATACTTATTTGCATAGCAAGTCACATTATTATATAGTTATTTATTTTTATTGTTTGCATAACCAGATGATTGTATGAATATTAAGTAACTTTAATGATGTTGATGTTGTTGACAGCAAAACGCAAGCTAAGGAAGTAGAAGCAAGCATTACAAAAAGGAGATTGTTTTATCACTGACAATAATATTTTAACAAAAACAAATATTATTCAAAGAGATATATGGCTATGGTTTCAAATAGGTTTGATACATTAAGAGATTATGATGATTCAGTCATACGATGTTGAAAGTAAGGAAAATTTGGTTGAAGATATTGAAAAAGTTGGCAAATATGAAGAGGAAAAAAAACCTGCATAATGATATAAAAGGACCCTGTTCTAAATGTGCACATTGTTGTAGTTCTAAAGATAACAGTTACAAATGTGACGAGATGCCTAAAGATATACATGCACACATCTGTAGCTAAAATGAAGTTGAGTGTGCATAGAGATGATTTAGCAAGCAAGGACAGACATGAGGAAATAAGTCTACAGGATAAGTCAACATCTGACATACATCTATTTATATACATACAATGGTATAAAAGTTTGGTTGAAAATTTTACTTCATTATTTTGATATGTAAGTTGTTGCTAGCTTGAATATTGTCATCTTAAATGGTTGTGATAGCTTTACTGTGGCAAAACCATGTTTGGAGAATATAGCTTGAATGGCCGTGGATGGTTTACACGAAAGGGTTTAAAAGGGGATTGACGGGCTTTAAGAAGGTATGGGTTGTCTGAAATATCTGCAAAGAAGCCATATTTTATTCTGAGAGTGACAACTACAACTACATATTTAAAGCATAAGAGGAATGACTGTTGTACACACGCATGCACATTGCACTTAACATCCACCACATCATCACAATGGCCTAACCTTTTACTAACATATGACTTAATCATATCAGCATCCGTTTGCACCCCTTGGCAGGCCAACACTCAGGCCCCGTTCGCAGACATAATTTGGCATGCTCATGATTGCGTTCGCGTCTGACGTGTCAGATGCAAGCAAACACGCCCAAGTAGAACGTTGTGGGAACATTTGAAATCGAGCCGTTGGAATCAAGCCGTTGGCGTTGGATGCCAATGGCTTGATTTCCAACATTCTACTTCTTTGGATATAAAACAACCACGAATTCTTACCTTCTTCATCTCCTTATCTTCTACAGGTACTTCTTCTTCTTCTTATTCAACATAAATAATGTCTTCCTTCGATTCATCCTCCGAGTACGAAAATATTATTGATCTCTACGGGATATCATTGTGTCTGAATGGCAGGAGAAATCATATGACTCGAATTAATACTTTAGAGTTTATTGGGTTAGCTTGTATCAACGACATTCTAAATAGTCACCAACAACGTTGTCAAATTAATTTTCGAATGAAAAGATTTTGTTTTTACCATTATGTGAAAAACTGCAGCATCATGTTCTCTCTTTCACGTCAGAAATTTGTGTCCTCGAAATGGTTGGAAATTTCGGTTACACAATGGCTACTATGCTTTCAACTAGACAACTTAGCGAAAGGTTTCAACTTTCAACGGTCAGGTAGCACAATTTCCGTTTGTTTTCATGTTATTCTTAACGCTTTTCAATTACTCGCTGCTAATGTAATAAAGTCAGGGGATCAACAAACCTTTCCACATCACATCAGAAGTTCAACCCGATATTATCCTTATTTCAAAAAAATTATTGTTGCTATAGATGGTACACACGTATCTGCACATTTACCCGCTGATCAAATTATCCCTTATATCGAAAGAAAGGGGTTTGCAACTCAAAATATATTTGCGGTTTATGATTTCGATTTACAGTTTACCTATGTTGTGGCTGATTGGGAAGGGACTACACACGATAGTAGAATTTTTAATGATGTTACAAATAATAGAAACTCTAACTTCCCTAAACCTCCAGCTGGGCAGTATTATTTGGTCGATTCGGGCTATCCACTTCAAACTGGATATTTACCACCATATCGAAATATAAGGTATCACACTACTACAATTCTGCAATTTTCTGACGTGCATCTGGCGACTTTCACTACAAGAAAACAAGCTATTTCCGACGGCTGAAAACCATCGGCGGCCGTTGGAAAGAGCTGTCGCTAATAACGGCGTCGAAAATCAAAGTTTCCGACGGCTATCGATGCAGCCCGTCGTTCGCATTTCCAATGGCTACCGACACAGCCGTCGGAAACCGTCGCAGATTCGTGTACGTATTAGCCGTCGGTAGCCGTCGGAAATACTGCATTTTTTGTGTGTGTTTCAGCTGCTATTTATCTTCCAACTACACTTCTCATATAAACCACTGTCTCAAAATAGCAACTAAACATCATCCAATTCATTGATTTAAGAATCAAATTTATTCTATTTGAATTGATCAATGCCCCAACTGGACGAAAATAGTACTCGGATTAGAACGAAATTAAAATATCAAACACTATGGTCAAACTCATCTGAGCTCATTTGAGAATTGTGCACATGTCATGGCAATGAAAGATAAGCTGTAGGGACGGGGTTGTATTTACCATCTTGATGTGCCTAGGTATAGATATTCAAACTTGTAAAATAAATAGAATTTGTGTGAAAATTTTACCTCTTCCTTGGTATAGATATAACATTCAGCGCCCAATACTAAAAATAAAATAAAATAAAATGTATATGACTTTTACAAATTTACCTCTTCCTTGTTTCCCCACCTATATAGCTGACACAGTATCCATTTGGAGTGATTGCCTCAATGGTTGCATCATACCTACACGTTCAGGTTGGATATGTATGTTAGAAAACTATGATGCAACATATCATTCTTATATGAGGGAATTACAAAATTAAATAAAAGCATATTTTCAGTATAAATTCTTCGACAAAATTGACATGCTACAAGCGAATTCATATTTCAATAAGAAAATCTTACAGTGTCAGGCGGTGCCAAACTATTGTGTTTCTTATGTGACTGCGCCACCATCCTAACCTGAACATTGTTTTACAGTAGCTAAGAGCTCTTCAGTAAGTGCAATGGCTTGCATTTTGCATACATCGCCTAATCAGTTATATATACAATTATACCTAATCATCAGTTCGTGCAATCAAAATATGAGTTTCAAACTTACAGATTCAGCATGGACACAACACATCATGAATAACCATGCATGTAAGGAAACATATTAGACCGGCAAAATAATTAAAAATAAAGGGTGATGGGAATCTTTATAAAGCCAAGATGTACATACTACATTATTGTTTGTATCAAACATCTCCAAAGTTTTTTTCTCCACTTTACCTAGTATAATAGGTACATTCATCACATCTTAATGGCTATATAGAGCTATGACTTTTGTTAAAAGCATCATGAGGCCGCAAGGTAGACTTCAACACTTAAAAAAAAATGAACTTCAAAATAAGTAAAACATTGAGAATTAGACATCCAGATTATTTTATAGACATGACCACAATTTATACTAACTTATTCCCATAATTATATACTCAATGACCAAATAAAAATTCATTTCAAAGAAGTGAATAAAATATAGAAAAAATGCGCACATAATAGGATGTTATAACTCACTACAACGCTATTGGAACCAAATGCAATAAATAGATAACCCTAATTTTCTAATTTAGGCAAATATAGGTTTAGGTAAAAATTTATTTTTTATGAAAAAAAGAGATTATACCTCAAATTACTTGCTGTAGAGGTCTGAATTGAACCCGGGGAGGTTTCTACACGAAGAAATCAGTGTTTAGAGGCAAAAAATCGAATTTGGGGGTAATAGGGTTTAAAACCCGTATGCTGAAAAAATAAGAGGAGAAAAAGAAATGGGGAAGAAAGCATTCGGGTGGCTATTTATCACGATAATTTCCAACGGCTTCCGACGGCCGCCGACGGCTCTTCTGAAGTCGTCGCAAATAGCCTGTTTTCTTGTAGTGTTTATGGTGTTGCTAAATTTTTTAGGCATCTCATACTGGCACCAAATGCGAGTCAGAAAAATGAGCATTACTAAATCGCATGACATCGCTAAGGTGCCACAGAACTATCGTCACTATGGTGTCAATAAACATCAACGAGGTCATAGCAATGCCACTCTTATGATGCCTTAGCAACCATTACAAGAAAAGGTCAGTTTAGCGACGGCAAAAAGTCGTCGCCAGCCGTCACCAATAGTCGTCGCTACATATCCGGACACTAAGCAAATAGCGTCGGCGTTAGTGACGGTTGTGGTCTCCTATATATCGACGGCTGGCAATGACACACTTGCCACGTGGACAAACAGTTGGACTTTCAACTCTCGTGACAAGCCGTCACTAACGGTAAGCAAGAAAATCACCACTAGCCGTCGCCAGCCGTCGCTAAACCATGCCAATAAGACGTTGTAAGCCGTCACTAGCCGTCGCAAAACTGCGTTAGTAAGCTACAACAAACCGTCACCAGCCATCGCTAAAATGGGTAAATAAGCCATGAACAGCCGTCGCTAAACTGTGTACATTTTTCTATTTTCCAGCAGCCATAAGGCCTTCAAGCCACACCAACTCAAATCCAACCAATTCACAACTCATATACTATCACTTTCACAATCCATCACCTCATATATACTCCAATTCACCACATAAACCAACATATATGATATTAAACGTCACATACATGACTAAATAGCTAGTAAACAATAAATAAAAATAATATAACAGTCCAAAAACCAACATCATGTCTACATAATATAAACAAGCCATTATGGTCTCCAAAAAACAACATCACATCCAAAAAACAACTAGTTTATATATACAAACCAAGTCCAAAATCAAAAAAGAGGACAAGTACCACTCATCCTCCTAGTCGTCGTCCTCCTCCTCCTGGTCCTCCTTCCCTGTAGCAGGCTCACTTGGTGGCATATGCCCATGCTCCTGGAGATATGCAACAATCCTCTCATCCAGCATGGTCACAAGCCTGTTCTTCTGGAAATCCTGTAAATCTGCCACTTGCTATCGAAGCATGGCAATCTCCTCCTCGTCTTGACGCCTCATATAGGAGGCCTGAGTCCCCGCTATCTGTAATTATTATATTATAAGCATGACTTGATAAATGTATTATAAATTCGTTATGTTTAAATATGTTAACACTTTAAACTTTTAATAGCACTTGGATATGTCTAAATTCTTTAATAAAATGTTTTACCTCTATGTTTCCAAAACCCTAGCGTCTACCCCTGAGAGGCGGGTCGATGATGGTGTTCCAGATGTGATTGCACTCCTCCACGTCCGGATCTTAACCTAACTGTGGTGCTCGAGCATTTAACTTCGCTTTGTATTTCTCCTGTGATAACGAACAATTATGGAATACATTAAATATATAATTTCTAAATAACAATGTGAAATACAAATTATTACGAATGCTAACCATCACTCCATGGGACTTATTGTCCATCCATGTATATGAGGTGTTACCCTCCTCGTTGGCCCGCTCGACAACATGAGTCTGTGTAAACACCTCAGCAAATGTAGGCTTCCAATGGAGAGACGACATCTGAAATGATACAATATATATTTGGAATTTATCAATACGATTAAAAAAATTTAGAACTATCTATATATGTGATTTATCATTCGTACCAATTCGCGACGGTGCTGCGAGAAGGACTTAAACGCACCCCGATGCAAAGCAGGATTCTTGAGTCTGTATGCCCGGTTTCGCTCTGAAAGCTCCTATATACTTAGTTATACGGTTAACTGATTGATACAAAACAAAAATTAAAAATCAGCTTAACTAATTTACCTTCGCTCTTTCCGTAGCCCACAGTTGCTGGAAATCGCCCTAGGCCTCCTCTCTCATCCATGGAGGCCTCTTTCCCGCTTTTTTTGCCTTGTGTACGTTGCTTGAATATATTTTTCTCATCTTTTGATTCCATGCGGTGAGGCAAAGATCCATATCTTCTTCCCTAACCTGTACAACAACCTATAAATTAACAAACAAATTGTATTACATATTTTATATAATTTTGTAAATGAGAAATATATTTTACTTACAAGAACCTCCGTGAGAATGACATTCCTAATATGCGTAGGAATATTGTCCCAGTAGGCCTACGCCTCTGTCCACCTGGCGATATATGCATTTCTAGACACAGATAAAACAAGCTCTGCAGGAATAATATCAAACCCCCTGCAGAAAGTACGATATTGGCATTTAATAAGTTTTGAATACTAAACATTTAAGAAATTTAAGAACTTACCATGCGGTCTTGGGTACGAGCTTTATGACCGGACGTGTATCCGGTGTTGTACCGCTAGCACCTGCCTCCAAACTGTGGGTAGATCGGCATCTGGGAGGCATATCTGTCACAAACATATTATTTCGTATAATAATAACTCATATATCATTATGCACATCCATTATCAAATAAACTCATACAACATATATTATCAAATGCAACTACAAGACCCATTTACATAAAAGAAGAAGAACCAAATAATAGATAACCATAGCACGTCAAATAAGTTCACAACATAGCACATCATATAAAACATATCACTATACATCATAGCTCACAACATAGCACATCATATAAAACATATCATTGTACATCGTATGTAAACAACTAATGATACAAATAATATTATTCTTCTTCATTTTCTGATTCAGTCTCAATCTCATACTCTATATCGTTGTCCTCTGTACTCTCAAATGCTTCTATTAATTCATTTGATTCATCGTTCAAAAACCCTTAATTAACATCATTAACAATTATTATTTCATCGTTTTGATTTGCATCCGTTTGATACGCTGCATCATCTGGAATAGCAATTCCTTCAAATGTAAATATTCCCTTTGTTTTAATTACAACAGACCAATCTGCTTTATCTCTTTTTAAGGACGGATACAGAGCAAAGTAAACTTGTAATACTTGCTTTGCCAATACAAAAGGATCATACTTATAGTAATGTGATGTGTGCTTTATTTCTATAAGCTTATAATCTTTATGCACGTTGATTCCAGTACCAGGAACATTGCTGAACCAGTTGCAATTGAATAGAACAACTTTTTCAATGGGTTGTACATAATATGTCAACTCTAAAATCTGTGTCAAGACGCCATAAAAGTCTTTTATATGCTCTTCGGGATCATCACTACCTTTGACAAATACACCACTGTTATATGTTGATCTGTCAGTACTATGGTCTTTAGTGTTGAATTTAAATCCATTGACGAAGAATATTAGATAAGTCTTAACATTTCTTTTTGGTCCAAGCGCAAGATGTTGCAAACCCTTGTCATTAACACAGTTTTTTGGATCGTAAACATACTTCGAGAACCATTTAGCAAAATCTTTACTGAGATCGCCATTTGGATTTTCTGATTCGTAAATACTGCAAATATAAATGATTTTATTGCTAGCTAACAATTGATGTACACATAATTGTAATAAAGTTAAAAATTTAGTACCTAACAAATGGTGCAACTTTAGCACAATTTAGAAGAACATATGTGTGTGCGACATGGTGATCTCTATCATCTAACCATATTTTTACACATTTTTTAGAAGATCGTCCATGTTGTCTAAAACAAATAACATTATCAGACCAAAATTGGGTTCCATGGTTTCATCATTACGAGAACCACTTACAAATGATAGGTTCACGTGATCACTGAAGTAATGAGAAAAAAGAACAAAGCTTCTTCTTCAAGATAAGTTTTGCAAATCGAACCTTCAACTCGTGTTTTTTTGTCGTACTTTTTTATTCAGATGATTCAAATACCTAAAATAAAATTAATTCAATTTACATGCACTAATGTCACTTTGAATTGTAAGCATAAATTTTACCTTTCAAAAGGATACATCCATCCATATTGCACTGGACCTCGAAAATTGCTTCGGATGGAAGATGAGTAGGTAAATGCTCCATTACATTAAAAAATCCTGAAGTGGAGATTTTATCCAATTTGCAAATCAATATCGGAATTTCTACTTCAAGTTTACGGAGATGATCAATTTTTAACGTTGCCGAACAAAGTTTTTTATAGAATAAGTTTAACTCTGTTAAAACACCCCACACTTTTACAGGCAATAATTATTTGAACACCACTGGCAATAAATATTTCATCATGATATGACAATCATGACTTTTCATCCCACTCAATTTATTGTTTTTATAGTCAACACATCTACAAAGATTAGAAGAAATCTCATCCGGACATTTCAGTCCCTCAACCCATTTCAGTACAAGTTTTATTTGTTTGTTGTCTAGTTTATAGCACGCTTTGGGTTTTTTATTGTCATTGAGCTTCATATGAAGTTCTGGACATTTACAATATTCTTCCATGTCGTGTCTCGAATATATATTGTCCTTTATTATTCCTTAAACATTCAAAACAGCATTAAACACGTTATCAAATACATTTTTTTCATTGTGCATAACGTCGATATTATGTCAAAGTTTGGTATCTTTCCAGTAAGGTAGCTCCCAGAATATGTTTTGTTTACATCAATTATGGATGTCATATTTACCTGGAATTTCTGTCTGTTCTCCAGTCTCACGGATCTTGGGATAACCTTTACAATATCGTATATTTCTTCACTTGTCCAAATTTTGGGTGCTTGCTCAATCATTTTGCTGTTAACTTTAAAGTTTTTTTATCTCTTCTAAAAGTATGATTGGTATGCAGAAAACAACGTTGACAATCAAACCACGAATGCTTCCTTCCATACCATAAGAAAAATATTTGTGTTTCTTCCATGCATAAAGGACAAGATAGACGACCGGCTGTATTCCAACCTGAAAGCATCCCATAATGCAGGAAAATCACTAATCGTCCATAACAAAGAAGCGAACAGACGAAAATTCTTTTTTTTTGAAATGTCGTATGTTTCAACTCCTTCATCCCATAGTTTTTTCAACTCTTCTATTAATGGTTGTAGATAAACATCGATGCCTTGTTTTGGATCACTAGGACCAAGAACGACAACAGTGAGAAACATATATGAAGTTTTCATACACATCCACGGATGTAAATAATAAGAAGTAACGATAATAGGCCAAGATGAATATTTACTACCAAACTGAGAAAATGGTGAAAACTCATCTGTACATAAACCAAGTCTGACGTTACGGCTCTCTACGGCAAATGTAGGATATGTCCTATCAAAATGTTTTCATGCTTCTTCATCCGATTGATGTGTCAAAGTTTCATCTTCTTGTGTTCGCACACTATGCCATCGCATATGACATGCAGTGGCTGAGGATGCATATAACCGTTGTAGTCTAGGGATGATTGGTAAATAATGCATTCTCATATAGGAACTTCCTTACCTTTCTTTTTTCTAGGTTTATACCTTTCCCCGCCACATTTTTTACAATTTCTAAGATTAATATCATCTTTCTAATACAACATGCAACCTTTAACACAAGTATCTATTTTTTGGTATGACAAACTGAAAGCGGATATTAGTTTTTTCACTTTATAATGACTATCGCATATCAGATTATTGGGTAGCATATGTCTTTTTGCAGCTTGTACAACCGCTGTAAATGCAACTTCTGTAAGGTTAAATTTTGATTTCATGGTGATGTACTCAGCGGTTACCGATAATTCAGTTCCACTTTCACAACCATTCAACAATGGCCGCTTAGCTGGAGCCAATAAATCATATATTTTTTAGCTTCCGTGTTCGGTTCTTCTTCAATATTGACGTCATCATCGTCAACCTGACCGGTAGGTAACATTGACCGTGCTGCTTCTTTCACCATATCTTCTATTGGATTCATCATAACTAATTCGACCTTCGAAGCTACAGGATTTACTGTACCGCAACAATGTCTCCATGACGATCCTATAAATAATAATTTGGGACAAAACCTGATTTATACAAATGTACTTTAATGATGTCTGGTTTATGAAACCTCATCAGTTTACACATATTACATGGACAACGAAGCTCCTCGTAATTTCGATTATTAGATACTGCAAATTTAACAAACTCATTTACACCATTATAGAAATGTTCTTTCACTGAGCCTTCATTCCAATTCTAACTTCTTACATCCAACTATGGTCAATGTAATAATCGAACATTTTCCCTAATTCAAAAATATATGCCAGTGATTTCGATAACACATACATATATTATTATAAAGCCTTTAGGGACTAAAGCATTTACGCACCAGACTGTTATATCTCGACAGTATTTTATTTTGGATTTCTTAACTAAACGATAAACTTTAAAACTTATCTTTCTGAAAATTCCTATGCATTACCAAACTGTTTTAAAAAAATGTACCATTACAACGGCGCCATTTTGTAGCACCGGAGTAACGTCTATGCATTACCCCTCTCCTTAACTTGGCTTGCGACATTAACAAAATTTTTATCCAACAACTCCTTTAATAGGATTACCAAACCAACATACAACAATTTCAGAACCATAGCTTTAAAATAGCTATATCCAACAACGTATATACCAATCCCATATCCAACAATTACAAAACCCATATCCAACAACGTATATATACCAATCAGCTTTAAAACTTATCTTTCTAAAAATTCTTATGCATTACCAAACTGTTTTTAAAAATAAATTGTCATTACAACGGCACCATTTTGTAGCACCGGAATAATGTATATGCATTACCCCTCTCCTTACTTGGCTTGCACCATTAACAACAATTTTATCCAACGTATATATCAACAACTCATTTAATAGGATTACCAAACCCATATACAACAATTTCAGAACCATCGCTTTTAAATAGCTATATCCAACAACATATATACCAATCCCATATCCAACAATTATAAAACCTAGAAACAACAACGTATATACCAATTAACTAAATTCACAAAATTTATTAATCGATTTATAATCGATAATCACCTAAATAGCTTTTAAATTTAAAATCTAATTGGCTATATTATAAATTCAGTTTCAATAATTGATTATTATCTATAAAGTAACGGTTCATAAACACATACATACACACAAAATCAACTGAATCCACATTTTCATCGATAAACAACTAAATTCGCATTTTAGGGTTTCCAATCATTACTAAATCAACAATAATTCAACAATCATAATCTATTCACGTAACATATACATTTAAATAACCGTTAATTAATTAAATTAAGAAATTAGGGTATAAATTATACCTTTAGAAGAGAGGAAAGCAAAGGGAGACGACTGAAGAAGGGGGACACGTTGGTCGGCGACGACAAGAAGGGAGACGGCGGCAGCAAGGGAGGCACAATGTTGTAGGAGGGAGCAAGAGGGAAATGTTATTTTCCCTATAGGCTCGTGTAACACCCCGCCTCCGCTAGGGTCACTCGCAAAGGAATGCACTAGCTTTAGAGGGGCATTATTGGTAAACATGCACAGAAATATCACAAGACAGAACATATAAAATAGCGGAAGTAAAATCAAACTTTCATAACATGAATAAATAAGGTCTAAAGCCTTTTACATCAGAGTACATCAAAACCTGTCTTGCAATAGTAAAGAAGCATAAAGACATTTTCGAAAATTATTCCCCAAGTAAAACAGTAAAGTAGCCACAGCCAAGAAAAGTCCAAGCCATCCATGATGACCTTCAAGCAGAAGAAGTCCGAATTAAACAACAGTATTTCCTCCCTGTAACCTGGGGGGGAAACGGAAGACAAGAAGCGAAACAAAACGGGTCAGTCAAAAAGACTGAGTAAGCCCTATCTACTATCAGCATAAAAACTAGTAAAGTTAACTGACATGAGAAACTGAGATGAACATAAGCATGATGACAAGATAGATAAGCTAAATCAAAATAACAGGATGAACTACTGAACTCAGATAAACTAAGGTGTCATGATAAATTACGATGTCAAGATAAAACAAGGTATCCCATCGTCAGGTTCCTATCAAGTATAATATCCCCAAAATATCTATCATGTATAACGTCCCATGGTATCTATCCTGTATTTTAGCTCTACACCTACCCTACTAGTATCCCCACCGTATCATGTGTTAACCATGAATGACCCTTACTCAAAAGTCGTGTAATGGTTCATGTCAACCTAATATATCGCATTTATAGGTTACTCAACTAGTATGTTTCTTTCCATGTAAATGTTCAGTTCCTTGCCGTAGACCGTACGGGCTTTCCCATGAGGTTCTATACTACTCCAATGTAATTCCATGATCCTTAAGCTCGTTTGGACTGTTACCCTAGACCTAGCTAGGCTTTTCCAACATGAATCATCGTTTTTGCAACTAGGACTTATGCCACCTAGGACCACTAGTGATTATGCTTACCTATTGCACGTTTTCGTATTTCGGTTTGAGTTCAACCACCCAGGGCCACTAGGAATTACGCTAACCGTCAACCGCGCCCTTTTTCCCACGCATTCATCGTGAATTGTTTTTCCATGACTGTATGCACATGTATCACATCGTGCCATCTGAGTCCTGTCACAGGGCAGATCAAGAAATACAGGACTCGGTCGGGAGCTTTCGATTTATCTGCCGATGCAGATGCTAAGGTCTGTTTTTCCTATACGTGGCTATGGTCCCACGAGACCACTCCCTCAACTAGTGAAAGACAAGACAGGATAAATCCTGTATGAGAACACACTACTGGCCAACCCACAATCCTAGCCTTACCGCAACCATAATTAGATAGCAATTATGGTCTTTTGGGTGTTCTCTGCCTTTCCGTACGTACACGCTTGACCAAAGATGGTAGGTAGCCTGACGAAATGCTATCTAGGGCACGACCGTGTATCGTCGACTATCCCCTATCCATCCCCGTCTTTAGGTCGCTCGTATAGCAACCAAGGCATACTCTTGGTTCTTCTAACGCAGACCTTAACCTCTCATGAGCCTAGTGTGATCACCTGGCAGCTCACAGAGGGATACCAAGAATATCCTCACGTTCCCCGAAGCCGCTGCTTCGTTACCCAGTTCGCTGGAGCCTTTATCTAAATTAGATAACTTGCTCCTACTCGTGTGCTTAAACGATGACCTACCGTATCGGGTTACTCATCCAATCTATGAACTGGTCCAAAATTCCTTGACTAAGAATTATTACTTAGCTATTCTCCAACAAAGGTTTACCACTTAGCTTATTCCCGTTATTCTTGTTAATTACGGTTATCCACCTAATTCTCTGAACTTGGGTTTATATAATGGATTAAGTGTCACTTAAGTTCATGACTTAATCCGTCTACAAATCATGTCAAAATTGGCTAAGTATCCAAGTTCAAGACTTAACCCTACAAACCATGTGTCAAGTTGGTTAAGTATATTAAGCAATTCACGACTTAACCTCGTCCAATTATCATTCTAGATTGGTTAAGTATATATTAACTTGACTGTGACGGCAAGGAATTTCGCTCGATCTGAATCAGTCGTTAAACCGATCTAGACCGTTCGAAATCCCTGAACGTTGAGAACAGGACAAACCAGAACACATACAGAAGAACATTTCATTGTATATTACAACAATGCATCAGATTACAAGAATATACAGAGTATAAATGAATAAATATTACACAGAAATATCAGAGATTTAAATTACATTTAAATACATAGCAGCGGAAAAATAATATAAAGCACAACTGAAGGTGATATACGGATACAGAGCTTTCCGGATATCATTCCAGCTGTAAACCAGGATCCTGTGAATATAAATCTGCAAAACCAAAACTACTAGCTGCCCGTGCGGAAAATAGGGGCACCCAGAGTTTAGGTTAAAACAATAAACTCCAGGTCAGTCATGTGACTGGTGTGAGAACTAAAACAGTTATTTAAAACTTTTCTTTTAAAAGAGAGTAATTCAAGGGACCACGCCGTATAACACGGAACGGGTTTCCTCCCAAGAATACCAGTGCATAGAATAAACAACGCAATGCTTTTTCGAAAAATGAAGCTATTATAAGACCCAGGTCCTATCATACAATGCAACGCAAGCCGGGGGATAGGGTTTTCCCTTATAATAGCCAAACATGCTTGGTACGTTTTAAACAAATCATTTGATACTATAATAAGTGTATAGTGTCAAAATAATTTCAATCATAAATATAAATCATAGACGGCATAGCATCCCATGCTACTATGTCGCCATACTAGGCTCTACAAATAAAGCCGCAATACACGTATTGGAAATTGGATTCCGTCATGAGTCGAGGCAAGGGGCAAGCTCCTCTCCGCGTTCGAGACACTCTAGCAAATGTCCCCGGGATTACGCACACTGGGTAACCCCTGGATGCTTCAGGGCCGGTCCTCACTTACGTTAGAGGATTAGTATTCCTGAACACACGTTTCCCGGTCCTTACAGACCTATAATCGAGGCGCCTCATCCAACAACCACAAAGGTGAAAAGTATATAAATGTCAGGGCTGGTAAGTCACTGACACCACCAAAGCTAGAAAGAAACGTGCGCTCTCCCTGCAGTCCGTATCCCGTTTTTAACTCATACCGAGGTGTGAGGCTCGCGAATACACGCTATACACAAAGCTGCCACGTAGGCGTGCTTTGATCATCAACCACAAGACTTTGCTTTTCAACAGAAGCCTTGATCCATGCAACTCAGCATGCCACACAGGCAATTCATGCCATGCGATTGATATCTATCGATATATAACCTCTAAGCTCGTACGTCTCAGAGAAGGGCGTTAAGCAAGAGAATAAATTCTCCGCCGCCAAGCAGATATATATTTAATAGAAATCAATCAACACAGAATAAAATCCAATGTCAGACACACAATCCATTTACAAGTCCGTTCTGGGTCTGAACGAAACCGGAGGCACTTTCCTCGCATATCCATCCATCTCCAAGTACGTCTGGACACCCACCAACTATTTCCATCCTCTTGGGTGTACAGCCCAATCAGGATCGTCAGTAATTACCCAAACGATGTGAAAACTTCCGGTCTTCGACCACCGTCTTCATCTTCGACTTATCGTCGAATCGGTTATTCAGAATGGGTGTAAACCCGGTCTTTCTGAATAACCCGCGTATATTGAAAACAAATGTTACACAAACACAACATACGCCTCATTCCAATTCATTAGTCACTAACCGTAAATTAACAAGAGAACAATTTCCCAAACATTAACCCCGAAGGCCGAAACCAACATCAGATCAATACCCAGGAAACCATTCTTCTTAGCCAACCTACAGCTAGTTCCTAAATTCCACATTCTTAGGGAAAGATTCCCATTAATTTTATCCAAGATAAATTCTTTAAAATTTATCCTGTAATCTTCCTTTGGATGTCATTTAAAACCAAATTATGGTTTTCCAACTAGTCGAGATTAGCGAACCACAACGAAGTAATTATTTATTTTATTTCCCAATCCCAACCTATTCATCCCATGAAGCAAAACTGGTAATACTCCATATCTAACACCGTGGTGTTATCGGTAAAATTAATTACCATTTCACGTTCAAATCTAATTAAAGATTTAACTATCGCTTTGGAGTAAAACTGGTAATACTCCATTCTCGCTCATTTCTAAATTTGGTAATTTAGATTATCAATTCGAATTTCAATCTAATTGCAGATTCAATAAAACTCCTTTTACTGGGTTAAAGAACTAGGTGTTATTTAAAACACAGTTCACGACAAACCCAAATCACATTCTATTCGTTATCGGGTTAAAGAACTAGTGTCATTTAAACACTGTTCACGATAAACCCCTTTCAAATTTAATCAAATATATTAGAAATTCGATGATTTAAAACCCCTTTTTAAATCTAATTCATTTATTTAAAAAATGATTGGGTTTTAAATTAGTTCAAAACTAGTTCATTTCGATAAAAATCTATTTTTATCTTTTCAAATATGGAGTTTTTCACCCCAATTTTTCCCAAATCATTTCTTATGATTTTACACAAATTATTGATATTTTTAATAATTTTATCAAGGCCCGTACAGTCGATTTCCAACAATGGCCATCGAACTGCACTTACAGCGACCTTTTTCGAATTTGATTTGGACGTATCTCCAAATCCAACCGTTAGATTTTGAATTTCTAATATTCGTTAGAAAGCTCTTTTCGATACGAACCCAACGGTTCCGGTTTTAGGAGAATCCGACGGTCGGATCTCCCGTAATGTCCGTTTGAAATAAATGGTCGAAATTTACGAACTGCCGCTGCGCGGCGCGTTCTATTCAAGCCATTATATTATATATATAATATATATAATATATATTTCGTCGATTTCTATTTAAAACGAATTATATATTTAGTTTTGAATTCGTTTCAAAAGCAAAGTCAACTTCTATTTCAATTCAAATCAAAATTGAATTCTTCTTTATAAATTCGTTTTGAAACTCATTTCTATTCAATTCAAATTTCAATTTAATTTGAATTCATTTCACTTCATTTTAAATTCAATTCGAATTCGTTTCTCAATTCAATTCAATTCAAATTGGTTTTCTATTCGATTCAAGTTCATTTTCTATTCAAATTAAATTCGTTTCGTTTTCTATTTGAATCAAGTTCAATATATATTCAATTTGAAATCAAATTGGTTTTCTATTCCATTAAATTCGAAATCGTTTTATATTCAATTCATTTCGAAATCGTTATATATTCAATTCATTTCGAAACCTTTATGTATTCAATTCATTTCGAAAACTTTGTATATTCAATTCATTTCGAAAACTTTATATATTCAATTTATTTCGAAAACTTTATATATTCAATTTATTTCGAAAACTTTATATATTCAATTCATTTCGAAATCTTTATATATTCAATTCATTTCGAAATCGTTATATATTCAATTCATTTCGAAATCGTTTTAATCGATATTCATATCGTTCGCGTCAAAATGGCGCATCACTATTTAACACGGCTTTATATATTCTATTTCAAATATTTCTTTTTGTCAACACACGACTAATCTCAACGAATGAGTACCGTCCATGTGTGACTATTTTTGTTAAATTATTTCGTTCAACACATGACTAATCTCAACGAATGAGTACCGTCAACACATGAACCTTTATTTTATATTGATAAAGATGTAAATTTTATTATAAAAATAATTCGTTCAACACATGGCTATTCCCAACGGATGAGTATAGTCAACACATGAACCTTTATTTTATATTGATAAAGATGTAAATTTTATTATAAAAATAATTCGTTCAACACATGGCTATTCCCAACGGATGAGTATAGTCAACACATGAACCTTTATTTTATATATTCTTTATTTTTTTCAAATTGGAATGAGGCCCAATCAATCACCATATAAAATTAATTATATGGATTTTCATACATCACATGTATATAATAGCATTGAAAAATAATCAACCATCAACCAAAGTGCACTACACTGTATAAGCATCAAATATAGATATCTAACGCTTATAACAGCCTGTCAATCAATCGATCGACATATTTAATCAATCAGGATGAGTGGACTTCATATTTCATCCCAACACCCGTGTAGGGTTTCAAACAATCAAGCACAGATTTTATTTGTGCAGTTGGGCGATGTGTAAAATTTATCGACCCAATCAATATCAATCAAATAGGTGTACATAAACAAACCGTCCGGTTTGTAAATGAATATTTATTTTATTCACTTTCACTATATTCATATTCATTTTCGTTATGCAAACCACACAATTTGGAGTAAGGGTCTAACCTAGCCTTACTCCTTCGCCTTATAACGGCGCACGTCTAATCCTAATCAATTTATCGATTCGATTATTCACACCACAAATCACATTCAAACCAATATCGCAATCAATCACCAAACATCCAAACAAACAAGTCCATGGTATGTGGACGGGTGTCGGGTGCTTCTAATAAGCACCGTCTGCATCCTAGTATATATATATATATAAATATAACTAGAAATAAAATTAAAAGGTGAGAAATTCTCACTTATTGCTATCCAAACATCCTGACTCCACTTCGATTATTCTTCTTCGCTCTCGCCTTTTCGACATCTTCGTTGTCCGCTTTCACTACATATGTAAAAACCGAATTTTTACTTCGCTATTCAATATTTAAAAATCAAATTTTCTTTCTATGCTACTATATAAAAAAACACATTTTTATATCGACACTTCATATATATAAATTGTATTTTCATCTTTCAAAAATAATGCTATATTTATATTTTCAATGTTCTTTTTTTTCCACAACCATGTAATTTACTATTTTCAGAACAATGAATGTTTTTATTTTCAAAAACAGTTCGACATATATATTCAAAACTTTACAATATATATTTTCAAAGCATTAATATTTTATATATATTCAAAACAATTCCCATATATTTTTAAAACAATTTCAGATTTTTATCATAATGTATATAAATTAAAATTAAAAAGAAAATAAAAAAAAAACTACCTTCGGCTGTACAACGCTGTCTTCCTCCTCGTCGTGAATTTCTGAAGCCCAGAACTCTTTTCAACGCCTTGCTCCTCCGTCCACCGCAGCTCACCAGGTTGACCGGACGTTGATCCATCAGCGCCACCTTGAAGCTCTTCGAAGACCGCACGCCCCTCCATCAATGTCGTTGAACTCGGTCGCCTGTAGGTGGTGGTAGTTGGCCACGAACCGCCATCTTCCCAACCTCAAAATCGAACGGGGTACTCGATGAAAATCCCCCAAACTGGTTCGGATTTGAAGTGCGGAGAGAATACTTCAATTTTGTTTTATGATTTTCGAATTTCTTGAGTAAGTTGGGAGATCGAAAGGGATTTTTCTTGGGAGGATTTGGCCCGTCGTTTTAGGAAAAAGCGGCGTTGAAGATTGCGAACGGGGGGGATAGGGTTTGGACGTTGTAAATGATAATATATATATTCATTTAATTATTTTTATTATTTTTATTTCCACTAATACCCTTTTATTGATATCAATCCCAAATTAAACCCAACGAGTGTCGCCCCTAGCTAATTACCCCCATTCTGAACACAATGTGATATGTATCATAAGCTGATTCGGCCGTTCCTATCAGTTTCCGTTGCATTTACATTTAAATCACTATATTGAATTTTAAACGTACATTTCGAATTACCGGGGTCACATACTAACTAGAAAAATTCCAGAAAAATATTTTCTAGCTTCGTATTGACGATACGGTCCTAACAAAACTAGTTTCGTCGAATTCTGAGACCGTTGGAAAAATGGCCAATTTCCAGTCGATTAAAATCAACTGAAACCGGTCAAAACACGTTTTCCTTTGCCACGCTCACATATTGATTCGAAAAATTATGAAATTTGGAATCTAGCAATAATTCGACATCACGGATCCAACAAAACTGGTTTCGTCGAAATCCGAGGTCATTTGCAAAATGTCCATTTTTTTTAAGGGCCTGAATTCCATAGCGACTATTCAGAATTTTCAACTGGACATATCTCTCAATTTTTAAAGTGAAATCTCAGTTTCTTACATCCGTTAGAAAGATATTATCAATCAGATCCTAATGTTTTTGGTTTCACTAAAATCCGGATTGTTTTGCACCCGGTACATTCAATTGAAGTTTGAAATCGAATTATCGAACTACCGCGCCATTTTCAATTCTATTTATAATTATATATAAATATTTATATTCTAACGACGACGCGTATAATATATACGTTCGAATTATATTCAAAATAAATTTTCTCGTCGATATTATTTAAAATAATTTATTTTAAATATTCAAAATTCGCTAAAATTGCCAAAATAAAAATTTTAAACTGGCCCAGATTTTCCGGGTTGTTACATTGACCCTATCAATTTACTTAGTCAAATCGGTCAAGTGTATTCAAACGATTCGTGACATAGCCTTATCATGTTATCACGTTAGATTGGTTAAGTATTGGTTAACTTAACCACATCAAATTAACGAGTTAGATTGGTTAAGTATAGGTCACTTAACCACATCAAATCATCGTGTTAGATTAGTTAAGTGTTTAACTTAACCCCCTTAAACTACCAAGTTGGATTAATTAAGTCTAGGCTAACTTAACCCCATCCAATTTCCATGTTTAGATTAGTTAAGTCTAAGTTAACTTAACCCCATCCATTAACTGTATTATATGGTTAAGTGTCATTAAGGAAACTTACTTAACCTTATCATGTGGCATTAATTACTTAATGCACCTCAACCTCTCACATTAGACTTTGTTGTGGTTACTAGTTAAGCCGGTCGGTTCCGGGTAGCTTTACACCACAACTTGGTCTAACCTCGGGTTCAAGCACAACATGACCAACTTCTCACATTGGGTCCTATTGTTTGCAACTACTAGTTAGGCCGGTCGGTTCCGGGTAGCTTTATGTTGCAAACTCAACCCAACCTCGAGTTGGTCACTTTCATGTTTAGTCTAGTGTCATGTTCATATTCAAGTTTTTAAGAATATGGGTAGACCTAACTCAATAGGTAAATTCCCAATTCCATAGTATGGGTAGACCTAACTTAATAGGTAAATTCCCAATTTCATATTTTCAAACATACTCACATGTCAACTTCCATATTATATTTCAAGTCATGTTTTCAAGTTGTATTTTCATGTCATTTAAGTTTACCCAACGCATTTTAAACTCGCATACACGTTCGCACAACGCATAATGGATTAAAAGAAGGAGCTTGGCAAAGGCATGACAAGAAGGGTACAAAGCCACAAGTTAGACATGGTGGCAAATGAGGCATAAATGTGTTCATTAACTTGCATATTACATTCCTAAGCCTCATAAACATGCATAACATTCAAACTTGGCAAATAAGCGAATCATGGTGATAAATGACTTAGAAAGATGGCTAGAAGTTCGCATATGACATTACATGCAAGCTATCATAAGGGGTATGATAGTTCTCATGTTGCCAAAATGCAACATTCAACATAAAGCCCAAAGCTTTATGACCACAAGATCAAGATAAAGACTTCATAAACTTGCATGACATGATAGCATGTATTATACTCAATGATCAAACCCAAACTTGCAACATGAACATTTAACTTCATAGTTAATATCTAAGAGTAGGAAACATTGCTATGAAGGCACAAATCGAAATGCAAAACAAAGATTGAGACGAAGCTCTTATGCAATCAAATAAACCCAATATGAAAGCTCCAAATCAATAAAAACCCTTGCTTTGAAATAGAAATGTTGCAACTTGACTTGAATGCAAGCTAACAACATCCATTCATGCTTGAAAACACTTGAATGAACATGAATCCCTCATAGGAATTTACTTAGGAATTTTAGAATGAGAGTGGAGGCCACGAGAGTAATAAATTTGCCATAGTTTAGTTGCATGAATGAATAATGAGGATTTAGGGGTAGGTTAGGGGCTTATTTATAGAGATTAGGAGTGATTAGGACCTTAGGATTAACCCTAGGATCAACCTGAACCATCAGATTTCGAACCAGGCCCAAAAACCTAGCCAAAACAGAAAACAGGTGCACCAGGCAAAACTGCCCGGCCACCATAAGTCGACACCCAAGTCGACAGGGCTGTCGACTTGGGTCATGCCATGTCGACTCCCAAGTCGACAGCCCTGTCGACTTGGGGTGGCTGGCGGGAATTTTCCCGCCTAGCCTTCTAGGCCAAATTTTCGAAATCAGAGCTCGTTTTTGAACTTGAATTTTCTGAAAACTTCGTCGGACCATAACTTGGTCATACGGACTCCGATTCTCGAAAACTCAGACTCTATTTCGCGTATTTTTCCGAGACGAATGCAATGGCATAGCCCGTTTTACTTGATTCAGAATTTAAAATTAAATTCTGCCTTGATTCTCGTCTTAACATGTTATCGACATACGGGTTGTTACATTCTCCCCACCTTTTAGGATTTCGTCCCCGAAATCTCCAAGTTAGGAAGAACATATCCTACCATCCATCATTCATCTACTCAAAACATCATCCACAAGCAACCATTGTCCTTAGATGATTTCTAATGCTGTATGAATATATGCAAAACGTGTGTGTACATGTTCCTTAGCTAATGCTAATGATCAGGCCTGAATAATCTTTCTAATGCAAAATATGTATAGTGCCATGAATCCAACATGTATGCAAATAGTCCTAGTCATATAGATACTATATGCGTGCACAATCATTCATTCATATGCAACAACCGCATGATAATACATTCGATTTCATCCATAAACAAGTATAAATACTCGTGCATATGCAATATGAAATGTGATCGAGTTGAGCTAGTATCTAATGTGTATTCGCGCATCCACGAGCAACCACTTGCAACCATATCAATCATAACATGTTTCAAATACATGTTTACATCCATAGGGTTCTACCTAGGATTCCCTGGAACAGGGTCGAGAAGATAAACAAGACAAACTCCTTACGGGGTTTGTAACAGAAAATAGGACCGAGAGGATGTCCACAAAAGATAGCCTACAAGTAAGCTCTACAGAAAACAGGGATCAAGGAGAAACTCCCAAAAAGAGATATCATGCGCGTATCTAGTCTTTGACCATCAAAGTCGTATTTCCTTGAGCTTAATTCCATTGTGCCTTGACCGTCTTTTAACTTCGCGATTTCGTAGCTTCTTATTTCCTGTTTCCATAACATGAGCTGGAACTCATTTCTTCGTCGCCTCTCGTTCCACTTGCACTTATCTTTTTTTCTAGAATACTTGGCGCAAACATGACTGCGTACTCATGATCTCATGCAAGCTTTCCAAAATTCACTAGTGAATCTTGGATCTCGTTTATATACTATAAGGTATTCCATGTAGAAGAACTTTCTCTTGAAAGTAAACAGATGTCAACCAGGTTATCAAGCGCACTTACTAGGGTGATCTCTATAACCCATGCATAAATGAAGTAAACCATCCGTCTTATCGGCGAACACCACTCGATCGGGCTTCAAATTTCCAATAAAGGCATCAAGGGATTCTAAGTAACTAGTCATGACAGAACCTCAAAAAGGTTACACGATACTTCGAGGGTATTACCAAGGCTAGTCAAAAGGTCTAACTACCCTCCTATCAAAACCGAGAGTGGCACCCCCTACTGGATAACCACTTCATCCCTAGAATCCATCCATAGCTTATAAACATAAGCATTATTTCCAAACTCAACACTTGGCATAGACATTCTCAAATCCAAACAAGTCATGTATAAATGGACTGATTCTCCAATAGGACTTTGAGAAAAAAATGGGATTCTCTATTACGCTAGTACTTAAGGTGCAGAGACTCAACTATCGAAGCAGACTTAAATGATACGAAAAACGAAGTCCTAACGGGATGATAGAGAAGAAAAGCTAAACCTTTAACAAGATCGTTACCCTCCTTCCGAGGTACCCTAGAAATGAGAGCATACTATTGCCCTCCCGATGATCTTGTCCTTGTCCCATAATACTTAACTATCCGCCCCGTTTTACCATGCCAAAGGTACTCTCTCGTCATGGGTTTCATTGTTCATCTTTCTCCCTCCTTTGAGGACTAAGCCATACCAACAAGTTGCTCATCCTTAAGCTCGTATCCTTTATCCTCTTTCTCACTATCCTTTCTTATAACGCGGCCACTGGTCTCTCGAGAACCACCTCCATCGTATGGAAAGCACTTTCGTAGATAGAAAAGACTAGTCGCAGTTAAAACCACTGTGACTACAGATGGAGGAAAGAAAGGAAAAGAGATTAAATTAAGGAAACAAGGATAGTGCTAATGGCCTTTGGGGAATAGCCTTTTTCTTTTAAAAGAAAATTTTCTTGAAAAATGCTTCTTTAAACGATTTTCAAATAGTTTTCAGAAGGTCTTTAAAAACTTTTGCCCAGTCTGGTAACCTTCTGCTCTGATACCACGTGTAACACCCCGCCTACGCTAGGGTCACTCGCAAAGGAATGCACTAGCTTTAGAGGGGCATTATTGGTAAACATGCACAGAAATATCACAAGACAGAACATATAAAATAGCGGAAGTAAAATCAAACTTTCATAACATGAATAAATAAGGTCTAAAGCCTTTTACATCAGAGTACATCAAAACCTGTCTTGCAATAGTAAAGAAGCATAAAGACATTTTCGAAAATTATTCCCCAAGTAAAACAGTAAAGTAGCCACAGCCAAGAAAAGTCCAAGCCATCCATGATGACCTTCAAGCAGAAGAAGTCCGAATTAAACAACAGTATTTCCTCCCTATAACCTGGGGGGAAACGGAAGACAAGAAGCGAAACAAAACGGGTCAGTCAAAAAGACTGAGTAAGCCCTATCTACTATCAGCATAAAAACTAGTAAAGTTAACTGACATGAGAAACTGAGATGAACATAAGCATGATGACAAGATAGATAAGCTAAATCAAAATAACAGGATGAACTACTTAACTCAGATAAACTAAGGTGTCATGATAAATTACGATGTCAAGATAAAACAAGGTATCCCATCGTCAGGTTCCTATCAAGTATAATATCCCCAAAATATCTATCACGTATAACGTCCCATGGTATCTATCCTGTATTTTAGCTCTGCACCTACCCTACTAGTATCCCCACCGTATCATGTGTTAACCATGAATGACCCTTACTCAAAAGTCGTGTAATGGTTCATGTCAACCTAATATATCGCATTTATAGGTTACTCAACTAGTATGTTTCTTTCCATGTAAATGTTCAGTTCCTTGTCGTAGACCGTACGGGCTTTCCCATGAGGTTCTATACTACTCCAATGTAATTCCATGATCCTTAAGCTCGTTTGGACTGTTACCCTAGACCTAGCTAGGCTTTTCCAACATGAATCATCGTTTGTGCAATTAGGACTTATGCCACCTAGGACCACTAGTGATTATGCTTACCTATTGCACGTTTTCGTATTTCGGTTTGAGTTCAACCACCCAGGGCCACTAGGAATTACGCTAACCGTCAACCACGCCCTTTTTCCCACGCATTCATCGTGAATCGTTTTTCCATGACTGTATGCACATGTATCACATCGTGCCATCCGAGTCATGTCACAGGGCAGATCAAGAAATACAGGACTCGGTCGGGAGCTTTCGATTTATCTACCGATGCAGATGCTAAGGTCTGTTTTTCCTATACGTGGCTATGGTCCCACGAGACCACTCCCTCAACTAGTGAAAGACAAGACAGGATAAATCCTGTATGAGAACACACTACTGGCCAACCCACAATCCTAGCCTTACCGCAACCATAATTAGATAGCAATTATGGTCTTTTGGGTGTTCTCTGCCTTTCCGTACGTACACGCTTGACCAAAGATGGTAGGTAGCCTGACGAAATGCTATCTAGGGCACGACCGTGTATCGTCGACTATCCCCTATCCATCCCCGTCTTTAGGTCACTCGTATAGCAACCAAGGCATACTCTTGGTTCTTCTAACGCAGACCTTAACCTCTCATGAGCCTAGTGTGATCACCTGGCAGCTCACAGAGGGATACCAAGAATATCCTCACGTTCCCCGAAGCCGCTGCTTCGTTACCCAGTTCGTTGGAGCCTTTATCTAAATCAGATAACTTGCTCCTACTCGTGTGCTTAAACGATGACCTACCGTATCGGGTTACTCATCTAATCTATGAACTGGTCCAAAATTCCTTGACTAAGAATTATTACTTAGCTATTCTCCAACTAAGGTTTACCACTTAGCTTATTCCCGTTATTGTTGTTAATTACGGTTATCCACCTAATTCTCTGAACTAGGGTTTATATAATGGATTAAGTGTCACTTAAGTTCATGACTTAATCCGTCTACAAATCATGTCAAAATTGGCTAAGTATCCAAGTTCAAGACTTATCCCTACAAACCATGTGTCAAGTTGGTTAAGTATATTAAGCAATTCACGACTTAACCTCGTCCAATTATCATTCTAGATTGGTTAAGTATATATTAACTTGACCCTATCAATTTACTTAGTCAAATCGGTCAAGTGTATTCAAACGATTCGTGACTTAGCCTTATCATGTTATCACGTTAGATTGGTTAAGTATTGGTTAACTTAACCACATCAAATTAACGAGTTAGATTGGTTAAGTATAGGTCACTTAACCACATCAAATCATCGTGTTAGATTAGTTAAGTGTTTAACTTAACCCCCTTAAACTACCAAGTTGGATTAATTAAGTCTAGGCTAACTTAACCCCATCCAATTTCCATGTTTAGATTAGTTAAGTCTAAGTTAACTTAACCCCATCCATTAACTGTATTATACGATTAAGTGTCATTAAGGAAACTTACTTAACCTTATCATGTGGCATTAATTACTTAATGCACCTCAACCTCTCACATTAGCCTTTGTTGTGGTTACTAGTTAAGCCGGTCGGTTCCGGGTAGCTTTACACCACAACTTGGTCTAACCTCGGGTTCAAGCACAACATGACCAACTTCTCACATTGGGTCCTATTGTTTGCAACTACTAGTTAGGCCGGTCGGTTCCGGGTAGCTTTATGTTGCAAACTCAACCCAACCTCGAGTTGGTCACTTTCATGTTTAGTCTAGTGTCATGTTCATATTCAAGTTTTTAAGAATATGGGTAGACCTAACTCAATAGGTAAATTCCCAATTCCATAGTATGGGTAGACCTAACTTAATAGGTAAATTCCCAATTTCATATTTTCAAACATACTCACATGTCAACTTCCATATTATATTTCAAGTCATGTTTTCAAGTTGTATTTTCATGTCATTTAAGTTTACCCATCGCATTTTAAACTCGCATACACGTTCGCACAACGCATAATGGATTAAAAGAAGGAGCTTGGCAAAGGCATGACAAGAAGGGTACAAAGCCACAAGTTAGACATGGTGGCAAATGAGGCATAAATGTGTTCATTAACTTGCATATTACATTCCTAAGCCTCAAAAACATGCATAACATTCAAACTTGGCAAATAAGCGAATCATGGTGATAAATGACTTAGAAAGATGGCTAGAAGTTCGCATATGACATTACATGCAAGCTATCATAAGGGGTATGATAGTTCTCATGTTGCCAAAATGCAACATTCAACATAAAGCCCAAAGCTTTATGACCACAAGATCAAGATAAAGACTTCATAAACTTGCATGACATGATAGCATGTATTATACTCAATGATCAAACCCAAACTTGCAACATGAACATTTAACTTCATAGTTAATATCTAAGAGTAGGAAACATTGCTATGAAGGCACAAATCGAAATGCAAAACAAAGATTGAGACGAAGCTCTTATGCAATCAAATAAACCCAATATGAAAGCTCCAAATCAATAAAAACCCTTGCTTTGAAATAGAAATGTTGCAACTTGACTTGAATGCAAGCTAACAACATCCATTCATGCTTGAAAACACTTGAATGAACATGAATCTCTCATAGGAATTTACTTAGGAATTTTAGAATGAGAGTGGAGGTCACGAGAGTAATAATTTTGCCATAGTTTAGTTGCATGAATGAATAATGAGGATTTAGGGGTAGGTTAGGGGCTTATTTATAGAGATTAGGAGTGATTAGGACCTTAGGATTAACCCTAGGATCAACCTGAACCATCAGATTTCGAACCAGGCCCAAAAACCTAGCCAAAACAGAAAACAGGTGCACCAGGCAAAACTGCCCGGCCACCATAAGTCGACACCCAAGTCGACAGGGCTGTCGACTTGGGTCATGCCATGTCGACTCCCAAGTCGACAGCCCTGTCGACTTGGGGTGGCTGGCGGGAATTTTCCCGCCTAGCCTTCTAGGCCAAATTTTCGAAATTAGAACTCGTTTTTGAACTTGAATTTTCTGAAAACTTCGTCGGACCATAACTTGGTCATACGGACTCCGATTCTCGAAAACTCAGACTCTATTTCGCGTATTTTTCCGAGACGAACGCAATGGCATAGCCCGTTTTACTTGATTCAGAATTTAAAATTAAATTCTGCCTTGATTCTCGTCTTAACATGTTATCGAAATACGGGTTGTTACAGCTCGCAGGTTATATTACATTGGACGACGACTAGCGAGGGCCGCATTTTTTAGCCGTCACTAGGGTCTATAGCGAAATGATACGTTCCTTATAGTGAACACCAAACAATACAATGATGTCCATTTTTCTAATCGCATTTGGTGTCGCTATGATGTTGATAAATACATTTGCGACGCCTTCCTGACGCGTGTTTATATCAAAAACCAATGTTGTGATGGCATCACTAAATTTTCGTGACACCACTGCAGCACCAACATTCTAAAGTAGAAAATTCATCGATCACTTAACTACAATAGCAAATAAATAGAATTGTCTTATAAAATCAAACTATCTATGTCAACCATGCCACAATATATATTTAAAGTATGATGAACAAATACAATTTAAGTCATGGAAGAGCTACAAGTACAACTTAATATGTCTAAATAACACTTAATAATATAAATACATATATTCTACTCAAATCATATTGCTCTAATGTTTTAGGATATTAGCAAATGAATTTATTACTATAATGCTGAAATTTGATTGTGGTATTTCTTCACTATCATCTTGGTATCATTGACCAAATAAGCTACCACTTGATGTTAGTCTCTATCCTTTCGTGCATTTGACTTGCTACTACTTTCATTTGCCACTTATCTCACACGTGAAACGTACGGTAATCACATCTGAAAGCCTTCATGAATACCTTGATAAGTAGTTATCAAATTATTAAATACTACTCTCTTCTACCAGCCGATAAAAAAAAGAAACAGAGAACAAATCATATATCATACCTCGGATGACATAGGAATAAAGGAATAAATTTTGCACGTGCGTTCATCTCAGCTGAACATGCCATGGCTACACAAAGCACAACACGACTGCAAAAGATAACAAATTGAAAAATCACAACCAAATTTTTGTTATGTTACTATAGAGTACAAAAAAATAAAAAAATTTATGCATTATGCAAGTAAATGGGAAGCTAAAAAAATATAGACGACCAAAGAGGCATGTATCTGGTTAATGAAGTTAAAATAAAACCCTTGAATCGGATTTCTTCTCATATGGGCGGGCAAACTAAAACCACTAGTGCATATAAGACCATGGCTATTGGATCTCAAACCCTAGTTGACTGCTCGACGCTGGACACTGTTATGGTAGGCGAAGGAAGAGCATGAACTATGTTCATGTTGCTTTGAGTTAACATGTTTACTAAGGGAAAGACAAGGCATGCAAATAACACATCGAAGTACCAAGTGCCTTTCAGGTTAAAGTGGAACCAACCGGTGGGGAGGGAATGAAACCTTGAAAGGCAGCAATGGAGTATTGTTACTCCGGCAAGGCCAGCTGTTGTGTCTGTAACCGAGCTGTATAGAGTTTGGCCTCTATACATCAGGGAATGCTTGCTGAAATTAAATATGTGCGCTAAGAATGGGATTATCCAAAAACCAACCATCCAAAATGAACAAATCCATAGAAGCATTACCTTTCAAAACTAATAAAACATGGATGAGATTCTTACTAATATGAAAAAAGTTATCTACTCTTTGATTTAAAATTTAATACAAGTCGTTCTCAAAACAGGCTTCATAGTAGATGTATGTCGATGTTTCCAATGAAAACGTGTATTTTAAACTGCATAGAATTACAGTAAAAGCTGCAAATATAATTTGTTGTTCAAAATGCAAATAGGTAAAGCTTAGAATGCATATATTTCTGAAATAATGCAATGTGAACTTCAAATGATTAAAGTGCAAAATGCACATTCTTACGGTGCACACTGCAAATTTTCTTTTTACAAATTAAACATGAGCACTTAATACTGAAAATACTTGTAATGTATAATTCAAATATTCACAGTTCTAACTGCAAATATCTGCACTTTAAAACGTACATTTTCGCTGGAAATGTTTACAGGTTTCTTTGTGAAACCTATTCTCTTAAGTAAATGTAAGTGAATTTTGGTACTTCTGTTAGACGTTTGATTAAACATTGATATTTTTTTTTCCTCGTTGTTGAATAATACCTGAAAGATGGTTCGGGTAGACCATGGTACTGTCTATGGTTTGGACTGCAATTTGAAAAATAACCTCTTTACCTGAAAGAAAAAAAATGGCGTTATAACACCAGAAGAAATGGGATTTTAATTTTTAGTTTTTTCATTGTAAACTATCATTGAATCCCTCATAGCTTTGCCACCTAAAATTTTGATTAATGAACGATAACTGTTATTTTATTAAAATCGTATACTTCCTGACAGGAGCTACAGTGTAAATTATATGTTTGGAAATGCACAAGTAAATGGAAATTAACCTGCAAGAAACCACCTATTTATTATAACTCTAAACGCAAAAAGCAACCTCGTTTTTTACATTACAATTTTGAGCCATGAACATCATGTTTTTATCATGTTGGTGTGAACTCTAAAAGACTTTTTCCCCTAATATCCTATTGCATGCTGCAACTTCTTCGTGAAGGTTTCACATGTTGCTTTTGTTGAATAGTCACGATCAACTGAACATAATAGGTGGATTCATTTTGGGATCAATTTTCCTAATAAATCTTATAGGATATAATGGATAGATGAACAAAAGTTCCAACGACAAATTATTGATTTGATATACAAAAATGTTCTGAAGAATTTGGTTAGATATAATTCAAAACCAAATTGACGGCACTTGCACACAAATGCGTTCACCACAGCTATATGATTCCCATTAAGATCTACCAAAAATCACATTGTCCTGTTAAAACGCTTGCTTAATGCACGACCAAGTCATTCCAAATTAGAAGAATTATAATTCACTCGTGCATTGCCATGTTCCAGCAAGATTTTGATAGCATCTTTTAAATTCTTACAAAGTTAAATAATTGAGCTTACCGAAATATTGCAGACTAATTTGCATTACTTACAAATGCATTAAAACGAAAAACTTACAAATGCATTAAACAATGAACAGTGAATGAAAAACTTACTTTTTGAAATGGAATAATCCAGCTATCTTTCTCAGTGCCCAATCAATTTGAATCAGTCTTCCAGTTCTTTTTGGAATTCAAAGGATTCAAGTACCTCACTATTTGAAAGCTCTAATTTTTCATGCCTCAAACATGATAACCTATTAAATCTCCATCTCTGCGAAAAGGATTATTTTACATAAATTTATCCAACAAGTTCTCATGTTTTCGAAACAGCCATCCAAGAACGTACCGGATCTTTATGAGAGGATCGAAGAAATCTGAGATTAGGAGAAAGACCGGATCTGAAACTTTTGGCCGATGAAAAAGGGAAACATGGAACAAAAGTCAATTGATGTCGAGCAAGGCCAGAGCAGTAGGTCATATGATATAGTGATCCAAATAGTTTAAATTCCACCTGGCCACTGATGCAATCCGGTTACAGTTCGTTCCACCGTGAATTTTAATTAACTATTGCGTGGCAGTGCAGATGAAGCTGAGGAGATGCAGTTGAGGTAATCCGATGGAACCCCAATCTATGCAGAGGTGCAACTTCGAATCAGGTGATCTTTGGATGTAGACCTAGCGATCTTCGATTAGGTCTTCTGCTCCTGATTTGATAAGCTGCTGGAGCCAAATCCGCATCTGTACTCCGCTCAGACTCCATCACCAGTCTTCTTGCCCTCTTTTCCCCAACCTCAGGCTTGACTTCATCTTCCAATTTCACAAACTGATCATCCTCCGATTCAACTATCTTCTACTACGATTCTACAAACTCATCCTCCATATTTCCAATCTTTTCGGCATCCAATCGAGTCTTATTAAAAAAAAAAAAAAAAAAAAATCCAAACAAACATTGTCTAGATTGTCAAATTGAGCGTTGAATTTTTTATAATTAATGGTTCATAGGAAATGTAAACGAAAGGTGCGCATAGCTAAAGTTTAATGGCATCACAAATGCGCGGATAAAATATGATGTTTTTATGGCATATTTTTTTTCTTTCAAACAAAATGTATTTGGCGTCCCTATGATGTCACAATTTCTTTGGTATCGCAGCTGCATAGATAATTTCTAATGCATTTGAGATGCCAAATTTAAAATGTCGTAATATTCATGGCAACACTAAGGCATAACAAATTAAAGACTCCCATGTGTCGTCTTAGTGACATTTTACCAATGAAGTTTAATTTAGTGACGCCGAATCGACGCCGAGTCGCTATGGCATCGCTAATCTATGTCAGAAATTAGCAGTTTTTCTTGTACTGTCATATTCCACATTTCCGTGAAACTGTGGATCAACCAAAATCAGCCAATGAAGTGTTTAATTTCTAACATTTGAGTATATGGATGGCCGTAGAAAGAACTTTTGACATTTGGGAAAAAAAATTTAACCATTCTGAACAATATGCCTACATATCAACTTAAAACTCAAGTCAAAGTTGTCGTATCTACAATGGTCTTACACAACTTCATACGCAAATATAATAGTGGTGACCCAAATTTTATGGCTTTTGATGATGATCATGAACTAATCTCCGATCAGTACTTGGGAGGAATATTATGCTATGAGAAATACGACGAATAGAGGCACTGGACGGGTACAACGAGATGAGTACCAAGAAATGTCATTACTTCAAGATACCATTAAAGATGAGTTGGTTGCTGCTGGGCTGCACTAAATTTATTTGTATCCATAACTGTACTTGTATTTGTATCTGTAGTTGTCTCTGTATTTGTATTTATATCTGTAGCTATTTTTGTATTTGTAAGAAGGTTTTAGTATGCAATATCATATCTATTTATATCTTATTTTAAAAATACCACGCTTAAATGTCACGCTCAAATACCCCGTTCGCAGCAAAAAACACATTCCCCATTCGTTACAGTACCATGCTTGAATAACCCGCTCAAATACTCCGTTTCCGTTCGTTAAAAACGCACCCTCAATAAAGATTTGTTTTTCGCATGATGCTAGAATGATGTGTGCTTGTCATGTCTTTCAAATTGCCACGGATACGAATGTTTAAAGTGCAGAAGAAAATTCTGTTGACGATATGACATTAGCATACATCAAACAAGTTGCCAATAAGCTCCTAGAAATCAACTAATATACCCTGATACAAAGATCAGACAATAATCTTAATTTTATTTTAGAAGTATAAATTTGATGAATGCTTCTTTCAGTTGCTTAAGACATATTACATCAAATTGAACAAGAAGACAGACGGTTCAAGACAAGCCCATTTATTTAAAGTTTAAAACCCCTCAATCTTTCCTTGATAAAACTACAAATGGAAATTTAAGAAAAAAAGAAAAATATATATTCAAATGCTTCATGAAAGATTAGAGTATAGGGCCTTATGCATGGGCTGAACTTTGGTCACCCTAAAAGAAATGAAAGCGTACCAATTGCTAGAAGTAGATGAAATAAACAATACTATATGATTATATCTAATACAGTAGAAACTCTTGCTGCTACGATGATTATATAACAATTAACGGTATCAGGACATCACGATAAGTTCCATCTCTGGCCACCCTAACAGTCCCAAAGCCTTCATTATACTGTTCTAAATTATTTGCTTCCGTATTTGTGTCATCTTTGTAATATAAGACAACTCGATAAATTGTAGGTAAGCAAGCACTATATTCAATGATCATAATAATAGTACAACTAGAATATATAAAGTAGAAAGCAAGCAAATGTACACATTTTTAAGCAAATAAAATAAAATTATTTTAATCTCAAAGCTAAGAGATAAAAACTTCACAATGTAAATTGTGAGCTTCAACTTGTAGTTCAACACAAAGACACAATCTGATCAAAGTGAGACAACATAATTTGATATCCAACTGGTGTTATCTTATTTTCATTTCAGGTAAATGTAGAAAAACTAAACTTAAATAGGATTATGAAATTTTAATTATTTTTCTAAGACAAATTGTTTCATAGGCCGGGAAAAGTGTTTATCAGAGGCATTATTTAAAGAAAAAATATCTTACCAATCAAAGATTCAAAAACAGAATGGGAATACCTGATATCATGAAAAGTGCTCTCGTTGGATGCATATCAGCTGAAAGACTGCAAGCATATGTTGTTACTCATTTGCGAGTCAAAAACATAGTATGTTGTCCATTAGTCAAATTATATTACAAAAAAAAAAAAAAAAAAAAAAAAAAAAAAACCTGGTTTCCACGGATCATTAAAACACATCATACAAAATATTGCAGGTTCAATTGGTTATCATTTTTTTTTATCCACTCATTATTTCATTTTCCCAACTGACAACAAGCTTTCCTTGTATTCCACCAAAGGCTTTCCATGTATCTCTATCAAAGATAAATACTTTATTTCTTGTTGGAAATAAATTAAACTTGCATTAAATATTGCATGTGTTAATTACAATATAATTTCCTGATTTGCTTATTTGGTTATATTAGGTAATGTATTATTGTGATCTTATCTAGAATTTTCTTTTGATTAGAATAAGCATGTATAAAAAGAAGCATCTTGTGTCAATGTAAGCAATTGAGCAAAAAATAAAAGCAATAAAATTTGTCTTCTCCAAAACTTCATCTCTTTCTCTTCAATTAATTTTCTACAAATTGGTATCAGAGCTAGGTTCAACAAAAATGAACAATTCTTTATCTGTTCCTTTTGTACCTCAATTAAACAAAGAAAATTATGGTAAATAGAGTGTTCAAATGAAAGTTCTTCTTGGATCTCAAGAATTATGGGAGATCGTTGAAAGCGGGTATACCGAAGTTAAAGATAAGGAAAAATTGACACAGGCTGAAAGGATAAATTAAGAATATTGAAAATGAAAGACAAACAAGCTTTGTTTTATATCTATCAGGGAATAAATACATACGATGACGCTTTTAATAAAATATATCGTGCCACTTCTGCAAAGCAAGCTTGGAAGATTTTGCAAAGCTCATTAATAAGAGAAGGAAGTAAAAAAATGGAAGAAGAGAAAGAAAAGAAGATTGTTGATGAAGATCAAGAAGAAGACGATAGCGACGGCAACGACGCAAAGGAGAAGAAAGAGAAGAAAAAAGAAATAGAAATAAAGGACAAAAATGAAGAAAATGGGGATGAAGGCAGAGAGTCAAAGAAGATGAAAGGAACGGAGAAGAAAGAAAAACAAGAAGACTGATAATGAAGATGGAGATGCAAAGGAGAAGAAAAACAAGAAAAAAAGGGGAAGAAAAGGATGATGACGATGTTGTAAATTTTGATTTTGGAAAGATGAAATCAAAGAAGAAAAGTAGTAATAAGTTCGCTGACATTGAAGAAGATGAAGCTGAGATTTCTACTAGTAATCATGTCGATGAGAAGGACGATGAAAGCGTTGAGCTTGAATTTGATTTTGGGGAGAAGAAAAAGCCTAACATGAAGAAAAGTCCACAAGAGGATAAGTTACTCGCCGAGCTTGGAGAATCAAAAGAAATTGAAGAAAAAGCACCTGTAGCTGAAGAGACAAAAGAGAACGAAATGGATTCGAAGAATAAAAAAAAGTGGTAAAACGGTAAAAGAGGAGGAAGAGATGAAGAAGTTTTGGAGAAGACAAATTTTATTGCTTTTCTTTTTTGCTCAATTGCTTACATTGACAAAAGATGCTTCTTTTATACATGCTTATTCTAATCAAAAGAAAATTCTAGATAACATCACAATAATACATTACCTAATATAACCAAATAAGCAAATCAGAAAATTATATTGCAATTAACACATGCAATATTTAATGCAACTTTAATTTATTTCCAACAATGTTTCCCCTAAATTAAACTTGTTTTTTTTTTTCAAACCTTCCGGGCGTCTTCTCTCTCTCTCTCTCTCTCAAAAAAAAAAAAAAAAAAAAAAAAAAAAAAAAAAAAAAAAAAGAAGCAAAAAAGAAGAAGAATGAGAGAGAGAAGACACCCGGAAAGTTTGGAAGTTTAATTTAGCGGAAGCGTTGTTGGAAATAAATTAAACTTGCATTAAATATTGCATGTGTTAATTGCAATATAATTTCCTGATTTGCTTATTTGGTTATATTAGGTAATGTATTATTGTGATCTTATCTAGAATTTTCTTTTGATTAGAATAAGCATGTATAAAAGCATCTTGTGTCAATGTAAGCAATTAAGCAATTAAGCAATTGAACAAAAAAGAAAAACAATAAAATTTGTCTTCTCCAAAACTTCTTCATCTCTTCCTTCCCAATTAATTTTCTACATTTCTTTGGTGACCACATTGTATCTGCACGCTATTCCGGTAATTACATCACCTAATCTGTCCATACGACCCACTACCCTAAAAAAAGATGGTTCCCAATCATAGAAAGCCACCTCACTGACGTTCCCGTCTCTATTGCCGGAAAGGGATCAATCGTATAGAGTTTAACCCAAGACTCGTTTGCACTTCCATATCCATCAAACACCCAAATTGCTGCCTCGTAGTCAAATGTATTGAAAACACATCCAATTTTATCATTTAAAACGATCACATTAATGTTGAAGGAATCGTTAATTGCATTTGGAAAAGATACGGAATGCAACTTTCCAGAGCTAAAGTTAAAGCAACGAATAGCCTCACATCCAAACTTCGTTGTGTACCAGAAGAAACAAGTTCCATTGTTAAAAGGAACTCCAGGATTCCAACAGCCTTGAAATGGAGTAATAGTTGTTATACTTCTCCAAGAATCGGTACTCAAGCTATATACCTCAACAATTTCAACATTACCGCGAATATTTGTGCCAATATTCACTACTTTATAGTCATTGGTTTCAACGTCAAAACCAAACCCTAACATGGTTAATAGAAGGGAATTATGTTCTGTTTCTAGTCCAAGTGCAGGCGATTGTGGAAGCATTCTCAATTGTTTGGTTGCAGGGTTACAAATACAAATACTATGTTCTTCTTTAATGTGGATAAGATTCAGACAAATGATTCCGTTATAGCTCACTATATCATCCGTTGTACAAGGGAAGTATTCATGTAGGTCAAAACAGTGTTGTTGCATGCATGTGTTTGACCCTTGAAAACTGTAAGTCGATAAGGAAAATCAAACTGGTGGATGGGTACATGCCTAGGACTAGACAATGATTTTTATCCTTCAGATTAGGATCGTAACGATGATGATGGAGATGTTGTTCGATATAATCATAACTACTGATCAAAGCATGCCATGTTCTGCATACAAGCTTGAATTGTATTAGAGAGATAACAGGCAACCGTAGCAAGATTTGATACACCACATCATCATTTACTGACATTCTGATTTTTATTTTTATTTTTGGCTGCGCTATGCTGTTCTCTAATTCAGCTGTCCCCTGCCTCCTGTAATGATAATTAATAATATAACCATAACTTCACAAGTGAATGGAAATTATTTACAAAAATTTAATTTACTTCAAAATTACAAAACTAACAATGTAGATCAACAAAAGGAGACACTGCTTCTAAAATTACAATGCAGTAGGTTGTTGATGGGTCCAAACCAAGGTTGTAAAGAAGCACTTTTAAGTGCAGATTGTGGCCACATTGGTTCAGTTGACTACAAAGTGCACTAAGACTCAAGGTTGACTTCCGAAAGAGATAAGGGGGTGGTAGGGCTGATACAACAATTGCCAAAAGTCTCAACAAAGAATTTGGGTATGTTTTGCTGTACTATTTATCAAAAAGGTTACAGTTTCTCCAACACAATGGTCCATAACATATTATATATCCTTGTTAACAAACTTTTTAATTCTTTGTAGACCAATTATAAAAGAACGTATGCAGTATGCCATTGAACATGCGGACGAGATAGAGAAGCTTGTAAAGGTTAAATCCCAAGTTGCCGAGGTCAAAAGCATAATGTTGGAAAATATTGAGAAGGTGTGCAACTTTTGTTCTTTTCCTGCCTTTGAAACATGCTGGGTCATGCAAATGCTTCAAAATAGTTGATATAAAGATAACAATGGTTGCAACCTAATAAGATAAATTTCAGACCGTTGATCGAGGAGAAGCTCAGTGATCTTTCTGATAAAGCAACAGATTTGCATTCTCAGGTATGATCTAAATTTTTGAATACTTGTTCACAAACTTGTGTCATACACCTTTATCTAAGCATGTGTGTGCGTGCACATCACACAAAAATGTAGTCTCAGAACTCCAATAATGTAATAAATACTGGGTTTTTTTTATAGTCCCAGGATTTTAGAAAACAAATAACTAAACTCCGAAGAAAAAT
The DNA here is from genome assembly GCA_030737875.1 of Allium sativum. NCBI lineage: Eukaryota > Viridiplantae > Streptophyta > Magnoliopsida > Asparagales > Amaryllidaceae > Allium > Allium sativum. The sequence goes on along the minus strand of CM060918.1, from coordinate 834,911,219 downwards.
GTGGTATAAGAACTACTTGAAAATAAAGATGGTACTTTTAGGTGTCTTAATACACATCGGCTTAGTACACATTGGCTTAGTACACATGAAAATAAAAATGTAGTATAAGAATATGAAAATAAAGTGCACTTTGTAGTCTTAGTACACTTCTGATAATGAAAATAAACATGGCTTCGGATAATGATGATGTTTACGATTTCAGATGAGATGTCCAGTGTGCACAAAAGAACGGTTGACTACACTTCTGCTACAAAGCACAAATGGAAAATCAGACATGCTTTCCGGTATAATTTTTGTTAATAAAATGGTCTGTGATTCAAAGGTGAGCAACAAACCTGGTAACAGCAGGTCTTAAAACTATATTCAAATGTTGAAAATAGGTTTTTTTTTTTTTTTTTTTTCAATTTATTTGAGAAAATTATTCTATTTTTATTATTTTTTGAGTTTAAATCATTAACAATCATCAGTAACTTAAAATTAACTATTCATAAAAATACATAGACTTGCTTATTTTTATCTAATTACAAACATGTTTAATTGATTATCGGACACAAACAAAATATCATTTTTAACTAATCGGGGACATAATAAAACACAGACAATAAGAGCACTTTTAAGTAAAAAACTAATTGATTTTTTTAATAATTAACCAATAAAGAAATTACCCTAGTTGAAGACAGCAGCAGGTGGACTGAAGGAAGTCAGGCAGCGATTATGCGATGGATCGGTAAAGCGCGGGATTGAGATAGTCGGAAGCAGTGGAAACGATATCACGAAGAACCCTAGTCCGAACTTAGGAATTTCCGAAATCATATAATAGTAGAAGCGACGGCGGCACGGGTGAAGCCCATTAACGATAAGGCCCAAAGCTGTGTAAGTATAATGATTCTAAGACGCATGGAAATGGTCATGGAACACACGAATTTGCAAGCAGCAGTTGGGAAATAAATTATTATTATTTTAAAAAACAAAGGGTAGGCCAGTTTACTGCAGGATAATTCAAATTTTACAAGTTAATTTCATGGAAAAAAACACAATTTCGCATTTTCGAACTTAAACTTTTGTTTCTTAAGTCAATTTCTTGACGTCATCATTATAGCATTGTTCCAGCCGGTTTAGCAGAATCCGGAGTGTATCATTATTGATTTTGTGATCTTTAATTTTAAGGAGAAATCCATGTTTCTAGTTTCGACGTTTCAACTTTACTGATTTAAAATTTAAGATTGTTGATTTCTCAAAAGTTCGTATACTCGTTTCAAACTCTTTATAGAGTTACGTAGAAACCATTCAACAAAAAACAAGAATTTTTATTGAAATACCAATTTATTCTCTATATTCTACACGAATATATAGGCACGTTCAGGTGGGCTTGCATCTAATCATAATATGTATGCATTAGTTCAAATATGTGTGGACTGCCTAAAGTAAACTTACATGGCGTGATATGAAAATTTTAAAATCAAACTCCAATTTATTTCCAAGCAAATATCGTTATTGTAACTACATGTAAACCCTGTTTTATGTTTGTTTACTTGGCCACGTAACCTGTGAGCCACTATTAAAATGCATTAGTCAATGATTCCCGTATTTATACTCCAACAACATTTGAGCATCTTATTTTGGTCGCAGCTTTCTATAAAGAAGTACATGGGACCAGGCGAATTATAAATTGTTTGCCACAAAAAAAAAATCCAAGCGCTTGTTGAACAGTCGCCTGGTCCCGGGCGCCGTTTCAACAAGCGCCTCTATACCGAGCGTCATTTCAACAGGCGCTCCTATATCGGGCGCATGTTTAACAGCTGCCCCGTCCAATTACGTTTTTGTAATCGAAATCACTGAATTTTCGATTAGTCTAAAATTCTACACCCTGTTGGAAGCATTTCTGAGTGTATATATTACATATCCGTAATAATTGATCATTGTTGGAGATGCTCTAATTCGAACTTACGAATTTAAGAAAGAAACCAGAATTATATCCTCGTAGGAGCGACGACGGCATTGGCTGAAGCCCATTAACAATAAGGCCCATAGCCGTGTAAGTATAATGATTCTAAGACGCATGGAAACGGAAGACACGATTTGCGAGTTGCAGAGGGAAATGGAAGACGATTTCTCAAAAGTTCTTATGCCATACCATTTGTTTCAAACTCTTTACAGAGTTATGTAAAAAACATTCAACAAAAAAACAAAAATATTTATTGAAGTACCAATTTAATCTCTTTATTCTACATTAGTCATTATTAAGTCAATTCCAAGCACACTAGTATTGTTTTTTTTTAAATACAATTAGAATAAGCCTAATTGACGAACTTCATCAAAAATATCAATAATAATAAGTGGCTATGTAGTTATAGTCATCGATGTTATTTTCAAATGATTATCACTAGATGTTTGACCAAAAAAGGGCACAAATAGCCAAATAGGGATTATGTAGAGAAATAAATCAAGATTAGTAAATTAAAACGAGAGAGCCAGCCAAATAAAGATTATGTAGAGAAATAAATTAAGATTAGTAAATTAAAACGAGAAAAACAGCAAAAACATGCAATTTCTAGTGGTTTGGCATTAAATGACGTCCACTTTATAAATCTTTTTAATATTACTCAAGAAATTGATCACAATGCAAGGGGATTGAATAATTTCGGTATAATAGTATTGTTGAAAGTAAAGTGCAGAAAAAGAGATTAAAATTCCTCTCTTTGATGCCCTTGGGGGCTTTTTATAGTAGAGGGTTGTGGCCTTTTCGATCGAGCCACGCGCAGGTCGATCTGGCTCTTTCGTGCTCGTGGAGGTGCTCAGTTCGTTGTTGGAGCGAGTCTTAAGAAAGATATTTGTCTGGCTCGATCAGATACGAATCGATACAGTCGAACCAAGAGATCTCTTATTGGGAACTGAATTCCGAATCTTCACCGAACCGAGTGCTTATCGAACCGCGGTTTTCCACCCATGCCTTCATCGAGCTGGTGGTTGACTTTCAACTCCTTAGTCCAACCGAATGCACACTGAACCGGGGATACCCTATGTCCATCTTGGTCAATCCAAGACTATGTCGATCTAGGTGTGGCGCCATACTAAGTTGTCATGTTTCTTGATTTGCTTAAACATGCTTTAATAAAGCCTTGAGCACCATGATCGCGAATGTTAGTGGACCTTGACGGCCTTGCTAAAAGCCAAGTCAGCTTTTACCCCCCAAAGCATATTGCATCGTAGGCGGTATGTATTTTAAATCTGTTGAGCTGTAACTCCCCACGGTGTCATCTGTCTTGAGGAAAATGATGATGATCAGTCATGCCTCTTTGAACCGTCGTTACACTTGAATTTTCCTTTCCTGTATAAACAGTTAGTCATTCTTCGTACTATGCCCAATGGTACTCGCTAAACCAAAGTCGTTCACTTAGAGCAATCCGGAGACACAGGAAATACTGAAAACCCCGCCGAGTCAGGAGTTTGAATATGTTAGTCACACAGTCGAGCTATGTCAAGTACTTGGCTCTCGGGTGCGACGGTACACATACAGGTCGTTGCCAAACGACATCGTCCTTTCGCGCCTATCGAGTGCATAATCGAGTCATACCATCTTTCACATACAAGTTAGTACTTGGAGTCATTGATTGAGTTATAAGAGGATGGAGTCTCTTTCCCTTTTTTTTACATCGGATCGATGGTCGAACTGGTCTTCGGTTCGAACTAGTCGATTGAACTGCTTCGGTTCGAGATGTTCGAATCAGACCAAGTCAAATCAGATAGGGACAATATGTCACTTCAGGGGAGAATGCGAGGAGTCTCTCATTTTTACTATATATCGGTCCCACAGCAGTAACTCCACTTTTTACTCAATCACTATACCTACTTCAAACAGAGTAAACTCCAATATTCGTATAATCCTTAATTCTGAATTTTCATTTAATCAATCGAAATCCACAACTTCAATCTTGAATCTAGATGTACTAAGTGAGTTTCGATAATTTGTTCTACGTTTTTATTTTTGATTTCACACGAATAAGGTTGTGAGTTCATGTTTTCTGGTGTCGTGGAGTTAGCCACCATCGTCGGTGGTAATGTTGGAGATGCCATCTAAGCCAGTGGCGCTATCACGGTTTTGCGAGGCGACACAAAGTGGCTAGAGAATCGTTTTAAGGAGGAGTGATGTATTGATATGAGAGGGATGTTGTTGGATTTGGGCTGTTGAGGTAGACGATGTTATGGACTATGATTTAGATATATTATAGACGAAATTAGATCAAAATTTTGCCATGAATACAATTACGATATTTTCGTGGTCAAATTCCTAATTTTGAAAAATTGCATTTTTCAACCTGTTAATATACTATTATTTTATTTTAAATTAGATTATCTTAAGCTCATTTCGATATATTTTACGGGATGTTTCGTTCTCCCCCTCCCCCCCCCCCCCTTTAAAATAAATTTTGTCCCAAAATTGCCTAAAGGGGAGAAAACCACAACTCACCCATGTTATGTACCCATGTTGTTTTTAATTCATTCATAAACATCCATGACTCGTAGTGATTATGAATAGTAGACTTACTGAGGTATGCTCAATCCCGGTGCGTCTGCGAAATAACTGATGTAGTCTGTGTGCAAAACATCCTAATATGCATATATTTTTATATAAGTGCACTGCGCAATCGTGTTGCATCCATTTCCCTAACATCCAATCTAGCAACCACAATGCATCCATAAATGTAATTTTAGAGGGAAAAATTACCCGTGAAAAGCTCTGGGTGAGTCCATCTCATCTTGTCCTCGGTCTCCCAAGTGCTTTCTGTAGGGTTGTCCCCCGATTATACTCGGACAAGGTGTATTGTCTTATTGCAGAGTCTTTTGATTCCATGCTCTACAATCTTTGTAGTGGCACATGGCACCCTAGACTCTAACTTGAGCTTCCCTATGTCCCTAGTCTCATCAAGCTCGAGTTCCATAGAAGAATCATGATGGCACTTTCTCAAAAGAGACACATGAAAAACATTATGGATCCCTGATAGGCGTTCAGGAAGATCCACTCGATATGCCAAAGATCGTATTCTCTCGACGAACAGAAAGGCCCAATAAATCTGGGAGCCAAATTCCTAGTCTTCCCAAACCGAACAAGCTTCTTAAGAGGGGAAACTTTGATGAATACCAAGTCTCCTATACTGAACATAATTTCCTTCCTCCTCTTATCAGCATATGATTTTCGATGGACTTGGGCTTCCCCCATCCTCTGCCTAATCAAAGAAATCTTCTCTGTAGAATCACGGACGGAGTATGGTCCGAGTAGAACCTTGTCGGTAGTCTCCCACCAACACACTTTTTGATTTTCATGGCCTCTCGTAAAGCGCTTCAAAAGGGGCCATACCAATCGTTGCTTTGAAACTATTGTTATATGTAAACCGCACAAGTGGTAGGTGATGCTCCCAAACTCCTCCAAGGTCGATAATTCAAGCTTTGAACAAGTGTTATAGGATCTGATTTACTCTTTCCGTCTGGCCATCCTTTTGTGGGTGATAAGCTGTACTTAAGTTCAGTGTCATCCCGAATCCTACTTGTAAACTTCTCCAAAACTCACTTATGAAGGGGTTTCGTATCGCTCTCTATACTAGATGGGATACAATGTAATCTGACTATTTCTTTAACATACAACTGGGCCAGCGAAGTCGCAGTCCTATTTTTCTTGACTGGTGTAAAGTGAGCACTCTTAGTCAAACGGTCCACTATAAACCAAATAGCCTCATTTTCCTTCTGACTTCTTGGAAGTACGTCATAAAAATCCATGGAAATATGCTCCTACTTCCACATGGGAACTTATAAAGGCAACAATAATCCTCTGAGATTTGCATGTTCCTCTTTTACTCTTTGGCATGCTAAGCACTTGGCCACAAACTCAACTGTCTCCCTTTTCATCCGTTCCCAAAGGAGATTTCTCTTTCTATCTTTATACATTTTATCCCCACTAACATGTGTATGGTCATCCTCGACTTGTGGCATTCGTCAAAAATTTCCTTACTCAACTCCTCATCCTTAGGGATGCAAAGTCATCCATCCCTATGCAAACTTCCGTTGTTTCCTAGCAAATGTCGAATTGAATAAGGAAAGGCCTCCTTCTTCTCCACTTTCTCCTTCAACCTTCTTATCGCTTCGTCAAGATCTTGCATACTCTAAATCATTTCTCTTAGAACGGGTCTAACAAGCATAACTCCAAGGAAACTACTAGAAGCTACTGGCGAGGGAACCAAGTTAAAGTTAGAAACTCCTACTGTTTCCATTTCGAGATTGCATTTAAAAATGCATGCCTTCTACTCATCGCATTCCATACCACGTTCCCTTTCCTTGAGGTATACTGGATCATGGAATCAAAAGAGGCAATTTACTCCATCCATCGTTGTTGTCTTAAATTCAGGTCATGTTGAAAGAATAAATACTTTAGGGATTTACAGTTAGTGAAAAGCTTGGACTTCTCCCCCCCCCCCCCAAAAGATAATGCCTCCGTATTTTCAAGGAGAACACTACCGCTGCTAACTCTCGATCATGAACTGGATATCTTTTCTCGGGGTCCTTGAGTTGCCTACTAGCATAAGTAACAATCCTTCCTTTTTGCATGAGAACTACTCCTAAACTGGTTTCGCAGGCGTCAGTGTATACCGTGAACTTCCTTGAGCCATCAGATATAATAAGAACTGGTGCATAATCAATGCTTCCTTCAATTTCTTAAAAGCCACATCGCACTTAGTACTCCAAGAAAATACCAAAATCTTCTTCGTTAGTTGAGTTAAAGGAGTAGCAATCTTTGCGAAGACCTTAATAAATTTTCGGTAATATCCTGCCAATGCAAGAAAGCTTCTAACCTCCATAGCATTTCGAGGTACTTTCCATTCCTTAATTGCCTAGATCTTCTCTGGGTATACTGCTGAATCTTTGCTTGACATGATGTTCCCTAACAATCTAACTTCTTTCCTCCCGAAATGACATCTAGAAAACTTGGTTTTCAACTGTTTCTCTCTCGGTATCCCTAGGACATGCCCTAAGCAACTTTCAAGCTCCTTATGGTCCTCAAAAAATATAAGAATATCGCCCATGAAGACCACCATGATCTTGTTCAGAATGCCCCTAAACACTTTACACATGAGGTCAACAAAGAAGGCGGGTGCATTTGTTATCCCAAAGGGAATAACTTCTCATTGGAACAATCCATCTGACGTCCTAAATGCGGTCTTATCCTTACTATCTTCTGAAATCCTCATTTGGTGAAATCTAGTTGCAAGGTCTAATTTGGAAAATACTCGGGCTCCTCACAGGTGGTCGAACGGATCATCAATTCTGGGTAAGGGGTACCTATTCTTCTTGGTTAGTTTATTTAACTCTCTATAATCCATGCAAAGTTTTAAGGATCCATCTGCTCTTGTGGCAAACACAACAGGTGCACCCTTTTCTAATGTACTTCATCGAATGTAGCCTTTTTATAGCAATTCCGAAATTTATTTACCCAAATATCTTCTTTCTTTTGGCACCATATGCCTTAAGGGTAAAGCTACTAGTCTAACATCCTTCTCTAGTTCAATACAAAAAGTGATCTCCTTATGAGGTTGGAGTCCTGTCACTTCCTCGAAGACGTCCAAGAACTCACATACTATAGGGATCTAAGATGGTCCTTCCGAACTAGGAGACATGGTACACAATAGGGCTCTATTCTTAATTCTTATATCACAAGGGATATGAAGACTACTTCTTCATCGGCTCCTAAGTTGAACAACCCTCTTGTCGCAATCTAGGATGTCTCCATAAAATGACGACCAATCCACACCTAGGATAAGGTCATACCCTATAAAATCTAACGCATACTCTTTGCAAAGGGATTCGACATCGTCGATTTCCAATACTAGGTCTTTACAAATCAACTCAAGATACTTAGATCCTCCAATAGGGTTTGCCACCTCATTGGATTACTAGCGATGGATAAGGAAAGGATCAATAAATCAACTAATCTTTTAGAAAAATAAAAGAACGGGCCTCTCCAGAGTCAAACAAGGTGTATACGGAAATTCCTAAAATAAAATTTATACCTTCAAGTGTGGGTTGACCTTGATCTTTCAGGGTGGGCTCTGTATTGGTGCTGCTTCTAATAAATAATTCTGATTGTTCTGAACAAATCTAGGCTTTGGGAAATCCCTAGGAAGTGTCCTTCCTCATGGAAGTTAAAGAACGTTCCTATAAACTCTTTCTTTGCTAAAGCGGTAATACAGTCCTTGGCCTCATGGCCCTTGCGATTGCACCTTGTATAGGTCTTAGTCTCTTTCTTAAACTTACTCCCTTTCTTCTGGTTTTTCCACCATTCTTTCTTCTTATTCTTATTAGAACTAGAACTACCTTCCCCTTTATCACCATTCTTGTTCTCTTTAAATCCTTCTGCTGTGCACAAGATCGTCGTCTCCACTAATGTCTCGAAGGTTTCCCCGAATGTTACTTAGGCCATCAAGGTGTGTTTTAGTGGGAAGTTCAACCCCTTAACAAATCTTAAACCCTTGTTCATTAGAGTATCCACCAAACCCCTACCAAACTTACATAACTCGGTGAATTTAGCTAGATATTCTTATAGACTCAGATTCACTTTTTCGAGATGGATAAAGTTCTCTAATTGGATTGTCCTCTCAACCTTAGGTAGAAACTTTTCTTCAAAACGGGTCTTGAATTCAGTCCATGTAAATATTTGGCCTACATTCTCTCCAAATACTATGTTCCATCATTCAAGGCATTCCCCCTTTATGTGCCAAGCTGTTACTCTCCTCTTAATTTCGTCTGACCATCTCGTAGCCTCAAAAATCCTTTCACAGTCCATTATCCAAGACTAGGTTCCAACAAAACCCTTTGTCCCTAAGAATGGTTTTCCACCAAGGTTCACGAAGCTCTTATAGAGCCAGGGAAAATAAACAGGTACACCAGCGGTAGGAACTGTAGGCTCCACTAGGGTGGGATTGGCGACAAGGACTTGCTCCATAGTATGAAGATACTGTTGGAACCATTTTGGCAAATACCATGGTCTTGCCAGGATTTCTTGATCGGAAGTATTATCTTCCAATCTACTATCTGAAAAATAAAGGAAGAATACTTCAGTAGATACTCCTGAGATAGTATTTAAGCTAAAAAAGGAAAGAAAACAATAAAGTTTCCTAGTATAGTTGCATATGCTTATTGGGGGTAAATACATACATATATATAATATAGTTTGAAAATCATTTTCAAAATACAAGTACGCCTCTCATACATTTATGTTCCCTATAATCGGGTAAATTAGGCTCTAATATCAAATGTAACAACCAGCCCGGAGAGGGCTCAAATTTCGACCCAGAAAAGGCCCATCGACACTTAGAGCCACTCTAAATAGGTCGTCGGTTTCTATAAGGAATTACATTTGCACAGAATAATATAACGAGATGGAATCTCACACAGGGGAACGAGAAAGTATAATAATAATAAAGTAAATGTACCCTTTATTCAAAAGCCACTGATCCAAATACCAAATACATTTGTTCATAACGGTACATCATTATTATTCATTATTTAGAGTTTCCAACAATAACAAAGCAATAATAACTAATTGCAATATAATAGTCTCGCTACCTTATCCAGGCTCCATTATCATTTCTTGCATCAAGCCGCTACCCCACCTACTAAGTTTTGGACATTTTAAGGAGAAGGGTTAGAACATAAAGTTCTGATGACGGAAAATAATACGTGCTTAAAGAATATACTCTAGATTTGGCAGGTTATCTATATTTCAAAGTATGTCTACAAAACACACAAGCACATATACAAGCGAATATTTTAATTAATAAGGTGGATATCCCATTCAATCAATTAAGACCTTCATTAATGCATTTAGAGTGTAACTGTGATCACTTAAGACCCAACGAGGTGGACATTCTCAGTCACTTAAGGCACATTCTAGTATATTTATTAAGTGTGGATTCTCATGATTTCTTATGACCCTAAGGAGGACCCTAGCCACTTAAGACCCCATCCTATCACATCAACGTCCCTATAGATATATATTCTCACAAGGAATATGATAAGTAGTACCTCACCGCTTAATACCGGTTTAAGGTTAGCCCACATATAGCCATTTAAGATCCCTCCAATGGACGCCTCATGTAACTACTTAACTAATATTACGGTAGTAGACCTATGCCACTTAAGACTTCCCTTAGACGGTTTGGTTAATTAAATTGCATGCTACGTCACACGTATACCAAATCTATCCCTAGGTTGGCCCTCACAAAGCTCCGGGAGGAGGTGGATATTCCGGTTGTGACGGCCCGCCCCGCACCAACCGACATTTACTCCAAATGTGCGTTGTACACATGTCCAGTTAGCACGGAACGGGTCGTGAGAAGGAAAAGGAAGAAGGAAATGAACGTACAAAGAACCTGTAGAATGTCTCACAGCGCATAGAACAAAATATAATAATAACATACTTGACATAAAACAGGAGAGACAGTGCATAAGCTGAAAATCAGAACTAAACATCATAGCAGTGGAAATCCAAAATACAGCTTATTACAACTTTCAAACTGTCTCAAAGCAAAAGTAAGATAAATGAGGTACACTACTAATGCCCAAGTAGCGACCACCAACGACACAGGGAGAATGTGTATGTATATATATATATATATATATATATATATATATATATATATATATATATATAATACGTGGAAACCTCATGCCCGCCTCCGAATCAGCTACTCGCGCATCACCAGCTAACCTGTCTCTAGTCTGCTCGTGTGAGCACCCAGAGTAATAAGAGGAGACATAAAACTCTGGGTCAGACATAAAGCCTGGTATGAGCGATAAGCATCTAAAGTGAACAATAACAGGTAGACTAAAACATACCTGAACTTGGACCTGCAACCAAAGAGTTAGCACTACATACTGTACAACACTCTAAGGTGTCATATCATACAGTGTAAAGATACGGAGGTGAGGGAGGTGTGCATGTCATAATGATGGCAAACAATCAAGCATAGCATCCATCCTCCCATCTCTCACTCAGTGCGTAAAGCATACGACATTCACCACTTCGATCACCCAACATTCCTTGCTACGATCACTTTGCCCCATGAAGTCTTAAATGGCTTCACTGCACTGATAACGTAGCCACAAATCCTTTGCTATGTCCACTTTGCCCCATGGAGTCACAAGAACCCCACTGCACCGGCTCATAGCCTTATCAATCCTTACTATGTCCACTTTGCCCCATGGAGTCACAAGTACCCCACTGCACTGGCTCATAGTCTTACTACGCATCACCTTGCCCCTCGGGTCATAATGACCCTACTGCACTGATAACGTAGTCCTGCTACCATCATTTTGCCCCTTAGGTCGTAATGACCCTACTGCACTGATAAGTAGCCCATCTTCCTTTTTAGTGGTGAATCGAGGTTATGAACGTCGACAACTCCTTAGCACACGTCCCGCAGCAAAGCCCAACCATGAAGTGAACTCATTGGTTCCCAACTGGTTCCGGGATCCTGAGCTCTAACTTCCATTTGGACTACCTTTGCGTCTCGGGTCATTGGTCATCAGCAGATCGGATCGGATCGTAGCCTTCAGATCGGATCGGTTCGGAGCCTTCATCACCACGGTTCAGATCGAGCTCCTTCATTCGGATCGAGTCACGCCATCAACTCGTGGTTCTCCAGTTCCATCGGATCGGTTCGAGTACCCTTCAGCGGATCGGGTCGGGGTCTCCAAGTCCATCGCCATGGATCGATTCGTGGTAAGTTCCTTCGGATCGGATCGTGGTCTTTCAAGCGGTTCGGGTCGGAAAGCACTCCTCCAGGTCGACGGATCGTGCTCACCCTTCTTGGACGGATCGGGTCGCAATGCTCATTCGCGATCCGGATCGGAGTACTTCAGTTTGGGCACGGCGCTGCATCGATTCGTCTCGTGGGCCTGGCGCAGGTGGTTCGGTTCGGAGGAGATGACTCGACTCGTGGTGATGTCCCACGGTCCCATAGGGCGATCCGATCGTCCCTCAATCCCCCATCCGATCCGAATCTCTGCACCTTGTCCAGCGAGCTGTTTACGCCCCTCGACGGCGTTTTCTACCATTCCAACTATTCTAAACAGTCACAAAGCATTTCATACAGTCATAGCAACATGCGTAATCAACCACAAACATCAATATGATAGGTAAAAATGGATCAAACATACCCAAAATCCCATATTTCCCCTTAAGCATGTTTAGGTGAAACTTATGATAGGATTAGCAAATCTTAACCAAATTAACCCAAATTCATATCAGAGGTCTAAAACATCATTCCGAATTTTATAAACATTTTTCCAAAATTTTATCATGTTTAAATTCGCTAATTAACACTAATCAACCCTAATTAGCCATAATTAGTGCAAAACTATGCAAATCACTCACCTTAGCCACAAAATAAACTAAGATCTGAAATAATTCTCTGATTTGATGTGAATCTCAATACCAAACAGCAGCTCCTTTGTTGCTTTGGTGAAGACCTTCCTCGATTAGGAGTTGCTAAGCCAAATCCTTAACCTAAAGGTGATTTGGAGGTGATTTAGAGGTTGGAGGCCATTTTTAGGGTTCCTTGGTGATAAGTGGAGGCTAGAAAACTGAAATGGAATGATTCTCCATCTCATTTCAGCCCTCCCATAACCCTAATCTCGAAATGGGTTATGGGCCTACTCGCTAATCACCCGATTTGGCCCGGTTAAGCAGTTTTTCACCCTCCAAACCTTGTTTCAGCCATATCTCCCAAACGGTAAGTCCGTTTGGCCATTATGACCACTCTACGGAAAGAGAAACTATCAAACGAATCAAATGGAAGTGGTTTCAGGTCAAAATTCCTTTCTAATCAAAAGTTATGGCCAAAACAGTACCAACTAGGGGCAAAATGGTCATTTAAAAATCGACAAAAATCATGAACATGAGAAATGACTCTAATGGATGTTTCCCAAAGTTACATGACCATACAACTTCATACGGGAAAGAAATAAATATTCTACAATCCTATGATGTGTAGAATACGGGTCGTTACACTCTCCCCCCCCCCCCCTTATGAAATTTCGCCCCCGAAATTCCCTAATCCAAACACACACAAAGGTCCCGCATGCCTATCAATCATAAAACAACAATCAACATGCAAAACAAGCAAAACAAGTCTACCCTAGCATGCGGAAAACTAAATCACAAAGTAAACCTTACCAGGCAAAGAGTTCTGGATGTGCCTTTCTAATGCTCCCCTCTGTCTCCCAAGTACAATCATTCTCGTCCTCGCCCCACTGAACCTTGACTAGCTTCACCGCCTTCCTTCGAAGTTGCTTCGTATCGTGCCCCACAATACGAATCGGCTTGCGGTTCTCAACCGCCTCGGGTTCTACTTCGAAGTCCTCTAACTGATCAGGTGAAATAGTCACATTTGAGTCGTGAACGAACTTCCTTAGTTGGGAAACATGAAATACATTATGAACTCCCGCCATCTTCTCTGGTAAGCCAACTCTATATGCCAAATTCCCGACTAATTCAAGAACAGGGAATGGGCCAACAAATCTTGGTGCTAACTTGCCTCTCCTGCCAAATCGTATCACGCTCTTCAATGGAGAGATCTTAACAAACACCAAGTCACCAACGGAGAATTTCAAATCTCTTCTCCTCTTATCAGCATAACTCTTTTGCCTATCTTGGGCAGCTTTCATTCGTTGCTGAATGATCTTGATCTTATCTGAAGTTTCTCTCACCACATCTGGTCCAAGCACAAACTTCTCGCCAGTCTCTATCCAACATGATGGTGAGTTGCACGGTCTTCCGTACAAAGCTTCATATGGAGCCATACCGATACTGGATTGGTAGCTATTATTATATGTAAACTCTACTAGATGCAAATGGTCATCCCATGATCCACCAAAATCCAATATACAAGCTCTCAAGAGATCTTCCAATATACGATTCACCCTCTCCGTCTGACCGTCGGTCTGAGGATGATATGCGGTACTGAGATGTAATCTTGACCCTAGAGCCTCTTGTAAGCTCTTCCAAAACCCACTAGTGAACAACAGGTCTCGGTTACTCACAATGCTTTTGGGTACTCCATGAAATCTCACTACCCATTTCATATACAATTCTGCCAACTTGGCTGCCGTTCTGGTCAATTTGACTGGTATAAATCTTGCACTTTTAGTCAATCGATCCACAATTACCCAAATGCTATCATGTCCCGATCTAGTCCTTGGTAAACCATCGATGAAATCCATCGAGACTTGCTCCCATTTCCATTCGGGAATTTCTAATGGTTGCAACAACCCACTAGGCTTCTTTTGCTCGGCTTTAACTAGCTGGCAATTCATGCATTTGGATATAAACTTCCCAACGTCTCTTTTCATCCCTTCCCAGTAGTAAGTCTGCTTCATGTCTCGATACATCTTATTACCACCGGGATGTATAGTTAGTTTTGAGTGATGACATTCTCTAAGCACTTCATCTCTCAAACCATTCACGTTGGGCACAACTAGTCTTCCATTCTTCCGAAGCCATCCATCTCGATCAAGCCCATACACATTCATCTCCTCATCGATACCCATCTCTAACTTGGAGATGATTTCCAATAGATTAGGATCGTCCCTCTGACTAGAACCAATCCGCTCTATCAAAGTGGGTCTGATCTTCAAACTAGCTAGCATAACTGGATCCAATTCGCACCTTGGTCTGAAATCAAACCCCGCGATATACTCCAGCTGCTTCCATTCAAGAAACATTGCCCCTAAGCTGGCATGTCTCCTACTCAAGGCATCGGCTACCGCATTACCCTTCCCAGGTGTATACGCGATATCAAAATCATACGAAGCCAAGAACTCTAACCATCTCTGCTGACGGAGATTCAGATCTTTCTGAGAGAAGAGATACTTTAACGATTTATGATTTGTAAACAACTCAAATCTTTCTCCCAAAAGATAGTGTCTCCACATCTTTAGCGCAAATACAATCGCTGCCAATTCCAAATCATGGGTAGGATACTTCTTCTCATGCGGCTTTAGCTGTCGACTAGCATAAGCTACAACCCTACCTCCTTGCATCAATACTGCACCCAGTCCGGTACCACAAGCATCCGTGTATACCGTCATCTCTTCATTCCCTTTAGGAATGACTAACACTGGCGCATGCGTCAACCTCTCCTTTAGACTCTTGAAGGCATCCTCACACACTTCGCCCCAGACGAAGGACTGATTCTTCTTAGTCAACTGAGTCAACGGTGCTGCTATCTTGGAGAAGTCCTGGATAAACTTACGATAATATCCAGCTAATCCCAAGAAACTTCTTACATCTGTAGCATTCTTGGGTGTAGGCCAATCCTGTACCGTAGCCACCTTCGCAGGGTCCACGGCAATATCATTCTCAGAAACAACATGACCCAAGAATCTTACTTCCCTTCTCCAAAAATGACATTTAGAGAATTTCGCTTTCAATTGGTGTTTCCTCAACACCTCCATCACTATCCTCAAGTGTCCCTTGTGTTCCTCTTCTGTCCTTGAGTAAACAAGGATATCATCTACGAACACAAGAACAAACTTATTCAACTGATCTCTGAATACTCGATTCATAAGATCCACAAAATAGGCTGGTGCATTGGTCAACCCAAACGGCATGACCAACCACTCATAAAATCCAGACGGCGTCCTAAAGGCCGTTTTCGGAACACTCTCATCTGCTACTCGAAGCTGATGAAATCCTGTTGCGAGGTCTAACTGGGAGAACACTCTTGCTCCTTCCAGTTGATCAAACAAATCATCTATCCGCGGTAGAGGATACTTATTCTTCCTCGTCACCTTATTCAACTCGCGATAGTCCACACACAAACGAAGGGAACCATCTGCCTTAGTGGCAAACACAACTGGTGCTCCCCACTCGGAGACACTTCTTCTAATAAGTCCCTTCTTCAAAAGATTACTGACTTGCACCCCGAGCTCACACTGCTCCCTTGGTGCCATACGACGAAGTGGCATCACTATAGGTCTGGCATCTTTCACTAAATCAATACAGAACTCAATCTCTCGGTGTGGTGGAAGCCCAGTCACCTCCTCGAAGACGTCCGGATACTGTCCAACCACAGGCACATCTGACAACTCATCCTGCGGGATGTCGAGGGAATTTACAAAACTAGCCATAACCCCATCACTAGGTAGGCTACCAAACACTACCCTCCGCCCATCATCCGCCCTCACTGTCACCAAAAAGGCCTCACAGTCTACCACCACCCCGTATCTTTGGAGCCAATCGACTCCCAATATAATGCCATACCCAGTAAAGCCCAAAACAAAGCAATCACATACAAACATACATCCATGACTCGATAAGACCAAATTCCTGCAAATCATACTAAGGCTAGTCGAACCACCAAACGGGTTCGTCACAACCAATGGTCTATCGACTATCTCGGGTTCCAGCCCCAATCTATCTACCAGGTCACTAGATATGAAGGAACGGGAAGCCCCAGTATCAAACAAAACTCGAACTGGTATATCATAAATAGAAAGCATACCTTGAATAACAACATTCTTTCCTTTCTCCGCCGCAGTTGTGGCATTCGACGAAGAAGGAACAACATCAATAGCATATGCTTTCACAATCTGCTTCTCCTTAAGAGGTTGCGGACACTTATCTTTCTGATGTCCCACTTGACCACAGTTGTAGCACTTCCTTTCCGCTGGCTTGACCCGACATTCCTTTGCATAATGACCCTTCTTTCCACAGTTGAAGCACTCAACATCCTTCTTGCTCTTTTTCTGGCCACCCTTAGATTGGTCCTGCTTCCTCTTATTCTGAGAGTTACTCTTGCCTCCACCGCCTGCTTGCGGCTTTGGCCCTTCTGCAGATGCAGCCTTAGTCTTTGACTTAGGGTAAAGACTCTCTGATCTCAATGCTTTCCCCACAATTGATTCAAAAGTCTCATCGATGTGGTTGATAAGCCTTTCCCCAAAGTACCCATCCAAACCAGTAATGAACTTCTCATTCTTCTTCTCAGGAGTATCGATAAGAGACAGTCCATACTTCGACAAAGTGTCGAACTCAGCAATATAATCAGAAACTGCCCTCCCATTCTGCTTGAGTTCCAAGAACCTCTTGAACAACACTGACTTCTGGGCAGCTGGAATGGACTTCTCGCTAAAGCGAGCCTTGAACTGAACCCAAGTAACCTGGTCTTCTGGAGTAGCTGTTCTAATGGCATTCCACCAATTCATCGCTCGCCCTTGCAACTGACGAGACGCTAGCCTTCTCTTCATCGCATCCTCAAGACCCAAGTCATCAAAGATACGGTCACAGCTATCCATCCAATCTTGAACATCCGTGGCTGACTCCGTTCCGTGGAACGGCTTTCCACCAAGATTAGTGTAATCCTTGCACAACTTGGTGAAATCGACCCTAGGCGCCTGCACCATTGGGCCAACACCAACTCCGGGATTGGGAACTGCCCCTTGCACTTCTCTAAGCATGTCTCTCATGAGGTTAGTAAACATCGCCCTCATGTCAGCGGCATTCCCATTATTGGCCCCTCTACCGGTACCTCTAACATATCGGCTCATCGTCAATCTGTAAAAGGGAAACGATTAACGACCCCATAGTGGTACTAGTGCAGTGCAACATCATTCTTATACTACTAATAGTATATGTATACATAGATTTTGAAAACCAAAGTAATCACAAATAAGCGCTCTCATATACGTACTAACTCTCCCTAGTGTCTTTCCCTAGGTTAACTACGCAACCTAGAGCTCTGATACCAAGTGTGACGGCCCGCCCCGCACCAACCGACATTTACTCCAAATGTGCGCTGTACACATGTCCAGTTAGCACGGAACGGGTCGTGAGAAGGAAAAGGAAGAAGGAAATGAACGTACAAAGAACCTGTAGAATGTCTCACAGCGCATAGAACAAAATATAATAATAACATACTTGACATAAAACAGGAGAGACAGTGCATAAGCTGAAAATCAGAACTAAACATCATAGCAGCGGAAATCCAAAATACAACTTATTACAACTTTCAAACTGTCTCAAAGCAAAAGTAAGATAAATGAGGTACACTACTAATGCCCAAGTAGCGACCACCAACGACACATGGAGAATGTGTATATATATAATACGTGGAAACCTTATGCCCGCCTCCGAATCAGCTACTCGCGCATCACCAGCTAACATGTCTCTAGTCTGCTCGTGTGAGCACCCAGAGTAATAAGAGGAGACATAAAACTCTGGGTCAGACATAAAGCCTGATATGAGCGATAAGCATCTAAAGTGAACAATAACAGGTAGACTAAAACATACCTGAACCTGGACCTGCAACCAAAGAGTTAGCACAACATACTGTACAACACTCTAAGGTGTCATATCAAACAGTGTAAAGATACGGAGGTGAGGGAGGTGTGCATGTCATAATGATGGCAAACAATCAAGCATAGCATCCATCCTCGCATCTCTCACTCAGTGCGTAAAGCATACGACATTCACCACTTCGATCACCCAACATTCCTTGCTACGATCACTTTGCCCCATGAAGTCATAAATGGCTTCACTGCACTGATAACGTTGCCACAAATCCTTTGCTATGTCCACTTTGCCTCATGGAGTCACAAGAACCCCACTGCACCGGCTCATAGCCTTATCAATCCTTACTATGTCCACTTTGCCCCATGGAGTCACAAGAACCCCACTGCACTGGCTCATAGTCTTACTACGCATCACCTTGCCCCTCGGGTCATAATGACCCTACTGCACTGATAACGTAGTCTTGCTACCATCACTTTGCCCCTCAGGTCGTAATGACCCTACTGCACTGATAAGTAGCCCATCTTCCTTTTTAGTGGTGAATCGAGGTTATGAACGTCGACAACTCCTTAGCACACGTCCCGCAGCAAAGCCCAACCATGAAGTGAACTCATTGGTTCCCAACTGGTTCCGGGATCCTGAGCTCTAACTTCCATTTGGACTACCTTTGCGTCTCGGGTCATTGGTCATCACCAGATCGGATCGGATCGTGGCCTTCAGATCAGATCGGTTCGGAGCCTTCATCACCACGGTTCGGATCGAGCTCCTTCATTCGGATCGAGTCACGCCATCAACTCGTGGTTCTCCAGTTCCATCGGATCGGTTCGAGTACCCTTCAGCGGATTGGGTCGGGGTCTCCAAGTCCATCGCCATGGATCGATTCGTGGTAAGTTCCTTCGGATCGGATCGTGGTCTTTCAAGCGGTTCGGGTCGGAAAGCACTCCTCCAGGTCGACGGATCGTGCTCACACTTCTTGGACGGATCGGGTCGCAATGCTCATTCGCGATCCGGATCGGAGTACTTCAGTTTGGGCACGGCGCTGCATCGATTCGTCTCGTGGGCCTGGCGCAGGTGGTTCGGTTCGGAGGAGATGACTCGACTCGTGGTGATGTCCCACGGTCCCATAGGGCGATCCGATCGTCCCTCAATCCCCCATCCGATCCGAATCTCTGCACCTTGTCCAGCGAGCTGTTTACGCCCCTCGACGGCGTTTTCGACCATTCCAACTATTCTAAATAGTCACAAAGCATTTCATACAGTCATAGCAACATGCGTAATCAACCACAAACATCAAAACATCAATATGATAGGTAAAAATGGATCAAACATACCCAAAATCTCATATTTCCCCTTAAGCATGTTTAGGTGAAACTTATGATAGGATTAGCAAATCTTAACCAAATTAACCCAAATTCATATCAGAGGTCTAAAACATCATTCCGAATTTTATAAACATTTTTCCAAAATTTTATCATGTTTAAATTCGCTAATTAACAATAATCAACCCTAATTAGCCATAATTAGTGCAAAACTATGCAAATCACTCACCTTAGCCACCAAATAAACTAAGATCTGAAATAATTCTCTGATTTGATGTGAATCTCAATACCAAACAGCAGCTCCTTTGTTGCTTTGGTGAAGACCTTCCTCGATTAGGAGTTGCTAAGCCAAATCCTTAACCTAAAGGTGATTTGGGGGTGATTTAGAGGTTGGAGGCCATTTTTAGGGTTCCTTGGTGATAAGTGGAGGCTAGAAAACTGAAATGGAATGATTCTCCATCTCATTTCAGCCCTCCCATAACCCTAATCCCGAAATGGGTTATGGGCCTACTCGCTAATCACCCGATTTGGCCCGGTTAAGCAGTTTTTCACCCTCCAAACCTTGTTTCAGCCATATCTCCCAAACGGTAAGTCCGTTTGGCCATTATGACCACTCTACGGAAAGAGAAACTATCAAACAAATCAAATGGAAGTGGTTTCAGGTCAAAATTCCTTTCTAATCAAAAGTTATGGCCAAAACAGTACCAACTAGGGGCAAAATGGTCATTTAAAAATCAACAAAAATCATGAACATGGGAAATGACTCTAATGGATGTTTCCCAAAGTTACATGACCATACAACTTCATACGGGAAAGAAATAAATATTCTACAATCCTATGATGTGTAGAATACGGGTCGTTACACCGGTAAACAACACTACTCTGTTATTGGCATGACCAAACCACTTTTTAGAGGAGGACCAATAGACAACTTCAAATCTAATCAGGGAGGGTCCCCGACTTTGGCCCAAATCCAAGGAATAAACCTTCAGAATGTTCCTAGTCCAAATAACCACTTAAGACCCAAACTAGATAAGAAGATAGTCATCCACTTAAGACCTTCTCAAGGCGGTGGTAAGCCTACCTATTTACACACATAATAGGTGTATATGTATACACTAGACCTCTTATGTTAAATCGAATACTTGTAGACGTTGGATATGTTGGGCGTTTCCCGGCAAATTTCTACTACAAGCGGATTTAACCTCGTGTCATAGTGTACTAAGTTAAATGGCTCATGGCACCCAAACCTCTCACATTAACCTAATTCACTTGTGGTTGCTTGATTTGCCAATTGGTTCCGGGCAGACATCTACCACAAATGACGACTAACCTCGTGTCTATGTGTCATTATTTAATATATAAAAATAAGCCATATATTTCACACACATAAGGAATAATTTATATGGGGACATTTCAAGTTTCTAATTTTATTCTAAAATATTTATTATGCCATTATTACGTTTGATTACGTTGATTACGCCAATTAAATATTTGATTAAATAGTGCTATAAACATTAATTTCTGCTCGAATTAAGAAACGTTTTAACAGTGTAAATTGTTAATCATGTTCACATAAGAGGTATACAAGTGCAATTCCCATACTAAACTACTTAATTCATGGCTTAATCAATAATAAGCAGCAAATCGGAAAATAACAACATGACTGTTCAAACCTGTATCCTAGGATTGTTAGAATGATTTACGTAACGAAAGAGAAACAAGGTGTTAAATACGTACATATATATATATATATATTTGTCATAAATATAAATGTATACATACATATATACGAAAAACTTTATTTTAATTAAATTTACACTTTTCTATGTTGCACATAAAAACGTTAACATTTGATTATTTCAAATCTAAATATGTTCAAATTATCCATTTTGGAAAGGAAATCTGAACCTATTCAAATAATAAAACCAAACCAAATCTTAATCTTTTAACATCACAAGCACTTTTAAATAAAAAGAGGTAAATCCAATTAAACAAAAGTAAAATCGCCAAACTATTCCTCAAACATTAACAGAACAATTCACAAACCCAAAATATTGAATGATAACTTTGCGATATATACAAAATATGAGACTTAGGGGGTTTTGCATTATAGTGTTATCGTAAAACCAAACCTCCTTAGGCACACAAATCAATATGAAATCTATAAAATATATAATTTAACTAAACAAGTATTATTTGCACTTACAGAGATTTTAGGCAAAGAAGATAATATTGATTTGAATGTTGAAAACATCGTTCTTCGATTCTACTGCAGATCTATATAAAAGAATCACATAGATTTGAATCTCATTTATAAACAATAGAAGTTCTAGAAGATAATCTAAATAGAAATATATTAGAAATGAAATATATTAGGGATAGAAGAAGATACTTATTCCAACCTAGTTTCTAGAATTTTAGATGCAGAATGGAGGCATAAAAATGAGAGGGTTTAGGGAATTATGAGCCGAGTTTGGTGGTATTTATTGGTGTGTAAACAAACAGTAATGGTTAGATTAACATAGATTTAATCTAGGCAATTCATTGTCTATAAAACAAACCAAAACACCATCCAAACCAGCCTCATTGGGCTCTGGCTGCACCAGGCGATCGACACCCTCCCGAGGAGGGCTGTCGACACCCCTTCAGGGGGGCGGTCGACCCTCTGGTCATGAAAATGGCCAGTGGCCTGTGGTTGATTGCTTGAAAGGATTAATTTATTAAATATTACTTATTATATTAATTCCTTTCCATTTAATCAATATTCTTGTCCCCTCTTATATGTACATATACACACACACACAATTTTAAATTTAATGGAATATTCTAATCAACCATTAATTAGTTATTTTTATTCCATATATTCATACTTTCAACTCAAATCTCAAGCGTTCGTGTGTGTGTGTGTGTGTGTATATATATATATATATATATATATATATTAACGTACAATCTTTTTAAATGCGAATCCTTCGTACAGACTCCGATTTAGACATATTATATATGAAATTGGATCAAAATTTCGCCATGAATACAACTATCAAAATTTCGTGGCTAAGCTCCTAATTTTGTAAATTCCATTTTTAAACCCATTAATATATCATTATTTAATTTTACATTAGACTATCTTAAGTCTATTTAGGTATATTTTACGAGGTGTTACATGAAGATTCTTCATTCTAACCAATGATGTTTCTTGGGTAGCACAACAAATATGTCCAAACGATACCGTGTCAGACTCTCTGAGGCAAAGAAAGATAAGGTTGTTAAACTAGATCGCGAAAAACCTCCAATTCTAGGACTTATTTGGATGATGATGACTCACGGTTTGTCATTCAAACTCATGAGTGAGAGAAAAGCGCTTCTAAGGAAGAAACTTCTGTTGAAGAAGAGGAAGGAGGAGTGGAAGAAGAAGTGAATATTGATACATTGTCTGGGGTCGTTTTTTTGAATTATCCAACTGAAGGGAAGCTAAAACGGTTGTGTGCGAAGCACAGAATTCCCTTTGAGCATATTCAGGTGCCAGTTGAGGGCGAGACTGCCCAAAACCCACAAGAAGATTAATGTTAATAAGTCACCATATGTGCACGGTTGAGCGTATCCCTCATTTCAATCCCTGCATCGTTAGTTTTCTTCGACGTACGAAGTTAGCGCCAATGCAACACACCCCACTGCCTGTTACTACCTCTTCTCGTTGTGTATAGTTTCGAGGAGCACCTCGAACCAGAGCTAACCTTTGATGATGTCATTTTCTTCTACAACTTTAAACATCGAAAGAACATAACTCCCACTTTCCTTTTGTTCAAATCTGCACAAGGAAGGTAAGTCATTATGGAGGAATTCACAAAACTCAGGGATATCATAAATGAATGGTTTTACGTTCCTCTAAAGCAAGGTAGCGCTCGGAGATGGATCCAATGTAGTAAGTGTTATGCCTTGGCTTACTCTCCTCCACTTCACTAGAGAATTCCTAACATTTATTGTCCTATGCAGGTGACAGCCCATCTAAGCCTACCGAAGATGAATACTACCCAAGTATGGCTATCCTGTAGAATGTTGCGATGGGTGATCAGACTATCAGAAGAAGTATCGTTGATGAATTCTAGCACCGTTCCATCTACCAGACCCCAATCGGATTATGGGATTGGGTAAAGCTCGAGCTCCAGCAGGTGTGCCCCTGGCAGTCCTGCACCAACTGCTGTGGAGTCAGAGGGTGTTCCCCCATTCGGTAGGTTAAAAGCCGCCAAGCCCAAGACTCATGCCCACATCAAGGGCGTCGCCAAGGGAGCAAACGCATCCAACTCCAGTCGGGAGCATGAAGAAGGGGCAAAGGAAAAATCGTCTATGAAGATAACTGAGGCAAGGCATAAAACTCCCTCTCTAGAGGAACTAATTTTTATGAAATCTCCCATCATGGGGAAGGAAGGTGAAGAAAAATCCACATCTGAACATACTTCGCCACCACAGGGTCAACTGCCTCAACTACCTATCCAAAAAAGTGGATTACTTTCTATGGAGAGTCTTTATAATGGCCTGGAAGAGTTAGACATTCCATATGAGCACTATTCCTTTCCGGATTTAGACTCATGGACCTTTTTCCCAATGCCCAAGTGGGAAAATGATGCAATTATTTTTGGAGAAATCATGCCTACTAGAAAGGCATTGGCGACTAGTTTTTCGGGGGTACGTACTAACATGCGACACACATACTGCACGTCAACGCACTTGCTTGTTGTATGATCTCCTAGTTCTGACACTGATTCGTTTTGGATTGCAAGTACCATGTCTTACCGATCATATGATCCTAAGAAATCCCTCAGCAGCGTCTATAAGAGTGGGGTCCCGCCTAAGTACCACACGAATCAAGAGCGGGATTATAAAGATGATCGCGATAGAGAGGATTGAGAGAGGGAATGGAGTTACCAGTAATACAAATATCACCCCCGTTCTCATTCCCACTTCCGCTCTACCACAACATCGATATATCAAAACGCTACAAAGATCCCCACGAGGGTGAAAAGTCAGTTGTCAAGGCCCTAACCTCTCAATAAGAACACTATACCAAGAAGCATTCCGAGTCCAAAGGAAAAAGAAAGGACAAGACGACAACTGTTATGGGGAAACATAAATCCATAAAGATATCCGTTTCAGAGCCCGTCGTACATGAAGCGCCTGCTGTGGAAAGAATGAATGTTTTGGAAGGGTAGTTCCCTCAGTACTATGTCAAATGCATGCACTTCGTCCTTGGACTGCAACTTATGCACGGCAATGTTGGTGACAGACTCAAAAAGGAGGTAGGCTTCGTTGTCGGCAATACAAAGAAACATGCAAATATTCTTGGAAGCTATCTGAAATTATCGACGATCTTGAGTTGGAATTGACCAATCAAAAGCAGCTATCGGATTGTGATAGAAACTCTCTAGATCATATTGATAAAGAACTTGCGGATGTTAAAGCTATGTTGAAGATGGCGAAAGCGGATGCTGAAAAGTGGAAAACTTCGCACAATGAATTAAAGGACCTCTTCCATAGAGAGCTTAATTCCTAGAGCCTGAGAATGAAATCCATTGAGAATGAATGTTGGGCTGTTACTCAGGAGAATGACGATTTAAAACTTAAGTGTAGCACTCTCGAGGCAAATAGGTGTTCTTAGGAGAAAGAAAATGCCAAAATGAGGGACAAGCTGGCCAAGGCTTAAGCCAGCGTTAAACAGACCGAGGAGAATGCTAATGCTGCCTCAGAGTATGCTTCCAATTCCCAACTCCAACACGACATACAAATAAAGGAGTTGAAGGAAGGAGCATCTTGAAGATATGAAAACGGTCGAAGAGTACTTTGGGTAGTGATGACTTTCTTTTCCAAGATCCTATGATATCGTGATATCTCTTAGGTAGAAGACTACCCTACAACTCTAGCCGACACATGAAGTGAGTTGGTTGAAGAGGAGAGGCATGCTTCAAAAAGCAGAGCCGTGGATGAAGATAAACTAATGAAGACATTCATAAGGAACAACGATCCTAAAGTTCTAGCAGAAGGAAGATGCCTGCAGAAAGAGGCCGAAGATGCCGCGAGGCTTTTGGCAAAGAGAAAAACTATCATTGTAGATAGTTCCAGCCCTTCTTCTGCAGCTGCCGGATACAGAGAAGTACAGGGTTATGATCCTGACTTCCCAGCTCCGAAAATCTCTAAGCCTTTAAATCAAATCACCGAGATGCCCGAAACTCGGGGACTCACAAGTGGTGGCTCCACAAAAAAATCAGGATAGGTCTCGTTAATCATATCTTCGGTTTCTCAAGTTCAAACTTGTTAACCCCGTTAATATAACGCAGTCCCAAGGTCGAATATCATGGCTCGAGCACCATGGTACGAACAAGCCACCTCGAGCACCATGGATCGAACAAGCCAGCTCGAGCACCCTGGGTCGAACACTGGACGGTCGAGCGCAAGATGGTCGAGCGGCCTTGGGGTCGAGCAAAGCACCTTCACCAGTTCGGGTCGATCGACTTTGAGTCTCATGGACCGGTCACTTGTAGAAAAAACGGGTTAGTACCATTGGAAAAGAGTGGGTCGATCATTATTATTTCATGGATGCTTACTGAGCAAAACATGCAAAGATAACAAATGAGTCTCCACGTAAAGCTATTATTACTTTACATGTACATACATGCCATGTGTCAATGTAAGGATGCAACATGGACTTGTTGATACAAAACAATACGCGCATGGACCCTTCATGGCGGGACTCATAACACAATATGGTTTCATGAATCCTGAGTATGTTAATGTGTTATATGGCTACTGAAACAACATGGAATAAGCATGCAGACTTCATATGTTGGAAACATTTACATATGGCTTCAAAGTAGAATACGAGGTATATTCAACGGTAGTATGTTGTTTAAAGAAAATGGCACCATTTTGTACATGTAACGCAACGTATTATACAAGTACGGTTCGACCTCAAATGGTTTACACGTTTCTAATTTGTCATAAAGCAATGACAAAATATAATATAACTGGGTCGATCATGTAGAAATAGTGGCAGCAACACTACAAGAAAACACTGATTTAGCGTCAAATGTTTAGAAGCGCAAATTTTTGTCGCTAATTTGCGACGAATTTCCATGTGATCTACAAGGGATAGTTTTTTGTTTCTTTAACTTTATTTTCTTTTATTTATTACCATCGTCTTCTGTCATCCCTCTAAGCCGTTGCAAATTGCATTAAATTACCAACAAAAAATTTCTGCTGCTATTTTCCGTTGCAAATCCAAGCAGAATACCGATAAATATTTATCAAAGCTATTTTGCAGCAGAATTCCAACAGATTTGCAAGAGATGTTTATATTATTTTTCTAGGATATAGTTTAGTGTTATTTGTTTAATAATTATTAACATGTTCAATAATTAATAATTAATTTGTTCTAATTAATGATTTATAAGTAATAACAAATAATAATTTACGTTCTATAATAAACAACTTATAATCATTGCTTATATAAAATATTATTTGAAATTTATAATAATTAATGATTATTAATAAATAATTCATAATTATTAGTTCTTATCTATAATCAATAAAAAATTATATTTATAATTATTAATTCTTACCTATAATCAATAAAAAAAATATTTAACAATTTTTTTGGTTAATCATTAATAATTAGTCAATTACATTTTCTGCTTATTAATTAGATTAAATAATTAAATAATTAAATAATTAGATTAAATAATTAATGAATATAATTAATAAATGATATTAAAGAATTAATAATTAATACTATTAAATAATTGATGATTAATAATTAAAATTTAATAGTCAAAGCTAAATAGTTAATATAATTAATAACATGATTTTCGTTTCCCAACCCTGTTTACGTTTCCCACCCCTGTTTTCGTTTCCCGCTTATCATTTACACTTAACCCTAAGTTACCGCCTCCTCTTTCGTCTTAATAGATCTATTTTGCTTCTTTCTTTCATCCCTCACCGCTTTACATAAAGTTTAATAGTTAATAGGCTAATTTTACTTATTCGCGTTCTCTATTCTATAATTTTCATTTCCGGCTTGAGCCATTTCCTTAACCCTAGGCTATGCTGCTAACTCCTAAAATGAGGTAAATTTAGGGATTAATTTCTGGCATCTAAAATCCATGGCAGTGAAATATATATTTTACAACCATCTGAAGGAGAGCATCACTGTTGTAAATTTGAGGTAAAGACAATGCCGGGGGTAGAACCTTGAAAGAAACTCAAGAAAATGCGGTCATCGATACTTCTCCCCCTCGGAAGCGACTCAGATCTGATTCCGATCAAGATTCAACTCCAGTCGAGAATCGAACTTCGACTAAGTGGATTCCGCCTCGCAAATTGCAGAAGTTCAGTGACAAGGTAAGAACTTATTTAGGTCTGATTTCTTTACTCGATTAGGTTGTCCATTTATATATTTGAGCGATTCCGATATTTAATTTTGTTACGAAGAAATTGTTGACTGATCATCAAGAAAAAGAGTTTTGAATCAGTTATCTCATAAACTTAAATGAGATCCATGAGGTAACCAATTATATTAAACGTTTCTAAATGGGGTCGCCATTGGTTCCTATTTCTAGCCTACCGACGCTAAATCGATAGCTATTGCTGAGTTCCAATGGAAGGGGAATTCCAAAAACGGGCTTTGGACGCAGCCATGTGAATGGACACAAATGCGGGTATTTGTCTCATTCTTCGTTGCCTTCATCGATTCCATGAAAGATTTTGGATATTTCAAAATTTAAACAATGCAGATGTTTTTCTTATATTGTAGCTGATATTGTTTGCTAATGTGTTGGCTTTTGATGAAAATTCTAAATTTATGCATTCTAAGCTTTTTTCTGTGTAGTTTCTTTGTTTTTCCTCATTTGCAACAACACCATCTGTCGAGCCTAAAGAAACCTTTTGAGTTCGTGTTTCTTGACAGTGCTTGTGAACTGTGATTGATTAGCAATGCCTCTGTATATGACCTGGATAAAAATTAATCTTTTTAAATAGCTGGATTTACAAATTTATTTAAAATTAGCTTTCAAAAGCTGTGCAAATAAATTATTTTACAGTGCAATCAACCGTTACTACTTATATAAACGCTATAGTTTTTAGACACTCAATTTTAGCTCAACTTTAATTAGCCCAATTTGCTCTTCATATGAACTGAGGTAGAGTTTCCTTCGCATATGTACATCGATGTAGAAGGGTGTAACTGAATCATGACACTACAAGAAAAGTTGCTTACAACAACAAATTATTTCAGCGTTTCAAATTGACATGCTGTCTGTTTCTTTCATTTCTTCTTTAATAAGTCACTTATATATAATTATAACATTGGTACTTTAATGTTTTCCGTTTCTTTCATTTCTTCTTTAATATTTTCGGTTTCATTGCATGAATATTTATGTTTCCAGTGACGATTGCTTCATTTACCTAATTGAAACTATATAGATTGAATATTATAAAGAAAACTAAAACTAGTTATCCTCAAAAATTTTATACTTCTTTCTATATTGTACCTATATTGTTAATATAATATGAACTGCCTTTCTTAAACATGATACACAATATCTTTGGATTTTATTAAAGAAACTACTTAATTCGATCAGATTTCTCAAGTATATTAAGAAATATATACTAATTAAAGGGGTTTTGGAAAGGAATTATTATATTACTTCCTCAAAACTTATTCTATAAATTGAGGCATGCATGAAGAAATAGAAAACCATTAATCGTATATCTGGAAACATATTTACATTCTTGGAAAAATTGATTAGTATTTAATTATAGATACACAACAATATAGAGAATAATTGATAAAATATCTTACTTAGTTAACTTTTCATTTCTTCCTTGAGATAAAATATCTTACTTAGTTAACTTTTCACTTGGGTATTCCAATTTTTTTATCCCCTACTTGCCGATATTACCGTGTAGATTCACAACTGTTGGAAAACAATGGCTGAGTCGCGGACTAGGTCGCTTTCTTGAAGGAGATTCGGTGATCTGGTCATAGATGCAAACCAGTTCGTTCCTTCGCCGCTGCCTCCAGGATAAAATAGCCTCTAAAAACGATAATTGATCTGCTTGCACAACAAATCATTGCATATTTGCACTTTCGAAAATAATATTGCTCGAAATTTCTGAAAGAAAGTTTTTAGTGGCGGAGGCTAGAAGAAAATAGAATTCAGTGTATTTTCTTGTCTGGAGATAAAAAGTATATATAGAACGAAAATTAGGGTTTGAGAGAAAAAATCGGATCTGCTAAAATTTCGGGGGACAAAGTTTTTACCGTTGCAAACTTTTTACTGTTGCAGAAAAAAGAAATTATCGGTGTAGAAATTAATTTTCCATAAAAAAACGGTTCAAAAATTGAAAAGTTTTATGGTTCAAAAATATATGTGTCTACACCACAAAGCCCAAGCCCGAGCCCGAGCCCAAACCGGACCGGGCCGAGTCGGGTCGGGTCGGGTCGGTCGGTCGCGCGCATGTGTGGTGTTCATGATACATGGTCTCCCTCCTCACAACAAAGCATGTATTGGGAGCCCAAGGCCCTAACATGATTTCTTAGAAACAAGTATAAATCCTTGTCTCTTTCATATAATCCCATGATGTGGGACTATTCATACATAGGAGCCATTCATACACTTATTCAACATTTTTAATAATTCACTTAATGTTTGTAATACATTTCCAACAACAACTACAGTTTGTAATGTACCCATACATTGCATTGCAAGGGAAAACAATATGCAAAATGTCAAATTCAGGTTCCTTCAATGCATTTATTTTTCTTTTAACTCTTCTCAACCACAATTATGTGGATTAATTTAATATCAACATTTTTCAAAAGCTTCCATTCGCATGTTATTGCATGTTATGAGGAAGGTTTATTATAAACCTTTGTTTTGATGATGCTATTATCCTAAAACACATTGAATAAATTTGTTTTATCCTCAACTAATGAAACAAAAACTTCTGAAAAGGATTATTATCATCTCCAACTATCATGTCCCATATCTTACCTTAGTGTTGCAAGTCATTAAATTTTATGCAATCTATCAGAATTTCAGTTTGTTAATAAAAAGCTGACATTAACAATTGTAATCATTTCAATTTAATAAATGATTTAAGATTGCAAGTCTGCTTATTTCATTGAAAGTTTCACTTAACATGTTATTGCCGTCTTAGAATATGTATTCAATTATTTTTTACATGTATTCAAGTTATGATTTAAGCTAAAAACTTAATTTTCTCTGATCGAAAATCATGGTGAATTCTTTCTATTGGGCATAGCTGTAAAACAGATGCAAAACTGTAAACTAGTATGATGAAATTTATGCTTATCCGACCCTTCCATCTATCATTAGTTTTTAAATCTTATTTCGGCTTTATAACTTATGCAATTTACAATTTCACATATTGATTTGTATAGGCTAATTGTGTAAATGGCAGTGGCAGCGAATGATTTGATGATGATGGTGAAAAGGAACAACCTTACAAGTTAAGGTAAGCCTATCTACTAATTTTATACCTTTCTTTTTTTATTGAGTTTTTCAACAAGAATATGCAGTGCCTATTTGCGTCTGCAACTTGACTAATCGGTCTAGTTACAAATGCAACTAAGCAGTGTCTAGTTTCATTTGCAACTAAACTAAGCAGAGTCCAGTTGCACATGCAACTGAACTGGGTGCCTAGCTGTAGTAGTCGAGGCACTGCTCAGTTCCTCTGCAAATGCAACTGAGCACAACAATGCCCAGTTGCATTTGAAATTGAACCGGGTAGTTCAGTTGCTAATGCAGCTGAACCGGACAAGGTGCCCAGTTGCATTTGCAACTGAGCTTAGTTCATTTTTGAATGCTCGATACATATGTTTCATTCTGATTACATTTATACTTATGCTTAGTAGTGCTTTCTAGGATTTTAGCTGGAGTTTTGATCATTCTTTCACATTTATTGAACAGACTGACGCAAACACAGATGGAGAGGTTAACTTTTCGGAATTTGTAATTGCAACGTTGCATGTACATCAGCTTGAACATTACAGTTTCGCATTCGCCTTTGGTTTCACGTTTGCTTTCGACTTCGTCATTGTCATCATCTTCGTAAGCTGGTTGGGTATGTTAGTTAGACTTATTTTGGTGTAAATATGGCGTTATGTGGTTTTAGTATGGTTATGGATGATATGTGTTTGTATTTAGCATCATGTTAGCACCAACTGGATAGTTTTGTTGCTCATAATTCAGCTTGGTGTATGGATTGATGAAGGATTATGGATGTTGTGGTTTTTTTTTGTATGTGATTATGAATGTTCTTTTTAGTTCTAAATTAATATTATTGGCTAATTTATCTTTTTTTTAATATGTTATTTATTTCAGTGTTACCAGTTGAATGATGTTTGTTACATATGTATATTTGTGTGTGTGCACACGCGTTTGTATGTATGTGTATGCGCACACACACACACACACACATATATATATATATATATATACATATATAGGCAGATCAGAAGAGGAATAACAACGGATTACCAACAAAAAAAGTGAGGTTAAGCTTACTTCAATTTAATTTTCATCGCTAATCCCTTGGTAATTAGTAAGGGTTTACTAAGACCTTTTGCAAATTATAATTTATTATAAATTAATTATCCATCGGTAAATAGTCGGTAAATAAATTAAAATTAAATTATTAAATAAAATTATATTTTTATTAAATAAACAGTAAAATCACGGAAAACTATCAGAAAACCCATGCTATATTCGGTCGCTAAAATCTGACACAATTACCGTCAGGATTTTTTACCGACCCCCAAGTTATACAGAAAATTCGTCACTAAGGCCAATTTAGCGACGGATTAGAAGCGAAAAACTATGCAAATATGGGACGGCTCCAATACGAAGAGCCAGTTGTCAGAGCAACAAAATAGTTCCTGGTCGGTTTGTAAAATCATTTTTGGGTCGTGCATCATGTAATGACCCGGGTTTTTGTCGACCTTGGTTATCGCCATAAACTCAATGACGACTAACCAAACATCGAAAAATACCAGATGATTAATGAAAGAAATTAGAGGGTGAGGAAAGATAAGATAGAAACTTAGAATAGAAGAAGAAGAAGAACACAACATCAGAGTAACACGAACCTCACAGCGGAACGAATAACATATAATAGATAACATATTTTGAAATATAATTCTGTACTTGAATATACATATCATTTTCAAAGTACAGCACTTACAACACAGCGGAAATAAACTATAGCTATACGATCCTGAAGCCTCCTGCTCCAGCTCTTCAAGTATCTATAAATCCCGACTACTTGATTGCCCGTACAAAATTGGGCACCCAAGAGTTTAGGGAAAACAAAACAAAATAAAATCAGGTCAGTCACGGGACTAGTAAGAGTAAAACAGTTTAAAACAGTTTAAGCAGGTAAATGATATCTCATAAGACCACGCCGTATAACGGAACGGGTTTTTCCCTTATGAGAATCCAAAATATCTTTATATCAAAATATAATTTGGGTATTATAATAATGTCTATCAACCACAGTATAATAATCACCTAGCATAAACGCTTTCATCTCATGTTCTACATATATAGTATACAATCAAAAACCGCAAGCACGTATTGGTTAATGGATTTCCATCTATGACAAGGTATGGAACCACCTTTCGCTAGTGTACCTCTAGAAAGGAATACACTGGGTTCAACAAGAACATCTTGCAATCCGGCCACACATGACCGACCACTCATTTCTCTTGAGTGTATCGAATGTATATCACCAACGGTTGGGATCAGCAACCGTTTCCCGAATGGGACAGTATCGAAATAGATTTTTAGAAATAAATGAAACTCTAGATCAGGTGATTAAACACCAAACTTCGGAGCGACCGACTTAGCCATGCTGCCTGTCCGATTTCTGTCATTTACCGTTTGATGAGGCTTGAGGTTACGCTTCATCATCACATCAGATTCACTTCGAATGCCACATTGTTAGATCCATCGAAAATCACTAATTGACGTCTACAACAGTACATTACGTGTTAGCTAAAGAAGTTTCCTTCTCCGCTTCCACTCTTGGTACGGTTGAAGAAATCAATGTACGTGACCTTTCCGGAAATACTCTGTCAGACATTCATCCATACAAGTCATCCAGGAACAGGATGAACCGAAGGCACTATTCAGTACATCCATCTTAGGCACTGTTATCTAAGACTTATACAATAGCCCTTGTACTTTACTCCATCTTCAATTATCCTTGGCATATATGATTCACAATGCTTATGCCAATACAAAATGGTTCTTTGGATAATAATCCAACCGGTCTCTCCATATTAACAATGTTAAAATGGTCAAAACTTCGATAGTCTGTGATTTAACCATCAAAGGAAAACAGGTGTGCAAACAACGATATTATTTCCAAATGGAAATTATATCGATCAATCATCAACCATATATATATATATATATATATATATTTCCTAATTTTCTATGTTTAGAAAATATACGTTATTAATACTGGAAAACATTTCCATGGCTTATTTACATATCACTATCATTTCACGACTATCGGTCCCTGACTGTAAACTAATGAGAACAATTCTCTAAGTATAAACCTCGAAGGCCGAAACCAACATCAGATCGATACTCAGAAAACCATTCAACTTATTAATCTCTAGTCAGTTTTCCAATTTTTGTTTAACTCCATTTGATTAACTATATTTCGAATACTAATATTCGATAAACTCTATTTCGGATAACTTTGTCTGTTTTAACTCTATCTCGAATAACTATATTCAATCAACTCTAATTCGATTAACTATGTCTATTTTACTCCTTTTGATTAACTATGTTTGATTGACTTACTTCGACTAATAATATTCGATTAACATACTTCGACTAACTCGATTTAACTTACTTCGACTTCGTCAATTCCCTTTTAAAATCCCATTTAGTTTCCAACTAAATATTCCTTTATGATATTCTATTTATTTTCTACATAAATGTTCCCCTTTATAAAATCTATGGTTTTATAAATACTTTATTTCAAAATATTTCCTTTTATAAAATCGGTTGATTTTATAAAATTCCTTTATGATATTCTATTCGTTTTATCAACATTTTTCCCTTTTATAAAACTCTATTCGTTTTATAAACATTTTACTTTTATTTACTTTCAAAATATTTCCTTTTATAAAATCTATTGATTTTATAAAATCCCTTTTTCAATATAGATTGAAATAATTCTTTTTACATCCCTGGTCTTTTTATGATATTAAAAATATCGAATAACAAGGATCAATATCATTCTAACATACATAATCCAAAACAGATTATATAACACATCATATATTTCGATATATGAAATAAATCGTATATTAAATATCGAGGAATCCAGCCGGATTCCTCCAACCTGTTTCCCTGCATCACAGATGTTAAACACACGAATATAAAATATTCTATTAAACAGAATCAATATTCGATTAACGATTTATACATATATCGTTCTCTATGATTTCAATCAATACACAAACAACTCAACCAACAGTTAACACACATCAATCAGTCATCATTTATCAGTTCTAAATATACGTTATAAAAATAGAACTGTTCAGAGTTGGTGAGTTTTACTCACTTTGGCAGTTCATCGTTAAAGAATGATAAACTGTTATTTGATTTGAATCAAACAATTTATTTTGCCATAAATTCAAACAAGCTCGAATCCATTCCCAATCAGTTCCACGGTGTAGCCACCGTCCATAGGATACCACCGCAACTTACGGTTCGAAATTCTGGTAACGTATGTTCAAGTTACATATATTTAAAGGATTGTCATATTTGAAATTTTAAACGAAACTTAAATGAATTAAAAGGTGGGCCTCACCCCTCTTATTAATCACCGGCCCATTCCAAATTAAAAGCCCAGACCCGTTGACCCAAGTCCTTCTTCCTCCATCATTCTAACCGACGAAACCTGGAGCCTTCAAACACCATTACCGCAAATTCCTTTACTCCCTTCTCCTCCATCCTTCCATCGTTCAAACAATGAATATCACCATTCTCAAACTCTCACTCTCCTCTTCTTCCTCATACCCCTAATACCCAACTCGCAGCCCTGCTCAGAAATCCGTCGCATAGGTGCTTCGCTCGACAACAGTACATCACCGAACCCAAAACATGACCGGAACCCACCAATCTTTGCAAACACCCTCCATTCGATTACCTGAGTTCGGATTCGAACTCGAATTCCACAATAAATCCTCACAAAAACAACGAGGTCGAACCCTAAGTTTTCTGACTCAAATCGAGCGTTACAAAAATGAATCGCACTCTGCAAAACAGGTATAGGACGAAGAGAAAATGATAAGGATCGCGTGTATATATATATATAAAGATGTATCGATTTTATTTCGAATTTCTTTGATTTTCTTTGAAGACCGAAATGTTCTTGGTGGATGAAAAAGTTACGGCGGAGCTTTTTGACCAAGGGGAAAAATTGAATTAGGTTTAACTAAGTCAAGGGTATTATATAGAATTTTTGTGTGGATGAAAATAGTGAATGGTGGCTCGTTTTGGTTCACCAAAAATTAATATTTTAGTTTTTAAATATTCATTTCACCTTTTAAAAATTCGTGTAATCACATACGATATTCAAAAATCACGGAGCTGGACATACTAGTAGAGTTCGACAATACGGTCCTAACGAAACTGGTTTCGTCGAATACTGACTTCGTTTGCTCACACAGCGTATTTTTTACTGTCAAAATTCTGATTTTTTTTCACTCTAAAAATCCGTACGACCACACAGTGACTCTAAAAATCACAAAACTGGAAATCTAACAACTATTGTACATTACGGATCCAACAAAATTAGTTTCGTCGAATTCCGACTTCGTTTGCAAAACTGGCTATTTTTAAAGCTTTGGATGACCCATTTAAATATATAAATATATTTAAATATAATTAAATTAAATATTTATTGTGATGGCCCGCCCCGCACCAACCGACATTTAACTCCAATTGTGCGCTGTACACATCTCCAGTTGGCACGGGACGGTCGTCAGAAGAAAAGAAAGAAGTGAACGAACTGACAGGGAACATGTAAAATGTCTCACAGCGCATGGAACAAAATATAATAACAACATACTTGACATAAAATAGGCGAGACAGTGCATAAGCTGAAAACAAACTAATATAGCAGCGGAAATCCAAGTACAGCTTATGATCCAAAGCTAACATTATTACAACCTTTCAAACTGTCTCAAAAAGCAAAAGCAAGATAAAGGAGGTACACTACTAATGCCCAAGTAGCGGCCACCAACGACACATGGAGAATATCTATATATCATACGTGGAAGCCTCCTGCTCGCCTCCGATTCAGCTACTCGCGCATCACCAGCGAACCTGTCTCTAGTCTGCTCATGTGAGCACCCAGAGTAATAAGAGGAGACATAAAACTCTGGGTCAGACATAAAGCCTGGTATGAGCGATAAGCAACAAAACATAACAATAACAGGTATAATCCAATCATACCTGAACCTGGACCTGCAACCAAAGAGTAAGCACTACATACTGTACAACACTCTAAGGTGCCATTTCAAATTGTGTAAAGATAATGAGGGTGGGGGTGTGCATGTCATAGTGATGTCAAACAATCAAGCATAGCAATCATCCTCACATCCCTCACTCAGTGCGTAAAGTATGTTATATCCACTACTTTGGTCACCTAACACTTTGGGCCATGACGGAATCCAATCCCGTGTAACTATCACTACAAGCCCACCATCCATCTCTCAGTGGTGAACCAAAGTTATGAATACCGACAACCCCTTTGCACACGTCCCGCAGCAAAGCCCAATCACGAAGTGAACTCATTGGTTCCCGTCTGGATCCTGAGCTCCAACTACCCATATTGGACTACCTTTGCATCTCGGGTTATTGGTCAATACTGGGTCGGGTCGGGTTCTCTTCAAACCATCGGTTCGGGTCGGGTGTCTGCATTGCGTTAGCTCATGGTCCTCCTCTGGCACGATTCGGTTCGGGTCCACTCCATCGCATCGGTTCGGGTCGGGTGTCTCCCTTCGGGTCGGGTCGGGTGCCATCTCCCATCCAGTTCGTGCTTCCGCTCCGATCCGCTCCCTCGTTCTTCACGTGCTCCGATCCGATCCCTCCTCCTCTATCCGATCCGATCCCAGTTCAGTTAGCGTGGCCTTCCTTTTTGCCAATTTTCTCAAGTGTCAGGTTCCGATCCGATCGAACCACTTGCCCAGTTCAACATATCCGATCCGAGCCCCCATATCCGATCCGATCCGATCCTGCATTGTTTCCTGTAACTTTTCCAGCAAGTGTTTACGCCATTCGTCAACGTTTTCGACCATTCTAACTATTGAAATCAATCACAAAGCATCTCATACAGTCATAGCAACATGCATAATCAACCACAAACATCAAATCATCAATATGATAGGTTAAAATGGATCAAACATACCCAAAACCTCATATTTCGCCTTAAGCATGTTTAGGTGAAACTAATGATAGGATTAGCAAAACTTAACCAAATTAACCCAAATTCATATCAGAGGTCTAAAACAATATTTCAGAATTTATGAATATTTTTCCAGATTTTTAACATGCACAAATTCGCTAATTATCACTAATTACCCCTTAATCCCCCAAATTTCGGGATTAGCAAAATTAGTCGAAATTAACCCAAATTCATATCAGAGACATAAAATGATGTTTTAGAATTTTAGGAATTTTTCTAGATTTTTTTGAGCCGTAATTTCGCTAATCTTCGCTAATTACCATAATTAGCCTTAATTAGTGAAAAACAATGCAAATCACTCACCTTAGCCACAAACAAACTTTAGATCTAAAATAATCTCTGATTTGGATCCAATCCCTATGTATTCCAGTAGCTTTCTCTCTGATTTGGTGCTACCCTCCCTTGATTTGATGTAGTTTTGCTTAATCTTCGATTAGAAAGTGATTAGAGACGATTTGGGATGAAATTAGAAGGTGGAGGCCATGGCTAGAGCTCAAAGGAGTTTGTGGCGGCTGGAAAATGAATGAAAAATCGTTTTCTAAACCCTAGCAGCCCTCAAATACCTCTAAACCCGAAATCCCCCATTGGGCCTAACTGTTAATCACCCGGTTTAGCCCAATTATGCTGTTTTTCACCTTCTAAACCTTGTTACAGCCATATCTCCCAAACGGTAAGTCCGTTTGGCTAATTTAACCACTCTACGGAAAGAGAAACCATCATTTGAAGCCAATGGAAGTGGTTTTAGGTCAAAATTCCTTTCCAGTCAAAAGTTATGGCCAAAACAAGATCAGCTAGTGGCAAAACGGTCATTTAAAAATCGACAAAAATCATGAACATGGGAAATGACCCTAATAATCGTCTCCCAAAGTTACATGACCATACGACTTCGTATGTGAAAGAAATAAATATTCCACGATCCTATGATGCGTAGAATGCGGCTCGTTATATTTATAAATAAATATTATCGTATATATTCATCATGGAATACCATACAGCTCTACTGGGATTTATAACTCGATATTTCAAATCCTTATTAAATCGATATTCGATTTAAAATGAAATTCCTTTTTAAAATATAAATAATTCCTTTATAAATTATAAAGGAATTCCAGAGCAACTTTTCTAAAATTTGATTTGGACATAAATCAAAATCTTCCCGACGAAATCCAGATTTTTCTCTTCCATTAGAAAAATATACTCCACCAGCTCCACATATTTCTTGTTTCACAAAAATCCGGCTTAAAACGAACCCTGTATATTCAGTTGAAGTTCAAATCGTCAAATGGCGAACTACCGCGCCATTTCGAACTCTTTTATAATTATATTATAATTTATATGTTCAATCTTCGTTTATATAATATATTCGTTAATATATTTCAACTCTAAACCGAATTATATATTATAAATTGTCCAGTTCACATTATATTGTGAATTCCACCGATTTTGATTATTTCTGAATTAAATATTTTATTTAATTATTATTATTTTAATTAAATATTCAAGTTATTTAATTCAACGACCATTTAAATTCTCTAAACCATTATTTAAATAATTAAATAAATTAATTATTATATCGCTGAAGATGCGGGTCATTACATTCTTCCCCACTTAAAATGATTTCGTCCTCGAAATTGCTAAGGTAGAAAACAAACCCAATCGACTAGTTAGAACTTATTTGTTCACTTCTAAATCTTTAGTTTAAACTGACCTGGTTTAATTTCAATTAAATATCAATTATTCTTATAAAAGAAAATTTTCAAAAATCCTAAAAAATTTCTAACGCCTTAACTTTTCGAAAAATTTCGCCAGCACCTCCTTTGTACTGGTCAATACGTCAAACCACCACTCGCCTCTCTGGGCCATCTCCATCCCAAAAGAAAATCAAACAGCCAAACGGCTTGCCAATTCGGCTAATAAATCTTATATCCAATAGAAATATAAATTTGTACCTTTTTGTCGAGCATACCAACTCTATCACTTCCATATGCTATCAACTCAGCATATACCAATGTTATCCCAATCAAATTACAATCTGCTTTTATCCATAACACCACCATTCGCTTATATCCGAGCCAAATATCATTTTAACTCGAGTTTCTTCTCGATTCCCAACTCTTAACTTGATTATCCCATTACACTTCAAATTTGAATCTCACAATCCAATTTGTCTTGATATCATTCTAATTCAACCTCAGTTACCACTTTACTGGCTTTACTTTAATTCAAATTTGCTTTCACAAATTTCTATTAAATTTGTTTTTAGTTCAAACAGTCTTTCCCTGGGAGTTTTTAAACAGTTTACTCTTTTCAAAAATCAAATTTTCCTTTTTGAAATTCAACATAACTTGTCTTTCCCAAACAAATTCAAAACAGTATCTCTGGTAGTAATTCGTCACTTACAACTCGAAAATGAATACTGGTGATGCAGCTGTCATCATCAGAATCTATTTTCCAGCAATTGAAGTGAGGTCAATACTATAAAACCATTTCTAAACATTTCCACTTTGAAATTCATTTCAAAATATAATTCACACTGCTTGTAAAACAATTTAAAATCTCCCAGGATCTTAAATTTTCCTTATTTTTAATCCAAATCCATTTACAAACACTTACCCAATTTTCCAGAATTTTAATTCAAATTTTGGTTTTAATTTCAGATTTAACTCATCTGATTTCACGTATTTCACTTATACGAATTCTGAATGGTTATTTACATAACCATTTAATTTATAATCTTACTCGATTATAATAACAACCAATATATCCAATATATTGTAATCATTTCAATATAAATCCTTTATATCAAAATATAATGTGGGTAAAATTATTTTGTTTACCCTCTTTCAAAACATACCATGGCGGTTCATCGTATTCGAGTGTTTAGAAGCTCCTACCGATACAGCGGATCAAACTGATCGACCAGAACTCATAAACTACTCAACCAATAAATCTTCACAATATAAAATAAATTTTTATATCAAATAACAAATACGTTCACTCGTATATATACACTCAAACTCAATCTAGGGTATTACTAACCCCATCTCCACTGAGTCACGCCACAGAGCCAAGGTAATAGCTTAACTTAAGCTCTGATACCAAATGTAATGACCCGGGTTTTTGTCGACCTTGGTTATCGCCATAAACTCAATGATGACTAACCAAACATCGAAAAATACCGGATGATTAATGAAAGAAATTAGAGGGCGAGGAAAGATAAGATAGAAACTTAGAATAGAAGAAGAACACAACATCAGAGTAACATGAACCTCACAGCGGAACAAATAACATATAATAGATAACATATCTTTGAAATATAAATCTGTACTTGAATATACATATCATTTTCAAAGTACAGCACTTACAACACAGCGGAAATAAACTATAGCTATATGATCCTGAAGCCTCCTGCTCCAACTCTTCAAGTATCTGTAAATCCCGACTACTTGACTGCCCATACAAAATTGGGCACCAAAGAGTTTAGGGAAAACAAAACAAAATAAACTCCGGGTCAGTCATGGGACTAGTATGAGTAAAACAGTTTAAAACAGTTTAAGTAGGTAAATGATATCTCATAAGACCACGCCGTATAACGGAATGGGTTTTTCCCTTATGAGAATCCAAAATATCTTTATATCAAAATATAATTTGGGTACTGTAATAATGTCTATCAACCACAGTATAATAATCATCTAGCAGAAACGCTTTCATCTCATGTTCTACATATATAGTATACAATCAAAAACCGCAAGCACGTATTGGGTAATGGATTTCCAACTATGACAAGGTATGGAACCACCTTTCGCTAGTGTACCTCTAGAAAGGAATACACTGGGTTCAACAAGAACATCTTGCAACCCGACCACACATGACCGACCACTCATTTCTCTTGAGTGTATCGAATGTATATCACCAACGGTTGGGATCAGCAACCGTTTCCCGAATGGGACAGTATCAACAATAGATTTTTAGAAATAAATGAAACTCTAGATCAGGTGATTATACACCCTACTTCGGAGCAACCGACTTAGCCATGCTGCCTGCCCGATTTCTGTCATTTACCAGTTGATGAGGCTTGAGGTTACGCTTCATCATCACATCAGATTCACTTCGAGTGCCACATTGTCAGATCCATCGAAAATCACTAATTGACGTCTACAACAGTACATTACATGTTAGCTAAAGAAGTTTCCTTCTCCGCTTCCACTCTTGGTACAGTTGAAGAAATCAATGTACGTGACCTTTCTAGAAATACTCTGTCAGACATTCATCCATACAAGTCATCCAGGAACAGGATGAACCGAACGCACTATTCAGTACATCCATCTTAGGCACTGTTATCTAAGACTTATACAATAGCCCTTGCACTTTACTCCGTCTTCAATTATCCTTAGCATATATGATTCACAATGCTTATGCCAATACAAAGTGGTTCTTGGGATAATAATCCAACCGGTCTCTCCATATTAACAATGTTAAAATGGTCAAAACTTCGATAGTCTGTGATTTAACCATCAAAGGAAAACAGGTGTGCAAACAACGATATTATTTCCAAATGGAAATTATATCGATCAATCATCAACCATATATATATATATCCTTATTTTCTATGTTTAGAAAATATATGTTATTAATACTGGAAAACATTTCCGTGGCTTATTTACATATCACTATCATTTCACAACTATCAGTCCCTGACTGTAAACTAGTAGGAGAACAATTCTCTAAGTATAAACCCCGAAGGCCGAAACCAACATCAGATCGATACTCAGAAAACCATTCAACTTATTAATCTCTAGTCAGTTTTCCAATTTCTGTTTAACTCCATTTGATTAACTATATTTCAAATACTAATATTCGATAAACTCTATTTCGGATAACTTTGTTTGTTTTAACTCTACCTCGAATAACTATATTCGATCAACTCTAATTCGATTAACTATGTCTGCTTTACTCCTTTTGATTAACTATGTTGGATTGACTTACTTCCACTAACAATATACGATTAACTTACTTCAACTAACTCGATTTAACTTACTTCGATTTCGTCAATTCCCTTTTAAA
Organism: Allium sativum; assembly: GCA_030737875.1. Lineage (NCBI taxonomy): Eukaryota > Viridiplantae > Streptophyta > Magnoliopsida > Asparagales > Amaryllidaceae > Allium > Allium sativum. The sequence continues at coordinate 834,867,932 of CM060918.1, read as the reverse complement.
ATCCCATTTAGTTTCCAACTAAATATTCCTTTATGATATTCTATTTATTTTCTAAATAAATGTTCCCTTTATAAAATCTATGGTTTTTTAAATACTTTATTTCAAAATATTTCCTTTTATAAAATCGGTTGATTTTATAAAATTCCTTTATGGTATTCTATTCGTTTTATCAACATTTTTCCCTTTTATAAAACTCTATTCGTTTTATAAACATTTTCCTTTTATTTACTTTTGAAATATTTCCTTTTATAAAATCTGTTGATTTTATAAAATCCCTTTTTCAATATACATTGAAATTATTCTTTTTACATCCCAGGGTCTTTTTATGATATTAAAAATATCGAATAACAAGGATCAATATCATTCTAACACACATAATCCATAACAGATTATATAACACATCATATATTTCGATATATGAAACAAACAGTAAATTAAATATTGAGGAATCCAGTCGGATTCCTCCAACCTGTTTCCCTGCATCACAGATGTTAAACACACGAATATAAAATATTCTATTAAACAGAATCAATATTCGATTAACAATTTATATATATATATATATATCGTTCTCTATGATTTCAATCAATACACAAACAACTCAACCAACAGTTAACACACAGCAATCAGTCATCATTTACCAGTTCTAAATATACGTTATAAAAATAGAACTGTTCAGAGTTGGTGAGTTTTACTCACTTTGGCAGTTCATTGTTAAAGAACGATAAACTGTTATTTGATTTGAATCAAACAATTTATTTCGCCATAAATTCAAACGAGCTCGAATCCATTCCCAGTCAGTTCCACGGTGTAGCCACCGTCCATACAATCCCAATGCAACTTATGGTTCGAAATTCTGATAACGTATGTTCAAGTTACATATATTTAAAGGATTGTCATATTTGAAATTTTAAACGAAACTTAAATGAATTAAAAGGTGGGCCTCACCCCTCTTATTAATCACCGACCCATTCCAAATTAAAAGCCCAGACCCATTGACCCAAGTCCTTCTTCCTCCATCGTTCTAACCAACGAAACCTGGAGCCTTCAAACACCATTACCGCAAATTCCTTTACTCCCATCTCCTCCATCCTTCCATCGTTCAAACAATGAATATCACCATTCTCCAGCTCTCACTCTCCTCTTCTTCCTCATACCCCTAATACCCAACTCGCAGCCCTGCTAAAAAATCCATCGCATAGGTGCTCCGCTCGACAATAGTACATCACTGAACCCAAAACATGACCGGAACCCACCAATCTTTGCAAACACCCTCTATTCGATTACCTGAGTTCGGATTCGAACTCGAATTCCACAATAAATCCTCGCAAAAACAACGAGGTCGAACCCTAAGTTTTCTGACTCAAATCGAGCATGATAAAAATGGATCGCACGCTGCAAAACAGGTAGAGAATCGAAGAGCAAATGATAAGGATCGCGTATATATATATATATATATATATATATATAAAGATTTATCGATTTTATTTTGAATTTCTTTGATTTTCTTTGAAGACAAAAATGTTCTTGGTGGATGAAAAAGTTACGGCGGAGCTTTTTGACCAAGGAGAAAAACTGAATTAGGTTTAACTAAGTTAAGGGTATTATATAGAATTTTTGTGTGGATGAAAATAGTTAATGGTGGCTTGTTTTGGTTCACCAAAAATTAATATTTTAGTTTTTAAATATTAATTTCACATTCTAAAAATTCGTGTGATCACATACGAATTTAAAAAATCACGGAACTGGACATACTAGTAGAGTTCGACATTACGGTCCTAACGAAACTGGTTTCGTCGAATTCTGACTTCGTTCTCTCACACAACGTATTTTTGACTGTCAAAATACTGACTTCTTTTCACTCTAAATATCCGTACGACCACACATTGACTCTAAAAATCAAGAAACTAGAAATCTAACAACTATTTGACATTGCGGATCCAACAAAATTAGTTTCGTCGAATTCCGACTTCGTTTGCAAAACTGGCTATTTTTAAAGCTTTGGATGACCCATTTAAATATATAAATATATTTAAATATAATTAAATTAAATATTTATAAATAAATATTTTCGTATATATTCACCATGGAATACCATACAACTCTAAAGGATTTATAACTCGATATTTCGAATCCCGATTAAATCGATATTCGATTTAAAATGAAATTCCATTTTAAAATATAAATAATTCCTTTATAAATTATAAAGGAATTCCACAGCGACTTTTCTAAAATTTGATTTGGACATAAATCAAAATCTACCCAACGAAATACAGATTTTTCTCTTCCATTAGAAAAATATACTCCACCAGCTCCACACGTTTCTTGTTTCACAGAAATCCGGCTTAAAACAAACCATGTATATTCATTTGAAGTTCAAATCGCCAAATGGCGAACTGCCGCGCCATTTCGAGCTCGATTATAATTATATTATAATTTATACGTTCAATCTTCGTTTATATGATATATTCATTAATATATTTCAACTCTAAACCGAATTATATATTATAAATTGTCCAGTTCACATTATATTGTGAATTCCACCAATTTTGATTATTTCTGAATTAAATATATTATTTAATTATTATTATTTTAATTAAATATTCAATTTATTTAATTCAATGACCATTTAAATTCTCTAAACCACTATTTAAATAATTAAATAAATTAATTATTATATCGCTGAAGATGCGGGTCATTACACATCAATTCTTATTAGGGTCGATCACACAACTTCTGGATGGTCGAGCAAGGCCAATGGCATTTTTGTAATTTTCTGGTCGTGCATGCTTTTTTAGTCGGGCGTGCCAGCTATACACAGTTGGCTCCAACTGTGCAGTGGAAGTTTCATAAATACGTGTACGCTCGACCTATATCATGTACACCATAATTACAGATTTGCCACCTGGTCCAAACTTCTCCTATAAATACCCCATTTCAACACACCTCAAGGGATCGATCTAAGCCACCACAAAGGGCTGTCATTTCGATTTTCCACCATTCTCAAGCTCCTCTAGCTCCATTAATGGCTTTCTAAGCTCACTCCTTCTTCCTCCAACATCAAGTGGATCTCATCTTCTCCAAACACCATTAATTCTCACTCCAATTCAATCCAAGTGATCTCTTACCACTACTACTCTTCTTTAAAGCACGAATCCAACATTAATTTAATAATGGAATCAAGGAAGATTATCTAATCACAAGATCTAATCCGTTCCTTCCCAAATCCAAGTGAGATTTAAAGCGTAAAGAGAGTAAAAAGTGGGAAATCATCATAAAGAAAGTGGACAAGTGTAATAAATGATATGTATGAGATAATGCTCTATGTAAATTTTTCTGTGATAATGAAAATCACTTCAAAAGTGGACGTAGATCTTTCATAGATCGAACCACTATAAAAATCCTTGTATTCTTTACTTGCATTTGTGATTGTGGCCTCATTTTCTATTGCATACCTTTTGGTAAAGTGTCAATAAGACACCTTTGGTGTTGAACCATTTTTGGTTTAAACATTTGGCGCCCAGTGTGGGGCCGCATTCATACTTCCTTCTCTCACACTTCTCACAAGGTTAAGAGACTCGAATTGAAGTTCTAAACCACCTCCTTCTCCGAAATCATGGCTAAATCTAAGAAAGCTACAAGAAAAACCATTGGAGGGAGCAATAATGTTGCTAATGAGACTACGCTACTTAATAATCATTTCGAAGCTAGTGAAAATTCAGTTGGTGGAGCCGGTGTGACTAAAAATGAGTTGAACGCCGCTATTGCCAACGTAAACCAATGAGTGTAAGCTTCTACTAAAGCTATGATGGAGAAACTTGATGCCATCCTTAATGCTTGAACAAATCCAGCACCTTCGAAAGTCCATGTTGATCTCGAAGAAAATGGCAACTCATCCGCTTCTGATCTTAATCACAACGACAATATGGAAGACGATAATGATTGGTTAAGCGACAAAGACGAAGCAAATATCGAAAACTTAAAGACAAAAGCTAAGAATCATTCTGAGATGAAAGCTTGAAGGATTACCAGTCCTGTCACGGGGGTACCTCCTCGTCGTGAAGGCAAAGGACCTAAGCTCTCAAATCAAGACTGCTTGCCTAGACGAACATTTGGTAAAGAGCTCTACTTCGCGGAGCGGCATAACACTGAAGACTACATATCGGATATGATAGAAAAAAAATGAAGAAGAATCAAGCAGGCAATGGCGATGAAAGAGAATGGAACTTCTCTCCAGACCGGACTCTATTCACCGAAAGTATCCTTGAAGTAGAGTGTCCAAAGAAATTCAATCCTCCAACTTTGCCTCCATACAACGACCTTGTTGATCCTAACTATTTTCGGTTCAAATACAAGTGGCATATGAGTTGTAACACCCCACCTCCGCTAGGGTCACTCACAAAGGGAATGCACTAGCTTTGGCGGAGCATTATCTTGGTAAACATACACAGAAATATTACAAGACAGAACATATAAAACAGCGGAAGAAAAAACGAAATTTCGTTTCTTTAAAATCTAGTAAGGTCTAAAGCCTTTTACATCAAAACGTCATTAAATCCATTACATCGAAATCTGCCTTGCAATAGTAAAGAAGCATAAAACCATATTCATAAATTATTCCCCAAGTAAAGCAGTAAAGCAAGCCATAGCCAAGAGAAATCCAAGCCGTAAATGGAAGAGCCTTGGAGCTTGGTAACATTCGAACTAAGCTGTATTCCCACCCTGCGAACCTAGGGGGGGAACGGAAGAAAAAGAGGTGAAACAAAATGGGTCAGTCATAAAGACTGAGTAAGTTCTAGTGACTTTCAGCATAAAAATAGGTAAAGGTAACATGGCATGAATAAACTGAAAGTAAACATAAGCATGATGATAAGGTAGGCAAGATAAACTAAGATAACAAGATAAATTATGCTAACAAGATAAACTTCGGCACGATGAATCAAGTATAGCATCCCATAAGTAGCATCACAAGGTTCCTACCAAGTATCACATCGCAAAGTTTCTATCAAGTATAGAATATTTCTATGATATCTATTTGCTCTGCACCACTCGTACTAGTATCCCAACCCGTGTCATGTGTTGACTATAAAATGTCCCTTGCCAAAAATCATGAAATGGTCCACTTACTAGTAGACCAACCTAATATACTGTATATGTAGGTTTTTCCCAACTCGTATAATCCTTTCCATGTATATGTACAGTCCCTTGCCGTAAATCATATGGGCTTCATCACGTAATTATATACTACTACAACGTAGTGCCATCAGTCTTGAAATCGTTTGGACTGCCACCATTGATCTGGCTAGGTTTCCTTATCATGAACTATCGCGTGTCCAACTAGGATTTATGCCACCTAGGACCAGCAGGGATTATGCTACCTATTGAACGTTTTCTAGATTCGATTAGGGTTTATGCCAGCTAGGACCATTAGGGATTATGCTACCTATCCACATAACGATCTATTAATCGATCGGCTTACTACAAGTCCTATCTCGTTCATGTGTCTATGTCATACGGCTCTATCACGAATGTAGTCACCTGTGCTAGGTCCACCATAGGGTGTATCAAGCCCTAGGGTGCCAACCACCGACACGAATCAAGCACACACAGTGTAAACCTACTGGTGCCCAATGCCTGCTTTTTTAACTCCGGACTACGTGCACGACCATAGGCCACCTGAACCTACAATGGCGCACTAACTCAGCCGTCGTTCTGGTCGCTTACAATCAGCCCAGTAATCGTGCCCCACCCTGCCTAGTTCCAGGGTACCGTGATACATCTTAGTGGGTTACTGCTGAAAAGGATCGCGCAACTAGGGTTTCCGTCCCGAAGGTTAAGTGTTGTCATTTTAATTCGAGACTTAACCCCATCAGTCTAGCATGTCAAGTTGGTTAAGTATAGTCATTCAAGTTCGTGACTTAACCCGTCTACGTGTCACATCAAATTGACTAAGTGTTGTCGTTCAAGTGCATGACTTAGCCCTACGAATCATGTGTCAAGTTGGTTAAGTATATTCAAGAGGTTCGTGACTTAACCCTACCAAATCATCGTGTTAAATTGGTTAAGTATATTCAAGCGGTTCGGGACTTAACCTTATCAAATCATCGTGTCAAATTGGTTAAGTACATGTTAACTTAACCCCATCCACTAGTCATATTATAATGGTTACGTGTTACCCTCGTGAGTTTACTTAACCTTACCTCGCATCACGTTATACCAGTCGGGTGTTATCGACCCATTCAGGTTAAACTAACCCATCCGCTAATCGTGTTATATGGTTAAGTGTCATTAAGTAATCAAGCTCAGTTTTACTTAACCCACCCATTCATGTCATATCGGTTAAGTGTTATTAGTCTAATCATATTACTTAACCTTATCATGTGGCATTAATTTACTTAATGCACCCCAACCTCTCACATTAGACTTGGTTGTGGTTACTAGTTACGCCGGCGGGTCCGGGCAGGTTTATACCACAACCTAGTCTAACCTCGGGTTTTAAGCGCGGTATGACCAACTACTCACATTGGGTCCTATTGTTTGCAGTTACTGGATTCGCTGGGCGGTTCCGGGCAGGTTTATACTGCAAACTCAACCCAACCTCGAGTTGGCCACTTTCAAGTTATCTAAGTGTCATGTCCATGTTCAAGTTATAACAATGTTCAAATTTCTAAGCAAGTTTCATGTCAAGTTTCTAGGTTTCAACTTATGCCTATTATCAAGTTCATAACTCACGTTTTTGCCCCAAAACGTGTTCCCAAAGTATTACCAAAATTTGCTATAAAGTTATGCCAAGTTATAGCCTTATATTTACAATACAAGCCAACTACCCAAAACCCAACTTAGGCGCGTTCATATTTAACATATGAAAATGTTCAGGTCGATAATCCAGTATACAGTCATTTTCGTGTTTCAAATTCCCAACTTTACATATTAATATATATACCAAAGTTCTAACTTTTCATGTCGATATACATATGCCCAATTCTAGCCAATTTACATATGTACCAAGTTTCATATCAAACTACATGTATTCCATGTTTACACCAATTTACCTATAACAAGTTCTAGCTTTTTACATATGTCACGATCCATGTCAAAATTACATATATTAATTTATATGTGTCCAATCCTAGCCAATTAGATATATACCAAGTTTCATGCCTTTTTACATAGATCCTATTAATGCCAAATTCCATGTATATATTATTTATGCAAATTTCCTCATAATAAGATTATACCAAAATTTACAGATCAAGCCCCAAACTTGCAAATACAATGATAATTTCCAATTTCATGTTGCCAATAATTCCATTATATTCATATAGGCAATAATCCCATAATTCTCCCGTATACATCTCGTACGCAAATCGCGATTTTAGGCCAAGGTCCGAAATTGACCAAGGTTCATCAAAAGAAAATAAATAGGGGAAGATAGAATTTTGCATAAAAATGAGATCAGAGAGAAAAGCATCACCACTGGCATGAAGATTACAACTTGATAATAATATTAGCATGAATCAAGAAAGCTGATTTACAACAGGCTGAATAGATTATGAACAACAGAAATAGATCTGAATCGATAAACATACTTAGATCTAATTTCACTTTAATTCATGGCCATATTATAGTGAAATATTTAAATCGAAAAGTAACTAAACTTACAAGGCGTAGCTAGAGAATTATGAGCAAGCATTTATCGTAGAACGGTGTAGGAATGATGCTCTACTCCCTTGATTTGATGTTGGTTAGCTTCTAGTTTTGATTCCAGCAGAGTAGCGACGCCATTTTTATTTTTATTTAGAACAGAGGCAGAGTAGAAGCAGAATAGAATTGTGTGTAGAGAAGGCTTGGTTTGGGGCTGTTTAAATAGGTTTAGGCAGATGAATCTGGACAGAAATCGGACTAGATACATTAGAACGAACACTGGCCCAAAATGGGCTCGGGGACCAGGTCGACACCCAAGTCGACTGCGCAGTCGACCTGGTCTTGGGGGTGTCGACTGCCCAGTCGACTCCCCAGTTGACTTGGGTCTGGGCGGGAAATTTCCTGCCCAGTCTGTTCTGCGTTTGAAATTTGAATTTGAATTCGAGCTGTTTTGAACTCTGAATATTTCTGAAACTTTGGGGAGCCATAACTTGGTCATACGGACTCCGATTTTCGAAAACTCGGACTCGATTTCATGCAGAATTCCGAGACGAACGCAATGGAGCAACCCGTTTCCCTTGGTTCTTATTTTAAAATTTAATTCTGCCTACATTTATGGTTATAACACGTTATCAAAATACGGGTTGTTACGTTCTCCCCTCCTTAATGGATTTCGTCCCCGAAATCTCTAAGTTAGGAAGAACGTATCCTACCATCCATCATCCATCTACTCAAAACATCATCTACAAGCAAACATTGTCCTTAAGAGATTTCTAATGCTATATGAACATATGCAAAAAGTGTGTATATGTTCTGTAACAACCCGAAATTTAACAACATGTTAAATCAAGAATCAAGGCAGAATTAAATTAAAAAATCTGAATCAGATAAAACGGGCTGTCCCATTGCATTCGTCTCGGAAAAATACGCGAAATAGAGTCCGAAATTTCGTAAATCGGAGTCCGTATGACCAAGATATGGCCTCGCGAAGTTTCACGAAAAATTCGAAAACGAAAACAAATTCAAATTTCAGAATTCAGAAGAGGCGGGAAAATTTCCCGCCAGACCACAGGAGGTCGACTGGGGAGTCGACCCCTGCCAACCAGGTCGACTGGGGAGTCGACCCCAGGGTCGACCTGGGGGTCGACCTGCCTGGTCGGCCAGGTCGGCCTGGTGCACCTGTTTTGGCTCCTGGGTCCTGTTTTGGAGGCTTGTGACGATTTTTGAGGGCTTAGATCTATCCTAGGGTTAATCTAACGGCCTAAACTACTCCTAATCTCTATAAAAGACCCCTAAGCCTACCCTAAACCCTCACAAATCACTCATGCCACGAAGTGCTGCCCAAATGCCAAGTGATCATGGCCTCCATCTCCAATCCCTAGAGACTATGCATTCAAATCGGGTTCAAATCAAAAGGTGCATGCTTGCTACACCGAATAGAGGCCAAATCAACGTTGCTATGCGAGTTTCATGATGGTTCTTCGACAAAGGAGCCACCTTTCTTCGTCAAGATGATGCATGATCCTTTTCCTAAGCCTCGCTAGGTAAGTTCTAGCTACTTCGAGATGTTAACGGTAGTTTAATCATGGCATGGAATAAAATGTGGTTAAACATGAATGCTATAACCTATGCGAGCCTAGTTTGCTCCTTTATCATGAACATATGACTTTGGGTTGTGTTTTAGCGACAAAACCATGCTATTCATGTTGCATTGGACTTAGTTTGCCATGCCAGATTGGACCTTTACTTGTAGTATGATAGCATGAACACTTAGAGCCACTTTGACTTGTGAATTAGTTGCATAAATTGGACTTTGGGGCTCATGCATGTAAATGAAACCAAACCGCTTATGATATCATGTTTATGTAAGGTCAAATCCCGCTATGACAATATGCAAGTTTGTGGCCAAATCCTTTATAACATTATGCATGCTTATGGCCAACCCCTATATGACACTATCATTCATGTTTTAAGGCCAAACCCCCTTATGATACTATGCATGTTTGTGGCCAATATGTTGGCATAATACCCTACTATGTGACTCGCTTCCACTTGGGTTGGAAATACGTTTGGGTAGCTTAGGAAAAACGTGGGTATGACATGAAAAACTTGACATGGGGCTTACATGAGAACATGACATTCATGATACATTTAAATATGGTCATAACGCGTGGGAAAACATGGAACTTGAACTAGACATGGGTGGGTTGTTAGTGTAAAAAGACACAAGACCAAACATGAAAGTGGCCAACTCGAGGTTGGGTTTAGTTTGTAGCATAAATCTACCCGGACCCGCCCGGCTTAACTAGTGGCTACAAACAATAGGATCCAATGTGAGAAGTTGGTCATGTCGCGCTTAAGACCCGAGGTTAGAATAGGTTGTGGTGTAAAACTACCCGGACCCGCCCGGCTTAACTAGTAACCACAACAAGGTCTAATGTGAGAGGTTGAGAGTGCATTAATTAAATTAATGCCACATGATAAGGATAAGTAAATTTGACTAATGACACATAACCGATATGACATGAATGGGTAGGTTAAGTGGGACCGGGCTTGATTTCTTAATGACACTTAATCATACAAGACAATTAGGGGATAGGGTTAAGTAATTTACGCTTAACTAATCCGACTTGGTAATTAGATGGGGTTAAGTAATCCACACTTAACTAATCTAAACACGGTAAATTCGATAAGGTTAAGTAATCCATACTTAACTAATCTAACATGGTAATTAGACGGGGTTAAGTAACTTAGACTTAACTAATCTAAACACGGTAATTGGATGGGGTTAAGTAACCTTCACTTAACTAATCTAAACACGGTAATTCGATGGGGTTAAGTTAAACACATAACCAATCTAAACATGGTAATTCAATGAGGTTAAGTAACCAATACTTAACCAATTTAACAGGATAATTTAATGGGGTTAAGTAACTTATACTTAACCATTTATACGTGATGATTTGATGAGGTTAAGTAAACCTACACTTAACCAATCTAATATATGGACCTGGTAGGGTTAAGTCACAAGACCTTTTAAATTAGGCTTAACCATTGTAATACGGTTAGTGGATGGGGTTAAGTTAACCCATACTTAACCAATCCGACTCGATAATCTGATGGGATTAAGATAATCTAGGCTTAATCAATCTAACATGATAATCTGATAGGGTTAAGACAAATAAATACTTAACCAATTTGGCTTGGTAGGGTTAAGTCATGAGCTTCTTGGTACACTTAACCAACTTGTAGGGCTAAGTCCTGAACTTGAGTACTTAGCCAATCTTGACCTGATTCGTAGGCGGGTTAAGTCATGAACTTGGATAACAACACTTAACCCATTTGACAAAACCCTAGCTCAGGAGACTAGGTGGGAAATCGTAGTTAACAAGGATAGAGGAAAGAGGGGCTAAGTGGTAAACCTTAGTTAAGGGTAACTAAGTAATAATTCTTAGCTAAGGACATGGGACTAGTTCATAAAGAGATAAGTAACCTGGTACAGTAGGTCATCGCTTAGTATACGAGGAGGAGCAAGTTATCTGACTTGGATAAAAGCTCCAGCGAACTGGGTGACGAAGCGGATGCTTCGGGGAACGTGAGGGTACTCTTGGTATCCCTCTGTGAGGTGGCAAGTGGTCCATGAAACCCGGCCTCACAGAGGTTAAGGTATGCGGTAGAAGAGCCAAGAGTATGCCTTGGTTGCTATGCGAGCGACCTAAAGACTGGGATGGATTAGCGTGGAGTCGACGATACTTGATTTTGCCCCGGGATAGTATGTCGCCGACTACCTACCATCTTTAGTCAATCGTGTACGTACGGAAAGGCAGGGAACTCCCAACAGACCATATACTAGCTATCGAGTTATGGGTGAGGTTGGCTATCTGGAATTGGGCATCGATGGGCCATAGTGTAGTTCTCATACATGATTTTTCTTGGATTGCCTTTCAGTAGTTGAGGGAGGGGTCACGTGGGACCATAGCCACGGGTACAAAAACAGACCTTGATATCTGCATCAGCAGACGAATTAAAGCTCCCGACCGAGTTCCATATTTCTTGATTTGCCCTGGCACGGAACTCGGATGGCACATTGAGGAACATGTGCATCTAGACATGGAAAACGATTCACGGTACATACGCGGAATTAAGGGCGCGGTTGACAGGTGGCATAATCCCTAGTGGCCCTAGGTGGCTGAACCCAAACCGAGACACGGAAACGTTCATTAGGTAGCATAATCCCTAGTGGTCCTAGGTGGCATAAATCCTAAGTGAACGCGCGATAGTTCATGGTAAGGAAACATAACTAGATCAAGGGTAGCAGTCCAAAATAACCTCAAGGATAAAACGTTTACATGGGAAAGCCCGTATGGTCTACGACAAAGGACTGAACTTATACATGGAAAGAAACATACGAGTTGGGAAAACCTACATATACTATATATTAGGTTGACATGGACCATTACATGACATTGGGCAAGGGACATTCATAGTTAACACATGACGCGGGTTGGGATACTAGTACGAGGGGTGCAGAGCTAATATACATGTTAGGACCATGAGAAGTATACATGATAGATACCGTGGGACGTTATACAGGATAGATACCTCGGGATATTATACTTGATAGAAACCGGACTATATGATACCTTGACTTACCATGACACCGTAGTTTATCATGATATCTTAGTTTATCTTGGTACAGTAGTTCAGCCTGTTTTAGTTTATATATCTTGTAGTCATCCTTATGTTTACTTTCAGTTTATGCATGTCATGTTACCTTTACCTGTTTTTATACTGGAAGTAGGTAGGACTTACCAGTCTTTATGACTGACCCCGTTTTATTTCGCCTCTTGTCTTCGGTTTCCCCGCCCAGGTTTTCAGGGAGGAAACACTGTTATCTAGTTCGGACTTCTTCTACTTGAAGGTCATCACGCATGGCTTGGACTTTTCTTGGCTATGGCTACTTTACTGTTTTACTTGGGGAATAATTTATGAAATGGTTTATGCTTCTTTACTATTGCAAGACAGGTTTTGATGTATTCTGATGTAAAAGGCTTTAGACCTTATTTTATAAGGTAATGAAATTTGTTCCGCTGTTTTATGTATATGTTCTGTCTTGTAATATTTCTGTGCATGTTTACCTCGATAATGCTTCACCAAACCTAGTGCATTCCCTTTGTGAGTGACCCTAGCGGAGGTGGGGTGTTACATTTGGTATTAGAGCAGAAGGTTACCAGATTGGGCAAAAGTTTTTAAAACCTTCTGAAAACTATTTGAAAAACCATTTACAAAGAAGCATTTTTCAAGAAAAGTTTGTTTTAAAAAGGCTATTCCCCAAAGGCCATTAGCGTTATCCTTTGATTCCTTGATTGAATCTCCTTTCCTTTCTTCCATCTGTGGTCACAGTAGTTCTAACTGTGACTAATCTTTGTTTAGCCACGTAGGTATTTCCCGTACGATGGAGGTGGTCCTCGAGAGACCTGCTGCCGTGGTACAAGGAAGGATAACAAGAGTAAGGATAAAGGACGCGAGCTTAAGGATAAGCAACTGTTGCTATGGCTTAGTCCATCAAGGAGGACAAGGACAAGATCATCAGAGAGGGCAATTGTACGCCCCCATTTCTAGGGTACCTAAAAGTAATGGTACCGTTTCTGGTAAAGGTTTAGTCGTTCTTTTCTATCATCCCGTCCAAACTTTGTCCTGATCATCGTATCATTTAAGTCTGCTTGGATAGTTGAGTCTCTGCACCTTAGTACTAGCATGGTAGAGGACACCAGTTTTGTCCCAAAAATCTGGTTGGAGAGTTGGTCCATTTCTTCATGACTTGTTTGGATTTGAGAATGACATGTCTCGTCTACGGATGGATTCTGGGGATGAAGTGGTCACCCAATAAGGGGTTCCATTCTCGGTTTTGGAAAGAGGGTAGTTAGACTCTCGACTCACCGCGGTGATACCCTCGAAGTCTCGTGTAACCTTTTGGGTTCCGTCATGGTTAGTTACCTAGAATCTCGGGATGCAGTTGTTGGTAATCCGTTCGAATAGGATTCGCCGCTAAGGCGGATGGTTCGTTTCGGTTATGCATGTGTTATGGGAATCACCCTAGTAAGTACTCTTGGCAACATGGATTGGCATCGGCAAACGAGATCCAGAATTCCCTGGTGAATTTTGGAGAGCTTGCATGAGTAAGTGGATACGTTTGGGCCAAGTATACTAGGGAAAGGATAAGTGAAAGTGGAATAAGAAGCGACAGTGAAATGAGTTCCAACTCATACCTTGGAAATAGGAATCAAGGAGCTACGAAATCATGAGGTCAAAGGCAGCCAAGGCACAATGGAATCAAGCTCATGGAAATGCGGCTTAGACACGCGCATTATGTCTCTTTTAAGGGTATATCTTTGATCCTTGGTTCACCTGTAGAGCTTACTTACATGCTATCGCTTGGTGGATATCCTCTCGGTCCTGTTTCTGTTACAAACCCCATAAGGAGTTTGTCTTGTTTATCTCCTCGATCTTATCTCGGGAACCTTAGATAGAACTCTATGGATGTAAACATGTATTTGAAACATGTTATGATTGATATGGTTGTAAATGGTTGCAAGTGGTTGCTCGTGGATGCGCGAATACACATTAGATACTAGATTTATGTGGTCACATTTCACGTTGCATATGCACGAGTATTCACTACTACAAAAGTGGGCATATTCGACACTATTTTTATGTGGCCGTAGATCAAAAAAGCGTTGCCGTAGGCCATTTTTTCAAATAGGCAACACCAGGGGGGCGTGGCATCCGCGGCCGTTGCATTAGCCACCTAAGGCAACACTTTTGCCCATCTACGGCCACGGAAATAAAGTGTTGCATTATAGCCATAATGCAACACTATTTGCACGTAATGCAACACTATTCAGCGTTGCCTTAAGCATTAGTTAGGGCCCGGCTTCCAGTGCCGCCACGTCAGCTTTCCACGTCAGCTGTCTACGTGTCACACGACACGTCATCTCTCCATGTCAGCACTCCACGTGTCACATGCCACACCAGCTATCCACGTCAGCTGTGGGGTCCACGTGCGACGGGTAAGCAATTATATTTAATGTAATGCAACACCACTACAATATGTAATGCAACACCATTACAATGAAATGCAATATCAATAAAGCTAACGCAACAGTAGAAGAAGGAAAACGCAACACTAATTTGATAGAAATACAATGCTTTAATTAAATATTTTGCAATACGGGTTTTATACAAGAAACTCATCCAAAGCAATTGTTTTAATTATCCAAATATCAAAACTCAAAAATCAGCTACACCATTTTGTTCATTGTATACAGTAAGCTCGAACTACTTCAAGAATAGGTGCACGGCATAAGGGACATTATCCTGATCCATTCCTGGCCAATTCTTTAGCGAATTCTGAACATGTACACATGTGTCCACACCTGCAAAATGTATTACTCATTTATATATATGAATCATATATATGCAGCAATACGATTGCAATAGGAAATATATATGTATGTTAGTATGTACCTATATATGAATCATATATATGCAGCAATCCAATCTGCAAAATGTATCCCTCTGCCTTCCAGAATTAAATATGCACCTGATCAAATGATAACAAGTTATTTGATAAGTGGTGGCATCAAATGGCCATTGGCCTTATTAGTAAAATGTTATGAACACAATTATTACAATTGACTTACTGACCATTGGCGATTGGTCACTCATGCCAGCCAACAAATAAGCAATTTCATATGGCCATTCGTCTTCTGAGCAAAAATTTTTCAGTTCCCATATTACTGCCATGTACAGTGTGTCACTTCATATCCTGTCAAGCTTCAGAAGCATATCGTCATCTACATCTTAAACTCCTAAACAAAACCCCATCGTCAAAAGTTAAAAAAAAATGGAGGACTCTTCACTATGCATCACTGCCACGGTTCTTTCAGGACATTGGACTTACGAATTTGTGCATCTCACGCTTAGGCATACGCTGAAGCTTAATGAGGAGTGGACTATACGGGTTATACCCAAAAACTCTTTTCTAATAACATGCCCATCTTACAGTACGCGTGATCATGCGCTAATGTTGAAACTTTTTACAAAAATTGGAGGTGCTTTTTATGTGCAACAATGGTCTGCTAAAGAATTTGAGCCTGAACCAGCGTTCGAGGCAGAATCATGAGCCAGAGTTGTTGGCTTTCCCGAGTTCCTGAAGACAAATGTTCCTGCAATAAAAGAATTAATGACGCCAATGGGAAATGTGTGTGAAATTGACGACTGTCATTGGTCTCGATATGACCATAGATCATTATACCTGAAAATGGAATTTTATGAAGGCATTGGCTTGGAGAATGTTTTTGCTTCCATTATACCATAGATCATTACACATGTGTCCACACCGGTGGTACCATTTTTTTGTGATCATAGGTAAATTTTACTTCCACCCACAGTTTCTTATAGTGAGACACAACCACACATGCACACACTCACATACATACATACAAGGTTATAATGCCCCACCCAAGATTCTGAAATAATAATACAAACTGGTGCTCTGTTAGTTGTACATAGATGTGGTTGTGTGGCTTGAATTTGAGACACTGTTATTGTATGGCTTGAATTTCCTTCAGATGTGGTTACATGTCAAATTGTTTGATAATTAATGTGTGTTACATGTCAAATTGTTTGATAATTAAGGCATATAAACTCGTAGGTGGATCACATTATTTGAGAATTGAATCATATAATATATTAGGTGGATCACAAAATGTTTACAGAAATAGAAGTTTGATAATATAATATATTAGGTGGATCACAAAATGTTTACAGAAATAGAATTAACATACCTATTGAAGTTTGATCATCCAAAGATCACTTTGCCCTCCACAACAAGAAATTCTGGTTTGGTCGCTGACTATGCTCTATCCTTAACAGCCACTCTGACATAGACAATGACTCTGACATGGACAATGACTCTGACATGGATGCTGGTGCTGATGCTGGTGTGGATGCTGGTGATGATGCTGGTGATGACTGGTGATGTTTGTGGATGTTGGTTTTATTCTGCTGGTAATGATTTTTGGCTTGAAATTTTGTGAATATTTTTGAAACTTTGTGTGGTTGTGGAAGTTTGTGATGACTGGTGATGACTGATGATGGATGCTGGTGAATGTTTTTGAATGTTTGTGAATGGTACGTTGTTTTGTTTGTGAATGCTGGTGATTTTTTAAAATCTCTGCTTATGTCTCTGGTGTATACTTATGATACTTGTGCGTGCCTTCAGATGGCTGCCTTATAATACTTGTGCGTGCATGTATACTTGTGCGCGCGTGTATACTTGTGTGTGTCTACTTGAGCATGTGTACTTGTGCGTGTATACTTATGATACTTGAGCTTGTATACTTGTGATACTTATGCGTGTATACTTGTGCGTGTATACTTATGATACTTGAGCGTGTGTACTTGTGCGTATATACTTATGATACTTGAGCTTGTATACTTGTGATACTTGTGCGTGTATACTTGTGCGTGTATACTTATGATACTTGTGCGTGCGTGTATACTTGTGAGTATATATATGCACTGCGTGTATGATGTGTATTGTAATAAAACGAAAATGCTTGAGTGCCCGCTTCAGATTTTGTCAAAATCTGCGGTAAGAGGCTTAAAATTCGGATGTCACCGCAGTGCATACACACCGTAGTGCAAATTAACCTCAAGCATACAAATTAACCGCAGTGTAAGGTATGAACCTCAAGCAGTGCAAATTAACCGCAGTCCCCATTCCTTAACTAGCTCGACCTCTATA
Organism: Allium sativum; assembly: GCA_030737875.1. Classification (NCBI taxonomy): domain Eukaryota; kingdom Viridiplantae; phylum Streptophyta; class Magnoliopsida; order Asparagales; family Amaryllidaceae; genus Allium; species Allium sativum. Next base: position 834,850,477 of record CM060918.1, on the reverse strand, counting down.
ATAAACCAATGTCTTTTTCATGCCAGTAGCCCGGTTCTCATGGTTTATTGCTGGGTATAATTTTCGAATAAACCTCAGCATAATCCCAAATCCCAAATCAATAATAAGCGCAACTAATTACTCATAAGCGAATGGGTTTTCCAAAATGTAACAAATGAACTAATTACTAATTACTCATAATCCAATCTATAATAAGCGCAACTAATTCACAGTGCAATACAAACTGAACCTGAGGGAAAAACTGGCGATATCAGCGCCCTGATCAATCAAAACTAGAAAGCGTTTCAAAGCTTCATCCTTTTCAGAATAGAATTTGCTGTCGAGGAGAGGATTGATACTGACGTGAATTTAGGTTTAAATTTTTGTCAATAGTAAAAAGGGGGAAAAACGATTAGATGATAGAGAAGAAAACGATTTCATGAAGGGAGAAGATCGTGCCAAAATTTCGTCAAAAGAATGAAATGACGTGGCTGTCAATGATTGGATGATGGCTAACATTAAGATCATCAGATCCATAGATGGTTTGAACCGTTGGATTAATCTTTCATCTACGGTTGGGGTTTTTATATGTTGATAACGCGGATAACTGAGCTGGATTATATATACGTAATGCTACGCTTTTAACTGGTGTTGCATATCAGAACACTAAAATTCCCACCGCAACAGTGCATCCACGTATAATGCAACAACATATGAATGCTGTTGCAGAAGCTCGAAGAAATCATAGCTTTCGCCACACTTTTCATGCAACGCACACAAATTAGTGTCGAATATGCCCACTTTTGTAGTAGTGATTTATACTTGTTTATGGATGAAATTGAATGTGTTATCATGCGGATGTTGCATATGAATGAATGTTTGTGCAGGCATATAGTACTTATATGAGTAGGAATATTTGCATACATGTTGGACTCATGGCACTAAACATATTTTGCATTAGAAAGATCATTCAGGCCTGATCATTAGCATTAGCTAAGGGACATATACACACACGTTTTGCATATGTTCATACAGCATTAGAAATCGTCTAAGGACCATGGTTGCCTGTGGATGATGTTTTGAGTAGATGGATGATGGATGGTAGGATACGTTCTTCCTAACTTGGATATTTCGGGGATGAAATCCTTAAAGGAGCGGAGAATGTAAAAACCCGAAATTTAACAACATGTTAAATCAAGAATCAAGGCAGAATTAAATTAAAAAATCTGAATCAGATAAAACGGGCTGTGCCATTGCATTCGTCTCGGAAAAATACGCGAAATAGAGTCCGAAATTTCGTAAATCGGAGTCCGTATGACCAAGATATGTCCTCGCGAAGTTTCACGAAAAATTCGAAAACGAAAACAGATTCAAATTTCAGAATTCAGAAGAGGCGGGAAAATTTCCCGGCAGACCTGGGGAGGTCGACTGGGGAGTCGACCCCCTGCCAACCAGGTCGACTGGGGAGTCGACCCCAGGGTCGACCTGGGGGTCGACCTGCCTGGTCGGCCAGGTCGGCCTGGTGCACCTGTTTTGGCTCCTGGGTCCTGTTTTGGAGGCTTGTGACGATTTTTGAGGGCTTGGATCTATCCTAGGGTTAATCTAACGGCCTAAACTACTCCTAATCTCTATAAAAAGACCCCTAAGTCTACCCTAAACCCTCACAAATCACTCATGCCACGAAGTGCTGCCGAAATGCCAAGTGATCATGGCCTCCATCTCCAATCCCTAGAGACTATGCATTCAAATCGGGTTCAAATCAAAAGGTGCAAGCTTGCTACACCAAATAGAGGCCAAATCAACGTTGCTATGCGAGTTTCATGACGGTTCTTCGACAAAGGAGCCACCTTTCTTCGTCAAGATGATGCATGATCCTTTTCCTAAGCCTCGCTAGGTAAGTTCTAGCTACTTTGAGATGTTAACGGTAGTTTAATCATGGCATGGAATAAAATGTGGTTAAACATGAATGCTATAACCTATGCGAGCCTAGTTTGCTCCTTTATCATGAACATATGACTTTGGGTTGTGTTTTAGCGACAAAACCATGCTATTCATGTTGCATTGGACTTAGTTTGCCATGCAAGATTGGACCTTTACTTGTAGTATGATAGCATGAACACTTAGAGCCACTTTGACTTGTGAATTAGTTGCATAAATTGGACTTTGGGGCTCATGCATGTAAATGAAACCAAACCCCTTATGATATCATGTTTATGTAAGGTCAAATCCCGTTATGACAATATGCAAGTTTGTGGCCAAATTTCCTATGACAGTATGCAAGTTTGTGGCCAAATCCTTTATGACATTATGCATGCTTATGGCCAACCCCTATATGACACTATCATTCATGTTTTAAGGCCAAACCCCCTTATGATACTATGAATGTTTGTGGCCAATATGTTGGCATAATACCCTACTATGTGACTCGCTTCCACTTGGGTTGGAAACACGTTTGGGTATCTTAGGAAAAACGTGGGTATGACATGAAAAACTTGACATGGGGCTTACATGAGAACATGACATTCATGATACATTTAAATATGGTCATGACGCGTGGGAAAACATGGAACTTGAACTAGACATGGGTGGGTTGTAAGTGTAAAAAGACACTAGACCAAACATGAAAGTGGCCAACTCGAGGTTGGGTTGAGTTTGTAGCATAAATCTACCCGGACCCGCCCGGCTTAACTAGTGGCTACAAACAATAGGATCCAATGTGAGAAGTTGGTCATGTCGCGCTTAACACCTGAGGTTAGACTAGGTTGTGGTGTAAAACTACCTGGACCTGCCCGGCTTAACTAGTAACCACAACAAGGTCTAATGTGAGAGGTTGAGAGTGCATTAATTAAATTAATGCCACATGATAAGGTTAAGTAAATTTGACTAATGACACTTAACCGATATGATATGAATGGGTAGTTTAAGTGGGACCGGGCTTGATTTCTTAATGACACTTAACCATACAAGACAATTAGGGGATGGGGTTAAGTAATTTACGCTTAACTAATCCGACTTGGTAATTAGATGGGGTTAAGTAATCCACACTTAACTAATCTAAACACGGTAAATTCGATAAGGTTAAGTAATCCATACTTAACTAATCTAACATGGTAATTAGATGGGGTTAAGTAACTTAGACTTAACTAATCTAAACACGGTAATTGGATGGGGTTAAGTAACCTTCACTTAACTAATCTTAACACGGTAATTCGATGGGGTTAAGTTAAACACTTAACCAATCTAAACATGGTAATTCAATGAGGTTAAGTAACCAATACTTAACCAATTTAACAGGATAATTTAATGGGGTTAAGTAACTTATACTTAACCAATTATACGTGATGATTTGATGAGGTTAAGTAAACCTACACTTAACCAATCTAATATATGGACCTGGTAGGGTTAAGTCACAAGACCTTTTAAATTAGGCTTAACCATTGTAATACGGTTAGTGGATGGGGTTAAGTTAACCCATACTTAACCAATACGACTCGATAATATGATGGGATTAAGATAATCTATGCTTAATCAATCTAACATGATAATCTGATAGGGTTAAGACAAATAAATACTTAACCAATTTGGCTTGGTAGGGTTAAGTCATGAGCTTCTTGGTACACTTAACCAACTTGTAGGGCTAAGTCCTGAACTTGAGTACTTAGCCAATCTTGACCTGATTCGTAGGCGGGTTAAGTCATGAACTTGGATAACAACACTTAACCCATTTGACAAAACCCTAGCTCAGGAGACTAGGTGGGAAATCGTAGTTAACAAGGATAGCGGAAAGAGGGGCTAATTGGTAAACCTTAGTTAAGGGTAACTAAGTAATAATTCTTAGCTAAGGACATGGGACTAGTTCATAAAGAGATAAGTAACCTGGTACGATAGGTCATCGCTTAGTATACGAGGAGGAGCAAGTTATCTGACTTGGATAAAAGCTCCAGCGAACTGGGTGACGAAGCGGATGCTTCGGGGAACGTGAGGGTACTCTTGGTATCCCTCTGTGAGGTGGCAAGTGGTCCATGAAACCCGGCCTCACAGAGGTTAAGGTCTGCGGTAGAAGAGCCAAGAGTATGCCTTGGTTGCTATGCGAGCGACCTAAAGACTGGGATGGATTAGCGTGGAGTCGACGATACTTGATTTTGCCCCGGGATAGCATATTGCCGACTACCTACCATCTTTAGTCAATCGTGTACGTACGGAAAGGCAGGGAACTCCCAACAGACCATATACTAGCTATCTAGTTATGGGTGAGGTTGGCTATCTGGAAGTGGGCATCGATTGGCCATAGTGTTGTTCTCATACATGATTTTTCTTGGATTGCCTTTCAGTAGTTGAGGGAGTGGTCATGTGGGACCATAGCCACGGGTACAAAAACAGACCTTGATATCTGCATCAGCAGATGACTTAAAGCTCCCGACCGAGTTCCGTATTTCTTGATTTGCCCTGGCACGGAACTCGGATGGCACATTGAGGAACATGTGCGTCTAGACATGGAAAACGATTCACGGTACATACGCGGGATAAAGGGCGCGGTTGACGGGTGGCATAATCCCTAGTGGCCCTAGGTGGCTGAACCCAAACCGAGACACGGAAACGTTCATTAGGTAGCATAATCCCTAGTGGTCCTAGGTGGCATAAATCCTAAGTGAACGCGCGATAGTTCATGGTAAGGAAACATAACTAGATCAAGGGTAGCAGTCCAAAATAACCTCAAGGATAAAACGTTTACATGGGAAAGCCCGTATGGTCTATGGCAAAGGACTGAACTTATACATGGAAAGAAACATACGAGTTGGGATAACCTACATATACTATATATTAGGTTGACATGGACCATTACATGACATTGGACAAGGGACATTCATAGTTAACAGATGACGCGGGTTGGGATACTAGTACGAGGGGTGCAGAGCTAATATACATGTTAGGACCATGAGAAGTATACATGATAGATACCGTGGGACGTTGTACAGGATAGATACCTCGGGATATTATACTTGATAGAAACTGGACGATATGATACCTTGACTTACCATGACACCGTAGTTTATCATGATATCTTAGTTTACCTTGCTACAGTAGTTCAGCCTGTTTTAGTTTATATATCTTGTAGTCATCCTTATGTTTACTTTCAGTTTATGCATGTCATGTTACCTTTACCTGTTTTTATACTGGAAGTAGGTAGGACTTACCAGTCTTTTTGACTGACCCCGTTTTCTTTCGCCTCTTGTCTTCCATTTCCCCCCCCCCCCAGGTTTTCAGGGAGGAAACACTATTATCTAGTTCAGACTTCTTCTACTTGAAGGTTATCACGCATGGCTTGGACTTTTCTTGGCTATGGCTACTTTACTGTTTTACTTGGGGAATAATTTATGAAATGGTTTATGCTTCTTTACTATTGCAAGACAGGTTTTGATGTATTCTGATGTAAAAGGCTTTAGACCTTATTTTATAAGGTAATGAAATTTGTTTTACTTCCGCTGTTTTATGTATATGTTCTGTCTTGTAATATTTCTGTGCATGTTTACCTCGATAATGCTTCACCAAACCTAGTGCATTCCCTTTGTGAGTGACCCTAGCGGAGGTGGGGTGTTACATGTTCCTTATCTAATGCAAATGATCAGGCCTGATTGATCTTTCTAATGCAAAATATGTTAAGTGCCATGAATCCATATGTATGCAAATAATCCTAGTCACGTAAACACTATATGTGTGCACAACCATTCATCCATATGCAACATTCACATGATAACACATTCAAACTCATCCATAAACAAGTATAAACACTCATGCATATGCAATATGAAAAAAATGACTGAGCCGATCTAGTGCCTAATATGTAAATACATCCACGAGCAACCACTAGCAACCACTTGTAGCCACTTGCAACCATCAATCATAACATGTCTCAAACACATGTTTACACCCAATTGTTCTTACCTAAAGGTATAACCGAATGATAGAAGCAAGTAAAAGCTATGTGCCCATTAGGCAATGTCGGAACTGGAAATCTACATCACATATATACTGATTAGGAGAAGAACTTCCTAAGCACCTGCCCCGAAGACCGAAATCAACATCAAACTAACACCCAAAGAATTTCTCAACCCAACCAATATATATATTTCTAGGAAACTAAGCTTGATGGACTCCTTTTAGGTCACAAGGGAATCCCTTCCTAAAACCAACCCGTATCCTATAAAACCCAAAGAGTTTAGTCAACCCAACGGACACCTTCAAGCCCCAAAATGTATTACTAATAGACGAGTCATGCTCCCTATGAGGTTTCTAACAGAAATGGGATTGAGAATCGGACCGATAGGATATACTTGAAAGATAGCATGCAAATAAGCTCTACAGGAAAAGAGGGATCAAGGCTATACTCTTAAAAAGAGATATGATACGTGTATCTAGTCTTAAATCTTCCGAGTCACATTTCCTTGAGCTTAACTCCATTGTGCTTTGACCGTCTTTAACTTCACAATTCCGTAGCATCTTAATTCTTGTTTCCAAAATATGAGTTGGAACTCATTCCACTGTTGCCTCTCGTTCCACTTTTACTTATTCTTCTTCTAGTATATTCGGCTTATCATAACTGCGTACTCATGGTTTCATGCAAGCTCTCCAAAATTCACTAGTGAATCTTGGATCTCGTTCACTTACTAGGAGGTATTTCACACAGATGAATTATCTCTTGAAAATAACAAATATCAACCATGTTGCCAAAGGTACTTACTAAGGCGATTTTCTATAACTCGTGCATAAGCGAAATGAACCATCCGCCTTAGTGGCAAACACTACTCGAGCGGATCAATAAATTACCAATAAATGTGTCAAGAGATTCTAGGTAACAAATTGTGATAGAACCCTAAAGGTTACACGCGATTTCGAGGGTATTACCGAGGCAAGTCAAGGGTCTAACTACCCTCCTTTCAAAACCGAGAATGGCACCCTTACTGGGTAACCACTCCGTCCCTAGAATCAACCCATAGCCCGAAAACATAAGCATTACTTCATAGACATTCTCAAATCCAAACAAGTCATGAATAAATGAGCCGATTTCCCTACAGGATTTGAGACAAAAGAAAAATGGGATCCTTTACTAGTACTAAGGTGCAAAGACTCAACTATCGAAGCAGAATTAAGAGGATGCAATGTTCAAAAACAGAGTCCTAACGGGATGATAGAAAAGAAAAACTAAACCTTTAACAGCAACGTTACCACCCCTCTTAGATACGCTAGTAGCGAGAGCATACAATTGCCCTCTCGATGATCTTGTCCTTTGCCCTTGTGCTTGTCCTATAACACTTAACTACATGACACTTAACTACATGTCCCTTTTTACTATACTAACGATACTCTTTCTTGTCATGGGTTTTATTATTCTTTCACTTTGGCCTCTTTCCTTTCACCTTTTTCCTCCTTCGTGGATTAAGCCATTTCAACAAGTTTCTCATTCTTAAGCTTGTGTTCTTTATGTTCCTACTATCCTTGTATAGCTTGTTGACAAGTCTCTCGAAAGCTACCTCCATTGCACGGCAACCCTACAAAGCTTGAAATAAGATTAGACGCATATGGAACTACTACGGCTACAGATGGAGGTTGGGCACTTCTTTGCCCTCCGATATATGTTGGATGCCTAGAAACTATGGTGAAAAGAGAGATAGGAGAGATTTCAAGAGGGAATCAAAAAAATAGTGCATATGGCTTTGGGGAATAGGCCTTTTAATCAAAACAAAATTTTCTTGAAAATTTGCTTCTTTGTGAATGTTTTGAAAACTAGTTCAGAAGGTTTCAGAAAACTTTTGCCCAGTCTGGTAACCTTTTGCTCTGATACCAAATGTAACACCCCAACTCCGCTAGGGTCACTCACAAAGGGAATGCACTAGCTTTGGCGGAGCATTATCTTGGTAAACATACACAGAAATATTACAAGACAAAACATATAAAACAGCGGAAGAAACAAACGAAATTTCATTTCTTTAAAATCTAGTAAGGTCTAAAGCCTTTTACATCAAAATGTCATTAAATCCATTACATCGAAATCTGCCTTGCAATAGTAAAGAAGCATAAAACCATATTCATAAATTATTCCCCAAGTAAAGAAGTAAAGCAAGCCATAGCCAAGAGAAATCCAAGCCGTAAATGAAAGAGCCTTGGAGCTTGGTAACATCCGAACTAAGCTGTATTCCCACCCTGCGAACCTGGGGGAGGGGGGGGGGGAACGGAAGAAAAAGAGGCGAAACAAAACGGGTCAGTCATAAAGACTGAGTAAGTCCTAGTGACTTTCAGCATAAAAATAGGTAAAGGTAACATGGCATGAATAAACTGAAAGTAAACATAAGCATGATGACAAGGTAGGCAAGATAAACTAAGATAACAAGATAAACTATGCTAACAAGATAAACTTCGGCACGATGAATCAAGTATAGCATCCCATAACTAGCATCACAAGGTTCCTGCCAAGTATCACATCGCAAGGTTTCTATCAAGTATAGAATATTTCTATGATATCTATTTGCTCTGCACCACTCGTACTAGTATCCCAACCCGTGTCATGTGTTGACTATAAAATGTCCCTTGCCAAAAATCATGAAATGGTCCACTTACTAGTAGACCAACCTAATATACCGTATATGTAGGTTTTCCCCAACTCGTATAAACCTTTCCATGTATATGTACAGTCCCTTGTCGTAAATCGTACGGGCTTCATCACGTAATTCTATACTACTACAACGTAGTGCCATCAGTCTTGAAATCGTTTGGACTGCCACCATTGATCTGGCTAGGTTTCCCTATCATGAACTATCCCGTGTCCAACTAGGATTTATGCCACCTAGGACCACTAGGGATTATGCTACCTATTGAACGTTTTCTAGATTCGATTAGGGTTTATGCCACCTAGGACCACTAGGGATTATGCTACCTATCCACGTAACGATCTATTAATCGATCGGCTCACTACAAGTCCTATCTCGTTCATGTGTCCGTGTCATACGGCCCTATCATGAATGTAGTCACCTGTGCTAGGTCCACCATAGGGTGTATCAAGCCCTAGGGTGCCAACCACCGACATGAATCAAGCACGCACAGTGTAAACCTACTGGTGCCCAATGCTTGCTTTTTCAACTCCGGACTACGTGCACGACCATAGTCCGCCTGAACCTACAATGGCGCACCAACTCAGCCGTCGTTCTGGTCGCTTACAATCAGCCCAATAATCGTGCCCCACCCTGCCTAGTTCCAGGGTACCGTGATACATCTTAGTGGGTTACTTCTGAAAAGGACCGCGCAACTAGGGTTTCCGTCCCGAAGGTTAAGTGTTGTCATTTTAATTCGAGACTTAACCCCATCAGTCTAACATGTCAAGTTGGTTAAGTATAGTCATTCAAGTTCGTGACTTAACCCGTCTACGTGTCACGTCAAATTGACTAAGTGTTGTTGTTCAAGTGCATGACTTAGCCCTACGAATCATGTGTCAAGTTGGTTAAGTATATTCAAGCGGTTCGTGACTTAACCCTACCAAATCATCGTGTTAAATTGGTTAAGTATATTCAAGCGATTCGTGACTTAACCTTATCAAATCATCATGTCAAATTGGTTAAGTATATGTTAACTTAACCCCATCCACTAGTCATATTATAATGGTTACGTGTTACCCTCGTGAGTTTACTTAACCTTACCTCGCATCACGTTATACCAGTCGGGTGTTATCGACCCATTCAGGTTAAACTAACCCATCCGCTAATTGTGTTATATGGTTAAGTGTCATTAAGTAATCAAGCTCAGTTTTACTTAACCCACCCATTCATGTCATATCGGTAAAGTGTTATTAGTCTAATCATATTACTTAACCTTATCATGTGGCATTAATTTACTTAATGCACCCCAACCTCTCACATTAGACTTGGTTGTGGTTACTAGTTACGCCGGTGGGTCCGGGCAGGTTTATACCACAACCTAGTCTAACCTCGGGTTTTAAGCGCGGTATGACCAACTACTCACATTGGGTCCTATTGTTTGCAGTTACTGGATTCGCCGGGCGGTTCCGGGCAGGTTTATACTGCAAACTCAACCCAACCTCGAGTTGTCCACTTTCAAGTTATCTAAGTGTCATGTCCATGTTCAAGTTATAACAATGTTCAAATTTCTAAGCAAGTTTCATGTCAAGTTTCTAGGTTTCAACTTATGCCTATTATCAAGTTCATAACTCGCGTTTTTGTCCCAAAACGTGTTCCCAAAGTATTACCAAAATTTGCTATAAAGTTATGCCAATTTATAGCCTTATATTTACAATACAAGCCAACTACCCAAAACCCAACTTAGGCACGTTCATATTTAACATATGAAAATGTTCAAGTCGATAATCCAATATACAGTCATTTTCGTGTTTCAAATTCCCAACTTTACATATTAATATATATACAAAAGTTCTAACTTTTCACGTCGATATACATATGCCCAATTCTAGCCAATTTACATATGTACCAAGTTTCATATCAAACTACATGTATTCCATGTTTACACCAATTTACCTATAACAAGTTCTAGCTTTTTACATATGTCACGATCCATGTCAAAATTACATATATCAATTTATATGTGTCCAATCCTAGCCAATTTAGATATATACCAAGTTTCATGCCTTTTTACATAGATCCTATTAATGCCAAATTCCATGTATGTATTATTTATGCAAATTTCCCCATAATAAGATTATACCAAAATTTACAAATCAAGCCCCAAACTTGCAAATACAATGATAATTTCCAATTTCATGTTGCCAATAATTCCATTATATTCATGTAGGCAATAATCCCATAATTCTCCCGTATACATCTCGTATGCAAATCGCGATTTTAGGCCAAGGTCCGAAATTGACCAAGGTTCATCAAAAGAAAATAAATAGGGGAAGATAGAATTTTGCATAAAAATGAGATCAGAGAGAAAAGCATCACCACATGCATGAAGATTACAACTTGATAATAATATTAGCATGAATCAAGAAAGCTGATTTACAACAGGCTGAATAGATTATGAACAACAGAAATAGATCTGAATCGATAAACATACTTAGATCTAATTTCACTTTAATTCATGGCCATATTATAGTGAAATATTTAAATCGGAAAGTAACTAGAATTTACAAGGCGTAGCTAGAGAATTATGAGCAAGCATTTGTTGTAGAACGGTGTAGGAATGATGCTCTACTCCCTTGATTTGATGTTGATTAGCTTCTAGTTTTGATTCCAACAGAGTAGCGACGCCATTTTTATTTTTATTTAGAACAGAGGCAGAGTAGAAGCAAAATAGAATTGTGTGTAGAGAAGGCTTGGTTTGGGGCTATTTAAATAGGTTTAGGCTGATGAATCTGGACAGAAATCGGACTAGATACATCAGAACGAACACTGGTCCAAAAATGGGCTCGGGGACCAGGTCGACACCCAAGTCGACTGCGAAGTCGACCTGGTCCTGGGGGTGTCGACTGCCCAGTCGACTCCCCAGTCGACCTGGGTCTGGGCGGGAAATTTCCCGCCCAGTCTATTCTGCGTTTGAAATTTGAATTCGAATTCGAGCTGTTTTGAACTCTGAATATTTCTGAAAATTTGGGGAGCCATAACTTGGTCATACGGACTCCGATTTTCGAAAACTCGGACTCAATTTCATGCAGAATTCCGAGACGAACGCAATGTCGCAACCCGTTTCCCTTGGTTATTATTTTAAAATTTAATTCTACCTAGATTTATGGTTATAACACGTTATCAAAATACAGGTTGTTACATGAGTGCGGCTAAAGCGACTGATGAGATGAGATGCACGTACTTTCCTCTTTACAGAGATGGTGCTGCTTCATTATGGTTCACAAAGCTGCCACCTAAATCCATAGACCGGTTCTCCGACCTGACCAAAAAGTTCAAGGAGCAGTTCCTCTTGTATGCTACCAAATCCAAGGATGCCATAACGCTATCAGCAATGAAGCAGAAACCAGGTGAAACTGTTAAAGCCTTTCTCAGCTGATTCAATATTGCCTTGTTTGAAGTGAGGAATCTAGAGCCACGCATAATTCTCATGGCTTTGGTCGACGCTATAGACAAAACAAGCGAATTCGGGAGATGGATAAAGATGAAGGAACCGAATACGCTTGACAAATTCTATAAGACAGAAGAGGAGTACATGAGAGTGGATGATAATCCTATGCCTCTTCAGATCATTAGTGGTAACCAACTCCTTGAAGCTCCCAAAAGTGCTGCTATTCAATGTAATCAACAGAAAACTCAGGGGCATAAGCGAGCCAATGACGGAACGAAAACAAAGCTAATAAAACGTTTTGTTTTCTTGACTCATCTGAACTAACTCCCTTAAATGACACTCCTGATAACATCTACCTCGCCACGAAGGATGCAAAGGATTACCCGAAGCCTCGGCCAATGAAGATGAATGACCATCTAACCAAATCTGGGAAGTTCTGCCGATTTCATAATCAAGCAGGCCACAATACCAATGAATGTAGGCATATGAACTTGTTAATTGAAGAATTGATTAGGAAGAACCGCTAGCAACAATATAATAAGAATCCCCAAGAGGAAAATCTTTCTACAACTCCCCAGAAGAAGGGGCATCAAATAATCAATCTGGTCCAAGTAACAGAGCTCCTGCTCAAGCTAATCCAAGGCCGATAATCAACTGACGACCATTGATGATGATCTAATATCTACGGTTTAGAATAAGCAATCACTTTCGCCTTTACTTTACTTCTTACTATGTTCTACTTTCTTTTAATCAGTCTATAATGATTTACATGCATTGTATCAAACAATAGCTTTATGAATGAAATCTTATCTGCCTTTGTAAATCTCATACTTGCAAAATGTAAAAAATTTGCTAAATACGATTTTCTCATTGCAAGCTGTCCATAGGCGTTCATTTCCTCAAATTCCGACCAAGTGAGACAGTCCCGATAACACCAATTCAAATGTCAAGTGCTATAACCATCGATATGTATAATGCAAGGATGAAAGCTCCACTTTAAAAAGTGAATAGGAAAAGTCCCAATGAGTCAAACGGCAAAGAGGGAAGCGAACAACCACGGATCCGAAACCCCAAAGGTTGCGGGAATTCGTTGCGCAAAATAAAGCATAGAGTTCACTATAAGTGAAACGAAGCGTGGGAGTTCGTGGAGCGAAGCAATGCAACCCTCCAAGCTCGTTGGAATATGTTGCGCGAAACAAAGTGCGGGAGTTCACTATAAGCAAAATGAAGCGTGGGAGTTCGTGACGCGAAGCGATGCAACCCCCCAAGGTCGCTGGATTCGTTGCACGAAATGAATCACGGGAGTTCATTATAAGTGAAATGAAGCGTGGGAGTTCATGGCGTGAAGCGATGCAACCATCCAAGGTCACTGGAATTTGTTGCACGAAATGAAGAGCTGGAGTTCACTATGAGTGAAACGAAACGTGGGAGTTCATGGCGTGAAGCGATGCAACCCTCCAAGGTTGTTGGAATTCGTTGCGCGAAACGAAGCATGGGAGTTCACTATAAGTGAAACGAAGCATGGGAGTTCGTGGTGCGAAGCGATGCAACCCTCCACGGTCGCTGGAATTCATTGTGCGAAACAAAGCATGGGAGTTTACTATAAGTTAAACGAAGCGTGGAAGTTCGTGGCGCGAAGGATGCAACCCTCCAAGGTCGCTGGAATTCGTTGCGCAAAACGAAGCGCAGGAGTTCACTATAAGTGAAACGATGCATGGGAGTCCGTGGCGCGAAGTGATGGAACCCACCAAGGTTGCTAGAATTCAATGCGTGAAACGAAGTGTTGGAGTCCAGTATGAATGAAACAAAGTGTGGGAGTTCGTGGCGCGAAGCGATGCAACCCTCCAAGGTAGCTGGAATTCATTGCGCAAAACGAAGCGTGGGAGTTCACTATAAGTGAAACAAAGAGTGTGAGTTTGTGGCATGAAGCGATGCAACCCTCCAAGGTCGCTGGAATTGGTTGCGCGTAACGAAGCGTGGGAGTTCACTATAAATGAAACGAAGCATGGGAGTTCGTGGCGCGAAGCGATGCAACCCTCCAAGGTCGCTGGAATTCGTTATGCAAAACGAAGCGCTGGAGTTCACTATAAGTGAAACAAATTGTGGGAGTTCGTGGCACGAAGCGATGCAATCCTCTAAGGTCGCTAGAATTCGTTGCGCGAAACGAAGCGCTGGAGTTACCTATAAGTGAAACAAAGCGTGGGATTTCGCGGCGTGAAGCGATACAACCCTCAAACGTCGCTGGAGTTCGCACTGCAAAATGATGCGACAATCAAAAATCCTTTCCATAGAGAAAGCAACTTCTCTACAGGAGAAATCAACAACGCTGGATGAACTCTATAATGTTGATTTAGTCGATAGGGGAACACAAAAGTTGGATTATAATAGCCTTTCCAAAACACAGGGCATACAATAGTGTCTTTAAAGCCAAAACTAATCAGCAAAATGGGCAAATATTAAGCTATAAAAATTTCTTCCCACAGTGGAGACTAGAGGACCTCCTAAGTGGGGGCACGAATATTGGGAGTTTCCCAAAGAGAAAGCAGAAAATGAATCACATATACATGATTTACAAATGAGAAATGTCATGTACCATCATATAAGTCACTAAAACGATGTCATTTGAAATCCACAGTCGGCTTTAGTTGATTAGTTGATTATAAGCGTTAATGCGAATTCGAATTAGAATATCGTATTTGTGCAGATTATATTCGATGAGTTATAAATCATTGAGTAGAACAAGTCCTGTGCAAACACTTTATTCAATTCAAGATAAAATTCACTGTAATTCATTTTTAATGATTAAACTAATTTGTTATTAATATGGACGACCAATAACAAAGTATAAGACCAAATTCATGCAAATGCTTGTTTTAGTCACAGAACAGGTGATATGATGCATATGAGTTCAACATATGATCTGCTATAGCAAACAAAAGGCTATAACTAGATCTCAATGCAAAGTATGTCGATAACAATGTTCAGTTCGAAGCCTGCATTTCTCACAAGCGAAAAATACAAGCTTCGAGGGGCAAATGTTAACACCATGAATATAACGCAGTCCCAAGGTTGAACATCACGGCTCGAGCACCATGCTTCAAATAAGCCAGCCTGAGCACCACGGGTTGAACAAGCCAGCTCGAGCACCCTGGGTCAAACACTGGATGGTCGAGCGCAAGATGGTCGAGCGGCCTTCGGATCGAGCAAAGCACCTTCACCAGTTCGGGTCGATCGACTTTGAGTATCATGGACCAATCTCTTGTAGAAAAAATGGGTTGGTACCATTGGAAAAGAGTGGGCCGGTCATTATTATTTCATGGATGCTTACTGCGCAAAACATGCAAAGATAACAAATAAGTCTCCATGTAAAGCTATTCTTACTTTACATGTACATACATACCATGTGTCAATGTAAGGATGCAACATGGACTTGCTGATTCAAAACAATAACGCGCATGGACCCTTCATGGTAGACATCATAACACAATATGGTTTCGTGAATCCTGAGTATGTCAATGCATTATATAGCTACTGGAACAACATGGAATGAGCATGCAAACTTCATATGTTGGAAACATTTACACATGGCTTCAAAGTAGAACACGAGTTATATTCAACGGCAGTATGTTGTTTAAAGAAAATGGCATCATTTTGTACATGTAACGAAACATATTATACAAATACGGGTCGACCTCAAATGGTTTACATGTTTCTGATCTGTCACAAAGCAACGACAAAATATAATACAACTGGATCGGTCATGTAGAAATAGTGGTAGCAACAATTATACAAGAAGGCGGCGGCATGTTGTTCATGAAGCACAGGTTAGCTTGTAGCATTCCAAAGAGAGAGGAATATCAAAATGTGTGGCACTTTCATGCGGATAGACACAGTAACGTTTCACATAAGGGTGGGTCCCTCTTTGGTTTATTTGGGTCCGTCTCTCTTTTATATAAGCTGGACGGTCCAAAAAAACTATGCAAATATGGGATAGCTCCAATACAAAGAAGTAGTTGTCAGAGCAACAAAATAGTTCCTGGTCGGTTTGTAAAATCATTTCTGGGTCGCGCGTCAATTCTTATAAGTGTTGGTCACACAACTTCTAGAGGGTCGAGCAAGGCCAATGGCATTTTTGTAATTTTGTGGTCGTGCATGCTTTTTGGGTCGGGCGTGCCAGCTGTGCAGAGTTGGCTCCAACTGTCCAGTGGCAATTTCATAAATACGAGTACGCTTGACCCATACCATGTACATTATAATTACAGATTTGCCACCTGGTCCAAACTTCTCCTATAAATACCCCATTTCACCACACTTCAAGGGACCGATCTTAGACACCCCGAAGGGCTGTAATTTCTGTTTTCCACCATTCTCAAGCTCCTCTAGCTCCATTAATGGCTTCCTAAGCTCACTCCTTCTTCCTCCAACATCAAGTGGATCTCATCTTCTCCAAACACCATTAATTCTCACTCCAATTCAATCCAAGTGATCTCCTACCGCTACTACTCTTCTTTAAAGCATGAATCCAACACTAATTTCAATCTAATCACGAGATCTAATGCGTTCCTTCCCAAATCCAAGTGATATTTAAAGCGTAAAGAGAGTAAAAAATGGGAAATTGTCATAAAGAGAGTGAGCAAGTGTAATAAATGAGATGTATGAGATAATGCTCTATGCAAATTTCTCTATGATAATGAAAATCACTTCAAAAGTGGACGTAGATCTTTCCTAGATCGAACCACTATAAAAATCCTTGTATTCTTTACTTGCATTTGTGATTGTGGCCACATTTTCTATTGCATACCTTTTTGGTGAAGTATCGATAAGACACCTTTGGTGTTGAACCATTTTTGGTTTAAACAAATCTCTTTCGTCAGCACTCCACTAGAATTTAATTAGTTTAATCATTTTAGTTCTTAATTTCCTTTCATCTCTATCTACAATTCTTACTGGTTGTCTTACGATAGTCAGGTCAGGTTCCACCACCAATTCTTCCAATGCCTTCGGGTCTAAGGTAGCATCAGGGTCATGCACATACTTTCATTAGTGCGACACAAGAAACACGTATGTTTATGAACTCCCTTAAAGTAATATGGTAGCTCTACCCTATAGGCAAGCTTTCCAGTCCTTTTCGATATAGGGAGAAGTCCAATAAATCTTAGTGCGAGCTTTCAGAATTTCCTGAAATGAAATACGCCTTTCATCGTTGACACCATGATGAAAACACTATCATCAACCGAAAATTAAAAGTCCTTATGCCTTCTATTAGCATAACTCTTCTTCCAGAACCGAGGTTCCCTCATTCCTTTTTGGATGGTCTCAATTTTTTTGGTCGCTTCCCTTATTAAATTGAAACCAAAAACTAACTCATTGTCTATCTCTAGCCAACATGATGTCGATTTACAAAATCATCCGTATAAATCTTCGAAGGGCACCATTCCTATACTTGTCTAAAGACTATTATTAAATGAAACTTCTACTAAGTGTAAGTGGTCCACTTATGAATCGCCAATATCTAGAAGACAAGCTTCCAACAAATCTTTTAGTACCTTATTGATCCTTTCAATCTACCATCCGCCTGTGGATGTTATGCAGTATTCATCTAAAGTTTCATTCCTAATGCCTTACGTAGGCTCTTTTAGAGCTCACTATTAAATGATGGGTCCCTGTTGCTTACAACACTGCTAGGAATTCAATGAATCTTACAATATTCCTTATGAATAACTCAGCTAAAGCTAGTGTCGTCCTTTTAATCCTTATAAGGATAAAATAGGTACATTTGGTTAGGCTATCAATGAGAACCCATATGCTTTCCTTCCCTTTACTTGTTCTCTAAAAACCATTTATAAAGTCCATGAATAACAAATCCCACTTTCAAATTGGAATATCTAATGGAGGAAGCAAAACA
Organism: Allium sativum; assembly: GCA_030737875.1. NCBI lineage: Eukaryota > Viridiplantae > Streptophyta > Magnoliopsida > Asparagales > Amaryllidaceae > Allium > Allium sativum. The sequence continues at coordinate 834,832,560 of CM060918.1, read as the reverse complement.
ATTGGCTTCTAATGTTCATTTTTCATTTGATGGCAGTTCCCGCGCTACTTCACCCTCAAGCATACATATTTTTTCATGCCTTTCCAATAAAACATCTCTTTTGGTACATCTTGATACTGCCAGGGTGTATCGTAGACTTAGAATATGACACTCTATAAGAACTTTTTTCCTTAAATTACCCACGTCCGAAATGTTTAACCTTCCTTTCTTTCTTAACCAACTGTTTAGGTCTAGGGTAAATCATTTCGGGTTATCATATTCCATTATAACAGTGAGCACAAATACAATTACATCATAGTAAGATATCGAAAGGAGACCTTAAGACCGTGGAGGTGTATATACATATATATAAAACAAATACAAATACATCATAGTTTCATTATCCTAACCGTTAGTATATTTTTTGATCTTTTGGTTTTAAATAAAAATTCCTTTTTTTTGAGAAAAAGTTATTTAAGTTTACATAAACTTATGTTATTTAAGTTTACATAAAGATGTTGCAGTCATCTCTAGCTTTAACTTTCAGATATAGAATATTGAATATTAATCAACAAAGATATCAAATAACATAAGAGTATGAATTTTTTGCAGAACATTTTTTGATACAAATATTTCAATCATAAACCCTTCACATAACTTGTTCAAATAAAATATAAGTTATTACAAAATATACCTTATGAGCTACATATGATGGTGCCTCCTTGGGTGGTTAGAGTATAAAAAGTGGCAGTCATAAACTTGTCGATAAACACAATCCAAAAGATAAAACAAAACACAACAAAACTTCTAAATATCTATAGTATCCTGGTCTCCTTTAGAAGCTTATTCGAACAAGATACCTAAAAGACCTTAACCATCGACCTAGTCGATTGAATACCCTAGGGTTTAATGGGAAAAGAAAAAAAAACTACTGGTCAGCCAAAAAAGACTGGTGTAAATATTAATCTTGCTATCTGACATAACTAATACCTAACAAAACCATGTCGAATAGCGGAACATGTTTCCCTCTCATTAAAATCATTCCATGAAATAAGGCTAACCCTATTCTCCTACACTATAGTGGTTAGTTCAATTGATAACAATAAGATTAATTAAGTACAACACCCAATGATTTTCCATCCCCCATTATACTCCTGTATTATGCTTTTAAAAGAACTAGATTAGTAAGCAATGGAGCCAAAATAATTTTATCTTTGATTTCCGTAACATGCTTTGTGCTGTCGCATTCCACTTACACGAAACCAACATTCTCTTTTGTTCCTGTCCTGTGCTTCGCTGGTTACCCACCAGCTAACATGAAACTGGAAGCTCCTTCCCAAATCCTCCACAATACGCCAGGAAATAGACATGATACCGTTATCATCAATTTATTTTAATTGGTATTTCCCAATTTTCACTAATTGGAACCTTATAATATTTACATACAAATGCAATGTCTAAGCAATAGACAACACTAACAATATAAGAATTTCAATGTAATCTAGTCAAAGTCCAATGTTTAATACAATAGGCCTGACACCTATGCCATTCCCAATCTGCTCCGACTCTCAAAAAGGTATCTAAGTCCATTCTTAAGTTATTCTGTATGGTGTAACCCTTCCGACTTTGCTCATTTACAATAGTTGATCAATGATCTATCGTCCCGCAATGACGACAAGCAATAGAGGCAGAGCCTTTATTCCCTTTTTCAAAATATTTGGATAAACAATCTCCTTGTCATCAGTACTAACATCGATAGCCATAGAGGCATGAACTTATAACATTTGGTTTTAGAAAAGTTCCTTAAATATCCCCATCGGCATCTAACGAAGTAGTTTGTCGAGAAGAATTTTATGAAGGCATATATTCATATGAAATGTCCCCAAGGTTGTGTAAACGTAGGCTTAGATTTAGAAAATATATTTCAAATATTATTCCTTCAAGGGACCCATTCGTCAAATTCTGAAGGAACATATGCGACAACCTTAATATGAAACAAGCCTCTTTCAATCCAATGGAAAGGTGCGGAGATGAAGGCCTATATTCTTTTCCAAGTTGTGGTTTAGATATACTTCTTTACAAAACATGTCTTTTATGGAAAATCACCCCTTTGGCCCAACCAAAGGAGACAAGGCGAAATTCTCAAGCGGAATAGCTATTTTTCATAACCAAAATATTTATAGGTATCAGGACCAATTCCAAAACCGAAAAGTAAGAGGAGGAAACCTGAATTCTTAAATTATCATACTAGCGATGTTTTAAACATTCAGTGTAACCCCCCACGCCCGCTAGGGTCACTCACTAAGGGAATGCCATAGCATCGGTGGAGTATTTTAGTGAATATAGAACAGAAAAATTACAACAAGACAGATATAAATGGTACTTGAAATTTTAAAACATCATCTCATAACAGCGGAAATAAACATGTCTGGTTACATCATAAAACCACGGTAAAAGTCAAGTACAATATCCATCAAAATAAAGAAGTACATAATCCCACTCTCTCATACAATAGCCAGAACAAAAGAAAAGATAACTGGATAACTGGAGCTTTACATCTACCCAAGCTCCTAAAGACTGGAACAGCAATCCGATCAAGCTCTACTACCGCTAGGATCCACCGTAGGACCTGAGGGTTGGGAAAAAGATAAAAACAACGGGGTCAGACATAAGTCTGAGTGAGTCCTATAACCTTAACAATACAATTATTAAAGTAATTAGGGTATGACATGAACTCGGTACGGTACCTTTGGGGATGATGACTACACTAAGTAGCCAACAACATAGGATGAACTAAGATAACCGTAAAGACGCATCTACCCACCCAAGGATAATTACTAACTGCACCACACCAGTCATTCCTACTCAAAGGTTGATCCCACCCAAGGACTTAAAAGAAAGATATAACTAGTAGTTTCATGTACCGCTAGCTGACCACATAGGTGCCGTCTGCCCCTATCTCCACTAGGTGTACCCCACTACCCCAAGCGATCGGCTCCCTAACGTAGATACCCGTGCTGGTCCCACAGTGGGGTGTATCACTCCCCTAAAGTGGCTACCCAATACTAACGGTGCACGGCTTTATATCTACACGATGCAACAACGGCTTATCTACCAGCCCGGGCCCACACACGCATATGAAGCCCGTTGGACTTGCGTTGCCACCGCTAACCCGTTTTGGCCTCTTATAGTCAAGCCCAATATGCGTGTCCCGTCACCCGACTAGAGTCGAGCCCACAAAGATACGTTTGGGATATTGGTTGAAATGGGCCCCCACAAGCTACCCACCTAAGCTTGTTACTTATCTAGTGTATCCCACTTAACCCTTTAATCATGTTTAATTACATGTTTCCACTTGGTTAAGTATTCTAATCGTATTTTCTATTGCCACCCAAGGCAACCCACTAGATTTCCACATGCCACCCAAGGCACCCACTTAACCCCTCATGCTCTACTACATGCTTATCTGGTTAAGTGTTTCTTAATTAATTAAGACCGTGATCCTCATAAAGACCTCTCACATTAGACTATCTTTTATGACCGCTGGTTAAGCCGGTTGGGTCCGGGCAGCCTTATGTCATAACCGAGTCTAACCTCGTGTCTTTACATTAATCACGTATTTAGTTTGTGCCTAAGACCTCTCACATTGGGCTAACATTTGTAGCAACTGGTTAAGCCGGTTGGGTCCGGGCAGTTTTACGCTACAAATGAGTCCAACCTCGTGTCTTAGTCGATTAATTACACCTAATTAATCACCCCATATTAATTATCCCTAATTAATATCAAGTTTTTCATAACATGGGTAGACCTAACTCAATAGGTAAATTCCCATGGGGTAGACCTAACTCAATAGGTAAATTCCAACTTATGTTAATTTATTTTTACGGTATGCTTAATCATACCCAACCATACTTTTAATTAACATATTTATTAACCCCATCGTTCCCCACGTAAATCGTTCTCATAAAGGGAAGATCCCTCACAAATATCATGGGTTAAACCAAATATTAGCATATACTTTGTCATGGGTTAAGAGGATGTCAACTTGCATATATGAGCATATATTAACCCAACTTGCATTTAAGCATACACATAACTTGCATAGTTATTCACATAACTTCATAAGCATGCATAACATGTTAATCTTGCATTTAAGCATACACATAACTTGCATATTCATTCACATAACTTCATAAGCATGCATAACATGTTAATCTTGCATTTGAGCATACACATAACTTGCATATTCATTCACATAACTTCATAAGCATGCATAACATGTTACATAATAGATCAATGTCCAACTTAGTGTTTTGCATCATAATCATCATGAAACATAGCACCAAACTTGCATAAAGATATAACATTAACTTGCATAAAAATGTCATGACCACATACACTAAACTTGCATGACATAGAGCATATAACTTGCAAAACACATAACATATACAATATTAAGCTTGCATAAACACATTGATCCACAAACATAACCATACATCATCATATCCTATCTTAATCAATTTAACAATTGATTATTAAGGGGATAGAAGCTCACCAAAACAAAATTAGCAAACTAATGAAGAAGATTAAGAGGCTAGAAGTTGATTTGGAATGCTATCCCTTCTCTAGTTTTTGATGGAGGCTCTCTCAAGTTTCAATTTGCCATAGTTTAGTTACTAGATTTAATTATGAATGAATTAGGGTAGGGTTAGGGTCTTATTTATAGGATTAGGTGAGTGTTTTAGGCCCTTAGATTAACCCTAGATTAGATTAGGACCCTTAGATTTAGGAAATCTCTAGAACCAGCCCTCCTAGCCAGCCTGAAACCCAACCTGGTGCACCCAGGTTCACTGGACGGCGCGACCCTGTCGACAGGCAAGTCGACAGGCATGTCGACACCCCTGTCGACAGGCCTGTCGACAGCCCTGTCGACATGGGTTGGGCGGGAAGCTTCCCGCCTGACCCCGCCTGGCCCATTCCAAATCTGAATTTTTAAATTTTTAAATCTGTTTTAGTTTTGAATTTTCTGCAAACTTCATCGGGCCAAAACTGGGCCATACGGACTCCGATTTTCGAAAACTCGGACTCTATTTCGCGTATTTTTCCGAGACGAACGTAATGACGCAGCCCGTTTCCCCTAATTCCCACATCTGAGATTATTTATCTTGTAATTAGTGAATTTTAGTATTAACCCAAAATTCGGGGTGTTACATTCTCCCCTCCTTAAAGGATTTCGTCCCCGAAATCTCTAAGCTAAGGAGAATGCATATCCTACCATCCAAACAACCATCTACTCAAACCATCAACCACTGGCATCCATTGTCCTTAAAACAATTTCTAATGATGTATGAGCATATGCAAAAAGTGTGTGTATATGTTCCCTATCTAATGTATGAACATATGCAAACCATGATAGTGCCATGCATCCATTATGTATGCGAGAAAACCCTATCGACACATACAATATCTACATGCGTGCACAATCATTCACCAAAATGCATCATCGATGTGATAACACAACCATTATACATCCATAAATATATCTTCCTACACACAATTTTATGCAATATGCAATATGAAGTGACTGAGCCGATCTAGTGCCTAGAGTGTGTGTATATGCATCCACGAGCAACCACTAGCAAACACTTGCATCCACTTGCATCCATCAACCATAACATGTCTCAAACACATGTTTCAACCATAGGTTTACCCTATCTAAAGGTCAAAGGTACTAACGAGAGGACATACCAAAGATAAGATAAGTACTAGACAAGCGATAAAGGAGAAAGTAAAGACATACCCTCAAAAAGAAATGGGTACAATGAACGCATCTTCGCTTCCGTCTCCCAAGTCGCGTTGCTCTCATCTTCTCCCCATTGCACTTTGACTAGCTGAACCTCTCGATTCCTCAATTTCCTAGTCTCCGACCCAAGGATGCGAGTAGGAGCTCGTCGAATAGTTGCATCACGCTCTACCTCCACATCTCTAAGCAAGCTCGGCTCTACCACCTCTGCGGTCTCATGTAAGCACTTCCTCAAATGGGACACATGGAATACATCATGAACACCACTAAGTCTGTCGGGCAACTCCACCCTATATGCCATCCGTCCAATCCTTTCCTTGATAGGAAACGGCCCAACAAACCTCGGTGCTAACTTCCCAACGGATCCGAAGCGAACAACATTTCTCAACGGAGATACCTTAACAAAAACCATATCCCCAACCTCAAACTCAAGATCCGTCCTTCTTTTGTCCGCATAAGATTTTTGCCTATCCTGCGCTGCTTTCATCCTTCTTTGAATCAAGTCAATCTTCTCTGAAGTCCCCCTAATCATATCAGGCCCAAGCAAGATCTTATCCGTAGATTCCCACCAACATGTAGGTGATCGACAAGGCCTTCCATAGAGAGCTTCGAAAGGAGCCATACCAATACTGGACTGAAAGCTGTTATTATATGCGAACTCCACCAATGGAAGATGCTCTTCCCATGTACCTCCAAAATCTAAGATACAAAGCCTCAAAAGGTCTTCTAGAACACGATTCACCCTCTCAGTCTGGCCGTCCGTCTGAGGATGATATGCGGTGCTCAGACACAATTGAGTCCCCACTGCTTCTTGCAAACTTCTCCAGAACTCGCTAGTGAAGATAGGATCTCGATCACTTACTATGCTAGAGGGTACCCCATGTAATCGAACTATCTCTCGAAGATATACTGAAGCTAGCCATGGAGCAGTCCTCTTACTCTTCACAGGTATGAAATGGGCGCTCTTAGTAAGTCTATCTACCACCACCCAAATTCCTGTATTACCCTTCCTTGACCTGGGTAACCCATCAATAAAATCCATCGAGACGCTATCCCACTTCCATTGCGGAACCTCCAATGGGTGAAGCAACCCACCTGGTTTCCTTTGCTCCGCCTTCACTTGCTGGCACACCAAACATTGAGCGACATACTTGGCCACATCTTTCTTCATACCGGCCCAGAAGAAAACCCTCTTCATGTCTTGGTACATCTTATCCCCACCGGGATGAATGGTCATCCTAGAACGGTGTGCGTCATCAAGAATAGCCTTCCTCAAACCCTCATCTAGCGGTACACAAAGTCTACCGTCTCTACGCAAGTACCCCCTATCGTCTAGGGTGTACCTACTCAAATGGCTGGACGACTCCCCCCTTATGAGTTTCTCTACTAACTCAACCAACTGTGGGTCGCCCCTCTGTGCTTCTCCAATCCGCCCCAAAAGAATAGGTCTAACTTCCAAAGAAGCTAGCAAACCGGGTACATAGTTAACGGAAGGTCTGAAATCAAACATCGAGATAAATTCCAAGCTTTGTCGTTCCACGAACAAAGGACTCAAGGACAACCTCTTCTTGCTCAAGGCGTCCGCCACCACGTTACCCTTGCCAGGGGTATACGCTATCTCGAAATCATAGGATGCTAAAAACTCCATCCACCTTTGTTGTCTTAAGTTTAAATCCTTCTGAGAAAACAAGTACTTCAATGATTTATGGTCAGTGAACAACTCGAATCTCTCACCAAGAAGATAATGGCGCCAAATCTTCAGCGCAAAAACAATAGCGGCCAACTCTAGATCATGGGTAGGGTAATTTCTCTCATGTGGCCTTAACTGCCTTCCACCATAGGCTATTACCCTTCCCTCTTGCATTAAGACTGCGCCAAGTCCTGTTCCACAAGCATCGGTATAGACAACAAATGGCTTGCTCCCATCTGGCAACACTAAAACTGGAGCAGTGGTTAAAGCTCTCTTTAACCGTCGGAACGCATCATCACAATCTACGTCCCATGTGAAAACAAGATTCTTCTTCGTTAAGCGGGTTAATGGGGCTGATATCTTCGCGAAGTTTTTAATAAACTTCCTATAATAACCCGCCAACCCCAAGAAACTTCTTATTTCGGTAGCATTCTTCGGAACCTTCCAATCCTGAATTGATACTACCTTCGCGGGATCCACAGCTATCCCTTCCTTGGAGACCACGTGCCCCAAGAATCGCACCTCCTTCCTCCAGAAGTGACATTTAGAGAATTTAGCCTTAAGGCTATGTGCTCGAAGAGTCTTCAATACCTCCCCAAGATGTAGGGCATGCTCTTCCTCACTCTTAGAAAATACTAAGATATCATCCACAAAGACCACCACAAATTTATTAAGGAACTCCCTGAACACCCTACTCATCAAATCAACAAAGTATGCAGGGGCGTTCGTCAACCCAAATGGCATCACCAGCCACTCATAGAAACCATCCGGAGTTCTAAAGGCAGTCTTGTCTATGCTATCCTCAGCCACCCTCAACTGATGAAACCCCGTGGCTAAGTCCAACTGAGAAAATACTGAAGCGCCAACCAACTGATCGAAAAGATCATCAATCCTCGGCAATGGGTGTCTATTCTTCTTTGTGAGCTTGTTGAGTTCTCTATAGTCTACGCAAAGTCTAAGGGACCCATCCGCCTTCGTAGCAAATACTACTGGAGCACCCCACTCCGATATGCTCCGTCTTATGAACCCCTTCTCAAGCAACTCCCCTACTTGCTTATGGAGTTCCCTCCTCTCACGAGGAGCCATGTGGCGCACTGGTAAAGATACCGGTTTAGCATTATCCACCAAATATATTCGGAAGTCAATCTCCCGCTTCGGAGGTAAGCCCTTCACCTCCTCAAACACATCCGGATATTCCCGGACCACTCTCATAGATTGCAAACTTTCGACCGAAGCGTCAAGCGATTCAAGGTAACTTAGCATAACAGAGTCCATGGGATTACAAGAAATCTCGAGAGTGTTACCCAAACGGGTCATGAGCCTAACTACTCTCCTTTCGCAATCAAGAACGGCACCATTACTGGATAACCAGTCCATGCCCAAAATCAACCCATAGCCCGTGAAGCCCAACACAAAAGCATCACATCTAAACTCAATGCTAAGTATAGAAATCTTCAAACCCAAACATATCATGGACAAATAAGTGGAGCCCCCAATTGGGTTTGAAACAACCAAGGGATCATCTACCAGACTGGTGTCTAAGTGCAGTAACTCAACTAATGATGATGAAATAAACGAATGTGATGTGCCTGAATCAAACAATGTACGGACAGGATGGTCAAATAGAAAAACCAGACTTTCAACGGAAATAGTTCTACCTCTCTCCTGAATCGGTGGAACCGCGAGAGCCTGTACTTGCCCCCTAGCCTGACTCGGTGCCATAAGAGCTTGCACCTGTCCTCCTGAGGTAGATCCCGCCCTTTGCCCCTTCTTAGGACAATCTTTTATTAGATGCCCTGCTTCGCCACAGTGGAAGCAGCCAGTCTTCTTTTTCTTGCGACAATCCTTGCTTAGGTGGCCAGGTGTCCCACAATTGAAACACTTCTTCTTCTTGTCCTTGCCACCGTTGCCTTTCCCACCTTTGTTTTGTTGTTGTTGCTGAGGTCTCTTTTGATCTCCCTTCTTTTCTGGTGCCTTATTAGCATTAGGACCCTTCTCTTCCTCATAATGTCAACTAGCTTCTCAAAGGTGGCCCCCATAGGGATATGAGTCATAGCCAACCCATGCATCGGTTCATTCAAGCCTTTCACGAACCTCAATGCCTTCTTCTCCGGTGTATTCACCATGTCTAGGCCAAACCTTGCCAATTGATTAAACTTGTTGACATATTCCTTCACCGAGAGATTTCCTTGCTTTAGAGTCAAGAATCTTTCCATATACAAGTTTTCCTCCGCCCTTGAGAGAAACTTTGCCACAAATCTTTGCCTAAAATCCGCCCAAGAGTCAATGGGGCGTTCTCCATTAGTGACCTCCCACCAGAATGAGGCCTCTCCCTTCATTAACCAAGCAGCCAACTTGACTTTCTTTCCTTCTTCCATCTCAAAGATATCTATCAACTCTTCCACCTCCTTAAGCCAATCTCTAGCTTCCACAAAAGTTTCAGATCCTTGAAAAGGTTTTCCTCCCATAGCTTTGAATTCCTTACAAGTCTTAGCAAAAGTATCTGTGCGAGGAGGAGGGGGAGGAGGAAGATCGGGTGCTACGGTTGGTGGAGGAATATTTGCTGGACCTGCCGTGGTGGCCCTAGCCTCCATCAATCTCCTATACCATACTGGTACCGTCACACCCTCCGGAAAGTTAAGATCCTCAGCCATGCTGAAACGGAAAAAGGAAAGATTCAAAACGGAGAATTCGAAGGATATAGATATGGTTGTTGGGGATTATGCTTTTCTTTCAAAAACTTTTCTCTTAAAAGACATGTTTTTGAAAATATCTTTTCCAAAAATGTTTTAGAAAAATAGCTTTCTAAAAATTTTATCTGTTCCGGTAACCTTTGCTCTGATACCACGTGTAACCCCCCACGCCCGCTAGGGTCACTCACTAAGGGAATGCCATAGCATCGGTGGAGTATTTTAGTGAATATAGAACAGAAAAATTACAACAAGACAGATATAAATGGTACTTGAAATTTTAAAACATCATCTCATAACAGCGGAAATAAACATGTCTGGTTACATCATAAAACCACGGTAAAAGTCAAGTACAATATCCATCAAAATAAAGAAGTACATAATCCCACTCTCTCATACAATAGCCAGAACAAAAGAAAAGATAACTGGATAACTAGAGCTTTACATCTACCCAAGCTCCTAAAGACTGGAACAGCAATCCAATCAAGCTCTACTACCGCTAGGATCCACCGTAGGACCTGAGGGTTGGGAAAAAGATAAAAACAACGGGGTCAGACATAAGTCTGAGTGAGTCCTATAACCTTAACAATACAATTATTAAAGTAATTAGGGTATGACATGAACTCGGTACGGTACCTTTGGGGATGATGACTACACTAAGTAGCCAACAACATAGGATGAACTAAGATAACCGTAAAGACGCATCTACCCACCCAAGGATAATTACTAACTGCACCACACCAGTCATTCCTACTCAAAGGTTGATCCCACCCAAGGACTTAAAAGAAAGATATAACTAGTAGTTTCATGTACCCCTAGCTGACCACATAGGTGCCGTCTGCCCCTATCTCCACTAGGTGTACCCCACTACCCCAAGCGATCGGCTCCCTAACGTAGATACCCGTGCTGGTCCCACAGTGGGGTGTATCACTCCCCTAAAGTGGCTACCCAATACTAACGGTGCACGGCTTTATATCTACACGATGCAACAACGGCTTATCTACCAGCCCGGGCCCACACACGCATATGAAGCCCGTTGGACTTGCGTTGCCACCGCTAACCCGTTTTGGCCTCTTATAGTCAAGCCCAATATGCGTGTCCCGTCACCCGACTAGAGTCGAGCCCACAAAGATACGTTTGGGATATTGGTTGAAATGGGCCCCCACAAGCTACCCACCTAAGCTTGTTACTTATCTAGTGTATCCCACTTAACCCTTTAATCATGTTTAATTACATGTTTCCACTTGGTTAAGTATTCTAATCGTATTTTCTATTGCCACCCAAGGCAACCCACTAGATTTCCACATGCCACCCAAGGCACCCACTTAACCCCTCATGCTCTACTACATGCTTATCTGGTTAAGTGTTTCTTAATTAATTAAGACCGTGATCCTCATAAAGACCTCTCACATTAGACTATCTTTTATGACCGCTGGTTAAGCCGGTTGGGTCCGGGCAGCCTTATGTCATAACCGAGTCTAACCTCGTGTCTTTACATTAATCACGTATTTAGTTTGTGCCTAAGACCTCTCACATTGGGCTAACATTTGTAGCAACTGGTTAAGCCGGTTGGGTCCGGGCAGTTTTACGCTACAAATGAGTCCAACCTCGTGTCTTAGTCGATTAATTACACCTAATTAATCACCCCATATTAATTATCCCTAATTAATATCAAGTTTTTCATAACATGGGTAGACCTAACTCAATAGGTAAATTCCCATGGGGTAGACCTAACTCAATAGGTAAATTCCCACTTATGTTAATTTATTTTTACGGTATGCTTAATCATACCCAACCATACTTTTAATTAACATATTTATTAACCCCATCGTTCCCCACGTAAATCGTTCTCATAAAGGGAAGATCCCTCACAAATATCATGGGTTAAACCAAATATTAGCATATACTTTGTCATGGGTTAAGAGGATGTCAACTTGCATATATGAGCATATATTAACCCAACTTGCATTTAAGCATACACATAACTTGCATAGTTATTCACATAACTTCATAAGCATGCATAACATGTTAATCTTGCATTTAAGCATACACATAACTTGCATATTCATTCACATAACTTCATAAGCATGCATAACATGTTAATCTTGCATTTGAGCATACACATAACTTGCATATTCATTCACATAACTTCATAAGCATGCATAACATGTTACATAATAGATCAATGTCCAACTTAGTGTTTTGCATCATAATCATCATGAAACATAGCACCAAACTTGCATAAAGATATAACATTAACTTGCATAAAAATGTCATGACCACATACACTAAACTTGCATGACATAGAGCATATAACTTGCAAAACACATAACATATACAATATTAAGCTTGCATAAACACATTGATCCACAAACATAACCATACATCATCATATCCTATCTTAATCAATTTAACAATTGATTATTAAGGGGATAGAAGCTCACCAAAACAAAATTAGCAAACTAATGAAGAAGATTAAGAGGCTAGAAGTTGATTTGGAATGCTATCCCTTCTCTAATTTTTGATGGAGGCTCTCTCAAGTTTCAATTTGCCATAGTTTAGTTACTAGATTTAATTATGAATGAATTAGGGTAGGGTTAGGGTCTTATTTATAGGATTAGGTGAGTGTTTTAGGCCCTTAGATTAACCCTAGATTAGATTAGGACCCTTAGATTTAGGAAATCTCTAGAACCAGCCCTCCTAGCCAGCCTGAAACCCAACCTGGTGCAACCTGGTGCACCCAGGTTCACTGGACGGCGCGACCCTGTCGACAGGCAAGTCGACAGGCATGTCGACACCCCTGTCGACAGGCCTGTCGACAGCCCTGTCGACATGGGTTGGGCGGGAAGCTTCCCGCCTGACCCCGCCTGGCCCATTCCAAATCTGAATTTTTAAATTTTTAAATCTGTTTTAGTTTTGAATTTTCTGCAAACTTCATCGGGCCAAAACTGGGCCATACGGACTCCGATTTTCGAAAACTCGGACTCTATTTCGCGTATTTTTCCGAGACGAACGTAATGACGCAGCCCGTTTCCCCTAATTCCCACATCTGAGATTATTTATCTTGTAATTAGTGAATTTTAGTATTAACCCAAAATTCGGGGTGTTACATTCAGCGCTACTAATGGGTGGTTTCGATAATTGTTGGAAGGGTACTTTCGGATTTGGAAGTGGTACTGACGGTAAATTTAGACAAAATTGGTTAATTGAAAGTATTCTAACCAATTTTTTTTCAATATTTTGTATTATATAAAAATGTGATATACATGAGCATATTAACCAATATGATAATACCTATATTAATGTAAAATCGCTCCTAAAGCAAGCACCCTTAGGAGAAATTCATAACAACCTCATATTAGCATAAATAGTTATGAAATTCGAAACTTATCTTCACAATTATATAACACATATCATATCACAGTTTCACGTTATTTAGATATTTTTATCTATGGGTTTTGACCTATAACTTATGCTTTTTCATGCATGTAAGATGTTTATTACGAAGCTAGAAATATATCATAAAACAAATTACATGGGTATTTCTTTAACAAACAAGTAACATAGAAACAACATGACATCATTCAAAAACAACAACATATATTTTGGGTATACTTAAATAACAGGAATCCACAAAGGCAGAAAGTATTATTTACATAGATTAAATTGGGGTGATGAGATTTGTTGAGATGATTATACAAGCCATAAGTTTTCCTAGCTTTTCTTTCTTCTTCTCCAAGCTTTAACGACCAGCCCTTTTCTTAGTATTCTTGAAGGTTTTTAGAAATGAAGATATGATAAAATGTTGGAGAATATGATATATTTATATGGGTTCAAAAGTTCAAATTTTCCCTCCCCATATCTCCATTCCTTATGCAAATTTCACTTAGCTTATTTATTTTACAAGTCAACCCTCTTATTAATTTGTTAAGCATATTACATTCCCTCATCCATTAAATTATTCTTATTTAATCCTTTAACTAAAATTTTGAATAATATTTCGTGAGATGTTACTCCAGAATCTTCAATAATTGTTTCTACCTGAAACTTTCATAGCATATAATTATCCTACTCTAAATTCATGGTAGTTAATTGACTCTATTGGGTTATTATTCGTTTAATCACTTTCTCTATTGTTGCAGTCTGATTTTGGGAGCTTGCACCATTCTCATAGGTTTCATACCTTATGTGTTCAGCCATGTTGAACAGATATGAGAATTCTTGCACTAAAGGAGCTCAATAGATGAAATGAAGATAGATCTAGATGATGAAAAAGGCAGTCTTGAACTTTAGACAAAATTAGGTAAACAAAATTTGCCAAAAGATCAAGGCCGATGTAGCCATATAAATTTATACGATGATGCTTTAATCTGATGAATTTTCCATCATGGCACTTTCTTTGATTTTGTGATGACTATTTTTATTTTCTTGAACTGGCTTTCTGAATTTCTTGATTATTTTGATTTTGTTTTCTTTATTTTGATTCAGTAAAGTGATACTTTGCAACCAAGTAAGTGTATTTTGGCATGACACTTTTTCATTTTACTGAATCCACTTCTAAATGACAATATTTAAACTTGGATGAGGGAAAACTCAATTAATGAAATCTTTCTAAGTATTTTAACCAACAGATCTCCGTCAAGCTGATAAGATGTTAAGCTGATTGGACTCTAAAACCATGAAAGAAACGTAGCTTGCATATATCTAAAATAAGATTTGAGTAATTAAAGTTTACCGAGGAGAAAGAAAGACAGATTATCCCAAAAAATTGATGAAGCAAGTTGTTTGAATTCATTATCAAAACGTTGTGATGTACAAAGTATTTATACAAATGATTTGGGATTGTAAACTAACCCAGTATAATTTTACTTAACTCTGGTCTATATCCGACTTATTATTACAATAAAATCGCATTACTCATTCATAAAAGAAGCTAACCATCTTCAAGTGGAACCATTGTTGGTACAATTCGTCGCTGATTCTTCTTATCTCTGAAAACACAGGTCTCCGAGGCACGATGTGGTGATCGCTCTCCTAAAACAATATTTTCCCTCTTATTACTATGCACGAGTAATGGCAAATCTGTATGAAGATACAACGGAGCAGATATTCAATATCTTTAACCGACGTGGTTGCGCAAACACGGCGATTCACTATGTTAGAATTGATTGATGCAATGACAAGATGATGGAGTTATCTCCCACAGAACTATAACTCGTACAATTTATCAGAAATTCGGCAGAGTAATATGAAGGGAGAAGATGTAGAAAAGAAATGTGTGTGTTTTAGAACTAGAGTGCGGTCCAGTTTCTATAGCAACAAGGAGACACGGCCACATCTGTTCAAAAGAACGGTTGCTTCTATTCGAACGGCAGTGTCTGTTTGAATTCAAACGGTCACATCCTGTTGTTACCAGTCGACTGGTCTGAGTTCCACCAGTCGACTAGTCTGTACACCACCTGTTGACCAGTTTGAACACCACCAGTCAACTGATAACGGCTATTTTCCTGCCGTTCTCTCAAATATAAATACACCATTTTCAAATTTTAAATATCTGTGTTGAAAGACCCCATCGAGGTTCAAAAATATATGTTTGGCCCAATACACGACGCGACTCGGCTCGACCGGTCGGACAGACAGTGGCGGCGAGTGCGTGTTTTGTTTAACATGCATGGTCTCCCTCCTCACAACAAAGCAAAGATGTGGGAGCCCCAAGGCCCCAATACTCTTCTAAGAAGGCTATTGATATACTTGCCACCTCTACTTATTTTCCAAGATGTGGGACAAGTGTTTCCCTTCTTCCCTTCTCTTCTTTATTTCAAATTCTCCTCCAATAATAGTCCACCAAATTTTAAATAAATTCCTCTTGTCATTTATTTGTAGAAAAATTTGTGCATAAGTATAGATGTCTTACAGACTTGAATCTATACGTAGGGAAAGCTCATCAAAGTATATCAGGATGGAGTGGTGGACTAAGCATTGAGCCATCGATACTATATGACCTCCCGGATGTGATTATCACACACTCGTTTTCATATTTTCCCGATAGTATGTACGCTCGACCCGTGGATTGGACTTGGGTTAGCATTTTCTTTCATGAAATGCCCTTAGAGATCAAGCCAAAATCTCGTAGAAGGCGGTACCACCTCTATTGCATTCACATAGGTAGGTTTATCAAAATTGTTTTATAACACACACCTCAACAGTATATCTGTTATAACCTATTAAGTTCTAAGCAAAACATCCTGTCTTTGTCACTATAAGTACCAATCACTTTTCCATGGAATGTACGATAATACTTATTTTTTCAGACTAAATATTATAATGCTTCCAACCGCAAACATATGAAGTACTTTTGCTTTTTGAACTCAAGATAACAATTTTTTTTATTATATAGAGTTGAGTTTCCTTCATTGGAAATTGTATTGTATGGGCTTTAAACCCATTCGTTGTGATGTTTTTATCACTAAGATCCTTCAAAGTCCTTTAGTAAATGGATCTACCAAATTTTGACTAGATCTCACAAAATCTACGGTAATTAACCCTTAGTGAGCATTTGCCTAACTAAAATGTGCCTTGGACAATTATGTCTTTATTTACCACTATAAACTTGGTTGTATCCCTGTGATAATGTAGATTGACTATCACAATGCACAGATTTTGGTGGCATAGGTTTTGTACACACAGGAATTTCTAATAATAAATTCCTTAACCATTCTGCTTCTTTACTACCGGAAGCCAGTGTTATAAACTCAACAGCCATTGTTGAATCAGCAATACATGTTTGTTTCTTTGAGGCCTAGGATGATGCTTCCGCACCAAGACTGAATATCCATCCATTGGTTGTTTTATTATCTTCACTTCTAGTGTTCCAACTAGCATATGTGTATCCTTCTATTACACTTGGATAACCATTGTAATGTATACTTTAATTTATGGTACCTTTAAGATACTTTAAAATTCTATGTATTGCATTCCAATATATATGACTAGGGTCACTAGTATATCTACTCATTTTGCCAACTACATAGGAAATATCTTGTCGTTTGCATGTCCTTGCATACATCAAACTCCCAATAACTCTAGCATATTCCAATTGCTCTATAGCTCTTCCAATATTAGTGTATAACTGCATATTTGGATCAAATGGAGTCGACATAGGTTTACAATCAAATAAATTGAACCTTTTCCAAATTTTCTCAATGTAATGGGACTGGGTAATTGATAACCCACCTTTTGTTTTCATGATTCTTATTCAAAGAATCATTTCAGTTGCTCCCCATATCTTTCAAGTCAAAGCAGAAGATAGATATCTTTTAGTTTCTTCAATACTCGAAGTAACCATTCCAAATATAAGCATATCATCTACGTAAAGGCATATAATTACACATTTACCTTAATAAAACTAGCTATGGACACATTTGTCAGGTTCAAAAAACTTAAACCATTAGGTATATTAGTTTTATCAAACTTTTCATGCCATTGTTTTGGTGCTTATTTAAGTCCATTAAGTTATTTGATAAGTTTACATACTTTACGTTCCTTTCCATGCATCACAAAACCTTCCGATTGAGACATATATATATATATATAAAGTTCTCCATTTAGAAATGATGTCTTGATGTCCATTTGATGAATTTCGAAATTACAGGTAGAAGCTAATTCAATTAAAGTTCAAATAGTTGAAATTCTAGCTACTAGGGCACATGTATCAAAATAATCTATTCCTTCTTTCTATGTGAATCCTTTGGCAATTAATATAGCTTTAAAATTTCCAACTGTGTCGTCTTCTTTTAACTTTTTCTTAAATATCCATTTACATCTTATTAGTTTAGAACTAGGAGGTAAATCTACTAGTTTCCATGTTTTATTTCCCGTACTGGAATCCATTTCATCATTTATGGCTTCTTACCAAAATGATGAATCTTGAGATTTCATTGCATCATTATATGTTAAATGATCAGATTCTATGTTTGCAGATATCATTAATTGATGCTCTACATTTTTTCTAGATCCTTCAACCAAATATACGATGAAGTCTGGTCCGAAAAAATTTCTATCCTTCTTCGTTTACTTCTTCTAAGAGAATCACCATTTTCTCGGTATTTTCATCAGTGTTTTCTACAGGTTCAATATTTGGTTCATTAACGTCCACCGTTCTATTAATTAATGTGTTGATCTCCACCACTTCATTGATAGGTGTGTTGACCTCCACCGTTTCATGAATCGGCTTATTTTGAATAGATGTAAATCTATTCTCATAAAACACGGCGTCCCTTGATTCTATTACTGCATTTACATCAAAGGAACTATTAGATTTTATTACTAGAAACCTATATCCTTGTCTCTGTTGAGCATATCCTAAGAATATGCACTTGATAACCTTTTGTCCCAATTTCCTAATTTTTGGTTCAGGCAATCAGATAATAGCTCTACAACCCCAGACTCGATAATAATCAAGATTTGGTCTCCGTTTCTTCCAAAGTTCATAAGGAGTAACTTTACTTTTCTTATGAGGTATTCTATTCAGAATGTAGCATACAGTAAGTAAAGCTTCACACTAGAAACTTGTATTTAGTCCAAAACTACACAACATTGCATTTACCATTTCGGTAAGAGTTCTATTTTTCCTTTCGGCCACTCCATTTTTTTGTGGAGTATAAGCAATAGAAGTTTCATGTATAATTCTTACTGATTCACAATATTCAGGAAATTGATACTCGCCTCCCTTATCAGATCTAAGTATTTTTATTTTAGCATCATATTGGTTTTCTACTTCAGTTATATAGGTAATAAATGATTTTATCACTTCACTATTAGCATGCATAAGATAAACATAAACAATATTTAGAGTAATCATTTATAAATGTGACAAAATATCTCTTTCCTACTCTAGTAGGAGTACTATGTATATCACACACATCACTATGAATATTTTTTATCAATTTTGTTGCACTTTCTTGTTTATAAGGAAATGGTTTTCTAGTGATCTTAGTTAATGAACACATCCTACGCTTATCTAGCATATCATTTTGATGTTTAGGAATTAGATTCAAAGATATCATATCAAGCATGCGTTTATGATTAACATATCCTAATCTATTATGCCACAATGAAAATGAATCAACAATATAAGTAGAATTAACAATTTTATTAATTTCAAATTTTAGTTTAAATATACCATCATACATGTACCTTTTCCCACAAAAAAACCGCCATTAGTCAATACATATTTATCTGACTCAAATACTTGTTTGAAACCAAACTCATTTAGAAGACTTCCCGAAAGAAGATTCTTCCTAATCTCGTGTACATAATATAAATCATTCAATGTCATAACTTTTTCGGATGTGAATTCCAAATCCACAACCGCCTTCCCTTTGACTGCGGCCTTTGCTGAATTTCCCATGTATAACTAATCTTCATCTTTAGTCGATTCCAGATTCTTAAATTGATTCTTGTCAATGCAGACATGCTTAGTAGCACCAGAATCGATCCACCAAGAATTGTCTTGTTCAATCATATTCACTTCTGATATGACTGTTGCAAACTTTCCTTTTTCAGATTGCTGCTTCTTTTCCAGAAATGACAACCTCTTTTGAAATGTCCCGATTTACCACAAAAGTAGCAACTATTTTTCTTTCTTTTCTTGTAATGGGAATTTTTGTTGTTATGCCCTTTCCTCTTCTTATTAGAAGAGTTATTCAAAGCACTGTTTACTTGATTTTCTTCCGCCGTACGAACCTTTGATGTGTCAACAACTGTTTCATCTTGAGCATCTTTATGCCTTAGTTGTTGTCAACCTACAAATACAGTGCAAGGCTGCATAGACTCATATTCTCCTTCTTATGTTTCAGTAGTTTCCTTTGATCTTTCAAAGAAGGGGTAATTTGTCTATTATTGATGAAACCTCAATCTTTTCATCGATATTTAAATTATGTTGGATGAATTGGATAAGTATGTGCATGATATCATTGAGTTGCTCTACAACTAAATGATCATCAGTCATTTTGTAATTAAAAAATTTGGTGGCTAGAAATTTCTTACTAGTTGCGTCCTTAATAAGATACTTCGCTTCTAATGAATCCCATACGTCTTCTACAGTGGGCTTGTTGTAGTCATTGTCAAAGAGAGCATCAGTCATTGCGTTGCAGATATGGCCCTTGCAAATATAATCATCATGTTCCCATTTGATAATTTCTCTTGTCTATGCAATGGTTCCATCTTCTGTCTTCGCTGGCTTTGGTGTAGTTAGAATATAGATGACTTTCATTCCAGCCAACAAAAAATGCATGTTTTTCTGCAATCGTAGAAAGTTAACACCATTAAAGAGCTTTAGTTTTGTGAAATCAGTGGCGAATTCCTTAAGACTATGAGGACCCATTGCACAAATACTGTTTAGATTTTTGGTACAATTCGTCGCTGATTCTTCTTATCTCTAAAAACACAAATATCCGAAGCAAGATGTGGTGATCATTATCCTAAAACAGTATTTGCCCTCTTATTTCTGTGCACGAGTAATGGAAAATATGTTCGAAGATACAACAGAGCATATATTCAATATCGTTAATCGGTTTGATTGCGCAAACACACTGATTAACTATCTTAGAATTGATCGCTGGTGTGACAAGATGATAGAGTTATAGCCTGTAGAACTATAACTCGTATAATGTATCAGAAATTTGGCAGAGCAGCATGAAGGAAGAAGATGTAGAAAACAAATTTATGTGTTTTGAATATGGAGTGCGGTCCTTTTTTTATAGCAACGAAGAGACACAGTCGCATCCGTTCAAAAGAACGGTCTCTTCTATTCGAACGGTAGTGTCTATTTAAATTCAAACGTGCACATCTTGTCATTACCAGTCGACTGGTCTAAGTTCCACCAGTCGACTGGTCTGCACACCATTAGTTGACTGGTTTGAACAACACCAGCTGACTGGTAATGTCTATTTTCCAGCCGTTCTTTTAAATATAAATACACCGTTTCATTTCTGTTAACAATTTAAATTTCTGGGTTGAAAAACCCCATTTCATCGTGGTCTAAAAATATATGTTTCACCCAATACACAACACGACACGACGACGCAACCCGGCTCGGCCGGTCGGTCGGACGGAGGCGGTAGCGCACGGGTGTGTTGTTTAAACATGCATGGTCTCCCTCTTTATAATAAAGCAAAGATGTGGGAGCCCCAAGGCCCCAACACTCTTCTAAGAAGGCTATTGATATACTTGCCACCTCTACTTATTTTCCAAGATGTGGGATAAGTGTTTTACTTCTTCCCTTATTTTCTTTATTTCAAAATTTCCTCCAACAATCCTCCACCAAATTTTAAATAAATTCCTCTTATCATTTATTTGGAGAAAAATTTGTGCATAAGTATAGTTGTCTTATAGACTTGAATTTGTATGTAGTGAAAACTCATCAAAGTATATCAGGATGGAGTGGTTGTCAAAGCATTGAACCATCGATCCTATATGACCTACCAGATGTTATTATCACACACTCATTTTCATATTTTCCAGATAGTATGTATGCCCGACCCGTGGATTTGCTTGGGTCAGTATCTTATTTCATGAAATGCCCTTAGAGGTCAGGCAACTTCGTTGCGTTCATATAGATAGGTTTATCAGAAGTGCCTTATAAAACACACCTCAACAATAGATATTATTATAACCTATTAAGTTCTAAGTAGAACATCCTCTCTTTGTCATTATAAGTACCAAGCACTTTTCCTTGGAATGTACGATATTACTTAATTTTCCAGACTAAATATTATAGTACTTCCAACCACAAATATATGAAGTACTTTTGCTCTTTGAACTCAAGATAACAAATTTCTTTATTATGTTGAGTTGAGTTTCCTTCATTGGCGATTGTATTGTATAGGCTTTAAACCCATTCCCCATGATGTTTTTATCACTAAGATCCTCACAAGTCCTTTAGTAAATGGATCTGCCAAATTCTGGCTAGACCTCACAAAATCTATGGTAATTACCCCTTTAGTGAGCATTTGCCTAACCAAACTGTGCCTTAGACCAATATGTCTAGATTTACCATTATAAACTTGGTTGTATGCCTGTGATAATGTAGATTGACTATCACAATGCACAGATATTGGTGGCATAGGTTTTGGCTACACATAAATTTCTAATAATAAACTCCGTAACCATTTCGCTTCCTTACTACCTAAAGCCAGTGCTATAAACTCAGCAGCCATTGTTGAATTAGCAATACATATTTGTTTTTCTGAGGCCTAGGATATTGCTCCCTCACCAAGAGAGAATATCCATCCACTAGTTGAGTTATTATCTTCACTTCCAGTGTTCCAACTAACATCTGTGTATCCTTCTATTACACTGAGATAATTGTTGTAATGTATACTATAATTTATGGTACCTTTTAGATACTTTAAAATTCTATGTATTGCATTCCAATGGATATGACTAGGGTTACTAGTATATCTACTCATTTTTCCAATAGCATAGGCAATATCTGGTCGTGTGCATGTCATTGCATAGATCAAACTCCCAATAACTCTATCATATTCCAATTGCTCTATAGATCTTCCAGTATTAGTGTATAACTGCATATTTGGGTCAAATGGAGTAGACATAGGTTTATAATCAAATAGATTGAACCTTTTCAAAAATTTCTCAACGTAATGTGACTGGGTAATTGATAACCCAATTTTGTTTTCATGATTCATATTCCAAGAATCATTTCAACTGCTCCCATATCTTTCGTGTCAAAGCATGAAGATAGATATCTTTTAGTTTCTTTAATACTCGAAGTATCTATTCCAGATATAAGCATATCATCCACGTAAAGGCATGTAATTACACCTTTACTTCAATGAAACATTTTATAGACACATTTGCCAGATTCAAAAATGCTAAAACCATTAGATATAATAGTTTTATCAAGCTTTTCATGCCATTTTTTGATGCTTGATTAAGTCCATAAAGTGATTTGATAAGTTTACATGCTCTACGTTCCTTTACATGCATCACAAAACCTTCTGTTTGTGACATATATATCTCTTCGTCAAGTTCTCCATGTAGAAATGCAGTCTTGACGTCCATTTGATGAATTTCAATATTATAGATAGAAGCTAATGCAGTTAAAGTTCTAACAGCTGAAATTCTAGCTACTGGGGCATATGTATCAATATAATCTGTTCCTTCTTTCTGTGTGAATCCTTTGGCAAATAATCTAGCTTTAAAGTTTTCGATTGTGCCATCTTCTTTTAACTTTTTGTTAAATAACCATTTACTTCTTATTGGTTTAGAACCAGGAGGTAAATCTACTAGTTTCCATGTTTTATTTCCCATTATAATATCCATTTCATCATTTATGGCTTCTTGCCAAAATGATGAATCTTGAGATTTCATTACTTCATTACATGTTAAAGGATCATATTCTATATTTGTAGATATCATTAATTGATGCCCTACATTATTTCTAGATCCTTCAACCAAATATATGACGAAATCTGGTCCAATAGATTTCTCTATCCTTCTTCGTTTACTTCTCATAAGAGAATCACCATTCCATCGATATTTTCATCAGTGTTTTCTACAAGTTCAATAGTTGGTTCAATAACCTCCGTTGTTCCATTAATAGGTGTGTTGACCTCCACCGTTTCATTAATTGGTGTTTTGACCTCCACCATTTCATGAATCGGTTTATTTTGAATAGATATAAATCTATTCTCATAAAACACTGCGTCCCATGATTCTATTACTATATTTACATCAATAGATCTATTAGGTTCTATTACTAGAAATCTATATCCTTTGCTATGTTGAGCATATCCTAAGAATATGCACGCGATAGCCTTTTGTCCTAATTTCCTAATTTTTGGTTCTGATAATCGGACAATTGCTTTACAACCCCAGACTCGATAATAATAATAATCAAGATTTGGTTTCCGTTTCTTCCAAAGTTCATAAGGAGTAACTTTACTTTTCTTATGAGGTATTCTATTTAGAATATAGAATGCAGTAAGTAAAGCTTCACCCCAGAAACTAGTATTTAGTCCAGAATAACACAACATTGCATTTACCACTTCGGTAAGAGTTCTATTTTTCCTTTTAGCCACTCCATTTTGTTGTGGAGTATAAGCAATAGATGTTTCATGTATAATTCTTACTGATTCACAATATTCATAAAATTGATACTCGCCTCCCCTATCAGATCTAAGTGTTTTTATTTTAGCATCCCATTAATTTTCTGCTTCAGTTATTTAGGTAATACATGAATTTATCACTTCCCTTTTAGCATGCATAAGATAAACATAACAATATTTAGAGTAATCATCTATGAATGTGACAATATATATATTTCCTCCTCTAGTAGGAGTACTATGTATATCACACACATCACAATGAATAAGTTATATCAATTTCGTTGCTCTTGCTAGTTTATAAGGAAATGGTTTTCTAGTGATCTTAGTTAATGAACACATCCTACACATATATAGCATATCATTTTGACGTTTGGGAATTAGATTCAAAGATAACATATCAAGCATGCGTTTATGATTAACATATCTTAACCAAATGTGCCATAATGAAAATGAATTAAAAATATAAGCAAAATTAATACTTTTATTAATATCAACATTCAGTTTAAACATACCATCATACATGTACCTTTTTTCCACAAACACACTGCCTTTGGTCAATACATATTTATCTGACTCAAAGACTTGTTTGAAACCAAACTCATTTAGAAGACTTCCCGAAAAAAGATTCTTCCTAATCTCGGGTACATAATATACTTTATTCAATGTCAGAACTTTTTCGGATGCGAATTCCAAATCCATAGCCCCCTTCCCTTTGACTGCTGCCTTTGTTGAATTTCCCATGTATAAATAATCTTTATCTTTAGTCAGTTCCAGTTTCTTGGATTGATTCTTTTTAATGCAGACATGCCTAGTAGCGCCAGAATCGATCCACCAAGAATTGTCTTGTTCAATCATATCCACTTCTGATATAATTGCTGTAAACTTTTCTTTTTTAGACTATTGCTTCTTTTTCCAGAAGCGACAACCCCTTTTGAAATATCCCGGTTTACCATAAAACTAGCAACTATTTTTCCTTTTCTTGTTCTGGGATTTTTTTCGTTATGCCCTTTCCTCTTCTTATTAGAAGAGTTATTCGAAGCATTGTTTAATTGCTTTTCTTTCACCGTATGGACCTTTGATGTATCAACAACTGTTTGATCTTGAGCATCTTACTGCCTCAGTTGTTATTCAACCTACACATTCTGTGCAAGGTAGTCTAGACTCAAATCCTCCTTCTTATGTTTTAGTAGTTTCCTTTGATCTTTCAAAGAAGGAGGTAATTTGTCTATTATTAATGATACCTTAATCTCCTCATCCATATTTAAATTACGTTGCCTGAATCGGTTAAGTATGTGTATGATATCATTGAATTGCTTTACAACTGAACAATCATCAGTCATTTTGTAGTTAAAAAATTTGGTGGCTAGAAATTTCTTACTAGTTGCGTCCTCCATAATATATTTCGCTTCTAATGAATCCCAGACATCTACTGCAGTGGGCTTGTTGTAGTAACTGTCAAAGGGAGCATGTGTTGTAGATATGGTCCTTGCAAATAAAATGAACATGTTCTCATTTGATCCTTTCTCATGTCTGCGCAGTGGTTCCATCTTCCATCGTCGCTGGCTTTGGCGTAGTTAGAACATTGACAACTTTCATTCCAGCCAACAAAAAATGCATCTTTTCTGCAATAATATAAAGTTAACACCATCAAAGAGCTCTAGTTTGTGAAATCAGTGGCGAATTCCTTAAGACTTTGAGGACACATTGCACAAATACTGTTTTAGATTGTTGGTATAATTCGTCGCTGATTCTTCTTATCTCTGAAAACACAAATCTCAGAAGCAAGATGTGGTGATCGCTATCCTAAAACAGTATTTGCCCTCTTATTTATGTGAACGAGTAATGGCAAATTTGTTTGAAGATACAACAAAGCATATATTCAATATCTTTAATCGGCATGGTTGCGCAAACACAGCGATTCAGTATCTTAGAATTTATCGTTGTGGTGGCAAGATGATGGAGTTGTAGCATGCAGAACTATAACGCGTATAATTTATCAGAAATTTGGTAGAGCAGTATGAAGGAAGAAGATGTAGTATAGAAATTTATGTGTTTTAAATATGGAGTGCGGTCCTTTTTTATAGCGGCGAAGAGACACAACCGCGTCCGTTCAAAAGAACGATTGCTTCTATTCGAACGGTAGTGTCCGTTTGAATTCAAACGTGCACATCTTGTCGTTACCAGTAGACTGGTCTGAGTTCCACCAGTCGACTGGTCTGCACACCATCAAGTAACTGGTCTGAACACCACCAGTTGACTGGTACCTGCTATTTTCCTGCTGTTCTTTCAAATATAAATACACCATTTCATTTCTATTCAAAATTTAAATTTCTACATTGAAAAACCCCATTTCATCGTGGTCTAAAAATATATGTTTCTCCCAATACACAACACGACACGACGCGACTCAGCTCGGCCGGTCGGACAGAGGTGGCGGCGTGTGCATGTGTTGTTTAAACATGCATAGTCTCCCTCCTCACACTAAAGCAAAAACGTGGGAACCCCAAGGCCCCAACTCTCTTCTAAGAAGGCTATTGATATACTTGTCACCTCTACTTATTTTCCAAGATGTGGGACAAGTGATTTCCTTCTTCCCTTCTCCTCTTTTTTTCAAAATTTTCTCCAACAATCCTCCACCAAATTTTAAATTAATTCCTCTTGTCATTTATTTGGAGGAAAATTTGTGCATAAGTATAGATGCCTTACAGACTTGAATCTGTATGTAGTGAAAAATCATCAAAGTATATCAGGATGGAGTGGTTGACTAAGAATTGAACCATCGATCCTACATGACCTACCGGATGTGATTATCACACACTCAATTTCATATTTTCCAGATAGTATGTATGTTCGACCCGTGGATTGGCCTTGGGTCAGTATCTTATTTCATGAAATGCCCTTAGAGGTCAAGCAAAAATCTCATAGAAGGCGACACCAC
Source organism: Allium sativum (assembly GCA_030737875.1). Taxonomy (NCBI): domain Eukaryota; kingdom Viridiplantae; phylum Streptophyta; class Magnoliopsida; order Asparagales; family Amaryllidaceae; genus Allium; species Allium sativum. The sequence continues at coordinate 834,805,331 of CM060918.1, read as the reverse complement.
CTTCGTTGCATTCATATAGATAGGTTTATCAGCAATGCCTTATAAAACAAACCTCAACAATAGTTCTGCTATTACCTATCAAGTTCTAAGCAGAACATCCTCTCTTTGTCATTATAAGTACAAATCACTTTTCCTTGGAATGTATGATAGTACTTTTGCTCTCTGAACTCAATATAACAAATTTCTTTATTATGTTGAGTTGAGTTTCCTTTATTGGCGATTGTATTGTATAGGCTTTAAACCAATTCCCTGTGATTTTTTTATCACAAAGATCCTTGCAAGTACTTTAGTAAATGGATCTGCCAAATTCTAGCTAGATCTCACAAAATCTATGGTAATTACCCCTTCAGTGAGCATTTGGCTAACCAAACTGTGCCTTAAACCAATATGTTTAGATTTTCCATTATAAACTTGGTTGTACACTTGTGACAATGTTGATTGACTATCAAAATGCATAGATATTAGTGGCATAGGTTTTGGCCATACATAAATTTCTAATAATAAATTCCTTAACCATTCCACTTCCTTACTACCAGAAGCCAGTGCTATAAACTCAGCAGCCAGTGTTGAATCAACAATACATGTTAGTTTCTTTGAGGCCTAGGATATTGCTTCCGCACCAAGAGTGAATATCCATCCACAAGTTGATTTATTACCTTTACTTCCAGTGTTCCAACTAGCATCTGTGTATCCTTCTATTACACTGGATAACTGTTGTAACGTATACCATAATTTATGGTACCTTTTAGATACTTTAAAATTTTGTGTATTGCATTCCAATGGATATGAATAGGGTTACTAGTATATCTACTCATTTTTTCAATAACATAGACAATATCTGGTCGTGTGCACGTCATTGCATACATAAAACTCCCAATAACTCTAGCATATTCAAATTTCTTTATAGCTCTTCCAGCATTAGTGTATAACTACATATTTGGATCAAATAGAGTAAACATAGGTTTACAATCGAAATGAAATGAGACTGGGTTTTTGAAAACCCATCTTTTGCTTTCTTGATTCTTATTCCAAGAATCATTTTGGCTACTCCCATATATTTCATGTCAAAACATGAAGATAGATATCTTTTAGTTTCTTCGATACTCGAAGTATCCATTCCAAATATAAGCATATCATCCACTTAAAGGCATATAATTACACATTTACCTAAATGAAACTTGCTGTAGACACATTTGTCAGATTCAAAAATCCTAAAACCATTAGATATAATAGTTATATCAAACTTTTCGTGCCAATGTTTTGGTTCTTGTTTAAATCCATAAAAAGATCTGATAAATTTACATACTTTATGTTCTTGTCCATGCACCACAAAACCTTCTGGTTGAGACATATATATCTCTTCATCTAGTTCTCCATTTAGAAATGCAGTCTTGATGTCCATTTGATGAATTTCAAAATTATAGATAGAAGCTAATGCAATTAAAATTCTAATAGTTGAAATTCTAGCTACTGGGCGTACGAATCAAAATAACCTATTCCTTCTTTCTGTGTGAATGCTTTGACAACTAATCTAGCTTTAAATTTTTCGATTATTCCATTTACTTTTAACTTTTTTCTTAAATATCCATTTACATCCTATTCATTTAGAACCAGGAGGTAAATCTACTAGTTTCCATGTTTTATTTCCAATAATAGAATCCATTTCATCATTTATGGCTTCTTGCCAAAATGATGAATCTTGAGATTTCATTTCTTCATTATATGTTAAAGGATCAAATTTTATGTTTGTAGATATCATTAATTGATGGTCTACATTATTTCTAGATCCCTTAACCAAATATACGACGAAATCTGGTCCAAAAGATTTCTCTGTCCTTCTTCGTTTACTTCTCCTAAGAGATACACCATTTTCGTCGACATTTTCATTATTGTTTACTATAGGTTCAATAATTGGTTCATTAACCTCCACCGTTCCATTAATATGTATGTTGACCTCCACCATTTCATTAAAAGGTGTATTGACCTCCACAGTTTCGTGAATCGGTTTATTTTGGATAGATGTTGTTCTATTCTCATGAAACAACATGTCCCTTGATTCTATTACAGTATTTACATCAATAGAGCTATTAGGTTCTATTACTAGAAACATATATCCTTTGCTATGATGAGCATATGTTAAGAATATGCACTCGATATCCTTTTTTCCCAATTTCCTAATTTTAGGGTAGGTAATCGGACAATTGCTCTACAACCCCAGACTCGATAACAATCAAGATTTGGTTTGTGTTTCTTCCAAAGTTCATAAGGAGTAACTTTACTTTTCTTATGAAGTATTTTATTCCGAATATAGCATGTAGTAAGTAAAGCTTCACCCTAGAAACTAGTATTAATTCCAGAATTACACAACATTACATTTACCATTTCGGTAAGAGTTCTATTTTTCCTTTCAGCCACTCCATTTTGTTGTGGAGTACAAGCAATAGATGTTTCATGCATATCATTTTGATGTTTGGGAATTAGATTCAAAGATATCATATCAAGCATGTGTTTATGATTAACATCTCCTAATATATTGTGTCATAATGGAAATGAATCTACAATACAAGCAGAATTCATACTTTTATTAATATCAACATTCAGTTAAAATATACCATCACAAATGTACCATTTTCCCATGAACATACCACCTTTGGTCAATACATATTTATCTGACTCAAAGACTTGTTTGAAACCAAACTTATTAAGAAAACATCCCGAAAAAAGTTTCTTCTAATCTCGGGTATATAATATATACCATTGAATTCCAGAACTTTTCCGGATGTGAATTCCAAATCCACAATTCCCTTCCTTTTGACTGTTTCCTTTGCTAAACTTCCTATGTATAGGTAATCTTCATCTTTTGTCGGTTCTAGTTTTTTGAATTGATTCTTGTCAATGCAGACATGCTTAGTAGAGCCAAAATCGATCCACTAAGAATTGTCTTGTTCAATCATATTCACTTTTCATATGACTACTGCAAACATTACTTTTTTAGATTGCTGCTTCTTTTTCTTGAAGCGAAAATCCCTTTTGAAATGTCCCAGTTTATTACAAAAGTAGCAACAATTTTTGCATTTCTTGTTCTTCCCTTTCCTCTTCTTATTAGAAGAGTTATTCGAAGCATTGTTTGCTTGCTTTTCTTCCACCATATGGACCTTTGATGTATCAACAACTGTTTCATTTTGAGCATCTTTCTGCCTCAGTTGTTGTTCAACCTGCAAATACTATGTAAAGCTGTTTAGGCTCATATCCTCCTTCTTACATTTCAGTATTTTCCTTTGGTCTTTCCAAGAAGGGGGTAATTTTTCTATTATCAGTGAGACCTTAATCTCCTCATCCATATTTAAATTACGTTGACTGAATTGTTTAAGTATGTGCATAATATCAATGAATTGCTCTACAACTGAATGATCATCAGTCATTTTGTAATTAAAAATTTTGGTGGTTAGAAATTTCTTCCTAGTTGCGTCCTCCATAATATACTTCACTTCTAATGAATCCCAGATGTCTTTTGCAGTGGGCTTCTTGTTGGTCATGTCGAAGAGAGCATCAGTTATTGCGTTGCAGATATGGCCCTTGAAAATATAATCATCTTGTTTCCATTTGATCCTTTCTCGTGTCTGCGCAATATTTCCATCTTCTATCTTTACTGGCTTTGGCGTAGTTAGAACATAGACGACTTTCATTCCAACCAACAAAAATTGCATCTTTTTCTACCATCGTAGAAAGTTAACACCATCAAAGCTCTCTAGTTTTGTGAAATCAGCGGCGAATTCCTCAAGACTGTGAGGAGCCATTACATAAATACTGTTTTAGATTATTGGTACAATTCATCGCTGATTCTTCTTATCTCTGAAAACAAAAATCTCCGAGGCATGATTTTGTGACCACTATCCTAAAACAGTATTTGTGTAATCGCTCGTAATTTACATATCGGAGGATCGTAAAATATTTTTATTTTATTCCCTAAGTGTTGGAACATTCCTATATTTTAGTATGTCGTTTATGGGGATGTGAGATATGTGCATAATTTTTACCAATTTTGTTTATGACCATTTTGCCCCTATTTGTCTTATATAGGGCATAACTTTTGACTTGTGTTGAATCAAGTGTTGAGACCCATGCCATTGGAAAGGAAATGATGTTTCCCTTTCCGTAGAGTGGTCACATCAAAGTTTTGGTTTAGAGGTTAGGGAGGAATCGCTATTTTAAGGTTTTACAATTGGCTGTTCAGGTTTGTTAAGCCTTAATGGGCTGATTTGGGAAGGTCTATTAGTGGGCTAGTGGGAGACTATAAATAGGGGGTGGGAGGCATGTATAATAATTTACTTTCTCCATTCTCTCGTTTTGGAAGAGCTTGTGGTCCTCCATTCCTCGATGTTCTTCACCTTTCCACCACTAAAGCTTAGAGAATCAAAGATCTGCATCGTTTGAAGCTAGATCTACACCATTTCAAGAGGGAATTCATGGAATTGAAGAGTTTGGATCAAATTCTTCACTGTTCGGATCTAGATCTAAGTGTTTTTGGGGAATTGGTGAGTGATATGCATCTATAACGACCCATATTTTTATGATATAATAATTAATTTATTTAATTATTTAAATAATGGTTTGGGAATTCAAAATGACCAGAATTGAATAATATTGAATATTTAATCTATATAAATAATATAATAATATATTTATTTTCAAAATAATCGGAAATAGCAGAATTCACAATATTGTGTGAATTGGATCATATATAATATATAATTCAGTTTCGAGTTGAATTATATTAACGAATATATCATATAAACGACAGTTGAACATATAATTATATTATAATTAAAATCGAGCTTGAAATGGCATTGCAGTTCGTAATTTGGCAATTCGAACTTCAATCAAATATACAGAATCCGTTTTAAATCGGATTTCTGTGAAACAAGAAACATTCGAAGCTGGTGAAGTATATTTTTCTAATGGAAGAGAAAAATCGAGATTTCGTCGTGTAGATTGTGTGTTATGTCCAAATCAAATTTTAGAAAAGTCGCTATGAAATTCCTTTATAATTTATAACGATTTATTTATATTTTAAATGGATTTTTAATATAAATTGGATATCGATATAATCCAGAATTGAAATATCGAGTTATAAATTTTGATATGGTTATTTCAGAGCTGTATGATATTATATGTGATAATATTAATTTATTTTTATTTAATTTAATTAATTTTAAATATATTTATATTTAAATGGGTTTATTTAGGGATTTAAAAATAGCCAGTTTTGCAAGCGACCTTCGTTTTCGATGAAACAAATTTTGTTGGATCCGGAATATTAAATTATTGCTGGATTTCAATTTACGTTATTTTTGAAGTCAGGTACGGGATTTTAATCTGAAAAATAATCAATTATTTGACTTTAAAAATACGCTGTGTGAGCGAACGAAGTCGGAATTCAATGAAACCAGTTTCGTTGGGTCCGTAATGTCGAACTGTAGTTGCATGCCCATTTTCATGATTTTTGGATATTGCATGTGATCATACGAATTTTTAAACGATAAATACACATAACGGTTGATTAAAATTGAATAGAATAATCAATAAAAAATATATTAAAAACAATCTATAAATACCCTAACACTCCTAACCCTAAATCATTTCCTTCTGTAGTCAACGAATATTTCCGCCACAACTTTTGTTCTTTTTCTTTAGAAAAACGATAGTTGGAAAATCCAAACAAATCATATATATTCCTATAAATTACGATACATGTATATTTGAGATCCGGACGAGTTTCTCTTCGATATGATATATATTTCAAAGGGTGTGATGGTTCTTTCTTTGTTCGAATTCAAACACAGTAAACTAGGGTTCAAGTATTCGACGAGGTGAAGCTGTAATTTGAATTTTTGAGTTCGTATATGAGCTTGGGGAGGAGTTTGGCACCCACGCCTGAACTTCTGTGGAATCTAAAACAAATTTTTGTCGTGGGTTTACAGGGTTGGCGACCGCAAGATGTACGAACGCGATGGAGATCTTTGTTTCGAGTTTGGTATTTTGGGTATAGAGAGTTGGAGGAAGGGGAGAGAACTGTAATGGTGCGATTGGTTTGTGAATCGATGCAGTAAAGAGGTAGTTTGAATGGCACAATGAAAGGGAAATAGCGGCTTCAAATTAATGGGACAGGAAATGTGTCGGGGAAGGAGAATGGTGTGAGCAGGTTGGTGCGTGGTGGGCCGGATTTAGGGGTAAAGCACACTAAACATTTTATTTAGTTTAATTTTAATTTAAATGAGGTAGAAAACTTGTAAATTAAGTAACTATTTCATACGTTATCCAAATTCAGCAAAACAAAATCCGTTGGGATCGTATGGACAGTGGCTACTCAATGGAACTGACTGGGAGTGAATTGGAGCTCGTGACAATTTATAGCAAAATAAATTGTGTGTCGAAATCAACAGATAGTTAATCGTTATTTAACGGTAACTGTCTAAGGTGAGTAAATCTCACTAACTCTGATCAGTTTATATTTTCATGAAGTATTCTTAGAACTGACAAAGATTGGTTGATTGTTATGCGTTGATTGGTTGATTGAACTGGTAATTGATTGGTTGTAAATATTGATATAGTTATACAAATATCGTTAATTAAATATTGATTCTGTTGATCAGAATATTTCATATTGAAATGAAATTGATGTTAATTATATTGTTTAACATTTGCGGATGCAGGGAAGCAGGTTGGAGGGATCCAACGGGATTCCTCAATATTTATAATACTATTTTTCATATATTCTGATATATGATGTGGTATATAATCTATTATTGATTATGTGTGTTTGGATGATGATTGATCCTTTTGATTTGGAATTTTAATACCATAAGTGATACTGGAAAGTGAAAAGGGAATTTTCAAAGTGTATTCTGAAATTAAAATACTTATATAAAATCAATGGATTTTATATAAAAGAAAATATTTATGTGAAACAAATATGATTATAAAGGTAATACTTGGAAAATAAATAAAATTAGAAAAGGATTATTTGTAAAATATATAGAATTATATAAATGGAATATTTATATTAAATAAATAGAATTGTATAAATGAAATATTTGTAAAACAAATAGAAATAGAAATAACTGTAAACCAAATAGAAAAGGAAATATTTATAAAATGAATAGGATAATTATAAAAAGAAGTATTTTATAAAATAAATATAATTTTATAAAAGGAATTATTTGGAAAATAAATATTAAATGGAAATCTGTTTTTTAACAGATAAATGGAAAAGATTAATTCAAAGTAGAATTAAACAGAAATCTATTTTAACAGATAAAATGGATAAGATTAATGTATATATAATGTTTTTAAATTAAGTAAAATATTTATCTTTTGATAAATGGAATATATAAGTCTGAACTTATATAGAGAAATAGAAATCGGTTTTGACACCGATATTTTAAATAGAATTTGAACATAGCATTTATAAAGGGGATTATAAATGAGATTTAAGTGTTAGAATGTGAAAATGGGATTTCGTATGAATAATTCTATAAATAAAAGTATAAATAGAATTTAGAAATGGAATATTATCTAATTACGAAATCAAACTAAATTGATATATATAAGAAATATTATTCACATTCGATGTGAATAATGGATTAAAATAGTTATTTATAAATTAAAACATTTTAAAGGAAAATTGGGATTTGAAATAGAAATTCAAATGGGAATTTGTATAAGATAGGAATCAGGGTTTAGATAATATTAATTATTGGAAATGGAGTTAATCAATTAGAGTTAATCGAATATTAGTTATTCGAATTAGAGTAAATCGAATATTAGTTATTCGAATTAGAGTAATCGAATATTAGTTATTCGAATTAGAGTTAATCAAATTAGAGTTAATCGAATTAGAGTTAATCGAATAAGGGTAATCGAATATTAGTTATTCGAATTAGAGTTTATCAAATAAGAGTAGTTAAATATTAATTACTCGAAGAGAATTATCAAATATAGTTTATTCGAAGAAGAGAGTTATCAAATATAGTTTATTCGAAGGAGAGATTATCGAATATAGTTTATTCAGAAAAGGGTTATCAAATATAGTTATTCGAGAGAAAGTTATCGAATAGAGATTTTTTGAGAGAGAATTATACATTGAAATTCGATTTTATCGAATTCTGGAAATTAATATTCACTTTCCGTTTTTATTCAAGATTTATTTAGTGATAAATAAATTAGTTGTTTGTTTATTTATCCAAATTAATAAATAAAAGTTATATTTAAGTTATTATATTTTGGAAGCATGGGATTATAAAACTATTGTCATAATCAAATGATTTCTGTAAAAGAAATGGATTCGTAAATAGAATCCGAGAGTTACGTAAGGAAGGTTGTTGAAGATTTAAAATGTGAACTTTGTCTATTTCGAGGTTAGAAATGTTGTTCAGTTAAGGTCTGAGAGGTAGTTATACCCCAACTTGATTGATTTCATTTTTAGCTAGGGAATGGTTAAGGTTCGATAGTAAAAGTTAGTTAAGTGAATTTAGTAAATGAGTGAAATAGTTTGTGTTGGCATAACGATGTTTTATTTAAACATCTGCTTAAATCCAATGAAGGAGTTTTGGAAATGTTTTGCAAATAAGAATCAGAAATGGTTTCTAATATAGGAAATAAGAAATGGGAGCAAATATGGAAATGTTTTCCAATGATTAACAACATATATTTTCTAATATAGAAAATAGGGATTTACGAATATATGGAAATGGGAAATCCGGAAATGAATAAATAAATGATAAATTAATTTAAAAGGGGATCAGTGTTGATTGATGATTTGCTTGGTAAGATTTCCATTTGGAAATACGACCATTGTTTCTGCACAAGTTTTTCTTTGATAGTTAAATCACCGACTATCAAAGTTTTTGACCATTTCCGTTGTCAATACAGAGAGGTCGGGATCAGATTCATTGTCTGGAAACCACTCCGTATGGGCATTAGCGTTGCGAATCAAATATGATGAAGATAATTGAAGTTGGAGTTGTGCAAGGGTTGTTCTGGCGATCCTAGGTAGAAATTGCCTAAGATGGATTTACAGAATAGTGCCTTTGGTTTGTCCAAACCTAGGGCAACATGTATGGACGAATGTCTGAGAGAGTATATCTAATGGATCACGTAAGTTGATCTCTTCAAACGTATCCACGTTTGGTAGCGGAGGAATTCGTTTCTCTTAGTTTTATGCCCGTGGTATTTTTGGGGAAATCAATTTGTGATTTGGCGGGTATGACGATGTGGCATTCAAAGTAAATGGAGGTGTGATCTGTCAAAAGATACGTTATGACCTCAAGCCTCATCAACCGAGAAATGACAAAAATCGGGTAGGTTACATGGCTAAGTTGGTCGCCCCCGTTAGTGTGTATTGTCACCATCTAGAGAATATTCATATTTGTTACTTCTTTTCACTTCTGTATGTCCCGGGAACGGTTATGTTGCTAGCAACCGTAGGTGACAATATATTCGATACACTCAAGAGAAATGAGTGGTCGGTCATGTGTGGGCCGGGTTGCAAGACGTTCTTGTTGAACCCAGTATATTCCTCTCTAGAGATACACTATCGCCAGGAGGTTCCATACCTTGTCATAGTTGGAATCCAATCTCCAATAAGCGCCTCCGGTTTTGATTGTATACTATATATATGTGGAGTGTGAGATGCAAGCGTTCTGCTGGATTGTTAATTATTTATGATTACACATTATTGTAATATCAAAAAAGTATTGATTTTGAAAATGTTTTAGGTTATCGTAAGGTAAAAACCATCCGTTTTTATATGTGGATTGGTCTTACGATTATCATTTCTTTTGAAAATGATTTTTAAAAGTTAAACCAAGTGGTTGGAGTTTACTCATACCAGTCCCATGACTAACCTAGAGTTTATTTGTTCTTGTTTTCCCTAAACTCTTGGGTGCCCAAAATTTGTGTGGGCAGTTAAGTAGTCGGGATTTACAGATACACTAGATGGAGCTTGGAGCAGGAGGTTTCAACAGCATTTTATAGCTATTGTTTGTTTCCGCTGTGATGTAAGTGTTGTACTCCAATATACAAATATATATTTGTGTTTTAAATGTCACTTCATATACTATATTTTATTCGTTCCGCTGTGAGATTTGTGTTACTCTGATGTTGTGTTCTTCTTCTTCTTCTTCTATTCTAATAGTTCTACTTTATCTATTCTCACCCTCTAACTTATTTCTATTAACTATCCGGCATTTTCAATGTCTGAATAGTCAACATTGATGTTTGTGTCGATTTTCGGAGCTGAAAACCCCCGGGTCGTTACAGTGGTATCAGAGCTGAAGGTTAAGTAATTACCTTGGCTCTGTGGCGTAACTCAGTAGAGATGGGTTAGTAATACTCCAGATTGAGTTGAGTGTATATATACGAGACAGAATATTTGTATATTTTATAAAAAATGTTTTATATTGTGGAGATCTATTGGTTGAGTTGTTTATGGGTCCTGGTCGATCAGTTTGATCCACTGTATCGATAGGGGTTTCTAAACACTCTAATACAATGAACCGACACAATATGTTTTGAAAGAAGGTTAAATGAAATAATTTTACCCAAAATTATATTTTGATATAAAGGAATATATATGGGAAATATTATAATATGTTGTATATATTGGTTGTTATTAGAATCAATGAGATTTTAAAAGTAAAATGGTTATGTAAATAGCCAACCGGGATTCATATGAGTGTATGAGACGACCCCAAACCCCGTACTGACGGCGGCAAGGGTAATCCTTGGAATATAGCACAGAAACAGATAATAGCAGAACAGAATTAAATAAATACACCAGATAATGAACAATAGAATATACTGGATAAAAGTAATCATCAGAGTTACATAGTATACAGGATCATACTTAGTAAAATACAGTTCAGCTATACATAAATGTCTACAGCGGAAAACAAACATAATATGTACAATAGGAGCTGAACAACATAAAAAGAGATAAATGATAGAATCCGTCTTCAGCTCCAGCTATCCAGAAAGAACCAGCTAAACCTGAATACAAGGCTGCCCGTGTAGAAAAAGGGGCACCCAAGTTTGAAAGTGAAACAAACTACGAGTCAGTCGTGGGACTGGTATGAGAAATCTATTTAACACATTTAATATATAATTTGGCTAATCACAGGACCACACCACTTTCGTGGAACGGGTTTACTCCATTGGATTGCCAGTGCTTTTAAAACAAATCTTTCTTTTAAACAACGCAATGCATTTTATAAAAATGTAGCCATTATAAGACTCAGTTCCCATCACACAATGCAACGCAAACCGGAGGATAGAGTTTTACCTTATAATGGCCAAAATATGATTGATACGAATAAAACAAAGGCAATTGTTATTATTGCTTAGTGTTTATATGTTTTGAAAACAATTTCAAATCATAACTATCAATCATAGACGGCATGGGTACCATATATCATGTCGCCACATATATATATACAATCAAAACCGCACAGTCACGTATTTGGAAATTGTATTTCCGTCATGAACCAAGGCAAAAGATAGTCCTTACCGAATTCGTGACTCTCTAGCCCAAGCCATAGGACCCAGACTCAGGTGGGCCCTTAGAGCGACAGGGCCGGTCCACCGATGTGGATTAAAATGCCTGAACAATACGTTTCCCCGCCCTTTGGGGCGTAAACGAGCCAACGAATGACTCCATCGGACCTGGATCGTCCTATCAAACCGAGGCGCCTCGCAACAGCAACAACCACATAGGTGAAAAGTATATAAATGTCAGGGCTGGTAGGTCACTGACACCACCCTAGCTAGAAAGAAACGCATGCCCTTCCTGAGGTCCTTCTCCCGTTTCTGGTTCATACCGGGGTGTGAGGCTCACGATTTCACGTTATACACAAAGCTACGCCACACAGGCGGTGCTTTGATCATCACCACAAGACTTTGCTTTTCAACAGAAGCCCTGATCACTGCATCTTAGCATGCCACACAGGCAATTCATGCCATGCGACTGATGTCCATCGATATACAACCTCTGAGCTTGTGCGTTTCAGAGAAGGGCGTTAAGCAAAAGAATAAATTCTCCGCCGCCAAATAGATGTATATTTAATAGAGATCAATCAACACAGAATAAAATCCAATGTCAGACACACAGTCCATTTACAAGTCCGTTCTGGGTCCGAACGAAACCGGAGGCACTAAATACCTCGCAAACCCATCGATCACCACGTACGTCTGGACGATCACCACTCATTATCCATATTTCGGGATGCCTCCCAATCAGGACCTCGGTTACCATCCAAACGAGGTGAAGATCTCCGGTCTTCGACCACCGTCTTCATCTTCGAATTTCAATCGTCGGTCAATTATTCGAAATGAGAATTAACTCGGCCTTTTCAAATAATTCACGTATATTTAGAATTTCAAATCAATTTATTTCAATGGTTAAATCATTCGACAACACCAATTTTGTTCTTTAATGTAATTTTCACACCAAACACATTCAACCATCAAATACCACATAAATCGAGCAAATTCAGTTTATTTCCATTCCATATCGTTTATGACATTTTAAAATGATTTATCGCTATTTTTATTTATTTTAAAATAGCCAATTTATTCAAAACGACGCTTCGGGCCATAACGCGGCCGTGGCGCTGTTTTTCTTCAGATTTGATTTACACATATCTGATCTAACCATTGGATTTTCGCAAAATTTACATCATTAGAAAGGTCTTTTCAAAACGAATCCAACGGTTCTAGTTTCGGGAAAATCCGACGGTCGGATCTCCCGGTACAATCGTTTGAAGTTTCGATTTCAAAATACGAGCTGCAGCATCGTTATTCGATTAAACATAATTATATTTATATATATATATAAATATAATCGTTTCTGGCGCTGTTTTTCTTCAGATTTGAATTAAAACATTCCAGACAATCCAACAGTTGGATTTTTACAAAGTTGGTGCCATTGGAAAGATTTTTCCAAGGCGAACCCAACGGTTGCGGTTTCGGGAAAATCCAATGGTCGGATTTCCCGCACTAGTTGTTTGAAATCACGGTTTCAAAATACGAACTGCACGGCCTCGTTTCGTTTTAATTTTATTTATATTTATATATTTATATAAATATAGTTCATTCAACAATTTCAATATCGTTTTCACTTCAAATATTTCACTAACGCCTTAAAATTTTGGAAAATTTCGCCATAACCTCCTTTGTACGGGAGGGGCTGGGAAAATTCCCAAATCGCCACACGGGCGTCTCATGTCAAAAAGAAAAAGAAAAAGGCAAGCGGCTAGCCAACAGGCTCATAAAATCATCACCCAAACAAAACAGTAAATGTGTACCTATTTGTCGGGCACAAAATTTTATTCCTCTTCTCTAGCCCCTTTTGCTATAACCTGTTCAATAAATATGCATGTACATATATACAGTTCTTATCATTTATCATTTTCCATTCAACTTCATATTTGATTCCATTTGGTTTAAAAACGCCATTTATTCTAATGTTGCATGCACAGGTAAAGATCACATCATTAGCTAATTAATGAATATTTCAACGCATATATGTTTATTTGAACGAGTGGCTATTTTTAACACTTCACATTTCAACGATTCATGTATATAATAAAAATGAGATTTTTATTGTAAAACAATTTATTTCAAAACACTATTATTCTATATAGTTTATATAGGTGATAAAAATAGGATTTTTCTTACAAAACAATTTCTTTTAAAAACGAGATTATTTTTCATATTCCATATAGTTGATAAAAGGTGATTTTTGTTATGAAACAATTTATTTCAAAATATGAATACCATTCACACATGAATTTCTAATCAACGAATGAATATCGATAGAACACATGAAGGTTTTTTATTCAACGAGTAAATATAGTTTCAGCAAATGAAAATAATTCAAACATATGAATATTATTCAAAATTTCGGCAGCATAACGGCAGGGTAGTTAAAACCGGGACCGTCCCTAGTACGGCTCCTCGCTCTACCTTAAAACCTCGCGGTTTTTGACAATGGGGATCATGCATCTAGTTCGCACGTAGGCGACATGTATATATTTATTTCATTTCCACAAACTAATCCTATGTGGTTTCAACCAAATATTTCTCAACCACAAATGGGTATTTTTCAACCACAATAATCAATATCAACCACAAACAATCCCAAACAATCATTCGCTATCAATTAATTTTCACACCAATCACAATCAATAAATATCGTCTATGGTTTGTGGACGAAGGGTGTGTATATATATATATATAGCAATTCACTTTTATTTCAACACATATATAATTTTTACAACGCATATATAACTTATACATCGAACATACAACTTATATAACGCTTGTACATGAGGTGTACAACGCTTATATAATTCATACATCGAATATATAATTTATACATCGTCGTTTCGATATCGTTTCTAAATTAGAAATCTCGCATTGGGTTCCACTCCACCAAAAATAGCAGAAGGCTCAGAAAAATATGCGGTCTCTTCTAAAATGTAGAAGGCGTCCACACCGTCACGATGTTTCCTGTTTCATCGAATTTCGTTAACGAACGAAAAAGATATGATTTTTCAAAGGTTTGCAACACTTTAAGGGTGTTAAAATCAAATTAAATAAAATCAGCCGATACCTGCTTGATTTGTTCAAAACTAGGGTTGGGAATTTCACAAAATCCGTGAAGCTAGAGGACGATCAGCCTTCGCAGCGTCGAAGGGCTAGGAGAGAGCTTTGCGCGTGTGGGGGAGTTGGCCAGCACGGTGGCCCCTGGCGTTCGTGGCGGCGGCCTGAAACGCGCCACTTCGATCCGCTGGTTCTCGCTGACGGCTGCACGAGGAGGAGCGAGACCAGGTCGGATTTGAAGAGGAGGGAGAGCTTGACAAAAACCTTAACTGGCGGAGGGGCTAAAAGTGGATGAGGCGGTCGGAAATTGAAGGGGAACGACGAGAAAGGGTTTCGCCGTCGATCGGCTGTTACGGGGAGAGAGAAAATGATTTTTTTCTTTTTTTTTTATATAAAAAAAAATTTTGATTGGTCGGGGAGGTTTTAAAGGGGTTTTCTGACACGACTACCAATTGAAACCCAACGACTGTCGTCCCCAGTGTTTTACCCCCATTCCGAACACAATGGGATATGTTTTGAAGGTCCATTCGACTGTTTCAGTCAGTTTTCCTTCAAATTAAAATAGAAAACATTCAATATTCGATTTGAACGTACATTTCAATTTGCCAGGGCCACAAACTGATTCGAAAAATTCCAGAAAAATAAATATGGCTATGTTTTGACGATACAGTCCCAACAAAACTAGTTTCATCGAATTCTGAGACCATTTGCAAAAAGGCCTATTTCTGGTCGATCCAATTTAACTGTAATTGACCAAAACACATTTTCCTTTGCCACGGTTACATACTAGCTTCAAAAATTATGAAATTTGAAACCTAGCAATAACTTCACATCCCAGATCCAACAAAAGTGGTTTCGTCGAATTCCGAAGTCGTATGCAAAATGGCCAATTTCACGGGCTATATAAATTCCATAGCGACCTTTCTGAAAATTCATTTAGCCATAACTTTTGCTTTCCGCTATGAAAATTCGATTTTTCAGATTCGTTAGAAAGGTATTCACTAACAGATTTAAATATTTTTGGTTTCACTAAAATCCATTTTGTTTTGCACCCGGTACAGTCCGACAAAGTTTGAATTCAATTTTTGAAACCACAACGCCATTTCAGGCCTTGTTTATAATTATAATTAATTATATTCGTTTTCAATTGTCGATTCAACTCATTTTTCATTGCCATTATTTAAAATATTTATTTTAAATAATTAAAATCCATTATTTTAGCCAATTTAAAAATTTTAAATTGGTTCAGATTTTCTGGGTCGTTACAATCTCCCCCACTTAAAACTTTTCGTCCCCGAAAAGGAACAAAGTCGAAAGTGGTTTGATAAATCTACAATCACACAACACAACCAACAATCAAATCGTTTTAACCTTTCAAAAATATACTGATCAACTTCTATACTCTTTTTAAAATCATTCAGTCTATTGAATTTAAAAGTGCACATCCATGAAAAGAAAATAACAACAGAGTAGAGAATTAAATGGTAATGCAAAGTAGGGTAAATGTACCTTGCACCAGAGTCAATCAGAGATATCCACTCGACATCTAGGATAAGCTTTCTGAATGCTCTCCTCAGTTTCCCAAGTACAATCTCGCGGGTCTCCACTCCATTGCACTTTGACTAAGTGAACCTTCTTGTTCCTCAGCTCTTTGGTTTCTTTGCCGATAATCTTTAGCGGCTCTCTTCTCACATCCAATTCTGGAGTAATTTAAATGTCCTGTTGAGCTGCTTCTTCCACGATCAAGTCTGGATCATGAACGTGTTTTCGAAGTTGAGATATGTGAAATACATCATGAACTCCAGGCAACCAATTAGGCAATTTGACCCTATAAGCGAGAGTCCCGATCCATTCCAGAATAGGAAAAGGACCTATGAATTTGGGCGCCAACTTTCCAGTTTTACCGAACCGGATAACTCCTCTCATCGGTGAGACTTTCAAATACACGTAGTTGCCAATAGCAAAGGATATATCTCTTCTTCTTCTATCGGCATAGCTCTTTTGTCGGCTTTGAGCGGCAAGTAATCGCTTCTTAATAAAATCGACTTTGTCGGCAGCTTCTCGAATCATATCAAGCCCTAACACAAGTCTATTACCTAGTTCGACCCAACAAGCAGGAGATCGACACGGTCTACCATACAATGCTTCGAATGGCGACATTGTCAGACTCGCCTGGTAGCTGTTGTTATATGAGAATTCAGCCAAATGCAGATGGTCTTCCCATGATCCACCGAAATCTATAACACAAGCCCGCAATAGATCTTCTAAAATACGATTCACCCTCTCAGTCTGACCGTCTGTCTGAGGATGATAAGCGGTGCTCAAGTTCAATTTCGTTCCCAGCTTGACTTGAAATGCTTCCCAGAATTCACTAGTGAATATTGTATCTCTATCACTGACTATACTGAGCGGCACTCCATGCAGTCTAACTATTTCCTTGAAGTATATCTGCGCCAGACTCTGAGCAGTTCTGTTTGATCTGACAGGTATGAAATGGGCGGTCTTCGTGAAGCGATCTACGATCACCCAAATGCTGTCATTTCCTCTTCTGGTTCTGGGCAGACCATCAATGAAATCCATAGAAATATGCTCCCACTTCCAACTAGGAACTTCTAGCGGTTGTAACAATCCAGCCAATTTCTGTTGGTCGCTCTTGACTAGCTGGCAAGTAGGGCATCGGCTAACATATAAAGAAATGCCCCTTTTCATCGACTTCCACCAGAAAGTGCGTTTGATGTCATTATATATTTTTCTTACTCCTGGATGGATACTAAGTTTTGACTTGTGGCATTCATCCAGTACTTCCCTTCGAAGCTCAGGAATGTTAGGGACACAGATTCGACCTTTCAGCCTTAGAATTCCATCATTATCCACTTGAAAACTCGAGGGTTCGCCTTGTTGAATTATCTCTCTGATCTTCTGAATGAAGTGATCATCCTTCTGAAGAGCAGATATCTTATCTAGCAATGAAGTCGTGATAATAAAACTGGCGATCATTACATTCTTTCGGCTCGGCGCATCGGCCACGACATTGGCTTTCCCTAGAGTATATATAATTTCAAAGTCATATGCGGCAAGAAACTCCAGCCAACGCTGCTGCCTCAGATTCAAGTCCTTCTAGGTGAACAAATACTTCAGCGACTGATGATCTGTAAACAGTTCAAATCTCTCACCCAGAAGACACTGTCTCCAGATTTTCAAAGCGAACACGATAGCCAATAACTCAAGATCATGAGTTACATAATTTTTCTCGTGCGGCTTCAGTTGACGGCTAGCATAAGCAATCACTTGGCCCCTTTGCATTAACACTACGCCAAGGCCTACTCTAGAAGCATCAGTCCAGACTTTTAAATCCTGGTTGCCATCGATGATGGTTAACACTGGAGCAGTTGTTAATCTCAACTTTAGCTCTTCAAAAGCCTCCTCACTTTCTGGAGTCCATTTGAATTTAGAGTGTTTCTTTGTAAGCTTCGTTAAGTGGCCAGATATCTTTGAAAAGTTTTTAACGAACTTCCGGTAATAACTAGCCAATCCGAGAAAACTGCGGACTTCAGTAGGAGTACTAGGCTGTTTCTAGTTTTGAATAGCTGTGATTTTGCTTGGATCCACAACAATTCCTTCTTTTGATACTACGTGGCCTAGAAATTTTACTTCATCTTGCCAGAAGATAAATTTGGAAAATTTGGCTTTTAATACATTCCGTCTCAGAATTTCTAGAACCTGTTCTAGATGCTTTTCATGTTCGGCTTTTGATTTAGAGAAGATTAGAATATCGTCAATGAAAACCAGAACAAATTTATTCAAAACCCCTCTGAACACTCTATTCATCAGATCGACGAAGTAAGCGGGAGCGTTACATAAGCCGAACGGCATTACTAACCACTCGTAGAATAAGTCGGGACCTCTGAATGCTGTCATTGGAACACACTCTTCGGCAATTCGAAGTTGATGGAAGCCTGTAGCTAGGTCCATTCGGGAAAATACTTGTGCTCCATTTAGACGATCCAACAAATCATCAATCCGCGACAATAGATATTTGTTCTTTATTGTCTGTTTGTTCAGATCTCGATAATCCACACATAGCCGTAGAGTACCGTCAGATTTTGGGACAAATACCGCTGCTGCACCCCAATCAGAGAAAATAGGCCTGATCAGACCCTTCTATACTAGCTGTCGTGTTTGGTTGTCTAATTCCTCCTTCTATTTCAAGGACATTCTTTGCATAGCGTGAACTACCGGCCTTGCATTGGGAATTAAAGAAATTTTGAAATCAATTTCTCTCTGCGGAGGTAAACGAACTACTTCTTCGAACACATCCGCATAGTTTTTAACGACAAGAATATCTTTGATGAGTTCAGGAATATTCTCTGTGACTACTGGGATATTTTCTATTTGAACTGGGGAAACATCCAGAGCTGCCCAGAAGTCTTTTCTATTAGGATTCTGACCTTCACACGGAATGGTTATATAATTCCCTGATTGTGCCTTTGCCTTAACAACTCTCTCGGCGCATCTAACCTCAGCTTCATATTTGGTCAGCCAATCCAATCCGAGAATAAGATCGAATTCATTAAAATTCATGATGATAGAGATAATAGGGAATTTTTATCAGGAAAAAGAGACAAGTACTGCACAAATCCAACTGAGACTGATGGAACCCCAACTGGATTTTGGACAGTCATTGGTTCCTTGAGCTTCTTCAGTTTTAAATCTAACTTCTTGACTACACTCTTTGCAATATAGCTTCGTGACGCGCCTGTGTCAAATAGTACTTTAACTGGAATGTTCTTGACATTGAGCGTGCCTTCTAAAACATCGGACCTTCCCTGAGCAGATGAAGATGCAGGCACTTCTGCCACTTCATTCACTTGTACTGCTTCAGATTTCTGAGATAGCGGGCAGTTTTTCGCAATATGCCCAGCCTGATGGCACTTATGGCATCCTCTTTTCTCTTGTAACCTCTTACCGGATTTAGACCCATCCTTTACTTGTTTCTTTAGAGATCAGCAACTTATCGAGAGATGTCCTTGCCTATTGCAGTTATTGCATATGGCGGTCGTTACGGGTTCTTTTTCGGATCTGGCCCTTTTTCGATTTACTTCGGGCTCCTTACTGACCTCAGAAATTGTACTGGCCTCAGGACGATCAGTTTCAGACTCAATTTTATTACTAGAGCTGACTCCCTCCTAGTCGCGCAACATGCCTTTCTTATGGAGGTCTTCATACTGATAAGCCATATAAATCATTTCTGAAAAAGGGAGCTTCACATGCCCCATTACTTTATTATGATATTTCCTTTGAAGCCCGTAAATAAATCTCAGATTCTTTCTCTTCGTATTCTGAATTAGATGGGGAGCAAAGTGAGAAAGTTCATTGAATTTCTTATGATATTCTGGGATGGTCATATCTCCTTGTATCAAATAAGAAAATTCATCACAAAGGCGCTCAGTCGCTTCGGGAGGAGTAAATCTTTCTAGGAAAATCACTTTGAATCTATCCCAGGTGATATCACCTTCTGGATTATCCTTAATAACTGAATCCCACCAGAACAAAGCTTCTTCTTTGAGTGCCCAAGAGGCCAGTAATCTTTTCTGATCATCCCTTAGCTTTAATGCTTCGAAGATTTTCTCAGCCGAACGAATCCAAGCTTGTGTTTTCATAATTGCTTCTTCACCCGTGAAGGGTTTTCCACCCAGATTTCTATACTTCATGAATAGAGCTTCTATATCCGGGTCAGTATTACTTCTTCTGTTTCTGGCACTCATTTTCTAGTTCTTCTGCAAATAGCAGACCAAGTGTCAGGCCAACAGAAAAGATATTTCAAAATATAGAGACAAATACATGAATGTAAATGTGTCTATTGAGGTGTAATTTCATTCTGCTACTCATACTAGGATATTACTGATCCTATCTGTATTGAGTTACCCATCCTAGAACACTACTGGTTCTATTTCTGACGAGTTCGTTAATATGTTATATTCCAGAACTAAGCTTAACCAATGCTCTGATACCAAATGAGACGACCCCAAACCCCGTACTGATGGCGGCAAGGGTAATCCTTGGAATATAACACAGAAACAGATAATAGCAGAACAGAATTAAATAAATACACCAGATAATGAACAATAGAATATACTGGATAAAAGTAATCATCAGAATTACACAGTATACTTAATCATACTTAGTAAAATACAGTCCAGCTATACATAAATGTCTACAGCGGAAAACAAACATAATATGTACAATAGGAGCTGAACAGCATAAAAAGAGATAAATGATAGAATCCGTCTTCAGCTCCAGCTATCCAGAAAGAACCAACTAAACCTGAATACAAGGCTGCCCACGTAGAAAAAGGGGCACCCGAGTTTGAAAGTGAAACAAACTACGAGTCAGTCGTGGGACTAGTATGAGAAATCTATTTAACACATTTAATATATAATTTGGCTAATCACATGACCACGCCACTTTCGTGGAACGGGTTTACTCCATCGGATTGCAAGTGCTTTGAAAACAAATCTTTCTTTTAAATAACGCAATGCATTTTATAAAAATGTAGCCATTATAAGACTCAGTTCCCATCACACAATGCAACGCAAACCGGAGGATAGAGTTTTACCTTATAATGGCCAAAATATGATTGATACGAATAAAACAAAGGCAATTGATATTATTGCTTAGTGTTTATATGTTTTGAAAACAATTTCAAATCATAACTATCAATCATAGACGGCATGGGTGCCATATATCATGTCGCCATATATATATATATATATATATATATATATATATATATATATATATATATATATATATATACACACAATCAAAACCGCACAGTCACGTATTTGGAAATTGGATTTCCGTCATGAACCAAGGCAAAAGATAGTCCTTACCGAATTCGTGACTCTCTAGCCCGAGCCACAGGACCCAGACTCAGGTGGGCCCTTGGAGCGACAGGGCCGGTCCACCGACGTGGATTAAAATGCCTGAACAATACGTTTCCCCGCCCTTTGGGGCGTAAACGAGCCAACGAATGATTCCATCGGACCCGGATCGTCCGATCAAACCGAGGCGCCTCGCAACAGCAACAACCACATAGGTGAAAAGTATATAAATGTCAGGGTTGGTAGGTCACTGACACCACCCTAGCTAGAAAGAAATGCATGCCCTCCCTGAGGTCCTTCTCCCGTTTCTGGTTCATACCGGGGTGTGAGGCTCGCGATTTCACGTTATACACAAAGCTACGCCACACAGGCGGTGCTTTGATCATCACCACAAGACTTTGCTTTTCAACAAAAGCCCTTATCACTGCATCTTAGCATGCCACACATGCAATTCATGCCATGCGACTGATGTCCATCGATATACAACCTCTGAGCTCGTGCGTTTCAGAGAAGGGCGTTAAGCAAAAGAATAAATTCTCCGCCACCAAACAGATGTATATTTAATAGAGATCAATCAACACAGAATAAAATCCAATGTCAGACACACAGTCCATTTACAAGTCCGTTCTGGGTCTGAACAAAACCGGAGGCACTAAATACCTCGCAAACCCATCGATCACCACGTACGTCTGGACGATCACCACCCATTATCCATATTTCGGGATGCCTCCCAATCAGGACCTCGGTTACCATCCAAACGAGGTGAAGATCTCCGATCTTCGACCACCGTCTTCATCTTCGAATTTCAATCGTCGGTCAATTATTCTAAATGAGAATTAACTCGGCCTTTTCAAATAATTCACGTATATTTAGAATTTCAAATCAGTTTATTTCAATGGTTAAATCATTCGTCAAAACCAATTTTGTTCTTTAATGTAATTTTCACACCAAACACATTCAACCATCATATACCACATAAATCGAGCAAATTTAGTTTATTTCCATTCCATATCGTTTATGATATTTTATAACGATTTATCGCTATTTTTATTTATTTTAAAATAGCCAATTTATTCAAAACGACGCTTCGGGCCATAACGCGGCCGTGGCGCTGTTTTTCTTCAGATTTGATTTACACATATCTGAAAATCTAACCATTGGATCTTCGCAAAATTTACATCATTAGAAAGCTCTTTTCAAAACGAATCCAACGGTTCCAGTTTCGGGAAAATCCGACGGTCGGATCTCCCGGTACAATCGTTTGAAGTTTCGATTTCAAAATACGAGCTGCAGCGTCGTTATTCGATTAAATATAATTATATATATATATATATATAATCGTTTCTGGTGCTGTTTTTCTTCAGATTTGAATTAAACATTCCAGACAATCCAACCGTTGGATTTTTACAAAGTTGGTGCCGTTGGAAAGATTTTTCCAAGGCGAACCCAACGGTTTCGGTTTCGGGAAAATCCAATGGTCGGATTTCCCGCACTAGTTGTTTGAAATCACGGTTTCAAAATACGAACTGCACGGCCTCGTTTTGTTTTAATTTTATTTATATTTATATATTTATATAAATATAGTTCATTCAACAATTTCAATATCGTTTTCACTTCAAATATTTCACTAACGCCTTAAAATTTTGGAAATTTTTGCCATAACCTCCTTTGTACGGGAGGTGCTGGGAAAATTCCCAAATCACCACACGGGCGTCTCATGTCAAAAAGAAAAAGAAAAAGCCAAGCGGCTAGCCAACAGGCTCATAAAATCATCACCCAAACAAAACAGTAAATGTGTACCTATTTGTCGGGCATAAAATTTTATTCCTCTTCTCTAGCCCCTTTTGCTATAACCTGTTCAATAAATTTGCATGTACATATATACAGTTCTTATCATTTATCATTTTCCATTCAACTTCATATTTGACTCCATTTGGTTTAAAAATGCCATTCATTCTAATGTTGCATGCACAGGTAAAGATCACATCATTAGCTAATTAATGAATATTTCAACTCATATATGTTTATTTGAACGAGTGGCTATTTTTAACACTTCACATTTCAACGATTCATGTATATAATAAAAATGAGATTTTTATTGTAAAACAATTTATTTCAAAATACTATTATTCTATATAGTTTATATAGGTGATAAAAATAGGATTTTTCTTACAAAACAATTTCTTTTAAAAACGAGATTATTTTTCATATTCCATATAGTTGATAAAAGGTGATTTTTGTTATGAAACAATTTATTTCAAAATATGAATACCATTCAACACATGAATTTCTAATCAACGAATGAATATCGATTCAACACATGAAGGTTTTCTATTCAACGAGTAAATATAGTTTCAGCAAATGAAAATAATTCAAACATATGAATATTATTCAAAATTTCGGCAGCATAACGGCAGGGTAGTTAAAACCGGGACCGTCCCTAGTACGGCTCCTCGCTCTACCTTAAAACCTCGCGGTTTTTGACAATGGGGATCATGCATCTAGTTCGCACGCAGGCGGCATGTATATATTTATTTCATTTCCACAAACTAATCCTATGTGGTTTCAACCAAATATTTCTCAACCACAAATGGGTATTTTTCAACCACAACCAATTAATATCAACCACAAACAATCCCAAACAATCATTCGCTATCAATTAATTTTCACACCAATCACAATCAATAAATATCGTCCATGGTTTGTGGACGAGGGGCGTATATATATATATATATATATATATATATATATATATATATATATATATATATATATATATATATATAGCAATTCACTTTTATTTCAACACATATATAATTTTTACAACGCATATATAACTTATACATCGAACATACAACTTATATAACGCTTATACATGAGGTGTACAATGCTTATATAACTCATACATCGAATATATAATTTATACATCGTCGATTCCATATCGTTTATAAATTAGAAATCTCACATTGGGTTCCACTCCACCAAAAATAGCAGAAGGCTCAGAAAAATATGCGGTCTCTTCTAAAATGTAGAAGGCGTCCACACCGTCACGATGTTTCATGTTTCATCGAATTTCGTTAACGAACGAAAAAGATATGATTTTTCAAAGGTTTGCAACACTTTAAAGGTGTTAAAATCAAATTAAATAAAATCAGCCGATACCTGCTTGATTTGTTCAAAACTAGGGTTGGGAATTTCACGAAATCCATGAAGCTAGAGGACGATCAGCCTTCGCAGCGTCGAAGGGCTAGGAGAGAGCTTCGCGCGCGTGGGGGAGTTGGCCAGCTCGATGGCCCCTGGCGTTCGTGGCGGCGGCCTGAAACGCGCCACTTTGAGCCGCTGGTTCTCGTTGACGGCTGCACGAGGAGGAGCGAGACCAGGTCGGATTTGAAGAGGAGGGAGAGCTTGACAAAAACCTTAACTGGCGGAGGGGCTAAAAGTGGATGAGGCGGTCGGAAATTGAAGGGGAACGATGAGAAAGGGTTTCGCCATCGATTGGCTGTTACGGGGAGAGAGAAAATGATTTTTTTCTTTTTTTTATATAAAAAAAAGTTTTGATTGGTCGGGGAGGTTTTAAAGGGGTTTTCTGACACAACTACCAATCGAAACCCAACGACTGTCGTCCCTAGCGTTTTACCCCCATTCCGAACACAATGGGATATGTTTCGAAGGCCCATTCGACTGTTTCAGTCAGTTTTCCTTCAAATTAAAATAGAAAACATTCAATATTCGATTTGAACGTACATTTCAATTTGCCAGGGCCACAAACTGATTCGAAAAATTCCAGAAAAATAAATATGGCTATGTTTTGACGATACGGTCCCAACAAAACTAGTTTCGTCGAATTCTGAGACCGTTTGCAAAAAGGCCCATTTCTGGTCGATCCAATTTAACTATAATTGACCAAAACACATTTTCCTTTGCCACGCTCACATACTAGCTTCAAAAATTATGAAATTTGAAACCTAGCAATAACTTCACATCCCGGATCCAACAAAAGTGGTTTCGTCGAATTCCGAAGTCGTATGCAAAATGGCCAATTTCACGGGCTATATAAATTCCATAGCGACCTTTCTGAAAATTCATTCGGCCATAACTTTTGCTTTCCGCTATGAAAATTTGATTTTTCAGATTCGTTAGAAAGGTATTCACTAACAGATTTAAATATTTTTGGTTTCACTAAAATCCGTTTTGTTTTGCACCCGGTACAGTTCGACAAAGTTTGAATTCAATTTTTGAAACCACAACGCCATTTCAGGCCTTGTTTATAATTATAATTCATTATATTCGTTTTCAATTGTCGATTCAACTCATTTTTCATTGCCATTATTTAAAATATTTATTTTAAATAATTAAAATCCATTATTTTAGCCAATTTAAAATTTTTAAATTGGTTCAGATTTTCCGGGTCGTTACGGTATAATATATGAAATTAGATGAATTAAATCTGGATTAAAATCAGAATTTAGAATTAAAATTCCGAAAACATGGAAAGTTCTTGTAAATGGATTTGGATTAAGTATAAGAGAATTTTAAAATCCTGGGAGATTTTAGAAAAGTTTTCCAAGCATTCGGAATAGTAATTTGAAATAAATTTCAAAATGGAAGTATTTAGAAATGGTTTTAAAGGTGATATAGTTTTGAACTTACTTCGATAGCTGGGAAATAACCCTGATGATGAATCGCGACATCATTAGTGTTCATTTTCGAGTTCTAAGTGACGGATTACTACCGAAGATATTGTTTTTGAATTGTTTTGAGAAAAACAAGTTGTTTTGAAATTCCAGAAAAGGATATTTGATTTTTGGAAAAGCTAAGCTATTTGAAACTCCTAGGTAAAGATTGAATTAAAAACAAATTGAATTGAAATTTGTGAAAACAAACTGTAATTGAGTTAAAGCCAGTTAAGTGGAAGTTGTATTGAAATGGAGTAATATCAAGTCGAATTGGAATTTGGTATACAATTGGACTCGGTTGAGTAAATGGTTTGTTTTTTGAAATAAAAATTAGAAGTGTGACTATGGATGAAGATAACTGATCAGAGGAATGAATTAGTAAATGGAATATGTGGATGGAACTTAACGAGGTTAAGTAAGTTGAATTGATGAGTTAGGAGTTGGAATCCAGAATGGAGCTTTGGTTTGAAATCGAATTTGGCTTGGATAGAACCAAATGACTGAGTTTGAGGATAAAAGCTGATTTGGAGTTTGACTGGGATGACATTGGTATATGCAGAATTGGTGACAGATGGAAACGATATAATGATATGTCCGACAAAAAGGTACATGTTTACTTTTATTTGAGTTTGGTGATTTATGAGCCTGTTTGGCAAGCCACTTGGCTGTTTTATTTTCTTTTGGATTGGAGAAGACCCAGAGAGGCGAGTTGTAGTTGTACCGATTGAGCCGTGCAAAGGAGGTGCTGGCGAAATTTTCTGAAAATTTAAGGTGTTAGAAAATTTACAGAATTTTTGAAAATTTTAGTCAGTCGGAATGAATTAATATTTAATTGAAATTAATTGGTACAGTGAAACTGAAGTTGATAAGTAAACAGATAATTGTTATCCCAGTTAATAGGGTTTGTTTTCTACCTTAGCAATTTCGAGGACGAAATTATTTTAAGGGGGAAAGAATGTAACGAACCGTATTTTTATGGTATAATAATTAATTTATTTAATTATTTAAATAATGGTTTGGAAATTTAAAATGACTAGAATTAAATAATATTGAATATTTAATCAATATAAATAATATAATAATATATTTATTTCCGAAATAATCGGGAATAGCAGATTTCACAATATTGTGTGAATTGGATCATATATAATATATTATTCAGTTTAGAGTTGAATTATATTAACGAATATATTATATAAACGACAGTTGAACGTATAATTATGTTATAATTAAAATCGAGCTCGAAATGGCGCTGCAGTTCGTAATTTGGCTATTCGAACTTCAATCAAATATACAAAATCCGTTTTAAACCGGATTTCTGCGAAACAAGAAACATTCGGAGCTGGTGAAGTATATTTTTGTAATGGAAGTGAAAAATCGAGATTTTGCCGTGTAGGTTGTGAGTTATGTCCAAATAAAATTTTCGAAAAGTCGCTATGGATTTCCTTCATAATTTCTAATGATTTTTTTTATATTTTAAATGGATTTTTAATATAAATTGGATATCGATATAATCCAGATTTGAAATATCGAGTTATAAATTCTGATATGGTTATTCCAGAGCTGTATGATATTATATTCAATAATATTAAATTATTTTTATTTAATTTAATTATTTTTAAATATATTTATATTTAAATGGGTTTATTTAAGGATTTAAAAATAGCCAGTTTTGCAAGCGACCTCCGTTTTCGACGAAACTTATTTTGTTGGATCCGGAATATTAAATTATTGCTAAATTTCAATTTTCTTTATTTTTGAAGTGAGTATGTGACCGTACGGGATTTTAATATGAAAAATAGTCAATTATTTAACTCTAAAAATACACTTTGTGAGCAAACGAAGTCGGAATTCAACGAAACCAGTTTCGTTGGGTCCGTAATGTCAAACTGTAGCAGCATGCCCATTTTTCATGATTTTTGGATGTTGTATGTGATCATACGAATTTTTAAATGATAAATACACATAACGATTAATTAAAATTGAATAGAATAATCAATAAAAAATTTAAAAACTATCTATAAATACCCTAACCCTAAATCATTTCCTTCTGTATTCAACGAATATTTCCGCCGCTGCTTCTGTTCTTTTTTCTTCAGCAAAAAGATGGTTGGAAAATCCAAAAAAAAATCATATATATTCCTATAAATTACGATATATGTATATTTGAGATTCGGACGTGTTTCTCTTCGATATGATATATATATTTCAAAGGGTGCGATGGTTCTTTCTGAGTTCGAATTCAAATACAATAAACTAGGGTTCAAGTATTAGACGAGGTGAAGCCGTAATTTGAATTTTTGAGTTCGTATATGAGCTTGGGGAGGAGTTTGGCACCTACGCCTGAATTTTGTGGAATCTAAAACAAATTTGTGTCATGGGTTTACAAGTTTGGTGACCGCGAGAAGTACGAACGCGATGGAGATCTTTGTTTCGAGTTTGGCATTTTGGGTATGGGGAGTTAGAGGAAGGTGAGAGACGTGTAATGGTGCGATTGGTTTGTGAATCGATGTAGTAACGAGGTAGTTTGAATGGCACAATGAAAGAGAAATGGCAGCTTCAAATTTCCGGGACTGGAAATGTGTCGGGGAAGAAGAATGGTGTTTGCGGGTCGGTGCGTGGTGGGCCAGATTTAGGGGTAAATCCCACTAAACATTTTATTTAGTTTAATTTTAATTTAAATAATGTAGAAAACTTATAAAATAAATAACTATTTCATATGTTATCCAAATTCAGCAAAACAAAATCCATTGGGATTGTATGGGTGGTGGCTACGCAATGGAACTAACTGGGAGTGAATTGGAGCTCGTGACAATTTATAGCAAAATAAATTGTGTGTCTGAATCAACAAATAGTTAATTGTTATTTAACGATAACTGTCCAAGGTGAGTAAATCTCACTAACTCTGCTCAGTTTATATTTTCATAATGTATTCTTAAAACTGATAAGTATTGGTTGATTGTTGTGTGTTGATTGGTTGATTGAACTGCTAATTGATTGGTTGAAAATATCAATATAGTTATACAAATATCGTTAATTAAATATTGATTCTGTTGATCAAAATATTTCATATTGAAATGAAATTGATGTTAGTTATATTGTTTAACATTTGTGGATGCAGGGAAACAGGTTGGAGGGATCCGACGGGATTCCTCAATATTTAAAATATTGTTTTTCATATATTCTGATATATGATGTGGTATATAATCTGTTATTGATTATGTGTGTTTGGATGATGATTGATCCTTTTGATTTGGTATTTTAATACCATAAGTGATATTGGAAAGTGAAAAGGGAATTTTCAAAGTGTATTCTGAAATTAAAATACTTATATAAAATCAATGGATTTTATATAAAAGAAAATATTTATATGAAACAAATATGATTATAAAGGTAATACTTGGAAACTAAATAAAATTAGAAAAGGGATTATTTGTAAAATATATAGAATTATATAAATGGAATATTTATATTAAATAAATAGAATTGTATAAATGAAATATTTGTAAAACAAATAGAAATAGAAATAATTGTAAACCAAATAGAAAAGGAAATATTTATAAAATGAATAGGATAATTATAAAAAGAAGTATTTTATAAAATAAATAGAATTTTATAAAAGGAATTATTTGGAAAATAAATATTAAATGGAAATCTGTTTTTAACAGATAAATGGAAAAGATTAGTTCAAAGTCGAATTAAATAGAAATTTGTTTTAATAGATAAAGTGGAGAAGATTAATGTATACATAATGTTTATAAATTAAGTAAAATATTTATCTTTTGATAAATGGAATATATAAATTTGAAATTATATAGAGAAATAGAAATCGGTTTTGACATCAATATTTTAAATAGAATTTCAACATAGCATTTATAAAGGGGATTATAAATGAGATTTAAGTGTTAGAATGTAAAAAGGGGATTTCATATGAATAATTATATAAATAAAAGTATAAATAGAATTTGGAAATGGAATATTATCTTTAATTATGAAATCAAACTGAATTGATATATATATAATAAATATTATTCACATTCGATGTGAATAATGGATTAAAATAGTTATTTATAAATTAAAACATTTTAAAGGAAAGCTGGGATTTGAGATAGATATTCAAATGGGAATTTGAATAAGATAGGAATCAGGGTTAAGATAATATTAATTATTGGAAATGGAGTTAATCAATTAGAGTTAGTCGAATATTAGTTATTCGAAATAAAGTTAATCGAATATTAATTATTCGAATTGGAGTTAATCGAATTAGAGTAATCGAATACAAGTTATTCAAATTAGAGTCAATCGAATTAGAGTTAATTGAATAAGAGTAATCGAATATTAGTTATTCGAATTAGAGTTTGTCAAATAAGAGCAGTCGAATATTAATTACTCGAAGAGAATTATAGAATATAGTTTATTCGAAGAAGAGAGTTATCGAATATAGTTTATTTGAAGGAGAGATTACCGAGTATAGTTTATTCAGAAAAGGGTTATCAAATATAGTTATTCGAGAGAGAGTTACCGAATAAAGATTTTTCGAGAGAGAATTATACATTGCAATTTGATTTTATCGAATTCTGGAATGTACTATTCACTTTCCGTTTTTATTCAAGATTTATTTAGTTATAAATAATTTAGTTGTTTGTTTATTTATCCAAATTAATAAACAAAAGTTATATTTAAATTATTATATTTTGGAAGCATGGGATTATAACACTATTGTCATAATCAAATGATTTCTGTAAAAGAAATGGATTCGTAAATAGAATCCGAGAGTTATGTAATGAAGGTTGTTGAAGATTTAAAATGTGAACTTTGTCTATTTCGAGGTTAGAAATGTTGTTTAGTTAAGGTCTGAGAGGTAGTTATACCACAACTTGACTGACTTCATTTTTAGCTAAGGAATGGTTAAGGTTCGATAGTAAAAGTTAGTTAAGTGAATTTAGTAAATGAGTGAAATAGTTCGTGTTGGCATAACGATGTTTTACTTAAACATCTGCTTAAATCCAATGAAGGAGTTTTGGAAATGTTTTCCAAATAAGAATCAGAAATGGTTTCTAATATAGGAAATAAGAAATGGGAGCAAATATGGAAATATTTTCCAACGATTAATAACGTATATTTTCTAATATAGAAAATAGGGATTTATGAATATATGGAAATGGGAAATCGGGAAATGAATAAATAAATGATAAATTAATTTAAAAGGGGATCAGTGTTGATTGATGATTTGTTTGGTAAGATTTCCATTTGGAAATACGACCGTTGTTTGTACACATGTTTTTCTTTGATAGTTAAATCACCGACTATCAAAGTTTTTAACCATTTCCGTTGTTAATACACAGAGACCTGGATTAGATTCATTGTCTGAAAACCACTTTGTATGGGCATTAGCGTTGCAAATCCAATATGATAAAGATAATTGAAGACGGAGTTGTGCAAGGGCTGTTCTGGTGATCCTAGGTAGAAATTGCCTAAGATGGATTTACAGAATAGTGCCTTCGGTTTGTCCAGACCTAGGACAACGTGTATAGACGAATGTCTAACAGAGTATATCTAATGGATCACGTAAGTTGATCGCTTCAAACCTATCCACGTTTGGTGTCGGAGGAATTCGTTTCTCTTAGCTTTATGCCCGTGGTATTTTTGGGGAAATCAATTTGTGATTTGGCGGGTATGATGATGTGGCATTCAAAGTAAATGGAGGTGTGCTCTGTTAAAAGATGCATTATGACCTCAAGCTTCATCAATCGGGAAATGACAAAAATCGGGCAGGCAGCATGGCTAAGTGGGTCGCCTCCATTAGGGTGTATTGTCACCATCTAGAGAATATTCATATTTGTTACTTCTTTTCACTTCTGTATCTCCTGGGAACAGTTATGTTGCTAGCAACCGTAGGTGACAATATATTCGATACACTCAAGAGAAATGAGTGGTCGGTCATGTATGGGCCGGGTTGCAAGACGTTCTTGTTGAACCTAGTGTATTCCTCTCTAGAGATACACTATCGGCAGGTGGTTCCATACCTTGTCATAGTCGGAATCCAATCTCCAATAAGCGCCTCTGGTTTTGATTGTATACTATTTATATGTGAAGCGTGAGATGCAAGCGTTCTGCTAGATTGTTAATTATTTGTGATTAGACATTATTATAATATCAGAAAAGTATTGATTTTGAAAATGTTTTGTGTTATCGAAAGGTAAAAACCATCCATGTTTATGTGTGGATTGGTCTTATGATTATCATTTCTTGTGAAAATGATTTTTAAAAGTTAAAACAAGTGGTTGGAATTTACTCACACCAGTCCCATGACTGACCCAAAGTTTATTTGTTTTTGTTTTCCCTAAACTCTTGGGTGCCCAAAATTTGAACGGGCAGTCAAGTAGTCGGAATTTACAGTTACACTAGATGGAGCTTGGAGCAGGAGGCTTTAGCAGCATTTTATAGCTATTGTTTATTTTCGCTGTTATGTAAGTGCTGTACTCCAATATACAAATACAGATTTGTGTTTCAAATGTCACTACATATACTATATTTTTTCGTTCCGCTATGAGATTCGTGTTACTCTGATGTTGTGTTCTTCTTTTTCTTCTATTCTAATAGTTCAACCTTATCTATTCTTACCCTCTAACTTCTTTCTATTAACTATCCGGTATTTTCGATGTCTGAATAGTCGACATTGGTATTTGTGTCAATTTTCGGAGTCGAAAACCCCCGGGTCGTTACAGCATCTCTCACGCGGCTTCAATCAAGTATATGAGTTTTATGATCTTAATTTCATCATTTTCAAGTGTTTTCTCCTAGATCTGCATCAAGGTAAGCCAATTTTCATATGAATCGCCGTATTATCTAATTTAGCAACTTAAAACTGACAATTCTCATATATTTTCATATGTTTATGCAAGTTAGATCCATATTTTTGTTCATATGTTCATTTATCATGATTTTGGTAAATTTTGCATAATTTTGGTGAAAATCATCATATTCATGTTGTTAGTGATTTCATAACATGCTTATGGTTGTATTGGATGAAGTGGATGAGTATATTTTTTCGATTTTATCATTTGGCGAAGTTTTGGTCGAAATTGGACTTGAATTAGACCAGTACAGGACACAGGTCGAGCATGTAGTACGATGTGTAGTACAATGTGGAGTACAGGCTGGTCGGTCGAACAGCATGGAGGGTCGAGCATGGGCTCGAATCGGTCGACCATCTTGGAAGCGGGTCGGTCGAGCAACTTGGAAGAGAGTTGGTCGAGTAAGTGTTCAGGTTAGTCGAGCAGGGTCGGTTAGTCAGGTCGAGCATGTAGTACGATGTGTAGTACAATGTGGAGTATAGGGGAAGTACAGTCTGGTCGGTCGTGCAGCATGGGGGGTCGAGCATGGGCTTGGATCGGTCGACCATTTTGGAAGCGGGTCGGTCGAGCAGCTTGGAAGAGGGTTGGTCGAGTAAGTGTTCGGGTTGGTCGAGCAGGGTCGATTAGTCAGGGTTGGTCAGTCCTGGTCGGTCGGTCGGAGGCTGGTCGGTTGTGAGCTGATGGTGGCCTGTCGGTCTGTGTGTTTGGGTACTGGTCGATCGACCGTGATTTTTGGCTGGTTTGGAAGGGCTTCGGGTCGGTCGTGATGTTGTAGGGGTCGGTCTCACTAGGGAGCCGGTCGCACCCAGAAGACAGGCTTGTTTATGAAAAGATATATATTTCGGGTATGACCAAGATTTGAACAAAAGGGCCTACAGAAATTGGGTAGAAGTGCCCAAACCCGTGCCACAGTGCAGTGCGCTTTCAAATGCCATGGTTGATGGAAGAAACGCCGTGTCTTGTATTCGTAGCAATTTATTGAATGCTATGAATGGATAGTGAATCTTATGTTGATTCGGTGATGGGATGACTTCGAAGTAAATTCAATGGAGAATGTCGAAGTGATGTGATGTGTTCGTTGTTAGTTGTAATACAACGAGTGTGGAGACAACTCAAAGATGTTCTGAGTTGGTTGATAATGGTTGGATGGTCGTCGTTGATGACAATTGGAGATACCGTAGGCCTAGGAGTTACTGTTATCGTAGGTTCTACCTGGCTCAAAGCCGGGTTACACGATTTCACCGTATGGTCGAGTACCCTGGGCGTCGTGTATGGCCTAGACACGTTTCATCTTATCGCGTGTGGTGTTTTTGCTAGAACCAGGGTTTACCATTGGCCCTTGACAATTGATGGCAAATTGTTCAGCCAATCATACAATTAACAATGGTTTCGAATCAGGATTCGCGGTGATAGCCAAAGTCTGTCATGTTTGTCGGATGTTTTGTTTGTACTGTCTCACGTAGATTAACCAATGTTGAAGGAGATGTTTCTTGGGTGCTTGTCTAATATTGGTTTAGGTCTCTGGGGCTTGTTCTTGTGGGATGTTGAATTCGATTATGATGGTTTATGTGAGATATATAATCTGGATGCTATGAGTGCTATTGTTGGTTGCATCTAATTACCATGAATAAATGCTTATTCTGCTTTCCATGGGTGAATGGTTGAAATGTTTGATGTAAAGGCTATCACTGTCCGATGTGGGGAAGATGGGAGTTGAGTTCTTCTCTTGTGTTATGGGTAGATTTGTTCGTTTATTTAACCATTCTCTTATACTTTATTGATGATGTTAGTTAGTTGTTTTATCGCTCACTAAGACTGCTGTCTGACTCAAGGTTTTATATTTCACTCTTATTACCTTGGGTTGTTCGTCTGACTGTTGGATGGGCAGACTAAGTGGAAGGTGAAAGGTAATAGCTTGGTGAGGATGATGTTGCAGTTCGGAGGCGAGCTGGGGGCTAGCGTATTATCTTTCTTACGATACAGTATTTGGATTTCTTCTGTTTGTTATTCTTCTCTGAGTGTTGTAGTGAGGCAAAGTTGTATAAATTGTTGTAATCCACGTGTATGGATATTATACTTTCTAGTTGTTATGGAAGTTAGGTGTTTTCTTCTTCACTATTAATACCTGTTGTATATGTTTTATTATATTTTATCCTTGCGCTATGAGTTACGATAGGTTCCGCTTATGTCACCTACTCTGATTATCATTCATAGCTGCCTGACACACCTTTCAACGCATTATTCCTCTTGTTAAGTGCAAGTGTTATGGGTGGTCATCACAATTTGCCTTCTTATTTATGTGCACGAGTAATGGAAAATCAGTTGGAAGATACAACAGAGCAGATATTCTATATCTTTAATAGACATGGTTGCACAAACACGGCGACTCACTATCTTAGAATTGAGTGACAAGACGAAGATGGTATAACATGCAGAACTATAACTCGTATAATTTATCAGAAATTTGGCAAAGCAGTATGAAGGAAGAAGATGCAGAAAAGAAATTCGTGCGTTTTAAAACTGGAGTGCGGCCCAGTTTTACTAGTAGCTAGGATACACGGCCGCATCTATTCAAAATAATGGTGGCTACTATTTGAACGACAGTGTCTGTTTGAATTCAAATGTGCACATTTTGTCGTTACCAATCGACTGTTATGAGTT
Source organism: Allium sativum (assembly GCA_030737875.1). Taxonomy (NCBI): domain Eukaryota; kingdom Viridiplantae; phylum Streptophyta; class Magnoliopsida; order Asparagales; family Amaryllidaceae; genus Allium; species Allium sativum. The sequence continues at coordinate 834,769,592 of CM060918.1, read as the reverse complement.
CCACTAGTCGACTGGTCGGCATACCACAACTTGATTGGTCTGAACACCACCAGTGTGTGGTAACTGCTATTTTCCTGCCGTTCTTTCAAATATAAATACACCATTTCATTTCTGTACAAAATTTAAATTTCTGGGTTGAAAACCCGATTGCATCGTGGTCCAAAAATATATGTATGGCACAATACACAACATGACACGACTCGGCTCTCCTGGATGGTTGGACGGACAGTGGCAGTGGTGCGCGCGTGTGTTGTTTAAACATGCATGATCCCCCTCCCCACGACAAAGCAAAGATGTGGGTACCCCAAGGCCCCAACACTCTTCTAAGAAGTCTATTGATATATCTTCCACCTCTACTTATTTTCCAAGATGTGGGACAAGTGTTTTCCTTCTTCCCTTCTCTTCTTTATTTCAAATTTCCTCCAACAATCCTCCACCAAATTTCAAATAATTTCCTCTTGACATTTATTTGAAGGAAAATCTGTGCATAAGTATAGATGTCTTACAGACTTGAATCTATACATAGTGAAAACTCATCAAAGTATGTCAGGATGGAGTGGTTGAATAAGCATTCAATCATCGATCCCATATGACCTATATGATGTGATTATCACACACTCATTTCCATATTTTCCAACTAGTATGTATGCTCGACCCGTGGATTGGCTTTGGGTCAGTATCTTCTTTCATGAAATGCCCTTAGAGATCAAGCCAAAAACTCATAGAAGGCGGCACTGCCTTCGTTGCATTCATGTAGGTAGGTTTATCAGAAGATCCCTATAGCACACGCCTCAACAATATATCTGTTACAACCAATTAAGTTCTAAGCAGAATATCCTTTCTTTTTCACTATAAGTACCAAGCACTTTTCCTTGGAATGTATGATATACTTAGTTTTTCAGAATGAATATGAAGTACCTTTTCTCTTTGAACTTAAGATAACAAATTTCTTTATTATGTTGTGTTGGGTTTCCTTCATTGGCGATTGTATTGTATAGGCTTTAAACACATTCCCCGTGATGTTTTTATCATTAAGATCCTTGCAAGTCCTTTAGTAAATGGATCTGCAAAATTCTAGCTAGATCTCACAAAATCTGTGGTAATTACCACTTCAGTGAGCATTTGCCTAACAAAACTGTGCCTTAGACCAATATGTCTAGATTTACCATTATAAACTTGGTCGTATGCCTGTGAGATTGACTATCACAATGAACAGATATTGGTGCCATAGGTCTTGGCAATACAGGAATTTATAATAATAAATTCCTTAACCATTACACTTCTTTACTAGTAGAAGCCAGTTCTATAAACTCAGCAGCCATTGTTGAATCAACAATACATGTTTGTTTCTTTGAGGTCCACGATATTTCTCCCCCACCAAGAGTGAATATCCATCCACTAGTTGATTTATTATCTTCAATTCCAGAGTTCCAACTAGCATTTGTGTATCCTTCTATTACACTTGGGTAATCATTGTATTGTATACCATAATTTATGGTATCTTTTAGATACTTTAAAATTCTGTGTACTGCATTCCAATGGATATGACTAGGGTTACTAGTATATCTACTCATTTTTCCAACAACATAGGCAATATCTGGTCGTGTGCATGTAATTGCATACATCAAACTCCCAATAACTCTAGCATATTCCAATTTCTCTATAGTACTTCCAGTATTAGTGTATAACTGCATATGTTGATCAAACGGAGTAGACATAGGTTTACAATCGAATAGATTGAACCTTTTCAAAACTTTCTCAATGTAATGAGAATGGGTAATTTATAACCCATCTTTTGTTTTCACGATTCTTATTCCAAGAATCATTTCAGCTACTCCCATATCTTTCATGTCAAAGCATTAAGATAGATGTCTTTTAGTTTCTTCAATACTCGAAATTTCCGTTCCAAATATAAGCATATCATCCACGTAAAGACATATAATTACACCTTTACCTGAATGAAACTTTCTATAGACACATTTGTTAGATTCAATAATCCTAAAGCCATTAGATTTACAGTTTTATCAAACTTTTCATGCCATTGTTTTGGTTCTTGTTTAAGTCCATAAAGGGATTTGATAAGTTTACATATTTTATGTTCTTGTACGTGCATCACAGAACCTTCTGGCTGATATATATGTATATCTTCATCAAGTTCTCCATTTAGAAATGTAGTCTTGACATCCGTTTGATGAATTTCAAAATTATAGATAGAAGCTAACGCAATTAAAGTTCTAATAGTTGAAATTCTAGCTACTGGGGCATATGTATCAAAATAATCTATTCCTTCTTTTTGTGTGAATCCTCTGGCAACTATTCTATCTTTAAAATTTTCGATTGTGCCATCTTCTATTGACTTTTTCTCAAATATCCATTTACTTCCTATTGGTTTAAAACCATGAGGTAAATCTACTGACTTCCATGTTTTATTTCCATTATAGAATCCATTTCATCATTTATGGCTTCTTGCCAAAATGATGAATCTTGAGATTTCATTGCTTCATTATATGTTAAAGGACCAGATTCTATGTCTGTAGATATCATTAATTGATGCTCTACATTATTTCTAGATCCTTCAACCAAATATACGATGAAATCCGGTCCAAAATATTTCTCTATCCTTCTTCGTTTACTTCTCCTAAGAGAATCACCATTTTCATCGATATTTTCATCAGTGTTTTCTACTGTTTCAATAGTTGGTTCATTAACCTCCATGTTTCCATTAATAGGTGTGTTGATGTCCACCGTTTAATTAATTGGTGTGTTGACCTCCACTGTTACATGAATTGGTTTATTTGAATAGATGTAAATCTATTCTCGTAAAACACTGCATCCTTTGATTCTATTACTGTATTTGCATTAGTAGAGCTATTAGGTTCTATTACTAGAAACCTATATCCTTTGCTATGTTGAGCATATCCTAAGAATATGCACTCGATAGCCTTTTGTCCCAATTTTCTAATTTTTGGTTCAAGTAATCGGACAATTTCCCTACAACCATAGACTCGATAATAATCAAGATTTGGTTTCCGTTTCTTCCAAAGTTCGTAACGTGTAACTTTACTTTTCTTATGAGGTATTCTATTCAGAACATAACATGTATTAAGTAAAGCTTCACCCCAGAAACTAGTGTTAAGTCCAGAATTACACAACAATGCATTTACCATTTCGGTAAGAGTTCTATTTTTCCTTTCAACCACTCCATTTTATTGTGGAGTATAAGCAATAGATGTTTCATGCATATCATTTTGATGCTTGGGAATTAGATTCAAAGATAACATATCAAGCATGCGTTTATGATTAACATGTCCTAATCTATTATGCCATAATGAAAATGAATCAACAATATAAGCAGAATTCATACTTTTATTAATATTAACATTCAGTTTAAATGTACCATCACACATGTACCATTTTCCCGCGAACACACCGCCTTTGGTTTATACATATTTATTTGACTCAAAGACATGTTTGAAACTAAACTTATTAAGAAGACTTCCCGAAACAAGATTCTTCCTAATCTCGGGTACATAATATTCATCACTCAATGTCAGAACTTTTCCAAATGTGAATTCCAAATTCACAATCCCCTGTTGTCTGATCGATGCCTTTGCTAAATTACCCATGTATAGGTAATCTTCATCATTAGTTGATTCTGGTTTCTTGAATTGATTCTTGTCAATGCAGACATGCTTAGTAGCACCATAATTGATCCACCAAGAATTGTCTTGTTCAATCATATTCACTTCTGATATGACTGCTGCAAATTTTTATTTTTTAGATTGCTGCTTCTTTTTTCAAGAAGTGACAATCCCTTTTGAAATGTCCTGGTTTATCACAGAAGTAGCAACCGTTTTTGCTTTTCTTGTTCTGCGAATTTTTGTTGTTCTGCCCTTTCCTCTTCTTATTAGAAGAGTTATTCGAAGCATTGTTTACTTGCTTTTCTTCCACCATATGGACCTTTGATGTATCAACAACTATTTCATCGTGAGCATCTTTCTACCCCAGTAGTTGTTCAACCTGCAAATACTATGCAAGGTTGTCTATACTCATATCCTTCTTTTTACGTTTCAGTAGTTTCCTTTGATCTTTCCAAGAAGGGGGTAATTTTTCTATTATCGATGAGAGCATAATCTCCTCATCCATATTTAAATTATGCCGACTGAATTGGTAAAGTATGTGCATGATATCAGTGAATTGCTCTATAACCGAACGATCATCAGTCATTTTGTAATTAAAAAATTTGGTGGCTAGAAATTTCTTACAAGTTGCATCGTCCATAAGACACTTTGCTTCTAATGAATCCCAGACATCTTTTCCAATGGGCTTGTTGTAGTACATGTCGAAGAAAGCATCAGTCATTGCGTTGTAGATATGTCCCCTGCAAATATAATCATCTGTTTCCATTTGATCCATTCTCATGTCTACGCAATGGTTTCATATTCTATCTCCACTGGGTTTGACGTAGTTAGAACATAGACAACTTTCATTCCAACCAATAAAAAATGCATCTTTTTTTTGCCATCGTAGACAGTTAACACCGTCTAAGTGCTCTGTTTTGTGAAATCAGTGGCGAATTCCTTTAGACTGTGAGGAGCCATTGCAAAAATACTGATTTAGATTGTTGTTACAATTCGTCGCTGATTCTTCTTATCACTGAAAACACAAATCTCTAAAGCACGATGTGGTGATCACTATCCTAAAACAGTATTTGCCCTCTTATTTCTGTGCGCAAGTAATGGCAAATCTGTTCGAAGATACAACAGAGTCAATATTTAATATCTTTAATTGGCATGGTTGCACAAACACAGCTATTCACCATCTTAGAATTGATCGCTGTAGTGACACGATGATGGAGTAATAGTCGGTTGAACTATAACTTGTATAATTTATCAGAAATTTGGCAGAGCAGTATGAAGGAAGAAGATGTAGAAAAGAAATTCATGTATTTTAAAACTAGAGTGCAGTCCAGTCTTTGTAGCAATGAGGAGACACGACCGCGTCCATTCAAAAGAACAATCGCTTCTATCTGAACGGCAGTGTTCCTTTGAATTCAAACGGGCACATCCTATCGTTACCAGTCGACTGGTCTGAGTTACATCAGTCAACTGGTCTGCACACCACCAGTTGACTGGTCTGAACACCACCAGTCAACTGGTAATGATAATTTTCTTGCGCAATACACGACACGACACAATGCAGTGCAACGCAACTCAGCTCGCACAGTCGGACGGATAGCGGTGGCGTGCGCATGTTGTTTAAACATGAACGATCTCCCTCCTCACAACAAACCAAAGACGTGGGATCCCCAAGGCCACAACACTCTTCTAATAAGGCTATTGATATACTTGACACATCTACTTATTTTCCAAGATGTGGGACATGTGTTTTCCTTCCTCTCTTCTCTTCTTTATTTCAAAATGTCCCCCAACAATCCTCTACCAAATTTTAAATAAATTCCTCTTGACATTTATTTATAGGAAAATTTGTGCATAAGTATGGATGTCTTATAGATTTGAATATATACATAGTGAAAACTCATCAAAGTATATCAAGATGGAGTGGTTGACTAAGCATTGAACCATCGATGCTATATGACCTACCATATGTCATTCTTACATATTCATTTTCGTATTTTCAAGATAGTATCTTTGGTCGACCTGTGGATTGGACATGGGTCAATATCTTGTTTCATGAAATCCCCTTAGTTATCAAGCCAAAATACTGCAGAAGGCAGCACCACCTTCGTTGCATTCATATAAGTAGGTTTATCAGAAGTGTCATATAACACACACCTCAACATTATATCTGTTATAACCTATTAAGTTCTAAGCAGAACATTCTCTCTTTGTCATTATAAGTACCAAGAACTTTTCCTTGGAATGTATGATAATACTTAGTTTTTCAGACTAAATATTATAGTGCTTCCAACCGCAAACATATGAAGTACTTTTGCTCTTTGAACTCAAGATAACAAATTTCTTTATTATGTTGAGTTGAGTTATTGGTGATGGTATTGTTATGGGCTTTAAACCAATTCCCTATTATGTTTTTATCACTAAGATCCTTGCAAGTCTTTTAGTAAATGGATCTGCCAAATTCTAGCTAGATCTCACAAACTCTATAGTAATTACCACTTCAGTGAGCATTTGCCTAACCAAACCGTGCCTTAGACCAATATGACTAGATTTACCAATATAAACTTGGTGGTATGCCTGTGATAATGTAGATTGGCTATCACAATGCACATATATTGGTGGCATAGGTTTTGGGCCACACAGGAATTTCTAATAATAAATTCCATAACTATTCTGCTTCTTTGCTACTAGAAGCCAGTGATATAAACTTAGCAGCCATTGTTGAATCAACAATACATGTTTGTTTCTTTGAGGCCTAGGATATTTCTCCCCCACCAAGACTGAATATCCGTCCACTAGTTGATTTATTATTTTCGCTTCCAGTGTTCCAACTAGCATTTATGTTTCCTTTTATTACACTTGGATAACCATTGTAATGTATACCATAATTTATGGTACCTTTTAGATACTTTAATATTCTGTGTATTGCATTCCAATGGATATGACAAGGGTTACTGTAATAACCCGAAAATCTGGGCCATTTTTATTTTGGCAATTTTAGCGAATTTCGATTATTTAAAATGAATTATTTTAAATAAAAACGACGAAAAATTTATTTTGAATATAATTCGAATGTATATATTCGTTTGAATCGACGATAGAATATATATTTATTTATAATTATAAAAGGAATTGAAAATGGCGTGGTAGTTCGATAATTCGATTTCAAAATTCAAATTAATGTACCGGGTGCAAAATAAACCGGATTTTAGTGAATCCAAAAATATTTGAATCTAATTGTGACTATCTTTCCAACGAATCTGAAAAATTGAAATTTCATAGCGGGAGTCAAAAGATATGTCCAGTTGAAAATTCTGAATAGTCGCTATGAAATTCAGGCCCTTAAAAATGGAATTTTTGCAAACGACCTCGGATTTCGACGAAACCACTCTTGTTGGATCCGTGATGTCAAGTTATTGCTAGATGCCAAATTCCATAATTTTTTGAATCAATATGTGAGCGTGGCAAAGGAAAACGCGTTTGACCAGTTTTAGTTGATTTTAATCGACTGGAAAATGGTCATTTTTCAAACGGTCTTAGAATTTGACGAAACTAGTTTTGTTAGGACCGTATCGTCAATACGAAGCTAGAAAATATTTTTCTGGAATTTTTCGAGTTAGTACGTGACCCCGGCAAATTGAAATGCACGTCTAAATTCAATATATAGAGTTATATGTTGATTTCGATGGAAACAGATCGAAACGGTCGAATCAGCTTATGGTACATATCCCATTGTGTTCGGAATAGGGGTGAAACGCTATGGACGACAGGCGGTGGGCTTGTTTTCGAGTTCGAAAAGAAAAGTTACTTTATAAGGATTTTAAAATAAAATTAAATAAATTAAAATATATAATTCTTCCAGATAACCCCCCCCCCCCCCGTTTACTTTTTCCAAAGAGAAATAAAAAAACCCTAAACTAAAAATCGATCATGCCTCCACCAGTGTCGACCACCGACGTTCATCGCGCCCCCTCCAGCAGCGGCGGCGTCGCCTCCATCCCCTCCCCCTCGTCTGCCCCGAAACCCCCTCCTTCCGCACCTTCTACTCCACCTCAAAACGTGACACAACCTCCCCCGAAGCCCACGGTGAAACCCTAGCATCGCACCCCCCTCTGATAGGCGCCGCGGGTCCCCCAACACCCCCTCCTTCCTCCTACCTCCTTCTCTTATCCCCTTCGTTCGATTTGAATCCTGTAAGTGTTTTTTTTATATTTTACAAAAACAGATTTTAGTTAGCTATAAAAACGGATTTTTATTAAGCAGAAAGTTTTAATTTTTATTTCACATAAAGTTATAATTTTTAATTATGAAAAGATACGATTTTTCCTTATGAAAAGATATGATTTTTATATATTGAATAGCGAAGTAAAAATTCGATTTTTATATATTGAATAACAAAGTAAAAATTCGATTTTTACATATGTAGAGAATACGGGCAAAGAAAGTGACAAGAGGCAAGAACGGCAAAGATTTCTACATAAGAAGAGTCGTGGGATTGGATTAGCTAATCAGTGAGAACTCCTCACTTTTAATTTAATTTTTCTAGTTGAAATATATATACTAGGATGCAGACGGTGTTTAGTAACACCCGTCATCCATAGGCCATGGACGGCTTGTATGCTTGGTTGTTTGATTTTGATGTGTAGTTGATTGTGTGATGTGATGTGAAATAAAATAAAATATTTATATAGTTAAAAATATTTTATAGTTGAAAATAGAATTTTAACATGTATATGAAATGAAATAAAAATAAACAAATCGGACGATTTGTTTATAGACACACATTTGACTGATATTGATTGGGACGATAAATTTTACACATCGCCCAACTGCACAAATAAAATCTGTGTTTGATTGTTTGAAAACCCCACATGGGTATTGGGGTGATATATGACATACACTAATCCCAATAGTTAGTTGTATGTCGATCGATTGATTGACAAACTGTTATGAGCGTTAAATATTTATATTTGATGCTTATACAGTGTAGAATGCACTTTGGTTGATGGTTGATTATTCATCGTTGTTATTGTATACATATGTTGTAGAAAATCCATATAGTTAACATTATATGGTAATTGATTGGGCCTCATTCCAGTTTTGAAACAGAAATATTTGAAATAGAATATTTGAAAATAAAAATATATGAAGCCGTGTTGATTAGATTGACGCCATTTTGACGTGAACGATATTTATATTGATTTTATTCATTTTAAAATGAATTTCGAAAGTGATTTCAAAATCTGATATTTTGAAAAGAATTGAAATTCGAATTAAATTGAAGATAAATGAATTCGAATTGAAATTGAAGATAAATGAATTCGAATTGAAATTGAATAGAAATGAATTCGAATTGAAATTGAATATAAATGAATTCGAATTGAAATTGAATATAAATGAATTCGAATTGAAATTGAATTGAAAACGAACTGAAATTGAATTAGAAATTAGTTTGAATTGAAATCGATTTGAAATGAATTTAAAAGGAATTTATATTAGAATATTCAATTTTGATTTGAAATTGAATATGAAGTTGAAACCGTTTTGAAAATGAATTTAAAACGATTTATAAAGCACGTTTTGAATTGAAATCGACGATGTATATATTATATATATAATATAATGGCCTGAATAGAACGCGCCGCGCCGCGGTAGTTCGCGAATTTTGACCATTGACTTCGAATGGATATTGCGGGAGATCCGACCGTCGGATTCTCCTAAAACCGGAACCGTTGGGTTCGTATCGAAAAGATCTTTCTAACGAATATTAGAAATTTGAAATCTAACGGTTGGATTTGGAATTATGTCCAAATCAAATTTGGAAAAGGTCGCTGTAAGTGCAGTTCGATACCGTTGATGGAAATCAACTGTGTGGACCTTGATAAAATTATTAAAAATAGTAATAATTTGTGTAAAATCATAAGAAATGATTTGGGAAGAATTGGGATGAAAAACTCCATATTTGAAAAGATAAAAATAGATTTTTATCGAAATGAACTAGTTTTGAACAAGAATTATAATTCTATTTATTTTTAAATAAATAAATTGGATTTGAAGTGGTTTTGAAAATAACCAGAATTTCCAATAATTATATTGGAATGGATTTGAATCGAAATTGTCTTTGGAATATTTCGATGTTGGATTTTGTGATTACACAGATATTGTTATGGAAATTTGAAAGATATATATATCTCGTTATTTCCAATACGATATTTGTTGGTCGTAGAATTTGATATTGAATATAAGCCGGTATATTTTCTATTCAGAGCCTTGTATTTAATATCAAATGTGATTTGGGTTTGTCGTGAATGGTGTCTTCATTAACACTGTTCTTAAGCCCAGTTGAGGAAAAAGATTAAATCTTTTTATTTAGATTTAATGAAGTGTACCAATTAAATAATATTTAATTGGAATTGAATTGGTATTGATTTTTGGGTTTATCGTGAACGGTGTTTTAAATAACACTTGTTCTTTAACCCGATAATTAATGAAATGTGATTTTGGGTTGTCGTGAACGGTATCTTATACAATACTGTTCTTAGACCCAAAGGGGTTAAGAAAATCAGAAACTAACTGGAGATTAGTTAAGTTGAATGATTTCTGGGGTATTGATCTGATGTTGGTTTCGGCCTTCGGAGTTAATACTTAGGGAATTGCTCACTTGTTAATTTACGGTTACGGACTGATTGAAATGTGATGTGATTTTGGGTTTATCGTGAACCATGTTTTAAATGACACTGATTCTTTTAGAAATGGTAATTAGATTTGAACGTGAAATGGTAATTAAATTTACTGATAACACCGTGGTGCTAGATATGAGGTATTACCAGTTTTACTCATGGGATGAATAGGTTGGGATTGGGAAATTAAAACAAATGATTACTTCGGTAAGGTTCGCTAATCCCGACTAGTTTGAATTGATATTCAAAAGTAGATTAAAGAATAAATTTAAAGGATTTATCTTTGATAAAATTAATGGGAACCTTTCCCTATGAATGTGAAATTTAGAAACTAACTGTCGATTAGCTAAGCAGAATGGTTTTCTGTATATTGATCTGATGTTGGTTTCAACCTTCGGGGTTAATATTTGGGGAATTATTCTCTGGTTAATTTACGGTTAGTGACTGATGAATTGGAATGAGGCGTATGTTGTGTTTGTGTAACACTTGTTTATTATATACGCGAGTTATTCGGAAAGACCGCGTTTATCCCACTCCGAATAACTGATACGACGATAAGTCGAAGATGAAGACGGTGGTCGAAGACCGGAGGTCTTCACGTCGTTTGGATAATTACTGATGATCTTGATTGGGATGTACACCCAAGAAGATGGAAACAGTTAGTGATCGTCCAGACGTACTTGGAGATCGATGGATATGCGGGGTACTAGGTGCCTCCGGTTTCGTTCAGACCCAGAACGGACTTGTAAATAGACTGTGTGTCTGACATTGGATTTTAGTCTGTGTGATTGATTTCTATTAAATATATATCTGTTTGGTGGCGGAGAATTTATTCTCTTGCTTAACGCCCTTCTCTGAGACGTACGAGCTCAGGGGTTATATACTGATGGATATCAAACGCATGGAGTGAATTGCCTGTGTGGCATGCCTAAGTGGCGAATGATCAAGGCTTCTGTTGAAAAGCAAAGTCTTGTGGTAATGATCAAAGCACAACCTGTATGGCACAGCTTTGTGTAACGTGAATTCGCGAGAACCTCACACCCCGGTGTGAACCAAAACGGGAGAGGACGTTAGGGAGGGCATGCGTTTCTTTCTAGCTAGAAGTGGCGTCAGTGGTTTTACATGCCCTGACGAGTTTGACTTATGTGGTTGTTGCTGTTGTGAGGCGCCTCGGTTTGATCGGACGATCTGGGTCCGATGGAGTCATTTAGTTGGCTCACCTATGCCCCATAGGGCGGGGAAACGCATGTTCAGGCATTTTAATCCACATCAGTGGACCGACCCTGAGGATCCAAGGGTCACTCGAGCTCTGATTCTGAGACTCGGGCTAGACAGTCTCGAATCGGTAGAGGGCTATCTTTTGCCTCGGTTCATAGATGGAAATCCAATTTCCAAATACGTGACATTTGCGGTTTTATTTGTAGAGCCTAGTATGGCGACATGATATATGGTACCCATACCGTCTATGATTGATACTTATGATTTGAAGTTGTTTCACCCACTATGCACTTATAGTAGTATCAAATGATTTGTTTTAAAACGTATCAGGAATTCTTTGGCTGTTATAAGGGAAAACCCTATCCCCCGGCTTGCGTTGCATTGTGTGATAGGACCTGGGTCTTATAACAGCTTCATTTTTCTTTATTTAGCATTGCGCTCTTTGTTTTATGCACTAGTATTCTTGGGAGGAAACCCGTTCCGTGTTATACGGCGTGGTCCCTTGATTTACCGAACTTTAAAAATAAAGATTAACTGTTTTAGTTCTCACACCAGTCCCATGACTGACCTAGAGTTTACTGTTTTAACCTAAACTCTGGGTGCCCTTATTTTCGACACGGGCAGCTAGTAGTTTTGGTTTTGCAGATTTATATTCACAGGATCCTGGTTTACAGCTGGAACGATATCCGAAAAGCTTTGTATCCGTATATCTCCTTCAGTTGTGCATTGTATTATTTCCGCTGCGATGTATTTAAATGTAATTTAAATCTATGATATTTCTGTGTAATATTTATTTATACTCCGTATATTCTTGTATTCTGATGGTATTGTTGTAATATACAATGAAATGTTCTTCCGTCTGCATTCCTTTGTGGCTTGTTCTCGAACTATCCGCGCTTTCCAACCGGGGAAGTTACAGGTTTTTACAGTTGGTATCAGAGCTTTGGTTTACAAAGCTAGAGAAAAAGACACATTAGAACCATACGAAAGAATTCATCCGATATTGGATTAGTAATATCCCATGGGAATGACTCGTTAGAGATAAGATCAGTAGTATCCTAGAACGAGTGTGAAGAGTATATTTTTAAAGTTGAAAACAATTTTGTTTTGAAAATTTAAATCAATTATTCGTATTTGATTATTTATTTTAAATTGATTTGGACAATCCGATATATAAAGATTTTGCTTGTACGTCTTGCAAATGTGTATTCAAAGTTTTAATGTATTGGATAGTTATAGAATCGCACTCTAGTGCCCGGGGATAATTCTGGTGATGGGGCACCGTCGCTAGTATTTATTTTCGAGTTTCGAAAGTGAGATTTCTATATATTTCCAATTGACTGGTGTGAGAACCAAAATTAGATAGGGCCTATTGTAGTGATTTGGCATCAAAATCTGATTTTTTGACTATATATCAAAGTTATGAATTTGAAAAGCTAATCAACTAATTGATTGATGGTTGTGTTGCTTGATTATTGTTTGATTAAATTAAATATTGAACGTTTAGCTAAATTGTATCAAATAGTGAATTGTATTGAAATTGGTCACATTTGTTTGCATATACAAGTACTTACATTGAACAAGTCATAGCAAGGAGGCTAGAGCAGAGAATAAAATTTGTTTGCCCGACAAAAAGGTACATGTTTACTATAATTTACTATTTTGTTTGGGTGATGATGATTTTATGAGCCGATTGGCCAGCCGCTTGGCCTTTTCGTTTTCTTTTTGAGATCAGAAGGCCTGTATGGAAATTTCGGGATTTTCCCGTGCTCCCGGTGCAGGGGAGGTTAAGGCGAAATTTTTCGAAAATTTAGGGTGATAGCCAAATTTTTGAAGTTTTTGAAAAGTTCTTAGAAACTGAAAAGTTGAAGGACTTAAGCCATAATAAAAATAATGAAAGTTGAGTTGGTATTTAAAACAACTTTCGGCTTCGTTCCTTTTCGGGGATGAAAAGTTTTAAGTGGGGGAGATTGTAATAACCCGGAAATCTGGGCCAGTTTAAAATTTTTATTTTGGCAATTTTAGCGAATTTTGATTATTTAAAATGAATTATTTTAAATAAAAATGACGAGAAATTTATTTTGAATATAATTCGAACGTATATATTCGTTTGAATCGACGATAGAATATATATTTATTTATAATTATAAAAGGAATTGAAAATGGCGCGGTAGTCCGATAATTCGATTTCAAAATTCAAGTTAATGTACCGGGTGCAAAATAAACCGGATTTTAGTGAAACCAAAAATGTTTGAATCTAATTGTGACTATCTTTCCAACGAATCTGAAAAATTGAAATTTCATAGCGGGAGTCAAAAGATATGTCCCGTTGAAAATTCTGAATAGTCGCTATGAAATTCAGGCCCTTAAAAATGGAATTTTTGCAAACGACCTCGGATTTCGACGAAACCACTCTTGTTGGATCTGTGATGTCAAGTTATTGCTAGATGCCAAATTTCATAATTTTTCGAATCAATATGTGAGCGTGGCAAAGGAAAACGCATTTGTCCAATTTCACTTGATTTTAATCGACTGGAAAATGGTCATTTTTCAAACGGTCTCAGAATTTGATGAAACTAGTTTTGTTAGGACCGTATCGTCAATATGAAGCTAGAAAATATTTTTTTGGAATTTTTCGAGTTAGTACGTGACCCCGGCAAATTGAAATGCGCTTCTAAATTCAATATATAGAGTTATATGTTGATTTCGATGGAAACAGATCGAAACGGTCGAATCAGCTTATGGTACATATCCCATTATGTTCGGAATGGGGGTGAAACGCTATGGACGACAGGCGGTGGGCTTGATTTCGAGTTCGAAAAGAAAAGTTACTTTATAAGGATTTTAAAATAAAATTAAATAAATTAAAATATATAATTCTTCCTGATAACCCCCCCCCCCCCCCCCCGTTTACTTTTTCCAAAGAGAAATAAAAAAACCCTAAACTAAAAATCGATTGTGCCTCCACCAGTGTCGACCACCGACGTTCATCGCGCCCTGTTGATACCGAAAATTGGTGTAACAACCAAAATGGAATTTCTAAACACGTTACCTAATCGGAGGCAAGATGCTTAGAAAGCACGTCACCTTTTCAGAGGCGGGGCGTTAGAAAACCTTTAGAGTTGTGTGAGGCCATATCTAACATTCAAAAGCATCAAAATACCAAAAAAAGAAAGAAGACAAGAATTTTATAGTGGTTCGACTCTTATTCGAGCCTACGTCCACTTTGAAGATTGGATTTCATTAGTAGCCACAAGATTACAATATTTGCTCCATTATGCATTCATACAAGCTTCTTTGACATGCATTTATTTTTACAACCGATTGAAAGAATGGATGAAAGCTTGACGTATTTTATGCCAATCTCTCCATGAAAGCCATGGATAAAAGCTCCTTAGATGATCAAGAAGAAATGAAGTAGTGTGAAGAGTGCTTATGCTTGTTCCTCCATGAAAGCTATGCTCCACATGCTCCAATGCTCCATAGATTTGTGATCGATGATAGAGAAGAGATGTAGAAATGCTTGGAGAAACCCCGAAAGCAATTAGACAACACCTCCTCGTAGTTCCCGAAAAGTCCCCCAAAATGATGGAGGTAGGGTCCTATTTATAGGCGGAGAAATGGCTGAAATCTTGTATGCAGGGGTCTGGTCGGTTTTTTCGGTATTTATGAAAATGCCACTGCCAGTTGTCACCAGTTGTTTCCAGCTGTCATGCCATCACAGGTCGTTTCTAGCGCTTTGGCCGACCAGGAGCTTCCGCCAGAAGAAAGGACGACCAGGAGGCTAGAATGCGGAGCGGACCGACCAATGAATACCCCCCAGAATTGTGCGACCAGGATTGAGAACACATCGGAATTGGTTCCCTCAAACATGGGATCGGTCTCCAGAGAAGGACGATTAGCCGCCCTTTGTATTTGGAGCGATCAGAGACTAGCGGGCGACCAAGTTTGGAACAACCAGCTTTCTTTAGCTTTTGGGACGATCGGGTCAGCGCATAAAAGAGAGCGACCAGGAGTCTCTACCCTCAGGAACAATCAGAATCCTTAAGACGATCAAGGTTCTTCTACTCTTTGGAGCGACCAGATTTCTTTGGCTTCTGGGGTGACCAGCTTTAGGACGACCAGGAATCTTGCGCTACAACCGCTCCCTTTTAATAACGGCAGGACCGATCCCTTCTTCAAAACGATTAAAACCGACCTATATTCACTTGGATCGATCAGATGGATAACATTTTGCCCCTCGAAGTTTCATAGTTTTTATGAAAACTGTGGGCTTCGATATATTAGTGGATCGATCCGCTTCCATTACGGGTCGGTCTTGGATGCAGTTTTCATGGGCCGGTTCTGGAATTAGCTTGGGGGGTCGGTCTTTTCTCCAGTTTTGGAACGCACGAAAAAGCCAAATTCTGGAAGACGAAGAGACAATTCCTAAAAATCCGGAGAGACCAAATTAAACCTATATAATTAATTCATCCCGTCATTTCCTTCTCCATTCCTTTTTGGTCAAAATCTTCATCAATGGTGGCTTTCCATTCTTTAAAAAACAAATTGCTCGATCTTTAGCTTATTTCCTTGCCAATTCAAGCTGCTGCCAACCCGAACTATTCTTCCAAATCCCAGGTACGTTGCTTGCATTCCAACGTTGACTTTGAGTTTGGAGTAGAGTGAGTTTGAGGAAGAAGCCACAATAATTCTTTGTAAACCTTCGTTGTTGACATCATTAACCATTTGAGTGCGGTCTTAAACGAGTCACCCTAATGGAATAGGGGAGTGATGACTTCAAAATGAGCAATTTCTATGTCATTTTTGCAGCGGTCACGACTTGTTTGTGCAAATGCTTGACTAACTGATGTGTATGAAATCTTTTTGTGATGCATGCTTTGGTTTCCCTTCTAGAATCATCTCTTTGTATCATTATTTTTGATGTTTTTACTGTGCATTTACAACGAAAATTCAATTTTCCTTTCCTTTGCGCGACCAGACTGGTCGTTTTTAGAACAGTGGTATGGTCGGTTTTTAGATGAGCCGATCCTCCTTTGACCGACCAGAATAGGCTATCTTTAGTTTTACCCGATATGAACGATCCAGATGGATTTGTATCTTGACCGACCAGGGTATGATTGTTTTCAGACTAATCATAAAACGACCAGCCTTGGGATGTTTTTACCGATCCAGAAGAGGCTAATTTTACGAGATTAGGTTTTGACTGGCTGGGAACGACCAGGTACTCTTTCAGTCTTGAGCGACCGGGGCTCGACTGGCTTGAAGCGACCAGGTGCTCTATCAGCTTAGAGCGACCGGAGCTTGACTGGCTTGGAGTGATCAGACGCTTTGCCAGTTTTTGACTTTTAAAGCGATCAGCCTTAGATAACTTTCTGGCCGACCATTCTTGTTTGACCGATCATGACCGATCAATTTAGTTCACAACACTTGCTTGAATTTGATTGTTGACCAAAAAATTTGTGAAATTTCTGTGCAGGATGACAGGTAAGCATAATATGCCAGAAAACCCCCAGCAGGAGGATAGTGATTCTAAAAGACAGCGCAGAGCTGGTAAATCTCCTATGCCTGAAGCTTGCTCTGCAACTAGTGATCCTGCTGTGAGAACCCCTTCCCTAAATGAACTTCGAATTATCATAAATAGACCCCAATATTGTGTCTTGCCATGTCACCCCGAGCTTGCTGATCGGTTCAAAGGATACTGCTTGGATGGGGTGTTCATTAATCCTGATATACACCCGTCCGACTATAGAGTGCTTGCTGATGACGTGAACTCTATCCAGCTTGATGGGCTGACTCAGCTTGACAAAGTGAAAGATTGGCTTGAAAGACATTTTGACATGCTTAGCAATTACTTGGCTAAAGACTTGACAGGATGGCATGACCTTGTCAACAATCTTTCGGGGCTGAATTGTGAGCATCTCAAGCGTATAGCTCTTTTGGAGGAAGATAAGGCCCTCCTCATTCGGGCTCTCAAGTCTAGGGATAAGACGATTGTCGAACTTTTGGGCCAGGAAAGCGAGGTCCTTCCCCCTTCCCCTTGTGTTGGGGAGAAATCTCTTGGTAAGAATGCTTGACTTGGGGGTTTCAGATCCAGTGTTTGTAGATATTGTATGACTGGATGTATTAAGCGAGTGCCAGTCCTCGCTTCATGACCCTTTTTACCACCTACTTTTGGTTGTGTACGCGACACTGGTAGTTTTATTTTGGTACGTGTATGTGACGATGTTCTGCGTTTTGGTGCTTATAACCTTGTTATTGCTTTCTTCTGCGCATTCTGGTTTGTACATTATGCTTATTTATGAATTTCCCGCTTATAAATGGTTGAGATGATCCTTTGGTATGTGAGAAATCAAGGAGCTGCTTTTGCTATATGCCCCCGCACCAATGGGACATTTCAACTTTAATAGATTGAAAATAGATTTGAGATTTGGACGTTTTTAAGCTGTGATCAGAATTTAGAAAGCGTCTGTCATTGGATTGTGACATTCGAAGTTTTTTCATTCTTCATACGACCTTCGCATGAGTCATCATAATCTCTCATCCTTTGTATCTGAAGGTATTAGATATCTGAGAGGTGAGGAAGTGCTTCTTGAAGGTGTCTTAAGTTAAAGATTCAGTAATATCGTAGTCAAGTTTTATCTGACTTTGGGTTATATGACCGAGCACCCCTGGAGAAAACTCAGTTTATTATTCGACTGAGAATCCTTGGAGAGGGTTTGGGTTAAGAAACTCGGTTATAACGCGATCAGATTTTGTCTGACTTTGGGTTTTTGACCGAGCACCCCTGGAGAAGACTCAGTTTATTATTCGACTGAGAATCCTCAGAGAGGGTTTGGGTTAAGAAACTCGGTTATAACGCGATCAGATTTTGTCTGATTTTGAGTTATTTGACCGAGCACCCCTGGAGAAGACTCAGTTTATTATTCGACTGAGAATCCTCGGAGAGGGTTTGGGTTAAGAAACTCGGTTATAACGCGATCAGATTTTGTCTGACTTTGGGTTATTTGACCGAGCACCCCTGGAGAAGACTCAGTTTATTATTCGACTGAGAATCCACGGAGAGGGTTTGGGTTAAGAAACTCGGTTATAACGCGATCAGATTTTGTCTGATTTTGGGTTATTTGACCGAGCACCCCTGGAGAAGACTCAGTTTATTATTTGACTGAGAATCCTCGGAGAGGGTTTGGGTTAAGAAACTCGGTTATAACGCGATCAGATTTTGTTTGATTTTGGGTTATTTGACCGAGCACCCCTGGAGAAGACTCAGTTTATTATTCGACTGAGAATCCTCAGAGAGGGTTTGGGTTAAGAAACTCGGTTATAACGCGATCAGATTTTGTCTGACTTTGGGTTATTTGACCGAGCACCCCTGGAGAAGACTCAGTTTATTATTCGACTGAGAATCCTCAGAGAGGGTTTGGGTTAAGAAACTCGGTTATAACGCGATCAGATTTTGTCTGATTTTGGGTTATTTGACCGAGCACCCCTGGAGAAGACTCAGTTTATTATTCGACTGAGAATCCTCGGAGAGGGTTTGGGTTAAGAAACTCGGTTATAACGCGATCAAATTTTGTCTGACTTTGGGTTATTTGACCGAGCACACCTGGAGAAGACTCAGTTTATTATTCTACTGAGAATCCTCGGAGAGGGTTTGGGTTAAGATTGCGCCTGCTTTTAGACCATATTTCTTTAGTAAAGCTATGGCGAGTTTTATACCGGAAAACAGGATGATGAAGGTATCGTGTCCTGTAACCATAGATGTGCATCTTTTGGATGTGAATATAAAGCTTTGACAGAATCAAAAGTGCTGCTGGATTTATATTCATGTAATTTCATACAAAGTATTTACTGTATTCATAGAAAAATACAAAAGAACATGAGTTAGAAAATCATTTAAAATAGCGACGAAGGTGATCACTGTTCCAGGCCCTTGGGAGTTCTACTCCATCTGTAGTTTTGAGCTTAAAGGTACCGTCGAGGAGCTTTTGGTCGATGACAAATGGACCTTCCCAATTGGGGCCAAAGACTCCTGTTGCGGTCATGATTTTCTTTAACACCAGGTCTCCCATTTCAAATGTTCTATGCCTGACCTTTTGATTGAAGTGTCGAGCAATTCTTCTCTGATGGGCGACCATTCTAAGTTCTGATTCGGTCCTTTATCACACACCGTAGTAATGGCGTTGAATATCCTCTCCTGTATAAATGACCGTCTTGGACGAGATATAGGCGAGACTTTCGGAGCAGTTTTCTGCGATCCTTTGGTTTCTCAGGAAGTGTTCCGTGAAGTATATAGTTTTTTATAGGGGTCATCCACGAGTCGGGCTCGTTGTTTGCTTCCATAACCCAGTCTATATCGGATTCCTCAATGCTGGAACTAGATAATACTTTCACAGAAACTAGATCGAAGATTTGAGGATCTCCGGTGCTAGCCAGCTTTGATAAGGAATCTGCCTTCCAATTTTCTCTGCGGGGAATATGAGAGATAGAATAATATTCCAAGTTGTCGAGAAGTTCTTTGGCTTTAAGCAGATATGTCGGAAGCCTTCCCATCTTAGTCTGAAATTCACCTTTGATTTGAGAAACCATTAGCTGTGAATCACTGAATATTAGTAGACTTTTCAAGCTTAGTTCTTTTGCAACCCGCAATCCTCCAAGTAACGCTTTATATTCGGCCTGTTGTTGGTGATGGGGAATTCAAATCGCAGAGCACAGCATACATGTCGTCCTTCTGGGGTTTCGAATACTATCCCCGCCCCAGCACAATATTCATTCTTAGCGCCATCAACAAAAAGTTTCCACCTAACGGCCAATTCGTTAGTTTCCTCCATTTCCTCTCCCCTGTCAGTGAATTCAGCAATAAAGTCGGCCAGAGCTTGCCCATTTATTGCTTTTCTGGGGTAGTAAGTGATATCATATTGGCTGAGTTCAATATTCCATTTCAGGAGTCTCCCTGAAGTTTCTGGATGGAACAACACCTGTTTCAAGGGTTGATCGGTAAGGACTTTAATAGAGTGGGATTGGAAATAGGGCCTGAGCTTTTGTGATGCGATGAGCAAGGCATACGCAAGCTTTTCTATCCTTGGATAATTCATCTCTGCCCCAGTAAACCTTTTGCTAATATAGTATACTGGCCACTGAACTTTGTCTTCCTCCCTAACGAGTGATGCGCTCAACGCATGGGATGACACTGCAAGGTATAAGAGCAAGCTTTCTCCACCCCTAGGCTTCGATAGCATCGGAGGGGATTCCATGTGCTTGATGAGATCTCCAAATTCTTGCTGGCATTCGGGAGTCCACTGGAAGCTTTTCTTTTCCTTTTTTAATGCATCAAATAGGGGAATGCGCCTGTCCGTTGCCCTTGAGATAAAGCGGCTCAATGCTGCTACCTTGCCATTTAAGCATTGGAGTTCTTTCTTGGTCCGTGGAGCTTGCATTTCTCGTAAAGCAATCACTTGTGTTGGGTTTGCTTCAATGCCCCGAGCATTTACCATGAAACCAAGAAATTTTTCCTGATGCTACGCCGAACGAGCACTTAAGTGGATTGAGCTTCATGCCGTATCTCCTCAGGATTTGGAACATTTCATCAAGATCCTCTATATGATTTTTTTTGCCTTTTTGGATTTTACCAGCATGTCGTCAACATAGACTTCCATAGTCTTTCCAATTTGAGTTTTGAACATTGCGTTCACCAAGCGTTGGTAGGTGGCACCTGCATTTTTCAAACCAAACGGCATCACCTTATAACAATATAAACCACGATCAGTTATGAAACTGGTACTATCCTGGTCTGGCTCGTGCATCATAATCTGATTGTATCCAGAATATGCATCCATGAAAGACAATAGTTCATGCCCCGCTGTTGCATCAACAAGTTGATCAATTCGAGGTAGGGGGAAACTATCTTTTGGGCAAGCCTTATTCAAGTCCGAATAATCAACACACACTCGCCATTTGCCGTTTGATTTTTTCACCAGGACCGGATTGGACACCCAATTAGGATAGGTGGATTCTCGAATGAAATTATTCGTCAATAGCCTATCCACTTCATCTTTCAAAGCTTCAGACCTTTCTGGGCCCTGTATCCGTCTTTTCTGCTTCACCGGGCGCACGTTGGGGTCAATATTCAGCTTATGCACAATTATGTTTGGAGGTATCCCGCACATATCCAAGTGACTCCAAGCGAAGACATCCAAATTTGCTTTCAAAAAACTAATCAGTTCCTTTTGCAGCATAGGGTCCAATTGGGTGCCTATCTTTATTAGCTTATCTGTATCACTATCATGGATCTCTATGGAAATGGTAGCTTCAGCTGGTGCTACCTTTTCATCCCCTGCACTGATTTTTCATGGGTCCATATCTTCCTGCATGTCATTATATGTTCCAGCGCAGGGGATGGTCATTAATTGCTATAAAGGAGCTTCATGGATGCAGAGAGGAGTCTCCGCATACTTCTGAATTTCGTATTTCCGGGCTTCAATCAGTTCTGCCATATAGCATTCTCTTGATTCCTGAGGATCCCCTTTGATTACTCCCACCCCATTTGCGGTCGGGAACTTCATCATCAAGCACCAAGGAGCAAGAGCTATCCTGAAGTTGGCAAGTGCTGGCCTCCCCAAGAATGCATTATACCCTGAAGGTGAGTCAATTATAATGAAAGATTGTATCATGGAGACTTGCCTCTCTCCCTCTCCTAGCTCTACAAGGAGATCAATCACACCGATTGGCTGAGTTGATACGCCAGTGAACACGTGTATTTTGTCTTTGCTAGCTCGCACATTATCCATGGATAGACCCATTTTAGAGAAAGTACTGTAAAACAGAACGTTCACGGATGCTCCGTTATCAATCAACACCTTCTTTACTATTGCTGGACCCAAGCCAATGGTGATCACCATTGGGTCAACAGTTGGAACCAACATTCCGTCGGAATCCCGATCCCGGAAGATAACATCTTCACAGGATGTTTTAGGCATTTTTCGACGAAGAGAATTATTGCAAACCTCAAAACCGTCTCCTTTTGGAATGCTTCTTGGTTCATTAGTATACCTGATCATATCTTCCCAAGTATCCCCTGCAGGATGAGGTCCGCCACTGATTATATTGATAACAGGTCGAGGAATATTCGCAGGTGCTCTTCTATCTTGACTTGGATGGACCTGCTGCCCCTGGACAGGCTCGGTATCTGATGAACGCTTTACATACTCCTGGAGACGATTTTGCCTTATCAATTCTTCAATCAAGTTTTTCAGGTGTCGACATTCATTAGTGTCGTGTCCCGGTCGATTGTGAAATCGACAGAACCTCCCTGAGTTTGCAGCTTCTTCGGACACCTTTACTGGCTTTGGGCTCGGATAGCCCTCTGCATCCTTCGTTGCCATATATATATATGCTCGATTGTATCATTCAACGGAGTAAAATCCGTTGGCTTGAAGAAACGCCGTTTCTTGGAGTCCTTATCATTTCTAGCATCATTACTGCTTCCTCTCTTTTGACCTTCCCCAAAATTTTCTTGACTATTCTTTTTGGGAGCTTCCTTTCTTTCCGAGACCACCTTAGGTATGACATTGCCAGCGGAATAGATAGGATCATCTTCAAGACACATGTATTCCTCGGCTTTGTCATAAAATTTCTCTAGTGTCTCAGGTTTCTTTCTTTTTAGCCACCTTCCGAATTCAAACAGCTTATCAATCCCCCCTTTAAGGCCATTAGAATTAGCCTTGGCTCTTGGGTCCCTACTTCTGCAGCATCCGCATTAAAACGATTCAAGAAAGACCTTATCGTTTCACCAGGAGCTTGTTCTAGTTCATTGAGGGACATGCTATCTCTGACCTTTGTTGTTTGGAGGCGGAACTGGTCTCGGAAGCATCTTGCCAATGTGGCAAAGTCATCAATAGATCGGGGAGGCAACCTTGTGAACCATAATGACGCAACCCCTTCCAAATACACCGGGAAGTACAAACACTTAAGTTCGTCAGTTGCTTGTGCCCCATCCATGTGCTGATCATATCGAAACAAGAACACATTGGGGTCGCCTGTTCCGTTATAAGCTTGGATTGAAGGAGGTTTGAATTTGCGTAGGAAAGTTGTCTTTTTAATCCCTTCAGTGAGGGGGGTTTTGGACGGTGCGAATTCCCATTCAGTCTCACTTTCGTTTCGAGATTGGCTTTCCTTCATAAGTTGTTGGACCATTTTCTTGAGGCGTTCCTTCTCAGGGAGGCTATCTGCGGGGCGGACACCTTTGTCTTGACCGGAGGCTTGCCCGAGCAACCCATCGCGGTTGAGACTTAGGGGCCCTGGTCTTTCTTGGTTGGAAAGTGCCCCTTTGGCAGAATTGGCCGCTTGATGAGAAGTGATCCCTGCAGTGCGGTTCCGATCAACTTGCTTCGAAACCTCATGCTTTCCTTTATCTGGATCAGAGATTTCTTGAAAAGATTTTTCCCGATTTGGACTAGAAGAAGAAGAACCAACATCCTCTGCACGAATGGGCTTAGAGGCCATCTTTGCCGTAGCGGCCTTAAGAGCAAAGAGAGAATCAAGTTTTGTCAACATGGCTTTGTTGGCTATCTCTAGCTGTTGCGTCAATCCAGCGACAGCCTGATCAAGCTCGCCTCTTGTGACATTCACACCTCCATTAGATGTCTCTCCCACTTCAAATCGATTAGCCACGGGGGTCTCATCCCGATTTTCTCCGTTAGAGATTCTAATTCTAGCTTCCTTATTTGCTTTTGGCGGCATTATTTCAGAAAGCAATTTGAACTTTGCAGAAAATCCGTCAGAAGGTCCAAATCGCAAGTTGGAGCGAGCTATTTTAAGGCTTAGCTTCAAGATCTCAAGATCTGCGTAGTATACTTGATGCCAGAAAGTAGATCTGGCCCCACGGTAGGCGCCTAATTGTTGATACCGAAAATTGGTATAACAAGCAAAATGGAATTTCTAAACACGTTACCTAATCGGAGGCGAGATGCTTAGAAAGCACGTCACCTTTTCAGAGGCGGGGCATTAGAAAACCTTTAGAGTTGTGTGAGGCCATATCTAACATTCAAAAGCATCAAAATACCAAAAAAAAGAAAGAAGACAAGAATTTTATAGTGGTTCGACTCTTATTCGAGCCTACGTCCACTTTGAAGATTGGATTTCATTAGTAGCCACAAGATTACAATATTTGCTCCATTATGCATTCATACAAGCTTCTTTGACATGCATTTATTTTTACAACCGATTGAAAGAATGGATGAAAGATTGACGTATTTTATGCCAATCCCTCCATGAAAGCCATGGATAAAAGCTCCTTAGATGATCAAGAAGAAATGAAGTAGTGTGAAGAGTGCTTATGCTTGTTCCTCCATGAAAGCTATGCTCCACATGCTCCAATGCTCCATAGATTTGTGATCGATGATAGAGAAGAGATGTAGAAATGCTTGGAGAAATCCCGAAAGCAATTAGACAGCACCTCCTCATAGTTCCCGAAAAGTCCCCCAAAATGATGGAGGTAGGGTCCTATTTATAGGCGGAGAAATGGCTGAAATCTTGTATGCAAGGGTCTGGTCGGTTTTTTCGGTATTTATGAAAATGCCACTGCCAGTTGTTTCCAGCTGTCATGCCATCACAGGTCGTTTCTAGCGCTTTGGCCGACCAGGAGCTTCCGCCAGAAGAAAGGACGACCAGGAGGCTAGAATGCGGAGCGGACCGACCAATGAATACCCTCCAGAATTGTGCGACCAGGATTGAGAACATATCGGAATTGGTTCCCTCAAACATGGGATCGGTCTCCAGAGAAGGACGATCAGCTGCCCTTTGTATTTGGAGCGATCAGAGACTAGCGGGCGACCAAGTTTGGAACAACCAGCTTTCTTTAGCTTTTGGGACGATCGGGTCAGCGCATAAAAGAGAGCGACCAGGAGTCTCTACCCTCAGGAACAATCAGAATCCTTAGGACGATCAAGGTTCTTCTACTCTTTGGAGCGACCGGATTTCTTTGGCTTCTGGGGCGACCAGCTTTAGGACGATCAGGAATCTTGTGCTACGACCGCTCCCTTTTAATAACAGAAGGACCGATCCCTTCTTCAAAACGATTAAAATCGACCCATATTCACTTGGATCGATCAGATGGATAACACGCCCCCTCCAGCAGCGGCGACGTCGCCTCCATCCCCTCCCCCTTGTCTGCCCCGAAACCCCCTCCTTCCGCACCTTCTACTCCACCTCAAAACGCGACACAGCCTCCCCCGAAGCCCACGGTGAAACCCTAGCATCGCACCCCCCCTCTGACAGGCACCGCGGGTCCCCCAGCACCCCCCTCCTTCCTCCTACCTCCTTCTCTTATCCCCTTCGTTCGATTTGAATCCTGTAAGTGTTATTTTTCATATTTTACAAAAACAGATTTTAGTTAGATATAAAAACAGATTTTTATTAAGCAGAAAGTTTTAATTTTTATTTCACATAAAGTTATAATTTTTAATTATGAAAAGATACGATTTTTCCTTATGAAAAGATATAATTTTTATATATTGAATAACGAAGTAAAAATTCGATTTTTATATATTGAATAGTAAAGTAAAAATTCGATTTTTACATATGTAGAGAATACGGGCAAAGAAAGTGACAAGAGGCAAGAACGGCGAAGATTTCTACATAAGAAGAGTCGTGGGATTGGATTAGCTAATCAGTGAGAACTCCTCACTTTTAATTTAACTTTTCTAGTTGAAATATATATACTAGGATGTAGACGGTGTTTAGTAGCACCCGACACCCGTCGTCCACAGACCATGGACGGCTTGTATGCTTGGTTGTTTGATTTTGATGTGTAGTTGATTGTGTGATGTGATGTGAAATAAAATAAAATATTTATATAGTTAAAAATATTTTATAGTTGAAAATAGAATTTTAACGTGTATATGAAATGAAATAAAAATAAACAAATTGGACTATTTGTTTATAGACATACATTTGACTGATATTGATTGGGACGATAAATTTTACACATCGCCCAACTGCACAAATAAAATCTGTGTTTGATTGTTTGAAAACCCCACATGGGTATTGGGGTGATATATGACATACACTAATCCCAATAGTTAGTTGTATGTCGATCGATTGATTGACAGACTGTTATGAGCGTTAAATATTTATATTTGATGCTTATACAGTGTAGAATGCACTTTGGATGATGGTTGATTATTCATCGTTGTTATTGTATACATGTTTTGTAGAAATTCCATATAGTTAACATTATATGGTAATTGATTGGGCCTCATTCCAGTTTTGAAATAGAAATATTTGAAATAGAATATTTGAAAATAAAAATATATGAAGCCGTGTTGATTAGATTGACGCCATTTTGACGTGAACGATATTTATATTGATTTTATTCATTTTAAAATGAATATCGAAAGTGATTTCAAAATCTGATATTTTGAAAAGAATTGAAATTCGAATTAAATTGAAGATAAATGAATTCGAATTGAAATTGAAGATAAATGAATTCGAATTGAAATTGAAGATAAATGAATTCGAATAGAAATTGAATAGAAATGAATTCGAATTGAAATTGAATATAAATGAATTCGAATTGAAATTGAATTGAATTAAAAATGAACTGAAATTGAATTAGAAATTAGTTTGAATTGAAATCGATTTGAAATGAATTTAAAAGGAATTTATATTAGAATATTCAATTTTGATTTGAAATTGAATATGAAGTTGAAACCGTTTTGAAAATGAATTTAAAACGATTTATAAAGCACGTTTCGAATTGAAATCGACGAAGTATATATTATATATATAATATAATGGCCTGAATAGAACGCGCCGCGCTGCGGCAGTTCACGAATTTCGACCATTGACTTCGAATGATATTGCGAGAGATCCGACCGTCGGATTCTCCTAAAACCAGAACCGTTGGGTTCGTATCGAAATGAGCTATCTAACGAATATTAGAAATTTGAAATCTAACTGTTGGATTTGGAATTATGACCAAATCAAATTTGGAAAAGGTCGCTGTAAGTGCTGTTCGATACCGTTGATGGAAATCGACTGTACGGACCTTGATAAAATTATTAAAAATAGTAATAATTTGTGTAAAATCATAAGAAATGACTTGGGAAGAATTGGGATGAAAAACTCCATATTTGAAAAGATAAAAATAGTTTTTTATCGAAATGAACTAGTTTTGAACTAGAATTATAATTCTATTTATTTTTAAATAAATAAATTGGATTTGAAGTGGTTTTGAAAATAACCAGAATTTCCTATAATTATATTGGAATGGATTTGAATCGAAATTGTCTTCGGAATATTTCGATGTTGGATTTTGTGATTACACAGATATTGCTATGGAAATTTGAAAGATATATATATATACCGTTATTTCCAATACGATATTTGTTGGTCGTAGAATTTGATATTGAATATAAGCCGGTATATTTTCTATTCAGAGCCTTGTATTTAATATCAAATGTGATTTGGGTTTGTCGTGAATGGTGTCTTCATTAACACTGTTCTTAAGCCCAGTTGAGGAAAAAGATTAAAACTTTTTATTTAGATTTAAAGTGTACCAATTAAATAATATTTAATTGGAATTGAATTGGTATTGATTTTTGGGTTTATCGTGAACAATGTTTTAAATAACACTTGTTCTTTAACCCGATAATTAATGAAATGTGATTTTCGGTTGTCGTGGACGGTATCTTCAATAATACTGTTCTTAGACCCGAAGGAGTTAAGAAAATCAGAAACTAACCGGAGATTAGTTAAGTTGAATGGTTTCTGGGGTACTGATCTGATGTTGGTTTCGGCCTTCGGGGTTAATACTTAGGGAATTGCTCACTTGTTAATTTACGGTTAGGGACTGATTGAAATGTGTTGTGATTTTGGATTTATCGTGAACCGTGTTTTAAATGCCACTGATTCTTTAACCCAATCAAAGATTAAAGGTAAGTGGAGTTTTAATGAATCTTTAATTAGATTGAAAAAGATCAAGAATGGAGTATCACCAGTTTTTCTCCAGGCGATAGTTAAATCTTTAATTAGATTTGAACGTGAAATGGTAATTAAATTTACTGATAACACCGTGGTGTTAGATATGAGGAATTACCAGTTTTACTTCATGGGATGAATAGGTTGGGATTGGGAAATTAAAACAAATGATTACTTTGGTAAAGTTCGCTAATCCCGACTAGTTTGAATTGATATTCAAAAGTAGATTAAAGAATAAATTTAAAGGATTTATCTTTGATAAAATTAATGGGAACCTTTCCCTATGAATGTGAAATTTAGAAACTAACTGTCGATTAGCTAAGCAGAATGGTTTTCTGGATATTGATTTGATGTTGGTTTCGGCCTTCGGGGTTAATATTTGGGGAATTATTCTCTAGGTAATTTACGGTTAGTGACTGATGAATTGAAATGAGGCGTATGTTGTGTTTGTGTAACACTTGTTTATTATATACGCGAGTTATTCGGAAAGACCGGGTTTATCCCATTCTGAATAACTGATACGACGATAAGTCGAAGATGAAGATGGTGGTCGAAGACCGGAGGTTTTCACGTCGTTTGGATAATTACTGATGATCTTGATTGGGATGTACACCCAAGAAGATGGAAACAGTTAGAGATCGTCCAGACATACTTGGAGATCGATGGATATGCGGGGTACTAGTTGCCTCCGGTTTCGTTCAGACCTAGAACGGACTTGTAAATAGACTGTGTGTCTGACATTGGATTTTAGTCTGTGTGATTGATTTCTATTAAATATATATCTATTTGGCGGCGGAGAATTTATTCTCTTGCTTAACGCCCTTCTCTGAGACGTACGAGCTCAGGGGTTATATACTGATGGATATCAAACGCATAGAGTGAATTGCCTGTGTGGCATGCCTAAGTGGCGAATGATCAAGGCTTCTGTTGAAAAGCAAAGTCTTGTGGTGATGATCAAAGCCCAGCCTGTGTGATACACCTTTGTGTAACATGAATTCGCGAGCCTCACACCCAGTGTGAACCAAAACGGGAGAGGACGTCAGGGAGGGCATGCGTTTCTTCCTAGCTAGAACTGGCGTCAGTGGTTTTACATGCCCTGACGAGTTTGACATATGTGGTTGTTGCTGTTGCGAGGCGCCTCGGTTTGATCGGACGATCCGGGTCCGATGGAGTCATTTAGTTGGCTCACCTACGCCCCATAGGGCGGGGAAACGCATGTTCATGCATTTTAATCCACATCGGTGGATCGGCCCTGAGGATCCAAGGGTCACTCGAGCTCTGATCCTGAGACTCGGGCTAGACAGTCTCGAATCGGTAGAGGACTATCTTTTGCCTCGGTTCATAGATGGAAATCCAATTTCCCAATACGGGACATTTGCGGTTTTATTTGTAGAGCCTAGTATGGCGACATGATATATGGTACCCATGCCTGCTATGATTGATACTTATGATTTGAAGTTGTTTCACCCACTATGCACTTATTGTAGTATCAAATGATTTGTTTTAAAACGTATCAAGCATTCTTTGGCTATTATAAGGGAAAACCCTATCCCCTGGCTTGCGTTGCATTGTGTGATAGGATTTGGGTCTTATAACAGCTTCATTTTTCTTTATTTAGCATTGCGCTGTTTGTTTTATGCACTGGTATTCTTGGGAGGAAACCCGTTCCGTGTTATATGGCGTGGTCCCTTGATTTACCAAACTTTAAAAATAAAGATTATCTGTTTTAGTTCTCACACCAGTCCCATGACTGACCTAGAGTTTATTGTTTTAACCTAAACTCTGGGTGCCCTTATTTTCGACACGGGCAGCTAGTAGTTTTGGTTTTGCAGATTTATATTCACAGGATCTTGGTTTACAGCTGGAACGATATCCGGAAAGCTTTGTATCCGTATATCTCCTTCAGTTGTGCATTGTATTATTTCCACTGCGATGTATTTAAATGTAATTTAAATCTCTGATATTTCTGTGTAATATTTATTTATACTCCGTATATTCTTGTATTATGATGGTATTGTTGTAATATGCAATGAAATGTTCTTCCGTCTGCGTTCCTTTGTGGATTGTTCTCGAACTATTCGCGCTTTCCCAACCGGGGAAGTTACGGGGTTTCACAGTTACTAGTTTATTTACTCATTTTTCCAACCGCATACGTAATACCTGATCATGTGCATGTCATTGCGTACATCAAACTCCCAATAACTCTAACATATTCCTATTGCTCTATATCTCTTCCGGTATTAATATATAACTTCATATTTGTATCAAACGGAGAAGACGTAAGTATACAATCGAATGGATTGATCCTTTTCAAAATTTTCTCAATGTAATGAGACTGGGTACTTGATAACCCGTCTTTTGTTTTCATGATTCTTATTCAAAGAATCATTTCATCTACTCCTGTATCTTTCATGTCAAAGCATGAAGATAGATATCTTTTAGTTTCTTCAATACTCAAAGTATCCATCCAAATATAAGCATATCATCCACGTAAAGGCATATAATTACACGTTTACCTGAATGAAACTTGCTATAAACACATTTATCAGATTCAAAAATCCTGAAACCATTAGATATAATGGTTTTATAAAACTTTTCATGCCACATTTTTGTGCTTGTTTAAATCAACAAAGTGATTTGATAAGTTTACATACTTTACATTCTTTTCCATGCATCACAAAACCTTCTGGTTGAGACATATGTATCTCTTCATCAAGTTCTCCATTTAGAATTGCAGTCTTGATGTCCATTGATGAATTTCAAAATTATAGATAGAAGCTAATGTAATTAAAGATTAATAGTTAAAATTCTAGCTACTGGGGCATATATATAAAAATAATCTATCCCTTATTTCCATGTGAATCCTTTGGCAACTAATCTAGCTTTTAATTTTTTGATTATGCCATCTGCTATTAACTTTTTCCTAAATATCCATTTACATCCTATTGGTTTAGAACTAGGAGGTAAATCTACTAGTTTCCATGTTTTATTTCCCATAATAGAATCCATTTCATCATTTATGGGTTCTTGCCACTTGAGATTTCATTGCTTCATTATATATTAAAGGTTTGAATTCAATGTTTGTAGATATCATTAATTGTTGCTCTACATTATTTCTAGATTCTTCAACCAAATATACGATGAAATCTGGTCCAAAATATTTCTCTATCCTTCTTCGTTTACTTCTCCCAAGAGAATCACCATCTTCATCGATATTTTCATCAGTTTTTTCTGCAAGTTCAATAGTTGGTTCACCAACCTCAACCGTTCCATTAATAGCTGTGTTGACCTCCACCGTTTCATTAATTGGAGTGTTGACCTCTACCGTTTTCATGAATCTGTTAATTTTGAATATATGTAAATCGATTCTCATAAAACACTTTGTCCCTTGATTCTATTACTGTACTTACATCCATAGAGCTATTATGTTCTATTACTAGAAACCTATATCATTTGCTATGTTGAGCATATCCTAAGAATATGCACTCGATAGCCTTTATCCCAATTTTCTAATCTTTGGTTCAGGTAATCGAACAATTGCTCTACAACCCTAGACTCGATAATAATCAAGATTTGGTTTCCGTTTCTTCCAAAGTTCATAACGAGTAACTTTATTTTTCTTACGAGGTATTCTATTCAGAACATAACATGAATTAAGTAAAGCTTCACCCCCAGAAACTAGTATTAAGTCCAGAATTACACAACATTGCATTTACCATTTCAGTAAGAGTTCTATTTTTCCTTTCAGCCACTCCATTTTGTTAGGAGTATAAGCAATAGATGTTTCATGCATATCATTTTGATGTTTGGGAATTAGATTCAAAGACAAGCATGCGTTTATGATTAACATGTCCTAATCTATTGTGCTATAATGAAAATGAATCAACAATACACGCAGAATTCATAAATTTATTAATATCAACATTCAGATTAAACGTATCATCACACATGTACCATTTTTCTGCGAATACACCGCCTTTGGTCAATACATATTTATCTGACTCAAAGAATTGTTTGAAACAAAACTTATTAAGAAGACTTTCCAAAACAAGGTTCTTCCTAATCTTCGGTACATAATATACGTCATTCAACGTTAGAACTTTTCTGAATGTGAATTCCAAATCCACAATGCCCTTCCCTTTGACCGCTGCCTTTGCTGAATTTCCCATGTGTACGTAATCTTCATCTTTAGTCGGTTCCGGTTTATTGAATTGATTCTTGACAATGCAGACATGCTTATTAGCGCCATAATCGATCCACCAAGAATGGTTTGTTCAATCATATTCACTTCTTATATGACTGCTGCAAACTTTTCTTTTTTAGATTGCTGCTTCTTTTTCCAGAAGCGACAATCCTTTTTTGAAATGTCTCGGTTTACCACAAAAGTAGCAACCATTTTTGCTTTTCTTTTTCTGGGAATTTTTGTTGTTATGCCTTTTCCTCTTCTTATTTGAAGAGTTATTCGAAGCATTGTCTGATTGCTTTTCTTCCACCATATGGACCTTTGATGTATCAACAGTTGTTTAACTTAAGCATCTTTCTGTCTTAGTTATTGTTCAACCTACAAATACCGTGCAAGGCTGTCTAGACTCATATCCTCCTTCT
The DNA here is from genome assembly GCA_030737875.1 of Allium sativum. Taxonomy (NCBI): domain Eukaryota; kingdom Viridiplantae; phylum Streptophyta; class Magnoliopsida; order Asparagales; family Amaryllidaceae; genus Allium; species Allium sativum. The sequence goes on along the minus strand of CM060918.1, from coordinate 834,736,474 downwards.
TACGTTTCAGTAGTTTCCTTTGATCCTTCCAATAAGGAGGTGATTTTTCTATTATCGATGAGACCTTGATCTCCTCATCCATATTTAGATTATGCTGACTGAATTGGTTAAGTATGTGCATGATATCATTGAATTGCTCTACAACTGAACGTTCATCGGTCATTTTGTAATTAAAAAATTTGGTGGCTAGAATTTTCTTACTAGTTGCGCCCTCCATAAGATGCTTCGATTGTATTAAATCCCAGACGTCTTTTGTAGTGGGCTTGTTGTAGTACATGTCGAAGAAAGCATCAGTCATTGCTTTGAAGATAAGGCCCTTGCAAATATAATCATCCTGTTCTCATTTGATCCTTTCTCGTGTCTGTGCAATGGTTTCATCTTCTGTCTCCATTGGCTTTGGCGTAGTTAGAACATAAATGACTTTCATTCCAACAAAAAAAGGCATCTTTTTCTTCTATCGTAGAAAGTTAGCACCATCAAAGCGCTCTAGTTTTATGAAATTTGCGGCGAATTCCTTAAGCCTGTAAGGAGCCATTGCACAAATACTGTTTTACATTGTTGGTACAATTAATCTCTGATTCTTCTTATCTCTGAAAATACAAATCTCTGAGGCACGATGTGGTGATAGCTATTCTAAAACAATATTTTCCCTCTTATTTCTGTGCACAAATAATGGCAAATTTGTTCGAAGATACCGCGGAGCAAATATTCCAATATCTTTAATCGGCACGATTGCACAAACACGCCGATTCACTATCTTAAAATTGATCGCTACATTGATAAGATGATGGAGTTATAGCCTGCAAAACTATAAGTTATATAATTTAATAGAAATTTGGCAGAGCAGTATGAAGGAAGAAGATGTAGAAAAGAAATTCGTGTGTTTTAAAACTAGAGTGCGGTCCAGTTTTTATAGCATTGAGGAGACACGGCTGCGTCCGTTCAAAAGAGGGGTCACTTCTATTCAAAAAAAAGTGTCTATTCGAATTCAAACAGGAACATCTTGTCGTTACCGGTCGACTGTTCTGAGTTCCACCAGTTGACTGGTCTGCAACCCACCAGTTGATTGGTCTGAACACCACCAGTCGACTGGTAACGACTATTTTCCTTCCATTCTTTCAAATATAAACACACCGTTACATTTATGTTTAAAATTTATATTTCTAGGTTGAAAAAACTCATTGCATCGTGGTCTTAAAATATATGTTTGGCCCAATACACAACACGACATGACGCGACGCAACGTGGCTCAGCTCACCCGGCCGGTCAGACGGATGGCGGCGGCGGCGCGCGCGTGTGTTGTTTAAACATACATGGTCTCCCTCCTCACAACATAATAAAGATGTGGGAGCCCCAAGACCCCTACACTCTTCTAAGAAGGCTATTGATATACTTGCCACTTTACTGATATTCCAAAATGTAGGACAAGTGTTTTTCTTCTTCCCATCTCTTCTTTATTTCAAAATTTTCTCCAACAATCCTCCACCAAATTTTAAATAAATTTCTCTTGTCATTTATTTGCAGGAAAATTTGTGCATAAGTATAGATGTCTTACAGACTTGAACCTATATGTAGTGAAAACTCATCGAAGTATATCAGGATGGTGTGGTTGACTAAGCATTGAACCATCGATCCTATATAACCTACCGGATGTGATTATCACATACTCATTTTCATATTTTCCATATAGTATGTATGCTCGACCCATAGATTGGCCTTGGGTCAGTATCTTCTTTAATGAAATTCCCTTAGAGATCCAGCCAAAATCTCTTAGAATGCGGCATCACATTCCCTTGCATTTATGTAGGTAGGTTTATCAGAAGTGCCTTATAACACACGCCTCAACAGTATATCTGTTGAAACCTACTAATTTCTTAGTAGAACATCCTCTTTTTGTCATTATAAGTACCAAACACTTTTCCTTGGAATGTATGACAATACTTAGTTTTTCAGACTAAATATTGTAGTGCTTCCAACCGCAAACATATGATGTACTTTTTCTCTTTGAACTTAAGATAACAAATTTCTTTATTATGTTGAGTTCAGTTACCTTCATTGGCGATTGTATTGTATAAGCTTTAGACCCATTCCCTATGATGTTTTTATCAATAAGATCCTTGCAAGTCCTTTACTAAATGGATCCGCCAAATTCTAGCTAGATCTCACAAAATCTGTGGTATTTACCCCTTCAATGAGCATTTGCCAAACCAAACTGTGCGTTAGACCAATATGTCTATATTTACCATTATAAACTTGGTTGTATGCCTGTGATAATGTAGATTGACTATCACAATGCACAGATATTGGTGGCATAGGCTTTGGCCACACAGGAATTTCTATAATAAATTCCTTAACCATTCTGCTTCTTTACTACTAGAAGCTAGTGCTATAAACTCAGCAGCCATTGTTGAATCAGCAATACGTATTTGTTTCTTTGAGGCCCAAGATATTGCACCCACACCAAGAGTGAATATCCATCCACTAGTTGATTTATTAGCTTCACTTCCAGTGTTCTAACTAGCATCTATGTATCCTTCTATTACAATTGGATAATCGTTGTAATGTATACCATGATTTATGGTATCTTTGAGATACTTTAAAATTCTATGTATTGCATTTCAATGGATATGACTAGAAATACTAGTATATCTACTCATTTTGCCAAAATCATAGGCAATATCTAGTTGTGTGCATGTCCTTGCATACATCAAACTCCCATTTTTTTTCTTAACGATTCTTATTCCAAGAATCATTTCAGCTACTCCCATATCTTTCATGGCAAAGCATGAAGATAGATATCTTTTAGTTTCTTAAATATTCAAGGTATCCATTCCAAATATAAGCATATCATCCACGTAAAGGCATATAATTACACCTTCACGTGAATGAAACTTCCTATAGAAACATTTGTCAGATTCAAAAATCCTAAAACCATTAACTATAATAGTTTTATCAAACTTTTCATGCTATTGTTTTGGTCTTGTTTAAGTCCATAAAGTGATTTGATAAGCTTACATACTTTACGTTCTTGTCCATGCATCACAAAACCTTCTGGTTGAGACATATATATCTCTTCATCAAGTTCTCTATTTAGTAATATAGATTTGACGTCCATTTGATGAATTCCAATATTATAGATAGAAGCTAATGCAAATAAAGTTCTAATAGTTGAAATTCTAGATATTAGGGCATATGTATCAAAATAATCTATTCCTTCTTTCTGTGTGAATCCTTTGACAACTAATCTAGCTTTAAATTTTCGATTATGCCATCTACTTTTAACGTTGTCTTAAATATCCATTTACATCTTATTTGTTTAGATCTAGGAGGTAAATCTACTAATTTCCTTGTTTTATTTCCCGTAATAGAATCCATTTCATCATTTATGGCTTCTTGCCAAAATGATGAATCTTGAGATTTCATTGCTTCATTATATGTTAAAGGATCAGATTCTATATTTGTAGATATCATTAATTAATGCTCTACATTATTTCTAGATCCTTCAACCAAATATGCGACGAAATCTGGTCCAAAAGATTTCTCTATCCTTCTTCTAATACTTCTCCTAAGAGAATCACCATATGGACCTTTGATGTATCAACAACTGTTTCATCTTGAGCATCTTTTTGTCTCAGTTGTTGTTCAACATGCAAATACCGTGCAAGGCTATCTTGACTCATATCCTCTTCTTACATTTCAGTAGTTTACTTTGATCAGAAGGGGGTAATTTTCCTGTTATCGATGAGACCTTAATCTCCTCATTCATATTTAGATTACGCTGACTGAATTAGATAAGTATGTGCATGATATCGTTGAATTGCTCTACAACTGAATGATCATCAGTCAATTTGTAATAAAAAAAATTGGTGGTTAGAAATTTCTTACTAGTTACGTCCTCCATAAGATACTTCGCTTCTAATGAATCCCAGACATCTTTTGTAGTGGGCTTGTTTTGGTACATGTCGAAGAGAGCATCAGTCATTGCGTTGCAGATATGGCCCTTGAAAATATAATCATTCTGTTCTCATTTGATCCTTTCCCGTGTCTGCACAATGGTTTCATCTTCTATCTCCGTTGGCTTTGGCGTATTTAGAACAAAGACGACTTTCATTCCAGCCAACAAAAAATGTATCTTTTTCTGTCATCATATAAAGTTAACACCATCAAAGCGCTCTGGTTTTGTAAAATCAACGGTGAATTCCTTAAGACTGTGAGGAGCCACTGCACAAATACTTTTTTAGATTGTTGGTACAATTCATCGCTGATTCTTCTTATCTCGGAAAACACAAATCTTCGAGGCATGATGTGGTGATTGCTATCTTAAAAAAGTATTTGCTCTCTTATTTCTGTGCACATCTAATGGAAAATCTGTTCGAAGACACAACAGAGCAGATATTCAATATCTTTAATAGGCGTGGTTGCACAAACACGACTGTTCACTATTGTAGAATTGATCACTGTAGTGACAAGATGATGTATTTATAGCCTGTAGAACTATAACTCGTATAATTTATCAGAAATTCGGCACAGTAGTATGAAGGAATAAGATGTAGAAAAGAAATTCGTGTGATTTAAAACTGGAGTGGGAGCCCCAATGCCCAGCATTCTTCTAAGAAGGCTATTGATATACTTGCTACCTCTACTTATTTTCCAAGATGTGGGACAAGTGTTTTCCTTCTTCCCTTCCCTTCTTTAACTCAAAATTTCCTACAGCAACCATGTGGTATGGATAAAAGTTACAAAAGAAAAAAATGAAGTGCTAGATCAACATCGAGTTGACCAACTTTAACCTAGTATCGAATATGGCAGGCAATAGCATTCTTAGTGAAATGGATAGATACACTAAAGAGGAGCCAACATAGGATGGCTACTGGCCGATGATCAAGAGATTTCCTACCATGAACCTTAGGAACAAGGTACATTCATGAAGAAGAAAGGAGATGTAATGGTCAGGCCATGATTGCCATGGTTTTGAAAAAAAGAAGGCTTTTGTATATGTGCCGAGGGTTATTAAGAACATAAGCCAAGTTCACTGGAATAAGATCAAAGTTTAACAAAATTAGTAGTTGGAGATGACAGGATAGGGTCAGATGTGGCGTTGACTGAAGTCAAGGGTTGTGAAGAGGAGTAAACTGGTGTGTCAACGTGTGCACGTCCAAAGTTACACTTAATTTCTGGGATATGTTTTATGTACTTGACTCATTTGTCTGGTATACTTGTATGTTGCAGTAAAGCCCAGCCTAGGGGAAGCCCATCAAGCCCGAGGGATGAGGCAGCATAGAACAAAAAATTGTATAGCGCAGAAGAAATATAGAATATAGTTACATTAAGATATAATTTTTATTCTCTCCTGGTGATTAGTGTATGGAAGTTTGATACGTGATGGGAAAGGTTTGAATCTTGGTGATGGTAAACTTGTTTTGTGTTTTGTTAAACTTTTGGATCCGGGCAAAAATAAACAAATTTTTTTCTTTTTTAATCAACCTTTTGAACCTAGGTAAAAATGGGTTTGGACAGCGTCTTACATGTGCCGGCTATGGTGGTAATTTGCAATCTTATATAGGCTTGTATATGTGTTGAGTCTTTGTTTATTGGGTTCGATTATTTGCACCCCGTTATTTGCTCTTCACAACGTGATTAAAGTTTTAAAATTTTACTTTTAGTTATGCCCTTTAATAATTGATTTAATAGTTTGTCTAATGTTATATAATGATTAAAAAAATAATAAAATCAATAGTATAATCTATGGATGTTTGAGGTTAAATTGCACACAATAACTAAAATAAAAAACAGTATATGTGATTTTTTTATATAAAAAAAGTTAAGATAGGAATTACAGACAATAATTAAGAATGATAAAACAACCACTAGAATTACAAATAATGATTAAAATTTTGAAAATTGTAAAGTCAGCAGTTTATATGATTATGTATTCTAGGATTGAGTAAGTCAATAGTGTACAAGAATTGCAAAGACTTGAATAACAAGTGGGATAAAAGAAGAAAAATGAAAAAAAATAAGGGCATTTTTAAGAGAAAACGGGGTGGAAAATTATAACGATGGGCTGTGCATTTTATTTTCTAATCAATGGGGTGTAAAGAGTAAATAGCGGGGTGCTAATAGACAGACCCAACTTTTTCCGAACCATCACAAGCTTACAGTTTTTTTATTCAATGGTAAAGATATCTGAGTTTTATTTTTTACCGCACTTCGAATATTGAAAACAAACATATTCGTTTATTTTGTCGAATGACAATAGTTCTATAATAACCCAGTTTACATAGTAAATTATTAAAAAAATATCAGTTCCATAGGAGACCAATTCTTCTGTACCCATTTCCTCTGTTCCCTAATGTCCTTCCAATCAAATCTCTCCCTTTCCCTTTTTTTACATTTAAGTACAAAAACAATTCAGGGGTTTAAGTGCAAAAGGTGGAAACCAGGGGGCTCTGATTGGTTGGGACACGGGGGCCACACTGAATTTGGGGACAGAAGAATTGGTTCGGTTCTATGGTGATCTGAAATATTTTCATAATACATATAGTTTCACTTTTTCTTAATAAACAAATGAAGAAATAAGAACTGGAATTGTCATGATACATATAATTTCATCTTATGAGTAACCTACCAAAGCAAACCATATACACATACAAGAACCATCTTCATCACCACTTAAATATACACATACTAGGACTATATTCATAGGTAATAAAATACTACCTAAATCCCTAATCCGTTCTTCAGAAAACCCATCAACAATCATAAGCAATGGAGTTGATTTATATGTTGCTGAAACTACATCAACATGATGCAATGAAAAATGTCAATAGCTCTATAATACCCAGTTTACATAGTAAATTGTTAAAAAAATATCATTTTTATATTGGTATAAAATATTATCAATTATCATAATACATATATCTTACGAATAATCGACCAAAGCAAACCATATATCTCCATCATCGCCTCTATTTTTAGGCGATCCCCAGATATCTAGAAACCGACTCTCTTTCAAGCTACTTAGAAATTTCCCAAAACTCGGACCGTAGAATCGATAGGTGTCAGAAATGGAAACATACTCAAACGCGACTTTATGATAATTGTTACCATGCAAACTCGCGTAGTGTCTTTAAGTTGATCAGAAACCATCTTTGCTAGCTCGCGTAGTTCATCAGAAGCATGTACAAAAACGTTAGCACTTGTCAACTACAGCTCAAATTGATCAGGTTTTGTGCCGCAAATAGTCAGATCCTTCCTTCTTAAACGCAGCACTGGCCGCCTCAACCCCATCTTGATCCATGTTTCAAGGCATCCTCTACCACTGCAAAAGGAAAGCTTCTTGTATGAAGGCTTAAAAGGCAGTGGTAGGGCCTTTTCCTCTTTATCGCCATGTAATCGATTTGTGGTGAAGTTTTTCATGGTTTGGTTTCCTAGTGCAGAAAACGAGAACAACACATTTGTATGTTTTGTTTAGAAAAATTGTTGGTACAGTGCTGATGTATTTATAGAGTTGTGGATGAGAAATATTGTGGAAACTAGGCGTTTGTAAATCTTTTGGGCATACAAAGGAAGAATACGAAAAGGATGAGAGTAAATCTGTCAAGCACATATTGAAAGATAACATGTCAGGAAGTGATAAAGAAAAGGCAAAATATAAATGGATTAGGTAGTAGATTGCAAAACCGGCGGATTATTAGGAAGGGGAGAAGAAACGTAACAAGATAAATGATTCGGGTGAAGTGAAAAGTGTGGAAACTTAGACGGGACATTTTTACCATATTACCACTTACCAGCCATTACCAACCACTACCAACGAAAGTGATACCAAACAATCGGTAACTAATTTGATTGGTATGGTATGCCAAACCACTTGAAAATATGCGGTACGGTAATGATAATTGAGCATTAATAATGGTAATTACCATACCTACCACATATCTTAAACAATACATATGTATATTCTTATATTTCATCATATATGCATACTACGTAACAAAAAACTTGTAATATGTAATGATTTAATAAAATACATAGGAAAATACTATTACGATACAAGATTGAATGCAATTTTTATCATATATCTTAAAAACGTAATAATTTATATGATATTTTCGTTCATCCACAAAGTTTTCATGTATATTTGACTATGTAAAATAAGATGGATAAATAATAATATAATAACAAAAAAATCAGTTTAAATATTTAATATTTTGACGTAAAATATTGTGAATAAAAAGATATTATACTAGTGAACGGTAAAAACTTATTACCGATCTCTAACAACCATTTCCAACCATAAACCAAACTATCGGTAATCGATTTCTTTGGTTGGTAATTGTATGATTTTTCTATTACCATATAAAGTCGGAACGATAATGGTTTTGAATACAAAGTTCCGGTACCAAACCGATTCCACCCCTAGCAGAAACACAAGCACATATTGAGTACCCAAACCCTCAATTTAATTGTGTTTAAGATGTGATGAAAGAAAAGGATTCTGCAGAGGAAGCTGAATTTTGTATCAAACAAGAACAATGGAAAGTCAATTGCACGTAGTGGTGCCCAGAAAAACAATCAAGTTGAGGTGCCAATGGACAGCGAAGACCCTCATGAGTTTTAATTCAGATTATTATAAGACTTTTGTGGTTATCCTCATTATTTGTGCATGCCTGACTTAAGAGTTATAGTGGATCATGTCCGCGCTTCGAATTTTTTCCCTTAGTTAAATCATCCTTCAATATTTTAATGTCATAAATTATTCATGATTTGATTTTTCCATCTTGTTCCAAGGAAAACACACATTTAGAGTCATGAGTTAAGTAATTTATTTACTGGTACTTCATTTTTATTGTGTGATAACTCGATACAAAAATTTCAAACAAAGGAAACCATGAAACTACTTATTTGTTGCTCTATTTCTAAATTTCACTTTCCATATTTTGCTGTTAAAGCTAGATCTAATAATAGGTTAAAATTGTGTATACACGTAAATAATAATTAATACTTAACGGAATATTGAGGAGAACTAAATCAGTATCAATTATTTTTTAGATTTTGCATTAAAGAGATAAAAATTGAATTTTGCAAATAATTTCAAATTATTTTATGGAATCGGCTAGATAGGCTGAAGGAAACACATCTTTGGAAATTTAAAATTAACTGTCTTCAACTTTCTTCCTAAATTTTAGATAGATCAGTTTTTCTCTTTGTTAAATTAAGTTTGGGTTACATTTTTTGTTTCAGAGAACTGTTTCGTAAGGCAGAAGGAAAGGACAACGCATATATATTTTTTTTGTTTAGAAAAACGGCACCGTGTTGATGTATTTATAGTGCATTTTTATTTAAGTTGTGCTTTAATCCCCTGCCAGTATACATATACATATATATATATATATATATAAAATTAAAGCTTAAGTTTATGTATACACATACACCGTATCAACTATTAAAAAGAAATCAGTATATACAACATAGCAAACTTAAACATTTAACAATATACACCATAAATCCAACAACATATCAAGTATATCAAACAACACATTACATCATCAAAACACATCAGTTAAAAATCAAACTATATTAAAATTATTAATAAGTATTTATTTAAATTGATTATTAATAACTTGTGACTTAACATATGATCATTATGGCTTCTCATGATTTCGCATCATGTCAGATGTATGTCGTTGAGCCATCTTCATTGACATGCTCAATGGCATGAGTAAATACTTCTAAGTACGAGATGGATCAACAACACTCTCTTATATGAAAGAATCATTACATATTATATAATATATTGTAGGTGGGTATGTGTTACACACACGCACACAAATATATATATATATATATATATATATATATATATATATATATCATGGAATCATTATTTATAATCGCAATCAATAAATTTATCAACTATTAGATATACTTATGAAAATGTATTGCAAAACGTTTGCAAAACCATGTAAACTGTTGGGGTAAAGTTTCCCAAAAACGCCTTGGGAATAAAACCCAACCTTGCGGAAAAACAAATAGGAACGGATTGATGGCGAGGCAAAACAAACAAAAGACAGTCACCAGCAAAACAATCACAAATCAAGCAATAAAAGAAAAAACATAAAAGATTTATAGTGGTTCCACTAACATCTTGTTAGTGTACGTCCACTTGGGGAGATGAGATTTTATTCCTTTTCTAAATAAGAAAATATTACAAAACTGATAATAGAGAAGAAGAAGAAGAAGATATACAACTTTGAGAGATGCACCTCACATTTTGAGATGTTCATGCATTCACCTAATCCCTATCCTTATAGAAGGATTAATACTTGGGGTTGAAGTAATTGATTTATAGTTATAAATCAATGCCTAATTAATTCTCCAATCAGAGAATTAATTCCTTACTTCAATATCCCAAAAGAAACTTCTCCACATTCTTCCACTTGTGTAGGTAATTTATTGCCCTGTCTAATTTTACAAAAAGAGGTAATAAATTTTCTGATATCTTCCAAATCTTCTGCAGTTGGAAATATTATATTACTCAAAATAACAATATTTCCTAAATCTTCTCTAAATGGAAATATTATATCACCATAACCAATAATATCTTTCAAATCTTCTGCAAATGGAAATATTGTATCACAAATTCTAACAATCTCCACCTTGATACTATATTTCCTTGAAAATACCAACTCCACCTACATCCTCTTATTCTAAGCATCTTCTTGGACAAGACAACATGGTTACTTTCCCCAGTGAGCTTCGGCATGGCCATCACCCATTGCACTTTGTCAATAAACTCCGACAATGCCACCGCCTGCAATAAAGTGTTCAAAGTACCCCCTTTAAGTAAGACCTATCAATCTTCACCATGAAAACAAATGTCTCCATGAACCATCTCAACTCTCTCCCAACACCGTGCTACCGCGTGGCACCTAGCATTTCGATAAGCAATTCCAGCTCGAGCAACGCCCGAACTTAGCAGCCTGCAAAGACTTATGCATATCCACTACTTTCTCCTTTGATCTCTGACCAACTTCAGACGATCCCTTCTTCCGCTTATCAAGCACATTCTGTTGGCAAAATCCCACCTTGTTGAAGCTTTCCCCTTTGATCATATTATGCCTATGCAGAAACTCAAAGTCCCTTCTCGTATGTCTAGCTTTGACATCTTTTCCACGAGAACTGTAGACTCCAACCCTTGACTCTCCCAGTACAGTGCTTTCCCTCAGGAGATACAAATTATGAAATACATCTCCCTTCATCACTACAAATGAACCTTTAGAAAACCTTATACTATCCTTATCAATATATAGTCACCTTGCATCCTTTGGATGCCAACTGCCCAAGAGATATCATTGACTTCTGAAGACCTGGAACATAACAGACACCTATCAAGGTGCATATTACCCTGTCATACATGCAAATATGCATAGTACCTTCGCCCATGACTCTACAACTAGTATCATTTCACATAAGAATCAGTTTCCCTCTTTTTCTTTTAAAAGAACTGAAATAATTCTTATTAGGTGTCATATGAAAAGACGCCCCTGTATCTAGCACCCAATGGTCTGGTATATCTGATACTACCGCTGTCAACAAGTCATCAGACAATTTTTTTTCACTACAACCGATGAATTTCCAGCTTCAATTTTTTTTCAAGTTCGGACAATCTCTCTTCCAATGGCCTGGTTTCTTGCAAATGTAGCACTTCCCATCTCTTGACTTTATTTTCTTCTTCTTCTCCCCTTTCTCCATACCAGCTAATAAGGCTTCTGTACTACTTCCTTTTCTACCTTCACTCAACCCCATCATCTGATCCCCCAAGTCCTCAAATAGAAGACCTTCCTTCACATCAAGATGTGCCTTCACTGAAGTACTCTCTCTCATCCTCATAGTGAAAAACGTCTTTAGTAAAATCAGATGGTTGATTAGCGACTTCTTTAAATAGAGTTTTTCTAGCTTGGTCCAAATGTCTTTTGCAGTGGTCTCACTGCTAATCTCTGAAATGACATTTTATCCCATTGCTAATTGTAATGTAGTAAATGCCCATCATTCCATCTCCTTCCTTTCCACGGCTGAAATATCATCCGTCAACTCCTAAGGAGCAAACACCACATGATGAACATTGTTCCTCATCGGAACAGCTTTCATCCACCATTGCCACTTCTCAAAGTCTTTATCTCCATTCCATATTTCTATTACTAAATGAGATACTGCTGCATATATGTCCCTTTGACATATGACCTTGATACAATTGTTGAATTCTCCTCATCTCCTACCATAATGCTTAACACCCTTTCTCAATCAACCTCGTAGCTTTAATACCAATTGTTGGGGTAAATTTTACCAAAACGCCTTGGGAATAAAACCCAACCTTGTGGAAAAACAAATAGGAATGGATTGATGGCGAGGCAAAACAAACAACAGATAGTCATCAACAAAACAATCTCAGATCAAGTAATAAAAGAAAGAACACAAGAGATTTATAGTGGTTCCACTAACGTCTTATTAGTGTACGTCCACTTGGGGAGAGGAGATTTCATTCCTTTTCTAAATAATAAAATATTACAAGACTGATAATAGAGAAGAAGAAGAAGAAATACAACTTTGAGAGATGCACCTCACATTTTGAGATGTTCATGCATTCACCTAATCCCTATCCTTATAGAAGGATTAATACTTGGGGTTGAAGTAATTAATTTATAGTTATAAATCAATGCCTAATTAATTCTCCAATCAGAGAATTAATTCCTTACTTCAATATCCCAAAAGAAACTTCTTCACATTCTTCCACTTGTGTAGGTAATTTATTGCCCTGTCTAATTTTACAAAAAGAGGCAATAAATTTTCTGATATCTTCCAAATCTTCTGCAGTTGGAAATATTATATTACTCAAAATAACAATATTTCCCAAATCTTCTCAAAATGGAAATATTGTATCACCATAATAAATAATATCTTCCAAATCTTCTGCAAATGGAAATATTGTGTCACAAATTCTAACAACAAACTAGTTACACTAATGGTGTAGAAAGTATAGTAGCAAAATATTTGCAAAATCATTACTGATATGATGTAATGCAAATCCTTTGCAGAACTGTGTCCGTTCACAAAGTCTTAGCAAAAATATATGTTTAAATAAAAATAGACAACATAATAGAAGAGACGAAAATAAAAGTAATCAGACCATTGTGGAATTCTGAGGTTTACCTTAGCAATCTCCTTGAAACTTTAATTTGCAAAGTTTCCCAAGATACAATAGAATCTTGTCTACACGAGAGATTGTAACGAATATGTCATTATGTGTTGAAAACAACAGCGAATATGTTTTAAGAAGAGGAGGAAGAAGACTTGGATTCAAATTCATTGAGAATATGATCAGTATTATCCACGTTTTATAGCAGTCCACAACTCTTCCGAACAGTCATGACTGTTCATCGGATCACTCCCGTTACTCTTCACCGTTGTTGTCCACCAAACGTCGTCACCATTCATTTGAATTCGGACGTCGCATATCTTATAAAATACTGTAAAAAATAACTGTGTTTTTTGGTTAAAATAAGACATCACGTTAGAACCAAACCAAAACTCGAGACCAACCCAGTTCGTTATAGGACGGGCACGTGACACACTTGTGTGTTTATTCACGAGATATATGTCCTCCATTTCGCACAAAAGTACCTGACTATAAGGGCCAATATAAGGAATGAGAGTTTAGTATATAGTCATGACTCTTGTCTTAAATTTGGCAATGTGTGACTAATGTATATTTCATTCACCTTTGGAATTCATACATCAACTCTTGAAGGTAATGCTAGAAAGGATTTTAACCCATGCGGTATTTGATAGGATTTTTAATTCTATTTGCAAAGTCCCTCCCTGACTCCCACCATAAATTTAAAAACGAACATAACATTAAAATATTTGTAAATCCAATGTAATTATACAAGAGCTCTACTGAACTTTTAATAAATATACCAGGTTAGTAAGCATTACTTCTAATGGACTTTTCCAGTAGTTAACTAAGTTTGTCATACGGTTCCACTCATCTATTTGGTTTCTTCCTCCTCTCATTTATGCCCAAAATGAATCTCGATTGTTTTTCTCCTTTATTCATCTAATAACTTTTTCAAAGGGGAAGGCCAGATTCTTGTGAGTCTATCCTTTGCATAATGAGCAAAAATATACTATATATTTATACTTAGTCAACAAATTGTACAATGGTTAAATATAAACTAAAATATAGATTATGCTTACAATGAAATCCGACCAGAAACACTTTAAAATATGGGATGAGAAATTATTCTACCTAGCCAAGCACACGGTTATTCTGCCTTTATAAGCAGCCTAGGAAATATCTTAGATAGCATCCAAGGATGCCAACTTAAACTCTCTATACTAATTATGTAACCCCTCCCCCCCATTGTTAAATAATAATGATTAAAAAAATTGTCAAAATAATTATGGAAAAGTGTGAGTTTGAATTTAAGACGAACACATGCTATAAATTGGGCAATAAATAAAAAGTTGCTACTATGTGAACTAAATGCATAATATTTTGTATATAATTAAATAAAAATAAATGAAAGGAAGAATGGAATAAATGGTATTTACATTAATTTTATAAACAATGTGCATTTGAATTTAAAACAACAAAAGGTAACGTATTAACATGCTTAACCATTTAATAAAAATAAACTTCAAGTAATAACCATGTTTGAAATTGGAATTCGATGTGTGTTAGAAACGAAAAGCAATTAATGTCAAATTGCAACATTTTTTTGATTAACAATGCATGACATTAATGGAATAAAACCACCCAATAAAAAGGCAATTTAATTGAGATTAGTTAAGTAGTGTTTTAAAACAAAACAAATGAAGAAAATATGTATAAATATGCATTAATATATTTCAATAATATATGCGCGCATATTAATTTCAGAAATGAAAACATTTGAAATTGAGATTCAATATGTGTTAAGAACGGAAGAAAAATTTATGTGTATAATAAATACATGTTGAATTTGAAACTGATGGGCAAAGAAATGGAAAAGGAATAAATTTAAAATGTTAAGAGAATAATAACATTAACAAGATTAGAGGAATAAAACACACACAAATTTGAAAGTAGAGGAAAAATGAATGCATACATTTATTTATGTGTTGGAACGTGCATTAAGAACAGGAAACAATAATAAAATTACAAGAATATTTTTTTTAAAACATAAGGAAAATCATGCACTGATGACCCAATATACGATTAAAACAATCGTACATGGGTCGACCTACTTGGGGACTGGGTCGGGCCAGGGGTAGACCCATATGGAGCCCGACTGACCCAATACAGTCTGGGTAGTGTGCGTTAATCGATTCTGAACGGTCCATATTTTATTTGTTTTGACCAAACAGTCAACGTTCTTCAGAGTAGCTATAAATAAACCAGTAGGGCCTCAACTCCAACTCATATTTTCTGAGAGGGCGTCAGAGCTCTACCATTTTCTTTTCTCCTCCAAACACATCATAAAATATGTATATTCGTTTTAGGATTTTTGATTCAAGATTTGGAGATGAAAGTTCGTAGATTAGGCTATAGGTGCATAGATTTCGCGTCCGTGTGAGATTTGAAAAAGTCGGGTGTGTACGCGACTTGTGTAGGATCTATAATATGGCTACGCGGAATGTATGTGATAACTTAAGCTATTCAATAGTTACACAGGTAAAAATCCACAAACAAGAAATATATCACTAATAGCTATAAATGCAGTAAAGTAAAGTAAAGTAGAGTAACGACACCAGGATTTTTATACTGGTTCGGACCTCCCGTCCTACGTCCAGTCCCGAAGCTCCTCTTCGGCTTTTCACTAAACAACACCCTCGCTTCACCGATTTGTCAACGATTGAGTACACCCTTCCTATAATCTTATCCTCAAATATATATATTGATGTTTGCAAAGATTTGGAAGTGGATTATCGAGTTGAATCACAAGTATGTTAAATATGCTTGGAGATTCAAACGATAATTGAATGCTTTTGAGTGCTTTTAGAATGCTAAGAATAATACAATATAGACAAGAGAATGGAGAGAAATTTCGGTAATTTGAATGAATGAAAATCGATGTATTTATAATAATCGAGGAGATGTAATTTTTGGTGAAAAGTTGCTTTTAAAAGAAGTGATTATTCTTGAGAAGAAATGGATGTAACTCTTCAAGAAAGGAGATGACTTTTCACAAAATTTCAAAAAGCTGTTGACCTATAAAAATTTATAGGTCGACATGTTTTTAGCCGTTGTAATTTAAAAACCTGTTGACCTATAAAAAATTATAGGTCGACCTCTTTTTGACCGTTATATTTTGAAAACCTGTTGACCTATAAAAAAGTGTAGGTCGACATGTTTTTGATAATATGCATAAAAAAAGGTCTTATAAGTAATTTTTGAATGCCAAAAAGAAGTATGATTATTTGAGGATAGATTTTAACATTTATGACTCTAAATAATCAACTTCTAACCTATGAAGGCATCTCGTCTTCTTTTTGTCGATGTAGAAGCTTCTTCTTGTCATAAATCAAAATAATCCATGACGCTTTGACTTAACATTCTCCCCCTTTTTGATTGATGACAACTTGGATTAATCCGTTATCTCTCCTTGTATATATGCTCCCCCTGTATATAAGCTCCCCCTGAATTATATATAATCTGCACAACAGTCGTTAGTAATATTTTCTCCCCCTTTGTCATCGACAAAAAGGGTAGGCTAGCATTATAATAAGTAAGTTGTTCTGCATATTACAAACCAAAACAGACACACCAGAAGCACTAGATTGTGACATAATTACATACATCAATCATAATTAAGTTTTTGAAGATAAAGAAATAAAAACGTAAAGACTATTGTGATGGCCAGTCCGAATCACTATCTTCTTCTTTGTCTTTGTCTCCTTCCTCCTCTTGTTCCTCATTGTTTCCGTCATCATCATCCTTCTCAACATCGTCATGAGCTCCTTCTTCAATATGTGACATTCCATGACCACGATTATGTTGGGTACTTGCTCCAGAACTAGTACCTTCTTCCGATGAGGACCATGTAAAAGTAGGAGGCATAGGACGTTTTCCGGGATCTTGTGCAAGTGTTGCGGAAAATGAGGCACAGGAGATTGCTTCCCAAATTGTTCCGAAGAAAGACTTTAATTTATTGAACCGCTTATCAAGTTTAGTGTCCAAGCGGTCAAGCTTATTATTGGTTCGTTTCAGTCTTGCTTCGAGTAAAAATTGATAACGTGCAATTTGTTCAAGAGTTTCTTCAGTTGAAGAAGTAGATGGTGGAATTGTTACGTCTTCAGGCCTTTGTCTAGGGATTTGTAAAGACGAAGTCTCCGTAGGACCTAGTTCGACATATTGCTCAAAAGGAATAATGGTAAAACACGGATCGGGTAGCTTCATCCTCTTTTTGGACGCTTTATCAATACATTTTGGTATTGAAATTTTGGACGCGGGGGATCTTATTCCACAGTCCATGAGGCAACGCATAATATACTCGTTATAAAACAGATGTGGCCTAGAGCGTTTGTTTACCATTGAAATTTCGTCAAAAATCATCTCAATCCAATTTACCTTGATATTCCCAAAGATAGCGTACAATGCCTTAAAATTTTCTCTGTAAACAGCATCAAAATTTCCATTTCTTGGAAGTAGAGAATGTGTGATACAAAGATGAAGAATTCTAGCCGAGGGTCTCAAATTGACTCCTTTGGTACTTGACTTATGGTCTTCAATGAATAAGTGACTATGTTTATCACGAATATGAATAGGGCAGAAATCAGTAGAGAATTGTATACCATCATTGTGAGATCGTAGAATTTCTGCCATTCTATCTTTAGAAAGAAAAATGTGTTGTCCACATATTACTGACCATAAGCAATCTTCTGAGTTGTGAGGTTTAAATTTCTCTAAGTTGAGATTAGCGTAGAATAGCTTTATCAAAATGTGACTAATCTCAATATTGTTGTGTTCAAAAGAGAGAAGAGATTCAATGCCTGCGCGGTTTGATATCTCTCGAACGTCGTAGTAGACAAAATCAGAGAAATTGATGAAAGATCCATGGTGAATTGTATAGTCTTTCATTTTGTTCCACCTTTTCACTGCTAGTAGATTCATAAGCCATTGTTTGATTTGAGAATCAATGGGTTGGATTGGTGTTTGAGAGGAAGAAGTTTTTGATTTCTTTTGCTTAGGAGCCATTTTAGAGTTTAGAGAAATTGAAATTCCTTTTGAAGGTAGGATTGATAGAATTAGGAGTAAGAATAAATAAGATTTCAATGAAAGGTTGTGAGGATTTAAAAAGTGAATCGACGTGTCTAACTCAAAAGGAAACAGCAATTCCCGAAACCGGTCGACAGGAAAGTTTGGGGCGGTCGACAGGAATTAGTTCTGGAAGAATATATACAACCTTTTGTATGTTGACCGGTCGACAGGTTCTATATGGGGCGGTCGACAGGTAAAGATTCTGGAAAATTATAAACATATAATTTTATCATGACCGGTCGACAGGGAGTTTATGGGTGGTCGACAGGTAAGAGTTCTGGAAAATTATAAACATATAATTTTATCGTGACCGGTCGACAGGGAGTATGTGGGGCGGTCGACAGGTTAATTCTCTGGTTGAAAAAATAAAAAACAAAAAGGCTGTACCGGTCGACAGCATAGAACTGGGCGGTCGACAGGTGCTGAATACTTTTGTTTTTCTGGTTTGTTGAGATGAAATGAACACTATATATAAAAAATATTTTATTCAAAACAATATGAAAAAAATAGATAATTTAAATACAAATTTATTTTCAGAAAATTTAAACGATATAAAAGATTATCTTCTTGGTTCCCAAGGATTGTATTTTCCACTTACTCCTTCATTGTTGTTGTAATTCCTATCCCATGAGTTTGGAGTTCGCGAAGATGATGGTTTAGGTATTGGCTCATGTACGTTATGCCTGTCAGAGCTGCAGAAAAGAGAGGCTAGTCGTTCGAGATACGTCAAACGAGAAGTCGTCAATTTTTGCTCATATAACATTTGCTGCTGATAATAATGCATTTCGTCGATCTTTTCTTTTGTTCGTGGAGAGCAAAACAAAACTTTCTTGCTTTTCTTAGAAGTTGGTGTGGTTCCTGGTGTTCGAGAAGGTGGATGAAATCCAGGTGGATGTTCTGGTGTTTTTGGGGAGTTGTATTCCGTTGGTTCGAAACTCGTGATTGAAATATGGGAGTTTTCAGCACATTTTTCACAAATGTGTGCCATGAATTTAAAAGGATAAAGGAGATTTTGAGAGAGTGATTGTCTGAGAGCACTCAAAAATGCAAACATATATATAGAGAAAGAGTTTTCTATTTTTAGAAAGAGAAAAGATGGTTTGCATTTTTAACCGTAGAAAAATTCTCTTTTCTATATAGTAAAAAGAAAAGGAATTGGTTTCCGAAAAAATAGTGAACTCTTGTTATAAATTAAAAATATTAGCCTTCGAGTTCTCTTCTTGAAACCAAGCCTAGCTCTCTACGTAACTTGACAAAACTTGATTCTAGTAGAGGCTTTGTAAATATATCAGCTAGTTGATTGTCTATGCTTACATATTCTAATTTTATATTTCCTTTTTCAATATTATCTCTAAGAAAATGATGTCGGATGTCAATATGTTTAGTTCTTGAGTGGTTAACCGGATTTTTGGATAAGTTTATCGCACTTGTGTTATCACAATATATAATAGAATTTGACAAGTTCATTTTGAAGTCTTTAAGTGTTTGTTGCATATATATAACCTGTGTACATGCTAAAGCTGCTGAGATATACTCTGCCTCACATGTTGAGAGTGAAACACAATTTTGTTTCTTACTAAACCAAGAGACATGTGATTTTCCAATGAAATGGCACGTACCACTTGTACTCTTTCTATCCGTTCGTGATCCTCCGAAATCAGCATCACTATATGATACTAATTCGAATGCACAGTCCTTAGGATAGAAAAGACCGAAATCTTTGGTGTTATTAAGATACCGAATAATTCGTTTTACTGCTCGTAGATGCGATTCCTTAGGATTAGCTTGAAAATGTGCACACAAACAAACACTCATCATAATGTCAGGACGACTAGCTGTTAAATATAGGAGAGAACCTATCATACTACGATACGTCTTTTGGTCTATACTCTTTCCACTTTCATCTTTTTCGAGATGACTAGTTGTACTAATCGGAGTTGGGTGTGTACGCGACTTGTGCAGGATCTATAATATGGCTATGCGGAATGTATGTGATAACTTAAGCTATTCAATAGTTACACAGGTAAAAATCCACAAACAAGAAATATATCACTAATAGCTATAAATGCAGTAAAGTAAAGTAAAGTAGAGTAACGACACCAGGATTATAGAACAACTTACTTATTATTTGCAAAATATAAAGTAAAGTAAAGTCGAGTTGGTTTTCCGGAAGTATTTTCAAGACCAAATCTTTTAATAAGATTTTCACAATATTTTTCTTGATTTATAAAAATACCATTCGGAAGTTGTTTAATTTGAAGACCAAGAAAGTATGATAACTCTCCCATATGTGACATTTCAAATTCTTTGGTCATGATATTTGCAAACTCTTTACACAGTTTCTCATTTGTTGATCCAAAGATTATGTTGTCCACATATATTTGAATAACAAGTATATCTTTGTGTGAATGTTTAATAAATAATGTTTGATCAACCTTTCCTATTTGAAATCCAGAATCAATTAGATAAATTCGTAGTCGTTCATACCAAGCACGTGGTGCTTGTTTTAGTCCGTACAAAGCCTTCTTAAGCTTGAACACATGATCCGGATGTTTTTCATGTTTAAATAAAGGTGGTTGTTCAACATATACTTTTTCTTTTATAAATCCGTTTAAAAATGCACTCTTGACATCCATTTTATATAATTTAAAGCTATGGTGACAAGCAAATGATAGAAGAATTCTAATTGCTTCTAGTCTAGCGACAGGTACAAAAGTTTCTTCATAATCGATACCCTCTTCTTGATTATATCCTTGTGCTACTAACCGTGCTTTGTTTCGAATTATGTTTCCTTGTTCATCAGCCTTGTTTTTGTAAACCCATTTAGTTCCTATAACTGATTGATCGGTTGGCCTTGGAACAAGTTCCCATACATTATTGCGTTCAAACTGATTTAGTTCTTCTTACATTGCAAAAATCCAATATTCATCGGTAGCAGCTTCTTTAGGATTCTTAGGTTCGATATTAGAAATAAATGTAACATGTCCCATTTGGTTAAGTTGACTTCTAGTTCTTATTTGAGATGATACTTCTCCAATTATATTTTGAACTGGATGATCTCTTAGAATTCTTGGAGGAGATCTAAATCTTGGTGGAGAAGGTATTACATCAATTTGCGGGTTATCATCAACTATTTCTGAGTCAGAGTCATTATTTGTGATGATAGGGTTATTAGTAACTATGGGTTCTTCGTCATCTGATATTATATGAGATGGTTTAAAGAATTCATCAAAGGAAACGTGAAGTGATTCTTCAATAGATTTGGTTCTCTGATTGAATATACGATAGGCCTTGCTTCTTTCCGAATATCCGACAAATATACCTTCATCGGATTTTGGATCAAATTTTCCAAGATGGTCTTTTGTATTTAAAATAAAGCACTTAGAACCAAAAACTTTGAAATATGAGATATTTGGTTTTCTTTGATTAAATAACTCATATGATGTATTTTTAGTCAGAGGTCGAATAGATACACGATTCAAAACATAACATGCAGTTGCAACAGCTTCTGCCCAGAAATGTTTTGGTAGAGTGGATCCATTTAATAATGTTCTTGCACATTCTTGTAGTGTCCGATTTTTCCGTTCTACAACTCCATTTTGTTGTGGAGTTCGAGGAAACGAAAAATTATGATTGATACCTTTCTTTGTACAAAAATGTTCAAATTCATTATTTTCGAACTCTCCGCCATGATCACTTCTAATATTTTTAACCTTAAGTCCTTTTAACTTTTGAATTCTTTTGACGAAGGATTTGAAATGATGAAAAGTATCACTTTTATTTTTTAAGAAAATAACCCATGTATAACGAGAATAATCATCAACAATTACAAACACATATTTATTATGATTTATTGACTGAACCTGTGTTGGTCCAAATAAATCCATATGTAATAATTCAAGTGGTTGTAATGTTGATATGATTTTCTTGGATTTGAAGGAAGATTTAGTCAATTTTCCTAATTGACATGCATCACAAATATTATTAACCGAAAAGCTCATTTTGGGGAGACCTTTAACAAGATCATTTTTGGCTAGCTTGTCAACAGTTTTGAAGTTTATGTGACAGAAACGTTTGTGCCATAGCCATGGATCATTATCTTTTGCTACAAGACACATATCTGAATTATGATTGATATTCATATTCAGAATATAAATGTTTCTATCTCTATTTCCTTCAAAAGCTATATTTCGATCTTTATCTAGAATACTACATTTATTATTTGAAAAGGAAATAGTAAAACCTTTGTCGCACAATTGACTAATACTTAATAAATTATGTTTCAAATTCTTAACTAGCATGACATTTGTGATAAGAGGTAAGTTAGATGTACCATAATTGCTCACATCGCCTTTGCCGATGATATAGCCTTTTGAATTATCTCCAAAAGTGACTGAGCCACCATCCGAATAAGTAATATTTGTTAATAAGCTCTTGTCTCCAGTCAAATGCTTTGAGCAACCACTGTCCAATATCCACTTTCCTCTTTTCTTAAGTGGGACCTACAAAAAATAAAATTAAGTCTATGGTACCCACTTTTTATAGGGTCCTAAGAGTTAGGTCTTAGGAGTCCAAACCCATATGGGTCCGGTATCCCCTTTATACAAATAATTTGGATTATAATGCACAGTATTCAAAAAATTTTGAATATACTTATTTCTAATCAAATTATTATTTGTTTTAGGAACCCATATCTTTATAGATTTGACATTCTTCTTTTGAGATTTCACAATCGGTTTTGGTTTGGAATATAATAAACTAAGATTTTTCTTAGCTTCGGTTTCTTGAACTTTCTTATTTTTTCTTTTTCTTTTACCAAGATGTTTCTTGATAACTTGTTTCTTATATCCCAATCCTTGCTTGTTTGTAGCTGATTGTGAACTCTCAATAATTTTTGTCAAATTTTCTCGTCCTTTGTTAAAGTTAGAAACATTTTTAGAAATGTCGTCTAACTTTGTTTGTAAACTAGCTTTTTCAAGGTATAGAGATTTTACTTTAGCTTTAAGCTCATAATTCTCAGCAGTAAGAGTGTCATTTTTCTCTTTTTGAATTTCAATTTCTTGACTTAGAAGAGATAGTTGAGAATTATTATTAGATGATGATTCTTGAGCCTTTTCAAGTTCCTCCTCTAATATGTTTTTTTCATCTCTTAACATATCTCGTTCTAATTCTGATCTATTCAACATTGCCTTGACTTCTTTTAATTGATGTTTTGCATCTTTAAATTTAATCATTAATTTATCATAAATATCAAGCATATCCTCAAGGGTAGGAATTTGTACCTCATCCTCTGTTGCCATAAAACATACATTTGCTTGTTCATTTTCTGAGTCGCTTTCACTTTCAGATGAAGATGAATCTGAATCATCCCAAGTTACTGAGAATGCTCGTTTCTTTGACTTGTCCGTTTTGTGTTTGAACTTGTCATTTTCTGTCTTCTTCTTTTGTTCTGGACAATCATTTTGCATATGTCCTTTCTTATGACAGTTAAAGCATTCTACATTCGATGATGATGGTCTGTTTGATCCGAACTTTTCTTGTTGTATCGACTAGCTCCTCGTTGCTTTAAGAATTTTTTGAATCCTTTTGCAATGAATGCTAGATTCTCATCTTCATAATCTGAGATATCTTCATCAGCATGAAAAGCTACAATTTTCTTTTCTTCTTTTTGTTCTTTTCGAGCCTGTAAGTTAGCCTCGTAGGACATAAGATTTCCTATCAATTCATCTGGCTTCATGGTGGAAAGATCATTAGCTTCTTCTATGGCTAATACTTTTCCTTCCCATTCATTAGTCAGTGAATGTAGGACTGTTGAAACTACATCGAAGTCAGAATATTTTTGTCCTAACCCGATAAGAGCATGATGAATAGTTTGAAACCTTGAATACATCTCATTGATTGTTTCATTTGGCTTCATTTTGAAATTTTGAAATTGACTTTTCAACAAAGCTATTTTTGCTTGTTTAACCTTGTTAGTACCTTCATGAGTGGTCTTTAGTGTTTGCCAAATTTGATAGGCAGTGGTACAGATACTAACACGGTTATACTCATTTTGGTCTAATGCACAAAACAACATATTCATTGCTTTTGCATTTACAGTAGCTGTTGTTTTCTCAGCAAGAGTCCATTCTGCATACTCAGTAGTTGGATTTATTATCTCTTTCTGAGTAGCATTCCAAGCATCATAGCTAGTTGATTGCATATAAAAAGTCATACGTGTTGCCCAATAACTATAGTTTAGGCCATTAAAGAAAGGAGGTCTTTGTGCCGATTGACCTTCTGTGTAAGTGGTGTTACTTGTACTTGCGTTATTTGCCATATTACAAGAATATATCAAATAACTGTGTTACGGTTATATGATGACCTTGCTCTGATACCAAATGAAAAAGTCGGGTGTGTACGCGACTTATGCAGGATCTATAATATGGCTATGCGGAATGTATGTGATAACTTAAGCTATTCAATAGTTACACAGGTAAAAATCCACAAACAAGAAATATATCACTAATAGCTATAAATGCAGTAAAGTAAAGTAAAGTAGAGTAACGACACCAGGATTTTTATACTGGTTCGGACCTCCCGTCCTACGTCCAGTCCCGAAGCTCCTCTTCGGCTTTTCAATAAACAACACCCTCGCTTCACCCGGAGGAACAGGTTCACAACTACTTGATTTACGGGCTACAAGTTTACCCACTTGATTTCACGGGCCACAAGCTTGCCCACTTGATTTCACGGGCTACAAGCTTACCCACAAGACGATTACAAGAGTTTGACTTCTGATTGTGTTCTTCTTTCAACACTGATTTGTCAACGATTGAGTACACCCTTCCTATAATCTTATCCTCAAATATATATATTGATGTTTGCAAAGATTTGGAAGTGGATTACCGAGTTGAATCACATGTATGTTAAATATGCTTGGAGATTCAAACGATAATTGAATGCTTTTGAGTGCTTTTAGAATGCTAAGAATAATACAATATAAACAAGAGAATGGAGAGAAATTTCGGTAATTTGAATGAATGAAAATCGATGTATTTATAATAATCGAGGAGATGTAATTTTTGGTGAAAAGTTGCTTTTAAAAGAAGTGATTATTCTTGAGAAGAAATGGATGTAACTCTTCAAGAAAGGAGATGACTTTTCACAAAATTTCAAAAAGCTGTTGACCTATAAAAATTTATAGGTCGACATGTTTTTAGCCGTTGTAATTTAAAAACCTGTTGACCTATAAAAAATTATAGGTCGACCTCTTTTTGACCGTTATATTTTGAAAACCTGTTGACCTATAAAAAAGTGTAGGTCGACATGTTTTTGATGATATGCATAAAAAAAGGTCTTATAAGTAATTTTTGAATGCCAAAAAGAAGTATGATTATTTGAGGATAGATTTTAACATTTATGACTCTAAATAATCAACTTCTAACCTATGAAGGCATCTCGTCTTCTTTTTGTCGATTTAGAAGCTTCTTCTTGTCATAAATCAAAATAATCCATGAAGCTTTGACTTAACAAGATTCAAATTAGAGAAACCATGAATGTCGTATCTGAATAAAATTTATAATTGAAGAGCTATCAAGTAAGTGGAATTAAATTATATTTCTCATATAATTGTATATGATATCGTTTGATTCCTGTAAATTTAATAAAATATTCTATCATCCCTCTTCTCCTCCTTCCGCGTTGGATTTTGCAGTTTTAAATTGAATTGTAGTCAGGTTTAAATTAATTGAACTGTAGTGTAAAGACCCGCAACTTCCCCGTAAAGGAAAGCGTCGGATAGTTCGAGAACAAGCCACAACATAACACATACAGAAGAACATTTCATTGTATATTACAACAATGCATCAGATTACAAGAATATACAGAGTAAAAATGAATATTACACAGAAATATCAGAGATTTAAATTACATTTAAATACATCGCAGCGGAAAATAATACAATACACAACTAGAAGGAGATATACGGATACAAAGCTTTCCGGATATCGTTCCAGCTGTAAACCAGGATCCTGTGAATATAAATCTGCAAAACCAAAACTACTAGCTGCCCGTGTCAAAATAAGGGCACCCAGAGTTTAGGTTAAAACAATAAACTCCAGGTCAGTCATGTGACTGGTGTGAGAACTAAAACAGTTATTAATCTTTATTTTAAATCATAAGATAAATCAAGGGACCACGCCGTATAACACGGAACGGGTTTCCTCCCAAGAATACCAGTGCATAAAACAAACGGCGCAATGCTAAATAATGAAAAATGGAGCTGTTATAAGACCCAGGTCCCATCACACAATGCAACGCAGTCGAGGATAGGGTTTTCCCTTATAACAGCCAAAGAATGCTTGATACGTTTAAAACAAATCATTTGATACTACTATTTTAAGTGCATAGTGTATAAAACAACTTCAAATCATAAGTATCAATCATAGGCGGCATAAGCGCCCCATCCCACTATGTCGCCATATATAGGATTACAATTAAAACCGCAAATGTCACGTATTTGGAAATTGGATTTCCATTTATGAACCGAGGCAAAAGATAGTCCTCAACCGATTCGAGACTGCCTAGCCCGAGTCTCAGGATCAGAACGCATCGACCCTTGGAGCGACAGGGCCGGTCCACACGGAGTGGATTAAAAATGCCTGAGCACTACGTTTCGCCGCCCTTTGGGGCGTAAGCGAGCCAACTAAATGACTCCATCGGTTCGAGAACGACCGATCAATCCGAGGCGCCTCGCAACAGCAACAACCACATAAGTCAAACTCGTCAGGGCGTGTAAAACCACTGACGCCACTTCTAGCTAGGAGGAAACGCAGGCCCTCCCTGAGGTCCGTCTCCCGTTTTTGGTTCATACCTGGTGTGAAACACGCGAGGTAAACGTTACACAAAGCTACGCCACAAAGGCCGTGCTTTGATCATCACCACAAGACTTTGCTTTTCAACAGAAGCCTTGATCATTTGCATCTTAGCATGCCACACAGGCAAACCATTCTATGCAACCGATATCAGTCACACAGAATGAAATCCGATGTCAGACACACAGTCCATTTACAAGTCCGTCCTGGGTCTGAACGAAACCGGAGGCACCTAGTACCCCGCATATCCATCGATCTCCAAGTACGTCTGGACGATCACTAACTGTTTCCATCTTCTTGGGTGTACAGCCCAATCAAGATCATCAGTAATTACCCAAACGACGTGAAGACCTCCGGTCTTCGACCATCGTCTTCATCTTCGACTTATCGTCGTATCAGTTATTCAGAATGGGATAAACCCGGCCTTTCCGAATAACTCGCGTATATATTATAAAAGTGTTACACAAACACAACATACGCCTCATTCCAATTCATTAGTCACTAACCGTAAATTAATCAAGAGAATAATTTCCCAAATATTAACCCCGAAGGCCGAAACCAACATCAGATCAATATCCAGAAAACCATTCTGCTTGGCCAACCGACAGTTAGTTTCTAAATTTCACATTCATAGGGAAAAGTTCCCATTAATTTTATCCAAGATAAATTTCTTGAATTTATTCTTGAATCTCAATTCGAACTAGTCGGGATTAGCGAACCTTACCGAAGTAATCATTTGTTTTAATTTCCCAATCCCAACCTATTCATCCCATGAAGTAAAACTGGTTATACTTCATATCTAACACCACAGTGTTATCGGTAAATTCAATTACCATTTCACGTTCAAATCTAATTAAAGATTTAACTATCGCCTGGAGCAAAACTGGTGATACTCCATTTCGATTATTTCAATCTAATTAAAGATTCATTAAAACTCCACTTAGTTTTAATCTTTGACTGGGTTAAAGAATCAGTGTCATTTAAAAACACGGTTCACGATAAACCCAAAATCACATTCATTAATCATCGGGTTAAAGAACGAGTGTTATTTAAAACACTGTCCACGATAAACCCAAAAATCAATATCAATTCAATTCCAATTAAATATTATTTAATTGGTACACTTCATTAAATCTAAATAAAAAGATTTAATCTTTTCTCAACTGGGTTCAAGAACAGTGTTAGTGAAGACACCATTCACGACAAACCCAAATCACATTCATTAATTATCGGGTTAAAGAACAAGTGTTATTTAAAACACTGTTCACGATAAACCCAAAAATCAATATCAATTCAATTCCAATTAAATATTATTTAATTGGTACACTTCATTAAATCTAAATAAAAAGATTTAATCTTTTCTCAACTGGGTTCAAGAACAGTGTTAGTGAAGACACCATTCACGACAAACCCAAATCCCATTTGATATTCAATATAAGGCTCTGAATAGAAAATATATCGGCTTATATTCAATATCAAATTCTACGATTAACAAATGTCGCATTGGAAATAACGATATAAATATATATCTTTCAAATTTCCGTAACAACATCCGTATAATCACAAATTCCAACATCGAAATATTCCGAAGACAATTTCGATTCAAATCCACTCCAATGCAATCATTGGAAATTTTGGTTATTTTCAAAACCCTTTTCAAATTCAATTTACTTATTTAAAAATAAATAGAATTATAATTCTAGTTCAAAACTAGTTCATTTCGATAAAAATCTATTTTTATCTTTTCAAATAGGGAGTTTTTCATCCCAATTCTTTCTAAATCATTTCTTATGATTTTACATAAATTATTACTATTTTTAATAATTTTATCAAGGCCCGTACAGTCGATTTCCATCAACGGCCATCGAACTGCACTTATAGCGACCTTTTTCGAATTTGATTTGGACGTATCTCCAAATCCAACCGTTAGATTTCAAATTTCTAACATTCATTAGAAAGCTCTTTTCGATACGAACCCAACGGTTCCGGTTTTAGGAGAATCCGACGGTCGGATCTCCCGCAATGTCCGTTTGAAATAAATGGTCGAAATTCGCGAACTGCCGCGGCGCGGCGCGTTCTATTCAGGCCATTATATTATATATATAATATATATAATATATATTTCGTCGATTTTTATTTAAAACGAATTATATAAATAGTTTTAAAATCGTTTCAAAAGCTATTTCAACTTCCATTTCAATTCAAAGCAAAATGGAATTTTTCTTTATAAATTCGTTTCAAAATTCATTTCTATTCAATTCAAATTTCAATTCAATTTGAATTCATTTCAATTCGCTTTCAATTCCATTTGAATTCGTTTTCAATTCAATTCCTTTCGAAATCGTTTTCAATTCAATTCATTTCGAAATCGTTTTCAATTCATTTTGAATTCATTTTCAATTCAATTCATTTCGAAATCGTTTTCAATTCATTTTGAATTCATTTTCAATTCAATTCATTTCGAAATCGTTTTCAATTCATTTTGAATTCGCTTTCAATTCAATTCATTTCGAAATCGTTTTCAATTCAATTCATTTCGAAATCGTTTAAAATCGATATAAATATCGTTCGCGTCAAAATGGCGTCAATCTAATCAACACGGCTTCATAAATTTCTATTTTCAAATATTCTATTTCAAATATTTCTTTTTCAAAATAGTAGTTATTACCAAAATATTCTTTATTTTCACGATTGGAATGAGGCCCAATCAATTACCATATAAAATTAATTATATGGATTTTCATACAACACATGTATATAATAACATTGAAAATAATCAACCATCACCCAAAGTGCACTACACTGTATAAGCATCAAATATAGATATTCAACGCTCATAACAGCCTGTCAATCAATCGATCGACATATTTAATCAATCAGGATGAGTGAAATTCATATTTCATCCCAACACCCGTGTGGGGTTTCAAACAATCAAACATCGATTTTAGTTGTGCAGTTGGGCGATGTGTAAAATTTATCGTCCCAATCAATGTCATTCAAATAAGTGTACATAAACAAACCATCTGGTTTGTAAATGAATATTTATTTATTCACTTCACTATTTTCATATTCACGTTAAAAATTATATTTTTAACGATAAAACATTTTATTTCAACCTATGAATTTCTATTCGATTCATTTACTCAATAAAATGATATTTTTATTTTTCTAACATATTTTAGAAAATTTCGGCGGCATAACGGCACGATACTAGAAACGGGACGAGGCCTAGCCTTATCCCCGGTCTAGTGAAGGCCCACGCCATTCACACATCAATCAAATCAATTCGTTATGCAAACCACAAAATTTGGAGTTAGGGTCTAACCTAGCCTTACTCCTTCGCCTTATAACGGCGCACGTCTAATCCTAACCAATTTATCGATTCGATTTTTCACACCACAAACCACATTCAAACCAATATCGCAATCAATAACCAAACAGCCAAACAAACAAGTCCATGGTCTGTGGACGATTGTGTCGGGTGCTACTAAGCACCGTCTGCATCCTAGTATATATATATAACTAGAAAATAAATTGAAAGGTGAGAAATTCTCACATATAGCTATCCTAGCTCCACGGCACTCCTTTGCAGAAGTCTTCGTCGTTTCGCCTTTTTGTCACCTTCGTTGCTGCTTTCACTACATACGTAAAAATCACATTTTTACTTCGCTATTCAATATATATAAAAATCGAATTTTTACTATGTTATTCAATATAAAAAAAAATCGAATTTTTATTTCACTATTCAATATACAAAAATCGAATTTTTATTTCAAAGTTAAGTATATAAAAATCGAATTTTTAGTTCAAAGTTAAATATATAAAAATCGAATTTTTACTTCAAAGTTCAATATATAAAAATCGAATTTTTACTTCAAAGTTCAATATATAAAAATCGAATTTTTACTTCAAAGTTCAATATATAAAAATCGAATTTTTACTTCGAAGTTCAACATATAAAAATCATATTTTCACATCTATGTTATATAGATAAAAATTATATTTTTATCACGCTATTTTCCACCTAAAGATTTTGCCTTTTCAAAGATAAAGATTTCGCCTTTTTACTTTCAAAGAACTCGCCTTTTTATTTTTAAAGTACTCGCCTTTTTATTTTCAAAGTTCATATCTTTTTTTTAAAAAAACAAAGTTGATATCTTTATAAAAACAAAGTTGTTTTTATTTTTAAAAACAACATATATTTTCAAAACAATTTCATATATGTTTTCAAAACAATCTTTTTTTTTTTTAAAAAGATTAAACCTTTTAAAATAAAATCAGTTTTTAAAATCATTAAAAATTCAGTTTTAAAAATCAAAATAAAAAAACAGTTTTCAAAATAAATAAAAAAACAGGCTTCAAGTAAAATTAAAAAACAGTTAAAGTAAAATAAAATAAAAAAAAACAGTCAAAGTAAATTAAAAAAAACAGTTTAAATTTTTATAAAAAAAACATTACAGTATTAACCTAAAAAAAAACTAGCATTGCAGAATTAAAACAAAAATAAAATAAACAAAACGACTTACAGAGGGGGGGGGGGGGGGGTTTCGCAGATCGTCGGGGGTGCTGAGCGTCGCACAAAGAGGGCTAGGGAGGTGCGCTCGTTGATGCGGAGGAGAGAGGGGGTGGTCGGCGCCCTAGCGCGCGTCGGTGGGTGGAGTGGAGGGCTGAAATCGGCCCAGGGCTTGAGGTGGCTGCCTGGATCTCGTGGGGGCTACGCCTGAAGGCGGTGGGCGATGCGCCCCCCTGGAGGCGCGGTGGTCTCGGGGAGGGCGGCGGCTCCTCCCCGCCTCTACGTCTCCGATCTTCTTCTTTTTTTTTTTTTTTTTTTTCTAATCTGAAATCGAAATGAAACAAAAAGGGGGGGGGGCAGAGCGGGTTAACGGGGGGGGGGGGGGGGGAGAGAATTTTTTTTTTTTATAATATTTTATTATTTAAAAGTTGACTTTCACATACGACCTCTATACGAGGTCCACCGCCTATCGCCCATAGCGTTTCACCCCCATTCCGAACACAATGGGATATGTACCGCAAGCTGATTCGATCGTTTCGATCAGTTTCTGTTGCATTTACATTTATATCATTATATTGAATTTTAAACGTGCATTTCAATTTACCGGGGCCACATACTAACTAGAAAAATTCCCAAAAAATATTTTCTAGCTTCGTACTGACGATACGGTCCTAACAAAACTAGTTTCGTCGAATTCTGAGACCGTTTGCAAAATGGCCAATTTCCAGTCGATTAAATTCAACAGAAACTGGTCAAACGCGTTTTCCTTTGCCACGCTCACATATTGATTCGAAAAATTATGAAATTTGGAATCTAGCAATAACTTGACTCTGCGGACCCAACAAAACTGGTTTCGTCGGAATCCGAGGTCGTTTGCAAAATGTCCATTTTTAAGGGCCTGAATTCCATAGCGACTATTCAGAATTTTCAACTGGACATATCTTTTGATTCCCGCTATGAAATCTTGATTATTCGGATTCGTTGGAAAGATATTATCAATTAGATCCTATCATTTTTGGTTTCACTAAAATCCGGATTGTTTTGCACCCGGTACATTCAATTGAAGTTTGAAATCGAATTATCGAACTACCGCGCCATTTTCAATTCCTTTTATAATTATATATAATTATTATATATTCTAACGACGACGTATATAATATATACGTTCTAATTCTATTCAAAATAAATTTCACGTCGATATTATTTAAAATAATTCATTTTAAATATTCAAAATTCGCTAAAATTGCCAAAATAAAAATTTTAAACTGGCCCAGATTTTACGGGTTGTTACAATCTCCCCCACTTAAAACTTTTCGTCCCCGAAAAGGAACAAAGTCGAAAGTGGTTTGATTAATCAACTCTACGCTCGATCTGGCTTCTATCCTCCAACTCTTTAGTTTTTGAGAATTTTCAAAATTTCAAAAATTTGGCTAACACCCTAAATTTCTGAAAAATTTCGCCATAACCTCCCCTGCAATGGGAGCATCGGGGAATTTCAAATAGCTTCCCCGGTCCTTCAGATCTCAAAAAGAAAAAGAAAAAGCCAAGCGGCTAGCCAATAGGCTCACAAAATCATCATCACCCAAACAAAACAGTAAATTATGTAGTAAACATGTACCTATTTGTCGGGCAAACAAATTTTATTCTCTGGCTCTAGCCTCCTTGCTATGACCTGTTCAATGTATATATGTATATGCAAGCAAAAACAACCAATTTTCGATACAGTTCAATATTGGGTTATATTAGGCATAATGGTTCAAAATTATCAAACAAAATAAACAAACAACACAAACATCAATCAATTAGTGAATTAGAGTTTCAAATTCATAATTTTGATACATATACAAAAATCATGTTTTTGATGCCAAATCACAACAATTAGCCCTATCTAATTTTGGTTCTCACACCAGTCAATAGGAAATATATAGATGTTACACGTTCGTCACTCGAATATAAACTCTGATGATGATATATCAATCATCAGAATTACCCCCGGGCGACTAGAGTGTGATTCTATATCTATCCAGTATATTAAAACTTCGAATAGACGCTAGCTAGGCGCATACGCGAAATCTTTATATATTGGACTGTCCTAATCAATATAAATAAATAATCAAATACGTATAATTGATTTAAATTTTCAAAACAAAAATGTTTTCACTTTAAAAATTTACTCTTCACACTCGTTCTAGGATACTACTGATCCCATCTCTAACGAGTCATTCCCATTGGATATTACTAATCCAATATCTGATGAATTCTTTCGTAAGGTTCTAATGTGCCTTGTTCTCTGAGCTTTGTAAACCAAAGCTCTGATACCAACTGTAAAGACCCGCAACTTCCCCGTAAAGGAAAGCGTCGGATAGTTCGAGAACAAGCCACAACATAACACATACAGAAGAACATTTCATTGTATATTACAACAATGCATCAGATTACAAGAATATACAGAGTAAAAATGAATATTACACAGAAATATCAGAGATTTAAATTACATTTAAATACATCGCAGCGGAAAATAATACAATACACAACTAGAAGGAGATATACGGATACAAAGCTTTCCGGATATCGTTCCAGCTGTAAACCAGGATCCTGTGAATATAAATCTGCAAAACCAAAACTACTAGCTGCCCGTGTCAAAATAAGGGCACCCAGAGTTTAGGTTAAAACAATAAACTCCAGGTCAGTCATGTGACTGGTGTGAGAACTAAAACAGTTATTAATCTTTATTTTAAATCATAAGATAAATCAAGGGACCACGCCGTATAACACAGAACGGGTTTCCTCCCAAGAATACCAGTGCATAAAACAAACGGCGCAATGCTAAATAAAGAAAAATGGAGCTGTTATAAGACCCAGGTCCCATCACACAATGCAACGCAGTCGAGGATAGGGTTTTCCCTTATAACAGCCAAAGAATGCTTGATACGTTTAAAACAAATCATTTGATACTACTATTTTAAGTGCATAGTGTATAAAACAACTTCAAATCATAAGTATCAATCATAGGCGGCATAAGCGCCCCATCCCACTATGTCGCCATATATAGGATTACAATTAAAACCGCAAATGTCACGTATTTGGAAATTGGATTTCCATTTATGAACCGAGGCAAAAGATAGTCCTCAACCGATTCGAGACTGCCTAGCCCGAGTCTCAGGATCAGAACGCATCGACCCTTGGAGCGACAGGGCCGGTCCACACGGAGTGGATTAAAAATGCCTGAGCACTACGTTTCGCCGCCCTTTGGGGCGTAAGCGAGCCAACTAAATGACTCCATCGGTTCGAGAATGACCGATCAATCCGAGGCGCCTCGCAACAGCAACAACCACATAAGTCAAACTCGTCAGGGCGTGTAAAACCACTGACGCCACTTCTAGCTAGGAGGAAACGCAGGCCCTCCCTGAGGTCCGTCTCCCGTTTTTGGTTCATACCTGGTGTGAAACACGCGAGGTAAACGTTACACAAAGCTACGCCACAAAGGCCGTGCTTTGATCATCACCACAAGACTTTGCTTTTCAACAGAAGCCTTGATCATTTGCATCTTAGCATGCCACACAGGCAAACCATTCTATGCAACCGATATCAGTCACACAGAATGAAATCCGATGTCAGACACACAGTCCATTTACAAGTCCGTCCTGGGTCTGAACGAAACCGGAGGCACCTAGTACCCCGCATATCCATCGATCTCCAAGTACGTCTGGACGATCACTAACTGTTTCCATCTTCTTGGGTGTACAGCCCAATCAAGATCATCAGTAATTACCCAAACGACGTGAAGACCTCCGGTCTTCGACCATCGTCTTCATCTTCGACTTATTGTCGTATCAGTTATTCAGAATGGGATAAACCCGGCCTTTCCGAATAACTCGCGTATATATTATAAAAGTGTTACACAAACACAACATACGCCTCATTCCAATTCATTAGTCACTAACCGTAAATTAATCAAGAGAATAATTTCCCAAATATTAACCCCGAAGGCCGAAACCAACATCAGATCAATATCCAGAAAACCATTCTGCTTGGCCAACCGACAGTTAGTTTCTAAATTTCACATTCATAGGGAAAAGTTCCCATTAATTTTATCCAAGATAAATTTCTTGAATTTATTCTTGAATCTCAATTCGAACTAGTCGGGATTAGCGAACCTTACCGAAGTAATCATTTGTTTTAATTTCCCAATCCCAACCTATTCATCCCATGAAGTAAAACTGGTTATACTTCATATCTAACACCACAGTGTTATCGGTAAATTCAATTACCATTTCACGTTCAAATCTAATTAAAGATTTAACTATCGCCTGGAGCAAAACTGGTGATACTCCATTTCGATTATTTCAATCTAATTAAAGATTCATTAAAACTCCACTTAGTTTTAATCTTTGACTGGGTTAAAGAATCAGTGTCATTTAAAAACACGGTTCACGATAAACCCAAAATCACATTCATTAATCATCGGGTTAAAGAACGAGTGTTATTTAAAACACTGTCCACGATAAACCCAAAAATCAATATCAATTCAATTCCAATTAAATATTATTTAATTGGTACACTTCATTAAATCTAAATAAAAAGATTTAATATTTTCTCAACTGGGTTCAAGAACAGTGTTAGTGAAGACACCATTCACGACAAACCCAAATCACATTCATTAATTATCGGGTTAAAGAACAAGTGTTATTTAAAACACTGTTCACGATAAACCCAAAAATCAATATCAATTCAATTCCAATTAAATATTATTTAATTGGTACACTTCATTAAATCTAAATAAAAAGATTTAATCTTTTCTCAACTGGGTTCAAGAACAGTGTTAGTGAAGACACCATTCACGACAAACCCAAATCCCATTTGATATTCAATATAAGGCTCTGAATAGAAAATATATCGGCTTATATTCAATATCAAATTCTACGATTAACAAATGTCGTATTGGAAATAACGATATAAATATATATCTTTCAAATTTCCGTAACAACATCCGTATAATCACAAATTCCAACATCGAAATATTCCGAAGACAATTTCGATTCAAATCCACTCCAATGCAATCATTGGAAATTTTGGTTATTTTCAAAACCCTTTTCAAATTCAATTTATTTATTTAAAAATAAATAGAATTATAATTCTAGTTCAAAACTAGTTCATTTCGATAAAAATCTATTTTTATCTTTTCAAATAGGGAGTTTTTCATCCCAATTCTTTCTAAATCATTTCTTATGATTTTACATAAATTATTACTATTTTTAATAATTTTATCAAGGCCCGTACAGTCGATTTCCATCAACGGCCATCGAACTGCACTTATAGCGACCTTTTTCGAATTTGATTTGGACGTATCTCCAAATCCAACCGTTAGATTTCAAATTTCTAACATTCATTAGAAAGCTCTTTTCGATACGAACCCAACGGTTCCGGTTTTAGGAGAATCCGACGGTCGGATCTCCCGCAATGTCCGTTTGAAATAAATGGTCGAAATTCGCGAACTGCCGCGGCGCGGCGCGTTCTATTCAGGCCATTATATTATATATATAATATATATTTCGTCGATTTTTATTTAAAACGAATTATATAAATAGTTTTAAAATCGTTTCAAAAGCTATTTCAACTTCCATTTCAATTCAAAGCAAAATGGAATTTTTCTTTATAAATTCGTTTCAAAATTCATTTCTATTCAATTCAAATTTCAATTCAATTTGAATTCATTTCAATTCGCTTTCAATTCCATTTGAATTCGTTTTCAATTCAATTCCTTTCGAAATCGTTTTCAATTCAATTCATTTCGAAATCGTTTTCAATTCATTTTGAATTCATTTTCAATTCAATTCATTTCGAAATCGTTTTCAATTCATTTTGAATTCATTTTCAATTCAATTCATTTCGAAATCGTTTTCAATTCATTTTGAATTCGCTTTCAATTCAATTCATTTCGAAATCGTTTTCAATTCAATTCATTTCGAAATCGTTTAAAATCGATATAAATATCGTTCGCGTCAAAATGGCGTCAATCTAATCAACACGGCTTCATAAATTTCTATTTTCAAATATTCTATTTCAAATATTTCTTTTTCAAAATAGTAGTTATTACCAAAATATTCTTTATTTTCACGATTGGAATGAGGCCCAATCAATTACCATATAAAATTAATTATATGGATTTTCATACAACACATGTATATAATAACATTGAAAATAATCAACCATCACCCAAAGTGCACTACACTGTATAAGCATCAAATATAGATATTCAACGCTCATAACAGCCTGTCAATCAATCGATCGACATATTTAATCAATCAGGATGAGTGAAATTCATATTTCATCCCAACACCCGTGTGGGGTTTCAAACAATCAAACATCGATTTTAGTTGTGCAGTTGGGCGATGTGTAAAATTTATCGTCCCAATCAATGTCATTCAAATAAGTGTACATAAACAAACCATCTGGTTTGTAAATGAATATTTATTTATTCACTTCACTATTTTCATATTCACGTTAAAAATTATATTTTTAACGATAAAACATTTTATTTCAACCTATGAATTTCTATTCGATTCATTTACTCAATAAAATGATATTTTTATTTTTCTAACATATTTTAGAAAATTTCGGCGGCATAACGGCACGATACTAGAAACGGGACGAGGCCTAGCCTTATCCCCGGTCTAGTGAAGGCCCACGCCATTCACACATCAATCAAATCAATTCGTTATGCAAACCACAAAATTTGGAGTAAGGGTCTAACCTAGCCTTACTCCTTCGCCTTATAACGGCGCACGTCTAATCCTAACCAATTTATCGATTCGATTTTTCACACCACAAACCACATTCAAACCAATATCGCAATCAATAACCAAACAGCCAAACAAACAAGTCCATGGTCTGTGGACGATTGTGTCGGGTGCTACTAAGCACCGTCTGCATCCTAGTATATATATATAACTAGAAAATAAATTGAAAGGTGAGAAATCTCACATATAGCTATCCTAGCTCCACGGCACTCCTTTGCAGAAGTCTTCGTCGTTTCGCCTTTTTGTCACCTTCGTTGCTGCTTTCACTACATACGTAAAAATCACATTTTTACTTCGCTATTCAATATATATAAAAATCG
Source organism: Allium sativum (assembly GCA_030737875.1). Taxonomy (NCBI): domain Eukaryota; kingdom Viridiplantae; phylum Streptophyta; class Magnoliopsida; order Asparagales; family Amaryllidaceae; genus Allium; species Allium sativum. Next base: position 834,697,685 of record CM060918.1, on the reverse strand, counting down.
AATTTTTACTATGTTATTCAATATAAAAAAAAAATCGAATTTTTATTTCACTATTCAATATACAAAAATCGAATTTTTATTTCAAAGTTAAGTATATAAAAATCGAATTTTTAGTTCAAAGTTAAATATATAAAAATCGAATTTTTACTTCAAAGTTCAATATATAAAAATCGAATTTTTACTTCAAAGTTCAATATATAAAAATCGAATTTTTACTTCAAAGTTCAATATATAAAAATCGAATTTTTACTTCAAAGTTCAATATATAAAAATCGAATTTTTACTTCGAAGTTCAACATATAAAAATCATATTTTCACATCTATGTTATATAGATAAAAATTATATTTTTATCACGCTATTTTCCACCTAAAGATTTTGCCTTTTCAAAGATAAAGATTTCGCCTTTTTACTTTCAAAGAACTCGCCTTTTTATTTTTAAAGTACTCGCCTTTTTATTTTCAAAGTTCATATCTTTTTTTTTAAAAAAACAAAGTTGATATCTTTATAAAAACAAAGTTGTTTTTATTTTTAAAAACAACATATATTTTCAAAACAATTTCATATATGTTTTCAAAACAATCTTTTTTTTTTTTAAAAAAAAAGATTAAACCTTTTAAAATAAAATCAGTTTTTAAAATCATTAAAAATTCAGTTTTAAAAATCAAAATAAAAAAACAGTTTTCAAAATAAATAAAAAAACAGGCTTCAAGTAAAATTAAAAAACAGTTAAAGTAAAATAAAATAAAAAAAAACAGTCAAAGTAAATTAAAAAAAAACAGTTTAAATTTTTATAAAAAAAACATTACAGTATTAACCTAAAAAAAAACTAGCATTGCAGAATTAAAACAAAAATAAAATAAACAAAACGACTTACAGAGGGGGGGGGGGGTTTCGCAGATCGTCGGGGGTGCTGAGCGTCGCACAAAGAGGGCTAGGGAGGTGCGCTCGTTGATGCGGAGGAGAGAGGGGGTGGTCGGCGCCCTAGCGCGCGTCGGTGGGTGGAGCGGAGGGCTGAAATCGGCCCAGGGCTTGAGGTGGCTGCCTGGATCTCGTGGGGGCTACGCCTGAAGGCGGTGGGCGATGCGCCCCCCTGGAGGCGCGGTGGTCTCGGGGAGGGCGGCGGCTCCTCCCCGCCTCTACGTCTCCGATCTTCTTCTTTCTTTTTTTTTTTTTTTTTTCTAATCTGAAATCGAAATGAAACAAAAAGGGGGGGGGGGCAGAGCGGGTTAACGGGGGGGGGGGGGGAGAGAATTTTTTTTTTTTATAATATTTTATTATTTAAAAGTTGACTTTCACATACGACCTCTATACGAGGTCCACCGCCTGTCGCCCATAGCGTTTCACCCCCATTCCGAACACAATGGGATATGTACCGCAAGCTGATTCGATCGTTTCGATCAGTTTCTGTTGCATTTACATTTATATCATTATATTGAATTTTAAACGTGCATTTCAATTTACCGGGGCCACATACTAACTAGAAAAATTCCCAAAAAATATTTTCTAGCTTCGTACTGACGATACGGTCCTAACAAAACTAGTTTCGTCGAATTCTGAGACCGTTTGCAAAATGGCCAATTTCCAGTCGATTAAATTCAACAGAAACTGGTCAAACGCGTTTTCCTTTGCCACGCTCACATATTGATTCGAAAAATTATGAAATTTGGAATCTAGCAATAACTTGACTCTGCGGACCCAACAAAACTGGTTTCGTCGGAATCCGAGGTCGTTTGCAAAATGTCCATTTTTAAGGGCCTGAATTCCATAGCGACTATTCAGAATTTTCAACTGGACATATCTTTTGATTCCCGCTATGAAATCTTGATTATTCGGATTCGTTGGAAAGATATTATCAATTAGATCCTATCATTTTTGGTTTCACTAAAATCCGGATTGTTTTGCACCCGGTACATTCAATTGAAGTTTGAAATCGAATTATCGAACTACCGCGCCATTTTCAATTCCTTTTATAATTATATATAATTATTATATATTCTAACGACGACGTATATAATATATACGTTCTAATTCTATTCAAAATAAATTTCACGTCGAAATTATTTAAAATAATTCATTTTAAATATTCAAAATTCGCTAAAATTGCCAAAATAAAAATTTTAAACTGGCCCAGATTTTACGGGTTGTTACATGTAGTTATATGCAAAATAATTGAATTGCATTTAGGCACATATTAGTTGAATGGTGGTTATGCGCAAACTAATTGGAATTAAGAAGAAAATAGGAAAAATTGACGATTTAGGGCTAAATGAATATATTATGCCAAAGTTGTAATAAACCGGGAAAACCTGATAATTTGGGGCTAAATAAAAGTATTATGCCAAATTTGTAATAAAAAGGGAAATCTAGAAGCAGACAAATTTGGTAAAGCTAACTAAATAAACATGACATAGAATGACATGGCATAATTAAGGTTATGCGCAGTAAATTTATAGAAAAAGGTAAATATGAGAATTTTCATAGTATATGGAAGGAATCACCTTTCAGATTTAAACTGGAATGAATACAAAAATTGGAAAATGGTTAAGAAATAGGAAATAATAATATAACTAATAAATAATGGGAAATTAGTAATAGACTGACTCAATTGGCTGTGGAAAAATGATACATTTCCATAATTAAATTCTTGTTAAATATGAAGAATGTAATTGCAAAAAAAAGGAAAATAATGTGGGTTAGTGCAAAATAGGGATTTTGTCGTATTCAGCACTCATTAATAACCTAAAAATAATTTACTAAAGAGTAATATCTTGCAAAAACTTTTCTTGGTTAATTTATATCATGGAAATAAATCTTAGTACATTTCTAGCAACCAACCAGAAAAAGTGTGAATTATTTCCTATAAATGTGTAAACTTATAAAGAGATGAGTAGATTAGTGACATAAATGTAAGAGTTATGTTAAATAATAAGAAACCTGTGAAGTATGCAATGAATGGGGAATGTAATATATTAAAATAAATTATATAAGATAGGAATGTAGTATAATAGGTAGAATTGTCATAGGAACAAGTAGGATTATAACATACATGTTATAATTAAAAGATGAAATGGAAAGTAAGAGAGGCTTATTATAAATGAACTTAAATTGCGCGAAATAAGTTTTATAAGAAAATCAATTATTATAGTTGTGGTAATCTTATAATAAGAGGTTATAATTAATCGGAAAATAGTAGAGTAGCCATTTATTAATAAACTTATAGTTGAAAAATTAAGTTTAATTGATATAATAATAAGCAGTGGTCCGTTCCGGCAGCAAGAGCTGATTGGGGAAAATAAGTGACTAATAAAATGAATGAAAGGCTGTCCATTCCGGCAGCGAAACATGATTAGGGAAAATAAGCGGCTAACTAAAGATAATAAATAAATAACTTGAATGCAAAATAAAAAAGTGAATGTTTAAGTTAATTAGCAATGCGATAAGTAAAGCAAGTGTGTAGCCGAAGATTTGACATTGGATGTAGTAACATAATAATGAGATGCGTTTGGACTAATTCGTACATATTTGGGATGGGGATCCCAACGAGGAAATTCATTGTGGGTTCCTAGAGACATGAGAGGGGCACGCCCAACTTGTTATTAGATGGACTGGAAGTGTAACGACCGCCTTTTGGAACGATTCTGATCGGTAATTAAATCGACTCAAACTATTCATAAAGACGAATAGTTAGGGATACTTACACATTTGAAAAAAAGTAAAAAAGCTTTCATTATCATTACAATAATTTTACATCAGATATATAATGATTACCAGAGTACAATAGAAACACAACAGAAAGAAATAAAACTAGGCTCTCGGTGGAAGAAGAATGATCCAAATTATAGCTCTTGCCAGGATCCAAAATCCTACTCTAACCAACTCCAAGGCTAAATCTGCAAACCAAACTACTAGCTGCTCATGCGGAAAAATAATATACACCCAGTGTTTAAGTGGAAGGAATAATAAAATCCAGGTCAGTCATAGAATTGGTGTGAGAACTTAAAACAATTTTCCTTAGGTTCATTTTAAAGTGAGGTAAATCACAAGACCATGTCATACAACACGGAATAGGTTTACTCCTTGTGAATACCAGTGCATAGAAATTCACAATGAATTTTGGAAAATGAAGCTACCATATTGTCTCGCGGCACACACACATGGGCGAGGTTTCTCCTTATGATAACCAAAAATGCTTGCTACGTGAAAATCCTCGAATATTATTATTAGTGCATAGTGTGGAAAACAATTTCACAAGTAAATGTATCAATTTTAGCCACCATAATACCGCATCCCATTATGTTGACATAATAGTATACAACTAAAACCGAAAAGGGCTCGTAGTGGAGGATTGGATTTCCAACGAATGACCAGGCTAAGGAACTCCCTTATCTAACGGAAACACCTTTAGAGAGATGCCCAGAGAACCAAACTGGCCCTCTGCTAACACGAGGTCAGTCCATCCCTTAACTAGATGTATCAGAGCGCGCCTGAATATGCCTTCTCACATTCGTTTCCAACCTTTAACCAGTTGTCCGCAACATCAACATCCACATAAGTAGAAGTTTCCACGTAAGTAATACCTGGGTTTCATACCATAGTACACTTTTGATCTAGAAGGACATGACAACCCATATCCTTAATTCGTTCTTCATGTTTTGGCCATTTACTGGGGTATGAGGATTGCCGAAGTCTTGTCACATAAAGATACGCCTATCTAAGCCATGATTTGATCAACAATTGCTCATTACTTAGTATGCCAGTTATTTCATTGCATACAATTGATAATCACTGACCACTTAAACTTTCAGCTCATACATCTTAAATAAGGATATTAAGCTAAGGGACTAAATTCTACGCCACCAATCAGAAATATGTTTAGTAAAAAATCAACTACACATTACAAAATACAATGTCAGACACACGTCCATACAAGTTCGTTCTAGGTTTGAATGAAACCGAAGGCATCATATTCCTCGTCCAATAAAGGAGAGAGGCCCTTGCAAATTTGAAAGATCTACAAGTACGTCTGGACCACTGCCACAGTCCATCCGATGTGAAGATTCCTGGTCTTCAACCACCATCTTAATTATCTTCATTTGTTCCATTTCTTTGTATCATTATTCGAAATGGTTTTTGGATAGAAATCTGATCCTGGTCTTTTCGAGTAACGAGCGTTATTTGAAAACCATATGGATTTATATAGGATTTCAGAGAAGTCTCTTTCCACTTTAGATTTCGATAAGTCAATTCTTTTCAATTTCAAATCCATTTAACAAAATCCTCATTTTGAAATTTTATTAATCCGAAATCCCATTTTTTTTAAATATTTAAGTCAAAACTCATTTACTCAAAAATTCATATTCCAAAAATTCATTTCATAACTTCCTCTTTTAAACAAATCTGTTTATATCAAAGATAATTTAGCTTAAAAAATATTAACCATCATTCATTAACTTTTCGCCCAGATTCATTTACTCTTGATTCCTTTACTTTCCTCTTAAAACCCATCTACAAATCAAGTCCATTAAGTATCGCTTCAAATAGCCTTTACAAATCTTTAACCCTCTTTAAAAATCCAAATCATGACTTAATCTTTAGCAGGTTGAAGAATGATGTTATTTAAGACAACATTCACAACAAACCAAAGACCCATTGATATTGAATATAAGATTTAAATAGTAATTATCAACTTATATTCAATACGAATTCTCATAAACAACGAATACTATAAGCGGATTAATGATATAAATATCTTCCAGATTCCCCAGATAGTATACGTCTTGACCATGGAATTCCATACTAAATATCCGAAGATTATTTCTATCCAATCCCATCATTTAAATTAGAAAAACCTTTATCTAATTCAGAAGATTTACAAAAACTGTTTGATATTAAATATCAGATCTTGATAGAAGTTGCATCAACTTATGCACAAAATCAATTTCCATCTTCGACTAATACTATAAGCGGAATAACAATAATTCTACTTTTTAAATTCCTCTAATAGTACAAGTTTACTTATGGACTTAATAACAACATCTGAAGATCACTTTCCACCATTTCTGATTTCATTAATAATTGGAAAACCACCTTATCTCAGGATAAATTAATTCTTACTTAAAACCAATATGTTTTAAGTACTATGAACTTCTAAAAATATTTGATTAACCATTACCAAATGGTCATTTAAGTTTTGGATAATGATTCATAAGTTTAAGACTTCAAAATATAATGTTATCGTAAAAACGTTGCAAAAGTATTTCAAAAGCGTTACAAGAACGTCACAAAACAATTTATATTAACCAATTTGATCAAAATAACCTACATATTATCCAAAACTATATTTTTCCAATTCAATTCACTATTAAGTAATTTATAATTATTTTGCAAAAAAATCGATATTTTTAATAATTTAAAAATAAACATTTTCCGTTATGGTTTACGAATTACGTTTACATCGACCTTTATTCAAAATGGATTTAATCATAACTTAAAAACTATACATCGAAATTTGAAAATTTCTTTTCTCTTTAAAAACTATCGTTACAAATAAAAAACCTTTCTCGTTTTACTTCGATCTGACGTAAATTTCCTAACTTATAACCATTTAAAGTTTATGGTTGAAATTCACGAACTACCGCTGGTGACACGTTATATTCAGACCATATTACAACTTCTACCAAAAAATTGTCTTATTCCCTTCTAATATGACCATCAACCTTTATAAACATATATAAATTTGTTTGAAAACAATATTTCAAAATTTTAACTTCAAATAAAATTTAAATTCAAAATTAGATATTATAATATCATTATATTAATAAAATAATATTATTTTCCAAAATTAATCTAATTAACTTCAAATTTTGCAAAAAACAAATTAATTATAATATAAGACTGTTGGAAAGATAAATTTGAATTTAAATCATCGCTTATCTACTTAACTCAACTTAAATTTCTAAATTTATGATTTCAAATCGATTTCGAAATTGAAAAAGCCATTTATAGTCAAAACTGTTTTCAAAATCGTTTCCACCTTTTCAAAAGTTGTTTGTATGTACATTAATTTCATTTTAAAACCATTTTGGATTTTAAATTCAAAACTTTATTTTCATTCCCAATTCCTAGTTCTCAATAAAAATTGTTTGCATTTTCAATTGAGAAGGAGATCCAACCAATTACCTATATAATTCCAAATTGGGTATGATAGGTGTGCAACAATATACAAAAAGTACTTAGCAACATATGAACATTCGTCAATAATGTTATTTGCTACGTGCAAGCATTACAATACTTAGCAATTATTAGTGTATATGTGTTATTAACTATTCATCCATTCATCCAATCAACACACATATATTTAACATCCATAATTAAATATATAAACAAAATAAGTGTTAAGAGTTCTCACTGATGTATCCACCCTACCAAATAGACATCGTAACCGCCTATCGTGCTTTGACTTTGTTGACTCAAAATAGGCCAACTGCCCTTGTGTTTTTTGACTAGCTACTCTCTGAATTTGAAAAAGTGTCCCACTACAAAGTTATAGGAAATTGTTTTCTCTTCATTTTAACAAATTTGTATCACCGAAAGAATACATAATTATAGAAAATGAATTAAATGATTTGGATCATTATTAAGGAGTTATAGCCCTGCAAGTTGCTGGCCTGCGCTGAGGTGGAGGCCGAGAAAAAAATAGGGTGGTGGTGCATGGAGATAGTGGTGTGGGGTGCTTGGCCGGATTTGGGTGGAGGAGGTGCGGCTGTGGCTGGTAGAGGAGGAGGTGGGGTAGTGGTTGGACAAGGGAGGTGGTGCCATGGCCCAGAAGAAATGAAGAAGAAGCAAAGGAAATACAAGAGCATGGAATGAATGAAAGTAGTGAAGTTTGATGGCATTATATAGCCATGTATGGAGGGTAATTTGGTAATTATTTAGGGGACTTATGTCTCCCTTAGGATGCTCAAAGCATGCATGCATAGAACTAAGCAAACCCATATTATGAAACCACTTGCCTCACTTAAACCACGGACTATGTCTAGATGGTCTCACGTAGAAGCGTATTTTGAAACACCGTAGATGTGTTTCTAATTAGTAACACGTATATATAGCTATTTGTTCATTTCTAAGTTATATTTTGTTGGTTTAACATCTACAGTTTATTTTATTAAATGTTAACAACATATTAGTGTTTCAAAAATATTTATTTTAATTATTTTTAATATATATTTATTTGACAAAAATTTATGTTAACAAAATAGCTTTATAAATATGTTTTAAACACTTAAACAAATACTTGTTAAAATTATATCCTTATATTTTGACAAAAAGAAAAGTCTATTTAATTATTTAACATATTAAGAATATATTTTTATAATCAATCCAGATTCATATTTAAATTAATCAAATTTACTTTATATTCAAAAATTCTAGTTTTAAATTCAAAATCCCAGCTTAAAATTGGTTAAAAATTCTAGATTGTTACATTCACCCCCCTTAAAAACTTTTCGTCCTCAAAAAGGAAATGGGTTATAACGTCCCGGATTCACATATTTCCAATTTTAATGCATTCTCGTGCCCCATTCCAATGTATTCATATAAAAGAGATTCACATAAAAGCAGACGCATATGTTCCTCAAAATTTTAAACCCAAAAGTTCAAATGTAGTGACCCATATTTTTAGTAATGAATATTTAATCAATTAAAATATTTTAAAAAAAATAATTTTAAGATTTGATGGCTTGAAATATATTTAAGTGAGAAATTGAATGCTAAATTAATAATTTAAAAATTAAAATCTTGAATTTAAAATCGAATTAAGTTAATTTTGAAGCTATAAACATATACGATAATAAGAATTTAGTATCAGTAGATTTGATTGTTTGTAAATCAATTAATATTCTATCGATTTAATTTAAGACATGAAAATAGTCGTTTTTTAAAAGGCCTCGGATCCCGACGAAACTAATTTTAAAAAATTCGTAATGGTTAATTATTGTATGATTTCAAGTTTTGAGTCAATTAAAGTGGTTGTGTGATCATCTATATAAACATGTATCGATTAACGGTTTGAAATTATAATAGTGTTTTTACAAACTATCTCATAATTCAATGAAATTATTTCATCGGTTTTGTAATATTAAATTATTGTAGGATTTCAATTTTCATGGCAAGAGGATTGGTTTTGTGGTCGTTCGAGCTTAAAAGGCTCAATGCAAATATAATCAAATATTATAATAAAATATCTAAAAATATCTTCGTTATAAGTATATCCTGAACTACCTAACCCTAACATCACAGCCGCCACCATCCTTTTTCCTTCAATTTCAATTTCGAATTTTAATCTCCACAACCATGAAGAATTAGATCAAAGTTCCAACTAGAAAATAGAAGAGGCAGGTGGCATCAACTCATGGCCGAAGTTTGGTGGTCAACGACCAACTGTGGTTGTAACACCCCGTATTTTCTGTGAACATGAAAGTTACAAAACAAAGTATACTTAATTTTTAAAAGAAGAATTAAGGGAAACTGTTTACGCCATTGTGTTCGTCTCGGAATTCGGCTTGAGAAATGAGTCCGAGTTTGCGTAAATCGGACTCCGTATGAAGAAGTTATGGCCCTCAGAAGTTCTAGGAATTTAAATAAAATAAAACAGCTCAGATTTAAATTTAAAATTAAAATCACACATCTGGACTGGGCGGGAAATTTCCCGCCCAGGACCCAGGTCAACCAGGGGGTCGACCTGGGGGTCGCCCTCCCCTAGGGCTGTAAAACGGACGGACCGGACCGAACAATTAAATGTCCGAATTCGGACCGAACAAAAAATCGGACGGACAATTGTCCGACTCGGTAACTTACGGACAACAGCCGTTATGTTCGAACCTGGTTCGTGATTCAGACCCGGACGGACTCAGACAGTAAAACTCAATTAAAATTACATTGACTGCATTCCTCATAGTGTACACACATGAAAGCTTACAACTTGAATCAAATGAACAATTAAAAGCTGAACATCGTATCACTCAAAATATTTGTAATAAAAATCATATCAAGGCTGGAGTACTCAGCTTTCGCTTGCTTCTCACTAATCGCAACATGTCGGGTCAAGTAGAAGGTAGTAGGAAATCAAGCTTCCCACGTGTTGTGCATCCTTTCATCAATGTCTAGAAAATCTGTTGTTGTGAGTGATTTCCTTTCGGAGATTCTTCGCTTTCAAGAGATTCGTCGCTTCTTCGAGGACTACAAGAAAATTGGGAACAAGGAAGTTGCTGTGAGTGATTTCCTTCCAGCAATTATTTTCACTTTTAGGGATTTGAAAGGAATTTCAAACAAGGATTTGGGAATGAGAAAGCATGGTGAAGACGAAGCATAGGGAAACGAATGGAATAATTTAAGTACATGTGCTTTTTGCTGAAGAGATATTTCTAAAACAGTGAGAGAAAAAATAATAGTATATAACTATTATAATGTTAGAACAGTAGACGTGCCATGTATTATATCTTGCCTATTTGACTGTTGAGTGAATAAGCCGCATGTTCACGGACAACTTCGGACCGGACACAAAATGTTCGGGCTCGAACCGAAATTGTTGAACGGACAACTAGTGTTGTTCGATTTTAGTCTGTTACCTATTCGGACATACTAACGGACGGACAAAAATTCGGGTCGGACTCGGTCGGACATCGGACAGTTTTGTTTGATTTACAGCCCTACCCTCCCCCTATTTCCAGATCCGAGGACTAGTTCACTTTTCTGCATTTGGACGCCCGTTCTGACCAGATTCGTTTATCCCTATGCTATTTAAACACCCCCAATCCCCATTTTCTCTCCACACCAAACCATTGTAACGCTATGCTGCCTCAATTCTAATTAAAATAAATCAATGGCGTCTCTACTCTGCTGAAACCTAAGCTAGAACTAGTGCTTCTGCTTCTTCCAATCTAAATAGGATTAAAAGAGAACAACTACAACCCTTTTTCTTTTAGAATCCAACCAAGGTGAGTACAGTTATTTTCAGATATGCAATTTAATTATGATCCTGACATGGCTATAAATCTGAATTTGAGATTATGCATATTCTTGTTCATCAGATCTATTTTTCTGTGTAGATCTATCTTATTAATATTATAGTAACTATTCTGTATCTCTTCCTTCCTTCTGTTCTATAGCCAGGCTACCATGAGCTTGAGCGAAATTTCATAAGATATTAACGCACGAATGCTAAATTTGGGGAAAATGGTGAATGATGCATAATTAGACATGACTGAGTTGTGACTAATTTTAGAAAAGAACATATGTTGTAATTTAAGATCTAGATCTGGGCATACCATATATGACATTCTGTGATTTGGAAGAAGGAGAATTATTGTGTATATGACTTAGGCACAAAGATCTATATTATAATAGGATAACTATTAAATGTGAATACGCCTAAATGGGGATTTTGGATATTTGGCATACGCTGAAATCAAAGGCTATAATTTGGCATAATTCGTATTGTATATCATGATTTGGGGTTTTTAGAGAATATTCTGTACTGTTTAAATTTAACTAAAATTTGGGGCATATGTTATATTGTGAATTATGACCATAATTTGTGCATGTAAAATTAGGCTTAATTTTATGATTGTACGAGGTATGTCAATGGAATTTTAAGGGATGATTAAATCTGTTAAATTGCCTAATCCGCTAAATCTGTTGAAACAGAATATGGTAATTTGGGGTACGAAAATCTGTAGGCTCGATCTAAAATTGAGCAAAACAAGTTAATAGAACTTTGAATAATCTGCTGTAACTTGTAAAGAAGTCTAATTTGTTGAATTGGCATAATAAGTCTGATATTGGCATAATCTGTGAATGGATACTTTAGCTAATAATAAGAATGCTGAGACACGAGGTTAGACTCTGTTTGCGGTAGAAGCCTACCCGGACCCAACCGGCTTAACCAACAACCGCAAACTGTTAGTCTAATGTAAGAGGTCATAGGCATAGCTGAAAGATGCTTAGACACGAGGTTAGGTCTGGCTTGCGGCAGAAGTTTGCCCGGATTCGCCCGGCACATCTAGCGGCCACAAGCTACCGACCTAATGTGAGAGGTCTGTGCATTAGTAATCAATTAATGCAAATCTAGGATAAATATGATGCCTAAAACGTGTTGGGAGGATAAGGTTAAATCAACTGGGCGGATGAATCTAATAAACCCATTTCGTTAATCTGTAGGCCCAATACAAGGTTAGGTGAAATAACCTGTAAGTCAGTTAATCTGTATATCTGATCCGTTAGTCTGAAACTTGTTAACCTATATGTCTAATTTGAGAACTAGTTAATCAGAACTTTGTACATCTGAAATCTGTAAGCAAGTTAATCTGAAATCTGTTTGTTTGGGGACACAAGGTTAGGAAGGGTAATTACTTGTGTCATCTGTTGTGTGGAACCCATTTTAGTCAGTAACCCTTTTCTGGTATCAAAACTATGACCCAACACTAGGAGGGGTCCGGGCACGCTTATTGAACTAATTGTAAGAGGTTCACTCTGATAATGGCGAGGGGTGTCGATGGCGCATTCCAACCGGGTCAGGTGTGTGCATGGATCCGGTCTGCTCCGAGGATGTAAGACATCGTGACATTTGTAAATAGGTCTGTGTCTATAGGTTGCCACTTTAGGGAATGATACGCCCTTCTGTGGGGCCAACACAGGGTATTTATGTATTAGGGAGCCGATCGCTTGGGGTAGAATTTAGGGTACACCTAGTTCTGTTTGTTTCTGTTGGTGTACCGTCTGTTTCTGTTAGGTGGTAAAGGCCCATTAGTTGGGTGGTAATGGCCCATTGTTAGCATTATGTTTCTGTATATTCTATCTCTATTGGGGAGGTAAAGGCCCATTACTAGCATTCTGTTTCTGTAAAGATTATTCTGTTTCCGTTTCTGTTTCAGTTTAGACATTAGGGTAACACCTAAACCTGTTATACTAAGTACTAGTGCAGAGAAGTAAGATATAGGAAAGAAGCATATCTTAGTCTATATCCTTCTGTTTCTTCTGTTTAACTTAAGCATACCTGCTAATCCTGTTGCTATAATCTCTCATCCAGCTTTATTTACATGTCATGATACTACTATCTGTTTATATGCTGAAAGTTACTGGACTCGCCAGATTTTATGTCTGACCTCGTTTGTTTTCGCCTTTTTTTCCTTTCCGTTTCCCCCCACAGGTGCTCAGGGTGGAAACATAGAAGCTTGATTCATATTCTCTCTGCTTGAAGCGCTTGAAGTACTGCTTGGCTTTGTCTCTACCTTTTTATGGCAGTTTATGTTGGGGATTATGGTTTTAAAATTATGCATTCTGAAGGATTTTGGTATAAAACTGATATTTGTGTACTTGGGTTTTGGTATTGTGATTTCGAAGGATGTAACCAAACTTGTTTCTGTTGTAATAAAGTAATAAAATTTTCAAGCACTACTTTACATATCTGTCTTGTAATATTCTATTCTGTTTATTTATAATGCTTCATGGAAGTTAACGCATTCCCTTTTGTGAATGACATTAACGGACATGGGGTGTTACACTTAGTATCAGAGCTGAAGGTTACCAGATTTGATAAAAAGTTTTTGAAAACTATTTTCGAAAAGGTTTTAAAAAGGAAGTATTTTCAAAAGTAAATATTATTTTGAAAAAAAAACATAATCCCCAAAAGCCATATATCTGTCTTTCGATTCTTTGTTTTTGAATCTCTTTTCTTTCGTTTCTGCATGTCTGGAGAACAAAACATCCCTTATATCCCAGAGGGAGTCACTATACCCGGATGGTTCCATAGATATTTGGAGGCCATGGCACCCGCCGAAGGCCAAGGAAATGTTCCTTCAGCTGTACCCTTCGTCCTCCTCCTCCGCGTGTGAATACTTTCACGAAGACATGTAGAGACTTTCAAGTTATGGGCGGAAAGAACTTTAATGGGACTGAATCATTCTTGGAAGCTAGAAACTGGCTCAAGGAAATAGAAGATTTATTCGTTATCTTCGAAGTGGATGATAGGCAGAAGATACAGTTGGCTATATGGTTACTTAAGGACGAAGCCTCGTTCTGGTGGAGGTCATGAATGGAGAATGAGCAGTGGAGACTTGGATGGATTTCAGGCATAGGTTCGAGATGAAATTTCTCTCACGAGCAGAAGAGAATTTATACATGGAGTGGTTCTCGGCTTTGAAGCAGGGGAATTTACCAGTAAAGGAGTATGTTAACAAGTTCAATCAGGTGGCGAGATTTGGCTTAGACTTGGTGAAAACACATGAAAAGAAGGCCCTGAGATTCGTTAAAGGTTTAAATGAGCCGCTACACGGCTTGGCTATTGTAACGACCTAACTTTCGAACACATTGGAAGTTGTGCCACTAATAAGAATAAGAATAGATAGAATATAGAATCATAGAAACATCAGAATCTCACAACGGAATTTTTACAAAAGATGATACTTCATAATATTACACAACGATACATATTACATCAGAGCATCATAGATCTAGTAATACAAGCCCTTCATAGTACATCTTTAATTATACATATCATATGACCAACTGACAGACTTATAATTATACAGTAGATAAGTAGACCAGCACACAGAAAGTTCCAATCCAGCTTTCCAAGTTTTATCCAATCCTGATTCACTTGTATATTCAAAACAAGTGTTATGAATACCCAAGAGTTTAAGAAACACAGAAAAATAAACTCCGAGTCAGTCAGGGGACTGGTATGAGTAAACGATTTAAAATGGATTAAAGAAATAAAAATATCTCATAAGACCACGCCATGAATACAAAACGGGTTTTTACCTTATGAGATTAAAACACTTTGTATACTTGAAATCAGATATTATCATAGTGTTTATAAGTTTTTCACAAATAAATTAGAATCTAGAAGAATGCTTGCATCTCACATTGTCCTTTATAGTATACAAATAAAAACCGCTTGGCGCTTATGGAAATTGGGTTTCCAACTCTGACAAGGTATGGGACCACCTTCCGATGATGTATCTCTAGAGGCAAATACACCTGGGTTCAACCAGAATGTCTTGCAACCCGATCCACACATGATCGACCACTCATTTCTCATGAGTGTATCGAATGTATATCACCAACGGTTGGGCTCAAACCACCGTTTCTCGAATGGGCAGAATCGATAGATTAAGAAACAAAAGGAATTTCTCTAGATAGGTGATTATACACCCTAATGGGAGCGACCCACATAGCCATGCTGCTTGCCCGATTTTTGTCATTTCCTGGGTGTGAGGCTTGAGGCTAGACTCACCTTTCCATTATCACTGTTTATTTTCTTTGATTGCCAAATTGTCAAAACTTCCCAACCACTAATTGACTTCCCGAAAAATATATTATAGCTATACAGCGAGAGAAATGAATTCCTCTGCCACCGTATAAATACGTTTGGAGAGATCAACGTACGTGATCAGTTAGAATTACTTTTTCAGACATTCATCCATACAAGTTGTCCTGGGGTTGGACAAACCGAAGGCACTACTCAAGAATAGACCTTGTATATCGCCGTCTTCAATTTGAAAGTCTCTATCGCTTGGCGTATAATCAAGTCAAAGTGATATATCCATTTCGGTCTCTTTGAAATGATTAGCGAACATTTAAATTATTAATCTTAACTGATTATAATCAATTTACATCTACAATTTCAGTCAGAATAAACAATATATGATTATCTCGCCTATATATGGTATTTTGATCATTTCTTAAAAATGGACAAATTTAGTGTGCGCGCCGCACACAGTCTTTCTTTCCATTTTGTTCGTCACTTTAAAAAAAAATACTTACATTATTTTTAGAAAAAAAATTTCTCACAATTATTTCTTAATTTGATTATTCATAAATGCATTAAATTTATGATTTATAATTTATATTTCAGCATTTATACTTTGTATTGTTCTTGTCAATTTCCCCCTTTTGATCCTTTATTCTTGATCTACTTCTTATTTCTATATACCAATAAAAATTCTCTTTTTATTTATCAATCTAACTCGATTAAAATATGATTTACAGCTCTTATTTTCTAAAATACAGAACAGTACATGACCGGTTGCTGGTGTCAGACTTACAGTTCATAACAGTCAATATTGTTTCCCTTTCACTTGACTTTAAATTTAAATATTTTTATTAGAAAACCATTTCAAACTCTAATTTTAAATTAAATTTATAATTTAATTTAAATTTCAGCTTCTGTCTTTTAATTTCAAATGCTGACAAAAACTGTATTAAATCCTGATTCACTTTTTTTTCTCCTCTTGCTAATTTAAATAAAAATTCTATTTTTATTTAAATATTTATTTATTTTATACTTAATTTAATCTATTATTTATCCTTTATTTTATTTTTCTAAAATCCTATTTTTCCTTTTTCCTAATTTCTTTTGCTTCTTTAATACCTTTCCTAACCTTTTTACCCTTTTCTTTATTTATAAATTTTCTTTATTTTACTTCTAGCCTTGTATTTCTAGCCCAAGCCATCTTACCTTTTCAATTCCTTATATATTATTTCTATTTTCCTTCTTGGCCCAATGTAGCCCGAAGTTCTCAACCTAGTTTCCCATCCCTTTTCCTGTTTGCCAGATCCAGCTTTTCCCACCCAAAACAAATGCCACACATGTTGGATCACACCAAGTTACCAATGCCGATCCCTTTTCCTTCTGATTTTCTAAATGCCAATTGCCATCGTGCCAAACTAGAGTTTGGCTAAGTAAAACATGTGATCAACACAGTGATCCTTCCCATTTTCATGTGCCTGATCTTCATTCCTTCTTCTCTATTGGTGCCACTTCCAGTGCACGCTTGTGCACCTCGTACATGCACACCAATGCTCCAGCCACCTAGAAATTGTCGTGCCATCACCAGAATATCACACTGCCTCCCTTGATCATCATCGATCAACTGCCAGAGTCCCCACATACCTCCTTCACCAAATTACCTCCCAGCTCCATTAAAACTGAAAGCTTCAAAAAAATCCGCACCACCAAATCTCCTAGCATCGCCACCTCCTGTGTCCTGTCATCACCAGACTCCGACCATGCCTACCCGACGCCTTCCTCCATCGAACCCCCAGGTCCGATTACCTGAAAGCTCTCCACGATGATGCGGTTCGACCCAACAGAAGCTCAAAAAAAAAAAACCGTCCTCAATCACCTAATTTAAATTAAAACCTTATAAATACTTAGTTAAAAATTATGATTGTATTTTTCTGATGATCTACAGCTTCCAACGCTTCTCTAGTGCCAGCGATTTGGCCCACGATTGGTTCCATCGCCAGAATTCGGCAAAACCCCCCTTTTTAATCAACTCGAGAATTCTCCTTAACCACACAACTAAAAATTCTGTAACTAACACTAAAATTCATCATTTTTAATACACAACACGATCACATGCCTGAATTTACAAATATAGATGATATAAAATTTGGGTTTCTGGAGTGTTCTTACTGTTATTTACATATATACTAGGTTATACTCTTTTATTAAATCTGAAACTATTTTTAAAATTTACTAAGGACCTTAACAACAATTTTTCTTTTAAACTCAAGCTCTAAAACCCACTGGAATCCAAGTTATCGATCTTTGAAGTAAAAGGAGGTGAAAGAAAACTTGAGTTCTGTTAATCATTTCAGGTTTTACTTATATGTTACAAAATTTCCAGTTTGATATACAACTACATATGTGATTCATATGAGACACAACACACCATAAACAAGTGAATATACCAGTACATCTGTATCATACTGTATACAATCAGATATTGGTTTTTATTTTAAAAAGAATTAATATAGTGTTCTCTGTCTTTTATCACACTGTTCAAATAACATCAACGATTTTTCAACCATTTAACTCCGCAAACACCCATTTTTATTTAATACAAATACATATGTATGTAGTTATATATATATGGTCATGAACAAGCTTTAAGAAACAGGGTTGGGGAGGTTTTTACTCGCATTATAAACATTGTTTTTCTTTCATAATTTGTTTCCAGTTTTTAACATGCAAAATGAATTAACTACACATATATCTAACCACATATAGGTATGTATATATATGTGTCTGCACAATCAGTAAAGGTTTTAAAAAGAAAAGAAAAGAGTTTACCCACCTTCAAAGCTTAAATCCCTTCGCTTCCTTTACCCCTTCTTACTGATTTTAGTTCAATTGGTTTGTTGTGAAGAGAAGTGTATGCTTATGGCTTTTATATAGTAAAAGAAAACATTAAAATACAAGTGCATTAAATGCTGTTTTTGAAAAAGAGAAAAACAGTTTTCCCAGACACTTAAACAATTATTTCTCTTACAATATCAAAACACAAAATCTGTAATAACCCGGAAAATCTGGGCCAGTTTAAAATTTTTATTTTGGCAATTTTAGCGAATTTTGATTATTTAAAATGAATTATTTTAAATAATATCGACGAGAAATTTATTTTGAATAGAATTCGACGTATATATTTATATACGTCGTCATTTGAATATAAATATTTATATATAATTATAAAAGGAATTGAAAATGGCGCGGTAGTTCGATAATTCGATTTCAAACTTCAATTGGATGTACCGGGCGCAAAACAATCCGGATTTTAGTGAAACCAAAAATATTAGGATCTAATTGGTAATATCTTTCCAACGAATCCGACAAATCAAGATTTCATAGCGGGAATCAAAAGATATGTCCAGTTGAAAATTCTGAATAGTCGCTATGGAATTCAGGCCCTAAAAAATGGACATTTTGCAAATGACTTCGGATTTCGACGAAACCAGTTTTGTTGGGTCCGTGATGTCGAATTATTGCTAGATTCCAAATTTCATAATTTTTCGAATCAATATGTGAGCGTGGCAATGGAAAACGCGTTTGACCAGTTTCAATTGATTTTAATCGACTGGAAAATGGCCATTTTTCCAACGGTCTTAGAATTCAACGAAACTAGTTTTGTTAGGACCGTATCGTCAATACGAAGCTAGAAAATATCTTTCTAGAATTTTTCGAGTTAGTATGTGACTCCGGTAAATTGAAATGCGCGTTCAAATTCAATATATAGAGTTATATTTTGATTTTGACGAAAACTGATCGAAACGATCGAATCAGCTTACGATACATATCCCATTGTGTTCGGAATGGGGGTATTACTCTAGGGACGACAGTCGGTGGGCCTAATTTCGAGTTCGAAATCAAAAGTTGCTTTATAAAAAATAGAATTGAATTAAATAAATATATATTTTATTATAAACTCCCCCCTTCTATTCTCTCCCTCCCTCATTCATTCAGCCACGTTGACCAAATAAAAAAAAAGCGAACCGCGCCCTAACCCCGTCGACCGCCACCGGATCGCCACCGTTCCACCCTCCTCCACCTTCATCCGCGACCCCCCCATCTTCTCCTTGCTCGATGTACGAAACCTGCACCCCCCTCAAGCCCTAAATCGATACCACACCCTACCTGACCACGCCGTAGTCAATTAAACGGGCCCCACCTTCTCCTCGAAGCCGCCTCTTCCACCTGTCAGTAGCCGCCACCGGGGATGGAGACGCAGCCAACCGCGAACCCTAGAGTTGAGCGACGTTCGTCTTGGGCTAGGAAGTATTCGACGATGAAGACAATGCGAAGGATTAACAGTGAGTCTCTCGTTTTCTTTTAATATGTCAAAATCTAATTATAATTTTCGTTTTTAAAAAATATAGATTTTTAATTTAAAAAGGTTAGATTTTTATTTATAGTAAAGACATGATTTTTAAACTCGAAAAGCTAGGGTTCTTAGTTCATAAAAGTTGAGATTTTTATTTATAAAAAAAAACTTTGATTTTTACTTAGGTAAAGTTATGATTTCTGTTTATATAAAATATAACTTTTATATAAAAAGTAGTAATATAAAAATGAGATTTTTATATGCGAAGTAGCGGTGTAAAAATACAATTTTTATTATAAGAATAGCAAAATAAAAATGTGATTTTTATTTTAAAAGTAGAGATAGAAAAATATAATCTTTACTATATAGAAATATTAAAAATATGATTTTTATATTTTTAAAGTATTAAAAATGTAATCTTTATGAGATAGAGAATATAAAAATATCATCTTTGTGTATGTAACGAAATAAAAATCTGATTTTTATTTTATATACGTTGAGATAAAGTGGTAATTTTTATAATGATGAAATCTATATTTTTGAAAGGATGAAGTCTTTATTTTTATAAAGGCGAAACTTTATTTTTATAAAGGCGAAAACTTTATTTTTATAAAGGTGAAAACTTTATTTTTATAAAGGCGAAAACTTTATTTTTGTAAAGGCGAAAACTTCATATTAGAAAAGGCGAAATCTATATTTTTATAAGGACGAAATCTATATTTTTGAAATGGAATTTTTATCTGTATAGTAGCAATGCAGAAATAGAATTTTCATCCATAGAGCGTGATAGTAAAAATATGATTTTTATATATTGAATAGCATAGTAAAAATTCGATTTTTAAATATATGAAGTGATTATAAAAATATGATTTTTAAATGGAAAGTAAACAAATAAAAATTTGACTTTTATTTTAAAGACATCAAAATATAAAAATGTGTGATTTTTATATATATAGTGACTACGGGCAACGAAGATGATCAAAAGGCGAGAATGAAGAAGATTTCTATAAAGGAAGAGCCGTGGAGCTAGGATAGCTATTGGTGAGAACTTCTCACTCTAAATTCTCTTTTTTTTCTAGTTATATATATATATATATTTACTAGGATGCAGACGGTGCTTAGTAGCACCCGACACCCGTCATCCACAGACCATGGATGGACTTGTTTGTTTGGTTGCATAAATTAGTTATATGATTTGATTTGAATTTGGTTGTTTGGTAAATTTGATTGATGTGTGAATGGCGTGGGCCTTCACTAGACCGGGGATAAGGCTAGGCCTCGTCCTGTTTCTAGTATCGTGCCGTTATGCCGCCGAAATTTTCTAAAATATGTTAGAAAAATAAAAATATCATTTTATTTAAAGAAAGAACTGAATAGATATTCATATGTTAAAATAAAATGTTTTATCGTTAAAAATATAATTTTTAACGTGAAAGTGAATAAAATAAAATATTCATTTACAGACCAGACGGTTTGTTTATGTACACCTATTTGAATGACATTGATTGGGACGATAAATTTTACACATCGCCCAACTGCACAAATAAAATATGTGTTTGATTGTTTGAAACCCCACACGGGTGTTGGGATGAAATATGAAGTTCACTCATCCTAATTGATTAAATATGTCGATCGATTGATTGACAGGCTGTTATAAGCGTTAGATATCTATATTTGATGCTTATACAGTGTAGTGCACTTTGGTTGATGGTTGATTATTTTCAATGCTATATATACGTGTGATGTATGAAAATCCATATAGTTAACACTATATGGTGATTGATTGGGCCTCATTCCAATTTAGAAGATAAAGAATAATATAAGATAAAGGTTCATGTGTTGACAGTACTCATCCATTGAGATTGGTCATGTGTTGAACGAAATATTTTTATAATAAAAAAATTACATCTTTATCAATATAAGATAAAGGTTCATGTGTTGACAGTACTCATCCATTGAGATTAATCATGTGTTGAACGAAATATTTTTATAATAAAAAAATTACATCTTTATCAATATAAAATAAAGGTTCATGTGTTGACAGTACTCATCCATTGAGATTGGTCATGTGTTGAACGAATTATTTTTATAATAAAATTTACATCTTTATCAATCTAAAGTAAAGGTTCATGTGTTGACTGTACTCATCCGTTGAGATTAGTCATGTGTTGAACGAAGTATTTTAACAAAAATAGTCACACATGGACGGTACTCATTCGTTGAGATTAGTCGTGTGTTGACAAAAAGAAATATTTGAAATAGAATATATAAAGCCATGTTGAATAGTGATGCGCCATTTTGACGCGAACGATATATATAACGATTTCGAAATGAATTGAATATATAACGATTTCGAAATGAATTGAATATATAACGATTTCGAAATGAATTGAATATATAACGATTTCGAAATGAATTGAATATATAACGATTTCGAAATGAATTGAATTTATAACGATTTCGAAATGAACGATATATATAACGATTTCGAAATGAATCGAATATATAACGATTTCGAAATGAATTGAATATATAACGATTTCGAAATGAATTGAATATATAACGATTTCGAAATGAATTGAATATATAACGATTTCGAAATGAATTGAATATATAACGATTTCGAAATGAATTGAATATATAACGATTTCGAAATGAATTGAATATATAACGATTTCGAAATGAATTGAATATATAACGATTTCGAAATGAATTGAATATATAACGATTTCGATTTGAGTTGAATATAAAACGATTTCGAATTGAATGGAATAGAAAACCAATTTGATTTCAATTGAACATATAATGAATTTGATTCAAATAGAAAACGAAACGAATTTGATTTGAATAGAAAATGAATTTGAATCGAATATAAAACCAATTTAAATTGAAAGCAAATTGAAATGAATTTGAATTTAATTGAAATTTGAATTGAATAGAAATGAATTTTAAAACGAATTTGT
Organism: Allium sativum; assembly: GCA_030737875.1. Classification (NCBI taxonomy): domain Eukaryota; kingdom Viridiplantae; phylum Streptophyta; class Magnoliopsida; order Asparagales; family Amaryllidaceae; genus Allium; species Allium sativum. The sequence continues at coordinate 834,675,060 of CM060918.1, read as the reverse complement.
AAAGAAGAATTCAATTTTGATTCGAATTGAAATGGAAGTTGAAATTGCTTTTGAAACGAATTTAAAACTATTTATATAATTCGTTTTAAATAGAAATCGACGAGATGTATATTATATATATTATATATATAATATAATGGCCTGAATAGAACGCGCCGCGTCGCGGCCGTTCGTGAATTTCGACCATTTATTTCAAACGGACATTACGGGAGATCCGACCGTCGGATTCTCCTAAAACCGGAACCGTTGGGTTCGTATCGAAAAGAGCTTTCTAAAGAATATTAGAAATTCAAAATCTAACGGTTGGATTTGGAGATACGTCCAAATCAAATTCGAAAAAGGTCGCTATAAGTGCAGTTCGATGGCCATTGTAGGAAATCGACTGTACGGGCCTTGATAAAATTATTAAAAATAGTAATAATTTGTATAAAATCATAAGAAATGATTTGGGAAAATTTGGGATGAAAAACTCCACATTTGAAAAGATAAAAATGGTTTTTTTCGAAATGCACTAGTTTGAACTAAATTTAAAACCCAATTATTTTTAAATAAATGAATTAGATTTAAAAAGGGGTTTTAAATAATCGAATTTCTAATATATTTGATTAAATTTGAAATGGGTTTATCGTGAACAGTGTTTTAAATAACACTAGTTCTTTAACCCGATAACAAATAGAATGTGATATGGGTTTATCGTGAACAGTGTTTTAAATAACACTAGTTCTTTAACCCGATAACAAATAGAATGCGATGTGGGTTTGTCGTGAACTGTGTTTCAAATAACACCTAGTTCTTTAACCCAGTAAAAGGAGTTCTAACGAATCTGCAATTAGATTGAAATGTGAATCTATAATCTAAATTATCAAATTCAGAAATAAGTAGGAATGGAGTATCACCAGTTTTGCTCCAAAGCGATAGTTAAATCTTTAATTAGATTTAAACGTGAAATGGTAATTAATTTTACCGATAACACCATAGTATTAGATATGGAGTATTACCAGTTTTGCTTCATGGGATGAATAGGTTGGGAATGGGAAATAAAATAAATAATTACTTCGGTGTGGTTCGCTAATCTCGACTAGTTGGAAAAACCATAATTTGGTTTTAAATGACATCCAAAGGAAGATTACAGGATAAATTTTAAAGAATTTATCTTGGATAAAATTAATGGGAACTTTTCCCTAAGAATGTGGAATTTAGAAACTAGCTGTAGGTTGGCTAAGAAGAATTGTTTCCTGGGTATTGATCTGATGTTGGTTTCGGCCTTCGGGGTTAATATTTGGGAAATTGTTCTCTTGCTAATCTGCGGTTAGTGACTAATGAATTGGAATGAGGCGTATGTTGTATTTGTGTAACATTGGTTTTTCAATATACGCGGGTTGTTCGGAAAGTCCGGGTTTATACCCATTCTGAATAACCGATTCGACGATAAGTCGAAGATGAAGACGGTGGTTGAAGACCGGAAGTCTTCACATCGTTTGGATAATCACTGACGATCCTGATTGGGCTGTACACCCAAGAGGATGGAAATAGTTGGTGGTCGTCCAGACGTACTTGGAGATGGATGGATATGCGAGGAAAGTGCCTCCGGTTTCGTTCAGACCCAGAACGGACTTGTAAATGGATTGTGTGTCTGACATTGGATTTTATTCTGTGTTGATTGATTTCTATTAAATATACATCTGTTTGGCGGCGGAGAATTTATTCTTTTGCTTAACGCCCTTCTCTGAGACGTACGAGCTCAGAGGTTGTATATCGATGGACATCAGTCGCATGGCATGAATTGCCTGTGTGGCACGCTAAGATGCAATGATCAAGGCTTCTGTTGAAAGCAAAGTCTTGTGGTTGATGATCAAAGCATGGCCTTTGTGGCGTAGCTTTGTGTATAGCGTGAATTCGCGAGCCTCACACCTCGGTATGAGTTAAAAACGGGATACGGACTGCAGGGAGAGCACGACGTTTCTTTCTAGCTTTGGTGGTGTCAGTGACTTACCAGCCCTGACATATATATACTTTTCACCTTTGTGGTTGTTGGATGAGGCGCCTCGATTATAGGTCTGTAAGGACCGGGAAACGTGTGTTCAGGCATAATTAATACTCTAACGTAAGTGAGGACCGGCCCTGAAGCATCCAGGGGTTGCCCAGTGTGCGTAACCCTGAGGCATTTGCTAGAGTGTCTCGAACGCGGAGAGGAGCTTGCCCCTTGCCTCGACTCATGACGGAATCCAATTTCCAATACGTGTATTTCGGCTTTATTTGTAGAGCCTAGTATGGCGACATAGTGGGATGGGGCACTCATGTCGTCTATGATTTATATTTATGATTGAAATGTTTTGACACTTATTATAGTATCAAATGATTTGTTTTAAACGTATCAAGCATGTTTGGCTGTTATAAGGTAAAACCCTATCCTCCGGCTTGCGTTGCATTGTGTGATAGGACCTGGGTCTTATAATAACTTCATTTTTCGAAAAAGCATTGCGTTGTTTATCTATATGCACTGGTATTCTTGGGAGGAAACCCGTTCCGTGTTATACGGCGTGGTCCCTTGAATTACTCTCTTTTAAAGTAAAGTTTTAAATAACTGTTTTAGTTCTCACACCAGTCACATGACTGACCTGGAGTTTATTATTTTAACCTAAACTCTGGGTGCCCCTATTTTCCGCACGGGTAGCTAGTAGTTTTGGTTTTGCAGATTTATATTCACAGGGTCCTGGTTTACAGCTGGAATGATATCCGGAAAGCTCTGTATCCGTATATCACCTTCAGTTGTGCTTTGTATTATTTTCCGCTGCTATGTAATTTATTGTAATCTCTGATATTTCTGTGTAATATTTATTCATTTATACTCTGTATATTCTTGTAATCTGATGCATTGTTGTAATATACAATGAAATGTTCTTCTGTTTGTGTTCTGATTTGTCATGTTCTCAACGTTCAGGGGTTTCGAACGATCTAGATCGGTTTAACGACTGATTCAGATCGAGCGAAATTCCCGGCCGTCACATTTGGTATCAGAGCTTTGGTTTACAGAGCTCGAGAACAAGACACATTAGAACCATACGAAAGAATTCATCAGATATTGGATTAGTAATATCCAATTAGAATGACTCGTTAGAGATAGGATTAGTAGTATCCTAGAACGAGTGTGAAGCGTATATTTTTCAAATGAAAACAATTTTTGTTTTGAAAATTTAAATAATTTTATACGTATTTGATATTTATTTATTTTGAATATGGACAATCGAGTATATAAAGATTTTGCATATACGCGTCATAAACGTATATTCGAAGTTTTAATATATTGGATAGATATAGAATCATACTCTAGTGGCCCGAAGATGATTCTGATGATTGACTAGTCGTCATTAGTATTCATGGTCGAGTAACGAAGGTGTGATATCGATATATTTCCATTCGACTGGTGTGAGAACCAAAACTTATATAGTTAGAACACTTTGTTGTGAATTGGCATCAAAAACATGATTTTTTGTATATGTATCAAAATTATGAATTTGAAAACTCTAATTCACTAATTGATTGATGTTTGTGTTGTTTGTTTAATTGTTTGCTAATTTTTAACCATTATGCCTAATTGAACCGAATATTGAACTATATTGAAAATTGGTCGCATTTGCTTGCATATGCCTATATTACATTGAACAGGTCATAGCAAGGAGGCTAGAGCAGAGAATAAAATTTGTTTGCCCGACAAATAGGTACATGTTTACTACATAATTTCCTGTTTTGTTTGGGTGATGATGATTTTATGAGCCTATTGGCTAGCCGCTTGGCTTTTTCTTTTTCTTTTTGAGATCTGAAGGACCGGGGAAGCTATTTGAAATTCCCCGATGCTCCCGGTGCAGGGGAGGTTATGGCGAAATTTTTCGAAAATTTAGGGTGTTAGCCAAATTTTTGAAAATTTGAAAATTCTCAGAAACTGAAAAGTTGGAGAATGGAAGCCAGATCGATCATAGAGTTGATTAATCAAACCACTTTCGACTTTGTTCCTTTTCGGGGACGAAAAGTTTTAAGTGGGGGTGATTGTAATAACCCGGAAAATCTGGGCCAGTTTAAAATTTTTATTTTGGCAATTTTAGCGAATTTTGATTATTTAAAATGAATTATTTTAAATAATATCGACGAGAAATTTATTTTGAATAGAATTCGACGTATATATTTATATACGTCGTCGTTTGAATATAAATATTTATATATAATTATAAAAGGAATTGAAAATGGCGCGGTAGTTCGATAATTCGATTTCAAACTTCAATTGGATGTACCGGGCGCAAAACAATCCGGATTTTAGTGAAACCAAAAACATTAGGATCTAATTGGTAATATCTTTCCAACGAATCCGACAAATCAAGATTTCATAGTGGGAATCAAAAGATATGTCCAGTTGAAAATTCTGAATAGTCGCTATGGAATTCAGGCCCTCAAAAATGGACATTTTGCAAATGACTTCGGATTTCGACGAAACCAGTTTTGTTGGGTCCGTGATGTCGAATTATTGCTAGATTCCAAATTTCATAATTTTTCGAATCAATATGTGAGCGTGGCAAAGGAAAACGCGTTTGACCAGTTTCAGTTGATTTTAATCAACTGGAAAATGGCCATTTTTCCAACGGTCTCAGAATTCAACGAAACTAGTTTTGTTAGGACCGTATCGTCAATACGAAGCTAGAAAATATCTTTCTAGAATTTTTCGAGTTAGTATGTGACTCCGGTAAATTGAAATGCGCGTTCAAATTCAATATATAGAGTTATATTTTGATTTTGACGAAAACTGATCGAAACGATCGAATCAGCTTACGATACATATCCCATTGTGTTCGGAATGGAGGTATTACTCTAGGGACGACAGTCGGTGGTCCTAATTTCGAGTTCGAAATCAAAAGTTGCTTTATAAAAAATAGAATTGAATTAAATAAATATATATTTTATTATAAACTCCCCCTTCTATTCTCTCCCTCCCTCATTCATTCAGCCACGTTGACCAAAAAAAAAAAAAAAAGCGAACCGCGCCCTAACCCCGTCGACCGCCACGGGATCGCCACCGTTCCACCCTCCTCCACCTTCATCCGCGACCCCCCATCTTCTCCTTGCTCGATGTACGAAACCTGCACCCCCCTCAAGCCCTAAATCGATACCACCCCTACCTGACCACGCCGTAGTCAATTAAACGGGCCCCACCTTCTCCTCGAAGCCGCCTCTTCCACCTGTCAGTAGCCGCCACCGGGGATGGAGACGCAGCCAACCGCGAACACTAGAGTTGAGCGACGTTCGTCTTGGGCTAGGAAGTATTCGACGATGAAGACAATGCGAAGGATTAACAGTGAGTCTCTCGTTTTCTTTTAATATGTCAAAATCTAATTATAATTTTCGTTTTTAAAAAATATAGATTTTTAATTTAAAAAGGTTAGATTTTTATTTATAGTAAAGACATGATTTTTAAACTCGAAAAGCTAGGGTTCTTAGTTCATAAAAGTTGAGATTTTTATTTATAAAAAAAAACTTTGATTTTTACTTAGGTAAAGTTATGATTTCTGTTTATATAAAATATAACTTTTATATAAAAAGTAGTAATATAAAAATGAGATTTTTATATGCGAAGTAGCGGTGTAAAAATACAATTTTTATTATAAGAATAGCAAAATAAAAATGTGATTTTTATTTTAAAAGTAGAGATAGAAAAATATAATCTTTACTATATAGAAATATTAAAAATATGATTTTTATATTTTTAAAGTATTAAAAATGTAATCTTTATGAGATAGAGAATATAAAAATATCATCTTTGTGTATGTAACGAAATAAAAATCTGATTTTTATTTTATATACGTTGAGATAAAGTGGTAATTTTTATAATGATGAAATCTATATTTTTGAAAGGATGAAGTCTTTATTTTTATAAAGGCGAAAACTTTATTTTTATAAAGGCGAAAACTTTATTTTTATAAAGGCGAAAACTTTATTTTTATAAAGGCGAAAACTTTATTTTTGTATAGGCGAAAACTTCATATTAGAAAAGGCGAAATCTATATTTTTATAAGGACGAAATCTATATTTTTGAAATGGAATTTTTATCTATATAGTAGCAATGTAGAAATAGAATTTTCATCCATAGAGCGTGATAGTAAAAATATGATTTTTATATATTGAATAGCATAGTAAAAATTCGATTTTTAAATATATGAAGTGATTATAAAAATATGATTTTTAAATGGAAAGTAAACAAATAAAAATGTGACTTTTATTTTAAAGACATCAAAATATAAAAATGTGTGATTTTTATATATATAGTGACTACGGGCAACGAAGATGATCAAAAGGTGAGAATGAAGAAGATTTCTATAAAGGAAGAGCCGTGGAGCTAGGATAGCTATTGGTGAGAACTTCTCACTCTAAATTCTCTTTTTTTTTTTCTAGTTATATATATATATACTAGGATGCAGACGGTGCTTAGTAGCACCCGACACCCGTCATCCACAGACCATGGATGGACTTGTTTGTTTGGTTGCATAAATTAGTTATATGATTTGATTTGAATTTGGTTGTTTGGTAAATTTGATTGATGTGTGAATGGCGTGGGCCTTCACTAGACCGGGGATAAGGCTAGGCCTCGTCCTGTTTCTAGTATCGTGCCGTTATGCCGCCGAAATTTTCTAAAATATGTTAGAAAAATAAAAATATCATTTTATTTAAAGAAAGAACTGAATAGATATTCATATGTTAAAATAAAATGTTTTATCGTTAAAAATATAATTTTTAACGTGAAAGTGAATAAAATAAAATATTCATTTACAGACCAGACGGTTTGTTTATGTACACCTATTTGAATGACATTGATTGGGACGATAAATTTTACACATCGCCCAACTGCACAAATAAAATATGTGTTTGATTGTTTGAAACCCCACACGGGTGTTGGGATGAAATATGAAGTTCACTCATCCTAATTGATTAAATATGTCGATCGATTGATTGACAGGCTGTTATAAGCGTTAGATATCTATATTTGATGCTTATACAGTGTAGTGCACTTTGGTTGATGGTTGATTATTTTCAATGCTATATATACGTGTGATGTATGAAAATCCATATAGTTAACACTATATGGTGATTGATTGGGCCTCATTCCAATTTAGAAGATAAAGAATAATATAAGATAAAGGTTCATGTGTTGACAGTACTCATCCATTGAGATTGGTCATGTGTTGAACGAAATATTTTTATAATAAAAAAATTACATCTTTATCAATATAAGATAAAGGTTCATGTGTTGACAGTACTCATCCATTGAGATTGGTCATGTGTTGAACGAAATATTTTTATAATAAAAAAATTACATCTTTATCAATATAAAATAAAGGTTCATGTGTTGACAGTACTCATCCATTGAGATTGGTCATGTGTTGAACGAATTATTTTTATAATAAAATTTACATCTTTATCAATCTAAAGTAAAGGTTCATGTGTTGACTGTACTCATCCGTTGAGATTAGTCATGTGTTGAACGAAGTATTTTAACAAAAATAGTCACACATGGACGGTACTCATTCGTTGAGATTAGTCGTGTGTTGACAAAAAGAAATATTTGAAATAGAATATATAAAGCCGTGTTGAATAGTGATGCGCCATTTTGACGCGAACGATATATATAACGATTTCGAAATGAATTGAATATATAACGATTTCAAAATGAATTGAATATATAACGATTTCGAAATGAATTGAATATATAACGATTTCGAAATGAATTGAATATATAACGATTTCGAAATGAATTGAATGTATAACGATTTCGAAATGAATTGAATTTATAACGATTTCGAAATGAACGATATATATAACGATTTCGAAATGAATCGAATATATAACGATTTCGAAATGAATCGAATATATAACGATTTCGAAATGAATTGAATATATAACGATTTCGAAATGAATTGAATATATAACGATTTCGAAATGAATTGAATATATAACGATTTCGAAATGAATTGAATATATAACGATTTCGAAATGAATTGAATATATAACGATTTCGAAATGAATTGAATATATAACGATTTCGAAATGAATTGAATATATAACGATTTCGAAATGAATTGAATATATAACGATTTCGATTTGAGTTGAATATAAAACGATTTCGAATTGAATGGAATAGAAAACCAATTTGATTTCAATTGAACATATAATGAATTTGATTCAAATAGAAAACGAAACGAATTTGATTTGAATAGAAAATGAATTTGAATCGAATATAAAACCAATTTAAATTGAAAGCAAATTGAAATGAATTCGAATTTAATTGAAATTTGAATTGAATAGAAATGAATTTTAAAACGAATTTGTAAAGAAGAATTCAATTTTGATTCGAATTGAAATGGAAGTTGAAATTGCTTTTGAAACGAATTTAAAACTATTTATATAATTCGTTTTAAATAGAAATCGACGAGATGTATATTATATATATAATATAATGGCCTGAATAGAACGCGCCGCGTCGCGGCCGTTCGTGAATTTCGACCATTTATTTCAAACGGACATTACGGGAGATCCGACCGTCGGATTCTCCTAAAACCGGAACCGTTGGGTTCGTATCGAAAAGAGCTTTCTAAAGAATATTAGAAATTCAAAATCTAACGGTTGGATTTGGAGATACGTCCAAATCAAATTCGAAAAAGGTCGCTATAAGTGCAGTTCGATGGCCATTGTAGGAAATCGACTGTACGGGCCTTGATAAAATTATTAAAAATAGTAATAATTTGTATAAAATCATAAGAAATGATTTGGGAAAATTTGGGATGAAAAACTCCACATTTGAAAAGATAAAAATGGTTTTTTTCGAAATGCACTAGTTTGAACTAAATTTAAAACCCAATTATTTTTAAATAAATGAATTAGATTTAAAAAGGGGTTTTAAATAATCGAATTTCTAATATATTTGATTAAATTTGAAATGGGTTTATCGTGAACAGTGTTTTAAATAACACTAGTTCTTTAACCCGATAACAAATAGAATGTGATATGGGTTTATCGTGAATAGTGTTTTAAATAACACTAGTTCTTTAACCCGATAACAAATAGAATGTGATTTGGGTTTGTCGTGAACTGTGTTTCAAATAACACCTAGTTCTTTAACCCAGTAAAAGGAGTTCTAACGAATCTGCAATTAGATTGAAATGTGAATCTATAATCTAAATTATCAAATTCAGAAATAAGTAGGAATGGAGTATCACCAGTTTTGCTCCAAAGCGATAGTTAAATCTTTAATTAGATTTAAACGTGAAATGGTAATTAATTTTACCGATAACACCATAGTATTAGATATGGAGTATTACCAGTTTTGCTTCATGGGATGAATAGGTTGGGATTGGGAAATAAAATAAATAATTACTTCGGTGTGGTTCGCTAATCTCGACTAGTTGGAAAAACCATAATTTGGTTTTAAATGACATCCAAAGGAAGATTACAGGATAAATTTTAAAGAATTTATCTTGGATAAAATTAATGGGAACTTTTCCCTAAGAATGTGGAATTTAGAAACTAGCTGTAGGTTGGCTAAGAAGAATGGTTTCCTGGGTATTGATCTGATGTTGGTTTCGGCCTTCGGGGTTAATATTTGGGAAATTGTTCTCTTGCTAATCTGCGGTTAGTGACTAATGAATTGGAATGAGGCGTATGTTGTATTTGTGTAACATTGGTTTTTCAATATACGCGGGTTGTTCGGAAAGTCCGGGTTTATACCCATTCTGAATAACCGATTCGACGATAAGTCGAAGATGAAGACGGTGGTTGAAGACCGGAAGTCTTCACATCGTTTGGATAATCACTGACGATCCTGATTGGGCTGTACACCCAAGAGGATGGAAATAGTTGGTGGTCGTCCAGACGTACTTGGAGATGGATGGATATGCGAGGAAAGTGCCTCCGGTTTCGTTCAGACCCAGAACGGACTTGTATCCGTATACCCAGATTTATATTCACAGGGTCCTGGTTTACAGCTGGAATGATATCCAGAAAGCTCTGTATCCGTATATCACCTTCAGTTGTGCTTTGTATTATTTTCCGCTGCTATGTAATTTATTGTAATCTCTGATATTTCTGTGTAATATTTATTCATTTATACTCTGTATATTCTTGTAATCTGATGCATTGTTGTAATATACAATGAAATGTTCTTCTGTTTGTGTTCTGATTTGTCATGTTCTCAATGTTCAAGGGTTTCGAACGATCTAGATCGGTTTAACGACTGATTCAGATCAAGCGAAATTCCCGGCCGTCACAAAATCTGAATTCACATGGCTTTACATCAGCACAACATTCACCTTGAAATCACTTGCACATGCCACCATTTTTTTTCCACTGGTCCACCTTAAAACACTACCTTAAATGCTACAAGTGTAACCTTATTTTCTAAATCTTCTTCTTGGTTTAAACAACCATTGTTGTAACTTATGCTCAAAAATTTTAAAGGGTTTTCTAAAATCATATTTTCACATGACAAGTTTGATTTAACACAAAATTATTTAAAACCTTTACTTGCCTTCCAAGGCTTGGTAAAATATGAAAATTCTTTGTACTTTTGATCTTGACTATGTAATGATTTTACATGTAAAGATTTTAGAAAATCAATGCTTTAGAATTGATCTAGTGTAGGTGATTCTTGGGTTTAAATACACAAGATTTGCAAATCTATAGCACATGGCTTTTTGACCAAATGAATACATTTTTGGAAAAATAAAAAGGAAGAAAAATTCAGAAAATCTTAAGAAAAGGAAAGAGAAAGATCTCAAACTGAAAATGTAGAAATAAGAATGATTTGCCATATGCAAGAGTACATGCTCTCAAAATCTTCTTTTCTAGTTTCCTTATAGTGTAGGTGCATCTAAGGTTTAAATACACAAGATTTGGCAAGATTTAAGGCACATGTTTTATGATCAAATGGACATGGTTTTTAAAATGAAAAAGAAAAAGGTCATTTCAGAAAATTTTGTGTAAACAGAAAAAGATTTGAATTGAAAATACATTGATACTAAAATGATTTGCCATGTGACAAATATTTCTTTACTAGCTTACTACTAGTGTAGGTTGTATCTTGAATTCGGTTCATGAAAACATGCTTGCAAAAGAAATGGTATTTTCATGTCTCGGTGTTGAGTATACGTAAATTTGAACATGCCTTTGAACTTGCTTTGACAAAAATGGTCTTGTCATGTTTTTAATTCAAGTGTTAAAAGTTTTTAAATCAAGAATTTACAAAAACTCAATTTCTAAACCTTTTGAAAAAATGAACAAAACATGTATAATAAAATGGCATTAAAAACTTGCTATTAAAAAGTGTTATCAGTTAAACATGTATAAATAAATTTAAACAAACTCTATTAAATTCATGCTATCATACATGAATATGTAAAAATGATTTTGGTAAATGCTGGGATGTAAATTCTTTTGTTCACAAGTTAACATGTTTTTGAAATAACTAAGTCTGGATATTTAATCATATTCGTAAATACGTACTTAATATCTGTGTCAGTGCTAGGTGTAAATACTGGGTCATTACAGCTATGACCCACATTCCTATGGGGGCTACCCTCAAGAAATTGGTTGACATGGCATTGATGCATGAAGAGGAAGCTAAAAGTGAGAAAAAAGAGGAAAAGCTTGAAGGACCACAGAACAAGAAAGCGTGGCCCAAAAAGGAAACAAAAAAGAAGGATGAAAAGTCTGAAGATAAGAAGGAGAAAAAGTGCTTTACTTTTGGAAGCTTGACTCATCTGAACAAGGATTGCATAAAGAGGAAGGGCACTTGCTTCAACTGTGGTGAGATGGGACACTTCACTGGGGACTGCCCGAAGAAACGAGGGCAAGGGAAGAGGACATGACCTACTTCTGAAGGGTAGGTGAACGCTCTCGTGGCTGGTGGATAGGATAGAGATAGGAAAATTTCTGTAGAAGGTTTAATTTCCTTATCTGATTATTGAGTTAAAACTCTTTTTGATTCTGGCATTTTGATTCTATAACCGAGACTCTGCACTTTAATACTGTCTTGTTTCTGATCCCGCTATAGTCTCAAATCCCATAAGGGTTACAAATCATCTATTTATGATAAGTTGGGGGTATCTGTATTGGGCGTTAAGTTGACTATGACGCATACATTCTGGGTTTTGATAATCTGATCTGTACCAGTAGTTTGTAAGTATTTGAATATTTCTGAAAAGGATAGGGGTTTTTACTCGAAGCAAGAAGTAGATTTCCAGTTTTGACATTTTTTAATGGGAGTAATTCTCTGAGTGTCAATCAGACGTTGATTTCGGTCTTTGGGATTGATACTTAGAGATGTATTCTCTTAATCGATGTCTAATGGGAACAGAACTTTTGTTTTAATTGTACTTGCTTCTATCACTCGGCTGTATCCTATCGATCGAGTCTTCGACCTTTAGGTAGAAACTAATGGGTGCAAACATGTGTTTGAGACATGTTATGTTTGATGGTTGCAAGTGGATGCAAGTGGTTGCTAGTGGTTACTCGTGGATGCATATACACACACTAGGCACTAGATCGACTCAAAAGCACTCTCATACTGCACATGGATGTGTGCGCGTTTTTCAATTTTTGTGGATGCAAAATGATTGACTCATCACATGGATGTTGCATTTGGATGAATGGTTATGCACTCATATAGAAATGATGTTTATCAAATAGGATTTCTTGCATACATAATTGGACTCATGGCACTAACATGATTCGCATTGAGGAGGTCAACTGAATCAGTAGACCGCCTTATCTTTGCATTAGATAAGAGACATATACACACACTTTTGCATATGTTCATACAAAATTAGAAGTTTTATAAGGACAATGGATGCTTATGGATGATAATTGAGTAGATGGGTGATTGGATGGTAGGACACATTCTTCTTAACTTGAAGATTTCGGGGACGAAATCCTTTAAGGAGGGGAGAATGTAACACCCCGTATTTTTTTTTGAACATAAAAGTAACAAAACAAAGTATACTTAATTTTTAAAAGAAGAACTAAGGGAAACGGGCTATGCCATTGCGTTTGTCTCGGAATTCTACTTGAGATAGAGTCCGAGTTTGCGTAAATCGGACTCTGTATGAAGAAGTTATGGCCCTCAGAAGTTTTAGGAATTGAAATAAAATAAAACAGCTCAGATTTAAATTTAAAATTCAAATCGCACACCCGGACTGGACGGAAAATTTCCCGCCCAGGACCCAGGTCGACCAGGGGGTCGACCTGGGGGCCGTCCTGGGTGACATAGGTCGACCAGGGGGTCGACCCCCCTATTTCGAGATCCGAGGACTGGTTCGTTTTTCTGCATTTGGACGCCTGTTATGACCAGATTCGTTGATCCCTATGCTATTTAAACACCCCCAATCCCCACTTTCTCTCCACGCCAAACCATTGTAATGCTATGCTGCCTCAATTCTAATTAAAATAAATCAATGGCGTCTCTACTCTGCTGAAACCTAAGCTAGAACTAGTGCTTCTTCTTCTTCCAATCTGAATAGGATTAAAAGAGAACAACTACGACCCTTTTTCTTTTAGAATCCAACCAAGGCGAGTACAGTTATTTTCAGATATGAAATTTAATTATGATCTTGACAAGGCTATAAATCGGAATTTGAGATTACGCATATTCTTGTTTATCAGATCTGTTTTTCTGTGTAGATCTATCTTATTAATATTATAGTAACTATTCTGTATCTCTTCCTTCCTTCTGTTCTATAGCCAGGCTACCATGAGCCTGAGTGAAATCTCATAAGAGATTAACGCACGAACGCAAAATTGGGGAAAATGGTGAATGATGCATAATTAGACATGACTGATTTGTGACTAATTTGAGAAAAGAACATATGTTGTAATTTAAGATCTAGATCAGGGCATACCATATATGACAGTCTGTGATTTGGAAGAAGGAGAATTATTGTGTATATGACTTAGGCACAAAGATCTATATTATAATAGGATAACTATTAAATGTGAATACGCCTAAATGAGGATTTTGGATATTTGGCATACGCTGAAATCAAAGGCTACAATTTGGCATAATTCGTATTGTATATCATGATTTGGGGTTTTTAGAGAATATTCTGTACTGTGTAAATTTAACTAAAATTTGGGGCATATGTTATATTGTGAATTATGACCATAATTTGTGCATGTAAAATTAGGCTTAATTTTATGATTATACGAGGTATGTCAATGGAATTTTAAGGGATGATTAAATATGTAAAATTGCCTAATCTCTAAATCTGTTGAAACTGATTACGGTTTTGGGGTACGAAAATCTGTAGGCTCGATCTAAAATTGAGCAAAACAAGTTAATATAACTTTGAATAATCTGCTTAACTTGTAAAGAAGTCTAATTTGTTGAATTGGCATAATTAGTTTGATATTGGCATAATATGTGAATGGATACTTTAGTAATAATAAGAATGCTGAGACACAAGGTTAGACTCTTTTTGCGGTAGAAGCCTACTCGGACCCAACCGACTTAACCAGCAACCGCAAACTGTTAGTCTAATGTAAGAGGTCGTAGGCATAGCTGAAAGATGCTTAGACACGAGGTTAGGTGTGGCTTATGGCAGAAGTCTACCCGGAACCGCCCGGCACATCTAGCGGCCACAAGCTACCGACCTAATGTGAGAGGTCTATGCATTAATAATTAATTAATGCCAATCTAGGGTAAATATGATGCCTAAAACGTGTTGGGTGGATAAGGTTAAATCAACTGGGCAGATGAATCTAATAAACCCGTTTCGTAAATCTATGGGCCTAACACAAGGTTAGGTGAAACAATCTGTAAGTCTATTAATCTGTATATTTGATCCGTTAGTCTAAAACTTGTTAACCTATATGTCTGATCTGAGAACTAGTTAATCTGAACTTTGTACATCTGAAATCTGTAAGCAAGTTAATCTAAAATCTGTTAGTTTGGGGACACAAGGTTTGGAGAGGTAATTACTTGTGTCATCTGTTGTGTGGAGCCCATTTTAGTCAGTAACCCTTTTCTGGTATTAAAACTATGACCCAACACTAGGAGGAGTCCGGGCACGCTTACTGAACTAATTGTAAGAGGTTCACTCTGATAATGGTGAGGGGTGTCGATGGCGCATTCCAACTGGGTCAAGTGCGTGCATGGATCCAGTCTGCTCTGAGGATGTAAGACACCGTGACATCTGTTGTAACGGCCCGGGTTTCGTCCGACCCAATCGATCGTTAGGTCGACCAAGACCGTTCAAAACCCGAACACGTTAACTCTGGGAATACAACAGCATCAGAACAACAACAACAGACTTTTATAAACATTACAATAATGTTACATCAGAGTACAGAAAATATCAGAGTACATCGAATAAAATTACAGCGGAAGATAAATTACAATAACTTAAATACAATAAACAGCGGAAGACTTCTATGCTCTGGACATAGCTTTAGGTTTCGATCCAAAATCCTGCTCAAGAGATAAATATCTGCAAAAAGCTACTCGACTGCCTGTGTGGAAAAGAGGGCACCCGATTTTGCAAAGTGAAACAAACTACGAGTCAGTCATGGGACTGGTGTGATAATTCTTAACTAATATAACTAATAGCAATAAGGCAAATCCAAGGACCATGCCGCTAACGCGGAACGGGTTTTATTCTAATGGATTGCCGGTGCATAAATTAAAGTAAATCGTTAAACAACGCAATGCTTTTTAGAAAAATGAAACCATCATAAGACTCAAGTCCCATCACACAATGCAACGCAAACCAGAGGATAGAGTTTTACCTTATAATGGTCAAAAATGCTTGATACGATAAAAACGGGTTTGATATTATTATTAGTGTATATATGTTTTCAAAAACATTTCAAAGTAAATGTATCAATCCTAGGAAGCATAGCTACCATATACTATGCCTCCATACTAGTAATACAATCAAGTCCATAGGGTCGTATTGAGAATTGGGTTTCCATCATGAGTCAAGGCTAGGGAGGAGCTCCTTACCGATTCGAGACACTCTAGCTAATGTCTCAGGATCCCCCACAGGGAACCCTTGGAAAGCTGCAGGGCCGGTCCACACATACAGCTTTGTGGATTAGTTATTCCTGAACACACGTTTCCCGGTCCTATAGGACCTAACATCCGAGGCGCCTCATTCCATCGTCCACATAAGTAAAATATCAGCCAGTTTAAGTACCGACACTACTTCTAGCTAGAAAGAAATGTGATGCTCTCCCTGCGTTCCCTTCTCCCGTTTTAGACTCCAACCGGGTTGTGAGGCTCGCGAAGTCACGCTATACACAAAGCTACGCCTAAAAAGGCCGTGCTTTGATCGTCACCACAAGGTTCTGCTTTTCAACAAGAAACCTTGATCATTGCATCTTAGTATGCCACAATGTCACTCCATATCACACTACCAATCCTTTGCTGAAATATATGAAAGGGTGTTAAGCAAGAGAATAAATTCTCCGCCACCAAACATTCATACACTCAACAGCAAATCAATAAATACAATATAAAGGAGTACAATGTCGGACACACATTCCATTTATAAGCTTATGCTCTGGGTCTGAGCGAAAACCAAATCCGTAGAAATCAACACTACATCCGAACAACTACCATCTTAGCCCCGTCTTGGGAGCAAATCAATCAAGGGCCTCAACACTAGTTCCCCATTCGATGTGAAGATCGTCGGTCTTCAATCGCCGTATTCAATTCTTCGAACGTCGTATTGTTATTTGGAATGAGAGTAAACTCGGACTTTCCAAATAACTCTCGCATATATAAATTTTAAAACCATTTCATATCGTTGTTAATAATTTATAACGATCTATCGCTATTTTCATTTTACTTTACATACACATCCTAAACATAACAATGTATATTTTCTTCTTCCATCCTTCAATTTACACAAAATGCATATTTGGTTTCATTATTTATTCCTAATGAAAATCTATTCCTTAGAAATGTAAATTTCTAATCTTATTATTTACATTGAAAAATGTAAATTTCTATTCCTATTTTAATTTACATTGAGAAATGTAAACTTATATTTCAATATATTATTATATTGAAAATGTAACTTTTATTTCATATTCTATTTCCTTTGTTTACATTGAAAAATGTAAATTCTTTTATTTACATATAAAAAATATAATTTCTATTTCATCCTTATTTACATTAAAAAAAATGTAAGTTTCTATATTCCTCTAATTACATATAAAAATGTAATTTCCTATTTTCCTTTTATTTACATTGAAAAATGTAACTTCTTTTTACCGCCTCTAAAATGACGATAAAAATATATAATTTTTATTCTATTCTTTTATCGCATCTAAAGTGACGTTAAAAATATACATTTCATTTCTATTATTTTTATTCACATTAAAAATGTAAACTTTTCTTTTTAATCTAATTTACAATAAAAATGTAAATTATTTCTATAATCTAATTACATTAAGAATGTAAACTACTTTCTACTTTAACTTGATTACATAAGATGTAATTTTTCTCCTTTATCTTAATTTACATGATAAATGTTAATTCTCCTCTTTCAATCTAATTCACATGCAGATTGACTTAATTACACAAAAATAAAAGTTTATATTCTCTTATTAATTACATAAAAAAAATTTGAAATTTTCTTCTAATCCTCATTTACATTAAGAAAATGTAAAACTTTTCTAATCCTTATCTTATAACATTAAAAATATAACTTTCTTTTATAACAAACTTGGAGGTGAAAATATTCATTTCATTATTAACACATAACGGTGTGAAAATAACGTTAATTTCTAATTTAACTCATGACGGTGTGAATAATGTCCATTTTCTATTTAACCATTTATATTTTAATATGGGCCAGACCTCTCACGTTAGGCCTGCAACTTGTGGATGCTGGAAAGGCCGGTCGGTTCCGGGCAGACTTATCCCACAAGTTGGGCTTAACCTCGTGTCTTGGCCCAATTTGTATTTGCGCACCTGGACCTCTCACATTAGGCCCAACATTTGTGGCTGCTGGATATGCCAGTCAGGTCCGGGCAGACTTCCACCACAAATGTGACCTAACCTCGTGTCCAAGTACAATTTTAGTTAATCATTATAATTGTTCTACTAAAAATATTATTTTACATGACTCTTCTTAACAAAATTGATGTTTTTAATTCACGTGCCATTCTTTCTAATATCATATAAAGAGGATATTTTATATGTAAATATATTTTCTATGAATTCTAAAGACCTTTTTAATCTAATGACCTTCTAGTTTTAATGACATTATAATTTAACGACATTTTCAATCTAGTGATATTCTAGTTTTAATGACATTCTAATTTAATGACATTTTCAATAAATGACATTATAATATTTTAACAGGAAGGGCATGTTTATCCTAACATAAATGCCAGTTTCAAATTTTCATAAAATTGACAAACTAAATTCCACATAAATGACTAATTTTTTTTACATAAATGAAAAATTAATTTTTACATAAATTACAAATTCAATTTAAACATAGATGACAAATTTATCTTACATAACATATTTCTAATAAAAGTGGCATGTCTATCCTAATTAAACATTTTTTGACTAAAATGATATCTCCTAACTAAAACGATATGTTTAACACAATATAATATATTCTTACAAAAATGATGTTTAATTAGCACAGATATTTTTCATATACAATAAGAATATATATATTTTTTCTATTTCAAATGACACTTTATTCTAATGGCATTTCTAAATAAATGAGATTTTTAGCCTACATATACCTTAACCAAAAATGTTATTTTTAATTCTAATGCGGATTTCATAACAAGAAAGTTATTTTGATTCCAATGCGACATTTCATAGCAATGATAGTTCTAACATCGCAAACATTCTATAAAAATGATTACTTAGTTTTATTGGAAAAAAATCTATTCAACAAAATGAATGTTTTCTATGTTTTGACAATCTTAATATTTCATTTTAACATAAAAAAAAACTTTTCCAACCATACCTGTTGACATAAAAGAGTGATCTTTGTGTTAAAACCTTCTTCTAACAATACATGTTTTATTTGGAATTGACCATTCTATTTAAATTCAACAAAATGATCAAAGTAATGTTTTTATGTTGAGTTGCCAATCTAATGCAATTCATCAAAAATAATCAAAATAATTTATTGAAATGGAAATTTTATTTTAATTCTAGTGTCACAGAAAGTAATATTTTATATGTAAACCTTACTTAATAAATGGCATTTCTATATAACATACATTCCTTAATAAATGTCATTTATTATATAACATACATTTCTTAGTAAATAGCATCTTCTATTAATGGTGGTATTAACATGACCATATCCACAAGGTGATATTTTTTATTAACGTGACAATTTCCAACAAGGTGGTATTTTTGATTAACATGACAATTTCCTGTTTAACAAAACAAGTATTTTTTTTCATATTTTCCTATTCAACCAAATAAGTAATTTTTGATTTCCTATTCAACAAAATAATATTGTATATTGGATTGACAGAATAATGCTTAACATTGAATTTGACAATTCAATTCAATTCAACAAAAAGTGACAAACTTTAATTTTATCTTGAATTGATAAACTAAATCAATTCAATAAAAGTGACAGATTATATTTTTATGTTGAATAGATTTAACTACATCGATTCAAATAAAAAAGAATGAATCATAATATTTGACTAACACATATGGATCTATAATTATCCATCACAAACAGTAGATCAAACATCATACAAATTTCAGCACAAACAGATATAAATTATATACATACAGTCATCATATAACAAATAAAATAATTGAATTTATTAATTATTTTTAAAACAAAAGAAATCTCACCAATCAATTCAGATCTGAAATTTTCCTTAAATCTTGATTTGCTCAGAATTGGTCCTAGTTAGTTCCATGTTGTAGTGCTCGGGAATACGAATCCAACGCAAATTGTATTGTTAATTTCTGATTAAACATGATGAAGTTATTCAATTTTAAACATAAATTACATTATTGAATAATTTAATAATCAATTTCTTTAATCACTTTGTTAACCTTAATTAAAAACTCAAGGCCACTTCTTCTTCATCTTTATCGACTTCAGGAAACCCAATACCACGACTAAAGCATCCCCTTGTGCGCCGCCATCGATCAACCACCGTCACCGCGAAGCCGTCCACACCGGCATCAACCGCCCTCGACACCACCAAACTACGTGGTCGCACGCTCCCCGAAATCCTCCATAAAAGCGCTGGCTTTGTGGCTCGATTTCCCATAAATTAGTGCACAAGAATTGATCTTGACCATATAGAATCTAAGCTAAGGAGAATCTCTTCGATTTGGTCATTTGAATTGCTAGGAGTTATAGTTTGGATTGAGGTATTTTAGTAGTGAATGGATGGAACACTTTCGGCCATGGAGTTTAGGGAAGAGGAGGCTGATGAAGTAGAAAGAAATTTATATTTATATATATTTTATGTGGAGAAGAAGAATAAGATCTAAATTTAAAAAAAAACAATTGCTCAGAAGAGAAAGAATGAGAAAGATACATGATTAATTTCTCACTGATGTCTCTTAACATATGGTAGTTTACGAAAGAAACTGATTAGCTGACTAGGCATGAGGTAGCGTATTTATTTCCCATTTAAATTTCAAAAGCAAGTTACAAAGAAAAAGAGTCTAAAATGGAAGAATTGAATGCAAGATAATTTCAAATTTCAAAAATAAATTATATAGGAAAAGAGAACAATGGAAAGAAATGAATGTGTGATTTGTTGTCTAACGCTTACTTTTAGGAGGCTGTGTGACTTTTCAAATTTCAAAACACATAACTTTAAAATTTCATAATTAAGGAATACTTTCACATGTGTAGAGGAGTATAATGAAGAGAAAATTGATAAAAATACGCATGGATAATGTTGAAAGTTTTATTCTTTTTCTTTTTCTGAATCTAAACAAAAAGATATAAAAGATAGGGAAAAAAACTTATATACATGTATATGGTTTGTTTTTGGAGTAATTAATGATGGAAAACAAAATGAGTAATGAGAAATAAAAGGGATGTAAATATAAGGAATGAAAGTTTGCAAATAAAACATAATGTGAAAGTACAATGCAAGAAAGAAATAAATAGAATAATGGGCAATAAGTTAATTGAATGAAAGAAAGAGAGGAATGCATGGTTAATGAAAGAAAATAACTTGAATGAAATGTGAACGGACAAAGAAATTATGCATAATTTATTTTTCTTTGAAAGGAATTAATTGGGAAAACGTTATTTTAAAATTAAAGAAAAATTACATGAGATAGAAGCGATAAGGGAAAAAAAGAAGGAGAAGAAGGAAATACGATGCAATATTTATGAAAGGATAATTAAGAAGAATGCGTCAATTTAGAAGGAGATGAATGGTGCAGTATTAGTGAAACAATGAAGAAATGACACTGAAATAAATGCAGCTATTCAGATTTCAAAACAAATTTATGAAGGTCTGAACATGCAATCACCATTTCAAATTTCTGCATGTTACACTTTGAATAGATAAGGAAATAGTTGAGAGGACAACCAAAGATATATATATATAGTTAGAATTTATTTTATTTAGAACTTACGCATTATTTTCAATCAATATTTCAATATAAATTAATAAATGTTATTAAAGTTCCTAAGGCATTTTTTCTTTGTCTCTTTGTATATTTAGAATGCGCATTAATCAAGCGCCTGCATGAGTTATGTCAATCATCATTTAAATCATAGGATTTAGGCTTTCCATCACTAAATGTTGTAATAACTCGGAAATCTGAGCCAATTTAAAATTTTTATTTTGGTGATTTTAGTGAATTTTGAATATTTAAAATGAATTATTTTAAATAATAATGATGAAATATTTATTTTCGACGAAGTTAAAACGAATAATTTTATTTTAATTATATAACGAGCCTGAAATGGCGCTGCAGTTCGAAAATTCAATTTCAAATTTCAAATGAATATATAGAATTCGTTTTAAGTCGGAATTGGATGAAACAAGAAATAGTTGAATCTGTTTAATCATATCTTTCTAACGGATGTAAGAAACTGAGATTTCACTTTAGAAGTTGAAAGATATGTCCAGTTTAAAATTCAGAAAGGTCGCTGTGGAATTTATATATATTTAAATATATATAGATGCCCTTGAAAATAGTCATTTTGCAAACGACCTCGGTTTTCGACGAAACCATTTCTGTTGGATCCCTGATATCAAGTTATTGCTAGGTTTCAAAATTCATAATTTTTCGAATCAATATGTGAGCGTGGCAAAAGAAAATGCATTGGACCAGTTTCTGTTGATTTTAATCGACTGGAAAATGGCCATTTTTCAAACGGTCTCAGAATTCGACGAAATTAGTTTTGTTAGGACCGTATTGTCAATACAAAGCTAGAAATATTTTTCTATAATTTTTAGAGTCTGTATGTGGCCTCGGTAAATTAAAATGTATGTTTGAATTCAATACACATGGATTTATATTTTAAATTTAACAAAAACTGATCGTAACAGTCGAATTGGCTTGCGAGACATATCCCATTGTGTTCGGAATGTGGGTATTTAGCTAAGGGCGACAATTGTTGGGTTTGATTTGGAGTTCGTTACGATAAGCAAGAACTTTTGAATTAAATAATAATTAAATAAAATTATAAATACTCTCATTGGCCCAAATCCTAACCACCCCGTCTATTTCCATCAGTCGCCGCGTTTTACAAAATGAAGGGCGATTATCGCTCCGATCTTCATCCCCTCCAATCTCCACATCCACATAATGAAGTTCGAAATTCGCAATTGCAAATCGAAGAGCTTCTTGAGCTCTATAGCTTGAACGGTTAAGATCAGAAATTACGCCCTAGATTGCTCGAATGTGGGGCTCGAAATTGCTCCGCTTGGTCTTGTTTTTCAGGCCGAGGAGGGGACCGAAATGGTCAATGTTACAGGCGGAGGTGGCTCTTGAGATGGCCGATGGCGTGGGGTCTTCAGATCGATGATTAATCAACTCCAGTGGCGAGCGATTTTGGTCAAAGGATTGAAGTAATGGGTTACGACGGTCAGGGTTTTGAACGTGAGAGAGAGATGGTTAATTAAGGGGAAGGTTAAAATTAATTAAGTGATTAATTAATTTAATTCTCGTTTAAATTGTCCAATGTGTAATTTATCCTATCTCTCTCATACGAGGTTGAATTTCGATGATTTCTAATCCGTTGGAATCGAGGCAATGAACTCTACACAATGGAGCTGACCAGAACAGAAATAGAGCACATCAGAATGTTAGCCAAATTCGAATCAGAACAGTTCAGGGATTCAGAAATTAAAACCAGTCAAAGTGAGAATTCTCTCACTTTAAATTTTCTGTACAGTTATTTATTTTGTAACTGCATACATGAACTGTAAATAAAAATGTAATCTTTCTTTATATGAAAGAGATGTAAAAATAGAATTTTTATCGATATAGAAGCGACGTAAAAATAGAATTTTTATCGATATAGAAGCGATGTAAAAATAGAATTTTTATCGATATAGTAGCTATGTAAAAATAGAATTTTTATCGATATAGTAGCTATGTAAAAATAGAATTTTTATCGATATTATATCTATGTAAAAATAGAATTTTTATCGATATAGCAGCGGTGTAAAAAAATGTGATTTTTATATACATAGCAACAATATAAAAATGTGATTTTTATATATGTAGTGGCTACGGACAGTGAAATTGGCAAAAGGCGAACACAACGAAGATTTCTACATAAGAAAAGTCGTGGCGTTTGGTTTAGCTTATCGGTGAGAACTTCTCACCTTTAATTTATTTTTCTAGTAAAAATATATACTAGGATGCAGACGGTGTTTAGTAGCACCCGACACCCGTCGTCCACAAACCATGGACGACTTGTATGCTTACTTGTTTGATTTTGATGTGTAGTTGATTGCGTGATGTGATGTGAAATGAAATAAAATATTTATGTAGTTAAGAATATTTTATAGTTGAAAATATAATTTTTAATGTGAATGTAATAAATAAATAAATATAAACAAATCGGACGATTTGTTTATATACACACATTTGGCTGATATTGATTGGGATGATAAATATTACACATCGCCCAACTGCACAAATAAAATCTGTGTTTGATTGTTTGAAACCCCACACGGGTATTGGGATGATATATGATGTACACTAATCCCAATAATTAGATGTATATCGATCGATTGATTGACAGACTGTTATAAGCGTTGAATATTTATATTTGATGCTTATACAATGTAGAACGCACTTTGGATGATCCTTGATTGTTTATCGTCATTGTTGTAAATATGAATTTAATGAAATCCATATAACTGAAATTATATGGTAATTGACTGTGTCTGATTCCAGTTCAGAATTATCGAATAATTTAAAAATAATATTCTTTGAATATTGAAATGTGAAGTTGTGTTAAGTAGTTACACACCATTTTAACACGAATGGGAATTTTGTCGATTTTATAGTGAATATTGAAAGTGATTTCAAAATCGAATATTTAGAAATGAATTCGAATTGAAATTGAATAGAAATGAATTCGAATTGAAATTGAATAGAAATGAATTCGAATTGAAATTGAATAGAAATGAATTCGAATTGAAATTGAATAGAAATGAATCGAATTGAAATTGAATAGAAATGAATTCGAATTGAAATTGAAAAGAAATCAATTTGAATTAAAGTTGAATAGAAATGAATTCGAATTGAAATTGAATGGAAATGAATTCGAATTGAAATTGAATAAATTTAAAATTCAAATTTAATTGAAAACGAACTGAAATTGAATTAAAAATCGATTTGAACTGAAATCAATTTAAAACGAATTTTTAAGGAAAAATTCAATTTTTATTTGAATTTGAAATGAAGTTGAAATCGTGTTGAAAACGAATTTAAAACGATTTATAAAATACGTTTTAAAAGGAAATCGACGAAATATATATAATATATATTATATATATAATGGCCTGAATAGAACACGCCACGCCGCGGCAGTTCGTGAATTTCGACCATTGACTTCGAATGGACCGTACGGGAAATCTAACCATCGGATTCTCTGAAACTGGAACCATTGGGTTCGTATCGAAAAGAGCTTTCCAATGAATATTAGAAATCTAACGGTTGGATTTGGAATTATGTCCAAATCAAATTTGGAAAAGGTCGCTGTAAGTGCAGTTCGATGGCCGTTGATGGAAATCGATTGTACGGGCCTTGATAAAATTATTAAAAATAGTAATAATTTGTGTAAAATCATAAGAAATGATTTGTGAAGAATTGGAATGAAAAACTCCATATTTGAAAAGATAAAAATATATTTTTATCGAAATGAACATATAGTTTTGAACTAGAATTATAATTCTATTTTTTTATAAAAATAAATAAATTGAATTTGAAAAGGGTTTTTAAAGTAACCAGAATTTCCAATAACTGAATTGGAAAGGATTTGAATCGAAATTGTCTTTGGAATATTTCGATGTTGGATTTCGTGATTATACAGATGTTGTTATGGAAATTTGAAAGATATATATATATATCGTTATTTCCAGTACGATATTTGTTGGTCGTAGAATTTGATATTGAATATGTGCCGATATATTTTTTATTCAGAGCCTTGTATTTAATATCAAATGTGATTTGGGTTTATCGTGAGTGGTGTCTTCATTAACACTGTTCTTAAGCACAGTTGAGAAAAATATTAAATCTTTTTATTTAGATTTAATGAAGTGTACCAATTAAATAATATTTAATTAGAATTGAATTGGTATTGATTGTTGTGTTTATCGTTAACAGTGTCTTAAATAACACTTGTTCTTTAACCCGATAATTAATGGAATGTGATTTTGGGCTGTCGTGAACGGTATCTTCAATAATACTGTTCTTAGACCCGAAGGAGTTAAGAAAATCAGAAACTAACTAGAGATTAGTTAAGTTGAATGGTTTCTGGGGTGTTGATCTGATGTTGGTTTCGGCCTTCGGGGTTAATACTTAAGGAATTGCTCACTTGCTAATTTATGGTTAGGGACTGATTGAAATGTGATGTGATTTTGGAGTTTATCGTGAACCGTGTTTTAAATGACACTGATTCTTTAACCCAGTCAAAGATTAAAACTAAGAGGAGTTTTAATGAATCTTTAATTAGATTGAAAAGATCGAGAATGGAGTATCACCAGTTTTACTCCAGACTGTAGTTAAATCTTTAATTAGATTTGAACGTGAAATGATAATTGAATTTACCGATAACACCGTGGTGTTAGATATGAAGTATGACCAGTTTTACTTCATGGGATAAATAGGTTGGGATTGGGAAATAAAATAAATAATTACTTCGGTGTGGTTCGCTAATCTCGACTAGTTTAAAGTGATATTCAAAGGAAGATTAAAGAATAAATTTAAAAGAATTTGTCTTTGATTAAATTAATGGGAACCTTTCCCTAAGAATGTGAAATTTAGAAACTAACTGTAGGTTGACTAAGATGAATGGTTTCCTGGGTATTGATTTGATGTTGGTTTCGGCCTTCGGGGTTAATATTTGGGGAATTGTTCTCTTACTAATTTACGGTAAGTGACTGATGAATTGGAATGAGGCGTATGTTGTGTTTGTGTAACACTTGTTTATTATATACGCGAGTTATTTAGAAAGACCGGGTTTATCCCATTCTGAATAACTGATTCGGCGATTAGTCGAAGACGAAGACGGTGGTTGAAGACCGGAGGTCCTCACGTCGTTTGGATAATTACTGATGATCTTGATTGGGCCGTACACTCAAGAGGAGGGAATCAGTTGGTGATCGTCCAGATGTACTTGGAGATTGATGGATATGCGGGGTACTAGGTGCCTCCAGTTTCGTTCAGACCCAGAACAGACTTGTAAATGGACTGTGTGTCTGACATTGGATTTTATTCTATGTGATTGATTTCTATTAAATATATATCTGTTTGGCGGCGGAGAATTTATTCTCTTGCTTAACGCCCTTCTCTGAGATGTTCGAGCTCAGGGGTTATATACTGATGGATATCAAACGCATAGAGTGAATTGCCTGTGTGGTATGCCTAAGTGGTAAATGATCAAGGCTTCTGTTGAAAAGCAAAGTCTTGTGGTTGATGATCAAAGCAAGGCTTTGTGGCATAGCCTTGTGTAACGTTTAATTCACGAGTTTCACACCCGGTATGAACCAAAAACGGGAGACGGATATCAGGGGGGCATGCGTTTCCTTCTAGTTAGAAGTGGCGTCTGTAGTTTTACACGCCCTGATGAGTTTGACTTATGTGGTTGTTGCTGTTGCGAGGCACCTCGGATATATATCAGTGACTATGTGAAGCCGATGGAGTCATTTTTTGGCTCATTTACACCCCATAGGGCTGGGAAACGCAGTGTTCAGGAATTATAATCCACATCGGCCGACCGGCCCTGACGATCCAAGGGTCACTCGAGCTCTGATCCTGAGGAGCAGATTAGAGGCTCTCGAATCGGTGAGGACGATCCCTAGCCTCGGTTCATATCATAAATGATAATCCAACTTCCAATACGACATTTTGCGGTTTTGATTGTATACCTATATATGGCGACATAGTGGTATGGGACATTCATGCCGCCTATGATTGATATTTATGATTGTATATAAAATCAGAAACTAACTAGAAACGAGCTAAGATGGGTGGTTCCCTGGTTATTAATCTGATGTTGGTTTCGGCCTTCGGGGTTAATAATTAGGGAATCGTTTTCTGACTAATTTACGGTTGGAGTCTGGTTAAGAATTAAAACATGAAATTTAGCGTATCAAGCATTCTTTGGCTATTATAAGGTAAAAACCCTATCCTCTGGCTTGCGTTGCATTGTGTGATGGGACCTGGGTCTTATGATAGCTTCATTGTTCTTTATTTAGCATTGAGCTTTTGTTTTATGCACTGGTATTCTTGGGAGGAAACTTGTTCCGTGTTATACGGCGTGGTCCCTTGATTTACCTAACTTTAAAACAAAGATTAATAACTGTTTTAGTTCTCGCACCAGTCCCATGAATGACCTGGAGTTTATTGTTTTAACCTAAACTCTGGGTGCCCCTATTTTCGACATGGGCAGCTAGTAGTTTTGGTTTTGCAGATTTTATATTCATAGGATCCTCATTTACAGCTTGAACGATGCTCGGAAAGCTCTGTATCCGTGTATTACTTTCAGTTGTGATTTGTATTTTTTTCCGCTGCTATGTAATTATTGTAATCTCATATATTTATCAAATGTATATTATTTGTTTATACTTTGTATATTCTTGTATCTGATGAAATTGTTGTAATTAACAATGAAATGTTCTTCTATCTGCGTTCTTTTGTGGCTCGTTCTCAACTCAATCCATGATTTCCCGTAATGGGGATTTCGGGCCATTTAAAATGTAATCCTACAATCAACAAACTTATATTAAAGTATAAATTTAATCATGATTATTTAAAATAAATTATTTTAAATATCCAAAACTCATTAAAATTACTTAAAATAAAATTTTAAATTTACTCCAAAATTCAGGGTTGTTACATCTGTAAATAGGTCTGTGTCTATAGGTTGCCACTTTAGGGAATGATACACCCTTCTTTGGGGTCGGCACAGGGTACTTATGTATTAGGGAGTCGATCGCTTGGGGTAGAATTTAGGGTACACCTAGTTCTGTTTGTTTTTGTTGGTGTACCGTCTGTTTCTGTTGGGGTGGTAAAGGCCCATTAGTTGGGTGCTAAAGTCCCATTGTTAGCATTCTGTTTCTGTACCTTCTGTCTCTGTTGGGGTGGTAAAGGCCCATTAATTGCATTCTGTTTCTGTAAAGATTATTCGGTTTCCATTTCTGTTTCAGTTTAGACATTAGGGTAACACCTAATCCTGTTATACTAAGTATTAGTGCAGAGAAGTAAGATATAGGTAAGAAGCATATCTTGGTCTATATCATTCTATTTCTTCTGTTTAACTTAAGCATACCTGCTACTCCTGTTGCTGTAATCTCTCATCCAGCTTTAGTTACATGTCATGATACTATTTGTTTATATGCTGAAAGTTACTAGACTCGCCAGACTTTATGTCTGACCTCGTTTGTTTTCGCCTCTTTTTTTTTCTTTTCGTCCCCCCCCCCAAAGGTGCTCAGGGTGGAAACATAGGAGCTTGATTCATATTCTCTCTGCTTGAAGTGCTTGAAGTACTGCTTGGCTTTGACTCTACCTTCTTATGGCAGTTTATGTTGGGGATTATGGTTTTAAAATTATGCATTCTGAAGGATTTTGGTATAAGACTGATACTTGTGTACTTGGGTTTTGGTATTGTGATTTTGAAGGACATAACCAAACTTATTTCTGTTTTTGCTGTAATAAAGTAATAAAATTTTCAAGTACTACTTATGTATCTGTCTTGTAATATTCTGTTCTGTTTACTTATAATGCTTCATGGAAGTTAATGCATTCCCTTTGTGAATGACATTAACGGACATGGGGTGTTACAGTGGTGCCTGAAACTTCACGAAGAGCCGTGACAACCCTCTTTCATATTTTATCTACTTGCGTGCAAACGGTGGGCTTTTACGCGAAGTGGTCTGAAGGTTGAAGGAAATGGAAGGTGAGGGATTTCGAATGGTGGGGATCGATTCCTTGGAACTGCAAGAGTTAGCCAAAAAATCACCGAAACCGAAGATAGTGCAGTTTCGTTCTTTTCTAGTTGTTCTTCACTAGTGAACTTATGGGTTAGGGGATCTGAAGAGAAAATATGCGCTGGAGGTTGCTCTTTCGATTGGTTGTGGTCGGAGAGGGTATGGGGTTCTGTGGTGATCAGTAAGGTAGTTTGAACAAAATCCGTTCATAATGGTTTCATGGGCAAACAAAGTCGGGATGGAGGGTTGCGCTTGGGTCGAGGGAGGCTGGGGTCATGGTGGCTAAGGTAGTGGTGGTGACAAGTGATCCGGTGGCTCGGTTGGCCGGCGGTAGGTGAAAGGTGGTGGTGTGTTATGTTCGTTCAAATGAAGGAGAAGAGGGGAATTAGGTTGTGATTTGTTTAAAATTAATTAAGGTATTAACGCAATAATGATGTAATTAGTTTAATCCTAGTTTATTTTAATTCATTTCAAAAGTTATAACAAGTGGAATTCATTCATATGACAATATATTTGTATGAAACAAATTGCGTTGGAATCGTATAAATGTGTACTACACCTATGAGCAATATTGGAATTCTTTGGAGCTACTCGAATTTTAATCTAATTTTGAATGCTTGTTTGAAAATAGATAAATTGACGTGAAATCCTCGAATTGGAACAAATGGTGAGTTAACTCTCACTCTTCTTGGAATACGTCTAAATATTATAATTTCGTATAATAACATTCCTTGTTGTTAGTATAAATTATGTGTTTAGACGCTTCGGATGATTATTGCTTTGTTGATGACTATTGATATTTATATTTTCCTCATCTTAAATGAATTAGATTAAAATTTCTATTTCATATGCATGTATAAAATGATAGTATGAGCTGTGATGCAGCAAGAAGAGGTTGGAGGGATTCAACAAGGTTCCTCAAATATTTTGGATGTTACTTGCTTTCATATTATTCATATAAGAACCATTTGACATAAGTAACGTTCAAAAGTAAGATGTACTCTCCCCCAATTAATAATCAAATTAACCGAATTGTAGACGTGAAAAAGTAAGAATAGGAAAAACAATAGATATAAAGAATCCCTTTCATCGAAGATACAATTTGAAGGTTTTTTTTGGATGTTGATTGTTGGAATGAAATTCAATACAAATGTGTTATTAATCATTAAATACTATTGATTAAGTGATTGGCAGCAGATAGCTTAAAATCCATCTTTTTAAGATGTTGATTTGATGTCATGCGAATTGACGAGGTTGAAACTATAAAATTTATTTCTATAACTGAAGTAAGGTTTTATGTTTTATTTTATATAAGTTGTATAAAAAAGGGTTTATAAATAAATCAATATTAATAATTGGATTTTATAAATGAAATTATAAAATGATTTATATAGCAAATTCCCGTGTCTTAAATAAGTTTTATAAGCAAGCAAGTCAGAAATATACCTAAGGGTTAATGGTTTGGAATAAATGTTTTCAAGAAATAATTAAATGGGATGATGTTAAATTATTTAATTAATTAATTAATTTAAAAAGGGAAGGATTAATGGAAATCTGTTAATTAGTCAACTATGTTTTCGAGTTGACTATGTCAATTGTTTCAGTTAAATGGTTTCTTAAATTAATTGTTTTCAATTAACCTAATAGATATAGTTTCAACAAGTAGTTGTATAAATTTAATAAGGTTATAAAAGTTAACTTGTACTTAAGTGTGTATAAAGGAGATTATTAAGTTGATAGTTATAATAAAGTTAGTTATTATTCTAATAACTTTTAGAAAGATATTAATCATTCTATTTTTAATTACTAATGAAGTAAACTACTTTTACTTTAGTTAATGTGTAACGGCCCGCCATTTTAACCGCTTCAATTTGGTAATCAAACCAACTTAAAACGTTCCAAAACGACGGATCGTTATTTAGCTTATGAGTTTAAAAGTAGAAACAGCACAGAAACACAGAATAAATAAATAACAAAGTATTGAATAGTGAAATAAACTTTTATATATTAATTAAATTTTTGAATACACGATGTATATATACAGCGGAATCTAAAAGAACAAATTTAAAATACAAGGAGAATCTTTACTGGTTTAAAAACTTCAGAGCGTGCATCTTCGAAATCCCCAGCTTTTCCAATCTTCAAATCCTAAGCTGTAATCTTTAAATTTATACTGCTCGGGTCTGACCCGAGCGTTCCATTCAAAAACATAAAACACTCGAGTCAGGATTAATTATAGTTCAAGTAAATTAATTTCAATAAAAACTGAAGTACAAGGGCTAATTTTAAACACTCGATGTCGTATGCAAAAATAACTATGGTGTAATATCTGGTTCTTATCAATATGCAGTTTCCATTCTATATGAGTTAAATTTTCATTATGGTATCTGTTCGAATCAGTTCTATATTAGGTGTAGTATCTATGACTATCTGTTTCATGTTTGGGTCAAATGGTCATGGTAGCCTGCACGTGCACACGTGTAAAGGTACACGTGTGCACTGCCTTAGCATCACATGATCAATCAAGAAACAAGTTCACCACTCAGGATATAGGTTACATGTTCGCGCATCAATATAAAAGGTTCAGCCGGGTTCGAACATCAAAGAGGCTTCTACACAATTGTATATATACATGAAACACAATAAGGGTAACGCCAACATAAGCAAGATGGTACAGCAAGCAAGAAGGTGGAAGTATGGTAGTGGTTCTTAACGTTTACTTGTTTAGAACAGAACATGGAATACAAATGTGTGAACATGGCATTGTATGACTTTGATTATAGGTTCATATGCATATCAGTAAATGCCTAGACAGGGAATAATAACACTATGCATTCTTTCCTATTTATTCTATATTTTTAAACAAGCAACGTGTAAAAAAGGTTACACTGAAGAATACCCCATGCATTTCAAAAGTGAAAGGGGGTGATATCTCATATATGACATACATATATACACCATACACTGGAGAGAAAAAAACTGTGTTATTATCCCAACATAACTATTGAAATTCAAAGTCTTATGTAAAAGCAAAGAAAAAAATAGCACTCGTAAACCAACTTGCCTTTTCTTTGCCTGAACATGAATATATGGATAGGAAAGCCCTACTTACAAAAATAAACAGTTTGGATACACATTACGTGAACAGAGAAACTATATTTTAAACAAATCTTATGTCATTCTCATAGTTAGCATAACCATATATATATATATATATATATATATATATATATTGAAACTTCAAAAATTATTCATCACCATTGACATGTACCAAAATGAAATTTCAAATCCCATGTTAAAACAAATGCATCACAAAATAGAGCTAAAACTGCTTGAAAACTGAACTGCATATTATTATTTTTACTGCCATTTTTGGTAGCAATATTTCGCTGAGTGCACTTTAAATTTTAATAAAGAAATAAATAGTAAGAAAAGGTAAATGTATTATCACTCAACAATGTATGACCAAATAGGTAAATGGCTGAAAAGGGTATAATAAAATTTGTTATCTCTATACCAGTGCTCGTACTAACATACATGGAATTGGTAGGGTTGATGGTTTGTTAACATATTTGTGACGGCCCGCCCCGCACCAACCGACGTTTACTCCAATTGTGCGCTGTACACATGTCCAATTGGCATGGGACGGTCGCCAAAGAAGAGAAAGAAAGAAGAGGAACCAAATAAAGAACCTGTAATATGTCTCACAGCGCATGGAATAAAATATAATAGCCAACATATATTTGACATAAAACAGATGAGACAGTGCATAAGCTGAAAACTTGAACTAACATCATCAGAGTAGCGGAAATATCAAATACAGCTTATTACAACTTCAAAATACTGTCTCTAAGATAAGCAAAATAGGTATGCTACTAATGCCCAAAGTAGATACCGATCACGACACAGGGAGAATAACTATATATCATACGTGGAGCCTCCTGCTCGTCTTCAGTCCATCTACCAGACGCACTACCAGCTATCCCTGTCTCTAGTCTGCTCGTGTGAGCACCCAGAGTAATAAGAAGAAACATAAAACTCTGGGTCAGACATCAGTCTGGTATGAGTGGTAGCAAGCATAAACAGAATAATAACAGGTATACTAAGTCATACCTGAACCTGGACCTGCAATCAAAGAGTTAGTACTACACGGTACAATACTCTAAGATGTCACTAACATATGGTGTGTGAATATACGGGGGTGGGGATGTGTATGTCAAACAATCAAGCATAGCAACCATCCTCACATCTCTCACTCAGTGCGTAAAGCATACGACATCCACTTCTTCGATCACTAGAGCACTTCACTAAAACGACAGAACTCGACTTTGTACGACTATGTCCATTCCTACTACCACCAACGCCAAACCTATGGGACCACGCCCAACGTATCCATGATCCCACTCCATTGGTAGGTAGCTCCCTAGTCGCACCATATCCAAAGCCCGAGTTTGTCTCTCTACCTCCAACACCTAGTGATCCAAAGTCATAGACATCGACAACTCCTTAGCACACGTCCCGCAGCAAAGCCCAATCACGAAGTGAACTCATTGGTTCCCGTCTGGATCCTGAGCTCGAACTTCCACTTGAACTACCTTTGCATTTCGGGTTATGGACCTCCATTGGATCGGTTCGGATCCCTTTCATCATCATTGGGATCGTGGCCTTCATCGTCTCGGTTCGTGACTACCACCTCGGATCGGATCGGAGTACACCATAGATTCGTGGCCTCCAGTCCCATCCGGATCGGATCGGGTTCTCCATGGTACACTGGATCGGTTCGTGGCTTCCAGTCTCGCCTGGATCGGATCGGGTTCTCCACCACGCAACGGCTCGGGTCACGCCTCCTGGTCATAGTTCCAAGCGCCTCGCCCTCCTCCAAGTCTTTGATTCGTTGTCCTCAAGGTGATCAGATCGGATCGTGTCGTTATCACTCTAGGCGGGTCGGGTCGGAGTCTTCAATCACCAAGTCTTGAATCGCGACTTCTCGGATCGGTTCGGATCCTTCAGCTCGTGGCGCAGCTTGCCTCGCTATAACAATCGGTTCGGTTCGTGGTGAGGGGAAATGGGCGGTTCGGATCGGGTAAGGGGGCGATCCGATCCGATTTCCTGCACCGATTCCTGCAAGTGTTTATACGCCTCTCGACGGCGTTTTCGACCATTCTAACTATTGAAACCAATCACAAAGCATACCAAAGAGTCATATCAACACATACAAGTGACCTCAAACACCAAAACAACCATATGATATGATAAAATGGATCAAACATAGCCAAAACCCCATGTTTTCCCTTAATCCCTCTTAATCATGTTTAAGCATATGATTAGCAAAACTTATCTAAATTAACTCAAACTCATATCAGAGGTCTAAAACATGATTTATGAATTTATAAACATTTTTCCAGAATTTATTTTCGTTTAAAAACGCCGATTAGCACTAATCACCCCAATTTAGCCAAAATTAGTGCAAAAGCAAGCTAATCACTCACCTTAGCCACAAATAAAACAAGATCCGAAATAAATCTCTGATTTGGTGAAGATAACAAGGTGTTGTAGCAGCTCTAATCCCGATTTGGTGTTGATTTGCCTTGATTTGTCGTTGCTAATCTCTTTTCTTCAAGTTTGGAGTGGTTTGGAGTGATTTAGAGGTTGGAGGCCATTAATAGGGTTCTATGAAATGAAGTGGTGGCTGGAAAAATGACTAAAAGAATGTTTTCTAACCCTAATCAGCCCTCATATAGCCCCAATCCCGAAATCCCCTTATGGGCCCAATTGCTAACTACCCGGTTTAGCCCAATTATGCAGTTTTTCACCCTCCAAACCTTGTTTCAGCCATATCTCCCAAACGGTAAGTCCGTTTGGCTATTATGACCACTCTGCGGAAAGAGAATCCATCAAACGAATCTAATGGAAGTGGTTTCAGGTCAAAATTCCTTCCCTATCAAAAGTTATGGCCAAAACAGTACTGGCTAGGGGCAAAATGGTCATTTAAAAACCGGCAAAAATCATGAACATTGAAAATGACCCTAATAGCCATCCCTTAAGGTTACATGACCATACGACTTCACATGGGAAAGAAATAAATATTCTACAATCCTATGATGTATAGAATACGGGTCGTTACACTCTTTCCCCCTTAAGAAATTTCGCCCCCGAAATTCCCTAATCAAAACACACACAAGGGTCCCGCATGCCTATCAATCATAAAACAACCATCAAACATGCAAAACAAGCAAAACAAGTCTATCCTAGCATGCGGAATAACTAAATCACAAAGTAAATCTTACCAGGCAAAGAGTTCTGGATAAGCCTTTCTAATGCTCTCCTCTGTCTCCCATGCACAATCATTTTCGTCCTCGCCCCACTGAACTTTGACTAGCTTCACCGACTTTCTTCGAAGTTGCTTCGTATCATGCCCCACAATACGAATCGGCTTGCGGTTCTCAACCGCCTCAGGTTCTACTTCGAAGTCCTCTAACTGATCAGGTGAAATAATCACATTTGAGTCGTGAACGAACTTCCTTAGTTGGGAAACATGAAACACACTGGTAAGCCAACTCTATACGCCAAATTCCCAACTTCCTCGAGAACTTGGAAAGGACCCACAAATCTTGGTGCCAACTTGCCTCTCCTGCCAAATCGTATCACGCTTTTCAACGGAGAGATCTTGACAAACACCAAGTCACCAACGGAGAATTTCAAATCTCTTCTTCTTTTATCAGCATAGCTTTTCTGCCTATCCTGAGCAGCTTTCATTCGTTGCTGAATGATCTTGATCTTATCGGAAGTTTCTCTCACCACATCTGGTCCAAGCACAAACTTCTCGCCAGTCTCTATCCAACATGATGGTGAGTTGCACGGTCTTCCGTACAAAGCTTCATATGGAGCCATACCGATACTGGATTGGTAGCTATTATTATATGCAAACTCCACTAGATGCAAATAGTCATCCCATGCTCCACCGAAATCCAATATACAAGCCCTCAAGAGATCTTCCAATATCCGATTCACCCTCTCCGTCTGACCGTCGGTCTGAGGATGATATGCGGTACTGAGATGTAATTCTGATCCTAAAGCCTCTTGTAAGCTCTTCCAAAATCCACTAGTAAACAACGGATCTCGGTCACTCACAATGCCTTTGGGTACTCCATGAAATCTCACTACCCACTTCATATATAGTTCTGCTAACTTAGCTGCAGTTCTGTTCGACTTAACTGGTATAAATCTTGCACTCTTGGTCAGTCGATCCACAATTACCCAAATGCTATCATGTCCCGATCTAGTCCTCGGTAAACCATCGATAAAATCCATCGAAACTTGTTCCCATTTCCATTCGGGAATTTCTA
Organism: Allium sativum; assembly: GCA_030737875.1. Lineage (NCBI taxonomy): Eukaryota > Viridiplantae > Streptophyta > Magnoliopsida > Asparagales > Amaryllidaceae > Allium > Allium sativum. The sequence continues at coordinate 834,638,026 of CM060918.1, read as the reverse complement.
ATGGTTGCAACAACCCACTAGGCTTCTTTTGCTCGGCTTTAACTAGCTGGCAATTTATGCATTTGGATATAAACTTCCCAACGTCTCTTTTCATCCCCTCCCAGTAGTAAGTCTGTCTCATGTCTCGATACATCTTATTACCACCGGGATGTATAGTCAGTTTTGAGTGATGACATTCTCTAAGCACTTCATCTCTCAAACCATTCACGTTGGGCACCACTAGTCTTCCATTTTCCGAAGCCATCCATCTCGATCAAGCCCATACTTGTCCATCTCCCCATCGACATTCATTTCCAACTTGGAGATGACTTCCAATAAATTAGGGTCGTTCCTTTGTCTGGAACCAATCCTCTCAATCAAAGTGGGTCTGATCATCAAGCTAGCTAGCATAACTGGATCCAATTCGCACCTTGGTCTGAAATCAAACCCCGCGATATACTCCAGCTGCTTCCATTCAAGAAACATTGCCCCTAAGTTGGCATGTCTCCTACTCAAGGCATCGACTACCGCATTACCCTTCCCAGGTGTATACGCGATATCAAAATCATATGAAGCCAAGAACTCTAACCATCTCTGCTGACGGAGATTCAGATCTTTCTAAGAGAAGAGATACTTTAACGATTTATGATCGGTAAACAGCTCAAATCTTTCTCCCAAGAGGTAATGTCTCCACATCTTCAGCGCAAATACAATCGCTGCCAATTCCAAATCATGGGTAGGATACTTCTTCTCATGTGGCTTTAGCTGTCGACTGGCATAAGCTACAACCCTACCTCCTTGCATCAATACCGCACCCAGTCCGGTACCACAAGCATCCGTGTATACCGTCATCTCTTCATTTCCCTTAGGAATGACCAACACTGGCGCACGCGTCAACTTTTCCTTTAGACTCTTGAATGCATTTTCACACCCTCCGTCCCAAACGAAGGCTTGATTCTTCTTAGTCAACTGAGTCAACGGTGCCGCTGTCTTGGAGAAGCCTTCGATAAACTTACGATAATATCCAGCTAACCCCAAGAAACTTCTTACGTCTGTTGCATTCTTGGGCGTAGACCAATCTTGTACCGTAGCCACCTTTGCAGGGTCCACGGCAATACCATTCTCTGTAACAACATGGCCCAAGAATCTCACTTCTCTCCTCCAAAAATGACACTTAGAGAATTTCGCTTTCAATTGGTGTCTCCTCAACACCTCCAACACAATTCTCAAATGTTCCTTGTGTTCCTCTTCTGTCCTCGAGTAAACAAGGATATCGTCTACGAACACAAGAACAAACTTATTCAGTTGGTCTCTGAACACTCTATTCATAAGATCCACGAAGTATGCTGGTGCATTGGTCAACCCGAATGGCATGACCAACCACTCATAAAACCCAAACGGCGTCCTAAATGCCGTTTTAGCTATACTATCAGCTGCTACACGGAGCTGATGAAATCCTGTCGCGAGGTCCAACTGGGAGAACACTCTCGCTCCTTCCAGTTGATCAAACAAATCATCTATCCGTGGCAAAGGATATTTATTCTTCCTCGTCACCTTATTTAACTCGCGATAGTCCACACACAATCGAAGGGAACCATCTGCCTTAGTAGCAAACACAACTGGTGCTCCCCACTCGGAAACACTTCTTCTAATAAATCCCTTCTTCATAAGATCGCTAACTTGCACCTCGAGCTCTCGCTGTTCTCGTGGTGCCATACGACGAAGTGGCATCACTATAGGTCTGGCATCTTTCACTAAATCAATACGAAACTCAATCTCTCGGTGTGGTGGAAGTCCGGTCACTTCCTCGAAGATGTCCGGGTACTGACCAACCACGGGCAAACCTGATAACTCATCATGCGGAATGTCGAGGGAATTTACAAAACTAGCCATTACCCCATCACAGGGTAGATTACCAAACACTACCCTCCGCCCATCATCCGCCCTAACTGTCACCAAAAAGCCCTCACAGTCTACCACCACCCCGTATCTTTGGAGCCAATCGACTCCCAAAATGATGCCATACCCAGTAAAGCCCAAAACAAAGCAATCACAAACAAACATACATCCATGACTCGATAAGACCACATTACGACAGATCATACTGAGGTTTGTTGAACCACCAATCGGGTTCGTCACAGCTAATGGTCTATCGACTAACTCGGGTTCCAATCCCAACCTATCTACCAGGTCACTAGATATGAAGGAATGGGAAGCCCCGGTATCGAACAAAACTCTAACAGGAAGATCATAAATGGAAAGCATACCTTGAATGACGACTCCCTTTCCTTTCTCCGCCGCAGTTGGGGCATTCGACGAAGAAGGAACAGCATTGATGGCATATGCTTTCACAATCTGATTCTCCTTCAGAGGTTGCGGGCACTTATCCTTAAAATGTCCCTCTTGGCCACAGTTAAAGCACTTCTTTCCCACTGTCTTGGCCCTACATTCCCTTGCATAATGGCCCTTCTTTCCACATTTGAAGCACTCGACTTCCTTCCTGCTTTTCTTCTGGCCATCCTTAGCTTGGTTCTGCTTCCTCTTATTCTGAGAGTTATTCTTGCCTCCACCGCTTGCTTGCGGCTTTGGCTCTTCAGCAGATGCAGCAACAACCCCAGTCTTCGGCTTAGGGTAAAGACTTTCTGACCTCAAAGCTTTTCCCACGATCGACTCAAACGTCTCATCGATGTGATTAATCAGCCTCTCCCCTAAGTATTCATCCAAGCCAGTGATGAACCTCTCATTTTTCTTTTCGGGAGTATCGATTAGAGATAACCCATACTTCGACAAAGTGTCGAACTCAGCAACATAATCCGATACTGCCCTTCCATTCTGCTTAAGCTCCAAGAACTTCCTAAACAATTCCGATTTCTGGGCAGCTGGGATATACTTGTCGCTAAAGCGAGCTTTAAACTGATCCCAAGTAACTTGATCTTCTGGTGTGGCTGCCCTAATATCATTCCACCAATTCATCGCTCGTCCTTGCAGCTGACGAGACGCTAGCCTTCTCTTCATCGCATCCTCGATACCCAAGTCGTCGAAGATCCGATCACAACTATCCAACCAATCCTGAACATTCGTGGCCGACTCTGTTCCGTGAAACGGCTTTCCACCAAGATTAGTGTAATCCTTGCTCAGCTTGGCGAAATCGACCCTAGGCGCTTGCACCGCTGCACCTCCAGCATTGGCAACATTAGGAGCCTCCCTCTGAATATCCACAAGCATCTCTCTCATGAGGTTGGTAAACATAGCCCTCATGTCAGGGGGATTCCCATTATTGGCCCCTCTACCAGCACCTCTTCCTCGGCTCATCGTCAAATCTGTTAAAGAGAAAACGATTAACCATCTCCATAGTGGTGCCAGTGCAGTGCAATGCGACTTCACTCTTAAACATACTAATACTATATATAGATATAGCTTTTGAAAACCAAAATAATCACAAATACGCGCTCTCATATACGTACTATCTCTCCCTAGTGTCTTTCCCTAGGTGAATTACGCAACCTAGAGCTCTGATACCAAGTGTGACGGCCCGCCCCGCACCAACCGACGTTTACTCCAATTGTGCGCTGTACACATGTCCAATTGGCATGGGACGGTCGCCAAAGAAGAGAAAGAAAGAAGAGGAACCAAATAAAGAACCTGTAATATGTCTCACAGCGCATGGAATAAAATATAATAGCCAACATATATTTGACATAAAACAGATGAGACAGTGCATAAGCTGAAAACTTGAACTAACATCATCAGAGTAGCGGAAATATCAAATACAGCTTATTACAACTTCAAAATACTGTCTCTAAGATAAGCAAAATAGGTATGCTACTAATGCCCAAAGTAGATACCGATCACGACACAGGGAGAATAACTATATATCATACGTGGAGCCTCCTGCTCGTCTTCAGTCCATCTACCAGACGCACTACCAGCTATCCCTGTCTCTAGTCTGCTCGTGTGAGCACCCAGAGTAATAAGAAGAAACATAAAACTCTGGGTCAGACATCAGTCTGGTATGAGTGGTAGCAAGCATAAACAGAATAATAACAGGTATACTAAGTCATACCTGAACCTGGACCTGCAATCAAAGAGTTAGTACTACACGGTACAATACTCTAAGATGTCACTAACATATGGTGTGTGAATATACGGGGGTGGGGATGTGTATGTCAAACAATCAAGCATAGCAACCATCCTCACATCTCTCACTCAGTGCGTAAAGCATACGACATCCACTTCTTCGATCACTAGAGCACTTCACTAAAACGACAGAACTCGACTTTGTACGACTATGTCCATTCCTACTACCACCAACGCCAAACCTATGGGACCACGCCCAACGTATCCATGATCCCACTCCATTGGTAGGTAGCTCCCTAGTCGCACCATATCCAAAGCCCGAGTTTGTCTCTCTACCTCCAACACCTAGTGATCCAAAGTCATAGACATCGACAACTCCTTAGCACACGTCCCGCAGCAAAGCCCAATCACGAAGTGAACTCATTGGTTCCCGTCTGGATCCTGAGCTCGAACTTCCACTTGAACTACCTTTGCATTTCGGGTTATGGACCTCCATTGGATCGGTTCGGATCCCTTTCATCATCATTGGGATCGTGGCCTTCATCGTCTCGGTTCGTGACTACCACCTCGGATCGGATCGGAGTACACCATAGATTCGTGGCCTCCAGTCCCATCCGGATCGGATCGGGTTCTCCATGGTACACTGGATCGGTTCGTGGCTTCCAGTCTCGCCTGGATCGGATCGGGTTCTCCACCACGCAACGGCTCGGGTCACGCCTCCTGGTCATAGTTCCAAGCGCCTCGCCCTCCTCCAAGTCTTTGATTCGTTGTCCTCAAGGTGATCAGATCGGATCGTGTCGTTATCACTCTAGGCGGGTCGGGTCGGAGTCTTCAATCACCAAGTCTTGAATCGCGACTTCTCGGATCGGTTCGGATCCTTCAGCTCGTGGCGCAGCTTGCCTCGCTATAACAATCGGTTCGGTTCGTGGTGAGGGGAAATGGGCGGTTCGGATCGGGTAAGGGGGCGATCCGATCCGATTTCCTGCACCGATTCCTGCAAGTGTTTATACGCCTCTCGACGGCGTTTTCGACCATTCTAACTATTGAAACCAATCACAAAGCATACCAAAGAGTCATATCAACACATACAAGTGACCTCAAACACCAAAACAACCATATGATATGATAAAATGGATCAAACATAGCCAAAACCCCATGTTTTCCCTTAATCCCTCTTAATCATGTTTAAGCATATGATTAGCAAAACTTATCTAAATTAACTCAAACTCATATCAGAGGTCTAAAACATGATTTATGAATTTATAAACATTTTTCCAGAATTTATTTTCGTTTAAAAACGCCGATTAGCACTAATCACCCCAATTTAGCCAAAATTAGTGCAAAAGCAAGCTAATCACTCACCTTAGCCACAAATAAAACAAGATCCGAAATAAATCTCTGATTTGGTGAAGATAACAAGGTGTTGTAGCAGCTCTAATCCCGATTTGGTGTTGATTTGCCTTGATTTGTCGTTGCTAATCTCTTTTCTTCAAGTTTGGAGTGGTTTGGAGTGATTTAGAGGTTGGAGGCCATTAATAGGGTTCTATGAAATGAAGTGGTGGCTGGAAAAATGACTAAAAGAATGTTTTCTAACCCTAATCAGCCCTCATATAGCCCCAATCCCGAAATCCCCTTATGGGCCCAATTGCTAACTACCCGGTTTAGCCCAATTATGCAGTTTTTCACCCTCCAAACCTTGTTTCAGCCATATCTCCCAAACGGTAAGTCCGTTTGGCTATTATGACCACTCTGCGGAAAGAGAATCCATCAAACGAATCTAATGGAAGTGGTTTCAGGTCAAAATTCCTTCCCTATCAAAAGTTATGGCCAAAACAGTACTGGCTAGGGGCAAAATGGTCATTTAAAAACCGGCAAAAATCATGAACATTGAAAATGACCCTAATAGCCATCCCTTAAGGTTACATGACCATACGACTTCACATGGGAAAGAAATAAATATTCTACAATCCTATGATGTATAGAATACGGGTCGTTACAATATTTCTTGGAAAAAAATCAGCATTTTATATTTATTGCATACAAACATGATGGATGCTTGAACATACAATCAATGCCATTCAATTACATATTTTATTTTATTTTATAATTTACTTTTGTTATATGTGACAAATAGCGCTAACATGTATTAAGACCACATCAAAGACGAATATAAATATTTCCATATACATACATATATATATATATATATATATATATTTACTGAAACCAGATGAGGGTACACCAGACAGTTCAGATTTTTTTATAAGACATAATGCAGTTCCATTTTAAATGCACATACCACTAACCATGGACAAGCTAGTATACGGACCAACACAATCAGCAGTACATGGTAATTTGCATGCTAATGCACGTGTATTAATATATCATAGGGAATGTTTATTACTCATGAACGAGAATGTAATTTAAATACACTAAACTGGGAAACTTATCATATAACTAAGGACAACCAATGCAACTGCAAACTACAGTTTTCCCTATAAACTGACCAGGTAAGCATCTTTGTATTACTTCACCAACTAACTGTCTTACGGTCTGGATTTGTCAAGTGCATCCCTTGTGGTAATTATACACCGATGGTCTTATAGTCATTAAGCATCACTTGTATAAGTTATTCTTTTTTTTCTAAATGTTTGGTTTGGATTTGCTTCTTCTACGCTAGTTTTAGACTGCACTGATGTATTAATAATAAAAACGGGAAGGCCTCTCTTAGTTCATTAACCTTTGAAAGGGTAGAAACATCCTCTAGTGAATTCAACAGGTGAAATATTACAAAGACAGATTAAAGTACGAATTATATAGATTTTTTTTAATCAATATTAACAATGAAGGCATCATACATTTTACAATTGGAAATCCAGACAAACAAATGAACAAACCCAAAGTTCATCATTCAGTCAACTAAACAGAGTTACTGTGTGATTTTATTTATCATCTCACTCTAATAAACACATTCTTAAAGATAAGCACATAAGTCATTGCTGTCACTAGGTATTTCAGAAACCATTTATATAAACAAATCGATGTGTACAGAATAACATCTATAGGAATTTTTCTTTTTGGATTCGTCAAGCCATATTACCCCATACCCAACAAATCACGATCAGGCAAAACCAGGTTTAAGGTGAGGTAGTGGTCTATTTTGTCTTCATCTAAGCATGCTTAAGAAAAAGTTACCACAATAGTTCAAAGACGGTTTTAACAACAACAAATAATCCAAAATAGCCAACACGATCGAAAATGATAAACCACGTATATTCAGTTTAAACTGAAGTCGATGTACTTGAATTAAGAAAAATCAAGTGAGAATACTCACATTTCAACAACATAGTACAATGTGATCCAAATGAGGTTAGGTGTCTTACAAAAGGAATCGATCATCAAAGCTGGGTCAAGCAAGACATCAGTGCAACTGGATAACTCAAGCATACATTACCAGTTTCAACAGATGAACAAAACAGTGTTTCCATACAGGTGTGATCATTGAGTAAAATCATGTTTAAACATCAATGTTAACACAAAATAGCCCGCGAACGAATCCCAAAATCAACTATTATATATTTTAGTTCAAGTTAAAATTAATTCACTTGAACTGTGATTTATCGTGAGTGAGATGCTCACCTTCGCAGTGACGAGGAGCAAGAGACGATAGCGAGAAAGCTGAGCAATCTCTGGCCATCCGGGTTTCGTGGCAACCCAAATAGCAGATGCCTCCAAACCTGGCGTTGGTCAAAACTGACGCGCAGACCTTAGCGGCTTACGGTCTCGCAGCAGCGAGAAAGAGGAAAGCTTCCATGGTGATTTGACTTTAATTTGTGGTGTGCGAATTGATTTGGGTAAACTGAAGGAACTTATTAAATTTAGCCGAAAGAATGATTTTGGCGAAAAGGGTTACGAAGGGAAGTAAATGATTTGTAGTGGCCATTTATTTACTATCGATTTGGGAAAGAAAACCCTGATTTTGATTTGCGATCGGGCTTTGGCCATGGATTTATAGGAGGAAATTTTGGGGATAGGAACGATGTCAATCGGTAGAATAGGATAGAAGCATACCTCGGAAGCTATGTTGGATTGAATTTAGCAGGGTAGGTGAAATTTTTGGTAGGTTGTACTTAGTTTAAATAAAAATCTTTCGGCAAACCACCGTGTAACGCTCTGAATTCAGACCGTCCACACAAATTTCCAAATGTAACAAAATTTGACGTGCTTCCATATTTCAACATTCTGAATCCAATAAGATTAATTTGGTTGTCATCCGACTTCATCTGTATACAACGTTGTTTAAATTTTAATTTTATTTAACGGTTCGCTGATTTTATTTATTTTATCAATCTCGTTCGTTTCCCAATTTGAAATCGCTTCTATATATCCACATATATAAGCCAAATTTCAATATGATTTAACGAATAAAATTTTCTATTTTTTTAACGTCACTAATGTTTCTTTTTAAATTCAACCATTCATATTTTCAATCGGATTACATTTCAGATTCAAATATTCGACTAAATTTGACTAAATCCAATTCAAATATTCAACAACAAATAATTGATTCATATCTGACCATTCTGAATTTAATATTCAATCGTATTCAAACAACATATTTAAGTTGCTAACCCAAGTATAAAAATATAAAATTGATTATTAATAATTAAATCTTTAATTAATTCCATTTCAACCTGTCCAAATTTCTGGGACATTACATAATGTTGAAATTAATTATTATTTTAATTAATAATAAAAGTTATTACCTTTTTCAAATGGAATTCATTAAAGAAATTATGAATTTATTAGTGCAACAAATGTCCGCGTTATAAATAAGTTATATAATTAGAGATTTCAAGTGATAAAACTTAAATAAGTTTTATTATAAAGTTATAAAATCTTGTTTTAGAACTAAATCAATTTATAAGGGTTTTCAGTTGCTTTGAACAAGTTTAATAAATAGTTTTGTTGAAATTGTAACGATGCAGAAAGGATATTGGATTTCAGTAATGAAACATTTAGAAGTTAGATATTGATAAAAAGTTTATAAATGAATTATATTGATTTTGAACTAAATTTTAAGTGGTCAGATTTAAAAACCAAACTAGGATTTATAAGATCTGAAGCATTTAAAGAAAAAGGAAATCAAAATTCGTGTCGAGAATTAGTTGAATTTGGAAATGATTTTTTAAAGATATTTTATAATAAATCCAAGTTTGTAAAAGAGATTGAAAGCTAATGTGATGGTTTTAAATAATTTTTTACTTCATAATTACATTAGGTAAAAATGATTTGAAATTGAAAGGGGACTTTCAAAATGCAATAAAGGAGGTTTAATGGATTTGTGTAAATGATTTGGGAAATGGATTTCTGTAATAAGTCCAAGTTGTAAACAAAATGTATTGAAGAGGTTTAAAGCCAAAAGTTTGTGTCTTAGTAAGAGTTTACTTAATAAACGAATTAAGTAAAGATGGTTATAATTAAAAGGAGTTTTTTTCAAATGCAAGGAATGGTTTGTAAAACCATATTTAAATGGAATAGTAGATGTCTCCTTCACGCGCTGGGCCTCCACTTAGTAGCGCTGCTGTTAAAACTGAACTATTGTACTGGAATTTGGATAAGAAATTATCTTCAATTATTACAGATAATGCTTCTAACAATGATGTTACGATAAGAGATCTCAAGGATTGGTTAGATGGTAAAGGCTTCTTGGTATTAATGGTAATTTTTTTAATATGCATTGGTTAACACATGTATTGAATTTAATTATGGAAGATGTGTAACGACCCGTATTTTTGGTCGATTAATTTTAAATATTTTATATCGTTTTAAATATTGAGTTGAAAATATAAATGATTTTTTATATTAAGTTATCGATTTAAAAATCAATTTCGATTTAATATTGAATATATCGAATTATCGGAATACAAAAATGGCAATAATTGAATTCAAATTTAAAATTGAATCGAAACAGTTCAAATAGACAATATAAATCATATTTAAGTATAGAGGATAATAATAATAATTTATTATCAAGGAATAAGTTGGTTTGAATTTAAATTATATTTATTTAATATGGTTATTTTATATATATATACATTCAAATTAAATTCCAGAATATATACTCTGCAATTCAGAATAGCGTTATAACATTATAACGCCGGTCGATATGTAAAAATAAGGGTTCTTAATTTCAAATAATGGACCCAATATTATTTAAGTGGATAAGCACGAGATCAAATCGATATATGTTTAAAATAAAGTGAGAATCTCTTTATATCAAATCATATTAATTATAAAATCAAATTAATAAACGTCTTTTCGTCAACCACCCTACCTATTCTATGGTCACTCCCTACTACATGCCCCCAAGTTTTCTTCTTCTTTAAATCGCGTCCAACACTCCGTTCCCCATTCAGAAAATCCGTGCCTCTTCCTTCCTATAACAGTTCAAACCGTTCGATTTCATTTTCTTCCTTCTAGTTTAAACTCGAAAATCGATTCACTTCACCGAAAAATAATAAGAAGGGGAAATCGCGGTCCTTATCTAATCGCTGGGCCGAGTCAATGTAGGGGGTCCTGGTTTCAAAAGCGCGAGCACAAGGGGAAAATCGCGAATAACAGTAGTCGTTGGACTAGTTGAGGTTCAGATTTGGTTTTGGGAAGGCCGACACTAGCTTATTTTCAATAATTGGGAAGTGCGATGATGTGTTTATCGTGAGTTCTGGGGTTCGCGAGTTAGTTTTTAGGGTGGACGGTCATCGCGAAGGGGGATTTTGAGGTCGACGAGTTGACCAAGGGTTGGAGCGCTGGCCTCAGTAGGCGTGTACTGCTAAGTGCGGAGGGTGGTTTCAAACCAGAGGAGTTCGATTCCAGAGAGGAGCCGATGTGGGTTTTTAATGAAACTGGGTAGTGCGAATATTGATGTACTGTTTGAACTGGGAATTGACAAGGATGGGAGAGCTGTTGGTATGGTTCGGCATATCCGTTTTTAAGGGGAAGTTCAGGAAAGGTAGAAGAACTTGAAGATCACGACAGTTTGGAATTTTTCAGTCTGTAATCTTTTGGGGGAACAGTGGATAATCGTGATCGGGTGTAAAGGGTTGCTGTTCAGGTTTGAAATCAAATAATGGAGGAGTTGTTTATGTAGTATTCGATGAAATGCCAGAATCGAATGAGACGGTCTTAGTGGGGGATTTGCAGTAGTAACGAGTCAGTTATTTCCGAATTAGCTTCAAACAACAAGATTTTGAATGGATTCGGTCGAGACAACTCGTAGCCAGTATATTTGGAATTTAAGTGGGTGTTCTGCAATTATAAAACCAGGTGAGTAAATCTTACTCAAAAGTTATTTAATTTATTTTTATCATTAAAAATAAATGGTTGACTGTTTGAATGCGTCCATGGATTATTGAATTATTGTGATTATTATATATAATATATTAGTTATATAGGCTTGGTGGTTGTCGCTATTATTATATATATTGGATATTTCCGGCAATACTATTAGAAGATGCCCGCATTATCATTAGTGGATAACCCTACACCGACGTATATAAGTGGATCCCCTTTTATACCGCGATATCCAGCCTTGAAGCAGGATTGGTATTATTTATGTGACTAACATCTGTGGATGCAGGGAAAACAGGTTATAGGGATCCAACTGGATTCCTCAAATTTATTTATTAATGTTTACACATTTGTGTGATGTGTTGAATTAGATTGATGGTTTTCTAATTTGGGTATTTAAATATCACTGGTCCAAATATTTATATTTGAAAATATCCAAAAAAAGAAGGATTCTTTGATTTAAAAAGGAAAAATTACTTTTCGAAATGGAAATGAAATTTCGAATGGATTGAGAAGTATTATCTTGTTTTTAATGATAAAAACAAGTACATGAATTTATAAACATGTTATAAATGGAAAGAAAAATTTTCGTTGATAATATTAGATTTCTAAATTCAAGTTTGAATTTAAAAAGGAAAATTTATTTTCTAGAATGGGGATTGGATTTCAAATAAGATTTGAAATAAGGACTTGTTTTAAATAATTTAAAACAAGAAGTGGAATATATAAACGATGTTTATGAACGAATAGAAGTGATATTATCGTTGGATAATCTATGAATGTAAATTCAAGCATGATTTTAAAAAGGAAAATTTATTTTCCAAAAGTAGTTTTTCAAATGGAATTTGAAAGAGAAACTTTTTCTAGTATTTAAACCAAGAAGTGAAATGTATAAACGACGTTTTAAAATGAATGTGAAAATCATCATTTGATAATTTATAAATTAAATTCAAGTGTGAGTTTAAAAGGGTAAATAGAATCGTTTTGAAAAGAAAACAATGGAATCTATTTACGATGTTCGAAAGGTAATCAAATTGAAATAAATCCGTTTGGATTTATGCATAGAATTCGAGTAGATCGAATTTATAGAAATGAATTTATTCCAAAAGGATATTGTAACTGTATTAGAATTTTAATATGAAAATAAATTATATGCTTATATATATACATATAGTAATAATAATAACATATTTCAAACAAGGAAATCGAGGTTTAAATGGAAGTTGTTAAATATTAAATAAGAAAGCGATCTATAAACCATGTTTATAAAGGAAATGAAGTAATTTCCTTTGGGTAGATTGGAAATAGATTTTTCCAAATATAAGTAATGACATTAAAAAATCATATTTTTTAAATGAGATAAAAGAGGGGATTTTTATGATAAGTAATCGAGTTTTGTAATTATAAACTCTTATCCGTCTCGAGATAAAAACGTTGTCTGTCAAGGTCTGAGAGGTAAATAAAATACCCTAACTTGAACGACTTCACTATTATCAAGGGATGATATTAGTTTGTAATTGTAAAGGATGTTGAATAAATTGATTTTTCCCATAACAGGAATTTATAATTGAAATTCGAGTATATCGAGTGCTCTAATTAATTTAAGGAATGGAATTGAATATTAGAGTTGAGTTTTGATTAAAGTCATAACTAAGTTATGAATATAGCATAAGAAATCCATGAGTTGAATAATCTAAATTGTGAAATTAGATTTGGGATAACGGGCTTAATTTATTTTTAATTTATTGGAAATGAAGTTGATTTATTTTATAAACGAAGAACTTAAACGTGTATATTTAATTTAATTAAAACGAACTCGCCGTAGCACGGTAGTTTGTTAATTGACGACTCAAACTTCAATTGAGTTTATAGAACTCAATATAAATCGGAATTCGATGAAACAAGAAATGCCCGGACCTATCGAATGATTGTTTTCTAATGGAAGAGAAAAATCTAAATTCCATCGTATAGATTTTGAGTTATGTCAAAATCAAATTTTCAGAAAAACAACGCCATAATCATTTTAAACCATAATGGTTCATTTAATTAAATAAAAGGGTTTTTGATGAATAAAAATATGAATTTCCATTAGTAAAAACCAGACTTGAGTTATAAAATAAATACGAACTCAAATCGAGTAAATGAACTGATTTTTAAAACAAAAATCAGATTTTAATTATCGGACAAAGTTAACTAGTTTCAAAAGAAATTAGTTAATATGGTTTTTGATCGAACATAACATTTGTTTTAATTGTAAATTGAATCAAGGTATGAAAAGGGAATTAGAATTGGGAAGTGAGCAAGGAGTTGAGTTTGATTTGTCTATAAGCTAATACAAATATATTTGAACGTGATACGTTCAAATTAAAAGTATATGAAACCAAAAAGCTAATTAGAAAATTTAATTAGCCAATGGAAAGTGAATTATGTAAAAGGGATTGAATTGATTTAAATGAATTGGGTATGGCATATATATGGTAATAGGTATAGAATGGAGAATATGAAGAGTATGAAGATTATAATTTAAGTGCCCGACAAAAAGGTACACATATAAAATTTCCATATGAGGTTTTGTGCGCCGAATCGGCAAGCCGCTTGGCTTTTTGATTTTTTTTTGAACGGAAAGGGCCTAGAGAGGCGAGTTGAGTTTTGAACTATTTGTCGGTACAAAGGAGGTTATGGCAAATTTTTCCGAAAATTTAAGGAGTTAGACTATTTTTAAGAAATTTTGATAATAGAAATCGATATAACTCTATATATATATATATATATATATATATATATATATATATAGAATTCGCTAAGAAAATGAATTAAAAATGAAATATTAGAAAGGGCTAGTGATGGTGAAATTGTTTGATGGATGTTTATTTTTCCTTTGATAGTTAAAACACTGGCTATCAAAGATTTTTACCATCGTTGTTGATACGGAGAGACCGGTTGGATTTAATACCCGAAAACCACTTTGTATAGGCATAGGCATTGCGAATTAGATTATGCTGAAGATAATCGAAGTCAAAGTGAAATTCAAGAGTTGTTATGTTTGTCTAGTCCCAGGACAACTTGTATGGACGAATGTTTGACAGAGTATTCCTAACGGTCACATAAGACGATCTTTTCAAGGTATTACGTCTGGTGGCATAGAAATTTGTTTCTCTTAGCTTTTATACCCGTAATATTTTTGGGAAGATCAACTAGTGATTTGACGGTTTAGACGATGTGGCATTCAAAGTGTATAGTGGCCAGATGTTCTAAAAGATAAACGTAGCCTCAAACTTCACAACCAGGAAATGACAAAAATCGTGCAGGCAGCATGGCTATGTGGGTCGCTCCCATTAGGGTGTATAATCATCTATCTAGAGAAATTCCTTTTACTTCTTTAATCTATTTCGATGCTGTCCCTTTTCGAGAAACGGTGGTTTGAGTCCAACCATTGGTGATATACATTCTATACACTTAAGCAAAATGAGTGGTCGGTCATATATGGGTCGGTTTGCAAGACGTTCTTGTTGAACCCAGTGTATTCCCCTCTAGAGATACACTATCGGCAGGTGGTCCCATATCTTGTCATAGTTGGAATCCAATCTCCAATAAGTGCCCTGCAGTTTTTGATTTTATACTATGTATGTAGAGCGTGAGATGCAAGCGTTCTACTATTTGGTTAATTATTTAATTAGACATTATTATAATATCACTGGATTTTGATATCAAAAATGTTTTGGGTTATAGTAAGGTAAAAACCGTCCGTGTTTATGTGTGGGCTGGTCTTACTATTATCTCTTTCTTTCAAAAGATTTTTGAAGTTAAACCATATGGTTGGAGTTTACTCACACCAGTCCCATAACTGACCCAGAGTTTGTTTTATTTTTGTTTTTCCTAAACTCTTGGGTGCCCAAATTTGTACGGGCAGTCAAGTGTTTCAGGCTTTTACAGATACACTTAGAGGAGCTGGAAGCAGGAGGCTTCACTATTAGTTATCTAGAGTTATTTCCGCTGTATCAAATGTTATGTTATACTCTGATGATGATATGTATATATGTACAAACAGATTTGTATTTCAAAGTTATGTTATATAATATATTTTATTCGTTCCGTTGTGAGATTCTGTATTGTCATTTCTGTTCTTCTTCTATCTTTTCTATTTTCTTTAACCCTAATGACTCGTATTTCTGTATTATTTGAGCTGGACGTGTGATGTATTAGTCAGCTCAGATAGTGTGGATTTGTGGGTCGTTACAGTTGGTATCAGAGCTTAGGATTGAGCGAACACCTAGTCTTTTGTGGGGGTTTACTCATTAGAGATAGGGTTAGTAGTACCCTAGAATGAGTAGAGTGTATATATATGAGAGAGCGTATTTGTAAGTTGATATAAAAATTGTTTTATATTGTGTTGGCTTGTCTGTTGAGTGGTTTATGAATTCTGATCGAATCGTGGGACGCCACGACGTCGATAGGTGTTTCTAAACACTTGGACATAAGAATCGACTCAATATTGTTTTAAACAGGGTAAACGAAATAATTTTGCCCAAAATTTTTATTTTGATATAAAGGCACAATTTCCTGAAATTATTATAGTATATGGATGTGTTGGTTGTTATTTTTATAATCAAATGAGATTATAAAATTGAAATGGTTATATATAACCAAATATAACTTGTATATGAATAATATATGCAAATGTGATCAACTAAAACTGAATTCAAACTGTAAATTGGAATTTAAATCCCGGAAGGTTGAAAAATATTTTTTCCAAAGTATATTAGAATAATATAGCATTATTTTGGGAAGGATTTTGGATAAAAATCGTTTTGAATAGGTTTTGAAAGTGATAAAGCACTGAACTCACTTCAGTGGCTGGAAAATAATTCTGATGATGACTGCAGCACCATCAGTGTTCATTTTCGAGTTTTTAAGTGATGGATTGCTACCTTAGAAAAGTTTTGATGGAAATTTGTTTGAAAGAAAACAAGTTGTGGGAAAACTTCAAATGTTTTGAATTTAAGATAGAAATAAATATATGTATATATATTTATGTGACTTCAGAAGGATTTAAAATAAAATCCGGGGATTTGAATTCTGGAATTTAAATTTAACTTAAGCAAGTTAAATGGGTCGAAGTGAATAAATTGAATAGAATCAATTTGGATAAATTGGTGTTGAACCAATATGAATGGAATATGAATGGGATGTGAATACATTAGTCATAAATCATTAATATTAAATGAATGTGAGTATATATGATGTGCAATATAAACGGAAACCAAAAGTTTTGGTAGAACTAAAATTTGTAGAGATTGAAATGTTGAGTTTTAACATAGATGAATTTTGAAAAGTAAATGGGTTAGTAGCATTTTTCCTACCTAAGTAATTTCGGGGACGAAATTCTTTTAAGGAGGGAAGAATGTAACGACCCGTATTTTTGGTTGATTAATTTTAAATAATTTATATCGTTTTAAATATTGAGTTGAAAATATAAATGAATTTTTATATTAAGTTATCGATTTAAAAATTAATTTCGATTTAATATCGAATATATCGAATTATCGTAATACAAAAATGGTAATAATTGAATTCAAATTTAAAACTGAATCGAAACAGTTCAAATAATCAATATAAATCATATTTGAGTATAGAGGATAATAATAATAATTTATTATCAAGGAATAAATTGGTTTGAATTTAAATTATATTTATTTAATATGGTTATTATATATATATACACGTTCAAGTTAAATTTCAGAATATATACTGTGCAATTCAGAATAGTGTTATAACATTATAACGTCGGTCGATATGTAAAAATAAGGGTTTTAATTTCAAATAATGGACCCCGATATTATTTTAGTGGATAAGCACGAGATCAAATCAATGTCTGTTTAAAATAAAGTGAGAATCTCTTTATATCAAATCATATTAATTATAAAATCAATTCAATAAACGTCTTTTCGTCAACCACCCTACCTATTCTACGGTCACTCCCTACTACGTGCCTCCCAAGTTTTCTTCTTCTTTAAATCGCATCCAACACTCCCTTCCCCATTCAGAAAATCCGTGCCTCTTCCATCCTAAACCAAGTCAAAGCGTTCGATTTCATTTTCTTCCTTCTAGTTTAAACTCAAAAATCGATTCACTTCACCGAAAAATAATAAGAAGGGGAAATCGCGGTCCTTATCTAATCGCTGGGCCGAGTCAACGTAGGGGGTCCTGGGTTCAAAACCGCAAGCACAGGGGGGAAATCGCGAATAACAGTAGTCGTTGGACTAGTTGAGGTTCAGATTTGGTTTTAGGGAAGGCCGGCACTAGCTTATTTTCAAAAATTGGGAAGTGCGATGATTGGTTTATCGTGGGTTCTGGGGTTCGCGAGTTAGTTTTTGGGGTGGACGGTCATCGCGAAGGGGGATTTCAAGGTCGACGAGTTGACCAAGGGTTGGAGAGCTGGCCTCAGTAGGCGTGTACTGCTAAGTGCAGAAGGTAGTTCCAAACCAGAGGAGTTCGATTCCAGAGAGGAGCCGATGTGGGTTTTTAATGAAACTAGGTAGTGCGAATGTTGATGTACTGTGTGTACTGGGAAATGACAAGGACGGGAGAGCTGTTGGTATGTTTTGGCATATCAGTTTTTAAGGGGAAGTTCAGGAAAGGTTGAAGAACTTGAAGATCACGACAGTTTGGGATTTTTCAGTCTGTAATCTTTGGGAGGAACAGTGGATAATCGTGATTGGGTGTAAAGGGTTGCTGTTCAGGTTTGAAATCAAATAATGGAGGAGTTGTCTGTATAGTATTCGATGAAATGCCAGAATCGAAGTAGACGGTCTTGGTGGGTGATTTGCAGTAGTAACGAGTCAATTATTTCTGAATTAGCTTCAAACAACAAGATGTTGAATGGATTCGGTCGAGACAACTCGTAACCAGTATATTTGGAATTTAATTGAGTGTTCTGAAATTATAAAACCAGGTGAGTAAATCTCAATCAAAAGTTATTTAATTTATTTTTATCATTAAAAATAAACGGTTGACTGTTTGAATGCTTGCATGGATTATTGAATCATTGTGATTATTATATATAATATATTAGTTATATAGGCTTGGTGGTTGTCGCTATTATTATATATATTGGATATTTCCCACAATACTATTAGTGGATGCCCGCAGTATCAATAGCGGATGACCCTATGCCCACCTATGTAAGTGGATCCCCTTTTATACCGCGATATCCAGCCTTGAAGCAGGATTGGTATTATTTATGTGACTAACATCTGTGGATGCAGGGAAACAGGTTGGATGGATCCAATTGGATTCCTCAAATTTATTTATTAATGTTTACACATTTATGTGATGTGTTGAATTGGATTGATGGTTTGCTTATTTGGGTATTTAAATATCACTGGCCCAAATATTTATATTTAAAAATATCAAAAAGAAAAAAGGATTCTTTGATTTAGAAAGGAAAAATTACTTTTCGAAATGGGAATGAAATTTTGAATGGATTGAGAAGTATTAACTTGTTTTTAATGATAAAAACAAGTACATGAATTTATAAACATGTTATAAATGGAAAGAAAAATTTTCGTTGATAATATTAGATTTTTAAATTCAAGTTTGAATTTAAAAAGGAAAATTTATTTTCTAGAATGGGGATTGGATTTCAAATAAGATTTGAAATAGGGACTTGTTTTAAATAATTTAAAACAAGAAGTGGAATATATAAACGATGTTTGTAAACGAATAGAAGTTATATTATCGTTGGATAATCTATGAATGTAAATTCAAGCATGATTTTAAAAAGGAAAATTTATTTTCCAAAAGTAGGTTTTCAAATGGAATTTAAAAGAGAAACTTGTTCTAATATTTAAACCAAGAAGTGAAATGTATAAATGACGTTTTAAAATGAATGCGAAAATTATTATTTGATAATTTATAAATTAAATTCAACTGTGAGTTTAAAAGGGTAAATAGAATCGTTTTGAAAAGAAAACAATGGAATCTATTTACGATGTTCGAAAGGTAATCAAATTGAAATAAATCCATTTGGATTTATGGATAGAATTCGAGTAGATCGATTTTATAGAAATGAATTTATTCCAAAAGGATATTGTAACTGTATTATAATTTTAATATGAAATAAATTCTATGCTTATATATATATAGTTATAATATTAACATATTTCAAACAAGGAAATCGAGTTTTAAATGGAAGTTGTTAATTATTAAATAAGAAAGCGATTTATAAACCATGTTTATAAAGGAAATGAAGTTATTTCCTTTGGGTAGATTGGAAATAGATTTTTCCAAATATGAGTAATGTCATTTTAAAAATCATATTTTTTAAATAAGATAAAAGAGGGGGGATTTTTATGATAAGTAATCGAGTTTTGGAATTATAAACTCTTATCCGTCTCGAGATAAGAACGTTGTCGGTCAAGGTCTGAGAGGTAAATAAAATACCCCAACTTGAATGACTTCACTATTATCAAGGGATGATATTAGTTTGTAATTGTAAAGGATGTTGAATAAATTGATTTTTCCCATAACAGGAATTTATAATTGAAATTCGAGTATATCGAGTGCTCTAATTAATTTAAGGAATGGAATTGAATATTAGAGTTAAGTTTTGATTAAAGTCATAACTAAGTTAGGAATATAGCATAAGAAATCCATGAGTTGAATAATCTGAATTGTGAAATTAGATTTTTGATAACGGGCTTAATTTATTTTTAATTTATTGGAAATGAAGTCGGTTTATTTTATAAACGAAGAATCTAAACGTATATATTTAATTTAGTTAAAACGAACTCGCCGCAGCGCGGTAGTTCATAAATTGACGACTCGGACTCCAATTGAGTTTATAGAACTCAATATTAATCGGAATTCGATGAAACAAGAAATGCCCGGACCTATCGAATGATAGTTTTCTAATGGAAGAGAAAACTCTAAATTCCGTCGTATAGATTTTGAGTTATCTCAAAATTAAATTTTCAAAAAAAATGCGCCATAATCGTTTTGAACCATAATGGTTTATTTAATTAAATAAAAGGGTTTTTAATGAATAAAGTTATGAATTTCCATTAGTAAAATCCAGATTTGAGTTATAAAATAAATACGAACTCAAATCGAGTGAATGAACTGATTTTTGACACAAAAATCAGATTTTAATTATCGAATAAAGTTAACTAGTTGCAAAAGAAATTAGTTAATATGGTTTTTGATCGAACTTAACATTTGTTTAAGTAAACTAAATTGTAAATTGAATCAAGGTATGAAAAGGAATTAGAATTCAGAAGTGAGCAAGGAGTTGAGTTCGATTTTTCTATAAGCGAATACAGATTTATTTGAACATGATACGTTCAAATTAAAAGTATATGAAACCAAAATGCTAATTAGAAAATTTAATTAGCGAATGGAAAGCGAATTATGTAAAAGGGATTGAATTGATTTAAATGAATTGGGAATGGCTTATATATGGTAATAGGTATGGGATGGAGAGTATGAAGAGTATGAAGATTATAATTTAAGTGTCCAACAAAAAGGTACACGTTTGAAATTTCCATATGAGATTTTATGCGCCGAATCGGCAAGCCGCTTGGCTTTTTGATTTTATTTTTGAATGGAAAGGACCTAGAGAGGCGAGTTGAGGTTTGAACTATTTGTCGGTACAAAGGAGTTGAGGTTTGAACTATATATATAGAATTCGCTAAGAAAATGAATTAAGAATGAAATATTAGAAAGGGCCAGTGATGGTGAAATTGTTTGATGGATGTTTATTTTTCCTTTGATAGTTAAAACACCGGCTATCAAATATTTTTACCATCTTTGTCGATACGGAGAGACTTGTTGGATTTAATATCCGAAAAACACTCTGTATAGGCATAGGCGTTGCGAATTAGATTATGCTGAAGATAATCGAAGACGAAGTGAAATTCAAGAGCTGTTATGTTTGTCCAGTCCCAGGACAACTTGTATGGACGAATGTCTGACAGAGTATTCCTAACAGTCACACAAGACGATCTTTTCAATGTATTACGTCTGGTGGCGGAGAAATTCGTTTCTCTTAGCTTTTATACCCGTAATATTTTTGGGAAGATCAACTAGTGATTTGACGGGTTTGACGATGTGGCATATAAAGTGTATGGTGGCCAAATGTTCTAAAAGATAGATGTAGCCTCAAGCTTCACAACCAGGAAATGACAAAAATCGGGTAGGCAACATGGCTATGTGGGTCGCTCCCATTAGGGTGTATAATCACCTATCTAGAGAAATTCCTTTTATTTCTTTAATCTATTTCGATGCTGTCCCTTTTCGGGAAACGGTGGTTTGAGCCCAACCGTTGGTGATATACATTCGATACACTTAAGCGAAATGAGTGGTCGGTCATGTGTGGGTCGGGTTGCAAGACATTCTTGTTGAACCCAGTGTATTCCCCTCTAGAGATACACTATCGGCAAGTGGTCTCATACCTTGTCATAGTTGGAATCCAATCTCCAATAAGCGCCCTGCGGTTTTTGATTTTATACTATGTATGTAGAGCGTGAGATGCAAGCGTTCTACTATTTGGTTAATTATTTGATTAGACATTATTATAATATCACTGGATTTTGATATCAAAAATGTTTTGGGTTATAGTAAGGTAAAAACCGTCCGTGTTTATGTGCGGGCTAGTCTTACTATTATCTCTTTCTTTCAAAAGATTTTTGAAGTTAAACCATATGGTGGGAGTTTACTCACACCAGTCCCATGACTGACCTAGAGTTTGTTTTGTTTTTGTTTTTCCTAAACTCTTGGGTACCCAAATTTGTACGGGCAGTCAAGTGTTTCAGGCTTTTACAGTTACACTTAGAGGAGCTGGAAGAAGGAGGCATCACTGTTAGTTATCTAGATTTATTTCCGCTGTATCAAATGTTATGTTATACTCTAATGATGATATGTTTATATGTACAAAACAGATTTGTATTTCAAAGTTATGTTATACAATATATTTTATTCGTTCCATTATGAGATTCTGTATTGTCATTTATGTTCTTCTATCTTTTCTATTTTCTCTAACCCTAATGACTCGTATTTCTGTATTATTTGAGTTGGACGTGTGTTGTATTAGTCAGCTCAGATAGTATGGATTTGCGGGTCGTTACAAAATGGATTAAAAGTCGTCAATGATCTCATTGTAATGATAAGAGAAAGTGTTGATTTTACAAAGTCATCGCAATGTAGAATTTTTTTTTTGGGAAATGCATTAACTCAAACTACACTAGTTGGAAAAGGAGTTTCGTTTGATGTTCCAACACGATGGAACACAACATACCTTATGCTTGAAAGCGCGCTTGACTTGCGTTTCGCATTTGAACAATTAGTCAAGTTAAATTATGATTATATATGTTTGCCTTCAAGGTAAGAGTAG
This sequence comes from Allium sativum, assembly GCA_030737875.1. NCBI lineage: Eukaryota > Viridiplantae > Streptophyta > Magnoliopsida > Asparagales > Amaryllidaceae > Allium > Allium sativum. The sequence goes on along the minus strand of CM060918.1, from coordinate 834,615,231 downwards.
GAGATAGGAAAAGAAATTTGTGAGTGCTTGAAAATATTTTATTAAGTTTCACTTAAATTTTGGGGAGTTAAATATCCAATGACTAGTATATATTTTAAATGTGTACGTGATGTTTTTGAAAGTACTACAAGTTGGGAATTAAGTGAGCATGAATACGTTAGTACTTCAAATTTTGAGACTTAATTTCGACAAGTATTGGAGAACTTGCAATTGATGATGAGTATTGGCATGAGTTTTGATCTTTATTATAAAGTTCTCTACATCTGAATTCTTTTATGATGAGATTTATAGACAAGAAGCACAAGTTCATGTAAGGAAAATTTGTGACTCGTTGAAAGCTCTTTTCTAATCATAAGAAAGAGAATGTGCATCATGTACGAATATATCTACTTCTTGTTGTTCGTTGGATGATAATTTTAATAGTCTACTGTAATGTCCTAGCATTTTTGACCGCCTCAAGTCGGTAATTAACCAATTAGAAACGTTCAAAACGACATATTGTTATTTGGCTTACAAGGTTTAAATAGAATTAACATAGAATTTCAGAGTATAATAAAAAAATTCATATAAATATCAGTGTTGTATACAATATTTTGTACAGCGGAAGAATAACGTAAATTTTATACATAAATGTCTTTAAACAAATTTACTCTTTTTCGAGCTTAGCGCGCGCATGTGCCTCCATGCCTTTACGTTCTCTCCAGTGTGCGAGATGATATCTTTAAACCTGGAACACTTAGGGTCTGACCCGAGCATTCCATGCAAAACACTAAACACTCGAGTCAGGATTAAACTTATTTCATGTTAGCAAACTTTGATAAACACCTAAATAAAATTTGTTAATCCTGACAATTTATCAAATAACTCGAGTACTAATCTCAGTGAACTGCTGAAATAAATGGAACAAGCAAGGTAAAAAATGTGTGGACACATATCTATTCCAATAGTAGGAAGCATGGGTAACAGGATTCTACAGTATTCGTTTATGGTCATTATACTGAAAATGCGAGAAGCAAGCAGGTTGGGACCAAGCCTACACACACATGGCTTAAATAAAAGCGTGCCAAAGAAGAAACTGGAGTCCAAACAATCGAACCATGTTGAGTTGCATAGTAAACTAGGATCCATGGTAGGCCAATAAAATTTGTAAGACCATTTCGCTATATCAAACATGGAAAAGTAGGCCACGGTACGTAACGACCCGGAAAATCTAAACCAATTAAATTTTTTTAAATTGGCTATTTTAGTGGATTTTAAATATTTAAAATAAATATTTGAAATAATAACGATGAAAATTAAGTTTGAATCGACATTGAAAATGAATATAATTATTTCTAATTATAAACAAGGCCTGAAATGGCGAGGTAGTTTCAAAATTTGAATTCAAACTTTGCCTGACTGTACCGGGTGCAAAACAAAACGGATTGGAGTGAAACCAAAAATATTAAATTTGTTAGTGAATATCTTTCTAAAAGAATCTGAAAAATCGAAGTTTCATAGCGGGAAGCAAAAGTTATGGCCAAATGAATTTTCAGAAAGGTCACTATAGAGTTTATATAGCCCGTGAAAATGGTCATTTTGCAAACGACCTCAGAATTCGAAGAAACCACTTTTGTTAGATCCGGGATGTTAAACTATTGCTAGGTTTCAAATTTCATAATTTTTGAAGCAAGTATGTGAGCGTGGCAAAGGAAAATGTGTTTGGTCGATTTCTATTAAATTGGGTCGACCAGAAATGGGCCATTTTTTAAACGGTCTCAGAATTCGACGAAACTAGTTTTGTTGGGACCATATCATCAAAATATAGCTAGATTTATTTGTTTGGAATTTTTCGAATTAGTTTGTGGCTGTGGCAAATTGAAATGTACGTTCAAATTAAATATTGAATGTTTTATACTTTAATTTGAAGCAAAACTGACTGAAACAGTCAAATGGGCCTATGAAACATATCCCATTGTGTTCGGAATGGGGATATTTAGCTAGGAACGATAGTCATTGGGTTTGAATTGGTGTTCGTGTGTGACAAGGGGTATTTTCGGATTTTTAAAATTTATAAATATATAAAAATTACCTCATTTGTCCACATCAGCTCTTCTCTTTCCCCGATACCAAAATCGCGACGGTGGGTTTTGCTCCTCGATTCTGACAGATCCACGCCTCTAAACGCCATACCCCAATTCAACTTTTTGTAGATCCCTCCGAGCTCTTCAAATCCATACCACCTGCTCCCCGTCTCGTCGCGCCTGTGAGGAGATCCGTGCCTCCAAACTTCGAAAGTTTAAAGCACCGTCGCCGCTGCTGCTTCCGTCGAACTAAGGGGGAGTACCAGCATCGGGGAGCATTTTCCAAGCTCTTCCACGTGGCAGTGGCTGATCGTCGTATCGTGCAACGGATTTGGCGAAAACCCAAAACCTAGTTTTGAAGAATTTTGAAAGGTATACGGCTATTTTAAAATAAACTATTCTATAGCACTTTAAAGCGCTACGGTTTTTGATTTCACTGTAAAAATCATATCTTTTTCGTTTCTTGATGAAATTCAGTGAAACAAGAGACAGTGGACTCGTGTGGACGTCTTCTACATTCTAGAAGAGACCGCATATTTTTTTGAGGCTTCTGCTATTTTTGGTGGAGTGGAACCCAATGTGAGATTTCTAAATTATAAACGATATGGAAAACGACGATGTATAAATTATATAGTCGATGTATGAGTTATATAAGCGTTGTACACCTCATGTATAAGCGTTGTATAAGTTGTACGTTCGATGTATAAGTTATATATGCGTTGAATTATATATGTGTCGAATAGAAGTGAAATATACTTATATATATATATACGCCCCTTGTCCACAAACCATGGACGATATTTATTGGTTGTGATTGGTGTGAAAATTGGTTGATTATGAATGGTTGATTAGAATTGTTTGTGGTTGAAATTGATTGATTATGGTTGAAAAATACCCGTTTGTGGTTGAGAATTATTTGGCTGAAACCACATAGGATTAGTTTGTGAAAATTAAAAAAATATATACATGCCGCCTGCGTGTGAACTAGATGCATGAAATCCCCATTGTCAAAAGCTGCGAGGCTTTAAGGTAGAGCGAGGATCCGTACTAGGGACGGCCCCAGTTTTAACTACCCTACCATTATGCTGCCGAAATTTTCTGAAATATTCATGTGTTAGAATTATTTTCATTTGTTGAAATTATTTTCATATGTTGAAACCGTTCATGTGTTGAATAGAAATTCATTCGTTGAATAGAAATTCATTCGTTGAATGGTATTCTTGCTTGAAATAAATTGTTTTAACAATAAAAATCACATTTTTATCTTTTATATACGAACTATAGGAAACATTCATGTGCTGAATAGAAATTCATTCGTTGAATAGAAATTCATGTGTTGAATGGTATTCATGTTTGAAATAAATTGTTTTATAATAAAAATCCTATTTTTATCGTCTATATGAACTATATAAAATAGTAATGTTTTGAAATAAATTGTTTTGCAATAAAAATCACATTTTTACTACATATATACAAACTATAGAAAACATTCATGTGTTGAATAGAAATTCATTCGTTGAATAGAAATTCATGTGTTGAATGGTATTCATGTTTTAAAGTAAATTGTTTTATAATAAAAATCATAATTATATCATCTATATGAACTATATAAAATAGTCGTGTTTTGAAATAAATCGTTTTACAATAAAAATCACATTTTTACTATATACATGAACTGTTAAAAATAGTGAAGTGTCGAAGTGAATGTCTGTTGGATAAAAATATCATTTTTATCAAATGTATGAAAAGAATATGGTTTTGAAATCGAAGAATAGATTATATTTATATATATATATAAATAAATATAATTTAAACAAATCGAAATACGAAGCTGCAGTTCGTGTTTTTGAAACCATAATTTCAAACGATTAGTGCGGGAGATCCGACCATCGGATTTTCCCGAAACCGTTGGGTTCGCTTTTGAAATATCTTTCCAACGGCACCAACTTTGTAAAAATCCAACGGTTGGATTGTCTGGAATGTTTAATTCAAATCTGAAGAAAAACATCGTCATAATCGATTATATTTATATATATATATATATATATAAATATAATTAAATTAAATCGAATAACGACGTTGCAGTTCGTATTTTGAAATCGAAACTTCAAACGAGTATACCGGGAAATCCGACCGTCGAATTTTCCCAAAACTGGAACCGTTGGATTCGTTTTGAAAAGATCTTTCCAATGATATAAATTTTGTGAAGATTCAACGGTTAGATTTTCAGATATGTGTAAATCAAATCTGAAGAAAAACAGCGCCACGGCCGCATTATGGCCTGAAGCGTCGTTTGAATAAATTGGCTATTTTTAAATAAATAAAAATAGCGATAAATCGTTATAAAATATTATAAACGATATGGAATGTAAATTTAGAAACTAAATGAAGGTTAGCTAAGTCGAATGGTTTCCTGGGTTTTGATCTGATGTTGGTTTCGGCCTTCGGGGTTAATATTTGGGAAATCGTTCTCTTACTGATTTACGGTTAGTGACTAATGAATTGGAATAAGGCGTATGTGTGTTTGTGTAGCACTTGTTTATAATATGCACGAGTTGTTTAGAAAGACCGGGTTTATCCCATTTTGAATAACTGAATTGACGATAAGAAATCGAAGATGAAGACGGTGGTCGAAGACTGGAGATCTTCACCTCGTTTGGATAGTAACCGATGTCCTGATTGGGAGGCATCCTGAAATATGGATAATGAGTGGTGATCGTCCAGACGTACGTCGAGATCGATGGGTATATGAGGTATATAGTGCCTCCGGTTTCGTTCAGACCCAGAACGGACTTGTAAATGGACTGTGTGTCTAACATTGGAATTCATTCTGTGTGATTGATAGCCATCAGTTGCATGGTGTGCATTGCCTGTGTGGCATGCTAAGATGCAGTGATCAGGGCTTCTGTTGAAAAGCAAAGTCTTGTGGTTAATGATCAAAGCACCGCCTGTGTGGCGTAGCTTCGTGTATAACGTGTATTCGCGAACCTCACACCCCGGTATGAACCAGAAACGGGAGAGGACCTCAGGGAGGGCATGCGTTTCCTTCTAGCTAGAGGTGGTGTCAGTGCTTAAACTAGCTGACATTTATATTATTTTCACCTATGTGATTGTTGTTGTTGCGAGGCGCCTCCGATATATCGGTCGATCCGGGACCGATGGAGTCATTCGTTGGCTCATTTACACCCTAAAGGGCGGGGAAACGTAGTGTTTAGGCATAATAATCCACATCGGTAGACCGGCCCTGATGATCCAAGGCTTACCTACGCGCTTGCCTGAGACTCGGGCTAGACAGTCTCGAATTCGGTAAGGACTATCTTTTGCCTTGGTTCATGATGGAAATCCAATTTCCAAATACGACACCATGCGGTTTTGATTGTATATACATATGGCGACATGATATTTGGTACCCATGCCGTCTATGATTGATAGTTATGATTCGAAATTGTTTTTGAAACATATAAACACTAGTAATAATATCAAATTCTTTTGTTTTATTCGTATCAAGCATATTTTGGTCATTATAAGGTAAAACTCTATCCTCTGGTTTGCGTTGCATTGTGTGATGGGAACTGAGTCATATAATGGCTTCATTTTTATAAAAATCATTGCGATGTTTAAAAGAATGATTTATTTTAAAGCACTGGAAATCCAATGGAGTAAACCCGTTCCGCGAAAGTGGCGTGGTCCTATGGTTAGCCGTATTATAAATGTGTTAAGTAGATTTCTCATACCAGTCCCATGACTGACTCGTAGTTTGTTTCACTTGCAAACTCGGGTGCCCCTTTTCTACACGGGCAGCCTTGTCTTCAGGTTTTAGCAGGCTCTTTCTGGATAGCTGGAGCTGAAGATGGATTCTATCATTTATCTCTTTTTATGCTGTTCAGCTCCTATTGTACATTATGTTTTGTTTTCCGCTGTAGACATTTATGTATAGCTGAACTGTATTTGTACTAAGTATGATCCTGTATACTGTGTAACTCTGATGATTTCGTTTATCCAGTGTATTATTTGTTCATTATTTGGTGTACTTATTTAATTCTGTTCTGCTATTATCTTTTTATGTGTTATATTCCAAGGATTACCCTTAACGCCGTCGTATGGGGTTTTGGGGTCGTCACAACGTGGTATCAGAGCTTTGGTTAAGCTTAGCTCTTGTATGTAACACATTAACGAACTCGTCAGAGATAGAACCAGTAGTGTTCTAGGACGAATAACTCGTTACAGATAGGATCAATAATATCCTAGTATGAGTATAGCAGAATCAGAATAACTCGTTAGAGATGGGGTCAGAAGTGCTCCAGAACGAGTCGAGAGTTATATGTTTATAAATAACGCATTTGTGATTATATATATAGTCTGGTTTTAGAAATATAATTTTTGAATATATAAAAAGGTATATATTTGAAAAATTAAAAACAATTTGATTGTTGTTTGTGTTGTGTGATAGTAGGTTTGATTAATTAAATTATTAGAACGATAGTTAATTTAATTAATAAGAGAATGAATGGTAGAATTTATTCGATTAAATCACCCATTGAACTGATATGAAAATAGATAGAAATATATACATGTGCATTATATATATGTTTGAACAGGTAAATGGATTAGCTGTTGAGTAAAGAATTTATTTGCGTGCCCGACAAATAGGTAAACCTTAATGAGTTGGATGTGAAATATTATAATATCAACTGCTGTGAATGCCATTGGATGAGGAGTGCTGGTTATTCTGTGTGTAATAATAAATGTCGCCATAGGATAGTAACAATTAATTTTGAACTACACTACATGGCATACTTCTTGAAGATAGACATACTTCATCATATACCACATAAGCATTTGGAGCTTGTGTGACGAGGTGGAAGATTTACCATATGAGCGAGAGGCTTGTATGGCGATGACTATATATTACAGGTTGAATTGATGACTGATATGGACCATATAGAATTGTAACGATAAATTGCCAGAGTAATAAAAACCCCACATGGGTCTGGAGTTGATAATAATCACGTCTCTCTAGTTATTAGATATGGCACATGGACTATTGATTTCCCACACGGGACGAGGTGACGAGAATTTATTCTCTGGAGCAATTAAAAATACACACTCCCTCAGGCTTGGACAGGGTGACGAGAATTTATTCTCTGGAGTTACTATCTATACACGCTCCCCTGTAAACACTAGAATATATCACTATAAATATGTGTATTCTTTATAGGATTTATTGGGTACCTAATACGGTCCAATAAATTTCCAAACCCCTCCCCGTACAAAGGAGGTTATGGCGAAATTTTTCGAAAATTCCGGATGTTAGCCAAATTTTTGAAGAATTTGAAAAATCTCAGAAACTGAAAAGTTGGAGAATGGAAGCCAGATAGAACGTAGAGTTGATTAATCAAACCACTTTCGACTTTCTTCCTTTTCGGGGACGAAAAGTTTTAAGTGGGGGAGATTGTAACGACCCGAAAAATCTGAACCAATTTAAAAATTTTAAATTGGCTATTTTAGTGGATTTTAAATATTTAAAATAAATATTTTAAATAATAACGATGAAAAGTAAGTTTGAATCGACATTGAAAATGAAAATAATTATTTCTAATTATAAACAAGTCCTGAAATGGCGCGGTAGTTTCAAATTTTGAATTCAAACTTTGACTGACTATACCGGGTACAAAACAAAACGGATTAGAGTTAAACCAAAAATATTTAAATCTGTTAGTGAATATCTTTCTAAGAATCTGAAAAATCGAAGTTTCATAGCGGGAAGCAAAAGTTATGGCCAAATGAATTTTCAGAAAGGTCACTATAGAGTTTATATAGCTCGTGAAAATGGCCATTTTGCAAACAACCTCGGAATTCGACGAAACCACTTTTGTTGGATCCAGGATGTTAAACTATTGCTAGGTTTCAAATTTCATAATTTTTGAAGCTAGTATGTAAGCGTGGCAAAGGAAAATGTGTGTGGTCGATTTCTATTAAATTGGGTCGACCAAAAATGGGCCATTTTTCAAACGGTCTCAGAATTCGACGAAACTAGTTTTTTTGGGACCGTATCGTCAAAACATAGCTAGATTTATTTTTCTGGAATTTTTCGAATCAGTTTGTGGCCCTGGCAAATTGAAATGTACGTTCAAATTAAATATTGAATGTTTTATACTTTAATTTGAAGAAAAGCTGACTGAAACGGTCGAATGGGCCTACGAAACATATCCCATTGTGTTTGGAATGGGGGTATTTAGCTAGGGACGACAGTCGTTGGGTTTGAATTGGTGTTCGTGTGTGACAAGGGGTATTTTCGGATTTTTAAAATTTATAAATATATAAAAAATACCTCATTTGTTCACATCAGCTCTTCTCTTTCCCCGATACCAAAATCGTGACGGCAGGTTTTGCTCCTCGATTCTGACCGATCCACGCCTCTAAACGCCATACCCAAGTTCAACTTTTTGTAGATCCCTCCGAGTTCTTCAAATCCATACCACCTGCTCCCCGTCTCGTCACGCCTGTAAGGAGATCCGTGCCTCCAAACCTTGAAAGTTTAAAGCGCTGTCACCATTGCTGCTTGCCGTCGAACTGAGGGGGAGGACCAGCATCAGAGAGTATTTTCCAAGCTCTTCCACGTGGCAATGGCCGATCGTCGTATCGTGCAACGGATTTGGCGAAAACCCAAAACCTAGTTTTGTAGAATTTTGAAAGGTATATGGCTATTTTAAAATAAACTAATCTATAGCACTTTAAAGCGCTACGGTTTTTGATTTCACTGTAAAAATCATATTTTTTTCGTTTCTTAACGAAATTCAGCCTTCTGCTATTTTTGTTGGAGTGGAACCCAATGTGAGATTTCTGAATTATAAACGATATGGAAAACGACGATGTATAAATTATATAGTCGATGTATGAGTTATATAAGCGTTACACACCTCATGTATAAGTGTTGTATAAGTTGTATGTTCGATGTTTAAGTTATATATGCGTTGTAAAAATTATATATGTGTCGAATAGAAGTGAAATATACTTGTATATATATATATATATATATATATATATATATATATATATATATATATATATATATACGCCCCTCGTCCACAAACCATGGACGATATTTATTGGTTGTGATTGGTGTGAAAATTGGTTGATTACGAATGGTTGATTAGAATTGTTTGTGGTTGAAATTGATTGATTATGGTTGAAAAATACCCGTTTGTGGTTGAGAATTATTTGGCTGAAACCACATAGGATTAGTTTGTTGAAATGAAAAAAAAAATATACATGCCGCCTGCGTGCGAACTAGATGCATTAAATCCCCATTGTCAAAAGCTACGTGGCTTTAAGATAGAGCGAGGAGCCGTACTAGGGATGACCCCGGTTTTAACTACCCTGCCGTTATGCTGCCGAAATTTTCTGAAATATTCATGTGTTAGAATTATTTTCATTTGTTGAAATTATTTTCATATGTTGAAACCGTTCATGTGTTGAATAGAAATTCATTCGTTGAATAGAAATTCATGTGTTGAATGGTATTCGTGTTTGAAATAAATTGTTTTAACAATAAAAATCACATTTTTATCTTTTATATACGTACTATAGGAAACATTCATGTGTTTAATAGAAATTCATTCATTGAATAGAAATTCATGTGTTGAATGGTATTCATGTTTGAAATAAATTGTTTTCTAATAAAAATCCTATTTTTATCGTCTATATGAACTATATAAAATATAAGTGTTTTGAAATAAATTGTTTTGCAATAATAATAAAATTTTTACTATATATATACAAACTATAGAAAACATTCATGTGTTGAACAGAAATTCATTCGTTGAATAGAAATTCATGTGTTGAATGGTATTCGTGTTTTAAAGTAAATTGTTTTATAATAAAAATCATATTTTATCATCTATATGAACTATATAAAATAGTCGTGTTTTGAAATAAATCGTTTTACAATAAACATCACATTTTTACTATATACATGAATTGTTAAAAATAGTGAAGTGTCGAAGTGAATGTCTGTTGGATAAAAATATCATTTTTATCAAATGTATGAAAAGAGTATGGTTTTGAAATCGAAGAATAGATTATATATATATATAAATATAATTTAAACAAATCGAATAACGAAGCTACAGTTCGTGTTTTTGAAATCATGATTTCAATCGATTAGTGCGGGAGATCCGACCATCGGATTTTCTCGAAACCGAAACCGTTGGGTTCGCTTTGGAAATATCTTTCCAACAGCACCGACTTTGTAAAAATCCAATGGTTGGATTGTCTGGAATGTTTAATTCAAATCTAAAGAAAAAAGCACCAGAATCGATTATATATATATAATTAAATTAAATCGAATAACGACGCTGCAGTTCGTATTTTGAAATCGAAACTTCAAACAAGTATACCTGGAGATCCGACCGTCGGATTTTCCCAAAACTGGAACCGTTGGATTCATTTTGAAAAGATCTTTCTAATGATATAAATTTTGTGAAGATCCAGCGGTTAGATTTTCAGATATGTGTAAATCAAGTCTGAAGAAAAACAGCGCCACTGCCGCATTATGGCCTGAAGCATCATTTGAATAAATTGGCTATTTTTAAATAAATAAAAATAGTGATAAATCGTTATAAAATATTATAAACGATATGGAATGTAAATTTAGAAACTAACTGAAGGTTAGCTAAGACGAATGGTTTCCTAGGTTTTGATCTGATGTTGGTTTCGGCCTTCGGGGTTAATATTTGGGAAATCGTTCTCTTACTGATTTACGGTTAGTGACTAATGAATTGGAATAAGGCGTATGTGTGTTTGTGTAGCACTTGTTTATAATATACGCGAGTTGTTCAGAAAGACCGGGTTTATCCCATTTTGAATAACTGAATCGACGATAAGAAATCGAAGATGAAGACGGTGGTCGAAGACCGGAGATCTTCACCTCGTTTGGATGGTAACTGATGTCCTGATTGGGAGGCATCCCGAAATATGGATAATGAGCGGTCATCGTCCAGACGTACGTGGAGATCGATGGGTATACAAGGTATGTAGTGCCTCCGGTTTCGTTCAGACCCAGAACGGACTTGTAAATGGACTGTGTGTCTGACATTGGAATTCATTCTGTGTGATTGATAGCCATCAGTTGCATGGTGTGAATTGCCTATGTGGCATGCTAAGATGCAGTGATCAGGGCTTCTGTTGAAAATCAAAGTCTTGTGGTTGATGATCAAAGCACCGCCTGTGTGGCGTAGCTTTGTATATAACGTGAATTCGCGAACTTCACACCCCGTATGAACCAGAAATGGGAGAGGACCTCAGGGAGGGCATGTGTTTCCTTATAGCTAGAGGTGGTGTCAGTGCTTGAACTGGCTGACATTTACATTATTTTCACCTATGTGGTTGTTGCTGTTGCGAGGCGCCTCGGATATATCGGTCGATCCGGGACCGATGGAGTCATTCGTTGGCTCATTTACGCCCCAAAGGGCGGGGAAATGTAGTGTTCAGGCATAATAATCTACATCGGTGGACCGGCCCTGACGATCCAAGGCTTGCCTGCGCGCTTGCTGGAGACTCGGGCTAGACAGTCTCGAATTTGGTAAGGACTATCTTTTTCTTTGGTTCATTATGGAAATCCAATTTCCAAATGCGACACCGTGCGGTTTTGATTGTATATACATATGGCGACATGATATATGGTACCCATGCCGTCTACGATTGATAGTTATGATTCGAAATTGTTTTTGAAACATATAAACACTAGTAATAATATCAAATTCTTTTGTTTTATTCGTATCAAGCATATTTTGGTCATTATAATGTAAAACTCTATCCTCCGGTTTGCGTTGTATTGTGTGATGGGAACTGAGTCTTATAATGGCTTCATTTTTATAAAAAGCATTGCGATATTTAAAAGAATGGTTTGTTTTAAAGCACTGGCAATCCAATGGAGTAAACCAGTTCCGCGAAAGTGGCGTGGTCCTGTGATTAGACATATTATAAATGTGTTAAGTAGATTTCTCATACCAGTCCCATGACTGACTCGTAGTTTGTTTCACTTGCAAACTCGGGTGCCCCTTTTCTACATGGGCAGCCTTGTCTTCAGGTTTTAACAGGCTCTTTCTGCATAGCTGGAGCTAAAGATGGATTCTATCATTTATCTCTTTTTATGCTGTTCAACTCCTATTGTACATTATGTTTTGTTTTCCGCTGTAGACATTTATGTATAGCTGAACTGTATTTGTACTAAGTATGATCCTGTATACTGTGTAACTCTGATGATTTCGTTTACCCAGTGTATTATTTGTTCATTATCTAGTGTATTTATTTAATTATGTTCTGCTATTATCTGTTTATATGTTATATTCCAAGGATTACCCTTAACACCGTCGTACGGGGTTTTGGGGTCGTCACACGGTACGTAGTGAGCAAGAAAGGAGAAAATAACAAGCTCTAATATGCACAAACATCAGAGATTTCACATAGATTCGACCATGCGGTATGTCGAATAAAGACACGTTTATGTATGTATAGAAGGTAAATATGAAAAACTTAAGTGGTTAAGTCATAGGAAACTACTAGATGGTGTAAATATGCAAGATAGGCACGACATAATTCATGGCACTTGGCTTAGACATGTAAAAGTATGTACAATAGCTAGTACTTAAATAAATTAGAAAATCGGCCATGCACAGTGTGAAATTTCATAAAGGAACCAAAAGCAAGTTGGTTGAGTTAAATTTCACATATGCATTAAAATGACTAAACAATGGGGTAGGTGACAACAACAAATAGCATGTTATACATGTTCTATAGTAATTCTAAACCAAGATGCAACTAGCTTAACCATAGTGATGAACAACAAAATAAAGTTAGGACTTGCTAATTTAAATAAATATCATCTAAGAAATGCATAACCAGCAGATTGTACTTTAAAACAACCATGGAAACTATTTACAACAGTGTCAACTTGAATATAGAAATTAACAACAGTTAATAAGTTAAAGACTGTGATTTTTAAAAGAAAGTCCAAGTTTCGTTTTCTTTTTGTTAACTATGGTATACCGAAGATTAACAATAACATTTTCAAGCTAAATAATACCACACACTGAACAATCAATGTATTGTCCTGATTAATATTGAGTAGAAAAATATAAAGTGAGCCAAATGTGTCATTTAAATAAAAAGCGAGAATTTGGGGATGTCATGAGCAGATGATTTCCACCTTACATCCTTGTAATCAATTTAATAACACCAGTACCATTCCATGCTTGAAAAAAAAAAGAGCACAACCAACACAATGAAGGTTAAACGAAACAGGACAAGGCAATCAAATGAGAAATGCAATAGCAAGCCACTGGCGCCAACAAATCATATTTAGTGAAAACCGAACCTGCGAACATGAAGGAAGTTAAATCATAAGAAAAACTTACCTTGCATCGACGCTATACGGTGACAGCTGTTAATACCTTAGGTATTGATTTTGGTGACAACAAGCATATAAACATTACTACTAACATATCTTTGAGTTGTGTAGTTACATTAGACATATTTTGAAGATATTTATATAGATAAACAAGAATACAAAAGACGAATTATAGAAGAAGGACAATCAATGCAATTGAAGACGAAAAGCTATTAGAGAAGAATGTTGAAGAACAGAGGTGTTTGAAGTGATGGGGAGTTGGTTGAACCTTAGAATATCTTGTTTAAAATCCCATGGAAATTATACTTGAAGATAATCAACCATTGATCTCAACCAAATCACCAAAATCCACAAATATAAGAAAATTTGAAGTGCAGCAAATTTGAGACACTTATAAGTGTTGCTGGCATATTTTCAACACAAGTACGTTGACATACTCGTTTTTGTATGTAGACATATAACGGTTTTCCAGAATTTCAAATTCAAGTTGGGTAGTTATTTCCCTCCACCCTCTCACCAAAATACACATCCTTTCATACACTATTTAAAGGCCTCTAGTAACGAATTTTTACACATTAATTTCACATTTTCTTCTTATCTTTCTTCTCCATTTATTCTCTACAAAATTCCATTGAAAACTATCCTTTTACACTTGCAAATCCACTCTCTTTCACTACTATTCTTCATTTATTTGCAAGCCACACAATATCAGAGAGTTGTACTTGAATTCATACCATTCTCACTCCGATTTAATCCTATTTACTCAAAGAATTCAAGGATATATTGCCATTGGAGGTCTATAGGATCATTGTACCAAATGATCAAAAATCGGTATTGAAGATACGTCTACTTGCCATTGTTTGTTGCTGTTGATAAGGAGAAGGTGTATCTTATAGCCCATGAAATCAAGATTGTAAAGGTGTTCTTGCCACCCGTGGAAAGCAAGCGATTATAGTGAAATTCTGCACGGTGGTGTGCAGGACTGGATGTAGGATTGGTTAATCCGAACCAATATAAAAATCTTCGTGTTATTTACTTTAATGCATTTTATTTTATTACTTATTTCTTTTGATTTGAATCTGAATATATATAGTTATATGTCTAGTTTCTGAGTAGCCTTAAGGTCCTACAATTGGTATCAAAGTCTGGTCTTTTAAAAAGTTCATAATCTGATTTTTGAAAAATTATAATGGCTAGTGACACTAGTAACACCATTATTAGTTCTTTTATAGAAGGGAAATCTACCACTAGACCTCCTCTATTTGATGGCAGTAATTACACTTATTGGGCTTGTAGGATGAAATTTAATTTGCAGTCTAATGGTTTAGATATATGGAATATCACCCAAGTAGAATATATAGAGCCTCAAACTGAATATTCAAAACGGACACCAGAACAAAAGACACAAGCACTTAATAATTCTAAGGCCATGAATATTTTATTTTTCTCTTTACATAGAAATGAATTTAATCGAGTGTCTATATCTAATTCTGCATATGAAATTTGGAGAATACTTTAAGTCACACATGAAGGAACAAGTAAAGTAAAACAGACAAAGATATATATGCTGACTCGCCGGTTTCAACTCTTTCAAATGAAACCAAATGAATTTATTCTGATATGTATTCTAGATTTGAAGATATTATACATGCCTTAATATTATTAGGAAAGAAAAATACTAAAGATGACCAAGTCAGAAATATCTCGAATACACTTCCTAGTGAAAGGGTTCATAAGACTCTGGCAATCTAAGAAGCCAATGATATTAGTACTATGTTAATAGAAGAATTAATTGTTAATCTAATGTCCTATGAAGTGAATTTATAGGTTATAAAAGAGAATCAAGAAAATGAGAAAAAATCACCGACATATAATGCACTGATTGATGATGATGAACCAGATGAAGATACTATTGATAATGATATCGAGTTTATTACCAAGAAGATCAAGAAATTCTTGAAGCACTGGATAACGAAGAAACTTCAAAAAACTAACAATAATAATTCCAGAAATGGGAATGTTGTTAGATGTTTCAAATGTGATAAACCAGGTCATTTGAAAAGAGATTGTCCCAACTTGAGAAAACTAAAGCACATTTTAAATACTTTCAATAAGGAAAGGAAAAAGGCATTCAATGCAACATGGGATGACTCATCATCAAGTGATAGTGACTCAAAAATAGAAAATGCCAATGTATGCTTCATGGCAATGGATGACCAGTTATGGAATTTTGATAAAGAAATTACTACAGTTTAAATGATATGCATCAAAGTTATGAAATACTTTGGAAAGAGTAAAATAATAGTTTGGCAGAAATAGATAGATTAAAAATATTTAATGAAAAGTTAAGTAAAGAAAAACAATGTCTAGAAGATGAACTTGGAAGACTTAATGGTCATAAAAATGGAAAGGATTTAACATTTGGAAGTTTTGAAAAGCTGAAAAGTGAAAATGAGTCCTTAAAATCAGAAATTCTTTCAATGAAGTCACACGTCACTCATCTGAATAAGAAACTAACATCTCTCGACATTGTTATTCTTAACTATAGTAAGGATTTTGATAAAATGAAAACTGATATTGATAAATTTAACAAATTAGAGGATAATCTAGAGAAATCATTATCAACATCTAAAATCACTAGGAATAAACATGAACTTGGATATACCCTTAAGGCTAAATCAAAGAAAAATAGTACTCAATGTACTAAGCTTGTTAAAGCCACCAAGTTCAAACCAAAACCTAGGAAATCAAAGTAAAATCCTCCAAATAGGTTCATAAATTTATGGGTTCCAAAATGGTTAGATAATACTAAAAAAGAAAAATATATTGACAATTTTATTAATAAGGTCCATTTATCTAATGATTACATTTTGAAAGGGCATTCAAACTCTTCACGGGTTTGGCATCCAATACTTAACCCCATGGACCCCTAAACGAAAATGGTACCAGTGTGCATATTTTATAATTTTTCAGGTTCCAAATAGTCGATGCTCAAAGCATATGACAAGAAATCTATTGAACCTTGGATAATTATGAAAAGGATTTGTTATAGGCATCAGCAAAGTCGGTAACTCTAAAACTCGTCTGGTTATTTAGTTTATTTCATGTTTTGATTTCCCCACTTTTGTTTTATTTATATATACAAACTCTACATATTGCCCGGAAGTTAATTAAACTAAATAATTCTTTTTACGCTTTTTGCTGATGACAAAGGGGGAGAAAAAGTACAAATATGTAACGTCCCGTATTTTCTAGCCAATTATTTGAAATATTTTATTTTTAAAAAATATTGATTTGAGTTTATATGATTGAATTTAATTATTTTTACTTTGAATATTATTTATATTAATAATATAATAATATTTTATTTTCGGGATATTTGGAAAATGTTGATTTTTCGGTATAATGTAAACAAGCGATTTAAAATGGTTTAAATATGGTTTATATTAAATTATATTAATATATTCGTTATTAAAACGAGGTTGGAACATTTAATTTATAATTTAATCATAAAACGAGCTACAACGGCGTGGTAATTCTTAATTTGGCATTTTGAACTTTAAACGACTGTACAGGGCCCAATATGAGTCCGATTTTCTCGAAACAAGAAACGTCTGAATCTGTTGGATAATATTTTTCTAATGAAAGAGAAAAATCGGGTTTCCGTCTTATAGATTCTGTTTTATATTAAATAAAGGGTTTTTAATTATTTATAATATCGATTTGGCTTCAAACTCAATTTTAGTTATTTTATTTTGGTAGTGTATGAAATTCGAGTCGTATATGGCCAATTTTAATATTTTATTATTTTTATATTGAGGTACTTTAAAATTGGTTTATTTTAATATAAATTGGACCTCTGAAAAGGGTCTTTATTCAAACGACCTTCGTTTTTGACGAGACAAATTTTATTGAGACCGCAGCAGTAAATTATTGCTAGATTTAAAGTGTCGCGTCGGTTGGAGTTAATTTGTGAGCGTGGCAAAATAAAATACAAATAAAACGATCATTTGGACGTGAACAAGCGCCATTAGAACAAACGGACTCGGAATTCGACGAAACAAGTTTAATTAGGACCGTAACGTCAAATTATACTACGTCGCCCATTTCTGTCTCGAACAGAGTTTGTACGTGAGCACAGGAGCGAATAAACAGCGTTAAAAATAGGGATAGGTACGAAATAAAAATCGTTAGTCAACATCGTTCATCAAATCAACATAAAATATATTATTTCCACATTATATATACCCCTCCAAACCAGAAAATACAACCACCAGTTCATTTCCGTCCTCCATATTTACAAAAAAGTCCTCCAACCTAAAACAATTTATATCTCCAAATCTGTTGCGAATCAGTGAAGGGAATCTGAACGAAATATGTAGATCGGTCGATATCTATCTACTGTAAAAAGTTGGGGGTGATCGAACACCCGTCGTGGTCGGAATCGGCAAAAACCCGGGGAAAACTACCTTTGTTATTCTCTGAAATTCGAGCGAATGGTCCAATTTTAAATGCTCAGATCTGGGGGGAAATGAAACAGAGAGATCAGGCTTTGATTTGGCTCTGGTCGACAGATGACATGGTCGACATATTGACCAGACTTACGCCCCAAAGGGCGGGGAAACATATTTTTTAGGGATTACCAATCCACTTTGCACTTAGCTGGACCGACCCCGACGATCCAAGGTGCAGTTGCGGCTGACCCTGATGCACGGGCTTGAGTGTCTCGAAGCGGTAAGGACGATCTGTTGCCTTTGTTCACATATGCAAATCCAACTTCTAATACATGACTTTTCAGTTTTAATTGATACATTTATATTTGAAGTTGATTTCTTCACCTATAGTAATAATAAAATATGAAATTTCATGTACCAAGCATTTTTGGCTATTATAAGGTAAAAACTCTATCCTCTGGCTTGCGTTGCATTGTGTGATGGGACCTGAGTCTTATAATTGCTTCATTTTCTTTATTTAGCATTGCGTTGTTTGTTATATGCACTGGTATTCTTAGGGTTAAACCCGTTCTATGTTATACAACATGGTTTCTTGTTTTACCTAACTTTAAAACCAGGCTAATAATTTTTTTTAGTTCTCACACCAGTCACATGACTAACCTGGAGTTTGTTGTTTTAACCTAACTCCGGGTTCCCCTATGTACAACATGGGCGGCTAGCAGTTTTGGTTTTGCAGATATATATTCACAGGATCTTGGATTTACGGCTGGAGATATATTCGGAAAGCTCTGTATCCGTGTATTTCTTGCAGTAACGTTTTGTATTATTTTTCCACTGCATTGTAATTTGTAAATCTTTGATGTTTACTAAATGTATATAATTTATTCATGCTTTGTTATATTCTTGTACTATGATGTAATTATTGTAATAAGTAATGAAATATTCTTCTTCTTGTGTTCTGATTTGTCATGTTCTCAACTCAATCTGGCCTTTCCCGAAAGGGCGAGTTTGGGTCGTTTCAGTTGGTATCAGAGCCTTGGTTTACAGAGCTCGAGAATAAGACACGTTAGGACCAAACAAAATAATTCATCAAAGATTGGATTAGTAATATCCAATGAGGATGACCCGTTAGAGATGCGATCAGTAGTATCCTAGAATGAGTCCAAAGAGTGTTATTCTTAAAATAAAAATGAAAACAAATTTTGTTTAGAAAATTTAAACCATATAACATGTATTTGAATATTTTATTTTAAATTAATTTGGACTATCGGGTATATGGAGATTTTGAATATACATCTGATCCATGTGTATACGAAGCCTCAAATACATTGGATGGATATAGAATCACACTCTAGTCGCCCGAAGATGATACTGATGATTACTAGTATCATCAGTGTTTATGCTCGAGTTTCGAAAGTGGAATATCTATATATTTCCATTTAGCTGGTGTGAGAACCAAAACTAAATAGGGTTATTGTTGTGAATTGGCATCAAAAACATGATTTTCAATCGATATATATATATATCAAAGTTATGAATTTAAACATTTAATCAACTAATTGATTGCATGTTGTGTTGTATGATAACTAGTTTGACTAATTAAAATGTTGAACCAATATGAAAATGGAAAGGTAAGAATAGCCAAATTTTGAACTAAATTGAAAATTGTTTGAAATTGCATACATGTACATATATATGTGTGTGAACAGGTCATAGCAAGGAAGCTAAGAAGAGGAATATAATTGTATGCCCGACAACTAGGTACATGTTTATTGTATTTCTTTGGTTTTAATGATTTTATGAGCTAATTGGCTAGCCGCTTGGCCTTTTCATCTTCTTTTGGATTGGTGAGGGCCTTGTGAGTCAAGTTGCGGTTTTAAATGCCTCCCCGCACAAGGGAGGTTATGGTGAATCTTTTCGAAAATTTAGGGTGTTAGCCAAATTTTTGAATTTTTTTGAAATTCTTAGAAACTGAAAAGTTGAAGAATGAAAGTTGAGTTGGTTAGTTAAACAACTTTCAGCTCCGTTCCTTTTCGAGGACGAAAAGATTTTAAGTGGGGGAGATTGTAACAACCCGGATTTTCAGAATAAAATTAAAAATTTTATTTTAGCAATTTTAATGGATTTTGAATATTTAAAATGATTTATTTTAAATAATAACGACTAAAAATTTATTTTTATCGAAGTTAAACGAATAAATTTATTTTAACTGTAAAACGAGCCTGAAATGGTGCGACAGTTTTAATTTTGATGAAAACTGATCGTAACAGTCGAATTGGCTTACGAAAATATCCCATTATGTCCAAAACGGGGGTATTTGGTAGGGCGACAGTCATTGGGTTCGATTTGGAGTTTGTCAAAATAAACCATTATTTTTGGAGTAAAAAAAGGATTAAATAATAATAAAATAAAATAAAATTTCCTATAAAACCCTCCACTCAGAACGCAGCCGGCCCTAGCAAAATTAACGGCTGATAATGCCAAATTTTATCTCTCAAATTTCTCACAATCTGGAGCGAATTAATATATAATTCAAAAGCAAAATTTGTAGAGGTCTTCAGGGAGGATATGTGTTTCCTTCTAGTTAGGATTAGTGTCATGGTATGGAGCCTAGACATTTTTACTTAAGTGGATGATGGATAGCGAGGCGCCTCGGATATATCGGTCACTACGGGGCCGATGGATGACATGGTCGATATACTAACCAGACTTACGCCCCATAGGATGGAGAAACGTATTGTTCAGGGATTATTAATCCACTTTGCATTTAGGTGGACCGGCCTTGACGATCCAAGGTGCAGTTGCGGCTGCCCCTGAGGCACGGGCTAGAGTGTGTCGAAGCGGTAAGGACGATCCCTTGCCTTGGTTCACAGACGGAAATCCAACTTCCAATACATGACTTTTCGGTTTTAATTGTAGGGCCTAGTATGGCGAAGTAATATATGGGTACCTACACTGCCTATGATTGATACATTTATATTTGAAGTTGATTTCTTCATTTATAGTAAAAATAAAATATAAAATTTCACGTACCAAGCATTTTTGGCTATTATAAGGTAAAAACTTTATCCTCCGGCTTGCATTGCATTGTGTGATGTGACTTGAGTCTTATAATAGCTTCATTTTCTTTATTTAGCACTGCACTGTTTGTTATATGCACTGGTATTCTTGGGGTTAAACCCGTTCCGTGTTATACGGCGTGGTCCCTTGATTTACCTAACTTTAAAACCAAGCTAATAACTGTTTTTTTAGTTCTCACACGAGTCACATGACTGACCTGGAGTTTATTGTTTTAACCTAAACTTTATGTGCCCCTATGTTCCGCACGGGCAACTAGAAGTTTTGGTTTTGCATATTTATATTCACAGGATCCTGGATTTACGGTTGGAGATATATTCAGAAAGCTCTGTATCCGTGTATTTCTTGCAGTTGTGTTTTGTATAATTTTTCCACTGCATTTTAATTTGTAAATCTCTGATGTTTACCAAATGTATTTAATTTATTAATGCTTTGTTATATTCTTGTACTCTGATGTAATTGTTGTAATAAGCAATGAAATATTCTTCTGTTTGTGTTATGATTTGTCGTGTTCTCAACTCAATCTAGGCTTTCCCGAAAGGGCGAGTTTGGGTCATTTCGTCCTGTCTTTGGAAGGCCTCCCGTTACAAAGTTTTCTATTAGGGAAGTCCTATCAGAAGGACTTTGTTGATCGCTCCTTGCGAGCATTTTGTAAACTTTGAGTTCCTTCCCTTAGGAAGGTGTCGGTTTGTGTTGCTTCCCAACTATTTCCTCCAGCCTTCAGTCTGATCTATCGCTTAGCTTACTACTTTCGTGGGACTTTCCTATGCCTGTATTCTTCCGACACCCCTTCATTACCAGCTCAGCTCGGAGACAATTTTGATGATAACACAAAATAATACTTGAAATTTAATTTTAGTATTTTGGGAAAGGATATTTCATTTCAATCCAAATCAGATTCATATGAATTTATCATTTCAAACTATGTTCTTAATTCATTTTAATGATTAGTCCAGGGTGCATTCAATGCCCATAACATCTAGGGTAAATGATTGGGATTAATCAACACAAACAGTGGACATATAAAATTCAAGGTGAATAACAGGTAAATTTACACAAATAAGCATCAATATGTCAAACATATCAAATTCAAGTCATTCATCACTTCAATGCATCAAAATTGTTCTATATCGAAAAAAATACTAGTTATTAGTTGATGGGTTTTAAACTAGTAGTAAAATGTGAAATTTAAGCATAACTGTAAAATTTAAAATAATGGTCAAATTAAATTACATCATCGATGCTACTTAACATAAATACACACTTTTAACTACCAAACAACAATCATATCATAATATAATTTTAAATTAACAAATAATCGAATACTTTATTTAGGTGTGAGTGGGTTTAATCACTTACCTTTGATTTCGAACGAGATTGAAATCCAAAATTTAGCCCAAAATTTTGCAGTCTTAGAATTCATCCAAACCAGCTCCATTGCGAAGAACTCGTCAATATGATTCCAACGCAACACACCGCGCGTCAAATTGAGTTCGTATGTAAAAGTTATACATGTTACAAGTTATACGAATCTGTAATTAAATCAAAACGAAACAAACAACACTTTCTCACCTTAAATAAATGGCATGTCATCCTTCTTCTCTCCCATCTAAAATTTTGCTACAACAAATTTCGAACCACCCATGTCTAAAAACAGCCCCCCTTCACTTCCACCTTCCCTCCTCTGCTCAACGAAAATTCAAACCGCTTTTTACAATGAGCTTCTCTTCTCGAAAGCTTCTCCTCATCACCATCATCTCTAACTTGCACCACCTTCTCAAACCGCGTCCTTGCACCACAACGCACGCATATTACAGGGTATCGACATTTTTTTGTCATACAATTTCTTCAAATTTTGCCATTCGATGTTAAATTCCTTATGAATCCCAATACGATCACCATTTCATGAATAAATCCCTATATAAACAACGAATTCAAACCCCAGCATGATTCCATTCGCTAAAAAAAAAAAATTGGCCACTTAAAAATACAATCGCACCATCCACAAATCATATATGACCGAAGAGCATCTTAGACTCAGTTGAAGGAAACTTATTTTAAGATTTTTCATTCACAAAATTTTGAGATATAGATTTTTTTCTGTAACGGTGAGAAGGAGGAAGATTAAAGAACAAGCGGCCATTTTGTTGCAGGAGAATGAAGAGAGTTTAGGACGAGGTGTACTTATTGGTGAAAAGATTTAATGGTTAATTAAACAAATTAAATTAGTTAGATTTCCTATCTATTCAACATTTACGATACATGGTTACTTAAACATCTACCATAAATGGTTAATTAAAATTTTTTTTATCAATTTGATTACTTAAATGGCTACCTAAACATTTACTAAAATTTTAAAACAAATTTACATATCAAATTTCAGGTCAGTGATTACAAAGATTTGCAGTGTTTGATTTCAGCTGTTATTAAATCCCATTAAGTATTTTTTTTTTGGAAATGGGTTTAGGATTTTATTAAAGGCATGAAATCCCAAAAGAAAACCCAAAGCCCACAGCTTCGTTGCATCAGTACACAAACCGACAATGTTTTACTTTAATACAAAGCGAGAATAATCTCGAAAAGCAACTTCAGATCTGAACATACTCTCGCCTCCTCTTCTTCTTCAGCTCAAAAATCATGGCGGTTGGTAAACGTAAAAACTCGTGCTTGTTTCTGGGAGCTGAACCGATGGCCGCAACAGATCCTCGTCTCTACTATCGTCTTCTCCAGGTCCCCTTCTACTGGTACGTTCCTTGTTTTTGTTCTTCCTCAACCTTGTCAGTTATATGTTTTGAATGGCTATCTTACTGACTAAATCGACGGTCTTTTCATGCTTCTGAAACACTCTGTTGTTTCTCTCTTTCCATATGGACCACACAACAACTGTAAGAGCGACGCCGTACATTTCGGTTATCTTACCTATGCTCTGCCCAGCGACTTCAAGGTGAGTTAAAATTTCTTGGATCTGGGTTTCAGTAGTGTTGTATTACACAAAATTGCAACAGTTTATCCACAAGCTTTTTGAGTACGAGCAGTCAAATAATAGGTGCTTGTGGGTCTCTATCTCACTTTTACACAACATGCATGTTTCCTCCTGTAT
Source organism: Allium sativum (assembly GCA_030737875.1). Taxonomy (NCBI): domain Eukaryota; kingdom Viridiplantae; phylum Streptophyta; class Magnoliopsida; order Asparagales; family Amaryllidaceae; genus Allium; species Allium sativum. The sequence continues at coordinate 834,591,126 of CM060918.1, read as the reverse complement.
AATCCCTCATTTAAAGAGCCGATCTTTAGTTTATAGCCTTCCCAGAATTGCTTTGTAGGCGCAACTGGCCATTTTAGGTACATTACTCTTACACCACACAATTTTACTCCATGGTTTAATGTCGTATTTGGGTCTAATGTCCTCCCAAACCTGTTTGATGTTAAATTGACCCCCTGCCCAATTCCAAATGTCATAACTTCGGTCATTGTGTATGTGTGTATTCTCGATGCTTCTTCTTTGCTCCTGATTGCAAGGAATGTTCAGATTTCAACCACTGTCATCGATAATATCACTCACATTTTTATCTGGACAGCCATAGGCAGAGTAAGTATCCCACCTCAGCATGTCTATGATTGACTTACCACCTATCCAAGGATCTTTCCAAAGGTAAGTTTCATTACCTATTGCAATTTCTCTTCTGCGATGATTTGCTAATACATCCCTAACACGGAGAATGGCCTTCCATGTGGTTGATGCATTGTTATCCTCCCCCATCATCCAGAAATTGTCTTTTTTATATCTTCCATTCATCCATCTGGCCCATAGACCCTCATTGTTAATCACCTTCCATGCTTTTTTAAGTGTAAAAGCTTCCCTCATGACTTTGATACTCCTTAAGCCCACTCCACCTTCTTGCTTTGGTTTACATAAGTCTTCAAATTTAATTTTATGCAAGCCACTTCTCCAAATGAAATCAGCACATACTTTTTCTATTTTCTCAATGGATGCATCTGGTAGTTGAAAGGTATGTAGCCAAAAATTGACCTTTGCATGAATGACTGTATGAACCAGTTCAATTCTACTAGCAAAGGTTAGCAGTCTTGAACTCCAGCCATACAGCCTGTCCCTTATACTAGTGATGAGAGTACTAAATTCCCTATCAGTTATTTTGTTCGAAGATAGTGGCACTCCCAAGTATTTGACTAGGAGTTCACCTTCCTGCACTTGTAGCACCTCCAGCACACCAGCCTTATTTCTGCAAGTTTTATTTAAGTAGCATTTGGTCTTCATTTCATTGACTTTTAATCCACTGTATTTCTTTAACCTATCAAAAATCTCCTTAATCTGAACTGCTGTACCCCTGTTTGCTTTGACACATATTAATAAATCATCAGCATATAATAAATGACTAATTCTAGGCTGGAAATTATGTATAGTCTGAATTAGATGATTGTGAGTGGCAATCTCCATCTGCAATGTGAGATATTCCATGGCCACCGCAAACAAGTATGGGGAGAGAGGTTCCCCTTGTCTAATGCCCCTGTTGCTGCTAATGAAGCCTTTAGGAACCACATTAATAAGAATTGAAAAAGTTGGTGTGTTTAGGCACTCACTTATCAGCTTCACTGTTTGCTCTGGGAAATCCATACACTTTAGCATGTAAATAATAAAGTGTCTATTAATCTTGTCATAAGCCTTATGTAGGTCCACTTTCAAACACATACGGTCTGCACCTTGTTTATTGAAATTTCTGATCAACTCATGTGCTAGCAGTGAGTTTTCTGATATGTTTCGACCTTTGATAAATGCACTCTGGCATTCAACAATTAGGTCAGGAAGGATCATTTTCAGCCTATTACAGAGCAATTTTCTTATGATCTTGTAAATGACATTACAACATGCTATCGGTCTATAGTCTGCAATACTAGTAGGTTTATCACATTTTGGTATAAGGCATATAAAAGTATGGTTAATTTCTTTTAGAATTAAACTTGAACTGAAAGTTTCTTGCACGGCTAAAGTGATTTTATGCTTCAGGTCGTTCCAATGGACTACGAAGAACTCAGAACCAAGCCCATCGGGCCCCGGAGAAGAGTCAACATGGATGGAGCTTACTGCATCCCAAACTTCACTTTCACTGACATCACTCAGCAGCAGTCTTCTGCCTCTAGCGTTAACCAGTCTTCTCGCAACAATTTGAGGTAAGTTGTCCATCTCATTGCAGCCGTTGTACAATGCCTGGAAATAAGTGAGAGCTTCCTCTTCAAATTTATGCATGTCAATGCAGATGTTACCATTTTGGTCAAACATTTGCATATTGTAATTGATGTTTTTCCTGATTGACATTTTGGTGTAAAAAAATTTCGTACACTCGTCACCTTCAGTCAGCCATTTCTCTTTAGCTTTCTGTATTAGTTCTATGGCTTTCATATGCAAAAGATTTTTTAGTTTTGTCTGTGTTGCATAGTATTGATTCCATATGTTATCTGTGCTCTCCCCTCCATCAATTCTCTCTAATAGCTCCTCATTCAGTTTCTCCAAATTAGTGAGGTCATCCTGGGCATTGGGCCTAATTTTATTCCAGTTCTTAAGTCTTTCCTTAGCCCTTTTAAGGAATTTCACAAGGTGAAATAGATGACTATCATCAGTTTGCATCAAGTCATTGGTGTTGACAGCTGCATGATACCCATCTATCAGATGCCATTCATTTGCATATCTGAAAGGCTTTCCTTTCCCATTCTTGTCAGCTTCTTTGAGTAGTATATGCAGTGGGCAATGGTCACTAGTCGAGTTAGGCAAGAAATTTACTTTGATGTCCACAAATTTGGTCATGCATTGCATATTGATTAATGCTCTGTCAAGTTTGCACATAATCTTCCTAACTTCACCACTCTTCCATGTGAATTTCAGGCCTCCATGGACTGGTTCAATCAGCCCAGCTACCACGATGCAGTTGTTGAATTCTGACAGCTGCATAGCTCTTAAGGTAATGCCCCCTTGTTTCTCTTCAGAACGTAGCACAGCGTTGAAGTCCCGCATTACAAGCCATGGTTCAGTAATGTTTTTTGACAATTGGTTGATCTTTTCCCAAAGAGAGACTCTTTGACTTGCAATATTTCTAGCATAAACTGTAGTGATGTAAATGCACAAACCTCCCGCATTTAACGCTTTAACAGTTAGTTGTTGTTCATCTAAGTCAATCATACTCATGTTCCAAACATTTTTAATCCATGCAAGAATTATTCTGCCTTTAGAACCAACAATATTGTTGCTTATAAGGTCCCATTCCCCTCCTAACTGATCTTTAAAATACTTAACATTATCTTCATTCATCTTACTTTCAATAATACCCATAATAGATGGCACAAGTGTCCTTCTTAAATTATAGAGGTCTAAAGCGCGGGTATCGTTATTTAGACCTCTAACATTCCAGCTTATTATGGACATTTAGACTTGAGGGCATTGCTCCTCAAGTTCTTAGGAGAAACTGCTTGTATGCACCAGTTCTTTGCCTTCTTGGACCCTGTTTTAAATTGCTCATCATATTCTGCATTGGGTTTTGTGAATTTTCCCTTGTTTGTATTGTTTCCTTCATCTTCATTCTCATTAAGGTTGATGTCTAACTCTCTTAACTCCGCCATTGTTTCAGGAACCCGGTGTTGTTGACTGGACGAAGTGCGAGGGCATTCTGCCAGATCTGACAGCTGCTGGGCCCCCTCCTCCTGCTGCCGTGGCTCAAGGGCCTATATCGTTTGCTGCTCCTCCACCGCCAGCTGGGCAGGGGGATGATTCTCCTCATAAGTAGATGACGTAGTTTCAGTGTTTGTAGATATATGTACATAAACCGCACTAGTAGCTAGCGTAGGATCGAGCGAAGTGTCGCTTGATGTTTTGTTATGCTCCACTGTCACATCTTCTGCAGGTTTTCTTTGCCACATTTGATGCATTGTGGCGATGCATTGGCCCTCTAAGTGCCCAAAGCACCTACAGGTGGTACAAATGGGAGGCAAATTCTCATATTCCTTGCTTTGGATGTAAACATTCCCAAGTTTATCTTTTGCTCGTACCTGCTTTTTGATTTTGCAGTCTAGTCTAATTTCTACTAGTACTCTAGCATAAGCTAGTCTTGTAACTCTCTTAGTGCTTTCATCCATGGTTAGGAGGTTGCTGATGAGGCTGACAATCTTGCTGATGCCTCTCGCATGCCACAGAGTCAGATCTAGATTGCGAAGGCGTATCCAAACTGGATGCGTTTCAAGCATGTCACACTCCAGTTTGATATTCGGCTCCCACCGTTTGGTGAATATGAGTTTGCTTTCCATAAACCATGGTCCTGTCTCAAGAACCCTAGCACAGTCTTCAGCGTTTGTGAATTTGACTAAATAGAATCCATTTTCCCTTGCAAAAACATTCCAGCTCACTTTCGATTTCCATTCTCTCCTGATATAGGCATTCAAATTCACATAATACGGTCTTTTCCTTATCAAATATATGTAGATCGAGTTTGTCCACATATTAACTGTTTCCGAGTAGATCTGGTCATCAAGTTCTGCAAACTCACCTTCCTCATCGTTCAGCGCTTCAAATCTTTGAACCTCTCCCTCTATTCTCGTATTGCCAGCCAGAACATCACTCCAGTTTCTAGCGCCTGTTCTAAAAGTTTGATTTTTGTCATTTGCGGTACTGGTTAGGGAACCTGTGGCTGTGCGTCCACCAGTTAGAGCTTGTGCGAAGCTTATCCTCTTCTTCCTAATCTCTTTCCAACCCAGATTTGAAGGTTTCCCCAAATTATTAGGGTTAGGTTTCTCTCTAGAGGTGGCTGCCATCAAAAAATGTTTTTATAAATCCCATTAAGTATATATATATATATATATATATATATATATACACACACACACAAACACAATCCCACTAAATGGGTATGATTGAATTTCAATTATTATTTTTCATCCAATCCTGAATTTATAGATATAATTGTCATTTTTTAATATTCTATTACGTTAGTAACTTCCATTTATCACTTAATGTATGGTAACAAAATACGTAATTACTATTAACTGAAATCAGTTTATTTATCATATCTTAAATTCGATTAAGTCTCATTTAATTCGTTATTTATTTTATTATTTCGTACATCGTTACATTTTGATCCTACTTAACACTTGTTTGAAACCTATTTTGTCAATCTTCTACAGTTACAAGTTTATCCACCTTAATTGCAATAATTACACACATTAGTTAAAATTTATTTTCAATTTATCATCAATAAATATAAAAACAACTGGTTTCACATACTAAACAATTAACCTATTGTAATCGTTACTTTTAAAATTAGTTAAACATTCAATTTATTCCTTTAGCTACCATTCTTAATTTCCGTTAATTACACCATTCAATTATCTTTATTGTAATTTGTTTCCACTTTATTTCAGTACACTAATATTGGTTTTTAAAATCTGTGATTAGTTACAACATCCAATTAAAATATCATAAACTTATTGTTGTAAACAAATAAATAAAGTTACTCACGTATAATCTAATCATTCTAACTTAATGAATTTCAATTGACCACATAAAATATTACCATTTTTTTACCATATTTGTTTTAATTCATTCTATTTCAAATAATAACCGAATCTTATATTTACCATCATGTGCAAGTTATTATATTAATAGCTTATTGAATTCACCTTAAATAAGCTTATTCAAGTTTATACCAATTTAATTTACTTGATAGAAATATCAACCTTGCAACTTACCATTTTTCTCCAGAACTTATGTTAAATTAATTTTTTTTAATTAGTAGGAAAATACGGGTTGTTACACTCTTCCCCACTTAAAACTTTTCGTCCTCAAAAAGACGTAGTAAGGAAGTTGTCAATTTATATGTATATTTAATCATATAATTCCCTATTCAACTTAAGAACAATTACCTATATAAAAGTTTTATATGTAGGTTTGAAACTTAAATTTTAACAAAAAAAAATTAAATCGTAAATTCATGAAAAAATTCAGCAGAGCCTCTTATGTACGATTAGGTCCGGGAAACAACAATATAATCATAGATATATATCTCATCTAAGTGATGAGGCATCCCAAAAATGGGAAAACAATAGACAATGTCAAAATTCAATATATAATTCGATATACGTACCTTTCATTTGCATTATTAGCGATTTGGCTTATTTTAAAGCAAGTAAAAATAATATCTATGCGCAATGAGCTCGCGAAGCAAACAAATGCTACTCACACCTACTAAAGAACTCAACAACAAATGAAACATACATATAAAAGATATATATATATATATATATATGTGTGTGTGTGTGTGTGTGTGTTTAAAATAACATTCATGAAATAGCAGATGCAAACAAAATAACTAATGAACTATCCAAACAATTATATTCATCCAAACAAGTACCATAACAAATTTTAAATGTCAATATTTTATTTGTATGACTTTATTTGTTCATTCTATTCTTAGACAATCCTATTTCATTTGTTATACTGCATTCCTATTTGTTCCAAATGTCAATGTTTTGGTGACGAAATCTGATTGCTTTAGGAGTATTTGGTGGTGAAGAAGTAAAATCCCTTGAGAGGTTAGTGATGTATACAACACTTTTTGGAGTAAAATCCCTCGCGTTCATGTTTGATTTTGCAGGTAACAAACAGACTTAAAATTAATTGGATTCATTTTTTAGAAACAAAATAAAAAGTAAAATCCCCTTAAGTGTTGTATAAAGATCCTCTATGAATTTTTTTACATGGATAACTTTATTTAATACTATTCGGTCTATCAATAGAAGGTCACCACCGAATGGAGTAGTCGGATGATAACTCACAAAAAGGTACATCAAACCTAAAAAAATATTTTACACTGAGCCAGTTTTTATTTGTTGGAAGAGAAAAAATCCCAAGCTTTCCTATAATGTACTGACACGACCCGAACTTCCCCGTAAAGGAAAGCCCGGATTGAGTTGAGAACACGACAAATTATAACACAAACAGAAGAACATTTCATTGCTTATTACAACAATTTAAATCAGAGTACAAGAGTATACAGAGTATGAACAAATAATATACATTTGATAAATATTAGAGATTTACAAATTACAATGCAACAGAAAATAATACAATACACAATTGAAAGAGATACATGGATACAAAGCTTTCTGAATATCATTCCAGCTGTAAACCAGGATCTTGTGAATATAAATCTGCAAAACCAAAACTACTAGCTGCCAGGGTAGAAAATAGGGGCACTCAGAATTTAGGTTAAAATAATAAACTCCAGGTCAGTCATGCGACTGGTGTGAGAACTAAAATAGTTATTAAATCTTTACTTTTAAAATAAAGTAAATCAAGGGATCAAGCTGTATAACACGGAACAGGTTTCCTCCCAAGAATACCAGTGCATAAAACAAACAGCGCAATGCTTTTTGGAAAAATGAAGCTATTATAAGACCCAGGTCCCATCACACAATGCAATGCAAGCCGGAGGATAGGATTTTCCATTATAATAGCCAAACATGCTCGGTACGTTTAAAAACAAATCATTTTGATAATATTATAAGTGTAAAGTGTGTAAAACAACTTCAAATATAAATGTATCAATCATAGGCGGCATGGGTACCATCTATCATGTTGCCAATACTAGGCTCTATAATCAAAACCGAAATGTCACGTATTGAAAATTGGATTTCTGTCATGAGTCGAGGCAAGAGATGTACTCCTTGCCGGCTTCGAGACACTCTAGCAAATGCCTCAGAATCTCCCGCAGTAGACCCTTGGATCCTCCAAGGCCAGTCCTCCATTACGTTTGAGGATTAGTATTCCCGAACACACGTTTCCCCACCCTATAAGGCGTCTATGAGCAAGATGACTCAATATCCATAGGCTCCATAGAGACCGATATATTTGAGGTACCTCGCATTCCAACAACCACATAGGTAAAAATATAAAAATGTCGGAGCTTGTAAAACCCTAACACCACCCATAGCTAGAAAGAAACGTCATGTCGTCCTTGGGTCCCTTATCCCGTTTTTAACTCATACCGAGGTGTGAGGCTCCCGAATTAATGCTATACACAAAGCTATGCTATATTAAAGCTGTGCTTTGATCATCAACCACAAGACTTTGCTTTTCAATAGAAGCCTTGATCATTCACATATCAGCATGCCACACAGGCAATTCACGCCATGCGACTGATGTCTATTTATATACGACCTCTGAGCTCGTACATCTCAGAGAAGGGCGTTAAGCAAGAGAATAAATTTTCCGCCACCAAATAGTTATATATTTAATAGAGATCAATCAACAAAGAATAAAATCCAATATCAGACATACATCCATTTATAAGTTCGTTCTGGGTTTGAACGAAACCGGAGGAACCTTATTTCTCGTCCTATGTCCAATACAGGAGAGAGGTCCTCGCATATCCGGTCGATCTCCAAGTAGGTCTGGAACGATCACCACTTATTACATTGTCTTGGGTGCATAGCCCAATCAAGACATCAGTAATCGTCCAAATGATGTGAAGACCTTCGGTCTTCAACCATCGTCTTCATCGTCGACTTATCGTCGAATCGGTTATTCAGAATGGGTATAAACCCGGCCTTTCCGAATAACTCGCGTATATAATAAACAAGTGCTATAAAAACACAACGTACGCCTCATTCCAATTCAGAATATTCTTTTATTCAAATGTTCATGTCCTTAGGGATATGTTCCCATTAATTTTATCAAAGATAAATTCTTTAAAATGTATTCTTTAATCTTTCGTTGGATATCATTCAAAACATATTAAGGTTTTCCAAACTAGTCGGGATTAACGCACCTTATCGAAGTAATCATTTATTTGATTTCCCAATCCCAGCCTATTCATCCCATGGAGCAAAACTAGTTATACTCCATATCTTACACCACGGTGTTATTGGTAAATTTAATTACCATTTCACGTTCAAATCTAATTAAAGATTTAACTATCGCTAGGAGCAAAACTGGTGATAGTCCATTCTCGATCATTTCCCAAATTTGATAATTTAAATTATCAACTCCCATTTTCAAGCTAATTAAAGATTCATTAAAACTCCACTTAGTTTTAATCTTCCCAAAAATCAATATAAATGATTATTTAATTTTGGAAACACAAGCATGCTGCGTCGACAATCTATACCGTACTATTGATTTCTGCCGATATATAACCTCTAAGCTCGTACATCTTAGAGAAGGGTGTTAAGCAAGAGAATAAATTCTCCGCCACCAAACAGATATATATTTACCAAAGATCAACCAATACGGTATAAAGGAATCAATGTCAAACATGTAATCCTGTCTTTTAACTGGGTTAAAGAACAAATTTCACTTAAAACGCGGTTCACAATAAACCCAAATCCTCTTCCATAAAAATGGAACCTTCACGGAAAAACAAATCGATATATATATAATCAATATCTATTTCCGTATCCGACCAATAATATAAATGGAATAATGACAAAGCCTTTTAAATTCCATATATATTACTAGTCTTCCTCCACAGAAGTTCATTTCGATTATTATCAAATCGAATTCCATTCAATTCCAATATAATATATTAAATTGGAAAACTTTACTTTGTAAATTTTCCATTAAATCTTAATAAAAGGATTTATAAATTCCAAATCACATTTCACTGTAAAATCGGGTTAAAGAACGATGTCGTTAAAAACACAGTTCACAATGAACCCATTTCACATTGCATTTTATTCCAATTAAATGTTAATTAACTAGAAACTCTAATAATCTTAGTTAAAAGATTTATTCTTTTCACATGGGGTTTAATAACAGTGTAACTGAAAACAGTGACATGTTGTGAATTGTCAATGTGACATACTCGAGTTATGAAATGAGCTAATGATGATCAAAGCATGGCTTATTGAAGTGTAGCTTTGTGTATATCGTGACATCAACGAAACTCACACCTTGGATTGATGGTAAACTAGCGGTTAGGTTGTATACACAATCTCTAGTGAAAATCAAAAGTTGCCGCGGTAGATCTACTTCGAAACCCGAGGGAATAAAATATATACAATATAGGATGTCTAGATGTTAACTGGGATATATACTTTTGCGCCATGTATTCGGTGTCCGTTGTCTGGATGTTAACTGGGAGATACTTAGCTTCGTGTCCTCGATTGATCTTTCAAGCCAAGAACCATCATATTGGAAAACCCAATAACCAATACGAGCCTTTCGTTTTGTTTGTAAACTATATATGTGAGCATAGTTAATATGCTCTCCTATGATTAATATATTTATTTGTGAAATGTTTTCCTAACTATGCACTAAGGATAATATTAAAAGAGGAATTTACATATTAATGCATTTTTGGTTATTATAAGACAAAACTCGCCCATCTGGTGTGCGTTTGCATTGTGTGATATGGGATGAGCTTATGATAGCTCCATTTTGCAAAGTCATTGTGGATTTCTGTGCATGGGAATTCACATGGAGTGAACCCATTCCGCGTTAACGGCATGGTCCAGTGAATGTTCCCAAATTTAAAATAAACCCGAAATAATAAATGTTTTGAGTTTTCACACCAGTCCCATGACTAACATGGAGTTTATTGTTCCCTACCTAAACTCTAAATGCCCAAAAATTTTCATGGGAAGCTAGTAGTTTAGTTTGAAGGTTTAGTTTCAGAGCTGGTTTCTGATTGGAGCTAGTCTTGCTTTGGTTTTACTTCTTACACTGAGAGCAAGCTTCTTCCGCCGAGCTTATGGTATACTATGATTCACTGTAACTCTGATGTAAATTTTTTGTAATGAAATGAAAATTCCTATTCTTTGTCCTCAGATATGTTTGTACCCATAAGTATATGTCTTTATGAATGATTTAAGTTGATTTGATTACTAGCGGGAATCGGGAAAAAAGGCGGGTCGTTACAATAATTTTCTATGTTTTTATTTATAAGTAGCAATATCAAAATCTTTATAATTTTAATTTCAATTTGTATTGCTAGTGAATAAAGAACAATTATGTTAAAAAAATATTTTTGTTAAGCCATATTTGAAGGTGATATTAATATTTATTTTCATACATAGAATTGTAGTTAGAATCTGTAAAAAAGTTCTATTGTTAGATCAAATTTTTAGGTGATACATAAAACTATTGATATGTAAAGACATTTTTGGATGTTGGCAGTCGGATCAAAATTTTACGCTTGCAAATCGATTATCAATAAAGACTATTTAACATATAATTATAGTTATAAAAACAAGCATTACAGCATGCACTTCGCGTATGATTATGTCAAATGATTTAAGCATGAATCATGTTTTTAAACCAGTATAAATTTAACACATTCAAAATAAAATGATTAGCACAAATTTTTGGTTTTGTTTCTACGTTGAAATTATATGTGGTTTTCTTGAATTTTCATTTTTTAGTTGCTAAATCCAATTTTTTCATTTTTTTCAATTTAAATTTATGTTATTAATTAGTAAAGAACGATGTTGTAAAGTATATTTATTTGTAAGATCATATATTTAATTATATTCGTGAAAGTGTGTGAAGACCCGCAACTTCCCCGTAAAGGAAAGCGTCGGATAGTTCGAGAACAAACCACAACAGAACACATACAGAAGAACATTTCACTATATATAACAACAGTGCATCAGATTACAAGAATATACAGAGTATAAATGAATATTACACAGAAATATCAGAGATTTAAATTACATTTAAATACCTAGCAGCGGAAAATAATACAATACACAACTAGAAAAAGATATACGGATACAAAGCTTTCCGGATATCGTTCCAGCTGTAAACCAGGATCCTGTGAATATAAATCTGCAAAACCAAAACTACTAGCTGCCCGTGTCGAAAATAAGGGCACCCAGAGTTTAGGTTAAAACAATAAACTCCAGGTCAGTCATGTGACTGGTGTGAGAACTAAAACAGTTATTAATCTTTATTTTCAAAGGTAAATCAAGGGACCACGCCGTATAACACGGAACGGGTTTCCTCCCAAGAGTACCAGTGCATAAAACAAACAGCGCAATGCTAAATAACGAAAGATGAAGCTGTTATAAGACCCAGGTCCTATCACACAATGCAACGCAAGCCGGGGGATAGGGTTTTCCCTTATAACAGCCAAAGAATGTTTGATACGTTTAAAACGAATCATTTGATACTATAATAAGTGCATAGTGTATAAAACAACTTCAAATCATAAGTATCAATCATAGGCGACATGAGCGTCCCATGCCACTATGTCGCCATATATAGGTTTACAAATTAAAACCGCAAATGTCACGTATTTGGAAATTGGATTTCCGTCTATGAACCGAGGCAAAAGATAGTCCTCAACCGATTCGAGACGCTCTAGTCCGTGTCTCAGGACCCAGACACAGGTGGGCCCTTGGATCGTCAGGGCCGGTCCACCGATGTGGATTAAAATGCCTGAACACTACGTTTCCCCACCCTATGGGGTGTAAGTCTGGTCCGTCAGCCGACCAGAATGCATCGGCCGAAACCGATATAACCGAGGCGCCTCGCAACAGCAACAACCACATAAGTCAAACTCGTCAGGGCGTGTAAAACCACTGACGCCACTTCTAACTAGAAAGAAACGCAAGTCCTCCCTGATGTCCTCTCCCGTTTTTGGTTCATACCGGGTGTGAAACACGCGAGGTAAACGTTACACAAAGCTACGCCACAAAGGCCGTGCTTTGATCATCACCACAAGACTTTGCTTTTCAACAGAAGCCTTGATCATTTGCATCTTAGCATGCCACACAGGCAAACCATCCTATGCAACCGATATCAGTCACACAGAATGAAATCCGATGTCAGACACACAGTCCATTTACAAGTCCGTTCTGGGTCTGAACGAAACCGGGAGCACCTAGTACCCCGCATATCCATCGATCTCCAAGTACGTCTGGACGATCACTAACTGTTTCCATCTTCTTGGGTGTACAGCCCAATCAAGATCATCAGTTATCACCCAAACGACGTGAAGACTTCCGGTCTTCGACCATCGTCTTCATCTTCGACTTATCGTCGTATCAGTTATTCAGAATGGGATAAACCCGGTCTTTCCGAATAACTCGCGTATATTTTAAATAAGTGTTACACAAACACAACATACGCCTCATTCCAATTCATTAGTCACTAACCGTAAATTAATCAAGAGAATAATTCCCCAAATATTAACCCCGAAGGCCGAAACCAACATCAGATCAATATCCAGAAAACCATTCTGCTTGGCTAACCGACAGTTAGTTTCTAAATTTCACGTTCAAATCTAATTAAAGATTTAACTATCGCCTGGAGCAAAACTGGTGATACTCCATTCTCGATCTTTTCAATCTAATTAAAGATTCATTAAAACTCCACTTAGTTTTAATCTGTGACTGGGTTAAAGAATCAGTGTCATTTAAAACACGGTTCACGATAAACCCAAAGTCACATCCCATTAATTATCGGGTTAAAGAACAAGTGTTATTTAAAACACTGTTCACGATAAACCCAAAAATCAATATCCATTCAATTCCAATTAAATATTATTTAATTGGTACACTTCATTAAATCTAAATCAAAAGATTTAATCTTTTCTCAGCTGGGTTCAAGAACAGTGTTAGTGAAGACACCATTCACGACAAACCCAAATCACATTCGTTAATTATCGGGTTAAAGAACAAGTGTTATTTAAAACACTGTTCACGATAAACCCAAAAATCAATATCAATTCAATTCAATTCCAATTAAATATCATTTAATTGGTACACTTCATTAAATCTAAATAAAAAGATTTAATCTTTTCTCAACTGGGTTCAAGAACAGTGTTAGTGAAGACACCATTCACGACAAACCCAAATCACATTCGATATTCAATACAAGGCTCTGAATAGAAAATATATCGGCTTATATTCAATATCGAATTCTACGACTAACAAATGTCGTATTGGAAATAACGATACAAATATATATCTTTCAAATTTCCATAACAACACCTGTAATATCACGAATTCCAACATCGAAATATTCCGAAGACAATTTCGATTCAAATCCACTCCAATGCAATCATTGGAAGTTTTGGTTATTTTCAAAACCATTTCAAATTCAATTTATTTATTTAAAAATAAATAGAATTATAATTCTAGTTCAAACTAGTTCATTTCGATAAAAATCTATTTTTATCTTTTCAAATATGGAGTTTTTCATCCTAAATCTTCACAAATCATTTCTTATGATTTTACACAAATTATTACTATTTTTAATAATTTTATCAAGGCCCGTACAGCCGATTTCCAACAATGGCCCTCGAACTGCACTTACAGCGACCTTTTTCAAATTTGATTTGGACATAATTCCAAATCCAACCGTTAGATTTCAAATTTCTAACATTCATTAGAAAGCTCTTTTCGATACGAACCCAACGGTTCCGGTTTTAGGAGAATCCGACGGTCGGATCTCCCGTAATGTCCGTTTGAAATAAATGGTCGAAATTCGCGAACTGCCGCGGCGCGGCGCGTTCTATTCAGGCCATTATATTATATATAATATATATAATATATATTTCGTCGATTTCTATTTAAAACGAATTATATAAATAGTTTTGAATTCGTTTCAAAAATCTATTTCAACTTCCATTTCAATTCAAAACAAAATTGAATTCTTCTTTATAGATTCGTTTCAAAATTCATTTCTATTCAATTCAAATTTCAATTCAATTTGAATTCATTTCAATTCACTTTCAATTCAATTCACTTTGAATTCGTTTTTAATTCAATTCATTTCGAAATCACTTTCAATTCAATTCACTTTGAATTCGTTTTCAATTCAATTCATTTCGAAATCACTTTCAATTCAATTCACTTTGAATTCGTTTTCAATTCAATTCATTTCGAAATCACTTTCAATTCAATTCACTTTGAATTCGTTTTCAATTCAATTCATTTCGAAATCACTTTCAATTCAATTCACTTTGAATTCGTTTTCAATTCAATTCATTTCGAAATCACTTAAAATTGATATAAATATCGTTCACGTCAAAATGGCGTCAATCTAATCAACACGGCTTCATAAATTTCTATTTTCAAATATTCTATTTCAAATATTTCTTTTTCAAAACTGGAATGAGGCCCAATCAATCACCATATAAAATTAATTATATGGATTTGCATACAACACATGTATATAATAGCATTGAAAATAATCAACCATCAACCAAAGTGCACTACACTGTATAAGCATCAAATATAGATATTCAACGCTTATAACAGCCTGTCAATCAATCGATCGACATATTTAATCAATCAGGATGAGTGAGCTTCAAATTTCATCCCAACACCCGTGTGGGGTTTCAAACAATCTAACACAGATTTTATTTGTGCAGCTGGGCGATGTGTAAAATTTATCGACCCAATCAATATCAGTCAAATCAGTGTATATAAACAAATCGGCCGATTTGTTTATAAATATTTATTTATTCACTTTCACGTTAAAAATTATATTTTTAACGACAAAAATATTTATTTTAACACTTGAATTTCTATTCAGTTCATTTACACAATAAAAATGATTTTTTTTTTCTAACATATTTTAGAAAATTTCGGCGGCATAACGGCACGATACTAGAAACGGGACAAGGCCTAGCCTTATCCCCGGTCTAGTGAAGGCCCACGCCATTCACACATCAATCAAATCACTTTCGTTATGCAAACCACAAAATTTGGAGTAAGAGTCTAACCTAGTCTTACTCCTTCGCCTTATAACGGCGCACGTCTAATCCTAACTAATTTATCGATTCGATTTTTCACACCACAAACCACATTCAAACCAATATCTCAATCAATCACCAAACATCCAAACAAACAAGTCCATGGTATGTGGACGGGTGTCGGGTGCTTCTAATAAGCACCGTCTGCATCCTAGTATATATATATATCTAGAAAAAGAGAATTAACAGTGAGAAGTTCTCACCGAAAGCTATCCAATACCACGACACTCCTATTGTAGAGATCTTCGTCGTTCTCGCCTTTTCTTCTTTGTTGCCCGTAGCCACTACATATAGAAATCACACATTTTTATATTTCGATGTCTTTAAAATAAAAATCACATTTTTATTTATTCACTTTCAATTTTAAAAATCATACTTTTATAATCACTTCATATATTTAAAAATCGAATTTTTACTATGCTATTCAATATATAAAAATCGAAATTTTACTTTGCTATTCAATATAAAAATCGAATTTTTACTTTTCTATTCAATATAAAAATCGAATTTTTACTTTGCTATTCAATATAAAAATCGAATTTTTACTTCTATGTTATATAGATAAAAATTATATTTTTATCCCGCTATTTTCCATATAAAGATTTCGCCTTTTTGAATTTAAAGATTTCACCTTTTTAAATTTAAAGATCTCACCTTTTTAAATTTAAAGACATCACTTGATTTCAACGTATATAAAATAAAAATCAGATTTTTATTTTGCTACATATACAAAGATGATATTTTTATATTCTCTATCCTATAAAGATTATATTTTTAATACTTTAAAAATATAAAAATCATATTTTTAACATTTCTACATAGTAAAGATTATATTTTTAATACTTTACTATAATAAAAATTGTATTTTGATTATCTCTCTTTTATAAAAATTATATTTTTATCGAGGTAAAAATCATATTTTTACTTCTCTACTTATATCAAAATGTCGTCTTTTCCCCCCTTAAAAATACCATCTTTTCACTTTTTTTTAAAAATCAAACTTTTATGTTTTAAAAATTAAACCTTTATGTTTTAAAAATTAAACCTTTATGTTTTAAAAATTAAACCTTTATGTTTAAAAAAAACTAAACCTTGAAAAATAAATAAATACAGTAAATAAATAAAACGAAATTATCATGAAATACTTTAAATAAACAAAATAAAATAAAAGAAAAAAGATAAAATAAAACAAAGGCTTACAGCGGCTTCGAGGGGGGGGGGGTCCGCTGCGACGATGGACGGCCGGAGGGGCGGGGGAGGGTCGTCGGTCGCCTGGGGTGCCAGGAGTGGAAGGGCGGCGCGTTTCAGGGGTGGGGGTTTCGAGGGGAGCGGCTGGGGTTCGGAGGTCGCTCGTGAGGAGAAGCAGAAAGAGGGGAGAAGCTGGAGGAGGGGGGGGGGGGGGCTCGCCAGCAAACGGCGGCGGTCGAGGCAACGGCGGGGGGGGGGGGGGGGGGGGGGGCGATCGCAATTTCCGTTTTCTTCTTTTTTTTTTCTTTTTTTGAAATGATTTTTAATCGGGGGGGGGGGCCTGGGTTAAAAGGGGGGAATAAAATTTTTTTTTATTAATTTAATTATTTAATTATTTTATTTTAATTCAAAAAGTCAACTTTTTCAAACGACCTCTAAACGAGGTCCACCGCCTGCCGTCCATAGCGTTTCACCCTCATTCCGAACACAATGGGATATGTATCGTAAGCTGATTCGGCTGTTACGATCAGTTTCCGTTAAATTTACATTTAAATCACTTTATTGAATTTTAAACGTACATTTCAAATTACTGGGGTCACATGCTAACTAGAAAAATTCCAGAAAAATATTTTCTAGCTTCGTATTGACGATACGGTCCTAACAAAACTAGTTTCGTCGAATTCTGAGACCGTGGGAAAAATGGCCAATTTCCAGTCGATTAAAATCAACTGAAACTGGTCAAACGCGTTTTCCTTTGCCACGCTCACATATTGATTCGAAAAATTATGAAATTTGAAACCTAGCAATAACTTGACATCACGGACCCAACAAAAGTGGTTTCGTCGAAATCCGAGGTCGTTTGCAAAATGTCCATTTTTAAGAGCCTGAATTCCATAGCGACTATTCAGAATTTTCAACTGGACATATCTCTCAATTTTTAAAGTGAAATCTCAGTTTCTTACATCCGTTAGAAAGATATCGTCAATTAGATCCTAATGTTTTTGGTTTCACTAAAATCCGGATTGTTTTGCACCCGGTACATTCAATTGAAGTTTGAAATCGAATTATCGAACTACCGCGCCATTTTCAATTCTATTTATAATTATATATAAATATTTATATTCTAACGACGACGCGTATAAATATATACGTTGAATTCTATTCAAAATAAATTTCTCGTCGATATTATTTAAAATAATCTATTTTAAATATTCAAAATTCGCTAAAATTGCCAAAATAAAAATTTCAAACTGGCTCGCATTTTACGGGTTATTACAATCTCCCCCACTTAAAACTTTTCGTCCCCGAAAAGGAACAAAGTCGAAAGTGGTTTGATTATTCAACTCTACGTTCGATCTGGCTTGCATTCTCCAACTTTTCAGTTTCTGAGAATTTTCAAAATTTCAAAAAATTTGGCTAACACCCTAAATTTTTGAAAAATTTCGCCATAACCTCCCCTGCACCGGGAGCATCGGGGAATTTCAAATAGCTTCCCCGGTCCTTCAGATCTTAAAAAGAAAAAGAAAAAGCCAAGCGGCTAGCCAATAGGCTCACAAAATCATCATCACCCAAACAAAACAGGAAATTATGTAGTAAACATGTACCTATTTGTCGGGCAAACAAATTTTATTCTTCGGCTCTAGCCTCCTTGCTATGACCTGTTCAATGTAAGTACAAGTATATGCATGCATAGGCGACCAATTTTCAATACAATTCGATATTTGATTATATTAGGCTAAATAGTTCAAAATTATCAAACAAATAAACAAACAACACAAACATCAATCAATTAGTGAATTAGAGTTTCAAATTCATAATTTTGATACATATAGACAAAAATCATGTTTTGATGCCAATTCACAACAATGTGTTCTAACTATATAAGTTTTGGTTCTCACACCAGTCTAATGGAAATATATAGATATCACACCTTCGAAACACGAATATAAATACTGATGATGTGGCCACATCATCAGAATTATCCCCGTGGGTCTAGAATGTGATTCTATATCTATCTAGTATATTAAAACTTCGACTATACGTTCATGACGCGTATACGCGAAATCTATATATACTCGATTGTCCATATTCAAAATAAACAAATATTCAAATACGTGTAAAACGATTTAAATTTTCAAAACAAAATTGTTTTCATTTGAAAAATATACTCTTCACACTCGTTCTAGGATACTACTGATCCTATCTCTAACGAGTCATTCTAATTGGATATTACTAATCCAATATCTGATGAATTCTTTCGTATGGTTCTAATGTGCCTTGTTCTCTGAGCTTTGTAAACCAAAGCTCTGATACCAACTGTGAAGACCCGCAACTTCCCCGTAAAGGAAAGCGTCGGATAGTTCGAGAACAAACCACAACAGAACACATACAGAAGAACATTTCACTATATATAACAACAGTGCATCAGATTACAAGAATATACAGAGTATAAATGAATATTACACAGAAATATCAGAGATTTAAATTACATTTAAATACCTAGCAGCGGAAAATAATACAATACACAACTAGAAAAAGATATACGGATACAAAGCTTTCCGGATATCGTTCCAGCTGTAAACCAGGATCCTGTGAATATAAATCTGCAAAACCAAAACTACTAGCTGCCCGTGTCGAAAATAAGGGCACCCAGAGTTTAGGTTAAAACAATAAACTCCAGGTCAGTCATGTGACTGGTGTGAGAACTAAAACAGTTATTAATCTTTATTTTCAAAGGTAAATCAAGGGACCACGCCGTATAACACGGAACGGGTTTCCTCCCAAGAGTACCAGTGCATAAAACAAACAGCGCAATGCTAAATAACGAAAGATGAAGCTGTTATAAGACCCAGGTCCTATCACACAATGCAACGCAAGCCGGGGGATAGGGTTTTCCCTTATAACAGCCAAAGAATGTTTGATACGTTTAAAACGAATCATTTGATACTATAATAAGTGCATAGTGTATAAAACAACTTCAAATCATAAGTATCAATCATAGGCGACATGAGCGTCCCATGCCACTATGTCGCCATATATAGGTTTACAAATTAAAACCGCAAATGTCACGTATTTGGAAATTGGATTTCCGTCTATGAACCGAGGCAAAAGATAGTCCTCAACCGATTCGAGACGCTCTAGTCCGTGTCTCAGGACCCAGACACAGGTGGGCCCTTGGATCGTCAGGGCCGGTCCACCGATGTGGATTAAAATGCCTGAACACTACGTTTCCCCACCCTATGGGGTGTAAGTCTGGTCCGTCAGCCGACCAGAATGCATCGGCCGAAACCGATATAACCGAGGCGCCTCGCAACAGCAACAACCACATAAGTCAAACTCGTCAGGGCGTGTAAAACCACTGACGCCACTTCTAACTAGAAAGAAACGCAAGTCCTCCCTGATGTCCTCTCCCGTTTTTGGTTCATACCGGGTGTGAAACACGCGAGGTAAACGTTACACAAAGCTACGCCACAAAGGCCGTGCTTTGATCATCACCACAAGACTTTGCTTTTCAACAGAAGCCTTGATCATTTGCATCTTAGCATGCCACACAGGCAAACCATCCTATGCAACCGATATCAGTCACACAGAATGAAATCCGATGTCAGACACACAGTCCATTTACAAGTCCGTTCTGGGTCTGAACGAAACCGGGAGCACCTAGTACCCCGCATATCCATCGATCTCCAAGTACGTCTGGACGATCACTAACTGTTTCCATCTTCTTGGGTGTACAGCCCAATCAAGATCATCAGTTATCACCCAAACGACGTGAAGACTTCCGGTCTTCGACCATCGTCTTCATCTTCGACTTATCGTCGTATCAGTTATTCAGAATGGGATAAACCCGGTCTTTCCGAATAACTCGCGTATATTTTAAATAAGTGTTACACAAACACAACATACGCCTCATTCCAATTCATTAGTCACTAACCGTAAATTAATCAAGAGAATAATTCCCCAAATATTAACCCCGAAGGCCGAAACCAACATCAGATCAATATCCAGAAAACCATTCTGCTTGGCTAACCGACAGTTAGTTTCTAAATTTCACGTTCAAATCTAATTAAAGATTTAACTATCGCCTGGAGCAAAACTGGTGATACTCCATTCTCGATCTTTTCAATCTAATTAAAGATTCATTAAAACTCCACTTAGTTTTAATCTGTGACTGGGTTAAAGAATCAGTGTCATTTAAAACACGGTTCACGATAAACCCAAAGTCACATCCCATTAATTATCGGGTTAAAGAACAAGTGTTATTTAAAACACTGTTCACGATAAACCCAAAATCAATATCCATTCAATTCCAATTAAATATTATTTAATTGGTACACTTCATTAAATCTAAATCAAAAGATTTAATCTTTTCTCAGCTGGGTTCAAGAACAGTGTTAGTGAAGACACCATTCACGACAAACCCAAATCACATTCGTTAATTATCGGGTTAAAGAACAAGTGTTATTTAAAACACTGTTCACGATAAACCCAAAAATCAATATCAATTCAATTCAATTCCAATTAAATATCATTTAATTGGTACACTTCATTAAATCTAAATAAAAAGATTTAATCTTTTCTCAACTGGGTTCAAGAACAGTGTTAGTGAAGACACCATTCACGACAAACCCAAATCACATTCGATATTCAATACAAGGCTCTGAATAGAAAATATATCGGCTTATATTCAATATCGAATTCTACGACTAACAAATGTCGTATTGGAAATAACGATACAAATATATATCTTTCAAATTTCCATAACAACACCTGTAATATCACGAATTCCAACATCGAAATATTCCGAAGACAATTTCGATTCAAATCCACTCCAATGCAATCATTGGAAGTTTTGGTTATTTTCAAAACCATTTCAAATTCAATTTATTTATTTAAAAATAAATAGAATTATAATTCTAGTTCAAACTAGTTCATTTCGATAAAAATCTATTTTTATCTTTTCAAATATGGAGTTTTTCATCCTAAATCTTCACAAATCATTTCTTATGATTTTACACAAATTATTACTATTTTTAATAATTTTATCAAGGCCCGTACAGCCGATTTCCAACAATGGCCCTCGAACTGCACTTACAGCGACCTTTTTCAAATTTGATTTGGACATAATTCCAAATCCAACCGTTAGATTTCAAATTTCTAACATTCATTAGAAAGCTCTTTTCGATACGAACCCAACGGTTCTGGTTTTAGGAGAATCCGACGGTCGGATCTCCCGTAATGTCCGTTTGAAATAAATGGTCGAAATTCGCGAACTGCCGCGGCGCGGCGCGTTCTATTCAGGCCATTATATTATATATAATATATATAATATATATTTCGTCGATTTCTATTTAAAACGAATTATATAAATAGTTTTGAATTCGTTTCAAAAATCTATTTCAACTTCCATTTCAATTCAAAACAAAATTGAATTCTTCTTTATAGATTCGTTTCAAAATTCATTTCTATTCAATTCAAATTTCAATTCAATTTGAATTCATTTCAATTCACTTTCAATTCAATTCACTTTGAATTCGTTTTTAATTCAATTCATTTCGAAATCACTTTCAATTCAATTCACTTTGAATTCGTTTTCAATTCAATTCATTTCGAAATCACTTTCAATTCAATTCACTTTGAATTCGTTTTCAATTCAATTCATTTCGAAATCACTTTCAATTCAATTCACTTTGAATTCGTTTTCAATTCAATTCATTTCGAAATCACTTTCAATTCAATTCACTTTGAATTCGTTTTCAATTCAATTCATTTCGAAATCACTTAAAATTGATATAAATATCGTTCACGTCAAAATGGCGTCAATCTAATCAACACGGCTTCATAAATTTCTATTTTCAAATATTCTATTTCAAATATTTCTTTTTCAAAACTGGAATGAGGCCCAATCAATCACCATATAAAATTAATTATATGGATTTGCATACAACACATGTATATAATAGCATTGAAAATAATCAACCATCAACCAAAGTGCACTACACTGTATAAGCATCAAATATAGATATTCAACGCTTATAACAGCCTGTCAATCAATCGATCGACATATTTAATCAATCAGGATGAGTGAGCTTCAAATTTCATCCCAACACCCGTGTGGGGTTTCAAACAATCTAACACAGATTTTATTTGTGCAGCTGGGCGATGTGTAAAATTTATCGACCCAATCAATATCAGTCAAATCAGTGTATATAAACAAATCGGCCGATTTGTTTATAAATATTTATTTATTCACTTTCACGTTAAAAATTATATTTTTAACGACAAAAATATTTATTTTAACACTTGAATTTCTATTCAGTTCATTTACACAATAAAAATGATTTTTTTTTTCTAACATATTTTAGAAAATTTCGGCGGCATAACGGCACGATACTAGAAACGGGACAAGGCCTAGCCTTATCCCCGGTCTAGTGAAGGCCCACGCCATTCACACATCAATCAAATCACTTTCGTTATGCAAACCACAAAATTTGGAGTAAGAGTCTAACCTAGTCTTACTCCTTCGCCTTATAACGGCGCACGTCTAATCCTAACTAATTTATCGATTCGATTTTTCACACCACAAACCACATTCAAACCAATATCTCAATCAATCACCAAACATCCAAACAAACAAGTCCATGGTATGTGGACGGGTGTCGGGTGCTTCTAATAAGCACCGTCTGCATCCTAGTATATATATATATATATATCTAGAAAAAGAGAATTAACAGTGAGAAGTTCTCACCGAAAGCTATCCAATACCACGACACTCCTATTGTAGAGATCTTCGTCGTTCTCGCCTTTTCTTCTTTGTTGCCCGTAGCCACTACATATAGAAATCACACATTTTTATATTTCGATGTCTTTAAAATAAAAATCACATTTTTATTTATTCACTTTCAATTTTAAAAATCATACTTTTATAATCACTTCATATATTTAAAAATCGAATTTTTACTATGTTATTCAATATATAAAAATCGAAATTTTACTTTGCTATTCAATATAAAAATCGAATTTTTACTTTGCTATTCAATATAAAAATCGAATTTTTACTTCTATGTTATATAGATAAAAATTATATTTTTATCCCGCTATTTTCCATATAAAGATTTCGCCTTTTTGAATTTAAAGATTTCACCTTTTTAAATTTAAAGATCTCACCTTTTTAAATTTAAAGACATCACTTGATTTCAACGTATATAAAATAAAAATCAGATTTTTATTTTGCTACATATACAAAGATGATATTTTTATATTCTCTATCCTATAAAGATTATATTTTTAATACTTTAAAAATATAAAAATCATATTTTTAACATTTCTACATAGTAAAGATTATATTTTTAATACTTTACTATAATAAAAATTGTATTTTGATTATCTCTCTTTTATAAAAATTATATTTTTATCGAGGTAAAAATCATATTTTTACTTCTCTACTTATATCAAAATGTCGTCTTTTCCCCCCTTAAAAATACCATCTTTTCACTTTTTTTTAAAAATCAAACTTTTATGTTTTAAAAATTAAACCTTTATGTTTTAAAAATTAAACCTTTATGTTTTAAAAATTAAACCTTTATGTTTAAAAAAAACTAAACCTTGAAAAATAAATAAATACAGTAAATAAATAAAACGAAATTATCATGAAATACTTTAAATAAACAAAATAAAATAAAAGAAAAAAGATAAAATAAAACAAATGCTTACAGCGGCTTCGAGGGGGGGGGGGTCCGCTGCGACGATGGACGGCCGGAGGGGCGGGGGAGGGTCGTCGGTCGCCTGGGGTGCCAGGAGTGGAAGGGCGGCGCGTTTCAGGGGTGGGGGTTTCGAGGGGAGCGGCTGGGGTTCGGAGGTCGCTCGTGAGGAGAAGCAGAAAGAGGAGAGAAGCTGGAGGAGGGGGGGGGGGGGGCTCGCCAGCAAATGGCGGCAGTCGAGGCAACGGCGGGGGGGGGGGGGGGGGGGGGCGATCGCAATTTCCGTTTTCTTCTTCTTCTTTTTTTTTTTTTGAAATGATTTTTAATCGGGGGGGGGGGGGCCTGGGTTAAAAGGGGGGAATAAAAATTTTTTTTATTAATTTAATTATTTTATTTTAATTCAAAAAGTCAACTTTTTCAAACGACCTCTAAACGAGGTCCACCGCCTGCCGTCCATAGCGTTTCACCCTCATTCCGAACACAATGGGATATGTATCGTAAGCTGATTCGGCTGTTACAATCAGTTTCCGTTAAATTTACATTTAAATCACTTTATTGAATTTTAAATGTACATTTCAAATTACTGGGGTCACATGCTAACTAGAAAAATTCCAGAAAAATATTTTCTAGCTTCGTATTGACGATACGGTCCTAACAAAACTAGTTTCGTCGAATTCTGAGACCGTGGGAAAAATGGCCAATTTCCAGTCGATTAAAATCAACTTAAACTGGTCAAACGCGTTTTCCTTTGCCACGCTCACATATTGATTCGAAAAATTATGAAATTTGAAACCTAGCAATAACTTGACATCACGGACCCAAAAAAAGTGGTTTCGTCGAAATCCGAGGTCGTTTGCAAAATGTCCATTTTTAAGAGCCTGAATTCCATAGCGACTATTCGGAATTTTCAACTGGACATATCTCTCAATTTTTAAAGTGAAATCTCAGTTTCTTACATCCGTTAGAAAGATATCGTCAATTAGATCCTAATGTTTTTGGTTTCACTAAAATCCGGATTGTTTTGCACCCGGTACATTCAATTGAAGTTTGAAATCGAATTATCGAACTACCGCGCCATTTTCAATTCTATTTATAATTATATATAAATATTTATATTCTAACGACGACGCGTATAAATATATACGTTGAATTCTATTCAAAATAAATTTCTCGTCGATATTATTTAAAATAGTCTATTTTAAATATTCAAAATTCGCTAAAATTGCCAAAATAAAAATTTCAAACTGGCTCGCATTTTACGGGTTATTACAAAGTGTAGTTTGAATTTCTGAAAAATATTTAGTTTGTAAATCCAATTTTTAAGCATAACATAGAGATAAAAGTACAATAGGAATTTTTGAAACATCCTAGATTGACCAATAAATTGCGTATCAAAATCAATTATCGAAGAACTTAAAGAGAAAGATAAAGACACATAAGGTTACTTTTGAAAGTTCACAGCAGGCAAAAACTGTACGCTTTCAAACCTACTAAAGGGTGTTGTTATTGACACTCCAACTATTGTTAAAAGGGGCAGGGGTCATTTTTGAAAAACACTCCACTCTTTAAAAAATTGTGTAACGACACGGATTTTCGGCGGCTTTGGTTATCGGCATAAGCACGATGCCGATAACCAAAACGTCGAAAAATCCTGGTAATTAGTGAAAGAAATTAGAGGGTGAGGAAAGATAAGATAGAAACTTAGAATAGAAGAAGAAGAAGACAACATCAGAGTAACACGAATCTCACAGCGGAACGAATAAATATATTTCATAACATAACTTTGAAATACAAATCAGTACTTGAATATACATATCATTATCAAAGTACAGCACTTACAACACAGCGGAAATAACTATAGCTATAACATCCTGAAGCCTCCTGCTCCACCTCTTCAAGTGTATCTGTAAAATCCCGACTACTTGACTGCCCATACAAATTTAGGCACCCAAGAGTTTAGGGAAAACAACAAAGTAAACTCCGGGTCAGTCATGGGACTGGTGTGAGTAAAACAGTTTAAAACAGTTATACAGGTATATGATATCTCATAAGACCACACCGCATAACGGAACGGGTTTTTCCCTTATGAGAATCCAAAATATCTTTATACCAAAAACCTTTTGATATTATGATAATGTCTATCAACCACAGCTATAATAATCATCTAGTAGAAACGCTTTCATCTCACGTTCTACATATATAGTATACAATCAAAACCGCAAGCACGTATTGGGTAATGGATTTCCAACTATGACAAGGAATGGAATCACCTTTCGCTCGTGTACCTCTAGAGAGGAATACACTGGGTTCAACAAGAACATCTTGCAACCCGGCCACACATGACCGACCACTCATTTCGTTTGAGTGTATCGAATGTATATCACCAACAGTTGGGATCAGCAACCGTTTCCCGAATGGGACAGAATCAACAATAGATTTTTAGAAGTAAATGAAACTCTAGATCAGGTGATTATACACCCTACTTCGATGCGACCGACTTAGCCATGCTGCCTGCCTGATTTCTGTCATTTACCGGATGATGAGGCTAGAAGCTACGCTTTAACATCACATCAGATTCACTTTGAATGCCACATCGTCAAATCCATCAAATCACCGATTGACGTCCTCAACCATACATTATGCGTTAGCTAAAGAAGTTTCCTTCTCCGCTTCCACTCTTGGTACAGTTGGAGAAATCAATATACGTGATCGTCTGGAGTTACTCTGTCAAACATTCGTCCATACAAGTCACCCAGGAACAGGATGAACCGAAGGCACTATTCTGTAAACAGGATAGCCCTTGCATAACTCCGTCTTCAATTTCCTTTGGCATATATGATTCGTAACGCTTATGCCAATACAGAGTGGTTCTTCGGATAATAATCCAACCGGTCTCTCCATATTAACAAGGTTAAAATGGTCAAAACTTCGGTAGTCTGTGATTTAACTATCGAATAAAAATAGGTGTGCAAACAATGATATTATTTCCAAATGGAAATTATATCGATCAAACATCATTCAACATTCATCTCTTTAGTTCATTAATTTACTTATCTCATGTTTCCCTACGTTCAATATTCCTTATTTTCTAAATTGGGAAAATATACGTTATTAACAATGGAAAACATTTCCATTTCCCGTTTTCTTTATTAGAAAACATTTCTGGTTTCTTATTTGGAAAACATTTCCAAAGCTTCTTCATTGGACTTAGGCAGATGTTTAAACAAACCATCGCGATGCCAACTCAAACCATTTCCTTTACTGCCGAACCTTAACTATTCCTTAGTTAAAAACGAAGCCAATCAAGTTGGGGTAGAACTACCTCTCAGACCTTAACTGAACAACATTTCTAACTTTGAAATAGGCAAAGTTCACTTTATATCCCTGTTACTATCTTCCTTACTTAACCCTCCTTCGAATAACTATATTCGATTGACTCTTATCAATTAACTCTATTGGACTAACACTATTGGATTAACTCTATTTGACTAACGCTATTGATTTACTCATTTCGCTTAACTCCTTTCGAATAAACTATATTCGATAATTCCTTTTACTTTCTATTCGAATAACTATATTTGATTAACTCATTTGCTTCTATTCTAATCGATTAAACTAACATCGATTATCTCCTTTCAACTTTATTCTTTAATCGATTAACTAACATCGATTAACTCCTTTCAACTTTATTCTCTAATCGATTAACTAACATCGATTATCTCCTTTTACTAAACAACATTTTCCGTTACAACTATTTCCTTTTTATAACGCTTACTTACCGTTACAAATATTTCCTATTTATAACTTCTATTTACCGTTACAAATATATCCTATTTATAGCTTCTATTTACCGTTACAAATATATCCTATTTATAACTTCTATTTACCGTTACAAATATATCCTATTTATAACTTCTATTTATTTTCTAAATAAATATTCCTTTTCTATTTCTATTTATTTTCTAAATAAATATCCCTTTTATAAAACCGTGTTCGTTTTATAAATATTTCCTTTTATAAAATCCTGTGATTTTATAAAATTCCTTTATTTCAATATACATTGAAATACTTCTTTTTTTTTACCTCCCAGGGTTTCTTATGATATTAAAAATATCATATAACAATGATCAATATCATTCAAACGCCCATAATCCATAACAGATTATATAACCCACCATATATCACAATATATGCAAAACAGTAAAATAAATGTTGAGGAATCCAGTTGGATTCCTCCAACCTGTCTCTTTGCATCACAGATGTTAAACAATATAGATAATATCACTTTTCAGTTCTATATGATATATTCTGTTAAACAGAATCAATATAGAAAATTTGACTAACTGACTAGCAATTCAATCAAACAGTCAACATACAGTATCAGCCAATATCTAACAGTTCTAAAAATATAACATGAAATTATAAACTGTTCAAAGTTAGTGAGATTTACTCACTTTGGCGCGTTAACCGTTGAATAGCGGTTTGCGTTATTTGATTCAGTTGGACAATTTATTTCGCCATAAATTGTAACTAGCTCGGATTCACCCCCGGTCAGTCTCATTACGTTGCTCCCGCCCATACGATCTCAATGCAACTTACGGTTCGTCAATCCATTCTTACTCGGCCCATCACCCTCGTTTACAGCAGACCATCTTCAAATTGGCGTGGAACAGCTTTCTCCCCAAACACTTAGAACAGCCGCATCCTTTCAGTTTATTCACGCACCCTTCTATTTGGCCCTATTCTTTTCTTCTTGTAATATTCTTATATGGGCTTCCCTCTTTACTTCATTGGGCCTTCTTCCCATTTTTTTATTTATTATTTTTCTTTTTGGATTTTAACTTCTTCACCGCAGCCCATCTTCTATTTAAACAAAATGGCCTCACTTCTTTTATAAACCCCGGCCCACCTTCTCATTTCAAAACCCAGACCCCCTTGCGTTTCCTTCTTCTTATGCCTCACAAACATGCATGGCTTCAGCAACCAACTCATAGAAAAAAAACGTGCGCCCCTCCCTTCCATAAACCATTACCGCCACCTTCTCACAAAAAGAACAACCTGCTATTAGCTAGTACAAGCCTTGAACCCATTCCCCAAACTCAACAGTCCTTCGCAATCCCCTTCGAATGTCATCACCGAAACCAATCCCCAACGTCAGCTTCATCATGCTTTGTTCAAACGAACACCCCCTTCCACCACTTCTCCTTTTAGTAAATGCAACGCACATCAAACCTCTCTCCCCTATTTCCACCGTTTTACTGTTTAGTACCCAAATGAACAAAAATCCAAGCTCCTCCTTCACTGCCAAATCCAGTCCAGACGTTTTGCTCTACCATCGATCCTCCAATACCCCAGTTCGAACACAAGTAGTAAAACAACCTCCTCCACAAGAACACAGACCCGCCAACTCCCTCCAGTTCCAGGCCACGCAAATCCTCCTCAACTCAGTACGCAACTCCTCTCCGTGTGTACCAACTCCATCATGATTTCGGGTTCAAGCCCACCGAAAAGAAACGTTGCCTGGATCATTCGGATCCCCATACATCCTGCGTCACTTTCGTTCACCAAGGAACCCGTCAAAAGCTGTACCATCTTGAACGAAATGCTCCCAGCAATTATGTATATATATTGTAATATATATCTGAGTGCTTGAATTTCTTTGATTTTATTTGAATTGTTCTTGGTTATTAAAGAGGAAGCTTTCCACGCTTTTGAGCCTATTGTGGCGGCTGGAAGAAATCTGATTGAAGGATGGAAAAATGTTTTTAGGTTAAGGGGTAGTTTACGATATATATATGGCTTTTGTTTTAGATTGCTTGGTTTTGCCTTGTCCACGTCTTAGAAAACCATGTGGCTGAGAACTAAAGGCGTGGTCTTCATCTGATCATAGAAAATGGTCGGTAATGATTTACACACAATTCAAACTAATTTACATATTCCATTTTATTTCCCGATTGCTACGGACAGAGATAAAAATGCAGTCGTGTCCAGTATCGCGCCACGATCCCAAAAATATAATAATACCGGTAGATTAACTCATTGTGAAACCTCAAAATGTTGATTACAGGGTGCACAATACCCCAAATAAAAAGTTGCTTATTTAATTAATTAAAAATTACAGAAAAATTCTAAAAATTAAATTATCACTATTTCCCAAAAGAACCTCGTCTAAATTCAAACCCGTTCTCCAGTTATATCGAATAAACCGTTACGGTCGATAAACGATTCTATAGCGACTATTTTAAATTTTGATTTGGACATATCTCAAAATCTACACAACGAAATCCTGATTTTTCTCTTCCACTAGAAAGAAATACTCCACCAGCTCCACGCGTTTCTTGTTTCACAGAAATCCGATTCAAATCGAATCCTGTATATTCAGTTGAAGTTCAAATCGCCAATTTACGAACTGCAGCGCCATTTCGAGCTCGTTTATAATTATATTATAATTATATTATAAACTATACGTTCAACTGTCGTCGATTGAATATATTCGTTATTCAAATTCAAATTCCAAGCTGAATTACATATCACAGATGATCCGGTTCACACCATATCGTCATTTCAGCCAATTCTGATTATTTCAAAATTAAATATATTATTTAATTTATTATTTTAATTAAATATTAACCATTATTTAATTCCACGACCATTAAATTCACTAACCTACCATTTATACAATTAAATAAATCAATCATAATACCCCTGCAAATGCGGGTCATTACAATCTTCCCCACTTAAAATAATTTCGTCCTCGAAATTGCTAAAAGGTAGAGACCGACCCTATCGACTGGTTAGAACATATTTGTTCACTTCTTAACTTCAGTTTCCAACTGGACCAATTTAATTTCAATTAAATTATTAATTTATTCTTATCAACGAAAGTTTTCAAAAATCCTGAAAATTTTCTAACGCCTTACTTTTCAAAAACATTCGCCAGCACCTCCTTTGCACTGGTCAATCGGTCAAACTCCAACTCGCCTCTCTAGGCCATCTCCATCCCAAAAGAAAATCAAACAGCCAAGCGGCTTGCCAATTCGGCTCATAAATCTTATACCCAATAGAAATATAAACTTGTACCTTTTGTCGGCATATCATTTTATCCTTTCCACCTGTTATCAATTCAGCGGATACAAGGGTCATCCCAATCAAATCCCCATCTTCTTTTATCCACGACACAACCATTCGCTTATATCCTATGTCGAATTTTATTTCAAATTCGAGTTCCATTCTCGATTTCAAACTCTTGACTTCCCAATCCAATTTTCATTTCAGATTCTTATCTCGACAATCCAATTTTACTCAAGAACAAATTTTTTTCTGATATCGTTCTATTTCCATTCAGTTTTCACTTAACTGTTTTAATTCAATTTCAGCTTACTTCCGCAAACTTCTATTTAAATTTGTTCTTAATTCAAATAGTCTCTTCCTGGGAATTTTAAACAGTTTACTTTTTCAAAAATCAAAATTTCCTTTTTGAAATCCAACTGAGCCCTTAATCAATATTCCATTAGTTAAATCACTTCTCTATTTCTTTATCAATATTTGTTAACCAAATATTTTCAATAACCTTATTGGCCTTTTATGTTATTGGGAAAACATTTCCGAATATCGCCTTCCTTTATTTTCTACACTTTAGAAAATATATGCTATTTATAACTGGAAAATATTCCAATTACTTATCTCTTTTCCGATCTCGTTTATTTCTATACTTAGGAAATATTTAACATCTGTTTCCAAGCTTACACTTATTTGGGTTAAAACGGATGTTGTGTAAAACATCGTTACGACAATCCAAATACTATATTCAACTAACTCTTATTCAACATTGATCTTTGAGCCTGAAATCTTACCATTTATTTGTTAATAATGAAATCAATCAAGTTGGGGTATAACTACCTCTCAGACCTTGACTGAATAACATTTATAACGTCAAAACAGATATGACTACTTACCCGAATAATCAATACCATACAACTACTTATTCACTTTTAAACATGTATACGCTTCCTCTTTCTATTCTGACTAGATTTTATTCTTAGTCTTCCTTTTTGATTTTACTATTCTATTTCTAAGTTCGTTTTCTTATCGACTTCTATATATATATCGATACGTTGATTTCTAACTATCAAACTATCTTAAAAATATTCTAACTCCTTAAATTCCCGGAAAAATTCGCCATAACCTCCTTTATACCGGGAGCATCGGGAAAATCCCCAAACTGCCACATAGGCCTTCTCCAATCAAAAAGAAAAAAAGAAAAGCCAAGCGGCTAGCCGATACGGCGCATAAAATCTCATATATTAATTAAATACATACCTTTCCGTTGAGCATTCTATTTATATACCTTCATACCTTTTCCATACCTATCTCATGTATATCCATACATTTCTAATTCATTTCAACTTAATCCAGTCATTTTAACTTAGTTCGTTAAGTGATTTTCAAATTACTGGTTTTCCCATTTCACCTTCATATTTGAGTATAACATGTTCAAATATATTTTAACTTAGTTATCAACTAATTGAATTCTTTTTCAATTTTATGTTCTACATTCGATTTCGAATACCCATTTACAGATCCAATCCACCTTTCAAAGTTCAACTTCAACTTCAAAACTCGATTAACTAATTCCTCTCGACTTAGTTAATTCTATTCAATTTCTATATTTGAATTTCGTTTCAATTCGCTTATTCAAATTCCATTCGATTTCTCTTATGTCAAATTTTATTTGATTTCTATATTCGAATTCCTATTTCAAATTCTATTTTGAAATTCTATTTTCAAATTCCATTTTAATCTATTTGAATTTTCTTTATTTCATTTTAATTCCTTTTGAATCTTCTATATTCAAATCTCAAATTCAACTCTATTTGAATCTTCTACATTCAAATTTCATTTTCAATTCTATTCGAATCCTCTACATTCAAATTTCATTTTCAATTCTATTCGAATCCTCTACATTCAAATTTCATTTCACTTTCGATATTCAAATTCTATATTTGAAACCTCTTATATTTTCAATATTCAAATTTCTATTTGAATTCTCTTTATTCAAATCCCCTTTGAATTTTCTTATTTACATTTTATATTTGAACTTCCTTTATTCTAATTCCCTTTCAAACTTTCTTTACTCATTCTTTACATAAGTCTCGATTTCAATTCCTTTTGAAATCGATATTTCTACCTTTGGAAAATAGATTTCGCTTTTAACTTCACACTCGTATTTTTTTATTTCTGAATTATCCAATGACAATTCTCTTCACTTCATTTATAAACTTTGTTTATAAAGGAACTTCTCATTTTATTTCTTTTAAAACAATTTAATATTTCAAATCTATTTCAAAATCCAAATTCTATAATTTAAATCCCATTTTTGAAATTCAACACCACTTGCCTTTCCCAAAACAAATTCAAAATAGTATCTCTGGTAGTAATTCGTCACTTACAACTCAAAAATGAATACTGATGATGCAGCTGTCATCATCAGAATCTAATTTCCAGTGATCGAAGTGAGTTCAATACTATAAAACCATTTCTAAACATTTCCACTTTGAAATTCATTTCAAAATATAAATCACACTGCTTGTAAAACAATTTAAAATCTCCCAGGATCTTAAATTTTCCTTATTCTTAATCCAAATCCGTTTACAAACACTTATCCAATTTTCCAGAGTTTTAACTTCAATTTCTGGTTTAAATTTCAGATTTAACTCATCTGATTTCACGTATTTCACTTATATGAATTCTGATTGGTTATTTACATAACCATTTAATTTATAATCTTACTCGATTATAATAACAGCCAATATATATCCTTATATATTCAAAATATACGTTGGGTAAACTATTTTCGTTTACCCTCTTTTCAAAACATATCATGACGGTTCGTCGTATTCGAGTGTTTAGTAACTCCTACCGAAACAGTGGATCAAACTGATCGACCAGAACTCATAAACGACTCAACCAATGAATCTCCACAATATAAAACAATTTTTTTATATCAAATACAAATACGTTCACTCGTATATATACACTCAATCTCAGTCTAGAGTATTACTAACCCTGTCTCTACCGAGTCACGCCACAGAGCCAAGTAATTCTTAACTTAAGCTCTGATACCAACTGTAACGACCTGGATTTTCGGCGGCTTTGGTTATCGGCATAGGCACGATGCCGATAACCAAAACGTCGAAAAATCCGGGTCGTTACAGTTCAACTGTAACGACCCGGATTTTCGGCGGCTTTGGTTATCGGCATAAGCACGATGCCGATAACCAAAACGTCGAAAAATCCTGGTAATTAGTGAAAGAAATTAGAGGGTGAGGAAAGATAAGATAGAAACTTAGAATAGAAGAAGAAGAAGACAACATCAGAGTAACACGAATCTCACAGCGGAACGAATAAATATATTTCATAACATAACTTTGAAATACAAATCAGTACTTGAATATACATATCATTATCAAAGTACAGCACTTACAACACAGCGGAAATAACTATAGCTATAACATCCTGAAGCCTCCTCCTCCAGCTCTTCAAGTGTATCTGTAAAATCCCGACTACTTGACTGCCCGTACAAATTTAGGCACCCAAGAGTTTAGGGAAAACAACAAAGTAAACTCCGGGTCAGTCACGGGACTGGTGTGAGTAAAACAGTTTAAAACAGTTGTACAGGTATATGATATCTCATAAGACCACACGCATAACGGAACGGGTTTTTCCCTAATGAGAATCCAAAATATCTTTATACCAAAAACCTTTTGATATTTTGATAATGTCTATCAACCACAGCTATAATAATCATCTAGTAGAAACGCTTTCATCTCACGTTCTACATATATAGTATACAATCAAAACCGCAAGCACGTATTGGGTAATGGATTTCCAACTATGACAAGGTATGGAATCACCTTTCGCTCGTGTACCTCTAGAGAGGAATACACTGGGTTCAACAAGAACATCTTGCAACCCGGCCACACATGACCGACCACTCATTTCGCTTGAGTGTATCGAATGTATATCACCAACAGTTGGGATCAGCAACCGTTTCCCGAATGGGACAACATCAACAATAGATTTTTAGAAGTAAATGAAACTCTAGATCAGGTGATTATACACCCTACTTCGGTGCGACCGACTTAGCCATGCTGCCTGCCCGATTTCTGTCATTTACCGGATGATGAGGCTAGAAGCTACGCTTTAACATCACATCAGATTCACTTTGAATGCCACATCGTCAAATCCATCAAATCACTGATTGACGTCCTCAACCATACATTATGCGTTAGCTAAAGAAGTTTCCTTCTCCGCTTCCACTCTTGGTACAGTTGGAAAAATCAATATACGTGATCGTCTGGAGTTACTCTGTCAAACATCCGTCCATACAAGTCACCCAGGAACAGGATGAACCGAAGGCACTATTCTGTAAACAGGATAGCCCTTGCATAACTCCGTCTTCAATTTCCTTTGGCATATATGATTCGTAACGCTTATGCCAATACAGAGTGGTTCTTCGGATAATAATCCAACCGGTCTCTCCATATTAACAATGTTAAAATGGTTAAAACTTCGGTAGTCTGTGATTTAACTATCGAATAAAAATAGGTGTGCAAACAATGATATTATTTCCAAATGGAAATTATATCGATCAAACATCATTCAACATTCATCTCTTTAGTTCATTAATTTACTTATCTCATGTTTCCCTACGTTCAATATTCCTTATTTTCTAAATTGGGAAAATATACGTTATTAACAATGGAAAACATTTCCATTTCCCGTTTTCTTTATTAGAAAACATTTCTGGTTTCTTATTTGGAAAACATTTCCAAAGCTTCTTCATTGGACTTAGGCAGATGTTTAAACAAACCATCGCGATGCCAACTCAAACCATTTCCTTTACTGCCGAACCTTAACTATTCCTTAGTTAAAAACGAAGCCAATCAAGTTGGGGTAGAACTACCTCTCGGACCTTAACTGAACAACATTTCTAACTTTGAAATAGGCAAAGTTCACTTTATATCCCTGTTACTATCTTCCTTACTTAACCCTCCTTCGAATAACTATATTCGATTGACTCTTATCAATTAACTCTATTGGACTAACACTATTGGATTAACTCTATTTGACTAACGCTATTGATTTACTCATTTCGCTTAACTCCTTTCGAATAAACTATATTCGATAATTCCTTTTACTTTCTATTCGAATAACTATATTTGATTAACTCATTTGCTTCTATTCTAATCGATTAAACTAACATCGATTATCTCCTTTCAACTTTATTCTTTAATCGATTAACTAACATCGATTAACTCCTTTCAACTTTATTCTCTAATCGATTAACTAACATCGATTATCTCCTTTTACTAAACAACATTTTCCGTTACAACTATTTCCTTTTTATAACGTTTACTTACCGTTACAAATATTTCCTATTTATAACTTCTATTTACCGTTACAAATATATCCAATTTATAGCTTCTATTTACTGTTACAAATATATCCTATTTATAACTTCTATTTACCGTTACAAATATATCCTATTTATAACTTCTATTTATTTTCTAAATAAATATTCCTTTTCTATTTCTATTTATTTTCTAAATAAATATCCCTTTTATAAAACCGTGTTCGTTTTATAAATATTTCCTTTTATAAAATCCTGTGATTTTATAAAATTCCTTTATTTCAATATACATTGAAATACTTCTTTTTTTTTACCTCCCAGGGTTTCTTATGATATTAAAAATATCATATAACAATGATCAATATCATTCCAACGCCCATAATCCATAACAGATTATATAACCCACCATATATCACAATATATGCAAAACAGTAAAATAAATGTTGAGGAATCCAGTTGGATTCCTCCAACCTGTCTCCCTGCATCACAGATGTTAAACAATATAGATAATATCACTTTTCAGTTCTATATGATATATTCTGTTAAACAGAATCAATATAGAAAATTTAACTAACTGACTAGCAGTTCAATCAAACAGTCAACATACAGTATCAGCCAATATCTAACAGTTCTAAAAATATAACATGAAATTATAAACTGTTCAAAGTTAGTGAGATTTACTCACTTTGGCGCATTAACCGTTGAATAGCGGTTTGCGTTAATTGATTCAGTTGGACAATTTATTTCGCCATAAATTGTAACTAGATCGGATTCACCCCCGGTCAGTCTCATTGCGTTGCTCCCGCCCATACGATCTCAATGCAACTTACGGTTCGTCAATCCATTCTTACTCGGCCCATCACCCTCGTTTACAGCAGACCATCTTCAAATTGGCATGGAACAGCTTTCTCCCCAAACACTTAGAACAGCCGCATCCTTTCAGTTTATTCACGCACCCTTCTATTTGGCCCTATTCTTTTCTTCTTGTAATATTCTTATATGGGCTTCCCTCTTTACTTCATTGGGCCTTCTTCCCATTTTTTTTATTTATTATTTTTCTTTTTGGATTTTAACTTCTTCACCGCAGCCCATCTTCTATTTAAACAAAATGGCCTCACTTCTTTTATAAACCCTGGCCCACATTCTCATTTCAAAACCCAGACCCCCTTGCGTTTCCTTCTTCTTATGCCTCACAAACATGCATGGCTTCAGCAACCAACTCATAGAAAAAAACGTGCGCCCCTCCCTTCCATAAACCATTACCGCCACCTTCTCACAAAAAGAACAACCTGCTATTAGCTAGTACAAGCCTTGAACCAATTCCTCAAACTCAACAGTCCTTCGCAGTCCCCTTCGAATGTCATCACCGAAACCAATCCCCAACATCAGCTTCATCATGCTTTGTTCAAACGAACACCCCCTTCCACCACTTCTCCTTTTAGTAAATGCAACGCACATCAAACCTCTCTCCCCTATTTCCACCGTTTTACTGTTCAGTACCCAATTGAACAAAAATCCAAGCTCCACCTTCACTGCCAAATCCAGTCCAGACGTTTTGCTCTACCATCGATCCTCCAATACCCCAGTTCGAACACAAGTAGTAAAACAACCTCCTCCACGAGAACACAGACCCGCCAACTCCCTCCAGTTCCAGGCCACGCAAATCCTCCTCAACTCAGTACGCAACTCCTCTCCGTGTGTACCAACTCCATCATGATTTCGGGTTCAAGCCCATCGAAAAGAAACGTTGCCTGGATCATTCGGATCCCCATACATCCTGCGTCACTTTCGTTCACCAAGGAACCCGTCAAAAGCTGTACCATCTTGAACGAAATGCTCCCAGCAATTATGTATATATATTGTAATCTATATCTGAGTGCTTGAATTTCTTTGATTTTATTTGAATTGTTCTTGGTTGTTAAAGAGGAAGCTTTCCACGCTTTTGAGCCTATTGTGGCGGCTGGAAGAAATCTGATTGAAGGATGGAAAAATGTTTTTAGGTTAAGGGGTAGTTTACGATATATATATATGGCTTTTGTTTTAGATTGCTTGGTTTTGCCTTGTCCACGTCTTAGAAAACCATGTGGCTGAGAACTGAAGGCGTGGTCTTCATCTGATCATAGAAAATGGTCGGTAATGATTTATACACAATTCAAACTAATTTACATATTCCATTTTATTTCCCGATTGCTACGGACAGAGATAAAAATGCAGTCGTGTCCAGTATCGCGCCACGATCCCAAAAATATATTAATACCGGTAGATTAACTCATATTGTGAAACCTCAAAATGTTGATTACAGGGTGCACAATACCCCAAATAAAAAGTTGCTTATTTAATTAATTAAAAATTACAGAAAAATTCTAAAAATTAAATTATCACTATTTCCGAAAAGAACCTTGTCTAAATTCAAACCCGTTCTCCAGTTATATCGAATAAACCGTTACGGTCGATAAACGATTCTATAGCGACTATTTTAAATTTTGATTTGGACATATCTCAAAATCTACACAACGAAATCCTGATTTTTCTCTTCCACTAGAAAGAAATACTCCACCAGCTCCACGCGTTTCTTGTTTCACAAAAATCCGATTCAAAACGAATCCTGTATATTCAGTTGAAGTTCAAATCGCCAATTTACGAACTACAGCGCCATTTCGAGCTCGTTTATAATTATATTATAATTATATTATAAACTATACGTTCAACTGTCGTCGATTGAATATATTCGTTATTCAAATTCAAATTCCAAGCTGAATTACATATCACAGATGATCCGGTTCACACCATATCGTCATTTCAGCCAATTCTGATTATTTCAAAATTAAATATATTATTTAATTTATTATTTTAATTAAATATTAACCATTATTTAATTCCACGACCATTAAATTCACTAACCTACCATTTATACAATTAAATAAATCAATCATAATACCCCTGCAAATGCGGGTCATTACAAATTGTTAAGGGGCTACACAAACATATTATTTCACACTACTCAATATTCACAAATTGCCCCTTAGATTAGAAAACACTTATTATACAAGGGAAACTGAATTAAAATAAGCAGTTCGTTACCACTGCACCGAATGCAGCATGTAATTAATTATGTATGTATTCGACAGTGATATATCAAAAATTAATAATCATTTCGGTGAATTTTCTTCGTAATTATAAAATTCGGCATATTTATGTCAACAAAAAAAAATAATTCGATCATATTCCTCCAAAAACGCTTATCCTTTAGGGTTTAAAAAACTCTATATATGCGAATTGAAAAAAAAAAATACCATGATCCTTGCACTATTTGTTAAGGTAAAATTACTGTTATTTGTTAAGGCGCTAAATGGGTAATAAGGTAAAATTACATTTATTTTTTAAGGGACTACTTTTCTCATTGGTACTTCCCTTAACAATTTTTGAAAATAATAAAAAATTGGCCTCCCCTTAACAATATTTGGAGTGTCAATAACAATGACCTTGGTAAAGATATAAATGTTGGAAACGGGACCTTTAATTAATATCTTTCCCTTGTTTTTTAGAATCATGCATTTATCAGCTATTATTCTTCATTACTGAGCAAATTATAAATGATATGCTGGAAGTAAGGGGATATTTATTTAGATTATTTCCCTTATCCTTTAGAATCTTACATTCATCAATTTAATATTTATCGATTTAACGACCTTCATGGTTTACAAAATAATAAATGATAAACTAGTTAATGACTTTAATAAGATTCATAGTTTAATGATAAGGATGAATAAGGCGAATGAACCTTAATCCACAGTCTAATGATATAAGAACGAATAAGCGTAGAACTTCTAATCCAAAAAGTGTATTCTTTTCTAGTTGTGTTGGAAAATAATGAGAATTAATATTTTCACTTTCGTATGGCTTTGTTCATTTTTTATTTTGAATCAAACCATGGTTGATGGAAATCCTTCAGCCATTTTCAATATAGATGCAAAGTTAGGAAGAAAAATGCCAGATAACTTAATTGGTGTCTTTTTTGAGGTAATGCTTTCTCCCTTGACACCTTAATACAAATTACTTCCCAAACTAGTCGTAGTAGTTCTAAAATTAAACTTAACAAAGTTAACACAAATTATATTAACAGATGGAATTTGTTTCATATTGAACTGTAGGAAATCTGGCATGCGGGAGCTGGTGGATTATGGGCAGAGCTTGTCAATAATAGAGGTTAAAGTCAACGAATTTTGAGAAAGTTGGTATAGTTCTTAGTTTGTAATTTTGCTAATTTGTTAACCAACACTATACATATATAGGTTTTGAAGCAGGAAGGCTAAACAAATCTGATTTCGCCCCATGGACAATGATCGGAAATGAAGGTTCAATAAAATTGGAAACAGAATTGTCTTCTTGTTTCGAAAGAAACAAGGTGGCTCTTCGAATGGAAGTTCTTTGTGACAAAACTCCACCAAATGTATGTCCTGCAGGTGGTGTCGGAGTATACAATCCTGGTTACGCGGGAATGGTAATTCTCATACACACACACTCACAAATATATTTATACAAACACATACATACATGTATACGATAGACTTGTTCATTGTATTATTAGATGATTTAACATGTGTTTGATCATTATTTTTGCTTTTTTATTGGGACAGAATATTGTGCAAGGAAAAACATATAAAGTGATTCTTTACGTTAAGTCAGATGATTCTGTAAGCTTTTCTGTTTCACTTGCGAGCATGGATGGATTGAAAATGTTGGCAACTAAGGATATTACGTGAGTAATTAGGAATAAACATCACTATCTTTGTATATTTTAACACGAAATTGATTCTTTCATTCAATTTTATTTTTCAGAGCTCCGGCCACCAAAGTGAAAAATTGGACGAAAATTGAGTTTGTATTAAAAGCAAAAGACAGCAACAATAATGCAAGGCTTCAGTTGACAACAGATAAAAAAGGTGTTATTTGGTTTGATCAAATATCTGTGATGCCAACAGACACTTTCAAGGTAGATTAATATACTCCGGGTTAACATCGTAATAAATTAAACATTATGGTAAATAGCTATAAAAGTACTCTTAGACTTAACTTGTTAAAAAAAAATCAATTTTTACATATTGACGATATCGTGGCTTGAAATACTAGAAAACTCTAAACTTTATTATGGATGCGGAAGCATCCCACAATAAAAATAATAATCAAATACTATAGAATTTTAATTAGTTCACAAATGCTTCATTAGAAGTAGCATAAATTTAAATTTGAATTTACGTAGTGTAATGCAAAAATTTAACAACAGTTTTATTCATATTAATATCATATAGTAAGAGTTTGTTTTTATAATTTGTTTTTACAGGGACATGGATTCAGGAAAGACCTATATTCAATGATTGCAGATCTGAAACCTACTTTCGTAAGATTTCCAGGTATCAAATAAATATTCATAACTTAACTCATCTATATCTTCAAAATTGTTATTTTATTAGTGTATTTTAATTTTTTTTTTTAAAGGTGGATGCTTTGTAGAAGGAAGTAGGCTTATAAATTCATTTAAATGGAAGGATTCAATTGGTCCATGGGAAGAAAGGCCAGGACATTACAATGATCACTGGGGATACTGGACAGATGATGGACTTGGATATTATGAGCTTCTCATTGTATGCATGTTATACATTTTATGGAGTATATCTATTTATTTTATGTTGTATTCTGCTTCCTCTTAGCTATTGTTTCATTCAGTACTTCTTTAATAGATCTTATAATAGTATTTTTCTTGCAGCTTATTGAAGAGCTTCGTGCTTCTCCTATTTGGGTATTCAACATTGGTTAGTGAATTCATTTTTTAAAATAACTTACTAGCTAAAAATGATAGTAATTCATCTAACATGCCCTATATGTGTATTTTAGGCATGGCCACTGATGAAAACATCGTCAATCCAAGCAATGTCGGATCTTTCGTGAAGGTATGTTATAAATATCTTAACTACATCAAGTCAAGGAAAAAATGAATTCAATTAATGTAACTTGTTAAAGGTCTATCATGGGCACTAAACATAAATGAATTTTCCTATAATTTATAAGAAAGCAAAATGATCAAGACATATCACATCCATGATGAAAAATGAAAGGAACTAAATATTTGAATAAAAACTTTGCTTACTAAATAAGAGCAAAACCGCTCCCAGCTATTCTAGTTTAGCTCTTAAATGAATGGCAAGCATACAGTTGACCTAATAGTTTATAACTATTATGTGTTTCTTATATAAAATTATTATGTAGTATTTCTTGTAAATTTTATTTACATAACCCTAATTATAATAACTTTTGAGAGTTTCTAATAACTCTACATAAGATGAAGTTTTTACTATGCTAATATATTCAAGCTCTTTTTTGCTTCATAACCATAAAAATTGTCCACAATTCAAAAAAAGGTAAGATTAAATACACCATAGCACCACATAAAATCAACTTTTATTTTCCAATTTTATTTCCTAAAATAGTTCATCCAATGATAGGTTTCCATTTGTTTTACATGTCCTATATCACTTTGAGAAATTAAGCAGCAGAATTTTAAATAACCTATGTGTAATTTAGCTAAATCTACAATTTTTTGGCATTGCATGTGAAATATTTTATGTACTGACGCTATAATGCTTGTTTCATCTTTAGGACGCCCTTGATGGTATTGAATTTGCTATAGGATCACCTAACACAACATGGGGATCGGTTAGAGCAAGAATGGGACATCCCAAGCCATTTAACGTGAAAATTGTTTCTGTTGGAAACGAAAATTGTTTTCCAGTGAATCGGAAAAATTACGGTTTGTTTTTTTACTTGTGATAGTTCTTTGTTACTTAGAATTACTAAATAATAGAAATAATAGCTATGGTCTCGGTCGATAGTGCATGCAATTGTTGCTACACTTAAGACAAATAATAAACCAGCGCTATTCACTAACAAACTTAAAGCACAAATATATTCATCATACAAAAGAATAAGACTGGCATGATCACTAAACATTAATATATCCAAATAATAAATGCATTTTTAAGGTGCTAAATTTGATTATTTTAGTATGTATCTAGTAAGTGTGTTATATTCCCCAAACCCACCTCCCTTGCAAAGGAGGTGCACAATGCTTGATAACTAAATTGTTAAATTAAAATAATACAACATTCTACATACAAACATGGTAGCATTGAATATTTGTAGTGGGATTTCTTTCTTGGTATATGACTGAAGCTAGAATTGAATTTGATTTTTCCAATTTTTTATTTTTTTAATACTTTCATATTTTTATTTTAAATGTATTTTTTGCTCGTTATTTTCAGAACTTATATATCCATATTTCTATGATGCAATTAAAAAGGCATATCCATATCTCGAAATCATTTCAAACTGTGATGGATCTCGTATACCATTGAATCATCCAGCCGACTTCTACGATTTTCATGTAAGGATGACAAATTATATTTTGATAAAAAATGATAACCCTACACATTAATGTCAACCGTCTAACCTTTTTTTTATTTTCCTTTTATAGACGTATAGGGAGTCTTTGGATATGTTCAATGATAATCATTATTTTGATATTGCACCTCGAAACGGTCCTAAGGTAAATTTTAAATAATTTAACCCATGTTTATCTTACATATATTATTGTGCACTTTTTTCTATTTGTTTTTTTGACAATGTGATTACTATTTAATTCTTAGGTTTTTGTGAGTGAATACGCTTCGTTTGGTAAAACGGCTGGGAAGGGAAATTTATTAGGTGCATTAGGTGA
Organism: Allium sativum; assembly: GCA_030737875.1. NCBI lineage: Eukaryota > Viridiplantae > Streptophyta > Magnoliopsida > Asparagales > Amaryllidaceae > Allium > Allium sativum. The sequence continues at coordinate 834,546,559 of CM060918.1, read as the reverse complement.
AGCTGCATATATTATTGGCTTGGAAAGAAATAGGTATGTTTATCGTCATTTTCACATTGGTGCAATTGGTCACATTTTTGAAACTTCCATAACTTGATTAGAATAAATATTGACAAGTATGATCATTTCTACCTAAGACTTATGCAAAAGTATTGATTTTTATTTAGAAAAAACCATTTGAGTTTAAAATAGGACCCCTATCTAATTATGTTTTTTTTGAAATAATGAAAACCATCATCCAGTTTTGAACATGCTAGTTTTGAATTATTTCACCAATCTTTGAATGAAGGCCTAGATTACAGAAACAAAAGTAGAAGGTTGTTACCTTTGTATTATGCAACAAATAAGGTTACTAATGCTCCTTACGTTGAAATATTTCACGTATCTTTGGAATATTTAAAATGCTTAGTTTTCAATGACTAATTATAATTTTTACCTTTGCAGTGATATTGTCGCCATGGCATGTTATAGTCCACTTATGGCAAATATACATTTTACAGGGTAAATTTGGTGCACAACTTTTTTCTAAATTTACATATTTGACAATGACACTAGTCTTACTATGTACAATAAAATAATTAGGCCGGTACCAAATGCATTTTGGTTCGATTCATCGCAACATTATGGAGCTCCAAGCTATTGGGTGCAATACTTAGTCAAAGAATCAAGTGGTGCAACATTTCTGAATTCTTCACTTCAAACTGACTCTCAAGTAGTTGCATCTGCGATAATAACCCGTGATAATAAAATACTGAAACTAAAGGTAAGTAATTATATTGGCATTTCTAACTCTTTTTAAATACTTCATACTTTATGTCGGTGGAAACTGAAATGTTATCAGTCAATTTTCTCAGATTAAAATGAAACTCTTTCGGATTTATGTAGATCCATATGTACATTTTTTTAAATTATTCTTTGTTATATATTTTTATCCTTTGACTAACTGGAATGTACATCATCTCCAATAGGTTGTGAATTTTGGAAATGACATGGTGAATCTGGATATATCAATATCAGGCTTAGGTAGAACTATAAATTCAAAACGATCAAACATGATCGTGCTATCATCTCCTAATCCAATGGATGAGAATACTATTCAAGAGCCAAACAAGGTAACATGATATATTAGTATACAAAACACGCACCAATAGACACTCGTACATATAGAATTATATAAATAAAAAATGAGCACTGACACTTTTTTCTGTCGATCTTTCAGGTAGTGCCAAAGAACAATAATCTTATGAATGCAAGCTCAAAAATGGATGTAGTGATTTCCCCACATTCGTTTACAGTTTTTAACTTAGTCCTCAACTAGAATATCATGCTAGCATTGAATGGTTATTGTATGTTTATTTTGATTCAAATAAGAAAAAAAAGGCAATATGGTATTTGTGTTATTTATTTGTACTGTTACATATGAACAAATAGTTTTTATTATACACCAAACTTAATACACATATTTCGTGGTTTAGTCCACATATGGATGAAATGTTAATTATTGGTTGAAAAATATGAGAACAGAACCTTTAAACATTTGTTTTAAGCTAATTTGTGTATGAGGAACATGTATTTGCTTTTACCTTAAGTGATTAGTACTTCTAATATTAGACTTTAATTAGTTCTGAAATGATTTCAAGGTTACATGTATTGTATTTATATGATATCTAAGACATTTAAGTTATTAATTTCTTTGGTTGTAACATAAGATTAAAAATGAATAACATTATGTAAAAACCCCAATTATGCCAAAGACATTGACCTTTTTTCACGTCAACATGTGTTGAATTCAAATATTTTTACAAATATGGTCATTTTCAATAGAAAAAATATATAATTTATAGATATCGAACCCATTGTTTAACCATATATGAACATGAAAATTCCAAACATTTGCACTGTTCTTTTGAAATATTAGTCTAAAAAGGTTAAAAAATTCAAGATAATCTAAAATTCTAATGATTATCACAAAATTAGAACACTAATAAGGATGTTAGATCAAAAATTACAATATTTAATAATGCAATAAAGTGTCAAAATGAATATTAAAGATAGATTAAAAAAATTTTACTTTTTAATTATTTAAATGTAACAACCCGCTATTTTTGATGATTTAAATTCCGTTTTATATCGAATCTTTATTTTGAAATTATTCTACAATTTCTCGTAATGAGAATTTAGAATTTGAAATACGTTCAGTATAGTTGTGACACCCCATATCCGTTAACATCACTCACTAAAGGAATGCATTAAGTTTCGTGAAGCATTTTAGGTAAACAGACATAGAATATTACAAGACAGATATAAAATTTTGCAGTGGAATAAATCAACTTTATTAATCATAAGATACCGCAGTCCAAAACATCATTTGTCTGAAATATAAAAGCTCATTACAACATAAAAACCACAGTCTTATACTTCAGAAATATCAGAGTACATAAAAGAAAAAAAATTCCCCAAGAACAAAATATAGCCATAGCAACGAGGATAGGAGCTTGAGTTATACATATCAGCAGCTCCAACAAAATAAGCAGAATCACGGTCAAGCCTGAGTGTTTCCGCCTTGAGAACCTTGGGGGGGGGGGAACGGAAGAAAGATGGAGAAACAAAAAGGGTTAGACATAAAGTCTGGCGAGTATAATTACTTTTAGCTAGTAAATAAATAAAAGTAACATGATAGGCATATAAAGTGGATAAGAGAGATCATTACATAAATGGCAGGTGTGACAAGGTAGACAAGATAAGGTGTGTATACTTCTAATGATTACTTTGCTTATTCTCTGCACCAATACTAGTATAACAAGTACAAAACAGGGTTACGTACTCCCTAATTTCTTAACAGAAACAAGATGATCCCAACAGAAATATAATGGTAGTTTTAGGTATACTCTAGTAATGGGTTTTAACCCAAGCAGAATTAGCCGGTAACTAAACAGGAATAACGGGTGTTAACCCAAACAGAAACACAGGTACTCCACAGAAACAGACAGGACTAGATGTACCCTATTTACTACCCTAGTTGATTGGCTCCCTACTTCATACATACCCTGTGATGGCCCCACAGTAGGGTGTATCACTCCCTAAAGTGGGAACTCTTCATTTCCCGAATGTGCATAACCATATCTACTGATGTCGCAACGTCTTATTTTCCCGAGCAGGCGGAGTCATGCACGCACATGACCCCGTTCGAACGCGCCGTCATGACACTGTCCTCCACGTTTGGATCTCTTACAATCAGTTCAGTAAGCGTGCCCCACTCTGAACTAGTTCGAGTACCCGTTTGATACTTATTTAAGGGTTACTGACTGATATGGGTCCCACACAAAATGATACAAGCTCTCCCCTTTGTCTTGCATCCCCCACTAGGTTTTTGTTGGCTATGTATACCATTAGGTGTCTTTAATTACACAACCCTATCATTTCTACAAGTTATGCTTACCCTAAAGGCGTCTTTAATTACATAACTTTATTATTTCCATCGGTTATGTATACCACTAGGTGTCTTTAATTACATAACCTTATCAGGTTAAGTTTATGGGCCTATATATACTAATATTTGTGGGCCTATATATACTAATATTACCTACCTACCCAAGATTTACTTAACCCTTCCACTGATCCAAGCATGTTTATTTAACATTTAAGTTTGTGGGCCTATATATACTAATATTACCCACCTACCCAAGATTTACTTAACCCTCCCACTGATTCAAGCATGTTTTACTTAACCCTAGCTTTAATTCATATTCATACAATCCCTTATGGATTAGATTAGGTTAAGTAGTCCAATTTATTACCATGTCCATTTATGGTTTATAATGGGCTAGACCTCGCACATTAGGCCTACAACGTGTGGATGCTGGATATGTCGGTTGGGTCCGGGCAGTCTTATTCCACAATTGGGCATAACCTCGTTCTTAGCCCGATTCGTATTTGCGTACTTAGACCTTCCACATTAGGTTCAATATTAGTGGCTGCTAGATATGACGGTCGGGTCCGGGCAGATTTCCGCCACTAATGCAACCTAACCTCGTGTCATAAGTACAATTACTATTCCTAATTGTAATTACTAAACATTCCATTTTTAATTAATTAATCAATTAATTAAACCTTTCCTTTTAAAGGTGTTAATACCCATTTTACCAAATAATTTGAATTATATGTCCAAAAATGTTCATATTCAAATTATGCCAATATTAACCCTTTTTCCCCCGTTCCTTAACTAGCACGCTCATAAATTGGCGGCATGCCTTGGCTAGATAATAGCTTAGTCATAAACGATAAAAGGGAAAACAATAGGATTGTAAAAAAAGTGATCATCTTGGCATAAACATAAACTTAGCTTGATAATGTGAACATACATACTGGCATGGACATGTAATTAACATCATAACAGGGTGGACATAAAACTGATGAACTGGTGGCAGTCAATTGGTTCTAACATAACTACGATGTCGCAATAGGCATAGTAAGATCTAAATTAGCAATTTAGATGTCCAATTAGTTTAGATCTAACATGATAACACATGATGATAAATTAGATCACATAATTCAGATCTAGAAATTAAAATAGTTCTAACATGATAACACAAGATGATAAATTAGATCACATAATTCAGATCTAGAGGTTAGAATAGATCTAACACCATTAGAATGACATAATAGCATGTTTAGATCTAAATATGTCCAAAATACAACATATCCTAGTTGATCGAAATATGTAAGGTGATTTACATATAGAATTAGGTCTAACCAATGTTGCAACTGTCAAAATTAATAGATTTACATCCACCTCAACATAGTTTCAAACCAAGATCCACAAAGGCAACATAATAGAATAACCACAATTGCATCAGATCTAGAGAATTAGATCTATCATGACATAGTGTGAGATCTAACAATAGCATAGATTCAAGGTTTGCAACGTATCCAAATCACAGTCTTTCATTGTTTACTTCTATTCATTTAAACCTAAAAATAACTAGAACTCACAGGGTTAGGTTTTGAGAATAGAGAGAATGGATCTTGAATTTCTGGATTTGATTTTCAAAACTGAAATATTGTATTGTTGAAGAAAACGAATCCGTCTTAGTTCGCACTCTGGAAGAGTTTACCCGCCATTGTTTCTTTGTTACAGCTGAACTTCGCCGTCGTCACTATTTTTAGATGAATAAAACCTATGTCTAGGGTCCTTTATATAGCCTAGGGTTCAATGAATCTTGCTCAGAAAGTTGTTTAGATACAAAACGAAGTATTTCGACTAGATCTACCAGGGGTGGGTCGACCCCCCTTTGAGTGGGTCGGCCTATGGGTCGACCCCCCTTTGAGTGGGTCGACCTATGGTTCGACCCCCCGTTGAGTGGGTAGACCCACCTGAGTGGAAAATCTGGCGCCTTCCCAAATTTTGAATTTTGAACCGAATTTCGAATTTCTGGACCCATTTTTGAATTTCTGAATCCAATATATATATATATATATATATATATATATATATATATATATATATTCTTTTTGTGCTTATACAAACTTCAAACCTTAATAACTTCTTCATATGTTGTCCGATTTATGCAAACCAGGTGTCTATTTTGACCAGAATTTCGAGACGGACGCAATGGTGCAGTCCATTTTATTTAATTCTGAATATTAAATTAATTTTTCCTTAATTCATTGTCAATAGTGTATTTTACACCAATTATTCTTTAATTTATCCTAATTAATGCCGTTAAAAATTCAGGGTGTTACAATAGCGGTTGTGAAAAATTTTCCGAAAATTTGAATGCTTGTCGATAGCGCAATTTTCAGTGCAAAACTACGCATAACAGTTCCAAATTTAGCAACTATCACTACAACGAAATAAGGCTTTCATAGCATTTGAAAAACACTATTATAACCTAACATAGCGTTTCACAGAACTCCATGAAACGACATGCTATCTTGGACCTTCTATTTTGACTAACAAAAAAAAAACTATGAAAGATGACTTTTATATAGCGTTTTTACTTGCTATCAAACAATAACACTATTAAACATATTATCTGATACAGACTTCTTATAGCATTTGTGTGTATGTTTCTATAGCGTTTATGTTCATGTTTCTACAGTGTTTCCACTGTCGCTTTCTATAGCATTTTTTATTTTATGGCGTTTTTAAAACCATCGCTTATATTATTAGCTTATGGATTTTTCATCATTTCAGCTTTTTACATGTATATACACATTTTAACATTTGTTGTCTGCATATAAATATGACAAATTTGCACAAATAAACATATAAATTATGACATAATATTCATGCATATCATTCAAATAATTTAGTATTTCATACATATTGTTTTATCAACTTTCCCACGTCCACGCATAATATATCATACATTTTTACATTAATTACAAGTTATTTAAAAAATAGAAAAACGATAGAATTCGCTTTGCTTCTGATATTTTCTTCTTAGCATGGACATTAATGGTCATGTTAATGTCAAATAAGCAATCAGTTTGTTAGTAAGTGTTATATCACATATATACAAAGTAACAGAAACCAAAAAGAAAAATGGAACCAGAACAAAAAAATATAATGCATTTATGTAAGGGGTTACTGTTATTATGCATTCGAACATGCAATAACTTTCAAAATAAAAATTAACCTATTAGTTTTAAATTATTTCCTACCGAGTAGGTTTGCATGCATCATATAAAATCAAAAGGGAGACCATACTACAAACTAAATGGATTGTTTGATATAACAATGACCACGTTTCCACCAAGAAGCAGTAGAAGGTGGCTGCAATCACTACAAGAAAACACTGATTTAGAGTCATATATTTAGAAGCGGAAATTTCCGTCGCTTATTTGCGACGGATTTCCAAGTGATCTACAAGGGATAGTTTTTTGTTTTTTTTCAACTTTTTTTCTTTTATTTATTACCGTCGTTTTCTGTCATCCCTCACTAAGACATTGCAAATTGCGTCAAATTACCGACGGAAAATTTTTACCGCTATTTTCCGCTGCAAATCCGGACAGAGTACCGACGAATATTTATCGAAGCTATTCTACAATAGAATTCCAACAGATTTGCAAGAGATGAAAATATTAGTTTATTATAATAATTATTTAATAATTAATAATAAAATTTAATACTTATGAAATGATATCTAGCATTCAATAATTAATTTTAAATAATTGTATTTAATAATTACAGTTGATAATTATGGTTGATACTTATATTTTGTGATAATAGTTGATAATTATATTTTATATTTCAAAAAAATTGAAATCATCCTGAATAAACACTACAAGAAAATAACCTTTTTACAATGTGGACTCTACAACTATTCGATTAACTATCGTAAAAACTTGAATCTTTTACTACGTTTATATGAGAAAATGTTGTAGTATTTCCACTCAAATAACATTCTTAAGCCGTATATCGTGAAAAAGGGTAATTTGAAAACATCTTCATAATGGTTGTAATAACTTATTTTTAGTAATGTGTCATCTATATTGTGAAAAGTTTGTTTCCTTTGACAACATTTCTTTCAGGTTGTTTTGACGTATATAATAAACAACAAGCTTTAAATGTGGTAAATTTTATTTCATTACAGTTTAAAGTGTTTGAATCCACCGTTATTTATTTGCATTGTAAAATTAAATTATTTTTTGTCATGCAAATTTGCAACTTCAACTATCATATTATTATTACTATCAATTTAGTTCAGTAATATACACGATCAATTGTTCAGGCACACAATGTATAACAGCTGTAGGATCATATTGTTGATCCATGTGATAGTGACATCCACTGTAGATCTAACCACTACTCTAAAAATATGAATCAAAAACTTTTGATCCAGATCTGCATCATTGTTAATCTAAGGTTTTTTTTCCATTAATTCACTGCAAGAAAAGCTAACATTGTGTGCGCACTCTTTCAGGTTAAAGGCGCTAAAATTTCATTTCGTTCTCACCAAATCCCTAAAAGAAAAATCCCCAAAATTTTAATTCTCTAATCCAAATTTTTGTACGAAACCCTCCTCCTTCGATCTAAATTTTCGTCACCAACTGCCATCATTGTTTTTTTCACTCTTCGTAGTCATAGACCTCGTACAAGTTTCATCGTCATCAGTCGATTAGCTCGTCAACGAAAACCAATTGGTAGCCATCATCGCCAACACTTTCTTCCATGCCTCCACGTCATCTAACGCTTGATTTTAAAGTACGTGATTCGATGTTCAGAATAGGTTGGTACTGTTTAGGCATCCCTTACGATTGGTTTAGATTTTGGTTTGGCTTTGAAATTCTTTCTATTGCATTTGATTTTATGTGGATATTTATGAATTTGCTTTTCAACTAATTTTCTTCCACTTACAATGTTTGTGTCCTCGCAATTTTACTATTTATGTCGTCCTTTCATCCCTTTAGACAACACCATAGTGGTGTAAAATCTATTGAAATTGAATGTTGCACTTCTTCCTAATAGCATTACGTACTTAAAATTCTGCTCTTTAAAATTTGTACTCTATTTGGGAACTTTCGAGGCTGATCTCTTCTGCCTGCTAGTGTAGGCTGAGCATTTATGGCAGAAGTTTTTTTGCTTATAGCTTCTGAAATTCTGGAAGGTTGATAGAAAATGTTTGAAAAACAAGGGCAAACTGATATTAGTGGTAAAAGTTCTTATTTGTTGCTCTTCATGTTTGTATCCAGTATTAAACAAAATTCTAGAGAGACTGATAGTGACCACGTATTCAAGTGTTGTTAGAACTATATATGTATCTCTCAGTTATTAAATAAAGAAAATTAGCAAAGAATATTTTGCTCCAAACTATCAACTTTGGCTGCTCTGTTTGTTTTCTCCTCTTGATTATGTAAATAAAAATAAAATGAACTCCAGATCAAAAATCTAAAAGAATGGAAGTAAAACATGGTGCCAAGATAAAAAAGTAGTGAGATGCTCACTATAATTGAAGTGCAACTTACTTTGTCATCCTTTAATGCATAATGGCTTACATAGGTGGAGTTATCTATAAATAACATATTGGAATTGCATGTTACTTTTTAATTATTTTATGCAGTGTCATAACATATCCATATTTATTGCATGGCGGATTGACATGGAAGGTGTCATTTTTGAATAAATTCTTCTTTGAAGTACAGAGAAATTAAAGGATATGCTGATATAGGCAACTGTTGCAAGTTTAATAGCTAGCTCCTAACTTTCTTATTCATTTAATATGAAAATTATTACCTTGAATTGAAATTTTCTTTTCTTTTCCAAATAAATGAAAAAATTTCACCTGCAATTCACATTTCACAGAAATATGCTAGTCTTTTTTCACTTTTTTTGTTATCCTTGCCTTTTCTTTGTCATTCCTTTAACTTGCCTATGCATTTTGAAGAACTGCTTTTAATTTTTGTTCACTAGCAAAATATATATATTCACCTGTGTGAACCCATGCTTCGCATACGGGTTTGGCAATATTATTTGTCTATGTATTTATACTAAATCATTGATGAAGATACTTGAATAAGAAACAATAAAAAATTTACTATAAAATAGAATCTACAAAAATTATAATTATGAAGAGTAAAAGTGTTTTTTTACTAAAAAAATTTATGTTATGTTACATCATCAGATGATGTCCATGGAACGGAGGATCAAAGCAGTCATGATATGATTAAATTACATATTGCACACAAATTGTTCACATCCTTTAAAACACTTAACAATTTAGAGATAATAAACATTCTAAAGTTTGCCCGAAATTTGGCATAATAAAATTGTAGGAAAACTATGATATATCGGATTGTACACATATTTTTTGGACGAATTACGACAAAGCATTAAAGGATTAAAAGGGTTAATTATGTCAGACTTTGTATAAAGTGCATAAAGCATAAAAATATTAGTAGAACGAAGTAACAAAGACAATTTTTGGTTAACCCACACAAAATTTCCTCATATTCACGATTGCATGTCCAAAATGTGCAATGCATAATAATTTGTTACACTGTTTAACAATTTGGTTCTATCCTTAAAAATAACTTGGTTTTAGCTTATACAATATCAATTATAAACTTTTAGGATCCATCAGAAACAATAGGCAACTATGAAAGACTTTACAGTCTCCTCATGTGAATAAAAATGCATTTAGGATATCTTAGACTTCATTCCGTAAATACAAATTTTATCAGTTTATCTGCAGAAATGAGATTTTTTTTAGGTGTAGGATGGGAAAGCTAGAAGATTTAAATTTTTTGTATTATTCCTGAAATATGAAAAAGATACGAATGTTATGGAGAAGTTTAGGTTTTGACGAATAGAATAAATATTTAGGTAGCCGAGAAAATGAATCAACTTTAATAATATAGTTGTAAATGTAAGAAATATGGAAAGTTTTAAGGAAACAGACAGAAAGATGTTGCAAAAGATCAATGTATTCTATGATTGACTTAGCAATGAAATTACAGGATTTGTTACAAAACAAAACTAAGAGAAATAAGGAGAATTCTGGTAATGAGGAAGAGAAATACATTTAATCACATATTCAATTTCACATAAAACTGCGTAGATCGAATAAAGAGAGAGAAATCAAGGAGAAGAAGAAAACACGACATATTATTGTTAATAAGCAAAAACTAAAATTAAATATTTCCTATTCCATTGTTGGTTTAAATAATTTTATTCTAAATAGTCGTGGATCTTTTTTCAAGCTTTACATTTGTGTTATCGTTTTCAACACAAAAAAAGTCGGTTCTACTATGAATATTCAACCTACACAAAAGTCTAATCCTATAACAGAGCTTTATACGTATGTGATTTCAAAAATATGCAAACTTTGGGTATAATGAGCCAGCTAATGTTTCCTGCATTATAAATGAATTTTCAATGCAAAATTATTTATATGATTTGGAATTCTCAATGCATTAGAATCAAAGATCGCACAAAAATTGCACACGCAACCCACCAATGATCTGCCGCTAAAGACTAAAATCAGAAGGATTGCTCTATACCATCTGTTGGAAATGTTTTACAAACATTATGTGAACTATTAAAAATGATTGAATAAGTGTATGAATGGCTCCTATGTTTGAGTAGTCCCACATCATGGGATTATAGGGAAGAGACAAGGATTTATACTTGTTTCTAAGAAGTCATGTTGGGGCCTTGGGCTCCCAATACATGCATTGTTGTGAGGAGGGAGACAATGCATCATGACCACCACACACGCGCGCGCGACCGACCGACTCGACTCGACCCGGCCCGATTCGGGCTCGGGCTTTGGCTTTGTGGTATAGGCACTTATATTTTATGGACCATAGCAGTATTTTTCCCGAAACTGCAAATATGCACTGATTTGTTTGTGCAAGCAAATCAGTTACTATTTTAGAGGTTGTTTTATCCTAGAGGCGGCGGCGAAGGAACGAATTGGTTTGCACCTCTGACCAAATCGCCGAATCGTCTTCAAGAAAGCGACCTAGTCCGCGACTCAGCCATTGTTTTCCAACAATTTGAAGACGAACTGAAACAATGGCCTCGAACTCAACCATGGACGATTCTGCTCCTCCCTCTGCTTTTCACGGCCCTCTGGTGACTGCTGCTCCTTTCAAGTTCGAAGGTTTGCATTTCAAGCGCTGGCGTCAGAAGATGGAGTTCTTCCTCACGATCAGGAAGGTGGTGGCTGCTCTGACTGCTGAAAAACCGCAGCTACCAGACAAGCCTGACGAGACTTATGCAGCAAAGATGGCATCATGGACTGAACAGTCAAAGCAACTGCAGACCTGGACTGAACAGGATTACTTATGCAAGAATTTTATACTGAATGGACTGAGCGATTATCTGTATGATTATTATAACTCAGATGAAAAGACGGCAAAGGAGATCTGGGAAGCACTAAAGAAGAAATATGACACAGAGGAGGCAGGGGCAAAGAAATACGCTGTAAGTAGCTACCTAAAGTATCAGATGACTGATGATAGATCGGTAGAGATGCAGTCTCATGAGCTTCAGAAAATAGCTCATGAGATCATCTCCGAAGGTATGGTCTTGGACGAACAATTTCAAATTGCTGTTATCATTGACAAATTACCCCCTAGCTGGAAAGATTTTAAGAACACTTTGCGACATAAGACTAAGGAATTTTCCTTAGAGAGCTTGATTACACGCCTCCGTATTGAGGAGGAAGCACGCAAGCAAGACCAGAAAGAAGAGGTGCTGATTGTCAATCACAACAGCACTAAGAAGACCACTCCCGTTGTTCTGAAACCAAATCAGAAATCATTTAAGAATCAGAACAGGCGCAACAAACAGAATGGGAATCCGCAAGGAAACCCAAAAGGATAGCAGAAACCAGCCCAAAAGAATGACTCTGGACAGTTGTTTCTATGTTACAACTATGGAAAACCAGGTCATATGGCACGAAAGTGTAGGAACAGGCCAAGCTCTGCACCGCAGGCTAACCTGACTGAGGAGCCTCTTACGGCTATGGTTACTGAGATTCACCTTGTTGGTGGATCAGAGGCCTGGTGGGTAGATACTGGTGCTTCACGCCATGTCTGCTATGATCGTGCCTTGTTCTCTACATACACGGCTGCTGAAAATCAGAAAGTGCTGTTGGGAGACTCTCACACCACTACAGTTGCGGGGATTGGAAACGTGGAACTCAAGTTCACCTCTGGAAAAACTGTAATTCTGAAAGATGTTATGCACACTCCAGAGATAAGAAAGAATCTGGTCTCTGGCTTCCTCCTTAATAAGGCTGGTTTCACTCAAGTTATTGGGGCTGATTTGTACACTCTTACTTATAAGGGAACTTTTGTGGGAAGGGTTATGCTTGTGAGGGTATGTTTAAACTGAATGTTGAATCTAATAAAGTGACTACTTCTTCTTACATGTTGTGTGATTTTAATATCTGGCATTCTAGATTATGTCATGTTAATAATCGAATTATTCGTAATATGAGCACCCTAGATATGATACCTAAAATGACAGAATCTGAATCTGATAAATGTGAATTCTGTACACAAGCTAAAATCACAAAGAAACCTCACAAATCTGTTGATAGAGTTTCTGAACCATTAGACTTGATTCATTCTGAAATATGTGAACTTGATGGCACTTTAACTAGACAGGGACATCGTTATTTTATCACTTTTATTGATGACTTCTCTGATTTCACATATGTATATCTTATGAAAAATAAAAGTGATGCTTTTGACATGTTTAAAACATTCAAAACTGAGATTGAGAATCAAGCAAATAGAAAAATTAAGAGACTTCGTAGTGATAGAGGAACAGAATATGAATCTAATTCTATTCTGGATTTCTATAAACAACATGGTATAGTACATGAGAGAACTGCACCCTACTCACCTGAAATGAACGGTAAAGCAGAAAGGAAAAATAGGACCTTTACCGAGCTAGTAGTTGCCATATTATTAAATTCTGGTGCAGCAAAACATTGGTGGGGGGATATTTTATTGACTGTATGCTACGTTCTGGATAGAATCCCTAAATCTAAGAATAAAATTTCACCTTATGAAATTTTAAAGAATCATAAACCCAATGTCTCATACTTTAGAACTTGGGGTTGTTTAGCATATGTTCGCATTCCAGACCCTAAGAGAATAAAATTGGCAAGTAGAGCATATGAATGTGCATTTATAGGCTATGCTATTAATAGCAAAGCATATAGATTTTATGACCTTAATGCACATAATATAATTGAATCAAATGATGCCGACTTTTATGAAACTAAATTTCCTTTCAAATTAAGGAATAGTGGGGGCACTTCAAATATGCCTATTAGAACAGAACTTAATGAAAATTCTGAAGCTGAACCTAGAAGAAGTAAAAGAGCAAGAACCATAAAAGACTTTGGTTCAGATTTTTGTGCTTTTACTATTGAGGAGGATCCTATAAACCTCCAAGAAGCCTTATCTTCTTTAGATGCCGATTTCTGGCAAGAGGCTATAAACGATGAGATGGATTCTTTAGAATCCAATAAGACTTGGCACTTGGTAGATTTACCCCCTGGTTGTAAGTCTATAGGTTGTAAATGGGTACTTAAAAAGAAATTAAAACCTGATGGCACTATAGATAAATATAAAGCACGACTAGTAGCTAAAGGTTTTAAACAAAAGGAAAATATAGACTTCTTTGACACTTTTTCACCTATAACTAGAATAACATCCATTCGGGTATTAATCTCACTTGCTTCCATTCATAATTTACTTATACACCAAATGGATGTTAAAACTGCTTTTGTGAACGGTGAATTAGACGAAGAAATTTATATGGACCAGCCTGAAGGATTTGTAGTACATGGTCAAGAACATAAAGTATGTAAATTGGATAAATCATTATATGGTTTAAAACAAGCACCTAAACAATGGCATGAAAAATTTGATAACTTAATCATTTCAAATGGTTTCAAAGATAATGAAAGTGGCAAATGCATTTATTACAAATCTGAGAATGACATTTGCACTATTATATGCCTTTATGTAGATGACCTACTCATTTTTGGGTCAAATATTCATGCCATAAACTCATTCAAATCCTTATTAAGTGTCAATTTTGATATGAAAGATCTAGGTGAAGCGAGTGTAATCCTTGGTATTAAGATTACTAGGTCAGAAAAGGGAATTTCTTTGGACCAATCTCATTACATTGAGAAGATACTAAAGAAATATAATTACTTTGACTGTAAACCTGCAAGTACGCCATATGATCACAGTGTAAAGTTATTTAAGAACACTGGTGAAGGTGTAAGACAGTCTGATTATGCGAGCATCATTGGCAGCCTTCGGTATGCCACTGATTGTACTAGACCCGACATTGCCTATGTCGTGGGATTATTGTGCAGGTTTACCAGTAGACCTAGTATAGAGCACTGGCAAGCTATTGAAAGGGTAATGAGATACCTTAAATGAACCATGAACCTTGGATTACATTATGAAAGGTTTCCAGCTGTACTTGAAGGATATTCTGATGCAGACTGGAATACCTTATCTGATGATTCTAAAGCGACCAGTGGCTACATATTTAGCATCGCTGGAGGAGCTGTTTCTTGGAAATCTAAGAAACAGACTATTTTGGCTCAGTCTACTATGGAGTCTGAGATGATAGCACTAGCTATAGCTAGTGAAGAGGCAGAATATTTGAGAAATCTGCTAGCTGAGATTCCCTTATGGGAAAAACCGATACCATCAGTGTTGATATACTGCGATAGTACCGCGGCTATTGCAAAAGTTCAGAACCGTTACTATAACGGTAAGAGACGACAAATACGTCGTAAGCACAGCACTGTTAGAGAACTACTTTCCACAGGTACCGTTAGAGTGGATTACATACGTAGTGAGGAAAATTTGGCAGATCCTTTGATGAAAGGACTGTCCAGAGAGAAAGTCCATAACTCTTCTAAAAGAATGGGACTATTGCCCTTAGATTGTTGAGTCACGCACAATGGTAACCCGACCTAAATGACTGGAGATCCCAAGAACTAGGTTCAATGGGTAATAACAAGTTGTGTAGTGATATGAGTTGAACATGCTATTTAATAAACCAAGAAGCATGTATTCCTGAAGTGATTAGAGGATGAGTTAATAGAAACTCTTAATGAGATCTATACTCTATTTGGAGTGGAGTACCTACCTTCAGGAGTGCTCTTGATAGACTCACCTTTGTGAATGTGGAAATGTGGCCGTTTCCTATGGAGTTTGGGCAAAACTTCTAGAGCATTCACTAAACTGGGATAGACGTGCAGGGCCATAAATGCACGGGCTTATCTGATTGCACTATAGAAAAGGTTGTGTGTGGTTTGATGTCAGGAATAGAGTTCAAGACTACCTGTCACTCTAGTAAAAACTGAATCTTACTCACTATGCAAAGGTTCAAGTCCTTGGACACCTTTGTTTATGCACAATCTTATGTTTTTAAGAAACTGCTCGAAAATATTTTTAAAAATTCAAGTGGGGGATTGTTGGAAATGTTTTACAAACATTATGTGAACTATTAAAAATGATTGAATAAGTGTATGAATGGCTCCTATGTTTGAGTAGTCCCACATCATGGGATTATAGGGAAGAGGCAAGGATTTATACTTGTTTCTAAGAAGTCATGTTGGGGCCTTGGGCTCCCAATACATGCATTGTTGTGAGGAGGGAGACCATGCATCATGACCACCACACACGCGCGCACGACCGACCGACTCGACTCGACCCGACCCGACCCGGTTCGGTTCGGGCTCGGGCTTGGGCTTGGGCTTTGTGGTATAGGCACTTATATTTTTGGACCATAAAACTTAGTTGTTTTCGAACCGTTTTTTTTATGGAAAAATTATTTTGCGCACCGATATTTATTCTGCAACGGAAAAGTTTTGCAACGGTAAAATAATTAATCCCCCCCCGAAATTTTAGCAGATCCGATATTTTCTCCCAAAACCTAATTCTCTTTCTATATATACTATTTTATCTGAGACGAGAAAAACACCGAATTTTATATTCTCTTCTTCTCAGCTGCCATTAAAACTTCTAAGAAATTTCGAGCAGTATTTTTCCCGAAAGTGCAAATCTGCACTGATTTGTTTGTGCAAGCAAATCAGTTACTATTTTAGAGGCTGTTTTATCCTAGAGGCGGCGGCGAAGGAACGAATTGGTTTGCACCTCTGACCAAATCGCTGAATCGTCTTCAAGAAAGCGACCTAGTCCACGACTCAGCCATTGTTTTCCAACACCATCTATCGATTATGACCTATAAGAGAAGCAATAGTTTCTCAATAACATCATGTACGATTACTGTGTTATATAACACCAAAAAATTGTGGCTATATCACTGTAAAAAAATTTAATTATTCTTCCAAATGACTATTTTTCTTAGTACTAATCAGTTCGCCAGGAGTTTCTTCAAATCAGTCATAATACAAAATAAATAATCCCTGTTCCATAACATCACTATCCATAATTCAATTCAATATTTAGTTAAGGAGACGCGGAAATGTTATATATCATCATACAAAACTAAAAAAATTGGAAGTGAAACAAAACTAAAAAGGATATGCAGCAAAAGAACAACTTCAAACATTATGCCCCTTGCCGCATATATGGCTCCCTCCTTTAATATGTTCTCCGTAGTCCCTAACCTTAGCAAAAAGAATAGAAGTTAGACTTAAGTATTATAATAATTAAATGAGCTAAAGGTGACAGAAAATTGAAAATTTTTATATCTAAATATTGGTAACCATTGAGAACTTGCAAATCTAGGTGATAGAGCAAAAATTTGCTAACTATTGCTAATTATAAATTGGTACAAAGACAGATAATAGTATATAACTATGCATCAAACATAAAAGTCTAAAATTATTCCAGCTCTTTTCGTTATATAAGTGATTATGAGTCGTAACTCTATAGGTTGATAATTTTACTCAAAATTTTGTTGAGTGGTCTTGGACACTTTTAGGATATTATTATTTATTAAGCATGTTATGCTGTTATAGGAGATGCAAGGTTGGTAGTGTGGGTATATAATCAAAATGAAACCGCACGCAATCTCACATACATGCGCACGCACGCGCACCTGCGCAAACGCGCGCACACACACACACATATATGTATATGTATACACGCATACATAGGTGCTACTTACATCCTTATGTTCCTCCATACATGATGGAATTTAAGAAAAAAAATCATCTTGCTCGAATATATGTACTTATTTCAATTTCTACCGGCATATACGACCCCAAAATATGTACTTGTTGCATGCAATATGTATAGCCTTATGAGCTTTACTCGAGATACTTTAACAAACTTACCAGATGAATAGAGAAGGGGAACTCATCAGGTCTTTTATCATGCCAACACCTTAGGCACAGGTTGTTGGATTTGGCAATCTGTACAAACTGAACTTCGGGGATTTCTTGTACTTCTTTTGGGTGATAGCATTCAATTGGCCTTCTTCCCATTGGCAATGACAGGATCAGTCCTAACCCAAGAATGAACTATTTTAGTTTTTTTATATTCTTTGAAACAACACTTCAAAACATTGCATCATTAAACATGAACATAGGAATAAACCAACAAGGTTGTACAATACCGACAAATATAGCTATTAGACCTTAGGCTTCTTCATATTTCAATACAATGGTTGACCTCTACAAAAGGAATGACAATGTCGATGTTTTCCCTTATTCAATATGGCAAATCGGTGTCAACATAGTGAGGAATTTTAAAAGTCAATTAGTCCGTGATATACCAAAAAGTTTAAAGTTTCTTCTCATGACGCTAAAAATAATCATTGAGTTTTCCATTACCAGCATAACGTTATCTAATAGGGGTTCAAAAAAACAAATACATTACTGCTAGAACCCTATAATAAATTGATACTCCAAATAATCAATAGAGGTAGCAGTAAAATTAATTATACATATACCTTTGTTTGAATATGCTTCGTTGTTTCCTTTTAAAAGATCCCATGTATCTTGTCTGATACGAAAATGGCAGCACAGTAACAACAGGTCAGATTGTCGCTGATATAAATTAAAAGGAACGAATTAGCTTTGAGAAAAAAATACATATAAATATCCCATTTTCCAATTCAAAAATCTATAAAAAGGAATATATTTTGCTCTATGTAATTGGAATCAACAGTCTCTCTAAATTCTTAATTACGCTTAAACTTGCTAATCCTATGCACCCACTATAGAAATTAAGGATAATTACATCAATATGAAGATGAACTATCTTTATTTATACAGACTTAAGGATGCAGCTTTACCGGGAGGCTTGGTTGATTATTCAAATCTCTTATAACTATACAGATTTTCATAATTTGATTTCAATGCAAGTAATCTACTATAATTTTTGTTCCCATAATTTTTCTAACTTGATTGATCCTCCGTTTCTTTCCATATCCCAAAAGCCATTAATTGGTCGATATCTTTTTTGCTTTAAACAATTGAGTCCATTAATTATTATTGTTTATATTCTTACTTGATTCCACATAGATATATACACACATATATGAAAAAACACATACAAACCACACGCACAAATTGCACATTAAAACATGCTACGTTTACAAAACTCAACTTAAGACAATCTTTTATAAATCGGCTCTATTTACGAATCTAGAAGTCTACTACAAAAGTCAAAACCTTTTAAACTGTAATTGAACATGATTCAATATATCACTAAATGGAAATTATGTTATTAGAAATGCTACATAAAATGAATAGAATTAGCTGATATGGATTTATGACCGTAATAAGCATGTTATACATCATAAATTTTTGCTATTGCATCTTATGGTAAGTTGCTAAACATGTAAAACTCGCTTTAATGAATGTTCTCGACAATTTTGAAGGTAACTCTGAATTATCCTTCATGACTGATCTCATTTATGGTATCCAATATACCTTGACCAAGATGATAAACAATGCTGGCTATTTTGTTGTGCCCAAAGATTGATAATTCCAATTTATGGTTTTCCTGTAAGAGAAATGCTAAGCACACTCTCCCTTAGGGAGAGTGAGCTTATACTTGCCACCTAATTGGTGGAAATGAGTTGGCACCAATCATTAGCTATGTATGATGTAATAAATGCCAACTCATTTCCACTAATCAGGTGGCAAGTATAAGCTCACTCTCCCTAAGTGAGAGTGTGCTTAGCATTTCTCTTCCTGTAAATCTTAATTTCCCTTTTTTGTTGTATTCATTTAATGGCATCAATTGGCTTTCTACTTTCGGATATTAATTCAACATCTCAACCAAGGCATTCTAATTTGACAGGCAACCTTTTTTAGAATTCAGTTTCTAGTTTTGTTTTAAAAAAGCTAGGTTTTTACTTCTTTCGAAATCAACCTTTTATTAAATTAATGCTTATAAACCATACGTTCTATTGTTTAATTGGTAATGAATGCTTTTGGGAATCCTCTTTTCTCTACTTCTTCTGGAGAGAAATATTGTCCTTTGTGCTCATTCAACCGTGTATTATTTAGCTACCTATAAACATAAATATATAACTTTATTGAGTGATTAAGAAAGTATAGTATTTTGTTTCCTGCCATATGGTCCATAACTGTAAAAAAAATCAAATTTCTTCCTTTTAAATCTTATAATATGATTTAACTTTTGCACAATAATTGCATAGGAAATGCATTACTAAACTATTACCAGTAAGAACACTAATTGCATTTGCATTTTACGAAATAAAAACCTTTAGATTTTTATAATAAGTAATTCATATGTAAGAAAGTTTGATATATCTTAATTCCAAAGTAGCATAATTCATTAAGCCGTTTTTTTCTCAGTTAAATGTTAAATCCACTTCCTTGACGATTTCAAATAGATAGAAAATATGTACAACAAGCAAAAAGTGAATCCAAACAATATATCCAAATTAAAATCAGCGAGAAATGAGTGTTGGCAGTAGGAAAAAAAAGTAAGTCCTAAAATTTCCATTTCCATACTTAGTAGCTAAACAACCAA
Source organism: Allium sativum (assembly GCA_030737875.1). Lineage (NCBI taxonomy): Eukaryota > Viridiplantae > Streptophyta > Magnoliopsida > Asparagales > Amaryllidaceae > Allium > Allium sativum. The sequence continues at coordinate 834,526,081 of CM060918.1, read as the reverse complement.
CTAAATAAAAAAAAACAATGAGACCCAATCAGGAAAAAAATGAATAAAGTAAAGAAAGTATCCAAAATAAGCTAGTCAAATTACTCCTATCTTGTAGGAACATATAAATCTAAATTGATTATCTGATTTTACAAATAGTCACCAAAATTAGACGATATAGTAATCTAGACTTATGTTATATTTTAGAGCTTTTGATCACAACATAATGAGATTTCTTATGAGGAAACGTTTTCAATCCAGATGATATTTGTATATCTGAATTATTGAAATATCTGTAATTATCAGAATTGATTTACAAATATTTCCGTTGTACATAGTGACATTTGTATGTTATTTACATTAGTTTGCCTATAATTAGCTTTAAACTAAAACTAATACTATTTAGAAGGAATGCAGAAAACAACTAAATCTACAAAATAAACATCGACTGCTCAAATAAAGGATTTCTCTCTCTTATTTTTTTTCTAAAAATCTACTACATAAAGAGAAATTTCCAATTGAAATCAATGTCAATAAAAGAATTCTAAAGTTATAAAGCTAAAGTTCTTATAAAAGGTTAATATGTCGTAAGATTGGAAAAAATGCAAGAAGACAATAGAGGTGTGTCACCAGAATTGGCAAACCTATAGCTTTGAATTACGATCCCAGTTAAAAAAGAAGCATAACGAAATTTTGGCGAAGTTATATGTAACACCATAATGAAGTTTAATTACAACAAACAGTTAAAACGTTCGTTAAGTGGTGTATCATGTAGCTGCAAGACTATGGTGGTTTGAGCTAGCAACTAAAAGTATACATAAGAATGGTAAGTGGATTGATTACCATCCTGGCTATTTCATATTAAGTTAATACCCTATTTCAACCAAACGCCATGCGAGGTAGTCTCAAAGTAAGAAATGAACTCTGTAACCATAGTGGATACAGCCGTCAAAGTTTTCTTTGCACTTCTCCACGATACGGCACCATCAGCTTGCATGAACACATATCCTGACGTGGATTTATGTGAATCACTACAGTTACCGTAGTTAGAGTCCGAATAGCCTAGCACTTCCAGATTATCAGTTCCTCTATACATAAGCATGTAATCCTTAGTAGCCTTAAGGTACCTCATCACTTTCTTTGCAGCCTTCCAATGATCGATCCTTGGATTACTCTGATATCTTCCTAATACCCCAACTGCATATGTAATATCAGGTCTTGTACAAACCTGAGCATACATTATGCTACCAACAGCTGAAGCATATGGAATATTTTTCATCTGTTCTCTTTCAAATTCATTCTTAGGGAACTTGCCCAAACTGAACCGGTCTCCCTTCACAATGGGTGCTGCACTTGGTGAACAATCTTTCACTCTAAATATTTTAAGTACTTTGTTGATATAGGCATCTTGAGACAATCCCAAAATGCCTCGAGATCTATCCCTATTGATCTTAATGCCAATGACATAAGATGCATCTCCCATATCTTTCATATCAAAGTTTCTTGAAAGGAACTGTTTTACCTCATGTAGCAACCCTTTATTATTGGTTGCAAGCAAAATATCCTCCACATATAATACTAGAAAACAAATTTTACTCCCACTTACCTTAAGATATATACATTGACCCATGATATTTTCTACGAAACTAAATGAAGTAATTATTTCATGGAATTTCTTATACCACCGGCGAGAGGCTTGTTTTAACCCATATATGGATTTATTTAATTTACAAACCAAATGCTCACCATCCTTAGAGGAGAACCCTTTAGGTTGTTTCATATATACCTCTTCCTCTAAATCACCATTAAGGAATGCCGTTTTCATATCCATTTGATGTAGCTCGAAATCAAAATGAGCTACCAGTGCCATAATTACACGAAGGGAATCTTTCTTTGATATAAGAGAAAAGGTCTCCTTGTAGTCGATTCCTTCTGTTTGAGTGAACCTTTAGCAACGAGTCTTACTTTATATCTTTCGATGTTGCCTAGTGAGTCTCTTTTTGTCTTAAAACCCCACTTGCATCCAATGATTTTTATACCATCAGGCAACTCAACAAGATTCCAAACTCGATTAGAAACCATTGAATTCATCTCTTCTTTCATAGCATTCATCCATAAGTTTGAATCTGTAGAACTTATGGCCTGTGAAAATGACAAAGGATCATTATTGGCTCCAATATTATAATCCGATTCTTGTAGGTACACTTCATAATCATCAGGAACAGCTGATCGCCTTTCTCGAGTAGATCTTCTTAATGGGACTTGTTCATTCTCATTATGAATCAAATCATCATTTACAACATGATCTATCGGATTTTGATCAATAATTTGTGGAATTTCTATATTTGGTTGTTTAACACTCGTCTTAACTTGAGGAGCCTGAATGACAATCAATTAATCACTTGAATCAGAGGGTGGAACCTCATAGTGGTCTTTTTCAGGAATAATATTCAGAAATTGATCGCTCCAACTAATCAAATTATTCTCAAGAAATTTAGCATTTCTTGATTCCACAATCCTGGTATAATGGGACGGACAATAGAATCTATAACCCTTTGACTTCTCGGCATATCCATTGAAATACCCACTAATAGTCCTGGGGTCAAGTTTCTTCTCTTATGGATTGTAGATTCTCACTTCAGACGGACATCCCCAAATGCATATATGTCGCAAACTCGGTTTCCGACCTTTGAATAGCTCAAAAGGCGTCTTAGAGACAGCCTTGTATGGAACCCGGTTTAATATATATGCTACCATCTTAACAGCATCAGTCCACAAAACTGATGGAAGTTTAACATTACTTCTCACGCTCCGCACCATATCAATTAATGTCTGATTTCTTCTTTCAGCTACACCATTCTGGTCAGGAGAACCAGGCATGGTGTATTGGGGAACAATCCCATGCTCTTGAAGAAATTTAGCAAATGGACCAGGTGCTTGCCCGTTCTCAGTGTATCTACCATAATACTCTCCAACTCGATCTGATCTCACGATCTTAATTTGCTTACCACATTGATTCTCTATTTCTGTCTTAAATAATTTAAAGTCATTTAAAGCTTTGTCTTTGGAACGAAGTGAGTAGAGATACATATATCGCGAATTATCATCTATGAAGGTGACAAAGTATTTTGGATCATCAGCATTCATGTCCGGGCAACAAATGTCCGTATGTATGATTTCTAATAAGTCAGAACTCCTCTTGGCACCAATTTTGTGTTTATTAGTTTGATTTCCTTTAATGCAACTAACACAAGTGTCGAAATCAGTAAAGTCTAGAGTACCAAGTACCCCTTCCTTTACTAACCTCTTAATTCTTTCAATGGAGATGTGTCCTAATCTATGATGCCATAACATAGAAGAATCCTCATTCATAATACATCTTTTTAAACCAACATTAACATGCATAGAATTATGAGTGGTATCATTTTGCAAGTCAAGATGAAATAATTTATCAGATAATGTACCATAGCCAATAACTTCAGAATTTTTGATAATACTAAAACTAGAGTCTGAAAAATTAAAGGAAAATCCAAAAGGTAAAAGTCTAGATACATAAATCAAATTCCTTGCCAAATTAGAAACATAGAATGTTTTTTCTAAACATAAAGTAAAACCACCACTTAAAACCAAACTGCATGTCCCAACAATTTCCACACGTGAAGCTATCTTGTTGCCTGAATAGATAAGTTTTTCACTGTCCACTGGTTTCCTTAGGTTTGTCATACCCTGCAACGTATTTGAAACATGGATTGTAGTCCCAATATCAATTCACCGTGAATCATGATTAACATTAACCATATTAGATTCATAACAAACAAATGATGGAAAATTACCTTTGTTCTCAAGCCAAGCTTTAAACTTAATGCATTCCTTCTTAATGTGTCCCTTCTTTTTACAGAAGTAACACTTTGACTCCTTCTTCATGAATTGATTCGCATGAATCTTTCCTTTTTCCTTTTCCTTATTGTGATCCTTTTTCTTCTTTAAATAAGAAGTCGTAGCAAGGTTCACCTTTTCGCCCTCTTCCATCAACAATCTACCCTCCTCTTGAGCACACATGGTCATAAACTCATTAATTGACCATTTGTCCTTATGTCTGTTGTTAGAGATCTTAAATGGGGCATATTGTTGAGGTAGTGTGCACAGAATGTAATGGACCAAGAAAGATTCAGACATGGTAACTTCTAAAGCCTTTAGTTAAGCCGCTATATCCCTCATGCACATGATATAATCACGCACACCCTTAACCTCAGTTTGCATCATGGATGAGAACTTCATAATCAAGGTGCTGGCGAGAGCCTTATCAGAGGATGCAAACTGCTCATCGATGGCTCTAAGAAGATCCTTGACTTTAACATGCTGATTGACTGAACCCCTAATACTGGCACAAATCTTGGTCTTTATGAACATAACTGAAAGATGATTAGATCGCTCCCACTTTTCATAAAGATCAATGGCTTCAGGAGTACTAGCCGCTGTTATGCTAGGTGGTTCGTCTTTCCGAATAGCATAGTCAACATCCATCCATCCTAAATGCAATAACACTCTCTCCTTCCATACCTTGTAGTTATCACCTCTTAATTCAGGAATGTCACATTTAACATCAGAAATATTTCCAGGTAAAATTACTGCAAATAGAAAATATATATGTTTATTAACAAAGTAAACCGAGACTATAATTTTATCATAGTTTACCAATGTAAACTATGAACATATGAATCCAGTGACATAAAACTTGCCTGTGGGCTAAAGTCTACTCAAATCAGATTCATAAATTTAATCTTATAGTGGAACTATCAAATCATTATTTCTTAACTCCTATGGGCAGATTAAGAAACACAATATGATACATTACCCTAATTAATCATGCAAAACAATAAAATTTTCTGTGGGAAAATCTTATTATGTTACACATGGTTAATTACAATCAATGTCTAGTATCCACATGTGATTTCAGTTTATAAATTTTTTAATAATTGGAGATGTTGTGGCTACTCTCTAACTAATAAAATTTGCTCAATCACTTGACATTTCACATTGTTTTATACACATATACCTAGCTTGCAATGTATAAAGGACACAAATTTTTTTTAATCAGTACAAACAAAAATTGTAGGTAGACTAGAAAGGAAAAGCAAGTCTACAAGTCAAGTTATAATATGTAAGCCTATGTATATTGGCTCCACATTAAAACAATACACTTATGAGTACAAGCATAAAGCAACGTCCTTGCTTGTTATGCTACTGTCAAAAATATGCTACCTTTCAATACATATATGCTTCAATAGAAAAGTATGCAGTGCTTTAGTCCAAAAAAATGAGAAAGTGGTTCTATATATTATTATTATCATCAAAAGCAGCGATGAATCCATGCCATCCCTCCACTAGCCAACAACAACAAATAAAAATAAAAACTGGACAAAATTATCGCAACAAAAGTCTTCCAAATGAATATTGATTCAATCCCGAAAGTAGAAGATCCATAATTTTCTTAGCGAAAACCAAAAATGGCAAGGGGAATTACAACAAATTAGATGGTAGCCTAATTATCATAGCAAAGCAGAGGTGATTTAAGGCTCTGATACCAAATGTTAGATAATTGATTACTGCATAAATCATAAGCAGAAGCAAATAAGGGGATCAATAGAGTACCCCCAGCCATTGTTATGCGAAATCAGAGGAGTTTGTATGCTCTTCTTCTTCCAATTTGATTCTTTATGATCTGATTCTTGTTTCCAAACCCTTCTTCTCAATTTTGGATGGTGTTTTTCGATTTTGAGAATAGGTTTAGTGAACCCGTAATCAGAAAAATGAATCACGTTTTCAATTATACCGCTTTGGCCATCATGGAGCGGTTACAATGTAAAACAAAAATTAGTGGGTGGTTAAGGGAAATATGGGCTGTTAATAATGGGTTTATGGCCAAAACAAATGGGCCACAAATCCGACATTGCCAGCTTGCTATCAAAAGATTTAAATGTTTAAGAGAATCAAAACATTTCATATTCAACAGGAAGATACTAAAACTCTAAACTATAAATTATAGTGCTAAGGAAATAAGTAATAAACTTCAACTCAATATGAGCGTTGCTCTAATTTTCAACTAAGCTTTTCCACTACAACCACATGCTGCAGCAACCTTTGAGTCTCATGCTCTGTATCAACCTAATTGTTTATGGAAGAAAAAACAATTTTTCTAGTTATATTCAGATGACTCTCCACATCAGTATCACTAAAGTCTATTAGAATATGAATTTAATCCATACTTGAAAATAAAAAATAAATTTTATTCGTGCCAATAAAAAAAGCTGCTTCAACAAGTCTTGGCTTCTTAAAATTTTATAACTGGATGAACGGTCAGTCATTCTTCTTCAATTACAAATACTTGATTTAATTTGTGCATAACAACAAACATGAGAGGAACTGCTAACATCCTTGAATAATTCCTTTGAAACACCCCCACATCGGCAGAGGCTATAACCTACTGGGTGTTTGTAGGAAAAAAGGTACCGTCGATGAAGGGATGACGAAGATAGATCTAAATATTATCGTGCGTCATCGCTGTAGAAGTAGGTTGCTCTATTTGGAAGAATCAACAACCATATCGGCTAATCTCAAGATTAGGGTTTGACTGGAGAAGGTTGGAGAACGAAGTGAATTTACTAATTCTTCGCCAAACTTCTTGATTTGCTTCTAGAATATATGCGTGACTATTGAGTTTAGATACAGAAGATTAAAGTTAGGACTCTTGAGTAAACATTCCACGTGGCATCCCAAGACGCATTCCTTTCAAGTATTAAAGGAAACCTGTGAGCTATCCAAACAAAACTCGGCTTTAATAGTATAATATATATTCTTATTATACATGGTTTATGTTGATGTTTTAGTCAATAATTTATGATTATCTATTAAGCATTCTAAAATCCATAGCTTGAATAAATGCTTTTGTGGTTATTCTTTAATCATTGTCAGTAACTTCATGAATGCATGGCTTATGCAGTCTTGATCATTACTATTACTTGATCATTACCATTACTTTATGGTTATTTATTAACATTCTATAGTAAGTGTAGTTCCATCTTTGGAGATGGGCATGATTTTTGCAAAGGGTCTTTTCAAATTTTCAGTAAATGTAGATTTTGAATTGTAAGATGGAAAATTTAATCACCTAAAAGGACCTTTAGATATTAAAAATCACATTGTAAAAGTTAATCACACTGGAAAATTATTAATCCAGTATCTTTTAAAATAAACTTTCTTGATTTTTAGATTGATGAAATTAATCTATTGTTAGCTGCTTTATTAAAAGATGCATCTTTCATCGAATCTCACCCACACAATTCAAACATCTCTTCTTAGGCAGACATAAAGAACGTGGTTGCCTAAACTATTTTTATTCTATGAACTAAAATATCTGCAGCTAAAGTAATTAACCAACTGTCTAAAATAACATGCTGGTATTATATTTAGCGTGAAGACTTATGTGTAACTTTTAGGAAGGTATGCTGCTTGGTTAGAAGATATTAAGTTGGTAGAGCTTAGCATTTCTGGTTTATAATTGAAGTTAAGAATTGCTTTTTCAAAACTAGAGGCATTTCTGAGAAATATTTTTGGATTTATCGTAAAGTAGATTGATGTATTATGCCTCATTTTGTGTTGTTTCATCTTGATTACTGCTGTTATAACCATTTTCATTCTATAAGCTATTTGATGTGGTTTCTATTTTTCTATGTGGACGATGTGCATAAAAGAATCAATTTAGCGCACTGGTCTCAATAGTGCAACCATTTAATATACTATGTGTATACTATGTAGGATGTTGTACATACACTATTTATGTACTATGTAGTACTATCGATGAATTATTCTATAAATTCTATTGATTATGATGGAAAGCAAAAGAGAATCTTCTGATTTCTTGTTTTCTCACTTGCTGGCTTATCTATCCTTAATTCAATTGTAGTCGTACATATATAGTTGGATTTGTATTGAATAATACAAGATCCTACTAGGTATTTATTTAAGTTTGTTTGATATGTACTTACTTGATTTTCTTTGTTTTTACGGATCGAATCCTTGGCTGGAATTGAATTCTCACATCTGCCAGAACCAAAAAGTTGTGTTTTGATAGTGGGAGGGTGTAACAACCTGAATTTTTGACCATTCAAATCGACAATGATCCTCAATGTCGACTTAAAACAAATCAAAAATATAGATAGTTATTTGGATTTATATAAGAAAAAGAAAAAAAATACAGAATCTCTCAGCGAACAGATGCAATATAATAAATAAATAACAGTTCATGAAGATGTTAAAAACTTACATTTGATTATACACTTACAACGATTATCAGAGTTAACCATTATACAACATACCAATATTTGCAGCGGAATAATAATAATAATACGACTGTCAAGCTCAATCTTCATCTTTGTAACAGTGTCTTCAATAACTGAAACTCAGGCTGACCCGAGCACAAATGAAAAGACAAAAACACTTGGATCAGAACAAAAATATTATCGTATTAATTAAATCAAATTCATGTGATAATATGAGTGCAATAACTTAAGAGATGTTACGGGAATTTTCATCTCCTAAGGATCCGTTAAACTATATACTAAACAATATAATGCGCTATTATAGTAGTGTATATAAAATATTAAAAAAGCTTAAGCGGAACTACATTTTTACACTTACACTGTTTATACATTATCGTAAACATTGCACATAAAACACCGGTAAGGTCAGTGGATAGGGATACGCTGCTGTACGACAATGTTAAATAAAAATCGAAGGAGGGGGGTCGATCAAGATAAATATGACAAGACATCGAGGCAATACCCATCAGTAGGATTCTACCAGATTGCGGACTCAGGTAGGTGGTAATGCATATCCACTAGCTACCGCCCACCCCAGACAATAATCCCAAAATCAAAGGCGCCCAAATCAATCAAAAAGTAATATATATCATATCGAAGAAGCATGTCTGCTAAGAGTAGCTAACTCACATTGGCCTGGGTACGGCTCCTGTTTTAGTCATTTTAAATTTGACTCGAAGGTTAAGGCTATCCATCATCGTTCTTTTTCTTCAAATCCAGTAATTGCCTCAAAACAAACCTACATCATTCTGGATTCTCCACCACGTGCGCAGTTGTTAAAGTAGTTTTCGGTATTGGCAGGGAGTATGACAATATCTGATCCCGGTCTCTTTAACAACCAAATGTTTACATTTTTCAAACCAGATAGTTCTTTTACATTTCAAAGAGGTTCATGCTTCATATAAAAAATATCATATTTTGCTTTAAACTTGTTTCCATAGTCAAGATATAATATTTTCATATCAAAGTCTCCATTAAAACCAAACTTAGAATCCTGAAACAATTCCAACTTTAAAAGTATATTAAAAATAGTTTAGATATATAATCGATTTTTTTTTGAAAATGAATAGTTTGTATTTAAATAGAATTATCTGATTTAGTAAAAACTATAGTTAATATATTAAAGTAGTTTATAAAATAAATAGTTAATTATTAAAATGCTTTATTCAAAATATATAATGAAATTAAAGTAGTTATAAGGTAAAATAGTTTATAAAGAAAAATAATAATTATTAAAAAAGTTTATAAAATGGTTTAAAATACTATAGTTGGAATTAGAATCGTTTCTTCAAAAATAAAAAAAAACTGGAAATCATATTCCAGTTTGAAATCAATTTGACTAAATTTCGATATCTCAATTCAAAAGGACTCAACATCCCTTTGATATTTCAATTTGATTCAACAGTTTGACTCAAACTATTCGATTTAACAATTCAATTCAAATATTTGAAATTTCAATAATAATTCTCACTCTGAATTATTTCAATTTAAAAAATCTCGAGTTCACGATTTATATATAACTTTAAATCAAATTAATTTAAAGTAAATTTCAAAGATGGATAACGAATTTAATTTCAATAAATTCAATTCATATTACTTCAATTTACAACATCAAAAATTTACTTTAGCTTTTATATTTCAAACTCCAACCTTCAAGTTCAAAGGAAATCGATTATAAGACAATGTCTATAATGTCTTTAAAATAATATTTCAAGAGTCATGGTTAAAACAAACTTTATTTAACAAACCGGCGTCCGTATATATTTTTCTATCTTATCGCCAAATGTTAACGATATTTTTCGTCAACACCGGGGATGGGTCAACTGGGACAGATATGAAGGAAAGGTAGGCGGTTTGGCTACTTTTTGGTTAAATCAAATCACCTCCCCAGATGTCGAAATTTGGAGGAGTGGGATCACTAAGGACTGCCAGAACAGATCTAAGCTCAGGGAAGGGAATATTTCCTCCTATAGGACATATTGAGATGGGAATCCATGCTTATCTAGAAAATGAGCAGTAAAACTACAATAGTGATAATTGAACATAATGAAATAAACTTACAGATCCATTTTTCTCATAAGAAGATCCCCTTTTTATTTAACTTTCATTGGGAATACATGGATGTCATAGAGGGAATCCCCTCATTAATTTCAGTGCTAAGCTAATTTTAAGTGTACAAGTGTTCGGGAAAAGAATTCATCCCTCCAAAGGTGACCTCTGGGATCTTATTTATAGTACTCCTCGGCTCTTTCTGATGTTGGGCTATTAGGCCTATGGGGGCCTTTGATGGTTGCTTCCTCTTTGGTTTCGGGCACTTGGCCGTTTTTTGGAGTATTAGTTATGGTCTTCAGATGATATTTGAGCCTTTGGTATCAGCTCCCGAATGTAGGCTCTTGGGTGTAAGCTTTAGGATGTAGGCCTCCAGCTTTATCGTGAATACTTAGAGAGGCCTGCCCTATTGATGAACGTTTATAACTGTCGGTTCGAAGCCACTGTGGGTTTCGGTACTACGTAAATCAGTACGGGTAGACTGTATCTCTTCTTGGGGCTCGGTTAGCCTTTGGCGAAGCTTTTGAGGTAACCTGGATCCCTGGAGGATGGCTTCCGGTGTCATTTCTATTATTTGTGAATGCAGCCTATCGGTATTCGTATGATAGATGCTCCGGAAGTTGGTCCTGGATGATTCTTGCGCTCTCTGGGCTTAGCACTTCTGATGCCCTCGCCTTCAGGTGCATTGATATTTCGGAAAATCATTTCTGATAACCCTTCCGGATCTTGAGGAGGATAGCTCGTACCTTCTTCTTTCCAAATTTCGGTCTTTGGAAAGCCTCCCGCTACGAAGTCTTCTGTTGAGGAGGTCCTGTTGGAAGGACTTTACTGATCGCGCCTTGTGAGCATTTTGTAAACTTTAAGTTCCTCCCCTTAGGAAGGTGTCGGTTTGTGTTGCTTCCCAACTATTTCCTCCGGCCTTTTGTCTGACTATCGCTTAGCTTACTGCTTTCGGGTGACTTTCCTACGCCTGTATTCTTCCGACACCCCTTCATTACCAGCTAGCCTTGGAGACAAATTTGATGATAACATTTGCCCCCAGTGAAGGGGTGTTTACGACTTTTCAAGTCAATCTCTTTTCTTTTTCTTCTTTTTTTCGAAGTGTCACTTCAAGGTCTTTTAATCCCCTTCAATTTGGGGCATTGCTTGGTCTTTATCTGTACAGCCTAGATTGATCTTGAAATTTGAACATAAACTCTTCTTTCTCCTTGTTCCCATCTTTTACCTGCAAATTAAATCTTTGAACCAGATTACTGCTTTTTTTAAAAAAATGCTCGAATTCTCCCTCTTTTTAAGGTACAAGCTTGATTATTGGTTAGCATTTTTACTTCCTATATGAATCACTATCCTAATTATGCATCCAAATTGACACGACAGTTGGTTAAGATTATGTTGTTCATAGAATAGGCTCGGATTTTAACCTTATTGCTGTAGTCGAAAATGATTCTAATCTTGTTAGGATTGGTTTGCTTAGGTTTCTATGGCGATTAAATTTGGCTTAGTCATATGTTAGCTAAGGAATAAAAGACATAATTTTCCTTATATCCACTACTTGAGTTTGATTTAGGTTTCTGCCTATCTGTCCTTTGTTAATCGAGGCATAATGTTACCCAATTATGTTTGATAATTCTAGTAGTATGTGCATTTGTGTAAGAGATATGCATACTAATAGCATTGTTATGGAACGATGTTACCTGGTAGAATCATGTCTCACAAAAGCCCTGCTAAGGAGAAAGTCAAATATTCCAAGGGCTCCCGTCCTAAGAAGGCATTTTCTCCTAAGCCATCTCTAATTGTATCTCAACAATCTATGGACGCAATATTAGACAACTTTGGCATAGTGGGTGCAGATGCTATGATAGCTGCTAGTCCAAATTTCCTAAAGAATCCTCCAGATGGGTTCTTTGCGCATTCGGCTATCCATATCCAGCGTGGAGGATTTCTACCTTTCCCGACCTTTCTGACTTGAAAGTCGCTCCTATTCAGCTCTCGCCTAACACATACACGATCCTTTTGTGCTTATAGGCTTTGGCGCTTGCTTTGGGTTAGGGTTCTTTGATCCCCAAGCTTATCCGTCACATGATCCGGTTCTCCAAGACTTCAGAATCGCCGATCTGGAGGGCTAACCCCGTAAAGAGGCTGATTACCGACGGCATTAGTAAAACTAGATCATGGGAGGACAATTACTTTCTTGTTCAATGTCCACCCGGCATATCAGGACAATTTAGTGATGACGGTAGGTCTCTTGCTTTTAGAAATAACTATCTTCTAGTTGTGATTTTTTTTAAACTTCCCCCTATCGCAGATCCCCCCTCCAAAGATGTGATCTCTTAACTCCAGAGGAGACTTTAGTGGTTGACGTTGTTTTCAACGCACCAGTGGAGCACATGTGCAGGTCATTTCTCCTGATCATTGATAACCTTCGCATGTGTGGTTTGCTCCCTTTTGGACAGAAGGTATTGGGACAACCTCCTACCCAGATTTCTGGCCATAATGGATTGTTGTTGGGTTCCGACTTGTTTAGTGCAAGCTCTCTTATCCATCTTGTTGTTTTAGATGGAATTTATTCATTTGTTTCAACAATATTTGTCATTCTTTCTCTTGTTTTCTGATTGTTGCAATTTCTAATTCATCTTTTCCTTTGTTTAGGACATTCAGCTTCTCAGGATGCAACTATCATTGCTGCTTATAGCTGGGCCAGTGTCCAGGCCATGAAGAGGCTTGCTCAACCCGTCGTTGACCCCCCATCGAAGAAGCCTAAGCGTGACGAATTGTATAGCTTTTCAAAAGATATTGTCGCTACTCCGAGAACAAGACGGACTTTTGATCCTTCTGCCATAGCTGTAAATCAGGTGGTGGATATTGAGGCTTCCCCAGAAGTCTCCCCGAAAGGTAAATCCACGAATGACCCTGCCCCTCTCGATGCTGTTGGTGAAGTAGATGAGGGAAGGCTCTATTTTTCGGCACCGCCTTCCTCCTAGCCTGTTTCTCATTCTGTACCTCCTTCGTCGGCCTTGGAATTTGATAAGCTTGTGGAACTGGCTCTTTTTTCCCTTGAAGTAGCGGATACTACCTCAACTTCTGCCACCTTGAGCTCGGTAGATTTCTGTAAACAACAAATCAAGGATTTCCTCTTGGTATTATACACATATACACCCCTCTCTCTCTTTTCCCTCTTTTTATTTTATCTTTAACCTATCCCTCCTCTTTAGATGGTGAAAACTTGGCATGTCTCCTGGGGATTAGCTTCCACTTCAGAGACTGAGGTCAATACTTTAAGGGAAGAGAATAAGGTGCTGTCAGATAAAGTGAATGCTTTGCAAGAGGGGAAGTCGGAGAGGGATAATGAACGCGAGGAGTTGATGGCCTCATTGGAGGAAAAGAGGATGGCTAACGAGGAGTTGACGAAGCAGGTTGAGGACCTTAAGGCACAGAAATCAAACCAGGAGATCGATTACACTGCCGAGATGGATAACATGAATACTCAGCTTTCCACTGCAAAGAGAATCATTTACGAGGCCGATGATAGAATTTCAAACTTTTTGAACGTCAACCTCAACAATATTACCATGGAGTGTTACGAAGATGCCCTCATCCTTGCCTTTTCAGACAATTATGAAAGACTTTCGGAATTTAACTTTACTTCAACTGATCCCTGTATTCGAGACAGAGTCCTGGAGAAGATCGAGCAGGTGAGGCGGGAATATAAGATTCCCCCGACGAACAAGACAGATCCCGCGTCATTGTTTTTATTGATGAATTTTCTGAAGATTATGAAGAAGAACGGGAGGAGGACAACTTAGCAGGTTGAGAGGTAGAAGGTCATGAGGATCAGCCAGATGGGTCTAGAAAAGGCGTTGGAGAATCTAATCTTGCATCAAAGAGCTGCCCCCTGAGGACGAAGGTTCTTTGGACTCCGAGAAGAAGAGGGCTCTCGGTCGGTCCAATGTTGATGTCTCACAGGTATGGCTTTCGCTCTCAAGGTGTTTTCCTCTCCCTTGAATTTCATTAATAATTAAGCTTCTCATAATACAGCAATTCTCTGCTTCTCCGAAGACGTGAGTTGCAGTTACATTTTTAGATCTTTTGCTTAGAAATTTAGGGGGAAAAAGCTCAACAAGCCTGCCTTAGCGTAAACAATTTTAATATGGGACTTTGAATGTTATTGTATTAAGCGTACGTTTTCTTTGGTTCTATGAATTTTGTTGATTTTGACATTTGGTTGTTCATGGTGTTAGTGAAATGCTAGTGTGCATGTGGCATATAAAGTGTATGTAACGTGATAAAAGTTATGTGATTGTCTTTCTTTCCTTGGGATGTGTGACGTAATTGGCATATACTTAATCTTGGTAATTTACATATTACTATATTTTTGACTTGTATGTGGTTAGGAGGACTCATTCCAGACCCCATCTTCACAACTTGGGGAGGAAAGTCCGAACGTCGTAGGTTGTTAAGGTATCTTTGATGATGCTCCCCTGTCGGGTTACAAAAGGATGTATTACCTCCAAAAGAGGACAATCACAAACTTCTAGGAACAAGTGTCCTATTTGGAAAAGCAACTGAAAGATAAAGATGAAGCTATTCGCAATTTACAACGTAAGTTAGCAACAAGATCCTCCGAGAGTTCAAATGCGGTGGTTGGTAGATTATACCAACAAATTGATAAGTTAGAGGATGAGTTGAAAAAAGATAAAGAGGACTACGCTTCTTTGGAATTTGCTTTACGAAACCCCGATTCGGAATGAGAGATTTTTACTGTATGTTTGGGATGTGGAAATTTTTATCTCTTAAAATAATGACTTTGTTTGTGTAATGGTTTGCATCACGACCTCTGGTGGAACTGTTAGTGTGTCACGCGATTTTTATGATGTATCGCTTTTTGTCAGAAACAATATTATTATGTCCCAAGGGTGTTGTAATGAATGGAAATCTACTGGTGCTAAGTGTCGGTAAAAAAATTTTTATGAAACAATTATCCTTGAAACATTCCTAATGAAAGATCGCTTAGAACAAATAAAGGGTAAGTCAGTCATAGGGCGCTATTAGAAACGTTTGTAGTCTTCTTCCCAATTGTTGTCTGAACCAGTGTTATGATATGATGTCATTTTTAGAATTACATAAAAGAGGGATATTTTAAAATGAAAACCAACTAAAGGACATATAAGTTCAAGACACTTCCCTGAGGGGTTTATAAGACCACCCTTTGTGGCAAATCTTGAGCCCCTACTTGAATTCCCGAGAGGGGCAAGCGATTCCTTTTTGTTTGGATCAGGAATTGGGTTCTTCTTAGGTTTGGTGTAACCATGGTGACTCCAGATCCGACGGTGATTTTCTTCAGGATTGTCTCGGGCTTTGGTATGTAAGACTACTGGTTTGCTTTAGGACTTCGTTGAGAAATCGATTCAACCCAGATTCGGGCATGGGTATATAGAGGACCGGAACCCCTTTCGGTATTTGTGAAGAGTTGAATGGACCCAGATTTGGGCATTAATATGTAGATGAACGGAACCTCTCCTGGTAGTTTGTGAAGAACTGAATGGAACAAGATTTGGTTATTAATATATGGATGACCGGAACCCCTTCCGATTTCTGTAAAGAGCTGAATGGACCCAGATTTGGGTATTAATATGTGGATGACCGAAACCACCCCTTCCAGTTTTTGTGAAGAGCTGACTGGACCCAGATTCGGGTATTTAAAGATTGAAGGCCGGGAACTCTTCCGGGATTTGTCATTTTGGTGTCCCCTTTTGGATTTGATTGATGAAGCAGAGGTTGTACGTGCTTTTTGGGCCTCTCCTTGGGCTTTTGATGTCAAAACAGAGGATGTACGTGCTTTGTTGGCCACTCTCTGGGCTTGTGCATCCGGAGCGCTTGGCTAACTTATCCATAAGCAGGGCCCAAGGACATACCCGACCTCCCTCCAGGAGGTGCCTTATCCTGACAATTGTAGGTGATGATAAGGTCTGTGAAACTTAGATGGGCCATTGTAGACACAGAACTAAGGTTTACTCTTTTGACGCTTCATACGGACCATCTTAGGTTCTGATAGAGGCTTATACGCCATCCCCCTTTGAGGGTTGCGCTATCCTGACCATCATAAGCGATTATAGGTGTTTGCGTTCCCTTCTGCGGGTAACGCAGAACATAAGATGAGGTAGACGTACTCTTCTGCGAGTAGAGGTAGGACGTGCTTAGTTCCGGCAGAGGCAGGACGTACTCTTCTACGAGCAAAGGCAGGGCATGCTAATTTTAGATGCACCGCCACTACCATCACTAGTGTGAAACAGCGGCTTATGCTTTTGATGCTTTAACCCTATCCCCTCTGATTTGGGCATGGAGAAAGATTAACACGTCACCCCCTTTCGGGGGGTGCCTCGTCTTGACTAATCTGGCGATTACGAGGGATTTAATCCGTTTATAGTCCGACCCCTTCCGGGTTTCCTTGTGACTTCCGAGAAGAGGGCTTTCCATACCCTTGAATCATGTTTGATAATCCTTTTTCCCAATGATTCTTACCGAATTTACCCTAATCTTTTCATAAATTCCCATAATTGGCCTTGGTTAACAAATCCAACGATGGTTTCCATGAGGGTTTTACAGTAATTAGTCTCATGTCCATTCATCAGGTGGTAATGGCAGTAAGACCCTCTTGTTTTTCTTTCGTATTTAGGCTTCTTCTTCGTGGATGTGCAATAGTTGATTTCGTGTTTGGTTAGGAAGTAAACTATCTCCATTGAAGTAGTGAGGTAGTATTTTTCTGGGTATCCCCGACGTATGCTCTACTCTTTGCTGCTGGGCCTAACCCACCTCTGGGTTAGCCTAGCTGTTGTGCTCTTACTTTCGTTTGTTCCTCCCGGAATACACTTAAATTGAGATGACATCATCTTAAACCATATGTTAGCGAAATGGTTGAGATCGTCCATTATTTCTCGCTCAAGTTTCATTCCCTTAACTTGCCCGTAGAGAGCGTCCTTTAGGTGAGAGAAAACATTAGAGTCCTCTGATGTGGATCCACTAGGCGGGATCGCTAGGATTTGTCCTATGTGGGAAAAGCTGTCATCCTCGGTATCATAAGCATGTAGTTCCATTTTTCTCTTCCGTTTTATCACCTGCAAGGCTTTAGCTCTTAACTTTCGCTCCTTCCTCAACCTATGGTTGGAGGTTTCTGACCTATCCGCTCAAGATCCTAAAAACTTTTCCCTGAGTCCTTCACTCATAATTTTGCTTCCTCAAAGCTAGTCCAATGCAGGACAGAACAACCCAGTTAGAAATGTGTGGTTGTTAACCACAAGGTCGGAGGTTCAGGCTCTCCTACTAGCACCAAAATGTTAATGATATCTTTCATCAACACCGGGGATGAGTCAACTGGGGCAGATATGAAGGAAAGACAGGCGGTTTGGCTACTTTTGGGTTAAATCGGATCACCTCCCAAAATGTCGAAGTCTAGAGGAGTGGGATTACTAAGGACTGCCATAACAGATCTAAGCTCAGGGAAGGAAATATATCCTCCTATTTGAGGACATATTGAGACGGGAATCCATGCTTACCTGGAAAATGACCAGTAAAACTACAACAGTGTTAATTGAACATAATGAAATAAACTTACATAGCCATTTTTCTCAAAAGAAGATCCCCTTTTTATTTAACTTCAATTGGGAATACATGGATGTCGTAGAGGGAATCCCCTCATTAATTTCAGTGCTAAGATATTTTTAAGAGTATAGTTGTTCCGGAAAAGAATTCATTCCTCCAATAGTGACCCCTGGAATCTTATTTATAGTGGTCCTCATCTCTTTCTGTTGTTGGGTTATTGGGCCTATGGGGGCCTTTGTCTATCGCTTCCTCTTTGGTTTCGGGCGCTTGGCTTCCGGCCCTTTTTTGGAGTATCAGTTATGGTCTTCGGATGATATTTGAGCCTTTGGTATCAGCTCTCGAATGTAGGCTCTCGGACGCAAGCTTTTGGATGTAGGCCTTCGGCTTTATCGTGAATACTTAGAGGGGCCTGCCCTCATGGTGTATGTTGATAAATGTCGGTTCGAAGCCGCTGTGCATTATCTCTTATTGGGTCTGAGTTAGCATTTTGGCGGAGCTTTTGCGGTAGCCCGGATCCATGGAAGGTGGCTTCCAGTGTCATTTTAATTATTTGTGAATCTGGCCTTACGGTATTCGTACGATAGACGCTCCAGAAGTTGGTTCTCGACGATTTTTGCGCTTTCTAGGCTTAGCACTTCCGATGCCCTCGCCTTCGAGTGCATCGATATTTAGGAAAATTATTTCTGATAACCCTTCCGGATCTTGAGGAGGATAGCTCGTACCTTCTTCTTTCCGAATTCCTGTGTAACAACCCGGATTTTCAGAACGAAATGAATTTTTTTTATTTTAGCAATTTTAATGGATTTTGAATATTTAAAATGGTTTATTTTAAATAATAAACACTAAAAATTTATTTTTTATCGAAGTTAGAACTAATAAATTTACTTTAAATATAAAACGAGCCTGAAATGGCGCGACAGATTGAAAATTCGATTTTAAATTTCAAATGAATGTACAGGATTCAAAATAAACCGGATTTCAGTAAAATCAGAAATATTTGAATCTTTTTATTAATATCTTTCTAACGAATGTGAAAAATCCAGATTCCATAATGAGAATTAAAAGTTATGTCCAGTTTAAAATTCAGAATAGTCGTTATGGAATTTATATATATTTTTATATAATATAAGCCCTTAAAAATAGCAATTTTACAAATGACCTCCATTTTCGACGAAACCACTTTTATTGGTTCCAGAATGTCAAATTATTGCTAGATTCCAATTTTCATAATTTTTGAAATTAATATGTTAGCATGGCAAATTAAAACGTGTTTGGTCAAATTAAGTTGAATTAGATCGACCAGAAAATGGCTATTTTCCAAACGGTCTCCAAATTCGATGAAATTAGTTTTGTTAGGACCGTATCGTCAAAATATAGCCGGAAATAATTTTTCTAGAATTTTTGGGGTCAGTATGTGGCCCTGGTAAATTAAAATGTACGTTCAAATTTAATATATATTGATTTACATTTTAATTTTGATGAAAGCTCATCGTAACAGTTGAATTGGTTTACGAAACATATTCCATTGTGTCCGGAATGGGGGTATTTAGTTAGGGGCGACATTCGTTGGGTTCGATTTGGAGCTCGTCACGATAAACCATTATTTTTGGAATAAAAAAGAATAAAATAATAATCAAATAAAATTTCCTATAAAACCCTCCACTCAGAACGCAGTCGACACTAGCAAAATTAACGGCTGAAAATGCCAAATTTTTCTCTCAAATTTCTCATAATATGGAGCGAATTAATATATGATTCAAAAGCGAAATTTGTAGAGGGTTTCAAGATCTTTAAATAAACACTAGTTTGATCGAAAATCACTGAGTATCCAGCGCGAATCAATGGTCCAAATTCACGCCGTTGCGAGTCAAATTCTGGAAGCAGGAGGCGATCGAATCAGCCCTGGTTGGCGGCGCTGGAAGTGGTCATGGCGGCGGTTGTAGTCGTGGTCCCTGATCGGAGTCCGGTGAGCCAGGCTGGCGGCGGCATGCGGGTTTTCAGATCGAGGGTTTTGCGGTTCCCAGATGAAGAAGGCAATGGGGGATAACGTTTAAAACGTTATAAAAAGGTGTTATTTTAATTTAATTAAAATAATTTAATTATCTCAAATTATTATCAAATGTATTAATAAGCCTATCTTTTCCGTACGAGGTCCAAATCGCGCGAAACTGGACCCGTTGCGATCGTGGGGACGAGAGCTTCACAACAAGACCGTGTCCAATTTGGAGAAAATTAGCATTTTGAGAAAATTCAAACCTGAACTATTCAAAAATTCAGAAATAAATTTGGCGGAGTGGAATCTGACTGTGAGAACTCTTTCTCACTTAATTTATTAACAGTTAAAAATATACTAGGATGTAGACGGTGTTTAGCAGCACCCAACACCATTGATTGTACAAACCATGATTGTTTGTTTGGATTGAATTGATTACATTGTTTTTATTAAATGAATAATATATAATATTCATTTGTTGAGCAAATATTTAAACAATAAAAATATCATTTTTATTGTATAAATGAACTGTATAAAATATTCATGTATTGAATAAAATATTTTATCGTTAAAAATATAATTTTTAATGTATAAATGAATGGCATGAAATTCTCCTGAAATGAGAATGAATATTCGTTTACAAATTAGACGGTTTGTTTTTGTACACCCATTTAACTGATGTTGATTAGGACAATAAATTTTACACATCGCCCAACTGCATAAATAATAATCAGTGTTGTTTGAAATACCCACACGGGTATTGGGATGATATTGAACATACACTAATCCCAATATTTAGTTGTATGTCAATCGATGGGTTGACAGGCTGTGATGAGCATTAATTATTTATTTTTAATGCTTATGCAGTTGTGTAATGCACTCTGGATGATGGTTGATTGCATATCATTATTGTTGTGTACAAGTATGCATGAAATCCATATAAATAACATTATATGGTAATTGACCGTGTCTGATTCCAATTCAGAAGAACGAATATTTTAAAATAACGAATATATTAAAATAATGAATATTTTAAAATAATATTCAGAAAAGAATCAAAATATGATTTTGATATCCGATTTTGGATGGACACGAAAATATTTAAATATATGAAACCGTGTTGATTAGATTTGCGCCATTTTGACGTGAAAGATGTTTATATCGATTTTATTCATTTTTAGAATGAATATTAAAATGGAAATTATTTCAAAACCTGACATTTTGAAAATATTATCATTTATATAGTATAATGACATGGAATATTCAATTTTGATTTAAAATTGAAAATGAAGTTGAAATTGTTTTTAAAATGATTTATAAAATAAGTATTAAATGGAAATCGACAAAATATATATTATATATATATATAATATAATGGCCTGAATAGAACGCACCGCGCCGCAGCCGTTCGCGAATTTCGACCATTGACTTCGAATTGATATTACGGGAGATCCAACTGTCGGATTCTCCACAAATCAGAACCGTTGGGTACGTGTCAAAAAGAGCTTTCCAATGAATATAAGAGATTTGAAATCTAATGGTTGGATTTGCGATTATGTCCAAATCAAATTTGGAAAAGGTCGCTGTAAGTGTAGTTCGATGACCGTTTGTGGAAATCGACTGGAAGGGCCTTAATAAATTTATTAAAAATATTAATAATTTGTGTAAAATCATAATAAATGATCTGGAAAGAATTGGGATGAAAATTTCCACGTTTGTAAAGATAAAAATATATTTTTATCAAAATGAACTAGTTATTAACTAGATTTGAATTCCAATAATTTTTAAATAAAATAAATTGTATTTGTGAATGGTTTTGAAATAACCAAAAATTTCCAACGAACAAATTGGAGTGGATTTGGAATGGAAATAATCTTCGAAATATTTTGATATTGGATTCCGTGATTATACGGGTATTGTTATGGAAATTTGGAAGATATATTTATATTGTTATTTCCAATACGATATTTCTTGGTTTCAAAATTTCATATTGAATATAAGCCGATATAATTTCTATTCAGAGCCTTGTATTTAATATCAAATGGGATTTTGGGTTTGTCGTGAATGGTGTCTTCATTAACACCTCCTAAATCCAGTCGAGAAAAGAATAAATCTTTTAGTTAAGATTTAGGGAAGTTTTCCAATTAATTAATATTTAATTGTAATTAAATAAAAGAATTGGATTTTGGGTTTGTTGTAAATGGTGTCTTCAGTAACACCGTTCTTAAACCCTGTGTGAAAAGAATAAATCTTTTAACTAAGATTATTGGAGTTTCCAGTTAATTAACATATAATTGGAATAAAATGGAATGTGAATTGGGTTTATCCTGAACTGTGTTTTAAACGACATTTGTTCTTTGACCCAATTAACAGTGAAGATATGATTTGGAATTTATAAATCTTTTATTAAGATTTAATGGAAATTTTCCAATGTAAAGTTTTCCAATTTAATAAAATAAATTGGAATGGAATGGAATTCGATTTGATAATAATCGAAGTGAACTTCTATGAAGGAAGACTGTTACTATATATGGAATTTAAAAGGCTTTGTCGTTATTTCATTTATATTATTGGTCGAATATGGAAGTTTATATCGATTATATATATTGATCTGTTTTCCGTGAAGATTCCATAATGGAATGTGATTTTGGGTTTATCGTGAACTGTGTTTTAAATAACATTGGTTCTTTAACCCAGTTAAAGTCAGGATTTATTTCTAAATTAGAATAATCATTATATAATGATTTTTGGGGATTAAAACTAAGTGGAGTTTTAATGAATATTGTGACGATCCCAAAACCCCGTGGCACGGTGTTAAGGATAATCATTGGAATATAACACATTAATCATCATTAGCATATCACAGATAATAGCATAAACAGAAATTAGAATAATTTACACACATATGACAGCAGAATCATATAGATAACATCACATCAGAGAAGCACAGTACAGGATACAACTTAGTGCATAATGATACATAATCAGTCACCATCGCCTGAGGCGGAATCATACGTAAAGAGTACACAAAAGGAATATCAGTCTACATCGCCAGTGGCGGAATCATAATATAGATACAATAATGGCGGAGAAAATCCAAGTCAGCACGGTGTAGTCAAGCCTCGCCATGAGCCAAAAGGTGCATCAGAAACCTGTAACTAGGCTGCCCGTGTGAAAATAAGGGCACCCGAGTTTGCAAGGTGAAACAAACTACGAGTCAGTCATGGGACAGGTATGAGAAATCTATTCAACTTATTAACAACAATAATAAGGCAAATCAAAGGACCACGCCACTTTCGCGGAACGGGTTTACTCCAATGAGTGCTAGTGCATGAAATAAGACAACCGATTAAATCAACGCAATGCTTTTTATAAAATGAAGCCATTATAAGACTCATGTCCCATCACACAATGCTACGCAAGCCGGAGGATAGAGTTTTTACCTTATAATGGCCAAAGATGCTTCATACGAATAAACAAAAGTGCTTGATATTATTACTAGTGCATATATGTTTCAAAAGCAGATTCAATCATAAATATCAATCCTAGGCGGCATAGCTACCATCTACTATGTCGCCGTACTAGTAATACAATCACAACCGCACATATCGTATTGGAAATTGGATTCCTTCATGAGTCGAGGCAAGGGGCAAGCTCCTCTCCGATTCGAGACACTCTAGCAAATGTCGCAGGACCCCACTATGATCCTTGGATCTTCAGGGCCGGTCCTCTCTTACTTTTGAGGATTAATTATTCCTGAACACACGTTTCCCGGTCCTTACAGACCTATATTGAGGCGCCTCGCATTCCAACAACCACACAGGTGAAAAGTATATATAATGTCAGGGCTGGTAGGTCACTGACACCACCTTAGCTAGAAAGAAACGTCGTGCTCTCCCTGCAGTCACTCTCCCGTTTTTGACTCATACCGAGGTGTGAGGCTCGCGAATTCACGTTATACACAAAGCTAGTCACACAGACCATGCTTTGATCATCAACCACAAGACTTTGCTTTGCAACAGAAGCCTTGATCATATGCCACTTAGGCGTGCCACACAGGCAATCCACTCCATGCGACTGATTTCTGTCAATACATAACCTCTAAGCTCGTACGTCTCAGAGAAGGGCGTTAAGCAAGAGAATAAATTCTCCGCCGCCAAACAGATATATATTTAACAGAGATCAATCAACACAGAACAAAATCCAATGCCAGACACACAGTCCATTTACAAGTCCGTTCTGGGTCTGAACGAAACCGGAGGCACCAATTCCTCGCATATCCGTACAATCAACAATATGTTTGGACGGCTACTACTTCAATTCCTTCATGGTAGCTACTCCAATCACGAGCATCAGTAGCGCCCATACATCCAACGTGGAGATCGTCGGTCTTCAGTCGTCTTCGACTCTTCGACTTCTCAACGTCGATCGATTATTTGAAATGAGATAAACTCGGCCTTTTCAAATACCCCACGTATATTTAGATTTTCAAACCAATTAATCATAGGGTTGAACTATTCAACATTCACATTTCAGTTATTTAGTTATAATTTTCACGTCAAATACATTCAACCATCACATATCAAGCAAACACAACAAAATTGGTTTATTTTCACTCTATATCGTCTATAGCACTTAATAACGATATATCGCCAATTTTATTTAATTTAAAACGGCCATATTTAATTAAACGACGTTTCAGGTCGTGTCGACGCACTGGCGCTGCTTTCCACTAATTTTGTTTTACACATATAGGAAAATCTAACCGTTGGATCTTCACAAATTTTACATCATTAGGAAGGTCTTTTCAAAACGAACCCAACGGTTCCAGTTTTGGGAAAATCCGACGGTCGGATCTTCTACACTAACCATTTGAAGTTACGATTTCAATTTACGAACTGCAGCGTCGTTATTCGATTTAATTTAATTATATTTATATATATATAAATATAATCGTTTCTGGCACTGTTTTTCACTAATTTTGAATTAAACATTCCAGACAATCCAACCGTCGGATCTTCACAAAGTTGGTGCCGTTGGAAAGATATCTCCAAGGCGAACCCAACGGTTGAGGTTTCGGGAAAATCCAATGGTCGGATCTTCCGCACTAATCGTTTGAAATCACGGTTTCAAAATATGAACTGCACGGCCACGTTTCGTTTTAATTATATTTATATTTATATATTTATATAAATATAGTCCATTCAATAATTTCTATATCGTTTTCACTTCAAATATTTTTCTAACACCCTAAAATTTTGGAAAATTTCGCCATAACCTCCCCTGTACCGGGGGCATCGGGAAATCGCAAATAGCGTTCCCGGTCCTTCTAATCTCAAAAAGAAAAAGAAAAAGCCAAGCGGCTAGCCAATAGGCTCATAAAATCATCACCCAAACAAAACAGTAAATGTGTACCTATTTGTTGGGCACAAAATTTTATTCCTCTTCTCTAGCCCCTTTTTGCTTTAACCTGTTCAATAGATATGCATGCACATATATACAATTTCTAACATTTATCATTTTCTATTCAACTTCATATTTGATTTGCTTTGGTTCAAAAACACCACTCATTCTAATATCGCATGCATAGGCTAAAATCATATCATTAGCTAGTTAATGTATATTTCAACTCATGCACGTTTATTCGAACCAGTGGCTATTTTAAACACTTCACATTTCAAAGATGATAATTTTGGCAAACTAAAGTAGATTTCAACACATGACTATTTTATTTAGTACCTATGCATGTTAAAAATAATATTTCTATCACAAATATTTGTTTCAACGTCTGCATATCTTTAGCATATCACACATATGATAAAAATGATATTTTTATCATTTAAAATATTTATTTAACCAATGTATGGTTTCAACACTTCATAGTTTCAATAAAAATGTAATTTTTATCGTTCAATCTTTTTATTCAACACATGCACCTTTCCACTACACACATTTCTCAACAAATGAGTATTTCCACACATGGACAATTTATTTATGTTGTTCATATTAGAAAGATGGGATTTTTATGATTGAAATTATTTATATAAGGCGAATATTTTTCATGTTTCATATATATATATATAAATGTGATTTTTATTGTTTATACACTTCATTCATTCACAAATGAATTTTATTTTCACGCAACACTTTTCAACACATGAATATTTCCACACATGGACATAGTTTTAATATATGGCTTTAATTTCTATGCATGCAAATAATTTCAACATATGAAAATAATTCTAACACACAAAGATTATTCAAAATTTCGGCAGCATAACGGCAGGGTAGTTAAACCGGCACCGTCCCTAGTACGGCTCCTCGCTCTACCTTAAAACCTCGCGGTTTTTGACAATGGGGATCATGCATCTAATTCGCACGCAGGCGGCATGTTTATATTTATTTCATTTCCACAAACTAATCCTATGTGGTTTCAACCAAATATTTTCCAATCACAAACGGGTATTTTTCAACCTCAATTCATTCAATACCAACCACAAACAATCCCAAACAACAATTTGCCGTCAACCAATTTTCACAACAACTTCAACCAATAAATATCGTCCATGGTTTATGGACGAGGGGGCGTGTGTATATATATATATATATATATATATATATATATATATATATAGCAATTCACTTTTATTTCCACATATATATATATATATATATATAAAAAGAAATTGAAGAATGTGGAATTCTCACCAATAGCTATCCAATAACACGACTCTTCCTTTATGGAAATCTTCACCTATTTCGTCTTCTTGTCGCTTTCGTTGCCCGTATTCTCTACATAGGTAAAAATCGAATTTTTACTATGTTATTCAATATATAAAGATCATATTTTAAAAACAAAGATTATATTTTTAATATTCCTATGATGTAAAAATTATATTTTTATTGCTTTTAAAAATATAAGAATCATATCTTACTTCTTCTACTTAACAAAAATTCCGTCTTTTCTCTTTTTAAAAATATGATCTTTATTTTTTTTGCAAGTTCAAATCTTTTTCTTTTAAAAGATTAAACCTTTTTCTATTTCAAAATTTAAACCTTTTTTTTCTATTTCAAAGTTTAAAATAAAATCAGTTTTTACTTCTTTTTTTAAAAAAAAATCAGTTTTTAAATTCTAAAAAAAACAGTTTTAAAATTCTTTAAATCAGTTTATAATTCCTAAAAAAATTCAGTTTTAAATCATTATAAAAAAACAGTTTTTAAATCTTTTTCAAATCAGTTTTAAAATTCTTTTCCAATCAGAAATTAGTTTTTTAAATCGTTTTATAAATCAGTTTTTATAAAACAAAAATAAAAATAAAAATAAAATTACCTAATCACTCACCGTGGTATGCGAAGGGGAGGAGGGAAGAAGAGGCGTCGTCGGCGGCTCGTGGTTCAGGGAGGTGCGACGGCAGGGTTCGAGGGTGAGGGCGCTTCTTCGATTCGATGCGACTGGGGGGGGGGGTTCGAGGGTTGCGTTGGCTTCGACACTGGAAGGAGGTTGGACGGAGGGGGCGTTGGCTCGATTGTCGGCGGCGATGTCTTGAAGGGGGCGGCTTGATTAGGTTAGGGTTTTTTTTTTTTCTCGTTTCTGAATATTGAATCGGGGGGGGGGGGCAAACAGAAGAAAAGGAGGGAGTATATATTTTTTTTATTTATTATTTAATTATTTAATTTTGCAAAAAGGTTGACTTTTACATACGACCTCGAAACGAGGCCCACCGCCTGTCGTCCATAGCGTTTTACCCCCATTCCGAACACAATGGGATATGTATCGTAAGCTGGTTTGATCGTTACAATCAGTTTCCGTTGAAATTTACATTTAAATCCTTATATTGAATTTTAAACGTACATTTCAAATTACCGGGGTCACATACTAACTAGAAAAATTCCAGAAAAATATTTTCTAGTTTCGTATTGACGATACGGTCCTAACAAAACTAGTTTCGTCGAATTCTGAGACCGTTTGAAAAATAGCCAATTTCCTGTCGATTAAATTCAACAGAAACTGGTCAAACGCGTTTTCTTTTGCCACGCTCACATATTGATTCAAAAAATTATGAAATTTGAAACCTAGCAATAGTTTGACATCCCGGACCCAACAAAAGTGGTTTCGTCGAATTCCGAGGCCGTTTGCAAAATATCAATTTTCCAGACCTATATATTCTATATACCGACTCTTCTGAAAATTCATTCGGCCACAACTTTTGATTCTCGTTATGAAACTTCGATTTTTCAGATTCGTTAGAAAGGTATTGACTAACAGATTTAAATATTTTTGGTCTCACTAAGATCCGTTATATTTTCCACCCTGCACAGTCGGTCAAAGTTCGAATTCAAATTTTCAAACTGACTTACTATTTCTAATTCACGAATTTATTGAAATATTCTATTTCAATGGTTCAAATTGCTTTTAAATAATCAATTTAAAAATTTTAAATTGGCTCGTATTTTCCGGGTTATTACAATCTCCCCTATTTAAAACTTTTCATCCTCGAAAAGGAAACAACAGTAAAGTAGGAAATAAAATGTAAATGCAAAGTATGGTAAAGGTACCTTGCACCGGAGTTAGTCAGAGATATCCACTCTGCATTTGGGGTAAGCTTGTTTAATGCTTTCCTCAGTTTCCCAAGTACAGTCTCTAGGATCACTGCTCCACTGCACTTTAACTAAATGAACCTTTTTGCTTCTGAGTTCTCTAGTTTCTTTGCCAACAATTTTTAATGGCTCTCTTTTGAGTGCTAATTCTGGAGTTATCTCCACATCCTGTTGCGCTGCTTCTTCTACAACAAGATCTGGATCATGCACATGTCTCCTAAGTTGAGATACGTGAAATACATTGTGCACTCCAGGCAACCAATCTGGCAATTGAACCCTATAAGCAAGAGTTCCAATTCTCTCAAGTATAGGAAAGGGACCAATAAATCTCGGTGCCAACTTCCCAGTCTTTCCAAATCTGATTACCCCTCTCATCGAAGAAACCTTTAAATAAACACGTTCACCAACAGCAAATGTCAAATCTCTCCTTCTAGAGTCTGCATAACTTTTCTGTCGGCTTTGGGCGGTTTTCAATCGCTTCTTGATGAAGTCCACTTTATCAGATGCTTCCCTAATCATATCGGGTCCTAGTACAAGTCTGTTGCCAGGTTCTACCCAACATGCTGGAGATCTGCAGGGTCTGCCATATAATGCTTCAAATGGTGACATCCTCAAACTTGCTTGATAGCTATTGTTATATGAGAATTCTGCCAAATGCAAATGATCTTCCCATGACCCACCAAAATCGATTATACAAGCCCGCAATAAATCTTCTAGAATTCTATTCACCCGCTCAGTTTGGCCATCTGTTTGGGGGTGATAAGCGGTGCTCATATTCAGTTTTGTCCCCAATTCAGTCTGGAAAGCCTCCCAGAATTTGCTAGTAAATAGGGGATCTCTATCACTGACTATGCTGATGGGAATTCCAAGCAGCTTAACAATTTCTTTGAAATATATCTGTGCTAGACTTTGGGCAGTTCGATTGGACCTGACAGGTATAAAATGGGCAGTCTTCGTGAAGCGATCTACGATTACCCAAATACTATCATTACCTTTCTTGGTTCGCGGCAAACCATCTATGAAATCCATGGAAATCTGTTCCCATTTCCAGCCTGGGACTTCCAACGGTTGCAACAGTCCAGCTAGCTTTTGTTGGTCACTCTTGACCAATTGACAAGTAGGGCATCTGCTAACATACAAAGAAATATCCCTTTTCATTGCCTTCCACCAGAAAGTGCGTTTGATATCTTTGTACATTTTACTCACCCCAGGATGGATGCAAAATTTGGATTTATGGCATTCATCTAGCACTTCTCTTCGAAGGCCTGGAATATTTGGGATGCAAATTCTGTTATTTAACCTGAGAACCCCCTTATTGTCAATACGGAAACTCGTGGTTTCACCTTCCTTGACTCTCTTACTGATTCTCTGAATGAATTCATCTTCTTTCTGAAGGGCTGAAATCCTATCAATCAATCTAGGTGTAATTATAAGATGGGCAACAATTGCGGTCTTCCTACTAAGTGCATCCGCTACTACGTTAGCTTTCCCCGGCGTATACAGGATATCAAGATCATACGCTGCAAGAAATTGTAGCCAACGCTGCTGTCTCAGATTCAGATCCTTCTGGGTGTATAAATACTTCAATGATTGATGATCTGTGTACAGTATAAACTTCTCGCCCAATAAGTAATGCCTCCAGATTTTCAAGGCAAATACGATGGCTAGCAACTCAAGATCATGAGTCACATAATTCTTCTCATGCGGTTTCAATTGGCGGCTTGCATAAGCGACTACTTGGCCTCTCTGCATTAACACTGCACCAAGACCTCTAATAGAAGCATCTGTCCAAACCGTTAAATCTTGATTGCCATCAATAATAGTTAATACTGGAGCGGTGGTAAGCTTCGATTTCAATTCCTGGAAAGCTTCTTCACAGTCGGAGGTCCACTTAAACTTCTCATGTTTCTTTGTGAGCTTCGTTAACGGACCGGATATCTTCGAAAAATCCTTAACGAACTTTCGATAATAACTAGCCAATCCCATAAAACTTCTAACTTATGTGGGAGTAGTGGGTTGTTTCCAGTCTTGAATCGCTGTTATTTTGCTTGGGTCAACAGAAATTCCTTTCTCTGACACGACATGGCCGAGAAATTTAACTTCTTCTTGCCAGAAGACACATTTAGAGAATTTGGCTTTGAAGACGTTCTTCCTTAGAATCTCCAATACTTGTTCTAAATGTTTTTCATGCTCGGGTTTTGATTTGGAGTAGATTAAAATATCATCGATGAATACGAGGACAAATTTATTCAGAACTCCCCTGAACACTCTATTCATTAGATCGACAAAGTATGCTGGAGCGTTGCATAGGCCAAACGGCATTACTAACCATTCATAAAATATGTCTGGGCCTCTGAAAGCGGTCAAAGGAACACACTCTTCTGCTATTCTCAATTGATGAAAACCTGTAGCTAGGTCCATTCGGGAAAATACTTTCGCCCTATTCAATTGGTCTAGCAAATCATCAATGCGGGGTAATGGATATTTATTTTTAAGCGTCTGTTTGTTGAGGTCTCGGTAATCAACACATAATCTAAGAGTACCGTCTGACTTTAGGACAAACACGACAGCTGCACCCCAATTAGAAAAACTCGGTCTGATTAGACCTTTCCACAACAGTTGATGAGTTTGATCGCCTAATTCTTCTTTTTCTTTCGGAGTCATTCTACGAATTGGATGCACCACTGGTCTAGCATTGGGAATTAGATCGATTCGGAATTCTATTTCTCTTTGCGGAGGTAAGTTTTCAACTTCTTCAAACACATCCGCATAGTTGCTAACAATCGGAATCTTTTCTATGGAAGTGGGGATAAGTTCTAATGCTGACCAAAATTCTTCTCTATTCGGATTCGAACCATGACAAGGAACCGTAATATATCCAAGCTTCGTTCGGATTTTAACAATTCTTTCCGCACACCTCACTTCGGCTTCATATTTCGTTAACCATTCTAACCCAAGGATGACGTCGAATTCGGGAAAATCCATAACAATAAAATTAATGGGAAACTTGTAGGAAGAATAAGAGATTGACACTCTACAATATGAACTGAGAGTAATAGGACCCCCTATCGGGTTATGAACTTCAACCAATTCTTTAAGCTTTCGTTGTTTTAACTTTAGTTTGTGCACTGTGTTTTTAGCAATAAAACTACGCGATGCACCTGTGTCAAATAATACAGAAACAGGAATATTTTTAATTGTAAGGGTACCTCCCAAAACATCGGGTTTACCTGCTCCGTCGGAAGCAGCTGGCGGGCTAGACCCGTCATAGACATGAGCTACAGTAGCTTTCTTCAGCAAAGGACAGTCTCTGACCAGATGGTCGGTCTTGCGACAGTTGAAGCACGAGCGAGGGTTCTGAGAGCCTTGGCTCGAGCCTTGAGAATTTGTTTTCTGTCTCTTTGGAGCTGTGCAGACGTTTGAGTAGTGCCCCGGCTTACCACAGTTAAAACAATTTCCTCTTGGCGGCTTGCCAGTCTGAGGCTTTGAAGATGCTGCTTGGCTTGACTCGCCCTGATTCACAGTAGGCTTGCGCTTGTTTCCTGCTTGACTTCTAGCGCGATCCTGATCCAGATGCCTTTGATCAAGGTCTTCATAGTTGCATGTCATTTCCACTAGCTCGTTGAAATCCAGCTTGACATGGGCCATGGCTCTATCATGATATTGACGTCTTAGTCCAAAGATAAATCTCTTATTTTTGGATTTCGCGGTAGCAACAAGTTCTGGAGCATAGGGCGACAGCATTGTGAATTTGTTCAGATAATCTTGCACGGAAAGATCCCCTTGCTGGAGATTGGCGAAGTCATCTTGCATTCTTTCTAGAGCTTGTTCTGGGACATATTTCTCCTTGAAGAGTTCTTTGAATCCATCCCATGTTCTTCCGGCTTCTCTATTCCCGGCGGTAAGAGATTCCCACCATAATTCGGCTTGTTCCTGCATAAGCCAGGCGCCCATAGTAGCTTTGTCTTCACTTCCTAGCCTTAGGCCTTCAAGAATTTTCTCGCATGTTTTGAGCCATGCAAGGGCCTCTATTACGGTGCCAGTCCCCGAGAAGGTCTTGCCTCCTAAGTTCTTATATCTCTTAGCTACACGGTCGAGCTCGAAGTATTGAGCTGCCGGAGGTTGTATCAAAGGTCCTTCTTGAGCTGGGATTTCTCCCCTTCCTCGGCCTCGGCCGGCACGGCCTCCTCTAGCAGCGGCTCCTCTGGTAGCCATTTGTCAAATTCTGTATAAGTAACGAAAAAGTCAGTTAACAGAAATGATAGTCTATTGCATAGTTAAGCAGAAATTCCTACGGAAAGATAACGATGGACTGATCAATTGTTTTTGCTATTCTGCTCAGCTCATTCTAGGACTTTACTAGTCCTATCTCTAATGAGCGACTCGCCTTAGAATACTACTGATTCTATCTTGACGAAGTGTTTAATGTGTTAGACTCTAGAACTAAGGTTAACCAAAGCTCTGATACCAGCTGTGACGATCCCAAAACCCCGTGGCACGGTGTTAAGGATAATCATTGGAATATAACACATTAATCATCATTAGCATATCACAGATAATAGCATAAACAGAAATTAGAATAATTTACACACATATGACAGCGGAATCATATAGATAACATCACATCAGAGAAGCACAGTACAGGATACAACTTAGTGCATAATGATACATAATCAGTCACCATCGCCTGAGGCGGAATCATACATAAAGAGTACACAAAAGGAATATCAGTCTACATCGCCAGTGGCGGAATCATAATATAGATACAATAATGGCGGAGAAAATCCAAGTCAGCACGGTGTAGTCAAGCCTCGCCATGAGCCAAAAGGTGCATCAGAAACCTGTAACTAGGCTGCCCGTGTGAAAATAAGGGCACCCGAGTTTGCAAGGTGAAACAAACTACGAGTCAGTCATGGGACTGGTATGAGAAATCTATTCAACTTATTAACAACAATAATAAGGCAAATCAAAGGACCACGCCACTTTCGCGGAACGGGTTTACTCCAATGAGTGCTAGTGCATGAAATAAGACAACCGATTAAATCAACGCAATGCTTTTTATAAAATGAAGCCATTATAAGACTCATGTCCCATCACACAATGCAACGCAAGCCGGAGGATAGAGTTTTTACCTTATAATGGCCAAATATGCTTCATACGAATAAACAAAAGTGCTTGATATTATTACTAGTGCATATATGTTTCAAAAGGAGATTCAATCATAAATATCAATCCTAGGTGGCATAGCTACCATCTACTATGTCGCCGTACTAGTAATACAATCACAACCGCACATATCGTATTGGAAATTGGATTCCTTCATGAGTCAAGGCAAGGGGCAAGCTCCTCTCCGATTCGAGACACTCTAGCAAATGTCCGAGGACCCCACTATGATCCTTGGATCTTCAGGGCCGGTCCTCTCTTACTTTTGAGGATTAATTATTCCTGAACACACGTTTCCCGGTCCTTACAGACCTATATCGAGGCGCCTCGCATTCCAACAACCACACAGGTGAAAAGTATATATAATGTCAGGGCTGGTAGGTCACTGACACCACCTTAGCTAGAAAGAAACGTCTTGCTCTCCCTGCAGTCACTCTCCCGTTTTTGACTCATACCAAGGTGTGAGGCTCGCGAATTCACGTTATACACAAAGCTAGTCACACAGACCATGCTTTGATCATCAACCACAAGACTTTGCTTTGCAACAGAAGCCTTGATCATATGCCACTTAGGCGTGCCACACAGGCAATCCACTCCATGCGACTGATTTCTGTCAATACATAACCTCTAAGCTCGTACGTCTCAGAGAAGGGCGTTAAGCAAGAGAATAAATTCTCCGCCGCCAAACAGATATATATTTAACAGAGATCAATCAACACAGAACAAAATCCAATGTCAGACACACAGTCCATTTACAAGTCCGTTCTGGGTCTGAACGAAACCGGAGGCACCAATTCCTCGCATATCCGTACAATCAACAATATGTTTGGACGGCTACTACTTCAATTCCTTCATGGTAGCTACTCCAATCACGAGCATCAGTAGCGCCCATCCATCCAACGTGGAGATCGTCGGTCTTCAGTCGTCTTCGACTCTTCGACTTCTCAACGTCGATCGATTATTTGAAATGAGATAAACTCGGCCTTTTCAAATAACCCACGTATATTTAGATTTTCAAACCAATTAATCATAGGGTTGAACTATTCAGCATTCACATTTCAGTTATTTAGTTATAATTTTCACGTCAAATACATTCAACCATCACATATCAAGCAAACACAACAAAATTGGTTTATTTTCACTCTATATCGTCTATAGCACTTAATAACGATATATCACCAATTTTATTTAATTTAAAACGGCCATATTTAATTAAACGACGTTTCAGGTCGTGTCGACGCACTGGCCCTGCTTTCCACTAATTTTGTTTTACACATATAGGAAAATCTAACCGTTGTATCTTCACAAATTTTACATCATTAGGAAGGTCTTTTCAAAACGAACCCAACGGTTCCAGTTTTGGGAAAATCCGACGGTCGGATCTTCCACACTAACCATTTGAAGTTACGATTTCAATTTACGAACTGCAGCGTCGTTATTCGATTTAATTTAATTATATTTATATATATATATAAATATAATCGTTTCTGGCGCTATTTTTCACTAATTTTGAATTAAACATTCCAGACAATCCAACCGTCGGATCTTCACAAAGTTGGTGCCGTTGGAAAGATATCTCCAAGGCGAACCCAACGGTTGAGGTTTCGGGAAAATCCAATGGTCGGATCTTCCGCACTAATCGTTTGAAATCACGGTTTCAAAATATGAACTGCACGGCCACGTTTCGTTTTAATTATATTTATATTTATATATTTATATAAATATAGTCCATTCAATAATTTCTATATCGTTTTCACTTCAAATATTTTTCTAACACCCTAAAATTTTGGAAAATTTCGCCATAACCTCCCCTGTACCGGGGGCATCGGGAAATCGCAAATAGCGTTCCCGGTCCTTCTAATCTCAAAAAGAAAAAGAAAAAGCCAAGCGGCTAGCCAATAGGCTCATAAAATCATCACCCAAACAAAACAGTAAATGTGTACCTATTTGTTGGGCACAAAATTTTATTCCTCTTCTCTAGCCCCTTTTTGCTTTAACCTGTTCAATAGATATGCATGCACATATATACAATTTCTAACATTTATCATTTTCTATTCAACTTCATATTTGATTTGCTTTGGTTTAAAAACACCACTCATTCTAATATCGCATGCATAGGCTAAAATCATATCATTAGCTAGTTAATGTATATTTCAACTCATGCACGTTTATTCGAACCAGTGGCTATTTTTAACACTTCACATTTCAAAGATGATAATTTTGGCGAACTAAAGTAGATTTCAACACATGACTATTTTATTTAGTTCCTATGCATGTTAAAAATAATATTTCTATCACAAATATTTGTTTCAACGTCTGCATGTCTTTAGCATATCACACATATGATAAAAATGATATTTTTATCATTTAAAATATTTATTTAACCAATGTATGGTTTCAACACTTCATAGTTCAATAAAAATGTAATTTTTATCGTTCAATCTTTTTATTCAACACATGCACCTTTCCACTACACACATTTCTCAACAAATGAGTATTTCCATACATGGACAATTTATTTATGTTGTTCATATTAGAAAGATGGGATTTTTATGATTGAAATTATTTATATAAGGCGAATATTTTTCATGTTTCATATATATATAAAAATGTGATTTTTATTGTTTATACACTTCATTCATTCACAAATGAATTTTATTTTCACGCAACACTTTTCAACACATGAATATTTCCACACATGGACATAGTTTTAATATATGGCTTTAATTTCTATGCATGCAAATAATTTCAACATATGAAAATAATTCTAACACACAAAGATTATTCAAAATTTCGGCAGCATAATGGCAGGGTAGTTAAACCGGCACCGTCCCTAGTACGGCTCCTCGCTCTACCTTAAAACCTCGCGGTTTTTGACAATGGGGATCATGCATCTAATTCGCACGTAGGCGGCATGTTTATATTTATTTCATTTCCGCAAACTAATCCTATGTGGTTTCAACCAAATATTTTCCAATCACAAACGGGTATTTTTCAACCTCAATCCATTCAATACCAACCACAAATAATCCCAAACAACAATTTGCCGTCAACCAATTTTCACAACAACTTCAACCAATAAATATCGTCCATGGTTTGTGGACGAGGGGGCGTATATATATATATATAAATATTTATATATAGCAATTCACTTTTATTTCCACACATATATATATATATATAAAAAGAAATTGAAGAATGTGGAATTCTCACCAATAGCTATCCAATAACACGACTCTTCCTTTATGGAAATCTTCGCCTATTTCGTCTTCTTGTCGCTTTCGTTGCCCGTATTCTCTACATAGGTAAAAATCGAATTTTTACTATGTTATTCAATATATAAAGATCATATTTTAAAAACAAAGATTATATTTTTAATATTCCTATGATGTAAAAATTATATTTTTATTGCTTTTAAAAATATAAGAATCATATCTTACTTCTTCTACTTAACAAAAATTCCGTCTTTTCTCTTTTTAAAAATATGATCTTTATTTTTTTTGCAAGTTCAAATCTTTTTCTTTTAAAAGATTAAACCTTTTTCTATTTCAAAATTTAAACCTTTTTTTTCTATTTCAAAGTTTAAAATAAAATCAGTTTTTACTTTTTTTTTTTTTTAAAATCAGTTTTTAAATTCTAAAAAAAACAGTTTTAAAATTCTTTAAATCAGTTTATAATTCCTAAAAAAATTCAGTTTTAAATCATTATAAAAAAACAGTTTTTAAATCTTTTTCAAATCAGTTTTAAAATTCTTTTCCAATCAGAAATTAGTTTTTTAAATCGTTTAATAAATCAGTTTTTATAAAACAAAAATAAAAATAAAAATAAAATTACCTAATCACTCACCGTGGTATGCGAAGGGGAGGAGGGAAGAAGAGGCGTCGTCGGCGGCTCGTGGTTGAGGGAGGTGCGACGGCAGGGTTCGAGGGTGAGGGCGCTTCTTCGATTCGATGCGACTGGGGGGGTGTTCGAGGGTTGCGTCGGCTTCGACACTGGAAGGAGGTTGGACGGAGGGGGCGTTGGCTCGATTGTCGGCGGCGATGTCTTGAAGGGGGCGGCTCGATTAGGTTAGGTTTTTTTTTTCTCGTTTCTGAATATTGAATCGGGGGGGGGGGGGCAAACAGAAGAAAAGGAGGGAGTATATATTTTTTTTATTTTATTTTATTATTTAATTATTTAATTTTGCATAAAGGTTGACTTTTACATACGACCTCGAAACGAGGCCCACTGCCTGTCGTCCATAGCGTTTTACCCCCATTCCGAACACAACGGGATATGTATCGTAAGCTGGTTTGATCGTTACAATCAGTTTCCGTTGAAATTTACATTTAAATCCTTATATTGAATTTTAAACGTACATTTCAAATTACCGGGGTCACATACTAACTAGAAAAATTCCAGAAAAATATTTTCTAGTTTCGTATTGACGATACGGTCCTAACAAAACTAGTTTCGTCGAATTCTGAGACCGTTTGAAAAATGGCCAATTTCCTGTCGATTAAATTCAACAGAAACTGGTCAAACGTGTTTTCTTTTGCCACGCTCACATATTGATTCGAAAAATTATGAAATTTGAAACCTAACAATAGTTTGACATCCCGGACCCAACAAAAGTGGTTTCGTCGAATTCCGAGGCCGTTTGCAAAATATCAATTTTCCAGACCTTTATATTCTATATACCGACTCTTCTGAAAATTCATTCGGCCACAACTTTTGATTCTCGTTATGAAACTTCGATTTTTCAGATTCGTTAGAAAGGTATTGACTAACAGATTTAAATATTTTTGGTCTCACTAAGATCCGTTATATTTTCCACCCTGCACAGTCGGTCAAAGTTCGAATTCAAATTTTCAAACTGACTTACTATTTCTAATTCACGAATTTATTGAAATATTCTATTTCAATGGTTCAAATTGCTTTTAAATAATCAATTTAAAAATTTTAAATTGGCTCGTATTTTCCGGGTTATTACAAATATTTAATTAGATTTAAATGTGAATGTGATAATTTTAAATTATCAAATTTGGGAAATGATCGAGAATGGAGTGTCACTAGTTTTACTCCAGGCGATAGTTAAATCTTTAATTAGATTCGAACATGAAATGGTAATTAAATTTGCCGATAACACTGTGGTGTTAGATATGGAGTATTACCAGTTTTGCTCCATGGGATGAATAGGTTGGGATTGGGATAATAAAAGAAATGATTACTTCGGTATGGTCTGTTAAACCCGGCTGGTTGATAAACCTTAATTTGATTTAGAATTGATATCCAAAGGATGATTAAAGAATAAATTTAAATAATTTATCATTGATAAAATAAATGGGAACCTTTCCCAAAGGATATGAATATTTAAATTAAAGAGTATTCAGAACTGGAATGAGGCACGTGTTGTGTTTTATAGCACTTGATTATAAAATACGTGAATTATTTGGAAAGGCCGGGTTTATGCCCATTCTGAATAATTGGTTCGACGATAAGTTGACGATGAAGACGGTGGTTGAAAACCGGAGGTCTTCACATGGTTTGGATGATTACTGATGTCTTGATTGGGCTGTACACCCAAGACGAGGTAATAAGTGGTGATCGTCCAAACGTGCTTGGAGATCGATCGGATATGCGAGGACCTCTCTCCTGTATTGGACATATGGGACGAGGAATTAGGTGCCTCCGTTTTCGCTCAGACCTAGAACGAACTTGTAAATGGATGTGTGTCTGATATTGGATTTTACTCTGTGTTGATTGATCTCTATTAAATATTTATCTGTTTGGTGGCAGATAATTTATTCTCTTGCTTAACACCCTTCTCTGAGACGTACGAGCTCAGACGTTATATATCGATAGACATCAGTCGCATGGCGTGAATTGCCTGTGTGGCATGCTGAGATGCAAATGATCAAGGCTTTTGTTCAAAAGCAGAGTCTTTAGGTTGATGATCAAAGCACGGCCTTAAATGCCATAGCTTTGTGTATAATGCTAATTCGCGAGCCTCACACCCCAGTGTGAACCATAAATGGGAGAAGACATCAGGGAGGACATGCGTTTCCTTCTAGCTAGGAGTGGTGTCATGGTATAGGGCCCAGACATTTTTACTTTTGTCGATGATGGATAGCAAGGCGCCTTGGATTATCGGTCACTACGGGGCCGACGGATGACATGGTCGACTTACTGACCGGACTTACGCCACATAGGGTGGGGAAATGTATTTTTCAGGGATTATTAATCCACTTTGCACTTAGGTGGAACGACCCTGATGATCCAAGGTGCAGTTGCAGCTGACCCTGCTAAAGTGTCTCGAAGCGGTAAGGACGATCCCTTGCCTTGGTTCACAGACAGAAATCCACTTCTAATACATGACTTTTCATTTTTAATTATAGAGCCTAGTATGGCGACGTAATATATGGGTACCTATGCCTGTGATTGATACATTTATATTTGAAGTTGATTTCTTCACTTATAGTAATAATAAAATATGAAATTTCACGCACCAAGCATTTTTGGTTATTATAAGGTAAAACTCTATCCTCCGGCTTGCGTTGCATTGTGTGATGGGACCCGAGTCTTATAATAGCTTCATTTTCTTTATTTAGCATTGCGTTGTTTGTTATATGCAATGGTATTCTTGGGGTTAATCCCGTTTCGTGTTATACGGCGTGGTCCCTTGATTTACCTAACTTTAAAACCAAGCTAATAACTATTTTTTTAGTTCTCACACCAGTCACATGACTAACCTAGAGTTTATTGTTTTAACCTAAACTCCGGGTTCCCCTATGTTCTACACGGGCAGCTAGCAGTTTTGGTTTTGTAGATTTATATTCACAGGATTTTGGATTTAAGGCTGGAGATATATTCGGAAAGCTCTGTATCCGTGTATTTCTTGCAATTTTGTTTTGTATTATTTTTCCGCTGCGTTGTAATTTGTAAATCTTTGATGTTTACCAAATGTATATAATTTATTCATGCTCTATTGTATTCTTGTACTCAGATGTAATTGTTGTAATAGGCAATGAAATATTCTTCTGTTTGTGTTCTGATTTGTCATGTTCTCAACTCAATCCGGGCTTTCCCGAAAGGCCGAGTTTGGGTCGTTTCAGTTGGTATCAGAGCCTTGGTTTACAGATCTCAAGAACAAGACACGTTAGGACCAAACGAAAGAATTCATCAATGATTGGATTAGCAATATCCAATGAGGACGACTCGTTAGAGATGGGATCAATAGTATCCTAGAATGAGTCCAAAGAGTGTTATTTTTAAAATAAAAATGAAAACAAATTTTGTTTTAAAAATTTAAACCATATAATACGTATTTGAATATTTTATTTTAAATTGATTTGGACATTCGGGTATATGGACATTTGAATATACGTCTGATCCACGTGTATATGAAGCCTCAAATACACTGAATGGATATAGAATCACACTCTAGTCACCGGAAGATGATACTGATGATTACTAGTATCATCAGTGTTTATATTCGAGTTTTGAAAGTGGGATATCTATATATTTCCAATTGACAGTTGTGAGAACCAAAATTAGATATGGTTATTGTTGTGATTTGGCATCAAAAACATGATTTTGAATATATACATATGCATATATATATATATATATATCAAAGTTATGGATTTGAAAATTTAATCAACTAATTGATTGCAGGTTGTGTCGTATGATAGTTAGTTTGACTAATTAAAATGTTGAACCAATAAGAAAATGGAAAGGTAAGAATAGCCAAATTTTGAACTAAATTGAAAATTGTTTGAAATTGCATACATGTACATATATATGTGTGAACAGGTCATAACAAGGAAGCTAAGAAGAGGAATAAAATTGCATGCCCGACAAATAGGTACATGTTTATTGCATTTCTTGGGTTTTGATGATTTTATGAGTTGATTGGTTAGCTGCTTGGCCTTTTCCTTTTCTTTTGGATTAGTGAGGGCCCTGTGAGGCAAGTTGTGGTTTAAATGTCTCCCCGTACAAAGGAGGTTATGGCGAAAATTTTCAAAAATTTAGGGTGTTAGCCAAATTTTTGAAAAATTTGAAAATTCTTAGAAATCAAAAGGTTGAAGAATGATAGCCAGAATGAAAGTTGAGTTGGTTAGTTAAACAACTTTCAGCTCTGTTCCTTTTCGAGGACGGAAAGATTTTAAGTGGGGGAGATTGTAACAACCCGGATTTTCAGAACCAATTTAAAAAATTTATTTTAGCAATTTTAATGGATTTTGAATATTTAAAATGATTTATTTTAAATAATAATGACTAAAAATTTATTTTTATCGAAGTTATAATGAATAAATTTATTTTAAATATAAAACGATCCTGAAATGCCGCGGCAATTTGAAGATTCGATTTTAAATTTCAAATGAGTGCACAGGATTCAAAATAAACCGGATTTCAGTAAAACCAGAAATATTTGAATATGTTTAATAATATCTTTCTAATGAATGCAAAAAATCCAGATTTCATAATGAGAATTAAAAGATATGTCCAGTTTAAAATTCAGAATAGTTGCTATGGAATTTATATATATTTTTATATAATATAAGTCCTTAAAAATAGCCATTCTGCAAACGACCTCCGTTTCGACGAAACAACTTTTGTTGGATCTAGAATGTCAAATTATTGACAGATTCCAATTTTCATAATTTTTGAAATTAATATGTGAGTGTGGCAAATTAAAACGTGTTTGGTCAAATTCAACTGAATTGGATCAACCAGAAAATGGCCATTTTTCAAACAGTCTCCAAATTCGATGAAATTAGTTTTGTTAGGACCGTATCGTCAAAACATAGCTGGAAATAACTTTTCTAGAATTTTTGGAGTCAACATGTGGCCCCAGTAAATTAAAATGTACGTTCAAATTTAATATTTATTGATTTACATTTTAATTTTGATGAAAACTGATCGTAACAGTCGAATTGGCTTACAAAACATATCCCATTATATCCGAAATGGGGGTATTTAGTTTGCGCGACAGTCATTGGGTTTGATTTGGAGTTCGTCACGATAAACCATTATTTTTGGAATAAAAAATGGATTAAATAAAAAAAAAATTCCTATAAAACCCTCCACTCAGAACGCAGCCGGCCCTAGCAAAATTAACGGCTGAAAATGCCTAATTTTATCTCTCAAATTTCTCACAATCTATAGCGAATTAATATATGATTCAAAAGCAAAATTTGTAGAGGGTTTCAAGATCTTTAAATCAACCCTAGTTTGATCGAAAATCACTGAGTATCCAGCGAGAATTAGTTGTCCAAAGTCACGCCGTTGCGAGTTCAATTCCGGCAGCAGGAGGGGATCGAATCAGCCTTGGTTGGCGATGCTGGAAGCGGTCACGGCGGCGGTTGGAGTCGTGGTCCCTGAACGGAGTCCGGTCAGGCAGGGTGGTGGTGGCAAGCGAGTTTTCAGATCGAGGGTTTTGCGGTTTCCAGATGAAGAAGGCGATGGGGGATAACGTTTAAAAAGTTATAAAAAGGTGTTATTTTAACTTAATTAAATTAATTTAATTATCTCGAATTATTATCAAATGTATTAATAAGCGTATTTTTTCGTACGAGGTCCAAATCGCGTGAAACTGGACCTGTTGCGATCATGCAGACGAGAGCTTCACAACAAGACTAACCATGTCCAATTGGGAGACAATTAGAATTTTGAGCAAATTCAAACCCGAATTATTCAGAAATTCAGAAATAAAACTGACGGAGTGGAAACTGACTGAGTACTCTTTCTTACTTAATTTATTTGCAGTTAAAATTAAACTAGGATGCAGACGGTGCTTAGCAGCAACCGACACCATTGATTGTACAAATCATGATTGTTTATTTGGATTGAATTGATTGTGCTGTGTTTATTGAATGAATAAAATATAAAATATTCATGTGTTGAATA
The DNA here is from genome assembly GCA_030737875.1 of Allium sativum. NCBI lineage: Eukaryota > Viridiplantae > Streptophyta > Magnoliopsida > Asparagales > Amaryllidaceae > Allium > Allium sativum. The sequence continues at coordinate 834,482,434 of CM060918.1, read as the reverse complement.
AAATATTTGAATAATAAAAATATCATTTTTATTGTATAAATGAATTGTATAAAATATTCGTGTGTTGAATAAAATATTTTATTGTTAAAAATATAAATTTTCACATATAAATGAATTACATGAAATTCTCCTAAAATGAAAATGAATATTCATTTACAAATCGGACGGTTTGTTTATGTACACCCATTTAACTGATATTGATTGGGATGATAAATTTTACACATCGCCCAACTGCACAAATAATAATTAATATTTGTTGTTTGAAAACCCCACACGGGTATTGGGATGATATTGGACATACACTAATACCAATATTTAGTTGTATGTCAATGATGGGTTGACAAGCTGTGATGAGCGTTAATTATTTATTTTTAACGCTTATGTAGTTGTGTAATGCACTCTGGATGATGGTTGACTGCATATCATTATTGTTGTGTACAAGTATGCATGAAATCCATATAAATAACATTGTATGGTAATTGACTATGTCTGATTCCAATTCAGAAAGAACGAATATTTTAAAATGACAAATATTTTAGAATAATGTTATTTTAAAATAATATTCAGAAAAGAATCGAAATATGGTTTTGATGTCCAATTTTAGATGGACACGAAAATATCTAATATATGAAGCCGTGTTGATTAGATTTGCGCCATTTTGACGCAAAAGATATTTATATCGATTTTATTCATTTTTATAATGAATATCGAAAAGGAAATTATTTCAAAACTTGACATTTTGAAAATATTATCATTTATATATTATAATGATATGGAATATTCAATTTTGATTTAAAATTGAAAATGAAGTTGAAATCGTTTTTAAAACGAATTTAAAATGATTTATAAAATATGTTTTAAATGGAAATCGACGAAATATATATTATATATATAATATAATGGCCTGAATAGAAAGCACCGCGTCTCGGCCATTTGCAAATTTCGACCATTGACATCAAATTGATATTACGGGAGATCCGACCGTCGAATTCTCCAAAAACCGAAACCGTTGGGTTCGTATTGAAAATAGATTTCCAAAGAATATAAGAGATTTGAAATCTAATGGTTGGATTTGGGATTATATCCAAATAAAATTTGGAAAAGTTTGTTGTAAGTGCAGTTCAATGACCGTTTATGGAAATCGACTGAAAGGGCCTTAATAAAATTATTGAAAATATTAAAAATTTGTGTAAAATCATAATAAATGATTTAGAAAGAATTGGGATGAAAATTTCTACGTTTGTAAAGATAAAAATATATTTTTATCAAAATGTACTAGTTATTAACTAGATTTGAAATCCAATAATTTTTAAATAAAATAAATAGGATTTGTGAATGGTTTTGAAATAACCAGAAATTTCCGACGAATAAATTGGACTGGATTTGGAATGGAAATAATCTTCAGAATATTTCGATATTGGATTCCGTGATTATACGGATATTGTTATGGAAATTTGGAAGACATATTTATATCGTTATTTCCAATATGATATTTGTTGGTTTCAGAATTTGATATTGAATATAAGCCGGTTTAATTTCTATTCGGAGCCTTGTATTTAATATCAAATGGGATGTTGGGTTTGTCGTGAATGGTGTCGTCATTAACACTGTTCCTAAACCCAATCGAGGGAAGAATAAATCTTTTAATTTAGATTTAGGGAAGTTTTCCAATTAATTAGTATTTAATTGAAATTGAATAAAAGAATTGGATTTTGGGTTTGTCGTGAATGGTGTCTTCAGTAACACTATTCTTAAACCCTATGTGAAAAGAATAAATCTATTAATTAAGATTATTGGAGTTTCCAGTTAGTTAGCAATTAATTGGAATAAAATGGAATGTGAATTAGGTTTATTGTGAACTGTGTTTTAAACGACATTTGTTCTTTGACCCAATTAACAGTAAAGATATGATTTGGAATTTATAAATCTTTTATTAAGATTTAATGGAAATTTTTGAAAGAATTTTTTTCCAATTTAATAAAATAAATTGGAATGGAATTCGATTTGATAATAATCGAAGTGAACTTATGTGGAGGAAGACTGTTACTATATATGGAATTTAAAAGGCTTCGCCATTATTCTATTTATATTATTGGTTGGATATGGAAGTTTATATCAATTATATATATTGATCTATTTTCCGTGAAGTTTCCATAATTAATGGAATGTGATTTTGGGTTTATCATGAACTGTGTTTTAAATGACATTGGTTCTTTAACCCAGTTAAATTCAGGATTTATTTCTAAATTAGAATAATCATTATATAATGATTATTGTGGATTAAAACTAATTGGAGTTTAATGAACCTTTAATTATATTTAAATGTGAATGTGATAATTTTAAATTATCAAATTTGGGAAATGATCGAGATGGAGTACCACCAGTTTTACTCCAGGCGATAGTTAAATCTTTAATTAGATTTGAACGTGAAATAGTAATTAAATTTGCCGATAACACCATGGTGTTAGATATGGAGTATTACCAGTTTTGCTCCATGGGATGAATAGGTTGCGATTGGGGATAATAAAATAAATGATTACTTCGGTATGGTTCGCTAATCCTGACTAGTTGATAAACCTTAATTTGGTTTAGAATTGATATCCAAAGGAAGATTAAAGAATAAATTTAAAGAATTTATCTATGTTAAAATAAATGGGAACCTTTCCCAAAGGATATGAAAATTTAAATAAAAAGAATATTCAAAATTGGAATGAGGCGTGTGTTGTGTTTTATAGCACTTGATTATAAAATATGTGAATTATTCGGAAAGGCCGGGCTTATACCCATTCTGAATAATTGATTCAACGATAAGTCAACGATGAAGACGGTGGTTGAAGACCAGTGGTCTTCACATCGTTTGGATGATTACAGATGTCTTGATTGGGTTATACACCCAAGACGAGGTAATAAGTGGTGATCGTCCAAACGTACTTGGAGATCGACCGGATATGCAAGGACCTCTCCTGTATTGGTCATATGAGACTAGGAATAAGGCGCCTCCAGTTTCATTCAGACCCAGAACGAACTTGTAAATGGATGTGTGTGTCTGGCATTGGATTTTATTCTATGTTGATTGATCTCCATTAAATATATATCTGTTTGGTTGCGAAGAATTTATTCTCTTGCATAACACCATTCTCTGAGACATACGAGCTCAGAGGTTATATATCGATAGACATCGGTCGCATGGCATGAATTGCCTATATGGTATGTGGAGATGTAAATGATCAAGGCTTTTGTTGAAAAGAAGAGTCTTGTGGTTGATGATCAAAGCACGGCCTTAAATGGAATAGCTTTGTGTATAGCGCTAATTCGCGAGCCTCACACCCCGGTGTGAACTCGAAATGGGAGAGGACTTCAGGGAGGACATGAGTTTCCATCTAGTTATGAGTGGTGTCATGGTATGGAGCCTAGACATTTTTTTACTTATGTGGATGATGGATAGCGAGGTGCCTCAGATATATCGGTCACTACGAGGCCGATGGATGACATGGTCGACATACTGACCAGACTTACGCCCCATAGGGCGGGGAAACGTATTGTTCAGGGATTATTAATCCACTTTGCACTTAGGTGGACCGGCCTTGACGATCCATGGTGCAGTTGCGGCTGACCTGAGGCACGGGCTAGAGTGTCTCGAAGCGGTAAGGACGATCCATTGTCTTGATTCACAGACGGAAATCCAACTTCCAATGCGTGACTTTTCGGTTTTAATTGCAGAGCCTAGTATGACGAAGTAATATACGGGTACCTACGCCACCTATGATTGATACATTTATATTTGAAGTTGATTTCTTCACTTATAGTAGTAATAAAATATGAAATTTCACGTACCAAGCATTTTTGGCTATTATAAGGTAAAAACTCTATCCTCCAGCTTGTGTTGCATTGTGTGATGGGACCTGAGTCTTATAATAGCTTCATCTTATTTATTTAGCATTGCGTTGTTTGTTATATGCACTGGTATTCTTGGGGTTAAACCCATTCTGTGTTATACAGCGTAGTCCCTTGATTTACCTAACTTTAAAACCAAGCTAATTACCGTTTTTTTAGTTCTCACACCAGTCACATGACTGACCTGGAGTTTATTGTTTTAACCTAAACTCTATGTGCCCCTATGTTCCACACGGGCAGCAAGCAGTTTTGGTTTTGCAGATTTATATTCGTAGGATCTAGGGTTTACGGCTGGAGATATATTCGGAAAGCTTTGTATCCATGTATTTCTTGCAGTTGTGTTTTGTATTATTTTTCCGCTGCATTGTAATTTGTAAATCTTTGATGTTTACCAAATGTATATAATTTATTCATGCTCTGTTACATTCTTGTACTCTGATGTAATTGTTGTTATAAGCAATGAAATATTCTTCTGTTTGTGTTCTGATTTGTCGTGTTCTCAACTGAATCCGGGCTTTCCTGAAAGGTTGAGTTTGGGTCGTTTCATCCTGTCTTTGGAAGGCCTCCCGCTACGAAGTCTTCTATTAGGGAAGTCTTGTCGGAAGGACTTCGTTGACCGCTCCTTACGAGCATTTTGTAAACTTTGACTTCCTCCCCTTACGAAGGTGTCGGTTTGTGTTGCTTCCCTATTATTTCCTTCGGCCTTCAGTCCGACCTATCGCTTAGCTTACTGCTTTCGGGGGACTTTCCAACGCCTGTATTCTTCCGACACCCCTTCATTTCCAGCTAGGCTTGGAGATAATTTTGATGATAACACCAAATAATACTTAAAATTTAATTTTAGTATTTTGGGAAAGGATATATCATTTCAATCCAAATCAGAGTCATATGTATTTATCATTTCAACCTATGTTCTTAATTCATTTTAATGATTAATCGCAGGTGTATTCGATGCCCATAATATCTAGGGTAAATGATTGGGATTGATCAACACAAACAATAGTCATATAAAATTCAAGGTGAATAACAGGTAAATTTACACAAATAAACATCAATATGTCAAACATATAAAATTCAAGCCATTCATCACATCAATGCATTAAAATTGTTCTATATCGAATAAAATACTAGTTATCAGTTGATGGGTTTTAAAGTAGTAATAAAATGTGAAATTTAAGAATAACTGTAAAATTTAAAATAACGGTCAAATTAAATTACATTATCGATGCTACTTAACATAAATGCACACTTCTAACTACCAAGCAACAATCATATCATAACATAATTTTAATTTAACAAATAATCTAATACTTTATTTAGGTGTGAGTGGGTTTAATCACTTACCTTTGATTTCAAACGAGATTGGAATCCAAAATTTAGCCTAAAATTTTGCAGTCTTAGAATTCATCCAAACCAGCTCCATTGCGAAGAACTCGTCAATACGATTCCAACGCAACACACTGCGCGTCAAATTGAGTTAGTATATAAAAGTTATACATGTTATAAGTTATACAAATCTGTAATTAAATCAAAACGAAACAAACAACACTTTCTCACCTTAAATAAATGGCATGTCGTCCTTCTTCTCTCCCATCTGAAATTTTGCTACAACAAATTTCAGACCACCCATATGCAAAAACAGCCCCCCTTTGCCTCCACCTTCCCTCATCCGCTCAACGAAAATTCAAACCGCTTTTTATAATGAGCTTCTCTTCTCGAAAGCTTCCTCCTCATCACCATCATCTCTAACTTGCACCACCTTCTCAAACCGTGTCCTTGCACCACAACGCACGCATACTATAGGGTATCGACATTTTTTTGTCATACAATTTCTTCAAATTTTGCCATTCGATGTTAAATCACCCTACGAATCCAAATACGATCACCATTTCATGAATTAATCCCTGTATAAACAACGAATTCAAACCCCAACATGCTTCCATTCGCTGGAAAAAATGGACCACACAAAAATATGATCGCACCTTCCACAAATCATATAAGATCGAAGAGCATCTTAGTCTCAGTTGAATGAAACTTATTTTAAAAAATTTCATTCACAAAATTCTGAGGTATAGATTTTTTTTCTGTAACAGTGAGAGGGAGGAAGATAAAAGAACAAGCGGCCATTTTGTTATAGGAGAATGAAGAGATTAAGGTTAGAGTGTTTAGTATGAGGTGTACTTATTGGTGAAAAGATTTAATGGTTAATTAAACAAACTAAATTAGTTGGATTTCCTATCTATTCAACATTTACTATACATGGTTACTTAAACATCTACTATAAATGGTTAATTAAACAAATTTGTATCAATTTGATTACTTAAATGGTTACCTAAACATTTACTAAAATTTTAAAACAAATTTACATATCAAATTTCAGGTCAGGTATTACATAGATTTGCAGTGTTTGGTTTCAGCTGTAATTAAATCCCATTAAGTGTGTGTGTGTGTGTGTATATATATATTAAACCCCACTAAATGGCTATGATTGAATTTCAATTATTGTTTTTCATCCAATCCTGAATTTATAGATATAATTGTCATTTTTTTATATCCTATTATGTTAGTAACTTCCATTTATCGCTTAATGCATGGTAACAAAATACATAATTACTATTAATTGAAATCAGTTTATTTATCATATCTTAAATTTGATTAAGTCTCATTTAATTCGTTATTTATTTTATTATTCTGTACATCGTTACTTTTGGTCCTACTTAATGCTTGTTTTGAAACCTATTTTGTCAATCTTCTACAGTTGCAAGTTTATCCACCTTAATTGCAATAATTACACACGTTAGTTAAATTTTATTTCCAAATTATCATCAATAAATATAAATAGCAACTGGTTTCACATACTAAACAATTAATCTATTGTAATCGTTATTTTAAAAATTAGTTAAACATTCAATTTATTCCTTTAGCTACCATTCTTAATTTCCATTAATTACACCATTCAATTATCTTTATTGTAATTTGTTTCCACTTTATTTCAATACACTAATATTGTTTTTGAAATCTATGACCAGTTACAACATCCAATTAAAATATCATGAACTTATTGTTGTAAACAAATAAACAAAGTTATTCACATATAATTTAATCATTCTAACTTAATGAATTTCAATTGACTACATAAAATATTACCATTTTTTAACCATATTTTTTCTAATTCATTCTATTTCAATTAATAATTGAATCTTATATTTACCATCATGTACAAGTTATTATATTAATAGCTTATTGAATTCACCGTTAAATAAGCTTATTCAAGTTTATATCAATTAAATTTACTTGATAGAAATATCAACCTTGCAATTTACCATTTTTCTCCAAAATTTATGTTAAATCAAATTTTTTTAATTAGTAGGAAAATACGGGTTGTTACACTCTCCCCCACTTAAAACTTTTCGTCTTCAAAAAGGCATAGTAAAAAAGTTGTAAATTTTTATATATATTTAATCATATAATTCCCTATTCAACTTAAGAACAATTACCTATATAAAAGTTTTATATAGGTTTGAAACTTAAATTTTAACAAAAAAAATTAAATCGTAAATTCACGAAAAAATTCGGTAGAGTCTCTTATGTACGATTAGGTCCGGGAAACAACAATTTAATCATAGATATATATCTCATCTAAGTGACGAGGCATCCCAAAAATGGGAAAAAAATAGACAATGCCAAAATGAAATATATAATTCGATATACGTACCTTTCATTTGCATTATTAGCGATTTGGCTTATTTTAAAGCAAGTAAAAATAATATCTATGCACAATGAGCTCGCGAAGCAAACAAATTCTACCTACACCTACTAAAGAACTCAACAACAAATGAAACATACATATAAAAGAGATAAATAAATATATGTTTAAAATAACATTCATGAAATAGAAAATGCAAACAAAATAACAAATAAACTATCCAAACAATTATATTCATCTAAAGAAGTACCATAACCAATTTTAAATGTCAATATTTTATTTGTATGACTTCATTTGTTTATTCCATTCTTTAACAATCCTATTACAAATAAACTATCCAAACAATTATATTCATCCAAACAAGTACCATAACCAATTTTAAATGTCAATATTTTATTTGTATGACTTCATTTGTTCATTCCATTCTTAAATAATCCTATTTCATTTGTTATATTGCATTCCTATTTGTTCTAAATGTCAATGTTTTGGTGACAGAATTTGATTGCTTTAGGAGTATTTGGTGGTGACAGAAGTAAAATCCCTTCAGAGGTTAGTGATGTGTACAACACCTTTTGGAGTAAAATCCCTTACGTTCATGTTTGATTTTGCAGGTAACAAACAGAATTAAAATTAATTGGAATCATTTTTTAGAAACAAAATAAAAAGTAAAATCCCCTTAAGTGTTGTATAAAGATCCTCTATGAATTCTTTTACACGGATAACTTTATTTAATATTATGGGGTCTATCAATAGAAGGTCACCACCGAATAGAGTAGTCGGATGATAACACACGAAAAGGTACATCAGACCTAAAAAAATAATTTACACTGAGCCAGTTTTTATTTATTGGGAGAGAAAAAATCCCAAGCTTTCCTATAATGTACTGACACGACTCGAACTTCCCCGTAAAGGAAAGCCCGGATTGAGTTGAGAACACGACAAATCAGAACACAAACAGAAGAACATTTCATTGCTTATTACAACAATTTACTTCAGAGTACAAGAATACACAGAGTATGAACAAATAATATACATTTGATAAATATCAGAGATTTACAAATTACAATGTAGTGGAAAATAAGAAAAACACAACTGAAAGAGATACACGGATACAGAGCTTTCCGAATATCATTCCTGCTGTAAACTAGGTTCCTGTGAATATAAATCTGCAAAACCAAAACTACTAGCTGCCCGTGTGGAAAATAGGGGCACTTAGAGTTTAGGTTAAAAAAATAAACTCCAGGTCAGTCATGCGACTAGTGTGATAGATATTAAATCTTTACTTTTAAAATAAAGTAAAACAAGGGACCACGCTGTATAACACGGAACGGGTTTCCTATCGAGAATACCAGTGCATAAAATAAACAGCGCAATGCTTTCTGGAAAAATGAAGCTATTATAAGACCTAGGTCCGATGACACAATACAATGCAATCCTGAGGATAGAGTTTTCCCTTATAATAGCCAAACATGCTCGGTACGTTTAAAAACAAATCATTCTGATAATATTATAAGTGCATAGTGTATAAAACAACTTCAAATATAAATATATCAATCATAGGCAGCATGGGTACCATCTATCATGTCGCCAATACTAGGCTCTACAATCAAAACTGAAATGTCACGTATTGGAAAATGGATTTCCGTCATGAGTCGAGGCAAGGGATGTACTCCTCGCCAGCTTCGAGACACTCTGGAAAATGCCTCAGGATCTCCCGTAGTAGACCCTTGGATCATCCAAGGTCAGTCCTCCCTTATGTTTAAGGATCAGTATTCCTGACCACACGTTTCCCCGCCCTATAGGGCGTCTATGAGCCAAATGACTCAATATCCATCGGCTCCGTAGAGACCAATATATCCAAGTCGCCTCGCGTTCCAACAACCACATAGGTAAAAATATAAAAATGTCGGGGCCTGCAAAACCCTAACACCACCCATAAGTAGAAAGAAACGTCATGTCATCCTTGGGTACCTTATCTCGTTTTTAACTCATACTAAAGTGTGAGGCTCGTGAATTAACGCTATACACAAAGCTATGCTATATTAAAGCCGTGTTTTGATCATCAACCACAAGACTCTACTTTTCAATAGAAGCCTTGATCATTTGCATCTCGGCATGCCACATAGGCAATTCACGCCATGCGACTGATGTCTATTGATATATAACCTCTAAGCTCGTACATCTCAGAGAAGGGCGTTAAGCAAGAGAATAAATTCTCCGCCGCCAAATAGATATATATTTAATAGAGATCAATCAACATAGAATAAAATCCAATGTCAGACATACATCCATTTACATGTTCGGGGTATGAACGAAACCGAAGGCACCTTATTCCTCGTCCCGTATCCAATACAGGAGAGAGGTCCTCGCATATCCGGTCGATCTCCAAGTACGTCTGGAGCGATCACCACTTATTACCTTGCCTTGGGTGTACAGTCCAATCAAGACATCAGTAATCATCCAAACGATGTGAAGACCTCCGGTCTTCAACCACCATCTTCATCGTCGACTTATCGTCGAATCGGTTATTCAGAATGGGCATAAACCCGGCTCGCGTATATAATAAATAAGTGCTATAAAAACACAACATACGCCTCATTCCAATTCTGAATATTCTTTTATTCAAATATTCACGTCCTTAAGGATATGTTCCCAATAATTTTATCAAAGAAAAATTCTTTAAAATTTATTCTTTAATCTTCCTTTGGATATCATTAAAAACATATTAAGGTTTTCCAAACTAGTCGGGATTAATGCACCTTACCGAAGTAATCATTTATTTGATTTCTCAATCCCAACCTATTCATCCCATGGAGCAAAACTGGTCATACACCATATCTAACACCACGGTGTTATTGGTAAATTTAATTACCATTTCACGTTCAAATCTAATTAAAGATTTAACTATCGCTAGGAGCAAAACTGTTGATACTCCATTCTCGATCATTTCCCAAATTTGACAATTTAAATTATCGATTCCCATTTTCAATCTAATAAAAGATTCATTAAAACTCCACTTAGTTTTAATCTTCCCAAAAATAAATAATAATGATTATTTAACTTTGGAAACACAAACATGCTGCATCGACAATCTACACCGTACTATTGATTTCTGCCGATATATAACCTCTAAGCTCGTACGTCTTAGAGAAGTGTGTTAAGCAAGAGAATAAATTCTCTGCCACCAAACAGATATATATTTAGCAAAGATCAACCAATACGGCATGAAGGAATCAATGTTAACTGGGTTAAAGAACCAATGTCACTTAAACACGGTTCAAAATAAACCCAAATCCTCTTCCTTAAAAATGGAACCTTCATGGAAAAACAAATCGATATATATAATCGATATCAATTTCCGTATCCGACCAATAATATAACTGGAATAACGACAAAGCCTTTTAAATTCCATATATATTACCAGTCTTCCTCCACAGAAGTTCATTTCGATTATTATCAGATCGGATTCCATTCAATTCCAATTTAATATATTAAATTGGAAAACTTTACTTTGGAAAATTTCCATTAAATCTTAATAAAAAGATTTATAAATTCCAAATCACATTTCACTGTAAAATTGGGTTAAAGAATGAATGTCGTTAAAAACACACTTCACAATGAACCCATTTCACATCCCATTTTATTCCAATTAAATGTTAATTAATTGGAAATTCTATTAATCTTAATTAAAAGATTTATTCTTTTCACATGGGGATTAAGGATAGTGTTACTGAAAACACCATTCACGACAAACCCAAAATCCAATTCTTTTATTCAATTCAAATTAAATATTAATTAATTGGAAAACTTCACTAAACCTTAATTAAAAGATTTACTCCTTTTCTCAACTGGGTTTAAGAACAGTGTTAATGAAGACACCACTCACGACAAACCCAAAATCCAATTCAATATTAAATACAAGGCTCTGAATAGAAATTATATCGACTTTTATTCAATATCAAATTCTGAAATCAACAAATATCATATTGGGAATAACGATATATATATCTTCCAAATTCCTCCACAATATCTGTATAATCACGGAATCCAATATCAAAATATTCCGAAGATAATTTCAATTCAAATCCATTCCAATTCGTATATTGGAAGTTCTGGTTATTTTTAAAATCCTTTCAAATCTATTTTATTTATTTAAAAATATTGGATTATAATTCTAGTTCATAACTAGTTCATTTGGATAAAAATATATTTTTATCTTTTCAAATATGGAATTTTTCATCCTAATTCTTTCCAAATCATTTATTATGATTTTACACAAATTATTGAAATTTTTACTAATTTTATCAAGGCTCGTACAGTCGATTTCCATAAATGGTCACCGAACTGTAATTACAGCGACCTTTTCCAAATTTGATTTGGATATAATTCAAAATACAACCGTTAGATTTCAAATTCCTTACATTCGTTGGAAAGCACTTTTCGATATGAACCCAACGATTCCGGTTTTAGGAGAATTCGAAGGTTGAATCTCCCGTAATGTCCATTCGAAGTCAATGGTTGAAATTTGCGAACTGCTACGGTGTGGCGCGTTCTATTCAAGCCATTAAATATATGTAATATATATTATATATATTTCATCGATTTCCTTTTAAAACATATTTTATAAATTGTTTTAAATTCGTTTTCAAAACAACTTCAACTTCATATTTAATTTCAAATCAAAATTGAATATTCTGTATCATTAATATATAAATGATAATATTTTCAAAACCTTAGATTTAGAAATCACTTCCTTTTCGATATTGATTGTAAAAATGAATAAAATCGATATAAATATTGTTCGTGTCCAAATGGCGCATCTCTAATCAACACAGCTTCATAAATTTTAATATTTCCGTGTCAATCCCAAATCGGACATCAAAATCATATTTTGATCCATTACTAAATATTATTTTAAAATATTCCTTATTTTAAAATATTCATTATTTTAAAATATTCATTATTTTAAAATATTCATTATTTTAAAATATTTGTTCTTTCTGAATTGGAATCAGACACAGTCAATTACCATATAATTTTATTTATATGGATTTCATACACACATGTACACAACCATAACCAAACACAGTCAACCATCATCCAGAGTGCATTACACAACTGTATAAGCGTTAAATATAAATAATTAACGCTTACAACAGTCTGTCAACCCATCGATTGACATACAACTAAATATTGGGATTAGTGTATGTCCAATATCATCTCAATACCCGTGTGGGGTTTTCAAACAAAAAACACTAATTATTATTTGTGCAGTTGGGCGATGTGTAAAATATATCGTCCCAATCAATATCAGTCCAATGTATGTACACAAACAAATCGTCCGATTTGTAAATGAATATTTATTTTATTCATATACATGTTAAAAATTATATTTTTAACCATAAAATATTTATTTCATCTCATTAATATTTTATATAGTTCATTTATACAATAAAAATGATATTTTTATTGTTCTAATATTTTTATAAAATTTCGGCAGCATAACGGCGCGATACTAGAACCGGAATAAAGTCTAGCCTTATCCCTCGCCTACTAATGGCTCGCGCCATGTACATACCAATTCTAATCAATTTATTTCACTTCCCAAACCAAATTCAACCAAATAATCTAATCAACCAAACAACCAAACAAACATGGTTTCAAACAAAGATGGCGGGTGCTACTAAGCACCGTCGGCATCCTAGTATATATTTTTAACTAGAAAACAAATTATAGTGAGAAGTTCTCACCTTTGGGATCCACTCCTCCATTCCTTATTTCTGAATGGTTCGGATTTGGATTTGATTCCCGTAGGTTCCATCGCAATCTGTTTCAAATGATTTTTATATTAAAAAGCACATTTTTATTTCAACGCTACATATATAAAAATCATATTTTTATATCGATGTTAATAGTATAAAAATCATATTTTTACATTCGCTACTTCATTATAAAAATTATATTTTTACATTCGCTACTTCATTATAAAAATTATATTTTTATATTGCTATTCAAATAATGAAATCAAATTTTATTTCGATATTCAAATACAAAAAATCGAATTTTTATTTCAAATCCATATTGATCAAAATCATATTTTTATTCTTTGTTTTCATAAATAAAAGTCGCATCTTTATTTCTAAAATCATTAATATAAAAATCAAATCTTTATTTCACTACTTCATATATAAAAATTGAATTTTTATATATTTAAAAATTGTATCTTTGTAACATAAAAATCACATCTTTCTAATATCACTTCATGTATATAAAAGATCTCATTTTTATATTGATGTATACCTTATAAAAATAATATTTTTATATCGATGTCTACTTTAAAAAAATCAAACCTTTTCCTTTATAAAAATTTAATCTTTTCTGTTATAAAAATATAATCTTTATATGTTATTAAAAATCGTATTTTTATATTAATAAAAATCATAACTTTTTATCATATTAAAATCAAGTTTTTATCATATTAAAATCCAAGTTTTTATAAACTAAAGAAATCATTTTTTTTAAATAAAGAAATCAGATTTTTAGTATATAAAAAAACATAAATACTTACACGGTTTCAAATCGGGCGAAGGGGAAAATAGGAGGTCGGAGGAAGGAGGGGGAGCTGGGGGACCCGCAACGCTTGTCAGGGGGGTGGCGGTGCTAGGGTTTCGCCGTGGGGATTCGGGGGAGGCAGCGTCTCGATTTGAGGTGGAGTAGAGAGGAGAGGGAGGTGTGGCAGAAGGGGGTCCAGAGGGGTGCGTCGATCACCTTAGGGGCGGCGACGGCCAAAGCTTGGGCGCGGCGGTCGATGGCAGAGGAGGATGCAGGAGCGCGATTTCTTTTTACTTGGGGAAACAATTCTGACCGAAGAAAAGGAGAAAAAGGGGGAGGGTTAGGTTATATATTATTATTATTATTATTTTAATTCAAAAAAGTGAATTTTTGTCCGAACACCAATTCACATCCAACGACTATCGCCCCGAGCTAATTACCCCCATTTAGAACACAATGGGATATGTATCGTAAGCCAGTTCGGCTGTTTCGATCTGTTTCATTTAAATTACAATATAAATCAATATATATTTAATTTAAACGTACATTTCAATTTATTGGGGCCACATACGGACTCCAAAAATCCCAGAAAAATAAATCTGGCTATGTTTTGACGGTCCTAACAAAACTAATTTCGTCGAATTTGGAGCCCGTTTGAAAAACGGTCATTTTCCAGTCGATTAAATTCAAACTGAGTTAATCAAACTTGTTTAAACCCGCCACGTTCACATATTGATTCCAAAAATTATGAAAATTGGAATCTAGCAATAATTTTACATTCCGGTTCCAACAACAGTGGTCTCGTCAAAAATGGAGGTCGTTTGCAAAATCGCTATTTTTAAGGGCTATATTTTCCATAACGACTATTCTGAGTTTTCAACTGGGAATAACTTTTTATTCCCGCTATGAAATTTGGATTTTTCAAATTTATTGGAAAGATATTTTCAAACAGATTCAAATATTTCTAGATTCACTAAAATCCGGTTTATTTTGAATCATGTACATTCAATTGAAATTTGAAATCGAATTTTCAAACTACCGCGCCATTTTCAATTCCTTTTATAATTAAAATAAATATTTATATTCTAATTTCGATTTAAATAAATTTATACGTTCTAATTCTACTCAATATAAATTTCTACTCATTATTATTTAAAATAAATTATTTTAAATATTCAAAATTCATTAAATTTGCCAAAATAAAAATTTTAAATTGGTTCTGATTTTCCGGATTGTTACAATCTCCCCTACTTAAAAATCTTTTCGTCCTCGAAAAGGAACGGAGCTAAAAGTTGTTTTACTAATCAACTCAACTTTCAGCTTGACTTTCATTCTTCAACTTTTCAGTTTCTAAGAATTTTCAAATTCTTCAAAAATTTGGCTAACACCCTAAATTTTTGAAAAATTTCGCCATAACCTCCTTTGTACGAGGAGACATTTAAAACATCAACTAGCCACGCAGGGCCCTCATCAATCCAAACGAAAAAGAGAAATCCAAGCGGCCAACCTTAGGCTTATAAAATCTTTAAAAAAATTGCCAAGCGGCCAGCCTTAGGTTCATAAAATCTTTAAAAGAAAAAGAAAATGCCAAGCGGCCAGCCTTAGGCTCTTAAAATCTTTAAAAGAAAAAGAAAATGCCAAGCGGCCAGCCTTAGGCTCATAAAATCTTTAAAATAAAAATTAGTAAACACGTACCTATTTGTCGAGCATAAAATTGTATTCCTCTGCTTAGCTTCCTTACTATGACCTGTTCAAGATATATACAAGTATATGCATGCAATTTCTAATAATTTTCAATTCGGCTCAATATTTGATACAATTTGGCTTAATGGTTCAAAATTTTAATTAATCAAACAACACAATCAGCAATCAATTAGTTTATTATCGTTTCAAATACATAACCTTTATATATATAAAAATTCATTTTTGATGCCAAGTCACAACAATAGACCCTTTCTAGTTTTTGGTTCTCACACCAGTCAATTGGAAATATATAGCCCTCTTTCGTCACTCGAACATAAATTTTGAAGATGAGTACTCAATCATTAGAATCATCTTCGGGCTACTAGAGTATGATTCTATATCTATCTAGTATATTAAAACTTCGAACATATGTTTGCAAGGCGTATATGCAAAAATTTTATAAACTCAATTGTCCAAATTCAATATAAAATAAATATTTAAATACGTATAAAATGGTTTAAATTTTCAAAACAATATTTGTTTTTAAAGTTTATTTTAAAACAACACTCTTCACACTCGTTCTAGGATACTACTAATCCTATCTCTAATAAGTCGTTTTTATTGGATATCGCTAATCCAATATCTGGTGAATTATTTCGTTTGGTTCTAAGGCGCCTTGTTCTCCGAGTTCTGTAAACCAAAACTCTGATACCAAACTGACACGACCCGAACTTCGCCGTAAAGGAAAGCCCGGATTGAGTTGAGAACATGACAAATCAGAACATAAACAGAAGAACATTTTATTGCTTATTAAAACAGTTTACATCAGATTACAAGAATATATAGAGTATGAACAAATAAAATACATTTGATAAATATCAGAGATTTACAAATTACAATGCAGCGGAAGATAATACAAAACACAACTAAAAGTGATACACGGATAAGAGCTTTCTGAATATCATTCCAGCTGTAAACCAGGATCTTGTGAATATAAATCTGCAAAATCAAAACTACTAGCTGCCCGTGTGGAAAATAGAGGCACCCAGAGTTTAGGTTAAAACAATAAACTCCAGGTCAGTCATGCGACTGGTGTGAGAACTAAAACAGTTATTAAATCTTTCCTTTTAAAATAAAGTAAATCAAGGGATCACGCCGTATAACACGGAATGGGTTTCCTCCCAAAAATACCAGTGCATAAAACAAACAGCGCAATGCTTTTTCGAAAAATGAAGCTATTATAAGACCTAGGTCCCATCGCATAATGCAACGCAAGCCGGAGGATAGGGTTTTCCCTTATAATAGCCAAACATGCTCGGTACGTTTAAAATCAAATCATTTTGATACTATTACAAGTGCATAGTGTATAAAACAATTTCAAATATAAATGTATCAATCATAGGCGGCATGGGTACCATCTATCATGTCGCCAACACTAGGCTCTACAATCAAAACCGAAATGTCACGTATTGGAAATTGGATTTCCGTCATGAGTCGAGGCAAGGGATGTACTCCTCGCTAGCTTCGAGACAATCTAGCAGATGCCTCAGGATATCCAGCAGTAGACCCTTGGATCCTCCAAGGCCGGTCCTCCCTTACGTTTGAGGATTAGTATTCCTGAACACACGTTTCCCCGCCCTATAGGGCGTCTATGAGCCAGACGACTCAATATCCATAGGCTCCGTAGAGACTGATATATCTGAGGCGCCTCACATTCCAACAACCACATAGGTAAAAATATGAAAATGTCGGGGCTTGTATAACCCTGAAACCACCCATAGCTAGAAAGAAATGTCATGTCCTCCTTAGGTCACTTATCCTGTTTTTAACTCATATTGAGGTGTGAGACTCGCGAATTAGCGCTATACACAAAGCTATGCTATATTAAGGCCGTGCTTTGATCATCAACCACAAGACTCTGCTTTTCAACAGAAGTCTTGATCATTTGCATCTCAGCATGCCACACAGGCAATTCACGCCATGCGACTGATGTCTATTGATATATAACCTCTGATCTCGTATGTCTCAGAGAAGGGCGTTAAGCATGAGAATAAATTCTCCGCCACCAAACAGATATATATTTAATAGAGATCAATCAACACAGAATAAAATCCAATTTCAGACATACATCCATTTACAAGTTCATTGTGGGTTTGAATGAAACCGGAGGCACCTTATTCCTCGTCCCGTGTCCAATACAGGAGAGAGGTCATTGCATATCTGGTCGATCTCCAAGTACGTCTGGAACGATCACCACTTATTTCCTTGTCTTGGGTGTACAACCCAATCAAGACATCGGTAATGATCCAAACGATGTGAAGACCTCTGGTCTTCAACCACCGTCTTCATCGTCAAATTATTGTCGAATCAGTTATTCAGAATGGGTATAAACCCGGCCTTTCCGAATAACTCGCGTATATAATAAACAAGTGCTATAAAAACACAACATACGCCTCATTGCAATTCAGAATATTCTTTTATTCAAATATTCACGTCCTTAGGGATATGTTCCCAACAATTTTATCAAAGATAAATTCTTTAAAATTTATTCTTTAATCTTCCTTTGGATATCATTCAAACCATATTAAGTTTTTCCAAACTAGTCGGGATTAACGCACCTTACCGAAGTAATCATTTATTTGATTTCCCAATCCCAACCTATTCATCCCATGGAGACAAACTGGTCATACTCCATATCTAGCACAATGGTGTTATTGGTAAATTTAATTACCATTTCACGTTCAAATTTAATTAAAGATTTAACTATTGCTGGGAGCAAAACTGGTGATACTCCATTCTCGATCATTTCCCAAATTTGAAAATTTAAATTATCAATTCCAATTTTCAATCTAATTAAAGATTCATTAAAACTCCATTTAGTTTTAATCTTCCCAAAAATCAATATTAATGATTATTTAACTTTGGAAACACAAACATGCCGCATCGACAATCTACACCGTACTATTGATTTCTGCCGATATATAACCTCTAAGCTCGTACGTCTTAGAGAAGGGTGTTAAGAAAGAGAATAAATTATCTACAACCAAACAGATATATATTTAGCGAAGATCAACCAATATGGTATAAAGGAATTAATGTCATACATGTAATCTTGTCTTAGAACTGGTTTAAAGAACCATTGTCATTTAAATCAAGGTTCACAATAAACCCAAATCCTCTTCCATAAAAATGGAGCCTTCATGGAAAAACAAATCGATATATATAATCGATACCAATTTCCTTATCCGACCAATAATATAAATGGAATAACGATAAAGCCTTTTAAATTTCATATATATTACCAGTCTTCCTCTATAGAATTTCATTTAATTATTATCAAATCGAATTCCATTCAATTCCAATTTAATATATTAAATTAGAGAACTTTACTTTGGAAAATTTCCATTAAATCTTAATAAAAAGATTTATAAATTCCAAATCACATTTCACTGTAAAGTCGGGTTAAAGAACGAATGTCGTTAAAAACACAGTTCACAATAAACCCATTTCACATCCCATTTTATTCCAATTAAATGTTAATTAACTGGAAACTCTAATAATCTTAACTAAAAGATTTATTCTTTTCACATGGGGTTCAAGGATAGTGTTACTAAAAACAACATTCACGACAAAGCCAAAATCCAATTCTTTTATTCAATTCCAATTAAATATTAATTAATTGGAAAACTTCACTAAACCCTAATTAAAAGATTTATTCTTTTTCTCAACTGGGTTTAAGAACAGTGTTAATGAAGACAACACTCACGACTAACCCAAAATCTAATTCAATATTAAATACAAGGCTCAGAACAGAAATTATATCGGCTTATATTTAATATCAAATTCTGAAATCAACAAATATTATATTGGGAATAACGATATATATATCTTCCAAATTCCTCCACAATATCCGTATAATCACGGAATCCAATATCGAAATATTCCGAAGATAATTTCGATTCAAATCCATTCCAATTCGTATATTGGAAATTCTGGTTATTTTTAAAATCCTTTCAAAACCAATTTATTTATTTAAAAATATTGGATCATAATTCTAGTTCATAACTAGTTCATTTCGATAAAAATATATTTTTATCTTTTCAAATATGGAATTTTTCATCCCAATTCTTTTCAAATCATTTATTATGATTTTACATAAATTATTGATATTTTTAATAATTTTATCAAGGACGTACAGTCGATTTCCATAAACGGTCATCGAACTGCACTTACAGCGACCTTTTCCAAATATGATTTGGACATAATTCCAAAAAAAACCGTTAGATTTCAAATTCCTTATATTTGTTGGAAAGCTCTTTCTGATACAAACCCAAGGGTTCTGGTTTTAGGAGAATCTGACGGTCGATCTCCCGTAATGTCCATTCGAAGTCAATGGTCGAAATTTGTGAACTGCTGCGGCGCGGCGCGTTCTATTCAGGCCATGAAATATATAATATATAATATATATTATATATTTCGTCGATTTCCTTTTAAAATGTATTTTATAAATCGTTTTAAATTCGTTTTCAATACGATTTCAACTTCATATTCAATTTCAAATCAAAATTGAATATTCCATATCATTAATATATAAATGATAATATTTTCAAAAGATTAGATTTAGAAATCACTTCTTTTTCGATATTCATTATAAAAATGAATAAAATCGATATAAATATCGTTCACGTCAAAATGGCGCATCTCTAGTCAACACGACTTCATAAATTTTAATATTTCCGTGTCAATCCCAAATCGGACATCAAAATCATTTTTTGATCCATTACTGAATATTATTTTAAAATATTTCTTATTTTAAAATATTCATTATTTTAAAATATTTGTTCTTTCTGAATTGGAATAAGACACAGTCACTTTCCATATAATTTTATTTATATGGATTTCATACACACATGTACACAACCATAACCAAACACAGTCAATCATCATCCAGAGTGCATTACACAACTACATAAGCGTTAAATATAAATAATTAACGCTTACAAAAGTCTGTCAACCCATCGATTGACATACAACTAAATATTGGGATTAGTGTACGTCCAATATCATCCCAATACCCGTGTGGGGTTTTCAAACAACAAACACTTATTATTATTTGTGCAGTTGGGCGATGTGTAAAATATATCGTCCCAATCAATATCAGTCCAATGTCTGTACATAAACAATTCGTCTAATGTGTAAATGAATATTTATTTTATTCGTATACATGTTATGTAATGACCCGGGGTTTGGCCAAATACTTTTATAGTTTTATATATTTAGTTGACAATATAAATTTATATTTATAGTGAGTTGTATATTTTATAATCGAAACACAGCTTATTTCGAATATATTTATCGAAATACGAGCTGTAATAATTCAATTCGAATTTAAAACGAAGACAAATTATTTTAAATAATTTATTAGAATTCTGTTTTGAATTTATAAACGATAATATTAATTTATTATCGAAGAAATAAATTGTTATGAAATTGAATTTATATCAATTTAAATTTATATCTGTTCGGGGTGATCGAATTGGACCTCGTGACCTATCCCAGTGTGTCCGGAATAGGGGTATTACCCTAAGATTGATAGTTGTTGGGTTCAGAAAGGAGTTCGGCATCATAGGTAATTTAAATTAAAGGATATCAGTTTAAATTAAATTTAAATTAAAAACAAAATATTCGGTGTTGGTGGACCAGAACAAAACCCGTCCCTCCTACCCGTGCCCTCCTGTATTTCCACAAACTTAAAACAGCCCTGTGCTTCTTCTTTAACCACGAACTAAACCAAACCCCTCTCCTTTATAAAACCGTCGGCCCTCATCTTTTCGTTTTTTTACTTCATCCGTTCACGATGAAACCAAAGCAAGCAAAGAAAAAATCGAAACCCACCAAATCAAATCCAAATCGAGTTCGTTTCTGGTGCAATCATCGAGCGAGGGACGTGGTGATTTAGGCGTTGGTTCTGGTAAACAATGAAGTTCGAGAGGTTTCAACTGGCGGCGTGGGATCTAGGAAGAACAGCTCTGGTGGGACTCGTGGATCTCGAGGGTTAGTTCGAAGTCGCGGTTGGTCCTGACAACAAGGAGTTGAAGTCGCGACAGTCATGAGGCGATGGGTGTTGCGCGATAGTGGTTGCGATGTCCAGATGTTCGGTGGTTGTACCATGGGGTCAGTTCGATTGTAGATGGAGTTGGATGTCGATCTGGAGTGGGTAAATGATTAAGGTGCTGAGGTGTTTTAAGGATCCGACAGAAGTATTTTGAGGAGATGGAGCACTGTAGACCTGATTCAAGAGGGTGGTGCTCAGTTTGGTGTTACTGTCTGAGAAGGAGGGTCGAGGTCAACAAGTTGGGGAAGTTGAAGCTGCTGTTGAGTTGCTCGACGAAATGTCCGAGTGAGGTTTAGGTAATTTATTTAATAGTTGTCATTAATTTAATTAGAAAAAGTGTCATTAGAGAATTAGTTTGTCATTTATTTAAAGAAAATTAATTTATAAAATCAGTTACATAAGAAATTAATTAGTATATAAATAAAATAAAATATGTAGACAAATAGTTGAGCATACAAAATAATGTTTAATTTGATTTGAAAAGGTAGGGTTATCATTTTTGGATTTATACCAGGTTTTAATCAGGGTTTAGATAATTGATCTAAAATAATTTGTGATGATTTAATTAAATGAAAAAGAAATTTATACATATATAAGGAATTTATTTATTCATAAATAAATAAATGTTAATCATTTAATTAAATAAAACGTAGGTAAAAAGGAGGAATACATTCGAGTAGATACATTGACGCAACAGCCTGGGAGATAAACAAGATTTTCCACAGAAATAAAATCTGGTGAGTAAATCTCACCTTTTATTTAGAATTATTTTTATATAGTTAAAAATAATTGTCTGTGCTTGTTTGAATGTTGTCTGATTGTTTTAAAATATATATTAGTTATTTAGGACTATTATATATATATATTGGGTTGATTGGTTGGATTCCCGCAGTCTCATGTGAAAACCCGTAACTTCCCCGTAAAGGAAAGTGTCGGATAGTTCGAGAACAAGCCACAACAGAACACATATAAAAGAACATTTCATTGTATATTACAACAATGCATCAGATTACAAGAATATACAGAGTATGAATAATTATTACACAGAAATATCAGAGATTTAAATTACATTTAAATACATAGCAGCGGAAAATAATACAATACACAACTAGAAGTAGATATACGGATACAAAGCTTTCCGGATATCGTTCCAGCTGTAAACCAGGATCCTGTGAATATAAATCTGCAAAACCAAACTACTAGCTGCCCGTGTCAAAATAAGGGCACCCAGAGTTTAGGTTAAAACAATAAACTCCAGGTCAGTCATGTGACTGGTGTGAGAACTAAAACAGTTATTAATCTTTATTTTAAAGATAGGTAAATCAAGGGACCACGCCGTATAACACGGAACGGGTTTCCTCCCAAGAATACCAGTGCATAAACAAACAGCGCAATGCTAAATAAAGAAAAATGAAGCTGTTATAAGACCCAGGTCCCATCACACAATGCAACGCAGCCGAGGATAGGGTTTTCCCTTATAACAGCCAAAGAATGCTTGATACGTTTAAAACAAATCATTTGATACTATTATAAGTCCATAGTGTATAAAACAACTTCAAATCATAAGTATCAATCATAGGCGGCATGAGCGCCCCATCCCACTATGTCGCCATACTAGGCTCTACAAATAAAACCGCAAATGTCACGTATTTGGAAATTGGATTTCCGTCTATGAACCGAGGCAAAAGATAGTCCTCAACCGATTCGAGACAATCTAGCCCATGTCTCAGGATCAGAGCTCGAGTGACCCTTGGAGCGACAGGGCCGGTCCAGCGATGTGGATTAAAATGCCTGAACACTACGTTTCCCCTCCCTTTGGGGCATAAATGAGCCAACTAAATGACTCCATCGGTTCGAGAACGACCGATCAATCCGAGGCACCTCGCAACAGCAACAACCACATAAGTCAAACTCATCAGGGCGTGTAAAACCACTGACGCCACTTTTTATCTAGAAGGAAACGCATGCCCTCCCTGAGGTCCGTCTCCCGTTTTTGGTTCATACCGGGTGTGAAACTCGCGAAGTAAACGTTACACAAAGCTACGCCACAAAGGCCGTGCTTTGATCATCACCACAAGACTTTGCTTTTCAACAGAAGCCTCGATCAATTGCCACTTAGGCATGCCACACAGGCAATTCACTCCATGCGTTTGATATCCATCAATATATAACCCCTGAGCTCGTACGTCTCAGAGAAGGGCGTTAAACAAGAGAATAAATTCTCCGCCGCCAAACAGATATATATTTAATAGAGATCAATCACACGGACTGAAATCCAATGTCAGACACACAGTCCATTTACAAGTCCGTTCTGGGTCTGAACGAAACCGGAGGCACCTAGTACCCCGCATATCCATTGATCTCCAAGTACGTCTGGACGATCACTAACTGTTTCCATCTTCTTGGGTGTACAGCCCAATCAAGATCATCAGTTATCACCCAAACGACGTGAAGACCTCCGGTCTTCGACCATCGTCTTCGTCTTCGACTTATCGTCGTATCAGTTATTCAGAATGGGATAAACCCGGTCTTTCTGAATAACTCGCGTATATCTTAAGTAAGTGTTACACAAACACAACATACGCCTCATTCCAATTCATTAGTCACTAACCGTAAATTAATCAAGAGAATAATTCCCCAAATATTAACCCCGAAGGCCGAAACCAACATCAGATCAATATCCAGAAAACCATTCTGCTTGGCTAACCGACAGTTAGTTTCTAAATTTCACATTCATATGGAAAGGTTCCCACTAATTTTATCCAAGATAAATTCTTTAAAATTTATCCTGTAATCTATTTTTGAATATCAATTCGAACTAGTCGGGATTAACGAAATTTACCGAAGTAATTATTTGTTTTAATTTCCCAATCCCAACCTATTCGTCCTATGAAATAAAACTGGTAATACTTCATATCTAACACCACGGTGTTATCGGTAAATTCAATTACCATTTCACGTTCAAATCTAATTAAAGATTTAACTATCGCCTGGAGCAAAACTGGTGATACTCCATTTTCGATCATTTCAATCTAATTAAAGATTCATTAAAACTCCACTTAGTTTTAATCTTCGACTGGGTTAAAGAATCAGTGTCATTTAAAACACGGTTCACGATAAACCCAAAATCACATTCATTAATTATCGGGTTAAAGAACGAGTGTTATTTAAAACACTGTTCACGATAAACCCAAAAATCAATATCGACTCGATTCCAATTAAATATTATTTAATTGGTACATTTCATTAAATCTAAATAAAAAGATTTAATCTTTTCTCCACTGGGTTTAAGAACAGTGTTAGTGAAGACACCATTCACGACAAACCCAAATCACATTTGATATTCAATACAAGGCTCTGAATAGAAAATATACCGGCTTATATTCAATATCAAATTCTACGACTAACAAATATTGTATTGGAAATAACGATACATATATCTATATCTTTCAAATTTCCATAACAACAGTTGTATAATTACGAAATCCAACATCGAAATATTCCGAAGACAATTTCGATTCAAATCCACTCCAATGCAATCATTGGAAATTCTGGTTATTTTTAAAACCCTTTTCGAATTCAATTTATTTATTTAAAAATAAATAGAATTATAATTCTAGTTCAAAACTAGTTCATTTCGATAAAAATCTATTTTTATCTTTTCAAATATGGAGTTTTTCATCCCAATTCTTTCTAAATCATTTCTTATGATTTTACACAAATTATTACTATTTTTAATAATTTTATCAAGGCCCGTACAGTCGATTTCCACCAATGGCCATCGAACTGCACTTACAGCGACCTTTTTCAAATTTGATTTGGACATAATTCCAAATCCAACCGTTAGATTTCTAATTTCTAACATTCGTTAGAAAGCTCTTTTCGATACGAACCCAACGGTTCCGGTTTTAGGAGAATCCGACGGTCGGATCTCCCGCAATGTCCGTTTGAAATAAATGGTCGAAATTCACGAACTGCCGCGGCGCGGCGCGTTCTATTCAGGCCATTATATTATATATATAATATATATAATATATATTTCGTCGATTCCTATTTAAAACGAATTATATAAATAGTTTTAAATTCGTTTCAAAAGCAATTTCAACTCCCATTTCAATTCAAATCAAAATTGAATTCTTCTTTATAAATTCGTTTCAAAATTCAATTCTATTCAATTCAAATTTCAATTCAATTTGAATTCATTTCAATTCGCTTTCAATTCAATTTGAATTCGTTTTCAATTCAATTCATTTCGAAATCGTTTTCAATTCAATTCATTTCGAAATCGTTTTCAATTCAATTCATTTCGAAATCGTTTTCAATTCAATTCATTTCGAAATCGTTTTCAATTCAATTCATTTCGAAATCGTTAAAATCGATATAAATATCGTTCACGTCAAAATGGCGTCAATCTAACCAACACGGCTTCATACATTTCTATTTCCAAATATTATATTTAACCAATGAATATTTATTTTCTAAATTAGAATGAGGCCCAATCAATTACCATATAAAGTTAATTATATGGATTTTCATACAACACATGTATATAATAGCATTGTAAAATAATCAATCATCAACCAAAGTGCACTACACTGTATAAGCATCAGATATAGATATCTAACGCTTATAACAGCCTGTCAATCAATCGATCGACATATTTAATCAATCAGGATGAGTGAACTTCAAATTTCATCCCAACACCCGTGTGGGGTTTCAAACAATCAAACACATATTTTATTCGTGCAGTTGGGCGATGTGTAAAATTTATCGACCCAATCCATGTCATTCAAATAGGTGTACATAAACAAACCGTCCGGCTTGTAAATGAACATTTATTTATTCACATTCACGTTATTCATATTCACGTTAAAAATTATATTTTAACGATAAAACATTTTTTATTCAACCTATGAATTTTCTATTCGATTCATTTTTTCAATAAAATGATATTTTTATTTTTCTAACATATTTTAGAAAATTTCGGCGGCATAACGGCACGATACTAGAAATGGGACAAGGCCTAGCCTTATCCCCGGTCTAGTGAAGGCCCACGCCATTCACACATCAATCATATCAATTCATTTCACCAAAACAATCCAATCCAAATCAAATAATCTAACCAACTACACAACCAATCAAACAAGTCCATGGTCTGTGGACGGGTGTCGGGTGCTACTAAGCACCGTCTGCATCCTAGTATATATATATATATAATTAGAAAAGAAATTGAAAGGTGAGAAATTCTCACAGATAGCTATCCAAGCTCCACGGCACTTCATTGATAGAAATCTTCATTGCTATCGCGTCTTCGTCATCTTCGTTGTCCGCTTTCACTACCTATGTAAAAATTGAATTTTTACTTCGCTATTCCATATATAAAAATCATATTTTTAACTCGAAGTTCAACATATAAAGATCATATTTTTAATTCGAAGTTCAACATATAAAAATCATATTTTTAATTCGAAGTTCAACATATAAAAATCATATTTTTAATTCGAAGTTCAACATATAAAAATCATATTTTTAATTCGAAGTTCAACATATAAAAATCATATTTTTAATTCGAAGTTCAACATATAAAAATCATATTTTTAATTCGAAGTTCAACATATAAAAATCATATTTTTAATTCGAAGTTCAACATATAAAAATCATATTTTTATAATCGCTTCATACTTTTAAACATCGAATTTTCACTATGCTATTCAATATATAAAATCGAATTTCAAAAATATAAATTCCGTCCTTTCAAAAACAAAGATTATATTTTTAATATTCCTATGATGTAAAAATTATATATATTTTTTACTTTAAAAATACAAAAATCATGTCTTGCTCCTTCTACCTAATAAAATCCCGTCTTTTCTCTTTTTAAAAATATGATCTTTATTTTTGCAAGTTCAAATCTTTTTCTATTAAAAGTTTAAACCTTTAAAATAAAATCAATTTTATTTATTTCTTTTCAAATCAGTTTTTAAAACTTTATATAAAAAACAGTTTTTAAAATTCCTAAAAAAAATCAGTTTTAAAGTTCTAACAAATCAGTTTTTTTTTTCCATCTTAAAAAAATCAGTTTTTACATCATGTAAAAATCCAGTTTTTATATCATTTAAAAATCCAGTTTTAAAATGCTTTTAAAAATCAGTTTTTGAAGAATTAAAATAAAAACGAAATAAAGAGAAAAAAAAAACTTACTGTTATTGTACGAAGAGGGAGGAGGAGGGGCGTTGTTCGTCGGAGGGCGCTGGAGGATTTCGACGATGCTGGTGGCGGGCGGCTAGGTCTAAATCAAAGAGGAGGGGGAAGCTCGAGGTCCCTCGAACGGGGCATGGGGAAGGAGGGAGAAGAAGGGGGAGGGTCGTTGGTCTGAGGAGAGGGTGAGGCGGCGGAGGCGGGCGGTCCTGGCGGCGGCGATGGCAGCTGTCGCTGCTTCTTCTCTTTTTTTTTTTTTTTCGATTTTGTTCTGAAGAATGAAATTGGGGGGGGGGGGGGCAGAACGGAGATAAAGAGAGGGAATGAAATTTTTTTTTTATTTAATTTTTCAAAAGGGTTGACTTTTACATACGACCTCGAAACGAGGCCCACCGCCTGTCGTCTATAGCGTTTAACCCCCATTCCGAACACAATGGGATATGTATCGCAAGCTGATTTGACCATTTGAATCAGTTTCCGTTTAATTTACATTTAAATCACTATATTGAATTTTAAACGTACTTTTCAATTTACCAGGGCCACATACTAACTCTTAAAATTCTCGAAAAATATTTTCTAGCTTCGTATTGACGATACGGTCCTAACAAAACTAGTTTCGTCGAATTCCGAGACCGTATGAAAAATGGCCATTTTCCAGTCGATTAAAATCAACTGAAAATGGTCAAACGCGTTTTCCTTTGCCACGTTCACATATTGATTCGAAAAATTATGAAATTTGAAACCTAGCAATAACTTTACATCACGGACCCAACAAAACTGGTTTCGTCGAAATCCGAGGTCGTTTGCAAAATGTCCATTTTTAAGGGCCTGAATTCCATAGCGACTATTCAGAATTTTCAACTGGACATATCTTTTGATTCCCGCTACGAACTTTTGATTTTTCGGATTCGTTGGAAAGATATCATCAATTAGATCCTAATGTTTTTGGTTTCACTAAAATCCGGATTGTTTTGCACCCGGTACATTCAATTGAAGTTTGAAATCGAATTATCGAACTACCGCGCCATTTTCAATTCTATTTATAATTATATATAATTATTTATATTCTAACGACGACGCGTATAATATATACGTTCGAATTATATTCAAAATAAATTTCTCGTCGATATTATTTAAAATAATTCATTTTAAATAATCAAAATTCGCTAAAATTGCCAAAATAAAAATTTCAATCTGGCTCGCATTTTACGGGTTGTTACATCTCATTAGCGGATGCCCGTAGTTTCATAGTGGATGATTACCCTATACGCCCCACGCTATGATTAGTGGATGACCTTCTATACCGCGATATCCTGCCTCGAAGCAGGATGGGTATTACTATGTTGACTAACGTCTGTGGATGCAGGGAAACAGGTTGGAGGAATCCAACTGGATTCCTCAAAAATATATTATCTGTTTGTTGTTTGTTTGATTTCATATATAATCCTATATGATGTGTTAAAATCAAATAAATGAAAATTGGTTGATTGATTGTTTAAAATATCACTGGGGCTTGGGATATGGATTTTTAAAAATAATATCAAAAAGGGTATTTAAAATTTAAAAGGGGAATTCTTTTTTTTTTTTTAAATAGAATTTGAATTTTAAATGAGGTATAGAAACATTAACTTGTTTTGAATATATATAAACAAGTAATTCCATTTATAAAGTTGTTTATAAATGAAAGGATGGAATTTGAATCGAATTTATAAAGTTGTTTATAAATGAAAATATGGGATTTGAATCGAATTTATAACGTTGTTTATAAATGAAAGGATGGAATTTGAATCGAATTTATAAAGTGTTTTATAAATGGAAAGGTGGGATTTGAATTGAAGTTATAAACGTTGTTTATAAATAATGTCGAGAATTCAAATGGACTTTGAATATAAGGAATTAAACAATAGAATTTGAATATAGAGAATTCAAATGGACCTTAAACTATATATTTGAATATAGAAATTCAAATGGACCTTAAACTATATATTTGAATATAGAAATTCAAATGGACCTTAAACTATATATTTGAATATAGAAATTCAAATGGACCTTAAACTATATATTTGAATATAGAAATTCAAATGGACTTTAAACTATAGAATTTGAATTCAAAGGAATTCAAATGAAGTTTAAATAAAGAGAATTCAAATAGAATTGAATTGGAATTTGAATAGAGAAGCCGATAAGGAAACAAGAGTATGAGTATAATTATAATTTGTTAATATGCAGTTAAAAATATATTTGAACATGTCATGTTCAGATATGAAGGTGAAATAGACTGAAAAGTTAAGTAACAGATTTAATTAACAAATTGAGTTAAAACGATTGGTATAGTTAAAATAGATTGGGCAGGTATAGATACATGAGACAGGTATGGAATAAAGTATAGAAGTGAAATAAATAGAATGCCCGAGAAAAAGGTACGTATTTAATTCATATATGAGATTTTATGCGCCGTATCGGCTAGCCGCTTGGCTTTTTCTTTTTCTTTTTGAGATGAGAAGGACCGGGAAAGCTATTTGAAATTTCCCGATGCTCCCGGTACAAAGGAGGTTATGGCGAATTTTTCCGGGAATTTAAGGAGATAGAATATTTTTAAGATAATTTGATAGTTAGAAATTTACATATCAAAATATATAGAAGTCGATAAGGAAATGAACTTAGAAATAGAATAGTATAATCAAAAAGGAAGTATAAGAATAAAATCTAGTAAGAATAGAAAGAGAAAATGTATATGTGTTTGAAGGTGAATAATCAGTTGTATGGTATTGATTATTCGAGTAAGTAGTCTTGTCTGTTTTGACGTTAAATGTTATTCAGTCAAGGTCTGAGAGGTAATTATACCCCAACTTGGTTGATTTCATGATATACCGATAAGTAGCAAGATTCAGGCTCGAAGATCAATGTGGAATAAGAATTCGTTAAATACTGTATTTGGGTTGTCGTAACGATGTTTTACACAACATCTGTTTTAGCCCAAATATGTGCAAAGCTTGGAAATAGAATAATGAATATTTGTAAAGCTAGAAATTTAAGGAAGGCGATATATGGAAATGTTTTCCAAAGAACGTATAAGGCCAATATGGTTATTGAAAATATTTGGTTAACAAATATTGATAAAGAAATAGAGAAGCGATTTAATTAATGGAATATTAATTAAAGGTTCAGTGATTGTTGGATGTTTGGATGAACACTTGTTTTATTCGATAGTTAAATCATCGACTATCGAAACACTTGTTTTTATTCGATAGTTAAATCACAGACTATCGAAGTTTTGACCATCGTTGTCAATATGGAGAGACCGGTTGGATTATTATCCGAAGAACCACTCCATATCGGCAGTAGCGTGCGAATCAGATTATATAAAGATAATCGAAGACGGAGTAGAGTGCACGGACTTTTTCTATAAATAGAAATAGTGCCTTCAGTTCATCCTGTTCCTGGGTGACTCGTATGGATGGATGTCTGACAGAGTATTTCCAGAAAGGTCACGTACATTGATTTCTTCAACTGTACCAAGAGTGGAAGCGGAGGAGGAAACTTCTTTTAACTGACACGTAATGTACTGTTGTAGACGTCAATTAGTGATTTTCGATGGATTTGACGATGTGACATTCGAAGTGAATCTGGTGTGATGATAAAGCGTAGCTTCTAGCCTCATCAACCGGTAAATGACAGAAATCGGGCAAGCAGCATGGCTATGTAGGTCGCACCTATTAGGCTGTATAATCACCTGATCTAGAGTTTCATTTACTTCTAAAAATCTATTGTCGATGCTGTCACATTCGGGAAACGGTTGCTGATCCCAACCGTTGGTGATATACATTCGATACACTCAAGCGAAATGAGTGGTCGGTCATGTGTGGCTGAGTTGCAAGATGTTCTTGTTGAACTCGGTGTATTCTCCTCTAGAGATATACCAGTGGAAGGTGATTCCATACCTTGTCATAGTTGGAGACCCATTACCCAATACGTGCTTGCGGTTTATGATTGTAATTATATATGTGGAACGTGAGATGCAAACGTTCCACTAGATTGTTATTTACTTGATTTAGACATTATTATAATATCAAAAGAGTTTTGATATAAAGATAAGTCAAGTGTTTGGATTCTCATAAGGAAAAAAACCCGTTCCGTGTTATACGGCGTGGTCTTATGAGATATCATTTAGTTTTCTGAAACTGTTTTAAACTGTTTACTCATACCAGTCCCATGACTGACCCGGAGTTTATTTTGTTTGTTCTACCTAAACTCTTGGGTGCCTAAATTTGTACGGGCAGTCAAGTAGTTCAGGATTTTTCAGATATATCTAAAGGAGCTTGGAGCAGGAGGCTTCAACGTCATCTAGTTATAGAGTTGTTCCGTTGTGTTGTAAGTGTTGTACTCTGATAAGTGTATGCTATACAATTGAGATTTTGTATTTCAAAGATATGATATATTATATTTTTTTCCGCTGCGATGTGAGATTCTGTGTTGTTATTTCTGTTCTTCTTCTACCTCTTTCTTCTAAAAAAAAATGTTTCGTATTTTCGTGATATTTGGGTTGGACGTATGATGTATATAGTCAACTCTGATGTTGCAGATTTGCGGGTCATTACAGTTGGTATCAGAGCTTAGGTTGAGCGAATACCTAGGCTTGTTGGAATGTGCTCATTAGAGATAGGGTCAGTAGTACCCTAGAATGAGTTGAGTGTATATATATATACGAGAGCGCGTATTTGTTATTTGATATAAAAACTGTTTTATATTGTGTTGACTAATCTGTTGAGTGAGTTATAAATTTTGGTCGAATCGTGGGACGCCACGACGTCGATAGGAGTTTATAAACACTTGAACAGAAGATTGGACACGATATTGTTTTAAATAGTTGAGTTGATTGTTAGGATTATAATCAAATAAGATTATAAAACAGAAACAGATATATAACCAATAGAATTAGTATATGAAATCAAATATACAAAGGTGATAAATTGAAATTGAATTCCAACCAGAATTCAGAATTTAAAATCCTGGGAGTTTGGAAAATATTTTTCTAAATGGAGTTGAAGGAAATATAGTACTGAACTCATTCAGTAGCTGGGAAATAATTCTGATGATGGTCGCAACATCATCAATGTTCGTTTTCGAGTTTCTCAGTGATGAATTGCTACCTTAGAAAAGTTTTGATGGAAATTTGTTTGAAAGAAAACAAGTTTAGTTGGAAAATTCAAATGTTTTGAATTTGAAAAGATTATATGTGGTTTCGAAAGAAAAATCAAATGAAATTTGAATATATGAAATTTCAGTGAAGAGTTCAAATAGAAAATGCAAAGATATTTAAATAAGGTATTTGAATTCAAGAGAATTCAAATATAGAATTTGAATATAGAAATTAAAATGGGATTTGAATTCAAAGGGGATTTAAAATGGAATTTGAATTTAAGGGGAATTAAATATAGGGATTCAAATAGAATTCAATGGAGTTAAAATATAGAATTTGAATATAGAAATTCAAATGGAGTTTAATTATTTAAATTCAAATATAGAATTTGAATATAGAAATTCGAAAGGGATTTGAATATATAAAATGCAAATAGGATTTAAGCTATGGAATTTGAATAGAAAATTCAAATGGGATTTTAAAATATGGAATTTGAATATTAGAAATTCAAATAGAAATTTAAATAGAACTAAAGGAGTTATCGATTATTGGTTATTCGAAGGGAGTTATCGAATTTAGTCAATCGAAGGAGTTATCGATTTTTGGTTATTCGAAGGGAGTTATCGAATTTAGTTAATCGAAGGAGTTATCGATTATTAGTAAATTAAAGAAGTTATCGAATATAGTTTATTCGAAAAGAGTTATCAATTAGTTTAATCGAAGTGAGTTATAGAATATTGGTTATTCGAAGGAGTTAATTGAATATTAGTTTGTTCGAATAGAATTAAAGGAGTTAATTGAATATTAGTTTATTCGAATAGAATTAAAGGAGTTAATTGAATATTAGTTTATTCGAATAGAATTAAAGGAGTTAATCGAATATAGTTTATTCGAAGAAAGGTCTTCGAATCTAGTTATTCGAAAGAGAGATTATCGAATATAGTTATTCGAAGGGAAGAGTTATCGAATAGGGAATTATTCAAAGAGAGTTACGTAAGGAAGTTTGAAATGTTGAGTATCAACATAAATAAGTTTTGAAAAGATAAATGGGTTTGTAGCACTTTTCTACCTTAGCAATTTCGAGGACGAAATTATTTTAAGTGGGGAAGATTGTAATGACCCGGGGTTTGGCCAAATACTTTTATAGTTTTAAATATTTAGTTGACAATATAAATTTATATTTATATTGAGTTGTATATTTTATAATCGAAACACAGCTTATTTCGAATATATTTATCGAAATACGAGCTGTAATAATTCAATTCGAATTTAAAACGAAGACAAATTATTTTAAATAATTTATTAGAATTCTGTTTTGAATTTATAAACGATAATATTAATTTATTATCGAAGAAATAAATTGTTATGAAATTAAATTTATATCAATTTAAATTTATATCTGTTCGGGGTGATCGAATTGGACCTCGTGACCTATCCCAGTGTGTCCGGAATAGGGGTATTACCCTAAGATTGACAGTTGTTGGGTTCAGAAAGGAGTTCGGCATCATAGGTAATTTAAATTAAATGATATCAGTTTAAATTAAATTTAAATTAAAAACAAAATATTCGGTGTTGGTGGACCAGAACAAAACCCGTCCCTCCTACCCGTGCCCTCCTGTATTTCCACAAACTTAAAACAGCCCTGTGCTTCTTCTTTAACCACGAACTAAACCAAACCCCTCTCCTTTATAAAACCGTCGGCCCTCATCTTTTCGTTTTTTTTTACTTCATCCGTTCACGATGAAACCAAAGCAAGCAAAGAAAAAATCGAAACCCACTAAATCAAATCCAAATCGAGTTCGTTTCTGGTGCAATCATCGAGCGAGGGACGTGGTGATTTAGGCGTTGGTTCTGGTAAACAATGAAGTTCGAGAGGTTTCAACTGGCGGCGTGGGATCTAGGAAGAACAGCTCTGGTGGGACTCGTGGATCTCGAGGGTTAGTTCGAAGTCGCGGTTGGTCCTGACAACAAGGAGTTGAAGTCGCGACAGTCATGAGGCGATGGGTGTTGCACGATAGTGGTTGCGATGTCCAGATGTTCGGTGGTTGTACCATGGGGTCAGTTCGATTGTAGATGGAGTTGGATGTCGATCTGGAGTGGGTAAGTGATTAAGGTGCTGAGGTGTTTTAAGGATCCGACAGAAGTATTTTTGAGGAGTTGGAGCACTGTAGACCTGATTCAAGAGGTTGGTGCTCAGTTTGGTGTTACTGTCTGAGAAGGAGGGTCGAGGTCAACAAGTTGGGGAAGTTGAAGCTGCTGTTGAGTTGCTCGACGAAATGTCCGAGTGAGATTTAGGTAATTTATTTAATAGTTGTCATTAATTTAATTAGAAAAAGTGTCATTAGAGAATTAGTTTGTCATTTATTTAAAGAAAATTAATTTATAAAATCAGTTACATAAGAAATTAATTGGTATAGAAATAAAATAAAATATGTAGACAAATAGTTGAGCATACAAAATAATGTTTAATTTGATTTGAAAAGGTAGGGTTATCATTTTTGGATTTATACCAGGTTTTAATCAGGGTTTAGATAATTGATCTAAAATAATTTGTGATGATTTAATTAAATGAAAAAGAAATTTATACATATGTAAGGAATTTATTTATTCATAAATAAATAAATGTTAATCATTTAATTAAATAAAACGTAGGTAAAAAGGAGGAATACATTCGAGTAGATACATTGACGCAGCAGCCTGGGAGATAAACAAGATTTTCCGCAGAAATAAAATCTGGTGAGTAAATCTCACCTTTTATTTAGAATTATTTTTATATAGTTAAAAATAATTGTCTGTGCTTGTTTGAATGTTGTCTGATTGTTTTAAAATATATATATTAGTTATTTAGGACTATTATATATATATATATTGGGTTGATTGGTTGGATTCCCGCAGTCTCATTAGCGGATGCCCGCAGTTTCATAGCGGATGATTACCCTATACGCCCCACGCTATGATTAGTGGATGACCTTCTATACCGCGATATCCTGCCTCGAAGCAGGATGGGTATTACTATGTTGAATAACGTCTGTGGATGCAGGGAAACAGGTTGGAGGAATCCAACTGGATTCCTCAAAAATATATTATCTGTTTGTTGTTTGTTTGATTTCATATATATTCCTATATGATGTGTTAAAATCAAATAAATGAAAATTGGTTGATTGATTGTTTAAAATATCACTGGGGCTTGGGATATGGATTTTAAAAAAAATATCAAAAAGGGTATTTAAAATTTAAAAGGGGAATTCTTTTTTTTTTAAATAGAATTTGAATTTTAAATGAGGTATAGAAACATTAACTTGTTTTGAATATATATAAACAAGTAATTCCATTTATAAAGTTGTTTATAAATGAAAGGATGGAATTTGAATCGAATTTATAAAGTTGTTTATAAATGAAAATATGGGATTTGAATCGAATTTATAACGTTGTTTATAAATGAAAGGATGGAATTTGAATCGAATTTATAAAGTGTTTTATAAATGGAAAGGTGGGATTTGAATTGAAGTTATAAACGTTGTTTATAAATAATGTCGAGAATTCAAATGGACTTTGAATATAAGGAATTAAACAATAGAATTTGAATATAGAGAATTCAAATGGACCTTAAACTATATATTTGAATATAGAAATTCAAATGGACCTTAAACTATATATTTGAATATAGAAATTCAAATGGACCTTAAACTATATATTTGAATATAGAAATTCAAATGGACCTTAAACTATATATTTGAATATAGAAATTCAAATGGACTTTAAACTATAGAATTTGAATTCAAAGGAATTCAAATGAAGTTTAAATAAAGAGAATTCAAATAGAATTGAATTGGAATTTGAATAGAGATGTCGATAAGGAAACAAGAGTATGAGTATAATTAGAATTTGTTAATATGCAGTTAAAAATATATTTGAACATGTCATGTTCAGATATGAAGGTGAAATAGACTGAAAAGTTAAGTAACAGATTTAATTAACAAATTGAGTTAAAATGATTGGTATAGTTAAAATAGATTGGGCAGGTATAGATACAGGAGACAGGTATGGAATAAAGTATAGAAGTGAAATAAATAGAATGCCCGACAAAAAGGTACGTATTTAATTCATATATGAGATTTTATGCGCCGTATCGGCTAGCCGCTTGGCTTTTTCTTTTTCTTTTTGAGATGAGAAGGACCGGGAAAGCTATTTGAAATTTCCCGATGCTCCCGGTACAAAGGAGGTTATGGCGAATTTTTCCGGGATTTTAAGGAGATAGAATATTTTTAAGATAATTTGATAGTTAGAAATTTACATATCAAAATATATAGAAGTCGATAAGGAAACGAACTTAGAAATAGAATAGTATAATCAAAAAGGAAGTATAAGAATAAAATCTAGTAAGAATAGAAAGAGAAAATGTATATGTGTTTGAAGGTGAATAATCAGTTGTATGGTATTGATTATTCGAGTAAGTAGTCTTGTCTGTTTTGACGTTAAATGTTATTCAGTCAAGGTCTGAGAGGTAATTATACCCCAACTTGGTTGATTTCATGATATACCGATAAGTAGCAAGATTCAGGCTCGAAGATCAATGTGGAATAAGAATTCGTTAAATACTGTATTTGGGTTGTCGTAACGATGTTTTACACAACATCTGTTTTAGCCCAAATATGTGCAAAGCTTGGAAATAGAATAATGAATATTTGTAAAGCTAGAAATTTAAGGAAGGCGATATATGGAAATGTTTTCCAAAGAACGTAGAAGGCCAATATGGTTATTGAAAATATTTGGTTAACAAATATTGATAAAGAAATAGAGAAGCGATTTAATTAATGGAATATTAATTAAAGGTTCAGTGATTGTTGGATGTTTGGATGAACACTTGTTTTATTCGATAGTTAAATCATCGACTATCGAAACACTTGTTTTTATTCGATAGTTAAATCACAGACTATCGAAGTTTTGACCATCGTTGTCAATATGGAGAGACCGGTTGGATTATTATCCGAAGAACCACTCCATATCGGCAGTAGCGTGCGAATCAGATTATATAAAGATAATCGAAGACGGAGTAGAGAGCACGGACTTTTTCTATAAATAGAAATAGTGCCTTCAGTTCATCCTGTTCCTGGGTGACTCGTATGGATGGATGTTTGACAGAGTATTTCCAGAAAGGTCACGTACATTGATTTCTTCAACTGTACCAAGAGTGGAAGCGGAGGAGGAAACTTCTTTTAACTGACACGTAATGTACTGTTGTAGACGTCAATTAGTGATTTTCGATGGATTTGACGATGTGACATTCGAAGTGAATCTGGTGTGATGATAAAGCGTAGCTTCTAGCCTCATCAACCGGTAAATGACAGAAATCGGGCAAGCAGCATGGCTATGTAGGTCGCACCTATTAGGCTGTATAATCACCTGATCTAGAGTTTCATTTACTTCTAAAAATCTATTGTCGATGCTGTCCCATTCGGGAAACGGTTGCTGATCCCAACCGTTGGTGATATACATTCGATACACTCAAGCGAAATGAGTGGTCGGTCATGTGTGGCTGAGTTGCAAGATGTTCTTGTTGAACTCGGTGTATTCTCCTCTAGAGATATACCAGCGGAAGGTGATTCCATACCTTGTCATAGTTGGAGACCCATTACCCAATACGTGCTTGCGGTTTATGATTGTAATTATATATGTGGAACGTGAGATGCAAACGTTCCACTAGATTGTTATTTACTTGATTTAGACATTATTATAATATCAAAAGAGTTTTGATATAAAGATAAGTCAAGTGTTTGGATTCTCATAAGGAAAAAAACCCGTTCCGTGTTATACGGCGTGGTCTTATGAGATATCATTTAGTTTTCTGAAACTGTTTTAAACTGTTTACTCATACCAGTCCCATGACTGACCCGGAGTTTATTTTGTTTGTTCTACCTAAACTCTTGGGTGCCTAAATTTGTACGGGCAGTCAAGTAGTTCAGGATTTTTCAGATATATCTAAAGGAGCTTGGAGCAGGAGGCTTCAGCGTCATCTAGTTATAGTGTTGTTCCGTTGTGTTGTAAGTGTTGTACTCTGATAAGTGTATGTTATACAATTGAGATTTTGTATTTCAAAGATATGATATATTATATTTTGTTCCGCTGCGATGTGAGATTCTGTGTTGTTATTTCTGTTCTTCTTCTACCTCTTTCTTCTAAAAAAAAATGTTTCGTATTTTCGTGATATTTGGGTTGGACGTATGATGTATATAGTCAACTCTGATGTTGCAGATTTGCGGATCATTACATGTTAAAAATTATATTTTTAACTATAAAATATTTATTTAATCTCATTTATATTTTATACGGTTCATTTATGCAATAAAAATGATATTTTTATTATTCTAATATTTTTAGAAAATTTCGGCAGTATAAAGGCGTGATACTAGAACCGGAATAAGGTCTAGCCTTATCCCTCACCTACTAATGGCTCGCGCCATGTGCATACCAATTCTAATCAATATATTTCATTTTCCAAACCAAATTCAACCAAATAATCTAATCAACCAAACAACCAAACAAACAAGGTTTCAAACAAAGGTGTCGGGTGCTACTAAGCACTGTCTGCATCCTAGTATATATTTTAACTAGAAAATAAATTAAAGTGAGAAGTTCTCACCTTTGGGATCCACTCCTCCATTCCTTATTTCTGAACAGTTCGGATTTGTATTTGATTCCCGTCGGTTCCATCGTAATCTGTTCCATACGATTTTTATATTAAAAATCGCATTTTTATTTCAACGCTACATATATAAAAATCATATTTTTATACCAATGTTAATAGTATAAAAATCATATTTTTACATTCGTTACTTCATTATAAAAATTATATTTTTATACTCGCTACTTCATTATAAAAATTATATTTTTATATTCGCTACTTCATTATAAAAATTATATTTTTACATCGCTATTCAAATAATAAAATCAAATTTTATTTCGATAATCAAATAATAAAAATCAAACTTTTATTTCAAATCCATATAGATAAACACCATATTTTATTCTTTGTTTTCATAAATACAAATTGCATCTTTATTTCTAAAATCATTAATATAAAAATCAAATCTTTATTTCACTACTTCATATATAAAAATCAAATTTTTAAAAATCGTATCTTTATAACATAAAAATCATTTCTTTCTAATATCACTTCATGTATATAAAAGATCCCATTTTTATATTGATGTATACCTTATAAAAATCATATTTTTATATCAATATCTACTATAAAAAAAATCAAACTTTTCCTTTATAAAAAATATAATTTTTTCTATTATAAAAATATAATCTTTATATTTTATTAAAAATCCTATTTTATATTAATAAAAATCATAACCTTTTATCATATTAAAAATCAAGTTTTTATCAAATTAAAAATCAAAATTTTATAATATTAAAATCAAGTTTTTATAAACTAAAGAAATCCGTTTTTTTCTAACTAAAGAAATCAGATTTTTAATATATAAAAAAACATTAACACTTACAGGGTTCCAAATCGGATAAAGGGGAAAAGTGAAGGAGGTCGGAGGAAGGAGGGGGTGCTGGGGGACCTACGACGCCTATCAAGGGGGTGGCGGTTCTACGGTTTTGCCGTGGGGCTTCGGGGAGGCAGCGTCTCGATTTGAGGTGGAGTAGA
Source organism: Allium sativum (assembly GCA_030737875.1). Taxonomy (NCBI): domain Eukaryota; kingdom Viridiplantae; phylum Streptophyta; class Magnoliopsida; order Asparagales; family Amaryllidaceae; genus Allium; species Allium sativum. Next base: position 834,441,486 of record CM060918.1, on the reverse strand, counting down.
GAGGAGAGGGAGGAGCGGCAGAAGGGGGGTCCAGAGGGGTGCACTGATCACCTGAGGGGCGGCGGCCAACGCTGGGGCGCGGCTCCCGATGGCGGAGGAGGATGGAGGAGCGCGATTTTTTTATATTTTGGGAAACAATTCTGATCGAAGAAAAGGAGAAAAAGGGGGAGGGTTAGGTTATTTAATTTTATTTATTATTATTTTAATTCAAAAAGGTGAATTTTTGTCCGAACTCCAGTTCACATCCAACGACTGTCGACCCTAGCTAATCACCCCCATTCCGAACGCAATGGCATATGTATCATAAGCCAGTTCGGCAGTTTCGATCAGTTTTCATTTAAATTACAATATAAATCAATATATATTTAATTTAAACGTACATTTCAATTTATTGGGGCCACATATGGACTCCAAAAATCCCAGGAAAATAAATATGCCTATGTTTTGACGATACAGTCCTAAAAAACTAATTTCGTCGAATTTGGAGACCATTTGAAAAACGGTCATTTTCCAGTCGATTAAATTCAAACTGAATTAACCAAACACGTTTAAATCCGCCACGTTCACATATTGATTCCAAAAATTATGAAAATTGGAATCTAGAAATAACTTGATATTTCGGATCTAACAAAAGTGGTCTCGTCGAAAATGGAGGTCATTTGCAAAATTGCTATTTTAAGGGCTATATTTTCCATAGCGACTATTCTGAATTTTCAACTGGGCATAACTTTTTATTCCTGCTATGAAATTTGGATTTTTCACATTCTTTGGAAATATATTTTCAAACAGATTCAAATATTTCTGGTTTCACTAAAATCCGGTTTATTTTGAATCCTGTACATTCAATTGAAATTTGAAATTGAATTTTCAAACTACCGCGCCATTTTCAATTCCTTTTAAAATTAAAATAAATATTTATATTCTAATTTTGATTTAAATAAATTTATACATTCTAATTCTATTCAAAATAAATTTCTAGTCATTATTATTTAAATAAATTATTTAAAATATTTAAAATTCGTTAAATTCGCTAAAATAAAAATTTTAAATTGGTTCTGATTTTCCGGGTTGTTACATGTACCATCTATTGTATTCATAATATGTCCCCCTCTTTCATAATTAAATAATTTGAACTTCTCTTTTACCCTGATATTGTGCGTATTTCATGTGGCATAGGGAATATGACAACATAGCAGATCCGGATATTTTTGGGATTAAAATAAACATTCCTTATTTATTATTATTATTGGTCTGCACTATAAGTACATATGGCTTATGACCATATGTACAAAGTGTTGTCGAATATGTCTTTCTGGTTCCACTTTCAACTAAACATATCACTGTTACTTATTTATAATTGACATATCTTGTGTGTTACCATGACTTTGATTTTATTGTCTTCTCTGGCAGCGTTATGATACACTTCCAGTTGCGATAGCACTTTTGGCAATTATTGCCCCTTAATTGCCTATTTTATTGGGCATCACTACTCATTTTGCTAGGTAATATAATCAACTTACATTAGAATCTCCCAATGAATTTAAATAACATCCTTTGCGATAAAATAGAACTTTAACTGGAGACTAAAAAAATTTTGCTGTAATTTGCCATACATTTACCAACAAATGTTAGTGTTTTTGCCTTGCCATACAGAAAATTGATAGATCATTTGATGTATGGATAGTTTAAAAGGAACTATACCTATATATCTATATTCTATGTAATTGGTATTTAAATTTTAGTTAATGTGTTCCCTTATTAAATACTCTGTTTGTAGCTCTTCGCTATCGTAGTTTAGTTAATATATTGACTATGTAAAATTTTTACTTATATCCATATTCAAGTTTAAGCTTGTAATGTAATGGAATTTTCATCAATTCTTATGAGTTTTAACCAAGTACTATACTATTTTGCATTCACGTATTTTTGAAAATTGGTTTTTCCATCAAGTCTAATTTTGGGTTCCATATCATTATTATTTTAAAAAAAACTTTTTCAAACGACTTTTTATCTGTTTGGTTATTTTAAACCCTTTATATATATATATATATTATCATCATTATTTATTTTATTTTATTTTAATTTTAGGTTCCATATCTTGCCAACCCCAACTTGTTTAGGATATATGGCTTTGTTGTTGTTGTAGTAGTTGTTGTTGGTTTTTCCATCTAGTTTAATAAAGAAGTAAAGGAAGTTTATTGGTAAGGTTATTACTGATCGTCTCTATAAATTGTTTTGTTTCTACTAATAAACTTTTACATCTTTAACATAAACGATACATTCTAAATTACTAAAGAAAAGATGATATGATCATTATCGACTTTGATTTAAAAACTGCAGAAAAATAAGTATATGTAAATGATAACAATTTAAAAAATAAGTATTCGTAAAGGAAGATAATAAGTTGAGATTTTTAAATAACTTGTTGATACTTACAATAGTTAGTTACTTCACTTATTTAAGTAAAAAATGTTTAATCGTAATTGATATCCATTAATCTGATATTACTTGTAATCCAGGTTGGGAACCATCTCCATTGGCGGTTTGCCTTCTTTGGGGAGTTAATTTTGGCGCTCCCGTGTGCTATTCTTGTTTTCGTATTCGGTATTTGTATAATTTCACTATGAAGTATAATTGTCTTTTGTTATTCCATAATTGTTATGAAAGTATTGATTATGTATTGAATTTAGCAATTTAATTATGTATTGTGCTTGTATGTTAAATGATATTCTATGTCGTTACCTGATTATGAATGGTTTTATTTATGAATTTATATTAACTAAGTATCTTAATTAACATTGGCGTTCGTCAGTTGTAAATTAGTATTTTATTGTAGTAACATTTAGCAACGGAATAGAAAGGGAATACGAGTGAGATTTGCAAATCTGCATGTGATTGCCGACAAAAATAAAAACAACTGTAAAAAAAAACCTTGCTAAAATGTTAGCATTTGTGATGAATTACCGACATATATCTAAGGTGAAGCAAAAGTTGAAATTATCCATTTCTAATCCCTTGTTGTTTATTTAGCAAGGGATCTCCGATGGAATTTTTTTTTAAAATATATATAAAAGAAATATATATCCAATGGTAAAATATGGGTAATTTTTTTAAAATTAAATTTAAATATATTGACAAATGACGGTAAAACGTTGGAGAATTGACATTAAATTTCGTCGCAAAATTGTCACTGAAGTACCGACATGAAATTTACCGACTAGTGCTATCTGAAACAAATCTGTCGCTAATACATGTTTAGCGATGGATTTGCGATAGATTCGTCCACTACAAAATCAGTGTTTTCTTGTAGTGGATGACATTAAAAAAAGTTGTATAAGTTCCCGCCCTTTACTCATTAATTTGACAAATAAAAGCAACAAATACAAATAAGAGTGTGATGGCAAAAGCTAGCATAATAATAGCAGGTATTTTGTCCTGATGACTTATCAACATATTAAACTAAATCACTATCCTTTTTTGCAATTATTAGCTGCTAATGGTAAAAAAGGAACTAATAAGTTACGTCAAAAACCAAAATGCCTTTTTAAAATTAACTCACGAAACCTAAGCAGAACCAGTAAAAACCAAGATGATGTTTTTATTTATAATTAGAAAATAAATTATTATTATTATTTAAAAAAAAACTTTGCTGCCTATAAGGCTGCGACAATATGGAGCATCACATTAAAAAAAATCCTGAATGTCAACTTCTTATCATAATAAAGAAAATGTTTCTCGTTGAAGAAGCAAAAAAAAGTCGGAAAGGAAACAATACTTTCAAGAATGATTACCTGATGCCATAGCTGAAAAATCAATCATTTTAAAGATAAAGAACAAACACAAAGGACTGTAATATTTTGTGTATGAGTGAAATGAATTTAAAGAGTTACAGCAATGAAATGTATAACAGTGTTAGCACATAATTTATGAAGAGGTTCAATGCAATGGACACAAAGGAATTTAGCAAAAATAAGTATAGAAAAAATCAAAGCCGAAACATGTCTGCAAACTAGATAATACAATTATCATTTTCCATTTCCTAGAGTCCCCTAGTTTCCTTGAAGTCAATTAGGAAGTAGCTACATGCGAACAAATCACACCACGTGTTAGTTTGAAGTCACTAAAGAAGCATCTTCTGAAGTTAGTTGTGAATTATTTCAGAGTCTCCTAGTTTTGTAGAAGCTAACTAGGAGTTAAGCCTCATCCTCCTCTGTGTTATGCATCCAATATAGTTGGTTTTATACCAAGATCATAAATACAATGTTGAAATCAAAAAACTGATCTCAACACCAAAGGTGCTTCTAGAACACTTCACCAAAAGGTAGGATTTGAGATTACGGAGCCACAACCACAAAATAAATAGCAAAAAAAGTAAAGAATAAGGAATTTTAGAGTGGTTCAGTCAATTTAGACCTACGTCCACTATGGAAGCACATTTCATTATCTCTTTTGGATTTACAAAGTAAATGATATCGCTCATATCACTCATTTTTCTCTCTCAAAATGATCTTCTGTTTTTTCTCTCTTTTTAGATTTTGATTTCACTTGAATTCACAGAGAAAACGATGAGATCTCTTGATTTGTGATGTTAATTGTGTAGATCTTCAATCACTTGATCAATTAGGCAATCTTCGTTAGCTCCATGGTGAATTTGCGTTGGATCTAAGCTCTAGAGAGTATTATTGGAGATTCGGGATCAGTTGGGTTGTGTTTGAGAGATTTCTAATGGAGTTTGGAGAAGATTTGATCACTTTGTTGTTGGAAGAAGATAGATTGAGTTGAAGAAGCCATTAATGGAGCTTAGAGTGTTTGAGAGCGGTGGAGAAATGATTTGGACAGCCCTTCCCGGTGGAAAAATCGGTCCCTTGAATGGTAGAGAAGTGGGGTATTTATAGGTGTACTTTTGGGGTAATGGCACTGTTGTAATTATGGTATACAGGGTTTGGGTCAGCCTCAAACAAATTTACGAAAATGCAACTGGGTTTACTTTACAGCTAGATAGAGTTATTTATACTTTTTCACAGCTTTTATTGGCAAATTCTTGCCACGCAAGCTTCAGGTTTCCCTAACCATATTGTTGACGTGTACCATATAACGTCCCTTGTTATTGCCTCTCCTGGAAGCAAGCATGCGTACTCATCACAACACATGAGACGGACCACTTTAATTACCAATGTGCCACCGCTTGCCAAAACAAGGACCGACCACCGTGATGTTAACAGCTCGACTCACGTGGCATTACCATGGAGGAATCATGCAGTTTCTGTTTTCATTCTTTGCAATTGGGGTTGATAACAAACTAATGTTACCTTTTGTATGTTGCTACGTGTTGTCTCTATATGTCTCACATACAATTGAGCAAACCCAAATATAATACAATATTGCCATCGCTTTGTCATGAAGATTGATCCATGCATCACATGGAGCCTTTGTCTGGCACGTATGAAGCTGATTACTCAAGTACATATATTTACTTGATTATCATAGAAAACATGCCAACCCATAGATTCATGTAGAACATGCTAAACTATATGTATGTTCAGACCAACCCATGGATTTGTAATATGCTGATTCACTTAATTTACGTCTTTGCCACGTGTCACCACTTCATGCTTTGAGTCACCAGTCAACATATGTACACCCAAACCATTGTATGCTAATTTTGTAACTGATCTCAGGCCTTTATACGATCACACTTGTGCCTTGGGATCAATATTTAGTGCTAACATTTGTGCATTTTGTTATGCTACGAGATAACACCATGCTATGTTCATGCGTGTGTATTGCGGCCGACCCATACATTGAGACTAGACCGACCCGTATATCTGAGACCGACCCATTGTCATAGACTGACCCATATAGCTGAGACCGTCCCATTGTTTACAACGTGACCGACCGATCCATATTGGAATGAAGTGATCGATCCACACACATTGAGGTTGTCCGACCCATACAAATTGAGTTTATCGTCCGATCCATCAATTTTAACATTGAATTAGATCCAGCAGTATATGCATGATTTTTAGTGGATAACATTTTCCCCTCAGAGTTTATAATTTTTATTTTGTAAAAAATTGTAAAGTCTGAAGTTAACGTTCAAATACATTGGGTTTTGATATACAAACTGTTGGATGATTCAAGTTTTTTCTTCTTTATATGCATGGGTCGGGACATACATTCTATGTATGGATCAGGTACTTTCTTGTATAACGAATTGGAGTTTATCTGATAATGGGTCTGTAACGATAAGGAATTTCGCTCGATCTGAATCGATTGCTAAACCGACCAAAACTGTTCGAAAACCCTGATTGTTTTCAGAACACGACAAGTTGGAACGCAAACAGAAGAACATTTCATTGCTTATTACAACAATTCCATCAGAATACAAGAATATACAGAGTATAAATCAATATTACACATTCACTAAATATCAGAGATTACATTACACTTCATAGCAGCGGAAAAATAATACAATACACAACTGAAAGAGATATACGGATACAGAGCTTTCCGGATATCGTTCCAGCTGCAAATCAGGATCCTGTGTATATAAATCTGCAAAACCAAAACTACTATCTGCCCGTGTCAAAATAAGGGCACCCAAAGTTTAGGTTAAAACAATAAACTCCAAGTCAGTCATGTGACTGGTGTGAGAACTAAAACAGTTATTAATCTTTATTTTAAAGTTAGGTAAATTCAGGGACCACAACGTATAACACAGAACGGGTTTCCTCCCAAGGATACCAGTGCATATAACAACAGCGCAATGCTAAATAAAGAACAATGAAGCTATTATAAGACTCAGGTCCCATCACACAATGCAACACAAGCCGGAGGATAGGGTTTTTACCTTATAATAGCCAAGAATGATTGGTACGTGAAATTTCATGTTTTATTATTACTATAAGTGTATAATGTCAAAACAATTTCAATAATAAGTATCAATCATAGATGGCATAAGTGCCCCATACCACTATGTCGCCATATATAGGTTCTACAATCAAAACCGCAAAGTCACGTATTGGAAGTTGGATTTCCATCTGTGAACCGAGGCAAAAGATAGTCCTCACCGATTCGAGACGCTCTAGCCCGTGTCTCAGGATCAGAGCTTGAGCGACCCTTGGATCGTCAGGGCCGGTCCACCGTTGTGGATTAAAATGCCTGAACACTGTGTTTCCCCGCCCTTTGGGGCGTCAATGAGCCAAGACTCCATCGGCTCCACATTGTCACTGATATATCCGAGGCGCCTCGCAATCCAACAATCACACAGGTGAAAATAACATAAATGTCAGGGCTGGTAGGTCACTGACACCACCCTAGCTAGAAGGAAATGCATGCCCTCCCTGATGTCCTCTCCCGTTTCTGGTTCACAACTGGGTGTGCGGCTCGCGAATCAACGTTACACAAAGCTATGCCACATAGACGGTACTTTGATCATCAACCACAAGACTCTGCTTTTCAACTAAAGCCTTGATCATTTTCTACTTAGGCATGCCACACAGGCAATTCACTCCATGCAATTGATATCCATTAATATATAACCTCTGAGCTCGTACGTCTCAGAGAAGGGCGTTAAGCAAGAGAATAAATTCTCCGCCGCCAAACAGATATATATTTAATAGAAATCAATCACACAGAATAAAATCCAATGTCAGACACACAGTCCATTTACAAGTTTGTTCTGGATGTGAACGAAACCAGAGGCACCTTGTACCTCGCATATCCATCGATCTCCCAGTACGTCTGGACGATCACCAACTGATTCCCTCCTCCCGGGTGTACAGCCCAATCAAGATCATCAGTAATTATCCAAATGATGTGAAGACCTCCGGTCTTCGACCACCGTCTTCATCCTCGACACATCGTCGAATCAATTATTCAGAATGGGATAAACCCGGTCTCTCTGAATAACTCGCGTATATAATAAACAAGTGTTACACAAACCAAACATACGCCTCATTCCAATTCAGAATATTCTTTTATTCAAATATTCTTATACTTTGGGAAAGGTTCCCATTAATTTTATCAAAGATAAATTCTTTAAATTTATTCTTTAATCTTCTTTTGAATAGCAATTCAAATTTGTCAGGATTAACGAAACTTACCAAAGTAATCGTTTGTTTTAATTTCCCAATCCCAACCTATTCATCCCATAAAGTAAAACTGGTCATACTTCACATCTAACACCACGGTGTTATCGGTAAGTTCAATTACCATTTCACATTCAAATCTAATTAAAGATTTAACTATCGCCTGGAGCTAAACTGGTGATACTCCATTCTCGATCATTTCAATCTAATTAAAGATTCATTAAAACTCCACTTGGTTTTAATCTTCCCAAAAATCACTATTAACGATTATTTAACTTGGGAAATCATATCATGTCTTTAACTGGGTTAAAGAACCAATGTCATTTAAAACACGGTTCACTATAAACCCATAAGCACATTCTATTAATTATCGGGTTAAAGAACAATTGTTATTTAAAACATCGTTCACGATAAACCCAAAAATCAATTCCAATTCCATTCCAATTAAATATCATTTAATTGGTATACTCCATTAAATATAAATAAAAAGATTTAATCTTTTTTTTTCTCAACTGGGTTTAAGAACGGTGTTAATGAAGACACCATTCACGACAAACTTAAATCCCATATGATATTAAATACAAGGCTCTGAATAGAAAATATATCGGCTTATATTCAATATCTATAAATATATCTTTCAAATTTGCATAACAATATATGTATAATCACGAAATCCAACATCAAAGTATTTCAAAGGCAATTTCGATTCAAATCCATTCCAATTCAATTATTGGAATTTCTGGTTACTTTTAAAACCCTTTCAAATCCAATTTATTAATTTCAAAAATAAATGTATTTTAATTCTAGTTCAAAACTAGTTCATTTCGATAAAAATCTATTTTTATCTTTTCAAATATGGAATTTTTAATCCTAATTCTTTCCAAATCATTTCTTATGATTTTACACAAATTATTACTATTTTTAATAATTTTATGAAGGCCCGTACAGTCGATTTCCATCAACGGCCATCGAACTGCACTTACAGCGATCTTTTCCAAATTTGATTTGGACATAATTCCAAATCCAACCGTTAGATTTCAAATCTCTAACATTCGTTAGAAAGCTCTTTTCGATATGAACCCAACGGATCCGGTTTTAGGAGAATCCGACAATCAGATCTCCCGTAATGTCCATTCGAAGTCAATGGTCGAAATTCGCGAACTGCCGCAGCGTGGCGCGTTCCATTTAGGTCATTATATATATATTATATATATTTCATCGATTTCCTTTTAAAACGTATTTTATAAATCGTTTTAAATTCGTTTTCAAAACGATTTCAACTACATATTCAATTTCGAATCAAAATTGAATATTTCACATCATTGATATACAAATGATAATATTTTCAAAACATTCGATTTTGAAATCAATTCCTTTTCGATATTCATTATAAAAATGAATAAAATCGATATGAATATCGTTCGCGTCAAAATGGCGCATATCTAACCAACACGGCTTTATATATTTCAATAACTTCGTTATTCTATTCAACAAATGAATATTTTTTTCAACACATGAATATATAGTTTTATTCAACACATGAATATATATTTTATTCAACACATGAATATTTATTCAATTCAACACATGAATTTATATTTTTATTCGACACATGAATATTTTGTTCTATTCAACACATGAATTTTCTTTCTATTCAACACATGAATTTTTATTCTATTCAACACATGAATTTTTCTTTCTATTCAACACATGAATTTTCTTTCTATTCAACACATGAATTTTCTTTTATAATATTCCTTATTTTCCGAATTGGAATAAGGCCCAATCAATTACCATATAATGTTAATTATATGGATTCCCTACAACGCATGTATATAATAGCAACGATAAATCATCAACCATCATCCGGAGTGCACCACACAACTGCATAAGCATTAAATATAAATAATTAACGCTTACACAGTGACATACAACTAAACAATCGGGATTAGTGTACGTCAAATATCATCCCAATACCCGTGTGGGGTTTCAAATCAACAAACACATGTGGGGTTTCAAATCAACCAACACAGATTTTTATCTGTGCAGTTGGGCGATGGGTAAAATTTATTATCCCAATCAATATCAGTCAAATGGATGTACATAAACAAATCGACCGATTTGTTTATAAATATTTATTTTATATACACATTAAAAATTATGTTTTTAACTATAAAATATTTATAACGATAAAATATTTTATTTCATTCCACGTCACACAATCAAATTTCACAACACAGCAATCAAACAAACAAGTCATCCATGGTCTGTGGACGACGGGTATCGGGTGCTGCTAAGCACCGTCTGCATCCTAGTATATATTTCAACTAGAAAATAAATTAAAAGTGAGGAGTTCTCACCTTGGGGATCCACTCCGCTATTCTTATCTTCGAACAGTTTGAATTCAGATTTGTTTTCTGATAGTATCATCTCCTTCTGTATCATGCAGTTTATTATTAAAAAACACATTTTTATACTGTTACTACATACATAAAAAAACATATTTTTATGTTGATGTTTATATTATAAAAATTATATTTCAAAGCTACTTTTACAAAATTCCATATGTTATTTTTATTTATAAAATTCATATTCCTTATATTTTATAAAATAATGCCACTTATACTTAGAAAATCATGCTCCTTATATTTTAAAAACAAACTGATTTTATATTATATAAACAAACTGATTTTATATTTATATAAACAAACTGATTTTATATTTTCAACATTATATACATAAACCATATTTTTATATTGAACATTATGTATATAAAAAGAAAACCCGGTCCTTAGCAATGTGTTTACATTAAAATTTTAGATTTTAATCAATGTAATATAATTAACATTTTCTAATATAATTAATAAATAATTAACTAGATTATATAACGTTTAAACATAATGGAAAAAAATCAGTTACCTTCTTCTTGTTCAACTCCAGGAACAGATCGTTCCTTCTTCACGATGTGCCAGGTTGTTTAAACCCATTCACGAGCCATTAGGGTTCCACCGTGCCTCCTCTTCGTGAAGCTGGACCGTGATTAGCGGACGAGACATGAAGCACTGCCGTGTGAACCCCCTGCTGCCTGAACACCATCGAGATCGATGGTCTCTCCTGTGCATGAAACCAGTTCGAAGGCGGCGGCTTCCTGAAGCCGATCCAGTCACCTCGGCCAGCACCAGCCAATCACCGTCGTTGAACGTCCTCATCTCGATGAGTTCTTCAATCCTCACGTTGATGATTCCTCGAATTTGTAGAGGGATTTAAAGGATTTGGAAGGGGGAGTAATCAAACGTAGCCGTCGTTCTTTTCTGGGAGAAGCAGAAATGGAGTTTGACCACGATGAATAAAGGGTAGGGTTTGACCCCCATTTGACTTATGTTATATATATATATATATATATATATTATTTTAGTTCCCGAAAATACTTGTTTATTGCCACGCACTTCAAATCAAACCCAACGACTGTCACCCTTAACTAAATACCCCCATTCCGAACTCAATGGGATATGTATCGTAAGTTGATTCGATTATTTCAATCAGTTTCCGTCAAAATCAAAATATAAAACTATATATTGAATTTGAATGCACATTTCAATTTACCGGGACCACATACGGACTCTAAAAATTCCCAAAAAATATTTTCTAGCTTCGTATTGACGATACGGTTCCGTCAAATTCCGAGACCATTTGAAAAATGGTCATTTTCTAGTTGATCGAAATTGACTGAAACTGAAAAACACGTTTTCCTCTGCCACACTCACATATTGATTCGAAAAATTATGAATTTTGGAATCTATCAATAACTTGACATTCCGGATCCAACAAAAGTGGTTTCGTCGAAAACAGAGGTCGTCTGCAAAATTTCAATTTTTAAGGGCCAAAATTCCATAGCGACTATTCTGAAATTTCAACTGGGCGTAACTTTTTATCCCCGCTATGAAATTTCAATATTTCAGATTCGTTGGAAAGATATTCTCAAATAGATTCTAATATTTTTTTGTTTCGCTAAAATACGGTTCATTTTGAATCCTGTACATTCATTTGAAATTTGAAATCGAAATTACGAACTACCGTGCCACTTTCAGTTCCTTTTATAATTAAAATAAAATATTTATATTCTAACGTCAATCTCTATAAATGAATACGTTCTAATTATATTCAAAATAAATTTCTCGTCATTACTATTTAAAATAATTCATTTTAAATATTCAAAATTCATCAAAATTGCCAAAATAAAAATTTTAAATTGGCCCAGATTTCCGGGTTATTACAGGGTTGGACACGCGCTACTCTGGAGGATCATTTTTCCGGACATTGGCATCTCCGCTGCCAGGTCGAAGTTTAGAAAGTCATCTTTGACGCTGGTTTATGCCATAGTATTGGCTGCTTGTTTTTGAGCACCTGCTTGGTCACTAAGGTTCTTTTGAAATAATCCCATCCTTTGAAGGCAATTCATAATGATATTTATTTGCAAGCTCGAGCATGTTTTTTTAGTACTATGCCCTATTCTGTAATAACAAAAAAATATTGCATGCTTTTGGGTGAATATTTTGCTATCGACTGCCCATATTGATAACTGGTTAGTTAATCATTAAAAATTTAACTATGGAGAATTTTATGATTTGAGCCAAATGACGTAAACAGAATCGTTTCGTTTTATTAACTTGTCGAATATTACCTGCGTAGATACAACATTCTACTCTGAATTCGCGGTGACGCTTGAAACCGACTAACCAACACGTACCGCCTATGAATTTCAAGCATCGTCTTTTTATGACTTATGTATTCTTGTACAATGGTTCATATTTCATGAAACGTGTACCTGTTAAAATTGGAACTTTGATTTTATAAGTTTTCAAGGCTAGAGCGACCACAACTTTTGGATTGTGAATGAATTAGTCCTTGGTTATTCTCTGTCTACTTGACAATTTTCCGGAAAGATGCCATTCTGTGCTAACTCAATTTGTTTCAAACCAAGTGTGCACTTATTTTGGCCTTCCCAAATTTGTTGCAAATTTGCCATGGAAATAAGAATTTGCTGATTGTTTATTTTGGGCATGTTGCAATAGCTTAGTTGGATTTCAAAATTTGAATCCAGTACCTCCACTCGTGGAGTACTCGTATTTCGTGCCCCCACTAGGGGAGGTCTTATCTTTTATGCCCCGCTAGGGGAGGACTTTGGATTTAGTGCCCCCGCTCGGGGAGGTCTTTATATTTTGTTCCCTCTTTAGGGGAGGTCTTTGGATTCACTCCCCCCGTTAGGGGAGGTCTTGGGATCCAGTGCCCCGCTTGGGGAGGTCTTTGATTTTGTGCCACCAATCGGGGAGGTCTTGAGATTTAGTGCCCCAGCTCGGTGAGGTCTTTGTATTTTATGCCCCCGCTAGGGGAGACCTTTGGATTTAGTGCCACAGCTTGGGGAGGGCTTGGGATTTAGTGCCCCCGCTCGGGGAGGTCTTTGTGCTTCACACGGGAAGCATTTTCTTTATTTGGGGGCTTTTTTGTTGCACCATTTCGCGGGGCTAGCGCCAGTTCCTTTTTCAGATGCATGACTTGGCAGGCTGTCTTAATTAAGGAACTAGGGTCTTGGACTTCTCACTCGGGAAAGGGCCCCTTCGACAAAAGCTAAAACCCTCTTGTTTGCTTGTCGTGACGCTTGCTCACTATTTGAATCTTTGCGACTCTTCCCATTCACTTTTTAAGGCGGTGCTTTTCTATCTTTGCATTTGTTCATGTTTGTATTTACGGCATTTTGCGCTTGAACTAGTGTTGTTGGCGTCGCTATGCTTTGTTAGATTTTAAAGGAACAAGCGCTCAATTAATGGCCTGCAATATAAAATCTTCTTTAATAAAATTTTCATTTGACAAAGATTTTTGCAAGTAAAGAATTTATTCAAGTAGAAATGCTCTAAATAAAGAGCTAATTGTGTAGCACAACATTTATAAATATTACACACTATTTTACAAGAATTTTGAATATAACATGAAGTAAAGCATGCAGTAAAGCATGAAATAGAGTTGTGGCGATGATGATCGCTTATTCCGAGCCACTAAAGTTGGAGCACCACCATTGGTCACTATTTTATGACCAGCTTTGCATTAACAAGTGCTGGAGTTTCGTTGCTTTGACCAAATTGACCATTTGATGTCTCTTGCCCCTGGGGAGTTGCAGAAGGATTTGTAGCTTGTGAATTTTTCACATATTACTGTAGTTTGTTCTTCCTAATCGACTCCTTGATTAATTTCTTCAAGTGTCGACATTCATTAGTATCATGCCCTGGTTGATTATGAAAGCAATAGAATTTTCCAAAATTTGTAGCTCCCGTAAAGATATTCAGCGATGGTGGTTCTGGATAGTGTTCTGCATCTCTGGTGGTGAAGTAAATGTTCTCTGGAGTATTATTCATAGGGGTGAATTCAGTGGGTGTAAAGAAGTGAGTCTTCTTACCATCTCGATTGTCCTTCCCGTCGTTTCCTTTTTTTGATCTCTGGGATTCTTCGAGTAGCAACGTTTTTGGGGGCTTCAAGAAGTAGGTTACCATCAATAATTTGAAGAGGCATAGGATTATTGTCCACCCTCATATACTCCTCTACATTTTTGTAGAATTTTTCAAGCTTGTTTGGTTCTTTCACTTTAATCCATCTACCAAATTCGCTTTTCTCATCAATTAAAGACATTAAGATCATGCGGGGTTCTGGATTCCCCACCTCGGACAAAGCAGTGTTGAACCTCTTGAGGAAAGCTTTAACAGACTCTCCTAGATTCTGCTTCGTTGATGTCAGAAAGATAACATCCTTAGCCTTTGTAGCTTGCAGCCTAAACTGCTCCTTAAATTTTAGAGTCAAGTTGTCAAATCGGTCAACGGATTTGGGCAGCAGCCTCATGAGCCATAATGATGCCACGCCTTCTAGATAGAGAGGGAAGCAAAGGCACTTGATTTTGTTTATAACTTTGGCTTCATTCATATGCCATTAGTATCTGTAAAGGAAGTGATTTTGGATCAGAAGTCCCATTGTACAGAGGTAGAGTAGGAAGAGTGAACTTTTTAAGGAACTCAGCTTTGCAGATCCACATCGTGAATTAATTTTTGCTGGGGAAGAAGTCCCATTCTCTTTCACTATCATTGCGAGCCATGATATCTTTCATGTTTTGCTTTACCATATCCGTGATATATTTCTTCGAGTTGTGTTGTTCTGCAGAGTAGACTTCAATCTCTTTCCCAGATGCTCGTCTTGGCGAGCGGTCGCGGTTAGAGAATCTAGGTCTTCTACCTTCACCATGGGGAGGTGCCCCCTTGACGGGACTAGCAACTCTTCTGGTACTTCGACCGGAATGGTTTTTAGCTTTCGGCTTTGAATCCTAAACTTTAGCTTCGTTCATATCGCTTTCCCATCAATTGAGGCATTCCATGTTATCGTTACGATTATGATCAGAAGCGGCCGAATATGAGTTCTCTTTGTTGGATCTAGGTTAACCCTAGAGGGGGGTGAATAGGGTTTATCACAGTTTTTCCCTAAATTAAAAAACTGATAGGATATTAAAATAATAAACAGATCACAAACTCCAGTAGAAATAAAAAGAAAAAAAGAAATAACACACAGAGATACCCAGCTTCGGCAAAATCCTGCCTACTGCTGCATTTCTAAGGTTTCTACTAGGTGTTATAAACAGATCCCGCATACAAGACCATGTGCACTCGCAACGCCAGCTCCTGTCCTAACCCTACACACAAAAACCTAAACTGACTGATATCCCCTCGATCAGATTTCCCCTAGTTACGACCCCGTAACTAGTTACCCAAATTTTACAGACTCTGTCAACTGTTAGTCAACCCCTGACAGAATCCTCTATATTTTTACAGAATTGTAGAAACTGTTTGGACGGTTTACAACAGAGAATAAAAACAATAGAAAATAAATATAAAAACAAAGAAAAAATAACATAGAAAAACCCTAGTATATAACTAAGGGGTCATCCCCTTTTAAACTTGGCCGACCACTTCACAAATTTGTTGCCCTCTTGTTTTGACCTGATCACTTTGTCTCTGGAGAATAGAAATGGCAGCTTGCACTAGGGTTTCTTTGGATCCCCAAATCAATTTCAACTTCGAAATGAATTACTCTGGAAATTCTTTGTAGCTCCAATTCTTGTTGATGAATTCAATCGATTGCTGATGCTCCTTGCTTCAATGATTTTGGGGTTCCTTCTGCGATCGGAAACTGTGAGTTAATTTGATGTGGAAAAAAAATGATTTATGCTCTTTGAAATTCTAGCTTGTTTATTTCGATTCAGTAGTTTGTGGTCTCTGTCTTCCTGCCGATGATGTAATAGGTGTTAAATACATAGGGTAAATAGAAAACCCTTAAACCACTCTGATTTCACTTATATGTCTCGATCTGATTGTGTGCTTTCCCCTTTTTGAATTTCTCGACTTTGATTGAGTGCCGTGAACATGTTGCCAAAACAGATTTGTGAAATGCTGGAAGGTTTCCTCTTTTGAAATTCTTTGATTGGAAATGATATTGATGAACCTGGATTTGTTCTTGACCTTCAAATAGATTTTCCCTTTTGGATTTAAAATCACTCGGCTTTGATTGCATATGGCATTACTGGAAAATTATTTCGTCTGTTGTCCACTTTAAAAAATTTACAAACAAATGCTTGCTGATTTTCTACAATTAACACTTGCCAAATATGATTCATGAATTTCTGGAAACCATGTATTTGTCTTTTCATTTCTGAGATAATTTCATGCCATTAAACATTTGCCATAACTATGTTCATTTCTGGAAACAAACTGAACTTTAAATTGTGGCCTCTTAAATTTCTCTTTGATTGAATTCGAATAATTCTGTAAACGCATTAAAAGATTTTCCCTTTTTTGATTACTGTAATTCCTTGCATGATTAATTTTCTCGTGTATATTTAGAAATGATTTGGTCAAAAACTGGAAATGTAAACATGCTGTAATCTTGGAATGAAATTTCTGTTTGTCCATTGTGTATATACATATCACACTGCTCGGCTTGTCCACTTTAATGCTATCCAGATTTTGACCATTCTTTATTTTGGCATTCATTCACATTGAATTTTTCTTGAACCTAAATTTGATTGTTATAAACATGCTCTGATCATTTCATGCTTGTGCACTTGGGTATTCATGTTGCTACACCCTCACCATTGAAAAAAAAACTTTATCATGTAATTGTTGTGTGTATCCATGTGTGTCTTGAACCTGAAATGTGAATGATTCGACCATGTTCTTACTGTATACATTTTTTGAACACCTTTGCTTTGTCATTTGAGAACTTGAAAAAAAAAAAAGCTTGCTTGTGGGTTTACTGCTGTGAGCACTTGCATCTTGCACTGCACTGTTCATTTCTAAACTTGTATACATGCTTGTTGAACTGCTTCTTGACACTGTATATTTGAACCATGCCAATAATACAATGCACACATGTATTTACTGGTTTGACCATTTTCTTGCTTATACTCGACCATGTTGATTTCCATGTTTTATGTATTTTGCTGAAAAAACTGTAGCTCAACCATGTTATTGCTGTTATATGTGATCGTCCATGCTTGCTTGAAATCATGTCTAATTTCTTTGACCATTTTTGAACTGCCACTGAGTTGTTGAATGCTTCATGTTCACTGCATGATTGTGATAGAACCTGTGTAGCCACGGCCATGATGACACAGCTGCATCATATACTTGATACTTGAACACAACTGGATTTGTACACAGACTTGGGTTTTGCCTTGTCTTGAAACTACATGAAAGCTTGTGCACAATTGAATTTGTTGTTTGGTATTTGAAGAATATACACATGCAATGTACACTATTCACCGTGTTTTGTTGACTATCATATATGCTTGGCCCCATTGTTGCACATTTGACTTTTGGCTTGAATGTTCACTGAGTAAAGCATTGAGTTAAGACGGTCCATGTGGCTACTCCTTAGTTGCTCGCTAGTTGGCGAGGCAGTGCACACGTGTATATTTATACACGTGTGTATATTCAGTCATCAGACAATATTTTCCATCCCTGTATATACAGACTGACTAAACACAAATGAATCAGATCGAGTCATGAAAAATGATGAGAAACACACTAGAAATCTAAGGCAAATAAAATTTTAAAAATAAAATTTACATTCATATGTATTCAGTTTAAATTCTATTGCAATGTACTGTGTGTGTGTTTCATTGTGATAGGTAAGAAGATGATGACTGGACTGACAGAAAGCTGTGAAGACAGAAGACTGAAGACAGTGAATAAATCAGTGTCAGTAAATGCGTTTGTATATGAAAGTGAAAATGTATGTATATATGAATTGTACTGTTATTTGTAATAACAAATTCGTTTGAAATAAAATATTATTTTATTGTTGTCAAACAAACTTTTCTATTTTATTCAGCTAATTTACAAATACAAATATTCTGTGAATGTATTTAAATAGTGGAGTATTAAATAGCTATACTGTTTGAATGTCGAAATAGAATATTAAATTTAAATAAAATACTGTATGAATATATGAATTTCTGTACAGTTGTACTTTATTTAAATTTAAATATTATATTCCTGCCTATAATGTATATATAAAACAGTACAGTAACAAACACATTTATAATAAAATATATTTGGTTGTTATCATCAAACAAAAATCATATAATTATGTATACAACACTGTTATATACAACAATCTCCCCCTTTTGATGATAATAAATATATAAAAGATTTTGAGCATAATAAATGTGTTTGACAGTGAAAAACGAACTTCACCTATTTATCAGCTCCCCCTACAACAGACAACTCCCCCTATATCTGTGCATGAATGAAATGAATAATCATTATTTTTCAAAATTAAAAATATTTATAAAATATTCACTCATAAATCAAAATCTAATCCATTCTCCCCCTTTTGTTATCATCAAAAGGATTCAGACCTTAAAATATAGATGAAGACTGATTAGAAAATACAATTTCAACATAAGAGGAAGAACGATCATCATAAATCTCAATCAGTCAAACAAAAATCATAATAAACTGAGAAAAGGTGGCATATTTCACATTGTAAAACGATGGATTTACAATGAAATTTAAAAAAATGAGGAGAGTTGTATACATACGAATTTCAATTATTTTCAAAAGATTTATAAAAAAGATTAAAGCACAAAAACAGTGATGGATTTGGACTATTGTTAATAATTCAACTTAAGTGACAAAATCGAATATTCTTAAATCCCAATACCTATCAATCAACAAATCATAATACGTCATAAAATATCAACATATTTCACAAATTAGAATATGGATTGATATACTTGTTTTTACACACCAAGGAGAATTTCATATAAATTTTTTTTATTCAAATTATTTTCTTTTCTTTTTCTTTTAATTTTATTTAAGAGCACACTGATCACGCATAACCAGAGCTTGGATTTTTAAATGAGGTCGGTCGCAACTTAAATTATAAGTTGTCTCATAACCATGCATGATCAGAGCTTGGATTTTTAAATGAGGTTAGAGACACACTTATGTATTAATTATATATTTTATCATTTTCAGCTTTGAATAGAAAACTCCTCGGTATATACAACCAATATGAATGATAGAAATGTGGTAGGTATAGAAATGAACTGTGAAATAAATTTCTAAATTAATTATATTATGAAATATGACCAAATGTACCGGGATCATTGAAAATTCTCAATTTCACTAATTCTGAATAATAACACAGTCACGTTTCTATCACGAATATTTCCACTTTTTATTCAAAAAGAATTTTATAAAATATTAAACTCTCCACATTAATATAAAAAACATGATGGATGTCAAAATGATGAT
The DNA here is from genome assembly GCA_030737875.1 of Allium sativum. Classification (NCBI taxonomy): domain Eukaryota; kingdom Viridiplantae; phylum Streptophyta; class Magnoliopsida; order Asparagales; family Amaryllidaceae; genus Allium; species Allium sativum. Next base: position 834,421,544 of record CM060918.1, on the reverse strand, counting down.
AGATAAAGGAGATGGTCGTGAAATAATTGCCAATTCAAAGATATTATAATAAATGTTCAACCATCATGAAAATCTAAATAAAATCTCCTCTTGTTGTTATATATATTGCAGTCACGATTCATCACAATTTCGAAATCCGATAATAATTTTGATGAATTATAAATACAGTTCAATTTGGATATTGATTTCAATTTCTAAATGAATAAACAATAAATAATTTTAAAATTAAAACACAATTACAAGAGGGATATGCAGATCTATACAAGATAAGAGGGATTAAAAAATATATATATACAAAAAAATACTCAACACTTCTAAACTGATACCACTTGATGTCTCTATTAACGAGGATTATGAAACTGGAGACAAAGAAGGATAATTCAGATAACTGAATTTTAACCACAAAGCCCAAGTAGACAAGACAACAAATTAGACACATTATCAAAGCAGCAAACAATTTTACTTAACACAAACAGTTATTTGAGAACATTTTTCAAAACAGTATCAGAGCAGCACAAATAGTTTCAAATCAAACTTTTCAGGATGACGGTCACATAAGATGATTGATGATCCAATGATTACAAATACCATTTATTTGAAATCATTTGAGGAATATGAAACTTTCAAGATTCAGTGAATCAATCACACCAGAATTTCAAGTTCAAGATATGTGTGAGATTCAATAAATGAATAATTTCAAATGATTTTAAATAAGCAAATATTTAAATCAAATAACCATGAAATGACAGTAAGTTTCATGACCTGTATTTCAAAAGAATTTTTCACAATTTTCTCTAACAAGCACAAGAGTAATTTACATCAAGATTGAGTAATAATTCATAATCCAGAAATAACGTTTTATTTGAAATCACTTGAATAAATGTAAGTGATGAGATACAAAGAATCAATCACATAGAATTAATAATTTCAGATCTGAGTGGTGTGTGAGATTCAAAATAACAAAAATTTCAAATGATCTCAAATAAACAAATAATCTAAGCCAGATGATCATGAGTGACAGTGAATTTCAAGATATAAACAATGTGATTCAAGACATTCAAAATTTCCAAGCCAATTTGAAAATCACTGAAATTATCACAACTGATAAATAGCAGAGTGTTGTAGTGAGTATAATATTTTAAGCTTTTTTAAAATGAATTAGAAGAAAACTCAAAACAGCAGATTTGTATGAAATTTCAATTGTTTTTCAGATCAATTTAGAATTCAAATTAACAGTGTTCAAGATATGACAGGAATACATCAACATTGTTATGAATTCAGAAATCAGAAAGATAAACTTCAAAACAATTGCAGGGATTTACAAGATTAAGTTCAAGATCTGGAAAAGATTAAAAGCATAAGAGTTTTATTCAAGAGAAGAAAATTTCCAGAAAAAACATGACTTCTGCAATTGGAAGTTAATCAAGCCCATAAAGAAAAAAAATGGCAGTGATAAATCAAATAAAAAAACTGAAGAAAAATAGAAGGGTTAGAGGAAGGAATAAACACAAAAAATAAAAACAGAGAGAATATACAAAGATGAGTTTAGAGATATACCTGAAATCCATGTAAGCAATTGAATCTCTAACTCAGCAGATGTGGCTAAGGAACCGTGAATGATTCTTTGATATGTAGCAGTTTGAATCCAATTTTTCTTTAGCTATGCAATTCCTCAGGCTCCTTTGGTACCTAACTGTTAAGAGAATTGAGTGATCTAACAAAAGTAGTAAAACCACTGACAGTTTTGTTCACATCTTTTGGTACCCAAATCTATTTGTATAACAATCCGTTAAAATCAACTAGAGTACCCTTTGAAACCCAAATTCGTTTAGTTTTTCCAAAAATCATTTTATTTCTTTTTGGGGTCCACAACTGTTCAACTGGATTGTTATCAAACCAATTCTTGTCTCGTTTGTGATTCAAAAATCTTTTGGAACTTTCAAAATTCAAATTTTCAGAATGACCCTTCTTGAAGCAGTTTGAAGGATTTTTAAAATCACAAGAATTTAGTTTTTCAAAAAGATTTTTTTTTTCCAAAAGCAAGACCACATTTATTTCCAACAGAAATTTGGGGTTTCAACAACATATTCAAAGATTTTTATCCATCAGAAAATTTACTCAAAATTATTTCAAGTTGTTGAATTTTAGTTTTAAGATCACTGTTTTCTTTCATTAAATATGAGCAGCGATTTTTAGTGATCTTACATCTCTCAAAATCAGATTTCAAAACCAAATTTTCATCATTAAGCAATTTAATTTTGGTTTGGGACTCAGCAATTTCGAATTCAAAATGTTTTTGACTCTCAGATTCAAATTTCTTGAGTTTTTCAATCTCAATTTCTAGCTCATTCAGAATAGACTCAGTTTTTGACAAACTTTGTCGTTTAGCAAAAATATATTTGGAATATTCAGTCATCTTAAAATTTTCAAATTCTTTTTGCAAACAATTATTTGTGCTTTCAAGCTCCATCTTGTTCTCTTTTAAAATCAGGATTTCATTTTCAAGTTTCTGAATATTTTTATTTTGATGAACAAGATCATTTTTCAAATTTAAACAATTTTTGCAACTAGAATTTGAAGACTTCTGAACGTTTTTGAGTTTCGATTCCAAAAGATTAATTCTGCAGATCAACTCAAGCTTCTCAGATTTCAGAAGTTTATTTTTAGATTTTAGATTCTCAACAGATTCAGTTAAACCATTTGAACGATGAGTTAAATATTTATAAGAAATATTTCCTGTTGAGTCTCCAACTGAATTTCCATCTATACAACCTGTTAAGCACAAATCTGAGGCTAAGTTGACTTCTAGGATTTTGAGCAGTTGTCAGACTTTCCATACAGTGCATTGAGAGTTTCCCAGATTTCCTGCGCAGTCAAGCATTGAGAGATAAGATCAAGTTGATTATTACTACGATAAGAATACAGAATATGCATCGCATGAGCATTTAAAACTTTATTACTCTTATCTGACATATCTCTCAAATTTATAATAATATTCCAATATTCAGAATTAACAGATTTTAAATAGGATTCTGTTTTCGATTTCCAAATTAAAAAATCTATTCCATTGAAAATAATTGGAATATCACTGGACCGACTCTCAGAAGACTGATAACTAGGATAAACCATGACTCTAGAGTTAATGAAATAACCTACTCTGATACCAATTGTTGGATCTAGATTAACCCTAGAGGGGGGTGAATACGGTTTACCACAGTTTTTCCCTAAATTAAAATACTGACGGGATATAAAAATAATAAACAGATCACAGACTGCAGTAGAAATAAAAGGCAGAAAAGAAATAACACACAGAGATACCCAGCTTCGGCAAAATCCTGCCTACTTCTGCATTTCTAAGATTTCTACTAGGTGTTATAAACAGATCCCGCATACAAGACCATGTACACTCGCAATGCCTGCTCCTGTCCTAACCCTACGCTCAAAACCCTAGACTGACCGATATCCCCTCGATCAGATTTCCCCTAGTTACGACCCCGTAACTAGTAACCAAGATTTTACAGACTCTGTCAACTGTCAGTCAACACCCTGACTGAATCCCCTAGATTTTTACAGAATTTTAGAAACTGTTTGGACGGTTTACAACAGAGAATAAAAACGATACAAAATAAATATAAAAACAAAGAAAAATAACAAGAAAAACCCTAGGATATAACTAAGGGGTCATCCCCTTTTAAACTTGGTCGACCACTTCACAAATTTGTTGCCATCTTGTTTTGACCCGATCACTTTGTCACTGGAGAATAGAATTGGCGGCTTGCACTAGGGTTTCTTTGGATCCCCACATCAATTTCGACTTCGAAATGAATTACTCCGGAAATTCTCTGTAGCTCCAATTCTTGTTGATGAATTCAATCGATTGCTGATGCTCCTTGCTTCAAGGATTTTGGGGTCCCTTCTGCGAATCGGAAACTGTGAGTTAATTTGATGTGGAAAAAATGATTTATGCTCTTTGAAATTCTAGCTTATTTATTTCGATTCAATTGTTTGTGGTCTCTGTCTTCCTGCCGATGATGTAATAGGTGTTAAATACATAGGGTAAATAGAAAACCCTTAAACTACTCTGATTTCACTTATGTGGGTCAATCTGATTGCGTGCTTTCCCCTTTTTGAATTTCTCGACTTTGATTGAGTGCAGTGAACATGTTGCCAAAACAAATTTGTAAAATACTGGAAGGTTTCCTCTTTTGAAATTCTATGATTGGAAATGATATTGATGAACCTGGATTTGTTCTTGGCCTTCAAATAGATTTTCCCTTTTGGATTTAAAATCACTCGGCTTTGATTGCATATGGCATTACTGGAAAATTATTTCGTCTGCTGTCCCCTTTAAAAAAATTCCAAACAAATGATTGCTGATTTTCTTCAATTAACACTTGCCAAATATGATTCATGAATTTCTGGAAACCATGTATTTGTCTTTTCATTTCTGAGATAATTTCATGCCAATAAACATTTGCCATAATTGTGTTCATTTCTGGAAACAAACTGAACTTTAAATTGTGGCTTCTTAAATTTCTCTTTGATTGAATTCGAGTAATTCTGGAAACGAATTAAAAGCTTTTCCCTTTTTCGATCACTGTCTTGAAATTCCTTGCATGATTAATTTGCTCGTGTAAATTTAGAAATGATTTGGTCAAAAACTGGAAATGTAAGCATGCTGTATTCTTGGAATGAAATTTCTGTTTGTCCATTGTGTATATACATATCACATTGCTCGGCTCGTCCACTTTAATACTATCCATATTTTGACCATTCTTTATTTTGGCTTTCATTCACATTGAATTTTTCTTCAACCTGAATTTGATTGCTATAAACATGCTCTGATCATTTCATGCTTGTGCAAAAACATACTAAAATATATACATAAGGGCAACATGATTAATCATATAATTCTTATGTTGGAAGTATACAATGATATTTTTATGACTAAGCCTATAGAAGTTTATTAAATTGGTGGATTGACTGCAAAATGTAACATATAATCCTATATAATAATGAACTCAACAATAAAATTCAATGAAAAAACATTCAAGTTATAGTGCTTAAGATATTACTAATTAGTTGGTAGAAAAACGGTGGTTAAACTATCATTTAGTAATTTAAAAAATATTATTTTCAATTTTATACTAGTATTTTGTGCTTTTGGTTAGCATAGTTTTCTTCCTTCAAATATTTTGTAAATGCTAGCAAAGGAAAAATGAATAGTATTACCCAAACTATAACAAAGATAATGCTTTAATTTCGAAAGCTTGAAAGAAATTTAATCATTACAAAAAGTGATCAAAATTTGTTAATATACTAATCAAACAAAGAAACTAAAATCAAAAGTAGATTATAAATATACTCAATATGATTTTGTAGCATATTTACATTAACAAAAATAAATTATAAGTAATAAAGAGATAATAACTTGAAATGGTGTACATACATTAAGTATAAGCAGTATATATACTACGTAGTGCAAATACTGTTTAATCTAGCGTGAACACATGCTCTGCACACAAAAGCTCACATATTTTATTTTACTTCACATTTTTAGAGTTATTTCAGTTGCATAAAAGCAAAAAAAAAAATGTTTTTAAGTTGTAATTTTTCTAGTATGATATTCTATCAAAAATGTTACGTAATAAATATTGTTAAATAATTTCAAAGGACACATGATATAACTAAAGTTTTTATATTCAAATGTAAGAAAAAACTAATTACTTTCAAAGGACCAAAACTACTTGAGTGATACATGTTGTAGGTAGGTGAAGTTTTTGCAAATTTGATACCAAACAAAAAAATTAATTTACTTAAGAGAAATACATTTTGAAATGAAATAAGTGTAGCTGAAATAAAATACAATAGTGCCTTCATTTATTTATTAATTCAAGTGGGAAAATGGAAAATAATTAACAATGAAATTTGAAGCAAGTTATGATTTTTTTATGCACACACACACATAGAGCTAAAGGTACCCAACATATTAAAGGATGCAGAAATGGATCCATAATTTTGTACTGTTGACATATTATTAATGCAAAAAAGAAACAAAAAAATTATTGGATAAAAGTAAATACTTATGGAAATATAAGGAAACTACAATAGTTTTTCCATGCTACATGGAGCATAATAAAAGAAAAATAATTCTCATTTATTGCAAATTTCCTACAGGCAAACTTTTAATCCAATTATTTCTCATTAAGTTCAATCAATTTCAATGGTTTAAAGGTCTATATTTTCACCAAATTTATCAGAACACTATGAATGCCCTTATTATCCAAATATTTTGGTACCATATATTCCATCAATTATTCACTTTGTCTAATATCTATCAATCGTTAACCTCAAAGATGCTAAAAATAAGAATCAGCCAAATGTTACTCTTGAACTTTTCATTTTATAAGGATTAAATAAGGTGTACGAAATATTACTGAACTTCTAATGTGTATAGTGATCCATAAAACATAGAGTCAAGAACATACCTAATCACTTTATGTGCATCAAGTAACACTGGATTATCAGATATTTAGTAAAGAGATGAATGCTCATAACCAAATATTGGCCTTGCATGCTTATAATTTAATATAGGGAAAAATCCATAATTTGATTTGCAATGATAAATTTTGGTATTCGCGAACATAAAGCAACGCATCATGTAACATAAAAGCATTCGGCGGTTATTAAACTACTTGGAGTTTGATTTCTTTCTAGCGTAGGAAGGATCGAATTTTAGAGAAGATAATGGATAAAAATAGAGGAAAAAGAGGATTAAAAAACATGTAGCTACGATTCTACACAAAGAAAAATTCTGCAAAAAACGATGAGAATTTTTAAATTGGCATGTGGAAGCTGGAGATAAAAGGAGTTCGACCAAACTTGATAAGGTAGAAGATTAAAGTATTTGAAGTCGGTGTTAGTGCTATATTATTACAGATGGCATTTAATAATTTAAAAATATAGTGTGCACTTAGGAAAATTAAGGCAGTATAGCATGACTTATTACCTTTACACTGTAAGGCATATATGGAAAGAGAGAGCTTCTTGCTACCTTATGTACATTAACTCAATGTGACGTTGACCTTGGATTAGATTATCTTTTACCTAACATCAAAATAATGTAGATACATGAGAAGTGAGACATGAAAATCTATTTTTTCAATAACATGTCTATATTTGATAATATCATAAAAAAAATTTGTAATAGCGCATCTCATTAATAGCTAGTATTGTATGCAATCAAGCCATTCAAAGGTCTTTCCACTACTTCAAAAGAAAATAAGTTAAAACATTAAGTGATAGCATCAATGTTTTCAAAAAAGTGGTAAAAACGACTATTAGAAAAAGAAACTAAAAGTAACGGAGGGAAAAATGACGAGGAGAAAATCTGCGCTTGAGAACCTTTGGACAACAATTAGATGGATGTTCATTGATGCGTAGCCACTATTAACAAAGGAAAAGCGATAGTGATGAATTATGAATATTATAAAAATTATTGCTAAGTTTTTCCAACAATGTATTGGTATTAGATATTCAAAGAAGACATATTAATAACTCAGATGTATTCTATTAATTACCCATGAAATGTTATAAGCTAACATCTCATAACTAAAAATGCAAGGCACATCCATATTAGCTAATCAGAAAATGATATTTGACTTAAAGCTTAGTTCTCAATGCATGTAACTTATGTTACAAAGTTGAAGCATTGCCACATCTATAGAAAAAATGACAAATCATGCTGAACGGATCTTAACCCGGTAACATGCACACCATACCTCTCTCGCATACACACGTATGCATATGTGAACAAAGAATAATAAATAGAGTAAATGTTACATGTTTTATCTTATTTATACAAATGCTTAGATAAAAAAGACATGAATACGAAAGTAAAGGATGTTTTACAACTAAGAAACTAACTATGGAATCTTTCTCTTGGAAACAACCAAGTGAAAGATTTTCACTCATATTGAGTGTTTTTTTCTATAAAATATTGCGTATCTTATTACGTTAAACTGCTAAAAAAGAAAATTAATAGTGCTGAGGAAGACAAGAACGTTTTTTTGAAAATACACTATAGTCGATCAATAAATAATTGTTTCGAAAAGGTAAAATAGAAATCCATAATTCGAAACTGAAGTTCCTGATTTCCTGGAAATGTATTAATTATGTATCACTTCAAACCATCGTGTACTTCTCATGTAAATCAGAATATACATATTAAAATAAATATATAAACCATAAATGAACCGATACCCGGTAATATACACACTCAAATCTATACTATACTAATAAAGCTAAGTTGGTTTTAGATGGCTCACAAGCAACCTCCAATTTTTGAGAGAATTGCATCTCATCACGCCAAGTGTAATGTCAGTTGAACCGTTCTTTTTTTCTCCTCTCCAAAATTATATTTCAACATTCCTTAGTTTGGCATACTCATCAATCATGATTCTTTTTTCCCCTAGGCTACTGATTCCAATCTCGCTCTTCTTCAATTACACCTCTCCCGTTCCCCCTAAAAAATAACATTCCACTGATTTTGGGCTATCCACTCTGCACTTTATCGTCCATGGTTCCTGCAAGTGCCGCTCACTAAATTGTGGGTAATTGGAATTGGTTCGTTAGTAGGGTGTTTTCAAGGTTGTTACTCCTTCATCCGCTATAAGCACCTATTATCCTTCTTCCTTGAAACAACTTTAAATTTGTTAGCTTTTCCTCCATGTCAATTCTCTTTGATTAGGGCTTTTAGTTTTTGCATCAAGAACCAATTCTGAATACTTAGGTTGCTTGGTTTGTTGTTTGGCACAGAACCCTTATTCGATTCTTAGCTTAGATTTTTTTTTTTTTTTTTTTTTTTTTTTTTTTTTTTTTACGGTTTGAGCATGTATAAATGTTTTTTTTTTTTTGCTGTGGTGTTGCTCAGTTTTAAGAAAATTTATTTTGGGGTCTTTGTTTTTTTTGTAAATTATAATTTCCCATTTGACCTATTCATTTAATGTAGGTACCAAATCATATGTTTGGTGAGTGTTTTGCAGAATAATACTGCTGTGTCTAAATTAAATTACATTTATATCTAGATGAATGAATTTTCTATTTGTTAAGTCATGCATTTATCATGTTTTCAATGTAATAACCATGGGCAGAACAATGTAGTTTACAAATAAAGTATACATATTACATGTTCAAGCAAAGGCATTTGGATTAAAACATTTTAGTAGAATAATAGTACCAACATGTTTATGTAATTGCATGTTTATACATATTACATATTATAATGCTTACTTCCAAGCTCTTCATCATATTGTTTGAATAATAACAAGTATTTTGCTTCTTATTTTGGTTTGTTTTGTATTTTCCTTCTTTCTTTCGTGGGCATTTAGACTTGAAACAATTTAATAAATAATAAAACCAATATTTTGCTTCTTTTTTTAAGCACTTCATCATACTAATAATACCAATATTTTATTATAATGTTTATGCAAAGGCATTTGTTTGTATATTTGAATAATTTAATATACTTTGCTTCTTATTTTGGTTTGTTTTATATTTTCCAGTCCTTTCCAAATCAAATTTATATAGATGTTTTTTATTTTATTTTTATTTTTTACGTTTGTTTTTGTACGAATTTTGGTTACATAATTTATTGGGCTATTGTAACACCCCACCTCTGCCAATGCCACTCTTGCAAGCACACTAGCTTTGGAGGGGCGTTAAACAAGGTAAACATGCATGCAGATATCACAAGACAGAACATATAAGTAAAAAACAGAGTAAATAAAGCAGCGGGTAAAAACTAACATTTCCAAAACCATAGTCAAGTTACATCAAAGTACTTGGTCATTATTTTCCACAAAACAAAGTCTAGAAACATCAACTGAAAACTGAAAAGAAAATCATAAAGTAACTATCCCCAAGGTCGAATAAAGCCATAGCAAGCTCAAGTCCAAACCGTACAAGAGCTATCCAGAAAAGCATCTAAAGATCCAAGCTAGGTGCCAGTGTTCCCACCCTGTAAACCTGGGGGGGGGGGGACGAAAGAAAAGAGGCGAAAGAAAATGGGTCAGTCAAAAGACTGGTAAGTCCTATCTACTATTAGTATAAAAACTAATAAAGTTAACTGGCCATGTAAAACAGAGATGAGATATAGGGTGTTAACTGGCATGGTGAAAAGTTAACAAGATAGATCAAGTGTGGCATTGCATATACAAGGTCAAGTTTTTGCACCAAGTGTACTAGTATTCCAACCCATGTCAAGTATAAATAAGAAATGATCCCTTGGCCCAAGTTTGGCCCAATACCATGAGATAACCTAAATCAAGGTCCAACAACACGGTATAGTCGATCGGCTCCCTAAAAGCCTAACTCGTCAAGTGTCGGTGTCATACGGCCCAATCACGAAGTGTAGTCAAACTGTACTAGGTCCTCCCTAGGGTGTATCAAGCCCTAGCGTGCCAACCACGGACACAAATCAAGCACGCACAGTCTAAACCTACTGGTGCCCGTGTCTGCTTTTTCAACTCCGGACTATGTGCACGACCATAGTCCTCCTGAACCTACACCGGCGCACCTACTCAGCCGTCGTTTTGGTCGCTTACATGTCATCCCAGTAATCGTGCCCCACCCTAGCCTAGTCCCTAGGGTACCATGATACAATCAAGAGGATTACTGGTGAAAAGGACCACGTAACTAGGGTTTCTAACGGGTTAAATGTGGTTAACCCTATCCAATCAAGTATCAAGTTGGTTAAGTGTACCTAAGGTTCATGACTTAACCCCATCAACCCATCGTGTTTAATTGGTTAAGTATTCAAGTGGTCCATGACTTAACCCTATCATGTGGCATTAATTAATTTAATGCACCCAACCTCTCACGTTAGACCTTGTTGTGGTTACTAGTTAAGCCGGGCGGGTCCGGGTAGCTTTACACCACAACTTAGTCTAACCTTGGGTTTCAAGTGCGACATGACCAACTACTCACATTGGGTCCTATTACTTGTAGCCACTAATTAAGCCGGTCGGTTCTGGGTAGATTTATGCTACAAACTCAACCCAACCTCGAGTTGGTCATTCTCATGTTTTCTAGAAGTCATGTCCAAGTTCATGTTCATGTTTCAAGCATAATCAGATGTCATATTTCATGTCATCTTTTCAAGTCATGTTTTTATGTCATCTTAGTTTACCCATAACGTAGCCCCATCGCATGCAAGTTCGCATAAACGCAAATAGATCTCAAAGAGGGGAACTTAGAAGCATGACATAATTAATAAGGTTTGGCCACAAGTTAAACATGGTGGCATATGAGGCAAATGTGTTCATAAACTTGCATATTACATTATAGCCTCAAAACATGCATGATATCAAACTTTAGCAAATAGGTGAAACATGATCATAAGTGACATAGGATGATAGCTAGTGATTCGCATATAACATCATATGCAAGATAACATAAGGTTTATGAGAGATCATAAACTTTCATATTGCATTATAAGCCTCAAAACATGCATGATATCAAACTTTAGCAAATAGGTGAAACATGATCATAAATGACATAGGATGATAGCTAGTGATTCGCATATAACATCATATGCAAGATAACATAAGGTTTATGAGAGTTTCTATGTTGCTTTATGCAACAATTCAAATCAAAGCTCATAGCTTTTTATGCCCAAGGTCAAGGTGATAGCTTTACAAACATGCATAGAATAAATCTATGCATAACATGATAGAATCAAAGCACAAATCATACTTAGGCCCAAAAACAAACTTGCAACATGTCACATTTAACTTCATAGTTAGAATCTAAGAGTAGTATAGGGCTTACAATGCTATGAAGACTTATAAAATATAAATAAGATTGAGACGAAGCCACTAGCAACTCTAAAACTCCCAAATGATAAGCTCCAATGAAAACCCAAGAAGAAGATCCTTGCTTTGATGAAGAAAGATTGAACTTTGGCCTTGAATCAAGCTTAGAAATTCTCAAACAAGCTTAGGAACTCTCATATGAATGAAGGTGGAGGCTATGACAAGAGGGTGGAGGCCATGATTAAACATTTTGGCATAATCAAGTTGTAGGATTGATTTATGATGGTTTAGGCTAGGTATTAGGGTCCTTTTATAGAAGCTTAGGTTAGTTTAGACCATAGGATTAACCCTAATTCAGATCTGGGCCATTAAAATCCGTCATAAGCCTCCAAACATGTCTTGAGAAACAAGTCAGGTGCACCCAGGCCAGACTGGCCGACCACCCAAGTCGACTGGGCAGTCGACACAACCTGGGGTGTGTCGACTCCCAAGTCGACTCCCCAGTCGAATTGGGGTGGAGGGAATTTTTCACGCCTGTCCTGCCCAGCTGAATTTGAATTTCTGAATTCAAATTTGAACTTGAAATTTTCTGAAAACTTTGACGGGCCATAACTTGGTCATACGCGTATTTTTCCGAGACGAACGCAATGGCACAGCCTGTTTCCCCTTGATTCAGATTTTATCATTTAATTCTGCCTTGATTTATGTTATAACATGTTATTTTAAATACGGGTTGTTACATCCTCCCCACCTTAAAGGATTTCATCCCCGAAATCTCTAAGTTAGGAAGAACGTATCCTACCATCCATCACCCATCTACTCAAAACATCATCCACGAGCAATCATTGTCCTTAAAAGATTCTAAATGCAGTATGATCATATGCGAAAGGTGTGTGTATATGTACTTATCTAATGCGAAAATCAGGCGGTTACTGATTCAGTAAACCTCCTTAATGCAAAGTATGTTAGTGAAATGAGTCCATATGTATGCAAATTCCTAACAAAATTTATAATCTCTACATGAGTGCACATAACATTCATCCATATGCAACATCCACGTAATAGCATAACAAGTTTCAGCCATGAATAAGTATGAGCACTCATGCATATGCAATATGAAAGTGTGTGAGCCGATCTTAGTGCCTAATGTGTATCATGCATCCACGAGTATCCACTTGCAAACACTTGCAACCACTTGCAAACATCAAGCATAACATGTTTCAAATACATGTTTCATCCAAAGGGTTCCTACCTAAGGTTCTCATGACAAGGTTAACGAAGTTACAAGATAAACAGGATAAACATGGATAGCAAAAAGGAAGATATGCTAAAAAGGAAAAGAGATTGAGAATGTACCCTCAAAAAGAAATGGAAAAAGCCCACGCATCTTCTCCACGGTTTCCCAAGTTGCATCCTCTTCGGCTTCACTCCACTGGACTTTCACCAATTTGACTCCTCGATTCCTTAGCTTCTTGATCTCCGTTCCCAAGATACGAATCGGAGCTCTCCTCAAGCTTGCCTCTTTCTCTACCTCCATGTCTTCAAGAATGCTAGGTTCAACCACCTCAGCGGACTCATGTAGGCACTTTCGGAGATGCGAGACATGAAAGACATTATGCACTCCGGCCAGCTTCTCGGGCAATTGCACCTTATAAGCCATCTTCCCAATTCTCTCTATGATAGGGAAGGGTCCTACGAACCTTGGTGCCAGCTTCTCTACTGCTCCAAAGCGAACCACATTACGCAAAGGAGAAACCTTCATGTAAACCATGTCTCCAATCTCGAATTCCAAATCTGTCCTTCGCTTGTCAGCATAGGATTTCTGTCTGTCTTGGGCCGCTTTCATCCGTCTTCTCACCAATTCAACTTTCTCGGATGTGTCTCATATCATATTGGGCCCAAGTATAAGCTTATCCGTTGTCTCCCACCAACAAGATGGTGACCTACACGGCCTCCCATACAAAGCTACAAATGGTGCCATCCCTATGCTAGCTTGATAGCTATTGTTATAAGCAAACTCTACAAGAGGGAGGTGGTCTTCCCAAGTACCACCAAAGTCAAGCACACAAAGCCTCAAAATATCTTCTAGCACTCGATTCACCCTTTCAGTTTGGCCATCCGTCTGGGGGTGATAGGTTGTACTTAGATTCAATCACGTACCCATTGCTTCTTGCAAACTATTCCAGAACTGGCTAGTGAAAATTGGGTCACGATCGCTAACTATGCTAGAAGGAACTCCATGCAATCGCACTATCTCTCGAAGATAAACAGATGCTAGCCATGATGCGGTCCTCTTACTCTTCACTGGAATGAAATGAGCACTCTTCGTAAGTCTATCAACTATGACCCATATGCTCGTATTCCCTTTCCTTGACCTAGGCAATCCATCCACAAAATCCATAGAGATACTTTCCCACTTCCATTGCGGGACCTCTAATGGATGTAATAGCCCACCGGGTTTCTTCGACTCGGCTTTCACTTGTTGGCACACCATGCACTTTGAAACATACTCTGCCACATCTTTCTTCATTCCAGCCCAAAAGAAAATGCGCTTCATATCCCTATACATCTTATCTCCTCCAGGATGTATAGTCATCTTCGAGGGATGCGCTTCTTCGAGAACTTTATGCACCAAGTCTCCTACTTGTGGAACGCATATCCTTCCATCACGCCTTAGCCAACCCTTGTCATCAATAATATATCTAGCAAGGTGACTAGACGTCTCACCACGAAGCAACTTGTCCATGATCTTGACTATCTGCGGATCTTCCTTCTGCGAAGTCCCTACTTGATCAAGAAGTATAGGTCTAAGCTCAAGAGATGCTAACGAACCCGTCATCGACTCAACAGCTGTTGTGAAATCAAAGGTTGCCAAGAACTCTAGGCTCCTCATCTCAACAAACAAGGGACTCAAAGTCAACCTACTTCGGCTTAGTGCATCTGCCACAACATTACCCTTGCCAGGGGTATAAACTATCTCGAAGTCATAAGATTCCAAGAATTCCATCCACCTTTGCTGCCTTAGATTCAGATCTTTCTGCGAGAAGAGGTACTTGAGCGACTTGTGATCAGTATATAACTCAAACCTTTCGCCTAGGAGATAGTGGCGCCAGGATTTGAGTGCAAAGACGATCGCCGCCAACTCCAAGTCATGAGTGGGATAATTCTTCTCATGAACTTTAAGTTGCCTACCCCCATAACATATCACTCTTCCTTCTTGCATCAGAACAGCACCTAACCCCGTGCCACATGAATCGGTGTATACGGTAAACATCTTACCACCGTCGGGTAATGCCAAAACTAAAGTTGTGGTAAGGGCCCTCTTGAGCCTTTGAAAAGCAAGCTCACACTCTAAGTCCTATGCAAAGACTAAGTTCTTCTTCATCAACTTAGTGAGAGGGGCTGAAATCTTAGCGAAGTCCCTGATGAACTTCCTATAGTAGCCCGCCAGACCGAGAAAGCTTCTTAGTTCGGTTGCATTCCTAGGAGTCTTCTAGTCTTAAACCGCAACCACTTTCGCGGGATCCACCACTATGCCTTGCTTAGAAACTATATGTCCAAGAAACCGAACTTCCCTTCTCCAAAAATGACATTTGGAGAACTTGGCTTTCAACTGATGAGCTCTAAGCATATCCATCACTTCCTTGAGGTGTCTAGCATGTTCTTCCTCATCTTTTGAGAAGATCAGAATATCATCCATGAAGACAACTACAGACTTGTTAAGGAACTCCCTGAACACCCTACTCATCAAATCTACAAAGTAGGCGGGTGCATTAGTCAAACCGAATGGCATGACAAGCCATTCAAAGAATCCATCTAGAGTCCTAAACACAGTCTTATCAATACTATCCTCAGCCACTCTAAGCTGATGGAATCCGGTGGCTAGATCGAGCTGAGAGAAAACAGAAGCACCAACAAGCTGGTCAAAGAGGTCATCTATCCTTGGTAACGGGTGCCTATTCTTCTTTGTCAGCTTGTTCAACTCTCGATAATCAACACATAGACGAAGCGAACCATCCGCCTTAGTAGCGAATACCACAGGGGCACCCCACGCCTAACAAAATTCTTCTCAAGCAGCTCCTTGATTTGCTTACTGAGCTCTCTTCTTTCTCGTGGGGCCATGTGCCTAACAGGCAATGAAACTGGCTTGGCATTATCAACAAGATAAATGCGGAAATCTATCTCTCGTTTAGGGGGTAACCCCTTAACCTCTTCAAAGACATCAGGATATTCTCGAACCACCCTTACAGATTGCAGATCATCGATGGACGAGTCAAGAGATTCAAGATAACATAACATGACGGGATCTAGCGGGTTGCAAGAAATCTCTAGGGTATTACCGAGGCGAGTCATGAGCCTCACCACCTTATGCTCACAATCGAGGATGGCTCCATAACTGGACAACCAATCCATGCCCAAAATCAACCTGTATCCCGTGAATCCGAGAACATAAGCATTACACGTGAATTCTACGGTCAAGATAGAAATCCTCAAATCCATACAAATCATAGATAAATGGGCGGAACCCCCGATTGGATTTGAAACACTAACGGGATCCTCAACAAGACTAGTACTTAGGTACAAACTTTCAATAATGTCAGAAGAAATAAAAGTATGCGATGCGCCAGAATCAAATAAAGTGCGAACAGGAAAATCAGAAATGTAAACAAGACTTTCTACCGAAATACTACCTCGGTCCTGAACTGGAGCAGTGTTGAGAGCATGCACTTGCCCTCCAGAAGGTCCTGCACGCTGAGTCTGCCCTTGCCCTTGTCCTTGCTTCTTGGGGCAATCTTTGCTAAAGTGTCCAGTCTCTCCACAATGAAAGCATTCGCCCAACTTCCTCTTTTTCTTCCTACAATCTTTGGCTATGTGCCCAACGATCCCACAGAAGTTACATTTTCTTGGGTCCTTTGTCTTGTTGTTGTTGGCCTTATTGCCCTTGTTGTTCTTATTGTTCTTATTGTTATGATTGCTCTGATTTCCTCCCCACTTTGAGTCCGTCTTCTTGGTTTGAGTCTCATTAGGCTTGACTTCTTTCTTGCCATTCTTATTGTCTCCTTGAAGCAATGCCATGTCCACTAGGCCTTCAAAAGTGGCCCCCATGGGTATATGAGACAGGGCTAGACCTTGTAATAGCTCATTCAACCCTCGTGCAAAGCGTAAAGCCTTCTTCTGGGGAGTATTAACCATGTCCAAACCGAATCGAGCAAGCTGGTTAAACTTATTCACATACTCCCTCACTGTCATGTCCCCTTGCTTCAAAGATATAAACCTCTCCAATTGTAGATTTGCCTTAGCAGATGATAGAAACTTAAGCCCAAACCTCGTCCTAAAGTCGGCCCAAGTCTCTATAGGCATAGTAGCATTGGTGACCTCCCACCAATAAGCAGCTTCTTCTTTCAATAGCCATGCTGCCAACAGAACTTTTCTACGGTCTTCCACATCAAAGATGGCGAAGAGTTCTTCAGTTTCTTTCAACCAATTTCTCGCCTCCACAAAAGTCTCTGTCCCAATAAAATTCTTGCCACCCATCGCCTTAAAGTCTTTGCAAACCTTTGCGAAGTCTGCTTGTGGATGCTGAGGAGGAGGAGGAGGAACCTTAGTTACGGTGGGGGTGTTTGTTGGGCCCACATCATTGGCCCTAGCTTCCAAGTATCTCCGGAACCATCCAGGAATGGTTACTCCCTCGGGAAGGTTAAGATCGGCCATGCTGAAAAAAAGGAAAAGATAGATTTAGAACGAGGAGACAAAGGATAGTGCTAATGGCTTTTGGAGAGTAGCCTTTTAAAATAACTAGACTTTTCTTGGAAAATACTTAATTGGTTTTGAAAATAGTTTTTCAAAAAGTAAGTTTTAAAACTTTTGTCTGGTCTAGTAAAACCTTATGCTCTGATACCAAATGTAACACCCCACCTCCGCCAATGCCACTCTTGCAAGCACACTAGCTTTGGAGGGGCGTTAAATAAGGTAAACATGCATGCAGATATCACAAGACAGAACATATAAGTAAAAAACAGAGTAAATAAAGCAGCGGGTAAAAACTAACATTTCCAAAACCATAGTCAAGTTACATCAAAGTACTTGGTCATTATTTTCCACAAAACAAAGTCTAGAAACATCAACTGAAAACTGAAAAGAAAATCATAAAGTAACTATTCCCAAGGTCGAATAAAGCCATAGCAAGCTCAAGTCCAAACCGTACAAGACCTATCCAGAAAAGCAGCTAAAGATCCAAGCTAGGTACCAATGTTCCCACCCTGTAAACCTGGGGGGGGGGGGACGAAAGAAAAGAGGCAAAAGAAAATGGGTCAGTCAAAAGACTGGTAAGTCCTATCTACTATTAGTATAAAAACTAATAAAGTTAACTGGCCATGTAAAACAGAGATGAGATATAGGGTGTTAACTGGCATGGTGAAAAGTTAATAAGATAGATCAAGTGTGGCATCGCATATACAAGGTCAAGTTTTTGCACCAAGTGTACTAGTATTCCAACCCATATCAAGTATAAAAAAGAAATGATCCCTTGGCCCAAGTTTGGCCCAATACCACGAGATAACCTAAATCAAGGTCCAACAACACGGTCTAGTCGATCGGCTCCCTAAAAGCCTAACTCGTCAAGTGTCGGTGTCATACGGCCCAATCACGAAGTGTAGTCAAACTGTACTAGGTCCTCCCTAGGGTGTATCAAGCCCTAGCGTGCCAACCACGGACACAAATCAAGCACGCACAGTCTAAACCTACTGGTGCCCGTGTCTGCTTTTTCAACTTCGGACTATGTGCACGACCATAGTCCGCCTGAACCTACACCGGCGCACCTACTCAGCCGTCGTTTTGGTCGCTTACATGTCAGCCCAGTAATCGTGCCCCACCCTAGCCTAGTCCCTAGGGTACCATGATACAATCAAGAGGGTTACTGGTGAAAAAGACCACGTAACTAGGGTTTCTAACGGGTTAAATGTGGTTAACCCTATCCAATCAAGTATCAAGTTGGTTAAGTGTACCTAAGGTTCATGACTTAACCCCATCAACCCATCGTGTTTAATTGGTTAAGTATTCAAGTGGTCCATGACTTAACCCTATCATGTGGCATTAATTAATTTAATGCACCCAACCTCTCACATTAGACCTTGTTGTGGTTACTAGTTAAGCCGGGCGGGTCCGGGTAGCTTTACACCACAACTTAGTCTAACCTCGGGTTTCAAGTGCGACATGACCAACTACTCACATTGGGTCCTATTGCTTGTAGCCACTAGTTAAGCCGGTCGGTTCCGGGTAGATTTATGCTACAAACTCAACCCAACATGTTTAAACATTTTGGTATAATCTAGTTGTAGGATTGATTTATGATGGTTTAGGCTAGGTATTAGGGTCCTTTTATAGAAGTTTAGGTTAGTTTAGACCATAGGATTAACCCTAATTCAGATCTGGGCCATTAAAATCCGTCACAAACCTCCAAACATGTCTTGAGAAACAAGTCAGGTGCACCCAGGCCAGACTGGCCGACCACCCAAGTCGACAGGGGTGTCGACTGGGCAGTCGACACAACCTGGGGTGTGTCGACTCCCAAGTCGACTCCCCAGTCGACTTGGGGTGGCAGGAATTTTTCCCGCCTGTCCTGCCCAGCTGAATTTGAATTTCTGAATTCAAATTTGAACTTGAAATTTTCTAAAAACTTTGATGGGCCATAACTTGGTCATACGGACTCCGATTTTCGAAAACTCGGACTTTATTTCGCGTATTTTTCTGAGACGAACGCAATGGCACAGCCCATTTCCCCTTGATTCAGATTTTATCATTTAATTCTGCCTTGATTTATGTTATAACATGTTATTTAAAATACGGGTTGTTACAGCTATTTAATGATGTAATTGGAAGAGAAGATCCATCATAGTCAAGTTTGAAGATGTTCTAAGCCTGAGGTATTTTTACTTTATTTTTTTGCAATTCAATGATAATACTACTTTTGTGTACTAAGGCTACTTATTGAATTAAAATGATATTTGAAATTTATTTTTGAATATATGTGTGTGTGCGCACACGCATGTGCTCGCGTGTGTAGTATGTCCAATTATTACTGCTGTGACGATCTCAAAACCCTGTATGACGGTGTTAAGGATAATAATTGGAATATAACACCTTAATCATCATTAGCAGAGAACAGATAATAGCTAAACAGAAAATAGAATAATTTACATCAATATGACAGTGGAATCATAATATGTAACATCATCTGAGTAGCACAGTATAGGATACAACTTAGTGCATAAAAGGAAATGACCAGTCTACATCAAGATCACTAGGACATATACATCATAGGTACATAATAGAAGTAAATCTGTCTACATCGTGATCAACAGAATCATATACATAAGATACTAATGGCGAAGTATCAAATAGCCAAAATACTGAGAGATCTAGTCTTCGCCATACAAGCCAAAAGGCGCACTCCCTACTGCAGTGCAAAAGCCAAAATATAACCTGTCACCTATCACTAGGCTGCCCATGTGAAAATAAGGGCACCCGAGTTTGCAAAGTGAAACAAACTACGAGTCAGTCATGGGAATGGTATGAGAAATCTACTTAACTGGTTAAACAACAATAAGAAGGCAAATCATAGGACCACGCCACTTTCGCAGAACGGGTTTACTCCAGTGATTGCCAGTGCATAAAATAAAGTAAATCTTTTGAATAACGCAATGCTTTTTTAAAAATGAAGCCGTTATAAGACTCAAGTCCCATCACACCATGCCACGCAAACCGGAGGATAGAGTTTTACCTTATAATAGCCAAAATATGCTTCATACGTGGAAAGCAAATCATTTGATATTATTACTAGTGCATATATGTTTCAAAAGCAAATTCAATCATAAATATCAATCCTAGATGACATAAGTACCCCCATACCACTATGTCGCCATATATAAGCTACAACCAAATCCGTAATTTCGTATTGGAAATTTGGATTCCATCATGAGTCGAGGCAAGTGATATACTCCTCGCCGGCTTCGAGACACTCTAGCAAATTCCTCAGGATTCCCCGCAGAGAACCCTTGGAATTGGCTGGACCGGTCCATACTTACGTTAGTGGATTGGCAATTCCTGAACACACGTTTCCCGGTCATATCAGACCAAAACATTGGCTCCGTAGAGACCGATATAACCGAGGCGCCTCGCATTCCAACATCCACAAAGGTATAATAATCAACAATGTTAGGGCTAGTAAAACGCTGACACTACCCATAGCTAGAAAGAAACGTCGTGTTCTCCCAGCGTTCCTTATCCCGTTTTTTACACATACCCCGGGGGGGTGAGGCTCGCGAATCAATGTCATTGTAACGACCCAGAAAATCTGAACCAATTTAAAATTTTTAAATTGGCTAAAATAATGGATTTTAAATATTTAAAATAAATATTTTAAATAATGGCGATGAAAACTGAGTTTGAATCGACAATTGAAAACGAATATAATTAATTATAATTATATATAGAATTGAAAATGGCGCGGTAGTTCGATAATTCGATTTCAAACTTCGATTGAATATACCGAGTGCAAAACAATCCGGATTTTAGTGAAACCAAAAA
Organism: Allium sativum; assembly: GCA_030737875.1. Classification (NCBI taxonomy): domain Eukaryota; kingdom Viridiplantae; phylum Streptophyta; class Magnoliopsida; order Asparagales; family Amaryllidaceae; genus Allium; species Allium sativum. The sequence continues at coordinate 834,400,146 of CM060918.1, read as the reverse complement.
CATTAGGATCTAATTGATGATATCTTTCTAACGAATCCGACCAATCGAAATTTGATAGCAGGAATCAAAAGGTATGTCCAATTGAAAATTCTGAATAGTCGCTATGGAATTCAGGCCCTTAAAAATGGACGTTTTGCAAACGACCTCGGATTTCGACGAAACCACTTTTGTTGGATCCGTGATGTCAAATTTTTGCTAGGTTTCAAATTTCATAATTTTCCGAATCAATATGTGAGCGTGGCAAAGGAAAACGCGTTTGACCAGTTTTAGTTGATTTTAATCGACTGGAAATTGGCCATTTTTCAAACGGTCTCAGAATTCAACGAAACTAGTTTTGTTAGGACCGTATCATCAATACGAAACTAGAAAATATTTTTCTGGAATTTTTCTAGTTAGTATGTGACCCCGGTAATTTGAAATGTACGTTTAAAATTCAATATAAGGATTTAAAATGTAAATTCAACGGAAACTGATTGTAACGATCAAACCAGCTTACGATACATATCCCATTGTGTTCGGAATGGGGGTAAAACGCTATGGACGACAGGCGGTGGGCCTCGTTTCGAGGTCATATGTAAAAGTCAACCCTTGTGCAAAATTAAATAATAAAATAATAAAATAAAATAAATAAAAAAATATACTCCCTCCCTTTTTCTTCTGCTTGCCCCCCCCCCCCCCCCCCCGATCATTTATCAGAAAGAGAAAAAAAAACCTAAAATAAATACGAGCCGCCCCCTGACCTGGAAGCCACCGCCGACGAACCCCTCGACGCCCCCCCTCTGTCAGACCTCAACGCCGACGATCGAGCTGAAGCCCCCACCACCCTCGCGACCTCCTCCTTGCAGCGAAGACGCCGCCGACCATCAAACCGAAGCCTGGAACCCTGCCGCGAACCTCCGAACGCCACCTCAGAGACGCCTCTTCTTCCCTCCTCCCCTTCGCATACCACGGTGAGCTTTTAAGTTATTTTATTTTGATTTTGATTTTTGATTTATAAAACCGATTTAAAAACAAACCGATTTAAAAACAAATTTCTGATTTGTTTAAGAATTTTAAACTGATTTGTTTTAGGTTATAGAAAACTGTTTTTTTTTTTATGATGCATGAACAGAATTTTTTTAAAAAAAAAATAAAAACAGAATTTTTTTTAAAAGAAATAAAACTGAATTTTAAAAAAAAATAAAAACAGAATTTTTTTAAAAGAAATAAAACAGAATTTTTAAAAGAAAATAAAAACAGAATTTTTTTTAAAAGAAATAAAACTGAATTTTTAAAAGATGTAAAAACAGAAATTTTTTTAAGAAATAAAACTGAATTTTTAAAAAGATGTAAAAACAGAATTTTTTATATTAGAAAGTAAAAACAGAATTTTTGAAAAGAATTTTGAAGACTGATTTTTAAAAAGAAATAAAAACTGATTTTTATTTTAAGGTTTAAAATAGAAAAAAAGGGGGTTTAAACTTTGAAATTAAAAAGGTTGAATCTTTTAAAAGAAAAAAGATTTGAACTTGCAAAAATAAAGATCATATTTTTAAAAAGAGAAAAGTCGGAATTTTTGTTAAGTAGAAGAAGTAAAATATGATTCTTATATTTTTAAAGCAATAAAAATATAAATTTTACATCATAGGAATATTAAAAATATAATCTTTGTTTTTAGAATATGATCTTTATATATTGAATAACATAGTAAAAATTCGATTTTTACTTATGTAGAGAATACGGGCAACGAAAGCGACAAGAAGACGAAATAGACGAAGATTTCTAGAAAAGAAAGAGTCGTGTAATTGGATAGCTATTGGTGAGATTTCTGATTTAAAATTTATATATATATGTGTGAAGTAAAAGTGAATTGCTATATATAAATATATATATATATATACGCCCCTCGTCCACAAACCATGGACGAAATTTATTGGTTGAAATTGTTGTGGAAATTTGATTGATAGCGAATGATTGTTTGGGATTGTTTGTGATTGATATTGGTTGATTGTGGTTGAAAAATACCCATTGGTGGTTGTGAAATATTTGGTTGAAACCACTTAGGATTAGTTTGTGGAAATGAAATAAATATATACATGCCGCCTGCATGCGAACTAGATGCATGAACCCCATTGTCAAAAACCGCGAGGTTTTAAGGTAGAGCGAGGAGCCGTACTAGAGACGGTGCCGGTTTAACTACCCTGCCGTTATGCTGCCGAAATTTTGAATAACATTTGTGTGTTTGAATTATTTTCATATGCTTAAACTATATTTATTCATTGTATAGAAAACATTCATGTGTTGAATTGATATTCATCCGTTGTTTAGAAATTCATGTGTTGAATGGTATTCATATTTTGAAATAAATTGTTTGATAATAAAAATCACATTTTTATCTATATATAGAAACTATAGAAAACATTCATGTGTTGAATTGATATTCATCCGTTGTTTAGAAATTCATGTGTTGAATGGTATTCATATTTTGAAATAAATTGTTCGATAATAAAAATCACATTTTTATCTATATATAGAAACTATAGAAAACATTCATGTGTTGAATTGATATTCATTCGTTGTTTAGAAATTCATGTGTTGAATGGTATTCATATTTTGAAATAAATTGTTCGATAATAAAAATCACATTTTTATCTATATATAGAAACTATAGAAAACATTCATGTGTTGAATTGATATTCATTCGTTGTTTAGAAATTCATGTGTTGAACGGTATTCATATTTTGAAATAAATTGTTCGATAATAAAAATCACATTTTTATCTATATATAGAAACAATAGAAAACATTCATGTGTTGAATTGATATTCATTCGTTGTTTAGAAATTCATGTGTTGAATGGTATTCATATTTTGAAATAAATTGTTTGATAATAAAAATCACCTTTTTTCGACTATATGAACTATATAGAAAAATAGTGTTTTGAAATGAATTGTTTTACAATAAAAATCACATTTTTATTGTATGCATAAATCGTTGAAATGTGAAGTGTTAAAAATAGCCACTTGTTCAAAATAAACATATATGAGATGAAATATTCATTAATTAGCTAATGAAATGATTTGCACCTATTTATGTAACATTAGAATGAATGGGGTTTTTAAACCAAATAGAAATCGAATATGAAGTCGAATAGAAATTGATAAATGATAAGAACTGCATATATATGTACATGCAATATTCATTGAACAGGTTATAGCAAAGGGGCTAGAGAAGAGGAATTAAATTTTGTGCCCGACAAATAGGTACACATTTACTGATTTGTTTGGGTGATGATTTTGAGCCTGTTGGCTAGCCGCTTGGCTTTTTCTTTTTCTTTTTGAGATTAGAAGGACCGGGAACGCTATTTGCGATTTCCCGATGCTCCCGGTGCAGGGGAGGTTATGGCGAAATTTTTCCAAAATTTAAGGCGTTAGAAAAATATTTGAAGTGAAAACGATATTGAAATTGTTGAATGAACTATATTTATATAAATATATAAATATAAATAAAATTAAAACGAAACGAAGCCGTGCAGTTCGTGTTTTGAAACCGTGATTTCAAACAACTAGTACGGGAAATCCGACCATTGGATTTTCCCGGAACCTCAATCGTCGGGTCCGCCTTGGAATAATCTTTCCAACGGCACCAACCTTGTAGAAATCCAACGGTTGGATTGTCTGGAATGTTTAATTCAAATTTGAAGAAAAACAACGCCAGAATCGATTATATTTATATATAAATATAAATATAATTATATTTAATCGAATAACGACGCTGCAGTTCGTATTTTGAAATCGAAATTTCAAACGATTGTACCGGGAGATCCGACCGTCGGATTTTCCCGAAACTAGAACCGTTGGATTCGTTTTGAAAAGACCTTTCTAATGATGTAAATTTTGTGAAGATCCAACGGTTAGATTTTCAGATATGTGTAAATCAAATCTGAAGAAAAACAGCGCCACGGCCGCCTTATGGCCCGAAGCGTCGTTTTGAATAAAATGGCTATTTTAAAATAAATAAAAATAGCGATAAATAGTTATAAAATATCATAAGCGATATGGAATGGAAATAAACTGAATTTGCTTGATTTATGTGATGTTTGATGGTTGAATGTGTTTGGTGTAAAAATTACATTAAAGGACAAAATTGGTGTTGTCGAATAATTTAACCATTGAAATAAATTGAATTGAAATTCTAAAGATACGTGAATTATTTGAGAAGGCCGAGTTAATTCTCATTTCAAATAATTGACCGACGATTGAAAGTCGAAGATGAAGACGATGGTCGAAGACCGGAGATCTTCACCTCGTTTGGATGGTAACCGAGGTCCGGATTGGGAGGCATCCCGAAATATGGATAATGAGTGGTGATCGTCCAGACGTACGTGGTGATCGATGGGTTTGCGAGGTATTTAGTGCCTCCGGTTTCGTTCAGACCCAGAACGGACTTGTAAATGGACTGTGTGTCCGACATTGGAATTTGTTCTGTGTGATTGATAGCCATCAGTTGCACGGTGTGAATTGCCTGTGTGGCATGCTAAGATGCAGTGATCAGGACTTCTGTTGAAAAGCAAAGTCTTGTGGTGATGATCAAAGCACCGGCTGTGTGGCGTAGCTTTGTGTATAACGTGAATTCGCGAGCCTCACACCCCGGTATGAACCTAAAACGGGAGAGGACATCAGGGAGGGCCTGCGTTTCTTTCTAGCTAGGGTGGTGTCAGTGACCTACCAGCCCTGACATATATATACTTTTCACCTATGTGGTTGTTGCTGTTGCGAGGCGCCTCGGTTTGATCGGACGATCCGGGTCCGATGGAGTCATTCGTTGGCTCGTTTGCGCCCCAAAGGGCGGGGAGACGTATTGTTCAGGTATAATAATCCACATCGGTGGACCGGCCCTGTCGCTCCAGGAGGCAGTTGCGGCTGTTCCTGAGACATGGTAGGCTAGATTGTCTCGAATTCGGTAAGGACTATCTTTTGCCTTGGTTCATGACGGAAATCCAATTTCCAAATACGACATCGTGCGGTTTTGATTGTATATATATATGGCGACATGATATATGGTACCCATGCCGTCTATGATTGATAGTTATGATTTGAAATTGTTTTCAAAACATATAAACACTAGCAATAATATTAAATGCCTTTGTTTTATTCCTATCAAGCATATTTTGGCCGTTATAAGGTAAAACTCTATCCTCCGGTTTGCGTTGCATTGTGTGATGGGAACTGAGTCTTATAACGGCTTCATTTTTATAAAAAGCATAGCGATGTTTAAAAGAAAGAGTTGTTTTAAAGCACTGGCGATCCAATGGAGTAAACCCGTTCCACGAAAGTGGCGTGGTCCTGTGATTAGCCAATTATATATGTGTTGAGTGGATTTCTCATACCAGTCCCATGACTGACTCGTAGTTTGTTTCACTTTCAAACTCGGGTGCCTCTTTTTCTACACGGGCAGCCTTGTATTCAGGTTTAGCTGATTCTTTCTGGATAGCTGGAGCTGAAGATGGATTCTATCATTTATTTCTTTTTATGCTGTTCAGCTCCTATTGTACATATTTTGTTTATTTCCGCTGTAGACATTTATGTATAGCTGAACTGTATTTGTACTAAGTAAGATCCTGTATACTGTGTAACTCTGATGATTACTTTTATCCAGTATATTTTGTTGTTCATTCTGGTGTATTTATTTAATTCTGTTCTGCTATTATCTGTTTCTGTGTTATATTCCAAAAGATAACCTTGTTTCCGTGAGAACGGGAAATCGGGTCGTCTCCATGTGGTATCAGAGCTTTGGTTAAGCTTAGTTCTGGAATATAACATTTGAACGAACTCGTCAGAAATAGAACCAGTAGTGTTCTAGGATGGGTAACTCCATACAGATAGGATCGGTAATATCCTAGTATGAATAAAGCAGGATGAATAACACCTCGATAGACACATTTACATTCAAGTATATGTTTCTATATTTTAAAATACCTTTTCTGTGACCTGACACTTGATCTGCCATTTGCAGAAGAACTAGAAAATGAGTGCCAGAAACAGAAGAAGTAATACTAACCCGGATATTGAAGCTCTATTCATGAAGTATAGAAATCTGGGTCGAAAGTCGTTCTCGGGCAAAGAAGCAATTATGAAAACACAAGCTTGGGTTCGTTCGGCTGAGAAAATATTCGAAGCATTAAAGCTTAGTGATGACCAGAAAAGATTGCTGGCCTCCTGGGCTCTCAAAGATGAAGATTTGTTTTGGTGGGATTCAGTTATTAAAGATAATCCAGAAGGTGATATCACCTGGGATAGATTCAAAGTAATTTTCTTGAAAAGATTTACTCCTCCCGAAGCGACCGAGCGACTATGTGACGAATTTTCTTATCTAATACAAGGTGATATGACCATCCCAGAATATCATAAGAAATTCAACGAACTTTCTCATTTTGCGCCTCATCTGATTAAAAACCCAAAGAGGAAGAATCTTAGATTTATCCATGGGCTTCAAAGGAAATATCAGAATAAAGTATTGGGGCATGTGAAGCTTCCTTTTTCAGAAATGATTTATATGGCTTATCAATATGAAGACCTCCATATGAAAGGCATGTTGCGAGACGAAGAAGAAATCAGCTCTAGCAGCAAAAGAAAATTAGAGGCTGATAGCCCAGAGACAAGTGAGCAGCCTGAGGCTAGTACGAAGGCTAAAGTCAAAAAGAGGCCGAAGATTAATCAGAAAAGGGTAAAGGCAGTCGTATGTCTGAAGTGCAATCAGCAAGGGCATTCGATGAGAAATTGTAGATCTTCGAACAGACGAAAGGGAGATGGGTCTAAATCCGGGATGAATTTTCAAGAAAATAGTAAATGCAATCTCTGCCATCAGGCTGGTCACGTAAAGCAAGATTGCTGGCAGTTGAAAAAGACTGAAATAGTTCAAGTGAATGAGGTAGCAGAAACTTCTGATCCCTCGGCAAGTCAAGGAAGATCTGATGTTTTAGAAGGAACGCTTACTGTCAAAAACATTCCAGTCAAAGTACTGTTTGACACAGGCGCGTCACGAAGCTTTATTTCAAAGAGTGCCGCTAAGAAACTAGATTTGAATTTGAGGAAGCTCAAGGAACCAATGACTGTCCAGAATCCGGTCGGGGGTTCTATCAATCTCAGTTGGATTTGTGCAGTACCTGTCTCCTTTTCTTGCTATAAATTCCCTATTATCTCTATCGTCATGAATTTTAATGAATTCGATATCATTCTGGATTGGATTGGCTAACCAAATATGAAGCGGATGTTAGATGCGCTGAGAGAGTGGTTAAAGCAAAGGCCCAGTTGGGGAATTATATAACCATACCATGTGAAGGCCCAACTTCTAATAGAAGAGATTTCTGGGCAGCTTTGGATGTTTCTCCAGCCCAAATAGAAAATATCCCTGAAGTCACGGAGAATATTCCTGACCTCATCAAAGACATTCCTGTCGTCAAGAATTATGCGGATGTGTTTGAGGAAGTCGTTCGCTTACCTCCGCAAAGAGAAATAGATTTCAAGATTGCTTTGATTCCCAATGCAAGGCCGGTAGTTCACGCTATCCGAAGAATGTCCTTGAAAGAGAAGGAGGAATTAGACAATCAAACGAGACAGCTAGTATGGAAAGGTCTGATCAGGCCTAGTTTCTCTGATTGGGGTGCAGCAGTGGTGTTTGTCCCAAAATCTGACGGTACTCTACGTCTATGTGTGGATTATCGTGATTTGAACAAGCAGACCATAAAGAACAAATATCCATTGCCGCGGATTGATGATTTGTTGGATCGATTAAATGGAACACAAGTATTTTCGCGAATGGACCTAGCTACAGGATTCCATCAACTTCGAATTGCCGAAGAGTGTGTTCCAATGACAGCGTTCAGAGGCCCCGACTTATTCTACGAGTGGTTAGTAATGCCGTTCGGCTTATGTAACGCTCCTGCCTACTTCGTCGATCTAATGAACAGAGTATTTAGGGGAGTATTGAATAAATTTGTTCTGGTTTTTATTGATGATATTCTAATCTTCTCTAAATCAAAGGCCGAACATGAAAAGCATCTGGAACAAGTGTTAGAAATCCTCAGAAGGAATGTATTGAAAGCCAAATTTTCCAAATGTATATTCTGGCAAGATGAAGTGAAATTTCTGGGCCACGTTGTATCTAAAGAAGGAATCGCGGTGGATCCAAGTAAAATCACGGCTATTCAAAATTGGAAACAGCCCAGTACTCCCACTGAAGTCCGCAGTTTTCTTGGATTGGCTAGCTATTACCGGAAGTTCGTTAAAGACTTTTCGAAGATATCTGGCCACTTAACGAAGCTTACAAAGAAGCATTCTAAGTTTAAATGGACTCAAGAGAGTGAGGAGGCTTTCGAAGAGCTGAAGTTGAGATTAACGACAGCTCCAGTGTTAACCATCATAGATGGCAACCAGGATTTAAAAGTATGGACTGATGCTTCTAGAGAAGGCCTTGGCGCAGTGTTAATGCAAAGAGGTCAAGTGATCGCTTATGCTAGCCGTCAACTTAAGCCACACGAGAAAAACTATGTAACTCATGATCTTGAGTTATTGGCTATCATATTCTCTTTGAAAATCTGGAGACACTATCTTCTGGGCGAGAGATTTGAACTGTTTACAGATCACCAGTCGTTAAAATACCTGTTCACTCAGAAAGACTTAAATTTGAGGCAGCAACGTTGGCTGGAGTTTCTTGCAGCATATGACTTTGAAATTATATATACTCCCGGGAAAGCCAATGTCGTAGCTGATGCGTTAAGCAGAAAGAATGTAATGATCGCCAGTTTTATTATCACGACTTCATTGCTAGATAAGATATCTGCTCTTCAGGAGGATGATCACTTCATTCAGAAGATCAGAGGGATAATTCAACAAGGCGAACCTTCGAGTTTCCAAGTTGACAACGATGGGATTTTAAGGCTCAAAGGTCGAATCTGTGTCCCTAACATTCCTGAACTTCGAAAGGAAGTACTGGATGAATGCCACAAGTCAAAACTCAGTATCCATCCGGGAGTAAGCAAAATGTATAATGACATCAAACGCACTTTCTGGTGGAAGTCGATGAAAAGAGACATTTCCTTATATGTTAGCCGATGCCCTACTTGCCAGCTAGTCAAGAGTGACCAACAGAAATTGGCTGGATTATTACAACCACTGGAAGTTCCTGGTTGGAAGTGGGAGCATATTTCAATGGACTTCATCGATGGTCTGCCCAGGACCAGAAAAGGAAATGACAGTATTTGGGTGATCGTAGATCGTTTCACGAAAACCGCCCATTTCATACCTGTCAGATCAAACAGAACTGCTCAGAGTCTGGCGCAGATATACTTCAGGGAAATAGTTAGACTACATGGAGTGCCGCTCAGCATAGTAAGTGATAGAGATACGATATTCACTAGTAAATTCTGGGAAGCATTTCAAGTCGAGCTGGGAACGAAGTTAAACCTAAGCACCGCTTATCATCCTCAGACAGACGGTCAGACTGAGAGGGTGAATCGCATTCTAGAAGATCTATTGCGGGCTTGTGTTATAGATTTCGGTGGATCATGGGAAGACAATCTACATTTGGCTGAGTTCTCTTATAACAACAGCTACCAGGCGAGTCTGACAATGTCGCCATTCGAAGCATTATACGATAGACCGTGCCGATCTCCTGCTTGTTGGGTCGAGCCTGGAAATAGACTTGTGTTGGGTCCTGATATGATTCGAGAAGCGGCCGACAAAGTCGATTTTATTAAGAAGCGATTACTCGCCGCTCAAAGCCGACAAAAGAGCTATGCCGATAAAAGAAGAAGAGATATATCCTTCGAAGTTGGCGACTATGTATATTTGAAAGTATCGCCGATGAGAGGAGTTATCCGGTTCGGTAAAACTGGAAAGTTAGCGCCCAAATTTATTGGTCCGTTTCCTATTCTGGAACGGATTGGAACTCTCGCTTATAGGGTCAAACTGCCTGACTGGTTGCCTGGAGTGCATGATGTATTTCATATATCTCAACTTCGAAAGCACGTTCATGATCCAGACTTGATCGTGGAAGAAGCAGCTCAGCAGGACATTGAAATTACTCCAGAATTAGCCGTGAGGCGTGAGCCACTAAAGATTATCGGCAAAGAAACCAAAGAGCTGAGGAACAAGAAGGTTCACTTAGTCAAAGTGCAATGGAGTGGAGATCCGAGAGATTGTACTTGGGAAACCGAGGAGAGCATTCAGAAAGCTTATCCCAGATGCCGAGTAGATATCTCTGATTGACTCCGGTGCAAGGTATATTTACCATACTTTACCTCACCATTTAATTCTCTATTCTATTATAATTGTTTGAATGATTTTAGAAGAAAAATAGGAATTAATTTGTATGGCTTTGAAAGGTTAAAAACAATTGGATTGGTTGTTGTGTTGTGTGATTGTAGATTTATCAAACCACTTTCGACTTTATTCCTTTTCGGGGACGAAAAGTTTTAAGTGGGGGAGATTGTAACGACCCAGAAAATCTGAACCAATTTAAAATTTTTAAATTGGCTAAAATAATGGATTTTAAATATTTAAAATAAATATTTTAAATAATGGCGATGAAAACTGAGTTTGAATCGACAATTGAAAACGAATATAATTAATTATAATTATATATAGAATTGAAAATGGCGCGGTAGTTCGATAATTCGATTTCAAACTTCGATTGAATATACCGAGTGCAAAACAATCCGGATTTTAGTGAAACCAAAAACATTAGGATCTAATTGATGATATCTTTCTAACGAATCCGACCAATCGAAATTTGATAGCGGGAATCAAAAGGTATGTCCAATTGAAAATTCTGAATAGTCGCTATGGAATTCAGGCCCTTAAAAATGGACGTTTTGCAAACGACCTCGGATTTCGACGAAACCACTTTTGTTGGATCCGTGATGTTTCCGAATCAATATGTGAGCGTGGCAAAGGAAAACGCGTTTGACCAGTTTCAGTTGATTTTAATCGACTGGAAATTGGCCATTTTTCAAACGGTCTCAGAATTCAACGAAACTAGTTTTGTTAGGACCGTATCGTCAATACGAAACTAGAAAATATTTTTCTGGAATTTTTCTAGTTAGTATGTGACCCCGGTAATTTGAAATGTACGTTTAAAATTCAATATAAGGATTTAAAATGTAAATTCAACGGAAACTGATTGTAACGATCAAACCAGCTTACGATACATATCCCATTGTGTTCGGAATGGGGGTAAAACGCTATGGACGACAGGCGGTGGGCCTCGTTTCGAGGTCATATGTAAAAGTCAACCCTTGTGCAAAATTAAATAATAAAATAAAATAAATAAAAAATATACTCCCTCCCTTTTTCTTCTGCTTGCCCCCCCCCCCCCCCCGATCATTTATCAGAAAGAGAAAAAAAAACCTAAATTAAATACGAGCCGCCCCCTGACCTGGAAGCCACCGCCGACGAACCCCTCGACGCCCCCCTCTGTCAGACCTCAACGCCGACGATCGAGCTGAAGCCCCCACCACCCTCGCGACCTCCTCCTTCCAGCGAAGACGCCGCCGACCATCGAACCGAAGCCTGGAACCCTGCCGCGAACCTCCGAACGCCACCTCAGAGACGCCTCTTCTTCCCTCCTCCCCTTCGCATACCACGGTGAGCTTTTAAGTTATTTTATTTTGATTTTGATTTTTGATTTATAAAACCGATTTAAAAACAAACCGATTTAAAAACAAATTTCTGATTTGTTTAAGAATTTTAAACTGATTTGTTTTAGGTTATAGAAAACTGTTTTTTTTTTATGATGCATGAACAGAATTTAAAAAAAAAAAAACAGAATTTTTTTTAAAAGAAATAAAACTGAATTTTTTAAAAAAAATAAAAACAGAATTTTTTTTAAAAGAAATAAAACTGAATTTTTAAAAGAAAATAAAAACAGAATTTTTTTTTAAAAGAAATAAAACTGAATTTTTAAAAGATGTAAAAACAAAATTTTTTTTAAGAAATAAAACTGAATTTTTAAAACGATGTAAAAACAGAATTTTTTTTAAAAGAAAGTAAAAACAGAATTTTTGAAAAGAATTTTGAAGACTGATTTTTAAAAAGAAATAAAAACTGATTTTTATTTTAAGGTTTAAAATAGAAAAAAAGGGGGTTTAAACTTTGAAATTAAAAAGGTTGAATCTTTTAAAAGAAAAAAGATTTGAACTTGCAAAAATAAAGATCATATTTTTTAAAAGAGAAAAGTCGGAATTTTTGTTAAGTAGAAGAAGTAAAATATGATTCTTATATTTTTAAAGCAATAAAAATATAAATTTTACATCATAGGAATATTAAAAATATAATCTTTGTTTTTAGAATATGATCTTTATATATTGAATAACATAGTAAAAATTCGATTTTTACTTATGTAGAGAATACGGGCAACGAAAGCGACAAGAAGACGAAATAGACGAAGATTTCTAGAAAAGGAAGAGTCGTGTAATTGGATAGCTATTGGTGAGATTTCTGATTTAAAATTTATATATATATATGTGTGAAGTAAAAGTGAATTGCTATATATAAATATATATATATATACGCCCCTCGTCCACAAACCATGGACGATATTTATTGGTTGAAATTGTTGTGGAAATTTGATTGATAGCGAATGATTGTTTGGGATTGTTTGTGATTGATATTGGTTGATTGTGGTTGAAAAATACCCATTGGTGGTTGTGAAATATTTGGTTGAAACCACTTAGGATTAGTTTGTGGAAATGAAATAAATATATACATGCCGCCTGCGTGCGAACTAGATGCATGAACCCCATTGTCAAAAACCGCGAGGTTTTAAGGTAGAGCGAGGAGTCGTACTAGAGACGGTGCCGGTTTAACTACCCTGCCGTTATGCTGCCGAAATTCTGAATAACATTTGTGTGTTTGAATTATTTTCATATGCTTAAACTATATTTATTCATTGTATAGAAAACATTCATGTGTTGAATTGATATTCATCCGTTGTTTAGAAATTCATGTGTTGAATGGTATTCATATTTTGAAATAAATTGTTTGATAATAAAAATCACATTTTTATCTATATATAGAAACTATAGAAAACATTCATGTGTTGAATTGATATTCATTCGTTGTTTAGAAATTCATGTGTTGAATGGTATTCATATTTTGAAATAAATTGTTCGATAATAAAAATCACATTTTTATCTATATATAGAAACTATAGAAAACATTCATGTGTTGAATTGATATTCATTCGTTGTTTAGAAATTCATGTGTTGAATGGTATTCATATTTTGAAATAAATTGTTCGTAAAAATCACATTTTTATCTATATATAGAAACTATAGAAAACATTCATGTGTTGAATTGATATTCATTCGTTGTTTAGAAATTCATGTGTTGAATGGTATTCATATTTTGAAATAAATTGTTCGATAATAAAAATCACATTTTTATCTATATATAGAAACTATAGAAAACATTCGTGTGTTGAATTGATATTCATTCGTTGTTTAGAAATTCATGTGTTGAATGGTATTCATATTTTGAAATAAATTGTTTGATAATAAAAATCACCTTTTTTCGACTATATGAACTATATAAAAAAATAGTGTTTTGAAATGAATTGTTTTACAATAAAAATCACATTTTTATTGTATGCATAAATCGTTGAAATGTGAAGTGTTAAAAATAGCCACTTGTTCAAAATAAACATATATGAGATGAAATATTCATTAATTAGCTAATGAAATGATTTGCACCTATTTATGTAACATTAGAATGAATGGGGTTTTTAAACCAAATAGAAATCGAACATGAAGTCGAATAGAAATTGATAAATGATAAGAACTGCATATATATGTACATGCAATATTCATTGAACAGGTTATAGCAAAGGGGCTAGAGAAGAGGAATTAAATTTTGTGCCCGACAAATAGGTACACATTTACTGATTTGTTTGGGTGATGATTTTGAGCCTGTTGGCTAGCCGCTTGGCTTTTTCTTTTTCTTTTTGAGATTAGAAGTACCGGGAACGCTATTTGCGATTTCCCGATGCTCCCGGTGCAGGGGAGGTTATGGCGAAATTTTTCCAAAATTTAAGGCGTTAGTAAAATATTTGAAGTGAAAACGATATTGAAATTGTTGAATGAACTATATTTATATAAATATATAAATATAAATAAAATTAAAACGAAACGAAGCCGTGCAGTTCGTGTTTTGAAACCGTGATTTCAAACAACTAGTACGGGAAATCCGACCATTGGATTTTCCCGGAACCTCAACCGTCGGGTCCGCCTTGGAATAATCTTTCCAACGGCACCAACCTTGTAGAAATCCAACGGTTGGATTGTCTGGAATGTTTAATTCAAATTTGAAGAAAAACAACGCCAGAATCGATTATATTTATATATAAATATAAATATAATTATATTTAATCGAATAACGACGCTGCAGTTCGTATTTTGAAATCGAAATTTCAAACGATTGTACCGGGAGATCCGACCGTCGGATTTTCCCGAAACTGGAACCGTTGGATTCGTTTTGAAAAGACCTTTCTAATGATGTAAATTTTGTGAAGATCCAACGGTTAGATTTTCAGATATGTGTAAATCAAATCTGAAGAAAAACAGCGCCACGGCCGCCTTATGGCCCGAAGCGTCGTTTTGAATAAAATGGCTATTTTAAAATAAATAAAAATAGCGATAAATAGTTATAAAATATCATAAGCGATATGGAATGGAAATAAACTGAATTTGCTTGATTTATGTGATGTTTGATGGTTGAATGTGTTTGGTGTAAAAATTACATTAAAGGACAAAATTGGTGTTGTCGAATAATTTAACCATTGAAATAAATTGAATTGAAATTCTAAAGATACGTGAATTATTTGAGAAGGCCGAGTTAATTCTCATTTCAAATAATTGACCGACGATTGAAAGTCGAAGATGAAGACGATGGTCGAAGACCGGAGATCTTCACCTCGTTTGGATGGTAACCGAGGTCCGGATTGGGAGGCATCCCGAAATATGGATAATGAGTGGTGATCGTCCAGACGTACGTGGTGATCGATGGGTTTGCGAGGTATTTAGTGCCTCCGGTTTCGTTCAGACCCAGAACGGACTTGTAAATGGACTGTGTGTCCGACATTGGAATTTGTTCTGTGTGATTGATAGCCATCAGTTGCACGGTGTGAATTGCCTGTGTGGCATGCTAAGATGCAGTGATCAGGACTTCTGTTGAAAAGCAAAGTCTTGTGGTGATGATCAAAGCACCGGCTGTGTGGCGTAGCTTTGTGTATAACGCGAATTCGCGAGCCTCACACCCCGGTATGAACCTTAAACGGGAGAGGACATCAGGGAGGGCCTGCGTTTCTTTCTAGCTAGGGTGGTGTCAGTGACCTACCAGCCCTGACATATATATACTTTTCACCTATGTGGTTGTTGCTGTTGCGAGGCGCCTCGGTTTGATCGGACGATCCGGGTCCGATGGAGTCATTCGTTGGCTCGTTTGCGCCCCAAAGGGCGGGGAGACGTATTGTTCAGGTATAATAATCCACATCGGTGGACCGGCCCTGTCGCTCCAGGGGGCAGTTGCGGCTGTTCCTGAGACATGGTAGGCTAGATTGTCTCGAATTCGTTAAGGACTATCTTTTGCCTTGGTTCATGACGGAAATCCAATTTCCAAATACGACATCGTGCGGTTTTGATTGTATATATATATGGCGACATGATATATGGTACCCATGCCATCTATGATTGATAGTTATGATTTGAAATTGTTTTCAAAACATATAAACACTAGCAATAATATTAAATGCCTTTGTTTTATTCGTATCAAGCATATTTTGGCCGTTATAAGGTAAAACTCTATCCTCCGGTTTGCGTTGCATTGTGTGATGGGAACTGAGTCTTATAACGGCTTCATTTTTATAAAAAGCATAGAGATGTTTAAAAGAAAGAGTTGTTTTAAAGCACTGGCGATCCAATGGAGTAAACCCGTTCCACGAAAGTGGCGTGGTCCTGTGATTAGCCAATTATATATGTGTTGAGTGGATTTCTCATACCAGTCCCATGACTGACTCGTAGTTTGTTTCACTTTCAAACTCGGGTGCCCCTTTTTCTACATGGGCAGCCTTGTATTCAGGTTTAGCTGATTCTTTCTGGATAGCTGGAGCTGAAGATGGATTCTATCATTTATTTCTTTTTATGCTGTTCAGCTCCTATTGTACATATTTTGTTTATTTCCGCTGTAGACATTTATGTATAGCTGAACTGTATTTGTACTAAGTAAGATCCTGTATACTGTGTAACTCTGATGATTACTTTTATCCAGTATATTTTGTTGTTCATTCTGGTGTATTTATTTAATTCTGTTCTGCTATTATCTGTTTCTGTGTTATATTCCAAAAGATAACCTTGTTTCCGTGAGAACGGGAAATCGAGTCGTCTCAGTCATACACAATGCTACGCTATATTAAATCCGTGCTTTGATCATCAACCACAGGACTCTGCTTTTCAACAAAATCCCTGATCACAGCATCTCTGCATGCCACACAGGCAAATCACTCCATGCGACAGATTTCTATCGATATATAAACTGTGAGCTCATACATCTCAGATAAGGGCATTAAGCAAGAGAATAAATTCCCCACCGCCAAACAGATATATATTTAATAGAGATCAATCAACACAGAACAAAATCCAATGTCAGACACACATCCATTTACAAGTCCGTTCTGGGTTTGAACGAAACCAGAGGCACCTTATTCCTCATTCCATATGTCCAATACGGAAGAGAGGCCCTCGCACATCCGTACGATCAACAAGTACGTCCAGACTACTACCACTGTAACCTCGTCAAGGGAGCTACCCATCTCAAAATCACAATTTTCGTTTTTCAAATTCACGTGTTCACTTTAGAGTAATTCAAAATCAGTTTTGAATTTCAAAGAATCATTACTCAAAAATTGACATTTTTCACATTTTGGAAACGGTGAATTCATAACTTTTTCAAGTTTTCTTTCTAAACTGTTATTTTCTTGAACTAGTTTTCACCTATCAGATTTCAATTTCTTAACTTTTAGTTCAGGAGAATCAACGGTTTTTGTGAAGTCGTGACACATTAAAATTAATTCTTTATTGGTAAAATTCAATACCTCACTAGAATCCTCTTCACTGCCTTCCGAATCAGATTGAGCCATAATACACAAATTAGCTTCCTCTTCATTACTTTTAGAAACTTCTTCTCCTTCCTCGTCATCCCATGTAGTAGCAAAAGCCTTCTACTTTTAATTTTTGAGCTGTGGGCAATTCGTTTGATATGTTCGGGTTTCTTGCAATTGTAGCAAAACACTTCATCGTCCGAACTATCTGAACTTTCGGACTTGTCGGTTTTTGAATTCTTCTTTCGTAGCTTGTAATTTCCTTTGGCCCACTTTCTCAAAACCATGGCTAACTCTTTAGCGGAATCTTCATCATCACTTTCAACAGTATTATTTAGAGCGGTCGTCTTTTTCTTTGATTCAGAATTCTTTCGTTCTTCTCTTACTTTTACTCCATCTCGTAAGTGATGAGATTTCCAATCAACTCCTCCATGCTTATTTTATTAAGATATTTTGACTCTTGAATCACCATAACTTTTCTTTCAAAATTCATCGGTAGCACTCTCAATATTTTTCTGATCAATTCCACTTCGGTATAAATTTTGTCAAGAGCTTTTGCATTATAGACTAGTGATGAGAAGCGTCCATACATCTCTTTTATATCTTCATCTCGTTGCATAGAGAAATTTTCATATTCGTTGCTGAGAAGAGTGAGACGAGATTCCTTCACTTGAGATGTTCCTTCATGTGTGACCTCCAATGTATGCCATATCTCCTGTGCGGTTTCACAATGAGAAATCCGATTAAATTCAGTTTTATCAAGAGCACAAATTAAAGCATTCATCGCTTTGGCATTAGTTGAAAATAATTTTTTATCATTAGCATCCCACCTGTCTTTTGATTTAGAAATTTCAACACCACTAACAATAACAGTGGGAGATCTATAACCTGTTTCAATAATATCCCACACATCATAATCGACTGAACTCAAATAAATTTTCATCCTAGCTTTCCAATATGCATAATCAGTTCCATTAAACATTGGTGGCCTAGCTATGTACTGACCCTCAGAAAAAGCGTTATTAGACAGATTCATGACTCTAGAGTTTAAACAAAAAATACCTGCTCTGATACCACTTGTAGGATGTAAATTAACCCTAGAGGAGGGGGTGAATAGGGTTTATCGCATATTTCTACTGAATAATTAAATAATAACAACACAGATAATAATCAGAATAAATGCTAAAAATAAATAACACACAGATATACCCAGCTTCGGCAAAACCCTGCCTACTGCTGCATTCCCCAAGGTTTCTACTAGGAGTTAAAACAATCTCTACGCTTACAATTCCCTGAAAACTCGCGACACTCGCTTCCAACAGTTCTTAACCCTACGCTCAAAGCCCTGCAGTGGTTTCTATCCCCGAAACCAGATTTCCCCAAATTACAAATCCCATAATTCGTCTCTCTAGTTTTATAGACAAACTAGAAAACTATAAACCTGTTTACAAATTGAAAAAAAACAAACAATTAAAAATCACTTGGAAATTTAAAACCCTAGTTTATAAAAATAAACTCCTTTAAGTCCTTAATAACTTGTCCAGCCATCTTCTATTTGCTCCACCCATTTTATTTTAGCCCGATCACTGGAAAAATGGCGGCTTCAAATCTAGGGTTTTCTTCTGAAATTTAAGTGGCGATGACGATCTAGGGTTTGCAATCTCCTTATATTAGAAGTCGACGCTCTCTCTCTTCATTGATGCTCTGAATCTCCAGTAGCTATCTTCGTTGATTTATGCTTTTATTCGATCCAAGTGATTTCCTAGTATGATTTTAAATTCGAGCTTTCTTGTTTCAATTATGCTTGAACTTGGATGTTAGAAAGCCGATGATGATGTGGGTGTTAAATAGGCTTTTGAATTCAAATAAATCTCTGATTTCATATATGATTTGGCCTGAGATTGTTGCCTGAATTTTGGGGCATTAAAATCTTCATATATGTTGATGATATCGCATTAGAATTCTGTACTTTTGACCATATCTTTTGGTTCAACACTCTGTTGTTGTTTTTTTTTCTTTGACATTTTCAACGTGGATTAGAACTGAAATTGGTTCGAATAAACTGCTGTCTTTAATAATATTCCTGATTGATTTTTTTTAAACTGATAAGAACAGATATAATGCTTGATCATCCCTTTAGATTCTGATACTTCATTTATTTGTCTCGACAAATTTATGCCTTAAAATTTAACAGCTACTATACACTTTGCCAAGTCGTTGTTGCACTGATATCTCCATCCCCGTTTACTGTTTCATGCACTTTGCTATTTCATTATTGCTCGTAGTAGACTCGACCAATATGAGAGCTTGTTTTGGACTTGTTGTGTATACTTTTGTTTCACCCTTGCTGACTTACATTGCACCAGTTTTGTGCATGGATATTTTTCCTTTGTGCACTTGCACCCATTTCTAGAAACGGTCAAAACTTGCCAATTTGGCTTGATACATTTGCTTGCTAATGACTGAACTATGTTTTTGCTGCCTTTACTATTGAGTTTTAACTTTTAAAAAACTGTCTGTATATGTTATATGAACCTGAACCTTATAACATGTGTAGTCCATTGTGTTGTTTCCGAGTTACCATATACACAAAAACTTGTGCACCATACACCATGTTGTTCGACTTAAAAGATGTTGTGCCATGATTACTTTCTTTAATCTGATATGGTCTTGACTTGTACATGTATTTGAAACTGCCTGAAACTGTAGTGCCCTTGTGTTCACTTACAACTGAACATTGTAGTGCCATGCTTAACTATGCTAAACCCTGGTTTCATTTGAGCTGAACTTAACACTTGTTCACATATAGCTTAGCCTGAACTGTAGCACTTGTAAAACTGAATTTTGAACCTTGCTCTATTTCATGTTATTGGCATTTGTTGATACCCAAAATTTCCGGTACTTTGTTCATTTTTTTTAATTTAATTTTATGTTCTTGTCTTATGTACTTCTCGGCCATTTGAAGTGCTCTTAGAATTATTCACTTGAACTGTTGCTTGACTATTGATGCTTAGTTTAGTTTTGTATTAAACAGCTTTACTGCTTTGAGTCTTTAATTGATGTTGTACTTTTTGTTGCTTTGACATGCTATTACATTGCTGAACCATTTTACTATAGTTCCATTCATGTACTCGTACATGCTCTATGTTTACTGACTTGAAACATGATCGATCATCTTGCTTTTATCACTCTTGCATTTGTCAGTTTACTTGAAATAACTCATGTTGGCTTGACATTTGGAGTATGTATTTTCACCTTGATGTTGCCATGTATTTATCACCGTGTAGCTGCACCATGTCCATTCATTGTTCCTTATATTTGAGTAGCTTGACCACTGTGACTTGTTCATCCAGTTCATGCTTTTATTCAAATTTGTTGATCATGTAGTGTATCCATGCATTTGAACCCATACTTTATGCACAATTCACTTGAAACAGATCATTTCTGCTGCATATACATGATAGAGACTGAGCCATTATGACTTGAACTCATTTACATTTTGACTATGCTGATTTGTGTATCGACTTTTAAAATTGTGTCATGTCTACATGCACTTATGTCTTGACCATCTTTGAACTGGAGACTGAGTTTTGTGTTAGCACTTGTACTTCAGACTTGAGTTGCTACATCTTGTTGCTCGCATTGCATGTCATATATCATGTGTGACATCTCATTATTGCTCAACCATTTGTCGTGATTACTTGTGCTCGACCTCTCATGCAAGCTTTGATTTCATGTTGCATTGAGTTGTTCACACTCTCGACCATATTCAAATAGACTGAGTTGAGATGGTCCTTGTGGCTACTCCTCAGCTGCTCGCTGATTGGCGAGGCAGTGCACACGTGTATATTTATACACGTGTACATATGCAGCCATCAGACTGATTTTCTGCCCCTGCATATCAGACCAATTCTAGAAAAATGATGAGAAACACACCGTAATTCTAAGGCAAACAAATTCAAATTTGTATGCTCTTCAGATTTATTTCTATTGCAGTGTACTGTGTGTGTTTCTGTTTTATGTGACAGGTAAGTAGATGGTGAACTAAATTGGAGCACGTGAAGATTCAGAAGACTGAAGACAGAGTGTCAATGTGTGTGTATATGTAAATATACTGAGTAATGAGTGATATATGAGGAATCTGTGTGTATGAAATCAATTATAGTCGTGAATGAAATTGTACTGTTATTTGTAATAAACAGATTTGATTGAAATAAAATATTATATTATTTTATTGTGTTTAATTCAATATGTCTGTTTTAATTTGAATTCCTTTAATATTACAATTTCATGTGTGATGTGTCATGTCAGAAATATTCAAACATATTCAAGTGAATTATAAATAGTGGAGTTATAAATAGTTGTACTGTTCGAAAGATTGAAATGTAATATTTAACTTAAATAATATATTGTATGAATATATGAATGTCTGTACAGCCGTATTCTATTTAAATATAAATACTATATTCCTGTTTGTGATGTATATATAGAACAATATAGTAACAAACACATTTGAAATAATATTTATTTGGTTGTTATCATCAAACAAAAATCATATAATTGTGTATACAACTATGTCATATACAACAAACTTATCTCCAGTCTCTAGCCAGCAAGCCGGAGAGTTACACTGTCTTCCGTACAATGCCTCATATGGTGCCAGCCCAATGCTTGATTGACAACTGTTATTATATGCAAACTCAACTAAATGTAGATGATCTTCCCACAATTCCCCAAAATCCAATACACAAGCCCTTAGGAGATTTTCCAAAACTTGGTTAACCCTCTCGGCTTGATCATCGGTTTGGGGATGATAAGTCATATTCAAACACAACTCGGTTCCTAAAGTTTCTTGCAAACTCTTCTAGAATCCACTCGTGAACAATGTATTTCGATTACTCAATATGCTCTTCAGGATACCATGAAATCAAACTATCCATTTTATATAAAGCTCAGCCAACTACGATGTTGTCCTAGTCGATTTGACTAGAATAAATCTTGCACTTTTGGTCAAGCCATCCACGATGACCTAAATTCCTTCGTTTCCTGTCTTGGTTCTAGGTAGTCCATCAATAAAATCCATCGATATCTGCTTCCACTTCCATATATGAACCTCCAATGGACGAAGCAATCCACTAGGATTTTTCTGTTCAGCTTTCACCAAGTGACAGTTCAAGCACTTGGAAATAAACTTTCCAATATCCCTCTTCATACCTTCCTAGTAGTAAGACCGCTTCATGTCCTGATACATCTTAACACCACTAGGATGAGTTGTCAACTTTGAGTGATGACATTCCCTCAGAACCTCTTCTCTCATTCTGTTAATATCATGAAGAACTAGTCGTCCTTGTTTCCAAATCCAAGCTTCTTGATCGACCTCGAATTTTTTATCCTCTGGTTCCAACTTTTGGACGATTTAAACAAGCTTTACATCACGCTTTTGGCTTTCACCAATCCTTCCGAGGAGAGTAGGTCTTATCGATAAGCTTGCCAACATTTTAGGTTCCAATTCACACCATGGTCTGAAATCAAATCCTGTCAAGTACTCGAGGTGTCTCCATTCCGAAAACATCACTCCCAAATTTGTGTGCCTTCGACTCAACGCATCTGCCACTATGTTACCTTTACTAGGAGTATAGGCTATACCAAAATCATACGATGCCAAAAAC
Source organism: Allium sativum (assembly GCA_030737875.1). Lineage (NCBI taxonomy): Eukaryota > Viridiplantae > Streptophyta > Magnoliopsida > Asparagales > Amaryllidaceae > Allium > Allium sativum. The sequence goes on along the minus strand of CM060918.1, from coordinate 834,377,348 downwards.
TCTAAACACTATTGCTGCCGAAGATTCAAATTCTTTTAGGAGAAAAGATATTTTAACGACTTATGATTCGTAAACAATTAGAATCGAATTCCCAACAGGTAATGTGTCCACATCTTCAGAGCAAACACGATTGCTGCCAACTCCAAATCATGAGTCGGATAATTCCTTTCATGCAGCTTCAGTTGTCGACTTGCATATGCCACAACTTTATCTTTCTGCATTAGCACTACCCCAAGTCTAGCATCACTTACATTTATATAAGCAACCATATCTTCATTCCAACTCAGAATGGTAAAAACAGGAGCACTTGTCTGTCTCCCTTTCAGGATTTCAAAAGATTGCTCATACTTTGTATCCCATGTGAACACTTGGTTCTTCTTCATCAATCGTGTTAACGGTGTAGCTTCCTTAGAGAAATCCTTGATAAACCCTCGGTAATAACCTGCCAATCCAAGGTAACTCCTCATGTCGATCGCATTGTTAGGTCCATCCCAATCCTGGATTTTTGCCACCTTAGTGGTGTCAAAACCGCTATTTCATTTCTAGAAACAACATGGCCTAAGAACCTAAATTCATTCTTCCAGAAGTGTCACTTTGAAAACTTAGCTCTCAATCGATGCTTTCATAAGATTTCCAAAACAACTCGCAAATGCGTCTTATGCACTTCCTCATTTCGAGAGTAATCCAGAATATCATCCACGAACACAAGCACGAACTTGTTCAACTGATCTCTGGACACCCTATTTATAAGATCCACGAAATTTGCTGGCGCGTTAGTCAACCCAATTGGCGTTACCAACCATTCGAAGAAACTGGATGGTGTCCTAAAAGCAGTCTTGGGCACACTATCCTTTGCTACTCTCAATAAGTGAAATCCCATTGCCAAATCTATCTAAGAAAGCACCTTGGCTTCGTGAAGCCGATCAAACAATTCGTCTACTATTGGCAATGGATACTTGTTCTTCTTGCTCACCTTGTTCAGGAACGATAATCCACACGCAATCTCAACGATACGGAAGCCTTAGTGGCAAATACAAATGGTGCACCCCATTCGGATACACTTCTCCGAATGAATCCTTTTCCCAAAAGGTTACGTACTTGCATCTTTAACTCTCGTTGTTCCTTAGGCGCCATCAGCCTAAGAGGCATGACGATAGGTCTAGCACCCTCGACCAAATCGGTTCTTAAACTCAATGTCGCAATGTAGTGGCAAATGTTTGAACTCTTCAAGGCATCTTCAAACTCATTAGCAATCAGCACAAATGACAATTCTTCACATGGAATCACAAGTGAATATAGAAAGCTCACGAAGACACCATCTTCAGGCTTATATCGAATCATGGGCTTATATCGAATCACAACAATTCACCCTTCCATTTTCCTGACTGCCACCTCGAGCTTCTCGCAATCCACATTTACCACATACCTTGTAACACCCCGTAATTTTATAACATTAAAATTCAAAAATTAAAGTATACTTAATTTTTAGAAAAGAATTAAGTGAAATGGGTTGCGCAGAGAAATATATATATATCTATATTGATATATATATATAAATTAAAAATTAAATAAATAAATATGCGAAAAAGTTCAAAATAGCGAATTGGGAGGGGAAATAACCGAACCGTCCTATTTTTGAGGTCGACCCGAGCCCTGCTGGGTCAACTAGGGGTTAATCCAGGGTGTTTGGCTGTCAACCCGTGGGCCGATTCGCTCAAATGCAGATTTTGTATTTGATTGGTTCTCATGGTTCAGGGTTAATCTAATGGTCCTAAATAACTTCCTACACCTATAAATACATCCTAATGCTAACCCTAAACCTAATTAAAATAGAATAGTTACCGTCGCCATGGAAATCAATGGAGCCGCCGCCAACTAAGAAGGAAGAAAAGCTAATTCAATTCTAATTCTCTCAACCCTAAAGCAAAGCAAAACTCTCCCTTTTCTTCTCTAAATTGTGAGTATGATGATCTTAATAAGATTATTATCATTTTAATTAGGTTGAGTTATGAATGGATTATGAGTAGATGATGTGAGTTATCATATATGTTGTTGTAAACCCCTTTTGCTACCATGTATATTGTAAATCCAATGTTATGTGATGATGATATCTTATATGTTATAAATCATGCTATGATGATGTTATGTATGTTGAAAGTTTCTATGCTAAGTTGTGATGAATCATACATGTTAAAAAGGCCATGATGTTACCATCTATGCTAGTTAGTTCATATTAATTAAATCATCATGTTTGGGTTATGTTGATCTATATGACAAGTCACATATGCAAGTTAGATTGATTAGAAAAGTTATGAACATATGCCAAGACATCTATTATGACATCTAGAATTATGCTATGACATATGTGATATCCTATGCTAGTTCACACCATCATTATGTTGCCTAAAAACCCCATATGCTAGTTTATGTATAGATTTGGGCTATGATCATATCATGTAAATTGAGACATTTAACAAGTTGACACCTTTTGATCCTTAACATGTGTAGTTTATGCAAGTTTCACCCCTATTATGATTAGATTTATTTTAATTGTCTATATGTTGTGATAATTTATCTTTGTGCTAGGTGTTAGACTATACAAGTCTAGCCTATTTTTTGCGTTGAATAAGCGAACGTATAAACGTGGGGTAGGGGTAATATTAAGGATTTAATATTAAAAAGTTGGGGTGCAATTGATATGATTTTGCATGCCATAAGTGGATGGCCATAATTGAGTCAATTATGGACATCATTAAAAGTTGACTTAATTAATAATTTGAATAGGGAATTATTAAAACTGGGGTAAAAGATTTTAAGTGTTAATCAATGCTTAGGACACGAGGTTGGACTCGTTTGTGACGTAAACCTGCCCGGACCCGCCCGGCAAATCCAGTGGTCACAAATGTCAGCCCAATGTGAGAGGTCCTAGGCCTAAACTAAAGCATAACGGTTGTAAAGACACGAGGTTAGACTCTTTTATGGTGTAAGACTGCCCGGACCCGCCCAGCAAATCCAGCTGCCATAAATGCCAGTCTAATGTGAGAGGTCTTTATGAGGTTATGGCCTGAATGAATTAAGAAATACTTAACCAGATAAACATGTAAGGTGGGACATGGGGGTTAAGTAGGTGCCTTGGGTGGCATGAGGAATCTAGGGCGTGCCCTTAGTGGCATGTGAAATACGATTAGTAAGACTTAACCAAACACACATGTAAATGAACATGACTAAGAAGGTTAAGTGGGATATACTAGTGACAAGCTTAGGTGGGTAGCTTGTGGGGGCCCATTTCGACCAGTATCCCAAACGTATCTTTGTGGGCTCGACCCAAGTCGAGGACGGGACACGCATGCTGGGTTTGACTGTAAGAGGCCAAAACGGGGAGCGGTGGCAACGCAAGTCCAACGGGTTTCATATGCGTGTGTGGACCCGAGCTGGTAGGTAAGACGTTGTTGCATCGTGTAGGTATAAGCCGTGCATTCTCAAGTTGTATCGGGTTGCCACTTTAGGGGAGTGATACACCCCACTATGGGGCCAGCACGGGTATCTACGAGTAGGGAGCCGATCGAAAGTGGGTAGTGGGGTACACCTAGTGGAGATAGGGGCAGACGACACCTATGTAGTCAGCTAGGGGTACGTAAGGCTATTTATAAAGTTTCTGTGTGAAGCAAGTGGGATCAAACAATAGGGTGACTGGTGTGGTGCAGTGTAGTAATGTGCGGTGCAGTGTAGTAATCATTCGTTAGTAATTAGGTGTGCCTTTACCGTTATCTTTAACGTTATCTTAAACGCTATCTTTATCTTCCTAAGAGTTCATAGACATTTACTTGTCTTCCAGCTTATGCCTTAGTCTAGTTATTTTGATAATAGTATTGTTAGAATCATAATACTCGCCAGACTTTATGTCTGACCCCCTCTATTTCTATCCGTTTTCCCCCTCCAGGTCCTCAGGTTGGGCCCAGCTCTAGGGGAGTTTGATCGAATTGCTTCATCTCTCTTTGGAAAGCTTGGACCGTTGAAGTAAAGTCCAGCTTGTTATCTTTTTAATGGCTATTTATGTAATGGGATTATGTATTTTGTTTTTATGAAGATGGATATTGTACTTGGTTATGATCTATGGTTTTATGATGTAACAAACATGTTTAATTTCCGCTGCAATAAAATGAAGTTTTAGATTTCCAAGTTCTATTTATTATCTGTCTTGTTGTAATTTTTCTGTTCTATATTCACTTATAACCTCCATGTAAGTTAATGCATTCCCTTTGTGGGTGACATTAATGGACGTGGGGTGTTACATACCTCGTGAGCTAATCCATACCCAAGATATTTCAAACCCAGCGAAGTTTAATACAAAACAATCACACACAAAGGAGCAACCATGACTCAATATCACAAGACCACGAAAAAGCATACAAAGGCTGGACGAACCCCCAACTAGATTAGTCACAACCAAAGGTCTATCACAAATCTCGGGTTCTAAACCCAAGCGGCATACAATCTCATTGCAAATGAATGAATGCGATGCTCGAGTATCAAACAACACTCGAACTGAGATACACCTAACTGAAAGTGTACCATGAACGATGACACTCTTCCCTTTCTCCTCTGTAGCCAGAGCCTTCGAAGAAGACGGAACGCCTTACAAAGCATAGGCCTTCATATATGCTTTCCCTTAGTTGGTTCCGGATAATCTTTTTTGACATGCCAAGGCTTTCCACAGTTGTGACACTTCCTCTAAACCGTTGGGTTCTTGCATTCATTAGAGAAATGGCTTTTAATTTGGCAGTTATAGCAAACCACCTCTCTTTTTGGCTTCTTTCTATTCTTTCCTTTCTACTACTATTGCTTCCTCTTCTTGTTGTTGCCACCCTGCTGTGGTTTCCTCTCCCCCTTGGCTGCAACAACAACAATTTCTCCTTCCTTGGGAAACAAGGTTTCATATCTCCTAGCTTTTCCACAATCTTCTTATACGGGTCATCCAGATGGTCAACTAACGGCCTCCCTATATAGGTATCCAAACCCATAACAAACTTCTTGTTCTTCTGATAAGTGGTCTTAATATACGAACGATCATACTTGGATATACCCGCAAAATCATAAACATATTCCAGCACTGGTCGACCATTTTGTTTCAACTCCACAAACTTTTTGAATAGAACGGACTTCTGAGTGGTCGAAATGACCTTTTTCTCAAACTTGACTTGGAATTGATACCACGTAATCTCATCCTCTGGAGTCTTAAGAGTGATAGAATTCCACCAATCCACGGCTCTACCCTATAGCTTCCACGATGCAAGGTTTCTCTTGGTTGCATCGTCTATGCCCATGTCTCTTAAAATCCGAATACAAGCATCTAGCCACCCCTATATCTCAACAGTCGGTTATGTCCCTTTCAACAGTTTCCCACTAAGAGAAGTGAAGTCCTTGCCCAGCTTGCCAAGTCCACAACCCTCGATACTTGCACCTGAACCCCTACATCTACCTCGGTTGCTCCTTCTCATGAATGCTTCCGTCATAGCCTCTAACATGGATGGATAATCTGGTGTACCGATATTTCCCTCTCCAGGAACAGACTCCTCCCTATCAGCGTGTCTCAATGGTCGACAACTCATTCTAAATCTGTAATTTAGAATGATTAGCCCACATACGAGAGAACTGCAACGGAGTTCAAGTGATATTATACTATACACTAATATATATAGTATACACCGATTAGAAATCTACAAATACCTCTCTTATACGTTATTACATCTTCGAACTTTTGCTAAAATCGATTAACCAGATCTCTGATACCAAATGTGACGACCTCCCATAACTCCCGCACTTAACAAGGGGAATAGTATGCTAAAAGGTGTGTCAGGCAGCTATGGATGATCATCAAGGTAGGATAACAAAAGCAGAACATGTCGTATAACTCACAACGCAAGGATAAAATATAATGGAACATATACAACAGGCAATAATAATGAAGTAGAGTTGGAAAGAATCTTATACTTTTCATATCATTATGAAATATCCATACAACTTTCGATTACACTAAGATTATGTACAAGATAATTGGGTATTCATGTTGCTACACCCTCGCCATTGAAAAAAAAACTTTATCATGTAATTGTTGTGTGTATCCATGTATGTCTTGAACCTGAAATGTGAATGATTCGACCATGTTCTTGCTGTATACATTTTTTGAAAACCTTTGCTTTGTCATTTGAGAACTTGGAAAAAAAGCTTGCTTGTGGGTTTACTGCTGTGAGCACTTGCATCTTGCACTGCAGTGTCCGTTTCTAGACTTGTATACATTCTTGCTGAACTGCTTCTTGATACTGTATATTTGAACCATACCAATAATACTATGCACACATTTATTTACTAGTTTGACCATTTTCTTGCTTATACTCGACCATGCTGATTTCCATGCTTCATGTATTTTGCTGAAAAAACTGTAGCTCCACCATGTTATTGTTGTTATATGTGATCATCCATGCTTGCTTGAAATCATGTCCAATTTCTTTGACCATTTTTGAACTGCCACTGAGTTGTTGCATACTTCACGTTCACTGCATGATTGTGATAGAACCTATGTGTGTAGCCACAGTCATGATGACACAGCTGCACCATATACTTGATACTTGAACACAACTGGATTTGTACACAGACTTGGGTTTTGCCTTGCCTTGAAACTACATGATAGCTTGTGCACAACTGAATTTGTTGTTTGGTATTTGAAGAATATGCACATGCAGTGTACACTATTCACCTTGTTTTGTTGACTATCATATATGCTTGGCCCCATTGTTGCACATTTGACTTTTGGCTAGAATGTTCACTGAGTAAAGCACTGAGTCGAGACGGTCCATGTGGCTACTCCTCAGTTGCTTGCTGGTTGGCGATGCAGTGCATACGTGTATATTTATACACGTGTGTATATGCAGTCATCAGACAATATTTCCCGTCCCTATATATACAGGCTGACTAGACACAAATGAATCAGATCGAGTCATGAAAAATGATGAGAAACACACTGTAACATCCCATAATTTCGCATGATTTTTTTTTACGTAGAAAAAAAAGGTTAAATTAATAAATTTGAAATATTAAAATATGGTATGTATGATAATATTTTGAAATTTGTATATGCAAAGTACGGTTGACATTTGTCTAGTATATAATGATTAATAACTAAATATGAACGTTGAATTATAGGGAAACTTTATATTTTCCTAGCGCAATTTGAAAGTATAAATTTATGAACATTTATTTTGTTTAAAATATGTTAACGTTCGCATAAAAAAATTGATTGATAGTTAATGAGAACATTAATAACATTTAAAATTTATTATCACCTTCCTTTTAAAACTTAGCTTATTAGGAAAGCTTTTGACAACTTAACCATTAATTCAGGAATCAATTGACGTTAGAAAATTTGAAAGGTCTTGAAAAATTGATTACACGATGGTTCCATTATATACATTATTTATTCCTTTTCTGAGTAAACCTATTCGTCCCAATGTATTATCGTTCCATTTGCTGAGAAACCAGTTTGCTCTCTCCTTCAAACATTTATTCTTCCAAACTCAGAAATCCTTCGCAAGGTAAATCTACTGATCTTCTCTTTTATTTTATTTCTTTATTTATCCTTCTTCTTGTTTGATTAGAACCAAACTGTTGTTTTAAAATAAAATAAAAATAAAAATCAGAATTTGCTGGAATTGAGATTCCCTTGGCCGAGACTGAGAATAGGAAACCCCATGTTTTCCTCCTTTTACAATTGTCTTGCTGTCTCAAAAATGGTTGAAACTTTAGTAATGAATACTTTAGATATGAAACTCTTGTTTTGCTTAATTTATATGTATATTATGTTTAAAACTTTAGTACTGTGAATCATTTTAGCTTGCTGAAACATATTGCATACTTTGGGGTTTAGAGAATTAAAGTCTAGTTTGTGTAAAACTATATTTTACTGAATGGTTGTGCCAAGACTTTACATTGGTAGCTATGGACCAAAATAAGTTTGGTTTTATATTTTAAAAAGGGAAAAATATGTGGGTGTGTTTGCTGCCACGGCATGCGTGGTAGGATAGGAGTTAGTGAAGATGTACATCAGCCTATTTTCACGTTGAAGCCTTATTTCGGTGTATGGATTTGGAAAAAAAATTAGCAGCTTGATGGCTTGAACCCATGCCGATGTTAGTCCGACCGAACCCTTACAGCCGAACCTCTCCTCATGGCCGAACCGTTGTGCTGGACGTTAGAGTTTTAGTTGTTTATAGTGCATGAAGTTTTGTTCTTTATGCCAACTTTGAAAGTGTTAAATAAGTTGAAACCTGGACTATTAGTTGATGCCTGCACACTAATTAAAATGGCAACGGTGGAAATTTCAAGTTTTATTTACATTGGCCTGCACACTAGTTTTAAGTTTATATATATTAAACTTCACTGAAACTTTGTTTTGCTGAAACATTTGTGCCAGAACTATATGCTAATTGAATGGCTTGAAGCCATGAACTGGTACACGTATGGAATCTCTTTTCAAATAAGTTTACTGCAGGTGTTCTGGGCTTTGTTAAACTTTATGAATCAACGTTTTTTCCTTTTGTTCCACCTTGCCATGCGTATTTCACTAACAAAAAAAAAGTGCTATTCAAATGCATGTAACATTTTATCCATTTTGCCGCACACCTTTGAGCCTAATATATATATATATATATATATATATATATATATATATATATATATTTCAAAATCAAACTCTGCTGAAATTGTACGTATTTTAACCATAATTTGTTTGTCCAGTTCATTGAAGTTTCAGTGCCGTTCATTTCTACGCCTCTCTGTTATCGTCTCTATTTTTGTGCCACTGAAGGTGAGTTCAACTCACACCTAACTAAAATATTTGATTGTTAGTTAAATTAATATCATGTCATGATATGATTGTATGGATTGATGTTTGATAGTTAAATTACATATTTATATTGATTTGCATCGATAGCGTAATTAAATTTGACTGTTAGTTTAAATTTCACCGTTATGTTAAAATTCGACATTTAATTACTGTATAAAACCTGACACCTGATAATTTGTAAATTTATACGATGTTAGACTGTTGTATGTACTGATGTGATGAATGGCTTGAATTTGATATGTTGACAAATTGATGTTAATTGTGTGAATTTACCTGTTATTCACATTTATTCATATATGATCATTGTTTGTGCTGATTTATCCCAATCATTTACCTTAGATGTTACGGGCATCGAATAAACCCGGGATTAATCATTAAAATGAATTAAGAACGTAGGTTGAAATGATAAATACCTATGACCCTGATTTGGATTGAAATGATATATATCCTTTCCCTAAATACTAAAATTAAAATTTAAGTATCACTTGGTCATAGGATAGAAAATTATATACGGACACCGGTTGGTTAAATAAAATTTGTTTTAACCATGAATTTTGAAATATTGTTTTAAAGACAATATAAGCGATGTTTTATAATTTATTTTTCTTTGAACTTGAACTTTTAATTTTAAAATATAAATGAAAGGGGTAATAAATTAGTGTTGTAACAGAAGCTAAATAAAGTGAAATATAATGTAAATCAAATTTATTGAAATTGAAAGGTTTCACCCACTTTTGAAATTCATTATGAATCAACATTGATTTGAATTATATATGAATTGTGTACTATATTTGACATAAAGTGAAATCATTGAAAATGTGAGTCTGATTTGGAATGTAACTATTTGAATTAATTTGATCGAATTGAAATGAATGTAAATTGGAAGTTTAATCGATGGTATTATCGAAAATTGAGTTGGTTGAATTAAAGTTGAAATATGACTTGAGGTTTAATTGAAAGGAAACGATTCTAATTCCAACTATAGTATTTCAAAACCATTTTATAAACTATTTTAATAATAATTATATTTTCTTTATAAACTATTTTACTTTATTACTATTTTATTTTATAAATTATTTTAAATAAATCATTTTATAATTAACTATTTATTTATACATTATTCTAATATTTTACTATAGATTTACTAAATTCGATAATTTTTTTTTGATTACAAACTATTTATTTTTCAACTATTTTAATTATATATATCTAAACTATTTTAAATATACTTTAAACTATTTATTATTCAAATTATTAAAGTTGGAATCGTTTCAAGATTTTAATTGGTTTAAATGGAAATTTTATTATGAATAATATTCTATCTTGAAAATTAAAATGACTTTTGAAACATGATATTTTGATATGAAGTACGAACCTCTTTGAAATGTAAAAGAACTGACCGGTGTGAAAAATGTAAACGATTGGTTGTTAAAGAGACCGGGATCGGATATTGTCATACTCTCTGCCAATACCGGAACCACTTTAACAACCGTGTACGCGGTGGAGTTACAGAAATGGTGTTGGATGAATTTGGAGGCGATTACTGGAATTGAAGAAAGAGAACGATAATGGATATCCTTGACCTTCGGGTCATAATTAAAATGACTAAAACAGGGCTATACCGTGACCAAGTGGGGTTAGCTACCCCCATCGGCAACACTTCTTCCTTTATTACTATAGTCCCTCGGTTTGATTTGATTTGATGCGCATCCGTGATTCGGGAGTGTTGTCCGAGGTGGGCGGTAGTCGCGGCTATGCGTTACCACCAGTCCGGGCGTGCAACTAGTATATTTATACTCTGGGCATTCCTCGTGTGCCTTATCATATTATCCTGATCGAGCCCCCTACGATTTTGATTTAACGTTGTCGTATAGCGACGCATCCCTGTCCACCGACCGTTACTGGTGTTTTATATGCAATGTTTACGATAACGTATAAACGGTGTAAGGGTAAAAATGTAATCTCGCTTACGCTATTTTAATATGTTATATTTAACCATAGACACTATTATAACAGCGTATTATATTATATGATATTGTTTGACGGATCCTTAGGAGATGGAAATTCTCGTAACATCTTCTAAGTTATTGCACTCATATTTTCACATGAATTTGATTTAACTAATATGAGAATGATTTAGTTCTGATCCGAGTGTTTGTTGTGTTTCTTTTTATGCAATACGCTCGGGTCAGACCGAGTTACAATTAGCAAAGATTCCCTTGCTTTGAAGATTCCATTATGAAGATGAAGATGGAGCTTAATAGACGTATTAAAATTATTATTCCGCTGCATATATTGGTATGTTGTATGTTAATTTACTCTGATAAATTGTGTAAATATAATCAAATGTATGTTTTAACAGCTTCATGAACTGTTATTTAATTATTATATTTTATCCTTCCGCTGCGAGATTCTGTATTTGTTTCCTTCTTTCTTCTTTTTCTTATTTTAATCCCAATAACTATCCGTATTTTTGATCTGTTTATGTCGACATTAAGGATCATTGTTGATTTGAACGGTCGAAAATCGTGGATGTTACATTTGGTATCAGAGCTTTGGTTTAGCGGAAACCTTGGCTCTATTTGGGATTAACTCATTAGAGATTGGGTAGTATTACCCTAGAATGAGTTTGAATGTATATGAGAGAGCGTATTTTTATTCTGGTATAAAAATGGTTTTATATATTATGTTGGTTGTTCTGTTGAGTATTTATGAATTCTGGTCGGTACTTGGGATGCCAAGGCATCGATAGGGATTTCTAAACACTCGAACAAGACTTATCGACATAATATTGTTTTGAATTTTATTTTATATATATATATATAGAATTATTTGAAAATATATTAATTTTGATTTTGTTGATGATAATATTAAATTTTCATCATTAATCATTCGATTAATTAATAGTTAAAACCATTGGTTGTTGATGGTTTAAGAAAAATTAAATATTGAAAATTTATTGATAATGAAATAAGAAGTAAAATATGAATTTGAGAATTTGATTTCAGGTGATTTGCAAATGGTTGAAATAATATATTTATATTTTAAAAGTGTTTCATATTGAAATTGTTTTAAATGAATTATTGGAAAAAAAATGTATACCCTCTTTTCTTTGAAAATGATTTCGGTGATGAGTGCACGCATCATCGATGTTTATTTTCAAGAGTCTAAGGAGGGAGACGTTTAATATTTTGTACTTTGTTTTACAAAATTGAACTTTATTTAAATCGTTTTATAGTATGGTTTTATGTAAATGATATATTATATGAAACATTTCAAAAAAAAAATGATTTGAAAAGAAACCCGAAATTTAATTCTTGAAATCTTGAATAGTTAATGAAATGAAATAAACTTAAACTTTTGAAACTTCTGAATATTATGAATATAAGAGAGTTATAATTAAAATAATACTCTTAAGAATTGGATAATAAATTGAAATGAATGGTAACCATTGAAACCTATGTAATAATAAATTCTTTTCTATAGCACGAATTACTTACCAATTAATTAAGAAGTTATACGTTATAAGAATAAGCAATTAAATAATGCACACGTATTAGAATGGATAATGAACGTGCAAAATTGATTGGTTATAAGTGTCAATAAAACATAAATTCTGATGATAAATGATATAATTAGTTATGTTTTGGAATTGAATTCGACTAAGAAAGGTAAATAAATTAAAACTAGTGTACGTATTGTTAAATTTATTTAATTTATGGAAATTAATGAAAATGAATAAATGAATTTGGAAAGGATTAAATTGGTAAAATAAGTCGATTGAAATGGAATTGATGTAATATGGTAATGAATCTAATTTGTGAAGTGAAACAAAAATAGTGAACATAGATGTTTGTAAATGAGTCGATTGGATATAAGGTAATATGCATTAATTGAATATGAATTCATTGTAAGAAAATAAATGTATATAAACCTAAAAAAAATTAAATGAATCAAATTGAAAGAGAATGAAAACAACTAATGTGCAATAAATTGAATACTACCAATAAATGTTAGTCAATTGTATATTCGTACGAAATGTAGAGTAATAGATTTAATATTGATATTAAAAAGTATGAATGAAATTTTTGTTAAAATTTTGAATGAATACTAGTTGGAAGTTTGTTAGGTGTATTTGTTAAGCGTTATATAATTTTCTGCATATATTGTTTACTATGTATATATATGATTTGTTATATGAATTGACAACCGTCTTACTACGCCTTTTTGAGGACGAAAAGATTTAAGTGGGGGAGAGTAAAACATCCCATAATTTCGCATGATTTTTTTTTTACGTAGAAAAAAAAAGTTAAATTAATAAATTTGAAATATTAAAATATGGTATGTATGATAATATTTTGAAATTTGTATATGCAAAGTACGGTTGACATCTGTCTAGTATAGAATGATTAATAACTAAATATGAACGTTGAATTATAGGGAAACTTTATATTTTCCTAGCGCAATTTGAAAGTATAAATTTATGAACATTTATTTTGTTTAAAATATGTTAACGTTCGCATAAAAAATTTAATTGATAGTTAATGAGAACATTAATAACATTTAAAATTTATTTATCACCTTCCTTTTAAAATTTAGCTTATTAGGAAAGCTTTTGACAACTCAACCAATTAATTCAGGAATCAATTGACGTTATCAAATTTGAAAGGTCTTGAAAAAATGATTACACGATGGTTCCATTATATACATTATTTATTCCTTTTCTAAGTAAACCTATTCGCCCCTATGTATTATCGTTCCATTTGCTGAGAAACCAGTTTGCTCTCTCCTTCAAACATTTCTTCTTCCAAACTCAGAAATTCTTCGCAAGGTAAATCTACTGATCTTCTCTTTTATTTTATTTCTTTATTTATCCTTCTTCTTGTTTGATTAGAACCGAACTGTTGTTTTAAAATAAAATAAAAATAAAAATCAGAACTTGCTGCAATTGAGATTCCCTTGGCCGAGACTGAGAATAGGAAACCCCATGTTTTCCTCCTTTTACAATTGTCTTGCTGTCTCAAATGAAACTTTAGTAATGAATACTTTAGATATGAAACTCTTGTTTTGCTTAATTTATATGTGTATTATGTTTAAAACTTTAGTACTGTGAATCATTTTAGCTTGCTGAAACATATTGCATACTTTGGGGTTTAGAGAATTAAAGTCTAGTTTGTGTAAAACTATATTTTACTGAATGGTTGTGCCAAGACTTTATATTGGTAGCTATGGACCAAAATAAGTTTGGTTTTATATTTTAAAAAGGAAAAAATATGTGGGTGTGTTTGCTGTCACGGCATGCGTGGTAGGATAGGAGTTAGAGAAGATGTACATCAGCCTATTTTCACGTTGAAGCCTTATTTCAGTGTATGGATTTGGAAAAAAAAATTAGCAGCTTGATGGCTTGAACCCATGCCGATGTTAGCCCGACCGAACCCTTACAGCCGAGCCTCTCCTCATGGCCGAACCGTTGTGCTGGACGTTAGAGTTTTAGTTGTTTATAGTGCATGAAGTTTTGTTCTTTATGCCAACTTTGAAAGTGTTAAATAAGTTGAAACCTGGACTATTAGTTGATGCATGCGCACTAATTAAAATGGCAACGGTGGAAATTTCAAGTTTTATTTACATTGGCCTGCACACTAGTTTTAAGTTTATATATATTAAACTTCACTGAAACTTTGTTTTGCTGAAACATTTGTGCCACAACTATATGCTAATTGAATGGCTTGAAGCCATGAACTGGTACACGTATGGAATTGCTTTTCAAATAAGTTTATTGCAAGTGTTCTGGGCTTTGTTAAACTTTATGAATCAAAGTTTTTTCCTTTTGTTCCACCTAGCCATGCGTATTTCACTAAATAAAATAAAAAAAAAGGTCCATGCAACCATTGGTTCCATGCGTTTATACATGTAGCATATATGGTGGCAAAGTGCTATTCAAATGCATGTAACATTTTATCCATTTTGCCGCACACCTTTGAGCCTAAAATACGTATATATATATATATATATGTATATATATATATATATATATTTCAAAATCAAACTCTGCTGAAATTGTACGTATTTTAACCATAATTTGTTTGTCCAGTTCGTTGAAGTTTCAGTGCCGTTCATTTCTGCGCCTCTTTGTTATCGTCTCTATTTCCGTGCCACTGAAGGTGAGTTCAACTCACACCTAACTAAAATATTTGATTGTTAGTTAAATTAATATCATGTCATGATATGATTGTATGGATTGATGTTTGACAGTTATATTACATATTTTTATTGATTTGCATCAATAGCGTAATTAAATTTGACTGTTAGTTTAAATTTCACTGTTATGTTAAAATTCGACATTTAATTACTGTATAAAACCTGACACCTGATAATTTGTAAATTTATACGATGTTAGACTGTTGTATGTACTGATGTGATGAATGGCTTGAATTTGATATGTTGACAAATTGATGTTAATTGTGTGAATTTACCTGTTATTCACATTTATTCATATATGATCATTGTTTATGCTGATTTATCCCAATCATTTACCTTAGATGTTACGGGCATCGAATAAACCCGGAATTAATCATTAAAATGAATTAAGAACGTAAGTTGAAATGATAAATACCTATGACCCTAATTTGGATTGAAATGATATATATCCTTTCCCTAAATACTAAAATTAAAATTTAAGTATCACTTGGCCATATGATAGAAAATTATATACGGACTCCGGTTGGTTAAATAAAATTTGTTTTAACCATGAATTTTGAAATATTGTTTTAAAGACAATATAAGCGATGTTTTATAGTTTATTTTTCTTTGAACTTGAACTTTTAATTTTGAAATATAAATGAAAGGGGTAATAAATTAGTGTTGTAACTGAAGCTAAATAAAGTGAAATATAATGTAAATCAAATTTATTGAAATTGAAAGGTTTCACCCACTTTTGAAATTCATTATGAATCAACATTGATTTGAATTATATATGAATTGTGTACTATATTTGACATAAAGTGAAATCATTGAAAATGTGAGTCTGATTTGGAATGTAACTATTTGAATTAATTTGATCGAATTGAAGTGAATGTAAATTGGAAGTTTAATCGATGGTATTATCGAAAATTGAGTTGGTTGAATTGAAGTTGAAATATGACTTGAGGTTTAATTGAAAGGAAACGATTCTAATTCCAACTATAGTATTTCAAAACCATTTTATAAACTATTTTAATAATAATTATATTTTCTTTATAAACTATTTTATTTTATTACTATTTTATTTTTTAAATTATTTTAAATAAATCATTTTATAATTAACTATTTATTTATACATTATTCTAATATTTTACTATAGATTTACTAAATTCGATAATTCTATTTTGATTACAAACTATTTATTTTTCAACTATTTTAATTATATATATCTAAACTATTTTAAATATACTTTAAACTATTTATTATTCAAATTATTAAAGTTGGAATCGTTTCAAGATTTTAATTGGTTTAAATGGAAATTTTATTATGAATAATATTCTATCTTGAATATTAAAATGACTTTTGAAACATGATATTTTGATATGAAGTACGAACCTCTTTGAAATGTAAAAGAACTGACCGGTGTGAAAAATGTAAACGATTGGTTGTTAAAGAGACCGGGATAGGATATTGTCATACTCTCTGCCAATACCAGAACCACTTTAACAACTGTGTACGCGGTGGAGTTTCAGAAATGGTGTTGGATGAATTTGGAGGCGATTACTGGAATTGAAGAAAGAGAACGATAATGGATATCCTTGACCTACGGTTCATAATTAAAATGACTAAAACAGGGCTATACCGTGACCAAGTGGGGTTAGCTACCCCCATCGGCAACACTTCTTCCTTTATTACTATAGTCCCTCGGTTTGATTTGATTTGGTGCGCATCCGTGATTTGGGAGTGTTGTCCGAGGTGGGCGGTAGTCGCGGCTATGCGTTACCACCAGTCCGGGCGTGCAACTAGTATATTCATACTCTCGGCATTCCTCGTGTGCCTTGTCATATTATCCTGATCGAGCCCCCTACGATTTTGATTTAACGTTGTCGTATAGCGACGCATCCCTATCCACCGACCGTTACTGGTGTTTTATATGCAATGTTTACGATAACGTATAAACGATGTAAGGGTAAAAATGTAATCCCGCTTACGCTATTTTAATATGTTATATTTAACCATAGACACTATTATAATAGCGTATTATATTATATGATATTAGTTTGACGGATCCTTAGGATATGGAAATTCCTGTAACATCTTCTAAGTTATTGCACTCATATTTTCACATGAATTTGATTTAACTAATATGAGAATGATTTAGTTCTGATCCGAGTGTTTGTTGTGTTTCTTTTTATGCAATACGCTCGGGTCAGACCGAGTTACAGTTAGCAAAGATTCCCTTGCTTTGAAGATTCCATTATGAAGATGAAGATGAAGCTTAATAGACGTATTAAAATTATTATTCCGCTGCATATATCGGTATGTTGTATGTTAATTTACTCTGATAAATTGTGTAAACATAATCAAATGTATGTTTTAATAGCTTCATGAACTGTTATTTAATTATTATATTTTGTCCTTCCGCTGCGAGATTCTGTATTTGTTTCCTTCTTTCTTCTTTTTCTTATTTTAATCCCAATAACTATCCGTATTTTTGATCTGTTTATGTCGACATTAAGGATCATTGTTGATTTGAACGGTCGAAAATCGTGGATGTTACACACACCAGAAATCTAAGGTAAATAAAATTTTAAAAATAAAATTTACATTCATATGTATTCAGTTTAAATTCTATTGCAATGTATTGTGTGTATGTTTCATTGTGACAGGTAAGAAGATGATGACTGGACTGACAGAAAGTTGTGAAGACTGAAGACTGAAGACAGTGAATAAATCAGTGTCAGTAAATGCGTCTGTATATGAAAGTGAAAATGTATGTATATATGAATTGTACTGTTATTTGTAATAAACAAATTCGTTTGAAATAAAATATTATTTTATTGTTGTCGAACAAACTTGTCTATTTTATTCAGCCAATTTACAAGTACAAATATTCTGTGAATGTATTTAAATAGCGGAGTATTAAATAGCTGTACTGTTTGAATGTTGAAATAGAATATTAAATTTAAATAAAATACTATATGTACAGTTGTATTTTATTTAAATATTATATTCATGTCTGTAATGTATATATAAAAAAGTACAGTAACGAACACATTTATAATAAAATATATTTGGTTGTTATCATCAAACAAAAATCATATTGTAATGACCCATATTCTACATGTCATAGGATCGTAGAATATTTATTTCTTTCCCATATGAAGTCGTATGGTCATGTAACCTTGGGAAACATCTATTAGAGTCATTTCCCATGTTCATGATTTTTGTCGATTTTTAAATGACCATTTTGCCCCTAATTGGTACTGTTTTGGCCATAACTTTTGATAGGAAAGGAATTTTGACCTAAAACCACTTCCTTTGATTCGTTTGATGGTTTCTCTTTCCGTAGAGTGGTCACAATAGCCAAACGGACTTACCGTTTAAGAGATATGGCTGAAACAAGGTTTGGAGGGTGAAAAGCTGCTTAACCGGGCCAAATCGGGTGATTAGTGAGTAGGCCCATAACCCATTTCGGGATTAGGGTTATGGGAGGACTGAAATGAGATGGAGAATCATTCCATTTCAGTTTTCTAGCCTCCACTTATCACCAAGGATCCCTAAAAATGGCCTCCAACCTCTAAATCACCTCCAAATCACTTTTAGATTAAGGATTTGGCTTAGCAACCCCTAATCAAGAAGGATCTTCACCAAATCAACAAAGGAGCTGCTGTTTGGTATTGAAATTCGCATCAAATCAGAGAATCATTTCAGATCTTAGTTTATTTTGTGGCTAAGGTGAGTGATTTGCTTAGTTTTGCACTAATTATGGCTAATTAGGGGTGATTAGTGTTAATTAGCGAATTTAGATATGATAAAATTCTGGAAAAATGTTTATAAAATTCGGAATGATGTTTTAGACCTCTGATATGAATTTGGGTTAATTTGGTTAAGATTTGCTAATCCTATCATTAGTTTCACTTAAACATGCTTAAGGGGAAATATGGGATTTTGGGTAAGTTTGATCCATTTTTCATGCTATGATTGTTGTTTTGGTATTTGAGGTCATTTCTACTTGTTGCTATGACTGTATGGTATGTTTTGTGATTGATTAGAATAGCTAGAATGGTCGAAAACGCCGTCGAATGGCGTAAAATGCTCGCTGGAAGGACTGCAGGAAATTGCAAGCGGGATCGGATCGGACCCCCTTTTTCCCGACCCGAACCGATCGTGGGCATATGCCATGATCCGATCTGAAGACAGCGATCTGCATGTCCACCCTCGATCGCGAATCCTCTCCACGATCCGATGCAGATTGATGAGGCGCAACGATCCGAAGGGAGGAGCACGAACCGATCCATTTCAGAAGCTCATGAGCTGACTATCTGGGAAGTTGCACCCGACCCGACCCGACCAGCGGGGAAAGCACGATGAAGGATGAACCCCGACCCGATCCGAATGGGTGACCACGATCCGACCCGAAATGGTGACGCCGATCCGAGCCAGGAGAAGGAACCACGCGCTGGAGGAACGCGATTCGATCCGCAGGGGGTGTTGGCGATCCGAACTAAGCCGATCCGATCCGATGAAGAATGTGAAGGCTGATCCGATCCGATTCGATTGTGATGACCAATAACCCGAGATGCAAAGGTAGTCCAAATGGAAGTTAGAGCTCAGGATCCCGGAACCAGTTGGGAACCAATGAGTTCACTTCATGGTTGGACTTTGCTGCGGGACGTGTGCTAAGGAGTTGTCGACGTTCATAACTTCGATTCACCACTAAGAATGAATGATGGGCTACTTATCAGTGCAGTAGGGTCATTATGACCTGAGGGGCAAAGTGATGGTAGCAAGACTACGTTATCAGTGCAGTAGGGTCATTATGACCTGAGGGGCAAGGTGATGCGTAGTAAGACTATGAGCCAGAGCAGATGGAGTGAATAACTCCATGGGGCAAGTGGACATAGTAAGGATTAGTAAGGCTATGAGCCCGTGCAGTGGGGTTCTTGTGACTCCATGGGGCAAAGTGGACATAGCGAAGGATTTGTGGCTACGTTATCAGTGCAGTGAAGCCATTTATGACTTCATGGGGCAAAGTGATCGTAGCAAGGTATGTTGGGTGATCGAAGTGGTGAATATCGTATGCTTTACGCACTGAGTGAGAGATGTGAGGATGGATGCTATGTTTGATTGTTTTCCATCATTACGACATGCACACCTCCCCACCTCTGTATCCTTATATTGATTGATATGATACCTTAGAGTGTTGTACGGTATGTAGTGCTAACTCTTTGGTTGCAGGTCCAGGTTCAGGTATGTTTGGTCTACCTGTTATTGTTCACTTCAGATGTTTATCGCTCATACCAGGCTTTATGTCTGACCCAGAGTTTTATGTCTCCTCTTATTACTCTGGGTGCTCACACGAGCAGACTAGAGACAGGTTAGCTGGTGGTGCGCGAGTAGCTGATTCGGAGGCGGGCAGGAGGCTTCCACGTATTATATATACATACACATTCTCCCTGTGTCGTTGGTGGTCGCTACTTGGGCATTAGTAGTGTACCTCTTTTATCTTACTTTGCTTTGAGACAGTTGAAAAGTTGTAATATGCTGTATTTTGGATTTCCGCTGCTGTGATGTTTTAGTTCTGATTTTCAGCTTATGCACTGTCTCTCCTGTTTTATGTCAAGTATGTTATTATTATATTTTGTTCGATGCGCTGTGAGACATTCTACAGGTTCTTTGTATGTTCATTTTCCTTCTTCCTTTTCCTTCTGGCGACCCGTTCTGTGCTAACTGGACATGTGTACAGCGCACTTTTGGAGTAAAATGTCGGCTGGTGCGGGGCGGGCCGTCACACTTGGTATCAGAGCTCTAGGTTGCGTAGTTAACCTAGGGAAAGACACTAGGGAGAGTTAGTACATATATGAGAGCGCGTATTTGTGATTACTTTGGTTTTCAAGAGCTATGTATATATACTATTAGTAGTATAAGAATGAAGTTGCACTGCACTAGTACCACTATGGGGTCGTTGATCGTTTTCCTTTTTCAGATTGACAATGAGCCGACATGTTAGAGGTACCCGTAGAGGGGCCAATAATGGGAATGCCGCTGACATGAGGGCGATGTTTACCAACCTCATGAGAGACATGCTTAGAGAAGTGCAAGGGGCGGTTCCCAATCCCGGAGCTGGTGTTGGCCCAGTAGTGCAGGCGCCTAGGGTCGATTTCGCCAAGTTGTGCAAAGATTACACTAATCTTGGTGGGAAGCCGTTCCACGGAACGGAGTCGGCCACAGATGTTCAAGATTGGATGGATAGCTGTGATCGTATCTTTGATGACTTGGGTCTTGAGGATGCGATGAAGAGAAGGCTAGCGTCTCGCCAGCTGCAAGGGCGAGCGATGAATTGGTGGAATGCCATTAGAACAGCTACTCCAGAGGACCAGGTTACTTGGGTTCAGTTCAAGGCTCGCTTTAGCGAGAAGTTTATTTCAGCTGCCCAGAAGTCAGTGTTGTTCAAGAGGTTCTTGGAACTCAAGCAGAATGGGAGGGCAGTTTCTGATTATATTGCTGAGTTCGACACTTTGTCGAAGTATGGACTGTCTCTCATCGATACTCCTGAGAAGAAGAATGAGAAGTTCATTACTGGTCTGGATGGGTACTTGGGGGAGAGGCTCATTAACCACATCGATGAGACTTTTGAATCGATTGTGGGGAAAGCTTTGAGGTCAGAGAGCCTTTACCCTAAGTCAAAGACTGAGGCTGCATCTGCAGAAGGGCCAAAGTCGCAAGCAGGCGGTAGAGGCAAGAATAGCTCTCAGAATAAGAGGAAGCAGGACCAATCTAAAGGTGGCCAGAAAAAGAGCAAGAAGGATGTTGAGTGCTTCAGCTGTGGAAAGAAGGGCCATTATGCTAAAGAATGTCGGGCCAAGCCAGCGGAAAGGAAGTGCTACAACTGTGGTCAAGTGGGACATCAGAAGGACAAGTGTCCGCAACCTCTTAAGGAGAAGCAGATTGTGAAAGCATATGCTCTTGATGCTATTCCTTCTTCGTCGAATGCCCCAACTGTGGCGGAGAAAGGAAGGAATGTAGTTATTCAAGGTATGCTTTCTATTTATGATATACCAGTTCGAGTTTTGTTTGATACTGGGGCTTCCCGTTCCTTCATATCTAGTGACCTGGTAGATAGGTTGGGACTGGAACCCGAGATAGTCGATAGACCATTGGTTGTGACGAACCCGATTGGTGGTTCGACTAGCCTTAGTATGATTTGCAGGAATTTGGTCTTATCGAGTCATGGATGTATGTTTGTATGTGATTGCTTTGTTTTGGGCTTTACTGGGTATGGCATTATATTGGGAGTCGATTGGCTCCAAAGATACGGGGTGGTGGTAGACTGTGAGGGCTTTTTGGTGACAGTGAGGGCGGATGATGGGCGGAGGGTAGTGTTTGGTAGTCTACCTAGTGATGGGGTTATGGCTAGTTTTGTAAATTCCCTCGACATCCCGCAAGTTGAGTTGTCAGATGTGCCCGTGGTTGGCCAGTATCCGGACGTCTTCGAGGAGATGACCGGGCTTCCACCACACCGAGAGATTGAGTTCCGTATTGATTTAGTGAAAGATGCCAAACCTATAGTGATGCCACTTCGTCGTATGGCACCAAGGGAGCAGCGAGAGCTCGGGGTGCAAGTCAGCAATCTTTTGAAGAAGGGATTTATTAGAAGGAGTGTCTCCGAGTGGGGAGCACCAGTTGTGTTTGCCACTAAGGCAGATGGTTCCCTTCGTTTGTGTGTGGACTATCGCGAGTTGAATAAGGTGACGAGGAAGAATAAGTATCCTCTACCGCGGATAGATGATTTGTTTGATCAACTGGAAGGAGCTAGAGTGTTCTCCCAGTTGGACCTCGCGACAGGATTTCATCAGCTTCGAGTAGCAGCTGAGAGTGTTCCGAAAACGGCATTTAGGACGCCGTCTGGATTTTATGAGTGGTTGGTCATGCCATTTGGGTTGACCAATGCACCAGCCTATTTTGTGGATCTTATGAATCGAGTATTCAGAGATCAGTTGAATAAGTTTGTTCTTGTGATCGTGGATGATATCCATGTTTACTCAAGGACAGAGGAGGAACACAAGGGACACTTGAGGATAGTGATGGAGGTGTTAAGGAAACACCAATTGAAAGCGAAGTTCTCTAAGTGTCATTTTTGGAGAAGGGAAGTAAGATTCTTGGGTCATGTTGTTTCAGAGTGTGGTATTGCCGTGGACCCTGCGAAGGTGGCTACGGTACAGGATTGGCCTACGCCCAAGAATGCTAAAGATGTAAGAAGTTTCTTGGGATTAGCCGGATATTACCGTAAGTTTATCCAAGACTTCTCCAAGATAGCAGCACCGTTGACTCAGTTGACTAAGAAGAATCATTCCTTCGTTTGGGACGGAGTGTGTGAGGATGCCTTCAAAAGTCTAAAAGAGAGGTTGACGCGTGCACCAGTGTTAGTCATTCCTAAAGGGAATGAAGAGATGACGGTATACACAGATGCTTGTGGTACCGGACTGGGTGCTGTATTGATGCAAGGAGGTAGGGTTGTAGCTTATGCTAGTCGACAGCTAAAGCCGCATGAGAAGAAGTATCCTACCCATGATTTGGAATTGGCAGCGATTGTATTTGAGCTGAAGATGTGGAGACACTATCTCTTGGGAGAAAGATTTGAGTTGTTTACCGATCATAAATCGTTAAAGTATCTCTTCTCTCAGAAAGATCTGAATCTCCGTCAGTAGAGATGGCTAGAGTTCTTGGCTTCGTATGATTTTGATACCGCATACACACCTGGGAAGGGTAATGCGGTAGCCGATGCCTTGAGTAGGAGACATGCCAGCTTAGGGGCAATGTTTCTTGAATGGAAGCAGCTGGAGTATATCGCGGGGTTTGATTTCAGACCAAAATGCGAATTGGATCCAGTTATGCTAGCTAGTTTGACGATCAGACCCACTTTGATAGAGCGGATTGGTTCTAGCCAGAGGGACCATCCTAATCTATTGGAAATCATCTCCAAGTTAGAGATGGGTATCAATGAGGAGATGAATGTGTATGGGCTTGATCGAGATGGATGGCTTCGAAAGAATGGAAGACTAGTTGTGCCCAACGTGAATGGTTTGAGGGATGAAGTGCTTAGAGAATGTCATCACTCAAAACTGACTATACACCCCGGTGGTAATAAGATGTATCGAGACATGAGATAGACTTACTACTGGGAAGGGATGAAAAGAGACGTTGGGAAGTTTATATCCAAATGCATGAATTGTCAGCTAGTTAAAGCCGAGCAAAAGAAGCCTAGTGGGTTGTTGCAACCATTAGAAATTCCCGAATGGAAATGGGAGCAAGTCTCGATGGATTTCATCGATGGCCTACCAAGGACTAGGTCGGGATATGATAGCATTTGGGTAATTGTGGATCGATTGACTAAGAGCGCAAGATTTATACCAGTCAAATCCACCAGAACGGCAGCCAAGTTGGCAGAATTGTATATGAAGTGGGTAGTGAGATTTCATGGAGTACCCAAAAGCATTGTGAGTGACCGAGACCCGTTGTTCACTAGTGGGTTTTGGAAGAGCTTACAAGAGGCTCTAGGGTCAAGATTACATCTCAGTACCGCATATCATCCTCAGACCGACGGTCAGACGGAGAGGGTGAATCGTATATTGGAAGATCTCTTGAGAGCTTGTATATTGGATTTTGGTGGATCATGGGATGACCATCTGCATCTAGTAGAGTTTGCATATAATAATAGCTACCAATCCAGTATCGGTATGGCTCCATATGAAGCTTTGTACGGAAGACCGTGCAACTCACCATCATGTTGGATAGAGACTGGCGAGAAGTTTGTGCTTGGACCAGATGTGGTGAGAGAAACATCGGATAAGATTAAGGTCATTCAACAACGAATGAAAGCTGCTCAAGATAGGCAGAAAAGCTATGCCGATAAGAGGAGAAGAGACTTGAAATTCTCCGTTGGTGACTTGGTGTTCGTCAAGATCTCCCCGTTGAAGAGCGTGATTCGATTTGGAAGGAGAGGCAAGTTGGCACCAAGATTTGTTGGGCCATTCCCTGTTCTTGAATTAGTCGGGAATTTGGCGTATAGAGTTAGCTTACTAGAGAAGATGGCGGGAGTTCATAATGTATTTCATGTTTCCCAACTAAGGAAGTTCGTTCACGACTCGGATGTGACTATTTCACCTGATCAGTTAGAGGACTTCGAAGTAGAACCCGAGGCGGTTGGGAACCGCAAGCCGATTCGTATTGTGGGGCACGATACGAAGCAACTTCGAAGGAAGGCGGTGAAGCTAGTCAAGGTTCAGTGGGGCGAGAACGAGAATGATTGTACTTGGGAGACAGAGGAGAGCATTAGGAAGGCTTATCCAGAACTCTTTGCCTGGTAAGATTTACTTTGCAGCTTAATTTTCCGCATGCTAGGGTAGACTTATTTTGCTTGTTTGCATGTTTGATTGTTGTTTTATGATTGATAGGCATGCGGGAACCTTTGTGTGTGTTTTGATTAGGGAATTTCGGGTGCGAAATTTCTTAAGGGGGGAGAGTGTAATGACCCATATTCTACATGTCATAGGATCGTAGAATATTTATTTCTTTCCCATATGAAGACGTATGGTCATGTAACCATGGGAAACATCTATTAGAGTCATTTCCCATGTTCATGATTTTTGTCGATTTTTAAATGACCATTTTGCCCCTAGTTGTTACTGTTTTGGCCATAACTTTTGATAGGAAAGGAATTTTGACCTGAAACCACTTCCATTTGATTCGTTTGATGGTTTCTCTTTCCGTAGAGTGGTTACAATAGCCAAACAGACTTACCGTTTGAGAGATATGGCTGAAACAAGGTTTGGAGGGTGAAAAGCTGCTTAACCGGGCCAAATCGGGTGATTAGTGAGTAGGCCCATAAATCATTTCGGGATTAGGGTTATGGGAGGACTGAAATGAGATGGAGAATCATTCCATTTCAGTTTTCTAGCCTCCACTTATCACCAAGGATCCCTAAAAGTGGCCTCCAACCTCTAAATCACCTCCAAATCACCTTTAGATTAAGGATTTGGCTTAGCAACCCCTAATCAAGAAGGATCTTCACCAAATCAACTGTAATGGCGCGTTTTGTAAGGTATAATAATTAAGTTATTTAATTATTTAAATAACGAATATATTAAATAAACGATAGTTGAACGTATAAATTATAAATATAATTATAATCGAGCTCGAAATGGCGCGGCAGTTCGCTATTTGGCGATTCGAACTTCAACTGAATGTACAGGATTCGTTTTAAGCCGGATTTCTGTGAAACAAGAAACGTGTGGAGCTGGTGGAGTATATCTTTCTAGTAGAAGAGAAAAATCGGGATTTCGTCGTATAGATTTTGATGTACGTCCAAATCAAATTTCAGAAAAGTCGCTGTGGAATTCCGTTATAATTCGTAACGCTTTATATACGTTATAAATCAATTTTTGATACGAACTGAATATCGGGATAATCTGGAGGCTGGAAATCAAGTCATAAAATCTGAGGTGATAGTCTGGAGCTGTATGGTATGCCACTGTGGATATAGACGATAATAATTAATTTTAAATAATTAATTTAATAATATTTAAATATATTTATATATTTAAATAGGCTATTTAGAGCGTTAAAAATAGCCACTTTTGCAAACGAAGTCGGAATTCGACGAAACCAGTTTTGTTGGATCCGCAATGTCAAATTATTGTTAGATGTGAAGTTTCATGATTTTTAGAGTCACTGTGTGGCCGTACGGATTTTTAGAGTGAGAAACAGTCAGTATTGTGACAGTTAAAAATACACTGTGTGAGCATACGGAGTCGGAATTCGACGAAACCAGTTTCGTTGGGACCGTAATGTCGAACTCTAGCTACATGTTCAGTTTGGTGATTTTTGGGTATCGTATGCGGTCACAATGATTTTTAAAGGACCAAGAACGAGAAGAATATCACTAAAATAAATAAATAAAAAGAAATAAAATATCCCACTTCATTCTCTGATCATATGGGAGGCCACGCAGCCTGTATTCCCAGCCACAAGTGCCACCAACCACAACAACATATATAAAACTCCATCCAACAAACACAGCCAACAATTTTCCCATAAGTAAAAATCAAAAGAAGAAAAATCCCAAAAGAAAACAAATAACTCTAAAATCCTAATACCATTATATATGGAATACTGGTGGTCTTCTCTTTGATTCGGTACGACCTATGAGGAGTGCGATGTCGTTTTGGGGGTACTGGACTTCCACGAGTTCGACTAGGGCTTTCGTTTGCTGGATGTAAGGAAGGCCGGAGGTGGAAAGAAGGTGGTAGTCGACCTCCTGGAAGCAAGGCGCAACTGTTGGCACCACAGAGGAGGGGTCCGATCGCCCCGATGACTGCGGTGGTGGGTTCACGTTGTCGATGTTCTTCGTTGAATACTGGAAAGTTTAAAGTCGGATTTGTTCTATTTTTCCTGGTTGCTGCGAGTGGAGGGAGCTGGTGACAGGGGGTGGGCGATAGGGAGCTGAGGTGTTTGGTACGATCGGCGACGAGAATGGATGGACGGAGGTGGAGCTGTGACAGTCGGCAGTGGTGGTACGATTCAGTATTTTCATTCTTGTTCACTGAAGAGGATTGATGAGAGGAACTATGGTAATTTCAATTTGGATTTCGGTGGAAAGTTTGAAATGGTATTGTGGGAAATGAAAATCGATTAATGGTAATGAGAAAAGGGATTCGGGTTCTGTATCGATGTTTGTAGGAGAAGAGGTTACGGGTGGAATTTGGTATATGGGCTGAGTTCATGTGGTAAGGCCCAAGTCTAAAAACCCTTAGTTTAATTTAATTTAAAATGTACACGATCTTATAAATGTGATACCTTCGTCATACGATGTCAGAATTGAGTGAAACATGATCCGACAGGATCGTATGGACGGGAGCAACACAATGAGACTGACCGGGAGTCAATCCGAGCTCGTTACAATTTATGGCGGAATAAATTGTCCAACTGAGTCAAATAACGCAAACCTACATTTAACGGTTAACGCGTCCAATGTGAGTAAATCTCACTAACTTTGAACAGATTATAATTTCATGTTGTATTGTTAGAACTGTTAAAATTGTCTGTTTGACTGTGTGTTGATTGTTTGATTGAACTGCTAGTCAGTTAGTTAAATTTCTATATTGATTCTGTTTAACAGAATACATTATATGGAACTGAAAGTGATGTTATCTATATTGTCTAACATCTGTGATGCAGGGAAACAGGTCGGAGGAATCCGACTGGATTCCTCAACATTTATTTTACCGTTTTTCATATATTGTGATATATGATGTGTTATGAAATCTGTTATTGATTTCATATGTTTTGAATGATACCAATCAGTGTTATACGACACGGTAAACACCGTAGGTGATACTAGAATGTAAAAAGGGAATTTTCAATGTTTATATTGAAAATAAATCTTATTTATAAAATCGATAGGATTTTATAAAATGAAACCATTTATTTATTTGGGAAATAAATAAAGGAACATTTATTTAGATTTTAAATAAATGGAATAAAGGAATATTTATTTAGGAAATAAATAAAGGAACACTTGTTCGGAAAATAAATAGAATTATACAAGGATAGGTTTAAAACCCGTGCTTCGCACATGGTATAACATGATATGGATTCAAATTAGATATTTGAATAGAATTAAACACATGAGAGTGATTCGAATTACTTATTCGAATAGAGTTAAACAAAGTAATTTGTTAGGTTAACCAAAGCAAGTTAGTCGAGTAAATCAAAGTAATTGGTTAAGTTAACCAAAGTAAATTAGTTAAGGTAAACTAAGCGGTTAATCGAAGTGAATTAGTTAAGTTAAACTAATTGGTAAATCAAAGTGAATTAGTTGCGTCAAACTAAGTGACATAGCTAAGTTGAACTAATTTGTAAGTCAAAGTGAATTAGTTGTGTCAAACTAAGTGAATTAGTCAAGTTAAACTAATTGGTTAATCGAAGTAAATTAGTTGGGTTAATCAAAGTGAATTAGCTGAGTTAAACTAAGTAAATCGGTTAGAGTTAATCAAAGTGAATTAACTAAGTTAAACTAAGTGGATTAGTTCAGTTAATCGAATATAGTTATTCGAAAGAAAGTGTTAATCGAATATAGTTATTCAAGTAAAGCTAAAGGAGTTAATCGAATTTAGTTATTCGAAATGAGTTATTCGAATTTGATATTTGATAGAGTTAAACACATTGGAGTGATTTGAATTACTTATTCAAATAGAGTTAAACACGTAAGAGTTAATTGAATATTAGTTATTCAATTCGAGTTAAATCGAATTTAGTTATTCGAAAGGAGTTAATCAATTTGAGTTAAGTTAATCGATTTGAATTAAGTTGAATCGAAATGGAGTAAATCGATTAGAATTAAGTTAGTCGAGTTAGAGTAAATCGAATATTGGTTATTCGAAGGTAAGTTATTCGAATTAGTTATTCGAAGGAGTTAATCAAATGAGTTGATCCAAAGGAGTTAGTCGAATATTAGTTATTCGAATAGAGTTAAAGGAGTTATCGATTTTAGTTTGATCGAAAGGAGTTATCGATTAGTAAATCGAAAGGAGATTTTCGAATATAGCATATTCGAAAGAAAGAAATCGAATATTGTTTATTCGAAAGAGAGAGATTTCGAATATGAGTTATTTGAAGAGAGATAATCGAATATAGGTTACTCGAAGAAGAGTTAATCAAATAGAGATTACTCGAAAGAGAGTTATACGTCGATTTCGAGTGTAGCGAATTAGGGAAAGTACTATTTACTTTCCAGGGTTTAAATCAAGATTAAGTTATTGATTTAGAAATTAGGTGTCTGTTAAATTATTCGAGTTAGGAAATAAAATATATAGGGGTAGGAATTATAACGTTATAGTCAAACACAGTCATATAAGAAGTGGATTCGTAACCTGAATCCGAGAATTTGCGTAAACAGATGATTGTAAAAAGTGAGCGATGAGCTTCATCTATTTCACAGTAAAGGACGTTGTTCAATTAAGGTCTGAGAGGTAATTATACCCCAACTTGATTGACTTCAGAATTGACAAAGGAATAGTTGTGGTTCGATAGAAAAGGTTGATTTGAAATATAGTTAAGTAATAAGCGATTAATGGATTAAGCGTAACGATGTTTTATACAACGTTCATTGGAAATCCGTAAATGAGTTTTGGAAACGTTTTCCAAATATAGTCAGATATGTTTTCTAAATATAGAAAATGAAATGTTTCATGATAAGAATTTAAGAAATAGAGTTAAGCAAATTCAGAAACTGACTGGAGAGGGTAAGTTGAACGGTTTTCTAAGTGACGATCTGATGTTGGTTTCGACCTTCCGAATTGATACTTAGAGAATTATTCTCATACTAGTTACAGTTAGGGACTGATAGTTGCGAAATAATAGTGATGTGAAAATAAGCTATGGAAATGTTTTCCAATGAGTAATAACATATATTTTCTAAATATATGAAATAAGGAAATATGAACATATGATGATTGATCGATCGAATTTCCATTTGGAAATAAGATCGTTGTTTGTACACCGACATGTTTTCATTTGATAGTTAGATCACAGACTATCAAAGTTTTGACCATTTTAACATTGTTAATATGGAGAGACCGGTTGGATTATTATCCAAAGAACCACTCTGTATTGGCATAAGCGTTGCGAGCAATATATGCCAAAGATAAATTGAAGACGGAGTAAAGTGCAAGGGCTGTTGTATAAGTCTTAGATAACAGTGACTAAGATGGATATACTGAATAGTGCCTTCGGTTTGTCCAGTCCCAGGACAACGTATATGGAAGAAGGTCTGACAGAGTATATCCAATGGATCGCGTAAGTTGATCTGTTCAAACGTATTCACGTTTGGTGGCGGAGGAATTCGTTTCTCTTAGCTATATACCCGTGTTATTTTTGTATAAGTCAATTTGTGATTTGGCGGGTATGACGATGTGGCATTCAAAGTGAATGGTGATCAGATGTTCTGAAGATAGACGCAGCTTCTAGCCTCACACCGGGAAGTAGCAAAAGTTGGGCTAGGCAGCATGGCTAGTTGGGTCATTCCCAAGCAGGGTGTATTGTCACCGATCTAGGGAATATCCATATTTATACTTCTTTTTGATTCTGTATCTTCGGATGACGGTTTGATGGCCTACAACCGTTGTGGCAATATATTCGCGACACTCAAGCTAAATGAGTGAGCGGTCATGTGTGGCCGGGTTGCAAGACGTTCTTGTTGAACCCTGAGTGTATCACCTCTAGAGTACACTATTCAGAAGGTGCTCCCATACCTTGTCTGTTGGAATCCATTCTCCGATAAGCGCCCTGCGGTTAATGATTCTATACTATGTATGTAGAACGTGAGATGCAAGCATTTCTGCTAGATTGATACCTATTTGTACTTAGACATTATTATAATATCACAATGATATTACTTGTCAAAGTTGTTCAGATACTCATAAGGGAAAAACCCGTTCCGTATTCACGGCGTGGTCTTATGAGATATCCTATACCTGTTTTAAACTATTTTACTCATACCAGTCCCATGACTGACCCGGAGTTTACTTTGTTGTTTTCCCCAAACTCTTGGGTGCCTAAATTTGTACGGGCAGTCAAGTAGTCGGGATTTACAGATATACTTGGAGAGCTTGGAGCAGGAGGCTGTAAGATTTGATAGCTATAGCTATTTCCGCTGTGTTGTAAGTGTTGTACTCTGATAAGTGCTATTGTATATATATAACTGTGTACTTCAAAGTTATGTTATATATTATATGTTATTCGTTCCGCTGTGAGATTCGTGTTACTCTGATGATTCTGATGTTCTTCTTCTTCTTCTATTCTATTAGTTCTATCTTTTCTTTCTCACCTTCTAAATTCTTTCACTAACGTCGCGGAATTTCCGACTCTCGAGGAGTCGGAAATTTCCAGCCGTTACAGTTGGTATCAGAGCTTAAGTTAAGAATTACTTGGCTCTGTGGCGTGACTCGGTAGAGATAGGATTAGTAATATCCTAGATTGAGTTTGAGTGTATATATACAAGAGCGTATTTGTTATTCAATATAAAATTGTTTTATTTTATGGAGATTTATTGGTTGAGTCGTTTGTGAATTCTGGTCGATCAGTTTGATCCACTGTATGGGTAGGAGTTACCAAACACTCGAATACGATGGACCATCATGGTATATTTTGAAAAGAGGGTAAATGAAATAATTTTACCCAAAGTATATTTGATATATATTGAATTAATAATATATGGGATATATTGATTGTTATTATAATCGAGTAAAATTATAAATGAAATGGTTATGTAAATAACCAATCAGAAATCATATAAGTATAATATATGAAATCAAGATGAATTAAATCTGAAATTTGAGTAAGTGTTGATAAATGAATCAGGAATTAAAATAAGTAAATTTTAAGTTCCTGGGAGATTTTAAATTGATTTACGAGTATTAAGAAAGAATATTTGTAATGTATTTCAAAATAAAAGAGTTTAAAATGATTTTGAAAGTGATATAGTATTGAACTCACTTCGATCGCTGGAAAATAATTCTGATATTTGCTGCAGCATTATCAGTGTCATTTTCGAGGGGTAAGTGACGGATTACTACCAAAGTTTTGTTTTTAAATTATATTGAGAAAACAAGTGGTTTAGAAATTCAAAAGTTTTGAATTAGTATTATGATTTCGAATTGATTTGAAATTTACCCAGGAATTTAAG
This sequence comes from Allium sativum, assembly GCA_030737875.1. Lineage (NCBI taxonomy): Eukaryota > Viridiplantae > Streptophyta > Magnoliopsida > Asparagales > Amaryllidaceae > Allium > Allium sativum. The sequence continues at coordinate 834,344,523 of CM060918.1, read as the reverse complement.
TTCCAGAAATTAAAATTTAACTAATGAAGTTAAATAAAATGAGATGGTAAAAATAAATTGAAATTTAACTTGAACCGAGTTAAATAAAATTGAGTTGGGATTAGAGATAATCTAGAATGGAACCAAATTGATAAGTCAATAGTTTGAAATTTGATATTGGAGTTGGGATGGAATTCGGCTTGGGTATAAGCGAATGATTTGGTTTGAGGATATAAACTGAGTGGAATGACCATGATATATGCAGAAGTGATAACAGATCAAAAGGATATAATGATACGACCGACAAAAAGGTACAAGTTTATATCATATATGAGTTTGGATTTTATGAGCCGAATTGGCAAGCCGCTTGGCTGTTTGATTTTCTTTTGGATTGGAGAACGCCTAGAGAGGCGAGGGGTGGTTTGTCATATTGACCGATACAAAGGAGGTTATGGCGAAATTTTTTCGAAAATTCCAGGCGTTAAAACATTCTCATGATATATGGAAATTCAGTTAGCCAGAATGAATTAATAATTTAATTGAAAATTTAATGGTTCAGTTGAAACAGGAGTTGAGAAGTAAACTAAAAGATATTTGAATCTAGTTAGTAAAGTTGGTAGCATTTGCCTAGCTTAGCAATTTCGAGGACGAAATTATTTTAAGGGGGGAAGTCTGTAATGGCGCGTTTTGTAAGGTATAATAATTAAGTTATTTAATTATTTAAATAATGAATATATTAAATAAACGATAGTTGAACGTATAAATTATAAATATAATTATAATCGAGCTCGAAATGGCGCGGCAGTTCGCTATTTGGCGATTCGAACTTCAACTGAATGTACAGGATTCGTTTTAAGCCGGATTTCTGTGAAACAAGAAACGTGTGGAGCTGGTGGAGTATATCTTTCTAGTAGAAGAGAAAAATCGGGATTTCGTCGTATAGATTTTGATGTACGTCCAAATCAAATTTCAGAAAAGTCGCTGTGGAATTCCGTTATAATTCGTAACGCATTATATACGTTATAAATCAATTTTTCGATACGAACTGAATATCGGGATAATCTGGAGGCTGGAAATCAAGTCATAAAATCTGAGGTGATAGTCTGGAGCTGTATGGTATGCCACTGTGGATATAGACGATAATAATTAATTTTAAATAATTAATTTAATAATATTTAAATATATTTATATATTTAAATAGGCTATTTAGAGCGTTAAAAATAGCCACTTTTGCAAACGAAGTCGGAATTCGACGAAACCAGTTTTGTTGGATCCGCAATGTCAAATTATTGTTAGATGTGAAGTTTCATGATTTTTAGACTCACTGTGTGGCCGTACGGATTTTTAGAGTGAGAAACAGTCAGTATTGTGACAGTTAAAAATACACTGTGTGAGCATACGGAGTCGGAATTCGACGAAACCAGTTTCGTTGGGACCGTAATGTCGAACTCTAGCTACATGTTCAGTTTGGTGATTTTTGGGTATCGTATGCGGTCACAATGATTTTTAAAGGACCAAGAACGAGAAGAAAATCACTAAAATAAATAAATAAAAAGAAATAAAATATCCCACTTCATTCTCTGATCATATGGGAGGCCACGCAGCCTGTATTCCCAGCCACAAGTGCCACCAACCACAACAACATATATAAAACTCCATCCAACAAACACAGCCAACAATTTTCCCATAAGTAAAAATCAAAACAAGAAAAATCCCAAAAGAAAACAAATAACTCTAAAATCCTAATACCATTATATATGGAATACTGGTGGTCTTCTCTTTGATTCGGTACGACCTATGAGGAGTGCGATGTCGTTTTGGGGGTACTGGACTTCCACGAGTTCGACTAGGGCTTTTGTTTGCTGGATGTAAGGAAGGCCGGAGGTGGAAAGAAGGTGGTAGTCGACCTCCTGGAAGCAAGGCGCAACTGTTGGCACCACAGAGGAGGGGTCTGATTGCCCCGATGACTGCGGTGGTGGGTTCACGTTGTCGAGGTTCTTCGTTGAATACTGGAAAGTTTAAAGTCGGATTTGTTCTATTTTTCCTGGTTGCTGCGAGTGGAGGGAGCTGGTGACAGGGGGTGGGCGATAGGGAGCTGAGGTGTTTGGTACGATCGACGACGAGAATGGATGGACGGAGGTGGAGCTGTGACAGTCGGCAGTGGTGGTACGATTCAGTATTTTCATTCTTGTTCACTGAAGAGGATTGATGAGAGGAACTATGGTAATTTCAATTTGGATTTCGGTGGAAAGTTTGAAATGGTATTGTGGGAAATGAAAATCGATTAATGGTAATGAGAAAAGGGATTCGGGTTCTGTATCGATGTTTGTAGGAGAAGAGGTTACGGGTGGAATTTGGTATATGGGCTGAGTTCATGTGGTAAGGCCCAAGTCTAAAAACCCTTAGTTTAATTTAATTTAAAATGTACACGATCTTATAAATGTGATACCTTCGTCATACGATGTCAGAATTGAGTGAAACATGATCCGACAGGATCGTATGGACGGGAGCAACACAATGAGACTGACCGGGAGTCAATCCGAGCTCGTTACAATTTATGGCGGAATAAATTGTCCAACTGAGTCAAATAACGCAAACCTACATTTAACGGTTAACGCGTCCAATGTGAGTAAATCTCACTAACTTTGAACAGATTATAATTTCATGTTGTATTGTTAGAACTGTTAAAATTGTCTGTTTGACTGTGTGTTGATTGTTTGATTGAACTGCTAGTCAGTTAGTTAAATTTCTATATTGATTCTGTTTAACAGAATACATCATATGGAACTGAAAGTGATGTTATCTATATTGTCTAACATCTGTGATGCAGGGAAACAGGTCGGAGGAATCCGACTGGATTCCTCAACATTTATTTTACCGTTTTTCATATATTGTGATATATGATGTGTTATGAAATCTGTTATTGATTTCATATGTTTTGAATGATACCAATCAGTGTTATACGACACGGTAAACACCGTAGGTGATACTAGAATGTAAAAAGGGAATTTTCAATGTTTATATTGAAAATAAATCTTATTTATAAAATCGATAGGATTTTATAAAATGAAACCATTTATTTATTTGGGAAATAAATAAAGGAACATTTATTTAGATTTTAAATAAATGGAATAAAGGAATATTTATTTAGGAAATAAATAAAGGAACACTTGTTCGGAAAATAAATAGAATTATACAAGGATAGGTTTAAAACCCGTGCTTCGCACACGGTATAACATGATATGGATTCAAATTAGATATTTGAATAGAATTAAACACATGAGAGTGATTCGAATTACTTATTCGAATAGAGTTAAACAAAGTAATTTGTTAGGTTAACCAAAGCAAGTTAGTCGAGTAAATCAAAGTAATTGGTTAAGTTAACCAAAGTAAATTAGTTAAGGTAAACTAAGCGGTTAATCGAAGTGAATTAGTTAAGTTAAACTAATTGGTAAATCAAAGTGAATTAGTTGCGTCAAACTAAGTGACATAGCTAAGTTGAACTAATTTGTAAGTCAAAGTGAATTAGTTGTGTCAAACTAAGTGAATTAGTCAAGTTAAACTAATTGGTTAATCGAAGTAAATTAGTTGGGTTAATCAAAGTGAATTAGCTGAGTTAAACTAAGTAAATCGGTTAGAGTTAATCAAAGTGAATTAACTAAGTTAAACTAAGTGGATTAGTTCAGTTAATCGAATATAGTTATTCGAAAGAAAGTGTTAATCGAATATAGTTATTCGAGTAAAGCTAAAGGAGTTAATCGAATTTAGTTATTCGAAATGAGTTATTCGAATTTGATATTTGAATAGAGTTAAACACATTAGAGTGATTTGAATTACTTATTCAAATAGAGTTAAACACGTAAGAGTTAATTGAATATTAGTTATTCAATTAGAGTTAAATCGAATTTAGTTATTCGAAAGGAGTTAATCAATTTGAGTTAAGTTAATCGATTTGAATTAAGTTGAATCGAAATGGAGTAAATCGATTAGAATTAAGTTAGTCGAGTTAGAGTAAATCGAATATTGGTTATTCGAAGGTAAGTTATTCGAATTAGTTATTCGAAGGAGTTAATCAAATGAGTTGATCCAAAGGAGTTAGTCGAATATTAGTTATTCGAATAGAGTTAAAGGAGTTATCGATTTTAGTTTGATCGAAAGGAGTTAACGATTAGTAAATCGAAAGGAGATTTTCGAATATAGCATATTCGAAAGAAAGAAATCGAATATTGTTTATTCGAAAGAGAGAGATTTCGAATATGAGTTATTTGAAGAGAGATAATCGAATATAGGTTACTCGAAGAAGAGTTAATCAAATAGAGATTACTCGAAAGAGAGTTATACGTCGATTTCGAGTGTAGCGAATTAGGGAAAGTACTATTTACTTTCCAGGGTTTAAATCAAGATTAAGTTATTGATTTAGAAATTAGGTGTCTGTTAAATTATTCGAGTTAGGAAATAAAATATATAGGGGTAGGAATTATAACGTTATAGTCAAACACAGTCATATAAGAAGTGGATTCGTAACCTAAATCCGAGAATTTGCGTAAACAGATGATTGTAAAAAGTGAGCGATGAGCTTCATCTATTTCACAGTAAAGGACGTTGTTCAATTAAGGTCTGAGAGGTAATTATACCCCAACTTGATTGACTTCAGAATTGACAAAGGAATAGTTGTGGTTCGATAGAAAAGGTTGATTTGAAATATAGTTAAGTAATAAGCGATTAATGGATTAAGCGTAACGATGTTTTATACAACGTTCATTGGAAATCCGTAAATGAGTTTTGGAAACGTTTTCCAAATATAGTCAGATATGTTTTCTAAATATAGAAAATGAAATGTTTCATGATAAGAATTTAAGAAATAGAGTTAAGCAAATTCAGAAACTGACTGGAGAGGGTAAGTTGAACGGTTTTCTAAGTGACGATCTGATGTTGGTTTCGACCTTCCGAATTGATACTTAGAGAATTATTCTCATACTAGTTACAGTTAGGGACTGATAGTTGCGAAATAATAGTGATGTGAAAATAAGCTATGGAAATGTTTTCCAATGAGTAATAACATATATTTTCTAAATATATGAAATAAGGAAATATGAACATATGATGATTGATCGATCGAATTTCCATTTGGAAATAAGATCGTTGTTTGTACACCGACATGTTTTCATTTGATAGTTAGATCACAGACTATCAAAGTTTTGACCATTTTAACATTGTTAATATGGAGAGACCGGTTGGATTATTATCCAAAGAACCACTCTGTATTGGCATAAGCGTTGCGAGTAATATATGCCAAAGATAAATTGAAGACGGAGTAAAGTGCAAGGGCTGTTGTATAAGTCTTAGATAACAGTGACTAAGATGGATATACTGAATAGTGCCTTCGGTTTGTCCAGTCCCAGGACAACGTATATGGAAGAAGGTCTGACAGAGTATATCCAATGGATCGCGTAAGTTGATCTGTTCAAACGTATTCACGTTTGGTGGCAGAGGAATTCGTTTCTCTTAGCTATATACCCGTGTTATTTTTGTATAAGTCAATTTGTGATTTGGCGGGTATGACGATGTGGCATTCAAAGTGAATGGTGATCAAATGTCCTGAAGATAGACGCAGCTTCTAGCCTCACACCGGGAAGTAGCAAAAGTTGGGCTAGGCAGCATGGCTAGTTGGGTCATTCCCAAGCAGGGTGTATTGTCACCGATCTAGGGAATATCCATATTTATACTTCTTTTTGATTCTGTATCTTCGGATGACGGTTTGATGGCCTACAACCGTGGTGGCAATATATTCGCGACACTCAAGCTAAATGAGTGAGCGGTCATGTATGGCCGGGTTGCAAGACGTTCTTGTTGAACCCTGAGTGTATCACCTCTAGAGTACACTATTCAGAAGGTGCTCCCATACCTTGTCTGTTGGAATCCATTCTCCGATAAGCGCCCTGCGGTTAATGATTCTATACTATGTATGTAGAACGTGAGATGCAAGCATTTCTGCTAGATTGATACCTATTTGTACTTAGACATTATTATAATATCACAATGATATTACTTGTCAAAGTTGTTCAGATACTCATAAGGGAAAAACCCGTTCCGTATTCACGGCGTGGTCTTATGAGATATCCTATACCTGTTTTAAACTATTTTACTCATACCAGTCCCATGACTGACCCGGAGTTTACTTTGTTGTTTTCCCCAAACTCTTGGGTGCCTAAATTTGTACGGGCAGTCAAGTAGTCGGGATTTACAGATATACTTGGAGAGCTTGGAGCAGGAGGCTGTAAGATTTGATAGCTATAGCTATTTCCGCTGTGTTGTAAGTGTTGTACTCTGATAAGTGCTATTGTATATATATAACTGTGTACTTCAAAGTTATGTTATATATTATATGTTATTCGTTCCGCTGTGAGATTCGTGTTACTCTGATGATTCTGATGTTCTTCTTCTTCTTCTATTCTATTAGTTCTATCTTTTCTTTCTCACCTTCTAAATTCTTTCACTAACGTCGCGGAATTTCCGACTCTCGAGGAGTCGGAAATTTCCAGCCGTTACATCAACAAAGGAGCTGCTGTTTGGTATTGAAATTCGCATCAAATCAGAGAATCATTTCAGATCTTAGTTTATTTTGTGGCTAAGGTGGGTGATTTGCTTAGTTTTGCACTAATTATGGCTAATTAGGGGTGATTAGTGTTAATTAGCGAATTTAGATATGATAAAATTCTGGAAAAATGTTTATAAAATTCGGAATGATGTTTTAGACCTCTGATATGAATTTGGGTTAATTTGGTTAAGATTTGCTAATCCTATCATTAGTTTCACTTAAACATGCTTAAGGGGAAATATGGGATTTTGGGTAAGTTTGATCCATTTTTCATGCTATGATTGTTGTTTTGGTATTTGAGGTCATTTCTACTTGTTGCTATGACTGTATGGTATGTTTTGTGATTGATTAGAATAGCTAGAATGGTCGAAAACGCCGTCGAATGGCGTAAACTGCTCGCTGGAAGGACTGCAGGAAATTGCAAGCGGGATCGGATCGGACCCCCTTTTTCCCGACCCGAACCGATCGTGGGCATATGCCACGATCCGATCCGAAGACAGCGATCCGCATGTCCACCCTCGATCGCGAATCCTCTCCACGATCCGATCCAGATTGATGAGGTGCAACGATCCGAAGGGAGGAGCACGAACCGATCCATTTCAGAAGCTCATGAGCTAACTATCTGGGAAGTTGCACCCGACCCGACCCGACCAGCGGGGAAAGCACGATGAAGGAGGAACCCCGACCCGATCCGAATGGGTGACCACGATCCGACCCGAAATGGTGACGCCGATCCGAGCCAGGAGAAGGAGCCACGCGCTGGAGGAACGCGATTCGATCCGCAGGGGGTGTTGGCGATCCGAACTAAGCCGATCCGATCCGATGAAGAATGTGAAGGCTGATCCGATCCGATTCGATTGTGATGACCAATAACCCGAGATGCAAAGGTAGTCCAAATGGAAGTTAGAGCTCAGGATCCCGGAACTAGTTGGGGACCAATGAGTTCACTTCATGGTTGGACTTTGCTGCGGGACGTGTGCTAAGGAGTTGTCGATGTTCATTACTTCGATTCACCACTAAGAATGAATGATGGGCTACTTATCAGTGCAGTAGGGTCATTATGACCTGAGGGGCAAAGTGATGGTAGCAAGACTACGTTATCAGTGCAGTAGGGTCATTATGACCTGAGGGGCAAGGTGATGCGTAGTAAGACTATGAGCCAGCGCAGATGGAGTGAATAATTCCATGGGGCAAGTGGACATAGTAAGGATTAGTAAGGCTATGAGCCAGTGCAGTGGGGTTCTTGTGACTCCATGGGGCAAAGTGGACATAGCGAAGGATTTGTGGCTACGTTATCAGTGCAGTGAAGCCATTTATGACTTCATGGGGCAAAGTGATCGTAGCAAGGTATGTTGGGTGATCGAAGTGGTGAATATCGTATGCTTTACGCACTGAGTGAGAGATGTGAGGATGAATGCTATGTTTGATTGTTTGCCATCATTACGACATGCACACCTCCCCACCTCCGTATCCTTATATTGATTGATATGATACCTTAGAGTGTTGTACGGTATGTAGTGCTAACTCTTTGGTTGCAGGTTCAGGTATGTTTGGTCTACCTGTTATTGTTCACTTTAGATGCTTATCGCTCATACCAGGCTTTATGTCTGACCCAGAGTTTTATGTCTCCTCTTATTACTCTGGGTGCTCACACGAGCAGACTAGAGACAGGTTAGCTGGTGGTGCGCGAGTAGCTGATTCGGAGGCGGGCAGGAGGCTTCCACGTATTATATATACATACACATTCTCCCTGTGTCGTTGGTGGTCGCTACTTGGGCATTAGTAGTGTACCTCTTTTATCTTACTTTGCTTTGAGACAGTTGAAAAGTTGTAATAAGCTGTATTTTGGATTTCCGCTGCTGTGATGTTTTAGTTCTGATTTTCAGCTTATGCACTGTCTCTCCTGTTTTATGTCAAGTATGTTATTATTATATTTTGTTCGATGCACTGTGAGACATTCTACAGGTTCTTTGTATGTTCATTTTCCTTCTTCCTTTTCCTTCTGGCGACCCGTTCCGTGCTAACTGGACATGTGTACAGCACACTTTTGGAGTAAAATGTCAGTTGGTGCGGGGCGGGCCGTCACACATATAATTGTGCATACAACACTGTTATATACAACAATCTCTCTCTTTTTATGATAACAAACAAATAAAAGATTTTGAACACAATAAATGTGTTTGACAGTGAAAAATGAACTCCTCCTATTTATCAGCTCCCCCAACAACAGACAACTCTCCCTATAACTGTGCATGAATGAAATGAAATGAATAATAATGATTTTTCAAAATTAAAAATATTTATAAAATATTCACTCATAAATCAAAATCTAATTCATTCTCCCTCTGTTGTTATCATCAAAAGGATTCAGACCTTAAAATATAGATGAAGAATGATTAGAAAATACAATTTCAACATAAGAGGAAGAACGATCATCATAAATCTTAATCAGTCAAACAAAAATCATAATAAACTGAGAACGGGTGGCATATTTCACATTGTAGAACGATGGACTTACAATGAAATTTATAAAAATGAGGAGAGTTGTATACATATGAATTTCAATTATTTTCAAAAGATTTATAAAAAAGATTAAAGCACAAAAACAGTGATGGATTTGGACTATAGTTAATAATTCAACTTAAGTGACAAAATCGAATAATCTCAAATCCCAATACCTATCAGTCAACAAATCATAATACATCATAAAATATTAACATATTTCACAAATTAGAAAATGGATTGATAGACTTGTTTTTACACACCAAGGAGAATTTCATATAATTTTTTTTTATTCAAATTTTTTTTTTCTTTTAATTTTATTTAAGAGCACACTGATCACGCATAACCAGCGCTTGGATTTTTAAATGAGGTCGGTCGCAGCTTAAATTATAATTTGTCTCATAACCATGCATGACCAGAGCTTGGATTTTTAAATGAGGTTAGAGACACATTTATGTATTAATTATATATTTTATCATTTTCAGCTTTAAATAGAAAACTCCTCGGTATATACAACCAATATGAATGATAGAAATGTGGTAAGTACAGAAATGAACTGTGAAATAAATTTCTATATTAATTATATTATGAAATATGACTAACTGTACCGGGATCATTGAAAATTTTCAATTTCACTAATTCTGAATAATAACACAGTCACATTTCTATCACGAATATTTCCACTATTTATTCAAAAAGAATTTTATAAAATATTATGATATGCAGGGTTTGGATCGGCCTCAAACTTATTTATGAAAATGTCACGTGGTTTACTTTACAGCTGGATACAGCTGTTTCCAAAACTGCCGACCCATTTCAGTACCGACCACGAATTGGTAAGTGTTGACCACATGTATTTCACCGAAGCCACCTTTTTTGTTTGAGGCCGATCCATTTTTATATAAGCCGCCATTCCACGATGTTGTAGCCGATCCGTACATTCAGCAAGTACCGAACCGTTCCAAGTTCTGCCACGTCACGTCAGGTCATAAAGAGTTATTTATTTTTTCGCAGCTTGTATTGGCAAATTCTTGCCACGCAAGCTTCAGGTTTCCCAAACCATATTGCTGACGTGGAACATATCACGTCCCATGTTATTGCCTTTCCTCAAAGTAGGCATGCGTACTCATCACAACACATGAGACCGACCAAATCACCAATGTGCCCCTGCTTGCCAAAACAAGGAACAACCACTGTGATGCCAACAACTCGACTCACGTGGCATTACCATGAAGGACTCATGCAGTTTATGTTTTCATTCTTTGCAATTCGGGATGATAACAAACTAATGTTACCTTTTGTATGTTGCCACGTGTTGTCTCACCTACAATTGTGCCGACCAAATATATTACAATATTTCCATCACTTTGGACAACAATTCTTGTGTGTCCAGCCCCTGTTTCCGTGTGTACCCACCAATCAAATCTCTCTATTTCTATTTTTTTGCATTTAAGCCCCTAGACAATTAAAGGGTCTAACTGCAAAAGTCGGAAATCAGGAGACTGTGATTGGTTGGGACACCGAGCACACACAATTTTGGAACAGAAGAATTGGTGCGATCACTTTGTCATGCAGATTAATCCATGCATCACATGGAGCCTTTGTCCGGCACGTATGAAGCTGATTACTCATGTACATATATTTGCTTGATTATCATTGAAAATGTGCCAACCCATAGATTCATTCAGAACGCATTGAACTATAAGTGTATTCCAACCGACCAACGGATTTGTAATATGCTGATTCACTTAATTTACGTTTTTGCCACATGTCACTGCTTCATGCTTTGAGCCACCAGTCCATATATTTACACCTAAGCCACTGTATGCTAATTTTGTAACCAATCTCAGGCCTTTATAAGATCACACTTGTGCCTTGTGATCAATATTTAGTGCTAACATTTGTGCACTTTGTTACACTATGGGGTAGCACCACGCCACGTCCATGCGTGTGTATTGCGGTCACCCATACATTGAGACCGGACCGACCCGTATATATAGCTGAGACCGACCCATTATTATAGACCGACCCATATAGCTGAGACCAACCCATTGTTTACAACGTGACCGACCGACCAATATTGAAATGAAGTGACTGATCCACACACACTGAGGTTAACCAATCCATATACCTTGCGTGTATCGTCCGATCCATCAATTTTAACTTTGAATTAGATTCAACAATATATGCATAATTTTTAGTGGATAACATACAATTAATTAAGGGTCTCATGGAAAGCCTATAAAAAGAAGAAGAAAAATTATAACCTTTGAACTATACCCTGCGAATACTAGTCATAATCAATAGACACAATAAACTAGTTAGTTTACCTTAAAAAAATTTATTCAACGACTTCTCTCCCACCTCATCCTGTTGCTGCCATGAAAGTTTTCTAAATAAATAAGAATCAAATACCAATTCACATGCAGGATGGAATAGAACAACATACTATAAATAAAATAAAAACTAAATACATACCAAATAAGTACACAAGAACCCTACAATAGTCGGTTTAAAATTATAACTTTATACCTGCATCATCCTAAATTCAAGGAAGTGAAAAGCATACGTTTACCAAACATGTGTGCACTTTTTCATACTTGTGCATAAAAAATCAATCAAACAATATTCACAACTCCAAAGCCACAGCCAAACTTTCCTTTTGAACAGCTATGGCAGTTGTCCGATCATATTGGCAGGGCCGATCCTAGAAGTTCTAGTACCTAAAGCAAAAAATGAAAATAAGGCCCTTGTACTGGAACTAATGTATTACATCAAAGTAATTTATATTGTTTAGAAAAAAATAAATCTTTATTCGTAACAAATGTATAAAATTAAAATCAACCTTAAATTAAGTGATGTTTCAGGCTACCACTAATACCGTCGAACGTTTTTTTTTTACCGTGTTCGGCGGTATATCACTGACTAAACATTGTTCGGATGGGGGTAACATAATACTCTTTAGCACCAAGTGTAGTACCCTTAGCACCGGGGTAAATTATTACATAACTACTAATCTAAAATTAGGAATTAAATTTTAGTCTACTGTTCACAAAATAGATTACATTTTACATTGTAAACTATTATTCACAAAAGATAGATGATGACATGCTGTGTTTCATTGTATAAACTGCCGAACAGCAAATTCCCATAAGGCAAATTTTATTTCAACCCAGAATTTTAGTTAGTAGCCCCCCATTTCATCAAAAAAATATGATGACCAAAATACCTTTTTTCCATTATAATTTTTTTTTAGCTTTTTGAATACCTCGTAGTTGTACTACGTGGTTTTTCGGTGAACCTCGTAGTAACCCTACATGGTCCATGAATGAACCACGGAGATCATCTACGTGGTACTTTGACGAACCACGTAGAACAGTTACGAGGTACACCGAAAAACCACGTAGTCCCCCTACGTGGAAGGGTATTTTTGGTTTTTTTTTTAAAAAGGGGGGCTACTAACTAAATTTGGGGGTTTACCAATTATTTCATGATTTGGGGGGCTACTAGCTAAATTAGTGGGTTGAAATAGAATTTGCCTTCCCATAATTTATTGTTTAAAGCATACAGCATTAAAGTTAGTACCTTCAGCTTAAATAATGAAATTGAATTGGCGTGTTTAGTGTTTCTTCTATGCCCTTCCTGTTGTTGACCGTTGAGAGATCCAAAGACCCGAAAGCTGCAAGTTGAAGACGGAAATTCGCCAATCTACGTCGCCGTTAGATGAAGAGCCGCTGTCGTCGTACCTTCATCCGTGATGTGTAAATCGCGATTTTTTTCTTTCTGCTCTGTGAATCGTATGAGAATTGGTGCCCTAGTGGATTTGGGGCCTAAGCGGTGGCTTCTACCGCTTTGGGGAAGGGCCGAGCCTGCATATTGGCATCTTGAAAGAATGATGAATTATAATATAACATGTTACAAAATTGAACTGACAATAGTGAGATGAGATATTCGACTCCATGAGCATAGATACGAAAGCGTTAAACTATATCACATGTAACTACGTAAGTTAATCAATATACATGCACACTACGTAAGTTAATCAATATACATGCACTTCGGATTTAATGAAGTGTCTTAAACATGAACCTATCATCTTGGGAAATGAAAACACATTGTCGCCCTTCGTGGTAGCAGATAACTCTTTTATAGCAGCTAGTTGCACTCAGCTGACAGCGGTCATCATATTCACTCACCTTGCTAGCGATTTAAGTAATTGGATAGGAAGAAAAAAACACATGAAGTCATGAACTATCCTTGCCTTTTTAGCATTTTTAGTTTCAAGTTTTTTGTTTGTATTTGTATTTATGTTATTGAATTCCGAGCGCATAGCACTTATCCTCAATAGTGTCAGGTGCAAGAGGACGGTTGACAACATACAGTGAAATTTTATGAAATTTCGGTTGACAACATACACTGAATTTTATGAAATTTGCTTGAAATTATTTGATTTATTAGCAAACCAACTAATATACAATATAAATATCAGCCCGTGAAGCAAATTTAGAACATCTATGAAATTAATTTTGAACATCTATGAAATTAAATACAGTCAATGTCTTTAGTGAAAATATGAAAGTAAAAAATAATTATGATAAAGCACATACCTTTTTTCTGAATTGACATGTGGAGAACCCATAAATGATGAGATTTATATCTTTGCAGAAGTCATGAAAATTCATCTCAAGTAGCATTTACTGATTCGAAACCATTCCATCACCACAAAACAATTGCTTGAATCTGATTTTATGTTCCATAAAATTAACACTATATATGGACAAATTACTACAGACGTGTTTAATCTATAATTTAGAAGTAGGTTGAACCATTGAGTAAATACTTGATTGCTCTTATGACACAAGAATAGCATCCCCATTTCATATGAATAAGGATAGACGTCAAAAAGGTTACATAAGAATCATTCTCATGATAATACATTCATAGACAGAGGAATACACATAATATTGCTTTTAACGTAAATCTCAGTAAGCCATTCTAGAAAATCAAACTATATTTCATTCTTGTAGCAGCGCTAGTACAAAAAAGAATTTGAATTAGTCATTAAAACTATTTCTAATGTCATCATATATATCAAATTTTCCCAGAACTAAGCACTCAGTTTAGAACTGAGTGTACTGTTTGCACTTGGATCAAGTGCTCAGCTAAGAACTGAGCGCCCTTGTGTTATGTCTTTTTTATTTTTTTTTATTTTTTTTGAACATACCACTGATTATATTAACTAGCAACAAAATAACTTATTTTTCTTAGTGTAAACTTTGCACCGTTAAATTTCAAGGGTGTTCCCAGTAACAATACATTCAGAGGAAGGAAAATTGTGTGTTTCAGGGAATGTCGATCCAGACATACTAGTAAAAAGATCTAGTTTGGAAAACATGTAGAACCACCATCAACAAAAGGCAATAACAGTAAAAATAATAGCAACAGCAATGGCAACCAAAAACAGCAACAGCAAACAGTTTCCAATGGCAGTAAAGGCCAGCAAAACAGGAAGTCACATAATGAAAAGAGTGGGAACGACAGCGGCAAAGGCAGAGGAGGAAGGGGAGGAAAAGACTAAACACCTATATGCTTTCCTCACTGCCACCTCAGCAACAGCAGCAGCTGCAACTGTTATAGTAGATGAAAGGGTATGAAGACTCAAATTAGCTGCCTCAGTTATAAAACATCATCCAAAAATATTTAGTTATCAATTACCCAGAAAGACTCAACAAATGCAAACTATAACCCAACTTAATCACATTAATATGCCTAGAAAGCCCAAAAAGGAACCCACCATAGCCAAAGCCTCATGTTTTAAATTATTTAGTCATCTGAAAATCATGGATATTAGGTAATTAGAAGCAATAGCTGCAAGCAAATAGCTCTATGAACTATGAACATTGTAAACATGAGAACACCTGAAATACTTTTATTCTTTCATGGCTTAGGAACCCATATTTTGCTTTGCAAAAGAATTTTAGAAAAATAAGATTTGAAGAGGCTCAAAAGAAAGAAGTACCAGTTAAATAGATGTAGAAAATTAGAAATAGTACTTCAAACAATTCTCAATTTCGTATTATGGGAGCAAGAATATATGAAGAAGCTGATGCTTGAATAGGCACATAAATAAATAACAGACAGAATAAGAGTTATAACGTGCAATGTGATTACCACATGCCATAAATAAGATGCAAATCTATTTGTAACCAATTGAGCTATCTTATTAGTATGTAGATATGTTTAGGACATTTTTTTTATTCTAACGTGGATGGATACTACTAAGATATTGTTGAAGTATGCGGTACTATATGTTAGGGCTAGAGGATATTTTGAATCTGGAGGATATTTTGGATCTATAGGATATTTTGGATCTGGAGAATATTTTGGATCTATAGGATATTTTGGAGGAAATTTTGGTAATTTCCATATACTTTTCTATGCCTACATAAGCTATATCGAATACAAAAGGAGGTGGATCACAAATCAAGAGATTAGATATAAGTTTATTCTAGTTAGGGTTTAGGCAATCCTAATCTTCTTCAATTCCTTTCTCCACAAAATCAAATTTTTCTAGTAAATTTGATCATTGTAATCGATCTCTTGTACTCTTCTATTGATATTAATAAAGGTTTCTCTCTAATAGTGGACGTACACTGACAAGACGTCGGTGGAACCACTATAAATTCCTGTGTGATTTAGTTTCTCGTTATTGCTCTATTATTTCCATTGTTTAGTGATTGTGATTGGCTTGGATAAGAATAAGATTGTTCGATTGGTTGTTTTTGCACTATTACCATGATCTCGTTTTCCGCAGCATTGGAGATTTTTGATTTGAGCGGTCTTGAATCAAAATTTCTCCACAACATTTGGTATCGGAGCATTGATGTTGGTAGATAGTTGTAGAAATGCCGGAATCAGGTTCAAATAATCCATCAACAGGTGGTCCAAGTGGTGTAACTCCTTATGTACGTGGGTCGTATGCAGCTGCTGGTTCACAATTTGTTATCGATAAGTGGAATGGCGATAATGATTTCGAAAAATGGCAATGGAAGTTGAAAGCGGTTCTTAGGCGGAATCAGGAACATCGGGTGGTGTTTGATGCACATTTATTGACAGAGGACATCTCAGATGTAGAGAGAGAAGAAATGGAAGAGTGGGCATTCACTACACTTCAACTTGCCATGGGGAAGAATGTTATTTCCGAAATTAGTGGTAAGACGACTGCTAAAGGTATTTGGAACAAGTTGGAGGAGTTGTATACGAAGAAGTCACTCACAAATCAACTGATCTGGTTGCGGACTTTCTTTACCTACAAGATGAAGGAATGAACTTCGCTAAAGGCGCACTTAAATGTGTTTGATGATTTGCTAATGAAGATAAAGGCGGTAGATTTGAAGACCGAGGAGGAGCAGAAGGCGATGATATTGCTATGTTCGTTGCCTGAACGCTATACTGGGCTCTCAAATAGTTTGATCTATGGCCGGGATACATTGACTCTAAATGATGTCAAGACGGGTCTTCTTAGTGGGGAACTGCGAGATCAGATGAAGGAGCTGAGTGATGGTAATAGTGGTGCTGGTAATGGTCAAGGTTTATTTGCGGAGAAAGAAAAGTCAGAGAAGAAGGGAAACCGGGGGCGTTCTAAGTCTAAGAAGCCCGGTGGAAGAGGAAAATCGAAGGAAAGAAATGGCAAGTTCTTTATATGTAAGAAACCTGGTCATTGGAAGAATGATTGTCCAAACAAGGGGAAGAAGGAAGTAGCATCTACATCAGTTGCGGTGGAGAGAGATGTTGGTGAGGAAGACGTAGATGTTTTGTCGGCTGTAGCATCGGATATTTCGGGCAGCGATTGGGTGCTTGATTCAGGGGCTTCATATCACATGACTCCTAATAGGAATTGTTTTTCTTCTTATGTTGATCGAGAAGGAAATTCAATTTTTATGGGAAATGGTGTAGTTTGCAAGTCGAAAGGCATTGGATCCGTGCAAATTCGGATGTTTGACGGATTGGTTCGTACTCTCACTAATGTGCGCTATGTTCCGGGGACTACGGAAGTCACTTATCTCTTTGGGACAGTTGGATTCTCAAGGTTGCAAGATCACCATTGAGAGTGATAGCTTGAGGGTTTCGAAGGGAGCGCTTGTGGTTATGAAGGGTGCTAGAACTCATGGTATCTATTTGCTTCAAGGAGTGACCGTGGAAGGCGAAACTTGTGTCAGTGTTGATAGTTCTCATGGCTTAGATGCGACACGGCTGTGGCATTTGAGATTGGGTCATGTCTCAGAGAAGAGTTTAGATGTTCTTCGTCGAAGGGAGATGATTGATGGTGAGAGTTTCAGCAAGTTAGAGTTTTGCGAGGAATGTGTCATGGGGAAGCAAACTAGAGTGTCATTCGGTGAAGGAAAACATGATTCAAGAGGAATTCTTGAGTATGTGCACACGGATTTTGGGGACCAGCACCTGTAGCTTCTTTGGGAGGAGCAAGATATTATATTTCTTTCATTGATGATTTTTCTCGAATGGTTTGGGTGTATGTAATGAAGGCCAAGTCGGAGGCATCTGCAAGATTCAAAGAATGGAAGGCTCTTGTTGAGAATGAGAGTGGAAAGACTTTGAAGGTTCTTAGGTCCCATAATGGCGGCGAGTATGTTTCCGGAGAATTTCTGAATTTTTGCAAGCATCATGGTATTCAGAGGCATTTTACTACACCGAGAGATCCGCAATCTAATGGAGTGGCGGAGGGAATGAACCGAACTCTATTAGAGAAAGCTCGATGCTTGAGATTGACATCGAGTTTGTCTAAGGGATTTTGGGCTGAAGCTTTGTCAACCGCGGTGCATATTATTAATCGAATTCCGTGCTCAGCTATTGGTAACAGAATTCTGGAGGAAGTGTGGAAGGGGAAGAGCATTGACTTGAGTTATCTTCGTGTATTTGGCAGTCCTTTTTATGTGCATGATCCGGGGAATGATAAGCTCTTACCTAGATCTTTCAAAGGGATTTTGATTGGTTGTATGGATGGAGTCAAAGGCTATCGGATTTGGAATCCGAAAACGAAGAAGATTTCAGTTTCTCGTCATGTTACTTTTGATGAGTTGGCTATGTTCAAGGATAATGAAGGCTCATCGGATGTTCCGGATTTGGTTCATGGTGAATCAAAGGAGAAGGAAGTTATTCCCACTTTCAGGCCTAGAGAGAGTAGAGTTGTTGGAGGTGCTTGCGAGGTGAATGCGGTTGATGTTACATCACATAGTCCACAGGATTCCTCTAGTAGTGTAGGTGATGTGCACGAGCCTAGAGAAGATTCAGTTCAAGGTGGAGCTGAAGGAAGACCGGGTGATGGTATTGCTACTCGAGTTGGTCGTTGTGCTATAAGGCCACCCGAAAGATATGGTGATTGGAACTATCTTAGCTTTTGTGAGAATTTGGACTATGCTCTTCATGTAGTCCAAGATGAGCCGATGGACCTTGATGACGTCATGGATTCGAGTGATAGCTCGAAGTGGATTTGCGCCATGGAGGAAGAAATGCAATCGTTGATGAAGAAACAGACTTGGGATTTGGTTCCACTTCCTCAAGGAAACCGTGCTATTGGGTGCAAATGGATATATAAGATGAAGGACGATGGAAGATACAAAGCTAGGCTAGTGGCTAAGGGGTTTGCACAGAGGAAAGGAAAGGAGTATGATGAGATCTTCGCACCGGTTGTGAGGCATACTTATATCCGGATATTACTTGCATTAGTTGCTATTCACGACTTGGAGTTGGAGCAACTAGATGTGAAAACCGCCTTCTTGCATGGAGACTTAGATGAAGACATCTACATGGAGCAACCGGAAGGGTTTGTTGTAGAAGGTAAGTCAGAACTAGTTTGCAAGTTGAAGAAATCACTATATGGTTTGAAACAATCACCTAGGCAATGGTACAAGAGATCTGATCATTTCATGCTTGAAAGTGGCTTCCATCGAAGCATCAAGGATGCTTGCGTTTATTTCAAGAGGTTAGGAAATGATTGTTGGGTGTATTTACTCTTGTATGTGGACGATATGCTCATTTCTTCTAAGGACAAGGTAGAAATCAACAAGTTGAAAGAGAAATTAAAGGCGGAGTTCGAGATGAAAGACCTTGGAGAAGCAAAGAAAATCTTGGGCATGGAGATTGTAAGGGACCGAAAGCGTTTTGAGTTGAGATTGACTCAAAAGGAGTACATTAAGAAAGTGCTTTGTCGGTTTAGCATGGAGGATGCAAAGGCATCAAATACACCTTTACCTTTGCATATAAAGCTTTCGAGTAAGGAATCACCTTTCGAGAAGAAATACAAGGCTTACATGGCAAAGGTGTCATATGCTAGAGCAGTTGGAAGTTTGATGTATGTCATGGTGTGTACAAGACCCGTATTGCAAATGCCGTCGGGGTAGTTAGTCAGTTCGTGGCTAATCCGGGGAAATCGCATTGGGAAGCAGTGAAGCTTATCTTGAGATACTTGAGAGGTACAGCATCTCATGGCCTTGGTTTTGGGGGTAGTAAAGAGAAGAATTGCATGTTGGTTGGTTACTGTGATTCAGACTACGCTGGTGATAGGGATCGAAGAAAATCAACTTCTGGATATGTCTTCACTCCTGGTGGTACAGCCATAAGTTGGAGATCGAGATTGCGGACCATAGTTGCTTTATCCACTATGGAGGCAGAGTTGATAGCTGCGGTAGAGGCAGTAAAGGAAGCACTCTATTTGAAGCGACTGTTGTGTGACTTGGGTTTTGAACATGACAGTGTTGATATTCAATGTGATAGCCAAAGCGCTATTCACTTGGCTGAGAATTTGGCATTTAGCTCACGAACGAAGCATATTGAAGTGAGGGAGTCATTTCTAGTAGCCATGGACAAAGACAAGCAAGTATGCCTTTGGAAAGTGCACACAAAGGAGACATGTTCACTACGGCATTACTGGTTGGGAAGTTCGAGCATTGCTCGAACTTAATTCGCTTGGAGAGTTGCTAGGTGCCACGGGGTGGCACATTTGAGAGAGAAACTTGGATATAGAAGAGTATCAGTGAGAGGTTGGTGTTCTATCTTCATGGGAAGTACTCATTTTCACTCCTGAGTACAATGTCTTTTGGTAAGACTGGTTTAGGAGTTGGATGTTTCAACACTTCATTGACGGGTGGGGGCTATGCCTAAACTCGTTATTGAAGTGCAATGGGCGGTGGCTACGCTGGAGTTCATTGGGGAAACATTCAAGCTTTCTTGATTGAAGACAAAAGGAAATGCTTGGGTGCATTGGAGTTTGTGATGCAGACGGATATAGTATCGAGGTGGAGTGTTGAAGTATGCGATACTATGTGTTAGAGCTAGAGGATATTTTGGATCTGGAGGATATTTTGGATCTAGAAAATATTTTGGATCTGGAGGATATTTTGGATCTAGAGAATATTTTGGATCCAGAGGATATTTTGGATCTGAAGAATATTTTGGATCTAGAGGAAATTTTGGGAATTTCCATATACTTCTCTATGCCTATATAAGCTACATCGAATACAAAAGGAGGTGGATCACAAATCAAGAGATTAGATCTAAGTTTATTCTAATTAGGGTTTAGGCAATCCTAATCTTCTTCAATTCCTTTCTCCACAAAATTAAATTTTTCTAGTAAATTTGATCATTGTAATCAATCTCTTGTACTCTTCTATTGATATTAATAAAGGTTTCTCTCTCAAAGTGGACGTACACTGACAAGACGTCGGTGGAACCACTATAAATCCCTGTGTGATTTGGTTTCTCATTATTGCTCTATTATTTCCATTGTTTGGTGATTGTGATTGGCTTGGATAAGATTGAGATTGTTCGATTGGTTGTTTTTGCACTATTACCACGATCTCGTTTTCCGCAGCGTTGGAGATTTTTGATTTGAGCGGTCTTGAATCAAAATTTCTCCACAACAGATACAATATGAGAAATATTCAGTACATTTTGAATTAAATATGCCATTTTAATTTTGAACAATTGGGTAACTCATAAAAGGGCATTTATATGTTTATTTATAAATGAAGATAGGATTTTTTTTTATAAAAAAAAATCCTAAATTAGAAAATATTTCTGCATAACATGCCTTGTTATCCTAAATAATATCTATCTGGCATGGCAAACAATGTTATTTTTGGAATATTATTTTTAAAACTAAAAACAAAATACTTACAGAAGTACATTTTTTTTATAAACATGCCTTAAATAAGATGCAAATCACAAACTTGCCTCTTGTCCGTATAATAATTAGTTACCTTTTATATGGAATGACTTAAAAATATCTATTAATACTAACCAATGATACCGCATAGCAGTGAGTACCCAATAAAAAGATCAACATATGAAATGGAAATCCAACAAAAAGATATAATAGTAAAACACTTTTATCCCTTTCAACTATGTAATGTATATTATGTTGTAAATGCCAGCAAAATATTAAATAGGCGAATGATAAAATTATAGACTTGTAAAATTATCCCACGTTCTCTTTTTAAGTTCCTTAGAGTTTTTCATGCTTCGGTTTAAAACATTGACCATGCTAAGATTATAAGTATACCATATCTAGTGGCATAATTCATGCTTGATCCACATATTAATTGTTAAAATATAAACCAAAAAAGGAAAAGAAAGAAACATAAACATAAAGGATTCAGCAGCCTGATACTTTCGCTTATTCTATGAAATCTTTCCTCAATGCGCCATGATTTACAATAAGATTTTAGATTTTTAACTAATTGCAGTAATATAGAATCTTCCTAATAGATAAAAAATCACCATTTGTATTTTTCTGTTAGTGGCAATTAATATTGTAACTCTGCCAATAATAAAGTTATATTGTTGCTTCAAAATAATTAGTTAATAAATAAGTAGAACTAGAATTTAATGTGTTTAGGAAGAAGTCAGCACATGTATCCTAATTGTTTGATAGAAGTGGTCTTGTTCTTATCTTATTAGCTTAGGTTTCGGAGGTAGTTTGATATTTTTATCTTTTCTATTTAAAGCTTTGTATTTCACATCAATCAATGAAGCAATAACAATGTAGTCGTTCAATTATTCTACGTTTAATTCATCTCCTCCTCTCTATATCAAAAATATTCTAACATGGTATCAGAGCTAGGTTGATGAGAGGGGGATAGAGAGATCTCTAGAAAGCGGAAAAAAATCAGTTCTTTTTTAACAATTCAAAGACAGACCGGCTGAAGCACAACAAAAGCAAGCAGATATGTTCATGAAGAAAATGATTGTTGACATAAGGGAAAACCTAAGTGTTTCAAGTGTCAAAATTTTGGGCATATGGCAAGGAATTATAGGTTCAAAGATGAAGAGCAAGAGAACATGGCACAAGTGGTTGTGGAAGAGAATTTATTTTAGATTTGTGGGTGATAAGTGCATCATGGGGAGAAGTGCTCCAATATTCAAAGAGTAGATTGATGAGAAGTGCTTCAACAACTGAAGATGATGAGAAGTGCATCACAAATCGAAGAGAAGTGCTTTGTTTATTATCTCAACAACTTTGAAGCAAAATGGTGTGTTAAAGTTATATTGGTACTTCAAAGTAATTAGTTAATCAATAATTAGAACCAACGTTTAATGTGTTTAGGAAGAAGTCAGTACATGTATCCTAATTGTGTGGTAGAAGTGGTCTGGTTCTTATCTTATTAGATTATGGTTACGAGGTAGTACAGGTTAAATCGATGTAGAAAATTAGAAATAGTACTTCAAACAACTCTCAATTTCGTATTATGGGAGCAAGAATATATGAAGAAGATGATGCTTGATAGGCACATAAATAAATAACAGACACAATAAGAGTTATAACATGCAATGTGATTACCACATGCCATAAATAAGATGCAAATCTATTTGTAACTAATTGAGCTATCTTATTAGTATGTAGATATGTTTAGGACATTTTTTTATTTTAACGTGGATGGATACTACTAAGATACGGTATGAGAAATATTCAGTACATTTTGAATTAAATATGCCATTCTAATTTTGAACAATTGGGTAACTCATAAAAGAGCATTTATATGTTTATTTATAAATGAAGATTCAATATTTTTTTTCAAAAATCCTAAATTAGAAAATATTTCTGCATAATG
Source organism: Allium sativum (assembly GCA_030737875.1). NCBI lineage: Eukaryota > Viridiplantae > Streptophyta > Magnoliopsida > Asparagales > Amaryllidaceae > Allium > Allium sativum. The sequence goes on along the minus strand of CM060918.1, from coordinate 834,321,318 downwards.
TGCCTTGTTATCCTAAATAATATCTATCTGGCATGGCAAACAATGTTATTTTTGGAATATTATTTTGAAAACTAAAAACAGAATACTTACAGAAGTACAATTTTTTTTATAAACATGCCTTAAATAAGTTGTAAATTACAAACTTGCCTCTTGTCTGTATAATAATAAGTTACCTTCTATATGGAATGACTTAAAAATATCTATTAATACTAACCAATGATACTACATAGCAGTGAGTACCCAATAAAAAGATCAACATATGAATTGGAAATCCAACAAAAAGATATAATTAAAACACTTTTATACCTTTCAATTATGTAATGTATATTATGTTGTAAATGCCAACAAAATAATAAATAGGCGAATGATAAAATTATAGACTTATAAAATTATCCCACGTTCTCTTTTCAAGTTCCTTAGAGTTTTTCATGCTTCAATTTAAACCATTGACCATGCTAAGATTATAAGTATACCATATCTAGTGGCATAATTCATGCTTGATCCACATATTAATTGTTAAAATATAAACCAAAAAAGGAAAAGAAAGAAACATAAACATAAAGGATTCAGCAGCCTGATACTTTCGCTTATTCTATTAAATCTTTCCTCGATGGGCCCTGATTTACAATAAGATTTCAGATGTTTTAACTAATTGCAATAACATAGAATCTTCCTAATAGAAAAAAAAACCACCATTTGTTTTTTTTCTGTTAGTGACAATTAACATTGTAACTCTGCCAATAATAAAGTTATACTAGTGCTTCAAAATAATTAGTTCATGAATAACTAGAACTAGTGTTTAATGTGTTTAGGTAGAAGTCAGCACATGTATCCTAATTGTGTGGTAGAAGTGGTCTTGTTCTTATCTTATTAGCGTAAGTTTAGGAGGTAGTTTGATATTTTCATCTTTTCTATTTAAAGCTTTGTACTTCACATCTTAAGAGAATTTATTTTTGATTTGTGGGTGATAAGTGCACCATGGAGAGAAGTGCTCCAATATTCAAAGAGTAGAGTTGATGAGACGTGCTTCAACAATTGAAGATGATGAGAAGTGCATCACAAATCGAAGAGAAGTGCTTTGTTTATTATCTCAACAACTTTGAAGCAAGGAGGTGTGTTAAAGTTATATTGGTGCTTCAGAGTAATTAGTTCATGAATAATTAGAACTAGCGTTTAATGTGTTTAGGAAGAAGTCATTACATGTATCCTAATTGTGTAATAGAAGTGGTCTTGTTCTTATCTTATTAGCTTAAGGTTACGAGGTAGTTTGATATTATTATTATTTTCTATTTAAAGCTTTGTATTTCCCATCTTTCAGTGAAGCAATAACAATGTAGTCATTAATTGATTAACTTTTAATATCTCTCTTCTCTCTGGATCAAATTCTAACATGGTATTAGAGCTAGGTTGATGAAAGGGAATAGAGAGATCTTTAGAGAGAGAAAAACAATCAGTTTTTTTAACAATTCAAAGACGAACTGACTGAAGCACAACAAAAGCAAGCAGGTATGGTCATGAAGAAAAGAATTGTTGGCATAAGGGAAAACCTAAGTGTTTCCAGTGTCAAAATTTTGGGCATATGGAAAGGAATTGTAGGTGAACATGGCACAAGTGGCCGTAGAAGCGAATTTATTTTAGAGTTCTGGGTGAGAAGTGCACAATGGAGAGAAGTGCTCCGATATTCAAAGAGTAGAGTTGATGAGATGTGCTTCAACAATTAAAGGTGATGACAAGTTCATCACAAATCCAAGAGAAGTGCTTCATTTATTATCTCAACAACTTTGAAGCAAGGGGGTGTGTTAAAGTTATATTGGTGCTTCAAAGTAATTAGTTCATGAATAATTAGAACTGGCGTTTAATGTGATTAGTGTAACGACCCAGATTTTTCTGGTCGGTTTATTTTGAATATTTAATATTATTTTTAATATAGAGCTGATAATATAAATTGATTTTTCATATTGAGTTATAGATCTAATTACCGTAATACGAGATATATTGAATTCGAAGTTAGAATTGAATCAAAATAGTTCAGATAATAAATATAAATTCTATGTGAATGTAATCGATAATGGTAATGATATATTATCGAGAAATTTATTTGTTTATAAATTTAAATAATTTAATATCTTTATAAAATAATTATTCTATATACGTTTAAATTAAATATAAAATATATTCGGTTAGTTCAGAATAGTGTTAAACTGTTGAAATAACCATGGTTGCGTTAAAATAGCGGTTCTGATTTTCGAATAAGGGTACCTTGAGATATTTTAGTTATCTAATTAAATAAAAATTCAAATCAGTGTTTTTCAGCTGACCTATATCGTTTACATCGCTGACCTACTCCTCTTCCTTGAGCTGAAATATTTGCCCTCTTCCTTTACGACAAAGTAAACCAGAAATTTAAATGGTCGGATTACTTTCTTCCTCGAGCTGCATTATCTGTTCCCCTTATCGCCTATATATGCATCGCAATACCACCCCTTGTTCCTTTCACTTTCATTTCTTCTGAAAATCATCTGAAAAACCTCAAATAAAATGGCCGAGCTTTTCAATTCAAAATCAATTGAATCCTCGCGAGTTCTCAGAACGGAAGGATGGCACCATAGAATCAAGGAGTAGGGTTCATCGCGTTCGGAATTTTGTGGATTTCGCAGTCGCGATGGAATCGGAGTTCGAACTGAGTAGCAGTGTGTGGAGGAAGGGAGATCGAGCTTCATCAATTGATGATGGGGAGGCCAACTTTTGAGCAACGATGGCTTGTGACAGTCGCGATGGGTTTAGGGAAAAATCAAAGTTCAAATCCACTAGGAAATTAAAAGGGGAATCGCAGTGAAGACCGCGAGTTCGACAGCAACGAAGAGGCGCTCGTGAATCCGAGGAAATGGGTGCGTTCGATTTAGGGATTTCGATGATGATCTCGAGATTTCAGAAGCGAACCGAGCTCGACATCGTGACTGGAGCACTCACGATTATGGGCGACGATGCGATCAAACGGACCCGGTTGGAAGTGTTGGGGAGGTATGCAGATGGGTGAGGGTCACTGCGATGTTGAAAGCAGTCAGAGCTGTATAAATGGTGACTGTTGGAGTGATGATCGAATTGGTCCTCTTCGGTGAAACTGCAGATGCTCTAGGGTTGCAGGAATATTAGGTATTTATTTATTATTTTTATTTACAATTCAATAGTAGTTTAAAACATAAAACCTGAAAATATTAATGAGTTCTTGTACATGATTATAATTTTAAAACAGAGATTAAGGTAAATTCATTTATAATTAATCTAGTAATGACTTTTGACTAAATTAGATTAATCTAAATTTAATTTGTTATTAATTAATTAAGTGATAAAAGGTATGAATAGTTAATTATGAATTGGATATTCATAGGAGCTTGATAAATTTATTAAGAGAAGCCGAGTCAATTCATGGACGCAGATATGGGATTAAATTGGATATTCGGCAAAGGATAAACCAGGTGAGTAAATCTCACTCACCTTTAGAATTATTTTTATCTCATTAAAAATAATTGTCTGTTGCTTGTGTGAATGTTTTCTGGTTGTTCTATATATATTAGTTATTTAGGGTATATATATATATATATATATATATATATATATATATATATATATATATTGGGTTGATTGATTGGTTGGATTCCCGCAGTCTCATTAGCGGATGCCCGCGGTACTATAGCGGATGATTACCCTATACGCCTCACGATATGATAGTGGATGACCTTCTATACCACGATATTCTGCCACGAAGCAGAATGGGTATTATTTATGTGCTAACATCTGTGGATGCAGGTAAACAGGTTGGAGGAATCCAACTGGATTCCTCAAAAATATATTATCTGTTTGTTTGTCGGTTTCATATATATTCTCATACATGATGTGTTAAAAAAAAATTCCGTGATTGATAACTGATTGTTTTGGGGTGTTTAAATATCACTGGGGCTCGAATATTGATTTATAAAAATATCGGAAAAGGATAATAGAGATTTGAAAATGGAATTCTATTTTTATAAATAGAATTTGAATTTTAATGAAGTATAGAAAATATTAACTGTTTAAATATATAAAACAAGTGAATTTATAAACTTGGTTTATAAATTAAAATACGGGATTTGAATTGGATTTATAAACTTTATTTATAATTTTATTAATGTGAAAATTTAAGGGAAGTTATAAACGTTGTTTATAAATTAAATAATACAAATAGAATTTGAATATGAGAAATTAGAATGAAATTGGAATATTTGAATTCAAAGGAATTAAAATAAAATTTGAATTCAAAGGAATTCAAATAAAGAAAATTCAAATAGAGATTTTGATATAAAATTTGGATAAAGAAATTCAAATAGAGATTTGAAAGTAGAATTTCAAAATAGAATTTCAAATAAACTTTGAAAATAGGATTTCCAAAGTAGAATTGGAAATAGAATTTCAAATAGGATTTCAAAATAGGAAATCCAAATGGTTTTGAAATGGAATTTGAATTCAAGGAAATTCAAATGGATTTGAGTGAAGAAATTCAAATGGGATTTAAATAAAGAGAGTTTAAATATAAGAATTTAATTAAAACTCAAATGGAGTTTAAATATAGGATTCAAATAGAATCCAAAAAGAATTTGAATAAGAGGAATTCAAAGAGAATAAAAAGGGTGTATTTGAAATTCAAATAGCATTAGAATGGAGTTTTGAATATTTGAATTTAAAATAGAAATTCAAATGGTGTAGAAAATGAATTTGAATATTAGAAATTCAAATGGTGTTGAAAATGAATTTGAATATTAGAAATTCAAATGGTGTTGGAAATGGAAAATGAAATTTGAATATGAGAGATTCAAATTGAATTCAAATAGGATTTAATCTATGGGATTTGAATATGAAATTCAAATGGGTTTTAAACTATGGAATTTTGAATATAAAATTTAAAAAGGAGTTTGAATATTTGAATTTCAAATATAATTCAAATATAGAAATTGGAATATAGAAGTTCAAATGGAATTTAAATATAGAGTTTGAATAAGAGAATTCTAATGGATTCAAACATAGAATTTGAATATAGGGAATTCAAATAGAAATTCAAGTATTGAATTTGAATATGGAATTGAAATAGAAATTCAAGTATTGAATTTGAATATCAAATAGAAAAGGAATCGGAATTTGAATATAGAATTCAAATAAAAGTGAGATTGGAATTTGAATCAAGAAATTCAAATAGAGTAAAATGGAGTTGAATTCATTTTAAAGAAGTTTAAAGGTTAATATATATAAATATAATTAAACGAACTCACCGCAGCGCTGCAGTTCGTAAAATAGCGATTTGAACTTCAATCGAGTATACAGAACTCAATTGGAGTCGGATCTCTTTGAAACAAGAAACGTTAGGACCGGTTTGATAATAGTTTTCTAATGAAAGAGGAAAATCTGAATTTCATCGAATAGATTTTGAGTTATGTCAAAAATCAAATTTTCAGAAAAGCAGCGCCAGAACCATTATAAAACCATAACGGTTTGTTTAAATAAACTAAAGGATTTTAAAGAAATAAAATCCGAATTTGCCATGAGAAAATCCAGACTTGAGTTGTAAATTAAATACGAACTCAAGTGGTGTAGATGAGATGATTGTTGAAACAAAAATCAGATTTTTAATTATTGGTTAGAATTGACTAATTTAAAAAAATTAGTTAATGGAATTTTAGAATCGAAATTTGGGTTTTGAATCAGACAAGGGGTGTGTAAATTCATATTCGAAATCGAATATGAAACTTGAATTAGAAATGACATTCGATTATTGTATCAACAAATTAATATATATTTGAACGTGATATGTTCAAATAACAAGTGAAATAGGCTAAGAAGCTAATTAAAGAATAAATGGGCGGAACTGAATTCAAACGATTGGTTTGAGTTGAATTGCAAACAGGTGAACATGTGTAAGCAGGTTTGATATGGAGTATATGAAGATTTAAATTTATGTGCTCGACAAAAAGGTACATGTTTAATTCATATATGAGATTTTATGCGCTGTATCGGCAAGCCGCTTGGCTTTTTTTCTTTTTCTTTTTGAGATAAGAAGGACTGGGGAAGCTATTTGAAATTTCCCGATGCTCCCGATACAGGGGAGGTTATGGCGAAATTTTCCGGAAATTTAAGGAGTTAGAATATTTTTAAGATATTTTGATAGTTAGAAATCATTGTATCGACGTATAGAATTCGATAGGTAAGTGAATAGAAAAATCGAATATTGTAAACAAAAAGGGAAATCTATAAATTAGAAATAGAAAGCGAACTTTATACATGTTTTAAAAATGAACAATTGGACTGTATAGTGGTGTTTATTCGAGGTAAGTGGTTTTGCCGTTTTGAAGTTGAGGATGTTTTCAGTTAAGGTCTGAGAGGTAATTTTACCCCAACTTGATTGATTTCATTTTTAATGGATAAATAGCAAGATCCAGTCTCGAAGAGAAGTGTTTGAAAAAGAGTTAGTTGAATAAAATATTTTGGGTTGTTGTAACGATGTTTTACACAACATTCGTTTTAAACCCAAGTGATGGAATTTTGGAAATATAACAAATAAATATTTCCTGAGTATAATTAAAATAGTCGGGATAGAGATAAGTGATTGGAATTGTTTCCAATTGCAAATAGAGCTATTTTCTAATATGTAGAAAATAAAAGAAGTTGATATTGGGAAATGCTTTCCAAATAGTGTAAAGGGCCAATATGGTTATTGAAAATATTTGGTTAACAAATATTGATAAGAAATGGAGAAGTGATTTAATTAATGAATATTAATTAAAGAGCCCAGTGATTTGTTTGATATGTTGCATGAACACTTGTTTTTATTCGATAGTTAAATCACAGACTATCGAAGTTTTGACCATCGTTGTCAATATGGAGAGACCGGTTGGATTATTATCCGAAGAACCACTCCGTATCGGCATAAGCGTTGCGAACCAAGTATGCTGAATATATTGAAGACGAAGTAAAGTGCAAGGACTCTTTCTATTAAATAGAAATAGTGCCTTCGGTTTCGTTCAAATCCCAGAACGAACGTAAATGGACGAATGTCTGACAAAGTATTTCCAAAGATCAAATGGGTTGGTCTGTATGAATATATATGGTTGCAACGGATTTATTCCCTTAGCATAACATCCAGAATATTTGTGCAAACTCAACTAGTGATTAACGGATCTGACGATGTGGCATTCAAAGTGATTGTGCTATCAATGAATGGTAAGTATTCGTAGCCTCAGGCCTCAACAACCGGGAAAGGACAAAAATCGGGCAGGCAGCATGGCTATTTGGGTCGCACCCATTAGGATGTATAATCACCTATCTAGAGGTTCATTTAATTTCTTATTCTATTCGATGCTGTCCCAGTCGGGAGGCGGTTGCTGATCCCAACCGTTGGTGATATACATTCGATACACTCAAGCGAAATGAGTGGTCGGTCATGTGTGGGCCGAGTTACAAGATGTTCTTGTTGAACCCAGTGTATTCCTCTCTAGAGATACACTAGCGGAAGGTGGTTCCATACCTTGTCATGTTGGAAATACAATCTCCAATAAGCGCCATGCGGTTTTGATTTTATACTATATATGTGGAGCGTGAGATGCAAGCGTTCTGCTATTTGGTTATTTATTTGATGTAGACATTATTATAATATCATTGGATTTGATATCAAAGTGTTTTGGGTTATAGTAAGGTAAAAACCGTCTGTGTTTATGTGTGGGCTGGTCTTACTATTATCTTTTCTTTCGAAAAGGGTTTTGAAAGATAAACAAGTGGTTGGAGTTTACTCACACCAGTCCCATGACTGACCCAGAGTTTATTTTGTTTTGTTTTCCCTAAACTCCTAGGTGCCCAAATTTATACGGGCAGTCAAGTAGTCGGGATTTCACAGATTCATTTGGAGGAGCTGGAAGCAGGAGGTTTCCCCGGTTAGCTATAGGCTATCATATATTCCGTTGTGGACCTTGTTTGTATCTGGAAACAGATGTTTATAACTGTTCCAGAAATGACTGTTGTGCTCTGATGATGGTATGTATATAAAGTTACTGATTTGTATTTCAAAAGTTATGTTATATAATATATTTTATTCGTTCTGCTGTGAGTTGTGATCTTCGTTTTTCTTCTATTCTAATATTTCTTTCTTCCTATTTCTCATCTTCTAACTTCTTTCTATTAATGGTTCGTATTTCTGTGTTATTTGGGTTGGACATGTGGTGTATTTAGTCAACTCAGATAGCTCAGATTTGCGGGTCGTTACAGTGGTATCAGAGCGTAGGTTGAGCGAATACCTAGGCTTTGGTGGAATGTGCTCATTAGAGATAGGGTCAGTAGTACCCTAGAATGAGTTGAGTATATATATATACGAGAGAGCGTATTTGCAAATTTATATAAAAATTGTTTTATATTGTGTTGGCTAGTCTGTTGAGTGGGTTATGAATTCTGATTGAATAGTGGGACGCCACGAAGTCGATAGGAATTTCTAAACACTTGTACAGAAGATTGAACACGATAGTGTTTTAAAGTGGGTGAATGAAATTATTTTACCCAAAATTATATTTTGATATAGAAAGAATATTTTTTGAATTTATTATAATATATGGATGTGTTGGATGTTAATATTATAATCAAATGAGGCTATAAGAAAATTAAATGGTTATGTAGAACCAAATAAAATTTGTATACGAAATTAAATATACAAATGAGATGAATTAGAATTAAATTCAAACCAGAATTAAGAATTCAAAATCCTGGGAAGTTGAAAAATATTTTTCAAAGTATATTAAAATAATATAGATTTATTTTGAAAGGGTTTTTGAATGAAAATCATTTTGAATTGATTTTTAAAATGATAAAGCATTGAACTCACTTCAGTCGCTGGGAAATAATTCTGATGATGACTACAGCTTCATCAGTATTCATTTCCGAGTTTCTAAGTGATGAATTGCTACCTTAGAAAAAAATTTTGATGGAAATTTGTTTGAAAGAAAACAAATTGGTTTGAATATTCAAATGTTTTGAATTTGAGATGGAAATAAATATATGTATATTTTTGTGTGATTTCAAAAGGATTTGGAATAGAAACCCGGGAATTTGAATTCTGGAATTAAATTTAACTTGGACAAGTAAAATGAATCAAAGTGAATAAATTGAATCAGAATCAATTTGAATGAATTAGAATGCATATGAAAGAAAACCAAAAGTTTTGGTGGAATTAAATTTGTTGGAATATGAAGAGGTGAGTTTCAACATAAAGAAGTTGTGAAAAGTAATGGATTTGTACCATTTTCTTACCTTCGCAATTTCGAGGACGAAATTATTTTAAGGGGGGAAGAATGTAACGACCCAGATTTTTCTGGTCGGTTTATTTTGAATATTTAATATTATTTTTAATATAGAGCTGATAATATAAATTGATTTTTCATATTGAGTTATAGATCTAATTACCGTAATACGAGATATATTGAATTCGAAGTTAGAATTGAATCAAAATAGTTCAGATAATAAATATAAATTCTATGTGAATGTAATCGATAATGGTAATGATATATTATCGAGAAATTTATTTGTTTATAAATTTAAATAATTTAATATCTTTATAAAATAATTATTCTATATACGTTTAAATTAAATATAAAATATATTCGGTTAGTTCAGAATAGTGTTAAACTGTTGAAATAACAATGGTTGCGTTAAAATAGCGGTTCTGATTTTCGAATAAGGGTACCTCGAGATATTTTAGTTATCTAATTAAATAAAAATTCAAATCAGTGTTTTTCAGCCGACCTATATCGTTTACATCGCAGACCTACTCCTCTTCCTTGAGCTGAATTATTTGCCCTCTTCCTTTACGACAAAGTAAACCAGAAATTTAAATGGTTGGATTACTTTCTTCCTCGAGCTGCATTATCTGTTCCCCTTATCGCCTATATATGCATCGCAATACCACCCCTTGTTCCTTTCACTTTCATTTCTTCTGAAAATCATCTGAAAAACCTCAAATAAAATGGCCGAGCTTTTCAATTCAAAATCAATTGAATCCTCGCGAGTTCTCAGAACGGAAGGATGGCACCATCGAATCAAGGAGTAGGGTTCATCGCGTTCGGAATTTTGGGGATTTCGCAGTCGCGATGGAATCGGAGTTCGAACTGAGTAGCAGTGTGTGGAGGAAAGGAGATCGAGCTTCATCAATTGATGATGGGGAGGCCAACTTTTGAGCAACGATGGCTTGTGACAGTCGTGATGGGTTTAGGGAAAAATCAAAGTTCAAATCCACTAGGAAATTAAAAGGGGAATCGCAGTGAAGACCGCGAGTTCGACAGCAACGAAGAGGCGCTCGTGAATCCGAGGAAATGGGTGCGTTCAATTTAGGGATTTCGATGATGATCTCGAGATTTCAGAAGCGAACCGAGCTCGACATCGTGACTGGAGCACTCACGATTATGGGCGACGATGCGATCAAACGGACCCGGTTGGAAGTGTTGGGGAGGTATGCAGATGGGTGAGGGTCACTGCGATGTTGAAAGCAGTCAGAGCTGTATAAATGGTGACTGTTGGAGTGATGATCGAATTGGTCCTCTTCGGTGAAACTGCAGATGCTCTAGGGTTGCAGGAATATTAGGTATTTATTTATTATTTTTATTTACAATTCAATAGTAGTTTAAAACATAAAACCTGAAAATATTAATGAGTTCTTGTACATGATTATAATTTTAAAACAGAGATTAAGGTAAATTCATTTATAATTAATCTAGTAATGACTTTTGACTAAATTAGATTAATCTAAATTTAATTTGTTATTAATTAATTAAGTGATAAAAGGTATGAATAGTTAATTATGAATTGGATATTCATAGGAGCTTGATAAATTTATTAAGAGAAGCCGAGTCAATTCATGGACGCAGATATGGGATTAAATTGGATATTCGGCAAAGGATAAACCAGGTGAGTAAATCTCACTCACCTTTAGAATTATTTTTATCTCATTAAAAATAATTGTCTGCTGCTTGTGTGAATGTTTTCTAGTTGTTCTATATATATTAGTTATTTAGGCTATATATATATATATATATTGGGTTGATTGATTGGTTGGATTCCCGCAGTCTCATTAGCGGATGCCCGCGGTACTATAGCGGATGATTACCCTATACGCCCCACGCTATGATAGTGGATGACCTTCTATACCACGATATTCTGCCACGAAGCAGAATGGGTATTATTTATGTGCTAACATCTGTGGATGCAGGTAAACAGGTTGGAGGAATCCAACTGGATTCCTCAAAAATATATTATCTGTTTGTTTGTCGGTTTCATATATATTCTCATATATGATGTGTTAAAAAAAAATTCCGTGATTGATAACTGATTGTTTTGGGGTGTTTAAATATCACTGGGGCTCGAATATTGATTTATAAAAATATCGGAAAAGGATAATAGAGATTTGAAAATGGAATTCTATTTTTATAAATAGAATTTGAATTTTAATGAAGTATAGAAAATATTAACTGTTTAAATATATAAAACAAGTGAATTTATAAACTTGGTTTATAAATTAAAATATGGGATTTGAATTGGATTTATAAACTTTATTTACAAGTTTATTAATGTGAAAATTTAAGGGAATTTATAAACGTTGTTTATAAATTAAATAATACAAATAGAATTTGAATATGAGAAATTAGAATGAAATTGGAATATTTGAATTCAAAGGAATTAAAATAAAATTTGAATTCAAAGGAATTCAAATAAAGAAAATTCAAATAGAGATTTTGATATAAAATTTGGATAAAGAAATTCAAATAGAGATTTGAAAGTAGAATTTCAAAATAGAATTTGAAATAAACTTTGAAAATAGGATTTCCAAAGTAGAATTAGAAATAGAATTTCAAATAGGATTTCAAAATAGGAAATCCAAATGGTTTTGAAATGGAATTTGAATTCAAGGAAATTCAAATGGATTTGAGTGAAGAAATTCAAATGGGATTTAAATAAAGAGAGTTTAAATATAAGAATTTAATTAAAACTCAAATGGAGTTTAAATATAGGATTCAAATAGAATCCAAAAAGAATTTGAATAAGAGGAATTCAAAGAGAATAAAAAGGGTGTATTTGAAATTCAAATAGCATTAGAATGGAGTTTTGAATATTTGAATTTAAAATAGAAATTCAAATGGTGTTGAAAATGAATTTGAATATTAGAAATTCAAATGGTGTTGAAAATGAATTTGAATATTAGAAATTCAAATGGTGTTGGAAATGGAAAATGAAATTTGAATATGAGAGATTCAAATTGAATTCAAATAGGATTTAATCTATGGGATTTGAATATGAAATTCAAATGGGTTTTAAACTATGGAATTTTGAATATAAAATTTAAAAAGGAGTTTGAATATTTGAATTTCAAATATAATTCAAATATAGAAATTGGAATATAGAAGTTCAAATGGAATTTAAATATAGAGTTTGAATAAGAGAATTCTAATGAATTCAAACATAGAATTTGAATATAGGGAATTCAAATAGAAATTCAAGTATTGAATTTGAATATGGAATTGAAATAGAAATTCAAGTATTGAATTTGAATATCAAATAGAAAAGGAATCGGAATTTGAATATAGAATTCAAATAAAAGTGAGATTGGAATTTGAATCAAGAAATTCAAATAGAGTAAAATGGAGTTGAATTCATTTTAAAGAAGTTTAAAGGTTAATATATATAAATATAATTAAACGAACTCACCGCAGCGCTGCAGTTCGTAAAATAGCGATTTGAACTTCAATCGAGTATACAGAACTCAATTGGAGTCGGATCTCTTTGAAACAAGAAACGTTAGGACCGGTTTGATAATAGTTTTCTAATGAAAGAGGAAAATCTGAATTTCATCGAATAGATTTTGAGTTATGTCAAAAATCAAATTTTCAGAAAAGCAGCGCCAGAACCATTATAAAACCATAACGGTTTGTTTAAATAAACTAAAGGATTTTAAAGAAATAAAATCCGAATTTGCCATGAGAAAATCCAGACTTGAGTTGTAAATTAAATACGAACTCAAGTGGTGTAGATGAGATGATTGTTGAAACAAAAATCAGATTTTTAATTATTGGTTAGAATTGACTAATTTAAAGAAATTAGTTAATGGAATTTTAGAATCGAAATTTGGGTTTTGAATCAGACAAGGGGTGTGTAAATTCATATTCGAAATCGAATATGAAACTTGAATTAGAAATGACATTCGATTATTGTATCAACAAATTAATATATATTTGAACGTGATATGTTCAAATAACAAGTGAAATAGGCTAAGAAGCTAATTAAAGAATAAATGGGCGGAACTGAATTCAAACGATTGGTTTGAGTTGAATTGCAAACAGGTGAACATGTGTAAGCAGGTTTGATATGGAGTATATGAAGATTTAAATTTATGTGCTCGACAAAAAGGTACATGTTTAATTCATATATGAGATTTTATGCGCCGTATCGGCAAGCCGCTTGGCTTTTTTTCTTTTTCTTTTTGAGATAAGAAGGACTGGGGAAGCTATTTGAAATTTCCCGATGCTCCCGATACAGGGGAGGTTATGGCGAAATTTTCCGGAAATTTAAGGAGTTAGAATATTTTTAAGATATTTTGATAGTTAGAAATCATTGTATCGACGTATAGAATTCGATAGGTAAGTGAATAGAAAAATCGAATATTGTAAACAAAAAGGGAAATCTATAAATTAGAAATAGAAAGCGAACTTTATACATGTTTTAAAAATGAACAATTGGATTGTATAGTGGTGTTTATTCGAGGTAAGTGGTTTTGCCGTTTTGAAGTTGAGGATGTTTTCAGTTAAGGTCTGAGAGGTAATTTTACCCCAACTTGATTGATTTCATTTTTAATGGATAAATAGCAAGATCCAGTCTCGAAGAGAAGTGTTTGAAAAAGAGTTAGTTGAATAAAATATTTTGGGTTGTTGTAACGATGTTTTACACAACATTCGTTTTAAACCCAAGTGATGGAATTTTGGAAATATAACAAATAAATATTTCCTGAGTATAATTAAAATAGTCGGGATAGAGATAAGTGATTGGAATTGTTTCCAATTGCAAATAGAGCTATTTTCTAATATGTAGAAAATAAAAGAAGTTGATATTGGGAAATGCTTTCCAAATAGTGTAAAGGGCCAATATGGTTATTGAAAATATTTGGTTAACAAATATTGATAAGAAATGGAGAAGTGATTTAATTAATGAATATTAATTAAAGAGCCCAGTGATTTGTTTGATATGTTGCATGAACACTTGTTTTTATTCGATAGTTAAATCACAGACTATCGAAGTTTTGACCATCGTTGTCAATATGGAGAGACCGGTTGGATTATTATCCGAAGAACCACTCCGTATCGGCATAAGCGTTGCGAACCAAGTATGCTGAATATATTGAAGACGAAGTAAAGTGCAAGGACTCTTTCTATTAAATAGAAATAGTGCCTTCGGTTTCGTTCAAATCCCAGAACGAACGTAAATGGACGAATGTCTGACAAAGTATTTCCAAAGATCAAATGGGTTGGTCTGTATGAATATATATGGTTGCAACGGATTTATTCCCTTAGCATAACATCCAGAATATTTGTGCAAACTCAACTAGTGATTAACGGATCTGACGATGTGGCATTCAAAGTGATTGTGCTATCAATGAATGGTAAGTATTCGTAGCCTCAGGCCTCAACAACCGGGAAAGGACAAAAATCGGGCAGGCAGCATGGCTATTTGGGTCGCACCCATTAGGATGTATAATCACCTATCTAGAGGTTCATTTAATTTCTTATTCTATTCGATGCTGTCCCAGTCGGGAGGCGGTTGCTGATCCCAACCGTTGGTGATATACATTCGATACACTCAAGCGAAATGAGTGGTCGGTCATGTGTGGGCCGAGTTACAAGATGTTCTTGTTGAACCCAGTGTATTCCTCTCTAGAGATACACTAGCGGAAGGTGGTTCCATACCTTGTCATGTTGGAAATACAATCTCCAATAAGCGCCATGCGGTTTTGATTTTATACTATATATGTGGAGCGTGAGATGCAAGCGTTCTGCTATTTGGTTATTTATTTGATGTAGACATTATTATAATATCATTGGATTTGATATCAAAGTGTTTTGGGTTATAGTAAGGTAAAAACCGTCCGTGTTTATGTGTGGGCTGGTCTTACTATTATCTTTTCTTTCGAAAAGGGTTTTGAAAGATAAACAAGTGGTTGGAGTTTACTCACACCAGTCCCATGACTGACCCAGAGTTTATTTTGTTTTGTTTTCCCTAAACTCCTGGGTGCCCAAATTTATACGGGCAGTCAAGTAGTCGGGATTTCACAGATTCATTTGGAGGAGCTGGAAGCAGGAGGTTTCCCCGGTTAGCTATAGGCTATCATATATTCCGCTGTGGACCTTGTTTGTATCTGGAAACAGATGTTTATAACTGTTCCAGAAATGACTGTTGTGCTCTGATGATGGTATGTATATAAAGTTACTAATTTGTATTTCAAAAGTTATGTTATATAATATATTTTATTCGTTCCGCTGTGAGTTGTGATCTTCGTTTTTCTTCTATTCTAATATTTCTTTCTTCCTATTTCTCATCTTCTAACTTCTTTCTATTAATGGTTCGTATTTCTGTGTTATTTGGGTTGGACGTGTGGTGTATTTAGTCAACTCAGATAGCTCAGATTTGCGGGTCGTTACAATTAGGAACAAGTCAGCACATGTATCCTAATTGTGTGGTAGAAGTGGTCTTGTTTTATCTTATTAGCTTAAGTTTAGGAGGTAGTTTGATATTTTTTTCTTTTCTGTTTAAAGACATGTATTTCCCATCTTTCATTGAAGCAATAACAATGTAGTCGTTCAATTATTCTACGTTTAATATCTCTCCTCCTCTCTATAACAAAAAATTCTAACAGCCAATTCAAAACCTGTTGATTATACACCTATGTTAACTTTTAAAGGAATAGGTAAAATAATATATTTATCTTTTAACCAAAAAAATTAAGTGTTACACTGCTTTGACTGTCAACATTTTCTCATTCATTACACCTTCTCTCCTCAACTAACCTTCTGAAATAAGGAACATGGGGTGGTAGTTATGGAATCCTATCCATTCAATTTGGATTGGTAGACAAATTTTAGTTATTAAATGGTTGCACCAGGTACTTGCTATAAAGCAGGATTCTTACTGCAAACAGTCTATACCTTACTTGTTGAATGTGCATTTTGGCACCTCCTTGTCATCTCATGTTACTTTGCTTCTATTTGTCACCTCTGAAGGAACAATATAGTAGTTCCCCTAATTTTGACCAATCAACTTTGATTCGTAGAAATTTCAATTTCCACCTATTCAATGGCTGCAAGCCTACAATAGATACATGCTTTGCAGTAGGCCTTCAATCTTCCTAGCATTGACATTTGATTATGTAAAGTATTGATATAAAATAAATCAATAGATACAATAGCTTCACATCCTAAAACCTAGTGTAATATATTCTTACTCTTCATCTCGTTCAAATGTCCCAAAACAAAACAAAGACATGAAGGACAGAGGACGGATTTCAGAGATATACGATGATGTATAGGAAAAGAATAAATCTAACTATAACACCACACCTCTGTTAAGGTCACTCTCAAAGGGAATGCCTTAACTTTGGTGGAGTGTTTTTAGTAGACAGAACAGAAATTTACAAGACAGATAAATTAGTACTTGAAAAAAAAATAACTTTATTACAACAGAAACAGAAATAAGTTTTGTTACATCTTTCAAAATCACAATATCAGAATTCAAGTACATAAATATCGGTCTTGTACAAAAGCCTTCAGAATGCATAGTTTTTAAAGCCATAATCCCCAATATAAACTTCCATGGAAAGATAAAGCCAAAGCCAAGCAGTACTTCAAACACTTCAAGCAGAGGCAATCTGAATGAAGCTCCTATGTTTCCACCCTGAAAACCTGGGGGGAACGGAAAGAAAATAGGCGAAACAAACTAGGTCAGACATAAGTCTGGTGAGTCCAGTGACTTTCAACATATAAACATATAATAGTATCATGGCATGTAAATAAAACTGGATGAGAGATAACCATAACTGGAATAGCAGGTTAACAGAAGAAACAGAATGATATAGGCTAAGCTAAGCTTTTCACTTCTCTGCACTGATACTAGTGTAAATGATTAGGTGTTACCCTAATGTCTAAACTGAAACAGAATAATCTTTACACAAACAGAATGCTAGTAATGGGCCTTTATCACCCGAACAGACAGAAGGTACGGAAACAGAATCGGAAACGGAATCAGAGACAGAACTAGAATAATCCCTACGGAAACAGAATGTTAGAATTAGGTGTACACTAGTAATGGGCCTTTACCTCCCCAATAGATGGTACCATGCAGAAACAGACAGGTGTTACCACGCAACAGAAACAGACGGTACCAACAGAAACAGACAGAATTAAGTGTACCCTAAGTCCTACCCCCAAGCGATCGGCTCCCAATACAAAAATACCTTGTGTTGGCCCCACAGTATGATGTATCACTCCCTAAAGTGGCAACCTATTGGCACATACCTATTTACAGATGTCACGGTGTCTTACATCCTTAGAGCAGACCGTATCCATGCACGCACATGACCCGGTTGGAACGCACCATCAACACCCCTCGTCATTATCAGAATGAACCGCTTATAATTAGTTCAGTAAGCGTGCTCGGACCCCTACATAGCGTGGGGTCAAAGTTTTTGATACCAGAAAGGGTTATTGACTAATATGGGTCCCAAACAATAGATGACACAAGTATTTCCCCTCCTAACCTTGTGTCCCTAGGCTAACAGATTTCAGATTAACTTGTTTACAAGTTTCATACATACAGAGTTCAGATTACTAGTTCACAGAACAGACAATCAAGTTAACAAGTTTTTAGATTAACAGATCAGATGTACAAATTTAACAGACTTACAGATTGTCTAACTTTGTATTGGGCCTACAGATTCACGAAACGGGTTTATTAGATTCATCAGTCCAGTTGGTTTAACCCTACCCACCCAACACGTTTTTAGACACCACATTTCTCTTAAATTTGCATTAATTAAATATTAATGCATAGACCTCTCACATTTGGTCGGTAGCTTGTGGCCGCTGGATGTGTCGGGTGGTTCATTGCAGACTTCTGCCACAAGCCAGTCCTAAACTCGTGTCTAAGCATATTTTAGTTATGCCTACGACCTCTCACATTAGACTGACAGTTTGCAGTTGTTGGTTAAGCCGGTTGGTTCCCCGCAGGCTTCTACCGCAAACAGAGTCTAACCTCGTGTCATAGCCAATTTATTCCAATACAGATTATAAAGATATCAGACTAATTATGTCCATTTAATAGATTAAACTTCTATACAGGTTACAACAGATCAATCAAATTTCCATGTTTTACTCAATCTTAGATCGAGCCTACGGATTTTCATACCTAAATTACAATTATTTAGCTATCAACAGATTAGGAAATTCAATAGATAACAGATCTAGCAGATTAGGTGATTCAATAGATCTAGCATATAACAGATTTAGCAAATTAGGTAATTCAATAGATTTAGCAGATAACAGATTTAACAGATTAGGCAATTCAACAGATTTAGCAGATAACAGGTTTAGCAGATTAGGCAATTCAACAGATTTAGCAGATAACAGGTTTAGCAGATTAGGCAATTCAGCTGATTAAACATTTCTAAAATTCTATTTATATATCTTGCTTAATCATAAATTAAGCCTAAACTTACATGCCTAAATCATGGTCATAATTCATAATACAACATATGCCCGAAAATTTTAGTCAAACTTTGCACAGTACAAAATATTCTCTAAAAGCCCCAAATCATGATATAAAATATGAATTATGCCAAATTATAACCTTTAATGCCAATACCCAAAAATCCATTTTTATGCGCATTCACATTAATAGTTATCCTATTTTAATATAGGTCTTTACGCCTAAGTCACATATTCCTTTTTCAAGTCATGAATCGTTATATAAGAATATGCCCAAGAATTTAAATCTTTAAATTATAACGTCTCAAAATCAGATCTTAATTTTAAACATGCGTTATGCCCCCAAGTTTCAAGTCATATGTTAACATACAATGGTTTCTCTTCTTCCAAACTAGAGAGTATACACAGATCTAGATCTAATTTTCAACATATGTCCATTCCTCAAACCAGTCAAAGATCAGTCATGTCCAATTATGCATTATCCATTATTTGTCCCAAAATTTAGCGTTCGTGCGTTAATCTCTTATGAGAATTGGCATAGGCTCGTGGTAGCCTGTCTATAAACAAAAAGGAAGAAAAGAGGAAACAGATACAGAACAGTCACCATAATATTAACAAGATAGGTCCACAGAAAAGTGTGCATAACCTCATATCCAGATTCACAAAAATGTCAAGATAATTATTAAATTTCATATCTGAAAATAACTGTACTCACAAAAAGGAACGATTCTGGAACCTGTGTTCTGAAACTGAAATGCTCGCCTTTGATGTAGACTAGTCATTTTAGATTTGATTCTCTTTTAATTCTATTCAGATTGGAAGAAGATGCATTAATCCTAGTTTTGATTCCAGCAGAGTAGCGACGCCATTTTTATTTTTAATTAGAATAGAGGAAGAATATAGGCAGAATGAAATTGCGTGGAGAGAAATCAAGGTTTGGGGGTGTTTAAATAGGTTAGAGCTCACGAACCCGGTCAGAAAGGCGTCTAGGTGCAGAAAAATGGATCTATCTCCTGATCTGGAAAAGGGGGGAGGTCGACCCTAAGGTCGACCCTAGTGTCAACCTGTTTACCCAGGTCGACCCTAGTGTCGACCTGGGTCCTACGCTGGAATTTTCCCGCTCAGCCCGGGTGTCTGTTTTGAATTTCGAAATCTGAATTTTGAATTTCGGGCTAGTTTTTATTGAAACTTCCGAAGGTCATATCTTCTTCACACGGAGTCCGATTTACGCAAACTTGGACTCTATTCCAAGCAGAAATTCGAGACTAACGCAATGGCGTAATCCGTTTCCTTTAATTATTTTGTTACAATTTAATTATTCTCTGATTTGTTACTCTTATGTTCACAGAAAATACGGGGTGTTACATTCTCCCCTCCTTAAAGGATTTCGTCCCCGAAATCTTCAAGTTAGGAAGAATGTGTCCTGCCATCCAATCACCCATCTACTCAACCATCATCCACAAGCATCCACTATCATTAGAAAACTTCTAATGTTGTATGAACATATGCAAAAGTGTGCGTATATGTTCCTTATCTAATGCAAAGATCAGG
This sequence comes from Allium sativum, assembly GCA_030737875.1. Classification (NCBI taxonomy): domain Eukaryota; kingdom Viridiplantae; phylum Streptophyta; class Magnoliopsida; order Asparagales; family Amaryllidaceae; genus Allium; species Allium sativum. The sequence goes on along the minus strand of CM060918.1, from coordinate 834,300,970 downwards.
CGGTCCATTGATTCAGTTGACCTCCTTAATGCGAATTAAGTCAGTGTCATGAGTCCAACATGTTTGCAATTTTCCTATTTGATACATATCATTTCTATATGAGTGCACAACTGTTCATTCATATGCAACATCCATGTGCTATGTCAACCATTTCGCATCCATAAAAAATTTAAAAATGCACACACATCCATATGCAGTATGAGAGTGTTTTTGAGCCGATCTGGTGCCTAGTGTGTGTATATGCATCCACGAGCAACCACTAGCAACAACTTGCATTCACATGCAACCATCAAACATAACGTGTCTCAAACACATGTTTACACCCATTAGTTTCTACCTAAAGGTCGAAGATTCGATCTATATGATACAACTGAGTGACAGAAGCAAGTATAATTAAAACAGAAGCTTTGTTCCTATTAGGCATCGATTTAAGAGAATAACCCCCTAAGTATCAACCCCGAAAACCGAAATCAACATCAGATTGAAACTCAGAGAATCACTCCCATTAAACAAATGTCCAACTGGAAATCTACTTCATGCTTTGAGTAAAAAACCCTGTCCTTTTCAGAAATATTCAGATACTTACAGACTACTGGTACAGATCAGATTACCAAATGATTCTTAGGAAACTAAACATGATAAAAACCTAGAATGTATGCGTCATAGTCAACTTAATGCCCAACACAGATACCCTCAAACCCCAACTTATCACAAACAGATGAGTCATAACTCTTATGGGTCTGAGTCTACAGCGGGATCAGAAACAAGACTAGTATTAAAGTGCAGAGTTTCAATTACAGAATCAAAATGCCAGAATCAGAAGGAGTTTTAACTCCATAATCAGATAAGGAAATTAAAACTTCTACAGAAAGTTTTCCTATTTCTATCCGATCCACCGGCCTCGAGGGTATTCGCCTGCCCTCCAGAAGTAGGTTCTGCTCTCTGCCCTTGTCCTCGTTTCTTTGGGCAGTCCCTAGTGAAGTGCCCCATTTCTCCATAGTTGAAGCAAGTGCCCTTCCTCTTTCTGCAATCCTTGTTCAGATGGGTCGAGCTTCCACAAGTAAAGCACTTCTTCTCCTTCTTATCTTCAGACTTCTCATCCTTCTTTTGTGTTTCCTTTTTTGGGCCCCGCCTTCTTGTTCTGTGGTCCTTCAAGCTTTTCTTCTTTCTTCTCACTTTTGGTTTCCTCTTCATGCATCAATGCCATGTCAACTAATTTCTCGAAGGTAGCCCCCATAGGAATGTGGGACATTGCCAATTCGTGTAGCGACTCGTTCAAACCTTTAGAAAACCTTAGTGCCTTCTAATGCGGTGTATTTACCAAATCTAAGTTGAATCTCGCCAACTAATTAAACTTGTTGACGTACTCCCTCACTGATAAATTTCCCTGTTTCAACGCTAAGAACCTATCTACGTATAGACTCTCTTCCACTCGTGAGAGAAATTTCATCTCGAACCTATGCCTGAAATCCATCCATCTCTCTACCGGACGCTATCCATTTGTGACCTCCTACCAAAAAGAAGCTTCGTCCTTAAGCAACCATACCGCCAACTGTATCTTCTGCCTATCATCCACCTCGAAGATAACGAACAAATCCTCAGTTTCTTTGAGCCAGTTCCTTGCCTCTACGAAGGATTCAGTTCCATTAAAGTTTTCCTACCCATGGCTCGAAAGTTTCTACATATCTTCGGGAAAGTATTCACGCGCGGAGGAGGAAGAGGAACCGCTGCAACTGGGGGAGGAGGGACGTCTGCTGGGCCTGCATCATTAACCCTAGCTTCTAGGTACCTCCTGAAACAGCCAGGTATTGGTACGCCCTCCGGAAGATTAAGATCCCCAGACATGCTGAAACGAAAGAAAAGGAAAGATTCAAAACAAATGATAGAAAGATAGCCATATGGCTTTGGGGATTATGTTTTTCAAAATAAACTCTACTTTTGAAAATACTTCCTTTTTGAAAATAGTTTTCAAATATATTTTTTATCGAATCTGGTAACCTTCAACTCTGATACCAAGTATAACACCACACCTCCATTAAGGTTACTCGCAAAGGGAATGCCTTAACTTTGGTGGAGCGTTTTTAGTAGATAGAACAGAAATTTACAAGACAGATAAATTAGTACTTGAAAAAAAATTATAACTTTATTAAAACAGAAACAGAAATAAGTTTGGTTACATCTTTCAAAATCACAATATTGAAATTCAAGTACATAAATATCGATCTTGTACAAAAGCCTTCCGAATGCATAGTTTTTAAAGCCATAATCCCCAATATAAACTGCCATGGAAAGATAGAGCCAAAGCCAAGCAGTACTTCAAACACTTCAAGCAGAGGGAATCTGAATCAAGCTCCTATGTTTCCACCCTGAAAACCGGGGGGTGGGGGGGGGGGACGGAAAGAAAAGAAGTGAAACAAACTAGGTCAGACATAAGTCTGGTGAGTCCAGTGACTTTCAGCATATAAAAAGATAATAGTGTCATGACATCTAAGTAAAACTGGATGAGAGATAACCATAACAGGAATAGCAGGTTAACAGAAGAAATGGAATGATATAGGCTAAGCTAAGCTTTTCACTTCTCTGCACTAATACTAGTATAACAGGATTATGTGTTACCCTAATGTCTAAACTGAAACAGAATCGGAAACAGAATAATCTCTACAGAAACAAAATGGTAGTAATGGGCCTTTACCACCCGAACAGGCAGAAGGTATGGAAACAGAATCGGAAACGGAATCAGAGACAGAACCGGAATAATCCCTACGGAAACATAATGTTAGAATTAGGTGCACACTAGTAATGGGCCTTTACCACCCCAACAGACGGTACCACGCAGAAACAAACAGGTGTTACCACCCAACAGAAACAGATGGTACCAATAGAAATAGACAGAACTAAGTGTACCCTAAGTACTACCCCCAAGCGATCGACTCCCTAATACATAAATACCCTGTGTCAGCCCCACAGTAGGGTGCATCACTCCCTAAAGTGGCAACCAATTGGCACAAACCTATTTACAGATGTCACGGTGTCTTACATCCTCATAGCAGACCGGATCCACACACGCACATGACCCGGTTGGAACACACCATCAACACCCCTAGCCATTATCAGAATGAACTGCTTATAATTAGTTCAGTAAGTGTGCCCGGATCCCTACATAGCGTGGGGTCAAAGTTTTTGATACCAGAAAAGGTTACTGACTAATATGGCTCCCAAACAACAGATGACACAAGTATTTCCCCTCCTAACCTTGTGTCCCCAGGCTAACAGATTTCAGATTAACTTGTTTACAAGTTTCATACATACAGAGTTCAGATTACTAGTTCACAGATTAGACAATCAAGTTAACAAGTCTTCAGATTAACAGATCAGATGTACGTATTTAACAGACTTACAGATTGTCTAACTTTGTATTGGGCCTACAGATTCACGAAACGGGTTTATTAGATTCATCAGTCCAGTTGGTTTAACCTTACCCACCCAACACGTTTTTAGACACCACATTTCTCTTAAATTTGCATTAATTAAATATTAATGCATAGACCTCTCACATTAGGTCTGTAGCTTGTGGCCGCTGGATGTGCTGGGAGGTTCCGGGCAGACTTCTGCCACAAGCCAGTCCTAACCTCGTGTCTAAGCATATTTTAGTTATGCCTACGACCTCTCACATTAGACTGACAGTTTGCGATTGTTGGTTAAGCGGGTTGGTTCCGGGAAGGCTTCTACCGCAAACAGAGGCTAACCTTGTGTCATAGCCAATTTATTCCAATACAGATTATACAGATATCAGACTAATTATGTCCAGTTAACAGATTAAACTTCTTTATAGGTTACAGCAGATTAATCAAATTTCCATGTTTTACTCAATCTTAGATCGAGCCTACGGACTTTCATACCCAAATTACAATATTTAGCTTTCAACAGATTAGGCAATTCAATAGATAACAGATCTAGCAGATTAGGTGATTCAACAGATTTAGCAGATAACAGATTTAGCATATTTGGTAATTCAACAGATTTAGCAGATAACAGATTTAGCAGATTAGGCAATTCAATAGATTACCAGATAACAGGTTTAGCAGATTAGGCAATTCAACAGATTTAGCAGATAACAGATTTAGCAGATTAGGCAATTAAACAGATTAAACATTTCTAAAATTCTATTTACATATCTTGCCTAATCATAAATTAAGCCTAAACTTACATGCTTAAATCATGGTCATAATTCATAATACAACATATGCCCGAATTTTTTAGTTAAACTTTGTACAGTACAGAATATTCTCTAAAAGCCACAAATCATGATATAAAATATGAATTATGCCTAATTATAACCTTTAATGCCAATACCCAAAAATCCATTTTTAGGCGCATTCACATTAATAGTTATCTTATTTTAATGTAGGTCTTTACGCCTAAGTCAGATATTCCTTTTTCAGGTCATGAATCGTTATATAAGAATATGCCCAAGAATCTAGATCTTTGAATTATAACATCTCAAAATCAGATCTTAATTTTAAACATGCGTTATACCCCCAAGTTTCAAGTCATATGTTAACATACAATGGTTTCTCTTCTTCCAAACTACGGAGTATACACAGATCTAGATCTAATTTTCAACATATGTCCATTCCTCGAACCAGTCAAAGATCAGTCATGTCCAATTATGCATTATCCATTATTTGTCCCAAAATTTAGCGTTCGTGCGTTAATCTCTTATGAGATTTGGCGCAGGCTCGTGGTAGCTTGACTATAAACAAAAAGGAAGAAAAGAGGGAACAGATACAGAATAGTCACCATAATATTAACAAGATAGGTCCACAGAAAAGTATGCATAACCTCAGATCCAGATTCACAAAAATGTCAAGATAATTATTAAATTTCATATCTGAAAATAACTGTACTCACAAAAAGGAATGATTCTTGTATTCTGGAATCTGTGTTCTGAAACCGAAATGCTCGCCTTTGATGTAGACTAATCGTTTTAGATTTGATTCTCTTTTAATTATATTCAGATTGGAAGAAGATGCATTAATCCTAGTTTTGATTCCAGCAGAGTAGCGACGCCATTTTTATTTTTAATTAGAATAGAGGCAGAATGAAATTGTGTGGAGAGAAAGCTAGGTTTGGGGGTGTTTTAATAGGTTAGAGCTCACGAACCCGGTCAGAAAGATGTCCAGGTGCAGAAAAAAGGATCTATCTCCAGATCTGGAAAAGGGGGGAGGTCGACCCTAATGTTGACCTGTTTACCCAGGTCGACCCCCAGGTCGACACTAGTGTCGACCTGGGTCCTATGCGGGAATTTTCCCGCCCAGCCTGGGTGTCTGTTTTGAATTTCGAAATCTGAGTTTTTAATTTCGGGCTGGTTTTTATAAAAACTTCCGAAGGCCATATCTTCTTCATACGGAGTCCAATTTACGCAAACTTGGACTCTATTCCAGGCAGAATTTCGAGACGAACGCAATGGTGTAATCCATTTCCCTTAATTATTTTGTTACAATTTAATTATTCTCTAATTTGTTACTTTTATGTTCACAGAAAATACGGGGTGTTACACTAACGATGTTATCTTGTAGTGGAAGAGGGGAACTACCTGATTGCTAACGAGACAGGGGAGGCAAAACTGACTGAGGCGAAAACCAAGAATCTGAATTTATTTCTTTCAATTGCAGCGCCAAAAAAGTGAAATATTTCCACTTCAACGCCAAAAGTGTGAAAGAAGTACAAGCGTGAGAAAGTATTTTAGGCACGACTAATTTACAAATTGACGAATATGTCCATGGTTGGGTAACGATTAAAAATCTTATCATGTGTAGTAGCGGTTAAAACCGTGATAACGGGTTACAATGGCAATATTCATCGGAAGTTTCTAACGGTTATAAACATTATGATTTGAAATGAAATAAGTGTTCGATCGGAGCCTATTTGGTGTAGTGGCTTCACCGCTCTTATTCCATTCTATTCTGACAAAACAGTCATACATTATAAATTTAATACGGAGTTTACTTTTTTATTTGATACTATTAATATTTAAAAATAATTTATTTACAAATTCTGCTAATGTTGATTTAGTGTTGATTAGGCAGATTAAAATCACATTAGCACATTAAATTATAACAACCAGGCTCCGTCATATATAGATTAAACAGATCAGTTGATATGAACTGTTAGGTACATATAGGCATGTTTAAAAATCCTCCCTAGTACCATGTTAAATATGTATACTTGCCTTAACTAACTTGGATGAGGCACAAATAATCTTCGAATCACGTTACAGTATTTGTTTTGAATAAATATGGTTAATACTATTTTATTAAATTGGATATACGTTATGCCAACCAAGATTAGGCAAATTAGATTATTAATTATTAAATAGCAAACTTATATTCCCCAGGCTTCTTCTTCCTTGTGCCACTGTTCCGTGTCCTCTGTCTTTACCACTTCTCATTCCACTGTTCACTTGACACCAACTCATCCGTTGTAACTCCCCATGTCTGAGCACCACGTCCAAATTTAGAAACCCCCAACACGTAAACATGGAAGACCCTCCTCAAATACCCTTCATCAACATACCTCACCACCTTCAACGTGATTCAGCCCACAGTCCTTAACGGAAACTCGCGCCACGTTCTGCACTGCCTTCATCTACTATTCATCCTTCTTTCCTCCGTCTCACGCACTGTTGTTTTACCAAACTCCAACGCACTTCAACCCCTAACGCTACTTCATGTCTATTTACTCCACAAAGTAAACACCGTTAGCATCTCCATCCATCGTTCACCTCGCCTCCGATCGACGCCCCATCACCATACCCAAAGGTCGCGCCTTCTAGCCATCCAGTACACCTTTCTTTCTCTTCTTTAGGTTATTTTCCTTTTACATATACTGTTGCGTTAGACAATCACCCTCACTGACGCAAACATCCACTCATCGTCCCCCCTGCTTTAGTTCCGACCTCCCGTAACTCGCTTGACGTCGATCCTTACACTACTGTGTTTTTCTTTATCTCTCCAATTCTCAGAGCCAATGCTGACCCACCTCCGGCTGTCTCCATCACTGAGTAGAAATTTTATATTATTTACACGGTTTAACGCTACTGCTAAATATATGCACCGCTAAACACCAATATCAAAATTAACGAAAATAAATTACAATGCTACGTCTTGACGATCTGGTCCTAATGAAATTTATTTTGTGGAAAACGGACTTCGTTTGCACAACGTCGTATTTTTAAATTATCGGTTCACCTTTAAATTTCGCGCACCGATAAAACAACTCCGATTGGCTCCAAATTGAAAATCTAGCAATAATTAGGCATATATATTCCAATAAAATTTGTTCCATAAAAAACGGAGGTCGTTTGAAAAGAAAACAATTTTTAAGGACTACATAATATCGATAAAATATTATGTAAATTCCAAAATAATAAAATTAAGTATAAATAAATTATTATTATCATAAATACCCAAATGGAAATATCATATAGCATTAAACATAAATTATACAACTCAATATCATCAGTTTCGTGTTAAACAATGTCCAAATTATATAGAAACCCTTTTAAATATATAAAATTAACGTTATATTTTAATAACAATTTTCATAGCGACTATTTTAAAATTTTATTTGGACATAACTAGCAACCTATAACACGAAATCTGGATTTTTCTCTTCCATATGAAAATTATAATCCTCTAGATTCCAAGTTTCTTGTTTCACAGAAATCTGACTTATAAAAGATCCTGTATATTCAATTAAAGTTCAAAACTCAATGTTACGAACTACCATGCCGTTTCCAGCTCGATTTGTATTTATAAATAAATTTAACATTCAAATTTCAATATAATAAACGAATTAAATATTAAAAAGCAATAATATTCCAAATATAATTTTTTAAAATAATAAATTAAATCAAATATTTGACTACAAAAAATATAAGACATTACATCCTTACCCCTAAAAGAAGTTCGTCTCAGAAACTACTAAGGTGAGAAAAACGTTACAAGCCCGTATATTTAAAAAACATTTTATATTAAATCGAAAACTAATTTACTTTGGTAAATTAAAAATTTTAAAAATATCAAAAATTCTATAACACTTTAAATTCCCGGAAAAATTCGGTAGAGTCTCACCTGTACGAAGTGACTTTTGCGATATTGCAGGAACAAAATAAAATATGTACATCGACCCATAAGGTCGAAAAACAAAACTCAAAATTTATATTTTCGCGTAGGCGTACCTTTTATGAGTGCGATAGAGCATACCTGCTCAATTTACGTGTAGTTTACGCAGCCAACTTAATTTTCAAGCCTTCTGGCACCTGTACTCAACTCAGTTCAACATATAAGTAACAGATATATGAAAATCTAAATAACATTTCATTAGTTAGCAAGTATAACTTTCCAAATTTCCAAGAATTAAACAGGAATTATCAATTCAATTTATACAATACAAGGTCATGTCACCCAATTCTAATTCATACGCGGTTTCATTCTAATTTTTAATTCTGGAATTCATTTCTCGATTTACAATTTATTCATCTCCATTAGATTGTCGATTATTTCTATTCTACCACCCAACAACAAACAATTCAAAATCAACAACTAATACACAACCAATTCAATTGAATCTACACTAAAAATTAATATTTACTTTAGTTTATCACATTTGAACATTAATCGGTTTATATTCGATTAATTTTTATTTATAATTCATTCATTCAATTTCCAATCTATTCTATTTCATTTCAATATCATTCTTAGTTTAGTTTCACTTAGCCAAGTTAAGCTCCAATTCAAATTCTAATCTAATTTGAATCTTATTCAAATCAATCAACATATCAAATACATCACTATCTCAATAATCAGATAAATTTATTTATTTACTATACCAAAAATGTAATTCGGGTAAAATTATTACATTTACCAACTTTACAAAGCAATATTGTATCCATTACCAGTTCAACGCTTCTCAACACTTGAAACAATCAAATAACATAATATAAAATACTTGTATATAAAATTTAACAAATACGCTCTCACATATATATATATATATATATATATATATATTCAAACTCAATCTAGGGTGTCACAACTCCATCTCTATCGAGTTACACCACAGAGCCAAGGTTATTACTAAACCAATAACTCTGATACCACTGCAACTAACCAAGGATTTTAAGCCCTAAAATTCGACATAAATACATTTACCGTAACTCATGTCGACCTTCCAAACACCGAAAACATTGGAACGTTTATAGAAAAAAATTAGAGGGTGAGAAAAGAGAGAAAGAAATATAAGAACAGAAGAAGAAGAAGAACCAACACAACCAGAGTCTCACATCGCAGCGGAACAAAATATAATATAGAAATAAATCTTTATTGAGAGCTTTAAATAAAACTTACAATCGTTAGAGTACATCAACACATCTGGACAGTTATAATAACCTGTCCTCCTATGCAACCACAACGGAAAAATATTATATAATATCATATGTCTGAACTCATCCAACTCGTCTCTGGACTTTGCAGCATCCGATAACCTGGACATGTACAACCCGGTCTAACCCGAGCATTACAAACACCAGGTAAGTCTGGTGAACCAGAGTGAGAAAAACTAGCAAAGTTTCAAGGGGAATCATCTAACTTGATTTTAAAGTTCAAATTCTTTTCGAAAGAAAAAGATAATCGTAAGACCAAATCCACACATAAATACGGATGGTTTTTACCTTATGATAACCCAAAACATTTTTGAAAACAATATTATTTTCTGATATTATAATAGTATCTAAATACAAGTAAATAACAATCTAGTAGAACGCTTGCATCTCATGCTCCATATATGTAGTATACAATCAAAACCGCGGGCGCTTATTGGAGATTGGATTCCGACTATGACAAGGTATGGAACCACCGGCCGATAGTGTATCTCTAGAGGGGAATAACTGGGTCCAACAAGAACGTCTTGCAACCCGGCCCATACATGACCGACCACTTATTTCGCTTGAGTGTATCTAATGTTTATCACCAACGGTTGGGATCAACAACCGTTTCCCAAAAAGGGATAGCATTGAAATAGATTAAAGAAGGAAATGGAATTTCTCTAAATAGGTGATTATACTACCTAATGGGAGCGACCCACATAGCCATGCTGTCTGCCCGATTTTTGTCATTTCCTAGTTGATGAGGCTCAAGGTTTGAATTTACCTTTAGAACATCTGGCCACCATTAACTTTGAATGCCACATCGTTAGATCCGCTACATATTACTAATTTACATCCATAAAAATACTCTAGTTTAAGCTCAGAGAACCGTCGTCCTCCGCCACCAACTATGGTACGTTTGAAGAAATCAACGTACGCAATTTCTTTGGAAATACTCTGTCAGACATCGATCCGTACAAGTTATCGACGAACAGGATGAACCGAAGACACCCTCCTACCACATCCAATGTAGGAATCACCCCATGGATCAGTAGGGAGTAGCCCTTGCAATCCGTAGATTCAAACCACGACCGAATCACAATGTATCTCGGGCCGCTAAGCCAGAGATTATAAGTGATCCTTCCATTTTATGAGGATCCACGGTCTTTAGTGCTTCATCTTCAAATTTACATTTTCACGTATTTGATGGTTCGGAATGGTTTTCGAATAAATTCGATCTCGGTCTTTCCGTACTAACAATCGTATTGGATAGGTTTGATAGTCCGTGCTTTAACTATCAAATAAATAATCATGAGAATAAAATAGGTTCACTGATTCAGTAATTGACATTACTTGGACCTATTTTTAATTATAAATAATTAACGAATTATTAAGTAAATTTTGAAATCTTTTATTATTTTAAAATACGATATTTACTTCTTATTTAATAAAAGAGTCTCCTCAAAACAAATTTTAATACCTAGAACAACATATCAAGTCATATCCAATTAGCCATTTAGCTATCATTTCTAATTATTAATCACAACATTTCTCATGCATTTCTATACTTCAACCTTTATTAGTCCCTAACCGTAAATTGGTAAAAGAATAATCCCCTAAATATCAACCCCGAAGACCGAAATCTACATCAGACTAATACTTAGAAAATCACTCAACTCCCCCAATCTCCAATTAGGTTCTAATTCTTATCTTAACTCGTCATCCACTCTTTATATTCCACTTTAAATCCATTCAACCATTTTCCACTTTTAAATTCTCCTTTCAAATACCATTCTTAATTTACGTTAATTTAAATCTTAACGTCTTAGCCTCACATCCCCTTTTCATTGTTTACAAAACTCAGATTAATATAAAACCCCTTTTATCTCGCTTTCTTTACTTACTTCCAATATAATGTAAACATTTATTTAAGCTATTTCATTTGCTTAAATCCTCTTTTATTAACTAAATAAAAATTAAATTCCTTTTTAAAATCTTATTAAAGTAAAAAATATATTTGTTAAACCATTTCATTATATTAATTCAAACAAATAATTTAATAATTATTCCCAGTTAAAAATGGTCGACTTAATCAAGAGTTAGTCAACCGAAACCACAATTATCTCGTCAACCAAATTCAATTGGTCCTTCCTTTAAATTAATTAATAATATAATTAATTAAAATAATTCCATTTAATTGTTTCTTAACAAAACAATTATTAAACTCTATACTATTAAGTTAATTTCTGCTCATTCGCTTATAAACCTGATAAATATCAGAATTTTCTATTATAAAATCACTTAATAATTAATTTTAAACTTAATTAATATTTTTTTAAACAAACTTTTATTCAAGATACTGATTTGAAAATCTGTCTTCAGTAATAAATTAAATATTTTAATTTTATTTCATCGATTTAACTAAAGGTAAATCGATATTTATAAAACGATTGATTTATAGGCCATGTACTGCCAATTACTTAACCAATAGTACCCATTGATTTAAACAAAACAAATATTGAATTTTCGGTCAATAGCCAACACCCAAATCGATCATCAAATTAGAACAGTTTATATAATGATAATATGAACATAAATAATATTAAATATATTTGAAGAATCCCGATGGATCCCCCCAACTTGTCCTTCCCAGCATTAAATATGTTATCTCAAATATGTTCATTTAATTCAAATAATAATGGTTTTCATACAAGTCAATAACGATAATTCAATATCAAGCAATTTATTTCACACAACCATAATAATTCAAACAATTCATTAAATTAAACATTTTATAAATAAACGTGACTAATAAGGTAAGTTACTTTAATTGGGACCGATCGTTAAAATAACGATTTGGTTTTTCATTGAAATTAAACAATCGTTTAATTTCATGGGTTCAAATCAATATATGAATATATATTTAACAAACAACAAACAGTCAACCATTGGTAACCATAACACACAAAAATTAAAATCTGACTTATATGAAATATAAGTGGGAAGAACTGAGTGAGTTTAACTCAGTTTGGTTTTATTCACTAATGAAACAATTCGTTTTAATTAAACTATACCGCCTTTTAATTTAATTAAAAATCCTCATGTCTACCAATCATGACCAAACCAGCTTCATCGTGTTGCATTCGTCGATACGGCTCTATCGCTCTTGTTCCATTCCACTATGACAATACAATCATACATTACAAATTTAATACCGAGTTTACTTTTTTATTTAATATTATTAATATTTAAAAATAATTTATTCACAAATTCTGCTAATGTTAATCTAATGTTGATTAGGCAGATTAAAATCACATTAGCACATTAAATTATAACAACCAGGCTCCGCCATATATAGATTAGACAGGTCAGTTGATATGAAACGTTAGGTGCATTTAGGCATGTTTAAAAATCCTCCGAAGTACCTCGTTAAATATGTATATACCATTTGGTTAATCCTCACTTACCTTAACTAACTTGGATGTGGCACAAATAATCTTCGAGTCACGTTATAGTATTTGTTTTGAATAAATACGATTAATACTATTTAATTAAATTGGAACTTATATATGTTATACCAACCAAGATTAGGAAAATTAGATTATTAATTATTAAATTGCAAACTTATATTACCCAGGCTTCTTCTCCCTTGTGCCACTGTTCCGCGTCCTCTGTCTGTACCACTTCTCATTCCACTGTTCACTCGACATCAGCAAAGCCATCGTAGCTCCCCACGTCTGAATGCTACGTCCAACTTTAGAAACCCCCTAACACGTAAACATGGAAGATCCTCCTCAAATACCCTTCACTAACATACCTCATCTCCTTCAGCAAATTTAACCCACAGTCCTTAACCGAAACTCGTGCCACGTTCTGCACTGCCTTCATCTACTGTTCATCCTTCTTTCCTCCATATCACACACTGCTGTTTTACCTAACTCCACCGCACTTCAACCCCTAACGCTACTTCATGTCTATTTCCTCCACAAAGTAAACACCGTTAGCCTCTCCATCCATCATTCACCTCGCCTCCGATCGATGCTCCATCACTAAACCCAAAGGTCGCGCCTTCTCGCCATACAGTACCCCTTTATTTTCCTTCTTTATGTTATTTTCCTTTTACATATACGGTTGCATTAGACAGTCAACCTCACCCATGCAAACATCCACTCACCATCCCCCTGCTCCAGTCCCTTTACTCGCCTGACGTCGATCCTTACACTGCTGCGTTTTTCTTCATCTCCCAAGTTCTCAAATTCAATGCTGACACACCTCCGGCTATCTCCATCACAGAGTCGTCTTCTCCTGAGGATCACCATCGAAGATCGTCTCTCCGTCCAACTTCCCTTCCTGAAACCGCAGCTCTGTCGGTCTACCAGAAACGCCAGATCCGAAGAGCAGTCCCCTACCACCAAATACTGACCACGTGGGTAATTCGAATAGTTTGAGGGAAGATTTTGATTTTGATTTGAAGAGTAGTGCTTCGGTTTTATTTATGAAGAATTGAAGAAGGAGGATATGGTGAAAGAGAGGTTGCTTCAGTATTTAGCGGAAGAAAAAGAAAGCAGGGACTTTGTATATGTTTATATAGGCAAGGAAGTTTGGGTAACACGTTTCCTTGGGTAGCACGCAGTAGGGAGTGGGTATGCAGAACCATAGGTATATGTGGTTGCGAGCTTGTGCCTCGGCATGTGCACTGTGATATGTAGGACTGCTAGTTGTACGTGTGTATTATCATAGGGTAAGGTGGAAATATGAAGAAATTTATAGCTTGGGGTGTGTATGTGTAGGTACAGTGAAGCTGTCATATAGGGATGCATGGCCTATAGTTTTAAATGTGACAAGAAAAAGGGAGCTTAGGACTTAAGTAATAGTTTGGGGTAGTTAGAAGAAGGGTAGGCTTGCTCATTTAGGGTACAAGTTTTATATTATTTACACGATTTAACGCTGCCGCTAAATATATGCACCGCCAAACACCAATCTCAAAATTAACGAAAATAAAATACAGCGCTATGTCTTGACAATCCGGTCCCAATGAATTTTATTTCGTGGAAAACGGACTCCATTTGCACAACGTCGAATTTTTAATTTGTCGGTTCACCTTTAAATTTCACGCACTGATAAAACAACTCTGATTGGCTCCAAATTGAAAATCTAGCAATAATTAGGCATATGTATTCCACGAAAATTTGTTCCGTCGAGAACGGAGGTCATTTGAAAAGAAAACTGTTTTTAAGGTCTGTACAATATCGATAAAATATTATGTAAATTACAAAATAATTAATTTAAATAAAAATAAATTATTATTATCATAAATTCCCAACTGGAAATATCACATAGCTTCAAATATAAATTATACAACTCAATATCATCAGTTTCGAGTTAAACGATGTCCAATTATATTGAAACCCTTTTAAATATATAAATTTAACGTTATATTTTAATAACGATTTTCATATTGACTATTTTAAAATTTTATTTGGACATAACTAGTAATGTACAACACAAAATATGGATTTTTCTCTTTTATATAAAATTATAATAAACTAGATTCTAACATTTCTTTTTTCATAGAAATCCAACTTATATCGGATCTTGTATATTCAATTAAAGTTCAAAACTCAATATTACGAACTATCGTGCCGTTTCGAGCTCGATTTATATTTATATATAAATTTAACATTCAAACTTCGTTTTAATAAATGAATTAAATATTAAAAACTAATAACATTCCAAATATAATATTTAAAATAACAAATTAAATTAAATATTTGACTACAAAAAATATGGGACATTACATCAACTTGAGTATTCCCACCCTGAGAACTTGGAAGGGAACGGAAGAGAAAGAAGGGGAAACAAAATGGGGTAGACATAAAGTCTGGGGAGTTGAGTTACTTTTAACATATAAATAAGTAAAAGCATCATGACAGGCATATAAGTTGGAGAGAGATAACAGTGTCATAAGGTAGGTATAACAAGGTAAACAGGATAAACAGAACAGAACATGAATTGCGCTTCTCTAATACTTTTCTCTACACCAATACAAGTATCACAGAACAAGATGATCCCAGAAAATACAAGATGGTAGACATAGGTGTACAGTGAGAGGTTTTACCCCCATACAATAATAGGTGGCCCAACAGAAATGACGGGTGTTACCCCCAATGATAATAACGAGCTCCTAAACAAGCAAGACTAGATGTACCCTAATCACTACCCCCAATCGATCGGCTCCCTAACTAGTAGATACCCTGTGCTGGCCCCATAGTAGGACGTATCACTTCCTAATATGACAACCCTTTCTTTAACAGATTTTCAAAACCATACCTATTGATGTCACAGCGTCTTATCTTCCCTAGCAAGCAGATCCATGCACGCACATGACTCCGTTGGAACACACCGTCAACACCCTCACTCAACTGACCTCTTATAATCAGCTCAGTAAGCGTGTCCAGACCTCGACCTAGTTTGGGGTCGTTTGGTACCAAGATGGGTTACTGACTGAAACGGGTCCCACACAACAGATGATACAAGCTTCCCCCCAGGCTTGCATCCCCACTACTAGCATTTTAACAAGTTATGCCTACTAGTTTAACAAGATTTCATAACCTTTACAGGTTAAGTTTGTCGGGTTTATATGTATAACCCATCCCCACATATTTAACAAGAGTAACTTAACCCTCCCACTGATTGAAGCAAGTTTACTTAACCCCTACTCAAGTTAACAGGTTCATGTGATCCTTATGGATTCAAACAGGTTAAGTATTACTAGTTCATCACCATTCATTCATTTATGGTTATAATGCGCTAGACCTCCCACATTAAGTCTGCCACTTGTGGATGCTGAATATGCCGGTTGGGTTCGGACAGACTTCTTCCACAAGTCGGACTTAACCTCGTGTCTTAGAGCCGTTACGTGAACACTTAGATCCCTCACATTAGATTTACCACTTGTGGACGCTAGATTTGCTGGGCGGTCCCGGGTAGGCTTCTACCATAGTGTAATCTGACCTCGTGTCCAAGCGCGGTTACAGTTTCTAATTACTGTAAATCTAGGCATTTTCATTACTAACCAATTACCATGTTCATTATGCCCCTAAATCCCCGTTCAATCTACGATACAAGTTATTCCCCAGATTAAGGTTTAAATCAAGATATAGATTATGCCCTCAAATCCCAAGTTTTGGCTCAAGGTACAAATTATGCCCAAAATTCCCAATCATGTTTTACAATATGAAATATGCTCCAGACTAATCATTTTCAATCATTCCCAATTTCGTGCTTTCGTGTATTTTAGCGATAAGCCTGGGCTCGAAGGTAGCCTGGCTATAAAAACAAAAAGGAAAAGAGGGAGAGAAGAGAATAAGAATAGGCATAGTAAATAAAACTGGCATAAGATGACATAATTAGGAAAACTAACATAATAGGCATAAGGTGACATGATTAGGCTAGCTAACATAATAGGCATAAGGTGACGTGATTTGGCAGACTATGATAATAGGCATAAGGTGACATGATTAGGCAAATTAACAGAATAAGGATATCATGAATAGTCATATAGGCACTAATCAATAGATCATGTGTACAAGTAATGGCGGATCTATTACGATTCAGGTTACTAACAGTAATAGGCTTAGATCCAAACTTATAAACATGTCAATATTACATTTTAGGTGTTTATATCTAAGAGCAAAATAAACTCACTATGATTGGATCTAAAGAACAGAAGATTGATTGTAGATGTTGTAGCATAGATCTTTGAATCTGTATAACTTGTTGTTGAAGAGGAATAGGCTAGATCAAACAGAGTTAGGGCAGCACCTCGTTGTCTCCATTGTTTTGGTTAAATAAAAACAATGAGAATGAGGTCCTATTTATTGCTCAGGGTTAACGAATCTAGTCAAGAAATGAGTCAACGTTCATAACCTGAATTATGCCCAGATCTTGGAGGGGTCGACATGGGTGTCGACACCCCTATGATGGGGTCGACCCATGGGTCGACACTCTTAGGGATGGGGTCGACCCATAACGGGCCGATTTCCCCCCATTTTTCCCTGCCTTTGATTTTGATTTTCTGGAATTGTTTTATTTTTATATAAATGGCTTATATGTATATAAACTTCAAACCTTAGTATCTTCTTCATACGATGTCCGTTTTACGCAAACTTGGGGTCTAACTTAAGCAGAATTCCGAGACGAACACAATAGCATAGTTCGTTTTATTTTATTCCAAATATTTGATTAAATATTCCTTAGTTAATCATTATAGTATTGTTAGAATTATGGGGTGTTACATCACCCATCAACTGACCCGACCGACCTTCTCACCTACCAAGCTCGCCCCCCGTTGCCTCTCTCATCCCGCTAACGACGGCACTGAAGCCTGTGCCTAAGTCCACGGCTCACCTGAAACCGCCGCCTTGAACCACGCGCCTACCCCTCTCACCCGCACCGAAGTCTGAACCCACTGACCCAAGCCTTAGTCCCTTCGCCTTGACCTGCTCTGCCACGAACCTCCGACTGCCTGAACCACCGACCCACCTCCCACCAACTGGTCATGACCCCTTTGCTTCCAACTGTTGTCTCCTTCTCCTATGTGCGTGAGTTGGTGTGTAAGTGTTTTTATGTGTATATAGTGTGTGTTTATGCGTATGTATATGTCAGTGTGCATGTGTGAAGATATGTGTGCGCATGAAAATTTGTGTGTAGTGCATGTTGCATGTGTTGTGTATATTGTGGCTTCGGTTTCTGTTGTGTGAATAGGTGTACACAAAGTGTGTATTTGTTTTTAACTGTTTTGTGGTATATTGTGAGAATTTATTTGCATGGGGTGTGAGTTGCTTTTAAATTTATTTTCATTGTAAAATATACGTATACGTATATTTTATTTAAATGTTTTTATATATATGTATATATATAGGCAAGCGTTCGGTTGCACCCAAAAAATGAAGCATCCAAATGTTCCCCGATATCAGCCACGCATTTATATTAAAGAAAGTGAGTGGGAAGTGATAGAGTGAGTGAAAGGAGAGAGAAAGGAAATACTTGGTGGAAATAGGGGGAAAATTGGGTGCTACACTGTTATGGGTTCCATTGAATTTACCTCTCTCTACACACACACACACACACACACACACACACACACACACACACACGAACGAACGAGCGTAAACGCACGCACTCTACGCATGGATTGTTATTGATCCATTATTCAATAGGCAACACATACATAAATGAAGTTTTGAAAGAAAAAAAAAACCAACTGCACATATTATGTTTCTACGGGATAGTTTTTTAATTAAAATAAAGAGCAATTTTAGCACTTCACGATCGAACCAAAAATACGTGTTTACAACACAATTATTAATAAAGATATACTCCACTTGGCATAATCTTAGCTATCAATTTGGATGGTAATTAATATAGAAAAAAGGGGAAATGACTAAAATAAGGTAGCATCTCGTGTTATTTACCCTTGGAGTGTTATGGTTACGACAACCGTCAATTTTACCGCTAACCATAACAGCAACCGTTGTTGATAGTTGGTAAATTTTATAACCGTAACCGTCTAATCGTTACCGCAACCATTACCGTAAATTTACATTGTTATCCACAAATAATTCAATTTCTAACTTTTTTCTTAATAATTTGTTTGTTTATGTATGAAACAAACTACCATGTGCAAGTTGCCTATAAATAAAAACGCTAAAAATTTATTTATATGTTATTTTTCTAGCTTAAGTTATTAATTTTTTTATTTATGAAATACTACAAAAAGACCATGTGCGATTGGTATTGTTTTCCGCTGTTATCAAAATCCACAACCGTTACCTTCACCATAGTAGAAGGTAACCGTGTAAACGGTTGGTATGGTTTGACGGTTGAACGGTCCAACCGTAACAGCCCCAATTTACACTGACAGAAAAATGATAGCAGCAACTTTTGATCAGATTGCAACATCTCCAATTCTTCTCTGGATAAAAGGCATATATAGCTTCAACAAAATAAAAAGTTTCCTACAGTTTTACTTTGTGCTCCTTGAACTTTCAGATATTTTCCACAAATGCTTGAAAACAGCTATTTGTTGTGTTAGCAAAAACAACTATGCATAAAAGGACATGAATTACAATAAAAAAATTAATAACTCTGATTTTCTATGGATAAGAAAAAGGTAGTAATTTATGCTTTAACTTTTTTTACCTGAGTCCAAAATAAGTAAATTAACGCACCGGTTAGGTAGGCTATTACTTAGTTTGGAAATGAACTCCAAACTTCTATTGATATTCTTCTCTACTAGGGAAGCTGGGATAAAAGAAAATTAATGTATTAATAACAATAACAAATTATGTGGTTAATACTCATAAATGAGCTTTAAATTGGGGTTTCCATTTCTCATAAAAAAAAGTAGCAAACTTGTAACATTATGAATTATGTGGTTAATACTCATAAATGAGCTTTAAGTTGGGTTTCCATTTCTCATGAATTATTGTAGCATTATAATGTAGTAACAAATAAGTCAATGAATTTTCAATGAGAGTAGCATATAAAAACCACAAAAAAAAAAACAATATGAAATCCCAAACCAAGCATGAAATACTTACATGGCCAGAGTCTGAAATTAGTAGTAATTTAATGTTTTGAAGGTTCAAAAAATTTACACCATAAAATATAACCCATATTTTGTCTTTGTAATATGTTTATGAATTTCAATAATTCATATAAAACCATGCTTGTGCTCTTTGGAGGAGCAATTTTTCAAAGCAACTCCATTGTATCAAAATGAGTATCAATTAATGAACATTTATTCAGATAATTCAAACAAAACATCATTAACATAATACCAATCATGTATTACATTCCTAAAGTCGAATGCAAATATGCATTACTGAAAGACGAACGTCTAAGTTCCTCAGTATGCATAAGCATCTTTTGTGTTTTCTAATCTAATTACCAAAGTTCCCTCAAGAAACCATCCATGTATATTTTAAAATAAAATAAAAACTATAAAAATGAGAATATTCACTATATAGTTGATATACACATGTAATGAAAATAATTGCAAACTCTGAAAACAAAAGGAAAGAATAGTACTCCGATCATTGTTAATATGAAACCATGAAGAATTTCACCAACTTTAACCAGTTACACAATCAAACCTCTACATATATGTCATAGAATGAAAAAAAATGTTCAAAATATTTTCAAATAAAGAACTTGCAAGCAAAAAAATATTTGAATGCAATATTGTTGTCTTTGTAAACAACACAATGGTTGTTTAGTTGATGGATCAATTTCACAAACATCTCTCTACCTGTCTCCAATGTTAAAACTAATCTAATAGTAAAATAGAGCAAATGTAGAAAAGCATTTGAATGGTAAGTTAGTATAACAACATTTTTTTAACTGTAGATTTTATTGCAGAATAATATTTGATGGTCATAATAATCATGGCTAATATTTGAATGTAAATTTTGCATGTTAAGCAAGCCTCATAAACTTCCTCATAAATGGTATAAACGCACACATGCTTAATAAATATTAATGATTAAGACACATGATAATATAGAATTCATTGCAACTAAATTCAGTCAGCGGCTCATGGCACAGCTCCAAAGTCCCATTAACATAAAGCAAAACACACACACACACACATTTTCTGAGATAAAAATTGATAATTTAAAAATGGAAAAAGTTATTAAGTTCAAACAGAAATGCAAAGCATCTAAAAAATTTGAATTTACCATAAATGTATGAATTCACAAATACTTATATTCATTGATATTTTGATACTTGACATCTTGCATTTGAAGTCCCCAAGTTCATTTCAACTGTGTGTTTTCAGGCCTTGCATTTCTCCAAAAAAAAAGCAAATCCAAAGCTTTCAACTAACCAATTAATACAAATATTATAGTAGATACTCAAATGAAAACCTACCAAATTTTGATAAACTTTGTTACGTAATGTAAACTGCAAAAAAGGTACGATGTTATAGTCATTAAGGAGACAAAACTATTTTGTAAATAAATAGTAAATTTCAATAGGAAAAGATATTAATTGAAAAATACCTTAATTGACATTTTGGGATCTGTTCATCCTTAACCTGTAACAATAGCAAATAACTATTCTATCACTACAAGAAAAATACCATATTACAACTAGCTATTTGCAACATGCAACAAATGACAGTTGCAGTAAACGATATTTAGCAACAAACCTATTAACGCAGTTGCATTAGATGAGATTTAGCAACAAACTTTTTTTTTCTGTTGCGAAGAACATATATTTAGCAACTGCGCTTCCCTTCTTGTTGCAAAAATATACTTTCCGCAATAGTGCTTCCAAAATAATTGCAACAAACATATTATTCGCAACTGCGCTTACAAGCCAATTGCGAATAAATATCTTTAGCAGTTGTTTTCGCCGCTTGCAATAACTATATTTTTTTACAACTAGTAAATCCAGTTGCAAAAAACATACTATTAACTTTTAATAATTAAGTTTGAATAATTATTATTCTATTAGTAATTATGTAGAAGATTAATAATTAATAAAAAAAAATTATTACAAATTAATATTTATAATTGATAATTAAATAATAATAATTATTATTATTAATTAACAAATAATAATAATTAACAATTTAAAAATAAATAAATAATCACTAAATAATAATGATAATAATAATAAAATAATGGATAAAAATTAATAATTAACTTGAAATATGAATATGTATAAATAATAAATAAATTCATAATCAACAAAAAAATAATACTTTATTAATATTATTATTAAAAAGTAATTAATAATTTTTTGTATGAATTAATTATAATTCGTGTTTGAACGAAGTATTTTTATGAATTAATTAATTGTTTGTTATTAGTAATTGTTGATATTGTCATTTTTATTTTTTTCAAGTATTTTTAAATTTATGTTTAAATAAATATAAAATGTTCTAAAATTGATGCTTTTATATATGTTTAAAAATAATAATCGCTAGTTTTTTGGTTCCATCTTAAATTTTAAGTTTAGCTATTTAAATAATTCATAATTAGTATGAAATAACTAATAATTAATCAATGCTAATGTTTAATAACTAAAGTATAATCGCCTTGCAAGAAAAAGTGACTAAAGTTTAGTATTTAATTATTATATTTCAATAGCAACTTTACTTGATTGATAGTTGCACATATCTATTTTGGAACTCGTCACTTCCCTTTCAGCAATGTTTGTTGGCCCCAAACTGCTAAACATTTGGCGCTTAAGTCTGAAATTTTGGCTCCAACTCTAAAATTTGAGTCAAAATATTCCCTTTTATCGTAATCGTGTGGCATCTTCCCCAATCGAGCTTAATTATTGCTCAGCCGCTTGGAAAAAAAAAAACTGGCTCCTCCCCAAAATTGTTCTGCTGCCGCCATCATCCTCTCAGCCCTGATTTTCGCCATCATCCTCTCCTCAAATTTGTTCTAAGAAGTCGCTTTATACAGCCTACTCCACCTAGCTACCTTCGAACCAGCTCTTGGGTCTTCCTCTTCGTTACCGCCTCTCTCATACGGTCCTACCCCATACCTGAGTTCCCTGCCCTTTCCCCTCCGTTCACCTCTTCCGTCGTTTGTTCATTAGCTCCAGTTGTATGAAGAAACCAGAGGTGTATTTGGTAAGGTTTACACTCTCAAGAGGCAAGTCATTACTCTTTATTTGTTTGGTGGTTTCATGATTTAGTCAGTTGTTGCTGAGGAAGTAGCATCTTGTGTATAGTTTAGTCTACTCTGTAATTGAACTTCATCGTTGGAACTGAAAAAACAAGGGGTTGACATGTCAGTATTCATCTTAATGGCTTAGGTAGCGTTTGATTTATGAACTGGGCAGTTAATGTTCGCGTCTGCGTCCGACGCGTCCGACGCGTCAACGGTGGGACCCTACACTTTTTCCTCTTCAAGACGAACGGTTAAAAAGGTGGCTTTCGCGTCGGACGCCACAAAATTTCCAGAACAGCTGATTCATTCCCCTCCATCTATATATTCGGCCATCTCATTCTCCCTTCCATCACCAAAAATAGTTATAACCCGAAAATTGCAGCTCCAATTGTAACACCCCATGTCCATTAATGTCACTCACAAAGGGAATGCATTAACTTCCATGGAGGTTTTAAGTGAATATAAAACAGAAAAATTACAACAAGACAGATAATAAGTAGTAATTGGAAATCTAAAACTTTATTTCATTGCAGCGGAAATTAAACATGTTTGTTACATCATAAAACCATAAATTAGAGTCAAGTACAATATCCATCTTGATAAAACAAAATACATAATCCCATTACATAAATAGCCATTAAAGAAGATAACAAGCTGGACTTTACTTCAGCGGTCCAAGCTTTTTAAAAGAGAGAATAAGCAATTCAATCAGGCTCCAGTAGAGCTGGGTCCACCCTAAGGACCTGGAGGGGGAAAAAGATAGAAATAGAGGGGGTCAGACATAAAGTCTGGCGAGTATGATAATTATAACAATACTATTATCAAAATAACTAGACTAAGGCATAAGCTGGAAAACAAGGAAATGTCTATGAGCTATTGGGTATGGAAGAGCAGATAAAGATAACGTTAAAGGCACACCTAATACTAACGAATAATTACTACACTGCACCACACCAGTCACCCTAAAGGTTGATCCCACTTGCTTCACTTAGAAATTTTATAAATAACTTCGTGTACCCCTAGCTGACTACATAGGTGCCGCCTGCCCCTATCTCCGATAGGTGTACCCCACTACCCACTTTCGATCGGCTCCCTACTCGTAGATACTCGTGCTGGTCCCACAGTGGGGTGTATCACTCCCCTAAAGTGGCAACCCGATACAACTTGAGGATGCACGGCTTATACCTACACGATGCAACAACGTCTTACCTACCAACCCGGGTCCACACACGCATATGAAACCCGTTGGACTTGCGTTGCCACCGCTAACCTGTTTGGCCTCTTATAGTCAAGCCCAGTATGCGTGTCCTGTCCTCGACTTGGGTCTAGCCCACAAAGATATGTTTGGGTTACTGGTTGAAATGGGCCCCCAATTACTTACCACAAGCTATCCACCTAAGCTTGTCCCCACTAGTATATCCCACTTAACCCTCTTCTTAGTCATGTTCATTTACATGTGTGTTTAGTTAAGTCTTACTAATCGTATTTCAAAGGCCACTAAAGGCACCCACTAGATTCCTCATGCCACCCAAGTGTAATAACCCGGAAATTCTGGGCCAGTTAAAAATTTTTATTTTGGCGATTTTAGCGAATTTTCTATATTTAAAATAGATTATTTTAAATAATATCGACGAGAAATCTATTTTGAATATAATTAGAACGTATATATTATATACGCCGTCGTTAGAATATATAATAATTATATATAATTATAAAAGGAATTGAAAATGGCGTGGTAGTTCGATAATTCGATTTCAAACTTCAATTGAATGTACTGGGTGCAAAACAATCCGGATTTTAGTGAAACCAAAAACATTAGGAGCAAATTGATAATACCTTTCCAACGAATCCGAATAATCAAGATTTCATAGCGGGAATCAAAAGATATGTTTGAAAATTCTGAATAGTCGCTATGGAATTCAGGACCTTAAAAATGGGAATTTTGCAAATGACCTCGGATTTCGACGAAACCACTTTTGTTGGGTCCGTGATGTCAAATTATTGCTAGATTCCAAATTTCATAATTTTTTGAATCAATATGTGAGCGTGGTAAAGGAAAACACGTTTGACCGGTTTTAGTTGATTTTAATCGACTGGAAATTGGCCATTTTTCAAACGGTCTCAGAATTCAACGAAACTAGTTTTGTTAGGACCGTATCGTCAATACGAAGCTAGAAAATATTTTTCTGGAATTTTTCTAGTTAGTATGCGATCCCGGTAAATTGAAATGCGCGTTCAAATTCAATATATAGAGTTATATGTTGATTTTGACAGAAACTGATTATAACGATCGAATCAGCCTACGATACATATCCCATTGTGTTCGGAATGGGGGTAATTAGCTAGGGGCGACAGTCGTTGGGCCTCGTTTAGAGTTCACATGAAAAGTCAACTTTTTGGTAGAAAAATAAAATAATAAAATAATTATATATATTCCCTTAACCCTCTCTCCCTCCCCCTTATCTCTCTCATCGCTCAGAATAAAAGAAAAAAAGAAAAAACCCGCATGCTCCTCTCTCTCGTGAGAAACCCGTCGCCTCCCCTCTGCCACATCACCGTCGCCTCCATTCGTGCCATCGCTCCCTCCCCTTCTTCTCCGCCTCCTCCTTCCCCAGTTCGAGCCTCTCGAACCCCACCCCGCTTCACCAAAACCCTAACCCTAAAGCGCCGATCCCACGCTTCAGCACCTCCGCCTGCTCCACCTCAACGCGCCTCCCTACCTCCCCATCCCGCCACCGTGAGTGCAGCAGGCCCCCCTTCCATAAAAAAAAAGTGAGTTTTTAATGTTTTATTTTATAGAAATAAAACTGATTTTTTTTTCCTTTATAAATAAAACTGATTTTTCTTTATGTTAAGGATGCGATTTTTAATGTGATAAAGATTAGATTTTTACTTAGGAAAAGGTACGATTTTTAATGTGAATTAAAAGAAATACATGAAGTCTTGATTTTTAATATGATAGAGATTGTTTTTATTTGGAAAAAAAATCTGATTTTCATAGTGAATAAGAAGTAGATCTTTGTGGGATAGAAAGATAGGATTTTTGTTAGAAGGAAATTTAGAAAGGCGAAATCTTTATATTTGAAAAGGCGGAATCTTTATATTTGAAAAAGTAAAATCTTTATGTAGAGAATAGTGTGATAAAAATATAATCTTTAGTATATGAACACCATTGAAAAAAATAGAATTTTTATCATATGTGTAGCAAAGTAAAAATTCGATTTTTATATATTGAATAGCAAAGTAAAAAATTCGATTTTTATATATTGAATAGCAAAGTAAAAATTCGATTTTTATATATTGAATAGCAAAGTAAAAATTCGATTTTTATATATTGAATAGCAAAGTAAAAATTCGATTTTTATATATTGAATAGCAAAGTAAAAATTCGATTTTTATATATTGAATAGCGAAGTAAAAATTCGATTTTTATATATTGAATAGCGAAGTAAAAATTCGATTTTATATATTGAATAGCGAAGTAAAAATTCGATTTTTATATATTGAATAGTGAAGTAAAAATTCGATTTTTATATATGTAGTGGCTACGAGCAAACGAAGGTGACAAAAAGGCGAGAACGACGAAGATTTCTATAAATGAAGAGTCGTGATATTGGATAGCTATCAGTGAGAATTTCTCAACTTTCAATTTCTTTTTCTAGTTATATATATATACTAGGATGCAGACGGTGTTTAGTAGCACCCGACACAATCGTCCACAGACCATGGACTTGTTTGTTTGGTTGCATAAATTAGTTAGATGATTTGATTTGAACTTGATTGTTTGGTGAAATGGAATTGATTTGATTGATGTGTGAATGGCGTGGGCCTTCACTAGACCGGGGATAAGGCTAGGCCTTGTCCCGTTTCTAGTATCATGTCGTTATGCCGCCGAAATTTTCTAAAATAAGTTAGAAAAATAAAAATATCATTTTATTGAAAGAATGAACTGAATAGAAATTCATATGTTCGAATAAAATGTTTTATCATTAAAAATATAATTTTTAACGTGAATGTGAATAAATAAATATTCATTTACAAACCAGACGGTTTGTTTATGTACACCTATTTGAATGACATTGAGTGGGTCGATAAATTTTACACATCGCCCAACTGCACAACTAAAATCTGTGTTTGATTGTTTGAAACCCCACACGGGTGTTGGGATGAAATTTGAAGTTCACTCATCCTGATTGATTAAATATGTCGATCGATTGATTGACAGGCTGTTATAAGCGTTAGATATCTATATTTGATGCTTATACAGTGTAGTGCACTTTGGTTGATGGTTGATTATCTTTCAATGCTATTATATACGTGTGATGTATGAAAATCCATATAGTTAACGCTATATAGTAATTGATTGGGCCTCATTCCAATTTAGAAAATAAAGAATATTAAAATATAAATGTTCATGTGTTGACTGTACTCATCCGTTGAGATTAGTCATGTGTTGAACGAAATATTTTAATAACAAAATTTACATCTTTATCAATATAATGTAAATGTTCATGTGTCGACTGTACTCATCCGTTGAGATTAGTCATGTGTTGAACGAAACATTTTAATAATAAAATTTACATCTTTATTAATATAATATAAAGGTTCATGTGTTGACTGTACTCATCCGTTGAGATTAGTCATGTGTTGAACGAAATATTTTGATAACAAAAAATATTTGAAATAGATTATTTGAAATAGAAATATTTGAAATAGAATATTTCAAAATAGAAATATATGAAGCCGTGTTGATTAGATTAACGCCATTTTGACGTGAATGATATTTATATTAATTTTATTCATTTCGAAATGAATTGAATTGAAAACGATTTCGAAATGAATTGAATTGAAAACGATTTCGAAATGAATTGAATTGAAAACGATTTCGAAATGAATTGAATTGAAAACGATTTCGAAATGAATTGACTTGAAAATGAATTTGAATTGAATTGAATAGAAAACTAATTTGAATTGAATCGATTAGAAAACTAATTTGAATTGAATCGATTAGAAAACCAATTTGAATTGAATTAAACAGAAGACCAATTTGAATTGAATTGAATTGAATTGAAAACGAATTCGAATTGAATTGAAACCGAATTGAAATTGAATTCAAATTGAATTGAAATTTAAATTGAATAGAAAGGAATTTTTAAACAAATTTATAAGGAAGAATTCGATTTTGATTTGAATTTGAAATAAAGGCTGAAATTGTTTTTGAAACGAATTCAAAACTATTTATATAATTCGTTTTAAATAGTAATCGATGAAATATATATTATATATATTATATATATAATATAATGGCCTGAATAGAACGCGCCGTGCCGCGGCAGTTCGTGAATTTCGACCATTTATTTCAAACGGACATTACGGGAGATCCAACCGTCGGATCCTCCTAAAACCAGAACTGTTGGGTTCGTATCGAAAAGAGCTTTCTAACGAATATTAGAAATTAGAAATCTAACGGTTAGATTTGGAGATACATCCAAATCAAATTTGAAAAAGGTCGATGTAAGTGCAGTTCGATGGCCGTTGATGGAAATCGACTGTACGGGCCTTAATAAAATTATTAAAAATAGTAATAATTAGTGTAAAATCATAAGAAATGATTTGGGAAAAATTGGGATGAAAAACTCCATATTTGAAAAGATAAAAATAGATTTTTATCCAAATGAACTAGTTTTGAACTAAATTTAAAACCCAATTATTTTTAAATAAATAAATTAGATTTAAAAAGGGGTTTTAAATGAATCGGAATTTCTAATATATTTGATTGGATTTGAAATGGGTTTATCGTGAACGGTGTTCTAAATAACACTAGTTCTTTAACCCGATAATAAATAGAATGTGATTTGGGTTTGTCGTGAACTGTGTTTTAAATAACACTGGTTCTTTAACCCAGTAAAAGGAGTTTTAACGAATCTGCAATTAGGTTGAAATGTGAATCTATAATCTAAATTATCAAATTTAGAAATGAGCGAGAATGGAGTATCGCCAGTTTTGCTCTAAAGCGATAGTTAAATTTTTAATTAGATTTGAACGTGAAATGGTATTAATTTTACCGATAGCACCATAGTATTAGATATGGAGTATTACCAGTTTTGCTTCATGGGATGAATAGGTTGGGATTGGGAAATAAAATAAATAATTACTTCGTTGTGGTTCGCTAATCTCGGCTAGTTTGGAAAACCATAATTTGGTTTGAAATGACATCTAAAGGAAGATAAAAGGATAAATTTTAAAGAATTTATCTTGGATAAAATTAATGGGAACTTTTCCCTGAGAATATGTGCTGGAATGAGGCGTATGTTGTGTTTGTGTAACATTTGTTTTTAATATACGCGAGTTATTCGGAAAGTCCGGGTTTATACCCATTCTGAATAACCAATCCGACGATAAGTCGAAGATGAAGACGGTGGTTGAAGACCGGAAGTCTTCACATCGTTAGGATTATTACTGACAATCCTGATTGGGTTGTACACCCAAGAGGATGGAAATAGTTGGTGGTTGTCCAGACGTACTTGGAGATGGATGGATATGCGAGGAAAGTGCCTCCGGTTTCGTTCAGATCTAGAACGGACTTGTAAATGGATTGTGTGTCTGACATTGGATTTTATTCTGTGTTGATTGATTTCTATTAAATATACATCTGTTTGGCGGCAGAGAATTTATTCTTTTGCTTAACGCCCTTCTCTGAGACGTACGATCTCAGAGGTTGTATATCGATGGACATCAGTCGCATGGCATGAATTGCCTGTGTGGCACGCTAAGATGCAATGATCAAGGCTTTTGTTGAAAAGCAGAGTCTTGTGGTTGATGATCAAAGCACGGCCTACGTGGCAGCTTTGTGCATAACGTGAATTCGCGAGCCTCACACCTCGGTATGAGTTAAAAACGGGATACGGACTGCAGGGAGAGCACGACGTTTCTTTCTAGCTTTGGTGGTGTCAGTGACTTACCAGCCCTGACATTTATATACTTTTCACCTATGTGGTTGTTGGAATGCGAGGCGCCTCGATTATAGGTCTGTAAGGACCGGGAAACGTGTGTTCAGGAATTGCCAATCTTCTAACGTAAGTGAGGACCGGCCCTGAAGATCCAGGGTTGCCCAGAGTGCGTAACCCTGAGGCATTTGCTAGAGTGTCTCGAACGCGGAGAGGAGCTTGCCCCTTGCCTCGACTCATGACGGAAATCCAATTTTCAATACGTGTATTGCGGTTTTAATTGTAGAACTAGTATGGTGACATGGTATATGGTACCCATGTCGTCTATGATTTATATTTATGATTGAAATTGTTTTGACACTATACACTTATTATAGTATCAAATGATTTGTTTTAAACGTACCAAGCATGTTTGGCTATTATAAGGGAAAACCCTATCCTCCGGCTTGCGTTGCATTGTGTGATGGGACCTGGGTCTTATAATAGCTTCATTTTTCGAAAAAAAGCATTGCGCTGTTCATTCTATGCACTGGTGTTCTTGGGAGGAAACCTGTTCCGTGTTATACGGCGTGGTCCCTTGAATTACTCTCTTTTAAAGTCAAGTTTTAATAACTGTTTTAGTTCTCACACCAGTCACATGACTGACCTGGAGTTTATTGTTTTAACCTAAACTCTGGGTGCCCTTATTTTCCGCACGGGCAGCTAGTAGTTTTGGTTTTGCAGATTTATATTCACAGGATCCTGGTTTGCAGCTGGAATGATATCCGGAAAGCTCTGTATCTGTATATCACTTTCAGTTGTGCTTTGTATTATTTTCCGCTGCTATGTAATTTATTGTAATCTCTAATATTTATCGAATGTAATTTATTCAATTATACCCTGTATATTCTTGTATCTGATGGAATTGTTGTAATAGCAATGAAATGTTCTTCCGTCTGCGTTCTGTTTCGTCCTGTTCTCAAACGATCAGGGGTTTCGAACGGTCTAGATCGGTTTAACGACTGATTCGGATCAAGCGAAATTCCCGGACCTCACATTTGGTATCAGAGCTTTGGTTTACAGAGCTCGAGAACAAGACACATTAGAACCATACGAAAGAATTCATCAGATATTGGATTAGCAATATCCAATTAGAATGACTCGTTAGAGATAGGATCAGTAGTATCCTAGAACAAGTGTGAAGAGTATATTTTCAATTGAAAACAATTTTGTTTTGAAAATTTAAATCGTTTTAAACGTATTTGAATATTTTATTTATATTGATATGGACAATCTAGTATATAAAGATTTTGCATATACGCGTCATGAACGTATATTCGAAGTTTTAATATATTAGATAGATATGAAATCACATTCTAGACACCCGGAGATGATTATGATGATTGATCGATCATCATCAGAATTTGTGTTCGTGTTTCGAAGGTGTGATATCTATATATTTCCATTAGACTGGTGTGAGAACCAAAACCTATATAGCTAGAACACATTGTTGTGAATTGGCATCAAAAACATGATTTTTGTATATGTATCAAAATTATGAATTTGAAAACTCTAATCCACTAATTGATTGATGTTTGTGTTGAATGTTTATTTGTTTGATAATTTTTGAACCATTATGCCTAATTGAATCAAATATTGAATTATATTGAAAATTGGTCGCATTTACTTGCATATACATATACTTACATTGAACAGGTCATAGCAAGGAGGCTAGAGCAGAGAATAAAATTTGTTTGCCCGACAAATAGGTACATGTTTACTACATAATTTACTGTTTTGTTTGGGTGATGATGATTTTATGAGCCTATTGGCTAGCCGCTTGGCTTTTTCTTTTTCTTTTTGAGAGCAGAAGGCCTATATGGCAATTTCGGGATTTTCCCGTGACTCCCGGTGCAGGGGAGGTTATGGCGAAATTTTTCGAAAATTTAGGGTGTTAGCCAAATTTTTGAAAATTTGAAAATTCTCAGAAACTGAAAAGTTGGAGAATGGAAGCCAGATCGAACGTGGAGCTGATTAATCAAACTAATTTCGACTTTGTTCCTTTTCGGGGACGAAAAGTTTTAAGTGGGGGAGATTGTAATAACCCGGAAATTCTGGGCCAGTTTAAAATTTTTATTTTGGCGATTTTAGCGAATTTTCTATATTTAAAATAGATTATTTTAAATAATATCGAAGAGAAATCTATTTTGAATATAATTAGAACGTATATATTATATACGCCATCATTAGAATATATAATAATTATATATAATTATAAAAGGAATTGAAAATGGCGTGGTAGTTCGATAATTCGATTTCAAACTTCAATTGAATGTACTAGGTGCAAAACGATCCGGATTTTAGTGAAACCAAAAACATTAGGAACTAATTGATAATACCTTTCCAACGAATCCGAATAATCAAGATTTCATAGCGGGAATCAAAAGATATGTCCAGTTGAAAATTCTGAATAGTCGCTATGGAATTCAGGCCCTTAAAAATGGGAATTTTGCAAACGACCTCGGATTTCGACGAAACCACTTTTGTTGGGTCCGTGATGTAAAATTATTGCTAGATTCCAAATTTCATAATTTTTTGAATCAATATGTGAGCGTGGTAAAGGAAAATGCGTTTGACCGGTTTTAGTTGATTTTAGTCAACTGGAAATTGGCCATTTTTCGAACGGTCTCAGAATTCAACGAAACTAGTTTTGTTAGGACCGTATCGTCAATACGAAGCTAGAAAATATTTTTCTGGAATTTTTCTAGTTAGTATGCGATCCCGGTAAATTGAAATGCGCGTTCAAATTCAATATATAGAGTTATATGTTGATTTTGACAGAAACTGATTATAATGATCGAATCAGCCTACGATACATATCCCATTGTGTTCGGAATGGGGGTAATTAGCTAGGGGCGACAGTCGTTGGGCCTCGTTTAGAGTTCACATGAAAAGTCAACTTTTTGGTAGAAAAATAAAATAATAAAATAATTATATATATTCCCTTAACCCTCTCTCCCTCCCCCTTATCTCTCTCATCGCACAGAATAAAAGAAAAAAAGAAAAAACTCGCACGCTCCTCTCTCTCGTGAGAAACCCGTCGCCTCCCCTCTGCCACATCACCGCCGCCTCCATTCGTGCCATCGCTTCCTCCCCTTCTTCTCCGCCTCCTCCTTCTCCAGTTCGAGCCTCTCGAACCCCACCCCGCTTCACCAAAACCCTAACCCTAAAGCGCCGATCCCACGCTTCAGCACCTCCGCCTGCTCCACCTCAGCGCGCCTCCCTACCTCCCCATCCCGCCACCGTGAGCGCAGCAGGCCCCCCTTCCATAAAAAAAAAAGTGAGTTTTTAATGTTTTATTTTATAGAAATAAAACTGATTTTTTTTCCTTTTAAATAAAACTGATTTTTCTTTATGTTAAGGATGCGATTTTTAATGTGATAAAGATTAGATTTTTACTTAGGAAAAGGTACGATTTTTAATGTGAATTAAAAGAAATACATGAAGTCTTGATTTTTAATATGATAGAGATTGTTTTTATTTGGAAAAAAAAATCTGATTTTCATAGTGAATAAGAAGTAGATCTTTGTGGGATAGAAAGATAGGATTTTTGTTAGAAGGAAATTTAGAAAGGCGAAATCTTTATATTTGAAAAGGCGGAATCTTTATATTTGAAAAGGTAAAATCTTTATGTAGAGAATAGTGTGATAAAAATATAATCTTTAGTATATGAACACCATTGAAAAAAAATAAAATTTTTATCATATGTGTAGCAAAGTAAAAATTCGATTTTTATATATTGATTAGCAAAGTAAAAATTCGATTTTTATATATTGAATAGCAAAGTAAAAATTCGATTTTTATATATTGAATAGCAAAGTAAAAATTCGATTTTTATATATTGAATAGCAAAGTAAAAATTCGATTTTTATATATTGAATAGCAAAGTAAAAATTCGATTTTTATATATTGAATAGCAAAGTAAAAATTCGATTTTTATATATTGAATAGCGAAGTAAAAATTTGATTTTTATATATTGAATAGCGAAGTAAAAATTCGATTTTTATATATTGAATAGCGAAGTAAAAATTCGATTTTTTATATATGTAGTGGCTACGAGCAAACGAAGGTGACAAAAAGGAGAGAACGACGTAGATTTCTATAAATGAAGAGTCGTGATATTGGATAGCTATCGGTGAGAATTTCTCACCTTTTAATTTCTTTTTCTAGTTATATATATATACTAGGATGCAGACGGTGTTTAGTAGCACCCGACACAATCGTCCACCGACCATGGACTTGTTTGTTTGGTTGCATAAATTAGTTAGATGATTTGATTTGAACTTGATTGTTTGGTGAAATGAAATTGATTTGATTGATGTGTGAATGGCGTGGGCCTTCACTAGACCGGGGATAAGTCTAGGCCTTGTCCCGTTTCTAGTATCGTGTCGTTATGCCGCCGAAATTTTCTAAAATAAGTTAGAAAAATAAAAATATCATTTTATTGAAAGAATGAACTGAATAGAAATTCATATGTTGGAATAAAATGTTTTATCGTTAAAAATATAATTTTTAACGTGAATGTGAATAAATAAATATTCGTTTACAAACCGGACGGTTTGTTTATGTACACCTATTTGAATGACATTGAGTGGGTCGATAAATTTTACACATCGCCCAACTGCACAACTAAAATCTGTGTTTGATTGTTTGAAACCCCACACGGGTGTTGGGATGAAATTTGAAGTTCACTCATCCTGATTGATTAAATATGTCGATCGATTGATTGACAGGCTGTTATAAGCGTTAGATATCTATATTTGAGGCTTATACAGTGTAGTGCACTTTGGTTGATGGTTGATTATCTTTCAATGCTATTATATACGTGTGATGTATGAAAATCCATATAGTTAACGCTATATGGTAATTGATTAGGCCTCATTCCAATTTAGAAAATAAAGAATATTAAAATATAAATGTTCATGTGTTGATTGTACTCATCCGTTGAGATTAGTCATGTGTTGAACGAAATATTTTAATAATAAGATTTACATCTTTATCAATATAATGTAAATGTTCATGTGTTGACTGTACTCATCCGTTGAGATTAGTCATGTGTTGAATGAAATATTTTAATAATAAAATTTACATCTTTATCAATATAATATAAAGGTTCATGTGTTGACTGTACTCATCCGTTGAGATTAGTCATGTGTTGAACGAAATATTTTGATAACAAGAAATATTTGAAATAGAAATATTTGAAATAGAATATTTCAAAATAGAAATATATGAAGCCGTGTTGATTAGATTAACGCCATTTCGACGTGAATGATATTTATATCAATTTTATTCATTTCGAAATGAATTGAATTGAAAACGATTTCGAAATGAATTGAATTGAAAACGATTTCGAAATGAATTGAATTGAAAACGATTTCGAAATGAATTGAAAACGATTTCGAAATGAATTGAATTGAAAACGAATTTGAATTGAATTGAATAGAAAACTAATTTGAATTGAATCAATTAGAAAACTAATTTGAATTGAATCGATTAGAAAACCAATTTGAATTGAATTAAATAAAAGACCAATTTGAATTGAATTGAATTGAAAACGAATTCGAATTGAATTGAAACCGAATTGAAATTGAATTCAAATTGAATTGAAATTTAAATTGAATAGAAAGGAATTTTTAAACAAATTTATAAGGAAGAATTCGATTTTGATTTGAATTTGAAATAAAGGCTGAAATTGTTTTTGAAACGAATTCAAAACTATTTATATAATTCGATTTAAATAGTAATCGACGAAATATATATTATATATATTATATATATAATATAATGGCCTGAATAGAACGCGCCGCGC
This sequence comes from Allium sativum, assembly GCA_030737875.1. Lineage (NCBI taxonomy): Eukaryota > Viridiplantae > Streptophyta > Magnoliopsida > Asparagales > Amaryllidaceae > Allium > Allium sativum. The sequence goes on along the minus strand of CM060918.1, from coordinate 834,265,047 downwards.
CGCGGCAGTTCGTGAATTTCGACCATTTATTTCAAACGGACATTACGGGAGATCCGACCGTCGGATCCTCCTAAAACCGGAACCGTTGGGTTCGTATATAAAAGAGCTTTCTAACGAATATTAGAAATTTGAAATCTAACGGTTGGATTTGGAGATACGTCCAAATCAAATTTGAAAAAGGTCGCTGTAAGTGCAGTTCGATGGCCGTTGATGGAAATCGACTGTACGGGCCTTAATAAAATTATTAAAAATAGTAATAATTAGTGTAAAATCATAAGAAATGATTTGGGAAAAATTGGGATGAAAAACTCCATATTTGAAAAGATAAAAATAGATTTTTATCCAAATGAACTAGTTTTGAACTAAATTTAAAACCCAATTATTTTTAAATAAATAAATTAGATTTAAAAAGGGGTTTTAAATGAATCGGAATTTCTAATATATTTGATTGGATTTGAAATGGGTTTATCGTGAACGGTGTTTTAAACAACACTAGTTCTTTAACCCGATAATAAATAGAATGTGATTTGGGTTTGTCGTGAACTGTGTTTTAAATAACACTAGTTCTTTAACCCAGTAAAAGGAGTTTTAACGAATCTGCAATTAGGTTGAAATGTGAATCTATAATCTAAATTATCAAATTTAGAAATGAGCGAGAATGGAGTATCGCCAGTTTTGCTCCAAAGCGATAGTTAAATTTTTAATTAGATTTGAACGTGAAATGGTAATTAATTTTACCGATAACACCATAGCATGGAGTATTACCAGTTTTGCTTCATGGGATGAATAGGTTGGGATTGGGAAATAAAATAAATAATTACTTCGTTGTGGTTTGCTAATCTCGGCTAGTTTGGAAAACCATAATTTGGTTTGAAATGACATCCAAAGGAAGATAAAAGGATAAATTTTAAAGAATTTATCTTGGATAAAATTAATGGGAACTTTCTCCTGAGAATATGAGTTGGAATGAGGCGTATGTTGTGTTTGTGTAACATTTGTTTTTAATATACGCGAGTTGTTCGGAAAGTTCGGGTTTATACCCATTCTGAATAACCAATCCGACGATAAGTCGAAGATGAAGATGGTGGTTGAAGACCGGAAGTCTTCACATCGTTTGGATTATTACTGACAATCCTGATTGGGCTGTACACCCAAGAGGATGGAAATAGTTGGTGGTTGTCCAGACGTACTTGGAGATGGATGGATATGCGAGGAAAGTGCCTCTGGTTTTATTCAGACCCAGAAAGGACTTGTAAATGGATTGTGTGTCTGACATTGGATTTTATTCTATGTTGATTGATTTCTATTAAATATACATCTGTTTGGCGGCGGAGAATTTATTCTTTTGCTTAACGCCCTTCTCTGAGACGTACGAGCTCAGAGGTTGTATATCGATGGACAACAGTCGCATGGCATGAATTGCCTGTGTGGCACGCTAAGATGCAATGATCAAGGCTTTTGTTGAAAAGCAGAGTCTTGTGGTTGATGATCAAAGCACGGCCTACGTGGCAGCTTTGTGTATAACGTGAATTCACGAGCCTCACACCTCGGTATGAGTTAAAAATGGAATACGGACTGCAGGGAGAGCACGACGTTTCTTTCTAGCTTTGGTGGTGTCAGTGACTTACCAGCCCTGACATTTATATACTTTTCACCTATGTGGTTGTTGGAATGCGAGGCGCCTCGATTATAGGTCTGTAAGGACCGGGAAACGTGTGTTCAGGAATTGCCAATCCTCTAACGTAAGTGAGGACCGGCCCTGAAGATCTAAGGTTGCCCAGAGTGCGTAAGCCTGAGGCATTTGCTAGAGTGTCTCGAACGCGGAGAGGAGCTTGCCCCTTGCCTCGATTCATGACGGAAATCCAATTTCCAATACGTGTATTACGGTTTTAATTGTAGAACTAGTATGGCGACATGATATATGGTACCCATGTCATCTATGATTTATATTTATGATTGAAATTGTTTTGACACTATACACTTATTATAGTATCAAATGATTTGTTTTAAACGTACCAAGCATGTTTGGCTATTATAAGGGAAAACCCTATCCTCCGGCTTGCGTTACATTGTGTGATGGGACCTGGGTCTTATAATAGCTTCATTTTTCGAAAAAAAGCATTGCGCTGTTTATTCTATGCACTGGTGTTCTTGGGAGGAAACCCGTTCCGTGTTATACGGCGTGGTCCCTTGAATTACTCTCTTTTAAAGTCAAGTTTTAATAACTGTTTTAGTTCTCACACCAGTCACATGACTGACCTGGAGTTTATTGTTTTAACCTAAACTCTGGGTGCCTTTATTTTCCGCATGGGCAGCAAGTAGTTTTGGTTTTGCAGATTTATATTCACAGGATCCTGGTTTGCAGCTGGAATGATATCCGGAAAGCTCTGTATCTGTATATCACTTTCAGTTGTGCTTTGTATTATTTTCCGCTGCTATGTAATTTATTGTAATCTCTGATATTTATCGAATGTAATTTATTCAATTATACCCTGTATATTCTTGTATCTGATGGAATTGTTGTAATAGCAATGAAATGTTCTTCCGTCCGCGTTCTGTTTCGTCCTGTTCTCAAACGATCAGGGGTTTCGAACGGTCTAGATCAGTTTAACGACTGATTCGGATCGAGCGAAATTCCCGGACCTCACACCAAGGCACCTATTTAACCCCCATGTCCTACTTCACATGTTTATCTGGTTAAGTATTTCTTAATTCATTCAGGCCATAACCTCATAAAGACCTCTCACATTAGACTGGCATTTATGGCAGCTGGATTCGCCGGGCGGGTCCGGGCAGTCTTACACCATAAAAGAGTCTAACCTCGTGTCTTTAGAACTTTTATGCTTTAATTTGGGCCTAGGACCTCTCATATTGGGCTGACATTTGTGACTACTGGATTCGCCGGGCGGGTCCGGGCAATTTTACGTCACAAACGAGTCCAACCTCGTGTCCTAAGCATTGATTAACACTTATAATCTTTTACCCCAGTTTTAAATATATTCTTATTCAAATCATTAATTAATTCCAATTTTAATGATGTCCATAATTGACTCAATTATGGCCATCCACTAACGGTATGCAAAATCATATCAATTGCACCCCAATTTCTTAATATTAAATCCTTAATATTACCCCTACCCCCACGTTATACGTTCGCTTATTCAACGCAATATATACGTTAGACTCGAATAGTCTAACTCATAGCACAAAGATAAATTATCACAACATATAGACAAATAAAATAGATCTAATCATAATGGGGGTGAAACTTGCATAAAACTACACATGTCATGGATCTAAAGGTGTCAACTTGTTTGGTTAAATGTCACAACTTACATAATATGATCATAACCCAAGTTCATGTATGAACTTGCATATGTGGTTTATGCAACATAATGATGGTGTGAACTGGCATCTAACACATAGAACTCACACATGTCATAGCATAATTCTAGATCTAAATAGATGTCATAATTCTAGATCTAAATAGAAGTCAAAATTCTAGATCTAAATAGATGTCATACAATATGTGAGATTATACATACTAATAAATCTAAACTTGCATAGGTACATGTGATTTATCATGTGAATCATCATAGCCCAAATATATATAATCAACATCATGATTCATAAGCTAACTACAACATAATAACATCATGGCTTTGTAACATCGCAACTTAGCATAGAAACTTGCAACATATATAATATCATCATAGCATGATTTACAACATATAGGATATCATCATCACATAACATAGGATTTACAACATACATGATAGCATAAGGTTTACAACAACATATATGACAATTCACATCATTTTCTTATGATCCATATCACATCTTAATCTAATTAGTTTGCTAATAATCTTATTAAGATCATCATACTCATAATTAGAAAAGAAAGAGATTCTTGATTTGCTTTAGAGTTGAGTAGAATTAGAGTTTTGATTAGCTTTCTTCCTTCTTAGTTGGCGGCGGCTACACTTAGTTCCATGGCGACGGTATGACGGCGGCTATTCTATTTTTCATGTGAATTTAGAGTGAGAGACTACCTAGGTACATATAGAGTTTAGGATTTATTTAGACCGTCAGATCAACTCAGAACTAACCTGAACCGTTAAATTAGCTAACTCAGCCCTAAAGACACATCAACAGCTCAAGATTGGGCTCTGCCAAAACCTGGCCGACTTGACCAGGTCGACACCCAAGTTGACTGCGTAGTCGACCTGGTCCTGGGGGTGTCGACTCCCCAGTCGACCTGGGGTGCTGGGCGGGAAATTTCCCGCCTGACCTGTTTGACTTCGAATTTTGAATTTTGAATTTTCTGAAACTTCCGATGGCCATATCTCCTTCATACGAAGTCCAAATCACGCAAACTCGGACTCTATTTCAACCAGAATTCTGAGACGAACACAATGGCGCAACCTGTTTTCCACGATTCTCACGTCTGAGATTAGTTATTCTTTAATTTGTGAATATTTATATTAACAGAATTACGGGGTGTTACATTCTCCCCTCCTTAAAGGATTTCGACCCCGGAATATTCAAGTCAAGAAGAATGTATATCCTAACATCCAATCGTCCATCTACTCAACCATCAAACACAGGCATCCATTGTCCTTATAGACTTCTAATGCTTTCATGTTTAAATGCACAGTGTGTGTATATGTCCATATCTAATACAAAATCAGGCGGTCCACTGATTCAGTTGACCTCCTTAATGCAAATCATGATAGTGCCATGCGTCCATTATGTATGCAAAAGTTCCTTAGTGCTACATATTATCTCTATATGCGTGCACAATCATCATCTGAATGCAGCATTCATATGATAAAAAATATCCTCATACATCCATTTTACTAAATACATCCATATATATGCAATATGCAATATGAAGTGACTGAGCCGATCTAGTGCCTAATAGTGTGTGTATATGCGTCCACGAGCAACCACTAGCAAACACTTGCATCCACTTTGCATCCATCATACATAACATGTCTCAAACACATGTTTCAACCATAGGATTTCTCTAACTAAAGGTCAAAGATACTAGCGAGAGGATATACTAAAGATAAGATAAGTACAAGCTAAGCGATAAAGGAGAAATTAAAAGACATACCCTTAAAAAGAAAAGGGTACAACGAACGCATCTTTGCTTCTGTCTCCCAAGTAGGGTTGCTCTCATCATCTCCCCATTGCACTTTGACTAGTCTTACCTCTCAATTCCTCAACTTCTTGACCTCCGACCGAAGAATGCATGTAGGAGCTCGTCGAATCGTCGCATCATGCTCTATCTCCACCTCTCTAAGCAAGCTCGGCTCTACCACTTCCGCGGTCTCGTGCAAGCACTTCCTCAAATGTGACACATGGAATACGTCGTGTACACCACTAAGTCTCTCAGGCAACTCCACTCTATACGCCATCTGTCCAATCTTCTCCTTAATAGGAAACGGCCCTACAAACCTTGGTGCTAATTTCCCAAAGGACCCAAAGCGAACAACATTCCGTAATGGAGACACTTTGATAAAGACCATGTCCCCAACATCAAACTCAAGATCTGTCCTCCTTTTGTCTGCATAAGATTTCTGCCTATCTTGCGCCGTCTTCATCCTCCTTCGAATCAAGTCGATCTTTTCCGAAGTCTCTCTAATCATATCGGGCCCAAGTAAGATCTTATCCGTAGATTCCCACCAACATGTAGGTGAACGACAAGGTCGTCCATAAAGAGCTTCGAAAGGTGCCATGCCAATGCTAGATTGAAAGCTGTTATTATATGCGAACTCTACCAACGGAAGATGCTCTTCCCATGTACCCCCAAAGTCTAGGATACATAGCCTCAAAAGATCCTCTAGAATGCGATTCACCCTCTCAGTCTGGCCGTCCGTCTGAGGATGATACGCGGTGCTCAAACATAACTGAGTCCCTACCGCCTCTTGCAAGCTCGTCAAAAATTCGCTAGTGAAGACAGGATCACGGTCGCTTACTATGTTAGAAGGAACACCATGCAAACGAACTATCTCTCGAACGTATACAGAAGCTAACCATGGAGCAGTCCTCTTACTCTTCACGGGAATGAAATGGGCGCTCTTAGTAAGTCTGTCTACTATAACCCAAATCCCCGTATTACCCTTCCTTGATCTTGGTAATCCATCCACAAAGTCCATCGAGACACTTTCCCACTTCCATAGTGGAACCTCCAATGGGTGAAGCAACCCACCGGGTTTCTTTTGCTCTGCTTTTACTTGTTGGCACACCAAGCATCTAGCAACATACTCGGCCACATCCCTCTTCATACCGGCCCAAAAGAAAACTCGCTTCATGTCTTTGTACATCTTGTCCCCGCCGGGATGAATGGTCATCTTCGAATGATGTGCTTCGTCAAGAATAGCCTTCCTCAAACCTTCGTCTTGAGGTACACAAAGTCTACTATCCCTACGTAACCATCCCTTATCATCCAGGGTATACCTACGGAGATGGCTTGATGACTCCACTCTTTTGAGCTTTTCTACTAACTGAACCAACTGTGGGTCGTCTCGCTGTGCCTCACTAATCCGTCCCAAAAGCGTAGGTCTGACCTCCAAGGATGCTAGCAAACCGGGTACAAAGTCAACGGAAGGTCTAAAGTCAAACATAGAGATGAATTCTAAGTTTCGCCGCTCAACAAACAAAAGGCTCAAGGACAACCTTTTCCAACTTAAGGCGTCTGCCACCACGTTACCCTTGCCAGGGGTATATGTTATTTCGAAATCGTAGGACGCTAAGAACTCCATCCACCTTTGCTGCCTTAAGTTCAAGTCCTTCTGAGAGAATAAGTATTTTAAAGATTTGTGGTCAGTGAACAATTCGAATTTCTCGCCAAGAAGGTAATGACGCCAAGACTTAAGCGCGAAAACAATTGTGGCTAACTCTAGGTCATGTGTAGGGTAATTTTTCTCATGCACCCTTAACTGCCTTCAACCATAGGCTATTACCCTTCCCTCTTGCATTAAGACTACGCCTAGACTTGTCCCACAAGCATCGGTATAAACAGTAAACGGCTTACTCCCGTCTGGCAGCACTAAAACTGGGGCTGAAGTCAAAGCTCTCTTCAAACGTTGGAACGCATCATCACAATCTACGTCCCATGTGAAAACTAGGTTCTTCTTCGTCAAACGTGTTAATGGAGCTGATATCTTTGCGAAGTCTTTGATAAACTTCCTATAGTAACCAGCCAACCCCAAGAAACTCCTTACTTCGGTAGCATTTTTAGGGACCTTCCAATCTTGGATGGCCACCACCTTCGCGGGATCCACAGCTATCCCTTCTTTGGAAACCACGTGCCCTAAGAACCGTACTTCCTTCATCCAGAAGTGACACTTAGAAAATATAGCTTTAAGATTATGCACTCGTGGAGTCTCCAACACTTCCCTAAGATGTAGGGCATGCTCTTCTTCATTCTTAGAAAAGATCAAGATGTCGTCTACAAAGACCACCATGAATTTATTAAGGTACTCCCTAAACACCCTACTCATCAAATCAACAAAGTATGCGGGGGCGTTTGTCAAACCGAAGGGCATCACTAGCCATTCATAGAAACCGTCCGGAGTCCTAAAGGCAGTTTTGTCTATGCTATCCTCAGCCACTCTCAACTGATGGAATCCAGTGGCTAAGTCCAACTACGAAAACATTGAGGCACCAACTAACTGATCGAAGAGATCGTCAATCCTCGGCAGTGGGTGTCTGTTTTTCTTAGTAAGTTTATTAAGTTCTCTATAATCCACACAAAGTCTAAGGGACCCATCCGCCTTCGTGGCAAACACTACTGGAGCACCCCACTCCGATATACTACATCTTATGAACCCCTTCTCAAGCAACTCCTTCACTTGCTTATTGAGTTCCCTCCTTTCACGAGGAGCCATGTGGCGTACTGGCAAAGATACTGGTTTTGCATTATCCACAAGATATATTCAAAAATCTATCTCCCGCTTTGGAGGCAAGCCCTTCACCTCCTCAAACACATCTGAATATTCTTGGACTACCTTAACAGATCGTAGATTTTCCACCGACGCGTCAAGCGATTCTAGATAACTTAGCATAATGGAATTTATGGGATTACAAAAAATTTCGAGAGTGTTGCCAAGGCGAGTCATGAGCCTAACTACTCTCCTTTCACAATCAAGAACGACCCCATTTCTGGATAACCAATCCATTCCTAAAATTAGCCCATAGCCCATGAAGCCCAAAACATAAGCATCACATCTAAACCCAATGCTAAGTATAGATATTTTCAAATCCAAACATATCATGGACAAATAAGCTGAGCCCCCAATTGGATTCGAAACAACTAAGGGATCCTCTATTAAACTGGTGTTTAAGTGCAGTGATTCAACTAATGATGTAGAGATAAACGAATGCGATGCGCCCGAATCGAATAAGGTACGGACAGGATGATCAAACAGAAAAACTAAGCTTTCAACAGAAATGGTTCTACCTCGTTCTTGCAGCAGTGGGACCGCGAGAGCCTGAACTTGTCCCCTTGCCTGTCCTGGTGCCATAAGAGCCTGCACCAGTCCTCCCGAGGTAGACCCTGCCCTCTGCCCCTTCTTTGGGCAATCCTTCACTAGATGTCCCGCTTCACCATAGTGAAAACAACCAGTCTTCTTTTTCTTTCTGCAATCCTTGCTGAGATGGCCTAGTGTCCCATAGTTAAAGCATCTTTTCTTTCCTTTGCCATTATTGTCTTTACCACCCTTCTTGTTTTGCTGTTGTGGTTTCTTATGATCCCTTTTCTTCTCGGGTGCCTTATTAGCATTAGCGCCTTTCTCCTCGTGCATGAGTGCCATGTCTACTAGCTTCTCAAAGGTGGCCCCCATAGGGATGTGGGTCATAGCCAACCCCTGCAATGGCTCATTCAAGCCATTAACGAACCTCAGAGCCTTCTTCTCCTGCGTGTTCACCAAATCTAAGCCAAACCTTGCCAATTAGTTAAATTTGTAGACGTACTCTTTCACTGATAGATTTCCCTACTTCAATGTCAAGAACCTTTCCATGTATAGATTCTCTTCTGCCCTTGAGAGAAACTTTGCCTCAAACCTACGTCTGAAATCTGCCCAAGAATCAACAGGACGCTCCCCATTAGTGACCTCCCACCAAAATGAGGCCTCTCCCTTAATTAACCAAGCTGCTAATTTGACTTTCCTCCCTACTTCTACTTCAAAGATTTCTAGCAATTCTTCCACCTCCTTAAGCCAATCTCTAGCTTCCACAAACATTTCTGACCCTTGAAAAGGTTTTCCACCCATAGCCTTAAATTCCTTGCATGTCTTTGCAAAAGTATCAGCGCGAGGAGGGGGGGAGGAGGAGGAGGAGGAGCGGGTGCAACTGGTGGTGGAGGAACATTGGCTGGACCTGCAGCGGCCCTAGCCTCTAATGACCTCCTATACCATCCTGGTATTGTTACACCCTCCGGAAGGTTAAGATCTTCAGCCATGCTGAAACGAAAAAGGAAAGATTCAAAATGGAGAATTCGAAATATAAAGATATATGGCTATTGGAGATTATGTTTTTCTTAAAAACTTTCCTCTTTAAATTACTCATCAAGACATGTTTTTGAAAACACTTCTTCCAAAAATACTTAAGAAAAATAGTTTTTCAAAAAAATTATCTGTTCTGGTAACCTTAAGCTCTGATACCACATGTAACACCCCATGTCCATTAATGTCACTCACAAAGGGAATGCATTAACTTCCACGGAGGTTTTAAGTGAATATAGTATAGAACAGAAAATTTACAACAAGACAGATAATAAGTAGTACTTGGAAATCTAAAACTTTATTTCATTGCAGCGGAAATTAAACATGTTTGTTACATCATAAAACCATAAATCAGAGTCAAGTACAATATCCATCTTGATAAAACAAAATACATAATCCCATTACATAAATAGCCATTAAAGAAGATAATATGCTGGACTTTACTTAAACGGTCCAAGCTTTCCAAAAGAGAGAATAAGCAATTCAATCAGGCTCCACTAGAGCTGGGCCCACCCTAAGGACCTGGAGGGGGAAAAAGATAGAAATAGAGGGGGTCAGACATAAAGTCTGGCGAGTATGATAATTCTAGGCATAAGCTGGAAAACAAGGAAATGTCTATGAACTATTGGGTATGGAAGAGCAGATAAAGATATCGTTAAAGGCACACCTAATACTAACGAATAATTACTACACTGCACCACACCAGTCACCCTAAAGGTTGATCCCACTTGCTTCACTTAGAAATTTTATAAATAACTTCGTGTACCCCTAACTGACTACATAGGTGCCACCTGCCCCTATCTCTGCTAGGTGTACCCCACTACCCACTTTCGATCGGCTCCCTACTCGTAGATACCCGTGCTGGTCCCACGGTGGGGTGTATCACTCCCCTAAAGTGGCAACCCGATACAACTTGAGGATGCACGGCTTATACCTACACGATGCAACAACGTCTTACCTACCAGCCCGGGTCCACACACGCATATGAAACCCGATGGACTTGCGTTGCCATCGCTAACCCGTTTGGCCTCTTATAGTCAAGCCCAGTGTGCGTGTCCCGTCCTCGACTTGGGTCGAGCCCACAAAGATACGTTTGGGTTACTGGTTGAAATGGGCCATCAATTACTTACCACAAGCTATCCACCTAAGCTTGTCCCCACTAGTATATCCCACTTAACCCTCTTCTTAGTCATGTTCATTTACATGTGTGTTTGGTTAAGTCTTACTAATCGTATTTCAAATGCCACTAAAGGCACCCACTAGATTCCTCATGCCACCCAAGGCACCTACTTAACCCCCATGTCCCACTTCACATGTTTATCTGGTTAAGTATTTCTTAATTCATTCAGGCCATAACCTCATAAAGACCTCTCACATTAGACTGGCATTTATGGCAGCTGGATTCGCCGGGCGGGTCCGGGTAGTCTTACACCATAAAAGAGTCTAACCTCGTGTCTTTACAACTGTTATGCTTTAATTTGGGCCTAGGACCTCTCACATTGGGCTGACATTTGTGACTACTGGATTCGCCGGGCGGGTCCGTTCAGTTTTACGTCACAAACGAGTCCAACCTCGTGTCCTAAGCATTGATTAACACTTATAATCTTTTACCCCAGTTTTAAATATATTCTTATTCAAATCATTAATTAATTCCAATTTTAATGATGTCCATAATTGACTCAATTATGGCCATCCACTTACGGTATGCAAAATCATATCAATTGCACCCCAATTTCTTAATATTAAATCCTTAATATTACCCCTACCCCACGTTATACGTTCGCTTATTCAACGCAAAATATACGTTAGACTCGAATAGTCTAACTCATAGCACAAAGATAAATTATCACAACATATAGACAAATAAAATAGATCTAATCATAATGGGGGTGAAACTTGCATAAAACTACACATGTCATGGATCTAAAGGTGTCAACTTGTTTGGTTAAATGTCACAACTTATGTAACAACCCGAATTTTTATAACATGTTAAAATCATAAATCTAGGCAGAATTAAATTTAAAATAAGAACCAAGGGAAACGGGTTGCGCCATTGCGTTCGTCTCGGAATTCTGCATGAAATCGAGTCCGAGTTTTCAAAAATCGGAGTTCGTATGACCAAGTTATGGCTCCCCAAAGTTTCAGAAATTTTCAGAGTTCAAAACAGTTCGAATTCGAGTTCAAATTCGAATTTCAAAACCCAAACAGACTGGGCGTGGAATTTCCCGCCAAGCACCCCAGGTCGACTGGGCAGTTGACACCCCCTCCCCCCAGGTCGACTGCGGAGTCGACTGGGCAGTCGACACCCCCAGGACCAGGTCGACTGCGCAGTCGACTTGGGTGTCGACCTGCCCCCCGAGCCCATTTTTGGGCCAGTATTCGTTTTGATGTATCTAGTCCGATTTCTATCTAGATTCATCTGCCTAAACCTATTTAAACAGCCCCATACCTAGTCTTCTCTACTCACAATTCTATTCTGCTTCTACTCTGCCTCTATTCTAAATAAAAATGGCGTCGCTACTCTGCTGGAATCAAAACTAGAAGCTAATCAACATCAACCTAAGCAACTCAATTCAAAACTAGATGTAATAACCCGGAAAATCTGGGCTAGTTTAAAATTTTTATTTTGGCAATTTTAGCGAATTTTGAATATTTAAAATAGATTATTTTAAATAATATTGATGAGAAATTTATTTTGAATATATTTCGAACGTATATATTATATACGTCGTCGTTAGAATATAAATAATTATATATAATTATAAAAAGAATTGAAAATGGCGCGGTAGTTCGATAATTCGATTTCAAACTTCAATTGAATGTACCGGGTGCAAAACAATCCGGATTTTAGTGAAACCAAAACATTAGGATCTAATTGGGAATACCTTTCCAACGAATCCAAAAAATCAAAATTTCATAACGGGAATCAAAAGATATGACCAGTTGAAAATTCTGAATAGTCGCTATGGAATTCAGGCCCTTAAAAATGGGAATTTTGCAAATGACCTCGGATTTCGACGAAACCACTTTTGTTGGATCCGTGATGTCAAATTATTGCTAAGTTTCAAATTTCATAATTTTTCGAATCAATATGTGAGCGTGGCAAAGGAAAACGCGTTTGACCGGTTTTAGTTGATTTTAATCGACTGGAAAATGACCATTTTTCCAACGATCTCAGAATTCGACGAAACTAGTTTTGTTAGGACCGTATCGTCATTATGAAGCTAGAAAATATTTTTCTGGGATTTTTCTAGTTAATATGTGACCCCGGTAAATTGAAATGCGCGTTCAAATTCAATATATAGAGTTATATGTTGATTTTGACGGAAACTGATTGTAACGGTCGAATCAGCTTGCGATACATATCCCATTGTGTTCGGAATAGGGGTAAAACGCTATGGACGACAGGCGGTGGGCCTCGTTTTGAGGTCAAAATTAAAAGTTGCTTTTTGGTGGAAAATTAAATAATTAAATAAAAAAATAAAATAAAATAAAAACCCCTTCCCTCTCCTTAACTACCCACCCCCCCCCCCCCCCCCCCGATTTCATTTTACAGAAAAGTGAAAGAAAAAAAAGAAAGCCTAAATCTAAAATCGCACCCCCTACAGCCAACCCCCTCGTCGCTCCTCCGATCGATTTCCCCCACCGCCGAGCCCCTCCCTAGGCGACGCGCCGACCGAAGCCTCCCCCCCCCCCTCTCGCAAGTGCCGACCGAAGTCCCCCTCCATCCTGCGCCGACGCAGCAACCCCACTCACGCACCATTTCCCCCCCTCCAGACCCCCAACCACCGGCCACTGGTGCGAACCCCCACCACCTACGAGCAGCTCCGGCGAGGCAGCCTCCAATCCGGCAACGATGGCGTCTGTGGCGAGGGGCAGTGGAAAATCCACGTCGAACTGAGCTCGATGATTAACGGTGAGGTTTTTCTTTTGTAATTATTCTAGTCTAATTAATTTAGCTTAAATAACTTTGATAAAAATCGGGTTTTTACCACTGAAATTATATATTTATGTTTTAAAAACTGAAAATGAAGAATATATTTATGTTTTAAAATTTGAAAACGTATTATATATTATAAATAAAATTGTAAGACAAAGAAGTGATGAAGTGATTTTTCACTAGACAAAGTTGGGATTTTTAATTATAAAAGATGTGATTTTTAACCGTGAAAAGACGATATTTTTAAATATGAAAAGACGATATTTTTAAATATATATTTTTAAATATGAAAAGACGATATTTTGAGATGAGTAGTGAAGTAAAAATATGATTTTTACTTCGAGAAAAATATAATTTTTATATTATAGAAAGGCTAAAAATATAATTTTTATATAGTATAGATAATAAAAATTCGATCTTTATTATGTAGAAGATGTAAAAATATAATTTTTGGTTTATGTAGAAAATATAATTTTTACATGATAGGAATATTAGAAATCTTTATTTTTATAAAGGCGAAATCTATATTTTTGAAATGGAATTTTTATCAATATAGCATGATAGTAAAAATTTGATTTTTATACAATGAATAGTATAATAAAAATTCGATTTTTATATATTGAATAGCGAAGTAAAAATTCGATTTTTACATATGTAGTGGCTACAGCAACGAAGATGGAATGCGAGGCGCCTCGATTTTAGGTCTGTAAGGACCGGGAAACGTGTGTTCAGGCATAACTAATCCTCTAACGTAAGTGAGGATCGGCCCTGAAGATCCAGGGGTTGCCCAGAGTGCGTAACCCTGGGACATTTGCTAGAGTGTCTCGAACGCGGAGAGGAGCTTGCCCCTTGCCTCGACTCATGACGGAATCCAATTTCCAATACGTGTAATTCGGTTTTAATTGTAGAACTAGTATGGCGACATAGTAGATGGTAGCTATGCCGCCTATGATTGATATTTATGATTGAAATTGTTTTGACACTATACACTTATTATAGTATCAAATGATTTGTTTTAAACGTATCAAGCATGCTTTGGCTGTTATAAGGGAAAACCCTATCCTCCGGCTTGCGTTGCATTGTGTGATGGGACCTGGGTCTTATAACAGCTTCATTTTTCTTTATTTAGCATTGCGTTGTTTGTTCTATGCACTGGTATTCTTGGGAGGAAACCCGTTCCGTGTTATACGGCGTGGTCCCTTGATTTACCTAACTTTAAAACCAATATTAATAACTGTTTTAGTTCTCACACCAGTCACATGACTGACCTGGAGTTTATTGTTTTAACCTAAACTCTGGGTGCCCTTATTTTCCGCACGGGCAGCTAGTAGTTTTGGTTTTGCAGATTAATATCCACAGGATCCTGGTTTACAGCTGGAATGATATCCGTAAAGCTCTGTATCTGTTTATCACCTTCAGTTGTGCTTTGTATTATTTTCCGCTGCTATGTAATTTATTGTAATCTCTGATATTTATCGAATGTAATTTATTCATTTATACTCTGTATCTTCTTGTATCTGATGGAATTGTTGAAATAGCAATGAAATGTTCTTCCGTGTGTGTTCTGATTTGTCATGTTCTCAAACGATCAGGGGTTTCGAACGGTCTAGATCGGTTTAACGACTGATTCGGATCGAGCGAAATTCCCGGTCCTCACACTAGAGATTAAAGTTTCAAGCAACGACGCCTAGACCGTATTGAATCAAATCAGAAGATTAATCAAGTTAGACGTTTCAACGCGACAACGAATCGATTTGTCCTCTCTTAGCCAATTAATGTAAGTTCTAGTTATTTTCCGATTCAAATATTTGATTATAATATGGCATTGAATTAAAGTGAAATTGGATCTAAGTATGTTTATCGATCCAGATCTATTTCTGATGTTTCTTGAATCTTGAGTTTTTGACTTGTCTATCTTTATTCTCATGACAAGTTCATAATCTATTCAGCCTGTTGTAAATTAGTTTTCTCAACTCATGTTAATATTATTATTAAATTGTAATCTTCATGCCTATGATGACGTTTTTCCCTCTGATCTTGCTTTTACTATGAATTCTACCTTTCCCCTATTTATTCTCTTTTGATGAACCTTGGTCAATTTCGGACCTTGGCCTAAAATCGCGATTTGCATACGAGATGTATACGGGGGAATTATGGGATTATTGCCTATATGAATATGTTGGAATTATTGGCAACATGAAATTGGAAATTATCACTGTATCTGCAAGTTTGGGGCTTGATCTGTAAATTTTGGTATAATCTTGTTATGGGGAAATTTGCATAAATATTATATACATGGAATTTGGCATTAATAGGATCTATGTAAAAAGGCATGAAACTTGGTATATATCTAAATTGGCTAGGATAGGACACATATAAATTGATATATGTAATTTTGACGTGGATCGTGACATATGTAAAAAGCTAGTTGTTAAAGGTAAATTGGTGTAAACATGGAATACATGTAGTTTGATGTGGAACTTGAACATATGTAAATTGGCTAGAATTGGGCATATGTATATCGACATGAAAAGTTAGAACTTGGGCATATATATTAATATGTAAAGTTGGGTTTTGGGTAGTTGGCTTGTATTGTAAATAAAAAGGCTATAACTTGGCATAACTTTATAGCAAATTTTAGTAATACTTTGGGAACACGTTTTGGGGTAAAAACGTGAGTTATGAACTTGATAATAGGCATAAGTTGAAAACTAGAAACTTGACATGAAACTTGCTTAGAAATTTGAACATTGTTATAACTTGAACATGGACATGACACTTAGATAACTTGAAAGTGGCCAACTCGAGGTTGGGTTGAGTTTGCAGTATAAATTTGCCCGGAACCCCCCGGCGAATCCAGTAACTGCAAACAATAGGACCCAATGTGAGTAGTTGGTCATACCGCACTTAAAACCCGAGGTTAGACTAGGTTGTGGTATAAACTTGCCCGGACCCGCCCGGCGTAACCAGTAACCACAACCAAGTCTAATGTGAGAGGTTGGGGTGCATTAAGTAAATTAATGCCACATGATAAGGTTAAGTAATATGATTATACTAATAACACTTAACCGATATGACATGAATGGGTGGGTTAAGTAATATGACTGGACTAGTAACACTTAACCATTTTAATATGACTAGTGGATGGGGTTGAGTTAACATGCACCTAACTAATCTAAGGTGATGCGGGGTAAGGTTAAGTAACAACAGAGGATAACACTTAACCGACACAGCATGATAAGTAGGTGGGTTAAGTCACGAACTTGAACGACCATACTTAACCCAACTTGACATGCTAGACTGACAGGGTTAAGTCATGAATCTGAAAGAATATACTTAACTAATTTGACACGATGATTTGATAGGGTTAAGTCATGAATCGCTTAAGTATACTTAACCAATTTGACATGATGATTTGGTAGGGTTAAGTCATGAACCGCTTGAATATACTTAACCAATTTGACACGATGATTTGGTAGGGTTAAGTCATGAACCGGTTGAACATACTTAACCAACTTGACACATGATTCGTAGGGCTAAGTCATGAACTTGAACGACAACACTTAGCCAATTTGACATGACACGTAGACGGGTTAAGTCACGAACTTGAATGACCACACTTAACCTGCTGGACGGAAACCCTAGTTACGCGGTCCTTTTCAGCAGTAACCCACTAGATGTATCATGGTACCCTGGAACTAGGCAGGGTGGGGCATGATTACTGGGCTGATTGTAAGCGACCAGAATGACGGCTGAGTTGGTGCGCCATTGTAAGTTCAGGCGGACTACGGTCGTGCACATAGTCCGGAGTTGAAAAAGCAGGCATTGGGCACCAGTAGGTTTACACTGTGCGTGCTTGATTCGTGTCGGTGGTTAGCACCCTAGGGCTTGATACACCCTATGGTGGACCTAGCACAGGTGACTACATTCGTGATAGGGCCGTATGACACAGACACATGAACGAGATAGGACTTGTAGGGAGCCGATCGATTAATAGATCGTTTCGTGAGACCAAGTAATGGATCATTTCATGACATTGGGCAAGGGATCATTTTATAGTCAACACATGACATGGGTTGGGATACTAGTATGGTTAGTGCAGAGCAAATAGATATCATAGAAATATTTTAATGGCAAAGCAGAGAAATCTTGCGATGCTTGATAGAAATCTTGTGAAACTATACTTAGTTTATCTTGAATGGAAACCTGCCGATGTTATACTTGACAAAAACCATATGAGGCTATTCTTAGTTATCTTTCTTGTAGCTTATCTTGTCATCATGCTTATGTTTACTTTTAGTTTATTCCTGCCATGTTATCTTTACCTGTTTTAATGCTGAAAGTCACTAGGACTTACTCAGTCTTTATGACTGACCCGTTTTGTTTCGCCTCTTTTTCTTCCGTTCCCCCCAAGTTCGCTGGGTGGGAATACAGCTTAGTTCGGATCTTACCAAGCTCCAAAGCTCTTTCATGTACGGCTTGGGTTTCTCTTGGCTATGGCTTGCTTTGCTTTATTGGGGAATGATTTATAACTATGGTTTTATGCTTCTTTACTACTACAAGACAGATTTCGATGTAATTGACTTAATAGCATTTTGATGTAAAAGGCTTTAGACGTTACTAGATTTTAAAGTAATGAAATTTGGGTTTTCCTTCCGTTATTTTATTTATGTTCTATCTTGTAATATTTCTGTGTATGTTTACCTAGATAATACTCCACCAAAGCTAGTGCATTCCCTTTGTGAGTGACCCTAGCGGAGGTGGGGTGTTACATTTGGTATTAGAGCAGAAGGTTACCAGACTGGGCAAAAGTTTTCAAAAACCTTCTGAACTAGTTTTCAAAACATTTACAAAGAAGCAAATTTTCAAGAAAATTTTGTTTTGATTAAAAGGCATATTCCCCAAAGCCAAAAGCACTATCTTTTGATTTTCTCTTGAAATCTCTTCTCTCTCTTTTCACCATAGTTTCGTAGGCATACAACACATGTCGGAGGGCAAAGTAGTGCCCAACTTCCATCTGTAGCCGCAGTAGTTCCATCTGCGACTAATCTTATTTCGAGCTTTGTAGGGTTGCCGTGCGATGGAGGTAGCTTTCGAGAAACTTGTCAACAAGCTATACAAGGATAGTAAGAACGAGGATAAAGAACACAAGCCTAAGGATGAGAAACTTGTTGATAAGGCGTAATCCACGAAGGAGGAAAAGGTGAAAGGGAAGATGTCAAAGTAAAAGAATAATAAAACCCATGACAAGAAAGAACATCGTTGGTATGGTAAAAAGGGACATGTAGTTAAGTATCATAGGACAAGGACAAGGGCAAAGAACAAGATCGTCGAGAGGGAAATTGTATGCTCTCACTACTAGCATACCTAAGAGAGGTGGTAACGTTTCTGTTAAAAAGTTTAGCTTCTCTTTTCTATCATACCATGGGAACTTTGTTTTTATACATCGCATCCTTTTAATTCTGCCTCGATAGTTGAGTCTTTGCACCTTAGTACTAGCGTAGTAGAGGATCCCATTTTTGTCTCAAATCCTGTTGGGGAATCGGCTCATGTATTCATGATTTGTTTGGATTTGAGAATGTCTATGCTAAGTGTTGAGTTTAGAAGTAATGCTTATGATTATGTTTTGGGCTATGGGTTGATCCTAGCGATGGAGTAGTTATCCAGTAAGGGTGACATTCTCGGTTTTGAAAAGAGGGTAGTTAGACTCTTGACTTGCCTCGGTAATACCCTCGAAGTCGCGTGTAACCTTTAGGGTTCTCCCATGATTAGTTACCTTGAATCTCTTGATACATTTATTGATCCGCTCGAGTAGTGTTCACCACTAAGGCGGATGGTTCATTTCACTTATGCATGAGTTGTAGAAAGTCACCTTAGTAAGTACATTTGGCAACATGGTTGATTTTGTTATTTTCAAGAGATAGTTCTTCTGCGGTGAATACCTCCTAGTAAGTGAACGAGATCCAAGATTCACTAGTGGATTTTGGAGAGCTTGCATGAAACCATGAGTACGTAGTTAAGTTTGAGCCGAGTATACTAGAAGGAGGATAAGTAAAAGTGGAAAGAGAGGCAACAGTGAAATGAGTTCCAACTCACATTTTGGAAACAAGAATTAAGAATTTGTGAAGTTAAAGATGGTCAAAGCACAATGGAGTTAAGCTCAAGGAAACGCGACTTAGAAGATCGAAGACTAGATACGTGCATCATATCTCTTTTTAAGAGTATATCCTTGGTCCCTCTTTTCCTGTAGAGCTTACTTGCATGTTATCTTTTTCCTCTCGGTCCTATTCTCAATCAAATTTCTGTTGCAAACCCCATAGGGAGTATGACTCATCTGTTAGTAATACATTTTGGGGCTTGAGGGTGTCCGTTGGGTTGACTAAACTCTTTGGCTTTTATAGGATACGGGTTGGTTTTAGGAAGGGATTCTCTTGTGACCTAAAAGGAGTCCATCATGCTTAGTTTCCTCGAAACGTATATTGGTTTGATTGAGTAATTCTTTGGGTGTCAGCCTGATTTCGGTCTCCGGGGCTGGTGCTTAGGGAGTTCTTCTCCTGATCAGTATATACGTGATATATATTTCCAGTTTTGACATGGCCTAATGGGCACAAGGTTTGTACTTGCTTCTATCATTCGGCTATACCTTTAGGTAGGAACAATTGGGTGTAAACATGTGTTTGAGACATGTTATGATTGATGGTTGCAAGTGGCTGCAAGTGGTCGCTAGTGGTTGCTCGTGGATGCATTTACACATTAGGCACTAGATCGGCTCAGTCACCTTTCATATTGCATATGCAAGAGTGTTTATACTTGTTTATGGGTGAATTTGAATGTGTTACTATGTGGATGTTGCATATGGATGGATGTTTGTGCACACATGTAGTGTTATTGTGACTAGGACTATTTGCATACATGTTGGACTCATGGCACTAGACGTATTTTGCATTAAGAAGATCAATCAGACTTGATCATTTGCATTAGACAAGGAATGATCATTTGCATTAGACAAGGAACATATACACACACTTTCTGCATATGTTCATACAGCATTAGAAATCTCTTAAGGACAATGTTTGCTTGTGGATGATGTTTTGAGTAGATGGATGATGGATAGTAGGATATGTTCTTCCTAACTTGAAGATTTCGGGGACGAAATCCTTTAAGGAGGGAAGAATGTAACAACCCGAATTTTTATAACATGTTAAAATCATAAATCTAGGCAGAATTAAATTTTAAAATAATAACCAAGGGAAACGGGTTGCGCCATTGCGTTCGTCTCGGAATTCTGCATGAAATCGAGTCCGAGTTTTCGTAAATCGGAGTCCGTATGACTAAGTTATGGCTCCCCAAAGTTTCAGAAATTTTTAGAGTTCAAAACTGTTCGAATTCGAGTTCAAATTCGAATTTCAAAACCCGGACAGACTGGGCGGGAAATTTCCCGCCCAGCACTCGACTGGGCAGTCGACACCCCCTCCCCCCCAGGTCGACTACGCAGTCGACTTGTGTGTCGACCTGGTCCCCGAGCCCATTTTTGGGCCAGTATTCGTTCTGATGTATCTAGTCCGATTTCTGTCCAGATTCATCTGCCTAAACCTATTTAAATAGCCCCAAACCTAGCCTTCTCTACTCACAATTCTATTCTGCTTCTACTCTGCCTCTGTTCTAAATAAAAATAAAAATGGCATCGCTTCTTTGCTGGAATCAAAACTAGAAGCTAATCAACATTTACCTAAGCAACGCAATTCAAAACTAGAGATTAAAGTTCCAAGCAACGACGCCTAGACCATATTGAATCAAATCAGAAGATTAATCAAGTTAGACGTTTCAACGCGACAACGAATCGATTTGTCCTCTCTTAGCCAATCAATGTAAGTTCTAGTTATTTTCCGACTCAAATATTTGATTATAATATGGCATTGAATTAAAGTGAAATTGGATCTAGGTATGTTTAACGATCCAGATCTATTTCTGATGTTTCTTGAATCTTGAGTTTTTGACTTGTCTATCTTTATTCTCATGACAAGTTCATAATCTATTCAGCCTGTTGTAAATTAGTTTTCTCGATTCATGTTAATATTATTATCAAATTGTAATCTTCATGCCTGTGATGACGTTTTCCCCTCTGATCTTGCTTTTACTACGAATTCTACCTTTCCCCTATTTATTTTCTTTTGATGAACCTTAGTCAATTTCGGGCCTTGGCATGGGTGGGTTAAGTAATATGACTGGACTAGTAACACTTAACCATTTTAATATGACTAGTGGATGGGGTTAAGTTAACATGCACTTAACTAATCTAATGTGATGCGGAGTAAGGTTAAGTAACAACAGAGGATAACACTTAACCGACACAACATGATAAGTAGGTGGGTTAAGTCACGAACTTGAATGACCAAACTTGACATGCTAGACTGACAGGGTTAAGTCATGAATCTGAAAGAATATACTTAACTAATTTGACACGATGATTTGACAGGGTTAAGTCATGAATCGCTTGAGTATACTTAACCAATTTGACACGATGATTTGGTAGGGTTAACTCATGAACCGCTTGAATATACTTAAACAATTTGACACGATGATTTGGTAGGGTTAAGTCATGAACCGCTTGAACATATTTAACCAACTTGACACATTATTCGTAGGGCTAAGTCATGAACTTGAACGACAACACTTAGCCAATTTGACATGACACGTAGACGGGTTAAGTCACGAACTTGAATGACCACACTTAACCTGCTGGATGGAAACCCTAGTTACGCGGTCCTTTTCAGCAGTAACCCACTAGATGTATCATGGTACCCTAGAACTAGGCAGGGTGGGGCACTATTACTGGGCTGATTGTAAGTGACCAGAATGACGGCTGAGTTGGTGCGCCATTGTAGGTTCAGGCGGACTACGGTCGTGAGTCCGGAGTTGAAAAAGCAGGCATTGGGCACCAATAGGTTTACACTGTGCGTGCTTGATTCGTGTCTGTGGTTGGCACCCTAGGGCTTGATACACCCTATGGTGGACCTAGCACAGGTGACTACATTCGTGATAGGGCCGTATGACACAGACACATGAACGAGATAGGACTTGTAGGGAGCCGATCGATTAATAGATCATTTCGTGAGACCAAGTAATGGATCATTTCATGACAATGGGCAAGGGATCATTTTATAGTCAACACATGACACGGGTTGGGATACTAGTACAGTTGGTGCAGAGCAAATAGATATCATAGAAATATTTTAATGGCAAAGCAGAGAAATCTTGCGATGCTTGATAGAAATCTTGCGAAACTATACTTAGTTTATCTTGAATGGAAACCTGACGATGTTATACTTGACAAAAACCATATGAGGCTATTCATAGTTATCTTTCCTGTAGCTTATCTTGTCATCATGCTTATGTTTACTTTCAGTTTATTCCTGCCATGTTATCTTTACCTGTATTTATGCTGAAAGTCACTATGACTTACTCAGTCTTTATGACTGACCCGTTTTGTTTCGCCTGTTTTTCTTCCGTCCCCCCCCCCCCCCCCCAGGTTCCCTGGGTGGGAATACAGCTTAGTTCGGATCTTACCAAGCTCCAAAGCTCTTTCATGTACGGCTTGGGTTTCTCTTGGTTATGGCTTGCTTTGCTTTATTGGGGAATGATTTATAACTATGGTTTTATGCTTCTTTACTACTGCAAGACAGATTTCGATGTAATTGACTTAATAGCATTTTGATGTAAAAGGCTTTAGACCTTACTAGATTTTAAAGCAATGAAATTTGGGTTTTCCTTCCGCTATTTTATTTATGTTCTGTATTGTAATATTTCTGTGTATGTTTACCTAGATAATACTCCACCAAAGCTAGTGCATTCCCTTTGTGAGTGACCCTAGCGGAGGTGGGGTGTTACATTTGGTATCAGAGCAGAAGGTTACCAGACTGGGCAAAAGTTTTCAAAAACCTTCTGAACTAGTTTTCAAAACATTTACAAAGAAGCAAATTTTCAAGAAAATTTTGTTTTGATTAAAAGGCATATTCCCCAAAGCCATAAGCACTATCTTTTGATTCTCTCTTGAAATCTCTTCTCTCTCTTTTCACTATAGTTTCGTAGGCATACAACACATGTCGGAGGGCAAAGTAGTGCCCATGTTCCATCTGTAGCCGAAGTAGTTCTATCTGCGACTAATCTTATTTCAAGCTTTGTAGGGTTGTCGTGCGATGGAGGTAGCTTTCGAGAAACTTGTCAACAAGCTATACGAGGATAGTAAGAACGAGGATAAAGAACACAAGCCTAAGGATGAGAAACTTGTTGATAAGGCGTAATCCACGAAGGAGGAAAAGGTGAAAGGGAAGAGGTCAAAGTAAGAGAATATAAAACCCATGACAAGAAAGAACATCGTTGGTATGGTAAAAAGCGACATGTAGTTAAGTATCATAGGACAAGGACAAGGGCAAAGAAAAAGATCGTCGAGAGGGCAATTGCATGCTCTCACTACTAGCATACCTAAGAGAGGTGGTAACATTTCTGTTAAAAAGTTAGCTTCTCTTTTCTATCATACCATGGGAACTTTGTTTTTATACATCGCATCCTTTTAATTCTGCCTCGATAGTTGAGTCTCTGCACCTTAGTACTAGCGTAGTAGAGGATCCCATTTTTGTCTCAAATCCTGTTGGGGAATCGGCTCATGTATTCATGATTTGTTTGGATTTGAGAATGTCTATGCTAAGTGGTGAGTTTAGAAGTAATGCTTATGATTATGTTTTGGGCTATGGGTTGATCCTAGCGATGGAGTAGTTATCCAGTAAGGGTGACATTCTCGGTTTTGAAAAGAGGGTAGTTAGACTCTTGACTTGCCTCGGTAATACCCTCAAAGTCGCGTGTAACCTTTAGGGTTCTCCCATGATTAGTTACCTAGAATCTCTTGATACATTTATTGATCCGCTCGAGTAGTGTTCACCACTAAGGCGGATGGTTCATTTCACTTATGCATGAGTTGTAGAAAGTCACCTTAGTAAGTACATTTGGCAACATGGTTGATATTTGTTATTTTCAAGAGATAGTTCTTCTGCGTGGAATACCTCCAAGTAAGTGAACGAGATCCAAGATTCACTAGTGAATTTTGGAGAGCTTGCATGAAACCATAAGTACGTAGTTAAGTTTGAGCCGAGTATACTAGAAGGAGGATAATTGAAAGTGGAACGAGTGGCAACAGTGAAATGAGTTCCAACTCATATTTTGGAAACAAGAATTAAGAATCTATGAAGTTAAAGACGGTCAAAGCACAATGGAGTTAAGCTCAAGGAAACGCGACTTAGAAGATTGAAGACTAGATACGTGCATCATATCTCTTTTTAAGAGTATATCCTTGGTCCCTCTTTTCCTGTAGAGCTTACTTGCATGTTATCTTTTTCCTCTCTGTCCTATTCTCAATCAAATTTCTATTGCAAACCCAATAGGGAGTATGACTCATCTGTTAGTAATACATTTTGGGGCTTGAGGGTGTTCGTTGGGTTAACTAAACTCTTTGGGTTTTATAGGATACAGGTTGGTTTTAGGAAGGGATTCCCTTGTGACCTAAAAGGAGTCCATCATGCTTAGTTTCCTCGAAACGTATATTGGTTTGGTTGAGTAATTCTTTGGGTGTCAGCCTGATTTCGGTCTCCGGGGCTGGTGCTTAGGGAGTTCTTCTCCTGAATAGTATATATGTGACATATATTTCCAGTTTTGACATGGCCTAATGGGCACAAGGTTTTTACTTGCTTTTATCATTCGGCTATACCTTTAGGTAGGAACAATTGGGTGCAAACATGTGTTTCAGACATGTTATGATTGATGGTTGCAAGTGGTTGCTAGTGGTTGCTTATGGATGCATTTACACATTAGGCACTAGATCGGCTCAGTCACCTTTCATATTGCATATGCATGAGTGTTTATACTTGCTTATGGATGAATTTGAATGTGTTATCATGTGGATGTTGCATATGGATGGATGTTTGTGCACACATGTAGTGTTATTGTGACTAGGACTATTTGCATACATGTTGGACTCATGGCACTAGACGTATTTTGCATTAAGAAGATCAATCAGGCCTGATCATTTGCATTAGACAAGGAACATATACACACACTTTCTGCATATGTTCATACAACATTAGAAATCTCTTAAGGACAATGTTTGCTTGTGGATGATGTTTTGAGTAGATGGATGATGGATGGTAGGATACGTTCTTCCTAACTTGAAGATTTCGGGGACGAAATCCTTTAAGGAGGGGAGAATGTAACAACCCGAATTTTTATAACATGTTAAAATCATAAATCTAGGCAGAATTAAATTTTAAAATAAGAACCAAGGGAAACGGGTTGCTCCATTGCGTTCATCTCGGAATTCTGCATGAAATCGAGTCCGAGTTTTCGAAAATCGGAGTCCGTATGACCAAGTTATGGCTCCCCAAAGTTTCAGAAATTTTCAGAGTTCAAAACAGTTCAAATTCGAGTTCAAATTCGAATTTCAAAACCCAGACAGACTGGGCGGGAAATTTCCCGCCCAGCACCCCAGGTCGACTGGGCAGTCGACACCCCCCTTCAGGTCGACTGGGGAGTCGACACCCCAGGACCAGGTCGACTGCGCAGTCGACTTGGGTGTCGACCTGGTCCCCGAGCCCATTTTTGGGCCAGTATTCTTTCTGATGTATCTAGTCCGATTTCTGTCCCGATTCATCTGCCTAAACCTATTTAAACAGCCCCAAACCTAGCCTTCTCTACTCACAATTCTATTCTGCTTCTACTCTGCCTCTGTTCTAAATAAAAATAAAAAGGGCGTCGCTACTCTGCTGGAATCAAAACTAGAAGCTAATCAACATCAACCTAAGCAACTCAATTCAAAACTAGAGATTAAAGTTCCAAGCAACGACGCCTAGACCATATTGAATCAAATTAGAAGATTAATCAAGTTAGACGTTTCAACGCGACAACGAATCGATTTGTCCTCTCTTAGCCAATCAATGTAAGTTCTAGTTATTTTTTGATTCAAAAATTTGATTATAATATGGCATTGGGTTAAAGTGAAATTGGATCTAAGTATGTT
Organism: Allium sativum; assembly: GCA_030737875.1. Taxonomy (NCBI): domain Eukaryota; kingdom Viridiplantae; phylum Streptophyta; class Magnoliopsida; order Asparagales; family Amaryllidaceae; genus Allium; species Allium sativum. The sequence goes on along the minus strand of CM060918.1, from coordinate 834,238,532 downwards.
TATCGATCCAGATCTATTTCTGATGTTTCTTGAATCTTGAGTTTTTGACTTGTCTATCTTTATTCTCATGACAAGTTCATAATCTATTCAGCCTGTTGTAAATTAGTTTTCTCGATTCATGTTAATATTATTATCAAATTGTAATCTTCATGCCTGTGATGACGTTTTTCCCTCTGATCTTGCTTTTACTACGAATTCTACCTTTCCCCTATTTATTTTCTTTTGATGAACCTTGGTCAATTTCGGACCTTGGCCTAAAATCGCGATTTGCATACGAGATGTATACGGGGGAATTATGGGATTATTGCCTATATGAATATGTTGGAATTATTGGCAACATGAAATTGGAAATTATCACTGTATCTGCAAGTTTGGGGCTTGATCTGTAAATTTTGGTATAATCTTGTTATGGGGAAATTTGCATAAATAATATATACATGGAATTTGGCATTAATAGGATCTATGTAAAAAGGCATGAAACTTGGTATATATCTAAATTGGCTAGGATTGGACACATATAAATTGATATATGTAATTTTTACGTGGATCGTGACATATGTAAAAAGCTAGAACTTGTTATAGGTAAATTGGTGTAAACATGGAATACATGTAGTTTGATGTGGAACTTGAACATATGTAAATTGGCTAGAATTGGGCATATGTATATCGACAAGAAAAGTTAGAACTTGGGCATATATATTAATATGTAAAGTTGGGTTTTGGGTAGTTGGCTTGTATTGTAAATAAAAAGGCTATAACTTGGCATAACTTTATGGCAAATTTTAGTAATACTTTGGGAACACGTTTTGGGGTAAAAACGTGAGTTATGAACTTGATAATAGGCATAAGTTGAAAACTAGAAACTTGACATGAAACTTGCTTAGAAATTTGAACATTGTTATAACTTGAACATGGACATGACACTTAGATAACTTGAAAGTGGCCAACTCGAGGTTGGGTTGAGTTTGCAGTATAAACCTGCCCAGAACCGCCCGGCGAATCCAGTAACTGCAAACAATTGGACCCAATGTGAGTAGTTGGTCATACCGCGCTTAGAACCCGAGGTTAGACTAGGTTGTCGTATAAACCTGCCCGGACCCGCCCGGCGTAACCAGTAACCACAACCAAGTCTAATGTGAGAGGTTGGGGTGCCTTAAGTAAATTAATGCCACATGATAAGGTTAAGTAATATGATTAGACTAATAACACTTAACCGATATGACATGAATGGGTGGGTTAAGTAATACGACTGGACTAGTAACACTTAACCATTTTAATATGACTAGTGGATGGGGTTAAGTTAACATGCACTTAACTAATCTAACGTGATGCGGGGTAAGGTTAAGTAACAACAGAGGATAACACTTAACCGACACAACATGATAAGTAGGTGGGTTAAGTCACGAACTTGAACGACCATACTTAACCAAACTTGACATGCTAGACTGACAGGGTTAAGTCATGAATCTGAAAGAATATACTTAACCAATTTGACACGATGATTTGATAGGGTTAAGTCATGAATCGCTTGAGTATACTTAACCAATTTGACACGATGATTTGGTAGGGTTAAGTCATGAACCGCTTGAATATACTTAACCAATTTGACACGATGATTTGGTAGGGTTAAGTCATGAACCGCTTGAACATACTTAACCAACTTGACACATGATTCATTGGGCTAAGTCATGAACTTGAACGACAACACTTAGCCAATTTGACATGACACGTAGACGGGTTATGTCACGAACTTGAATGACCACATTTAACCTGCTGGACGGAAACCCTAGTTACGCGGTCCTTTTCAGCAGTAACCCACTAGATGTATCATGGTACCCTAGAACTAGGCAGGGTGGGGCACGATTACTGGGCTGATTGTAAGCGACCAGAACGACGGCTGAGTTGGTGCGCCATTGTAGGTTCAGGCGGACTACGGTCGTGCACGTAGTCCGGAGTTGAAAAAGCTGGCTTTGGGCACCAGTAGGTTTACACTGTGCGTGCTTGATTCGTGTCGGTGGTTGGCACCCTAGGGCTTGATACACCCTATGGTGGACCTAGCACAGGTGACTACATTCGTGATAGGGCCGTATGACACAGACACATGAACGAGATAGGACTTGTAGGGAGCCGATCGATTAATAGATCATTTCATGAGACCAAGTAATGGATCATTTCATGACATTGGGCAAGGGATCATTTTACAGTCAACACATGACACAGGTTGGGATACTAGTACAGTTGGTGCAGAGCAAATAGATATCATAGAAATATTTTATTGGCAAAGCAGAGAAATCTTGCGATGCTTGATAGAAATCTTGCGAAACTATACTTAGTTTATCTTGAATGGAAACCTGCCGATGTTATACTTGACAAAAACCATATGAGGCTATTCTTAGTTATCTTTCCTGTAGCTTATCTTGGCATCATGCTTATGTTTACTTTCATTTTATTCCTGCCATGTTATCTTTACCTATTTCTGTTTTTATGCTAAAAGTCACTAGGACTTACTCAGTCTTTATGACTGACCCTTCTTGTTTCGCCTCTTTTTCTTATGTTACCCCCCCCCCCCTAGGTTCGCAGGGTGGGAATACAGCTTAGTTCGGATCTTACCAAGCTCCAAAGCTCTTTCATGTACAACTTGGGTTTCTCTTGGCTATGGCTTGCTTTGCTTTAATGGGGAATGATTTATAACTATGGTTTTATGCTTCTTTACTACTGCAAGACAGATTTCGATGTAATTGACTTAATAGCATTTTGATGTAAAAGGCTTTAGACCTTACTAGATTTTAAAGCAATGAAATTTGGGTTTTCCTTCTGCTGTTTTATTTATGTTATGTCTTGTAATATTTCTGTGTATGTTTACCTAGATAATACTCCACCAAAGCTAGTGCATTCCCTTTGTGAGTGACCCTAGCGGAGGTGGGGTGTTACAACTTACATAATATGATCATAACCCAAGTTCATGTATAAACTTGCATATGTGGTTTATGCAACATAATGATGGTGTGAACTAACATCTAACACATAGAACTCACACATGTCATAGCATAATTCTAGATCTAAATAGATGACATAATTCTAGATCTAAATAGATGTCATATAATATGTGAGATTATACATACTAATAAATCTAAACTTGCATAGGTACATGTGATTTATCATGTGAATCATCATAGCCCAAATATATATAATCAACATCATGATGCATAAGCTTACTACAACATAATAACATCATGGCTTTGTAACATCACAGCTTAGCATAGAAACTTGCAACATATATAATATCATCATAGCATTATTTACAACATATAGGATATCATCATCACATAACATAGGATTTACAACATACATGATAGCATAAGGTTTACAACAACATATATGACAATTCACATCATTTTCTTATGATCCATATCACATCTTAATCTAATTAGTTTGCTAATAATCTTATTAAGATCATCATACTCACAATTAGAAAAGAAAGAGAGTCTTGATTTGCTTTAGAGTTGAGTAGAATTAGAGTTTTGATTAGCTTTCTTCCTTCTTAGTTGGCGGCGGCTACACTGAGTTCCATGGCGACGGTATGATGGCGGCTATTCTATTTTTCATGTGAATTTAGAGTGAGAGACTACCTAGGTATATATAGAGTTTAGGATTTATTTAGACCGTCAGATCAACTCAGAACTAACCTGAACCGTTAAATTAGCCAACTCAGCCCTAAAGACACATCAGCAGCTCAAGATTGGGCTCTGCCAAAACCTGGCCGACTTGACCAGGTCGACACCCAAGTCGACTGCGCAGTCGACCTTGTCCTGGGGGTGTCGACTGCCCAGTCGACTCCCCAGTCGACCTGGGGTGCTGGGCGGGAAATTTCCCGCCTGGCCTGTTTGACTTCGAATTTTGAATTTTGAATTTTCTGAAACTTTCGATGGTCATATCTCCTTCATACGAAGTCCAAATCACGCAAACTCAGACTCTATTTCAACCAAAATTCCGAGACGAACACAATGGCACAACCTGTTTCCCACAATTCTCACGTCTGAGATTAGTTATTCTTTAATTTTTGAATATTTATATTAACAGAATTACAGGGTGTTACACCAATCACCTTCTACTCGTCGATCTATTCAGGTTTTTGCTTTTATATTTGTAATTTTCATCTTTTTTACTTCTATATTTATTTTATTCATATTTTTTTGGGTTTTTTTTCAGAATGGCCGCAAGTCAGTCTTCGTCAACTCGTTCCATTACCGAATGAAACAACGATACGACGAACGCTTTCATCGATGTGTGCATGCAACATCTCAGTTCCCGTGCACATAATGTTGAGGATGGTACCAGGTGATTGCAAGGCGTTCAATTAGTGGACCGGGTTGGACTACAATGCTGGTCAAATGAAGAACAAGTTTGACAACATGAAAAGAGATTGTGCTACGTGGAACAGACTGCTACAGTTTGGTGGAGGAGGATGGGACGAGCGATTGGATACCGTCACAGGATCGGATGATTGATGGGCGACGGTGCCAATACCGATGCGCAAGTTCAGGAGTGGGTCTCCGACACGATTCAGGGAGTTGGACTCCATGTTTGCAGGATGCATGCGTACCGACAGATGTCAGTATGCAATTCTGGATGCTCCACCAGTTCATCTGCAAGAGGCTCAGCTCTTTGGCGATATCATTCGTGGAAATACTATGGAAATCTCGAGTCATCCGACTCGTAGGTCGGTCAGGTCTGGTGCTGGCCCTTCTCGTTCAGCTCCTTCGCGCATGGACCGAGACGAGCTTATAGATTTATGCATGTCTGTACGCCGTGAGGATGATGACTATCAGGAATGGGAGGTGGCAGTTATTATGTCTACTCATGACAGATTAGGCCACAACCCATTTTATTCTCTGCTTGACAAGCCCGAACAGCTTAGGGGTTGTGTTATTCATTTTGTTACAAAGCTGAGGGCTGGATAGATGTGATGTTTTCTTTTATGTGGGTGTTGTAGTTGTGTTGTTTTATTTTCTGATTGTGTTGTGGTTTGTGATTGTGTTGTTTTCTTTTATGGTTGTGTTGTAGTGATGTTTTTTTAAATGGTGTTGTAATGCGTTGTACTGGCTTTAGGATTCTGCAATTTAAATTCTGCAATTTCAATTCAGTAATTTTTATTTCTGTAATTTGTATTCTGCATTCTACTATTCTGTTCAACAATAAACACACACAAACAATTAAAAATAATATATACAAAAACAATAAAATAATAACTCTGCCCCTTCCAAAATGCCCCTTCCGTAAAAAGAACACATTCCTCGTTCCCAACAATTCCCCTTCAAATGCCCCTTCCAAATAACCCTTCCAAATGCCCCTTCCTGTTCAAAATCAAACGGACCCTTAAAGATTTGCGTCTTCATTGAATAGTCAAACAATATTTTATGTAATCAAACAATATTTCATTGAATAGTCAAACGTCTGCCATATTTTTGTTTGTCAAGTTTTTGCCTAGTTTTTAATTTTCTTGGTTAATAAACATGAAGTTATCCGATGAGTTTGAGTATTTGTTGTTGGGAAATTGGTTAAAGGAATTTTTTTTATCCATCTCATGTTGACTATTTACTTTATGATCCAGTAGTTATAAATCTTATGTTGAATTTCAATAGCCATGCAGAGTCTATTATAAAATAGTCAGTTTCAATCAGTGACAGGACTGGGTAGAAAATTGACGAAGTGTTTGGCAGTTATGATTTTATCAAGGAAAGAAAACAAGTAGCAAATAATTGTAGAGGCTGTTGATATTGTTAATGTGTGTGGAGATAGTGATTTGGTGGATGAGATGGCCTTTGAAGTTTTTTATGTGCACAGGGTTGATAATCCTTCTGGTATTATGGATGTTAAGGTGCATGAAGGTATGTTTTGTGCATAGTGTCTAAAAGTTGCACAAAGGTATGGTATATTCCTTCAGTCAGGTTGAATTTAATACATAGAAACATTGCAATGGTCTAATGTCGACACATCAATTTGTTCTGTTGAGTTTTTAAGCTTCAATGTGGAAGAAGGAATGAATCAGTTGATTTTTACTATGCTGTTCTTGGATGAGTAAGTGATATCAATTCATGTTTAAAAGGAGAATATAAGGATGTTCAGCTATGCATAGACGTTAGGTGGAACTTCATTTTCATTTCTAAAGGAGTTTAACATGTACGAGTTGATCTTTAGCTGCTTCTACAAGTATATTTAATATTCATACATATTGACTTCCACCAAGTATTAATCATTCCAGCCTTGGTTAGTAGATGAAAAGTAACAATTATTGTTGTTATGGTCCTGTAAAAATGATTAATGTTTTTGTTATGAAATTTCATTCATTCTTTGTATATAACTATTGTTATGAAATAATAGGCTATAGTTTTTAGCGAATGGCTCATGCATTAGACTGGATAAGTGGTTTATCTTAAATGGAGGATGGATAGCTATGGAAAAATATGATAAAAGTGGTTTATTTGCATAAAGACGATTGCTTAGAAGGTGTTGGATTTTCCTCTCCTACTTATAACGAAATTTAGTCGATGGAGATGGAGATGTCATTTCTTGCTGCAGTTGCTTTCTTGGTTTGTTTTGGGCATTAGAGCAAAAAAATTAGGTGTTGTTTTGGGCATTGGCATTTAAGTATGTGTTATTGATCTTCTAGTTCATATCTTTCAGGTGAGTTTACTTTATTATAACTGATTTCTTTTATTTGATTATCACTCAATGACTTATACTTGTCGTTGATACGGAGATCTATTCGTTTTCTATTTTCTGCTTCTTAAGGAAAAAGCATTCTCTTCCTCCATCCAAGACTTCTCAGGATAAGAGTTATTTCTAGATTTTTGTGAGAGATTTTGATAGTAAAAACTGATTTTCATCATTTCATGAACTGCAAATTTTGGCATGTGCCTGTTCATGAGCGACAACAAACATAGAGCGTGAACCGCAACTTTGTTCTAGTGAACTGATGATATTTATTCTCTAATTATAGTATATGTATGATAGCGTAGGAATATGATTAGAAAATACTCTATTCAAAAAAAATGTATTGTGTGAGAGAAGAAATTGTTATACATGAGTGGTGTATGAAACTTGTAGAATTTTTTGTTACAATTGTTTATACTATAAAAACTTTGTTAAAATAAATTTTTATTTATTTATTTCATTCTGCGATATACACTATAACTAAAAGAAATACATTTAATATGTAATATCTATAAGCTTTAATATTTTTTTGTTTACAGATTTATGTATCTATTGCAACGGGGATATACTGTTGCAACAGCAAAAGCCTGTTGTAAAAAAGTCTATCGCAAAGGGAAATAACCGTTGCAAAAAGGGACCGACCTATTACAACTCCGTCTATAGAGATGAGCGCTTGCATGTTTCAATAGGCCTACTGCAATAGATATTGCCTATTGTGAAAAGCATTTTTTGTTTTAGTGTATGTATTTCATCTATACATGCATGATACAAATGTTGCAAGTATTGATCCAAAAAGCACCAAATACAAGAAAAGCAACGAAAATGTTAACATAACAAACACCGTAGGTGCACTGGACATTTAATCTTATAGAAAAAAATACAATAAAAATAGCATCATGCTGAAGATGTAAGTTAAATGGAAAACTATGGACTACTTGGCCAAAAATTTGTATATCTGGTGACCTTAGTTCCTCCATGCCGATGTACAAAAGAGCATGGCAATCGATGCAGGAATAAACAAAACAAGATGAAACAATTAGCAGGAATGTTAGGTCTAAGGAAAAAACTATAATTTCGGTTGGTAAACCGTAACGTGGAAGTATAATAATGAAAAAATAGTAAGAAATTGGACGAAGATGGGAAGAAGGAAAGAAGTAAAGAAATTTACCGGTAATGGCGTTGTTGAGGAGGAAGAAAGGTTCATCCAACACCAGATATGAACTACAATAGAAGTTCTAAGGAAAAGTAGAGATTTTGAAGCTACTTTAACTAAAAACCGGTCAGTAGGTTAGAGGATGTGCAAGGAGATTGCGGATCTGGAGAGGAGCAGGTGAAAAAATGAAGGATTTGAAGTTCGAAACAGGTGAAGGGTGGATAAAGGTGAACGATGGAGTAGACTAAGTTTTGGGAATAGGGAAGAAAAAATGGCGAAAAGTGAATAAAGGCAGAGAACGAAGTGGGTAAACGAAGAAAATAAAGAAATGTGTAGAGATAGATGGACTAATCGTATGTGCTAAAGTGGGGAGGACAAAGTAGAAGGATAGAAGAGTGCTTTGCCCTCCACCGGATATTGTGACATGTTCAGTTATGAAAGGTAAGATGGGTTTTTTGGAAGTGCGTAAACGCTTCACCACATCCAAAATATTTCCAATATTCGTATGTATATATATATATATAACTTTACTGTGTGTATTCGTATATATAAAAATATATAATGTTTTTTGTAAGGAGTTATTGTGTTTTATTTTGGTTGATTTGAGTTAGTGTTGTGTCTATTTTGAGTTCAGTTTGCTGTTTAATTTGAAAATCGTTCCAAAACCCAATAGCCGTGCCAATCAGTTGAAAAATTCCCTAGCCTCCTCTTATATATATATATATATATATATATATATGTATGTATATATATATATATATATATATATATATATTGAGTGGTTACCGTGATTGAATCTATTATTGGTCGTGCCTGGAATGGAAGTCGTCCATTCATTCTGTGTCAATCCGTCTACTGTCTCCATTTCTGTGGCATGAAAGGTGAGTTTATCTCACACTTGACCTACATTATTTCATGGATGTTAAATTCAGCACAAATGAATTGATAGGATTTCTAGTAGAAATTGTTTTAACTAATATGTACACTTTTCATATATGACATGATATGTATGGCACATAGGTGCACTGATGATATTTGACTTGTGATGTGATGATATTAATGCTATGTGATAAATTATTTTGTTCATCAATGTTGCTGATTCCCATAGTTTTAGGAAAAATCACTATGGGTTGAAATGATACATACTCGAATGGACATTAGATTATGGGAAAATCGTTATGGGCTAAAATGATAGACCTGAACGATTTTTATTTGGGATTACGGGTTGAAATGATATATACCCGTAAAGTTATAAAATTGCGGGTTGAAATGATAAATATCTGTATCACCTGACCATAGGGTAGAAAACTATATATGGTCATCGTTGGTCATGTTTTCGAAGTAAAGTAATTTGGAAATTTTGATTTTAAAAATAATAAATTAAGATTTTATATTTTTATTTTAAAGCTAAATGTTTTAAAATGATTTTATGAGTAAATATTGATTTAAACACTTATTTAAGATTTTACTTATAATTTTATTTATTTTAAACCATATAATTTAATCATATATGTATTTTCAAATTTTAAATTTAATATATTATAATATATAATTCTTTTAAACCATTTCTAAATTATTTTTAAACTAATATTTATAAAGCTATTTTCTATAAAATTTTAGAATTTATAAACTAATGTTTATATCTATTTTCAAAGTTAATTATATATATTTTAATAACAAACTAAAAGGTAGATAAGTTAAGGTTTTCGCGATTTGAATTCGAGGTTCAAAGATTTAAATTAAACTTGACTTAACGAATGAACTTATATAAGATATGAATTTGAATCCGAATCGATATAAACATATAAGAGATGAACTTGAATTGTTAACTTGTTTTCTGAGTTTGAATTTCCAAATTTAAGGAATGAATTTGAACCTATAACGTATATGAAACGAATTTGATTGTAAATTAACTAAATGCGAATTTGAATTGGTTTAAATATTGAACTTTTATGTGAATTGCGTAATTGATTTTAATTTTAATTTATAATTGATATGAAATGAATTCGATTTTAAGTGACTGAATGTGAATTTGAATATATATATATATATATATATATTATATGGAGTTAATTTTATAAATCATTTGGTTTGAATTAAGATATTTGTTAAATCGAATTTATTTGAATGGTTTTAAATTGTATTAATTGTTTAAATTTAAATATAAAGTTTTGATTCAAATTTATAAGTAATGAATTTGAGTTGTACGACTTGAGTTTTAAAATATGATATGATTTGTTGTAATTGGAATATAAGTTTTGATTTGAATTGTATATATTGAACTCCAACAAAAATGTTGGATTTTATGAATAGACTTGAAACGAATTTTTAGAAAGGTAAATTTAATCATTTGAATTGTTTGAACTTGAATTTTCGAGGAGAATAAATCAAACTAAATATCCTCGAAGTTAAATATTATAGTTTTGATTTAAATGGCATTTGAGATCTTTAAGTTATGATTCAAGTATAAGTTGATTTTTTATTTGGATTGAAAATCATAATGCGTATATCTCGAAAATTAAATAAATTGAAGTTAAATATTTTAGTATTGATTTATACTATAATCTGAGACCTTTAAGATATGATCTTCTAATTAGATTTGGTTAAAGCGAGTTAAGTGAGTAGTTTTCAAAATTAAATATAATCGAAGTTAGATATTTAATTTTGATTTCAAATTAATTTCGTATTGATGATTTTTAAAGTGATTATAAAATTACCACGGCGTGAAAAATATAAACATTTGGTTGTTAAAGAGACCAGGATTGGCTATTGTCATACTCTCTGCCAATACCGAAAACCACTTTAACAACTGCGTACGCAGTAGAGATCCAGAATGAAGTAGGATGATTTGGGGATTACTGGATTTGAAGAAAGAGAACAATGATGGATAGCCTTGACCTTCGGGTCATAATTGAAATGACTAAAACAAGAGCAATACCCAAGCCAATGTGAGTTAGCCACTCTTAGCAGGCATGCTTCTTCGATACCATATATATTTCTTTTTGATTGATTTGGGCGCCTCTGAATTTGGGAGTATTATCTGAGGTGGCCGGTAGTCGCAGCTATGCGTTACCACCAGCATGGGTCCTCAATCCTGTTGAATCCTACTGATGGGTATTGCTTGGATGCCATGTCATATTTATCCTGATCGATACCCTACGATTTTGATTTAATGTTGTCATATAGCGCCGCATCCCTATCCACCGACATACTAGTGTTTTATATGTAATGTTTATGACAAGTATAAACGGTGTAAGGGTGAAAATGAAATCCCTCTTACGCTATTTTCAATAGTATATTTAACCATAGACACTATTATAATAGTGTATTGTATTATATGATATTAGTTTAACAGATCCTTAGTGGATGGTGATCCCAAACATCCTTTAAGTTACTGATGCATTTCGTTGAAGATTTCATTTGAGTTGATTTACTTCCATGAGAATATTAGTCCTGATATCTTGGAGTTGGAGCTTATATCGGGTTTGCTCACTTATGTCTACCTATTCAGTTGATCCAATTTAACTACTCTTGTCATTTCTGTTTCATACTGTTATCTCTTATCTTTGTATTAGAAATTATTATATTAAACTTCCTGTAACAACCCACCCGGAATGGGCCTAAATTTTGATCCAGAAAAGGTCCATCGAAACTTAGAGCCATTCTAAATGGGTCTTTGATTCCTGTAAGGATTACATTTGCATAGATAATTATAAACATATACTTCAAATGGAATTCTCACATAACGGAAAGAGAAAATATAATACTTAAATAAGATGTACCACTTATTTAAAAATCACAGAAATACAACAGTCAAAGTTACATCTGTTCAATTGGTACATAAAAATAATTCATTCTCATAAGTTTCCAAAAGATGTAAAGCATTAACTACTAATAATAGCATAACAACTTTGTCTTCTACTTCAACTCCGGTCATGACGTCGTCCATGGGTTTTACCCCATCTACTTACCTGTTGGATATGTTAAGGAGAGGGGTCAGAACATAAAGTTTTGTGTGACTGAAATATGGTGTTACATAATGTCTATACCTTATATTTCTAGCAGGTTACATTTGTCAAGGTATGTCTATGCAGCACACAAAATTCACACAAACACAAAGTATCCAACCAATGGTTGGATATCCAAGTCAATTGCCCATTAGTATTTTAGGGTAAAGACCCAACGACGTGGGCATTCTCGGTCACTTATGGCCCTATTAAAGGTGGATTTTTATGGTCACTTTTAAGCCTGAGGCGGATCCCTAGCCCCTTAGGACCCCGTCCTAATACGCTAACGTTCTTAAGTCTATACTCTCACTTGTAATATGAGAAATAGTATTGCGAACATTACTACTTAACTGATATTACGGTAGGACACCTATGTCGCTTAAGACTTCCCTTAGACAGATTATTTGCTGCAATGGCCACATATATTTCACTTACCAATTCTGTCACTAGTTGAGCCCTTACAAGTCTCTAATGGAAGTGGACATCCCCATGAACTACCCTACTTTGTTACCGTTTATACCTAACCTGTATTAGAGAAGGAGGACCCAAAGGCTTACTTCAAATCTAATAAGGGTGGGTCTCATGCTCCGGTTCCTCTCGAAGGAAAAAATCTTCGAGGGAATCCTAGTCCTAACCACCTAAAATCCAAATTATATAAATAGAAAGTCGGTAACTTAAGACCTTCTCAAGGTGTAGTAAACCTTCCTATTTTCATATGTAATAGAATTATATAAATATACTCACTAGACCTCTCACATTAAACCATATACCTGTAGAAGTTGGATATGCCAGTCAGTCTCGGGTAGGCTTCTACTACAAGTTGGTTTAAACTCATGTCCAGTGTACTAAGTTTGAATGTTTATGACATCCAGACCTCTTACATTAGTAGGCCTACGTATGGTTGGTGGATTTGTCAGTCGGTTCTAGGCAAACTTATACCACAAATGGCAACTGTAACAACCCGGATTTTCAGAACCAATTTAAATTTTTTATTTTAGCTATTTTAATGGGTTTTGAATATTTAAAATGGTTTATTTTAAATAATAATGACTAAAAATTTATTTAAATTGAAGTAAGAGCGTATAATTTTATTTTAAATATAATACAAGCCTGAAATGGTGCGATAGTTTGAAAATTCAATTTCTAATTTCAACTGAGTATACAAAATTCACTTTAAATCCGAATTGGATGAAACAACAAACATTGAATCTGTTTAACTATATCTTTCTAACGGATGAGAAATTTTTAATTTTCATAATATAAATTCAAAGTTATATCCAGTTTAAAATTCAAAACAGTCACTATGCAATTTATATATATTTTAATATAATATATAGCCCTTAAAAATAGTCATTTGGCAAACGACCTTCATTTTCGAAGAAACCACTTTTGTTGGATCCGGAATGTCAAATTATAGCTAGATTCCGATTTTCATGATTTTTGGAATTAATATGTGAGTACAGTGAATTTAAAAGTGTTTGGTAATTTCAGTTTGAATTTAATCGACTGGAAAATGGCCATTTTTCAGACGGTCTCCAAATTCGACAAAATTAGCTTTGTTAGGACCGTATTGTCGAAACATAGGTAGATTTATTTTTCTATAATTTTTGGAGTCAGTATGTGGCCCCGGTAAATTAAAATGTACGTTTGAATTTAATATACACTGATTTATATTTCAATTTTGATTAAAACTGATTAAAACAGTCGAATGGGCTTACGAAACGTACTCCATTGTGCCCGGAATGAGGGTGTTTAGCTAGAGGCGATAGTCGTTGGGTTCAATTTGGAGTTAGTATCAATAAACAACTATTTTTTTGGAATTTAATAAAATAATTAATTCATATAAATGCCCTCCCCCCACCCCCCCCCCCCCCAACCCCGGGCCGCCCGACAATCAAAATTCATGAAAAAACCCTAACTCTATACATTGTTCAGCCACCGCCTCCTGCGATGAATGATCAGTTTCGTTTAAAACTTCTCTGCCAATTTGCATCCAATCGTGCAATAAAAATCAAGATTTATAAAACAAAAATCCTAGCCCTCTCCACGAGCTTTCCATCCATACTTGTCTGAAGATCTAATGTTGTGTGAGCTCCTCGAAATCGCAGCTTAAAGGTCAATCGTTCGAGGTCATTTTTCTTGGCACCGGGGACCTCGAGCTGAGCGCCATCACTAGTGCAAGGAGGTGGCGCCGGGGGGGAGTCGAGTGGCACTCCCCAATTCTGGTTCGGTCAGCCGTGGCACGTGCAGCAAGGCGATTTTTGTTCTGAGCAGTGGGTTTGAGGGTTACAGGAAGGGTTCGATGGATTTTCAACGTGGTGAAGGTAATTAGGAAATTCATTAGCGATTAATTAATTAATTAGTATAAAATGTAATTAACGTATATATTTTCGTATCTTTCTCATACGAGGTCCAAATCGTGCGAAACTGGATTCGTTGGGATCGTGGGGATGAGAGCTTCGCAACAAGACTAACTGGGTGCAATTTGGAGCTTGTTAGAATTTAGGGCAGAATTAAATCCAAACCGTCCAATAAAGAATGACGGGGTGGAACCCAAAGTGAGAAATCCTTCTCACTCTAATTATTTTACAGTTAAATATATACTAGGTTGCGAACAGGGTTTGGTAGCCCCCGACACCATTTATTGTACAAGCCATGATTGTATGTTTGGATTGTATTGTGGAAATTTGGTTGTGTTTAAAATTGATTGTATTGTGGCGCATTGAATGTGATTGACTATTGTGTATGGCGCGAGCCAGTATCAGGAGAGGGGTAATGTTGAACATTACTCTGATTCTAATATCGCGTCGTTATAATGCTGAAAATTTCTAAAATAAATATTTATTCATTAAAAATATCATTCTTAATGTGTATATGAACCGTATAAAATATTCATGTGTTGAATAAACCGTTTGAACAATAAAAATATCATTTTTATTGAATGTATGAACTATATAAAATAGTCAAGTGTTGAATCAAATATTTTATCGTTAAAAATATAGTTTTTAATGTATATATCAATGGCATAAAATTCTTCCGAAATGAAAATAAATATTCATTTACAAATCGGACGATTTGTTTATATACACCCGTTTAACTGACATTGATTGGGACGATAAATTTTACACATCGCCCAACTGCACAAATAATATTCAGTATTTGTTGGTTGAAACACCACACGGTTATTGGGATGATATTTGACGTTCACAAATCCCAGTTGTTAAGTTGTATGTCAATCGATTGGTTGGCTGACTGTTGTAACCGTTAATTATTTATATGTAATGCTCATGCAGTTCTGTAATGCACTCTAGACAATGGTTGATTGTGCATCATTATTGTTGTGTAGATGTGTTGTATGAAATCCATATAAATAACATTATATGGTAATTGGTTGGGTCTGATTCCAATTCAGAAATAACGAATACTATAAAATAATATTCAATAAAGGATTAAAACGTGGATTTGATGTCCGATTTTGGATGGATACGAAATTATTAAAATGTGTGAAGCCGTATTGATTAGTTATGCGCCTTTTTAATGCAAACAATATTTATATCGATTTTATTCATTTTTATAATAAATATCGAAAAGGAAATGATTTCGAAATATGATATTTTGAAAATATAATCGTTTAAACATTATAATGACACGGAATATTCAATTTTTATTAAAAATTGAAAATGATGTTAAATATTTTTTTAAACGAATTTATAAACGATTTATCAAATACATTTTGTATGGAAATCGACGAGATATATTATAGATTATACATAAATTTAATGGCCTGAATAGCGACCATTCGTGAATTTCGACCATTGACTTCGAATTGACATTACGGAAGATCCAGCCGTTAGATTGTTCTAAACCGGAACCGTTGGGTTCGTATTGGAAAGATCTTTCCAACGAATATAAGAGGTTTGAAATCTAACGGTTGGATTTGGAATTATGTCCAAATCAAATTTGAAAAAGGTCGTTATGGATGCAATTCAGTGGCCGTTATTGGAAACCGACCGTACGAGCCTTGATAAAATTATTAAAAATATTAATAATTTGTGTAAAATCATATTAAATGATTTGGAAAGAATTCGGATGAAAAATTCCATATTTCTAAAGATAAAAATACATTTTTATCAAAATGAACTAGTTGTTAACTAGAAAGATAATCCAATAATTTTTATATAAATAAATTAGGTATATAAAGGGTTTTAATAAAACCAGAAATTTCCAAAATAAAAATCGAAATGGATTTGAATAGAAATCATCTTCGGGATATTTCAATACTGGATTCCGTGACTATACGGATATTGTGGAGGAATTTGGAAGATAGATATATATCGTTATTCTCCATACGATATGTGTTGGTTTCAGAATTTGATATTGAATATAAGCCGATATAATTTCTATTTAGAGCCTTATATTTATTATCAAATTGGATTTTGGGTTTGTCGTGAATGGTGTCTTAAATAACATTGTTCTTAAACCCCGTTGGAAAAGAACAAATCATTCAATTAAAATTATTAGAGTTTCCAGTTATATTTAGTAATTGGAATAAAATGGAATGTAAATTGGGTTTATTGTGAACTGTGTTTTTTAACGACATTCGTTTTTTAACCCAATTAACAGTGAAAGGTGATTTGGAATATATAAATCTTTTATTACGATTTAATGGAAATTTTCCAAAGTAAAGTTTTCCAATTTAATAAAATAAATTGGAATTGAATGGAATTCAATTTGGTAATAATCGAAGTGAGCTTCTCTGGAGGAAGACTGTTAATATATATGGAATTTAAAAGGATTTGTCATTATTCCATTTATATATACTCGGATACGGAAATTGACATCGATTATATATTGATCTGTTTTCCATGAAGATTCCATGGTTAATGGAATGTGATTTTGGGTTTATCGTGAATTGTGTTTTAAATGACATTGGTTCTTTAACCTAATTAAAGACAGGACTACGTGTCTAACATTATATTTCGAACCGTATTATTGAACTCTGCTAAATATATATCTGTTTGGTGGCGGAGGATTTATTCTCTTGCTTAACACCCTTCTCTGAGACATATGAGCTTAGTGGTTATATATTGGCAGAAATCAGTGGTACGGTGTAAATTGTCGATGTGGCATGTTTGTGTTTCCAATGTTAAATAATCATTAAATAATGATTGTTGGGAGATTAAAACTAAGTGGAGTTTTAATGAATCTTTAACTAGATTGAAATGTGAATGTGATAATTTAAATTATCAAATTTGGGAAATGATCGAGAATGGAGTACCACCAGTTTTACTCCAGGCGACAGTTAAATATTTAATTAGATTTGAACGTGGAATGGTAATTAATTTTACCGATAACACCGTGGTGTTAGATATAGAGTATTACCAGTTTTGCTCCATGGGATGAATAGGTTGGGATTGGGAAATAAAATAAATGATTACTTCGGTAAGGTTTGCTAATCTCGACTAGTTTAGAAAACCTTATTTTGGTTTAAATTGTGAAAAGAATAATTGAATAAAAAATATTCTGGATTGTAATGAGGCGTACGCTGTGTTTTTATAGCACTTGATTATAAGATACATGAATTGTTCAGAAAGGCCAGGTTTATGCCCAATTTGAATAATTGATTCGACGATAAGTCGACGACGAAGACGGTGGTTGAAGACCGGAGTTCTTCACATCATTTGGATGATTACTGATGTTTTGATTGGGTTGTACACCCAAGACAAGGTAATAAGTGGTGATCGACCAGACGTACTTGGAGATCGACTAGAAATGTGAGGACCTCTCTCCTGTATTAGACATATGGGACGAGGATTAAAGGTGCCTCTGGTTTCGTTCAGACCCAGAACAGACTTGTAAATGGATGTGTATCTTACATTGGATTTTATTCTGTGTTAACTCATTTCTATTAAATATATATCTGTTTGGTGGTGGAGAATTTGTCCTCTTGCTTAACACCCATCTCTGATACGTTCGAGCTTAGAGGTTATATATCGATAGACATCAGTTGCATGGCGTAAATTGTCAGTGTGGCATGAAGAGATGCAGTGATCAAGGCTTCTGTTGAGAAGTAGAGTCTTATGGTTGATGATCAAAGCACGACTTTAAATAGCATAGCTTTGTGTATAGCGTTAATTTGCGAGCCTCACACCTCGGTATGAGTCAAAAACGGGATAAGAAACCTAAGGAGTGCACGATGTTTCTTTCCAGCTATGGGTGGTGTCGTGGTATGGAACCCAGACATTTATTTACTTTTACCTGTGTGGATGATGGAATGCGAGGTACCTCGGATATATTGGTCACTACGGGACCGATGGATAGGTACGGGAAACGTGTGTTCAGGAATAACTAATCCTCAAACGTAAGGGAGGATCGGCCTTGGAGGATCCAAGGGTTCACTACAGGGGATCATGGGTCATCTTGCTAGAGGTGATCCGAATTGGTAAGGAGTACATCCCTTGCCTCGATCATAGATGGAAATCCAATTTCCAATACGTGACTTTTCGATTTTAGTCGTAGAACTAGTATGGCGACATAGTATATGGTAGCTATGCCGTCTATGATTGATACATTTATATTTGAAGTGATTTTGACACTATACACTTATAGTAATATCAAAATGATTTGTTTTAAACGTACCAAGCATGTTTGGCAATTATGAAGGAAAACTCTATCCTCTAGCTTGCGTTGCATTGTGTGATGGGACCTCAGTCTTACAATAGCTTCATTTTTCCAAATGGCATTGCGTTGTTTGTTTTATGCACTGGTATTCTTGGAAGAAAATCCGTTCCGTGTTATACGGCATGGTCCCTTGATTTACTTTATTTTAAAGTAAAGTTTTAATAACTGTTTCTATTCTCACACCAGTCCCATGACTGACCTAGAGTTTATTGTTTCTACCTAAACTCTGGGTACCCCAATTTTCCATACGTGCAGCTAGTAGTTTTGGTTTTGCAGATATTATTTCCCAGGATCCTGGATTTACAGCTGGAGCTATATTCGAAAAGCTTTGTATCCATGTATCTCTTTCAGTTGTATTATGTATTAATTTTCGACTGGTATGTAATGTATTTTAATCTCTGGTATTATTTTATTTTTCTGCCGGATATTATTCATTTATACTCTAATTCTTGTACTCTAATGTAAAGTGTTGTAATAGCAATGAAGTGTTCTACTGTTTACGTTCTGATTTGACGTGTTCTCAACTCACCGGGCTTTCCCTTATGGGTGAGTTTGGGTCGTCTCATGTAACGACCCAGAAAATCTGAACCAATTTAAAAATTTTAAATTGGCTAAAATAATGGATTTTAGATATTTAAAATAAATATTTTAAATAAAAGCGATGAAAACTGAGTTCGAATCGATAATGGAAAACGAATATAATTAATTATAATTATATATAGAATTGAAAATGGCGCGGTAGTTCGATAATTCGATTTCAAACTTCAATTGAATATACCGGGTGCAAAACAATCCGGATTTTAGTGAAACCAAAAACATTAGGATCTAATTGATAATATCTTTCTAACGAATCCGACCAATCGAAATTTGATAGCGGGAATCAAAAGATATGTCCAGTTGAAAATACTGAATAGTCGCTATGGAATTCAGGCCCTTAAAAATGGACATTTTGCAAACGACCTCGGATTTCGACGAAACCACTTTTGTTGGATCCGTGATGTAAAGTTATTGCTAGATTCCAAATTTCATAATTTTTCGAATCAATATGTGAGCGTGGCAAAAGAAAACGCGTTTGACCAGTTTCTGTTGAATTTAATCGACTGGAAATTGGCCATTTTTCAAACGGTCTCAGAATTCAACGAAACTAGTTTTGTTAAGACCGTATCGTCAATACGAAGCTAGAAAATATTTTTCTGGAATTTTTCTAGTTAGTATGTGACCCCGGTAATTTGAAATGTACGTTTAAAATTCGATATAGTGATTTAAATGTAAATTCAATGGAAACTGATTGTAACGATCAAATCAGCTTGCGATACATATCCCATTGTGTTCGGAATGGGGGTAAAACGCTATGGGCGACAGGCGGTGGGCCTCGTTTCGAGGTCGTGGGTAAAAGTCAACTTTATGCAATAAATTTAAATAATTAAATAAAAAAAAGAATAAAATAATATACTTTCCCTCCCCATATCCTTCGTACTGGCCCCCCGTTCATTTCAGTTTCGAACGAGAAAAAAAAAGGAGAAAACCCTAAAATCTAAATCGATCGACGCCTCGAAGCCATCGCCTCCCCGTTCGAACCCCGAGCGCCGCCACCTCGAAGCTGCCGCCGACGTCTCCACCCCCCCCCCCCCCCGTCGAATCAAATCGAGCCTCCCCCCATCGCGGAGCATCTTGCCACCTCGAAGCTACCGCTGACGTCTCCAAACCCCCCCCCCCCCCTCTGTAAGTATTTTGTTATTTTATTTTAATAATTTAAAACTGTTTTTTTTAGAATTCAAAACTGATTTTATAATAATTTAAAAACTGTTTTTTTTTTTAAGAATTCAAAACTGATTTTATAATAATTTCAAAACTGTTTTTTTAAGAATTCAAAACTGATTTTATAATGATTTAAAAAAAACTGTTTTTTTTTAGAATTCAAAACTGATTTTATAATGATTTAAAAACTGTTTTTTTAGGATTCAAAACTGATTTTAATAGGAATTTAAACCTGTTTTTTTTTAAGAAAGTAAAACTGATTTAAAAAATAAAATTAAAACTGATTTTAAAAAGTATTAAAAACTGATTTTTAAAATGATTTATAAACTAATTTATTTTAAGATTTAAAATAGAAGGAGATTTGAACTTTGGGAAGTAAAAATCATATTTTTTTATATATTGAAAGTCGAAGTAAGAATCATATTTTTATATATTGAATAGCGACGTCAAAACTCGATTTTTGTATATTGAATAACATAGTAAAAATTCGATTTTTACATATGTAGAGAATACGGGCAACAAAGCGACAAAAAGGCGAGATTGGCGAAGATTTCTCTAAGGAAGTGTCGTGAAGTTGGATAGTTATTGGTGAGATTTCTGATTTAAAAATATTATATATGTTGAAATAAAAGTGAATAGCTATATATAAATATATATATATATATATATATACGCCCCTCGTCCACAAACCATGGACGATATTTATTGGTTGAAATCGTTTTGAAAATTGATTGATGGCGATTGATTATTTGGGATTGTTTGTGATTGATATTGGTTGATTGTGGTTGAAAAATACCCGTTTGTGATTGGAAAATATTTGGTTGAAACCACATAGGATTAGTTTGTGGAAATGAAATAAATATATACATGCCGCCTGCGTGCGAACTAGATGCATGATCCCCATTGTCAAAAACCGCGAGGTTTTAAGGTAGAGCGAGGAGCCGTACTAGGGACGGTGCCAGTGTAACTACCCTGCCGTTATGCTGCCGAAATTTTGAATAATATTTGTGTGTTTGAATTATTTTCATATGCTTAAACTATATTTATTCATTGTATAGAAAACATTCATGTGTTGAATTGATATTCATTCGTTGTTTAGAAATTCATGTGTTGAATGGTATTCATATTTTGAAATAAATTGTTCGATAACAAAAATCACATTTTTATCTATATATAGAAACTATAGAAAACATTCATGTGTTGAATTGATATTCATTCGTTGTTTAGAAATTCATGTGTTGAATGGTATTCATATTTTTAAATAAATTGTTTTACAATAAAAATCACATTTTTATCTATATATAGAAACTATAGAAAACATTCATGTGTTGAATTGATATTCATTCATTGTTTAGAAATTCATGTGTTGAATGGTATTCATATTTTGAAATAAATTGTTCGATAACAAAAATCACATTTTTATCTATATATAGAAACTATAGAAAACATTCATGTGTTGAATTGATATTCATTCGTTGTTTAGAAATTCATGTGTTGAATGGTATTCATATTTTGAAATAAATTGTTCGATAACAAAAATCACATTTTTATCTATATATAGAAACTATAGAAAACATTCATGTGTTGAATTGATATTCATTCGTTGTTTAGAAATTCATGTGTTGAATGGTATTCATATTTTGAAATAAATTGTTCGATAATAAAAATCACATTTTTATCTATATATAGAAACTATAGAAAACATTCATGTGTTGAATTGATATTCATTCGTTGTTTAGAAATTCATGTGTTGAATGGTATTCATATTTTGAAATAAATTGTTCGATAACAAAAATCACATTTTTATCTATATATAGAAACTATAGAAAACATTCATGTGTTGAATTGATATTCATTCGTTGTTTAGAAATTCATGTGTTGAATGGTATTCATATTTTGAAATAAATTGTTTGATAATAAAAATCGCCTTTTATCGACTATATGAACTGTGTAAAATAATCTCGTTTTAAAAAGAAATTGTTTTATGATAAAAATCCTATTTTGTCACCTATATGAACTATATAGAAAAATAGTGTTTTGAAATAAATTGTTTTACAATAAAAATCACATTTTTATTGTATGCATAAATCGTTGAAATGTGAAGTGTTAAAAATAGCCACTTGTTCAAAATAAACATATATGAGTTGAAATATTCATTAATTAGCTAATGAAATGATTTGCACCTATTTATGTAACATTAGAATGAATGGAGTTTTTAAACCAAATAGAAATCAAATATGAAGTCGAATAGAAATTGATAAATGATAAGAACTGTATATATATGTACATGCAATATTCATTGAACAGGTTATAGCAAAGGGGCTAGAGAAGAGGAATAAAATTTTGTGCCCGACAAATAGGTACACATTTACTGATTTGTTTGGGTGATGATTTTGAGCCTGTTGGCTAGCCGCTTGGCTTTTTCTTTTTCTTTTTGAGATTAGAAGGACCGGGAACGCTATTTGCGATTTCCCGATGCTCCCGGTGCAGGGGAGGTTATGGCGAAATTTTTCCAAAATTTAAGGAGTTAGAAAAATATTTGAAGTGAAAACGATATGGAAATCATTGAAGGAACTATATTTATATAAATATATAAATATAAATAAAATTAAAATGAAACGAAGCTGTGCAGTTCGTATTTCGAAACCGTGATTTCAAACGACTAGTACGGGAAATCCGACCATTGGATTTTCCCGAAACCTCAACCGTCGGGTTCGCCTTGGAATAATCTTTCCAACGGCACCAACCTTGTTAAAATCCAACGGTTGGATTGTCTGGAATGTTTAATTCAATTCTAAAGAAAAACAGCGCCAGAAGCGATTATATTAATATATATATAAATATAATTATATATTTAATCGAATAACGACGCTGTAGTTCGTATTTTGAAATTGAAAATTCAAACGATTGTACCGGGAGATCCGACCGTCGGATTTTCCCGAAACTGGAACCGTTGGATTCGTTTTGAAAAGACCTTTCTAATGATGTAAATTTTGTGAAGATCCAACGGTTAGATTTTCAGATATGTGTAAATCAAATCTGAAGAAAAACAGCGCCACGGCCGCTGTATGGCCCGAAGCGTCGTTTTGAATAAAATGGCTATTTTAAAATAAATAAAAATAACGATAAATAGTTATAAAATATCGTAAGCGATATGGAATGGAAATAAACTGAATTTGCTTGATTTATGTGGCTTTTGATGGTTGGATGTGTTTGGTGTGAAAATTACATTAAAGAACGAAATTGGTGTTGTCGAATAATTTAACCATTGAAATAAATTGATTTGAAATTCTAAATATACATGAATTATTTGAAAAAGCCGAGTTAATTCTCATTTCAAATAATTGATCGACGATTGAAAGTCGAAGATGAAGACGGTGGTCGAAGACCGGAGATCTTCACCTCGTTTGGATGGTAACCGAGGTCCTGATTGGGAGGCATCCCGAAATATGGATAATGAGTGGTGATCGTCCAGACGTACGTGTTGATCGAAGGGTCTGCGAGGTATTTAGTGCCTCCGGTTTCGTTCAGACCCAGAACGGACTTGTAAATGGACTGTGTGTCCGACATTGGAATTTGTTCTGTCTGATTGATAGCCATCAGTTGCACGGTATGAATTGCCTGTGTGGCATGCTAAGATGCAGTGATCAGGGATTTTGTTGAAAAGCAAAGTCTTGTGGTGATGATCAAAGCATCGCCTGTGTGGCGCAGCTTTGTATATAACGTAAATTCGCGAGCCTCACACCCCGGTATGAACCTAAAACGGGAGAAGGACCTCAGGGAGGGCATGCGTTTCCTTCTAGCTAGGGTGGTGTCAGTGACCTACCAGCCCTGACATTTATATACTTTTCACCTATGTGGTTGTTGCTGTTGCGAGGCGCCTCAGTTTGATCGGACGATCCGGGTCCGATGGAGTCATTCGTTGGCTCGTTTACGCCCCAAAGGGCGGGGAAACGTATTGTTCAGGCATTTTAATCCACATCGGTGGACCGGCCCTGTCGCTCCAAAGGCTTGACTGAGTACTTGCCTGAGACATGGGCTAGATTGTCTCGAATTCGGTAAGGACTATCTTTTGCCTTGGTTCATGGAGGAAATCCAATTTCCAAATACGACATCGTGCGGTTTTGATTGTATATATATGGCGACATGATATATGGTACCCATGCCGTCTATGATTGATAGTTATGATTTGAAGTTGTTTTCAAAAACATATAAACACTAGCAATAATATCAAATGCCTTTGTTTTATTCGTATCAAGCATATTTTGGCCATTATAAGGTAAAACTCTATCCTCCGGTTTGCGTTGCATTGTGTGATGGGAACTGAGTCTTATAATGGCTTCATTTTTAGAAAAAGCATAGCGATGTTTAAAAGAAAGATTTGTTTTAAAGCACTGGCAATCCAATGGAGTAAACCCGTTCCACGAAAGTGGCGTGGTCCTGTGATTAGCCAAATTATATATGTGTTGAGTAGATTTCTCATACCAGTCCCATGACTGACTCGTAGTTTGTTTCACTCTCAAACTCGGGTGCCCCTTTTTCCACACGGGCAGCCTTGTATTCAGGTTTAGCTGGTTCTTTCTGGATAGCTGGAGCTGAAGATGGGTTCTATCATTTATTTCCTTTTATGCTGTTCAGCTCCTATTGTACATATTTTGTTTATTTCCGCTGTAGACATTTATGTATAGCTGAACTGTATTTGTACTAAGTAAGATCCTGTATACTGTGTAACTCTGACGATTACTTTTATCCAGTATATTTTGTTGTTCATATCTGGTGTATTTATTTAATTCTGTTCTGCTATTTTATGTTTCTGTGTTATATTCCAAAGATAACCTTGTTTCCGTGAGAACGGGAAATCGGGTCGTCTCAACGTGGTATCAGAGCTTTGGTTAAGCTTAGTTCTGGAATATAACATTTGAACGAACTCGTCAGAAATAGAACCACTAGTGTTCTAGGACAGGTAACTCTATACAGATAGGATCAGTAATATCCTAGTATGAGTAAAGCAGAATGAAATTACACCTCGATAGACACATTTACATTCAAGTATTTGTCTCTATATTTTGAAATATCTTTTCTGTTGACCTGACACTTGATCTGCTATTTGCAGAAGAACTAGAAAATGAGTGCCAGAAACAGAAGAAGTAATACTAACCCGGATATTGAAGCTCTATTCATGAAGTATAGAAATCTGGGTGGAAAGTCGTTCTCGGGCGAAGAATCTATTATGAGAACACAAGCTTGGATTCGTTCGGCTGAGAAAATCTTCGAAGCCTTAAAACTGAGGGATGACCAGAAAAGATTACTGGCCTCCTGGGCACTCGAAGACGAAGCTTTGTTTTGGTGGGATTCAGTTATTAAAGGTAATCCAGAAGGTGATATCACCTGGGATAGATTCAAAGTGACTTTCCTAGAAAAATTTACTCCTCCCGAAGCAACTGAGCGATTATGCGATGAATTTTCTTATCTGATACAAGGAGACATGACAATTCCCGAATATCATAAGAAATTCAATGAACTTTCTCACTTTGCTCCTCATCTAATTCAAGACCCAAAGAGGAAAAATCTGAGATTTATTCACGGGCTTCAAAGGAAATACCGGAATAAAGTATTGGGGCATGTGAAGCTTCCTTTCTCAGGAATGATTTATATGGCTTACCAATACGAAGATCTAGACAAGAAAGGAATGTTGCGTGACGAAGAAGAAGTTTGTTGTAGTGACAAAGAAGATTCGGAAACGGATATTCCTGAAGCCAGTATGATGTCTGAGGTCAGTAAGGAGCCTAGGACCAATCAAAAAAGGGCCAGACCAGGAAAACAACTGGTAACGACCGCCATATGCAATAACTGCCATAAGCAAGGGCATTTGCAAGGGAATTGCAGATCTTTAAAGAGGAAAGGAAAGAGCGGATCCAAACCTACGAAGAGGCAAAAGAACACACATGGCGAAAGGAAATGCCATAAGTGTCGTCAAGCAGGTCATATTGCACGGGAGTGTCAACTCTCAAAGAAATCTGAGGCAGTACATATAAATGAAGTAGCGGAAACTTCTGAGCCCTCGGATAAGCAAGGGAGGTCTGATGTTTTAGAAGGCACGCTCAATGTCAAAAACATCCCAGTTAAAGTACTGTTTGACACAGGCGCGTCACGAAGCTTTATTGCAAAGAGTGCAGTCAAGAAGTTGGATTTGAATTTGAAAAAGCTCAAAGAGCCCATGACTGTCCAAAATCCAGTTGGGGGTTCCGTCAATCTCAGTTGGGTCTGTGCAGTACCTGTCTCTTTTTCTTGCTATAAATTCCCTATTATCTCTATCATCATGAATTTTAATGAATTCGATCTCATTCTGGGATTGGATTGGTTAACTAGATATGAAGCTGAAGTTAAATGCGCCGAGAGAGTGGTTAAAGCAAAGGCCCAATCGGGGAATTATATAACCATACCATGTGAAGGCCCGACTTCAAATAGAAAAGATTTCTGGTCAGCTCTCGATGTTTCTCCAGCTCAAATAGAAAATATCCCTGAGGTCGCAGAGAATATTCCTGACCTCATCAAAGACATTCCTGTCGTTAAAAACTATGCGGATGTGTTCGAAGAAGTTGTTCGCTTACCTCCGCAGAGAGAAATAGATTTCAAGATTGCTTTGATTCCCAATGCAAGGCCGGTAGTTCACGCTATTCGAAGAATGTCCTTGAAAGAGAAGGAGGAATTAGACAATCAAACACGACAGCTAGTATGGAAAGGTCTGATAAGGCCTAGTTTCTCTGATTGGGGTGCAGCAGTGGTGTTTGTCCCGAAATCTGACGGTACTCTACGTCTATGTGTGGATTATCGTGATCTGAACAAGCAGACAATAAAGAACAAGTATCCATTGCCGCGGATTGATGATTTGTTAGATCGATTAAATGGAGCACAGGTATTCTCACGAATGGACCTAGCTACAGGTTTCCATCAACTTCGAATTGCCGAAGAGTGTGTTCCAATGACAGCATTCAGAGGCCCCGACTTATTCTACGAGTGGTTAGTAATGCCGTTCGGCTTATGTAACGCTCCAGCTTACTTCGTCGATCTAATGAACCGAGTATTTAGGGGAGTATTGAATAAATTTGTTCTGGTTTTTATTGATGATATTCTAATCTTCTCTAAATCAAAGGCCGAGCATGAAAAACATTTGGAACAGGTGTTAGAAATCCTTAGAAGGAATGTATTGAAAGCCAAGTTTTCCAAATGTATATTCTGGCAAGATGAAATGAAATTTCTGGGCCATGTTGTATCGAAAGAAGGAATCGCTGTTGATCCAAGTAAAATCACAGCTATTCAGAACTGGAAACAGCCTAGTACCCCCACTGAAGTCCGTAGTTTCCTCGGATTGGCTAGCTATTACCGGAAGTTCGTTAAAAACTTTTCGAAGATATCTGGCCACTTAACGAAGCTTACAAAGAAGCATTCTAAGTTCAAATGGACTCAAGAAAGTGAGGAGGCGTTTGAGGAGCTAAAGTTAAGATTAACGACAGCTCCAGTGTTAACCATCATCGATGGCAACCAAGATTTGAAAGTCTGGACTGATGCTTCTAGAGAAGGCCTTGGGGCAGTGTTAATGCAAAGGGGTCAAGTAATTGCTTATGCTAGCCATCAACTGAAGCCGCACGAGAAAAACTACGTAACTCATGATCTTGAGTTATTGGCTATCATATTCTCTTTGAAAATCTGGAGACACTATCTTCTGGGCGAGAGATTTGAACTGTTTACTGATCACCAGTCGTTAAAGTATCTGTTCACTCAGAAGGACTTAAATTTGAGGCAACAGCGTTGGCTGGAGTTTCTTACAGCATATGACTTTGAAATTATATATACTCCCGGGAAAGCCAATGTGGTAGCTGATGCGTTAAGCAGAAAGAATGTAATGATCGCCAGTTTTATTATCACGACTTCTTTGCTAGATAAGATATCTGCTCTTCAGGAGGATGATCACTTCATTCAGAAGATCAGAGGGATAATTCAACAAGGCAAACCCTCGAGTTTTCAAGTTGATAATGAGGGGATTCTAAGGCTCAAAGGTCGAATATGCATTCCTAACATTCCTGAACTTCGAAAGGAAGTACTGGATGAATGCCACAAGTCAAAACTCAGTATCCATCCGGGAGTAAGCAAAATGTATAATGACATCAAACGCACTTTCTGGTGGAAGTCGATGAAGAGAGACATTTCCTTATATGTTAGCCGGTGCCCTACTTGCCAGCTAGTCAAAAGCGACCAGCAGAAATTGGCTGGACTATTACAACCGCTAGAAGTTCCTGGCTGGAAGTGGGAACATATTTCTATGGATTTCATCGATGGTTTGCCCAGGACCAGAAAAGGAAATGACAGTATTTGGGTGATCGTAGATCGCTTCATGAAGACCGCCCATTTCATACCTGTCAGATCAAACAGAACCGCTCAGAGCCTGGCACAGATATACTTCAGGGAAATAGTTAGACTACATGGAGTGCCACTCAGTATAGTCAGTGATAGAGATACAATATTCACTAGCAAATTCTGGGAAGCATTTCAAGTCGAGCTAGGAACGAAGTTGAACTTGAGCACCGCTTATCATCCTCAGACAGACGGTCAGACTGAGAGGGTGAATCGCATTTTAGAAGATCTATTGCGGGCTTGTGTTCTAGATTTCGGTGGATCATGGGAAGACCATCTGCATTTGGCTGAATTCTCTTATAACAACAGCTACCAGGCGAGTCTGACAATGTCGCCATTCGAAGCATTGTACGGTAGACCGTGCCGATCTCCTGCTTGTTGGGTCGAGCCTGGAAATAGACTTGTGTTGGGTCCCGATATGATTCGAGAAGCTGCCGACAAAGTCGATTTTATTAAGAAGCGATTACTCGCCGCTCAAAGCCGACAAAAGAGCTATGCCGATAGAAGAAGAAGAGATATATCCTTTGAAGTTGGCGACTATGTATATTTGAAAGTATCGCCGATGAGAGGAGTAATCCGGTTCGGTAAAACTGGAAAGTTAGCGCCCAAATTCATTGGTCCGTTTCCTATTCTGGAACGGATCGGAACTCTCGCTTACAGGGTCAAACTTCCTGATTGGTTGCCTGGAGTGCATGATGTATTTCATATATCTCAACTTCGAAAGCACATTCATGATCCAGATTTGATCGTGGAAGAAGCAGCTCAGCAGGATATTGAAATTACTCCAGAATTAGCTGTGAGGCGAGAGCCGCTAAAGATCATCGGCAAAGAAACCAAAGAGCTGAGAAACAAGAAGGTTCACTTAGTCAAAGTGCAATGGAGTGGAGATCCGCGAGATTGTACTTGGGAAACTGAGGAGAGCATTCAGAAAGCTTATCCCCGATGCTGAGTAGATATCTCTGATTGACTCCGGTGCAAGGTACATTTACCCTACTTTGCACTACCATTCAATTCTCTACTCTATTGTTATTTTCTTTCCATAGATGTGCACTTTTAAATTATATAGTCTGAATGATTTTTAAGGGGCATAGGATTTGATTAGTATATTTTTGAAAGTTAAAAACAATTGGATGGGTTGTTGTGTTGTGTGATTGTACATTTATCAAACCACTTTCGACTTTATTCCTTTTCGGGGACGAAAAGTTTTAAGTGGGGGAGATTGTAACGACCCAGAAAATCTGAACCAATTTAAAATTTTTAAATTGGCTAAAATAATGGATTTTAAATATTTAAAATAAATATTTTAAATAAAGGCGATGAAAACTGAGTTCGAATCGACAATGGAAAACGAATATAATTAATTATAATTATATATAGAATTGAAAATGGCGCGGTAGTTTGATAATTTGATTTCAAACTTCAATTGAATATACCGGGTGCAAAACAATCCGGATTTTAGTGAAACCAAAAACATTAGGATCTAATTGATAATATCTTTCTAACGAATCCGACCAATCGAAATTTGATAGCGGGAATCAAAAGATATGTCCAGTTGAAAATACTGAATAGTCGCTATGGAATTCAGGCCCTTAAAAATGGACATTTTGCAAACGACCTCGGATTTCGACGAAACCACTTTTGTTGGATCGGTGATGTAAAGTTATTGCTAGATTCCAAATTTCATAATTTTTCGAATCAATATGTGAGCGTGGCAAAAGAAAACGCGTTTGACCAGTTTCTATTGAATTTAATCGACTGGAAATTGGCCATTTTTCAAACGTTCTCAGAATTCAACGAAACTAGTTTTGATAGGACCGTATCGTCAATACGAAGCTAGAAAATATTTTTCTGGAATTTTTCTAGTTAGTATGTGACCCCGGTAATTTGAAATGTACGTTTAAAATTCGATATAGTGATTTAAATGTAAATTCAACGGAAACTGATTGTAACGATCAAATCAGCTTGCGATACATATCCCATTGTGTTCGGAATGGGGGTAAAACGCTATGGGCGACAGGCGGTGGGCCTCGTTTCGAGGTCGTGGGTAAAAGTCAACTTTATGCAATAAAATTAAATAATTAAATAAAAAAAAAGAATAAAATAATATACTTTCCCTCCCCATATCCTTCGTACTGGCCACCCGTTCATTTCAGTTTCGAACGAGAAAAAAAAAGGAGAAAACCCTAAAATCTAAATCGATCGATGCCCCGAAGCCATCGCCTCCCCGTTCGAACCCCGAGCGCCGCCACCTCGAAGCTGCCGCCGACGTCTCCAAACCCCCCCCCCTCGAATCAAATCGAGCCTCCCCCCTCGCGGAGCATCCTGCCACCTCGAAGCTGCCGCCGACGTCTCCAAACCCCCCCCCCTGTAAGTATTTTGTTATTTTATTTTAATAATTTAAAAACTGTTTTTTTTAGAATTCAAAACTGATTTTATAATAATTTAAAAACTGTTTTTTTTAAGAATTCAAAACTGATTTTATAATAATTTAAAAACTATTTTTTTAAGAATTCAAAACTGATTTTATAATGATTTAAAAAACTGTTTTTTTTTTAGAATTCAAAACTGATTTTATAATGATTTAAAAACTGTTTTTTTAGGATTCAAAACTGATTTTAATAGGAATTTAAACCTGTTTTTTTTAAGAAAGTAAAACTGATTTAAAAAAAAAAACATTAAAACTGATTTTAAAAAGTATTAAAAACTGATTTTTAAAATGATTTATAAACTAATTTATTTTAAGATTTAAAATAGAAGGAGATTTGAACTTTGGGAAGTAAAAATCATATTTTTTATATATTGAAAGTCGAAGTAAGAATCATATTTTTATATATTGAATAGCGACGTCAAAACTCGATTTTTGTATATTGAATAACATAGTAAAAATTCGATTTTTACATATGTAGAGAATACGGGCAACAAAGCGACAAAAAGGCGAGATTGGCGAAGATTTCTCTAAGGAAGTGTCGTGAAGTTGGATAGCTATTGGTGAGATTTCTGATTTAAAAATATTATATATGTTGAAATAAAAGTGAATAGCTATATATAAATATATATATATATATACGCCCCTCGTCCACAAACCATGGACGATATTTATTGGTTGAAATCGTTCTGAAAATTGATTGATGGCGATTGATTGTTTGGGATTGTTTGTGATTGATATTGGTTGATTGTGGTTGAAAAATACCCGTTTGTAATTGGAAAATATTTGGTTGAAACCACATAGGATTAGTTTGTGGAAATGAAATAAATATATACATGCCGCCTGCGTGCGAACTAGATGCATGATCCCCATTGTCAAAAACCGCGAGGTTTTAAGGTAGAGCGAGGAGCCGTACTAGGGACGGTGCCGGTGTAACTACCCTGCCATTATGCTGCCGAAATTTTGAATAATATTTGTGTGTTTGAATTATTTTCATATGCTTAAACTATATTTATTCATTGTATAGAAAACATTCATGTGTTGAATTGATATTCATTCGTTGTTTAGAAATTCATGTGTTGAATGGTATTCATATTTTGAAATAAATTGTTCGATAACAAAAATCGCATTTTTATCTATATATAGAAACTATAGAAAACATTCATGTGTTGAATTGATATTCATTCATTGTTTAGAAATTCATGTGTTGAATGGTATTCATATTTTGAAATAAATTGTTTTACAATAAAAATCACATTTTTATCTATATATAGAAACTATAGAAAACATTCATGTGTTGAATTGATATTCATTCGTTGTTTAGAAATTCATGTGTTGAATGGTATTCATATTTTGAAATAAATTGTTCGATAACAAAAATCACATTTTTATCTATATATAGAAACTATAGAAAACATTCATGTGTTGAATTGATATTCATTCGTTGTTTAGAAATTCATGTGTTGAATGGTATTCATATTTTGAAATAAATTGTTCGATAACAAAAATCACATTTTTATCTATATATAGAAACTATAGAAAACATTCATGTGTTGAATTGATATTCATTCGTTGTTTAGAAATTCATGTGTTGAATGGTATTCATATTTTGAAATAAATTATTCGATAATAAAAATCACATTTTTATCTATATATAGAAACTATAGAAAACATTCATGTGTTGAATTGATATTCATTCGTTGTTTAGAAATTCATGTGTTGAATGGTATTCATATTTTGAAATAAATTGTTCGATAACAAAAATCACATTTTTATCTATATATAGAAACTATAGAAAACATTCATGTGTTGAATTGATATTCATTCGTTGTTTAGAAATTCATGTGTTGAATGGTATTCATATTTTGAAATAAATTGTTTGATAATAAAAATCGCATTTTATCGACTATATGAACTGTGTAAAATAATCTCGTTTTAAAAAGAAATTGTTTTATGATAAAAATCCTATTTTGTCACCTATATGAACTATATAGAAAAATAGTATTTTGAAATAAATTGTTTTACAATAAAAATCACATTTTTATTGTATGCATAAATCGTTGAAATGTGAAGTGTTAAAAATAGCCACTTGTTCAAAATAAACATATATGAGTTGAAATATTCATTAATTAGCTAATGAAATGATTTGCACCTATTTATGTAACATTAGAATGAATGGAGTTTTTAAACCAAATAGAAATCAAATATGAAGTCGAATAGAAATTGATAAATGATAAGAACTGTATATATATGTACATGCAATATTCATTGAACAGGTTATAGCAAAGGGGCTAGAGAAGAGGAATAAAATTTTGTGCCCGACAAATAGGTACACATTTACTGATTTGTTTGGGTGATGATTTTGAGCCTGTTGGCTAGCCGCTTGGCTTTTTCTTTTTCTTTTTGAGATTAGAAGGACCGGGAACGCTATTTGCGATTTCCCGATGCTCCCGGTGCAGGGGAGATTATGGCGAAATTTTTCCAAAATTTAAGGAGTTAGAAAAATATTTGAAGTGAAAACGATATGGAAATCATTGAAGGAACTATATTTATATAAATATATAAATATAAATAAAATTAAAACGAAACGAAGCTGTGCAGTTCGTATTTCGAAACCGTGATTTCAAACGACTAGTACGGGAAATCCGACCATTGGATTTTCCCGAAACCTCAACCGTCGGGTTCGCCTTGGAATAATCTTTCCAACGGCACCAACCTTGTTAAAATCCAATGGTTGGATTGTCTGGAATGTTTAATTCAATTCTGAAGAAAAACAGCGCCAGAAGCGATTATATTTATATATATATATAAATATAATTATATATTTAATCGAATAACGACGCTGCAGTTCGTATTTTGAAATTGAAAATTCAAACGATTGTACCGGGAGATCCGACCGTCGGATTTTCCCGAAACTGGAACCGTTGGATTCGTTTTGAAAAGACCTTTCTAATGATGTAAATTTTGTGAAGATCCAACGGTTAGATTTTCAGATATGTGTAAATCAAATCTGAAGAAAAACAGCGCCACGGCCGCTGTATGGCCCGAAGCGTCGTTTTGAATAAAATGGCTATTTTAAAATAAATAAAAATAGCGATAAATAGTTATAAAATATCGTAAGCGATATGGAATGGAAATAAACTGAATTTGCTTGATTTATGTGGCTTTTGATAGTTGGATGTGTTTGGTGTGAAAATTACATTAAAGAACGAAATTGGTGTTGTCGAATAATTTAACCATTGAAATAAATTGATTTGAAATTCTAAATATACGTGAATTATTTGAAAAAGCCGAGTTAATTCTCATTTCAAATAATTGATCGACGATTGAAAGTCGAAGATGAAGACGGTGGTCGAAGACTGGAGATCTTCACCTCGTTTGGATGGTAACCGAGGTCCTGATTGGGAGGCATCCCGAAATATGGATAATGAGTGGTGATCGTCCAGACGTACGTGTTGATCGAAGGATTTGCGAGGTATTTAGTGCCTCTGGTTTCGTTCAGACCCAGAACGGACTTGTAAATGGACTGTGTGTCCGACATTGGAATTTGTTCTGTGTGATTGATAGTCATCAGTTGCACGGTATGAATTGCCTGTGTGGCATGCTAAGATGCAGTGATCAGGGCTTCTGTTGAAAAGCAAAGTCTTGTGGTGATGATCAAAGCATCGCCTGTGTGGCGCAGCTTTGTATATAACGTAAATTCGCGAGCCTCACACCCCAGTATGAACCTAAAACGGGAGAAGGACCTCAGGGAGGGCATGCGTTTCCTTCTAGCTAGGGTGGTGTCAGTGACCTACCAGCCCTGACATTTATATACTTTTCACCTATGTGGTTGTTGCTGTTGCGAGGCGCCTTGGTTTGATCGGACGATCCGGGTCCGATGGAGTCATTCGTTGGCTCGTTTACGCCCCAAAGGGCGGGGAAACGTATTGTTCAGGCATTTTAATCCACATCGGTGGACCGGCCCTGTCGCTCCAAAGGCTTGACTGAGTACTTGCCTGAGACATGGGCTAGATTGTCTCGAATTCGGTAAGGACTATCTTTTGCCTTGGTTCATGGAGGAAATCCAATTTCCAAATACGACATCGTGCGGTTTTGATTGTATATATATGGCGACATGATATATGGTACCCATGCCGTCTATGATTGATAGTTATGATTTGAAGTTGTTTTCAAAAACATATAAACACTAGCAATAATATCAAATGCCTTTGTTTTATTCGTATCAAGCATATTTTGGCCATTATAAGGTAAAACTCTATCCTCCGGTTTGCGTTGCATTGTGTGATGGGAACTGAGTCTTATAATGGCTTCATTTTTAGAAAAAGCATAGCGATGTTTAAAAGAAAGATTTGTTTTAAAGCACTGGCAATCCAATGGAGTAAACCCGTTCCACGAAAGTGGCGTGGTCCTGTGATTAGCCAAATTATATATGTGTTGAGTAGATTTCTCATACCAGTCCCATGACTGACTCGTAGTTTGTTTCACTCTCAAACTCGGGTGCCCCTTTTTCCATACGGGCAGCCTTGTATTCAGGTTTAGCTGGTTCTTTCTGGATAGCTGGAGCTGAAGATGGGTTCTATCATTTATTTCCTTTTATGCTGTTCAGCTCCTATTGTACATATTTTGTTTATTTCCGCTGTAGACATTTATGTATAGCTGAACTGTATTTGTACTAAGTAAGATCCTGTATACTGTGTAACTCTGACGATTACTTTTATCCAGTATATTTTGTTGTTCATATCTGGTGTATTTATTTAATTCTGTTCTGCTATTTTATGTTTCTGTGTTATATTCCAAAGATAACCTTGTTTCCGTGAGAACGGGAAATCGGGTCGTCTCATCTCAGTTTGGTATCTGAGCTTTGGTTTACAGAGCTCAAGAACAAGACACATTAGAACCGAACGAAAGTATTCATCAGAGATGGGATTAGTAATATCCTATAAGAGTGACTCGTTAGAGATAGGGTTAGAAATGCCCTAGATCAGCTCAAAGATAGTTAGTTTTTAAAAAAATAAAAAGGAAAAAAAAATTGTTTTGAAAATTTAAAACTTATCATACGTTTTTGAGTATTTTGTTTTAAATTGATTTTGAACTATCGAGTATATGATGATTTTGCATATACGCATAGCTAGCGTATATTCGAAGCCTCAAATATACTGGATGGATATAGAATCACACTCTAGTCGCCCGGGGATGATTCTGATGATGAGGCCTCATCATCAGAGTCTATGGACGAGTTTCGAAAGTGGGATATCTATATACTTCCAACTGACTGGTGTGAGAACCAAAACTAGAGAGGGATTATTGTTTGTAAATTGTTCTTGAAATTGGATTTTTTTTTGAGTATATATAAAATTTATATGTTTGAAAAGTTAACCAACTAACTGATTGCTGATTGTGTTGTGTGATTGTAACAACCCGTATTTTAATAACATGTTAAAATGAGAATCGAAGCAGAATTTAATTTTAAATTCTGAATCAAGTAAAACGGGCTATGCCATTGCGTTCGCCTCGGAAAAATACGCGAAATAGAGTCCGAGTTTTCGAGAATCGGAGTCCGTATGACCCGTTAAAGGCCCAAAGAAGATTTCTGGGAATTTGAATTTCGGAAAACAGTTTTGGAAATCAAATCTGGGGCTAGGCAGGAAGTTTCCCCGCCTAGGCCATGTCGACAGGGCTGTCGACAGGCCTATCGACTTGGGCCCGGACCAAGTCGACAGCCCTGTCGACTTGCCTGTCGACAGGGGGTGGTCGGGGCAAATAACCTGGCGCACCTGTTTGTCTCACCTAGTCTTGTGCTTGGGCTGGGTCTGGAAGCTTCCGAGATCTGATGGTCCTAATCTATCCTAGGGTTAATCTAAGGGCCTAAAACTACCCTAATCTCTATAAAAACACCCCTAAGCCCCCCCTAAACCCTCATAACTCACCCTCTCCACGAAGTGCTGCCCAAATGCCAAGTGATCATGGCCTCCATCCCAAATCCCTAGAGCCTATGCATTCAAATTGGGTTCAAATCAAAAGGTGCAAGCTTGTTACACCAAATCAAGGCCAAATCAACATTTCTATGCGAGTTTCATGGCGGATCTTCATCAAAGGAGCCACCTTTCTTCGTCATGATGATGCATGATCCCTTTCCTAAGCCTTGCCTATGTAAGTTCTAGCTACTTTTGGGTCAAAACGGTATTTTAATGTTGACATGGGATAAAATGAGGCTAAACATGATTATGCGAACATATATGAACCTTACCTTGCCTCTTGTGTTCATGTTTATGATCTTAGGCCATGTGAGTGACTTAATCATGCCTCTCATGCTATGCATAACCTAGTTTAACTTGCAAGTTTGGATCTTTATGCATGAAATGCTAGCATGAACCTTTAGGAACCATTTTACTTGTGAAACATTGGCTAAGACTAGATTTTGGGGCTTATGCATGTTTATGAACCCAAACCCTTTTATGCTATCATGCAAGTTTGTGGCCAAGTCTTTTATGAGATTATGCATATTTATGGCCAAACCCTTTTCGTGATAATATGCATGTTTGTGGCCAAATTACCTTATGACACTATGCATGTTTATGGTCAATTTCTTTATGATGTTATGCATGTGGAAGCCAAGCCCTTTTTGGCATCATGCATGTTTTGAGACCAATATGTGGCATAGCATCCTTACTATGTTGACTCGCTTTGCTTGCGTTGGGAAAACACGATTTTGGGTAGTTAGATAAACATGAACATGTCGCAAAATCTTAACTTGAATATGACATGTGTTTATACTTGAAAATATGACTTGAAAGATAACATGGAAGATGACATGTAAGTATGCATAAAAGCATGAGCTTGGGAATTTACCTATTAAGTTAGGTCTACCCTTTGGGAATTTACCTATTAAGTTAGGTCTACCCAAATGCTCGAAAAACTTGTAACATGTTTTGGAAACAGGATGAACTTAGATAATATGAGTGTGGCCAACTCGAGGTTGGGTTGAGTTTGCGACGTAAAACTACCCGGAACCGACCGGCCTAACTAGTAGTTGCAAACAATAGGACCCAATGTGAGAAGTTGGTCATGTCGCGCTTAAGACCCGAGGTTAGACTAGGTTGTGGTGTAAATCTACCCGGACCCGCCCGGCTTAACTAGTAACCACAACAAGGTCTAATGTGAGAGGTTGAGGGTGCATTAATTAAATTAATGCCACATAATAGGGTTAAGTTAATTTGATTAATGAGGATTAACCAAATATGATATGCACAAATGGGTTAAGTAATTTGATTAGGCTAATGATACTTAACAAAACATGATAAGCTTGGGTAGGTTAAGTAACTTGATTTGCCTAATGACACTTGACCATTTTTATACGACTAGTGGACGGGATTAAGTCAACCAACACTTAATCAATCCAACACGATAACGTGATAAGGTTAAGTAAATTTTCTTAATGACACTTAACCGTATAATACAGTTAATGGATGGGGTTAAGATTAGGCTTAACTAATCTAAACACGGTAATTCGATAGGGTTAAGTTAAACACTTAACCAATTTAAACTTGATAATTCAATGAGGCCAAGTAACCCATACTTAACCGACTTAACTTGGTAATTTAATGGGGTTAAGTTAAACACTTAACTAATTTAACACGATGATTTGATGAGTTTAAGTGACCTATACTTAACCAATCTAACTCGTTAATTTGATGAGGTTAAGTTAACCTATACTTAACCAATCTAACGTGAAAACATGATACGGCTAAGTCACGAATCGTTTCGAATACGCTTGACCGATTTGACTCGGTAATCAGATGGGGTCAAATTAATATATACTTAACCAATCTAAAATGATAATTAGACGAGGTTAAGCCATGGATTGCTTGATATACTTAACCAACTTGACACATGGTCTGTAGGGTTAAGTCTTGGGCTTGGGTACTTAGCCAGTTTCGACATGTTTTGTAGACGGGTTAAGTTGTGAACTTAAATGACACTTAACCCATTAGATAAACCCTAATTCGGAGGATTAGGTAGATAACCATAGTTAACAAGGATTATGGAAATAAGGCTAAGTGGTAAACCTTAGTTAAGGGAAACTAAGTAATAATTCTTAGTCAAGGAAATTTGGACTATTTCTTAGATAGATCAGTAACCCGATACGTTAGAGTATGCGTGTAGGAGCAGGCTATCTGATTTGGATAAAGGCTCCAACGAACTGGGTAACGAAGTAGCGGCTTCGGGAAACGTAAGGGTATTCTTGGGATCCCTCTGTGAGCTGTCAGGTCATTATACTAGGCTCACGAGAGGTTGAGGTCTGCGGTAGAAGAACCAAGAATATGCCTTGGTTGCTATGCGAGCGACCTAAAGACTGGGGTGGATAGCAGTGAGTCGGCGAATACATACGGTGCCTGAGATAGCAAGTTCGTCGATCATCTACCATCTTAAGTCAAGCGTGTACGTACGGAAAGGCAGGGGACACCCAACAGACCATAATTTGCTATCTAATTATGGGTGAGGTAGGTCGTAGGATGTGGGCTGACCGGAGTGTAGTTCTCATGCAAGATTTTCTCTTGTGTTGCCTTTCACTAGTTGAGAGAGGGGTCTCGTGGGACCATAGCCACGTGTGGAAAAGCAGACCTTAGTATCTGCATCGGCAGATAAATCTAAAGCTCCCGACCGAGTCCTGTATTTCTTGTTTTGGCCGGTGACAGGACTCGGATGGCACGATGTGATACATGTGCATCCAGTTATAGAAAAACGATTCACGATGAATGCGTGGGAAAAAGGGCGCGGTTGAGGGTTAGCGTAATCCCTAGTGGCCTAGGTGGTTTAACCCAAACCGAAATACGAAAGCGTGCAATAGGTAAGCGTAATCCCTAGTGGTACTAGGTGGCGTAAGTCCTAGTAGTTCAAACGATGATTCATATGGAAGAGCCTAGCTAGAACAAGGGTGACAGTCCAAACGGTTTCAAGGATAATACGACATGAGGAAGCCCGTACGAGGTACGGCAAAGGACTGAATTTATATATATGGAGAGAAACATATGATTTGAGTAACCTATATATGCGATATTAGGTTGACATGGACCATTACACGGCTTTGAGCACGGGACGTTCATGGTTAACACATGACGCGGGTAGGGATACTAGTGCGAGAGGTGCAGAGCAAATGTACATGTTAGGACTAGGAAGAATATACATAATAGACACCGTGGGATGTTAGACGGGGTAGATACCTTGGGATAATGTACTCGATAGAAATCTGACGATGTGATACCTTGACTTGTCATAACACCGCAGTTTATCATGATACCTTGGTTTACCTTGCCACAGTAGTTCAACCGGCTATCCTGGTTTATCTATCTTGTAGTTATCCTTATGTTTACTTTCAGTTTATGCATGTCATGTTACCTTTACCTGTTTTTATACTGGAAGTAGATAGGACTTACTCAGTCTTTTTGACTGACCCGTTTTGTTTCGCCTCTTTTCTTCCGTTCCCCCCCCCCCCCCAGGTTACAGGGAGGAAACAATGCTGTTTAGTTCGGACTTCTTCTGCTTGAAGGTCATCATGGATGGCTTGGACTTCTCTTGGCTATGGCTACTTTACTGTTTTTACTTGGGGAATAATTTATGAAAAGGTTTTTTACGCTTCTTTATTATTGCAAGACAGGTTTTGATGTACTCTGATGTAAAAGGGCTTTAGACCTTATTTATTCATGTTATGAAAGTTGATTTTACTTCCGCTATTTATATATGTTCTGTCTTGTGATATTTCTGTGCATGTTTACCAATAATGCCCCTCTAAAGCTAGTGCATTCCTTTGCGAGTGACCCTAGCGGAGGCGGGGTGTTACATTTGGTATCAGAGCAGAAGGTTACCAGACTGGGCAAAAGTTTTTAAAGACCTTCTGAAAATTATTTGAAAAACCGTTTACAAAGAAGCATTTTGCAAGAAAGTTTTCTTTTAAAAAGAAAAGGGTATTCCCCAAAGGCCATTAGCATTATCCTTGTTTCCTTGATTGAATCTCTTTTCCTTTCTTTCCTCCATCTGTAGTCACAGTGGTTTTAACTGCGACTATTCTTTCCTATCTACGGGAGTGCTTTCCATGCGATGGAGGTGGTTCTCGAGAGACCGGTGGCCGCGTTTTAAGAAAGGATAGTGAGAAAGAGGATAAAGGATGCGAGTTTAAGGATGAACAACTTGTTGGTATGGCTCAACCCAGAATGAGAGAGAAAGATGAACAATGAAACCCTTGACGAGAGGGTACCTTTGGCATGGTGAAACGGGACGGATAGTTAAGTATCATGGGACAAGGACAAGATCATTGGGAGGGCAATAGTATGCTCTCATTTCTAGGGTACCTCGGAAGGAGGGTAACGATCTTGTTAAACGTTTGGTTTTCTTCTCTATCATCCCGTCGGGACTTTGTTTTGATCACCGCATCTTTTAAGTCCGCTTCGATAGTTGAGTCTCTGCACCTTAGTACTAGCATAGTAGAGAACCCCGCTTTTGTCTCAAGTCCTATTGGAAGATCGGTCCATTTATTCATAGCTTGTTTGGATTTGAGAATGTCTATATCAAGTGTTGAGCTGGGAAAATATGCTTATGTTTATAAGTCGTGGATGGGTTCTAGGGATGAAGCGGTTATCCAGTAAGGGGTGCCACTCTCGGTTTTAGAAGGAGGGTAGTTAGACTCTTGGCTTGCTTTGGTAATACCCTCGAAGGCTCGTGTAACCTTTTGGGTTCTGTCATGGCTAGTTACCTAGAATCCCAGGATGTAGTTGTTGGTAATCCGTTTGGATAGAATTCGCCGCTAAGGCGGATGGTTCGTTTCGACTATGTATGAGTTATGGGGATCACCCTACTAAGGACTCTTGGCAATTTGGATTGGCATCGGAAAACGAGATCCAGAATTCACTAGTGAATTTTGGAGAGCTGGCTTGAGTACGTAGATATGGTTGAGCCAAGTATACTAGGGAAAGGATAAGTGCAAGTGGAATGAGAGGCGACGAGGAAATGAGTTCCAACTCATGTTATGGAAACGGGAAGTAAGAAGCTGCGAAATCGTGAAGTAAAAAGGGGCGGTCAAGGCACGATGGAACTAAGCTTAAGGTAATGCGACGCAGGAGACTGAAGACTAAATACGTGCATGATATCTCTTTTGGGAATATATCCTCAACCCCTGTTTTCTGTTGAGCTTGCGTGTAGGCTATCTTTTATGGATATCCTCTCGGTCATGTTTCTGTTACAAACCCCGTAAGGAGTTTGTTTTGTTTACCCTCTCGATCTTATTTTAGGGAAACTTAGGTAGAACCCTATGGATGTAAACATGTATTTGAAACATGTTATGGTTGATATGGTTGCAAATGATTGCAAGTGGTTGCTCGTGGATGCGCGAATACACGTTAGATACTAGATTGACGCGATCACATTTCATGTTGCATATACACGAGTATTTATACTTGTTTATGGATGAAATTGAATGTGTTACCATGTGGACGTTGCATATGGATGAATGTTTGTGCACGCATATAGTGTATATATATGACTAGGACTATTTGCATACATGTTGGATTCATGGCACTAAACATATTTTTGCATTCAAAAGATTTTTCAGGCCTAATCATTAGCATTAGCTAAGGAACATGTACACACACGTTTTGCATATATACATACAGCATTAGAAATCATCTAAGGACAATGGTTGCTTGTGGATGATGTTTTGAGTAGACGGATGATGGATGGTAGGATATGTTCTTCCTAACTTGGAGATTTCGGGGACGAAATCCTAAAAGGTGGGGAGAATGTAACAACCCGTATTTTAATAACATGTTAAAACGAGAATCGAAGCAGAATTTAATTTTAAATTCTGAATCAAGTAAAACGGGCTATGCCATTGCGTTCGCCTCGGAAAAATACGCGAAATAGAGTCCGAGTTTTCGAGAATCGGAGTCCGTATGACCCGTTAAAGGCCCAAAGAAGATTTCTGGGAATTTGAATTTCGGAAAACAGTTTTGGAAATCAAATCTGGGGCTAGGCGGGAAGTTTCCCCGCCTAGGCCATGTCGACAGGGCTGTCGACAGGCCTGTCGACTTGGGCCCAGACCAAGTCGACAGCCCTGTCGTCTTGCCTGTCGACAGGGGGTGGTCGGGGCAAATAACCTGGCGCACATGTTTGTCTCACCTAGTCTTGTGCTTGGGCTGGGTCTGGAAGCTTCCGAGATCTGATGGTCCCAATCTATCCTAGGGTTAATCTAAGGGCCTAA
The DNA here is from genome assembly GCA_030737875.1 of Allium sativum. Taxonomy (NCBI): domain Eukaryota; kingdom Viridiplantae; phylum Streptophyta; class Magnoliopsida; order Asparagales; family Amaryllidaceae; genus Allium; species Allium sativum. The sequence continues at coordinate 834,195,129 of CM060918.1, read as the reverse complement.
AACTACCCTAATCTCTATAAAAACACCCCTAAGCCCCCCCTAAACCCTCATAACTCACCCTCTCCACGAAGTGCTGCCCAAATGCCAAGTGATCATGGCCTCCATCCCAAATCCCTAGAGCCTATGCATTCAAATTGGGTTCAAATCAAAAGGTGCAAGCTTGTTACACCAAATCAAGGCCAAATCAACATTTCTATGCGAGTTTCATGGCGGATCTTCATCAAAGGAGCCACCTTTCTTCGTCATGATGATGCATGATCCCTTTCCTAAGCCTTGCCTATGTAAGTTCTAGCTACTTTTGGGTCAAAACGGTATTTTAATGTTGACATGGGATAAAATGAGGCTAAACATGATTATGCGAACATATATGAACCTTACCTTGCCTCTTGTGTTCATGTTTATGATCTTAGGCCATGTGAGTGACTTAATCATGCCTCTCATGCTATGCATAACCTAGTTTAACTTGCAAGTTTGGATCTTTATGCATGAAATGCTAGCATGAACCTTTAGGAACCATTTTACTTGTGAAACATTGGCTAAGACTAGATTTTGGGGCTTATGCATGTTTATGAACCCAAACCCTTTTATGCTATCATGCAAGTTTGTGGCCAAGTCTTTTATGAGATTATGCATATTTATGGCCAAACCCTTTTCGTGATAATATGCATGTTTGTGGCCAAATTACCTTATGACACTATGCATGTTTATGGTCAATTTCTTTATGATGTTATGCATGTGGAAGCCAAGCCCTTTTTGGCATCATGCATGTTTTGAGACCAATATGTGGCATAGCATCCTTACTATGTTGACTCGCTTTGCTTGCGTTGGGAAAACACGATTTTGGGTAGTTAGATAAACATGAACATATCGCAAAATCTTAACTTGAATATGACATGTGTTTATACTTGAAAATATGACTTGAAAGATAACATGGAAGATGACATGTAAGTATGCATAAAAGCATGAGCTTGGGAATTTACCTATTAAGTTAGGTCTACCCTTTGGGAATTTACCTATTAAGTTAGGTCTACCCAAATGCTCGAAAAACTTGTAACATGTTTTGGAAACAGGATGAACTTAGATAATATGAGTGTGGCCAACTCGAGGTTGGGTTGAGTTTGCGACGTAAAACTACCCGGAACCGACCGGCCTAACTAGTAGTTGCAAACAATAGGACCCAATGTGAGAAGTTGGTCATGTCGCGCTTAAGACCCGAGGTTAGACTAGGTTGTGGTGTAAATCTACCCGGACCCGCCCGGCTTAACTAGTAACCACAACAAGGTCTAATGTGAGAGGTTGAGGGTGCATTAATTAAATTAATGCCACATAATAGGGTTAAGTTAATTTGATTAATGAGGATTAACCAAATATGATATGGACAAATGGGTTAAGTAATTTGATTAGGCTAATGATACTTAACAAAACATGATAAGCTTGGGTAGGTTAAGTAACTTGATTTGCCTAATGACACTTGACCATTTTTATACGACTAGTGGACGGGATTAAGTCAACCAACACTTAATCAATCCAACACGATAACGTGATAAGGTTAAGTAAATTTTCTTAATGACACTTAACCGTATAATACAGTTAATGGATGGGGTTAAGATTAGGCTTAACTAATCTAAACACGGTAATTCGATAGGGTTAAGTTAAACACTTAACCAATTTAAACTTGATAATTCAATGAGGCCAAGTAACCCATACTTAACCGACTTAACTTGGTAATTTAATGGGGTTAAGTTAAACACTTAACTAATTTAACACGATGATTTGATGAGTTTAAGTGACCTATACTTAACCAATCTAACTCGTTAATTTGATGAGGTTAAGTTAACCTATACTTAACCAATCTAACGTGAAAACATGATAAGGCTAAGTCACGAATCGTTTCGAATACGCTTGACCGATTTGACTCGGTAATCAGATGGGGTCAAATTAATATATACTTAACCAATCTAAAATGATAATTAGACGAGGTTAAGCCATGGATTGCTTGATATACTTAACCAACTTGACACATGGTCTGTAGGGTTAAGTCTTGGGCTTGGGTACTTAGCCAGTTTCGACATGTTTTGTAGACGGGTTAAGTTGTGAACTTAAATGACACTTAACCCATTAGATAAACCCTAATTCGGAGGATTAGGTAGATAACCATAGTTAACAAGGATTATGGAAATAAGGCTAAGTGGTAAACCTTAGTTAAGGGAAACTAAGTAATAATTCTTAGTCAAGGAAATTTGGACTATTTCTTAGATAGATCAGTAACCCGATACGTTAGAGTATGCGTGTAGGAGCAGGCTATCTGATTTGGATAAAGGCTCCAACGAACTGGGTAACGAAGCAGCGGCTTCGGGGAACGTAAGGGTATACTAGGCTCACGAGAGGTTGAGGTCTGCGGTAGAAGAACCAAGAATATGCCTTGGTTGCTATGCGAGCGACCTAAAGACTGGGGTGGATAGCAGTGAGTCGGCGAATACATACGGTGCCTGAGATAGCAAGTTCGTCGATCATCTACCATCTTAAGTCAAGCGTGTACGTACGGAAAGGCAGGGGACACCCAACAGACCATAATTTGCTATCTAATTATGGGTGAGGTAGGTCGTAGCATGTGGGCTGACCGGAGTGTAGTTCTCATGCAAGATTTTCTCTTGTGTTGCCTTTCACTAGTTGAGGGAGGGGTCTCGTGGGACCATAGCCACGTGTAGAAAAGCAGACCTTAGTATCTGCATCGGCAGATAAATCTAAAGCTCCCGACCGAGTCCTGTATTTCTTGTTTTGGCCGGTGACAGGACTCGGATGGCACGATGTGATACATGTGCATCCAGTTATAGAAAAACGATTCACGATGAATGCGTGGGAAAAAGGGCGCGGTTGAGGGTTAGCGTAATCCCTAGTGGCCTAGGTGGTTTAACCCAAACCGAAATACGAAAGCGTGCAATAGGTAAGCGTAATCCCTAGTGGTACTAGGTGGCGTAAGTCCTAGTAGTTCAAACGATGATTCATATGGAAGAGCCTAGCTAGAACAAGGGTGACAGTCCAAACGGTTTCAAGGATAATACGACATGAGGAAGCCCGTACGAGGTACGGCAAAGGACTGAATTTATATATATGGAGAGAAACATATGATTTGAGTAACCTATATATGCGATATTAGGTTGACATGGACCATTACACGGCTTTGAGCACGGGACGTTCATGGTTAACACATGACGCGGGTAGGGATACTAGTGCGAGAGGTGCAGAGCAAATGTACATGTTAGGACTAGGAAGAATATACATAATAGACACCGTGGGATGTTAGACGGGGTAGATACCTTGGGATAATGTACTCGATAGAAATCTGACGATGTGATACCTTGACTTGTCATAACACCGCAGTTTATCATGATACCTTGGTTTACCTTGCCACAGTAGTTCAACCGGCTATCCTGGTTTATCTATCTTGTAGTTATCCTTATGTTTACTTTCAGTTTATGCATGTCATGTTACCTTTACCTGTTTTTATACTGGAAGTAGATAGGACTTACTCAGTCTTTTTGACTGACCCGTTTTGTTTCGCCTCTTTTCTTCCGTTCCCCACCCCCCAGGTTACAGGGAGGAAACAATGCTGTTTAGTTCGGACTTCTTCTGCTTGAAGGTCATCATGGATGGCTTGGACTTCTCTTGGCTATGGCTACTTTACTGTTTTTACTTGGGGAATAATTTATGAAAAGGTTTTTTATGCTTCTTTATTATTGCAAGACAGGTTTTGATGTACTCTGATGTAAAAGGGCTTTAGACCTTATTTATTCATGTTATGAAAGTTGATTTTACTTCCGCTATTTATATATGTTCTGTCTTGTGATATTTCTGTGCATGTTTACCAATAATGCCCCTCTAAAGCTAGTGCATTCCTTTGCGAGTGACCCTAGCGGAGGCGGGGTGTTACAGTGATTATGAGTTTGACAAATTAAAATGTTGGCAAAATCAAACCAATATGTGAATCAATGGTAAATTATCCAAATTGAATCAAATGTGGAACTGGATTGAAAATTGATTGAAGTTGCATACATGTACATATATATGTGTGAACAGGTCATAGAATGGAAGTTAAGGAGAGGAATAAAATTGTATGCCCGACAAATAGGTACATATATACTGTATTCCTTGGGTTTGATCATTTTACGAGCCGCTTGGCCTTTTCCTTTTCATTTGGATTGACGAGGGCCTTGTGAGGCTAGTTTGGATTTTACCGATCGGCCCATACAAAGGAGGTTATGGCAAAAAAAATCTAAAATTTAGGGTGTTAGCCAATTTTTTGAGAAATATGAAAATTCTTAGAAACTGAAAAGTTGAAAAATGAAAGCCGGAATGAAAGTTGAGTTGGTTAGTTAAACAACTTTCAGCTCCATTCCTTTTCGAGGACAAAAAGATTTTAAGTGGGGGAGATTGTAACAACCCGGATTTTCAGAACCAATTTAAAATTTTTATTTTAGATATTTTAATGGATTTTTAATATTTAAAATGGTTTATTATAAATAATAACAACTAAAAATTTATTTAAATTGAAGTTAGAACGTATAATTTTATTTTAAATATAACACCAGCCTGAAATGGTGCGGTAGTTTGAAAGTTTGATTTTTAATTTCAAATGATTATACATAACTCATTTTAAATCCGAATTGGGCGAAACAAGAATGGTTAGAATCTGTTTAATTATATCTTTCTGACGGATGTGAAAAATTCAGATTTCATAAAATAAATTGAAAGTTATGTCCAGTTTAAAGTTCAAAATAGTCGCTATGGAATATATATATATATATATATATATATATATATATATATATATATATATATATTGATATAATATATAGCCCTTAAAAATAGTTATTTTGCAAACGACCTCCATTTTCGATGAAACCACTTTTGTTGGATCCGGAATGTCAAATTATAGCTAGATTCCATATTTTTTAATTTTTGGGATTAATATGTGAGCGTAGTGAATTTAAATGTGTTTAGTAATTTCTGTTTGAATTTAATCGACTGGAAAATGACTATTTTTCAAACGGTCTCCAAATTCGACGAAATTAGATTTGTTAGGACCGTATTGTCAAAACATAGCGAGATTTATTTTTCGGTAATTTTTGAAGTTAGTATGTGGCCTTGGTAAATTAAAATGTACGTTTGAATTTAATATACATTGATTTATATATTAATTTTGATTAAAACTGATCAAAACAGTCGAATAGGCTTACGAAACATATCTCATTCTGTCCGGAATGGGAGTGTTTAGCTAAGGGCGACAGTCACCGGGTTCGATTTGGAGTTAGTATCAATAAACAACTATTTTTGGAATTTAATAAAATAAATAATTCATATAAATACCCTCTCCCGCCGGCCAATCAAAATTAATGAAAAAACCCTAAACCTATACATCGTTCAACCGCCGCCTCCTGTAATGAATGATCAGTTTCATTCAAAACTACTCTGTCAATTTGCATCCAATCCGTGCAATAAAAATCAAAATTTGTAAAACGAAAATCCTAGCCCTCTCCACGAGCTTTCCATCCATACTTGTCTGAAGATCTAATGTTGTGTGAGCTGGTCGAAATCACAGCTCAAAGGTCAATCATTCGAGGGAGTTTTTTTTTGTACCGGGGACCTCGAGCTGAGTGCCACCACTGGCGTAAGGAGGCGGCGCCGGGGGGAGTCGAGTGGCGCTCCCTGAATTTGGTCCGTTCAGCCGTGGCATGTGCAGCGAGGCGATTTCTGTTTTGAGAAGTGTGTTTGAGGGTTACAGGAAGGGTTCGATGGATTTTCAATGTAGTGAAGGTAATTAGGAAATTCATTAGCGATTAATTAATTATTATAAAATGTAATTAACGTATATATTGTCGTATCTTTCTCATACGAGGTCCAAATCGAGCAAAATTGGATCCGTTGGGATCGTGGGGACGAGAGCTTCGCAAAAAGACTAACTAGGTCCAATTTGGAGCTTGTTAGAATTTAGGACAGAATTAAATTCAAACCGTCCAATAAAATTGACGGAGTGGAACCCAAAGTGAGAACTCCTTCTCACTCTAATTATTTTACAGTTAAATATATACTAGGTTGCAAACGGGGCTTAGTAACCCCCAACATCATTTATTTTACAAACCATGATTGCTTGTTTGGATTTTACTGTGGAAATTTGGTTGTGTTGAAAATTGATTGTATTGTGGTGTATTGAATGTGATTGACTATTGTGTATGGCGTGAGCCAGTATCAGGAGAGGGGTAATGCTGGGCATTACTCCGGTTCTAATATCGCACCGTTATAATGTTGAAATTTTATGAAATAAATATTTATTCGTTAAAAATATCATTTTTAATGTGTATATGAACTATATAAAATATTCATGTGTTGAATAAACAATTTGAACAATAAAAACATTTTTATTGAATGTATGAACTATATAAGATAGTCAAGTGTTAAATCAAATATTTTATCGTTAAAAATATAATTTTTAACATATATATGAACAACATAAAATTCTCCTGAAATGAAAATAAATATTCATTTACAAATCGGAAGATTTGTTTATGTACACCCATTTAACTGACATTGATTGGGGCGATAAAGGTAACACCCCGTAATTATAAATATTAAAATTAACAAATTTAAGAACACTTAATTTTTAGAATAAGAATTAAGGGAAATGGGTGAGGCCATTGCATTCATCTTGGAATTCTGCTTGAGACAGAGTCCGAGTTTGCGTAAATCGGGCTCCGTATGAAGAAGTTATGGAGCTTAGAAGATTTCAAGTTTATATAAGAATTAAATAAATAAATAATAAATCTAAATTCGAATCCAAACCAGCGAAAAGCAGTGGGCAGGAAGATTCCTGCCAGAGGGTGCCGACCCCCTTAAGGGGTGTCGACACTGGTGTCGACCCCCTTATAGGGGTGTCGACATAGGTGTCGACCCCCCCCCCCTCCCCCCAAAGTAGGGGTCGACCCCTGCTGACTGTTCTGGATAGTGACGATTTTCTGAGTCGTAGGGCTACGTGGCGACTTCTGATTGGCCTGATGACACATTTTCTGGGACTGAATGGTCTGGATAGATCCTATGTTGATAGAAAGGCTCAAACTAATCCTATAGTCCTATATAATCACATCTAACCTAAACCCTAAGCTAAACTAAATTCGTTCATGAGCCTATATGCTGCTGAATCCTAAACTAATCTATCCTCCACCATAACAAATCAAATTCAAGGTTAAAGATAAAGATCAAAGCCTACATCAACGGATTAGCTTATCAACTTCAGAAATCAAATTCCAAATCTTCTCTTCATTCTTAATCTCTGTTAATTCATGTAGCTTTCAAAAGATAATTAAACTAAAGTAATTATGATAAGTTGTAAATTGTGATCATATGATTATGCCTGTAATGGATCTTATCCAATTTGCAATTTGTCATCTTTTTTGATTCGTGGCCTATCCTTTTCTGATCAATTCTATCAGTTCATGCATGTTCATGCTCGTGTATTTATGCCTATTTTGATACCATGATTCTCTTCCCTCTTCCTTTTTCGTTTTTTTATTTTTATGAGTTAGGCTAACTTCAAGCCTAACATATTATGCGAAATTCACGCATGTGCAATGCTTGAATGTTGGGGAAAAGTGTGGGAAATGTTGAATAACATGTGATTTGTAAAAAGACATAAATTGATGATGGTTATGGTTTGGGAAAAATTGTATATAATAAGCAAACATGAGACTTGACGAAAATGGGTTTGAGTGTAAACTTGTGATAATTTGGTAAGTTCAGTTATTTCTCAGATTTGGAACATGTAATAGGAATCATGACTTGTAATGTATCGAATCTAGAACTATTCCTAATTGTAAGATAATCAATTCTGATTCATGCTTATCCTTTTGTCAAACCCGAATAACCTATGCCTATGAGACTGTTGTGATTGATACAATGGAACCTATCATGTTGTACACCAAATTGGTGATTCTTTTATGTTCAATTCTATTGAAACTTTATGCCTATGATGTAACTTGCTAAGTTTAGCCATACTTATTGTTAATGTACAACATGTCTATTGGAAACATGATTCTTGAGTTGGGTACACCTTTACATGCCTATTTTGTTCCTTATGTCAATTCTTGTGTTTCTCCTCTATCCCTCTCCGTTTAATTTTAGACCTTGTTGTACTTGCGATTGAAACACGTGGAATTGGGTATAACTTAATTAAGTAATTTTGGGCATAACAAGTAAATAAGGCATAATTTGAATTGACCATACGTATGGATATTTTACATATAAATCTTGATTTTGAAAGTAAATATGTAAATTGGCTAAAAGATGAACGCCTAAAACATGAGGTTAGACTTGGTTTGCGGTATAAGACTGCCCAGAACCGCCCGGCATATCAAGCAACCGCAAACGACAGTCTAATGTGAGAGGTTAAAGGCATAAATTAGATGCTTAGATACGAGGTTAAGTCTGGCTTATGGTGGAAGTATGCCCGAAATCGCCCGACATATCCAGTGGCCACAAGTGGTCGACTTAATGTGAGAGGTCTGTGCATTAATAACTAATTAATGCTGATCAAAGATGAATATGATACCTAAACGAGTTAGGTGGGTGGGGTTAAGTTAACATGGGTAAGAAGACAACTTAATCAATATTACATGAATAAAGTGGATAGGGTTAAGGCAAGCTTAACCAATAATACATGTGGACTTAATAAGTGGAAGGGTTAAGTAAATCTCGGGTAGGTGGGTAATATTAGTATATATAGGCCCACAAACTTAACCGTTAAATAAACATGCGTGAATCAGTAGGAAGGTTAAATGACATATGGATAGGCGACACTTAACCTATACAACATGTTAATTAAGCAAATGGGTGGGGTTAGGTTAAATTGAGAACACTTAGCCGTTATAACATGTTGGTTAGGAAACCCTAGTAATGGGGACTCATTTCAACAGTAACCCACATAGATGTATCATGGTACCCTGAACTAGGCAGGGTGGTGCATGATTACTGGGCTGATTATAAGCGGTCAAAATAGCGGCAGGTGGTGCATCAGTGTAGGTTCCGACAGAGTACGGGCGTGCACGTGCTCCGCAGTGGAAAAAGCAGGCACTGAGCATCAGTAGTTTTACACTGCATCTTGAATTGTGTCGGGTTGCCATCATAGGGATTGATACACCCCATGGTGGGACTAGCACAGGTATCTACAAACAAGCGGGGCCGAATGACACAAGTTATAAATACATGTGAGTTAGGGGGCCAATCGATTAGTGGTAGTATGGAGACATCTAGTATCTATTATGGGCAAGTAGGTTGTTAAGGATTGTACGGGGTAGATACCTCTTACTAGATGTTACGCCTGAGGGCTACCAATTACGGGGTTGGGATCAACTTTCAGTATGGAACTAGTAACGGTGCGATATACTTAGCATTGGTGCAGTGTAGTAGTTACCATATAGTGATTAGAAGCGCAATCAATGTTTATCTTATTCATCTTGCCTACCTTGTCATGCATGCTTATGTACAATCATTTCTTACTTTCCAGTTTATGTTCTTATCCTGTTACTTTAATGATTATATTGTTAAAGTTACTGGACTCACCAGACTAATGTCTGACCTAGTTTGTTTCGCCTCTTTTCTTCCGTCCTCTCTGGGAGGAAATACTCAAGCTTTGTTCAGATGTCTCTTTCTTCCAGCTTGAAGTTGAAAGATGTATTGCTTGGTTTTAATTCTGCTTATGGCATTTTCTGTTGGGGGTTATAGCTTTAAAATTATGTACTTTGAAGGCTTTTGTACAAGACTGATATTATGTACTTGGTTTTGTTGTTTTGAAGGTGTAACCAAACCTATTTCTGTTGCCGCTGCAATAAAGTTATAAAATTTTCAAATACTACATCCATCTTGTAATATTCCGTTCTGTTTACTTATAACGCTCCACGAAACTTAATGCATTCCCTTTTGAGTGACATTAACAGACGTGGGGTGTTACACTTGGTATCAGAGCTGAAGGTTACCAGAACAGATAAAAGATTTTGAAAAACCGTTTTCAAAAGCATTTTTATAAAGAAGTATTTTCGAAAACATGTTTTAAAGAAGGGGTTTTCAAGAGAAAGGTTTATTATGAAAAAACATAATCCCCAAAAGCCATATATCTTTCTTTCGATTCTTTGTTTCGAATCTCTTCCTTTTTCCTTCTTGAGTTTCTTTCCTCGCGTGGAGATGCTTTTTCTAAGATATGTAAGGACTTTCGTGCGATGGGCGGAAAACCAGTTCATGGAACTGAGACATTTGTCGAAGCTAGAATTGGCTCAGGGAAGTGGAGAACTCGTTTGGTATCTTTGAGATAGACGATGGAAGGTTCAGCTAGCTGCTTGGTAGATGAGGGAGTTTAGGCTAAGGGCACAAGCCCAAGGATGAGGAATTTGTTGATATGGCTTTAATCCACGAAGAAGGTAAAGGAGAAAGTGGAAAGAATAATTAATCCCATGACAAAAGAAGGCGTCTTTATTGTGGTATAACGGGCCATGTAATTAAGGACTATAGGAAGAAGAAGAAGCCTGGTTGTTTTCATTGCGGTGAGGCAGGACATCTGATTAAAGACTGCCCGAGCAGGTAAGGGCAAGGGCAGGGGACATGACCTACTTCTGGAGGACAGGGTCATGCTCTCATGGCACCAGGACAGGAGAGAGATAGAAACGTTTTTGTTGAAAGTTTGATTTTTCCTTTTTGATCACCCTGTTTGAACTTTGTTTGATTTTGGCACTTCGTACTCGTTTGTATCTGCTTCGTTAGTTGAAACACTACATCTAAATAACTAGTCTAGTTGTGGATCCCATTGTAGTCTCAAATCCTACTGGAGGTTCGGGTCATTTATCTATGCTTTGTCGGGACTTGAGAGTGTCTATCTTGGGCGTTGGGTTTGAATGCAATGCCTACGTTCTTGGTTTCATAGGCTACGCCTTGATTCTAGGAGTGGATTGGCTAGCCAGGTATGGTGCCATCCTAGACTGACAGGAGGGTAGTTAGATTGTTGATTCGTTGTGGAAGAACCCTTGATATTTCTTGTGACCCTAGAGTCCAGTGATGTTTAGCTACCTAGAATCTCTTGACGCATCCATCGATGATTTGGAATTTGTTCGTGTTGTCCGTGAGTATGGTGACGTCTTTGATGTGGTTCGGGATTTAACCCCAAGGCGCGAGATAGACCTCCGTATATATTTAGTAGGTAATGCCAAGCCAGTTGCATTACCAGTGTGCCACATGGCTCCGAGAGAGAGAAGGAACTCATTAAGCAAGTAGGGGAGCTACTTGAGGAAGGGTTCATAAGAAGAAGTATTTTGGAATGGAGTGCTCCAGTTGTTTTTGCTACGAAGGTTGATGGTTCACTTAGATTGTGCGTGGACTATAGGGTCCTGAACAAGCTCACGAAGAAGAACAGACACCCATTGCTGAGGATAGATGACTTGATCGATCAATTGGTTGGTGCTTCGGTTTTCTCGCAGTTGGATATAGCTACAGGATTTCGTCAACTAAGGGTGGCTGAAGATAGCATAGATAAGACTGCATTTAGGACTCCTAACGGTTTCTTCGAATGGCTCGTCATGCCTTTTGGTTTGACAAATGCACCCGCATAATTCATAGACTTGATGAGTAGGGTGTTTAGAGGGTTTCTAAACAAGTTTGTGGTAGTCTTTGTGGATGGCATTTTGATTTTCTTTAGAAGCGAGGAAGAGTATGCCCTACATCTTAGGGAAGTTTTAGAGACCCTATGAGCACATCAACTCAAAGCTAAGTTCTCCAAATGTCATTTTTGGTGGAAAGAAGTGAGGATCTTAGGACACGTGGTCTCTAAGGAAGGGATAGCAGTGGATCCTGCAAAGGTGGTGGCAATCCAAGATTGGAAGGTTCCTAGAAAAGCAATGAAATTAAGAAGTTTTCTATGGTTGGCAGGCTACTATAGGAAGTTCGTTAACGACTTTGCGAAGATATCAGCCCCATTTTTGACTTTGCTAGATAGGAGCAAACCGTTCACAGTATACACCGGTGCTTGCGGGACAGGGCTTGGAGTAGTTTTCAATGCAAGAGGAAAAGGTGATATGCAAAAAGGCGGTAGGTACGCAGTTAGGTTTGAGCATCGCGTATCATCCATAGACGGATGAATAGATAGAAAGGGTGAATAGAATCCTTAAAGATCTTTTGAGGTTATGTACCCTAGATTTTGGAGGGACATGAGAAGAGCACCTTCCATTTGTGGAGTTCACTTATGACAACAGTTATTAAGCTAGTATTAGGGTTTTTATGGATGATCGTGTCGATCACCAACTTGTTGGTGGGAATCTACAGATACGATTTTGCTTGGACCCGTGCTGATTAGAAAGAGACTTCGGAGAAGGTGGACTTGATTCGAAGGCGAATGAAAACGGCACAGGACCGACAAAAGTCGTACACTGATAAGAGACGAATTGATCTTGAGTTCGATGTTGGAGACATGGTTTTTATTAAGGTGTCACCGTTGAGGAACGTAGTCCGTTTTGGATCGGTAGGGAAATTGGCACCGAGGTTCGTAGGACCCTTTCCCATTACAGAGAGGATTGGACAGATGGTGTACAGAGTGAAGTTACCGAAGAAGCTTAGTGGTGTTCATGACGTGTTTCACGTGTTGCATTTGCGGAAGCGTTTACATGATACCACGGAAGTGGTTAAGCCGAGCATGCTTAGGGAAGTGGAAGTGGAGCGAGATGCCACGATTAGACGAACTCCTACATGCATCCTTTGACCGGAGGTCAAAAAGTTACGCAACAGAGAGGTTAAGTTGGTTAAAGTTCAATGGGAAGATGATCAAGGAGATGAGACTTGGGAGACGGAAGACATGAAGCGTGCGTCGTACCCTTTCCTTTTTGAGGGTATGTTCTTTACTTCTCCTTTTTCTACCGCTTTGTTTATACTTGTTCTATCGTTTAGTATGTCCTCTCGTTTACATCCTCGATCTTTAGATAGGAAAATCCTATGGTTATAAACATGTGTTTGAGATATGTTATGTTTGATGGATGCAAGTGGATGTAAGTGTTTGCTAGTGGTTGCTCGTGGATGCATTTACACACACAATAGGCACTAGATCGGCTCAATCACCTTCATATTGCATATAAATGAGTGTGCATATTTAATTAAATGGATGTACATTGAATGTTTTATCATATGGATGTTTTATTTGAATGAATAGTTGTGCACTTATGTAGGAATAATATGTATCATTAGGATTCTTTTGCATACATAATGGACGCATGGCACTATCATGAATTGCATTAAGCAAGTCAACTGGACCAGTAAACCGCCTGATTTTTGCATTTGGGTAAGGACATATACACACGCATATGTTCATGAAAAGCATTAGAAACATTTTAAGGACAACGGATGCCTGTGATTGAATGGTTGAGTAGATGGATGTTGGATGGTAGGATATACATTCTTCTTGACTTGGAGATTTCGGGGACGAAATCCTTTAAGGAGGGGACAATGTAACACCCCGTAATTTTAAATATTAAAATTAAAAAATTTAAGAACACTTAATTTTTAGAATAAGAATTAAGGAAAACAGGTTACGCCACTGCGTTCGTCTCAGAATTTTGCTTGAGATAGGGTCCGAGTTTGCATAAATCGGGCTCCGTATGGAGAAGTTATAGAGCTTAGAAGATTTCAAGTTTATATCAGAATTTAATAAATAATTAATAAATCTAAATTCGAATTCAAACCAGCAAAAAGCAGTAGGTGTGAAAATTCCCGCCAGAGGGTGTCGACCCCCCAGTAGGGGTCGACCCCTGCTGACTGTTCTGGAGAGCGATGATTTTCTAAGTCGTAGGGCTATGTGGCGACTTCCGATTGGCCTGATGACACATTTTCTTGGACTGAATGGTCTGGATGGATCCTATGTTGATCCAAAGGCTCAAACTAATCATATACTCCTATATAATCACATCTAACCTAAATCCTAAGCTAAACTAAATTCGTTCATGAGCCTATATGCTGCTGAATCCTTAACTAATCTAGCCTCTACCATAACAAATCAAATTCAAGGTTAAAATAAAGATCAAAGCCTACATTAACGGATTAGCTTATCAACTTCAGAAATCAGATTTCAGATCTTCTCTTCTTTCTTAATATCTGTGAATTCATGTAGCTTTCACAAGATAATTAAACTAAAGTAATTATGATAAGTTGTAAATTGTGATCATATGATTATGCCTATAATGGATCTTATCCAATTTGCAAGTTGTCATCTTTTTTGATTCATAGCCTATGCTTTTCTGATCAATTCTATCAGTTTATGCTTGCTTGTGCTCATGTATTTATGTCTATTTTGATACCATGATTCTCTTCCCTCTTCCTTTTTCCTTTTTTTATTTTTATGAGTTAGGCTAACTTCAAGCCTAACATATTATGCCAAATTCGCGCACGTATAACGCTTGAATGATGGGGGAAAAGTTCAGGAATTGTTGAATAACATGTGATTTGTAAAAAGGCATAAATTGATGATGGCTATGGTTTGGGAAAAATTGTATATAATAAGAAAACATGAGACTTGACGTAAATGGGTTTGGGTGTAAACTTGTGATAATTTGGTAAGTTCAGTTATTTCTTAGATTTGGAACATGTAATAGGAATCGTGACTTGTAATGTATCGAATTTATAACTATGCCTAATTGTAAGATAATCGATTCTGATTCATGCTTATCCTTTTGTCAAACCTGAATTATCTATGCCTATGAGACTGTTGTGATTGATACAATGGAACCTATCATGTTGTACTCCAAATTGGTGAATCTTTTATGTTCAATTCTATCGAATCTTTATGCATTTGATGTAACTTGCTCAATTTAGCCATACTTATTGTTAATGTACCACATGTCTATTGGAAACATGATTCTTGAGTTGGGTGCACCTTTAAATGCCCATTTTGTTCCTTATGTCAGTTCTTGTGTTTCTCCTCTATCCTTCTCCGTTTTATTTTTGGACCTTGTTGTACTTGCGATTGAAACACGGGGAATTGGGTATAACTTAATTAAGTAATTTTGGGCATAATAAGTAAATGAGGCATAACTTGAATTGACCACACTTATGGATAATTTACATATAAATCTAGACTTGGACAGTAAATATGTAAATTGGATAAAAGATGAACGCCTAGGACACGAGCTTATCCTTGGTTTGAGGTATAAGACTGCCCGGAAACGGCCGACATATCTAGTAACCGCAAACAGAAGTCTAATGTGAGAGGTCAAAGGCATGAATTAGATGCTTAGACACGAGGTCAAGTCTGGCTTGTGGTGGAAATCTTTCCGGAACCGCCCGGCATATCCAGCGGCCACAAGTGATCGACTTAATGTGAGAGGTCTGTGCATTAATAACTAATTAATGCTGATCAAAGATGAATATGATACCTAAACGAGTTAGGTGGGTGGGGTTAAGTTAACATGGGTAAAAAGACAACTTAACCAATATTACATGAACAAAGTGGATAGGGTTAAGGCAATCTTAACCAATAATACATGTGGTCTTGATAAGTGGAAGGGTTATGTAAATCTTGGGTAGGTGGGTAAAATTAGTATATATAGGCCCACAAACTTAACCGCTAAATAAACATGCATGAAACAGTGGGAAGGTTAAGTGACATATGGATAGGCAACACTTAACCTATACAACATGTTAATTAAGCAAATGGGTGGTGTTAGGTTAAATTTAGAACACTTAACCGTTATAACATGCCAGTTAGGAAACCCTAGTAACGGGGACCCATTTCAGCAGTAACCCACATAGATGTATCATGGTACCCTGAACTAGGCAGGGTGGGGCACGATTACTGGGCTAATTATAAGCGGTCAAAATAGCGGCGGGTGGTGCGTCAGTGTAGGTTCCGACGGAGTACGGGCGTGCACGTGCTCCAAAGTGGAAAAAGCAGGCACTGGGCAACAGTAGTTATACACTCTGCATCTTGAATTGTGTTAGGTTGCCATCATAGGGATTGATACACCCCATGGTGGGACCAGCACAGGTATCTACAAACAAGTGGGGCCGAATGACACAGGTAATAAATACATGCGAGTTTGGGAGCCGATCGATTAGGGGTAGTATGGAGACATCTAGTATCTATTATGGGCAAGTAGGCTATAAAGGATTGTATGGGCTAGATACCTCTTATTAGATGTTACGCCTGGGGGCTATAATTGCGGGGTTGGGATCAACTTTCAGTATGGAACTAGTAATGGTGCGGTATATTTAGCATTGGTGCAGTGTAGTAGTTACCCTATAGTGATTAGAAGCGCAATCAATGTTTATCTTATTCATCTTGCCTACCTTATCATGCATGCTTATGTACAGTCATTTCTTACTTCCTAGTTTATGTTCTTATCCTGTTACTTTAATGATTATATTGTTAAAGTTACTGGACTCACTAGACTAATATCTGACCTAGTTTGTTTCGCCTCTTTTCTTCCATTCCCCCCCCCCCCCTCCCCGGTTCTCAGGGAGGAATACTCAAGGTTAGTTCAAATGTCTCTTTCTTCCAGCTTGAAGTTGAAAGATGTATTGCTTGGCTTTGATTCTACTTGTGGCATTTTTGTTGGGGGTTATGGATTTAAAATTATGCACTCTGAAGGCTTTTGTACAAGACTGATATTATGTACTTGGTTTTGTTGTTTTAAATGTGTAACCAAACCTATTTCTGTTTCCGCTACGATAAAGTTATAAAATTTTCAAGTACTACTTTATCTGTCTTGTAATATTTCGTTCTATTTACTTATAACGCTCCACGAAACTTAATGCATTCCCTTTTGAGTGACATTAACGGACGTGGGGTGTTACAACAAATTTTACACATCGCTCAACTGCACAAATAATATTTAGTATTTGTTAGTTGAAAGCCCACATGGGTATTGGGATAATCTTTGACATACACTGATCTCAATTGTTTAGTTGTATGTCAATCAATTGGTTGACAGACTGTTGTAAGCGTTAATTATTTATATTTAATGCTTATGCAGTTGTGTAATGCACTCTGGATGATGGTTGACTGTGTGTCATTATTGTTGAGCACATATGCTGTATGAAATCCATATAAGTAACATTATATGGTAATTGGTTGGGTCCGATTCCAATTTAGAAATAATGAATATTTTAAAATAATATTCAGTAAATGATTAAAACGTGAATTTGATGTCCGATTTTGGATGGACACGAAATTATTAAAATGTATGAAGCCATATCGATTAGTTATGCGCCATTTTAATGCGAACGGTATTTATATCGATTTTATTCATTTTTATAATGAATATCGAAAAGGAAATGATTTCAAAATCTGATATTTTGAAATTATTATTGTTTGAACATTATAATGACATGGAATATTCAATTTTGATTTAAAATTGAAAATGAAGTTAAAATCGTTTTAAAATGAATTTATAAATGATATATAAAATACATTTTAAATGGAAATCAATGAAATATATATTATATATTATATACATATTTAATGGCCTGAATATAACGCGCCGTGCTGCGACCGTCCGCAAATTTCGACTATTGACTTCGAATTGACACTACGGGAGATCCGACCATCAGATTCTCCTAAAACCGAAATTGTTTGGTTCATATTGGAAAGAGATTTCCAACGAATATAAGAGATTTGAAATCTAATAGCTAAATTCGGAAGTATGTCCAAATCAAATTTGGAAAAGGTCGCTACGGATGCAGTTCGGTGGCCGTTATTGGAAACCGACAGTACAGGCCTTGATAAAATTATTAAAAATATTAATAATTTGTGTAAAATCATAATAAATGATTTGGAAAGAATTGGGATGAAAAATTCCACGTTTGTAAAAATAAAAATACATTTTTTATCAAAATGAACTAGTTGTTAACTAAAAAGATAATCCAATAATTTTTAAACAAATAAATTGGATATATAAAGGGTTTTAATATAACCAGAAATTTCCAATCTAAAAATTGGAATGGATTCGAATAGAAATCATCTTCGGGATATTTCGACATTGGAATCCGTGACTATATGGATATTATGAAGGAATTTGGAAGATATATATATATATCGTTATTCCCCATACGATATGTGTTGGTTTCAGAACTTGATATTGAATATAAGCCGATATAATTTCTATTTAGAGCCTTATATTTAATATCAAATTGGATTTTAGGTTTGTCGTGAATGGTGTCTTAAATAACACTATTCTTAAACCCCGTGTGAAAAGAATAAATCTTTTAATTAAGATTATTAGAGTTTCCAATTATATTTAGTAATTGGAATAAAATGGAATGTAAATTGGGTTTATTGTGAACTGTGTTTTTAACGACATTCGTTCTTTAACCCGATTAACAGTGAAAGGTGATTTGGAATATATAAATCTTTTATTAAGATTTAATGTAAATTTTCCAAAGTAAAGTTTTCCAATTTAATAACATAAATAGCAATAAATGGAATTTGACTTGGTAATAAACGAAGTGAGCTTCTGTGGAGGAAGGCTGTTAATATATATGGAATTTAAAAGGTTTTGTCGTTATTCAATTGTATTATTAGTCGGATATGGAAATTGATATCGATTATATATTGATCTATTTTCCGTGAAGATTTCATGGTTAAGGGAATGTGATTTTGGGTTTTTCGTGAACTGTGTTTTAAATGACATCGGTTATTTAACACAGTTAAAGACAGGATCACATGTCTAACATTATATTTCGAACCGTATTTGTAACACCCCGTAATTTTATTGACAGCCCGTAATTTTAAATATTAAAATTAACAAATTTAAGAACACTTAATTTTTAGAAGAAGAATTAATGGAAACGGGTTACGCCATTGCGTTCGTCTCGGAATTATGCTTGAGATAGAGTCCGAGTTTGCATAATTCGGTGAAACGACCCGAAATCCCCCTTACGGGAAATCCCGGATTGAGTCGAGGACAAGCCACATCAGAACGTAGACGGAAGAACATTTCATTGTATATTACAATAATTCCATCAGAATATAAGAATATACAAAGTATGAATAAATAAATATTACACAGAAAATATCAGAGATTACAATACATTACATAGCAGCGGAAAATAATACAATACACAACTAGAAGAGATATACGGATACAAAGCTTTCCGGATATCGTTCCAGCTGTACACCAGGATCCTGTGAATATAAATCTGCAAAACCAAAACTACTAGCTGCCCGTGTCAAAATAGGGGCACCCAGAGTTTAGGTCAAAACAATAAACTTCAGGTTAGTCATGTGACTGGTGTGAGAACTAAAATAGTTATTAATCTTTATTTTAAAGTTAGGTAAATCAAGGGACCACGCCGCTAACGCGGAACGGGTTTTCTCCCAAGAATACCAGTGCATAAAACAAACAGCGCAATGCTAAATAAAGAAAAATGAAGCTATTATAAGACCCAGTTCCCATCACACAACGCAACACAAACCAGAGAATAGGGTTTTCCCTTATAATAGCCAAAGCATGTTTGATACGTTTAAAACAAATCATTTGATACTATAATAAGTGTATAGTGTCAAAACAACTTCAAATATAAATGTATCAATCCTAGACGGCATGGATACCATATATCATGTCGCCATACTAGTTCTACAATTAAAACCGCAAATGTCACGTATTTGGAAATTGAATTTCCGTCTGTGAACCGAGGCAAAAGATAGTCCTCAACCGAATTCGAGACTCTCTAGCCCGAGCCTCAGGCAAGTACTATGTCAAGCCTTAGGAGCCACAGGGCCGGTCCACCGATGTGGATTAAAATTCCTGAACACTACGTTTCCCCGCCCTTTGGGGCGTCAATGAGTCCAATGACCCCATCGGTCCCGGATCGACCGATACATCCGAGGCGCCTCGCAACAGCAACAACCACACAGGTGAAAAGTATATAAATGTCATGGCTGGTAGGTCACTGACACCACCCTAGCTAGAAAGAAACGCATGCCCTCCCTGGATCCTTCTCCCTTTTTGGTTCACAACCGGGGTGTGAAGCTCGCGAATCAACGCTACACAAAGCTATGCCACACAGGCTGTGCTTTGATCATCCACCACAAGACTTTGCTTTTCAATAGAAGCCTTGATCATTTGCCACTTAGGCATGCCACACAGGAAATTCACTCTACGCGTTTGATATCCAGCAGTATATAACCCCTGAGCTCGTACGTCTCAGAGAAAGACGTTAAGCAAGAGAATAAATTCTCCGCCGCCGAACAGATATATATTTAATAGAAATCAATCACACAGACTAAAATCCAATGTCAGACACACAGTCCATTTACAAGTTCGTTCTGGGTCTGAACGAAACCGGAGGCACCTAGTACGCCGCATATCCATCGATCTCCAAGTATGTCTGGACGATCACCAACTGTTTCCATCTTCTTGGGTGTACATCCCAATCAAGATCATCAGTAATCACCCAAACGACGTGAAGACCTCTGGTCTTCAACCACCGTCTTCATCTTCGACACCACGTCGAATCAGTTATTCAGAATGGGATAAACCCGGTCTTTCTGAACAACTCGCGTATATATATATAATAAACACGTGTTACACAAACACAACATACGCCTCATTCCAATTCAGAATATTCTTTTATTCAAATATTCTTATACTTTGGGAAAGGTTCCCATTAATTTAATCAAAGATAAATTCTTTAAATTTATTCTTTAATCTTCTTTGAATATCAATTCAAACTAGTCGGGATTAGCGAACCACACCGAAGTAATCATTTATTTTATTTCCCAATCCCAACCTATTCATCCCATAAAGTAAAACTGGTCATACTTCATATCTAACACCACGGTGTTATCGGTAAATTCAATTACCATTTCACATTTAAATCTAAGTAAAGATTTAACTATCGCCTGGAGCTAGGGGTGAGCGTTTGGTTGGTTCGGTTTATCCGATCATGAAAATTGTCAAACCAAACTAAAACCGATAAAAATGAAAACCAAACCAACCAAATTAAGTTTGGTTGGTTCGGTTGGTTATCCGATTTAACCGAACTAAAAATATTTTAGACCTTATTATTATAATATTAACTATAATTTGAAATAAATCATAACTATATAATTAGATATTGTTATTTATGATTCTTATGCCTCCTAAAAGTAATTTTGACACATGCAAAATGATTAAAATTTACTTGGAGAACTAATCTAACTTAAATTATTTATTATAATGTTGAAAATGTTTAAAATCTAATAAAAGTTCCGTTAATTTGGTTAAACCGATAACCAAACTAAATATTTTTCCAAACCGATTTCAAACCGATTTAGTTTCAAAACCAAACCAAACCGACCAAAATAAATTGGTTCGGTTGGTTTATTTGGTTTAACCAAATAATGCTCACCCCTACGGCTGGAGCAAAACTGGCAATACTCCATTCTCGATCCTTTCAATCTAATTAAAGATTCATTAAAACTCCACTTAGTTTTAATCGTTAACTGGGTTAAAGAATCAGTGTCATTTAAAACACTGTCCACGATAAACCCAAAAATCAATATCAATTCAATTCCAATTAAATATTATTTAATTGGTACACTTCATTAAATCTAAATATAAAGACTTAATCTTTTCTCAACTGGGTTCAAGAACAGTGTTAGTCAAGTCAACATTCACGACAAATCCAAATCACATTTGATATTAAATACAAGGCTCTGAATAGAAAATATACCGGCTTATATTCAATATCAAATTCTACGACCAACAAATATCGTATTGGAAATAACGATATATATATATATATATATCTTTCAAATTCCCATAACAATATCTGTATCATCACGAATTCCAACATCGAAATATTCCGTAGATAATTTTGATTCAAATCCATTCCAATATAATTATTGGAAATTCTGGTCATTTTCAAAACCCTTTCAAATCCAATTTATTGATTTAAAAATAAATAGAATTATAATTCTAGTTCAAAACTAGTTCATTTCGATAAAAATCTATTTTTATCTTTTCAAATATGTAGTTTTTCATCCCGATTCTTCCCAAATCATTTCTTATGATTTTACACAAGTTATTACTATTTTTAATAATTTTATCAAGGCCCGTACAGTCGATTTCCATCAACGGCCATCGAACTGCACTTACAGCGACCTTTTTCAAATTTGATTTGGACATAATTCCAAATCCAACCGTTAGATTTCAAATTTCAAATATTCATTAGAAAGCTCTTTCCGATACGAACCCAACGGTTCCAGTTTTAGGAGAATCTGACGGTCGGATCTCCCGCAATATCCATTCGAAGTCAATGGTCGAAATTCGCGAACTACCGCGGCGCGTTCTATTCAGGCCATTATATATATTATATATATATTCCGTCGATTTCCTTTCCAAACGTATTTTATAAATCGTTTTAAATTCGTTTTCAAAGCGATTTCAACTTCTATTTCAACTTCAAATCAAAATCGATTTTTTCAACATAAATTCATTTTCATTTCATTTCAAATGTATTTAATTCAAATTGATTTCTAATTCAATTCCTGTTCGTTTTCAATTCAAATCAATTTCAATTAGAATTCATTTCTATTCAATTTCAATTTGAATTCATTTCTATTCAGTTTCAATTTGAATTCATTTCTATTCAATTTCAATTTGAATTCATTTTCAATTCGAATTCATTTCTATTCAGTTTCAATTCGAATTCATTTCTATCAATTTCAATTTGAATTCATTTTCAATTCGAATTCATTTCTATTCAGTTTCAATTCGAATTCAATTCTTTTCAAAATATCAGATTTTGAAATCACTTTTGATATTCGTTATAAAATAAATAAAATCAATAAAAATATCGTTCACGTCAAAATGGCGTCAATCTAATCAACACGGCTTCATATATTTTCTATTTTCAAATATTCTATTTCAAATATTTCTTTTTCAAATATTTCTATTTCAAATATTTCTATTTCAAAACTGGAATGAGGCCCAATCAATTACCATATAATTTTAGTTATATGGATTTTCTACAATACGTGTATAAAATAACAACGATAAATAATCAACCATCATCCAAAGTGCATTCTACACTGTATAAGCATCAAATATAAATATTCAACGCTTATAACAGTCTGTCAATCAATCGATCGACACACAACTAAACAATCGGGATTGGTGTACGTCAAATATCATACCAATACCCGTGTGGGGTTTCAAACAATCAAACACAGATTTTATTTGTGCAGTTGGGCGATGTGTAAAATTTATCGTCCCAACCAATATCAGTCAAATGTGTGTATATAAACAAATCGTCTTATTTGTTTATTTTTATTTCATTTCATATACACGTTAAAAATTCTATTTTTAACTATAAAATATCTTAACTATATAACTATTTTATTTTATTTCACATCACATCACACAATCAACTACACATCAAAATCAAACAAACAAGCATACAAGCCGTCCATGGTCTGTGGACGACGGGTGTCGGGTGCTACTAAACACCGTCTGCATCCTAGTATATATTTTAACTAGAAAATAAAATTAAAGGTGAGAAGTTCTCATAGATTAGCTAATCCAATGCCACGACTCTTCTTATGTAGAAATCTTCGCCGTTCTTGCCTCTTGTCACTTCCTTTGCCCGTATTCTCTACATATGTAAAAATCAAATTTTACTTCGCTATTCAATGTATAAAAATCGAATTTTTACTTTGTTATTCAATATATAAAAATCGAATTTTTACTTTGCTATTCAATATATAAAAATTGAATTTTTACTTCGCTATTCAATATATAAAAATCGAATTTTTACTTCGCTATTCAATATATAAAAATCGAATTTTTACTTCGCTATTCAATATATAAAAATCGAATTTTTACTTCGCTATTCAATATATAAAAATCGAATTTTTACTTCGCTATTCAATATATAAAAATCGAATTTTTACTTCGCTATTCAATATATAAAAATCATACTTTATTCTTTACATTATATAAAAATCATACCTTTTTAAACAATGACAATTTCCTTTTCAAACCAATGATAATTTTCTTTTCAAAACAATGATAATCTTCCTTTCATGAATAATGATATATGCTTTGCTTTGTTTTAAAAAAAAACAAATCTATCATGAAATAAATAAATCTAACCTTTATGAATTAAAATACATGAACAAAAACTTACATATTTTAATTTGGGTTTCGAGTTGTCGGAGGAGGGTTGCTCGCTTGGCTTAGGAGGCGGATGGCGGTTTCCAGTCAGGCACAGTGGAAGAGGGTGGCTAGGGGTGTTGCGCTGACCAGTGGCGGGCCCGGGGGGTGCTGAGGCGCGGCAGGGGGTTTGGCGTTGGGGCTGAGGTGGTCGAGGGATGGAGTAGGGGCGATTTCAGGCGGTAGTTGCGTCGAAAAGGGGGGTCTCAGGGAGTTGGTTCGGGTTGGAGATTCACGGGATCGAGGTGGAAGAGGCGAGATTGACGGGGCTGGAGGAATTTCCGGCGGCGGTGATGGCCCCCCTGGGCGGCGACGTGGATCGACGGGCTACAGCCCCTATTCGTTTTTTTTATGTTGAATGAGGGAGAGAGAGGAATAGAGTGGGGGGTTATATATAATTAATTTATTTTATTTTATTATCCACTTAAAGTTGACTTTTATTTTGAACTCAAAATTGAGCCCACCGACTGTCGTCCATATCTAATTACCCTCATTCCGAACACAATGGGATATGTATCGCAGGCTGATTCGATTGTTTCGATCTCTTTTCGTCAAAATCAACATATAACTCTATATATTGAATTTGAACACGCATTTCAATTTACCGGGGTCACATACTAACTCGAAAAATTCCCGAAAAATATTTTCTAGCTTCGTATTGACGATACTGTCCTAACAAAACTAGTTTCGTCAAATTCTGAGACCGTTTGAAAAATGGCCATTTTCCAGTCGATTAAAATCAACTACAACTGGTCAAACGCATTTTCCTTTGCCACGCTCACATATTGATTCGAAAAATAATGAAATTTGAAACCTAGCAATAACTTTACATCACGGATCCAACAAAAGTGGTTTCGTCAAAATCCGAGGTCGTTTGCAAAATTTCCATTTTTAAGGGCCTGAATTCCATAGCGACTATTCAGAATTTTCAACTGGGCATATCTTTTGATTCCCGCTATGAAATTTTGATTTTTCGGATTCGTTGGAAAGATATTCTCAAATAGATTCTAATATTTTTGGTTTCACTAAAATCCGGTTTATTTTGCACCCGGTATGTTCAATTGAAGTTTGAAATCAAATTATCGAACTACCGCGCCATTTTCAATTCCTTTTATAAATATAAATAAATATTTATATCCTATCGTCGATTCAAACGAATATATACGATCGAATTATATTCAAAATAAATTTCTCGTCGATATTATTTAAAATAATTCATTTTAAATATTCAAAATTCGCTAAAATTGCCAAAATAAAAATTTTAAATTGGCCTAGATTTCCGGGTTATTACATTCGGGCTCCATATGAAGAAGTTATGGAGCTTAGAAGATTTCAAGATTATATCATAATTAAATAAATAATTTATAAATATAGATTTGAATTCAAACCAGTGAAAAGCAGTGGGCGGGCAAATTCCCGCCAGAGGGTGTCGACCCCCCCTATAGGGGTATCGACATAGGTGTCGACCCCCCTGTAGGGGTCGACCCCTGCTGACTGTTCTGGACAGTGACGAATTCTAAGGTATTAGGACTTATGTGTTGCGCTGTGGTTGGCTGAGTGGTGTATCTCTTCGGTTTGGATGGCCTTGACGACTCCTAGGTTGATCTAAAGGCTCAAATTAATCCTATACTTCTATATGATCACATCTAACCTAAACCCTAAGCTAAACTAAATTCGTTCATGAGACTATATGATGTTGAATCCTAAACTAATCTTGCCTACACCATAATAAATCAAATTCAATAGAGATCAAAGCCTACATCAACCATTTTAGCTTATCAACTTCAGAAATCAGAACTCTGAATTATTCTCTATCCATAATCCTATCTCTGTGAGTACAGTTACTTTCACAAGATAATTAATTAAATTAATTATGATAGTTGTGATATGGATTGTATAAATATGCCTGTTGAATCTTATGCCATCAGCCAGTTCTGTTATCATCTGTTTTTGGATGTCAGTTTTGTTATCGTATGTAAGTGGATTCATTTCATGATGTTAGTTCATATGCCTAATTACATATGCAAGTTATGTCCATCTATGCAAGTTTGCTCGATCTATGCAAGTTGTGAAAGTTTATATGCAAGTCATGTTCATATATGCAAGTTCATATTTTATATGTTTAGATCTACGCAAGTTCATATTTTATATGGTTAGACCTATGCAAGTTTATTTTCTATGCATGTTATTGTTTATGCAAGTTTAGGTCTATGCAAATTAAGATCATTTAGACCTATGCAATTTTATGATCTATGCTAGTCTATTTTCATATGCTAAGTTAGATCTATATTGTTTTATGCCAATTTGAATGTTGTATGTCTCTTTCTTTTCCTTTCTCTTATGAGCTGGGTTAATTGCGAGCCTAACGTATTACATGAATTATACGTACGAACGACGTGGGGACGTTGGGAAAAATGTTAAATATTGGATATTGTGAAATTGGCATAAAATGTCTAGAAGACATGTAATTAACTTGAGACATAAATTGCCATAGTTTATATGCATGGAAATTATGGACATAATTTAGATAATAATTATGAACATAGCTTGAATTGGAAATTATGGACAATTTGAAATAAGGGTTTTAATTCAAATTGGGTTTGAATAATAGAATGAGTTAATGAACGCCTAAGACACGAGGTTAGACTTGGTTTGCGGTATAAGACTGCCCGTAACCGCCCGGCATATCCAGCAACCGCAAACGGCAGTCTAATGTGAGAGCTCAAAGGCATAAATTAGATGCTTAGACATGAGGTTAAGTCTGGCTTGTAGTGGAAGTCTGCCCGGAACCGCCCGGCATATCCAGCGGCTACAAGTGATCGACTTAATGTGAGAGGTCTATGCATTAATAACTAATTAATGCTGATCAAAGATGAATATGATACCTAAACGAGTTAGGTGGGTGGGGTTAAGTTAACATGGGTAAGAAGACAACTTAACCAATATTACATGAACAAAGTGGACAGGGTTAAGGCAAGCTTAACCAATATTACATGTGGTCTTGATAAGTGGAAGGGTTAAGTAAATCTTGGGTAGGTGGGTAATATTAGTATATATAGGCCCACAAACTTAACCGTTATATAAACATGCATGAAACAGTGGGAAGGTTAAGTGATATATGGATAGGAAACACTTAACCTATACAACATGTTAATTAAGCAAATGGGTGCGGTTAGGTTAAATTTAGAACACTTAACTGTTATAACATGCTGGTTAGGAAACCCTAGAAACGGGGACCCATTTCAGCAGTAACCCACATAGATGTATCATGGTACCCTGAACTAGGCAGGGTGGGGCACGATTACTGGGCTAATTATAAGCGGTCAAAATAGCGGTGGGTAGTGCGTCAGTGTAGGTTCCGACGGAGTATGGGTGTGCACGTGCTCCAAAGTGGAAAAGGCAGGCACTGGGCAACAGTAGTTATACACTGTGCATCTTGAATTGTGTCGGGTTGCCATCATAGGGATTGATACAACCCATGGTGGGACCAGCATAGGTATCTACAAACAAGCGGGGCCTAATGACACAAGTAATAAATACATGCGAGTTAAGGAGCCGATCGATTAAGCGATAAGGGGGTAGTCTGGGGACATCTAGTATTTAGTATGGGCAAGTAGGCTGTCAAGGATTGTATGGGGTGAATACCTCTTACTAGATGTTACGCCTGAGGACTACCAATTACAAGATGGGGGTCAACTATCAGTATGGGACTAGTAATGGTGCGGTGTATTTAGTATTGGTGCGGTGTATTTAGCATTGGTGCGGTGTAGTAATTATCCCGTAGTGATAAGAAGCGCAATCAACATTTTTCTTATTCATCTTGCCTACCTTGTCATGCATGCTTATGTACAGTCATTTCTTACTTTCTAGCTTATGTTCTTATCCTGTTACTTTAGTGATTATATTGTTAAAGTCACTGGACTCACCAGACTTATGTCTGACCTAGTTTGTTTCGCCTCTTTTCTCTCCGTTCCTCCCCCAGTTTCTCAGGGTGGGCCTAGTGGAGCTCGATTTGGATCTCTTTCTCTCTCTTTTGGAAGTTCTAGGATTGCTGAAAGTAAAGTTCAGCTTATCTCTTTTTACGGCTATTTATGTTGGGGTTATGCTTTTATTTTATGTACTCAGAAAATAATTTGTCCAAGATGGATATTAATGTACTTAGTGGTTTTGATGATGTAACCAAACTATGTTTTGCTTTTCCGCTGCAATAAAGTTGCTTTAAATTTTGAAGTACCATTTTATATATATCTGTCTTGTGATTTCTGTTTTATACTCTTATAATGCTCCACGAAACTTAATGCATTCCCTTTGTGAGTGACATTAACGGACGTGGGGTGTTAAGTATTGTTGATCTCTGCTAAATATGTATATGTTTAGTGGCAGAGAATTCATTCTCTTGCGTAATACCCTTCTCTTAGATGTACGAGCTTAGAGGTCATATATTGGCAGAAATCAGTGGTACAGTGTAGATTGTCGATGCGGCATGTTTGTGTTTCCAAAGTTAAATAATCATCAAATAATGATTGTTGGAAGATTAAAACTAAGTGGAGTTTTAATGAATCTTTAATTAGATTGAAATGTGAATGTGATGATTTAAATTATCAAATTTGGGAAATGATCGAGAATGAAGTACCACCAGTTCTACTCCAGGCGATAGTTAAATCATTAATTTGATTTGAACGTGGAATGGTGATTAATTTTACCAATAACACCGTGTATTAGATGTGGAGTATTACCAGTTTTGCTCCATGGGATGAATAGGTTGGGATTGGGAAATAAAATAAATGATTACCTCGGTAAGGTTCACTAATCCCGGCTAGTTTGGAAAACCTTAATTTAGTTTAAATTGTGAAAAGAATATTTGAATAAATGAATATTCTGGATTGGAATTAGGCGTATGTTGTGTTTTTATAGCACTTGATTATACGATACGTGAATTATTCAGAAAGGTCGGGTTTATACCCATTCTAAATAATTGATTCGACGATAAGTCGACGATGAAGACGGTGGCTGAAGACCGGAGTTCTTCACATCATTTGGATGATTACTGATGTCTTGATTGGATTGTACACCCAAGATAAGATAATAAGTGGTGATCGTCCAGACATACTTGGAGATCGATCGGATATGCGAGGACCTCTCTCATGTATTGGACATATGGGACGAGGAATAAGGTGCCTCCGGTTTCATTCAGACCCAGAACGGACTTGTAAATGGACGTGTGTCTGACTTTGGATTTTATTTTGTATTAATTGATTTCTATTAAATATATATCTAATTGGTGGCGAGAATTTATTCTCTTGCTTAACACCCTTCTCTGAGATGTACGAGCTTAGAGGTTATATATCGAGAGAGATCAGTTGCATGGCGTGAAATGTCAGTGTGGCATGCAGAGATGCAGTGATCAAGGCTTTTGTTGAAAAGCAGAGTCTTATGGTTGATGATCAAAGCATGGATTTAAATAGCATAACTTTGTGTATAGCACTAATTCGTGAGCCTTACACCTCGGTATGAGTCAAAAAGGGATAAGGGACCCAAGGAGTGCACGACATTTCTTTCTAGCTACAGGTGGTGTCATGGTATGGAGCCCAAACATTTATTTATTTTTACCTGTGTTGATGATGGAATGCGAGGCGCCTCGGATATATCGGTCACTACGGGGTCGATGGATAGGTCTGATAGTGTAACGACTCGGCTTTGACTAACGATACAAATGTGACGATCATATAAATAACTAATGCATTGCTTTTAGTAACTTCCATAGATCAATTTGTATTAGAGGACATTAGCTAGTATTTTCCAGCAAATTGATCAATATTTTTTTTGAAGTAAATCAGTGGTTATAAATAAGAATTTAACCCTTCTAAGATTTTTGAGCTTTAAAATCATTGACCACTTAAACCATTTATACAGAAAAAGCCATTCCTCCTCACCAACCAAAGTTTCCAAAGCAAAACCCATTTTTCACGTGTAAAGTCTTTAACCTGGGTATTCTTACTTAAGATTGAAGTGGCCATTTTTCTTTATATTTGCACATACCCTGGTTAACAAATAAATAAAGAATTCATGTCCTGCATACGCTATAATATACAAATTTTTTTTCATTTTTGCACATGTATGTAAGCAAGGTCTGCATATACACTAAAGAGTAGGCAAGAATAGCTAGGATTGGATAGAAACCTATACCCATTGGCCTGAATATCTCATGATCAGGGGAATTTCAGTTTTTACAAAAAAAACGTGGGGGTAAAATAAACATTTTAAAATAATTTGTGTAAATTCAGATCCATGTGAACACCTGAATAAATTCAGCCGTAATACAACTGGACATAGGATGATAGATGCTACCTTTTCTTTCACAAATCAACCAGAGGAAAAGTGATTGCTTGATAAAGTTTTTAGTACAACATGCATTTAAGGAGATAATACCCCTGCAGCCATTTCCAGTGTATGTTTTGTATAAATATACCCATTTGCATGTGCCTTGATACGCTGTAGCACTTTGGCACTGGTGAAATAGGGGTTTTCCCTCACAACAGCTATAGGAAACATAGGTTTTCCTTTCAACCACTGTTGCAGTTTGAAGTGAACGTTCTGCCTATGTCCCCTCTTTTTACAGACATGCATTAATGTTAGCCTTATTTTATAAGTCCCTACACCTATAAATAGAGGCACACACACATGCATTCTCTTCACAAGCAAAATCAGTAAGAACAAAACTAGTAGGAAGAAGAGAAGTAGAGCCTGAGAAACACCGAGCTTGACTGGTGAGTAAACATACCAAATTTATTTTGATTCACAGATAAAATCATGTGTTGAACTTATGATGAGTGTACTTTCATGACTGAATGTGATAAGGATTTGTTCTGGAAATCATGTATGTGGTAGGAGACCCTGCATAATTTTCCTATTGAAAACCGAACCTCTGTTTCACCTGTGACACCGTGTTAAAATCATATACTTTGTTTAAACCCATGGAATGCTTAACTGTGTTCGAATTGTATATTAGATTTGAACGGTTTCCATGTAGATTTAGTTACTAAGACAAATAGAATAATAGCAAAGATATATATATATATATTCAGTTCTTTAAAACGAAGAGTATTTTCCAGTAAGATGTTTATATCATGTATTTGATTCATGTATGCCAGTAAGCGACATACAATAAAATGAAAACCAAAGACCAATCTTGTTTGGATTTGTAGGCTTATTAACTAGTTAGAAATATAAGGTCAGGTTTTAGTCATGAACATATAAAATTGTAGTGACTGTAAAGAAGTAACATAAGGGTTTGGCTAATATATAGCAACTTATGATTTTCTGAATAATCATTTCCGCTGATATCTGGGGGAGGTGGACATATTAGCTTAAGAGAATGGGAGAAACTTCAATACTTTCTTTTATTTACAAACTCTTTAAGCGCCATTTAGTCGTAGTGTTTATCAGGATTGTTGTATGGCAAGAATGGGAGGGACTGCGGAAACAGAGTTTGAGGAAGGGAAGAGTTATTCAGCAAAGTGGTCGATTACATCGTCGACCGTATACGGACGAAGTCCGGGCTTGATCCATTGTGTGTGACAATGGTGGTAACCCATTTCTTTTGAGCGTAGGCTTGAGCTTCATTTCGGCAAATCCAGTCGAAGTGTCTTTTGCTGATTAAGTGGATCGGAAACGGAAAGTATTGATTATAGTAGTGCAGCTATCGCACGTTTATGGTTGGTGGAGATAACGGTGTACGAACCGACTTAAGTGTGCACGTGCACATTGAGCATGCACGACACTGTTTTTGATACTTCAGAAAAGAAGTAGTGAATAACAAGAGGATTGCAAAGCATGGGAGAAGTGATAAGTTCGGCAAAGCATTTGGAGAAGTGGTGGAAGGATTGAATCTCACGACGAAAAGGGGTTGGGCGTGTGAAGTTTAACTGGAAGTAAAAGGCAGTAAGAAGATGGAGGGAATCAAAGTGAAATAGGGGAAAGGGAGTGAAGATATCAGGAAGCATAATTATAATAATAGGATAGGAATTTGGTGGTAGCAGGTTTCGACAATTGGGTTTGAAACTGGACGTGAAGGACTGTGCAACAAAGTGAAAACATGGCGAAGGAGCAAACTTTTAAGGGAATGAACATTGACATGGAAACATAGAAGGGGTAGGAGGAATAAAAGGGTAAGTGTGAAAATAGGAAGTAGAAAAGAATAGGAAATTTAAGTAGCAGGTCTCGGCCACGTTAATCAAAGAACAGTGCGGAGGGTATTTGCTTCCTCAGTGGATCACGTGGTTTCGGCAAATTGAAGCAAAAGAGGGCGGAAGTGTTTGGGCAACGTGGAAATTAAGGGATGCGTGGACTTCAGATTTTGGGCCACGTTCATATATTGTTTAGTTAAAAGAGGAGTGAGGCCGAAGTTTTTACCCAGGCTCGTTTGAAATGGTAAATTAAAACATAGGGGTGTGGCTTTGAAATATTGGGCCACATATTAATCATTATATTAACAAAAGAAAATATGGCCGTAGCCTTTGTGTTCCAGCCGTTTGGAAATGGTAAATAAAAAAAATATAGAAGGGAGCGTTAGATATTGTCTAAATCATAGTTTAATTTGGAAATAAGGTTAGTTTAGACTATCAATTTGTTTTTAAACAATAAGTAAAACATTTGTAGTAAAACCCAAACCAATGCAAAGACAATTTATACACTTATATGTAATCAAATTTTATAATTTAATTACTTCTTTAAATAATATAAACAATAATTTAATAAGGAATTATTCAATCTTTCTGAAAACTAGGAGTCCTGAAATTGACGTATTGGATTATACTGCAACTATCGGAAGGTGGTTAATTATACATGATGGTAATATTGTATAATAAATAATTAAATTTTATTTAATCAATTTAGGGTAATAACCATTTTAAATAAAGAAACGATTTCAAATTTACGACTAATAAATATGAATACTGGAATTTATTTTTGAATTAAATAATCTGTTCCGTTTAAATACCACTTGTCCCTAAAAGATATTAATGCTGACCGATTCGAAGAGACCGGAAATTTTTTCCACTTCGATTTGATTCCTACGTCGAAATCAGTGTGTAACGAAGATAATAAAAGATGGAGTTATGCAAGGGCTATCTGTAAATCATGGAGATTTATAGAATAGTGCCTTCAGTTTGTCCAGTCCCAGGGCAATTTGTATGGACAAATGTCTGACAGAGTAATCCTAACTTATCACGCACATTCATCTCTCCAAACTTAGTTATATGCTGGTAGAGGAATTCGTTTCTCTTGCTTTATACCTATAATATATTTTTGGGAAAGTCAATTAGTGGTTGCCAAGTTTTGATGATGTGGCATTCAGAGAAAATGAAACAACGATGGAAAAGGTAAGTCTAGCCTCAGGCCTCACATCCAAGAAATGACAAAAATCGTGCAGGCAGCAAGGATATGTGGGTCGCTCCCATTAGGGTGTAGCATCACCTATCTAGAGAAATTCTTTTTGTTTCTTATATATCGTTTCTGTCCCACTCGGGAAATGGTTGCTGTACACAACCATTGGTGATATACATTCGATACACTCAAGAGAAATGAGTGGTCGGTCATGTGTAGGCCGGGTTGCAAGACGTTCTTGTTGAACCCAGTGTATTCTTCTCTAGAGATACACTACCATAAGGTGGCTCCATACTTTGTCATAGTCGGAAATCCATCATCCATAAGAGCCAAGCGGTTTTGTTTGTATACTATATAGGAGAATGTGAGATGCAAGCATTCTTCTAGATTCTAAATTATTTGTGAAAAACCATAGACACTATGATAATATCTGAATTAAAGTATAAAATGTTTTATTCTCATAAGGTAAAAACCCATTCCGTATTTACGTCGTGGTCTCATGAGACATTTTTATTTCTTTAGCTTGTTTTAAAATCGTTTACTCATACCAGTCCCCTGACTGACCCCGAGTTTATTTTTCTGTGTTTTTCTTAAACTCTTGGGTACTCATAACACTTGTTATGAGTAGACAAGTGAATCAGGTCATGATTTAACTTGGAAAGCTGGATGGTAACTTTCTATGTGCTGGTCTACCTCTCTTATCTATGTATAATTAAAGTCTGCAAGTTTGGATACCTAGGATGTTATGTATAATTAAAGTTGTACTATGAAATGGCATGTATCCCTAGACATAATCTACTCTAATGTATTGTGTTCTGATTGTATAATATTATGTAATATCACCTTTTGTTTAAATTCCACTATGAGATTCTGATGTTTTCTTTAGTTCTATCTTCTATCTATCTCTTATTCTTATATAATGACATAACTTCCGATGTGTTCGAAAGTTGGGTCGTTACAGATAGGACCGGGAAATGTGTGTTGAAGAATAACTAATCCTCAAACGTAAGGAAGGATCGGCCTTGGAGGATTCAAGGGTCCACTGCGGGGATCCTGGATCATCTTGCTAGAGGTGATCCGAGTAGGTGAGGAATACATCTGTGATAACCCCAAACTCCCGTGCCACGAAGCAAGGATAATCATTGGAATATAACACATTAAACACAGCAGTAGATTTCAGATAACAGCATAACACATTAAATCATAACAGTGAAAATTAGAAATGTCATCAACATCACAACATCAGAGTCACATAGACACATGATATAACTTAGTACATAAGAAGTCTCAGCAAATAGAAATAGTGCTAAAACATCATCAAGTACAACATGGATAAATGATGTCTAAATGTTCCAAAATAGCAATAAAAGATAGAGATAGTCTTCATCTTCTGCCCAAGAGCATACTCCACTTCGGTACATATCCAAAATTACCTGTCACTTGGCTGCCCATATAAAAATAAGGGCACCCGAGTTTGCAAGTGAACACAAACTACAAGTCAGTCATGGGACTGGTATGAGAAATCTTTCTTAACTTGTCTAACAATAAGGCTAATCACATGACCATGCCGCTAACGCGGAACGGATGTTCTCCATTGGATTGCCAGTGCATGAAATAAGTAAATCTTTTTATTTAAAACAACGCAATGCTTTTTAGAAGAATGAAATCGTTATAAGACTCAAGTCCCATCACACAATGCAACGCAAACCGGAGGATAGAGTTTTACCTTATAATGATCAAACATGCTTGATACATATAAATCAATATTTAATATTATTATTAGTGTCTAATCAGTTTAAAAATACTTTCAAAGTAAATGTATCAATCCTAGACGGCATAGTACCCCATCCTACTATGTCACCATATACATGTTTACAATCAAATATGTAATGTCGTATTGGAAATTGGGTTTCCATCATGAGTCGAGGCTAGGGATGGCTCCTCACCGATTCGAGAAACTCTAGCAAATGCCTCAGGATTCGGACGCTGGCGAACATTTGGATGCAGTAGGGCCAGTCCACAAATACTTTAATGGATTGGCAATTCCTGAATAATACGTTTCCCGGTCCTATCAGACCTATCAATTGGCAAGTAGCGACCAATATATCGAGGCCTCGCAAACTATCATCCACATAAGT
Source organism: Allium sativum (assembly GCA_030737875.1). NCBI lineage: Eukaryota > Viridiplantae > Streptophyta > Magnoliopsida > Asparagales > Amaryllidaceae > Allium > Allium sativum. The sequence goes on along the minus strand of CM060918.1, from coordinate 834,159,401 downwards.
TAAAATGTCTGGGCTCCATACCATGACACCACTTCTAGCTAGAAAGAAACGCAAATTCTCCCTATGGTCCTTATCCTGTTTTTGACTCATACCGGGGTGTGAGGCTCGCGAAGTAACGCTATACACAAATCTATGCTAATTAAAGTTGTGTTTTGATCATCAACCACAAGGCTCTGCTTTTCAACAAAAGCCTTGATCATTTGCATCTTGGCATGCCACATTGACAATCCACGCCATGTAACTAACGTCTATCAATATATAACCTCTGAGCTCGTACGTCTCACAGAAGGGTGTTAAGCAAGAGAATAAATTCTCCGCCACCAAACAGATATATATTAAATAGAAATCAATTCACACAGAGCGAAATCCAATGTCAGACACACATCCATTTACAAGACCGTTATGGGTCAGAACGAAACCGGAGACACCTTATTCCTCGTCCCATATGTCCAATACGGAAGAGAGGTTCTCGCATATCCGGACAATCAACAAGTACGTCTAGAAAACCACCATTTTAACCCTTTACTGGGAGCTACCCAATGCTGGGTATCAGTAGTCGTCCATTCGATGTGAAGATTGTCGGCCTTCCATCACCGTCTTTAATGTCTTTGATTTTAAATCGTTGTATAATTATTTGAAATGAGATTGACTCGGTCTTTTCAAACAATTCTCGTATATATATGTATAATTCAAATCATTTCATATCATTAATATTATTTTATAATGATTTATCGCTATTTTTATTTATATAAAAATAGCCCAATTTAATTTAACGACACTTCAGGTCAATACGCGACTCTGGCGCTGTTTTTACCCAAATTTGATTTACACATTTCTCAAAATCTAACCGTTAGATTTTAACAAAATTAATATCATTGGAAAGATCTTACCAAAGCGAACCTAACGGTTTCAGTTTTGGGAAAATCCGATGGTCGGATCATTCAATATAATCGGTTAAAGTTACGATTTCGAAACACGAACTACCGCGCGTGATTCGTTTAATTTTAATATATATATATATATATATATATATATATATATATATATATATCGTTCAACGATTTCACTAACATACTAAAAATGATGCTTTCAACAAATAAAGCATATATTAGTATTTAAACATTTTCCTATTTTACTAACATGTAAAATGTAACATTTTTAATTGCAAATCCTATTTAACCTATAATCCCTTTTTTATGTACATGTAAAATATAACATTTTAATGAAACTAAATGTACATTAAAATGTCCCCTTTAATCTCTAAATAATTTCTAATATACATGTCATTTCTATTTATGAATCATTTTATATATTAAAAATGTTTCTTTTTCTAATATTTACAAAATTTACCAATAAACATGTTACTCTAAATAATGAATCATTTCATACATTAAAAATGTTTCTTTTTAATGTTTATATAATTTGCTAATAAACGTGTTACTTTAAATAATGAATCATTACATACACTAAAAATGTCTTTTTTTAATGTTTACACAATTTCCTATGTTCACATATATACAATAAAAGAAAGTTTCATTGTCTACACAATTCCTATATTTCATATGTATAAATAAAAAGAAGAATTTTATTATACAACAATTGCTTTGTTTTATATGTATAAAAAGAAGAATTTCATTTTCTACACATATTCTATGTTAACATGTGACAAATAAAAAGAAGAATTTTATTGTCTACACATTCCTATATTTCATATGTATAAATAAAAAGAAGAATTTTATTTCCTACACATATTCTATGTTAACATGTGACAAATAAAAAGGAGAGTTTTATTGTCTACACGTTTTCTACATTTCACATGACAAATAAAAGAGAATTTTATTGTCTACACAGATTCTATGTTAACATGTGACAAATAAAAAGAAGAATTTTATTGTCTACCCGTTTTCTACATTTCATATGACAAATAAAAAGAAAATTTTATTGTCTACACAATTCTATATTAACATGTGATGTGACAAATAAAAAGGAGAATTTTATTTGCATAACATTTCTATATTTCTAATGACAAATAAAAAGAGAATTTTATTGTCTACACAATTCTATATTAACATGTGACAAATAAAAAGGAGAATTTTATTTGCATAACATTTTCTATATTTCTAATGACAAATAAAAAGAGAATTTTATTGTCTACACAATTCTATATTAACATGTGACAAATAAAAAGGAGAATTTTATTTGCATAACATTTTCTATATTTCTAATGACAAATAAAAAGAGAATTTTATTTGCATCACAATTTCTATGTTTTTAATGACAAATAAAAAGAGAATGTAATGACCCGTGATTTTTACACTGATCACAGACATTGATTGATCGTAAGTACGTGTTTACAGATACGATTTAAAAATCAAGACTTTAAATTGCTTAAACATGTCGAAGGTTTGAATTTGCATTTCTTTAACTTTTGTGTATATGTGATAGCATGTATTTGACAGCACTTGCTAAACTAGTTTTTACACATTCATGTATAATAGCATATGTCAATAGCGTTTGTTGAAATTGATTTTAGACATGTTTGAATAATAACACTTTTATGTAGTATGTATTTATGATGCCATTCTATTTTATATGTTTTGTTCATTTTCAAAGTATTTTAGAATTTGAGTTTTTGTAAACTTTTGATTTAAAAGTTTTAACACTTGAATTAAAATATGAAAAAAACAATTTTCTTGTCAAAAGCAAGTTTAGGACAAGGTTCAAGTTACATATGCATAATCTAAACATGAAGGAATCATCTCCCTTTGCAAAGTATATTTCATATAAAATAGTCAAGGAAATATTTGCACTTTTATATGCATTAAAATCTAGATCATGTATGGTCAAAACCACTTGTAAAATCATATTTGCATTCATATGTCACTCACACTATAGATTTGTTAGTAAAACGAGATCAAAGCAAGGTCATGATCACAAGCACATAAATCAAAACATGAAAAATAGTATTTGTTTGCAAACATGCTTTCATATTCAAGAAACACCTATACTATGCTAGACTAAATAAAGAGAATCTAGTAGAGATATGAAACATGGCTAAATCATATGGTATCAAGAGCATTTTCAGTTTTCATCTCCTTTCATTTAATTTTCTGAAATTTGTCACTTCTCTTGTATTGTCAAAAACAAGCTTGCTTTGTCAAGGAACATATGCATAGAAAGATCCACAAAATCATACATAGATACTATTGTTTTGTATACACTAGATCATCATTAAAGAACATAGACTTTCAAGAGGTGTTCATGTCTATTTCATTCACATGGCTATTGATTTTGTAGTACAAGAATTTTCAGATTTTTACAACACTTGAAAGGCAAGTATTAATTTTATATACTTTTGTTGTTAAATCAATTTATCATATGAGATATTGATGTGAAAACTCTTGGCAAAAACTGATTTTTGATGGTACAAAAATGATGTTTTAAATTTGTTTGAAAGCCAAGGTAGATTTTGAAAGTTCATAAGCATTTATTGGCGACAACTCATAGGAACAAATAGGAGGTAATGTAGTGGTTGCCTAAGGGTTTTAGGGGTGAGTTTAGGCTGAGCAAAGCCACGTGAATATGGGTTGTAGTGTTGATTTGACAAGAGAGAAACCTTTCATTTTGAGTTGTCAAAACAAATCTGAAAAACAGTTTTTTTTTCTCTTGCAAAAACAGTTTTAAAATGTACATATTTTATTAGTTTTACCACTATAAATAGGACCATAAACACACATCATTTACACACAACACAGCACCTCAGTTTGATCATTGGAGGTGAAGAGATAACTAAGGAGTTCAAGCAATTCTTTTGTGAGTAAACCTGCATTCTTATTCACTGTTTTTACAATTCTTGCAGTGCTATGCTGTGTGAACCACGATTTAAACTTGAATATGTCCTTGATTTAAGTAGTCTATCATGTATGTTTGATCTGGGTGGTATGAGTAAATCATTGTTTGTTCATAAAAATCCTTAAGTGTTATATGATTGTATTACCTGTTGTGGTCACCAGGCATTGTTCTTTGGTTAAACCCATATAGATTTAGAAAACCAGTAACATAGGTTAGGGAATATGGAAGGTAAGGTCGATGCTGGTTTTAAAAACCTTTTACTTAATCATACATGTGATCAAAATGAAGTATTCTTGCCAAATCCTCTTACTGTTACTTGAAAGTAAAAACAACAGGAGTCATTTAAAATCAAATCACACAATGGATTTTCAAACTTCTTGAAACCTTGTTTTGATTATAGAAATGTAATGGTAGATCGAAATTATGATTTTTAGAGAAAAAATCAAGATTTTTAGTTACCTAAACTATGAGAAATCCGAGATGATCACAAATTGGCACTTTTGTCAAATTTCGATCATCCGGTTGATTGGAGATGATACGGCCATGGGGGAAGTTCCATCTAGGTCTAAGTTTGATTGGAAAAATGCAATTTCAATTTTTAAATGCATGGGTTTGGAGATTTTAATCAAAAATAGGGTTTTGAGTGGGTGTTGGGTTCGGCTGGAATTCATCAGAACTGCTCGGCGATGGTGGGGTGTTGGGGGTGCGGTCCAGGGGGAATTGAGGCGTCGGAGGGTCGTGGTGGCGTGGTCAGGAGGCGGTGGCGGTCCATGGTCGAGGCGAGGCGCAGAGGGGTGATTCTTGGATGATGCTTTTAGCCTGATAAAGTCATGGGACGGTGGAAAATCGCTGTGGCCGTGGAAGTGGCGGTTCAGGTGTCGGGAAGGGGTCAGGAGGTGGAGGGCGACTTGGCAGGGTGGTCGCTGGCGGTGGATACTGGCGGGATCGGTTGTGCGTGTGCACGCAACAGTGAAAAGAGAAGAAGAAGAAGATGGGTTCTGTCATCTTGTTTTTCATGGGTTTTGAGGGGTTGGCACAGTGTTTTTGGGACGTGGCACTTTGGATGTGGTAGTACCAGGGTGGTGTTTTGGCCAGGGGGAAAATCATGGGGGCAGGGCTCGTTTTCATGAGGGCACGGCTGTGTTTTGGATATGGTACTTTGCCAATGTGGTATTTTAACTAAATAAAGGTTTAAATGTAGTTCCTTTTATATAAATTTTTAATTTAAACTAGTTTTTAAATTAATTTATGGTTTAAGTAAATAGAGAGAAATAAATATTTAAATAAAAATATTGTTTTTATTTAACAAGAAAAATAGAAAAATAGGGAAAGAGTGAATCAGGTACTTTAATTTCAGTTTCGTCAAAAAACTGAAAATAAAGTACAAAAGAAAAATTTTAATTAAATTATAAATTTAATTTAAAAATAAAAAGTAGAACTGATTTTCAAATGAAAATTTCAAACTGTAGAGCAAACAAGAAGGATCAAGTGTGAAGGAGCAAACCGGGTTCGTGACAGAAGTCGAGAAGTCGGAACTGTAATTTTTGTAATTTATAATTTGAATTTAAATGAAATATTTAAATTTAAAACAAAAAAGATGAAGAGGAACAGTATGTCAAACATACGCTAGATTTGTCAGCTTTGAACCGTATGTCGAGAACAGTTCTGTATTGTATAAAACATGAATTATGAATAACATTTAATCGTGTTTGGATTAAAAGTAAAAGAGAAATTTTATCGGTATATGATAAAAGAAAGAAAGAAGTAAATCAAGTAGAAGAGAAAGAAAATCAGGTAAATCAAGATCAAAGTAAAATTTTGGTGAAACAATACAAAGTGTAAAGGTTGTAAAATAGAGTATAAATCGTCAGATTTATTCATTCATGAATATAGAAATAATGATGAGAAATATTTTTCTAAAGTAAAATAGAGTAAGTATTCATTTTTAAAGATGATGAACAAAACGGAGAGAAAAACCTGTTGGAATCAATCGATCAAATCGGTCATCCAATTTATCATTTTAACAAATTAAAGTGAAGGATCTATGCAGAAATTATAAATCGAACAAACAAAGTAATTGGGGTTAGAGATTCATACCTTACAAGCCAAATCCATGAAGGTCCGATGAATTCAAATCGGATGAAAAAGGGAATGGAGTGTCGAATCCAAAAGCTCAGCAAATCACCGGCCCTCTATTGGTAATCCACACGAACGCTTCTCTTCTCGATCATAATCGAAGAAGAAAGAGGAATTTGGGTGCTAGCCGCCATACCAAGGGTATCGTGAAAAGGTAGGGTTAGGGTTTTCATTTATTTGATCTGTCTTATTAAAATAAAAATGATGGCCCTCCTTTATCTTATAAAGGGAGTAGTCAAAAACCCTTATAAAATCAAGTATACTCCATTTATTAAGGAATCACTTGCATACCTTTTCAATACAATATAAAGTATCAACAAATTTGATAATTTATTTACCCGATATATGTTCTTCCTTTATAACGTTCTAAGTGTGTGACCCGATAGGTTATTATAATGTTGGCAACAATTTAAATCGTATTTAAACAGTAAACAGTGAGCGACATCTAGCAATACATCACTGCTACCCAAGTTATAATAAGATCAACGATTCGATACTTCCTTTTGTGACCAGTGTATCAATGTAATATAGTCCTTTTAACCAACATATCCAGGATTAAACTTGGGGCATGGATCGTATCATCCTCGTTATAATTCAATCCGGTTTTTTCTTGATCGATGAGTAGACTATTTAAAACAAATCAATATTTGAGCACGGCCATGCATTTCACAGTCTCACTCAATCAAGAGGCCCATGGATATCACTACGAATATATCGTAGGGTTAAATTCCATCTAGATCATTTATAATTTTCATTCGATTCGAGATGTATCCAATAACCACCTTTATCGTTACTCTGTTACGAAATAACTTTAGATGATATCAAAACACAAATATCCTCGAATAAAATTATAATGATTTCAGGTCTGAGGACCATTACATCACTGTCACTATGAGAATAACTCATGATACTGTTAATTATATTCCATGGAGTTATATCACGGTGGGTCAGCCCAATACGGTATTCTCCAATACGTATTTATATCTTGACTTTAATATCACGTATATTAATGATCAATGAGATGTGATCATCAGTCAATCGATATACTAATCTCAACGCTTTATTGTTGTCCTATATGAACAATAAAACTCGACTAGGGACATTTAAGAATTATAATACTTAATAATTACATAATCTCAAGTTCAGTCTTACTCGAACTATATAATTCTATATTATTATTCTAAGGACTTCTATTATATTATTATTTATATTATGCAGTAAATACAATATAATAGAATAATATTTTATTCCAAATAAAATAATAACATCAACAGTGTTATCAATCTCATCAAATGAATTGCCACTAGGGCACAAACTCTAACAATCTCCCACTTGCACTAGTGTCAATCATTTATGTATTGTATACTTATGAAACTAGTGTGCTTATTAAACTTCTGCTGCGACAGAGTTTAATTCTGTAGGTCTGCAACATTACAACTTTCGTAACTTTGCAGATATGTTTATTTCTTCTGTGAACAACTTCACTGTGAAAACCCATAACTTCCCCGTAAAGGAAAGCGACGGATAGTTCGAGAACAAGCCACAATAGAACACGTACAGAAGAACATTTCATTGTTAATTAAAACGATGCATCAGATTACAAGAATATACAGAGTATAAATGAATATTACACAGAAATATCAGAGGTTTAAATTACATTTAAATACATCGCAGCGGAAAATAATACAATACACAACTAGAAGAGATATACGAATACAAAGCTTTCCAGATATCGTTCCAGCTGAAAACCAGGATCCTGTGAATATAAATCTGCAAAAACCAAAACTACTAGCTGCCCTTGTGAAAAATAGGGGCACCCAAAGTTTAGGTTAAAACAATAAACTCCAGGTCAGTCATGTGACTGGTGTGAGAACTAAAACAGTTATTTAAAACTTTACTTTAAAAGAGAGTAATTCAAGGGACCACGCCGTATAACACGGAACGGGTTTCCTCCCAAGAATACTAGTGCATAGAGTAAACAGCGCAATGCTTTTTCGAAAAATGAAGCTGTTATAAGACCCAGGTCCCATCACACAATGCAACGCAAGCCGGAGGATAGGGTTTTACCTTATAACAGCCAAACATGTTTGATATGTTTAAAAACAAATCATTCGATACTATAATATGTGTATAGTGTCAAAACAATTCCAATCATAAATATCAATCATAGACGGCATGGGTACCATATATCATGTCGCCATACTAGTTCTACAATTAAAACCGAAATACACGTATCGGAAATTGGATTTCCATCATGGTGGCTCCTGATTCGAAAGATCGATCGCGGAATGCAATTCACCACGGCTTACGTCCCCACAAGAGAAAACACCGTCTGCATCCGCACATTTGGGACCAGAGTACCTCCGCGTCTTACGTCCCAGCGAGAGAAAACACCGCTTACTCTATATATCCCTGAGCACTAGGCTCATCTCGGTCGACCGAATCCACGACACCACTAAGGTGCCCATCCACGAAAAAGCATACTGATCAAACCATCAGTTTGCCACCATACCGGGGTGTGAGGCTCGCGGATCAACGCTATACACAAAGCCATGCTATATCAGCTGCGCTTTGATCATCAACCACCAAACTTTGCTTTTCAACAAAAGTCTGGATCACTGCATCTCAGCATGCCACACTATCAATCCATATCGTACCACTGATTTCTGCCAATATATAACCTCTGAGCTCATATGTCTCAGAGAAGGGCGTTAAGCAAGAGAATAAATTCTCCGCCGCCAAACAGATATATATTTAGCAGAGATCAACAAATACAATATTAAGGAATACAATGTCAGACACACCATCCATTTACAAGTCCGTTCTAGGTCTGAACGAAACCGGAGGCACTTTCCTCGCATATCCATCCATCTGCAAGTACGTCTGGACGACCACCAACTATTTCCATCCTCTTGGGTGTACATCCCAATCAGGATCGTCAGTAATTATCCAAACGATGTGAAGACTTCCGGTCTTCGACCACCGTCTTCATCTTCGACTTATCGTCGAATCGGTTATTCAGAATGGGTGTAAACCCGGCCTTCCCGAACAACCCGCGTATATTAAAAACGAATGTTACACAAACACAGCATATGCCTCATTCCAATTCATTAGTCACTAACCGCAAATTAGCAAGAGAACAATTCCCCAAACATTAACCCCGAAGGCCGAAACCAACATCAGATCAATACCCAGGAAACCATTCTTCTTAGCCAACCTACAGCTAGTTTCTAAACTCCACATTCTTAGGGAAAGGTTCCCATTAATTTTATCCAAGATAAATCCTTTAAAATTTATCCTGTAATCTTCCTTTGGATGTCGTTTAAAACCAAATTATGGTTTTTCCAACTAGTCGAGATTAGCGAACCACAACGAAGTAATTATTTATTTTATTTCCCAATCCCAACCTATTCATCCCATGAAGCAAAACTGGTAATACTCCATATCTAACACCACAGTGTTATCGGTAAAATTAATTACCATTTCACGTTCAAATCTAATTAAAGATTTAACTATCGCTTTGGAGCAAAACTGGCGATACTCCATTCTCGCTCACTTTCCAAATTTGATAATTTAAATTATCAATTCACATTTCAATCAATTTGCAGATTCATTAAAACTCCTTTTTACTGGGTTAAAGAACTAGGTGTTATTTAAAACACAGTTCACGACAAACCCAAATCACTTTCTATTTATCATCGGGTTAAAGAACTAGTGTTATTTAAAACACAGTTCACGATAAACCCATGAATCAATTCTAGTTTAATTTAATTCAAATATATTAAGAATTCCGATTATTTAAAACCCCTTTTTAAATCTAATTTATTTATTTAAAAACAAATCGGGTTTTAAATTTAGTTCAAACTAGTTCATTTTGATAAAAATCTATTTTTATCTTTTCAAATATGGAGTTTTTCATCCCAAATTTTCCCAAATCATTTCTAATGATTTTACACAAATTATTGATATTTTTAATAATTTTATCAAGGTCCATACAGTCGACTTCCATCAATGGCCATCGAACTGCACTTACAACGACCTTTTTCAAATTTGATTTGGACGTATCTCCAAATCCAACCGTTAGATTTCAAATTTCTAATATTCGTTAGAAAGCTCTTTTCGATACGAACCCAACGGTTACGGTTTTAGGAGAATCCGACGGTCGGATCTCCCGTAATGTCCGTTTGAAATAAATGGTCGAAATTCACGAACTGCCGCGGCGCGGCGCGTTCTATTCAGGCCATTATATTATATATATATATAATATAAATTTCGTCGATTTCTATTTAAAACGAGTTCTATAAATCGTTTTAATTTTGTTTCAAAAACAATTTCACTTCCATTTCAATTCAAATCGAAATTGAATTTTTCCTTATAAATTCGTTTTAAAATTCATTTCTATTCAATTCAAATTTCAATTAAATTTGAATTCATTTCAATTCGTTTTCAATTTGAATTCGTTTTCAATTCAATTCAATTCGTTTTCAATTTGAATTCGTTTTCAATTCAATTCAATTCGTTTTCAATTTGAATTCGTTTTCAATTCAATTCAATTCGTTTTCAATTTGAATTCGTTTTGGTTTTCTAATCGATTCAATTCAAACTGGTTTTCTAATCGATTCAATTCAAATTGGTTTTCTAATCGATTCAATTCAAATTGGTTTTCTAATCAATTCAATTCAAATTGGTTTTCTAATCGATTCAATTCAAATTGGTTTTCTAATCAATTTAAATCAAATTGGTTTTCTAATCAATTTAAATCAAATTCGCTTTCTATCCCATTTAATTCGAAATCGTTTTATATTCAATTCATTTCGAAATCGTTTTATATTCAATTCATTTCAAAATCGTTTTATATTCAATTCATTTTCTATTTCAATATTCATCTTAAAATGAATAAAATCGATATAAATATCGATTACGTTAAAATGGCGTCAATCTAATCAACACGGCTTCGTATATTTCTATTTTCAAATATTCTATTTCAAATAAATGAATATTTATTTTTGTCAAACACACGACTAATCTCAACGGATGAGTACCGTCCATATGTGACTATTTTTGTTATTTGATATAATTTATAAAAATTATGGTATCTATCGTTTGATTTAAAACCAGACTCCAACCGTAAATTAGTAAGAGAACGATTTCCTGAATATTAACCCCGAAGGCCGAAACCAACATCAGATTAATATTCAGGAGACCATTCATCTCATCTATTTTCTAGTTAGTTTCTAATTTCACATAGGATAAAGATGTAAATTTTATTGTCAAAACATTTCGTTCAACACATGACTAATCTCAACGGATGAGTACAGTCAACACATGAACCTTTACTTTGTAGTGATAAAGATATAAATTTTAGTATTAAAATATTTCGTTCAACACATGACTAATCTCAACGGATGAGTACAGTCAACACATGAACCTTTACTTTGTAGTATTCTTTATCTTCTAAATTGGAATGAGGCCCAATCAGTCACCATATAATGTTAATTATATGGATTTTCATACAACACATGTATATAATAGCATTGAAAAATAATCAACCATCAACCAAAGTGCACTACACTGTATAAGCATCAAATATAGATATCTAACGCTTATAACAGCCTGTCGATCCATCGACCGACATATTCAATCAATCAGGATGAGTGAAATTCATATTTTCATCCCGACACCCGTGTGGGGTTTTCAAACAATCAAACACAGATTTTAGTTGTGCAGTTGGGCGATGTGTAAAATTTATCGTCCCAATCAATATCAGTCAAATCAATGTATATAAACAAATCGGCCGATTTGTTTATAAATATTTATTTATTCACTTTCACGTTAAAAATTATATTTTTAACGATAAAACATTTTATCCAACCTATGAATACTCTATTCAGTTCATTTATTCAATAAAACGATATTTTTATTTTTCTAATATATTTTAGAAAATTTCGGTGGCATAACGACACGATACTAGAAACGGGACAAGGCCTAGCCTTATCCCCGGTCTAGTGAAGGCCCACGCCATTCACACATCAATCAAATCAGTTCATTTCACCAAACAATTCCATTCAAACCAAATAATCTAACCAACTACACAACCAAACAATTTAACAAACAAGCCATCCATGGTCTGTGGATGACGGGTGTCGGGTGCTACTAAGCACCGTCTGCATCCTAGTATATATATATATATATATATATATATATATATATATATATATATATGTATAACTAGAATAAGAAATTTAGAGTGAGGAGTTCTCACCCTTTCGCTAAACTGAATGACGCAATTCTTCATGGGTAGGAAATCTTCACCGTGCTTTTCTTTCGTCTATTTCGTTGCCCTTATCCACTACCTATATAAAAATCACATTTTTACTTTGCTATTCAATATGTAAAAATCGAACTTTTACTACGTTATTCAATATATAAAAATCGAATTTTTATCTATGTTATTTTATTCTTCAAAATCAATGCTGTTTTATTTTTCAAAATCAACAATGATAATCATATTTTAAAAATCATGGTATTCACAAACAATGTTATCATAAACCCATGTTAACTTATACTTTAAATCTGAAAATGATTCAATGTTATTTACAAATTTTAAAACAATGCAGTTCATTTTCAAAAACATTCCTATTTATATTTTTAAAACAAATCCTATTTACATATTCACAACAATGCAAATTATATTTCAGAAAAAATGTGACGTATATATTTTAAAACTGCATTTTTTTATTCACTCTCAAAACTTTTTTTTATTTTTTTTAATGCTAATACATATTTCTAAAAACTGAATTTTTTTATTTATTTTAACACATTACTATTAATATTTTAAAAACATTATTATGTATATAAAATAAAATTCAGATTTTTACTTACTAAATTAAAATAATTACATAATTTAAAAGATTACACTGTTTTCTTCCTGTATACTTCAGGCGATAGTTCAAACTCTTGCTCCCTTCTTCTTCCTTGAATCGCGCGCTACATGGACCTTCGGAGTTCGATCAAGTGGTGCTACAACCTCGGCCGTCACCTTCTCCTTCGGTGCCCATGACGATGGTCAACTCGCACGTGCCAGCTGATCAGAAAAGGAGATCGAGCGGCGCAAGTTGGAGCTCCGGTTTCCCCTGATTTACTTGATTTCAGAAGATCACGACCGTTGATCTTGTAGAGTTCGGAAAGCACAACGTTGTGGTGTTAAGAGCTTGTTTGATTTTGCCTTGGATTTCGTGGATTGTGGAGGAGAAAAAGCGAACAGATCGGCCATCGGTTAAAAGAGGTGACGGCGCTGAGAATAATAGGGATTAGGGTTTCTAGTTTTTAGGTAGTTATATATAAATATATTAATATTTTATTCACTTAACCGTTTTATTATGAAAATTCGTGTTCGAACTCCAATTCAAACCCAACGAGTGTCGCCCCTAGCCAAATACCCTCATCCCGGACACAATGGAATATGTATCGCAAGCTGATTTGACCATTTGAATCAGTTTCCGTTTAATTTACATTTAAATCACTATATTGAATTTTAAACGTACATTTCAAATTACCGGGGTCACATACTAACTAGAAAAATTCCAGAAAAATATTTTCTAGCTTCGTATTGACGATACGGTCCTAACAAAACTAGTTTCGATGAATTCTGAGACCGTTTGAAAAATGGCCAATTTCAAGTCGATTAAAATCAAATGAAACTGGTCAAACGCGTTTTCCTTTGCCACGCTCACATATTGATTCGGAAAATTATGAAATTTGAAACCTAGCAATAACTTAACATCACGGACCCAATAAAACTGGTTTCGTCGAAATCCGAGGTCGTTTGCAAAATGTTCATTTTTAAGGGCCTGAATTCCATAGCGACTATTCAGAATTTTCAACTGGACAAACCTTTTGATTCCCGCTATGAAATTTCGATTTTTCGGATTCGTTGGAAAGATATTATCAAATAGATTCTATGATTTTTGGTTTCACTAAAATCCGGATTGTTTTGCACCCGGTACATTCAATTGAAGTTTGGAATCGAATTATCGAACTACCGCGCCATTTTCAATTCTATTTATAATTATATATAATTATTTATATTCCAACGACGACGTATATAATATATACGTTCTAATTATATTCAAAATAAATTTATCGTCGATATTATTTAAAATAATCTATTTTAAATATTCAAAATTCGCTAAAATAGCCAAAATAAAAAAAATTAAACTGGCCCAGATTTTCGGGTTGTTACAATCTCCCCCACTTAAAACTTTTCGTCCCCGAAAAGGAACAAAGTCGAAAGTGGTTTGATTATTCAACTCTACGTTCGATCTGGCTTCCATTCTCCAACTCTTTAGTTTCTGAGAATTTTCTAATTCTTCAAAAATTTGGCTAACATCCTAAATTTTCGAAAATTTTCGCCATAACCTCCCCTGCACCGGGAGCATCGGGGAATTTCAAATAGCTTCCCCGGTCCTTCAGATCTCAAAAAGAAAAGGAAAAAGCCAAGCGGCTAGCCAATAGGCTCATAAAATCATCATAACCCAAACAAAACAGGAAATTATGGTAAACATGTACCTATTTGTCGGGCAAACAAATTTTATTCTTCGGCTCTAGCCTCCTTGCTATGACCTGTTCAATGTAAGTACATGTATATGCAAGCAAATGCGACCAATTTTCAATATCGTTCAATATTTGATATAATTAGGCTAAATGGTTCAAAATTAGCAAACAAATAAACAAACAACACAAACATCAATCAATTAGTGAATTAGAGTTTCAAATTCATAATTTTGATACATATACAAAAATCATGTTTTTGATGCCAAATCATAACAATAGGTCCTATCTAATTTTGGTTCTCACACCAGTCAATAGGAGATATATAGATATTACATCTTCGAAACACGAACATAAATTCTGATAATGATCGATCAATCATCAGAACCATCTCCGGGTGTCTAGAATGTGATTCTATATCTATCCAGTATATTAAAATTTCAAATACACGTTTGCAAGGCGTATATGCAAAATCTTTATATACTGGACTGTCCAAATCTATATAAACTAAATAATCAAATACAAATAATTGATTTTAAATTTTCAACACAAAAATTTGTTTTCACTTTCAAAAATATACTCTTCACACTCGTTCTAGGATACTACTGATCCCATCTCTAACGAGTCATTCTCGTTGGATATTACTAATCCAATTTCTGATGAATTCTTTCGTATGGTTCTAATGTGTCTTGTTCTCTGAGCTTTGTAAACCAAAGCTCTGATACCAACTGTGAAAACCCGTAACTTCCGCGTAAAGGAAAGCGACGGATAGTTCGAGAACAAGCCACAATAGAACACGTACAGAAGAACATTTCATTGTTAATTAAAACGATGCATCAGATTACAAGAATATACAGAGTATAAATGAATATTACACAGAAATATTAGAGGTTTAAATTACATTTAAATACATCGCAGCGGAAAATAATACAATACACAACTAGAAGAGATATACGGATACAAAGCTTTCCAGATATCGTTCCAGCTGAAAACCAGGATCCTGTGAATATAAATCTGCAAAAACCAAAACTACTAGCTGCCCGTGTGAAAAATAGGGGCACCCAGAGTTTAGGTTAAAACAATAAACTCCAGGTCAGTCATGTGACTGGTGTGAGAACTAAAACAGTTATTTAAAACTTTACTTTAAAAGAGAGTAATTCAAGGGACCACGCCGTATAACACGGAACGGGTTTCCTCCCAAGAATACTAGTGCATAGAGTAAACAGCGCAATGCTTTTTCGAAAAATGAAGCTGTTATAAGACCCAGGTCCCATCACACAATGCAACGCAAGCCGGAGGATAGGGTTTTACCTTATAACAGCCAAACATGTTTGATATGTTTAAAAACAAATCATTCGATACTATAATATGTGTATAGTGTCAAAACAATTCCAATCATAAATATCAATCATAGACGGCATGGGTACCATATATCATGTCGCCATACTAGTTCTACAATTAAAACCGAAATACACGTATCGGAAATTGGATTTCCATCATGGTGGCTCCTGATTCGAAAGATCGATCGCGGAATGCAATTCACCACGGCTTACGTCCCCACAAGAGAAAACACCGTCTGCATCCGCACATTTGGGACCAGAGTACCTCCGCGGCTTACGTCCCAGCGAGAGAAAACACCGCTTACTCTATATATCCCTGAGCACTAGGCTCATCTCGGTCGACCGAATCCACGACACCACTAAGGTGCCCATCCACGAAAAAGCATACTGATCAAACCATCAGTTTGCCACCATACCGGGGTGTGAGGCTCGCGGATCAACGCTATACACAAAGCCATGCTATATCAGCTGCGCTTTGATCATCAACCACCAAACTTTGCTTTTCAACAAAAGTCTGGATCACTGCATCTCAGCATGCCACACTATCAATCCATATCGTACCACTGATTTCTGCCAATATATAACCTCTGAGCTCATATGTCTCAGAGAAGGGCGTTAAGCAAGAGAATAAATTCTCCGCCGCCAAACAGATATATATTTAGCAGAGATCAACAAATACAATATTAAGGAATACAATGTCAGACACACCATCCATTTACAAGTCCGTTCTAGGTCTGAACGAAACCGGAGGCACTTTCCTCGCATATCCATCCATCTCCAAGTACGTCTGGACGACCACCAACTATTTCCATCCTCTTGGGTGTACAGCCCAATCAGGATCGTCAGTAATTATCCAAACGATGTGAAGACTTCCGGTCTTCGACCACCGTCTTCATCTTCGACTTATCGTCGAATCGGTTATTCAGAATGGGTGTAAACCCGGCCTTCCCGAACAACCCGCGTATATTAAAAACGAATGTTACACAAACACAGCATACGCCTCATTCCAATTCATTAGTCACTAACCGCAAATTAGCAAGAGAACAATTCCCCAAACATTAACCCCGAAGGCCGAAACCAACATCAGATCAATACCCAGGAAACCATTCTTCTTAGCCAACCTACAGCTAGTTTCTAAACTCCACATTCTTAGGGAAAGGTTCCCATTAATTTTATCCAAGATAAATCCTTTAAAATTTATCCTGTAATCTTCCTTTGGATGTCGTTTAAAACCAAATTATGGATTTTCCAACTAGTCGAGATTAGCGAACCACAACGAAGTAATTATTTATTTTATTTCCCAATCCCAACCTATTCATCCCATGAAGCAAAACTGGTAATACTCCATATCTAACACCACAGTGTTATCGGTAAAATTAATTACCATTTCACGTTCAAATCTAATTAAAGATTTAACTATCGCTTTGGAGCAAAACTGGCGATACTCCATTCTCGCTCACTTTCCAAATTTGATAATTTAAATTATCAATTCACATTTCAATCAATTTGCAGATTCATTAAAACTCCTTTTTACTGGGTTAAAGAACTAGGTGTTATTTAAAACACAGTTCACGACAAACCCAAATCACTTTCTATTTATCATCGGGTTAAAGAACTAGTGTTATTTAAAACACAGTTCACGATAAACCCATGAATCAATTCTAGTTTAATTTAATTCAAATATATTAAGAATTCCGATTATTTAAAACCCCTTTTTAAATCTAATTTATTTATTTAAAAACAAATCGGGTTTTAAATTTAGTTCAAACTAGTTCATTTTGATAAAAATCTATTTTTATCTTTTCAAATATGGAGTTTTTCATCCCAAATTTTCCCAAATCATTTCTAATGATTTTACACAAATTATTGATATTTTTAATAATTTTATCAAGGTCCGTACAGTCGACTTCCATCAATGGCCATCGAACTGCACTTACAACGACCTTTTTCAAATTTGATTTGGACGTATCTCCAAATCCAACCGTTAGATTTCAAATTTCTAATATTCGTTAGAAAGCTCTTTTCGATACAAACCCAACGGTTCCGGTTTTAGGAGAATCCGACGGTCGGATCTCCCGTAATGTCCGTTTGAAATAAATGGTCGAAATTCACGAACTGCCGCGGCGCGGCGCGTTCTATTCAGGCCATTATATTATATATATAATATATATAATATAAATTTCGTCGATTTCTATTTAAAAAGAGTTCTATAAATCGTTTTAATTTTGTTTCAAAAACAATTTCACTTCCATTTCAATTCAAATCGAAATTGAATTTTTCCTTATAAATTCGTTTTAAAATTCATTTCTATTCAATTCAAATTTCAATTAAATTTGAATTCATTTCAATTCGTTTTCAATTTGAATTCGTTTTCAATTCAATTCAATTCGTTTTCAATTTGAATTCGTTTTCAATTCAATTCAATTTGTTTTCAATTTGAATTCGTTTTCAATTCAATTTGAATTCGTTTTGGTTTTCTAATCGATTCAATTCAAACTGGTTTTCTAATCGATTCAATTCAAATTGGTTTTCTAATCGATTCAATTCAAATTGGTTTTCTAATCAATTCAATTCAAATTGGTTTTCTAATCGATTCAATTCAAATTGGTTTTCTAATCAATTTAAATCAAATTGGTTTTCTAATCAATTTAAATCAAATTCGCTTTCTATCCCATTTAATTCGAAATCGTTTTATATTCAATTCATTTCGAAATCATTTTATATTCAATTCATTTCGAAATCGTTTTATATTCAATTCATTTTCTATTTCAATATTCATCTTAAAATGAATAAAATCGATATAAATATCGATTACGTTAAAATGGCGTCAATCTAATCAACACTGCTTCGTATATTTCTATTTTCAAATATTCTATTTCAAATAAATGAATATTTATTTTTGTCAAACACACGACTAATCTCAACGGATGAGTACCGTCCATATGTGACTATTTTTGTTATTTGATATAATTTATAAAAATTATGGTATCTATCGTTTGATTTAAAACCAGACTCAGACCGTAAATTAGTAAGAGAACGATTTCCTGAATATTAACCCCGAAGGCCGAAACCAACATCAGATTAATATTCAGGAGACCACTCATCTCATCTATTTTCCAGTTAGTTTCTAATTTCACATATGATAAAGATGTAAATTTTATTGTCAAAACATTTCGTTCAACACATGACTAATCTCAACGGATGAGTACAGTCAACACATGAACCTTTACTTTGTAGTGATAAAGATATAAATTTTAGTATTAAAATATTTCGTTCAATACATGACTAATCTCAACGGATGAGTACAGTCAACACATGAACCTTTACTTTGTAGTATTCTTTATCTTCTAAATTGGAATGAGGCCCAATCAGTCACCATATAATGTTAATTATATGGATTTTCATACAACACATGTATATAATAGCATTGAAAAATAATCAACCATCAACCAAAGTGCACTACACTGTATAAGCATCAAATATAGATATCTAACGCTTATAACAGCCTGTCGATCCATCGACCGACATATTCAATCAATCAGGATGAGTGAAATTCATATTTTCATCCCGACACCCGTGTGGGGTTTTCAAACAATCAAACACAGATTTTAGTTGTGCAGTTGGGCGATGTGTAAAATTTATCGTCCCAATCAATATCAGTCAAATCAGTGTATATAAACAAATCAGCCGATTTGTTTATAAATATTTATTTATTCACTTTCACGTTAAAAATTATATTTTTAACGATAAAACATTTTATCCAACCTATGAATACTCTATTCAGTTCATTTATTCAATAAAACGATATTTTTATTTTTCTAATATATTTTAGAAAATTTCGGCGGCATAACGGCACGATACTAGAAACGGGACAAGGCCTAGCCTTATCCCCGGTCTAGTGAAGGCCCACGCCATTCACACATCAATCAGATCAGTTCATTTCACCAAACAATTCCATTCAAACCAAATAATCTAACCAACTACACAACCAAACAATTTAACAAACAAGCCATCCATGGTCTGTGGATGACGGGTGTCGGGTGCTACTAAGCACCGTCTGCATCCTAGTATATATATATATATATATATATATATATATATATATATATATATATATATATATAACTAGAATAAGAAATTTAGAGTGAGGAGTTCTCACCCTTTCGCTAAACTGAATGACGCAATTCTTCATGGGTAGGAAATCTTCACCGTGCTTTTCTTTCGTCTATTTCGTTGCCCTTATCCACTACCTATATAAAAATCACATTTTTACTTTGCTATTCAATATGTAAAAATCGAACTTTTACTACGCTATTCAATATATAAAAATCGAATTTTTATCTATGTTATTTTATTCTTCAAAATCAATGTTGTTTTATTTTTCAAAATCAACAATGATAATCATATTTTAAAAATCATGGTATTCACAAACAATGTTATCATAAACCCATGTTAACTTATACTTTAAATCTGAAAATGATTCAATGTTATTTACAAAATTTAAAACAATGCAGTTCATTTTCTAAAACATTCCTATTTATATTTTTAAAACAAATCCTATTTACATATTCACAACAATGCAAATTATATTTCAGAAAAAATGTGACGTATATATTTTAAAACTGCATTTTTTTATTCACTCTCAAAACTTTTTTTTATTTTTTTTAATGCTAATACATATTTCTAAAAACTGAATTTTTTTATTTATTTTAACACATTACTATTAATATTTTAAAAACATTGTTATGTATATAAAATAAAATTCAGATTTTTACTTACTAAATTAAAATAATTACATAATTTAAAAGATTACACTGTTTCTTCCTGTATACTTCAGGCGATAGTTCAAACTCTTGCTCCCTTCTTCTTCCTTGAATCGCGCGCTACAGGGACCTTCGGAGTTCGATCAAGTGGTGCTACAACCTCGGTCGTCACCTTCTCCTCCGGTGCCCATGACGATGGTCAACTCGCACGTGCCAGCTGATCAGAAAAGGAGATCGAGCGGCGCAAGTTGGAGCTCCTTTTTCCCCTGATTTACTTGATTTCAGAAGATCACGACCGTTGATCTTGTAGAGTTCGGAAAGCACAACGTTGTGGTGTTAAGAGCTTGTTTGATTTTGCCTTGGATTTCGTGGATTGTGGAGGAGAAAAAGCGAACAGATCGGCCATCGGTTAAAAGAGGTGACGGCGCTGAGAATAATAGGGATTAGGGTTTCTAGTTTTTAGGTAGTTATATATAAATATATTAATATTTTATTCACTTAACCGTTTTATTATGAAAATTCGTGTTCGAACTCCAATTCAAACCCAACGAGTGTCGCCCCTAGCCAAATACCCTCATCCCGGACACAATGGAATATGTATCGCAAGCTGATTTGACCATTTGAATCAGTTTCCGTTTAATTTACATTTAAATCACTATATTGAATTTTAAACGTACATTTCAAATTACCGGGGTCACATACTAACTAGAAAATTTCCAGAAAAATATTTTCTAGCTTCGTATTGACGATACGGTCCTAACAAAACTAGTTTCGATGAATTCTGAGACCGTTTGAAAAATGGCCAATTTCAAGTCGATTAAAATCAAATGAAACTGGTCAAACGCGTTTTCCTTTGCCACGCTCACATATTGATTCGGAAAATTATGAAATTTGAAACCTAGCAATAACTTAACATCACGGACCCAATAAAACAGGTTTCGTCGAAATCCGAGGTCGTTTGCAAAATGTCCATTTTTAAGGGCCTGAATTCCATAGCGACTATTCAGAATTTTCAACTGGACAAACCTTTTGATTCCCGCTATGAAATTTCGATTTTTTGGATTTGTTGGAAAGATATTATCAAATAGATTTTATGATTTTTGGTTTCACTAAAATCCGGATTGTTTTGCACCCGGTACATTCAATTGAAGTTTGGAATCGAATTATTGAACTACCGCGCCATTTTCAATTCTATTTATAATTATATATAATTATTTATATTCCAACGACGACGTATATAATATATACGTTCTAATTATATTCAAAATAAATTTATCGTCGATATTATTTAAAATAATCTATTTTAAATATTCAAAATTCGCTAAAATAGCCAAAATAAAAAAAATTAAACTGGCCCAGATTTTCGGGTTGTTACATTCACATTTGGATTATATTTCTAAAATATATGTTTGGATTGATGATGAGTTTAATGTTTTAGGCCTGAGCAACAGCCATATTGTTATCGCAATGTATATCATTCGATCAACAATGAATTAAGTTCAATCATGAACTTCTTAATCCAAACATTTTATTTCTTAGAATCATTATATATATTTCTTGGTTTTTAAACTAACATTATTTGCAATAATTAATGTGTTATCAAATAACATTTGAATTATTGTATCACTCCCACTCAATTTCTTGTCTATACAAGATTCAGTGGCATTTTGTGGTTTCGAAACGTCTTGAATTCTATTTCATTCCCATGGTATCTTAGAGACTGGCTCTCCTTTATTAAGGATACCAATTCGAGTAATAAACATTTTGTTCTCAGAGGATATATAGAAATATATCCATTTGGTTCTTTCGGATATTCCACAAAATGATTATTTGATTTGGATCCAATCTTATCAGAAGAAGGACGTTTAATAAATGTCTTTGCATCCCAAATCTTCGCACTAGACACACTAGGATATTTCCTAGTCCATATCTTATATGGCGTCTCTAAAATCATTTTGGTAGGATCTAACGCAGTTCTTATAAATTTAATTAATTAGAAGATCAATATGACTTATCTTGGTCGTACCATTTCTTATAAGGTGTGATTACTCCTTTCAGACACACCATTCCAATATGGTCTTCTAGATGGAGTAAGTTACGAAACAATTTCAAACTTATATGGACAGTCATTAATTAATTGGCTTAAATATTCTCTTTCGAACTGTTCGAAAAGTCTTTATTTTCTACTAAATTTTGTTTCTAACTTCATTTTGAATTCTTTGAACATTTCAAAGGATTCTGATATGTATTTCATAAGATATACATATCTATATCTACTAATACCAATAGTAAGTATAATGAAGTAATAAGTCCTGCCTCTAGCTTATGTATTCATTGCTCCATATACATCATTATATATGAGACCCAATACTTATCATGCATTCACTGTGTCAAGTGAAAGGTGATTCATTTATTTTGCCTATAAAACAAGATTTGCATTATTCATATAATTCAAAATCAAATGGTCTCAAAATTCCATCATTATGGAGTTTTGATATACTCTCTTGTTTATACGGGCTAACTGGTAATGCTACAGGTATGTTGGATTTAAATTATTAAATTTAATCCATTTGTTATTAATGTCAAGTACATTATAGTTAACGATTTATAAATATCATTAACTATTTGCGAAATTCCATACGATATTTCATTTAAACAAAATGAATAACAATTATTCTTTTATTACAACTGAAATTCAAATCTATCAGAATAAGATTTATAATAACATTTATTTTAAATGGAATTTCATAATAACAATTATTTCATTTATTTAATTAAGCCAGTATATTCAATAAAATCAACTTACTATGGATAATCTATCAACATTTGCTTCATTTCCAATTGTAAGTCCATTTGTTCTCTTATCAGATTTCTACTTATTCTACAATTTCTGTAAATCAACATACATTTATGTGATTTATATCTAGTATCTAATATTAGGAACGTACAAGTAGATTATTATAACAATTATATATTATTCAGTCGAAGTCATACTTTAACTTTGGTTTTAGATCCTCTATATTTGTTAGAACAATTACATTTTAATTGTTTGAGGACAATCCTCAAATTTCAATGTCAGTCAAGAAATTTGATTTAATTCAATTTATCCTTCTTAAGGATTAAATTAAATTATCGAGTTATTTATTATTTAATATCTACAATAGATAATAATAACTGATTCTTTAATATTTATTTAATATAAATACAAATTTTGACAATCAACATTTATATTAATATTAATATATAATTTAAACTAAAATACGCTCCCACTCAAATTAACATCCCTCTGTTTATATATACATATCGATATATATATATATAACGGTGTTCCAAGATCCATATCTAGTCATGTCTTGACTCTGCTTTGGCAAATCCCTAAAACACAACTTTTTAGGTAGACATCTTATGTCAATTATATCGTCTATATAATTCTTGGATCGCATGTTGAACATTTTGTTCAGTATTATTCATTTGCTCAAAATATATATAGAATAATTCATGCTTTTGTCTCTAAGGCCATAATCGTATTATGCAGCCTAGTTAAGTCAGACCCAATAATAGGTTGGAGCACCACATTTTACTCCATCGCATATAACCAAAATAAAAGGTGCACAACGCTTTGGCGTTAGTTACAACCAGTGATTTTGGACAGTGATGAGTATATTATTGGAAGACATCACCATGACTTAATATAACAAAATAATTTGCTTTAAAGGGAATTTATAACTCGTAGTGGCGAACAATATCAGAGTTACTTACATATATCAAAATATATGTATTTTATATTCATAATATAAATTGAATTTTAAATATGGAATATATATATAAATTCAATATTATGAAAATGGGATGTACACCTATTTATTTTGAACATTTCAAAATTTAATTAACACAACTTTTGTATTGTAAATTATCAAATATGTCATTCACATACTTGAAGTTCATATAGAATTTCAAAGAAAATGTAAAACAATACGTAGGTCCATTAAAAGGGATTAGCCAATGCGACATATAATAAGCACACATCATTATTGACCCCAATAAAACCATCAGCTGGTTATATTCATAAACACAGTCCAACTTACATTAGCAAGAGATATGATAATAAGTTTACTGACCAAACATAATGAGCTACAGGTTCATTCATGTGAGATATAACAATGTAAACTGAACAGTATAAATAACTAAAGACAGCAATTACACATGTTTGTCCGTCTGGTTCTATAATGCAAAACCATCCTGCATCAATGTACAGTGCAGATTAGTGTGCATACCAACATCATATATGGATAGCACACTTCAATTGTATTTACATCGAATGTATACATAATAAAATTGCATACATACACATACATTTGTATATATACATAATTACAATGACATATCACATATGTAGTGTTATAATGAGATGTTATTGCCAACTCTGAGTGACGGATCTGCCCATTTGCTGAAACAATTTCAGCCGCGGCTTCAATCCCCTATCAAAACAGTTTTTCAAACTATTAAGTTAGTATAAATTAAATACATCATATGTATTTAATATATATACTTTCATTTATATATATGTACATTGAATGTATGTATATACAACATCTATATGCATTCATCAATGGTCAATATATTAGTTTAATGCTTTACAGCTAGGTAAAACAGCAAACAAATATAAGTAACAGCCTAAATCATGATCCAGGCATTCTATAACTATAAATCAACATTTATAAATAGCTGTAGTGTTCAGTTCAAATGTATTTGCAGTAAATATACAAGTGATGAGGCTTTGCTAAAACCAAAAGAAATGTAGTTTGTAAAACAATGATGCATGCCACTCAGAAAATCACAATACTACTAATCAGTTCCGTTCAGTTAAACCGAACTCAACAAATATCATTAAACCAACCTTTAAATGTTTTTAAAGATAAAGCACTAAAGGGATAACAGCACTGTTTATTGAGTGTTAGCCTACTTTGTGAACTAGGCAACACAAAGTCAAGAAACCAGACATTGAAGGGCATTTTTAATTAGAAGACTTCGGTTCGGATTGGAGAAGACACTACAATCTAGATTGGATAGCTGCAGTTGTTCGGGTCGGGTCAGAGCAACATATCGGTTCGGGTCGGATAGAGCTTTCTGTTCGGATCGGTGAACTGCTGCTGAGGAAATTGGTAAGGTATATCTAATCGGATCGGAGGGCAACATGATCTCAATTGGATCGGAAAGCCACCTGTTTGCCACGAAAATGGATCGGAGCGGAGTAGATTAGAGAAGAAGAGAGCGTTGCATCCAAGCCAATCCGGGTCGGATCGGATATCCCGATCCGAACCCCTTATCTGTGCGCCTCCGACCAGAGCCCGTGTTCCATATTATTCTCCTGCAAAAGCGCCTGGATATCCGGACCGGCTGTGACCAGTTCCTACCCATAATGTCCGTTCCTTTGATGCGTTGTCAACATAATAGTTCATCCGAACCCGAAGATAGTGGGATGGACGACATGTGGCCCCGACCCAGATCAAGTTTCGAGCAAATTCACACCTATAAATACCCCGTCTGGAGACAAAGAGAAGGATCTTTTTCAGCACTTTGAGAATTCAACCACTTCCATAATCCGAACTCCATTACTCCCGGAGAATCCAAATCATTTTTCATTTTTTGTTTTAGTCAATTGAGTGAATCTTACATTGTATTTGCAACTGAATCATTGAATATAGTAAAAGATAAGTGGACGTAGGCATTTCTTCGCTGAACCACTATAAATCCTGCGTGTTCATTTTTATTTTTATCTCATTTCATCTTGCTTGTAATCAATTTGGGTGTTAGAACCACTTTTGGGTCTAACATTTTGGTGCTTTCACTGAGAATCCTCATCTAAATTCTTTATTTTCCGGGATCTCTTTCTACTTTTTGGACCGTTGAGTTCAAAGAAGTGAATCCTTAAGTTTCTCCGCTTTTTTACATTCGTTGAAGTGATTGTCAAAGACTCATGGCCAAAGGAAAAGGCAAGGAAGTTCAGTCTATTCGAGGAAATGGAGCTGGCGAAGATCAGCAAAATGTTGTTGTAACAAGGTCTCGGGGGCAGAGTTCAGCAGCAGGAAGAACCAATGCAGGAAATCCGAGCCGACAGCAGGGGGAGAGCTCCGATCCGATCCGGGTAGGAGATTCTGAAGCAGTGCATTCCCCCAATCTGAACCAACCCGAGCTGCTCGCCACGTACCGATCCGACCAGGCTCCCCAGCTCCGATCTGATCCGACCTCTTACCTCCGACCCGACCCGATGCTTGGTGAAGCTGGAACCTCTACTCGAGTCCCTACGAATGCTCCAATTCCAGCCACCAGGGTTGGTGATCAGGTCAATCCATCTGCGCCCATCACTCTAGGAGATTTCTCGCGCTTGCTTGACATGCTTGAGAGCACAAGGGAAGCTATGAAAGTTCACGAGCGCACTAATCTCATGATGCAGGAAAATATGAGGCTCATGAGTCGGGAGATTAGTGAACTCCGTCGACAAAGAACTCCATCACCGGTTCGTCACACACCAGTGGATCAATCTTCATCTTCCGAGGAAGAGAGGCCCCGTGAATGAAGGCCACTCGAACGACCTCAGAACGTGGAGCAGCTGACATTTGGATCTTTGGGATCTCGTGAGGATATTGCACGAGCGCTAGGAAACAATGACCCCACTCGAGGGCAAAGACTCCAATCCCCTCCTCCCGAGATCGACCGGGAGCGCAGGGAACGGAATCGAGCAGAGGCAGCTCGAAGAAGAAGGGCGTCTCCTGAACAAGAGCCCAGAAGGAGCTCAGATACTAGGGCCAGGGAACCTGAGCGGCCCCTAACTAATGCTGATGTGCAGGCAATGGTTCGCCAGATCATGTCCGAGAGTCGGAACTATACAAATGAGGATTATGGCATCGAACGAAGCCATACTCCCTTCACCGATGATATCCTCGACTTCCAATTTCCCCGACGCTTTAACTTGCCACAGATGGACAAATACAACGGAAGGACTGATCCGGGACAGCATTTAATGCGATACTCATGGCTTATGAATGCTGCTGCCGCCCCTGATGAAGTGAAGTGCAAAGCATTCCCAATCTACTTAGAAGATGTGGCGCTGTTCTGGTTTACCCGACTTCCTCCTCGTTCGATTTCGAATTACATGGAATTAAGCGAGCGTTTCATGAACCAGTTCCGACTCCATGCCCGAAAGTCCAAAAGTGTTATTGAATTGTCAAGAATCAAGCAGGCGCCAGGAGAATCTTTAAGGGCATATCTTGATCATTTTAACCAAGCCGTAACTGAGGTCAGTGACCCGCGCGAGCCCACTATTCTGATGGCATTGAAGGAAGGAGTTGATCCTGAATCTGAGTTTGGAGATTACCTTTCTGGGAAAACACCTTCCACAAGGGAGATATTCTACGAAAAACCGATATTTATCTAGGACGGGAGGAGGCCAGGGCAAACCGAAAGAGAAAGTCTGAGACGGCTTCAAAGGAGAATGTGCAGAGTAATATCGCCGTGAAGCAGTCTGGGGAAAGTTCTGGCAAGGTTGAAGTAAATGTAGGAAACAAGGGTGGAAACAGCAATGCTGGAAGCGGGGGTAACAACAACAATAACCATATACACCGACCAGCCTTTAAGGCAGGTGTTGCAGAGGCCCGAAGCATCGGGAAGGTTGATCAAATGGAACATAGAACTAAGTCAGTTTGATTTGAATTTTCAACCACGAAAGTCAATCAGGGGGCAAGCTCTAGCAGACTTTATTGCGGAATTCACCATTCCAGAGGAGGAAATAATCAATGACAGGGTGGTTAAATTCGAGGATGAACTAAAGATGAATCCGTGGAAACTATATACAGATGGGGCCAAGAATGACCGAAGGTCCGGAGCTGGAATTGTCTTAGTCACTCCCGAGGGACGGTCGTTATATTACGCCCTGCGATTAGAATTTTCGGCAACTAACAATGACTCAGAATATGAAGCCCTGATCGCCGGGCTGAAGCTTGCTAAAGACCTCGGAGTAAAAATGATAGACATATTTTGTGACTCTAAAATTGTTGTTTGTCAAGTGCGAGAGGAATTCGTGGCTCGAGGACCTCGACTTATCGCCTACCTCAAGAAAGTGAAAGAGCTATTGAATAGCTTAGATCGGTACAACATAACACATATTCCCAGAGTTGAAAACCAGAAAGCGGATAGACTGGCAAAGCTGGCTAGTTCCGACAATCCAGAAGAGACTGAAGTAATTCCAATTGAAACGTTGGAGTCGCCAAGCTTTGAGTCAATGAAAATTGAGTTCGCTTTTGAAGCAGAACCAGAGAAGGAGTCATGGATGACTCCAATTAAGAATTTCCTTAAGAATGGGACACTCCCATCGAAGAAGAGTGAGAAAAGAGCTGTAGTTCGTAAAGCTACCAGATATGTCATACAAGATGATACTCTCTATAGGAAAGGATTTTCTATGCCCCTGTTACGATGTATAGCACGCGACGACATCAAACGTGTACTAAGAGAAGTACACGAAGGTGAGTGTGGAGATCATACAGGAGGTCAAACTTTAGCAAAGAAAATATTGCGGTATGAATACTTCTGGCCTACGATCAATAAAGATGCAGCTGATTATTCACGACGCTGCGATAAGTGCCAGAGATTTGCCAAAATCCCCAGGGCACCGTCGACCCAACTTAAATCAATGGTGAGTCCTTGGCCATTTGCCACATGGGGAATTGATATCATTGGAGTTCTACCAATTGCTAAAGGAGGAGCTAAATATGCAATAGTGGCCGTGGACTATTTTACGAAGTGGGTGGAAGCTGAGCCCTTGACCAAGATCACAGCAAGAAAGGTGATAAGTTTTGTGGTCCGAAATATTATATGCCGGTTCGGGATTCCAAAGACGATTATAACTGACAACGGAACCCAGTTTGATAGTACTGAATTCAGAAATTTCTGTCAGAAGTATAAGATAGACAAGCGATATACTGCAGTTGCCTATCCGCAATCGAATGGGCAAGTAGAGGCAATAAACAAAGTAATAAAATCCATCCTCAAGAAGCGATTAGAGCGTGCAAAGGCAAGATGGGTTGACGAATTGCCCCTAGCTTTGTGGGCATATCGAACAACATTTAAAACGGCCACCGGTCATACCCCTTTCTCTCTCTCCTTTGGCTCAGAAGCAGTAATTCCAGTTGAACTGGAAGTTCCTTCCCACAGGGTGACATATTATGACCCGATGACGAATCGGGCGCTCTTACTTGAGTCTCTTGATGAAGTCGAAGAGAAAAGGGACGAAGCAGATTTGCGTGCAGCAAGACATCGGCGTCAGATGGCACGCTTTTATGACAAAAAAGTTCGCCTCAGAACTTTTGAACCAGGAGATTTGGTGCTAAAGAGAGTTTTTCCACCCCTCCCTCACCTCGGCCCAAAATGGGAAGGACCCTTTGTCATCCAACGGAAACTTGAAAAAGGATCCTTCAAGTTAACGACCGTAGATGGCGAAGAAGTCCCTCGAGCATGGAATGCCCAACACTTAATGCGATATTTGGATTAGAAATGCTGTACTCTTTGTTATTTTTCCTGTGATCCCTGTAATAAGGCACGACTTGCCTTGGGAAAATCTGACGATATGAATAAAGGACTATAAAGTGGATGTAGGCTACGACTTAGCTGAACCACTATAAAAATATTGTGTGTTATTTACTTTTATGCATTACGTATATACATTTATCAGTTATTCTGTTGTGATTATAAGATACAGGATAACTCACAGCTTAAAAAGGTCGAAAACGGTTTAGACATAAAAAGAAGCACAATGACTATTTGTGCGATAAGACATAAAAGAATGAGAAAACGACATTCTTAACTCTAACTCTCCAGAGAGAGAGAGAGTATAAAAGCGTCTCCGACTGAGCGCTGAAAAAGAGATTCTCCTCCTAACTCTAACTCTCCAGAGAGAGAGAGAGTATAAAAGCGTCTCCGACTGAGCGCTGAAAAAGAGATTCTTCCCGTAACTCTAACTCTCCAGAGAGAGAGAGAGTATAAAAGCGTCTCCGACTGAGCGCTGAAAAAGAAATCTTTCCCCGTTGAAAGACCGGGGAATGAATAGATGACTAAGCTCGAACTCTAACTCTTAAGAGAAAGAGAGAGAGTATAAAAGAAATGCCAGAAAAAACGACAGGTACTGGCGACACAGGAAGTGCTATCCCGTCAGAGAATTGGGAGCATTCAGATTGCTTGACTAAGCATTAAATAATTTGTGGGAATTAACCGGGGACACGTATGCATACACATATTCCCCCCCTCCACAACTTCGTTTCATAACTATAGACATGCATTTTTACATAAGTGCAAAACTACTAACAAATAAACATTGCAAAAAGTGAATTATTTTTATTTACAAATGAATGAATTTGTACAGGGAAATAGCTAAAAAAAAGAAAGTGCAGGAGCTGCTTTTGTAGTAGCAATTATTGGTTCACAAAGATGTTAAAAAGATACAGGGCAATCCACTATTTAGATGTGGAATGAGCCTTGGATTTCTTGGCGGCTTTCTCCGCATCCTTTGCTTCCTTCTCGGCTTCAGTCAAGATTCGTTTTGATTTCTTTTTCCCTGAAGATGCGGTACTGGAGCCAGTAGACTTCTTCCCGGAGGGCGGGGCACTGGAATCAAGAGAAGATTTTTTAACAAGTTCTTCTGTAATAGATCTAGTTGAGAGCTTAACAACTAACCTTGAACCCGCATCCACAACTGCGAGGGGCTTGAGGACCTCAGGGTCTAGTTCTTCGGCCTTTAATTGCAAGCGCTTGTCTTGGTCAGCCTTCATTGCAGCCAAGGTAACGTCATCAGCACTTTTTGACTCCCCGGTTATTGCAACTTCTGGTTCCTCTTCATGCCCCCCGTCTCCTCCGTCGTCCTTCAAAGCTGCTATCATTTCTTCATCATGGGGAGCGGTGACCTTAGTTGGCTCACTTCCTTCTCCCAAGTCTATAGAAGCAGCCTTGTCTTCCCCTTTTTTAGCCCTATCAGCGGGCTTTGTCCCAGCGGCAGCTCCTTGAGCTACATCTGTCTTTTCAGATGATTCAACACCTACAGAATGAGAAGCAACAGTTATCAACTCAGGCGAAAAGAAAGGGTCTCTCATCGATTGTTCAATCACGTGGCGAAAGGTAGAAATAGCTTTAGCAAATTGAGGAGAAAAGATAGCGATACCTTCCGAAGACTTATCAGCGGGGGTGACCACTACCTCTGGGGTTAGTTCAGGAATAGGGGATAGCAGAGTTGTTCGAGGAATTCCCGGATTTTCGGGATCATACCCTTCTACTTCGGAGGTTGCAGGGGCAGAAGAGGAGGAACCAGCTTCGAGAACAGTTTTTTGTTTAGACTTCCGTCTCTCTTCTTCCATGGCCTCAGCAATAAGGCGGCGCCCTTCAGCTAGGCGCTCCGGTTCATCATCCCTCAAGTATTTCTCCATTAGTTTATCTTCATCGAGGGAATCGACCTTAAGCTCCTCTTTTTCCCACTCGATGATCTGATTCCATACTTGAACCAGAGTGGATGGATAATCTTCGATCCAAGAAATGTTTCGGCGACGAATAATATGTGCGAAGAATTCAATCATTAGTTCGCCGAAACTTTGAATCTCAACCTCCGCCTCAGATAATTGCTTGCGGGCTTCCTCCGTAGATTTGATAGCGCACTCCACATTGCCCTCGGCCAGGGCAGCTCTGTTTTCTGCCTCCGACAACTTCGAAGCCAAGTCAGCATTCTTCTTTTCTAATTCAGCACTCCTCTTTGCTAACTCGGCGTTTTTCCGTTCAAGCTCAGCATAAGCAAGGCGTGTTTTAGCAGCTTCTGACTTGGCCTCGTCGGCTTGCTTTTTTAATTCAGAACGCTCCTGAGTATGAGATTCAAGCAAATCGTGATAATACTTTTGCATGTCCTCGAACTGTTGTTTGAAATTAGAAGCGTCCCTTTGAGCGACCGCTAGCTGAGCTTGAGTGTCTTCCAAATCTTTTCCTAGAGCTTTTAAGGCCTTAGCATCCTCCTCCGTGGTCTTTTGCATTGAATCAGTATTTGTCATTAGAGTGCGGATGATTCTAGAAAGATTGCGTGAATACTTGAACATCTCGATATATTGTTTTTCCACCAAATCAATCTTTGCTTTGGCCTCATCTGCCCAATTAGAAGAAATAGGTTCAAGGGTAGGTAGAAAGGTCAAAGTCTCGAAGTAGTGCTCGGGAAATTGCTCCTCTAAATATGCCAGCTTGACTGCCGTTCCCGCATCTAGTGGGGGAGGAGCGGGAATTGATAATTCGGTGTCCCTATGAGAAGAGAATTCAGTAGTCTCTTTGTCCATTCTAGGTCGTTTAGTGGCAGGGACCTTGTGCTTACTTCGAGACCCGGTTTCTTTTGGAGGAGTTCTCTCTCTACTCCGCTTTTCATGGGAGGAAGTGGAGTCTTTAGATGGTGGTCTGTCCTCCTCCCTGCGGCTTTGATAGCTCTTATATTTCTCTTGTTCCGATCGAACTGGTGAGCGGGAACGTGAGGGTCGAGAATGATAGGGATCATAAGGTCTTCTCTCCTCCCTACCACGATCATCCCGGCGATCATATTCGACATCCTGAGGAGGATTGGACATGCTGCGACGGAGTTTTCTTATATCGTAGTAGGATCGAGACATTGTACCTGCATGATAAAATAAACGAAGTTTAGAATCGATGGATTCATGGAGAAAGAAGTGCAATGAATGCTAATGCTATGGTGTAAAGTGTATCCTAAGTGGTGTGTTTCCCCCCAACCAACCCGAGTCTGAGGCTAGACTAGTGCGGGCATGCTCTTTGGCCTTAGCGGGAGTGGTTTCTTCAGAAGAAGTGAAGACTAAAGGATCCTTCCTGAAATCCTCTGAAGTATATATAGTCTCAGGTAAGGGGAGATCCCCCAAACCCTGAAATATGTGCTCATCAGTACTAGGAACATCCCCTTCGGAAGCATGAAGTGGCGACTCTTGGGAGGATTTTGACTTGTCTAGAGAAGTAGTTTCCTCGGGGGAAATATACCCTTCACGATGCTTTTCGGCCAGATTAGCCAATTCATCATCTTGTGTGGAAGATGGAGAAGGTGAAGTTTGAAGAGGCACTGTAGGAATTCCCGAGCCTTCTCCTGTCTCTGGAACTATCTCCGCTGGAGGAATGTATGCGTAAGGGACCGTCCCATGACCGATGCTACGAAAAACGGATAGCAGCCCATGAAAGTGAAGGTATTCATCTTTAAGAACCTCGTCGATAGTCAGGAATTTTTGATCGCCATTAAGCAGTCGGTGCATCCGATCAAAGAACACCTGATCTGATATCTGTTTGGGATTGTCGACTGCAAACAAAAAGGAAAACAGGTCAGGGTGATGATTCAAGTGTATAGAGTCCGGATTTAGAAAATCAACGCTTTACTTGATTTTGTCCATCTCCTGGCGCATCCAGGTTGTTGCTTCACGTAGAACCATTCTAGTCTGGAATCTCCAGCTTTACTGCTAAATGGTGCAGAGATTATCTTCCTTTTTGGAACTGATTCAAAGTAGCAGAAGGATGGAGTCTCTCGAGTCCGATGCTTGAAATTATAGAAGAAGTGAACGTCATCGAACGTGAGCTCTATGCCTAGGATTTCACGATATGCTATGTACAAGGTGTGCAAATAGGCATATGAATTGGGATGCAACTGCATGGGGGCAATCCGCATTTGTCTTAAAAAATCAACGATGAAAGGAGAGAATGGAGGAATGGCGCCGACCATGCACATTAATCGAGTAACCACCATATATCCTTCCGGAGGGTTGTGGGGGCGGTCATAGCGTGAAGGCACTAGAGTGTCCCTTTTCATTATCCCGTATTTTAGGCAAATTCGGACAAGTCGATCGTTATCAATTGTTGATTCAACGGAGTCCGAAGGTGATTCCAATATGATGGCTGATTCAAATTCATCGGGTGCTCGATTGTCACCAATCCCTCCTTCCTCCTCAAAACCCAGAGAAACTTCATTCTCTGAAGACACCTCATCGCTTTCCCGATGTCCAACCCCGTAATCTGGACCCTCGCTGTCCCATTCTGGATCAGACGAAGAAGATATATCCTCAAGAGTGATTTTGTTAGAAGTTTCCGGGGCTTCTTTCCTCTCAGCTAGTCGGGAAGAGCGTCTGGGCCTCATTGTCATAGAACTATTGAAGAAGTAATAGCACGGATTAGAGTAAATTAGCCCGTACCCCCCTGTGTATGTGTGTGAACTAAAATGTGTGCGGCAAATGTGAGAAATACAAAGTAAAAGTGCGACAATGTAAGACGAAGCTTTGAAGAGAAAGTGATAGTCAGAGTCGTTCTTAATGTTCGTTTATGTCTGCAAGGCACTATCCTAACTGTTCATGAAGTTGGAAGTAACATCTTTTAAATAGTTGGACGAAAGCTTGTGTTTTAGATTGAGTGGTGTTCGGTTCGGGTGCAGACACCAGGTTCGAATCGGATAAGCAAAGATTCATGTTCAGAGAGATATATCTGGATCGGTTCGGAGATTGACACTCGGAGCGGATCGGGTTAACCTGGATAACCAGACCCCTATTCTCTCTTTTGTTTCGCAACCGGGTCCGATCCAAGCGCATAAGTCTTTACCTTCATTGTATTCGTAGATCCGATCCGACCCGGTCAAACAAGTTAAGGTTCATTTCTTAGCCCTATTGCTCCGACCCGATCCGGCCCTGTGAATTTCTCTCTTTTCCTTTTCCTCCTACTATTCTCCTATCCGAACCAATTTTCTTCAGTTTCCTTCATCTTCCTCCTCTTGAGTAGTGAACCCGATCCGATGTCCCAGGCTTTAATTAAAATCAAGTGGGTAAGCGCTCAAGTATTCGACTGCGAGTCTTAATACCCTCCTTTAACGTCTCAAAACGATGCTGATGCCATTAACGATGAAGGCGGAGAATGAAGGAAGTCGCGGCGGTGAAATTAACCAATTATTTTGCTTGAATCGTTTAACTTAGCTACGAATGTAAATTAAAAACAATTATGGCAACGAGATTCAAGATTACAAGGCTACCTATGTATTTGATTCAAAGATTGAAGCGAGAATTTTGGAGTTTCTTGGAAAGACTAAAATTTCGCTGTGAAATCGGTTCGGATAAGCAGAAGCGATGAATGAAAGAAAAGAGGAAGGAAGAAGTGAATTTATATAAAAAAACAAGCTGACTATTCGTATTCTCGATCGGACCGGCTCGAAAAGCCCATGAACACAGCTTGGCCCACTGGTTCATCGCAGAGTACAGGAGGAAGGAGATCTGTTCGGGTCGGAACCCAAGCCAGAAGTCTGTTCGGGTCGGAATCCGAACCGAACAGGATGGAGTACGACAACTTAGCGTGTGAATTCGAAAGGGAGGATGAAGCTTTTGTGTTATGACAGTCAAAGCATGCTCCGTTTCCAACAGAAGCATCCTTTGAGGGGGCAAAGTGTTAGCCTACTTTGTGAACTAGGCAACACAAAGTCAAGAAACCAGACATTGAAGGGCATTTTTAATTAGAAGACTTCGGTTCGGATTGGAGAAGACACTACAATCTAGATTGGATAGCTGCAGTTGTTCGGGTCGGGTCAGAGCAACATATCGGTTCGGGTCGGATAGAGCTTTCTGCTCGGATCGGTGAACTGCTGCTGAGGAAATTGGTAAGGTATATCTAATCGGATCGGAGGGCAACATGATCTCAATTGGATCGGAAAGCCACCTGTTTGCCACGAAAATGGATCGGAGCGGAGTAGATTAGAGAAGAAGAGAGCGTTGCATCCAAGCCAATCCGGGTCAGATCGGATATCCCGATCCGAACCCCTTATCTGTGCGCCTCCGACCAGAGCCCGTGTTCCATATTATTCTCCTGCAAAAGCGCCTGGATATCCGGACCGACTGTGACCAGTTCCTACCCATAATGTCCGTTCCTTTGATGCGTTGTCAACATAATAGTTCATCCGAACCCGAAGATAGTGGGATGGACGACATGTGGCCCCGACCCGGATCAAGTTTCGAGCAAATTCACACCTATAAATACCCCGTCTGGAGACAAAGAGAAGGATCTTTTTCAGCACTTTGAGAATTCAACCACTTCCATAATCCGAACTCCATTACTCCCGGAGAATCCAAATCATTTTTCATTTTTTGTTTTAGTCAATTGAGTGAATCTTACATTGTATTTGCAACTGAATCATTGAATATAGTAAAAGATAAGTGGACGTAGGCATTTCTTCGCTGAACAACTATAAATCCTGTGTGTTCATTTTTATTTTTATCTCATTTCATCTTGCTTGTAATCAATTTGGGTGTTAGAACCACTTTTGGGTCTAACATTGAGTTATCCAAACAATAGTTTAATCAGATAAGAAATCCAATCAGAGATGAAATAGCATTATAAACATAAAACAATATCAGAAAAGATATTATTGATACCCTGCACATATATACATAAGGTTAAAGGTATTTTCAGAAAATGACATATCAATGTCAAGGTCTGTGAAAAAGCATTTTACAGATCAGATTTATGAACTAAAATTCATTAGTGTATCTATATACACATTGTATTAACAAATACATATATACAAAAATTTATGTATGTATTTGCCAGAATACAAGAAGATTATATAAACAGTCCACATAATGATATCTGCCAAAAAATAAAAGATATGTGACCCAGATTGTAACTTAACCAAGAAAATAAACCAGATTAAATTCAATGAATTTGTCATACACGTAATGAGTTAACAATATACACATCAATTTACTGAATGTGAATCTAGTACATCATATATCATTTTGAGTTCAAAACTAAAATGATA
This sequence comes from Allium sativum, assembly GCA_030737875.1. Taxonomy (NCBI): domain Eukaryota; kingdom Viridiplantae; phylum Streptophyta; class Magnoliopsida; order Asparagales; family Amaryllidaceae; genus Allium; species Allium sativum. The sequence continues at coordinate 834,121,917 of CM060918.1, read as the reverse complement.
CTTTCAATTAAAAGGAATATAGTGAAAAACATATTACATGCACATGGTTTTAATCATTGGGTCAAGCCCAATGTTAAAATCGTGATCATTTCTGGATTTAATACATTGTTCAATCCAGTATGATGATAGTGTATATGTAACATGACATACATAATGTAACAACCCGTATTTCGATAACATGTTAAAACGAGAATCAAGGTAGAATTTAATTTTAAATTCTGAATCAAGTAAAACGGGCTATGCCATTGCATTCGTCTCGGAAAAATATGCGAAATAGAGTTTGAGTTTTCGAGAATCGGAGTCCGTATGACCAAGTTATGGTCCGACGAAGTTTTCAGAAAATTCAAGTTCAAAAACGAGTTCTAATTTCGAAAATTAGGGCTGGAAGGCTAGGCGGGAAAAATTCCCGCCAGGCACCCCAAGTCGACAGCCCTGTCGACTTGGGAGTCGACATGGCCTCACCCAAGTCGACAGCCCTGTCGACTTGGGGGTCGACATATGGTGGCCGAGCCATCTTGGCTTGGTGCACCTGCACTTGTCTCTGGTCTTGTTCTGGAAGCTTCCAACGTGGTTTGATGGCTCAGATCCATCCTAGGGTTAATCTAAGGGCCTAAAACTACCCTAATCTCTATAAAAATACCCCTAAGCCTACCCTAAACCCTCATTATTCATTCTTGCAACTATACTATGGCAAAATTTTCACTCTCATGGCCTCCACTCTCATTCTAAAAATTCCTAAGTAAAATACTTTGAGAGGTTTCATGAGTAGGTGAGTGTTAGAGAGTTCCTATGTTAGTATGAGAGCTTCTCAAGTTGATTTCAAGGCTAAAGCTTTGATCTTTGTTCATAAAGATGGGGTTTTGATGGATTTGGAGCTTTTATCTTTGGGTTTTAGGATGATGACATGCATAGGCTTTGTCTCAATCTTTCATTTAATCGATTTGTGCCTTCATAGCAATGTAAGCCCTTTTCCTTACTCTTAGATATTAACTATGAAGTTAAATGTTCATGTTGCAAGTTTGGGTTTGATCATTGAGAATGATACATGCTATCATGTCATGCAAGTTTATGAAGTCATTATCTTGATCTTGTGGGCTAAAAGCTACAACCTTTGGGTTGAAATGTTGCATTATGCAACATGAGAACCTTCATAACTTTTATGTCAACTTGCATATGAAGTCATAACCCTTATATGATGATATATGCGAGTTACTAGTCATCATTCCATGTCTTTTGTCACCATGATTTGCTTATGTGCCAAGTTTGGGTTTATGCATGTTTTTGAGGCTTGAGAAGGTAACATGCAAGTTAATGAACACATTATGTCTCATTTGCCACCATGTTCAACTAGTGGCTTTATACCCCCTTTGGTCATGCCTTTGACAAGTTCCTTCTTTGAATCCATTATGCGAGTTTAAAAGCGTTGGGGTCACATTATGGGAAAACATAATGACGTGAACATGATTTGGGTAAATGGGTATAAACACGACAACATGTAACGTTAAATATGACATGTGTTTATACTTGAAAATATGACTTGAAATATAACATGGAAGTTGACATGTAAGTATGCATAAAAACATAAGCTTGGGAATTTACTTATTAAGTTAGGTCTACCCTTTGGGAATTTACCTATTAAGTTAGGTCTACCCAAATGCTTGAAAACTTGTAACATGTTTTGAAAACATGATGGACATGACACTTAGATAATATAAGTGTGGCCAACTCGAGGTTGGGTTGAGTTTGCAACGTAAAACTACCCGGAACCGACCGACCTAACTAGTAGTTGCAAACAATAGGACCCAATGTGAGAAGTAGGTCATGTTGTGCTTGAACCCGAGGTTAGACCAAGTTGTGGTGTAAAGCTACCCGGAACCGACCGGCTTAACTAGTAACCACAACAAAGTCTAATGTGAGAGGTTGAGGTGCATTAAGTAATTAATGCCACATGATAGGGTTAAGTTAATTTGATTAATGACTCTTAACCAAATATGACATGGACAAATGGGTTGAGTAATTTGATTAGGCTAATGATACTTAACAAAACATGACAAGGTTGGGTAGGTTAAGTAATTTGATTTGCCTAATGACACTTAACCATTTTTATACGGCTAGTGGACGGGGTTAAGTTAACCAACACTTAACCAATCCAACACGATAATTTGGTAAGGTTAAGTAAGTTTTCTTAATGACACTTAACCGAAAAATGCAGTTAACGGATGGGGTTAAGATTGGACTCAACTAGTCTAAGCATGGAAATCGGATGGGGTTAAGTTAGCCTAGACTTAATTAATCCCACTTGGTAGTTTAATGGAGTTAAGTTAAACACTTAACTAATCTAACATGATGATTGGAGGTGGTTAAGTGACCTATACTTAACCGATCTAACTCGTGAATTTATTGAGGTTAAGTTTAAGTTAACCTATACTTAACCGATCTAACGTGAAAACATGATGAGGCTAAGTCACGAATCGCTTGAATACACTTGACCGATTTGACTAAGTAAATTGACAGGGTCAAGTTAATATATACTTAACCAATCTAGAATGATAATTGGACGAGGTTAAGTCGTGAATTGCTTAATGCATACTTAACCAACGTGAGCATGGTTTGTAGGGTTAAGTCTTGGACTTGGATACTTAGCCAATTTTGATATAATTTGTAGACGGGTTAAGTCATGAACTTTAGTGACACTTAATCCATTATGTAAACCCTAGTTCGGGGGATTAGGTGGATAACCGTAGTTAACAAGGATAACGGGAATAAGGCTAAGTGGTAAACCTTAGTTGAAGGATAACTAAGTAATAATTCTTAGTCAAGAAAATTTAGACCAGTTCATAGATAGATGAGTAACCTAATACGGTAGGTCATCGTTTAAGCACACGAGTAGGAGCAAGTTATCTGATTTAGATAAAGGCTCCAGCGAACTGGGTAACGAAGCAGCGGCTTCGGGGAACGTGAGGATATTCTTGGTATCCCTCTGTGAGCTGCCAGGTGATTATACTAGGCTCATGAGAGGTTAAGGTCTGCGTTAGAAGAGCCAAGAGTATGCCTTGGTTGCTATACGAGCGACCTAAAGACGGGGATGGATAGGGGATAGTCGACGATACACGGTCGTACCCTAGATAGCATTTCGTCAGACTACCTACCATCTTTGGTCAAGCGTGTACGTACGGAAAGGCAGAGAACACCCAATAGACCATAATTGCTATCTAATTATGGTTGCGGTAAGGCTAGGATTGTGGGTTGGCCAGTAGTGTGTTCTCATACAGGATTTATCCTGTCTTGTCTTTCACTAGTTGAGGGAGGGGTCGCGTGGGACCATAGCCACATATAGAAAAACAGACCTTAACATCTGCATCGGCAGATAAATCGAAAGCTCCCGACCGAGTCCTGTATTTCTTGATCTGCCCTGTGACAGGACTCGGATGGCACGATGTGATACATGTGCATACAGTCATGGAAAACGATTCACGATGAATGCGTGGGAAAAAGGGCGTGGTTGACGGTTAGCGTAAATCCTAGTGGCCCTGGGTGGTTGAACCAAAACCGAGATACGAAAACGTGCAATAGGTAAGCATAATCCCTAGTAGCCCTAGGTAGCATAAGTCCTAGTTGTAAAAACAATAATTCATGTTGGAAGACCCTAGCTAGGTTTAGGGTAACAGTACAAACCGATCTTAAGGATCATGGAACTATGTTAAAGTAATATAGAATCTCATGGGAAAGCCCGTATGGTCTACGGCAAGGGACTGAACATTTACATGGAAAGGAATATACGAGTTGAGTAACCTATATATGCGACATATTAGGTTGACATGGACCATTATACGACTTTTGAGTAAGGGTCATTCATGGATAACACATGATATGGTTAAGATACTAGTACGGTAGGTGCAGAGCAGATGTACAGGATAGATACCAAGGGACGTTAGACTTGATAGATATCTTGGGATATTATACTTGATAGAAACCTGACGATGTGATACCTTGTTTTATCTTGACATCGTAATTTATCATGACACCTTAGTTTATCTGAGTTCAGTAGTTCATCCTGTTATTTTGATTTAGCTTATCTATCTTGTTATCATGCTTATTTCATCTCAGTTTTCTCATGTCAGTTAACTTTACTAGTTTTTATGCTGATAGTAGATAGGGCTTACTCAGTCTTTTTGACTGACCCTTTTTGTTTCGCCTCCTTTCTTCCGTTCCCCCCCCCCCCAAGGTTACAGGGAGGAAATACTGTTGTTTAGTTCGGACTTCTTCTGCTTGAAGGTCATCATGGATGGCTTGGACCTTTCTGGGCTATGGCTACTTTACTATTTTTACTTGGGGAATAATTTATGAAAAAGTCTTTATGCTTCTTTACTATTGCAAGACAGGTTTTGATGTACTCTGATGTAAAAGGCTTTAGACCTTAATTATTAATGTTTATGAAAGTTCGATTTTACTTCCGCTATTATATATGTTCTGTCTTGTGATATTTTCTGTGCATGTTTACCAATAATGCCCCTCTAAAGCTAGTGCATTCCTTTGCGAGTGACCCTAGCGGAGGCGGGGTGTTACATTTGGTATCAGAGCAGAAGGTTACCAGACTGGGCAAAAGTTTTTAAAGACCTTCTGAAAACTATTCGAAAATCGTTTAAAAAGAAGCATTTTTCAAGAAAATTTTCTTTTAAAAGAAAAAGGCTATTCCCCAAAGGCCATTAGCACTATCCTTGTTTCCTTAATCGAATATCTTTTCCTTTCTTTCCTCCATCTGTAGTCACAGTGGTTTTAACTGCGACTAGTCTTTTCTATCTACGAAAATGCTTTCCATACGATGGAGGTGGTTCTCGAGAGACCAGTGGCCGCGTTATAAGGAAGGATAGTGAGAAAGAGGATAAAGGATACGAGCTTAAGGATGAGCAACTTGTTGGTATGGCTTAGTCCTCAAAGGAGGGAGAAAGATGAACAATGAAACCCATGACGAGAGAGTACCTTTGGCATGGTAAAACGGGGTGGATAGTTAAGTATTATGGGACAAGGACAAGATCATCGGGAGGGTAATAGTATGCTCTCATTTCTAGGGTACCTCGGAAGGAGGGTAACGATCTTGTTAAAGGTTTAGCTCTTCTTCTCTATCATCCCGTTAGGACTTTGTTTTGATCATCGTATCATTTAAGTTTGCTTCGATAGTTGAGTCTCTGCACCTTAAGTACTAGCGTAATAGAGAATCCCGTTTTTGTCTCAAAGTCCTATTGGACAATCAGTCCATTTATACATGACTTGTTTGGATTTGAGAATGTATGTGCCAAGTGTTGAGTTTGGAAATAATGCTTATGTTTATAAGCTATGGATGGATTCTAGGGATGAAGTGGTTATCCAGTAGGGGGTGCCACTCTCGGTTTTGATAGGAGGGTAGTTAGACCTTTTGACTAGCCGTGGTAATACCCTCAAAGTATCGTGTAACCTTTTTGAGGTTCTGTCATGACTAGTTACTTAGAATCCCTTGATGCCTTTATTGGAAATTTGAAGCCTGGTCGAGTGGTGTTCGCCGATAAGACGGATGGTTTACTTCATTTATGCATGGGTTATAGAGATCACCCTAGTAAGTGCGCTTGATAACCTGGTTGGCATCTGTTTACTTTCAAAAGGAAGTTCTTCTACGTGGAATACCTTGTGGTACGAGGTCCGAGATTCACTAGTGAATTTTGGAAAGCTTGCATGAGATCATGAGTACGCAGTCACGTTTGCGCCAAGTATTCTAGAAAAAGGGTAAGTGCAAGTGGAACGAGAGGCGACGAAGAAATGAGTTCCGGCTTATGTTATGGAAACAGGAAATAAGAAGCTACGAAATCGCGAAGTTAAAGGACGGTCAAGGCACAATGGAATTAAGCTCAAGGAGATACGACTTTGATGGTCGAAGGCTAGATACGCGCATGATATCTCTTTTTGGGAGTATATCTTTGATCCCTGTTTTCTGTAGAGCTTACCGGTAGGCTATCTTTTGTGGACATCCTCTCGGTCCTATTTTCTGTTACAAACCCCGTAAGGAGTTTGTCTTGTTTATCTTCTCGACCCTGTTTCAGGGAATTCTAGGTAGAATCCTATGGATGTAAACATGTATTTGAAACATGTTATGATTGATATGGTTGCAAGTGGTTGCAAGTGGTTGCTCGTGGATGCGCGAATACACATTAGATACTAGCTCGACTCGGTCACATTTCATATTGCATATGCACGAGTATTTATACTTGTTTTTGGATGAAATCGAATGTATTATCATGCGGTTGTTGCATATGAATGAATGATTGTGCACGCATATAGTATCTATATGATTAGGACTATTTGCATACATGTTGGATTCATGGCACTATACATATTTTGCATTAGAAAGATTATTCAGGCCTGATCATTAGCATTAGCTAAGGAACATGTACACACACGTTTTGCATGTATTCATACAGCATTAGAAATCATCTAAGGACAATGGTTGCTTGTGGATGATGTTTTGAGTAGATGAATGATGGATGGTAGGATATGTTCTTCCTAACTTGGAGATTTCGGGGACGAAATCCTAAAAGGTGGGGAGAATGTAACAACCCGTATTTCGATAACATGTTAAAACGAGAATCAAGGCAGAATTTAATTTTATATTCTGAATCAAGTAAAACGGGCTATGCCATTGCGTTCGTCTCGGAAAAATATGCGAAATAGAGTCTGAGTTTTCGAGAATCGGAGTCCGTATGACCAAGTTATGGTCCGACGAAGTTTTTAGAAAATTCAAGTTCAAAAACGAGTTCTAATTTCGAAAATTAGGGCTGGAAGGCTAGGCGGGAAAAATTCTCGCCAGGCACCCCAAGTCGACAGCCCTGTCGACTTGGGAGTTGACATGGCTTCACCCAAGTCGACAGCCCTGTCGACTTGGGGGTCGACATATGGTGGCCGAGCCATCTTGGCTTGGTGCACCTGCACTTGTCTCTGGTCTTGTTCTGGAAGCTTCCAACGTGGTTTGATGGCTCAGATCCATCCTAGGGTTAATCTAAGGGCCTAAAACTACCCTAATCTCTATAAAAACACCCCTAAGCCTACCCTAAACCCTCATTATTCATTCTTGCAACTAAACTATGGCAAAATTTTCACTCTCATGGCCTCCACTCTCATTCTAAAAATTCCTAAGTAAAATCCTTTGAGAGGTTTCATGAGTAGGTGAGTGTTAGAGAGTTCCTATGTTAGTATGAGAGCTTCTCAAGTTGATTTCAAGGCTAAAGCTTTGATCTTTGTTCATAAAGATGGGGTTTTGATGGATTTGGAACTTTTATCTTTGGGTTTTAGGATGATGACATGCATAGGCTTTGTCTCAATCTTTCATTTAATCGATTTGTGCCTTCATAGCAATGTAAGCCCTTTTCCCTACTCTTAGATATTAACTATGAAGTTAAATGTTTATGTTGCAAGTTTGGGTTTGATCATTGAGAATGATACATGCTATCATGTCATGCAAGTTTATGAAGTCATTATCTTGATCTTGTGGGCTAAAAGCTACAACCTTTGGGTTGAAATGTTGCATTATGCAACATGAGAACCTTCATAACTTTTATGTCAACTTGCATATGAAGTCATAACCCTTATATGATGATATATGCGAGTTACTAGTCATCATTCCATGTCTTTTGTCACCATGATTTGCTTATGTGCCAAGTTTGGGTTTATGCATGTTTTTGAGGCTTGAGAAGGTAACATGCAAGTTAATGAACACATTATGTCTCATTTGCCACCATGTTCAACTAGTGGCTTTATACCCCCTTTGGTCATGCCTTTGACAAGTTCCTTCTTTGAATCCATTATGCGAGTTTAAAAGCGTTGGGGTCACATTATGGGAAAACATAATGACGTGAACATGATTTGGGTAAATGGGTATAAACATGACAACATGTAACGTTAAATATGACATGTGTTTATACTTGAAAATATGACTTAAAATATAACATGGAAGTTGACATGTAAGTATGCATAAAAACATAAGCTTGGGAATTTACCTATTAAGTTAGGTCTACCCTTTGGGAATTTACCTATTAAGTTAGGTCTACCCAAATGCTTGAAAACTTGTAACATGTTTTGGAAACATGATGGACATGACACTTAGATAATATAAGTGTGGCCAACTCGAGGTTGGGTTGAGTTTGCAACGTAAAACTACCCGGAACCGACCGGCCTAACTAGTAGTTGCAAACAATAGGACCCAATGTGAGAAGTTGGTCATGTTGTGCTTGAACCCGAGGTTAGACCAAGTTGTGGTGTAAAGCTACCCGGAACCGACCGGCTTAACTAGTAACCACAACAAAGTCTAATGTGAGAGGTTGAGGTGCATTAAGTAATTAATGCCACATGATAGGGTTAAGTTAATTTGATTAATGACTCTTAACCAAATATGACATGGACAAATGGGTTAAGTAATTTGATTAGGCTAATGATACTTAACAAAACATGACAAGGTTGGGTAGGTTAAGTAATTTGATTTGCCTAATGACACTTAACCATTTTTATACGGCTAGTGGACGGGGTTAAGTTAACCAACACTTAACCAATCCAACACGATAATTTGGTAAGGTTAAGTAAGTTTTCTTAATGACACTTAACCGAAAAATGCAGTTAACGGATGGGGTTAAGATTGGACTCAACTAGTCTAAGCATGGAAATCGGATGGGGTTAAGTTAGCCTAGACTTAATTAATCCCACTTGGTAGTTTAATGGAGTTAAGTTAAACACTTAACTAATCTAACATGATGATTGGAGGTGGTTAAGTGACCTATACTTAACCGATCTAACTCGTGAATTTATTGAGGTTAAGTTTAAGTTAACCTATACTTAACCGATCTAACGTGAAAACATGATGAGGCTAAGTCACGAATCGCTTGAATACACTTGACCGATTTGACTAAGTAAATTGACAGGGTCAAGCTAATATATACTTAACCAATCTAGAATGATAATTGGACGAGGTTAAGTTGTGAATTGCTTAATGCATACTTAACCAACGTGACCATGGTTTGTAGGGTTAAGTCTTGGACTTGGGTACTTAGCCAATTTTGATATAATTTGTAGACGGGTTAAGTCATGAACTTTAGTGACACTTAATCCATTATGTAAACCCTAGTTCGGGGGATTAGGTGGATAACCGTAGTTAACAAGGATAACGGGAATAAGGCTAAGTGGTAAACCTTAGTTGAAGGATAACTAAGTAATAATTCTTAGTCAAGAAAATTTAGACCAGTTCATAGATAGATGAGTAACCTAATACGGTAGGTCATCGTTTAAGCACACGAGTAGGAGCAAGTTATCTGATTTAGATAAAGGCTCCAGCGAACTGGGTAACAAAGCAGCGGCTTCGGGGAACGTGAGGATATTCTTGGTATCCCTCTGTGAGCTGTCAGGTGATTATACTAGGCTCATGAGAGGTTAAGGTCTGCGTTAGAAGAGCCAAGAGTATGCCTTGGTTGCTCTACGAGCGACCTAAAGACGGGGATGGATAGGGGATAGTCGACGATACACGGTCGTACCCTAGATAGCATTTCGTCAGACTACCTACCATCTTTGGTCAAGCGTGTACGTACGGAAAGGCAGAGAACACCCAATAGACCATAATTGCTATCTAATTATGGTTGCGGTAAGGCTAGGATTGTGGGTTGGCCAGTAGTGTGTTCTCATACAGGATTTATCCTGTCTTGTCTTTCACTAGTTGAGGGAGGGGTCGCGTGGGACCATAGCCACGTATAGAAAAACAGACCTTAGCATCTGCATCGGCAGATAAATCGAAAGCTCCCGACCGAGTCCTGTATTTCTTGATCTGCCCTGTGACAGGACTCGGATGGCACAATGTGATACATGTGCATACAGTCATGGAAAACGATTCACGATGAATGCGTGGGAAAAAGGGCGCGGTTGACGGTTAGCGTAAATCCTAGTGGCCCTGGGTGGTTGAACCAAAACCGAGATACGAAAACGTGCAATAGGTAAGCATAATCCCTAGTAGCCCTAGGTAGCATAAGTCCTAGTTGTACAAACGATAATTCATGTTGGAAGACCCTAGCTAGGTTTAGGGTAACAGTCCAAACCGATCTTAAGGATCATGGAACTATGTTAAAGTAATATAGAATCTCATGGGAAAGCCCGTATGGTCTACGGCAAGGGACTGAACATTTACATGGAAAGGAATATACGAGTTGAGTAACCTATATATGCGACATATTAGGTTGACATGGACCATTATACGACTTTTGAGTAAGGGTCATTCATGGATAACACATGATACGGTTGGGATACTAGTACGGTAGGTGCAGAGCAGATGTACAGGATAGATACCATGGGACGTTAGACTTGATAGATATCTTGGGATATTATACTTGATAGAAACCTGACGATGTGATACCTTGTTTTATCTTGACATCGTAATTTATCATGACACCTTAGTTTATCTGAGTTCAGTAGTTCATCCTGTTATTTTGATTTAGCTTATCTATCTTGTTATCATGCTTATGTTCATCTCAGTTTTCTCATGTCAGTTAACTTTACTAGTTTTTATGCTGATAGTAGATAGGGCTTACTCAGTCTTTTTGACTGACCCGTTTTGTTTCGCCTCTTTTCTTCCGTTACCCCCCCCCCCCGGTTACAGGGAGGAAATACTGTTGTTTAGTTCGGACTTCTTCTGCTTGAAGGTCATCATGGATGGCTTGGACCTTTCTTGGCTATGGCTACTTTACTGTTTTTACTTGGGGAATAATTTATGAAAAAGTCTTTATGCTTCTTTACTATTGCAAGACAGGTTTTGATGTACTCTGATGTAAAAGGCTTTAGACCTTAATTATTAATGTTTATGAAAGTTCGATTTTACTTCCGCTATTATATATGTTCTGTCTTGTGATATTTTCTGTGCATGTTTACCAATAATGCCCCTCTAAAGCTAGTGCATTCCTTTGCGAGTGACCCTAGCGGAGGCGGGGTGTTACACATAATATATATATATATATATATATATGTATAAACTATATATGAATATATCATTGCAAATCATATTTGCAATTGAATTCACAAAATAGGCTTGATGTAGAAAAGTCCGTGAACATATCAAACATATGTTTTACTATCTATGAACTAATATTATCACAACTTGACAATTATGTATCAGTTTAACATTTATACATATATATCAACTGATCATAAATTCATAAAGAAACCTGTTTCATTTTTATCCATTGTCTTATATATATCTGTATATATATACCACCACAAGGAAATACAAAATCTGTTAATCTAAATTATATTGAAAGGTTTCATTATCAATTTTTTGCCTTAAACAAGTGAATAGAACCAATCAAATTGGTTTAAAATTATGTATTGTTCAAGAGAGATAATTTTAAAACCAATCAATCATGAAATGGTGCATACAAAGGCAATGTTTAAACCCAGTATTCAGGTCTTGTATCATCAGATATGATATATATATAAGATCTGAAAGTGGTTTTTCAATAAATATCATATATTAAATCATAATCCCTTTTCTGCTTTATTTCAGAGTTTACTCAGAAACTGATCATTTTAAAACTCATAATATAACAAACACATATATGTATATTTATTTGTATATATATATATATATCTATATATATACACACACACATATATATATACTGCAGATTTGTTATAAGAAAAACAGATCAATTTTATTGATATGAAATCCTTACAACTGTTTTGAATCTGCATTCAATGATTAAAGTCATAACAAAATTATATATAACATAAAATATATATATAATTGTCTGAAAGCCATTATGAAGTTATGATCAACATCATAATCTCAAAATACTTTCAATTATGGATCTTGCATTCATCTATTTGATCATCAATCAAGATTACGACTTTCAGATTCAAAACCAAACCATAAAATTAAATTTATAACAGATTCATATATTTAATGTTCATGGACCAAACAAAATCTGGATTTTATTTTCAGGTTTAAAGAACAAAACCAAAAAATATATTTTAAATAGATTTCCATATGAACAATTTCAGTAAAAGAAAATCATCTTTCTGATTCTATTAATCAATAGAATCATTTGATCAGGATAAGAAATAGTGTGGTAAATTCAGTTTATATATGTTCATTAATCAAACAATTTTAATAGCATATACATCTCCATCTATTCATAAAACAGATATTTTGCTTGAGAGTAATTCCAAGTTTTCAAGTTTAATAATAGATCAAAATCCATTATTTAAAAAGGAATTAATATCTGATATTAATTCTGATTTGAATGCAACGTTTTATTTCAAAAACAAAATCATACAACACCATTGCAAGTAATTTTAGAGTAACAATACAGATCGAAACCCTAAAATTAACTATCGATTTAACACTTAAAACATGGATCTAGTTATTAGAATCGATATCTCATATCAATTCGTATCTGAAAGAATCAATTTTATTTCAAAACAAACTAATTCATCATAGACAATAAATAAATCCAGAATCACATTCTATTTTCAATCGATTCAATATCTTTGATAGTATAGGAAATCAAACATACGCAAACCCAAAATCACAGCTCAATTTATAATTTCTCGCAAAAACTAGCTCTGATACCATTGTTGGAATCAATCGATCAAATCGGTCATCCAATTTATCATTTTAACAAATTAAAGTGAAGGATCTATGCAGAAATTATAAATCGAACAAACAAAGTAATTGGGGTTAGAGATTCATACCTTACAAGCCAAATCCATGAAGGTCCGACGAATTCAAATCGGATGAAAAAGGGAATGGAGTGTCGAATCCAAAAGCTCAGCAAATCACCGGCCCTCTATTGGTAATCCACACGAACGCTTCTCTTCTCGATCATAATCGAAGAAGAAAGAGGAATTTGGGTGCTAGCCGCCATACCAAGGGTATCGTGAAAAGGTAGGGTTAGGGTTTTCATTTATTTGATCTGTCTTATTAAAATAAAAATGACGGTCCTCCTTTATCTTATAAAGGGAGCAGTCAAAAACCCTTAAAAAATCAAGTATACTCCATTTATTAAGGAATCACTTGCATACCTTTTCAATACAATATAAAGTATCAACAAATTTGATAATTTATTTACCCGATATGTGTTCTTCCTTTATAACGTTCTAAGTGTGTGACCCGATAGGTTATTATAACGTTGGCAACAATTTAAATCGTATTTAAACTGTAAACAGTGAGCGGCATCTAGCAATACATCACTGCTACCCAAGTTATAATAAGATCAACGATTCGATACTTCCTTTTGTGACCAGTGTATCAATGTAATATAGTCCTTTTAACCAACATATCCAGGATTAAACTTGAGGCATGGATCGTATCATCCTCGTTATAATTCAATCCGGTTTTTTCTTGATCGATGAGTAGACTGTTTAAAACAAATCAATTTTTGAGCACGGCCATGCATTTCACAGTCTCACTCAATCAAGAGGCCCATAGATATCACTACGAATATATCGTAAGGTTAAATTCCATCTAGATCATTCATAATTTTCATTCGATTCGAGATGTATCCAATAACCACCTTTATCGTTACTCTGTTACGAAATAACTTTAGATGATATCAAAACACAAATATCCTCGAATAAAATTATAATGATTTCAGGTCTGAGGACCATTACATCACTGTCACTATGAGAATAACTCAGGATACAGTTAATTATATTCCATGGAGTTATATCACGGTGGGTCAGCCCAATACGGTATTCTCCAATACGTATTTATATCTTGACTTTAATATCACGTATATTAATGATCAATGAGATGTGATCATCAGTCAATCGATATACTAGTCTCAACGCTTTATTGTTGTCCTATATGAACAATAAAACTCGACTAGGGACATTTAAGAATTATAATACTTAATAATAACATAATCTCAAGTTCAGTCTTACTCGAACTATATAATTCTGTATTATTATTCTAAGGACTTCTATTATATTATTATTTATATTATGCAGTAAATACAATATAATAGAATAATATTTTATTCCAAATAAAATAATAACATCAACAGTGTTATCAATCTCATCAAATGAATTGCCACTATGGCACAAACTCTAACAAAACCATGTGCGACGCACACGCTAAAATTAGCTGTTTTGAAAGGATGATCAATATAACCAGATAATCATGTACTATTTGGTTTGACCATAACTGTATATGCAGATTTGATTATATCTTGTTAGATTTATAATTTAAAGAGAAAATGTTCGTTAATCATTTCAAAGAGGCCGAAATAATATTTCACTTTGATTTGATTATACGCCGCGCGTTAGAGATTGTTGAATCGAAGATGACGATATACAAGGACTATTTTCGAATAGTGCCTTCGGTTTGTCCAGTCCCAGGACAACTTGTATGGATGAATGTCTGAAAAAGTATACCTAACAGATCGCGTAAGTTGGACTTTTCAAACTTTGTTTGGTGGCAGAGGAATTCGTTTCTCTTAGCTTTATACCCGTGGTTTTGGCGAGATCATTTTGTGATTTGACGGGTTTGACGATGTGGCATTCAAAGGAATTAAACCAGTGATAATGAAAAGATAACGTAAGTCTAGCCTCAAGCCTCACACCCAGGAAATGACAAAAATCGGGTAGGCAGCATGGCTATGTGGGTCGTTCCCATTAGGGTGTAGCATCACCTATCTAGAGAAATTCCTTTTGTTTCTTAATCTATCGATTCTGCCCATTCGGTGATGGTTGCCATACACAACCATCGGTGATATACACTTGATACACTCAAGAGAAATGAGTGGTCGGTCATGTGAGGGCCGGGTTGTAAGATGTTCTTGTTGAACCCAGGTGTATTGGCCTCTAGAGATACATCATTGGAAGGTGGTCCCATACCTTGTCATAGTTGGAAATCCAAATTCCCTAAGTGCCAAGCGTTTTTTATTTGTATACTGTATATGAGAATGTGAGATGCAAGCATTCTTCTAGATTCTAATTTATTTGTAAAAACACCTAGATACTATGATAATATCTGTTTTAAAGTATACAAGTGTTTTGATCTCATAAGGAAAAACCCGTTTCGTATTTACGACGTGGTATTATGAGATATTTTTAGTTGTTTTAAACTGTTTACTCGTACCAGTCCCCTGACTGACCCGGAGTTTATTTTCTGTGTTTTTTTTCTCCTTAAACTCTTGGGTATTCATAACGCTTGTTATGAATAGACAATTGAATCAGGATTTGGATAAACTTGTGAAGCTGGAATGAAGATTGTCTGTGTGCTGGTCCATCTACTTACTTTATAATTAAGTCTGCCAGTTAGTCATATATGATATGTATAATTAATGATGTACTATGGAATGGGTTGTATCACTAGACCTATGATGCTCTGATGTAATATATTCCGCTGTGTAATATTATAAAGTATTATCTTTTGAGAAAATTCCGCTGTGAGATTCTAATGTTTTGTGATTTTATCTTCTATCTATTCTTATTCTTATTAATGGCACGACTTCCGATGTGTTCGAAAGTTGGGTCGTTACAGTTGGTATCAGAGCTTAGGTTACTAATTACCTAGGCTTTGGGTGAGTGTGAGAGAGCGTATTTTTATATAAAGTTTAAAATAAATTTAAAACGAATCAACTTGGATGGTATATCTAAGTTAGTTATATCCAATCAAGTCGGGATTGATGACCTGTTACATTCAGGTGATTAAGATGAGTAACCGAGGACGAAGAGGTCGAGCTAGAGGGTCGTCCACTACTACTGGTCGTAATACTGGACCCCAGGATCAAATTGAGACTGTGGAGGAAGTTGTACTAGTCCGGCAGGATAAAAGGAGTTAATTAATCAGGGTCAGCCTCAAGAGAAATAAAATATGGTTAGATTAATTTAGAATAATATCCAATCATATTGATACCGGAAAATCAGGATAGAATTCTAAATTGATGTAAAATTTGGATTTCCTGAAATGAGGGCTGGACTGGAGGGTTTATTGGATATAGACCCAAAAAAAGTGAACTGGTCGATTTGTGAATCAAATCAGATTTGTGAATCCCGAGATAGAGATCGTTAAGTACGGGAGTGAAGATTTTGGGGAAATACTTAACGGAGTTAAGTGAATTGATCGACGAGTTAAAGAGGGGATTTGGACGGATACTTTTGGTTTTGAATAGGAAATTGCTGATGTGTGTTTTATTTATTGATGTGTGTTTATATAAGTCGATAACCCTGATCTACTGTTTACCAATTTCGGGGACGAATTTTTTTATAAGGGGGGTAGAATGTAATGACCCGGGATTTTTACACTGATCAAAGACATTGATTGATCATAAGTACGTGTTTACAGATACGATTTAAAAATCAAGACTTTAAATTGTTTAAACATGTCGAAGGTTTGAATTTGCATTTCTTTAACTTTTGTGTATATGTGATAGCATGTATTTGACAACACTTGCTAAACTAGTTTTTACACATTCATGTATAATAGCATATGTCAATAGCGTTTGTTGAAATTGATTTTAGACATGTTTGAATAATAACACTTTTATGTAGCATGTATTTATGATGCCATTCTATTTTATATGTTTTGTTCATTTTCAAAGTATTTTAGAATTTGAGTTTTTGTAAGCTTTTGGTTTAAAAGTTTTAACACTTGAATTAAAATATGAAAAAAAACCATTTTCTTGTCAAAAGCAAGTTCAAAACAAGGTTCAAGTTACATATGCATAATCTAAACATGAAGGGGTCATCTCCCTTTGCAAAGTATATTTCATATAAAATAGTCAAGGAAATATTTGCACTTTTATACGCATTAAAATCTAGATCATGTATGGTCAAAACCACTTGTAAAATCATATTTGCATTCATATGTACTCACACCATAGATTTGTTAGCAAAACGAGATCAAAGCAAGGTCATGATCACAAGCACATAAATCAAAACATGAAAAATACTATTTGTTTGCAAACATGCTTTCATATTTAAGAAACACCTATACTATGCTAGACTAAATAAAGAGAATCTAGTAGAGATATGCCACATGGCAAAATCATATGGTATCAAGAGCATTTTCAGTTTTCATCTCCTTTCATTTAAATTTCTGAAATTTGTCACTTCTCTTGTATTGTCAAAAACATGCTTGCTTTGTCAAGGAACATATGCATAGAAAGATCCACAAAATCATACATAGATACTATTGTTTTGTATACACTAGATCATCATTTAAGAACATAGACTTTCAAGAGGTGTTCATGTCTATTTCATTCACATGGCTATTGATTTTGTAGTACAAGAATTTTCAGATTTTTACAACACTTGCAAGGCAAGTATTAATTTTATATACTTTGGTTGTTAAATCAGTTTATCATATGAGATTTTGTGTGAAAACTCTTGGCAAAAACTGATTTTTGATGGTACAAAAATGATGTTTTAAATTTGTTTGAAAACCAAGGTAGATTTTGAAAGTTCATAAGCGTTTATTGGCGACAACTCATAGGAACAAATAGGAGGTAATGTAGTAGTTGCCTAAGGGTTTTAGGGGTGAGTCTAGGCTGAGCAAAGCCATGTGAATATGGGTTGTAGTGTTGATTTGACAAGAGAGAAACCTTTCATTTTGAGTTGTCAAAACAAATCTGAAAAATAGTTTTTTTTTCTCTTGCAAAAATAGTTTTAAAATGTACATATTTTATTAGTTTTACCACTATAAATAGGACCATAAACACACATCATTTACACACAACACAACACCTCAGTTTGATCAGTGGAGGTGAAGAGATAACTAAGGAGTTCAAGCAATTCTTTTGTGAGTAAACCTGCATTCTTATTCATTATTTTTACAATTCTTGCAGTGCTGTGCTGTGTGAGCCATGATTTAAACCTGAATATGTCCTTGATTTAAGTAGTCTATCATGTATGTTTGATTTGGGTGGTATGAGTAAATCATTGTTTGTTCATAAAAATCCTTAAGTGTTGTATGATTGTATTACCTGCTGTGGTCACTAGGCATTGTTCTTTGGTTAAACCCATATAGATTTAGAAAACCAGTAACATAGGTTAGGGAATATGGAAGGTAAGGTCGATGCTGGTTTTAAAAACCTTTTACTTAATCATACATGTGATCAAAATGAAGTATTCTTGCCAAATCCTCTTACTGTTACTTGAAAGTAAAAACAATAGGAGTCCTCTGTAAATCAAATCACACAATGGATTTTCAAACTTCTTGAAACCTTGTTTTATTATAGAAATGTAATGGTAGATCGAAATTATGATTTTTAGAGAAAAAATCAAGATTTTTAGTTACCTAAACTATGAGAAATCCGAGATGATCACAAATTGGTACTTTTGTCAAATTCCGATCATTCGGTTGATCGGAGATGATACGTCCATGGGGGAAGTTCCATCTAGGTCTAAGTTTGATAGGAAAAATACAAGTTCAATTTTTAAATGCATGGATTTGGAGATTTTAATCAAAATAGAGTTTTGAGTGGGTGTTGGGTTCGGTTGGAATTCATCAGAATTGCTCGGCCATGGTGAGGGTGTTGGGGGTGCGGTCCAGGGGGAATTGAGGCGTCGGAGGGTCGTGGTGGCGTGGCCAGGAGGCGGCGGCGGTCCATGGTCGAGGCGAGGCGCAGGGGGGTGATGCTTGGATGATGCTTTTATCCTGATAAAGTCATGGGACAGTGGAAAATCGCTGTGGTTGTGGAAGTGGCGGTTCAGGTGTCGGGAAGGGGTCAGGAGGTGGAGGGCGACGTGGCAGGATGGTCGCTGGCGGTGGATACTGGCGGGATCGGTTGCGCATGTGCACGCAACAGTGAAAAGAGAAGAAGAAGAAGATGGGTTCGGTCATCTTGTTTTTCATGGGTTTTGAGGGGTTGGCATAGTGTTTTCGGGACGTGGCACTTTGGATGTGGTAGTACCAGGGTGGTGTTTTGGCCAGGGGGAAAATCATGGGGTAGGGCTTGTTTTCATGAGGGCGCGGCTGTGTTTTGGATATGGTACTTTGCCAATGTGGTATTTTAACTAAATAAAGGTTTAAATGAAGTTCCTTTTATATAAAATTTTAATTTAAACTAGTTTTTAAATTAATTTATGGTCTAAATAAATAGAGAAAAATAAATATTTAAATAAAAATATTGTTTTTATTTAACAAGAAAAATAGGGAAAGAGTGAATCAGGATTTTTAATTTCAGTTTCGTCAAAAAACTGAAAATAACGTACAGAAGAAAAATTTAAATTAAATTATAAATTTAATTTAAAAATAAAAAGTAGAACTGATTTTCAAATGAAAATTTCAAACTGTAGAGCAAACAAGAAGGATCAAGTGTGAAGGAGCAAACCGGGTTCGTGACAGAAGTCGAGAAGTCGGAACTGTAATTTTTGTAATTTATAATTTGAATTTAAATGAAATATTTAAATTTAAAACAAACAAGATGAAGAGGAACAGTATGTCAAACTTACGCTAGATTTGTCAGCTTTGAACCGTATGTTGAGAACAGTTCTGTATTGTATAAAACATGAATTATGAATAACATTTAATCGTGTTTGGATTAAAAGTAAAAGATAAATTTTATCGGTATATGATAAAATAAAGAAAGAAGTAAATCAAGTAGAAGAGGAAGAAAATCAAGTAAATCAAGATCAAAGTAAAATTTTGACGAAACGATACAAAGTGTAAAGGTTGTAAAATAGAGTATAAATCGTCAGATTTATTCATTCATGAATAATCAGATTTAGAAATAATGATGAGAAATATTTTTCTAAAGTAAAATAGAGTAAGTATTCATTTTTAAAGATGATGAACAAAAAGAAGAGAAAAATCGTGTGCGACGCACACGCTAAAATTAGCTGTTTTGAAAGGATGATCAATATAACCAGATAATCATGTACTGTTTGGTTTGACCATAACTGTATATGCAGATTTGATTATATCTTGCTAGATTAATAATTTAAAGAGAAAATGTTCGTTAATCATTTCAAAGAGTCTGAAATAAAATATTTCACTTTGATTTGACTATACGCCGCGCGTCAGAGATTGTTGAATCGAAGATGACGATATACAAGGACTATTTTCGAAACTTTGTTTGGTGGCGGAGGAATTCGTTTCTCTTAGCTTTATACCCGTGGTTTTGGCGAGATCATTTTGTGATTTGACGGGTTTGACGATGTGGCATTCAGAGGAATTAAACCAGTGATAATGAAAAGATAACGTAAGTCTAGCCTCAAGCCTCACACCCAGGAAATGACAAAAATCGGGCAGGCAGCATGGCTATGTGGGTCGTTCCCATTAGGGTGTAGCATCACCTATCTAGAGAAATTCCTTTTGTTTCTTAATCTATCGATTCTGCCCATTCGGTGATGGTTGCCATACACAACCATCAGTGATATACACTCGATACACTCAAGAGAAATGAGTGGTCGGTCATGTTAGGGCCGGGTTGTAAGATGTTCTTGTTGAACCCAGGTGTATTGGCCTCTAGAGATACATCATCGGAAGGTGGTCCCATACCTTGTCATAGTTGGAAATCCAATTTCCCTAAGCGCCAAGCGGTTTTTATTTGTATACTATATAGGAGAATGTGAGATGCAAGCATTTTTCTAGATTCTAATTTATTTGTAAATACACCTAGATACTATGATAATATCTGTTTTAAAGTATACAAGTGTTTTGATCTCATAAGGAAAAACCCGTTCCGTATTTACGGCGTGGTCTTATGAGATATTTTTATTTGTTTTAAACTGTTTACTCATACCAGTCCCCTGACTGACCCGGAGTTTATTTTCTGTGTTTTTTTCCTTAAACTCTTGGGTATTCATAACGCTTGTTATGAATAGACAAGTGAATCGGGATTTGGATAAACTTGTGAAGCTGGAATGAAGATTGTCTGTGTGTTGGTCCATCTACCTACTGTATAATTAAGTCTGCCAGTTAGTCATCTATGATATGTATAATTAATGATGTACTATGGAATGGGTTGTATCACTAGACCTATGATGCTCTGATGTAATATATTCCGCTGTGTAATATTATAAAGTATTATCTTTTGTGAAAATTCCGCTGTGAGATTCTGATGTTCTGTGATTTTATCTTCTATCTATTCTTATTCTTATTAATGGCACGACTTCCGATGTGCTCGAAAGTTGGGTCGATACAGAGAATTTTGTTTGCATACATTTTCTATATTTCTAACGACAAATAAAAAGAGAATTTTGTTTGCATAACATTTTCTATATTTCTAATGACAAATAAAAAGAGAATTTTATTTGCATAACATTTTCTATGTTTCTAATGACAAATAAAAAAAGAAATTTATTTGCATAACATTTTCTATGTATCTAATGACAAATAAAAAGAGAATTTTATTTTCATAACAATTTCTATGTTTCTAATGACAAAATAAAAATAAGTTTTATTTGTCCACATGTTTTCTACATTTCATATGACAAATAAAAAGAATATTTTGTTTGTATAACAACTTCTATATTTAACATGACAAATAAAAAAGGAAATTTTTTATTTGTATGGAAATTTTTTATTTGTATACAATTTCTATTTTCAACATGACAAATAAAAAGAATATTTTAATTTGTATACAATTTCTATATTTAACATGACAAATAAGAAGAATATTTTTATTTGTATACAATTTCTATATTTAACATGACAAATAAAAAAAGAAATTTTTATTTGCATACAATTTCTATGTTTAACATGACAAATAAAAAGAATATTTTTATTTGTATACAATTTCTATATTTAGCATGACAAATAAAAAAAGAATTTTTATTTGTATATAATTTCTATATTTAACATGACAAATAAAAGAGGAATTTTTATTTGTATACAATTTTCAACAATTCCATTATATTCACTTAAATCAAACAGATTACCACAAACAGCATCAACCAATTCAAATCAAATCGCGTACAACACCCAACTGAATTTAACATCGTATATGTAAGAATTACTCAACGCGATAATAATTAATTAATTTTAATTATTTAAATAAGAAATCTCACAGTGCTTTGGATTTTTCCAAAAATTTCAGATTGATCTAAATTCTCTAGTCGCTTCTAAAACGAAGTAGACTCCGCCATGATCCAAACGATTCTTGTTTCACGCGATTCCAATAATGTATGAATAAATTACGAATTTATTTGGGTTGATAATATTTTAGACTTAATTAATTAAATAATTAAAATAAAAATACTACCTTTCTTCCTCAATCAGAAACCAACAGACAGTTTTTACTCCCCGTTCAAAACTAGGTCAGGACTTAGTGCTAAAGCCGCTCGACTTCGTGACGATCGGAAGCTTCCATGATGGAGAGGGGAGAGTGGCGCTCAGGGGGCCCACGCGATCGAGCTCGATCAGGCTAGGGAGGTGCGGCGGTGACCCTTACGGCGGCGGTTTGGGGTGCAAAAACTCGACGGTTCTTCAATGACAAGGGGTGTTGTCTGTACTGATTTAAAGAGGATGAAAAGTTCTACAAGATTATCAAAAGAACGGAGGGATTTCACTGAGTGGATGGAGAGAATTTAATGGCTGAAATTTGGATGGTTTTGGCCATAGAAAATAATGATGGCGGCGGCTCAAATCGGAATTAGGGTTTGAAGTTAATCTATGTTTATAATAAAATATTATTAAATTCTCTAGTTTACTAAAAAAAACCGTTAATTCCTAATAACTCCAAATCTAGCCCAACGAATTATGCCCCTATCTAAATACCTCTATTCTGGACACAAAGGACTAGGTCTCATCAGAGTTCAATCGTTTCAGCCCATTTTTCTTTAATTTAATTATTTAATTTGATCGTACATTTTAGTTTACCGGGGCCACATACTAACTCCAAAAATTCCCGAAAAATAAATCTAACTATGTTTTGATGATACGGTCCTAACAAAATTAACTTCGTTGAATTTGGAGACCGTTTGAAAAATGGCTTTTTCAACAGTCGATTAAATTCAGTAGAAATTATCGAATGCGTTTTAATTTACCACGCTCACATATTAATTTCAAAAATTATGGAAATTTAAACCTAGCAATAATTTGACATTCTGAATCCAACAAAAATGGTTTTATCGAAAACGGAGGTCATATGCAAAATGGCTATTTTAATAGCTTTAATGTTATTTAAAAATGGAATTTTAAATTCTGGCACATTTTCCAATAAAATTTCTTAAAATAAAATTTTTATATTGGTTTTGATTTTTCGGGTTGTTACAACATCCCTTGCCTCGACTCATAGATGGAAATCCAATTTTCGATACGTGACTTTTCGATTTTAGTTGTAGAACTAGCATGGTGACATAGTATACGGTAACTATGTCGTCTATGATTGATACATTTATATTTGAAGTGGTTTTGACACCATACACTTATAGTAATATCAAAATGATTTGTTTTAAACGTACCAAGCATGTTTGGCTATTGTAAGGGAAAACCCTATCCTCCGGCTTGCGTTGCATTGTGTGATGAGACCTGAGTCTTATTATAGCTTCATTTTTCCAAAAAAGCATTGCGCTATTTGTTTTATGCACTGGTATTCTTGAGAGAAAACCTGTTCCGTGTTATATGGCGTGGTCCTTTGATTTAATCTATTTCAAAGTAAAAGTTTTAATAACTTTTTTAGTTCTTACACCAGTCCCATGACTGACCTGGAGTTTATTATTTCTACCTAAACTCTTGGTTCCCCTATTTTCCACACGGGAAGCTAGTAGTTTTGGTTTTGCAGATATTATTTCCCAGGATCCTGGATTTACAGCTGGAGTTATATTCAGAAAGCTTTGTATCCGTGTATCTCTTTCAGTTGTATTATGTTTTATTTTTTCGCTGCTATGTAATGTATTTTAATCTCTGGTATTATTTTATTTTTCTGCTGGGTATTATTCATTTATACTCTGATTCTTGTACTTTGATGTAAATTGATGTAAGAGCAATGAAGTGTTCTACTGTCTGCGTTCTGATTTGTCGTGTTCTCAACTCAATTCAGGCTTTCCCTTGAGGGTGAGTTCTCGTCTCAACAACTAACCTTGTGTCTGTGTGTCACTATATATGTATGTGTGTATATATATATATATAACCATTCTATAAGCACGCACAAGCAATCAATATTTATATTTTTGTGGGGACATTTCAAATTTGAATTCTATCCTAATCGCATTTATTATGCTAATAAATCGTTAATTATGTTAATTACGTTAATATAAGTATAATAATAATAACGCATGACAATGTTAAATACTTGTATAAACGAGGAAACGTTCAAATAAGGTGGAAATTGTCAATTTGTCTGTATCAAGATATACAAGTTAGTTTTTCCAAACTTTACTGCTACTACTTAGGGGTGATGACATAATAACAACATAACAAGTATAAGTGGATAAAAAATGTACATGCATACAAATTTCAACTTGAATCCTAGGCTTGTTGGAATGATTTCAATACAGGATCAAAAATAGAGTATTACAGACATTTATACATGTATGTTTATAATTTCTACGTTATCCAATTCACCCCTTTTTGGTGTTATGCACATAAAAACGTTTACATTTGATATATTTCAAGCATGAATGCATTTAGATTCAAAATAGAATCTAAACCCTATCAAATCATGAAACACCCAAATTTAAACCCTTTTAGGTTACAATCAAATGTTTAATAAAGGTGAATTACACAAAGCAGAAACAATAGTAGCAACACCGCTTTTCATCCTTAATCCAATATTAAAATCAAAAGTCCACAAAAACCAAATACCATGACAATTCATATGCAATTATAAAATAGAGGATTTAGGGGTTTTGGTATTGATGTTATCGATTTCCAAATCCTCTTAGGCATATCTATCAAAATGATAATCTAATAAAAATATGAATATGCCTAAGTAAACGATATTCCACTTATAGATCTAGGAATAATAGAGAGGAATCTTTAGTAGATCTAGATCTGTACTTAATCTTTGCGGCAAACATGCTCTAACGATTCTCCTTATATATATATATATATATATATATATATATATATATATATATATATATATATATTGTCCGCAACATCAGTCCAACGGACTTGTGTTGAGGCAACAACGATGCGAGTTCGAAAACCCGGAATGACACGCTAAAAGGGTTTACCATGTGCATACGCTACCATTACCCACTTAAGTGGTATCCGCGGGCCGGGCTAGGTGCAATAGGGGGTTTTTACGGCTCCGGTCGGTTTCCCACCTGAACAAATTCATATATATATATATACATACAAAATAAATTTGTATTAGAATCTTATATACATATATTTATACCGAATTCCAGAGTACTAAATCTATATGAATTAGAATAGAGAGAAGTTATGAATAAGGTTGGAGGAATAGAAGAAATCCTTAACCTTCTTTTTTCTTCTTCTGGAATTTGGTAGTGGCAGAAAGGCAACATGGAAGCAGGGATAAGAGAATGGTAAGGGTTCTAATGTGTGATATGAGGGGCTATATATAGTTTCCTGTGTGATCGTAGACCGTTGGATCACTCAGATTTAATCCAGGCCTTTTATTTATGTATATCCCTTCTAAAAAAAACCCTAACCACATAGATTTATTGGCTTGTCCAGCTGCCAGGCGGTCGACTTGAGCAGTCGACCGGGGGTCGATACCCCTTTAAAGGGGCGGTCGACCTCTTGGGGGCTGGAACACCCAATAAACGATGTGGCGATGAGCTGTTAATTTAATTAATATGTTGCTTAAATTTCTTAATTTTATTCCTTATATACAATATCCTCTATCCCGATGATCTTATCTTTATTTCAAATTCTCCCGCTTTAATTTGAATATATTTTGGACACACACACACGTATGTGTGTGTATATATATATTATCCAGTTAATTATATATATATATATATATATATATATATATATATATATACACAATCTGCGTTTTACTATCCAAATTCATTTGTTCATAACTTCTTCATTCATTGACTGTTTTCAGCATATTATATATGAAAATGATTCGGAATTTCACCACGAATCAAAATAAAAGAATTTCGAAGCCAAATTCCTAAAGCTGCAAAATCTCATTTTCTAGCCATATTATTTAATTGCTTATTTTTAATTATTCAATTATTATTAATACTTATGTATTTTACAGGGTGTCACACTTCCGCTGTATTGTTTATGTAAACTTTGTTGAATTTTTTATTTAGTTGCTTCATGAACTACTAATCTATTATTTATTTTCCGCTGCGAGATATTATATTTGAAGTGGTCCATGATTTATTCTATTTACCTTAGAAGCTAATAACAATCTGTCTTTTCGAACAGTTTGAGTTCGTTTTAGGTATCTCATGATCCTCTCAATAGCGTGTTAATGCTCTATACTAGGTCTACCGGTAAACATGCATATTAATCCCACAACATAGGCAATGTCGGGTCTAGTACAATCTGTGGCATATAGAAGGCTGCCAATGATGCTTGCATAATCGGACTATCTTACACCTTCACCAGTGTTCTTACATAGCTTACACTAGGATCACATCGTGTATATGTAGGTTTACATGCAAAGTAATTGTATTTCTTTAAAAACTTCTCAATATAATGAGATTGATTCAAAGGAAGTCCCTTTTTGGACCTACTATACTACAAGAAAACTTCACTTAGACATCGGCTAAAAAACGATGTCTTCATTTTTCTGGAGTGATGTCTTTGTCGGTGATGTTTAAAGTACCTCTTTTTTACAATAGTTAAAAAACGATGTCGAAGCAGCAATAAGACATCATAAATTAATTAAAAAAAATGTACTAACCCTTTTTTTGTTTATTTCCATCAAATGAATGTTGATAATGGCTTACTACCAGTCTTGAATTACCATAAACATGGCATGCAAGTAGCACAAAATGACTAATACATCATTTTTGGTGCGAATAACTGTTGTAATAAGTGTTTTACCATATAATTTCTTTCTAAAAGAAGTGATGTCTATACACCAAACAAACATCAATCCAATTTCAGTGGAATGATGTCTGTGTGGCATTTAAACATCATTTCCCTTTAAAGGAGGTGATGTCTTTCTTCTGTTTGTACATTGTTTTATTCTACGTAATTGATGTCAATTATGATTTTAGACATCAATATTTTTCCCGATATATCATATATGTCCTACCACAAAAATGCAATACGAATACAAAAAACAAAAGTTTCCTGCTAGTAATCATCCACCACAAACATTAAACAGAAAATGTTCTTACATTCCAAAAAATCATCCACCACAAACATTAAACAGAAAACATTAAACCAAAGTTTCCTGCTATAAATCATCCACTAACAAGCACATGTACATTACATTCCAGTCAAAGAAACATTAAACAAGATTTACAAGCGTTCTTCAATATAACCGAGCGCCTCATCACGCACCTCCTCCAAGTGGTCCACCCTGGAACACTATCGATTCTTCACACTTCACTGCAAAGTTGATAATCGAGTAATTTACTATTAGTTTGTAATTGAAATGCCTGTTGCTGCAAAATCTAATTGATGGCATTTTGTATACTAGTATAATTAAGTGTAAAAATTCACTATTTTGGTAAATAGCTCAGTATATACTTTATGTCTACTAGAAAGGGTTTGATGTCGCATATAGTATGAAGCAAGCAAGCATGAAATAAATGTAATCATCACGAGATTTTTAAGCATGAGAGAATGGTAGCAAACTAGCAATTACTAAAAATAACAGTATCATGGTGCTGGGCATAGCAATTAGCCGATATGGAGGTTTACACCATAGAGAACCAAAATAAAATAGTCTCAAGCCAAAAATAATAGAACCTTATCTACTGTTTTATTCCTCCAACAATAATGGACTCGACTAAAACAAGTGTTTGAGTTGAAATCTGGAAGATAATAACCATGGTAGTCCAATATTGTTATAGATCTAGTTACGCAAGTCCTGTAAATAATTTTTCAACTGCATTGGTACTACCTAAAACAATAAAGTAATGACAGTTCTTTTTGTACCCTAGGGAATAAACTGTTAGTGATCTAGAAGGTAGTTGATGTTACCTTATAATCATGACCATCAAAAGCAAAAATAATAAATGCTATGTAAAGAATAGATAGTTGAACTAAAATTGTTGCTTTTTTAATTCTTAACAGTTAACAATCCAGTGCTAAATTTTACTACCATTTGTTTAGCTATTATATATATATATATATATATATATATATATATATATATATATATATATATATAGTTCTGGTATAGGGCTCAGTAAAGGTCATATATACATATATACTAGATAGAAACAAAATGCTTTTGATTGACAGTAAAGTTGTCAAAGTTGCATGTTAAATATCTAATGCTCACAGTATTCAAATGCATGCTTCTTCCAAACAAATCTACAAACTAATTACTTATCTAAACAAACTTTTTCTTCGCAATCTAAGCTTAACGTGATATACATCATCACATATCTCCAAATTAGATTATTTGCAAATCATGTTTTTGAAACCTAACCAAAGAACTATGTTAGGAACAAAATTTTCTATGCCATCGCACATTTTTACATTCTTAAGTACAATGCTGTCAGTCCCAAATCCCCTTGAAATCTAATATACGTCCTATCATTAATTTCTCGTTTATCCAACTTGGTCAGGTTATTATGAGCAATTGATTATGAATGAATTAAGTTGATCAACTGATACTTCCAGATGCGAATTGTGTCAAATCCGTATATGCATCCAGAATTATTTTTGAATGTTGAATATCGAATATCAGCATCTTAGATATCGATCGATATTGGTTAAATATACTCTCCACTGACTATGGATTAACGAAGATATATAATTGAACTTTTTATATTAATATAAACATATCTCAATCCTACCGCTTATTAAAATCTTAAAATTAAACGAACATGATGATAAAAACGTGTAACACAGATTATTACCAAAGAAATGACGTCAAGATATAGTACCATTAAAATATTTACCTTTTCTTCGCAAAGTAAATCCAGATTCAATATATGTTTACCTTTTTAAGAAAAGTAAATTCCTTATCCTCAATGATTTCTTTCATGTAGCGTATCACCATGTAACTGCATTCATGGTCACCAGATTGTTTTGGACATCCCTATTCCAATAAAGTAATGACATATATATCAGCTGCCAAATTAATTAAATATTAATTTAAGTAAGCCATAGTTAGAAGTGGAAAAATACTTACAATTAGATTTGTTACTTTAGGCATTTTTTTGCTCTTGCCTGTTTAGGAATTGAAACTGTTAACTGCCCTGCAAATTATATAAAAATATTTCATCATGTCAAACTCAAAAAAGCATCGACGACAATAAATAAAATCAGTTGGGAAAAATTACTTCATTAATGCTTTTTTCTAAAGTCGAAAAATGACTCAGATGAGACAATGGATTGAGAATATAAATATCACCTTTCCATATTATACTCAAAATCTAGTGCATGTTGTTATCATAAAAAATATTCCAAAGTCAAAATAATACATATTCACACCAATGTCTATATGCCGAAATATAGGCCTGCACAAAGTATGGGTCGGGTCGGGTTAGACCAAATACTTCATCAGATCCGTATAGGTATGGGTTTAAGATAGTTCAACCCGTATCCGATCTTATATGAGGTTGGATATGGGTTGGGTTGGGTTCAGTAGGGCTGGGTTGTGTTGCTTGAATATAATAAAAAATGAGAATATGAGAGATTTTTCTAAAAAATATTATTAAAATATTCAGCATAATATATCAGATTTTAACTAGCATAATACCACTACAACAAAAATACCCTATTACAACGTTCATTTTATAACGGGCATTGGCTGCTCATTGTAATAGAATGCTATTACAACTGTCATTTTCTGCACCATTGTAATAGATTCCTGTACAAACTTTTTTTACAATAGGCATAAACTGCCGGTTGTAATAGAGTCCTATTACAATGGTCGTTTCAGGACAGTTGTGAAAGATATCTTTTACAATGCTCTTTTTACAACAGGTAATGACTGCCCGTTGTAATAGAACATTATCTACAACGGTCATCTCAGGCCAGTTGTAATAGATGTCAATTTTACCAATCTTTAATAATATTGTATTATTTATTAATATTTAATAATTAATCATTTATAATATAATATTAATCATTAATAATTAATTACATTAATATTATTCGATAATTGATAGAAGACGTTAAATAATTTGTTTTTAGTAATTTATACCAAATAATTAAGAATAATATTTAATAATTATTGGTCAATAAGTAATTAATATTCATAACTAATAAGTTATATTTTTATTTTGTATTTGATAATTAATATTTGTATTTCATATTTCAAAAAAATTGAAATTTTCTAAAACGTAGAAGCACATTTGGTGCATTAACCAAATCACATAAGTTTTAACTGATCACTTTGCTACACTTTTAACGTACTTGAAAAATATAAATATTATGTTTTAAGTCTCAATACTCATGTCTAATTTTTTTACATGTTCAAATAAAATAAACTAAAGATATGTACAAATTTTCGATTGTGGCTTCGAAATGATACTTTTGGCTCTAACGCTGAAAGTTATGGCTCAAAATTTATCCATGCCTCAAAAGTCAAATCCCGTGCTTCACCTCCCTCCTCCTGAATAATGTAAAGTTATATTCAGATCCAGTCCCCTACCTCCTTCTGCTTCCCCTCCCTTTCTATTCCCATGCCACAAATCCTGTGTCCCTCTAGTGCCCCCAAACCCGCATGCTCCACTTATCCCTGAATTCTGTGTACCCCTTATTATTTCCAGCATGGTCGATCCCAGATCTATTTCATTCCAAAACCACTTTAAATCGTTTTTCCCTGCCTTGCTCTAGAAATTTCTCATTGCTTTATGGCTTAACCACTAACTCGTTCCTATTCTTTTTCCTTAACCTAAATTTCCCAAAAGGAAAAAAAATCAACGCACTGAAAAAGAGGGAAAAAAGGCAGATGGAAAACCATCGCAACAGAAATAGCGATATCTGAGGCAGCATCGAAGGACGGTTGCACGTTAGGGACGGCTACCGCTTGGAAGCGGGGGAACTTGATTTAACTAAGTCAGTTTGGGTGAATGCGAGAGGCACAATTTGATTTCGCGTGAAGAGGAGATCGATCGATTGTTCTTAGATGAAGACCAAAGTTGAGATGTAGTTGCAGTCAGAATAGGCGAGCATTCTAAGAGCTGCGATGATGGTCCTTGGGGTGATGTCGCAGGTGGGACTCGTGGGAGGTGGTGTAGTCTTGTGGTGATTGGTTGTTGTAGAGTGATACATGTTTTTCAGTCTATACGAACTGCTTGAAATTTCTACAGAAGTAAGTTTCGATGAAATAAAGAAAGCGTACAAGCAGCTAGCAAGAAAGTACCATCCTGATTTTTCTCCACCTGATAGAACTGGAGAATATACTAAAATATTTATCGAAGTGCAAGAAGCTTACGAGACTTTGTCTGATCCCGATTTGAGGGCAATCTATGATAGAGATTTGCCTAGAGAACTGCATCTTGCTTTTTTTGGTAGAAGAAGAGGAAAAGAGGTGAGATTTTAATCTTATGTTAATTTTAATATATTTATCAATCTTTAAGTACTGTTATAAATTGTTCTTTAGATCAGTTTACATTCTGATCCACTTTGCTCAGAACTCGTAAGTACACGAAGTATTGAAAAATAGTAAAGAAACATATAGAATTGGAAAAGTTGCTGAAAATATGAGTTTTTCTATCAACTTGCTATTTCCACCTTGATAGTAGTAGTATTTACTTAGAAGAGTTACATAAGCTTATCCTATATGCAGTAAGGCCATATCGAGTGATACTGACATCCTCCATTTGAGATTAATATGCATTTTTTTGGTTGAAATTTTTATTGATGAGTTATTAAGAGGATGATTGATTGAAACTATAGAGAAGGGAAAGAAAGGAATCAACATAAAATATTGGGATGACTTCTTGTGGGTGGTGTTGGATAAAGAAATTTGAAATTTTGGAGGGTTGCTTAGACACCTCGAAATGCTTAATTCAGTTAGGACCATCATTTTGTTAGTTTACTAGAATAGGATTCACTTATAAATCTGAACATTTAATTTAGTTGGACATTAAGATAAAGAAACAAATCACATATTGTACTTATTGATGAAACTATTGTCAGCAGACCGCTTTCAAAATAGTAGAATAGTTGGATTGTAAAGAACTTAAAATTGTTAGACACGTTAATGTAGGAGATCACTCTTGAATGAAAAGTTAAAAATACGTTGAGATTTTGTAAGTTAACTGGGTAATATGTGTCTTTATCTTGATAGTTTTATCTATACGGACAACGATCTGTGTTGGTAACTTACCTTCTATCTTAAAGGAAGTTGACTAACTTCCCTTTTAAAAAGAAAATCTTCAATGGGTATTGCTGCCAAAATAAGAAATGAAACTTGAAAAAAATTAATGGGTTGGCGATAGTGCAGATTTTCCAAGTGTATTTACATACGTACATACGTGTGTGTGTGTGTGTGGACACACACACACACACACACACACATCAATAAAGATTTGTGCTAACTGCATGTTTGTTCAATATATTTCGTCTGTTGTTATTGTTGATGATAAAATTGAATATGGAAAGAAGGTTCTTCACTATTAAATTTGATACTGTAATGACTAAAATTTAAATATATTTTCAGCATCCAAAAGTATTAATGTTCAAGTTAGTTGTCGTTTGGCTTATATTAAAACTTGCATACTGAGAACGGTTTGTATTATCATACCTTTTTGTGCTAACTTTAACAAACCAAATCAACTCTTTTAGAATGATGCAAAATCATACTTTAAGCGTGAATACGAAATTCAGATCATATGAAATCAATATGATACTTTTGAAATGGTGGGAGGTTTACATTAGAGTGATAAAGATTACACGAGAAACTCCATGGCAATTCAATTTAGAAAAGGTGATTTTCTTTACTCACTGAGGTCGACCCATGCTTTTATTTAATTGTATGGTTAAAGTAATTTGAAAACATGAGGTCGACCCATGCTTTTATTTAGACTTTTTAAGAAGAAGCTATAAGTCCAAATAATTAAATTGGCTACATGAAATACAAAGAAGGTGGCCGTAAAAGTGTCGTCAACTGTTTGGTGTTTCATTACTTAACTAATGGCATAACAACGTCCAGAAAATTAGTGTTAAACTCTTCATTTGAAATCCTAAATGCTAAAGAAATAATTTTAGAACTCGTTGGGTTGCCATACAAGTTTCCATTTGTATATTCAAATAAATTACTAAATTGGCTACATGTAATACAAAGAAGTCCAAATATTTAAATTGGCTACAATTAATATCTGGCGTTAAGTAATACTAATAAAGGTAAACATGAAAGGACAATAATTACTTACGCTTTTTAAAGATCCACCATCAGTTCCCGACACATCGCCTAATTGTTATTCATATATCAAAACGGATAAATATACATTATTCTGAAAAAATGATACTGATATAGATATAAATATATTAACATTCGGAAAATAGTCATTCATTTTTTTACCAAGATTATAGCTTATATTATATACTATTTAGTACGATAAATACATGTACTTGCTGTATTATATGTATTAAGTTCTAGTTGTACTTTCACTCCATGCAGTGAATCGTAGGTCCTATTCAATTGTGCTAGTAGTTATAAACTGGTAGTAAGCTTGTATTTAATAAGCGTGTTCCGACTGTTAGGTAAACTCCTTCTTTTTTAAAATAACAAAAAATCAATAGTTTTGAGTGTAAATGCACATGATTTATGTTATTATTCTCTCCTTTTTATGCTACCAAACTTAAAGATCCCCTAAAAAGAATCTCTAAACCACAAAGCAATTGGATGGTAGATTGGACGATTGATTTTTAGAATCCACTCAATAAATTAAGGTTTTGAATGGTTCAATGGAGGTTCGATGTAGATCACGTCCCAACTCTGCTTTTAACCGTCTTCGTTGTTGGCCATCGGATAGTCGCAGTTGAACCTACGGCCGGGTACAGTCTTCATAACACTGATTATAAGTTAGTTTACCAAGTTTAGACAAAATTACAACTCCCTTGTAAGATGAGTGAATAGCACATCTACATGTTATTATCCATGGCAAGATGAACTGTCCCAGCCACACGTCTTGAATATGACAACTTCAAGCTTTAAGAAGAAGACTGGAGTTGACAGTTAAAACCACACCACTGATGTTGTAAACCTCATCACTAAGGTCTGCACGCCAAGTACAGTCATAATACCAAATTTAGCCCACTTTCCAACAGTAGAATACCAGCCAACAATGCGTCTAGAAACAAAATTATAATCCTTAATTTGAACCGCTCTCGTGAAGGTGCACATAGACAATCTGACACCAACCACACATCCTAGCCCTATTGCGACATCCATCCTGATCGGACATCCTTCTCCAATCATTATAGGTTCATGCACCAACATGTTACCCACTAATCTCGGGTTAGGAACCAATGCAAAAGTTGTGGTAAAGAAGGCAAGTTGGCAGCCTGAACCAAAGCAGAGTTGAAATTTGTGATACACAAATCACAACAATTTTGGGCAACAAATAATCTATGAAGATTTTGTGGAAGATTTATTGCTATATTTGTGAGATATTTGGAATTGAAGGCTATAATTATTTGGTGTTTATCCAAATAGTTTTTTAACATTTATGAAGATAATTTGAGTGCCAAGTTTACTTGGGTATGAAGAAATTCATTCTATAAAAGGCTTAGTGAACATCTTCATTAGGTGGGTGAGAGCCACAAAGAGTGATCATTCTAGCTATTCCACATTGAATGTTCTCCTTCAAATTTTTAGCCATTACATATTCTCTACTTATTTCTCAATAAGGTTATTGGTTCAAGTTGCAATTGTTTGTAACAATAGTTGAGATCGGTTGTAAACAATTTTTTTTATTGGTGAATCAATAAAGAGGGTGGTTGGATGGAATATCGTGTGCTCATATTTCCGATATTATTTGTTTTTTTTTTCAATCAAATTCATCTTCAAGTGATTGGGTGATAAAGATCCTATTTTTCGGGCGTTTTGTCAAACATCCGCTGCGCACAAAACCCCAACAGTTTGGTATTAGAGAAAATTTTGCATAACAGATTGGTATCCGAGTTCAGTTCATTGCATATCCTGGTGTGATTTTGGATAGAAGATTGTAGATGTTGGAGATGATGTTGCTTTCATGGATGGCTATTGTGGAGTAGGAGAATTTGAGAATTTGGAATAAAGAACCTAGTCCGTAGCAAGGTGGAAAGGTTGGTTTTGATACTGCTGAGAATCCGTTGAGGATCATATTTTTGACAGGGGTCTTCACGTTGATGATGCTCGAGGGATCCAGAGTGATCGAGGAAGGAGCTCAGATCAAGTGGTAGATGGATGTCGATGTGTATTGCAAGCACTTTTAGGCCGTTGGTTTATGCGCAGTGCAGCTCATGATGGTAGATGCATCTTTTGCAGACGGTCGGTTGTGTTTGTAATTGAGGTGCAATCGTAGTCCTTTCAAATGGACTACGTGTGAGCTTGCAAATCAATTGAGCCTTGACTTGAAGAGAAGACAAGATGGTTTTATCTCGTAGCCGCTAAAATGGAGATGATGTTAATTGAGAAAAGAAGGTTAAAAGTGAGAGCTAAGTTGGCTGCTTTTAAGTGGAGGAAATGTTGCGATTTGGTATCAAGGTGGAGTGTTGAAATTTATGATACACAAATCACAACAATTTTGGGCAACAAATAATCTATGAAGATTTTGTGGAAGATTTGTTGCTATATTTGTGGGATATTTGGAATTGAAGGCTATAATTATTTGGTGTTTATACAAATAGTTTTTATAACATATATAAAGATAATTTGGGTGCCAAGTTTACTTGGGTATGAAGAAATTCATTCTATAAAAGGCTTAGTTAACATCTTCATTAGGTGGGTGAGAGCCACCAAGAGTGATCATTCTAACTATTCCAAATTGAGTGTTCTCCTTCAAATTTTTAGCCATTAGATATTCTCTACCTATTTATGAATAAGATTATTAGTTTAAGTTGTAAATGTTTGTAACGATAGTTGAGATCGGTTGTAATTTTTTTTTTTTATTGGTGAATCGATAAGGAGGGTGGATGGGTGGAATATCTTGTGCTCATATTTCCGATATTATTTGTGTTGTTTTTTTTTTGTTTTTCAATCAAATTCATCTTCAAGTGATTGAGTGATAAAGATCCTGTTTTTCAGGCATTTTGTCAAACATCTGCTGCGCACAAAACCCCAAAAGTTTGGTATCATAGCAATTTTTGCATAACAAGCAGGAATCCTGAATATATATAGCAAGTGCAACTGACGAGGCCTCGCGAAACGCTGTAGTCAAAGACTAGGAAGACCAATCAATCAGCCCTAGATCTCTGAGACCTCTGGGTTAGAGGAGGTAAACTCCTACTGTTAGGTAAACTTCTTTAAACAGTATAGTTTTAAGTAGTTTATTGGAATAGTTTCCAGTATTGACTACAGCTTAAAATTCCATTAGTACTTTTCTTATCATTTGGGTAACAAAAATTTTACTACCACAAAAATAATTTTTTGTGAAATTCTACATTAACGACATAATTTTGAGAGTTACGACACATCAGATTATTATTCGGGCATTTTGACGAAGAAAATGTTTTTTTTCCTTCGAAGTAGCAAAACTCTCTCAGTATAACTAGATTCGTGTGTCCTTAGTTGATATTAAGATTAGAGCATGACCAATCTAATGAGAATGAAACTTAATTTGAAAAGGCATATGAAGAAAGAGCATAATGGAGGAACAAGTGGGAATAATAGATGGATGAACTGAAGAGGAGAAGCCCAATGAAAATGAATCAGAATGTCTCAGACGAGAATCTTTCATGGGAGACAAAATCCGTTGCCAAAGAGCTAATTCCTTGGCGTCCTCTGTGTCGTAGTTTGTTGAAGTTATCATATGGATTACATTTTGAGGTCACTTTGACATATTCGTCGACTGGGTAATAACCTTTATTTAAAAGCAATATAATTTTCATAAGTTTTAGAGCTAATTTTTTTTTACTGACTAGCAGGGATTTAAGTTTATGCAGGTGATGAACTGAAGTTTTGTGATGACTTTAAGAATGCATATAACAAGCTTGTAAATTCTGGTGCTATGTGGAAGAGTGTTTAGGTAGAAATTTCTTTTAAGAAAAGGAACATTTTTGATTTGAAACCATATATAACAGATATACATTCTGCTTTACTAGTGGATGGAGGCAATTTTCCATAGCGCATAAACTAAAAGTTGGTGATGTATTAGTTTTTGAATTAATCAAGCCAGCAAAATTTAAGGTACGTTCAATTTTGTTTCCTCATGGTATTGCATTTGTTAGTATAAAATCATTGTAAACATTTTGTGATGCTAAATTCTGGTCTTGTTTTGGCTTACAATTTTGGTGCCTTAATATTTGTACATACGTAATCTTATGATTTAAAATCAGACCAAGAATCCAACTGGAATCAAGCAAGTTCAAATAGAACCGAATGAAAGTAGATATTCTGACTTTTGTAATCAGGGATGTCTCTTATTTTGCGGTATAGATGCCAAGTTAATTATTAGTTAAAGAGTATGTTCTACTATTTATATCTTGTATAAACTCTTAAGCAAGAAGCCGAAGACTAAAACTATAGTGAGAGTGTGAGTGACTGTGTATATATAAGTGAATAAGTGTGTAGTGAGGAGTCAATGTATAAGAGTGAAATATAGTGAGGAAGTGTATGTACAAGTGATTGTGTAAATAGAGGGGAAACACTATGTGTACTATTTGAAAGTGTAATAAACATTTATTTGAATAAATATTCGTTTGAAAATAATTTTTGAATTAAATACTCAATTCTTGCGAATATTATTAATATTATGTGTAATATTCAAATCCATTTCAACTTTTAGCATTTTACAACGGGCATTAATTGTTGTTATAGAAGATGTTACAACGGTCAATACCTGTTGCAAAAAATATTACAATAGGCTGTTGTTCTATTGAAGGAACATACAACAACAACATAAGACTGTTGTAAAAAGTCTATCATAACCACCTGCTACCACGTTCATTGCCCGTTGTAAAAGAGAACATATTACAACATGACATAATACAACAGGCGGGTTGCCCACTGTAAAACCCCTATTACAGCGGACGGACTTGCACCATGGTAATAGTGGTGCGGGTTTGAAACCCGGAATGACATGCTAAGAGCTTACCATGTGCATATGTTAAGATCAGCCACTTATGTGGTGCTCGTGGACCGGGCCAGGTGCACTAGGAAGGGTTTTACGACTCCGGTCGGTTTCCCTCCTGAACAAATTCAAAAAAAAAGTGTACATTTAAAATAACTGATTCATTAAAAGACATATTTTATTAAATTTCACTGTAAAACACATGATATGAAATTAATTTACTACATAGCATAACATGTTTTTCATTTTAAAATACATTAAAATATTATTTAAAATATATTTTTCAAATTCAGTCAAGTTTGGATTGATATGAGATATGTTTTTTTGTACATTTACTATAAAATACATAAACATTATTCTAGAATTGTACTATTCTAACATTAAGTGGGTTGATATTAAATTAGTTTTTTAATATAGGGTTGGGTTGGATTAAAATAAGGTTGGGTTGTACAAAATATCAAACCCAACCTGTATATAGTATGGGTTACAAATTATAACCCATATCCGACCCGAACTAGGATGGGTTGGGTTTGGTTTATGTGGGTTGGGTAGGGTTAGTGGGTTGGGTCGGATTGGATATGGGTTATATGCAGCCCTACCGAAATATATATACATATAGGTTTCATCAAACACTTACCTGCTATTATGCAGTATGAAATATATGCGATCATTATGGTATCTTAGCCTTTGCCTAACGTAAGATTCAAAATCTCCGTCAAGATTAACCATCTGTCCAGGATGAAAAATAACCAAATGTGTCCAAATCATTTGTCGCGCGTATCTTAGTAAACAAGAACCTAGATAAATCAAATATAAACATTTAAACCAAAACATGCATTATTAGAAAAAAAACCTAACATCATATAGGCTGATATAACGGCTTGCCCAATCATTTTAAACTGTAATAATGCTAACACATTCTCATGCAATAAAAAAAATTTGTCTTCTCTTCCCCAAAAACCTCTGCATTGCATAGAATCTGGATCGAGGCCCCACCATCTTTCATTAAGGTCATTGCATATTTATATATCAACCTCCACCTCTTTGGCACACTCTTAGGTGGCTCTGCTTGAGAATACTAGGTCTGTGATCTCTGCAATGACTCACATGTTTTTGGTGGCGGCAACTCCTTTTGCTTAATCTATAGAAAAATAATCAACCATCATACAAACATCAAACACATTTCTATTTCTTTATTTCATGCACACAGAATAAACATATATTATTTAGGTAAGCACATACCACAGGTTGTGGGAAGCTGATAAGTTCCACGGGGCAGGCTACAAGAGAGCCAGCAGCTTGATGGACAACCTCCATTTCACCAGGTACCGGCACAGGAAGTAACGCATCTGGGTTGGTACATCCATCCACTGAAACATGAAGACAACCAGGCGGCATATCCCTTCCATGAATTTTATTACTTGATTCATCTTCAACAGGAAAAAAAAAACCAAATGCAACCTTGGTGTATATACTACCAACCGACAAATCACATTTTCGCATAACCTACGAACTATAAATAAAAGGTCAAAATAAAAAGTCTCCCCATCTTTTTCTCATGGTAAGTGTATCATATAAATTTTGATTAATATAAATCTAATTATATAATTCATAAGATGAAAATTAAGATGAAGATTATATACATCTAATTATTACCTTTATTTCTGGAACTAACGGTTTAGCAATAACTGCATAATCATCAACATCACCATCCAACACCAATCCTTTCGCAGATTTTGGTTTCTTTTCATCTTGATCTCCTCGTGGTTGGAAACTTGCTTTGTAGGACAAATTTGGCGACTAAAGATTGGCTCCAACATAGATCATCGCCTTCGGTTGTTCGATTTTCGCCATCATCTCTTGCTTTGCCAACATCAGATCCTTCTTTGCTTTCTCTAGCTCTCCTGGCCTCTGCCGATCACTCACCATCAGCTCGGACTTGCTGATTTGAAGCTTTCTCTCACTTGGCGAATTAAAGTATATCTTGAGAGTAATAAAGCTTCCAACTGCCAACTGCCTAACCTGAATGCTTAGGAGTTTCCAGTGCAACAGTTAGAACATCTTTACTTCCACAAGGGATAAGCTACCCCTTCTGTTTCTTTTCAAGCAAGGCATCCTATACATACAAAAAATTAAACTAAAAACCATGTTTCAGGGTGAGTTTGAAAAAAAAAAAACAAAAAAAAAATCACTGGAAGCTTACAATTTTTTCATTCATCTTAGCCAATTCTTCATTAACTTCCATGACATCCTTTGGCTTTCGAGCCTTATTCCAGAAAACTGCTCGATCAACTTCTTCACCATCCTCTAGCTTCCCCAACTTTATCTATTTAAGAGGAAGCAATATTTCAGATCCTCCAGAAAATGAGGCAAATTACAATTTACTAGTTAACTGTGTTCTTACTTCCTTTTCCTTTAAACCAATGTACCATTTTCTTGACAAGCGATGATGATATTTCCTCTTACCAACCACAACACTCAGTTTCTCATGAATTGGATGCAACCAAAAATATAAATATGAACCTTTTGTTTTGTTTTTGTTTTTATTTTTAATTTTTATTGTTTTGAAAATTATTAGTAAGTAATATGTAACTTAAACTTTTTATATTTCTTTATTACCTTGAAATTGAGATCTACTTATTAATATTCATATTTACGATATACTTGTGTATGCCATGGAATTTATAAAAGAAAAACTAACAAATTAATATAAGCGTATATACCTGCCGACTAGAAGTAGTCCTTTGTGCAACAAATTTTTTCCAACTCTACTTTCCAACAAACGCATACTGCTTCTGTAACGACCCGCATTCTACGCATCATAGGATCACAGAATATTTATTTCTGTCACATACGAAGTCGTATGGTCATGTAACTTTGGGAGACGACTATTGGGGTCATTTCCCATGTTCATGATTTTTCCCGATTTTTAAATGACCATTTTACCCCTAGTTGGCACTGTTTTGGCCATAACTTTTGACTGGAAATGAATTTTGACCTGAAACCACTTCCATTGGCTCCGGATGATGGTTTCTCTTTCCGTAGAGTGGTCACATTAGCCAAACGGACTTACCGTTTGGGAGATATGGCTGAAACCAGTTTCAGATGGTGAAAAACAGCTTAATTGGGCTTAACCGGGTGATTAGCAACTAGGCCCAGAGGGGAATTTCGGGTTTAGGGGTATATAGGGGCTGATTAGGGTTAGAAAACATTTCTTTAGACATTTTCCAGCCGCCACTTTCATTTCTCTTGACCTAGCCATGGCCTCCACTCTCTGAATCTCTCTAAAAAACTAAAAAATCACTTTCTAATTGAAGATTAGGCTTAGCAAACATCAAATCAAGGAGTATTAGCACGAGAACCGAGGTAGAGCTGCTGTGTAAGATTGGGAACAGCACCAAATCAGAGAATATTTCAGTTTTGGGGTTTTAGTTGTGGCCAAGGTGAGTGATAGCATCATTTTGACACTAATTACGGTTAATTAAGGGTAATTAGTGAAGATTAGCGAATTTATACACTAATAAATTCTGGAAAAATGTTTAGAAATTCTGAAATAATATTTCATGCCTCTGTTAGAAAATTTAGACGATTTGATTAAGTTTTACTAAGTATGTGCTTAAACATGATTAAGAAGGATTATGGGAAAATGTGAGGTTTTAGCCACTTTTGATCTATTTTGATTCATTTGGATTGTTGTTTGGTGTTTGTGGTAGCTCTTACATATTGCTATGACTCTATGGTATGTTTTATGATTGATTAGAATAGTTAGATTGGTCGAAGACTCCGTCGTATGGCGCAAAACACTCGCTAGAAAAGTTGCAGGAAATACGGCAGAGATCCGGATCGGATCGGGTAGGGGATCGGATCGGACATATCCGAACCGGACCGGGGCGTGGTACTTTCTGGAGCATGACGTGAAGAGGCAACAAGGAAGGCCTGGTCGGATCGGAGGGGCGTAGCGTGGGATCGGAAGGAACAAGGAGGACTGAAGTGGAAGAAAGAGGAGCATGGATACCATATTCCGAACCGAACTGATGCTGACGAGACGGAGACGGAGGCACTCAAGCTATGGAGTATCCGAACCGAGCCGCTTCAGAATCACCGAACCGAACCGCATGAGGGAGAGCACCGAACCGAACCGCATGAGGGAGAAGGACCCGAACCCAGAGGATGGTGGCACTCCGAACCGAACCGGGGAACGTATCCGAACCGAACCGAGCATGGGTGACCGGACCGAACCGGACGTGTACTTTTACTACTCCGTGATGACTCTTCTGAAGACCAACTCCAATTCGATCAAACCCGAGATGCAAAGGAAGTCCAAATGAGAAGTTAGAGCTTAAGATTCAGATGGGAATCAACGAGTTCGCTTCATGGTTGGGCTTTGCTGCGGGACGTGTGTCAAGGAGTTATCGACGTCTATAGCTTTGGACCACTATGGTAGGAGGTGCGAAGGCGGATTCAGGGCCATTATGGCATCGGTAGAACCAAGGGCTACGACCAATGAAGTGGGTCATTGAAATGTTTGGTCATGACTCCAAGTGTTTGGCTTGGTCACAGCAGGGTTTCTACAAGTCGGGATTCGTCGTTACCTCAGTTTGTCTAGTGTTCCAAAGTGGTAGATGTCGTACGCTTTACACACTGAGTGAGAGATGTGAGGATGGTTGCTATGGATAATTTGTTTGCTATCATTGTGACATGCCCCACCCCATATTCTTACACTATTTATTATGGCACCTTAGAGTACTGTACGGTATGTGGTACTAACTCTTTGGTTGCAGGTCCAGGTTCAGGTATGGTTTAGTATACCTGTTATTACTCTGTTTAGATGCTTATCGCTCATACCAGGCTTTATGTCTGACCCAGAGTTTTATGTCTCTTCTTATTACTCTGGGTGCTCACACGAGAAGACTAGAGACAGGTTAGCTGGTGATGCACGGGTAGATGATCCGGAGACGAGCAGGAGGCTTCCACGTAATATATATAGTATTCTCCCTGTGTTGTTGAAGATCACTGCTTGGGCATTGGTGGTGCATCTTCTGCTTTAGT
Organism: Allium sativum; assembly: GCA_030737875.1. Classification (NCBI taxonomy): domain Eukaryota; kingdom Viridiplantae; phylum Streptophyta; class Magnoliopsida; order Asparagales; family Amaryllidaceae; genus Allium; species Allium sativum. The sequence continues at coordinate 834,078,633 of CM060918.1, read as the reverse complement.
TTTCCTTTGTAGAGACAGTAAATTTGGAAAGTTGTAATAAGCTGTATTTGGATTTCCGCTGCTCTGATGTTGACATTGATTATTAGTTATCAGCTTATGCACTGTCTCACCTGTTTTATGTCAAGTATGTTATTATTATATTTTATTCCATGCGCTGTGAGACATTCTACAGGTTCCTTGATTAGTTCATTCTCTTCTTTCTTTTCTCATAACGACCGTCCCGTGCTAGTTGGGCATGTGTACAGCGCACTTTCGGAGGAAATACAGGCTGGTGCGGGGCGGGCTGTCACACTTGGTATCAGAGCTCTAGGTTGCGTAGTTAACCTAGGGAAGTTATCAGGGAGAGATAATATACGTATACGAGAGAGCGTATTTGTGATTATTTTGGTTTTCAAAAGCTATATATATATTATTAGTAGTATAAGGATGAAGTCGTACTGCACTAACACCACTATGGAGTCGTTAATCATTTCCTTTTTCAGATTGACGATGAGCCGATATGTTAGAGGTACCGGTAGGGGAGCCAATAATGGGAATGCTGCTGACATGAGGACGATGTTTACTGACCTCATGAGAGAGATGCTTAGAGATGTACAGAGGGCAGCTCCCAATGGTGGAAATGGTGGTGGTCCAATAGTGCAGGCGCCGAGGGTCGAATTCGCCAAGTTGAATAAGGATTATACTAGCCTTGGTGGGAAGTCGTTTCACGGAACGGAGTCGGCCACGGATGTTCAAGATTGGTTGGATAGTTGCGAACGTATCTTCGAGGATTTGGGTATCGAAGATGCGATGAAGAGAAAGCTAGCGTCCCGTCAGCTGCAAGGACGGGCAATGAATTGGTGGAATGCTATAAAGGCAGCTACTCCCGAAGATCAGATTACTTGGGAGCAGTTTAAGGCTCGCTTTAGTGAGAAGTTCATTCCAGCTGCTCAGAAGTCAATGCTGTTTAAGAAATTCTTGGAGCTCAAGCAGAATGGCAGAGCTGTCTCGGAATATATTGCTGAATTTGACACTTTGTCAAAATATGGATTATCTCTTATTGATACTGCCGAGAAAAAGAATGAGAAATTCATAACTGGTTTGGATCTGTACTTGGGGGAAAAACTTATCAACCACATCGATGAGACATTTGAATCGATTGTGGGGAAAGCGTTAAGATCAGAGAGCCTCTACCCTAAGTCGAAGACTGAGGTTGCATTCGCAGATGAGCCAAAGCCACAAGCTAGTGGTGGAGGCAAAGGTGGTTCCCAGAATAAGAGAAAGCAGAATCAGGCTAAGGATGGCCAGAAGAAAAAGAATAAGCAGGATGTGGAGTGCTTCAGCTGTGGTAAGAAGGGCCATTATGTTAGCAATTGTCGGGCCAAGCCAGCGGATAGGAAGTGCTTCAATTGTGGCCAATTGGGACATCACAAGGACAAGTGTCTGCAACCCCCTAAAGAAAAGCAAATGGTGAAAGCATACGCCCTTAATGCTATTCCTTCTTCGTCGAATGCCCCAACAGCGGCGGAGAAGGGAAAGAATGTCGTCATTCAAGGTATGCTTTCTGTTTATGATGTTCCTGTTAGAGTTTTGTTTGATACCGGAGCTTCCAGTTCTTTCATATCTAGTGACCTGGTAGATAGGTTGGGATTGGAGCCCGAGATAGTCGATAGACCTTTAGTAGTGACGAACCCGGTTGGTGGTTCGACTAGCCTTAGCATGATTTGTCGTAATGTGGTCTTATCGAGTCATGGATGCATGTTTGTTTGTGATTGCTTTGTTTTGGGCTTTACTGGGTTTGGCATTATTTTGGGAGTAGATTGGCTCCAAAGATACGGGGTGGTGGTAGACTGTGAGGGCTTGTTGGTGACAGCTAGAGCGGATGATGGGCGGAGGATAGTGTTTGGTGGTCTACCCAGTAAGGGGGTATTGGCTAGTTTTCTAAACTCCCTCGACATTCCGCATAGTGAGTTGTCAGGTTTGCCCGTGGTTGGCCAGTATCCGGATGTTTTCCAAGAAGTGACCGGACTTCCACCACACCGAGAGATTGAGTTCCGTATTGATTTGGTAAAAGATGCCAGGCCTATAGTGATGCCACTTCGTCGTATGGCACCAAGAGAGCAGCGAGAGCTCGAGGTGCAAGTCAGCGATCTTTTGAAGAAGGGATTTATCAGAAGGAGTGTTTCTGAATGGGGAGCACCAGTTGTGTTTGCTACCAAGGCGGATGGTTCCCTTCGTTTGTGTGTAGACTACCGCGAGTTGAATAAAGTGACGAGGAAGAACAAGTATCCTCTACCGCGGATAGATGATTTGTTTGATCAGTTGAGTGGCGCGAGAGTATTTTCTCAGTTGGATCTCGCGACAGGTTTTCATCAGCTTAGATTGGAAGCTGAGAGTATAGCTAAAACGGCATTTCGGACGCCGTCTGGATTTTATGAGTGGTTGGTCATTCCATTCGGGCTGACCAATGCCCCAGCATATTTTGTGGATCTTATGAATAGGGTATTCAGAGATCAGTTGAATAAGTTTGTCCTTGTGTTCGTTGATGATATTTTGGTCTATTCGAGGACAGAGGAAGAACACAAGGAACATTTAAGAATAGTGATGGAGGTGTTGCGAAAACACCAATTGAAAGCAAAGTTTTCGAAGTGTCACTTCTGGAAGAGGGAAGTGAGGTTCTTGGGCCATGTTGTATCAGAGAATGGTATTGCCGTGGACCCGGCAAAGGTGGCTACGGTACAGGATTGGCCTACGCCCAAGAATGCAACAGATGTAAGAAGTTTCTTGGGGTTAGCGGGATATTATCGTAAGTTTATCCAAGGTTTCTCCAAGATAGCAGCACCATTGACCCAGTTGACCAAGAAGAATCAAGCTTTTGTCTGGGATGAAAGGTGCGAGGATGCATTTAAAAGTCTAAAGGACAAGTTGACAAGCGCACCAGTGTTAGTCATTCCTAAAGGGGATGAAGAGATGACGGTATACACGGATGCCTGTGGTACCGGACTGGGTGCTGTATTGATGCAAGGCGGTAGGGTTGTAGCTTACGCAAGTCGGCAATTAAAACTGCACGAGAGAAGATACCCTACCCATGATTTAGAATTGGCAGCGATCGTGTTCGCGTTAAAGATGTGGAGACACTATCTCTTGGGAGAAAGATTTGAGCTGTTTACAGATCATAAGTCGTTAAAGTATCTCTTCTCGCAGAAAGACCTGAATCTCCGTCAGCAGAGATGGTTAGAGTTCTTAGCTTCCTATGATTTTGACATCGCATACACACCGGGAAAGGGTAATGCGGTGGCTGATGCATTGAGTAGAAGACATGCCAGCTTAGGGGCTATGTTCCTTGAATGGAAGCAACTGGAGTTTATCGCGGGGTTTGATTTCAGACCAAAGTGCGAATTGGATCCAGAAATGTTAGCAAGTTTGACGATCAGACCCACTTTGATTGAACGGATCGGCTCTAGTCATAGGGACGACCCTAACCTATTGGAAATCATCTCCAAGTTAGAGATGGGTATCGATGAGGAGATGAACAAGTATGGGCTTGATCGAGATAGATGGCTTAGAAAGAATGGAAAGCTTGTTGTACCCAATGTCAATGGATTGAGGGATGAAGTGCTTAAAGAATGTCATCACTCAAAGCTGACTATACACCCCGGTGGTAACAAGATGTATCGAGATATGAAGCAGACTTACTACTGGGAAGGGATGAAAAGAGACGTTGAGAAGTTTATATCCAAGTGCATGAATTGCCAGCTAGTTAAAGCCGAGCAAAAGAAACCTAGTGGGTTGTTACAGCCCTTAGAAATTCCCGAATGGAAATGGGAGCAAGTCTCGATGGATTTCATTGATGGTTTACCAAGAACTAGATCGGGACATGATAGCATTTGGGTAATTGTAGATCGACTGACTAAAAGTGCAAGGTTTATACCAGTCAAATCAACCAGAACGGCAACTAAGTTAGCAGAGTTGTATATGAAGTGGGTAGTGAGATTTCATGGAGTACCTAAAGGCATTGTGAGCGACCGAGACCCGTTGTTCACTAGTGGGTTTTGGAAGAGCTTACAAGAGGCTCTAGGGTCAGAGTTACATCTCAGTACCGCATATCATCCTCAGACCGACGGTCAGACGGAGAGGGTGAACCGTATCTTGGAAGACCTCTTGAGAGCATGTATATTGGATTTTGGTGGATCATGGGATGACCATTTGCATCTAGTAGAGTTTGCATATAATAATAGCTACCAATCCAGTATCGGTATGGCTCCGTTTGAAGCTTTGTACGGAAGACCGTGCAACTCACCATCATGTTGGGTAGAGACTGGCGAGAAGTTTATGCTTGGACCAGATGTGGTGAGAGAAACTTCAGATAAGATTAAGATCATTCAGCAATGAATGAAGGCTGCCCAAGATAGGCAGAAGAGTTATGCTGATAAGAGGAGAAGAGACTTAAAATTCTCCGTTGGCGACTTGGTGTTTGTCAAGATTTCTCCATTGAAGAGCGTAATACGATTTGGCAGGAGAGGCAAGTTGGCACCAAGATTTGTTGGCCCATTCCCTGTTCTTGAACTAGTCGGGAATTTGGCATACAGAATTGACTTACCGGAGAAGATGGCGGGAGTTCACAACGTATTTCATGTTTCCCAACTAAGGAAGTTCGTTCACGACTCAGATATGACTATTTCACCTGATCAGTTAGAGGACTTCGAAGTAGAACCCGAGGCGGTTGGGAACCGTAAGCCGGCCCGTATTGTCGAGCACGACATGAAGCAACTTCGAAGGAAGGCGGTGAAGCTAGTCAAGGTACAGTGGAGCGAGGACGAGAGTGACTGTACTTGGGAGACAGAAGAGAGCATTAGGAAGACACACCCAGAACTCTTTACCTGGTAAGATTTTGACTTCGACTTAGTTTTCCGCATGCTAGGATAGGCTTGTTCGCTTGTTTTGCATGATTGGTTGTTGTATGTGGTTGTTAGGCATGCGGGATCCTTTGTATGTTTTGGGTTAAGGAATTTCGGGGGCGAAATTTCTTAAGGGGGGGAGAGTGTAACGACCCGCATTCTACGCATCATAGGATCATAGAATATTTATTTCTGTCACATACGAAGTCGTATGGTCATGTAACTTTGGGAGACGACTATTGGGGTCATTTCCCATGTTCATGATTTTTCCCGATTTTTAAATGACCATTTTACCCCTAGTTGGCACTGTTTTGGCCATAACTTTTGACTAGAAATGAATTTTGACCTGAAACCACTTCCATTGGCTCCGGATGATGGTTTCTCTTTCCGTAGAGTGGTCACATTAGCCAAACGGACTTACCGTTTGGGAGATATGGCTGAAACCAGTTTCAGATGGTGAAAAACAGCTTAATTGGGCTTAACCGGGTGATTAGCAACTAGGCCCAGAGGGGAATTTCGGGTTTAGGGGTATATAGGGGCTGATTAGGGTTAGAAAACATTTCTTTAGACATTTTCCAGCCGCCACTTTCATTTCTCTTGACCTAGCCATGGCCTCCACTCTCTGAATCTCTCTAAAACACCCAAAAATCACTTTCTAATTGAAGATTAGGCTTAGCAAACATCAAATCAAGGAGTATTAGCACGAGAACCGAGGTAGAGCTGCTGTGTAAGATTGGGAACAGCACCAAATCAGAGAATATTTCAGTTTTGGGGTTTTAGTTGTGGCCAAGGTGAGTGATAGCATCATTTTGACACTAATTACGGTTAATTAAGGGTAATTAGTGAAGATTAGCGAATTTATACACTAATAAATTCTGGAAAAATGTTTAGAAATTCTGAAATAATATTTCATGCCTCTGTTAGAAAATTTAGACGATTTGATTAAGTTTTACTAAGTATGTGCTTAAACATGATTAAGAAGGATTATGGGAAAATGTGAGGTTTTAGCCACTTTTGATCTATTTTGATTCATTTGGATTGTTGTTTAGTGTTTGTGGTAGCTCTTACATATTGCTATGACTCTATGGTATGTTTTATGATTGATTAGAATAGTTAGATTGGTCGAAGACGCCGTCGTATGGCGCAAAACACTCGCTAGAAAAGTTGCAGGAAATACGGCAGAGATCCGGATCGGATCGGGTAGGGGATCGGATCGGACATATCCGAACCGGACCGGGGCGTGGTACTTTCTGGAGCATGACGTGAAGAGGCAACAAGGAAGGCCTGGTCGGATCGGAGGGGCGTAGCGTGGGATCGGAAGGAACAAGGAGGACTGAAGTGGAAGAAAGAGGAGCATGGATACCATATTCCGAACCGAACTGATGCTGACGAGACGGAGACGGAGGCACTCAAGCTATGGAGTATCCGAACCGAGCCGCTTCAGAATCACCGAACCGAACCGCATGAGGGAGAGCACCGAACCGAACCGCATGAGGGAGAAGGACCCGAACCCAGAGGATGGTGGCACTCCGAACCGAACCGGGGAACGTATCCGAACCGAACCGAGCATGGGTGACCGGACCGAACCGGACGTGTACTTTTACTACTCCGTGATGACTCTTCTGAAGACCAACTCCAATTCGATCAAACCCGAGATGCAAAGGAAGTCCAAATGAGAAGTTAGAGCTTAAGATTCAGATGGGAATCAACGAGTTCGCTTCATGGTTGGGCTTTGCTGCGGGACGTGTGTCAAGGAGTTATCGACGTCTATAGCTTTGGACCACTATGGTAGGAGGTGCGAAGGCGGATTCAGGGCCATTATGGCATCGGTAGAACCAAGGGCTACGACCAATGAAGTGGGTCATTGAAATGTTTGGTCATGACTCCAAGTGTTTGGCTTGGTCACAGCAGGATTTCTACAAGTCGGGATTCGTCGTTACCTCAGTTTGTCTAGTGTTCCATAGTGGTAGATGTCGTACGCTTTACGCACTGAGTGAGAGATGTGAGGATGGTTGCTATGGATAATTTGTTTGCTATCATTGTGACATGACCCACCCCATATTCTTACACTATTTATTATGGCACCTTAGGGTACTGTACGGTATGTGGTACTAACTCTTTGGTTGCAGGTCCAGGTTCAGGTATGGTTTAGTATGCCTGTTATTACTCTGTTTAAGGGTTTATCGCTCATACCAGGCTTTATGTCTGACCCAGAGTTTTATGTCTCTTCTTATTACTCTGGGTGCTCACACGAGCAGACTAGAGACAGGTTAGCTGGTGATGCACGGGTAGATGATCCGGAGACGAGCAGGAGGCTTCCACGTAATATATATAGTATTCTCCCTGTGTTGTTGAAGATCACTGCTTGGGCATTGGTGGTGCATCTTCTGCTTTAGTTTTCCTTTGTAGAGACAGTAAATTTGGAAAGTTGTAATAAGCTGTATTTGGATTTCCGCTGCTCTGATGTTGACATTGATTATTAGTTATCAGCTTATGCACTGTCTCACCTGTTTTATGTCAAGTATGTTATTATTATATTTTATTCCATGCGCTGTGAGACATTCTACAGGTTCCTTGATTAGTTCATTCTCTTCTTTCTTTTCTCATGACGACCGTCCCGTGCTAGTTGGGCATGTGTACAGCGCACTTTCGGAGGAAATACAGGCTGGTGCGGGGCGGGCTGTCACAGCTTCGGTGGCCTAGCAAGCTTCTTCTTCTGTCCAGCAAATGACAGCACAAATTTACGAGTCAAATTTGTCTTGAACTGTCTCCATATACAGCCTGCATATTTTGACGCAAAATTCTCGAGCGTAGGATATATTTTGAATGTATCATGCACAGCATTTAAATACACATCTTATATATTCACCAAAAGGTCAATATTCTCTATCTCATCACAAATTTAAAGGTAAAAAACTACCTGTACATTGAGCCATATTTTTTCTTTCAAATCACGATCTACTTTGGGACAGGTTATAATGTCTATGGGGACCATTGTTCTAGCTAACATGCCTATGTACGACTGCAATATCTTCCGAGTAACCCCTTCGGGAACTCCAAGTGCATTACAGGTAACTTTGAACTTGTTTCCTTGAGCTTTTTTCACCACCACTTTGTGCATTGCACATACACTTCGTACACCGCCAGATTCCCTTTGTGTAGATTCAGTAGTAGTAATTGTTTGCTCGGAGTATGATAATGCCATTTCACTCATCTTTACAAAATGGCATGATAAAACAAATTAATTAAACAATTACGAAGAATCAAATTAATATAAGAATCATATATAAACAAGAAACTACAAATAATTTATTTAAGGAAAATTTTCATACCAAAGGACTACGAGAACAACAATGTAGAAGAAAATAGCAAATTAACTGGAAGTAGATTCTAACTAGTACATAAGACGTAATGTAGACACACTACGCGATTCTCGTTTTCACCCAAATCCCCTTAACATTCTATCTTTGATTACCAGCACTAGCTTCAACGTCATCCAGGAAATCGCATAAAGGGATTTCAGAGCAGAATGGTGGATTTTGTAAGGAGGCGTCTCCTATAACATCTTCGTAGTACACCTCACGATAGTCTCAAGTCGTAGACTTAAGCACAACAGACCAGGTAGCATCAACTAGATCTTCGACATAAGAAACTTGTTGGACTTGGTCAACAGGCACATATTTGTCCTTCTTGTGGCCTTGCCGACTAAAGTTCACAAGTGTAAATCCAAGCTCATCAACCATGATACCTCTATCATTTGCTGTCCATTTACACAAAACCAAGGGGGCTTTGAATGCGTAGTAATCCAACTCTCATATTTCTTCGATTATCCCATAAAATGTCATATCACCTTCCACAGGATTTAAATTTTTAGCACTAGCGACTTGGATAGTCTTGGCAACTAATTACACCTCATTGTTTTGGACAATCCTTGGATCATCTTGGTTCTTTGTGTAGTATCGGACCCCATCAACTAGATACCCGTCGTAGGTTAAAAACAGAAAATGTTGGTTTGCCTGCCAACCAAAGTATCGTTCCAGAAACAGCTTTGTCCCCATTTTCCATTATTTATGTACTGGCCTGCAAATATAATTGCCAACACAATTTAAATACACTTCAAATTATCATATATATTAAAAACCATAACTAAGAATACACAATAATACAACAATAAATTTTCTTCTAAGCAACACGACTTCTGTTTAATATGATTTTTCATATTTGTACATTATGTAATGTAAACTAACCTTTCTTTCGAACCAATCAGCAAACAGTCGATTATGTTCTCCCACCAACCACTGAACACTCTTTCTATTTCCTCGATAAATCCTTTCCAGATATTTCTTATGCATCCTGAATATAATTACATAATATAAGAATTATTGCATATATATATGTACAAAAAATGATAATTCTTAAAGAATTAAATACTTATACAATTACAGAATACTTACAGAATATATGGCTCAACTTCATTGTTGTTAAGAAGGACATGTAGATGCGCTTCATCTCGTTCTTTTTCTTCCACTGACTTTATTATTGCAGCAGATAATTGACCAGAAAGTTTGTCTTCATCCTTCCCAAGGCCAGCAGTAGTACAACTATGTTTAAGAAACTCCGTATAAAATTCAGTTGATTCTTCTCCGAGATAACTTTCAGCTATACAACCTTCCAGAGAAAATCGATTTCGTACATTACTCTTCAAGACTTTATTGAAGCGTTCAAGTGGAAACATCAATCTATAGAACATCGGTCCACATAAACGCAATTCTCTAACCAAATGGACTGTGAGATGTAACATTGCAGTTAAAAATGAGGGAGGAAATATTTTTTCCACCTCACACAAGGTCAATATCACATCTGATTACAACTTGTTCAGTTTAGACACATCTATGACTTTGTTGCACAGAGAATTGAAGAAGAAGCACAGTCTGATTACACTAACCCTAACATTCTTTGGAAGTACAGAACGTGTATTGAAACTGGTAGCAATTGTTGAAGGAGGGTATGACAATCGTGGGACTTCAACCCATACAACTTCAAATTAGATGATGATATACAACTTTTAATATTTTATGCATGTCCATAGGGAAGTTTCATATTTGACAATGATGATAACATTTTTTTTTTTTTTTGCCTTGGACAAAGTATAAGGGGCAGGGGGTAAGTACGTTTTCTTTTCTCCAATTACAGAAGCTAAATTAGTCCTTATACCCATTTCAATCATATCAAGACGAGAGGCGACACTATCTTTAGTTCTTATACCCATTCTAATTACTGGAGTATTTTTAATCCAAAATTACGAGAAAGCAAGGAAAATATTAAAGAAGATACGTTGATAAGATATGTAGTTGTCTTCAGATTTTACATTTTTAGTTTTGTACGGTTTATCAGTACGAGTGAGTTTTCAGAGTGAGTTGTATGTCACTTGTTTTGAATTTGTACAACCAAAGATGGATATATATATATATATATATATATATATATATATATATCTTTATTATCTTTACTAATAATACCAATACTTTGGTGTGGTGAAGCTTTTTTGAGCTTCCGAAAAAGCCCATTTCAATTTACAAAGATTAACCCATGCAACTGCTTAAGAAAGAATAAAATAGACAGAAAAAAGGGCGGCTGTGTATTTTTCCCTATTCAAGTTCTGCTCCCCACTAAAATTCAATACGTACTCACTCACCGTATTCTTCCCCGTTTTCTTTTTCTCTGTCGTTACCACCATTTGTTTCTTTCCCTAATAAAGTAACCCCTCATTACATCAACCGTCTTTCAGGATCTTTCACCTACATAATTGAATCTCATAGAATACCACTTCGTGCTTTTGTTCTACAGCTATTGCTTTTCATATCCAGAGATGGGTTTCATATTAGATCACGTTGCTATTATCGAAGATCTCGACTTCAGGTTTGTGAAACATTTTATCCATTCACTTTCGATTTCATGTTTTTATAGAGTTTCTCTGCTAATTAATGTTGTTACGCTTTCCACATTAATTTTCTGCTTCTGTGATTCAAATCTGACTACTTCCTCATCGCCTTAGTTTCAGGGAACCATGTTTCCTTCATGCATTTTCTGTGCCATAATTTCATCTGTGAATATTTTCATTAACGCATATGTAATGTTCGTACCTTTTATTTTCGATCTTCAAGCCTACCACTGATTTATTATCAAATGCCTTTATTCCCAATTCAATATTAAATCTTCTGACCAAACCTTTTGCGCTCAATTCAATTATTAAATCTTCTGACCAAATCTTTTGCTTGGTTGAATTTATCCGTTAACTACGTAATTTCATCAATGTATGTTTGCATTATATTTTTGGTGAAGCTTTTTTGAGCTTCCAATTCTACCCATTGACATATGTATACCGTAGTTAAATTGGAAGTTATGATAGGACCATACGTGTACTTTCTGCTGCCCATGTTCTCAGTCCCACTGCACTTACACAATTATCCTTTTTTCTCTTTCGATGGACACATCTTTTTCCCTTTTATTTCTCAAGGTTTTCCTTCCCACTACAAAACCCTCTTCCAAAACAACCGCCTACTAAAATTAAAGTTTTCTTTTTCTTTCTTTATCTTCCACATGCGGCGTTTACCGCATCCATACAGTTTTTGATTTGCAATCAAGAGGTTATCCAAGGAAGTATCATTAGTTTGCCTTCCTCTTCCTCCAAATCGACGAATTCGATGCTTGCATTAAGGAGATCGCCTCGTCCACCTACCCATTTTCATTTTATCTCCGCTCCTTAACCCCTCTAACATGATTTTCGGTTGTTTATTTCATGTACAACGCTAGAAGAAAGAGTACCTATTTCAAAGTCCTAAAGCTTCTGATTCAGATTTCACCTATCTGCAATGATTTTAACTTTTGTTGTACGGAAGTTTTTTTTTTTCTTCCATTTTTCCCTCTGCGTTACAATTATTTTTCCGCTACAAATGTCTGGAGTGTGAACGTGAAATCGTGAAATAAAACATAGTCTTCATCTTATTTTCTATAAATTTCATGTTTAAACATATGTTTCCTCATGCGGTTTGTAAATTGGATGTCATCCGTGGCAGATCTACCTTAAGGCGACCAAAGGCAGCTGTATTCTAGATGAAAACCATTATATTTTATTAGTAAAAATCTTGCCTATGGAGTTTATTTAAACTTGATCTTCTTGCCCGGCACCTACCAAAAGAAGATGAAGTGTTATCCACTTTGGCTATCTTGAAATTGTAGAAGGATCAGTATCAGAGGTATTCTCTAAATTTTAAGTAAATCAGTAATTGTCTATCTATATTTATAGGCTATAATATACTCCATAGGGCTAGCACATGCCCGTTTTAACTTAATTTTTAAATCAAGCTTTCACTATCATATATATTGTTTCTCATTTCGCATGTGACGTCGATTCTTATTGTCCTATTTATATTGCCTTAACCATTAGATGATTTATTTACTACACAACACGAAACACAAGCCATGCAGAAGGAATATGTCCTTTTATAAAATATGAAGAATGTGGCTTTGATTTCAAAGTGGGCAAAAATGAAGACGAAAGAATTACAGAGAGTAAATTCTACAATTTTTGTATCAAATTTGTCTTTAATTTTGTGTATGTGATGTAAAAGTAGTAATATATGGTAGGTTAAATATAGAAAGTGGGACAATTGTTTCAATCTTTTGCATATTAGATCTTTGGGCATCAGTTTTGTATCTTTTGTGCATATGCAGAATGGTATTCCTCACTATCTACATTTTTTCATGACCTGCTATGACATTTTTGAATATGCTCGAGCCACATTCGATAACTATATGAAACTCTTTGCTGAATACGATAAACTTGAATTATTCATTTTTTTGGTGCAGGTGAATGCATCCCCTATATCTGTAATGTGCTAGCATAAATTAAGAGGCAATGTATACAACTGCTATGAACTATATGCACTTGATAAGCATGTGTTCCTAATATGATGGCTAAGTAAAACTTTAGTGTCTTTGTAAATTCATTTTAACAGTATAATGAATGTTCATTTAAAAAAAAAAACATTTCCCTATTTTTATTTCCTAATATATATGTCTATCAAAGTTGCTAGCATATATTTCCTAACGTATATGCCCTTTTATTATACTACAATACATATATATACATATATATATATATACATATATATACATATACATATACATATTTATATATATATATATATATTTATGTGTGTGTGTGAGAGAGAGAGTTTGTGTATGTTTATATATATGCAGTGGCAGATCCAGCTTGCGTAGTGAGGTAGGGCAAAAAAAATTAGTCCCACATTACAAAATTTCCTTATCTTGTTCTGTATATATATCAATGGTTAAGCATTGCAAGTCAGTACAAAGTGTGGCTTTATTGGCAAGTTGAAGGCTCGTTGTTTGGTTGAGATAGGGCACACTGCTGATTTCAGCTAGGGCTGCTCCTTACCAGAGGCCATTTTATGCATGCTGACTAATTTTCGAGGTGGGGCGGAGGCCCTAGCTGGACTATTACTGCCTCCGCCCCTGTATATATGTTCTCTTATTTACAATGATTTGCGGTAGCTCGGTTGTCGTATTAACAACAATTTAGCAACCAAAGCATGTATCTCTTAGGATAGTTATTAAGCATCACCATCATCCTTTATCCTCTACGAAATACTTTATCATATAATGTATGAGTTAATCAAATTCTGAAACATGTAAACATTTTTGCGTTACAAAGTTTAAAATGAAAGTGACCATTTTATGCTTATTATAGTTCATGTTGAAGAAAACCATTCTAAAAAATTACAGAAAATTATTTTTGGAAAAGGAAATAGTAAACAAAAATGCTTCAAAAATATTGTAGCATTATATATAGAAGTTTCATATATTTCATTGGAAAGTTTCATATATTGTTTTATATTATTTCAAGGAAAGCAATGAATATAGCAAGAGAGTAAACAATTTAAATATTTGGAAAATTTAATAGAAAGTTTCGAAGTTTCAAGATTTCAGTACGCATACCTAATGAATCCACATTTACTCTAGGACATAAATACATAGTTGTTCATTTACGTAAAAATAGCATTGCTATTTGACAATATGTTCATTGATTTGGTCAGGTTTCAATTTTTGTTAAGTAATCAATTAAGGTACATTTTCCCGTATTCAGCGTAAATTTCAAAATATTAATACTGTATGGAACGCTTGCTCCATCATTTGTAGCAAACATCGTTAGCTCATTTGTAGTAGGTTGAAGGACTAATACAGGCACGTTTGAAGTGACTTTGATATCATGCTTTTAAGCTACTAACGCATTAACGGTTGATAAATTCCTATATTTCCTCAGTTGTTATATATGCTTATTTTCTTTGTTGGCAAGCTAATGATTGGAATGTAGGGTTTGCTGGACAAGTGTCATGGGGAATGAAAGACACTTACTCTCGTGATATGCCCATGACATCAATGTGTGCATATTTTTAGGAGTCTTTCAAATTCTAGGGATGACAATGGGGCGGGTCTAGGGTCCAAACCCGCTTGACCCGCCCCTATTTTGACCCATTTAGACCCGCCCCATAGGGTCTTCGGGGCGGGTAGACCCGCGACCCGCTTTTGGAGGTCCGGGTCTAGGGTCGGGTCTGGGGCACGGCTAACCCGCCCCAACCCGACCCGCATGATTGAAACATCATTTAAACACTTTATGACTATAATGATTACTTGTCAATCTTCTTAGGTATACATGGTTATAACTTGAATATTATATTCTTTCAATCAACAAACTATAAAATTTTCATAATATTAAGTTGCATCGACGATAATCATACAATAAACAAATGCATACATTTTGAACTATTATCTTACAACTCATTTTATTATATTCTCTTATCATTGTCAACACATTATAACATTTATATAATTTATCATTTATTGATAAAAAAAATATAAGTATATAAATTCGTGTACATTAGAACACGATATCACCGGGTCGCGGGACGGGTCGGGTCTACCCTGACCCGTACGGGTTTCGGGTACGGGGCGAAATTCCAGACCCGCAACGGGTATACGGGGCGGGTCTGGGGCGGTGTTTAAAAAGTCCGGGTCGGGTCTGGGGCACGAGAAACCCACCCCAACCCGCCCCATTGTCATTCCTATCAAATTCTTATTCTTTTCGTATTGGGTTGACATGTCAATTAGTACAATACTTTAACCATTTAAAGTTGAAAGATCTGATGAAGGACAATTATGTTTTTTCTAATTTTACATATTTAATTACTAGGACGAAGCTTTTTAAAGTTCAATAATCTATACTACTATATTATTGCCGGGTTTTCTTTCAAGGGCGCACAAGCTACCTTGAGGTTCGCAGTGAAAAATTGGATTTCAACCGTCTCTCTACGCTCTCATATTCTAAGAACGGCCACGTTTTCTATTGCTTTTCCAGTCCATACGTCTCTCCAGTATGTTCCTTCTCAAATCATACGTTCTCTCTCTTTTTTGCTGCCTCTTCAACCCTATCTCTTTTCCTAAATCATGCCATTGATCATGACAATTAGTCCTCATATTTCTTCTTCTCCCCTAGCTCGCATTTCCCTTCGAACCCTAACAATCGCCTCTCCCTCTCAAGCTGAATCGACCAGCCAAAAAAGACTTACTTGGCTTTCATTACATGGCCGATCTCCACTGTTGAAGATGCCACGCTGGTCTTCAGGGTAATTTTGAGTTCTTGATTTTCATTTGTTTTTTCTAATTGTTAAATTTAAATGATTTTGTACATTCGCTGTTAATTTTATGATTTAAACCCTAAGTCGATGCTTTCTTCTCTAACATCAAACGCGCTTCATATGTCAATTCCATTGTTTGATTTTTTTTTCCCGTGTTCTATAATTTGATCATTATATATGAATAGAAAATTTATAAATTTGATGGTTGATTTTAACTTTTGCTCTATTTTATCATGAGTTGATGAATATCTAAATTTTTGGAATTTAATGGATAAGCTTAACTTATGCTCCGTCTCTCTTAATTTGAAATTAATTTTGTGCTTTGATTATCAGCTAACTTTTACGAACTTGAGTTGATCTGATCTGTATTTGTATGAATGGTTTGTGTGATTCAAACTATATGTTAAATTGGGATATCGTTCATGAGTTACCAAATAAAATTTGTATTTCAATAGAAGTAATGAACTCAAATAATAACACAACGAATCACCTTGGATAAATGTGTAATGATTGAAGTATTGAAGGCACAACGCTTCCAGTATCTTTTGATAGATTTGCATCATTGTGTAGTCCACCACATATTTCCTCCCACTCATTCTCTCACCTTCCACTCATTTTTCATTCATTTTTTAACATAAATAAGTGGCTGAAATTGGGGTGCAAATGGGGGGCTAAAATTCAGGGGCTCCCTGATCCTATCCCTATATATATATATATATATATATATATATATATATATATATATATATATATATATATATATATATGGTTCCAGAGCACTCCTATTTTGTGGCATCTCAGTTGCCCCTTAATAAGGATCACTCATTCATAATTAAATATGTTAGTGGAAGAAGAGAGAGTTAGTGGAAAAAGAGAGAATGGGGAATATGTGGTGGAAATCAGGAGGCTAAAGGGGTACTGCACTACTTGTGGTGCTCTTGATTCTATATATAAATATATATATATATATATATATATATATATATATATATATATATATATATATATATATAGACACACACACACGCACACACACACACTGGAGTTAGCCACCCAATACAAATATTTTTTGTATCTTTACTGGAAGGCTTCATTGACTAAGCAGCATACTTGATATTTTTACTAATATAATGTTGATTTGAAAGCATTAATAGCTAGATCTCTATATGTGTTATAAGAGCATCTCCAACTATTCGGGTGTAGAATTCTAAATTTCTACACTCCGAATAATCGGAACAGGCAAATTTCCCAACGGTTTTGGATCCACGCGGTTGTTAAACAAACGCGTGGATCTACGCGGTTGTTCAACAAGCGCGTAGACCACGCGGTTGTTATACGCGTTTGTTTAACAACCGCGTGGATCCACGCGTTTGTTTAACAACCGCGAGGGACCACTATTTTTATATGTGTATATGTTATGTTAATTTTAAACAAATTGTGTTTAATATAATTATGTTAATTTCTAATACTATTTTAATATATTGTTCCTTTAAAATTTTGTACTACTATTTTAATGTGTACATATTGTTTCATATGTGTTTTTAATTTAAATTCATATTGGAAGAACATAACTTGATACCGAAATTTTGACTACAAAGTTGCTTACAAGAAATAACAATGAAATAACTACTAAAACTTATGATGCACGTACAAGCAGTAAGTAACATCATTTGCCTATTCAGGACCGTATCGGGTTATCCAACTATAACGCAGTTTGTAGGCTTCGTACCCAACAAAATCAGTCTCATACTCTGCAAGGTAACGAGAATCATAAGTTGCCCGATTCGTTTTAAATATGTTTTCATCTTCAACTGTCTCTATAATCTTCTGGTATCGTTCACAAGTATCAACGAAACGCCGATGAGCCATATGAATTTCAGTAGAAGTTCGTGTAGTGGTGCATTTACGATGATTGTTATGTAATCTTGTTATCATAGACCAAAATTCTTCATGGGTAAGCCCTCCTCCATTTTGCAACAGCAGCAAATCTCTCTTATCAACTTCGATATAGGATTTCACGAGTATAAGTAAGTCCTGAGGAGAGAAATCTACTGTAGTACCACTGGAGCTAGTTTCACCTTGGTTGGGACGATTACGGTTAACCACTTGCCTTCTTATGTTTTTGCGTGGACGTCCTTTTGCTTTTTGAAATTCAACTATTTGTTGAGTACCCCGAACAATTTCATTTTGAACCGGTTCTTCCGCCTCTTCAACTTGTGTATCTGGAACGAAACCACCATCTTTTTCCTCCTCCTTGTTCCGTTCATACTCATCAAACATTTTATCAACGAGTTCATCACTTATTATCCAATCGTCCATTTAAGCTACACACAAACAAGAAACATATTATGTACACAAAGACATACGTAAACACGTAGAAGGAACAAGAGTACTAGTTTCTTACCTTATCGTCGTGACTTTTGTAGAACACACAATTCTGTAGGTATGATTGGGGGGCGAAGTGTAAACTATTTAAACAAGGGGGTTGTTTTTTGGTAAAGCTCTGTCATCATTATTTCAGCAGTACAAGATACAGACATATGACAAGACAACTCAACAGTTGAGTTGCTACGTCTCTGCATTTCAGCAGTTGATGTTAATACAGTCTGCACCACTAGGGTAACATGTTATAGGGTAACGTTTTTGCATTTCAGCAGTTGATGTTACTACACTCTGCACCACTAGGGTAACGTGTTATAGGTTGTCCAACGAATAAAAACAACTTGACTTGACAACTCGTATTGATTAAAGATGAGTTGACCACTGCTTTAATAAAGCAAAGCCGGAAATAAGGGGACTTGTTGACCTTTAATGAAGCAAAGCCAGGGTCATCCCCGTGTCATATCACCTTGAAGAAAAATAACTACATAAGTTAAGGGGTCGTCACATGTACACTACCACAACACTACATTGCCCCCATAAATATATACGGTTAGCACTTTATAGTTAGCTGGAACCATAATTTTCATCAAAATAATAAAATGTCTTCATGGTCATGGCCCTCGTCAATGGATTCGAACTATGATCAAAACTTTCCTGAGCGTCCTCCTTCAAGTCCAAGAACAGATATTGATTGGAATATCGAATACCAAGAGCGGCACTACGAGGAATTGCGTCAAGTCTACCCGGAGTTGGCCCGCATGACGATTCATCCACCAGTTGCTCATGTTCCAGATGTAGGTCATCAAGAGACTGTAAATGAAGAACGCTTACAAGAATGCTTAGACCATTTCTGCCAAGCTATCGTAGACGTTTACGGTAATCAATATTTGCGTAGACCAAACGAAGCCGACATTGCAATGTTAATGGATATGCACGGTAGCAGAGGATGGCCAGGGATGTTAGGATCTTTAGACTGCATGCATTGGGAGTGGAAGAATTGTCCTAAAGCATATGCTGGAGCTTATCAGGGTAAGTCTCATACGTCAACTATTATACTTGAAGCTGTAGCGTCGTACGACTTGTGGATATGGCATGCTTTTTTCGGAATGTCAGGTTCGAACAATGATTTAAACGTAGTTGAACGCTCAACGTTGTTTAACGATTTGGTGAACTGTAGATCAGTTCCACATCATTTTACTTTAGAGGGTCACGAGTATGACCATGGATATTACCTAGGCGATGGTATATACCCGCAGTGGAGTACGATTGTCAAGACAATACCGAACCCACAAAACAATAAACAAGCAAAGTTTGCAGCACAGCAAGAAGGGCAAAGAAAGGATGTAGAAAGAGCGTTTGGCGTTTTACAATCCAGATTTGCCATAGTCAGTAATCCATGCAGACTTTGGTCTCCAATTAAAATGACTAGGATAATGTATACTTGTGTTATTTTACATAACATGATTATAGAGGACGAAAGAGACATGGAGGATGATTTCAATTACGACTGCACTGCTCCACTACCTGAGATTTGGCGTGAAAATATGATTGAAAGCGAACTAGAGCTTGAGTTTCACGTCGAAAGCCAAATGGCTTACCGTAACGCACACATTCATCGAAGACTCCAGCAAGATTTAATAAATCATTTATGGAACTTAGTTGGAAGTCAGTGAAACTGTTTACCCTTGGTTGTTGTGTTTTCGTTGCTTTAGTAGTTCTAATATTGTACTTTGTATCCTTTAATCAATATCTGAAACTATGTATCCGTTAAATGTTAGTGAAATCATGTATCCGTTAAATGTTAGTGCAATCATGTACCTTAAGTTTTTTTGCAAATGTTGATTGTTTTTGTTTAATTACATCTTCGTGTCAAAACTTCGGTGGAAGAAAGATAAATATCACAAAATTTTCATTAAACACTCCACGCGTCTGTTAAACAACCGTTTGAGTACAAGCGGTTGTTGAACAGGCGCACGCTTGTTGAACAGATGCGTAATCCTACGCGTTTGTTCAACAACCGCTTCGGGAGTTTGGACATTCCGAAACTCTTCTACCAGATTTCGAAACAAATCGGGCTTTGCAAACTTAGTTGGAGGCCAAAACGAGTGTAGATTTCTGAAAATTGGATTTCCAACCTTTTGTTGGACTTGCTCTAACCATGGTATTGAGGCTCAGTTGCACCGAACCACTCCCTTTTCTCTGAGAAAAATATATGAATAGTGGTCATCCTCCTTTCCAAGAAACTACCAAATATTTTGGTTCAAACGTCTATGCATTTATAAATATTCAGTATGTGTGGCAGCTGCGTTATGAAGATGACTAAGCCTATATATAAATTGATGTACTTGGCAGGCATAGGTAGTTGCCAAAATCAGCGTACAAGGCAAGTATCTTTAAGGCACTCATTGACTGAACCTGAAAGTAAGGGAGAAGCCAGGCGAAGGGATCATAATGCTCTTGGAAGTAGAATACAGCAACCATTTAGAAAGAGGGGAGGTTAACATTTGAAATGTTACTTATCATTTTCTACTATTTTTGTAAATTTATGTTTTTTTTGTTACAATTTAAACCAATGTAATTATGATGTTTTATCCATTATATCATAAATTGAATGAAATAATTTTTTGTTGTTAACAATGATATTAATAGTTTAAAACCAGTTTTTTAGAATTATCGTACAAGCACTAAAGCTGAATAAGAATGATACAAATCATTGGCCTGTCTTATTAATTGAACGAGTGAGCCAATTCTTTAATGTATAGTTTAAAACCAGTTCACACAACTATTGCGTTATGTATTGTTGTACTATACCACGTTTCTGTATTTAAATATATATTTTAGTTTTATTATGCATGTAAAGTTAAGCTGGAGCATGCCTTCGCATTAAATACCGAGGTGAACCTTTCATTAGCCTTTGTTTTGTTTTATTTCTTCTTTTAGTTTTTCATTCAAGTGCTGTTTTATATATACACAGTTGTGTATGTTCTACCGCTATTCAGTTTACTCCCACGTTGTTGCTGTAATGTATGAGCATATCTTGCATTAATTGATTTGCTCAGGGCCGGCCCTGAGTGTTGTGAGGCCCTAGGCAAAATTGTAAAGGCAAAAAAATTTCTCACTGAGAGTTTAAACGCACCTGCCAGGATTTGAACCGTGCACACCTAAGAGGAGGCCCCCTCTCCTTACCATCCAACCACACTTCCTATTGCAAATAAGATAGGATCATAACTTACAAACACAATTTCTAGATTCTGAGGCCCACCACCAGCCTTCTCCGCCCTGAGGCCCTAGGCGGCCGCCTAGTTCGCCTGGCCTCAGGGCCGGGCCTGGATTTGCTTCAGCTATGTTGATATAAATATTATGTGTCAGTATTTAAACATGGTTCAAAAATCTTTATTAATAATTAATAATTATGTTGCAAACACATATTTTTAATCCAACCATCAAAACTGCCATTTATTTAGATTAATAAACCATTCCATAAAAATAGGATTTGTGATTGATATGAGTTAGCTCTTGCATAATTGGTCAATAATAATCCACACGCTCTTCGCGTGTGCCAACATCAAGCGCGCGGAGCACATGCTGTTGCACACTCCTATATATAATAATAAAGTATTAATTGTGTAAAAAAAAACAGCATTTTGTGCCAAACTTTGTAAAAACAACACTGAAAAATGCAGCAGTATTTCAATGCTGAACGTAATATCATCACAAGCTATTGATGACATAATGATTTGATACGATTAGAAAAGTCAAGCAAAGTCGCATGACCATTATGCAGGTCTCTATGTCTTCATAATAGCTGGATTTCAATCTAGATAAGGAGCGAGATCAATTTTAAATTGTTTTTTGCCCTTCGTTGCCCAACCAAGTAAACTGTGAAAGAACAGATGAGATATATCATGAGAACCTTTTTTTTTTCTTTTTTTTTTTTTTTTTTTTTTTTTTTTTTTTTTTTTTTTTGAAAACCCAGGAGAACCCGACGGGCCGGTAAACTCCTGAGGAGGGTACAGTAAAGCCGTCCGCTAATCCAGGCCCCCATACCCCCGGATATCATGAGAACTTACTGCTATTGCTATCAACACTTCTAACAGCTCTTCGAAATTGCGCAGAGGCTACATACTACAACGTAGTAGTTAATGAATACTATATGGTTTTTTAATGTACGATCTAATGACACATGCTAAAAATAGTATTCATACGTTAAAGGACCAAAAATAAAAGTCAATTACCTAATTCATCCTTGCAACATAAAAAAATAAGTAACCTTGCAACTTTAAAAAAATAAGTGAAGTTCAGAATATAATTTTGGCAATTTCATCAAATTTAAAATGTGTTCTTAGGACAAATTGTAACATTTTCCATAAAAGTATATTACAATACTAACAGGAAGAAGAAACTTGACGATCTCACACACACAAACTTACCCATTGTGTTGGACCATCAACTGGTGCATTCAGTGGATCATCATGGATTCATGAACCTAACCAAGCAACAGTACGTTGTTAGAAGTTTATATTAAAAAAAAAAAACCACATAGATGCAAATACTTGAACGTTAAGGCTTCAATGAGCAACCAAATCTAGAAAATCATCCACGTCCCGTCCGTATTCGAGAAGTTCCACATTCGAAAAATTTCCTTCAGGTCTGTTAAGATAACAGGCATGCATTGTTTGCATTTCAGTTTACCAAAAGAGAATGAGGTTCTTACCGGGGTATCCATTGATAGATCAATATATACTAGGCACATACATAAATGTGCAATCCTTAGACAGAAATCAGGGGGATCAGAGGTCAATTCTTTTGTGCTCCCCCCCCCCCCCCAACAGCCTATATTTCCCTGATTTCCACCTTTTGCAATTAAGTCCCACAACAATTGAGGAATTTAACTGCAAAAGGTAGAAATCAGGGGGCTATGATTGGATGGTGACGGTGGGCACACGGGGGGTGGGGACAGAACAATTCACGCCAGACAGAAATGAAGTTGATTAGACGTTTGCCTTTTTACAGAATCAACATATGCTACTTCATATGTATATGTACAAACAATGACATTTGATCACCACAGTATGAACGAACAAACTAAATGGATCAGAGAGAGCATGTTACCTCCATGAAAATTCCATCAACTCCGACTGCAACTGATGAACGGGCAATACATGGTATTTTCTCCCTTAAACCTCCACCAGCAACACCACCGTCATCCAGCTTCAGCAATGCAGACAAATATTTTTATAGGAATATTAAGAAATAATGGTAGACATGCTAAAAAAAGCGAAAAGGAAGATGATTATCGGCCCAATCTAAGAGGGCTCCTGGTTTCATGTACACGTAAGATGCCGAACAGCCAATATCTCCCCCCACCCCTCTTTTTTTCTTTCTACAGTGTCTAATTTCGCGGAGAAGTTTGATAGTGTAAACTTGTGATTTTACAACTAAACCTTGTTAGTAGTAATAGCTAGTGAGGGACGACTCAAGCAGTGTGTGGATTATATCTTCTGTTATACTGATTGTATTATAAGGAAAAGCTTCATGGTTGAAATTACAACTAATAAAATTCACGGGAGTCAAAACAAGTAATAGAATTTTCAAATTTGATGATGAATTTTTTTCTCAAATGGTGTTAATAGTATACTGGATCCTCACCTTTACACTTGCAGGTTGTTGCAGAGCATGAGTCACATCTGCCACCTAAATATGATGTGCATCAACCAATAGAAATAATCTTCAGATACAAAGATGGATGCAAGGTAAATAAACTAAAATCACTAAATACAAGTTTAGACTAGACTATAAACTTCAGTGGATTTGTATTATGGTTTGTAACAACTCCGGTATCAAATGTAACAACCCTTTTAGATTCCCGTTGATGCATTTAAAATTAAGCATTGACTCACAGCACATGGACTAACAATCAAAATATCGCACAAGGTGATGGGTAAAAAGTACAATAACATACTAAATTTTAAAATCAATAACTTCAGCTTGCCGTTTTAACATACAGTGCATGCTCAATGCACACCACCACATTCACAAACCGCTTTATTATCTAATTTGAAATCAACTGCTCAAACCATGAATAAATCATCTTGTATATCACAAATAACATTATTAGCATTTCATCGAGTAATTAAACATTTATACAAAATATAATGTTATTTGTTACACACACACACGGTTGTTTACTTATGGTTCAAGTAAAGGTTAATAGATCTTCAATTGGATAATAAATCGGGCATCGTCTGAATACACATGGATGCAATTAAAATGTGTGTTGTATGTATAAATGGAAAATAAAAAACTGTTCGTTGATTTTAAAATTGTTATTATATGATGTTGTATTTTTATCAGTTGTGTTATGTTATTTGTTTGTTGATTTTAAAATTGCTATTATATGATGTTATTTTTATCAGTTGTGTTATGTGATCCCCAGCAGCTAGTTAGCTTGTATACTTTGAGTTAACGCTCCTTTTTAAATGCTTGTGTGTTAAAACCAGCTTTGGGTTAAAGAAAAAAGTATATATATATTCATGAAATAGACTTATTATATAATGTCGAATGTCAAAAGCAAACAAAGATGGTCCAAATCATATGAATTGAAAGGGCGGATATAATTATGGTTCAAAACATATGAATTGAAGGGGCGGATTTAATTTCTTAGGTTTAAAGAAAGAGAATTGACAGAATCAGGATGCCGTTCAAGGTACAAACTTCAAACGAAAGTTCAAATGATTAATTTTTTATCCACCTACATAATGTTCTGGCCATCAACAGTGGTAATATCCAAGGAAAACATTCAAAGGAGATGATAAAGGAACTTCAAGGGATCATGGCATATTTTATTACTTCCAAATAGAGCTAATTAATAACATAAAACATGCATAAACTATGAAAGAAAAGAATGTGATTTTTGAAGTTTACAACAGGGCAATTTGCTTCTCTCATCCACTCAAAGCTTCAAGGATCGACAATTAAGTCATCTGCAGAATCGACAACAGTATAAGAAATTTTGCGGGCTTCACTTATGAAACAATTCAGTCAATAATTTTTTTTTTTTCCAGCTTTTGTCCATTAAACTCTCCTTAAAATCATACCATATAACTAATGAATAAAGCACCGGATACAATTCAAACAATGGTGATTTCTTCATCTCTTAAATGATTATTATTCAAACAATGGAGATTTCTTAATATCATAAATGATTATTTGTTTCATGTTATAGTCAATAGTTTCATTTTGTTCTGTCTAAAAATTACTTCTAAATTTTTTGACATAAACCAAATGGCAAAGACATGGAGAGATCGTCGGGAGCACCCAAAAATTTTGTCTCCTTGGTTATACTGTATTTGGATAAACCTATTTTTCCATACAGCACATTAAAATCCAGTCATTCTCAAAATTTGACTGTTCAGATTAATGAATCATGGCCTGAATTCCCAGATGTTGTTTGAATAAAACTTCCAAAAATAGCTCATTGAATTTTAAAAAACCTATATCAAGAAGGAATGTGAGTTCAACTTACGATAACCGAACGCTGTGCCTCGCTCACAAAGCATGACATTCGGGTTCCCAGCAAGTCTTACCTTTTCAGCAGCATTAACCATGACCTAAACCAACACATGCACAAGCCATATAAATTTAAATATCTAAATGGCTGGTTTATAATTAATCCTTCAGAGACTTCAGGTGAAACAAAAAAGAATCTAACAATATAATATATATTGCAATCACTTACAGAAGGGGCACAAGACTGACCCTTTTTAACATTAACTATCCTTCCTGTCTTAGCAGCTGCAACTAAGAGATCGGTCTGTTACAGTAAAAATCCTAATATAAGAAATTGGCAAATATGAAATCCACATAAAAGTATAAAACAAGGATAAGATTAGACAAGATAATCTCAGAAGTAGAGGGAATTAAAAGACACCTGTCTACATAGTAAAGCTGGAATTTGAATCATATCTGCAACTCAGCCAACAACTTCACACTGGACGCAGGTAAATTTGTTTAGTATGAAAAAATATATGTGCAGTACAATTTGGTGCTTTATTAAACTAATGCATGACTGTATAAAGATTTGAAGAGGGGAAAAGTATGCTAGAAATATTTTTGTGGACATAATATTAGATACATGCACAATAATATACCTAAGAGCGAATACCGATTTGATGTATATTCAACTAATACAAGCTTAAAATGAAGTATCGATGCTCTTTCATGTATTTTATATGCAGTAAAATCATTCCTAACAAGAAGTCAAAACTACAAATGACAATAATACATTTTACTTTTTGGTGCAAATTTAAATTGACATCAATTGTACGATTTCAAATATATCATCCATTTTGAAACAAATAAAACATCAAAATATCATTCTTTGATGAACAGTGGTGTATATATGTATATATATATATATATATATATATATATATATATATATATATATATATATATTGGCATCACTTTTATTACGGCGCTCGATTAGTCGCGACTAGTCGTCGACTAATCGAATAGTCGAGATTGAAGCCTCGACATGAAACGTTGACTTGCCAAACGTCGACCGAAACCCTAGAAATCGAACTCAAATCGGAACCCTAAATCGAAGTCTCGATGTCGATTTGGAACCCTAAAATGATGAACTCGAACTCGATATGCATTGGAAGTCTCGATGTCGATTTGGAACCCAAAAATGATGAACTCGACCTCGATCTGCATTGGAAGTCTCGATTTGAGTTTTGGAAGTTGTTCTGGAAGTCATTTTGGAAGTCTCGAACCCTAAAATGATGAATTCGAACTCGATCTGCATTGGAAGTCTTGATTTGAGTTTTGGAAGTCGTTCTGGAAGTCTCGAACCCTAGAAAGATGGCTAAACATTGAAGATGTTGTGTGTGTTTCTTTAGCTTCAGACCAACAAATTCTTGTTACTGGGTGTAGCAGAGGCGCTGTGGAACTATATAATTTGGAAGAAAGTGTTTCACATATTCGCACTACTTCTTTGTACGATTGGGGGTAATTTTCCTGTAACATCAAATTCTCGAGTTTAACTAGTGCCGCTACTGCTACTTTATTTGTTTATTTATTTTTTAATAATGTATCTCTTCAGTTGAAAGTGATTAATTATTTACTACTATGTACAATCTGTCTTCAACGACTTACAACAGGTATGTCAGTACATATTTCAATTTTATCCACATGTATTAGTTAGAAATTTCAAATTATATATGTATATATTTATTTATCGACTAGTCCACTAGTCGACTAATTGAACCTCTATCGACTCGACTCGACTCGACTTACCGCCGTGATAACGATGATTGGCATATCTGAATTGACATATGAACTTAGGAAATCATTAGATAGATAATGGGATCTGCAAAACTTGTCCGACTAAGATTAAATTTAAACAAAACTTATAGCCAGTGTTGACAGTTCTGTATGAAGGTTTAAAGGTCAAGTTGCACACCAAAAAAAAGAACAAAACTCTACCTGGCTACTCTCATGCACATCAGTCACTATTGGAAGATCATATTCAATTTTCACTTTCTCCAAGATCTACACATAAAAATAATATTGTCTAAATTTCGTATCAAAACGAACAACCATGGTTGCATCTGCACTTAAAAATAATATTGACGAAATTTTGTATCAAAACAAACAACCATGGTTGTATCTGCACATAAAAATAATATTGTCGAAATTTTGTATCAAAACAAACAATCATGGTTGCATGCCAGGATGTAAAATACAATCAATAAAGAACAAACTATATAAATGTAAACACAAAATGGAAAATTAAAATTTGAATTAGCTCAATTTGCATAATAAGAAGCCTTCACACAATTTTCTTACGATCTCAATAAAGCTACATAGAATAGATTGGCAAGAAGAAGGAAAAAATATTCGATTTAAATTTGTGTCCTATAGAATCGGAATATAAAAAGACCATTCAAGTCTAGCGATGTCACTATATTATATATGGGATAGGATCAAGAGCACCCCAAATAGTGTAGCAGCCCTTTAGCCCCTTAATTTCCACCACATATTCCTCATTCTCTCTCCTCCCACTAACTCTCTCTCTTCCCACTCACATATTTAAGTATAAATGAGTGGCTACAATTCGGGTGCAAATGGGGTGCCACGAAATTGGGGTGCTATAGAGCGTGCCTCATTATATATTGATAATTCCAAAAAAAAAAAAAAAAAAAAAAAAAAAAAAAAAAAAAAAAAAAATATTCGTACTATCAAGTATCAACAATGCCTTGTTGTACCGTACTCCAGTCTTTAAGGGAGACTATGCCAATATGATCTTAATGAGGTGCGGAGCTTTGCTAGTTCAGCACAGAAAAATGAATGGTAACTTTTGGCATGGCATCTTTGCCTCGTCATGTCACTATAATATGATTAATCATACATGGTTATATTATGGAAGTATAGAAGTGTGCATCAGGTTGCACGCTTGCGTACGAGGAAACTACAAGATGGGGTTCAAGTATGTATGAACAACTGAAAATGAGCCTGTGCGTCTAAATATTTATGAAAAGAAACAGCAATGGTAAAAAAACTTACCTTCAAGCCCTGTTCCAACCCGGGACCTCTGAAAGATTTTGCCGATGTGCGGTTGGCTTTGTCAAAACTAGACTTGAACACTAGTGGCACACCAAGCCTGCCAAACAAAATTTCAAAACCCCAATTATAATTACTATCAGACAATAAATCGTTCAAAAAATAATAAAGCTGCGATCTTACTTGGAAGTAGTATATTTTATATGTTTCGCCATCTTAAGTACATGTTCCTCAGATTGAATGACATTGGGTCCAGCCATCACGAAAAATGGCTCAGCTTCCATAAGCATTTTGTAAAGATTTGATGAACAGTCCATCTCTTGCTACAATCATTGAACAGATAACAAGGAGTTTTAATTCAGTAGCTCATAAAGAAATCTAAGCGAACAGATATAGTGTGTGTTGAAAATTATTCAATCCGTTTTCAACAAAATTTATAGACGAGAATATAGTAATGAACTGTGCCAAACAGTCCCAATGTTGAAAATTGGAGAAGAACAATATAATTTTGGATAAATTGACACAATTAATCTCAAGTTTCTCGTGTTTTCCTATATTAATCCAGAGTTTGGATTATTTTTAATTAATCTCAAGTTTGAGGGTCCTTTTCCATATTGATTCCATTTACCTACTAACTTATTTAGTCGGTTTCCCATATTATCTCCCCCGGCACATTATTATGTTTAATTACATTCAAACATTCAGCTACTTCTCTGAAACTTCTGTAACCATTACTACACATATCAACCACAACACCACCACCAAAAAATCCACACCTACAATTTCACATGCACAATGCATTATCAAACCACTGCACATACTTTAGCCATCATCCAATTCCAGCGACTCATGAGCAGGTCTCCTAAACCATCCTCAACCCGTCACCTTCACCTTCCCAATCATCCAGCCATCACCATTTAGCCATTACCCTGAACCACTTCTAGTCACCAAGCACCAACACACACTTCAATCTGCCTCGAATAACCTCACCGCAAACCAATCTCCTCGACTCCCTCGAATAAATCATCGACATCCAAATTCGAAGGCCCTCTTTGCCACCGCAACTTCATCCACGACCTCAACTCACCAACTCATCAACGTTATGGAGGCCTAGAAACCAATTTGCCTCGTTCCACATCCTAAAAACCCTAACCAGTTAAACACCAACCGCAACCAAATCACAAAATCGACCATTACCACCCTACCTGAATCACCACAAAACTAATTCGCGCCCAGATCCTCGAAGTCCAAACACACTCATGATCCCAAAATCGAACCCGAAATTATCATCATCGGATATAATTTCAAGTATCCAAATTCTAATTTTAATCAACAGATAACCGCGACTTAGTTTCGAAAACTTTACAAATTCGAATCAGGAAATGGGCGTATTTGATGTGGAGGATGTATTTTAATGTGTTGAAGAGAATCAGAGAGCTGTTTCCAGAATCGTCGAAGGCAACGAGGGCGTACTTGCGTGCGGAGAGGGCCGTGGAAATGGGTGATCTTAGCGTATTGAGAACTGCGTTGGAGAGCGACGAGGAAGGTTGGATGGTGGCAGAGAAATAAGGGGTTCGCTACTCGCTGGTACTCGGTTCACATTGAGGAAGCATAAAACCGGCCAAACAGGCAGCAGGTAATGAGATCCAAGGGACCTCAAACTTATATTAATTAAAAATAACTCAAACTATACCAAAATACACCGTACACATGAAACTTCATATTGTGTAAATTTACCTAATAACTTTTAGTTGATAATACACAAATGTTGAAATACCAGACCCAAAAGTTTAATGCACAATTCAAAGAGAATAGGAAAAAAGAAATTAATTCACTCCAAACAATAGCTAAGTAAAATATTTTGTGACAAATTTTTTTTTTTTCTTTTTTTTTTGAATTTGTTTAGAAAGGAAACCGACCGCTGTCGTAAAACCTTCTTTAATGCACTTATTTTGGTCCGCAAGCACCACATAAGTGGTTTATCTTAACGTATGCACATGGTAAGTTCTTAACTGATATATTTTATAAATGACAAATCCGTAAATCCTATATTTGAACGAGCGTAACGGCATGTGCTTTACGCCTGAACATGACAGATGCATGAATTGTTGTTTCTAAAATATTTTGTATTTTATATATTCATTTGCATGTGAATTATACAAATGTTACATAATTTATAAGCTCACTCAAAAGAAAGAAATAGAAATACTAAACATTAAACCGACATTTGAATGACATGAATGGAAGATATATATTTGTTTTGCCTTATGATAATACTTAGATTAGACATTATTCTTACAGAAACGGTACAATTATTAACGAACGTTCATATAGTTCGTAGGTCTTGTTGGAAATAAATAAGCAAGAGGAATTTTGGAAGAAAAGGGGAAAGCAATCTAAGTCTCACATTATGAAATATGAGTATCTACTTCTCTATAAGCTTATATAAATAAAGGAGAAGAGGGCTTGTGAATGGTGTGGCTAAACCAAACCACAATATTATATTGATTGATGTCAAATTGGGCGTAGTGCCTAGGGACTCTTGGAGTCCACGACATAATATTATATTGATGTCAACTTGGGCTTAGTGCTTTGAGACTTTTGGAGTCCATGACATAATATTATATTGATGTCGACTTAGGCTTAGTGCTTTGGGACTCTTGGGGTACATGACACAATATTATATTAGCGTCAAAAATTGGGATTTGTGTCTTGGAACTCTTTGGATCTCATGGTTAAATAGGTCGCTGCTTGCAGCTTGGGTCTGTTGCATTGAAACGAGTTACTTGATCACTTTTGATTTGTTATGTCCATTCAATTGAAGAGATACAATCGTTTCATTTTTAAATGTGAATGCACATTTATGCACCGCTTGATTAAAGGGTCGCAACCTTTCCAAAGGACATT
Source organism: Allium sativum (assembly GCA_030737875.1). Classification (NCBI taxonomy): domain Eukaryota; kingdom Viridiplantae; phylum Streptophyta; class Magnoliopsida; order Asparagales; family Amaryllidaceae; genus Allium; species Allium sativum. The sequence goes on along the minus strand of CM060918.1, from coordinate 834,047,183 downwards.
AATGTTCGAATAGACGTTTCCTATAGCCTATAAATACATGACCCAAAACGAGATAGAATACACATTAGTTATTTTTCTAAATTTGCTACTCCTTCAAAGTAATCATCTGTTCAAGTTTCTATAACAGTTCGTCGAAGCTCCGTTTGTTGGCACCGCACTACGGGGTTGGTCTGTTTTATCCTGAGAAACAAATTGCTATCACGTCAATCAATGCATATGACGGCTATATTGTTTTAAGTAAACATAATCATTTCTAGACTCAGACATTACTGAAATATTCTTTTTCTAGTCTGCCGGAGACAGTTCTGTACCGCTCCAATCTAATGCATAATCGGTCTCGCTTACTGTCATTGGTATAATCACAGTTTGACTTGACAATTATGAAATTATTGAGTAACATTGATAATTGTTATTGTTTATTTGCAATACAATCATGTAGTGACAAAAGGATATAACTTTGTAATACAATCGTGTATTGACAAAAAGATCTAACCTTATAATACAATCATGTGTTGACAAAAGTACTTAAAAGTTTCTAACAATCTTAAAACAATATTGATTGTTGCAGACGACAATAAGTTATATCGCAAAATGGCAACAATAATTTTACACAGACACAGACGGTGACCAACGCTCTGATTGCGCTAGTGGTTCCAACAATGGCTGTCTCATGGAGAAAAGTCAGAGAAGTTCAACATCATTAATTTTAACGTTGACAACATAAAAATGTTGATTTATCTAACAACATTGGGACTTGCCAGATTTCTGACCAAATATGTTCCTAAAAGATCAAAATCAAATTTGGCTGAAATCTCAAAAAAGGCATTGCTGATATAAATTTATGTGCAGTAATATCAGAATGCATCCTAGAAAGGAACTAACTTTAAATGATGTTCTATATTTTCTAGAAATTTGTAAGGACCTGATTTCAAGATCATTGTTCAGCAAATATCGATTCAAATTAATCCTTGAAGCTAAGAATGAAGTGTATGTTGGAAGATGATATGTGTGTGATGGTTCGTTTAAGAAAAATGTAACCACTATTGCACCACACACTGATACGAATAAAAGTGAATCTTCTATTTATATTATTGACTCTTCCAACATGTGGCATTCTAGATTGGGGGATGTAAAGTTTGATACATTGCACAAATTGATTAGTCTAGACACTAATTTAAATGTCAAATTTGTGTAGAAGCAAAATTGACAAAAACTCGTTTCATCATATTGAACGAGAAACAGAACCGCTAGATATAGGGTGCTACCATTTACACCTCGATTTACACTTCTGCCCACTAAAACTAAAAGCACCCCAAGTATTTCACATTTACTCTACTGGTCACCGTCTAAATTAATAACCTAAAAATTTAGAGGCCACCAGCACCTTCTTCTACATGAACACTTCCTTCCTTATTTGCATCATGCATTTATGTCTTTTGAGTCAATTGATCGAACATTTTGCATCATATTATCACAATTATTGTTTATCATCCGATTTATCATCATTCAAATACCCCATCTATCAAACGACAAAAAAGAGAGTTAATGTATCAATTTGTAAAAGAAGATACATAAGTTATATAGATAAAAACCCTACAAGTCAAAACTTACATTGTCATTCTCTATTACAACGTCGTCAAATTTAATGTCTTCCAAGCTTGAAATTTCCATTTGGAGTGGAAAAATATCCTAAAACGCAATGGAAAGCCCTAACAACATGTTCAACATAATAGAAAACAATAAAAATCAAGTAATCATAACCATTCTTTTAATCTTCATCTTCCATCTTATTAGACACAAAAGAATATCTTCTTTTGTTAGGGTTTAGGATTTGAAATTATAGAGAAGTTCATGTTTTTCTTAAGAGAAGTATGACGGTGAATAACTGAGTGAAAGAATAGTACATGGTAGCCAGAAGAATATAAAAAAATATTCATTTATATTAAACTCAGAAAGGTGGCCGGAAGTGTAAATTGGGATGTAAATAGTAGCACCCTAGATATAATACATACAGATGTATGTGATTTAATGTGTTTAAATAATACAAAGCGGAAGTTGAGAATCAACTCAACAAGAAAATCTTTAAGAAGTGATAGAGGAGGAGAATATGTATTACTTTTTTAATAATTTTGCGCTGAACATGGTGTTTTACACCAAATTACAGCACCATATTCACCTCAATCCAACGGTATAGCCGAACGGAAAATAAAACTCTTAAAGAAATGATGAATGCTTTATTTTGGCTTGTTTGATAACTTTTGGGGAGAAGCTATTCTTTTAGGAAATCATATTTTAAATAAAATACCCCGAAAGAAAACATCTAAATCTCCGTATGAACTTTGGAAAAACATACCACCATCCTACAAATACTTAAAAGTGTGGGGGTGTCTTGCCAAGGTAGAGGTACCAAAACCAAAGAATGTCAAAAATAGTTGAGTGTGTATTCATTGGATATGAGCAAAACAATCCCGCATACCCATTTTTGGTACAGAAATCTAAAATTGATGATATTCATGAAAATACCATCATTGAGTCAATAAACACTAGATTTTTCGAACATATATTCCCCTTGAAACAGGGTACTGAAAATCATACACCTAAAAGACCAAGGGAGGATGAAGTTTCTAATTCTCGTGAGGATGTTGAACAAAATAATACTCAGCAACGTAGTGCTGAGCTGCAAGTGGAAGAACCAAGAAAAAAGTAAAAGATCAAGGACCTTAAAAACATTTGGATCAGACTTCTATACCTTTATGTTAGAAGATGATCCATTGACATACAAACAAGTTATGTCTTCCAGCGATGCCCCTTATTGAAAAGAGGCAATTAACAATAAGGTTGAATCCATTATGTCCAATCATACATGGGAATTGGTTGATTTACCTTAAGGATGTAAGACCTTAGGTAATAAATGGATATTTAAAAAGAAATTGAAACCTAATGGTTAAATAGACAAGTACAAAGCTCGTAATCCAATGATCTAGATAAAAGGAAGACCTGGATTGTTTTGATACATATTAACCAGTAACATGGATAAGATAGCTTATTGCATCCATACATGAGTTAAAAATACATCAAATGGATGTTAATACAACATTCTTGAATGGTGAAATAAATGAAGAAATCTATATGAAATAACCTGAAGGATTTCTAAGCTCAGAAAATGAGAATAAAGTTTGCAAACTGGTAAAATCTCTTTATGGCCTTAAGCAAGCTCCAAAATAGTGGCATGAGAAGTTTGATAAAGCTATGTTATCAAATGGATTCACGATAAATGAATTAGATAAATGTGTGTACATAAAACACACACATATTGGATATGTCATTGTTGGTATCTATGTTGATGATCTATTGATTCTAGGCAATAACAAGGCCATAATAAGATTTACAAAGGATAAGTTATCCTCTAGACTCGATTTAAAAGACCTAGGACTGGCTAATGTGACATTGGGTGTAAAAATCCTGAAAACACCACACAGATATGCATCACTAAAATACTTGAAAAATTCAAGCAATATAATCTTACTATTGCAAAATCACCAGTAGATATGAACCAACATTGGGTAAAGAACACTGGTGATGATATCTACCTGTTATAATACTATCGTATACTAGGAAGTATCATGTAAGTACTAGGCCTGATATCACATATGTTGTAAGCAAACCAAGTATATTTACCAGTAATTCTGGTAAATACCATTGGAAAACGATAATAAGAGTTCTTGGGTATTTAAAGTATACACAGAGTTATGGTCTATACTATATAAACTATCCTTCAATAGTGGAAGGATACAGTGATGGAAATTGGATCACTGGATCACATGATACAAAGTCTACAAGTGGATATGTGTTCACATTAGAAAATGGAGCAATTTCATGGAAATCATCCAAACAGGCTTGTATCGTTAGATCGACGATGGAATCAGAGTTCATTACACTAGATTAAATTGCATAAGAAGCAAAATAGATTTGAAGCTTCTTGGAAGACATTCCTAAATGGAGCAAACTGATGCCTCCAATATGTATACATTGTGATAGTCAATTAACTATTAGAAGAGCTAATAATACACTATACAATGGTAAATCTTGGCATTTTCGTCGTAGACATAAAATGTTCTCTCTAACGGGGTAATCACAATAGATTACATTCAATCTAAAGATAACTTAGCGGATCCACTTACAAAAGGCTAGCTAAGAGAGAAAAAAGTTCAAATCTTATCGATGGGAATGGGGCTAAGGCCTATAGAATAAAGGTTTTTCTAAAATGGAAACCCCACCTAGTTGACTGGAGATCCTAAGATCTAGGTTCAAAGGGACAACGAAGTTTAAGAGAAACTTGATGGCACTGTTACTCACAAACCATTCCTATGATAAGTCAGTGCATTACGTGTTGAAAAGGATAAGTATTAATACTTTTAATGATGTCTTTATTTGAGAGATTAGAGAATAACCTTTACAGAATCATCTACGTAAGTGCGAAAGTGCCGCTTCAAAGAGAATAATGAGGCCGAATTCTCTAAGCACTTATGAGACCTGACAGGGTGTTCAAGGCAAAAACGAACACATACAGAGAACGAAGGATTATAAGAAACATTTATCATGTGTTATCTAGTTTGGAATTACACAAAAGGCTTATAGTTCAAGGACATTCTATGTCTATAGATTCGCCTGTGATTCAAATAGGTTATCACTAGGAAAGTTCAAGACCCATGTGCTACTTTAACTGATGCGATAAATGACTCGTGAAACTAAGAACGACTGCTCATTCATGTGGGGGATTGTTGGAAATGAATGAGCAAGAGGAATTTTGGAAGAAAAGGGGAAAGCAATCTAAGTCCCACATTATGAAATATGAGTACCTACTTCTCTATAAGCTTATATAAATAAAGGAGAAGAGGGCTTGTGAATGATGTGGCTAAGCCAAAACAAAATATTATATTGATGTCAAATTGGGCCTAGTGCTTTGAGACTCTTGGAGTCCATGACACAATATTATATTGATGTTAACTTGGGCTTAGTGCCTTGGGACTCTTGGAGTCCATGACACAATATTATATTGATGTCGACTTAGGCTTAGTGCCTTGGGACTCTTGGGTCCATGACACAATATTATATTAGTGTCAAAAACTGGGTTTTGTGCCTTGGAACTCTTCGGGTCTCGTGATTAAATAGGCCGCTGCTTGCAGCTTAGGTCTGTTGCATTGAAACGAGTTACTTGATCACTTTTGATCTGTCATGTCCATTCAATTGAATGGATACAATCGTTTCATTTTTAAATGCGAATGCACATTCATGCACCGCTTGGTTAAAGGTCGCAACCTTTCCAAAGGTCATTAATGTTCGAATAGGCATTTCCTTCGGCCTATAGACACATGGCCCAAAACGAGATAGAATACACATTAGTTATTCTTCTCAATTTGCTACTTCTTCAAAGTAATCCTCTGTTCAAGTTTCTATAATCTACTTCAGTTCGTCGAAGCTCCGTTTATTGGCATCGCACTATGGGGTTGGTCCGTTTTATTCTGAGAAACAAATTGTTATCACGTCAATTAGTGCATACGACGACAATATTGTTTTATGGAAACAGAATCATTTCTGGACTCGGACATTACTGAAATATTCTTCTTCTAGTCTGTTGGAGATGGCTCTGTATCGCTCCAATCTAATGCGTAATCGGTCTCGCTTACTGTCATTGCTATAATCACATTTGGACTTGACAATTGTGACATTATTGAGTAACGTTGAAACTTATTATTGTCTATTTGCAATACAATTGTGTAGTGACAAAAAGATCTAACTATGTAATACAATCGTGTATTTACAAAAAGATCTAACCTTGTAATACAATCATGTATTGACAAAAGTACTTAAAAGTTTCTAACATATCTTAGGATGTAAATGTAGTAATATACATTCTAATTTCCAAAGAGTTGCTTAATTTTTAGAAGCAGAAAGGGTTTTTGTACTAATGAAAAAATAGTTGGATTTTTTAAAACAAAATTGCATTTTTACCATTAAAGTTTGTAATAGGTCTATAAAAATTTAATTGTATTTTCAAAACCTTCTTGCAGTTTTAGAATATTTGTTTATAAGGGTATGCCTGAAATGAAACAATATCTCCCAGTTAATTTGTATCATAGTAAGCAAATCAAAGGTATATCCGAGATGAAAAAGAAAAAGAAAAACATAATATATTTTTTCTATTTTAGTACATGTGCGATATTTGAACTCAAGGTAAAAATTGTGTCAATTATAAGGATAAGGAAATTAAAGGCAGTTACGCATAGGATAAGTCATTAAGTGTATTTAGTGAAATAATATATAAAAATGAGTATATATTTATGGAATAAAATTATATAAGAGTGCGTAGAAAAGAAAACCTGGAAATATGGCGTGAGAGTAAACTGAAGAGCGAAAGAACTAAGGATGAAGAGATTTGAGCAGCAATGAATATGGTATACAATAATTATAGGGCACTAGAGAATTTCTAGAAGCCTACTCATACGGGGATAGTTTCAGATATTATGCGAGGTAGACTTATTTTAGGGCTATAAAAGTGGTCAGATTATATAATATAATAATAAGTTAATAAAGACTTATTCCTGGTTCTCTTCCCATGTATCATAGTACAAAAATGCGTCGTTAACCTATTATAGAATTAAAGATGATATTTATAACAAATTGACTTATTCTTGGTTCTCTAGTAAAAATGTGTAGAAGGAAGGGTGAAAGAAATTAATAAAAGTGATATTTATGCCAAGTTGACATATTCTTGGATTACTTTAGCGGTAAGTTTGTAACGACCCGGCAAAAAATTCGATGCTCGAATTTCGACAATAATACATAAAACCTGTATTATTGCCAAACCCAAGTATCGAACAACACCAGATAGTTATTAGAAATAAATTAGAAGGTGAGAAAAGAAATAAAAAAGTATTAGAATAGAAGATAAAGAAGAACACATCAGAATTTCACAACAGAACGAATAAATATAATATATCAAATCTCTTTATACAAGAAACTATATATATATATATATATATACATACATACCATTTATCAGAGTACAACATACATCAATCACAGCGGAAATACACTTTATATAACTAGCGGTGAAGCCTCCTGCTTCTAGCTCCTGGACTCCAAGCGAAAACCCAACCTGTAAATATACTCGGTCTGACCCGAGCACATTTGAAGCAAAGAAAAATCCACTCGGATCAGTCTGGAATACTTTCAGTGATAAATTCACAGCACAAACAACTTGTTTACATTGAAAAATCCTTTTTGAAATCAAAGGATAATAGTAAGACCAGCCCACACATAAACACAGACGGTTTTTTACCTTACTATAACCCAAACCGTTTTTGAAATTAATATCTTTTCTGATATTATAATAGTGTCCATCAAATCACAAATAAATATTAATCTAATAGAACGCTTGCATCTCACGCTCTACATAAATAGTATACAATCAAAATCGCGGACTCTTATTGGAGAATGGATTCCAACTATTGCAAGGTATGGGACCACCTGCCGACAATGTACCTCCGTAGATGAATACATTGGGGTTCAACAAGAATGTCTTACAACCGGCTCACGCATGATCGACCCCTCATTTCTCTTGAGAGTACCGAATATATCACTGCCACGGTTAGGGGCTAGCCAACCGAACCGATAGCATAAATATAAGAATAAAAAGGGGCAACCGAAGGCATTTGATTTCTCCAGATCAGGTAATGATATACCCTTTTAATGGGTGCGACCCACATAGCCATGCCGCCTACCTGATTTTGTGCCATTTCCCGGTCGATGAGGCTAGAGGTTACGCTTATCCTTCAGCACAATATATCTCCATCCACTTTGAATACCACATTGTCAGATCCTCCAGAAATCACTAATTGATTTCCACAAAAATACTCCAGTTGTTAAGCTAAAGAAGTTTCCCTTCTATGCCATCAACTTAGTACGTTTGAAGAAGTCAACGTACGCGATCCTTTTGGAAATACCGTGTCAGACATTCGTCCATACAAGTCATCCAGGAACAGGATGAACCGAAGGCACTCTCCTACTGCATCCTAAGAATCACCCTATAGATCAGTAGCGAGTAGTTCTTGCAAATCCGAAGATTTAACCACGACAGAACCATGGTATATCTCTGGTCATGAGTCAGAGATTTAAGTAGTTCTTTCGTTTTATAAATATCTATGGTCTTCCATTTACTCCGTATTTATCTCCTTCAAGTTAGTCGCGTTCGCACAGTTGATTCGAAGTGGTTTTGGGTTAGTCCCCATCCCACTCTCTTCGAAATAACACGCCAAAAAGGCTCAGGAATAATATTCATTTGATAGTCAGTTATTTAACTATCAAATGTTAACAATACTGCTAAGTATATTGGACGCTCAGGTCATTTATGTTAACATATTTCCTTTAAAAACTATTCCATCGATTTTTATTATCTATTTCCTAAATTCTATATCGACACAACTCTGCCGGTTCATTACTTTGAAAGTATTAATCCATATCTTCTTGGAATAATGAATTCATCGAACGTCACTTTTATTTCCTTTGTCAAGGAACATTACCCTTTTCTATAAAACATCTTGGATTACCCATTTGTCTTGATACATCGTTTACCTTCTCAAAACCCTTTCGTACTTCTTATCTTTGAAATTATCACCATAGTTTATAACCCTCCTTTCATTTCCTTTATCATTGGAAATATCGTTATATTTCTATTTGAACAAATGGCATGGTTTAATTCCAAAACCATTCTCATATTTCAATTAAAAACGTTTCACTTACTCCAACTCTCAATTGAACGCTATTTTTAGAATTACCATCTTGGGTAAAACCCTCTTTACAAGGTTTTATTATATGATTTGAGTTGAACTTCAAATCCTCTTCATACTAATTCAATCCATAACCTTTATTTTGTTTTAAATAAAAGAAATTCCAATTGTCTAACACTCGTTTTAGTTATTATTAAATAAAAGTAGTTATCTTTCCGAATTGACTAAAACTAGCCTAGTTTATCCCTTTTAAAAGGTTATTTAAATAAATGATAAATTTTATTAATCATAACTAACTCAATAATCATTTTCCTACCCATTACAACTAATACTATCTCTCGATAAAAGTGAAGCTGTTCAAGTTGGGGTATTCTAATTATCTCTCGGACCTTGACTGACGCTCTTATCTTAAGATAATAGAAGTTTGCCACTCAGACATTTGTCATTCCATTTCCATTTAATTTGGTTTTATAAACCATTTCCTTCTGCTGAAAACCCACTTTACAGGTTAAATTCTTTTTACTTCATCGAGTAAACTTAACAATCATATTCACCATTCGAATTTAATATGATTTTCCACTACCCATTTCTTACATTGGCAATTGTCTTGTAATCTTTCCACTTAAGCTATTAGACTATCCAATATTACTTTATCACAAATCCATTCTCATATTATAATCACCTCTATTTTACTTAATGATGTCGAAATTCCTTTTCTTCTTTCTCCTATTATTCCACATATTTCATTTACCATTCGATTTAAAACATGGTTTTATTATCACACTTCCTTTTTGAAATTCTATTCCTATCTTAATGCGTTTACTTAGTTTAAGTAAATGTTATTAACCTTCTCTATTCACTTTACAATCTTTTAAAACAGTATATACACAAATCTTAATTCTATTATAGATTGAAAACTTCATAAACTCTGATAAGTTTATTTTAACCCATTTGGTTACGTCTCGATAAAACTTCACTCCTTATTTAATATCGCAAATTTAGTTCGAATCCTAATAATTTAACTCGCCCACTTAATCGCTTCATAATTAAATTCCAATTAAAAATCATTGCTTTACTTATTATTGACTAAAATAATAATTAACTTAATATTGACTGTATGAAAAATAGTTAACTTTGTTATTAACTAATAATGGAATAACTAATCATTCTTAAAAGTTTACTAATTAATAATTGACTTTAATTGCAATAAACAATTCGATAATTACTTTTAAATTTATAGTTAATCAAAGATTAACTAACTGTTAACACTATTCCTTAAATTTAATGAATATCCAGGAAATTCTTCATTTGATTTATTTAAATCAAATTAGTCCAGTTGTCGATTTTCAATTAGAACAGTTGATTTTCGCCAACCCTACATATCAGTTATATGTTAACTGATTTCCATTATCATGCCCTCCTTAAATTAATTAAATAACCACTACAAGAAAAACCGCAAATAGCGATAGATTTTTAGCAGTGGAAAGTTTCATCGCAAATTAGCGACCGGATTTTCGGGGAATCTGTAAGAGATATTATCTAGGAATTTTTATCTCAACTTATTTTAAAATATTACCGTCGATTTCTTTTTTCTGTCGCTAAACCATAGCAAATTGCAACGGTTTAACGTCATCATTTTTTCGTCGCTGATTTCTGTTGCAATTTATGACAGTTTACCGTCATGTATTTTTTGAAGCTATTTTACAGCAGATTTTCAAGGGATTTGCAAGGGATTGATATGCTTATTCTTTATAAAATGTTTTACTAAGTTATTGATAAGTAAAGTTAAATTTTAAATAATTAATGTTAATAATAATATACTAATAACAAAAAATATATAATTACTATTATAAAGTTCAATAGTTAGAATTGATTAATTAATAATTACTAAATAATTAAGAAGTAATAATAAGTAATAATGTAGATTAATAAGTAATCTATAATAATCAATGATCAATAAGTAATCTTTAATAATTAACAAGTAAAATTTATTATCATGTACCTAAAATTCAATAATTATAATTGATAATTATGTTTAATACGTATTAATTCAAAAAATTAAAACTTACATATTTTCTAAAATAAATATAAAGTATAAACATAAACTTTGGAAGTTTTCATATTTTGAAACAAATATAAAGTTATAATAAACGCATTTTTAACAATAGTGAGTTTCCGCTAGTTGAAATAAACAAACTTTTAACAAACTTCATTTTTTTACTAGTTGGAATTAAAATATTTTTTACAACTGATATGCAATGGACTGGTATGCTTGTTCTTCATAAAATGTTTTACTTTTATGTTTATAATAAGTAATTGATAAATAAAAATAAATTTTAAATAATTACTGTTAATAATAATATACTAACAACAAAAAATAAATAAATATAATTAATAGTAAATAAAGTTCAATTATTACTATTGATTAATTTATAATTGCTAAATAATTAAGAGGTAATAATAATTAATAATATAGATAAATAAGTAATCTTTAATAATCAATGATTAATATTTTTTTTAATGATTAAGATGTAAAATTTATTATCTATCATCTAAAATTCAATAACTATAATTGATAATTATGTTTAATACGTATTAGTTCTAAAAATTAAAACTTTTGTATTTTCTAAAATTAATATAAAGTTTATATTTTGAAGTTTTCATAATTTTGATATAAATATAAAATTTTATAAAATGTTAAAATTTTAAAAATAAGAAATTTTATAACTATTAAAAAAATATTTATTCTTTAGTACTTAATATATAAGAATTACATTTAACATGTAATACTACAAAAAAACAAAAGTAATTTTTCTTCATAAAATAAAATAAAAGAAATTCATAATATTTGAATTTTATTGGAAATTTTCTTAAAAGCCAATAATTAAACTATTTATATTGTGTGGTTTGTTTCAGTCTCCCTCCTGGTTTCCTCCAATTTTTCATTTCCCGCTTAAGTCCTTAACCCTAAATTAATTCAATTCCCTCCAGCGATCCCTATTCTTTCGCCGCCTCCCTCATTTCATCCAAAACAGAAATCGATTCCAAAATATTCCTCCTTCCTCCTCGTTTCAATTCGTTCGCTCCTCACACTTCTGATCTCCTCACCGATAACCCTACCTTTTCCCATTGCTGGTTTACTGTTTTTAGCTACTCACTTGAGCCCCGTTTAGATCTAAACTTCCTTATCCTTCTATCAGCCTTTTTCAACTTCTTTGATGAACCGTCTTTTTTCTCTTCTCCATCAGACTTTTCGATCTGCCTTCACAAACACCTTGCCTTAGTTTCATCCAATTCTTTTGTCGTTAGTCCTTGTTTACAGCGGATCTAGCATTTCTTGGGTCGATCTTTCAAGCTTAGCTGTTGTCGCATGCTTCTCGTTCGGTCTCTATGACGCGGATGAAAATGGTCTGCGTTTGATTTTGATTTTGGTATAATGGGTGAGTTTCTTGTTTTCATTCTATTCATCCTCTTTAGGCCTCTTAAAAATCTAGGGCACCATTCTATATAATTTTTTCTACATGTAAGTAAATAAATAAAATTTGCAGATTAAATTGGCAGATTTTGATTTTGGTATAATGGAGATTGCTGGGGAATGGATGCCTGCTAAATAGCAAACCTGGATGTGAATGAAAATAGCAGTTTGGAGTATGAAATACTTTAAGAATTTAGTTTTTTTTTTTTAACTTCGGTGTCCATTGAGTTAAACACAATCTGCCATCTCTATTTGTTTTTTCTCCTGAAGCAAAATATTCAATCCAGGTATTCAAGAAAATATGGATTCAGGGATGAAGAACACAGATTTTAATTACTTTAAAATGATATTTCATGGTTCCTAAGACTCATTTCAGGTGAAGAGAGCAAGTTAACTTCTGTGGCATCAATAGTTACTGCTGTAGAAGCTAATATTGTTGCAGGTCAGTTTAGTGTTGATGTATATAGGTCAGTTTAGTCTTTTGAATGATCATGTTTCCAAATTGTAATTAAAATCATGGATGAATCTTACCACATACACATTGAAAATACTCATTCGTGTGAAATCATCATTTTGTCACCTATTTATTTTAACATGCTTGTAGCCGATTTTACTTTAGTCTTCCACGTTAATTTCTCGTTGCAATAGTACTATAGTAGTAGCATTCAAAGAATCAACAAAATACTGAGGAATTGTCTTTCATACAGAATTGGAAAAGCATCAACTAAATGATGTTCTAAGAATTGAAAATTCAGACTTGGCACTTTTAATGAACATGGATTGTGACGCTTGCTGCATGATAAAATAATATTCTGGTCATAACTCTCTTGTTTCAGCTTATTTTGATTCATGTCTCCTTTGCAAAGTAACGTTGCTTCTTCCATGAAAAATACATTGTGTTGGTTGTGCTTAAGAAGAAGTCACCTGATTGCATCACTGGAGTTCCGTTACATCACACCAGCCACCACGTACTCTCCATTGCTGCCATAGGTATGTGCCAAACTTCAGATTCAAGCCCGAAGCCGAATTCATTAAATTCTAAATGAATCTCAAGTTTGAATGTTTATTTGCTTCATTTATTTGTCAAATTTAGTTTGATCGGGATTGCTAATGAATTAAATAGTTGAAACGTTTGAAAGAAAACACAAACCGGTTTACTAATGTGTTTTCCATTTTATTGCTTATATTGCATTCATGTTTGATTCATGTTGTCTTGCGTTGAATGTTATTACCTTCCTGATGGATGTTTGAAGAATCAAAATGTTTCATTTAATTGATTACTAGATAAATCACATGAAGTAATGGTTGTGTTACATAGACACCTAATCAAAGTCTAAACGTTGAGTTTGATTTCATGCTTACTAATACTAGCGGATTAGCAAAGGCAAGCTGTAAGCATATATTTGATGCATAACCTTCAATTGTTGCAAATTTGATTATTTAAAGTATCTTAGGATTTTACTTTGTCATCATTTTGTGAATTGCTCAATTTGTTTGACATGTTAGCACTGCCTAACCCTTGGTTTTAGAATAAATTTTTTGCTGAAATGTTTTCTGTGTATATCGAAGCGGGCATTACTTCTTTCCAGAGTTCTATTTTAAACTACCACCTTATTGTATTTTAGAAAAAGGTGAGGTTCCTATGGTACATTGAAAAGTTGGGCCTGCTTAATGCAAAATACAAGAGTCAACTAGAAACAATTTGAGAAAAGGCTTCAACTGCTAAACTATTTGAGCAAGGTTTAAAAAAATAAAATATATTTTTCAGTAATTTTATTGTAAGGACATGTATTTTCCTCTATATTTACGTTTTATTTATCGTCTGTTTTCTTTGGCAGTGGGTTTGCAAAAGATACTGTGGTTGCTATGAAATCGATGTCTGTATCCATGCTGTAAAAGTGGTTGTAAAAGTGCTAGCAGATCCTTTAGATTGCATGTTTGACTAAGGAGATGCCAAAGATGCCTTATGATTTGGAAACACCATGCTATTTCGAAGGCCATTAGACTATCAGCTGCAGCAGGAGGAGGAGAATCGGAATGTTGTGCCTTGCGCAGTGATGCCACAGAAGTGAATAACTGAAATAGGTTGATTTTTTTGGTATTTTTGAATCTTTACATTGCTGCATGGACACAGCAAGTGTTGGGTTCATAATGGATGTTGTGGTTTTTTGTATGTAATTATGAATTTTTTTTAGTTCTAAATTAATATTGTTGACTAATTTATCTTTGTTTTTTTAATATGTTATTTATTTTAGTGTTCACATTTGAATGTTGTTTGTTGTGTATATATATGTATGTATATGTGTGTCTCTCTCTCTCTCTATATATATATATACACATACATATACATACATACATACATACATATATATATATATATATATATATATATATATAGGTAGATCAGAAGGGGAATAGCAGCAGATTACCAACAAAAAAATAAGGTTAAGTTTACTTTAATTAATTTAATTTCCGTCGCTAATCCCTTGGCAAGCAGTAAGGGTTTACCAACATCTATTATAAATGATAATTTATTATAAATTAATTATCCGTCAGTAAATAGTCGGTAAATAAATTAAAATTAAATTATTAAATAAAATTATATTTTTATCAAATAAAGAGTAAAATGACGGAAAACTTTCGGAAAACTCATGCTATATTCCGTCGCCAAAATCTGACACTATTACCGTCATGCTTTTTACCGACCACCAAATTATACAGGAAATCCGTCGCTAACCCAATATAGCGACGGATTAGAAGCGGATTACTACCGTTGCTATATGTTGTTTTTCTTGTAGTGAACATAATTAATTTTAAAACAACACTTAATTGTCTATAAAAACAATTATCCCATTATTACTAACTTGTATGTTAGTTTCAGACTTTCCGTTTAGAACATGACATAAGAATATGTCATATAAAACGTTTAGTGATCCTTTTTGGAAAAAAGCATGATTTAACTATAAATATATTTTTAAGATTCCCATTTTAATTGACTTGTATAAAATAAATTTAAAACTTCAAATTAGTTATAAAAATAAATTTAAAACTAAATATTACGTTAATTCGCCCGACGGCAGAACAACATCTTAAACAGTAAATTTTATTCCCTCATTGCCAACCACTTAATCAATACCGTCGATTGATTTAAAAACACAACAACGATTTACATCCATTCAACCATCACTCTCTGAACAGAGTTTAATGTCAATTTGGGGGTTCAATCAGTTCATGGATAAACAACATAAAGATAAACAATATACAAAATATTTTGAGGAATCCGGTCAGATCCCTCCAACCTGTTCTTCCCTGTATCACAGATATTATAACATATCATGACAGTAAATAATTTTAATAAATAAATTAATGATGATAATATAATTAACAACAACCATAAATCAACCATTAGCAACCAAAGCAGCCAATCAACCAATTTGTATTTTTATATGGATTTATCACATCATAGAAGTCCAGAAAAATGTGAGAATTAACTCACCATTTTATTCGATCGACGGTTTGGGTGTGTTATTTCGTTTAATTTTAAACAAGCGTTTAAAATTAACTGAAATCCCAATTTCATCCGATTCCAACCAAATTATTCAATTCATTAAAAATTCCTTTTTATTTATTAAATAAATCGTTATCATTTACAAATGATTCCATAGCGACAATTTGAAAATCAAATTTGGGCATAACTAAAAATCTACAACATGGAATCTAGATTTTTCTCTTTCAGTAGAAAAATATAATCAAATAGATCCCAACGTTTCTTGTTTCAAATAAATTCGACTTATATTGGATCTTGTGCAGCCGATTAAAGTTCAAAACACAAAATTATGAACTGTCGCGCCGCTGCAGCTCGATTTATAATTAAATTATAAATTAAACGTTCTAGCGCCGTTTAATTAACGAATCGTAAATAAAATTACACTATAAACAATAACAAACCATTTTAAATTGTCCGTTCACCATATATTGTAAATTCAACATTTCCCAAATATTTTGGAAATAAAATATTACTATATATTTATATTAATAACCTATTCAAAATAATATGGTTAAATTCAATTATTTAAATTCAAATCAATATTTTAAATAATTGAATTATTCAAATAATTGGCTAGAAAATATGGGACGTTGCATTCCTTCCCCCTTAAAAGAATTTCGTCCCCGAAATTTCTAAGGTAGAAGAAATGTTGCAACCCATTATCTTTATAAAAATATTTAATTAAAACTCAGTTTTAATTTCAAAATTAATCCGATCGGTTTTTAAACCAATTTATTTAAAATAACAAAATTTTCTAAAAAATCTTCAAAAATATTCCAACATCTTAAATTTTGGCTGAGTCTCCTCTGTACGGAGGAACATCTACAGGTTCAAGAAATATATATACGTCGACCAATACGGTCGAAAAATTTCAAAATCAAATCTCAAAATCCAAATAAAACCCAAAATTTTATACTTTGCCCAGGCGTACCTTTTTGCGAGCGCTATTACGCTATATGCGACAAATTATTCTTGAGCTTGCTCAATTTTTATGCAGCTCTATTCAAACTGAATTCAGTTTACTCCAGAATTTTCTTCGATGGATTTAAAGTTGAACTAGCTCTTCTGCGCCTGTTCTCAACTCCGATGAACTTCATTAGTTTCCAAAACAAGGTCAATAAGATTTAAATATCCATATCATCCATATCATTCATATCATTCGTACCGACCAATTTGAAATAAGCATACCACTTTATCCAATTCTCATGTATCAAATGATAACCAAGACTTAGTAACCCATTTATTTCTTTAAATACCCATTCCGATTAAGTCATCTTGGATTAACTTATTTATTCTGATTGGTTTTCAACCAAGTTTAATCATTCCAGGTTTATATTCAAGTAATCCACTACATACTCCAATCGTATCATCCATTTCATATTATCCAGTTCACATGAAATTCCTTAATAACCAATCAATGTCAATTCATTCAGAGCTATTAGACTTTTATTTCAATAATCCGACTTATTCATTTCAGAAAGATTTCAATCAAGTTTATTCATTTTCAAGTCTATATTTATGCAACCATCCATCCAAAAAATCTAAATGTTTCATTCAAATTAATATTGGCAAATATTTCTACTCCCAACTCAAGTCAAATACCTACTGACTTAAGTAAAAATTCATTTCGGCATTGCAATCCAAATCATAACTTATATAATTCATTTTAGCTCAACTCAAGTTAATGTTTTATATTTCACATTTCAAATATGAAATGTCCTCTGGTTGGTTTAATCCAACCTCATAATTAGTCCATTCCAATCAACACTGGTAAATCTAATTGGCCATATTATAATAATTTAAGAAAATTATTATCTTTACTGCTTCATAAGATATATTGGGCAAAAATAATTTAAGAATAATTTATATCAAATACGCGCTCTCACATATATACTCTCAACTCAATCTAGGGCATTACTAACCCCATCTCTATTGAGTTAAGCCACAGAGCCAAGGTTATCAATAAACCAATAGCTCTGATACCACTGTAACGACCCGGCAAAAAATTCGATGCTCGAATTTCGACAATAATACATAAAATCCGTATTATTGCCAAACCCAAGTATCGAACAACACCAGATAGTTACTAGAAAGAAATTAGAAGGTGAGAAAAGAAATAAAGAAATATTAGAATAGAAGATAAAGAAGAACACATCAGAATCTCACAGCGGAACGAATAAATATAATATATCAAATCTCTTTATACAAGAAACTATATACATATACATATACATATACATACATATATATATATATATATATATATATATGTAACGACCCGGGGAATTTGTGATCCTGGTTATCGACACCAAACATGATGTCGACTAATCAAGCATCGGAAATACCGGATAGTCCATGAAAGAAATTAGAGGGTGAGAATAGACAAGATAGAAAATTAGAATAGAAGAAGAAGAACATACAACATCAGAGTAACACGAATCTCACAATAGAACGAACAACATATAATAGTTAACATATCTTTGAAATAAAATTAGTATATGTATACAGTAACATTTTCAGAGTACAACACTTACAACACAACGAAAATAACAATAGATATATAATCCTGAAGCCTCCTGCTCCAAGCTCTCCAAGTATATTTGTAAAATCCTGACTACTTGACTACCCGTACAAATTTGGGCACGCAAGAGTTTAGGGAAAACAAAACAAAATAAACTCTGGGTCAGTCATGGGACTGGTATGAGTAAACAATTTAAAACAGTTTGGGAAAATAACGATATCTCATAAGACCACGCCGTACAACGGAACGGGTTTTTCCATTATGAGAATCCAAATAAATTTGATTTAACTTTCAAATCATTTTGAAAGAAACAATGATCTTTTATATCAAAACTCCTTTGATATTATAATAGTGTCTATCAACCACAATATAATAATCATCTTGCAGAACGCTTTCATCTCACGTTTCATATATATAGTATACAATCAAAACCGCGAGCACTTATTGGGTAATGGATTTCCAACTATGACAAGGTATGGAACCACCTTCCGATAGTGTACCTCTAGAGAGGAATACACTGGGTTCAACAAGAACATCTTGCAACCCGGCCACACATGACCGACAACTCATTTCGCTTGAGTGTATCGAATGTATATCACCAACGGTTAGGATCAGCAACCGTTTCCCGAATGGGACAACATTGAATAGATTAAAGAATGAAATGAATATCTTTAGATAGGTGATAATACACCCTACTTAGCAGCCAACCACTTAGCTATGCTGCCTGCCCGATTTTTGTCATTTCCCGGTTGTGGGGCTAGAGGCCACGCTTATCTCTGATAGATCACACATTTATTCACTTTGAATGTCACATCGTCATGCCCGCCAAATCACAAATTGATTTCCCCAAAAATACAACGGGTATACAGCTAAGAGAAATGAATTCCTCCGCCACCAAACGTAAATACGTTTGAAGAGATCAACTTACGCGATCCATTAAATATACTCTGTCAGACATTCTTCCATATGGGTCGTCTTGGGACTGGACAAACCGAAGGCACTATTCTGTAAACAGGACAGCCCTTGTATAACTCCGTCTTCAATTATCTTCATCATATTTGATTGCAACGCTAATGCCATACGGAGTGGTTTTCAGATAATATATCTGATCACGGTCTCTCCGTATTGACAACGGAAAAATGATCAAAAACTTTGATAGTCGGTGATTTAACTTTCAAAGAAAACATGTGCACAAACAACGATATTATTTCCAGATGGAAATTCTATCGATCAATCATCAATCATCATTTATTTCTTAAATTAATTTATCATTTTCTCCATTCCCTGTTTCCGTATGTATACAGAAATTCTTATTTTCTAAATTTAGAAAATATACGATATTAACATTGGAAAACATTTCCATTTTTACTTCCCTTTCTTATTTTCTATATTAGAAAACATTTTTGATTCTTATTTGGAAAATATTTCCAAAACTCCTTCATTGGATTTTAAACAGATGTTTAAATAAAACATCGCTATGCCAACTGAAACCATTATACTCGTTAACTAAATTCACTTAACCAATCTTCACCGTCGAACCTTAACCATTCCTTAGTTAAAAACGAAGTCAATCAAGTTGGGGTATAACTACCTCTCAGACCTTAACTGAACAACATTTCTAACTTCGAAATAGACAAGGTTCACCTTCTAAATCTTTAACAAACTTCCTTACGAAAGTCTTGGATTCTATTTACGAATCCACTTCTTTATTGAAAAACATTGATTATAACTATAACGTTAAAATCCCTACTTCTGAAATATCTAACTCAAAAATATAACTCGATTAACTCAAATCAATTAACCCTAACTCCATTAACTTTAACTCGATTAACTTTAATTCATTAACTCTTATCACTTAACTCCTTTCGAATAAACTATATTCGATTAACTCCTTTAACTCTATTCGAATAAACTATATCCGATTAACTCGTTTAACTCTATTAGAATAAACTATATTCGATAACTCCTTTAACTCTATTCGAATAAACTATATTCGATAACTCCTTTAACTCTATTTGAATAAACTATATTCGATAACTCCTTTCGAATAACTAATATTTGATAACTTCTTTCGAATAACTAATATTCAATAACTCCTTTCGAATAACTAATATTCGATAACTCCTTTCTAATAACTCTATTCGATAATTCCTTTCGAATAACTCTATTCGACAATTTCTTATCTTCGATTAATCAATACTCGACGAACTCTATTCGATTAACTAACACTCGACTAACTCTAACTCGATTAACTCTTATTCTAATAACTCTATTCGACTAACTAATATTTGATTAACTCATTTCGATTAACTCCTTTTGATTAACTCCTTTAATTCTATTCTAATAAACTATATTCGATTAACTCCTTTAATTCTATTAGAATAAACTATATTCGATTAACTCCTTTAATTCTATTCGAATAAACTATATTCGATTAACTCCTTTAATTCTGTTCGAATAAACTATATTCGATTAACTCCTTATAACCAATATTCGATTAACTCCCTTCTCGAATAACCAATATTCGATTAACTCCCTTCTCGAATAAACTATATTCGACTAACACTATTTGATTACAAATACTTCCTTTTCTATTTGTTTATACAAATATTTCCTTTTCCATTGGTTTTACAAATATTCCCTTTCTATTTGTTTATTTAACAAATAAATATTCCCTTTTCTTCTATTTATTTAACAAATAAATATTTCCTTTCTCAATCCTATTTATTTAACAAATAAATATTTCCTTTTCAATTCTATTTGTAAATGTTTTACAAAGATTTCCTTTTCCATTTTATTTGTAAATGTTTTACAAATATTTCCTTTTAAATTTGTTTATACAAATATTTCCTTTTCCATTGGTTTTACACATATTCCTTTTCTATTTGTTTTCACAAATATTCCTTTTCTATTTGTTTTCCCAAATATTCCTTTTCTATTTGTTTTTTGATTTTATAATTTTCTTTTATAAAATTCTTTTCCTTTTATATATAAAATCCATTGATTTTATATAAATAATTCATTTTCAAAATACACTTTGAAAATCCCCATTTCTACATCCCAGTATTTCTTACGGTATTTAAAATACCAAATAACAATGATTAATATCATTTAACACACGAAATTAACACAGATTATATATCACATCATATATTACAATATATGGAAAGAACAGTATGATAAATATTGAGGAATCGATTTGGATCCTCCAACCTGTTTTCCTGCATCCACAAATGTTAAATAATATAATTAACATCACTTTCATTTCAACATGAAATATTCTGATCAACAGAATCCATATTTGATTAACGATATATATATATATATCACTAGATCTATAATTTCAACCAATCAATTATCAGTTCAACCAAATAGTCAGCACAAAGCAATCCATATTCATTTATCAGTTCAAAAAAAAATACGTTATAAAACTATGAACTGGTAGAGTTGGTGAGGTTTACTCACATTGGACGATCATCGTTAATAACGATAACCATCGCTTGATTCAGACGAACAATTTATTTTGATATAAATTGTAACGAGGTCTGATTTGCTCCCAGTCAGTTCCATTATGGAGCCACCGTCCATACGATCCTAACGGATCCAGTCGCATCCAATTTTGATCACGTTTGAGCAAGTTATTGATTTTACAAGTCCATACACTATTTAATTTTAATTCAAACTATAATCATTTGTTTCGGGACTCACTTTCCTTCCATCAGGCCCATCCCCTTGCTAAAAAGCCCACTTCAAAATACAACAATCACAGCGGAAATACACTTTATATAACTAGCGGTGAAGCCTCCTGCTTCTAGCTCCTGGACTCCAAGCGAAAACCCAACCTATAAATATACTCGATCTGACCCGAGTGCATTTGAAGCAAAGCAAAATTCACCCGGATCAGTCTGGAATACTTTCAGTGATAAATTCACAATACAAACAACTTGTTTACTTTGAAAAAACCTTTTTGAAATCAAAGGATAATAGTAAGACCAGCCCATACATAAACAAGGCGGTTTTTACCTTACAATAACCCAAACCGTTTTTGAAATCAATATTTTTCTGATATTATAATAGTGTTTATCAAATCACAAATAAATATTAATTTAGTAGAACGCTTGCATCTCACACTCTACATAAATAGTATACAATCAAAATCGCGGGCTCTTATTGGAGAATGGATTCCAACTATGGAAAGGTATGGGACCACCTTCAGACAATGTACCTCCGGAGATGAATACATTGGGGTTCAACAAGAACGTCTTGCTACCCGGCTCACACATGACCGACCCCTATTTTCTCTTGAGAGTACCGAATATATCACTGCCATGGTTGGGGGCCAGTTAACTGAACCGATAGCATAAATATAAGAATAAAAAGGGGCAACCGAAGGCATTTGGTTTCTCCAGATCAGGTAATGATATACCCTTTTAATGGGTGCGACCCACATAGCCATGCCGCCTACCCGATTTTGTGTCATTTCCCGGTTGATGATGCTAGAGGTTAAGCTTATCCTTCAGCACAATATATCTCCATCCACTTTGAATGCCGCATTGTCAGATCCTCCAGAAATCACTAATTGATTTCCATAAAAATACTCCAGTTGTTAAGCTAAAGAAGTTTGCCTTCTATGCCATCAACTTGGTACGTTTGAAGAAATCAACGTACGCGATCCTTTTGGAAATACGCTGTCAGAAATTCATCCATACAAGTCATCCAGGAACAGGATGAACCGAAGGCACTCTACTACTGCATCCTAGGAATCGACCTATAGATCAGTAGCAAGTAGTCCTTGCAAATCCGCAGATTTAACCACGACAGAACCACGGTATATCTCTGGTCATGAGTCAGAGATTTAAGTAGTTCTTTCGCTTTATAAATATCTACGATCTTTTATTTACTCCGTATTTATCTCCTTCAAGTTAGTCGCGTTCGCACAGTAGATTCGAAGTGGTTTTGGGTCTAGTCCCCATCCCGGTCTCTTCGAAACAACACGCCAAAAAGGTTCAGGAATAATATTCATTTGATAGTCGGTTATTTAACTATCAAATGTTAACAATACTGTTAAGTACATTGGCAACTCAGGTCATTTATGTTAACATATTTCATTTAAAAACTATTCCATCGATTTTTATTATCGGTTTCCTAAATTCTATATCGACACAACTCTGCCAGTTCATTACTTTGAAAGTATTAATCCATATCTTCTTGGAATAACGAATTCATTGAATGTCACTTTTATTTCCTTTGTCAAGGAACATTACCCTTTTCTATAAAACATCTTGGATTACCCTTTTGTCTTGATACATCGTTTACCTTCTCAAAACCCTTTCGTACTTCTTATCTTTGAAATTATCACCATAGTTTATAACCCTCATTTCATTTCCTTTATCATTGGAAATATCGTTATATTTCTATTTGAACAAATGGCATGGTTTAATTTCAAAATTATTCCCATATTTCAATTAAAAACATTTCACTTACTCCAACTCTCAGGTGAATGCTATTTTTAGAATTACCATCTTGGGTAAAACCCTCTTTACAAGCTTTGATTATATGATTTGAATTGAACTTCAAATCCTCTTCATACTAATCCAATCCATAACCTTTATTTTGTTTTAAATAAAAGAAATTCCAATTGTCTAACACTCGTTTTAGTTATTATTAAATAAAAGTAGTTATCTTTCCGAATTGACTAAAACTAGCCTAGTTCATCCCTTTTAAAAGGTTATTTAAATAAATGATAATTTTTATTAATCATAAGTAACTCAATAATCACTTTCCTACCCATTACAACTAATACTATCTCTCGATAAAAGTGAACCCGTTCAAGTAGGGGTATTCTAATTACCTCTCAGACCTTGACCGACGACGCTCTTATCTTAAGATAATAGAAGTTTGTCACTCAGACATTTGTTATTCCATTTCCATTTAATTTGGTTTTATAAACCATTTCCTTCTGCTGAAAACCCACTTTACAAGTTAAATTCTTTTTACTTCATCGAGACCTTGACCGACGACGCTCTTATCTTAAGATAATAGAAGTTTGTCACTCAGACATTTGTTATTCCATTTCCATTTAATTTGGTTTTATAAACCATTTCCTTCTGCTGAAAACCCACTTTACAAGTTAAATTCTTTTTACTTCATCGAGTATACTTAACAACCATATTCACCATTCGAATTTAATATGATTTTCCACTACTCATTTCTTACATTGGCAATTGTCTTGTAATCTTTCCACTTAAGCTATCAGACTATCCAATATTCCTTTTTCACAAATCCATTTAACCCTCCTATTTTAATCACCTCTATTTTACTTAATGATGTCGAAATTCCCATTCTTCTTTCTCCTATTATTCCACATTTTTCATTTACTATTCGATTTAAAACATGGTTTTATTATCACACTTCCTTTTTGAAATTCTATTCCTATCTTAATGCGTTTACTTAGTTTTAGTAAACGTTATTAACCTCCTCCATTCACTTTACAGTCCTTTAGAACATTATATACACAAATCTTAATTCTATTATAGATTGAAAACTTCATAAACTATGATAGGTTTATTTTAACCTATTTGATTGCGTCTCGATAAAACTTCACTCCTTATTTAATATCGCAAATTTAGTTCGAATCCTAATAATTTAACTTGCCCACTTAATCGCTTCATAATTAAATTCCAATTAAAAATCATTGCTTTACTTATTATTGACTAAAATAATAATTAACTTAATATTGACTGTATGAAAAATAGTTAACTTTGTTATTAACTTATAACGGAATAATTAATCATTTTTAAAAGTTTACTAATTAATAATTGACTTTAGTTACAATAAACAATTTGATAATTACTTTTAAATTTATAGTTAATCGAAGATTAACTAACTGTTAACACTATTCGTTAAATTTAATGAATATCCAGGAAATTCTTCATTTTATTTATTTAAATCAAATTAGTCCAGTTGTCGATTTCCAATTAGAACGGTTCATTTTCGCCAACCGTACATATGAGTTATCTGTTAACTGATTTCCATTATCATGCCCTCATTAAATTAATTAAATAACATAATTAATTTTAAAACATCACTTAATTGTTTATAAAAACAATTATCCCATTATTACTAACTTATATGTTAGTTTCAGACTTTCCATTCAGAACATGACATAAGAATATGTCATATAAAACGTTTAATGATCCTTTTTGAAAAGGAACATGATTTAACTATAAATATATTTTTAAGATTCCCATTTTAATTGACTTGTATAAAATAAATTTAAAACTTCAAATTAGTTATAAAAATAAATTTATAACTAAATATTACGTTAATTTGCCCGACGGCAGAACATCTTAAACAGTAAATTTTATTTCCTCACTGTCAACCACTTAATCAATACCGGCGATTGATTTGAAAACACAACAACGATTTACATCCATTCAACCATCACAATCTGAAAAGGGTTTGATGTCAATTTGGGGGTTCAATCAGTTCATGGATAAACAACATAAAGATAAACAATATACAAAATATTTTGAGGAATCCGGTCGGATCCCTCCAACCTGTTCTTACCTGCATCACAGATATTATAACATTTCATGATAGTAGATAATTTTAATAAATAAATTAACGATGATAATATAATTAACAACAACCATTAAATCAACCATTAGCAACCAAAGCAGCCAATCAACCAATTTGTATTTTTGTACGGATTTATCACATCATAGAAATCCAAAAAAATGTGAGAATTAACTCAACTTTTTATTCGATCGACGGTTTGTACTTTATTTCGTTTAATTTTAAACAAGCGTTTAAAATTAACTGAAATCCCAGTTTCATCCGATTCCAACCAAATTAGTTCGACGGCGGTGACTTCATTTCTGCGATTTCAACGCGACTTGCCTCGTCAAATTCTATGAACGAATAAATTATAATTGTTACACGTTATAATTGACTTAACAAAACATAACCTTAAACTAACTGTTTAATCATTCTTATTCTCGTTACTGAACTTACTAATCATGTATTTTTCCAGCCCATATGTTATGGAGGCCTACTTCATCTTTCCTTGTTCCCAGGCGTCATTCTATTATTTTCTCTTTTATTTCCCTTTGTCTTATCAAACAAAGGCCCAAGCCCACTCATAACCGAACACTGTAGCACACTTGTCCCATAACCGAACACTCCCAGCTCCCTCCTCAGCCCCTTTCTCCACATAATTTTTCTTTCAAACAAGTCACGCATCCCCTACTGTTAACCTTCATCACCCCATGCGCAACCTCTCCCTTACATTATTTCTTTCATGCCTTCCCTCCCAGTTTTCTTTTTCCTCTTTTTATTTAATTTCCGCAACTTCCTATTATGTAATGTGTGAACTGCTTCTCTCCTTTCAACATACGCATTCCTTGAAGCTTTAACTCCCCAATACTTTTTCCCTGTATCCTCCTTTAGCCTAACTGTAATGAAACCCCATCACCATGAAACACCCGTTCCCATCAACATCCCTGCTGCATTAAACTCCACACCTCTTGTTTTCCATCGTTGACGCTGTCTCACGGCCTCCACCACCGGAGTCGCCTCCGACCTCACTCCGACGACCGCCACTCCATCCCCACTGTCATGCTTAAGAGCCTCATGAGAGCCGTCGAGATCAAAAATGTGTACACTATATTGAAGAAAAGTGTTATGTGAGCTCAAAGGAATTAACTTTGTATTTTGAAATGTTCGAAAGGACTGACTGCATGTTTTCATTTGTCTTGTTGAAGATGGATTTCGACCGAGTGTGTTATTTATGTAGACTAAGCCCATGGTTTCACTGTTTCTGCGCAGAGATATTTTTGTTTACAAATTTCCTTTTGATGTATCTGATGCACTGGGAATAGGATTTTGTTCAAACTTTTTTTTAAGTGTGAACAAAACACTTTCCTCCTAATGGAGGAATTTGGTGGGTCACATATGGACCGCCCCTGAATTCCTCCAATAGAGTTCGAGTGTTTTGTTCTATCTTAAAAAAAGTGTGAACAAAATCGGATTCATGTCCTGACACCTGGACCTATCAAGGTAGGTAGGATATGTTTAGATTTAGGCAGATTTATATGTTTTGTTTGTTTGTTTCTTTTTAGAGAAGCATATGTACAGTGTCACCACTTGCTTTAGTACGTTCAATTTTTATATATGTCAAGCCTCAACTTTGGACATGCTGTGATGTTTATTTCATAAAAGTTATTCATAGATCTTATTTCGGCACATGCTCAGATTGAATGAGATTGGTTATAGGATTTCGGGTAGGACTGTTTAGATTTGTTCACATGCGTTAATATTTGGTTTAGATTTAAACGTGATATCATGGAAATTACGCTTGTTCTATAAAATATCTCGCGGTTAAGAATTACGATAGCATATATAACTACTCATAAACCGTTCTTATTAAATTGCAGGTTAAAACATTATTCAATTCATTAAAAATTCCTTTTTATTTATTAAATAAATTGTTATCATTTATAAATGATTCCATAGCGACAATTTGAAAATCGAATTTATACAACTAAATATCTACAACATGGAATCTAGATTTTTCTCTTTTAGTAGAAAAATATAATCAAATAGATCCCAACATTTCTTGTTTCAAATAAATCCGACTTATCTTGGATCTTGTACAGCCGGTTAAAGTTCAAAACGCAATATTACGAACTGTCACGCTGGTACAACTCAATTTATAATTAAATTATAAATTAAACGTTCTAGCGTCGTTTAATTAACGAACCGTAAACAAAATTCCACTATAAACAATAACAAACCATTTTAAATTGTCCGTTCACCCTATATTGTAAATTCAATATTTCCCAAATATTTTGGAAATAAAATACTACTATATATTTATATTAATAACCTATTCAAAATAATATGGTTAAATTCAATTATTTAAATTCAAATCAATATTTTAAATAATTGAATTATTCAAATAATTGGCCAGAAAATACGGGACGTTACAAAGTTAAATGATTAAAGGAAAAAAATTAAAGGGCAGTTTTGGAATTTCACGGTCGGACCAAAAAGATGTGCTTCTGACACAATTATTAATAAAGATAATAAAGATGACAAATTCTATTCATACACCCATAATTTTTTAATATACACCAATATTTTAATAAGAAAAACCATGACTATGTTACCTCTATACTTAATTGCATTTTCATTTCTTTTCTCATAATGCATCTAATTAAAAACTTTAAAGTCAATAATATATGATTAAATCTATAGAATTTCATGAAGTTAATAAAACATAAAATATCAACTAAGGTAACTTTTATAGCTAAATACTCTAACTCAAATGGTTCAATCATCTAAAAATAGAGCTGATTTTTAAAATGCAATCAATAAATTTGGCCCTTCAACAAACTGAAAATTACTCTAGTCTGTACACATTCGTTCCATGATAGTTATATCTTTATGCATTATTTACTATATTACTTTGTTTGATCACTGTAATAAGGCATTACACCGTTGTAGCATAACACATTCTATTTTATCAAACTGACTTTGTCGGTTTTTCTTAATTCTACTAAGCCTTCAAAAACTTGTGTCCGTCTGAAGCCCCAGACAATACCCATTTTGTCCTCCTTCGAACGAAATCATGACTTATGCATTAATTACAATGTCTATTGAAATCATGACTTAACATTAATAAACGAAATTAGTCACAAGTTATTCATTTGTTCCCATAAATCCCCTTTAATTATATGTTATAAATGCATGTTTGTCAACAGTAACTAATGGACATTTATTAAAGCATTTAATGTTAAGTTACTAATTCGTAATTAGTAATTGATTCATTTAAAATCAATCTCATTCATCCATTTGTCCATATCTAGTAAACTTATTCGAATTCCAATCTCATTCATTACCTTATTTATTTATTGTCCCACTTTTAATTAAAAACATTAATTTCATTAATAACCTTTTAGGATTTTAATTCTCACAAATTGCATTAATTTACAATTGCAATTCTCTTTAATTCTTAAATTCGCGTTCTTAATTAACCACATTAATTCTTGTCTAATTTATTTATTCTTCTTAATCAACTAATTTGTTAAATTTAACCTTCTTACTGTTGACTTATGATCCCCTTTTAATTAAAAACATTAATTTCATTAATATAGTTGATTGATTTTAGTTACATTACCATGTTAACTACATCAGCATGCCCAACATAGAAGAACATTTTGATTTGATAAAGTGCCCAACGAAATACTTTATGTGATTTAATAAATTAACAGTTGAAAAGAGCGGATATCAGAAATAAATCATGGAAAGTATATCATTTTCTAAACCATATAAAAATGTAAATTTGGAAAGAAATCCTCATCAACCTATGTTAAAATGGTTAGATGACCTAATTAAGGCATTGACAACACTGATGACCAGTATTAATCACAATAGGCCTATGAATGAAAATAGTTTACCCTAAGTGAAAAAAGAATTCAATGCCCAATTCACATCAGCATGAAATACCTATTGATTTAGTATGACAAAAATGAATTAGGAACTATCCTGGCAATTTTTTATTATTACTTATTTCATTTTTTAATCTTAATTGACTTAAATGGATCCAGCCTATTATAGTTAATTGATTTTTTATTATTAATTATGTTTTTAATCTTAATTAAAAACATTAATTTCATTAATAACCTTTTAGGAATTTAATTCTCACAAATTGTATTAATTTACAATTACAATTCTCTTTATTTCTTAAATTTGCGTTCTTAATTAACCACATTAGTTCTTGCCTAATTTATTTATTCTTCTTAATCAACTAATCTGTTATATTTAACCTTCTTACTTTTGACTTATGATCTCTATTACAAAGTCGGTTTTCCCACCATTATGCGGTTATGCTAGTATGTGTGGCACACATATTAAAATTTTCTAACCTCTCCCCCTTCAGCAATATATGTAATAATATCAAAAAAATGTCTTTAAATTTATGAGCATCAAAATTTGCTATTTATAATATAGTATCTAAAACAATCTCGTCCATTAACTATATTGACAAAGAATCAAAGCTGTCTTCATCATATTTATTGTAACTAAACTCATATCTAGTCACATATATCAATATAATCAAATGACATAGATCAATCATGGAAATTACATAAAACGTGATATTTACATCTCCATTTTCAATTGATTCCACTTTTAGTAAGATCAAAAAGTTTAATATTTGAAAAACTTAGAGTGTAAAGAAAATTTTATTACTTTATTTCTAATTCATTTATGAACCATTACCGTAATTGAGTTATTATAAAAGCTAATAATATTAAATATTATTTTAAATAAGAATAAATTAAATTTCATTAAATGTTACATTTTATTTTGACCTATAGTTACTATTGTTAAAACTTAATTTTTGTT
The DNA here is from genome assembly GCA_030737875.1 of Allium sativum. Classification (NCBI taxonomy): domain Eukaryota; kingdom Viridiplantae; phylum Streptophyta; class Magnoliopsida; order Asparagales; family Amaryllidaceae; genus Allium; species Allium sativum. The sequence continues at coordinate 834,016,440 of CM060918.1, read as the reverse complement.
ATTAGAGAATTTGAACCTTCGGAATTATTTCATGTGAACCACTTAAAATAATGTGTAAAAATAGTTGCTACTCTATTACATTTACTTATTGTTATTCTGAAACTACTAATGTACATCTAACGGACAATAAGAATTAAGTGTAGTAAGGTTTTTGGAAAATGTCACTACTGTTGACATTAATTAAATGCAAAATTTGAAAACGTCATTATTATAAATGGACATTAATTGCATGCATAATGTTTTCGAAAATGTTATTAAGGAATGACATTAATTAATTGAATAATCTTCTACATTAAAATAAATTGACATTAATAAATGCACAAATTATTTGAAAATGTCATTGAAAATTGGCATTAATTGAATGAATAATTTTTTTGCATTAAAAAACTGACATTAATTAAATGTATAAGTTTGGAAAATGTCATTGATAAAATTTGACACTAATTAAATGCAAATTTAGAAAATATCTATAATAAGAAATAACATTACTCAAATGACATTGATTTAATAATCAATGAGTTTTTTTTTTTTTGAAAATGAATAGCATTGACTGAATGCATAAGTAAAAAACATTAATTGAATAATCAATGCATATATTTGAAATAGTCATTAAATAAAAGTGAAACTAATTGAATATAGAATGTCATTTATAATGTAGGATATTGACATGAATTTTATTTAACCTTTCGGATAAATAGTATTCCTAATTCTAGGAGAAAAATATTTCATATTGGAGTCCTTAAAATAAATAAGTATGATTTTTGAAATCTTAAGAAATTATAAACCAATATGTCTTATTTTAATATGTGTATTTATTGGCTATGCTATTAATAGCAAAACATACAAATTTTATGACTTTATACACATAATATAATTCAATCTAATGATGTTTATTTTTATTAATTAATATTTCCTTTTAAATAAAGGAATAGTGGGGGCACATCAAAAAATTCTATGCCAATTAGAACAGAACTTAACGAATATTTTAAAAATGAACCTATAAGAAGTAGAAGAGTAAGAACATCAAAAGATTTTGATTCAGATCCTTGTGCTTTTATTATACAAAAGAATTCTTTAAACCTCCAAGAGGCCTTTATCTTCCTCAAAAGAATTCTTTGGGATCTAATAAGATTTGGTACTTAGTGGCCCAAAAGGGGACTTCATTTGAATCAATCTCATTGTATTGAGAAGTTTCTAAAGAAATACGATTACTTTGGTTGTAAACCTGCATGTACACAATATAATCTAAGTGTAAAGCTATGTAAGAACACTAGTGAAGGTGTAAGATAATCTGATTATGCGAGCATTATTGACAGATTTCCGTATGCCACTAATTTTACTACACCCAACATTGCATATGTCACATGATTATTACGCGGGTTTACTAGTAGACCTGGTATAGGGCATTAACACGCTATTGAGAGACTTATGAGATACCAGAAACGAACTATGAACCTTGGATTACATTATGAAAAAATTTCAGTTGTTCTTGAAGGTTACTTCGATACAGATTAGAGTACTTTATCTGGTGATTCAAAAGTACCTAATGACTATATCTTCAGCATTGCCGGGGAAGTTATTCCTTGGAAATCCAAGGCATAAACTATGTTGGCTCAGTTTACTATGGAGTATAAGATGATAGCACTAGCCACAACTAGTGAAGAAGCAGAGTACTTAAGGAATCTGCTAGCTGAGATTCCTTTAAGAGAAAAACCAATACCAGTTGTAAAGATCCATTTGCGATAATACCGCGCTTATGGCAAAAATTCTGAACCATCATTACAACCGTAAGAGACGATAGATACGTCGTAAGCATGGTACTATTGGAGAGTTACTTTCCTCAGGTACTATTAGAGTGTACCACACACACTCAGTGACGATAATATGGTAGATCTTTTGACGAAAGGATTGACAAGAGAGAAAATGCTTAATACTTCTAAAAGAATAGAACTATTACCCTTTGATTTTAGAGACATACACAATGATAATCCAACCTAATGACGGAAGATTCCAAAAACTTGGTTCAATAGGTAAAAACAATTTGTGAAGTGATATTAGTTAAACATGCTATTTTTATATTAAGAAGCATGTGTTCCTGAATTGATTATAGGATGAGTTAATATAAACCATTTACGAGATCTATAATATATCTGGAGTATAGTACTAACTTTCCGGAGTACTTTTGATACACTCACCTATGTGAATGTGGAAATAAGGTTGTTTTGTATCGAGTTTTAGACAAAGCTCCTAGAGCATTCACAAAGCTAGGATAAATTTGCACAGACATAAACACCAAGGCTTATTTAATTACACTCTAGAAAGGATGGGTGTTTGGTCTGATGTCAGGAATAGTGTAAGGACCCGCATTTTTAGTCAATTTAAAAAATGAAATTTTAGCTGATTTTTAATGGATTTTAAATGGTCAAATATTAAATCTATACTTGTAAAACAATTGAAATTTAATTTAACTTTGTTTTATATTTTACTAAAGAAAAAATAAGGTTAGTGAACTTTTAAAATTGATTTAAAAGTAAATGTATTAAAATTCAATAGTTTAATATTATTTTAATAACTTGAAATTAGACCATTTTTGAGTTAGTTAAAAAATTCGATGAGACTAGTTTCATTTGATTAGTATCAGTGAAATATAGTAGGATTTCAAGTTTTGTATTGATTGGACTTATGGTTCGATCATACGAGTTGAAATGCGTAGGAATCATCTTATTGAAATTCGATTGAAAATAAACAGTTTCAGGTAATATTGAAAATTGAAAATGTTGATAAATTAGACATAAAATGGTTTAAAGTAAAATATAGATGATAATGAACTCGTTTATAAATTTTCTATTTAATTTTATCTATAAGGATCGTTAGTTCATTACACTTGTTTTCAATTGGAAATTTAAGTCGTTTAGAGATTTATATTTGTAAAAGGCTGTTTGGAAACCTTTTAATTTTGCTTTAAATGGTTAATGACAACTTAATAACCGAGTAACATGTGCTAATGTTTTCATAAAGTATTAAACAATTCAAGTATAGGTAATACCTTCCTTATATACACCTATAAGTGTTAATTTAAAAAAAAACTTTACCATTTAGTACCCTTAAACTTCCATCCTTAGATAACTCATGTCCTTCCCCTACCACTTGTCAAACTCTTCCATTGCACTCTTTTTCATGGTACTAAACCCATGTGAATTACCTTTTGATGTGTCTTCCTCTCATCACTTTCTCCTTTTCAAAAAACAAAACTTCTCTTCTGTTTCCTTTTCATTTCACTTTCCCCTTTTCTTATTTTTCTTCCAAGCTCCATTCTTCCACTTTAATGGCCTCCTCCTCGTCTTAAACTCATGGCTCAAGGCTTGTTTCCTCTTCCTCTACACTTAAAACACATCTGAAACACCTTAAATCTCTTTCTTTCCTCCATACTAGCCTATATCTACCACCTCTTCCCCTCTTTCATCTATGGCCATGCCTTATTTCCCTATGGTCGGGCCCTACCAACGCTATAAACACCACCTTTCTTCCTTCAAACCACTTATGCACTTCTCTACTTCATAGATCTAGGCTCTTAACACATAAAAATCCAACCATTAGCACTTTAAACCCACAAAAAACCCACCTTTAAGTTCAAAGTTCCACCTTTCCTCTTTTAAGTACAAACAACTTATATATTGAGTTTGTGGTGATGTTTAATCATTTAAGTTACTATCTTGATTTCAAAAGTGGAGTTTGAAGTCATAGAAAAACAAAAGGTCCTACCTTTTCAAAGATTCATGGAGTGGATCCCTCGGTGAGAACTCTACACTCACATTTGGATAATTAGCTTAAAAATTAGTTATTTATGTTGGTTAATGATGCTTTATAAGTTGTTTATGATGATAACATCTTGCTAATAATGTTCATGGTGATAAATTATGGTTATGTTTGTTACTAATGTGATGGAATTGGTTTGGATGTTAATGAGTGCTAGAAAAAATGTAAACACTTAGTTTAAAGTGTTAAAAATGTGGCCTTTAGGTGTTAAAGATGTAAACACTATGTTTTAAAATGTTAAAAAGGCTGCCTTTTAGGTGTTAACTATGTAAACACTTAGTTTTAAAGTGTTAAAGATGTTGTCTTATGTGTTAACTATGTGGAACCTGATTTTAAGTGATAGAAATGTCACCTTTAGGCGAATATGGTATGAAACCTTGTGTAAATGACACTCTATGATGTTATTGGATGTTGTATGAAGTTATTGGATGTTGTACGATGTTATTGGATGTTGTATGATGTTATGATGAATAGTAAATGAGCTATTGGATATGTTATGTGGTTGTTATCTTTGAATGTTAAATGTATTTGTAGCGACCCAGGGATTGTCGACCCCGAAAATCGACACAAAACACCATGTCAACTATTCAAGTATCGGAAATACCGAAACATTAATAGAAAGAAGTTAGAGGGTGAGAAATAGAAAGAAAGAAAGTTAAAATAGAAGAAGAAGAAGATCACAACAGACAGAATAAGAGTAAATACGAATCTCATAGCGGAAGGAATAAAATATATTATATAACAACTTTGGAAATACAAACTTGTAACAATATATACATACCATTATCACATAACATCATAGCGGAAATAAACTCTCTATATATATCTAGTGTTGAAGCCTCCTGCTCCATGCTCCTCCAAGTATATGTAAATTCCCGACTACTTGACTGCCCGTATAAATCTGGACACCCAAGAATTTAGGGTAAAACAAAACAAAATAAACTCTGGGTCAGTCATGGAACTGTTGTGAGAAAACTTCAGTCACTGGGTTTAACTTTTAAAAATCCTTTTAAAAGAAATGATAACCGTAAGACTAATTCACACATAAAAACAGATGGTTTTTACCTTACGATAACTCAAAACATTCTTTTTTTAAAACAATATTATTCTGATATTATAATAGTGTCTAAATCAAGTAAATAAAAAATCTAGCAGAACGCTGGCTCTCATGCTCTACATATATAATATACTATCAAAAACTGCGGGCTCTTATTGGAGATTGGATTCTGACAATAACAAGGCATGGAATCGCCTTCCGATCAGTGTACTCTAGAGGGAATACACTGGAGTTCAATAAGAACATCTTGTAACTCAGCCACACATGACCGACCATTCATTTCGCTTGAATGTTCCGAATATATTGTCACCTTACGGTTGGTATACCAACATAACCATTCTCGGGGGATACAAAAATGAAAATAAGTAACAAATATGAATATTCTCTAGATGGTGACAATATACCCTAATTGGGTGCGACCCACTCAGCCATGCTACTTGCCCGATTTTTTGTCATTTCCCGCTTGATGAGGCTTGAGGTCATAATGTATCTTTTGACAGATCACACCTTTATTTACTTTGAATGCCACATCGTCTTACCCGCCAAATCTCAAATTGATTTCCCCAAAAATATCATGGGTATAAAGCTAAGAGAAACGAATTCCTCCGCCACCAATGTAAATACGTTTGAAGAGATCAATTTACGTGATTTATTAGATATACTTTGTCAGACATTCATCCATACACGTTGTCCTGGGACTGGACAAACTGAAGGAACTATTCTGTAAATCCATCTTAGGCAATTTCTACCTGGGATCACTAGAATAGCCCTTGCATAAATCCGTCTTCGATTACCTTCATCATATTTGATTCGCAACGCTAATGCCCATACGGAGTGGGTTTCAGATAATAAATCTGATCCCAGTCTCTCCGTATTTGATAGCGGAGAAATGGTCACAAACTTTGATAGTCGGTTATTTAACTATCAAAGAAAAACATTCAAACAAACAACGATCGTATTTCCAAATGGAAATTATTTCGATCAACCATCATTCAACACTAAGCCCCTTTAAATTAATTTATCATTAATTAAATCATTTCCTAATTTCTCATAAATATTTTTACTCAAATATTTGTTCTAGCTTGTTTAGCCTCTCACGATTTTCGGAAAAACATTTCCATATATTCACAATTCCTTATTTCCTATATTTCGAAAATATACGCTATTAACATTGGAAAATATTTCCATATATATCTTATTCACATATCACTATTCTTCCACATCATCGGTCCCTAACCGTGAACTAATAAGAGAAAAACTCCCTAAGTATTAACCCCAAAGGCTGAAACCAACATCAGATCGATACTCAGAAAGCCATTCAACATAACTAATCTCCAGTCAGTTTCTAATTTCCTTAACTCCATTCCTAACTTCAAAATCATTCCAAATATTTACCAATTTCTTTTTTTAACCTAATCTAATATGCAAAATGTTTGCTTTTAAATCATTATTCACTTTAAAACGTGAATATTATTTCTTTACCGAAAACTGAACTCGTTATCTCGATCAATCTTGATTTTTATTTATGGATGTCATGACAGGTCTAAATCCCGTGTGACGACCCCAAACCCCCGTTCCACGGTGGCAAGGGTAATATTTCGAATATAACACATAAATAAATAATAGCAGAACAGAAATATATCATTACACTAGATAATTTACAACAGAATACGCTAGATAAACATATTCATCAGAGTTACACAGTATACAGGATCATACTTAGTACAAAATACAGTTTCAGCTTTATATAAAATGTCTATAGCGGAATCAATAATAATATACATAACAGGAGCTGAACAGTAGAAAAGAAGTGATAAAATCCATTTTCAGCTCCATAGCTATCCAGAGAGAGCTTGCAAAAACCTAAATACAAGGCTGCCCGTGTAGAAAATAGGGCACCCGAGTTTGCAAGTGAAACAAACTACGAGTCAGTCATGGGACTGGTTTGAGAAATCTACTTAACTTATTTTACAATTAGGCCAATCACAGGACCACGCCGCTAACTCGGAACGGGTTTACTCCATTGGATTACCAGTGCTTCAAGCAAGTAAATCATTTAAACATCGCAATGCTTTTTTTACAAATATGAAGCCATTATAAGACTCAGGTCCCGTCATACAATGCAACACAAACTGGAGGATAAAGTTTTAACCTTATAATGGCCAAAATATGCTTATACGTATAAAACAAAAGCATTTGATATTATTACTAGTGTTTATATGTTTCAAAAACAATTTCAATCATAAATATCAATCATAGACGGCATAAGTGCCCCATACCACTATGTCGCCATATATAGGTTTACAATCAAAACCGCACGATGTCGTATTTGGAAATTTGATTTCCGTCATGAACCAAGGCAAGAGATTGTCCTTACCGCTTCGAGATGCTCCAGCCCGTGTCTCAGGCAAGCGCGCAGGTAAGCCTTGGATCGTCAGGGCCGGTTCACACAGAGTGGATTAAAATGCTTGAACACTGCGTTTCCCCGCCCTATGGGGCGTCAAACTGGCCGGTATATCTACCAAACCATCCATCGGCTGTGCAGAGACCGATATAACCGAGGCGCCTCTCTATCCATCATCCACAAAAGTAAAACATCCGGGCGTGTAAAACCTAGACACCACTCCTAGCTAGAAGGAAACACATGTCCTCCCTGATGTCCTCTCCCGTTTCTGGTCCATACCGGGGTGTGAAGCCCGCGAATCAACGCTATACACAAAGCTATGCTATTTAAAGATGTGCTTTGATCATCAACCACAAGGCTCTGATTTACAACAAAAGACTTGATCACTACATCTCAACATGCCACACAGGCAATTCACGCCATGCAATTGACGTATATCAGTCAAACAGAATGAAATCCATTGTCGGACTCACAGTCCATTTACAAGTCCGTTCTGGGTCTGAACGAAAACGGAGGCACCTTATTCCTCATCCCATATGTCCAATACAGGAGAGAGAGGTCCTCACACATCCGAATGATCAACAAGCACATCCGGACAACCACCACTGTAACCCCTTCAGGGCAGCAACTCCAGTCAAAGGCATCACTAGCCATCCATTCGATGTGAAGATCATCGGTCTTGCACCGCCTTCATATCTTCGACTTCTAATCGCCGGTCAATTATTTGAAATGAGATTTGACTCGGCCTTTTCAAATAATTCACGTATATTTAGAATTCAAATCAATTCATTTCCATGGTTAAATTATTTGACATCCATAATTCAGTTCATTAATGTAATTTTCCTATCAAGCACATTCAACCATCAAATATCCAATAAATCGAGTAAATCGGGTTTATTTCCATTCCATATCATTTATAACGATTTATTGCTATTTTTATTTATTTAAAAATAGCCCATTTATTCAAACGACGCTTCAGGCCATAACGTGGCCATGGCGCTGTTTTTCTCCAGATTTGATTTACACATATCTGACAATCTAACCGTTGGATCTTTACAAATTTTATATCATTGGAAAGATCTTTTCAAAGCGGACCCAATAGTTCCAGTTTTGGGAAAATCCGACGGTCGGATCTTCCGGTACAATCGTTTAAAGTTACGATTTCAAAATACGAACTACAGCGTCGTTATTCGTTTATTTTAATTATATTTTTATATATATAAAAATAATCCATTCTGACGCTGTTTTTATTCAGATTTGAATTAAACATTTCACACAATCTAACCATTGGATCTTTACAAATTTGGTATCGTTGGAAAGATATTTTCAAAGCGGACCTAACAGTTTTGGTTTCGGGAAAATACGACTGTCGAATCTTCTGTAATAATCGTTTAAATCACGATTTCAAAATACAAACTGCAGCGTCATTATTCGTTTTATTTTAATTATATATATATAATCCGTTCTTCGATTTCCAAACCATTTTCATTTCATATATTTGATAAAAATAATATTTTTACCCAACAAATATTTATTTCAACACATAGCTATTTTTAACATTTCATATATATATATATATATATATAATAAAAGGTGATTTTTACTGTTAAAACAATTTATTTCAAACAGGGATATTTTTATCGATTCATATATATAATAAAAATGTGATTTTTATTGTTAAAATAATTTATTTCAAAGATGAATATTTTATATACTTCATATACAATTTATTTTAAATAATTCGTCATATGAATATTTTTCCAACATATGAATATATTTCAACACATGAATATAAATCAAACACATGAATATTTCAGGAAATTTTGGCAGCATAACGGCAGGGGGTTTAAAATCGGCACCGTCCCGAGTACGGCTCCTCGCACTACCTTACACCTCGCAGCGTTCCCTAAGGGGCTTATCTATATAATCTAAATATTTCGATCATTTTCATATCACAATGAATTTTTCCACAAACAATTCCAATTTTTTTTCAACCACAAATAACCATTACCAACCATTCACATTTATCAACCAAATTTCACGTCAACCAAATTCCAAACAATCACAACCAATATATATCGTGGTCTGTGGACGAGGGGAGTATATATATATATATAGATATACGTGTCTAAATATATTTCAATTTCATTTAAACTCCATTCAACTCACATATGATTTTTTTTACAATGTATATATAACTTATACATCACACGTATAATTTATACAACGCTTATACATTAGGTGTACAAAGCTTATATAACTTATACATCGATTATATAATTTATACATCACCATTCCATATCGTTTTGAATTTAGAAATCTCACATTGTGTTCCACTCCTCCAAAAATTGTAGGAAGCTCCAAAAATTCTCTGGTCTCTTTTAGAATGTAGAAGACGTCGTCAAGAGTCCAATGTCCCTTGTTTCACTGGATTTCGACAACATAGCAAAAAGATATGATTTTTACACTAAAATCAACTTCGCAATGCTTTTAAACTGTTGAAATTAGTTTAAATAATAACATCCGTATACCTTTCTTGTTCATTCAAAACTAGGTTTAGATTTTTACTCCAATCCGTTGCACTTGAAGTCAATCAGAATATACCACGTTGACGGGCTAGGAGAGGCGCACCCAGGAGTACCACCCTCGTTGAACTCGCACGCGCTTTGGGGGGGGTGAAATCGAGGGGGATGCGGCCAGCTTTGGAGGCACAATTCGGCGTGGATACTCCACTATAGCAGGCGAGACAAGTATGGATCTCAAGCTCTCGAAAATCGACACAAAATCCCCTTCTGAATCAGTGGATTTCATTGCGTATTTTTGAAGAAAGGGAGGAGAGAAGGTGGGAACAGGCATCGTCGTTCATTTGAATGGTTTCGGGTTTTTTTTCTATTGAACGAGAAAGTGATGGTGAAACTTGATTGGCCAGTTAATTATATTTTATTATTTATTCTTCTTAAATTCAAAAATACATGTTTCTCCATACTAACTCCAATTCAAACCCAACGACTATCATCCCTAGCTAAATACCCCAATTCCGGACACAATGAAATATGTTTCATAGGCCCATTCGACTGTTTAGTCAGTTATTCTTCAAATTAAAATATAAAACATTCAAATATGGATTTGAACGTGCATTTCAATTTGCCGGGGCCACATACTGGTTCCAAACATTCCAGAAAAATAAATCTAGCTATATTTGGACGAGGTCCCAACAAAACTGATTTCGTCGAATTTGGAGACCGTTTGAAAAATAGCCATTTTTTGGTCGATCCAAATTGACTGAAATTAACCAAACACATTTTCTTTTGCCACGCTCACATACTAACTCCAAAAATTATGGAATTTTGAATCTAGCAATAATTTGACATTCTGGATCCAACAAAAGTGATTTCGTCGAAAACGGAGGTCGTTTGCAAAATGTCTATTTTCAAGGGCTATATTAATTCCATAGCGGCCTTTCTGAAAATTCATTTGTCCATAACTTTTGATTCCCGCTATGAAATTTTGATTTTTCAGATTCGTTAGAAAGATATTCTTAAACAGATACAACCAATATATATCGTGGTCTGTGGACGAGGGGAGTGTGTGTATATATATATATATATACGTGTCTAAATATATTTCAATTTCATTTAAACTCCATTCAACTCGCATATGATTTTTTACAACGTATATATAACATATACATCACACATATAATTTATACAACGCTTATACATTAGGTGTACAACGCTTATATAACTTATACATCGATTATATAATTTATACATCGCCATTCCATATCATTTTGAATTTAGAAATCTCACATTGTATTCCACTCCTCCAAAAATTGTAGGAAGCTCCAAAAATTCTCTGGTCTCTTTTAGAATGTAGAAGACGTCGTCAAGAGTCCAATGTCCCTTGTTTCACTGGATTTCGACAACATAGCAAAAAGATATGATTTTTACACTAAAATCAACTTCGCAACGCTTTTAAACTGTTGAAATTAGTTTAAATAATAACATACGTATACCTTTCTTGTTCGTTCAAAACTAGGTTTAGATTTTTACTCCAATCCGTTGCACTTGAAGTCAATAAGAATATACCACGTTGACGGGCTAGGAGAGGCACAGCCAGGAGTACCACCTCGTTGAACTCACACGTGCTTTGGGGGGTGAAATCGAGGGCGACGCGGCCAACTTTGGAGGCACGATTCGGCGTGGATACTCCACTATAACAGGCGAGACAAGTGTGGATCTTAAGCTCTCGAAAATCGACACAAAATCCCCTTTTGAATCAGTGGATTTCATTGCGTATTTTGGAAGAAAGGGAGGAGAGAAGGTGGGAACAGGCACCGTCGTTCATTTGAAGGGTTACGGGTTTTTTTTCTATTGAACGAGAAAGTGATGGTGAAATGTGATTGGCCAGTTAATTATATTTTATTATTTATTCTTCTTAAATTCAAAAGTATCTTTTTCTCCATACTAGCTCCAATTCAAACCCAACGACTGTCATCCCTAGCTAAATACCCCAATTCCGGACACAATGAAATATGTTTCGTAGGCCCATTCGACTGTTTTAGTCAGTTATTCTTCAAATTAAAATATAAAACATTCTAATATGGATTTGAACGTACATTTCAATTTGCCGGGGCCACATACTGGTTCCAAAAAATCCAAAAAAATAAATCTAGCTATATTTGGACGAGGTCCCAACAAAACTGATTTCGTCGAATTTGGAGACCGTTTGAAAATAGCCATTTTCTGGTCGATCCAAATTGACTAAAATTAACCAAACACATTTTCTTTTGCCACGCTCACATATTAACTCCAAAAATTATGGAATTTTGAATCTAGCAATAATTTGACATTTTGGATCCAACAAAAGTGATTTCGTCGAAAACAGAGGTTGTTTGCAAAATGTCTATTTTCAAGGGCTATATTAATTCCATAGCGGCCTTTCTGAAAATCCATTTGGCCATAACTTTTGATTCCCGCTATGAAATTTTTATTTTTCAGATTCATTAGAAAGATATTCTTAAACAGATTTAAATATTTTTTTATTTCACTAAAATCCGTTTTATTTTGCATCCTGTACAGTCAGTCAAAGTTTGAATTCAAATTTTTAAACTACCGCGCTGTTTCAGGCCTTGTTTTATAATTAAAATAAATTATTATTTTTGCAACATCGATTCAAACAAATATATACATTCTAATTCTCTTCAAAATAAATTTCTTATCGTTATTATTTAAAATAATTCATTTTAAAATTTCAAAATTCATTAAAATTGCCAAAATAAAAAATTTAAATTAATTCTGATTTTCCGGGTTGTTACATCCTGTTTTTCGAGCTATTTTGTAAATTCATATTTAGGTTTCATTCCATATACTCTATTTATAAATCAACTTCCTATAAAATAAATATCAAGTTTATAACTTTATCTCGATTACCTATTTAATTACTAATTATTGGTTTCAAAGCAAATATCAAATATTTTGCCCATTTTGCTGAATTATATAATATATAATTTTTAAGAATAAATTATTTTAGTAACATTCGACATTGTCGAATTATAATTATAAATCCTTATTGATTTATTTCAATTCTAATCCCATTTCGAACATCGAAATAATTTCATCGTTTTCTTTTGAAAAGATGTCCCAGTTTCCCTTCCTAAATTCACCCTTATATTTTCAAATTATTTAATGTAATTATTCCACTTTATTTCTAAACATCATTTATAAATCGAACTACTTGTTTTAATATAATTAAAACAAGTTATTATAATCTAGTTTATTCGAAATTCAATTTCTATTTAAAAATAGATTATCCTTTCTAAAACCCCAATTTCTTTTCCTATATATTCGAGTATATTTTATGGTATTTAATTACCAATTATTTCATGTCAAAGTTATTCAAACATCCCAAAACACACAATAATAAATCACTGATTATTTGTCACATCATATAATGAAACATATGAAAATCAACAATAAAATTGTTGAGGAATACAGTTGGATCCTTTCAAGTTAATCAATATAAATAACACTAATTTATACCAATATGAAATTATTAAATCATTATTTCCAACGACTTCATATATATAACCGTCAACCAATTTAGTTGTAAATCATCCAAATAACCATCACACGGTATTCAATCATTATTTATCAATATTAAATAACATTTATAATATTATAAAACTGGATAGAGTTAGTGAGTTTACTCACCTTGGTCGTTAATCGTTGAATAACGATTAACGTTGGTTGATTAAACCAGACGTTTAATTTTGCCTAAAATTCAAATGAGCTTTAGATAGTTCCAGACTAACTTCATAGCGTAGCTTGCATCCCCAGGATTCCAATGTGACAAACCGTTCGTAAAACTGATGATGGATGGACGAGATATTATAATTCCAAATTATAACATGCTAGGATTAAATTAAAACTTAAATTATTATTTCATAACGGGCCTTACCCTTTAATATCAGCCCACCATCCGCTTAGTATCCACCGACCTGCTAATAACAGATCCTCTTCCACCATATGAACTCCTCCCGTAATTCGACTGGCCTTTTCTTCTCGGTTATTGATTATCATCCTTCCTTTATATATATATATATTTATATATATATATATATATTATTTGGCTTACATTTTTTTATTTCCCGATACCCATTTTGTTAAGACTCAGACTGTATCTTTCTTCCCCCTAGCAAATTCGAACACTGCTCCTTTTACCCTTTTTTGTCACGTAAGCTTTCACGCATGGCACAACTCCATCGTGCACACACCAAATTACCACTTACGTATTTTATTTTCCTTCCTTTATATATATATATATTATAGGCCTTGCTCCTTTAAAAACTGGTCCAACTACCAATATAAAAACCCACTCGCTCACCACTACAGACTTCATCTTCCATGTTAATTTCTTCAATTTGCTGCTCCTGCTCATCCATTTCCATTTTATCACCTTTCTTTCCCTCGTTAAGCCAAAATTCTCAAAATGAAAAGCACCCCGCTTCTTCCTAACATATTCTCTTTCCAACCATTCCCAATATTATCTGTTCGAGATTCATCCCCTCCAAGCTTAACACCACGGCTCCTATACTGTTTCCTCAACGTGCCAAAATTCGAACTCTCCTGTAGGCATCATCATGGCGTCATGCGACAGGAAGCATGACCCTCGCTTCTTCACAAACTTCCCCATGCATCAACTTCCAGACCAGTACACTCCACAAACCCCATAGCCACCCTCACCATTTACATCTTCTCCATCCCCTCGTTCGTGCCATCAGATCCCCGCTGAACGTAACTCGAAAGCATCACCAAACCCATATTGCCACAAATGTTGCGACAATTTGTTTTTGTTTAATGTTTTCTGAAGCCATTACAACTCTCGTTTTTCTTTGTTTCCTTCCTGAAATGAAGTGTAGCAGCTCGCGTGTATTTATATAGAAAGTATACTTGGCTCTGAAGCATTAGGTAAGCAGGCTAAAGTTGGAGAGTACTCCGTAGGTTTGCAGGTAGGAGGAGACTTCTTTTGATGGAAACATGGGGTATATACGGGGAGGGTAGTTTGCCTTAAATGGGAAGAGACATATTTGAACAAGGCTACGCTGTTTAGTTTATAGGGTAGGCAAGCTGTTGACAATTCAGTCTGTAGAAGGGAAAGCATAGGCTGGTGAATTATTTAGGCATGTGCACGCATTTACTTTGCTTGGTTCTATTTGTTTACACTACTTGTATTGCCTATATATTTTGTAGCATTTGGGGTACACAACACAGTTTGTTTTTAGTATCTATGTGAAATGTTAACTTGTAAAACGATTACTGCGGCATGATCATAGATAATGATTCCATTTGCATCGTTAGTACGTTCAGATGTGCGCGTTTACTTTTTGCGCTAAAGAGATGTGTGAAAATTTCAGTTATTCGCTTCTTAAGGATCCGTAAAAGGACAAGGTGAGATTCTAGAGATTTTTAGTGTTTTAACGTTTTTATGATTGGAATATTGTTGGCTTCAGCTCTGCGCCCTTTATTAAGTTTGGTTTAAATTATTAAGTTTAGCGTGGCTTGATATAAAAAAATTCCATTCACGTATGGTCTGTCATGGACAAAAAATAAAAATACTATCGTGTCAGACGATGTGTCACGATCCTAAAAATATAATAAAATAGACAAGTTAACTTATATTGAAAAATCTCAAAACGCTGATTAAGGGTGCAAAATACGTTAAACGAAAAGTTGCTTATTTTCCAAAATAAAAAATATAGAAAAATCCTAAAAATAAATATTAACTATGTATCAAAGATCTTTTCCAAATTCGAAACTAATATTTAATTATATTAAATAAACCGTTATGGCTTATAAACAATTCCATAGCGACTTTCTGAAAATTTGATTTGGACATAACTTACAATCTATAAGACGAAATCTCGATTTTTCACTTCCATTAGAAAAATGCAGTTAATTAGATTCGAAGGTTTTTTTCAAAGAAATCCGATTTATAACGAATCATGTATAGTCGTTTGAAGTTCAAAATTCAATATTACGAACTACCACGACGTTACGAGCTCGGTTTAAATTATATTATAGTTTATACGTTCAACTTGTCGTTTTTAAATAATAAACTCGTTATATTAATTTAATTCTAGACTGAATTAAATCTATTAAATTATCCAATTTACAGAATATTGCAAATTTAACTATATTATGATTATTTAGGAATTAAATATTATTATTAACTATTTAAAATAATTAAATATTCAAATATTTGAATTCAAATCACTTTAAATTATCAACAACTATCAAAATAATTAAATTAATTAATTTTTGAATCATTAAAATTTCCGGGACGTTACAATATTAACACTTATGTTAAACGATACCCATTTGGAAATAAAGTGTTAATGATATAAACACTTAAGTGAATGACATATATGTATGGATACATATATATTGATGAAGTCTCTTTCGAAAAATACCGGAACGCTCTAGGATGACACAGGGAATAGTGTCTATGCTTGGGTTTGGAAAAGTTAGTTTCCTGCTCTCCCCGGCTATCCCTGACTGATCCAGTGAACGGGATGGTTAATTCAGATTTAATTTGAAATCTATTTGAATTTAGAAATGAATTGGAATTTTCTTTAATATTTTATTAATAAAATATTAAGTGAAAAATAAAAAATTTGAATTTTAAATCTGAAATGATTTGGAAAGATAATCTTAGTAATATCGTAAAGAAAGAAATATTATTTGAATAAGTTCAAGTAATAAGTGTATGTTTTAAATTTTGAATTTAAAATGAATATCGATTTTTAAAAGTGAAGTTTGATTCGGGTATTCAGGAAATGTTTTAATAAGATTTTATTTTACAAACTATCTTATTTAGTTTATAATGGACTTCCGGAAAAGTTGGACCTCAAATAATAAGTTTTGAAAAATAATATTATTTTAATGATTTAATAATTTTAAAATACTCAAAATCGAATGTTTGAATTTAAAGTTAAATATTCAAAATATAGTTTCCAAAAGTTATTTTATATGTTTTGCATAGTTAATAAATATTTTGGAGGCAATTAGACTTAGTTTTATTTTAAGTCAAAGTTTGGTTTGAATAGGACTTGTCGCACAGCGGTAGTTCGCAAATTCCGACCATTGACTTGAAATTGACTTTTCGGGAGATCCGACCATCGGATCTTCCCGAAATCGTAAACATTGGGTTCAAAATAAAAAGAGCTTTAAAATGGAATGTTAAATTTTAAGATTCAATGGTAAGATTTCAAAATAAATAAAAATCAATTTTTTTAAAGAAAACACGGGTTTTGCAATTAGTGACCCGAAATTGGATTTTAACGAAATAAGTTATTTTTAGATTATTAAAAATAGGGAAAATTGTGATAAATCATAAAAAATGATTTAAAAGTTATTTGGATTATATATATTAAATTTTTGAATGATATAAAGCTTTTTTGTGAAAACTAGCTATGTTGATAATAGTATTAAAACATTTTGAAATTAATAAGTACTTAACAAGTTAAAATTTTCCAATGCATGAATTTAATTGGATCTGGATGTAAATAATCTTTAGATATTTCAATTTTGGATTCCGTAGTTATACAGATACTATTGAGGAATTTGGAAGATATTTATGTTGCTATTCCCCATATGGTATTTGTTGATTTCAGAATTTGATGTTAAATATTAGTCAATATGATTTCTATTTAAAGCCTTATATTTGATATCAATTTGGATTGGGTTTGTCGTGAATGATGTCTTGAATAACATATATTCTTTAACCCATCTAAAGACAGAATTGGCATCCAAAGTTAAATAACCATTGATTAATGATTTAGAAGATTTAAAACTACGTTAGATTTAAATAAATCTTGGAATAAAGATTTGGATGAATGATATGAAAAAAGGATTAATGAAAATAGTTAGAACTTACCTAAATAAATGTAGATATGGATTGAGGGTAAGGAGTTAGTTCCATTTTATTGTAGGCAGAAATTGCCCGATAGAATGGGACTGGTGCCCTCCTCTTTGTTTCATTTAAGAAATGGGTTGGGGATTAAGTAAGTATGCTTTCCCATGGGGATAAAAAGAATCTCTTAAATACAATTTGGAATTAAGGAACGAGACTAATAAGGTAATTATATTTACCAAAATAAGAGGGAAATTAGATGTTGAGTATGGCCAGTTTTTCTTTATGGGGTTGATAGGATGGGAATGGGATTTTGGTTTAACTAATAACCTTTGTCTTAAGGTTTAATTGAAATCAAAGAATAATCCAAAATAGAATGTATGTTATGATATCCCTATATATTCTCCACACATTTTTAAACTTGTGCTTATTATTTGGAAAGACCGGGAATGATATTTGGATCGGTAAACCATTCCGAATAATAAAATGATGTGTTGGAGCAGATCAAATGCTATTGAAGACGATGGTGAAGACGGGGACCCTTCACATCAGAAGGACTACTTGCTGAATGTCTCAAATGGTTTAGCGGCCTTTTGAAGATGGGTTTTATACTAGGTAAATGGCAGTAGTCCGGATGTACATGAAGAAATTCCAGATTTGCAAGGCCCCCTCTCCATTTGTTGGACGAGGAATAAGGTGCCTTTGGTTCCGTTCAGACCTAGAACAGACTTGTATGGATGTGTGTCTGACATTGTATTTTGTAGTGTATGATTGATCTTCATTAAAAATATTTCTGTTGGTGGCTAGGAGGTTTATCCCTTAGTTTAAAACCCATTTTTTGAGACATACGAGTTCAAAGGTTATATGGTTAGCGATTATCGATTATATATTAATGAAATGACAGTGTGGCATACTAAGTGATGTGCTATAATGATCAAAGCATGGCTTATTGAAGCGTAGCTTCGTGTAAGCAGACTTTGAAAAGCCTCACATACTATGACCGAAACGGGAAAAGATGTACCAAGGTTATGGGGGTCACACACCTTAGGGGATGGCCATTTCCTTCTAGATTTTTGAAGCAACACTATGGTATGGAGCGCAAGTGCTTGCTAGGTGGCTATTATGTGGTAGTGTTATGGTATGGAGCCCTAGCATTTAACTATCATGGTTTTGTTGGAAATTCGGGTGCCTATAGAGAAATGGCGATAATGACCGCAAAATGGCATACTTGTGCGACATGGCTTTGAACCGCATCGACAACCTTGTGTTGGAAGAGAAGGGTTTACTTCTCGGGGTGTTTGCTAAAGGCATACCCATTCATAAGAAAATTTCTTAACCTTAGTCATTTGTTGGAAAAACTCATTTTGTGAACGGTTTGTGTCGCTATACGATTCTAAACCAGGATCATCCTCTACGTGCCCATTCGGTTTTCTATTGTAGATCTAGCGTAACGCGTAGGAGCTCAGTATAAAATTATGGTAACTATGTTAGCTAAGATTGATACATTTATTTGCAAAAGTGAGTTTCACACTCTGCACTAATAATAAGATAAGATGATTTTCACGTATCAATAAAATTTGGTTATTATAAGGGAAATCTCGCCCAAGTGTGCGTTTGCATTGTGTGTGTGGCACGAGACCTTATGGTAGCTTCATTTTCTAAAGAGCACTGCAAGTTTTTATGCACTGGTGTTCATATAAGGAGAACCCATTCCATGTTATACGGCGTGGTCCTATGATTACCTTACTCTAAAAAGGAAGTAACTATTTTTTCTCTCATACCAGTCCCATTACTGACTCAGAGTTTATTATTTCCCACCTAAAGTCTGGATACCAATAATTTTTCAATACGGGCAACTTGGCATTTTTGGTTTTGCTGATTTAGACTTAGATTCATCCTTATAGCTGGATTCTGGATTATGGTTTGAACTATACTCCGGATCATTGGACAATCTTCCACTGGGAGTTTTATTTTCCGCTATGTCTTTGTTTTCCTCTGATTTTTGCTATGTACTCTGATATACTCTTGTACTTTGATGTAATATTGTAAGGGGGTTAATGAAAAGTCCTTTTTTTTTTTCCAATGTGTAAGTACCTCTAACAATCCACCTTTAAGAACGGTTGAAGTCGGTTTAATTATCGGTTTGAACTGAACCGAAGGTGGGATGTTACAAAATGGTATAAGAGCTTTGGTTTACAAAGCTTTGAAGTACAACTCATTAAAACAAGTTGAAAAGACTCTGTAACGACCTGAGGTAATTCGACGTTTGAATTTTGACAGTAATACACAAATCCTGTATCACTATTCAAAACCCAAGTATCTAAATCACATATAGTTATTAGAAAAAGTTAGAGGGTGAGAAAATAAAGAAAGAAATATTAGAATAGAAGAAGAAGAAGAATGAACACAACATAGAGTCTCACAATGCATGGAACAAAATATATTATAAAAATAAATCATTATAGAGAGCTTTAAATAAAACTTACAGTCATCAGAGTACATCAACACATTTGGACAGTTATATTAATCTGTCCTCATATACAACACACAGCGGAATAAATACTAGATATCATACATCTGAACACCTCCAGCTCATCTTTAGACATCGCAGCATACGATAACCTGAACCTGTTAAAAACCCGGTCTACCCCGTGCGTTACAAATGTTGGATCAGTCTGGTGTACCAGAGTGAGAAAAATACACCAAGTTTGAAGGTATCACCCAACTTGATTTTTAAAGTCAAAATCTTTTTGAAAGAAAATGATAATTGTAAGACCAATCGGCACATAAACATGGATGGTTTTTACCTTACGATAACCCAAAACGTTTTTGAAATCAGTATCTTTTCTGATATTATAATAATGTCTAAATACAAGAAAATAACAATCTAGCAGAACTCTTGCATCTCATGCTCTACATATACAACATACAATCAAAACCACGGGCTCTTATTGGAGAAGGGATTTCCATGGCAAGGTATGGACAATCACCTTTCTGACCATGTACCTCCGGAGATGAATACATTTGGGTTCAACTAGAACATCATGCAACCTAGGCTAAACATGACCGACCCCTCATTTCGCTTAGGAGTACCGAATATATCATCACCACGGCTGGAGGCCAGCCAACCGCCGAAAGCATACAATTCAAAATAAAGGGACAACCGAAGGCAATTGATTTCTCCAGATTAGGTAATGATATACCCTAATAGGTGTGACCCATATAGCAATGCGACCTACCTGATTTATGCCATTTCCCGGTTGATGAGCCTTGAGACTACGCTTTACCTTTATAATCAGCGTATCACTAGGGCTGTATATCAGACATGAATGTCCATTGTCCGACTCGGTCCGAAGCTATAAGGTGTCCAATCCATGTCCATCTGATTCTCTTATAGGACAGAGCTTGGACACACTAGTGTTCGGTCCGATCTAAAATGTTCGATGTTTTTTTTATTATCCAAGGCTATATCAGACATGACAGTCCATTGTCCGGCTCGGTCCGAGGCTATATGATGTCCGGTCCGTGTTCGTCTGAATTCTTATAGGACAGAGCTCGAACACACCGCCGTCCGGTCTGGTCCGACCCGTTTACACCCCCACATATCACATTCACTTCTAATGCCACATCGCCAGATCCATCAAAATAACTAATTGGCGTCCAAAGAAGTTTCCATCTCCGCTTCCACTCTTGGTACGGTTGTAGAAATCAATGTACATGACCTTTCTGGAAATACCTAGAAACAAGATGAACCGAAGGCACCCTCCTACTGCATCCTAGGAATCACCCTGAGAATCAGTAGCGAGAAATCCTTACGAATCCTATATTTCCAACCATGACAGAATCACTGTCAAATAACTCTACTTGCAAATCAGAGAGATTCGATAAGCAGTCCTTCAGCTTTTAATGATCAACGGTCTTCATTTGCCCCATCTCAAATCAGCATCTTTAATGTATTCGTATTTGCTGGACAGAATGGTTTTCAAATATACATTCAGTTCCGGTCCTTCCGTACAAACAATCATATAGGCCAAATTTGATAGTCGGTTCTTTAACTATCAAGTAAAACAACCATTCATCCATAAAAGAAAATGGATTCATTAATTCAATACTCAGTATCATTTAGCCTCTTTAATGAACCGTCTTTTAATTATATTCTTTAAATTTCCTGATATTTGAAACATCGCTTTTACTTTTTATTATAAAATAAGAATATTCTCCAATTCCATTTTATTCAACTTATAAACTTTTCGAAAATAGTTTATAATGTCATTCATGGAAATCATAACTTATGTCTCCCTTAACTACTCTCGTTTATAAACTAATACTATCCTTGGATGTTCACGGAGTCATTCAAGTTGGGATATTGTATTTATCTCTCAGACCTTGACCAACAACATTCATATGTTCAAAATAAATAGAAGTTTATTAACCACATGTTCCTTTTGAAAACCTATTTAAATTTCGACCACGTTTACTTAACTAATTATTTAGTAAACTCTTATTAAACTCTTTCTATTTACGTTAATAATTCTTTATAATATTATATACGAGCTCTGATTCTATTATAATAGAATCCTTATGAAAATCCCTTAATATCTCTTTATTATTATTTTACAAAATATTTTCGACAACTCAAATTTCCTTTTTTAAAACTACATAAACAAAGCCTTTATAAATCCTATATTAATATCTTATACAATTATTATATGATATCTTTCCAAATTCTTATATTAATATTTATAAAAATAATTCAACTTATCATCTGTAACAAACGTCGCAGATTTCATTTCAAAGCCATTTTACTTTCATTTATCACATTCTTTTCAACTCATATCCGATAAATTATTCGTTGTTTAAAATAATTTAACATTCCTTTTAAAATCTTATATCTAAAATTAGTCCATATCCTTTGTAACAAATGTTATAGAACATTTTTACAAACCCTTAACTTTATTTACTAATTCTATTCCATTTCCAAAACTTCAAATTTCCATTTACACAATCTTTTGTACATTAATTACGACAACTTACTAATCGTTTTCATTTCCACATCTTTAACTTCATTTAAACCTCCCATTTGCAATTCATTATCGACAACTAACATTCGTTGTCATTATCCAAACCTATAACTTCATTTACTCCTACATTCAGTTAAAATTCCAAAATTTAGAATATCACATTTCGAACCTCGAAATAAAACTCACTTTGATTAATCATTCTGAACTTCTGGATACCATACTCCGAACCTCGGAATAAACCTCACTTAGCTGTTTCATATCATTTCCCAACTTTTCAATTTATTTACTTATCTCATTCCTTTATTCTAGGAATATAATTTACAACTATTTCACGTATAAGTCAACTCATACTCGTATATCCAATTATATTATATTTTGGGAAAATCCTGATTTAACAATCTATTTCCACTATCGGGGTTTAAATCCAATTATAAATTCATATTTGTCATTTCAACCAAACCCTATTTATAAAACTCACTCCTATTTATTTAACTCAATCCCATTTATAAATCTCATTTATAAATCCATATTCATATTTTTAATTTCGATTTCATTTAAAAATCTGAAATCTCATTCCCAAATCAATACTCATTTCCAAATCCGTCGATTTGTTAATCTTATTCACGAAATGTTATTTAATCACATTTCATATATTTAAAAACCAACGTTCAAAATGATCATTTATTTACAAAATTATCACTTTTAATCTCTTTCATAAATTCTAGTATATTCTATGATTCCATCATTTCATTTTAATATTTTTGAATCGATTTAAACTTCCTTTATAGTCGTTAATACCTTTACAAAACCTTTTCAACATTTAAATAGCCAACACGCTAAATTTATATCGTTTAACCATTTATTTAATAATATCTTAGATCTCTACTAGTTATATTTTATCTGTTTATAAAAATTGCAAATTTAACTTCGCCAATTATCTTTACAATCAAAATTGTATTTCAAATCCATATAAAATATATATGTCTTTGAAACCGCTCGAAATCCATTTAATATTGATTTCAAAAAATCATTTCTTTTAATCGATGGTGCTAAAGAGGCAAATGGCAACTATAGTACCAAACTGTGAAATATGAACCAATTTCACATTCAATACAAACAATATGATCATACTGATAAACGTTATCAATATCAGTGAGGAATCCTGTTGGATTCCTCCAACCTATTATTCCCTACAAAACAGTGGGTTACTTCAATTCAAATCATTCAATTCAATATGGCCAATCAATATTCGTTTTCCACTAAATAGATGACATAAACAGTTTAATAATAACGATCAATAATAAATGCAATAGTCAGTATTGGGCTAATAACAGAAATTCAAGCATTCAATTATTTATTTATAATGTTTATATTATTATAAATGTAACAACTAAGGTAAGTTACCTCAATTGGATTTAATCGTTAGAAATAACAATTAGTTTCAACTAAATTAAACGAACGTTTAATTTAACTATTTTAGTCAATATATGAAATGAACAAACAACCATTAACAACCATAGCACACAATTCTAAAACCCGACTTATATAAAATATAAATGGGAAAAACTGAGTGAGTTTAACTAACCCTGAGTTTCCATTTCTTATCAAAATGGTTTATTTTAATTAATTAAACAAGTGTTTAATTTAATTAAAACATCCAGCTGCACCCCATTCTGTTCAAACCAGTTCCATAAGTGTCCTGCAAGCCGATATAGTTCCAACATTACTAATTTCATTTCATTCAGTTCGCTCACACAAGTTATATGAATTACAAGTAATACAGTTTAAAATTAATTTATTTAACTTTTAATTTAGTATGAATATTACTATTAAATACATGGCTACATTAAGTATTCTTCCCCTCACGTGCTTTGAAATTTCTTCTGCTATTGTTCTATTTTTTTTAACCGTTTTTTTCCTTTCATTTTTACAAGAACTTTATGAAATAAATTAGCAAGCCTCTTTGATAAATAGTGCTAGCATTGGTATACTTGACTAAACAACAATTATGGTAATAAATAAATATTATCAATATGTCCAAGTGATGATCAACACGTTAAATACGACTTGGCAGTTTAAAACAAATAGGGGCAACGACCACGTAATACTATATATATTATTAACTAAGCAACATTAGGCACTTCTTTAATTATGATTAGGCATCTTTAAAATTAATTAGGTACAACAGAATATTGATTAGGTAAGTTTTTAATTTACTGTACGTCTCCCTCACCATCTTTATTTCTTCCGTTCTGTCTGCTGCCATGCTTCATTCAAACCCATCCTTCTCTCTCTGTTAAAAAACCATGCGCAAGCCTTCTTCTCACCTTGATATGCAACCGCCTGCAACCAACTACCCTAAGCACAACACCTCTCTCTCTCTCTCTCTCTCTTCAGTCCCCCTTCATCGCACTGTTCCATACTTCCACCCAGTCCCATATTTTTTTACAAACATGATCTCCACCATGAAACAGACCAACCTCCGCAATCAACGACCTGAACGGTGTTGCCACCTTGCACCTATGCTGATCTTCTTAGTATGCCACCAATTAGTACGACCGCGACTGCCCATGCATGTTGTGCCACGCTGCCGAGCACCAGAGAACATGAACACTATACTGAATCATTTAAAGCAACCCCCACCTCATCTTCACCATCCGCCTACCATACCAAACGCCGACCCCCTGTGCCATCCATCTCGAACCGCCCAACTGCTTCCTTCTTCTTCCAGTTGAGGTCGTCGACAAGCAGTTGGTGATGTTCGGGATTTTATAGTTTTTTTAAAGAAAAGTATCAGATCATTACTGGAAATGAAGGAAAGCAGAATGGAGAAGCAAATCAATTTATAGGAGAGAATGTCGTCGAGGCCACGATTTAAAATGTAGGTTTGCAGAGAGGGTGTAGAGTAGTTGACGGCATAGGGGATTTCCAAAAACGTGAACAACATGGTGTTAAGTGGATTAACACCCAAGGAAAACAAAAGCGTGGCACGCAAGGTAAGATTGCTTAGGGCGAAAATAAATGAAAACATCTTGGACCGCAGGTAAAAGAAATGATGGGGAAGTTTTATTGAATTAAGAGTATAACGAAACTTCGTTGTGAATTATCGTGTTAAGATCCACTACATACGATTTCCAAACGAGATAGAACTCCTAATCCTAGCATAGAAAAATATTCCAAACATGATGAGACATGTTTCGTTGAATTCCGAGGTCGTTTGTAAAAGGTCCTTTATAATTCATGGGCAAAAAATCATTCGTTTAATTTTTCCACGATCGCAAAATAAATCCAATCCACTTGAAACTTTGAATTCTACTAGATCTTTTCCTTACAGATCCAACAAAATTTGTTTCATTAAAATCGGAGTTGATTTGGCTAGTCGTTTATTTCTTACGTTACCTATGTTTAAATTGGCCAAAATAATATAAACGATTAAGGCGTTTATCGTTGCCACGATCAAACGATAAGTCCTATTGGCATGAAAATTGAAATATTATAATAATTAATACGAATTCGATAGCACAAATTTCGTCGCAATCCGAGACTGTTTCCCTACACGATATTTTTATATGCCAAACAACGCTATTTTGGACACTGAAATACCCGATGTCCAAAAATAACAAACTACCTACCTATCTTGACTCTAGTCGTCGATACAAATTCAACTGAATTGGTTTTGTGGCTTAATTTGATCGTGTGCTCAAGTTACACACAAATACGACTCTATTTAATTTAATTACGCGCTATAGAAAATGACTGGGCGTTCATGGCTGTCGTTGTCACATATGACATTGGTTTGCCACAAAATTTGGTTTTCTACAATAATTTAATGTTACGGGTCCAATGAAACTTATTTCATCGAAAACCGAGGCTGTTTGCAAAATAACTATTTTTAAGGCTTATAATAATACCGATAGAATATTATTTAAATGCCAAATTAATTCAACTTAATAATAATAAATTATTATTATCGTAAATATCCAAATAGAATAATATATGCAGCTGCAAATATAAGTTATACAACTTAATATCATCCATTCGAATTAAAACGATACCCAACTTATATAGAAATCCATATAAATTTACTAATAAACGTTATATTTTAAATAATGATTTCCATAGCGACTATTTTAAAATTTGAATTGGACATAACTAACAATCTATCACACGAAATCTGAATTTTTTTCTTCCATATGAAAATTATAATCAACAAGATTCAATCGTTTTTGTTTCACAAAAATCCGACTTAAAACAGGTTCTGTATATTCAATTGAAGTTAAAAACTTAATATTACGAACTACCATGCCATTTCGAGCACGTTTTAAAATATATTTAAATTTAACGTTCAAACTTCATTTTAATAAATGAATTAAATATTAAAATCCATTAATATTCCAATATAATATTTAAAATAAAAAAATATATTAAATATTTGGCTACCCAAAAATATGGGACATTAATTCTTCCCCCTGAAAGAATTTCATCCCCGAAATTACTAAGGTAGAAAAAAATGACACAAACCCATTATTTTCCAAAATCCAATTTATTTTAAATCGATAACTAATTTATTACTATTAATATAAATTTTCAAAAATATCAAAAAAAATTCTAACATGTTAAATTCTCGAATTTGTTTTGTAGAGTCTCCCCTGTACGGAGTGACTTCTGCGATATCGCAGGAACAAATAATATATATACATCGACCGACACTGTAACACCCCGTAATTTTCAATGTTAATGTTCACAAATTAGATAATAACTAATCTTAGATGTGAGAATTAAGGGAAACGGGTTGCGCCATTGTGTTGGTCTCGGAATTCTGGTTGAGATAGAGTCCGAGTTTGCGTGAATTGGACTTCATATGATGAAGTTATGGCCATCGGAAGTTTCAGAAAATTTAAAATGATTTCGAAAATTCGAATTTCAGAGTCAGATTGGGCTAGGCGGGAAATTCCCCGCCAGGGCTAGGTCGACCAGAGGGTCGACCTACCCACATAGGTCGACCAGGGGGTCGACCGGCCCCCCTCGGGAAGATTTGATTGATTACCTTTTTATGACTATATGCTGAGTCATTAGGGTTTCTGATCTGGTCTGAATGGATGGGGTTTATTCTGGGTTGATCGGAAGGCCTAAATTAATCCTAAACTCTATAAAAACACATGTAGACTCAAACCCTAAAATAAAATTAAAATTAAATCATGGCCTTCATGCCGTCACCTTGCAACCTAGTGTAGCCGCCACCAATTGGAGAGGAAGAAAAGCTAATCAATTCAATTTTAATCTAAACCGCAACAAATTGTCTTCTTCAAAGGAAAGCTAAATCAATTTCAGATTTCAGAACTCAAGACCTTCTTTGAGTTGTGAGTTCGATTTCTTTAATAAAATAATTAACAATTTAATTGGATTGAGCTAAGATGTGGATTATATGGTTATGTTGTGAATGATTGACCGCATATTATTATCTATGTTATAAGTTTTATGATGTTATCATCTATGTTGTAAAGTTATGATGTTATCATCTATGTTGTAAAGTCGTGATGTTATCATCTATGTTGTAATTCTATGATTGGCTTATGTATAATAAATTCATGATATTGTTTCATATTTTAGTTTGGTTATGTTGTAGGAACTAATTCATATGATAAATCATATGTATGTATGCAAGTTAGGATGTTAATTGAGGCATGGATCATATGCAAGTTAGTGAAAATTATATATAACCTTACATATTTCATGACATCTATTTTATGTGTAAATTGGATCTAAAGTTAGGCTATGACATGTGTGAGTTATATGCTAGTATACAAGATTCTATATGCTAGTTTACATGTTTAGATGTAAGTTTACACCATCGTTTATATTGCATAAATCACATATGCAGGTGTGTATATATATATATATATATATATATATATATATATATATATATATATATATATGTATGTATGTATGTTTGGAATATGAATAATGTAATGTAAGTTTGTGACTATTACCTAAACAAGTTTACACCTTTAGATTTAGATCTATGACATAGGTAGTTTTATGCAAGTTTGTGACTTTGGCCTATGCAAGTTTTTTAGATGAAGAACCTCATTCACACATGCAAGTTCACCCCTTATGCTTAGATCTAGTTTTATTTCTATGAATGTCGTGATGTTTTCTCTTTATTCCATAAGTTAGACTATTCGAGTCTAACGTATATTTTACGTTAATCGAACGAACGTACAACGTGGGGCAATGGGATAATATTAAAATATTTAATATTGAGAATTGGCATAAATGCCTTAAATGGAATAAATGCCTTAAATGGCATAAAATAAATTTATGATGATAATTGGTATGATTTTACATACCATAAATAGACGGACATAATTGAGTCAATTATGGCCATGGTTAAATTTGGAATTGATTGATAATTTGAATAGGGAAATTAATTCAAATTGGGGAATAATTAATTTTGTGTAATTAATCGTCTAAGACACGAGGTTAGGCTCTTTTGTGGTGTAAGACTGCCTGGACCCGCCCGACAAATCCAGCTGCCACAAATGTCAGTCTAATGTGAGAGGTCTTAGGCATAAATTAAATGCGTAACAGTTGTAAAGACACGAGGTTAGGCTCGTTTATGGTGTAAGACTGCCCGGACCCGCCCGACAAATCCAGCTGCCACAAATGCCAGTCTAATGTGGGAGGTCTTTACAAGGTTACAGTGTTAATGAATTAAGAAACACTTAACCAGATAAACATGTGGTGGGACATGGGGGTTAAGTGGGTGCCTTGGGTGGCTTGTGAAATACGATTAGAAACACTTAACCAAAATTGAAACATGTAAGTGAACATGAATAAGAAGAGGGTTAAGTGGGATTTACTAGAGGGGATCAAGCTTAGTTGGATAGCTTGTGTCAAGTAATGGGGGCCCGTTTCAACGAGTAACCCATAAGTATCTTTGTGGGCCCGACCCAAGTCGAGGACGGGACACGCATAATGGGCTTGACTGTAAGAGGCAAAAACGGGTTAGCGGTGGCAACACAAGTCCAACGGGTTCATGTGCGTGTGTGGGCCCGGGCTGGTAGGTAAGACGTTGTTGCATCGTGTAGGTATAAGCCATGCATTGTTGGTGGTATCGGGTTGCCACTTTGGGGAGTGATACACCCCACTGTGGGGCCAGCACGGGTATCTACGAGTTAGGAAGCCGATCGCATGGGGGTAGTGGGTACACCTAGTGGAAATAGGGGCAGGCGACACCTATGAAGGCAACTAGGGGTACACGAAAATACCATTATCATTATTAAAGTCTTATAGACGGGATCTACCCTTTAGGGTGACTAGTGGTGGTGCAGTATAGTAATTATCTTATAGTGGTTTAGGTGCGCCTTTAACGTTATCTTTGTTCATCTTATTTCCTTGTTTACTCTGTCATACCCAATTGTTCACAGTCATTTCCTTATCTTCCAACTTATGCCTTAGCCTAGTTATTTTGGTAATTATATTGTTAAATTATCGCACTCGCCAGATTTTATGCCTGACCCCCTTTGTTTCCACCTCTTTTCTTCCTTTTTTCCCCAGGTGCTCAGGGTGGAACTAGCACTAGTGGAGCTTGATTTTGGACAGCTGTATCTCTTGCTTTTAGAAGTTGCTTGGATCGCTGAAGTAAAAGTTCAGCCTATCTTATTTATGGCTACTTTGTGTTGGGGTTATGTCTTTCAATTTATGTACTCTAATTTAGTCAAGATGGATATTATGTACTTTGACTCTGGTTTTTGATGATGTAATCAAACCTATGAGTTTACCGCTGCAATGAATAAAAATTTTAACGTTTTAAGTACTGTTTATATCTTTCTTGTTGTTAAGTTTCTGTTCTATACACACTTAAAATGCTCCTTAGAAGTTAATGCATTCCCTTTGTGAGTGACATTAATGGACGTGGGGTGTTACACGTGGTATCAGAGCTGAAGGTTACCAGAACAGTATGAATTTTGAAAAACTGTTTTTTCAAAAACACTTTTGCAAAGAAGTACCTTCAAAAGTATGTTTTAAGGAAAGTATTTTCAAGAGAAAAGCTTATTTTAGAAAGCATAACCCCCAGAGCCATATGTCCTTCCTTCGGTTCTTTTGTATTGAATCTTTCCTTTTTCGTTTCAGCATGTCTGGAATTCCCGAGATACCCGAGGGGATACCGATACCAGGATGGTTTAGGAGGTATTTGGAGACTAGGGCCACCACTGCAGGTCCAGCAAATGCTCCTCCTCCTCCTCCTTGTGTCGATACTTTTGCAAAGATATGTAAGGACTTTTGGGCAATGGGCGGAAAACCTTTTCACGGGACGGAGACATTTGTTGAAGCTCGAAATTGGATAAAGGAGATGGAAGAATTGTTTGGGATCTTTGAAGTGGAAGATGGAAGAAAGGTCCACTTAGCTGCCTGGCTAATGAAGGATGAGGCCTCTTTTTGGTGGGAGGTCACTAACGGAGAGCGTCCAATTGATACCTGGCCAGATTTCAGGCGTAGGTTTGAGGCAAAGTTTCTCTCACGGGCTGAAGAGAATTTATATATGGAAAGTTTTTTGGCATTGAAGCAAGGGAATCTATCAGTGAAAGAATACGTCAACAAGATCAATCAGTTGGCGAGATTTGGCTTGGACTTGGTGAACACTCCAGAAAAGAAGGCCCTAAGATTTGTTAAGGGTTTGAACGAGCCGCTTCATGGGTTAGCTATGACCCAGATCCCCATGGGGGCTACCTTTGGGAGACTAGTTGACATGGCGCTTATGCATGAAGAAGAGAAGGGCGCCAATGCTAATAAGGCACCCGAGAAGAAAGGGGATCAAAAGAAACCGCAACATCAACAAAAGAACAAGAAAGGTGGTAAAGGCAACAATGGTAAGGGAAAGAAAAGATGTTTTAACTGTGGGACACCCAACCATCTAAGAAAAGATTGTAGGAAGAAAAAGAAGACTGGTTGTTTCCACTGTGGCGAAGCGGGACATCTGATTAAGGACTGCCCAAGGAAAGGGCAGAGGGCAGGATCTACCTCGGGAGGACAGGTGCAGGCTCTCATGGCACCAGGGCAGGCAAGGAGGCAAGTTCAGGCTCTCGTGGTCCCACCGCTGCAAGAACGAGGTAGAGCGATTTCCGTTGAAAGTTTAATTTTTCTGTTTGATCATCCTGTCCATACTTTATTCGATTTTGGCGCATCACATTTGTTTATCTCTACATCATTAGTTGAAACACTGCACCTAAATACTAGTTTAGTTGCAGATCCCTTACTAGTCTCAAATCCTATTGGTGGTTCAGCTCATCTTTCTATGATTTGTCGGGATTTGAGAGTGTTTATCTTGGGCGTTGGGTTTGAATGCAACGCCTTTGTTCTTGGCTTCATGGGCTACGGCTTGATTCTAGGTATGGATTGGCTAACTAGATACGGGGCCATCCTAGATTGTGAAAGAAGGGTAGTTAGATTGTTGACTCGTTGTGGAAAGATCCTTGATATTTCTTGTGCCCCTAGAGGTCTAGTAATGCTTAGCTACCCAGAATACCTTGACGCATCCAATGATGATTTGCATTCTGTTCGCATAATCCGTGAATATGTTGATGTCTTCGATGAGGTGAGGGGTTTACCCCCAAAACGTGAGATAGACTTTCGAATATATCTAGTAGATAATGCAAAGCCAGTTGCATTGCCAGTGCGCCATATGGCTCCCAGAGAGAGAAGAGAACTCAATAAGCAAGTGAAAGAATTGCTTGAGGAGAGGTTCATAAGACGTAGTATATCGAAGTGGGGTGCTTCATTAGTATTTGCCATGAAAGCAGATGGGTCCCTTAGACTTTGTGTGGACTATAGAGAACTTAATAAGCTTACTAAGAAGAATAGGCACCCACTGCCGAGGATTGACGATCTCTTCGATCAGTTAGTTGGCGCTTCAGTGTTTTCGCAGTTGGACTTAGCCACTGGTTTCCATCAGTTGAGAGTGGCTGAGGATAACATAGACAAGACTGCCTTTTGGACTCCAGACGGCTTCTTTGAGTGGCTTGTGATGCCCTTCGGTTTGACAAACGCCCCAACATATTTTGTTTACTTGATGAGTAGGGTGTTTAGGGAGTACCTTAATAAATTCGTGGTAGTCTTTGTGGACGACATCTTGATCTTTTCTAAAAGCGAGGAAGAGCATGCCCTATATCTTAGGGAAGTGTTGGAGACCCTTTGAGCGCATAGCCTTAAAGCTAAATTTTCTAAATGTCACTTTTGGAGGAAGGAAGTGCGATTCTTAGGGCACGTGGTTTCCAAAGAAGGGATAGCTGTGGATCCCGCGAAGGTAGTGGCCATCCAAGATTGGAAGGTCCCTAAAAATGCAACCGAGGTGAGGAGTTTCTTAGGGTTGGCTGACTGCTATAGGAAGTTTATCATAGACTTCGCAAAAATATCAGCCCCATTAACACGCTTGACGAAGAAGAACCTAGTTTTCACATGGGATGTAGATTGTGATGATGCGTTCCAACGTTTAAAGAGAGCTTTGACCACAGACCTAGTCTTAGTGTTGCCAGATGGGAGTAAGCCATTTACCGTTTATACCAATGCTTGTGGGACAGGACTAGGCGCAGTCTTAATGCAAGAGGGGAGGGTAATAGCCTATGGAGGAAGGGCAGTTGAGAGTGCATGAGAAAAATTACCCTACACCCGACCTAGAATTGGTCGCTATTGTTTTCGCGCTTAAGTCTTGGCGCCATTATCTTCTTGGCGAGAAATTCGAATTTTTCACTGACCAGAAATCGCTAAAATACTTGTTCTCTCAGAAGGACTTGAACTTAAGGCAGCAAAGGTGGATGAAATTCTTAGCGTCCTACGATTTCGAGATAGCATATACCCCTGGCAAGGGTAACGTGGTGGCAGACGCCTTAAGTAGGAAAAGGTTGTCCTTGAGTCCGTTGTTTGTTAAGCGGCAAAGCTTAGAGTTCATCTCTACGTTTGACTTTAGACCTTCCATTAACTTTGTACCCAGTTTGCTAGCATCCTTAGAGGCCAGACCTACGCTTTTGGGACGGATTGGTGAGGCACATCGAAATGACCCACAGTTGGTTGAGTTAGTAGAGAAGCTCAAAAGGGGGGAGTCATCGAGCCATCTCAGTAGGTATACCCTAGATGATAAGGGTTGGTTGCGTAGGGACGGTAGACTTTGTGTACCATGGGACGAGAATTTAAGGAAGACCATTCTTGATGATGCACGCCGTTCGAAGATGATCATCCATCCCAGCGGGGACAAGATGTACATGGACATGAGACGAGTTTACTTTTGGGCCGGCATGAAGAGGGATGTGGTTGAGTTTGTCGCTAGATGCTTGGTGTGCCAACAAGTAAAAGCAGAGCAAAAGAAGCCCGGTGGGTTGCTTCACCCATTGGAGGTCCCACAATGGAAGTGGGAAAGTGTCTCGATGGACTTTATTGATGGGTTACCGAGATCGAGGAAGGGTAATACGGGGATTTGGGTCATGGTAGACAGACTTACTAAGAGCGCCCATTTCATTCCCGTGAAGAGTAAGAGGACTGCTCCATGGTTAGCCTCCGTATACATTCGAGAGATAGTTCGTTTGCACGGTGTTCCTTCTAGCATAGTAAGCGACCGCGGTCCTATCTTTACTAGCGAGTTTTGGAAGAGCTTGCAAGAGGCGGTAGGGACTCATTTATGTTTGAGCACCGCATATCATCCTCAGACGGACGGCCAGACCGAGAGGGTGAATCGTATTCTAGAGGATCTATTGAGGTTGTGTGTCTTAGACTTTGGAGAAACATGGGAGGAACATCTTCCTTTGGTGGAGTTCGCGTATAATAATAGCTTTCAGTCTAGCATTGGCATGGCACCGTTCGAGGCTCTTTATGGACGGCCGTGTCGTTCGCCTACATGTTGGTGGGAATCTACAGATAAGATCTTGCTTGGCCCCGATATGATTAGAGAGACTTTGGAAAAGATCGATTTGATTCGAAGGAGGATGAAGACGGCGCAAGATAGGCAAAAATCTTATGCGGACAAGAGGAGGACAGATCTTGAGTTTGATATTGGGGACATGGTCTTTGTCAAGGTGTCTCCATTACAGAATGTTGTTCGCTTTGGGTCCGTTGGGAAGTTAGCACCAAGGTTCGTAGGGTCGTTTCCTATTAAGGAGAGAATTGGACAGATGGCATATAGAGTGGAGTTTCCCGAGAGACTTAGTGGGGTACACGACGTATTCCGTGCATCACATTTGAGGAAGTGCTTGCATGAGACCGCGGAAGTGGTAGAGCGAGCTTGCTTAGAGAGGTGGAGATAGAGCGTGATGCGACGATCTCCTACGTGCATTCTTGGGTCGGAGATTAAGAAGTTGAGGAATCGAGAGGTCGGGCTAGTCAAAGTGCAATGGGGAGATGATGAGAGCAACGCTACTTAGGAGACGGAAGAGAAGATGCGTTCATTGTACCCTTTTCTTTTTGAGGGTATGTCTTTTTAATTTCTCCTTTATCGCTTAGCTTGTACTTGTTTTATCTTAAGTGTGTCCTGTCGCTAGTATCTTTGACCTTTAGATAGGGTAGTCCTATGGTTGAAACATGTGTTTGAGACATGTTATGTATGATGGATGCTTGTGGATGCAAGTGGTTGCTAGTGGTTGCTCGTGACAACATATACACACACTTTAGGCACTGGATCGGCTCAGTCACTTCATATTGCATATTGCATATAAATGTGTGTACATATTTAAGTTAATGGATGTATAATGGTTGTGTTATCATATGGATGCTGCATTTTGGTGAATGGTTGTGCACACATGTAGAAATAAAATGCATCGATAGGATTCTTTCGCATACATAATGGACGCATGGCACTATCATGGTTTGCATTAAGGAGGTCAACTGAATCAGTAGACCGCCTGATTTTGCATTAGATAAAGAACATATACACACACTTCTTGCATATGTTCATACAGCATTAGGAATTTTATAAGGACATTGGATGCATGTGTTTGATGGTTGAGTAGATGGTTGTTTGGATGTTAGGATATGCATTCTCCTTAACTTGGAGATTTCGGGGGCGAAATTCTTTAAGGAGGGGAGAATGTAACACCCCGTAATTTTCAATATTAATGTTCACAATTTAAAGAATAACTAATCTCAGATGTGAGAATTAAGGGAAACGGGTTGCGCCGTTGTGTTCGTCTTGGAATTCTGGTTGAGATAGAGTCCGATTTTGCATGAATTGGACTTCGTATGAAGAAGTTATGGCCATCGGAAGTTTCATAAAATTTAAACAAATTTCAAAAATTCGAATTTCAGAGTCAGATTGGGCTAGGCTGGAAATTTCCCGCCAGGGCCAGGTCGACCTACCCACATTGGTCGACCTACCCTCTCCCTCCCCGGGAAGATTTGATTGATGACCTTTTTATGATTGTATGCTGAGTCATTAGGGTTTCTGATCTGGTCTGAATGGCTGGGGTTAATTCTGGGTTGATCGAACGACCTAAATTAATCCTAAACTCTATAAAAACACATGTAGACTCAAACCCTAAAATCAAATTAAAATTAGAATCATGGCCTCCATGCTGTCACCTTGCAACCTAGAATAGCTGCCACCAATTGGAGAGGAAGAAAAGCTAATCAATTCAATTCTAATCTGAACCGCAATAAATTGTCTTCTTCAAAGGAAAGCTAAATCAATTTCAAAACTCAGATTTCAGAACTCAAGACCTTCTTTGAGTTGTGAGTTTGATTTCTTTAATAAAATAATTAACAATTTAATTGGATTGAGCTAAGATGTGGATTATATGGTTATGTTGTGAATTATTGACCGCATGTTATTATCTATGTTATAAGTTTTATGATGTTATCATCTAGTTGTAAAGTTATGATGTTATCATCTATGTTGTAAAGTTGTGATGTTATCATCTATGTTGTAATTCTATGGTTGGCTTATGTATAATCAATTCATGATGTTGTTTCATATGCTAGTTTGGTTATGTTGTTGGAACTAATTCATATGATAAATCATATGTATGTATGCAAGTTAGGATGTTAATTGAGGCATGGATCATATGCAAGATAGTGAAAATTATATACAACCTTACATGTTTCATGACATCTATTTTATGTGTAAATTGGATCTAAAGTTAGGCTATGACATGTCTGAGTTATATGCTAGTATACAAGATTCTATATGCTAGTTTACATGTTTAGATGTAAGTTTACACCATCGTTTATGTTGCATTAATAACATATGCAAGTATATATATATATATATATATATATATATATATATATATGTGTGTGTGTGTGTGTGTGTGTGTGTGTGTTTGGAATATGAATCATGTAATGTAAGTTTGTGACTATTACCTAAACAAGTTTACACCTTTAGATTTAGATCTATGACATAGGTAGTTTTATGCAAGTTTGTGACTTTGGCCTATTCAAGTTTTTAGATGAAGAACCTCATTCACACATGCAAGTTCACCCCTTATGCTTAGATCTAGTTTTATTTCTATGAATGTTGTGATGTTTTCTCTTTATTCCATAAGTTAGACTATTCGAGTCTAACATATATTTTACGTTAATCGAACGAACGTACAACGTGGGGCAATGGGATAATATTAAAAGATTTAATATTGAGAATTGGCATAAATGCCTTAAATGGCATAAACTAAATTTGTGATGATAATTGGTATGATTTTGCATACCATAAACAGATGGCCATAGTTAAATTTGGAATTGATTAATAATTCGAATAGGGAAATTAATTCAAATTAGGGAATAATTAGTTTTGTGTAATTAATCGTCTAAGACACGAGGTTAGGCTCTTTAGTGGTGTAAGACTGCCCAGACCCGCCCGGCAAATCCAGCTGCCACAAATGCCAGTCTAATGTGAGAGGTCTTAGGCATGAATTAAATGCGTAACAGTTGTAAAGACACGAGGTTAGGCTCGTTTGTGGTGTAAGACTGCCCGGACCCGCCCGACAAATCCAGCTGCCACAAATGCCAGTCTAATGTGGGAGATCTTTACAAGGTTACGGTGTTAATGAATTAAGAAACACTTAACCATATAAACATGTGGTGGGACATAGGGGTTAAGTGGGTGCCTTGGGTGGCTTGTGAAATACAATTAGAAACACTTAACCAAATTGAAACATGTAAGTGAACATGAATAAGAAGAGAGTTAAGTGGGATGTACTAAAGGGGACCAAGCTTAGGTGGATAGCTTGTGTCAAGTAATGGGGGCCCGTTTCACCCAGTAACCCATAAGTATCTTTGTGGGATCGACCCAAGTCGAGGACAGGACACACATACTGGGCTTGACTGTAAGAGGCCAAAACGGGTTAGCGGTGGCAACGCAAGTCCAACGGGATCATGTGCGTTTGTGGGCCCGGGCTGGTAGGTAAGACGTTGTTGCATCGTGTAGGTATAAGCCGTGCATTGTTGGTGGTATCGGGTTGCCACTTTGGGGAGTGATACACCCCATTGTGGGGCCAGCACGGGTATCTACGAGTTAGGGAGCCGATCGCATGGGGGTAGTGGGTACACCTAGTGGAGATAGGGGCAGGCGGCACCTACGAAGGCAACTAGGGGTACACAAAACTACCATTATCATTATTAAAGTCTTGTAGGATGGATCTACCCTTTAGGGTGACTAGTGGTGGTGCAGTATAGTAATTATCTTATAGTGGTTTAGGTGCGCCTTTAACGTTATCTTTGTTCATCTTATTTCCTTGTTTATTCTGTCATACCCAATTTTTCACAGCCATTTCCTTATCTTCCAAATTATGCCTTAGCCTAGTTAATTTGGTAATTATATTGTTAAAGTTATCGCACTCGCCAGACTTTATGTCTGACCCTCTTTGTTTCCACCTCTTTTCTTCCTTTTCCCCCCAGGTGCTCAGGGTGGAACTAGCACCAATGGAGCTTGATTTTGGACAAATGTATCTTTTGCTTTTAGAAGTTGCTTGGATCGCTGAAGTAAAAGTTCAGCCTATCTTATTTATGGGTATTTTGTGTTGGGGTTATGTCTTTCAATTTATGTACTCTGATTTAGTCAAGATGGATATTATGTACTTTGACTCTGGTTTTTGATGATGTAATCAAACCTATGTGTTTACCACTGCAATGAATAAAAATTTTAATGTTTTAAGTACTGTTTATATCTTTCTTGTTGTTAAGTTTCTGTTCTATACACACTTAAAATGCTCTATAGAAGTTAATGCATTCCCCTTGTGAGTGACATTAATGGACGTGTGGTGTTACACACACGGTCGGAAAAAAAATATTCAAAAACCAAAATTTATATTTTTCGTGTAGACGTACCTTTTACGAGCGCTATTGAGCATACTAGCTCAATTTACTTGCAATCCACTCAACCAAACTCTATTCTCTAGCCTTCCGGCACCTGTACCTACTCAACTCAACATATAAGTAACCAATACACGAAATTTTCAATAACATTTTATTTATTAACCAAAAATACTAAGAAAATCCCCACAATAAAAATATAACATCATTCATATGCAAACACAGATTTTAAATTATCTAATTTCAATTCATATGCAATTTCATTCCAGTTTATAATATTGAAGTCCATTCCTCCTGGTTTCCAATTCATTTTACTTATTTTAAACCATTGATGAATATATTTCAACCATTCTAACACACAGTCAATAATCAATCAACAACCAATGCACAACCAGCTTAATTAAATCGATTGAATTTTTATTCAATATTTATATTTACTGTGGCTTAGCATATTTCAATAATAATTCATGAAAATTTCAAATCCAAATTAATTTTATTTATTTCAACATCATTCCTCAATTTAATTTCGCTTAACCAAGTTAAATTTCAATTCAATTTTCTAATCCAAATTTGAATAGCATTGAAATCAATCAACTACCCCAATATCTCAATAATATAATAAAATTATTTCTTTTTTGTACAAAAATATATTTTGCATAAAATTATTTCATTTACCTTCTTTACAAAAAAAATATCGTGTTCATTACCAGTTCAACGCTTCTTAACACTTAAATCGTTCAAATAACACAATACAAAACATTTGTATATAAAATTTACAAATACACGCTCCCATATATATACACTCAACTCAATCTAGGGTATTACTAACCTAATCTCTATCGAGTTACACCACAGAGCCAAGGTTATTACTAAACCAATAGCTTTAATACCACTGTAACGACCCGAGGGAATTCGACGCCTGAATTCTGGCAATAATACACAAATCCTGTATCACTTATCAGAACCAAAGTATCGAAATCATAGATAGTGATTAGAAAGAAGTTAGAGGGTGAGAAAATAAAGAAATATTAGAATAGAAGAAGAAGAAGAACCAACACAACACAGAGTCTCACATCGCACGGAACAAAATATAATATAAAAATAAATATTTATAAAGAGCTTTAAATAAAAGTTACATTCATCACAGTACATCAACACATCTGGATAGTTTTATTAATCTGTCTTCATATACAACA
Organism: Allium sativum; assembly: GCA_030737875.1. NCBI lineage: Eukaryota > Viridiplantae > Streptophyta > Magnoliopsida > Asparagales > Amaryllidaceae > Allium > Allium sativum. The sequence continues at coordinate 833,976,243 of CM060918.1, read as the reverse complement.
CACAGAAGAATAAATACTAGATATCATACGTCTAAACACCTCCAGCTCGCCTCTGGACTTCGCAGCATACGATAACCTGAACCAATTAAAAATCCGGTCTAACTCGAGCATTACAAATGCTGGATCAATTCGGTGAATCAAAGTGAGAAAAACACAATAAGTTTAAAGGTATCACCCAACTTGATTTTTAAAGTCAAAATCTTTTCGAATAAAAATGATAATCGTAGTACCAATCCACACATAAATACATATGGTTTTTATCTTATGATAACCCAAAACGTTTTTGAAATTAATACCTTTTCTGATATTATAATAATGTCTAAATACAAGTAAATAGAAATCTAGCAGAACGCTTGCATCTCACGCTCTACATATATAGTATACAATCAAAACCGCAGGCTCTTATTGGAGAATGGACTTCTATGGAAAGGTATGGACAACCACCTTTCTGACAATGTACCTCCAGTGATGAATATTTCAACAAGAACATTTGCAACCCAGGCTAAACATGACTGATCCCTCATTTCACTTGAGGGTACCGAATGTATCATCACCACAGTTGGGTGCCAACCGCTGAAAGCATACAATTAAAAATAAAAGGACAACCGAACGCATTTGATTTCTCTATATCAGGTAATGATATACCCTAATGGGTGCGACCCACATAGCCATGTGACCTACTCGATCTCTGCCATTTCCTGGTTGATGACGCTTTAGCCTACGCTTTACCTTTACATTCAACATATCACATTCACTTCGAATGCCACATCGCTAGATCCATCAAAATCTCTAATTGATGTCCAGAACAATGCTTTATGTATTAGCTTAAAGAAGATTCCTTCTTCACTTCTACTCTTGGTATGGTTGAAGAAATTAATGTACATGAACTTTCTGGAAATGCTTTGTCAGAAATCCATCCATACACGTCACCCAGGAACAAGATGTATCGAAGGCACCCTCCTACTTCATCCTAGGGATCACCCTGAGAATTAGTAGCGAGAAGTCCTTGCGAATCTGTAGATTTTCAACCACGACAGAATCACCATCAATTACTCTGTTTGCTAGTCAGAGAGATTCAACAAGCAGTCCTTTATCTTATAAAGAACAACAGTCATCATTTTCTCCATCTCGAATCAACACCTTTAACGTATTCGTATTTGTTGGACGGAATGGTTTTCGAATATAAATTCAATGTCGGTCTTTCCGTACCAACAATCGTATGAGCCAAATTTGATAGTTGGTTATTTAACTATCAAGTAAAACAACTATTTATCCATAAAAGAAAATGGATTCACTAATTCAATACTCTGTACATTTAGCCTCTTTAATGAACCGTCTTTTAATTATATTCTTTAAATTTTCTGATATTTGAAACATTGCTTTTACTTCTTATTATAAAATAAGAATATTCTCCAATTTCATTTTACTCAACTTATAAACTTTTCGAAAACAGTTTATAATGTCATTCACGGAAATCATAACTTATGTTTCCCTCAACTACTCTCATTTATAAACTAATACTATCCTTGGATATTCACGGAGTCATTCAAGTTGGGGTATTTTATTTACCTCTCATGCCTTGACCAACAACATTCATATCTTCAAAATAAATAAAAGTTTATTAACCACACGTTCCTTTTGAAAACCTATTTAAATTTCGACCACGTTTACTTAACTAATTATTAAGTAAATTCTTATTAAATTCTTTCTATTTACGCTAATAATTCTTTATAATATTATATACGAGCTCTGATTCTATTATAATAGAATCCTTATGAAAATAACTTAATATCTCTTTATTGTTATTTTACAAATTATTTTCAACAACTCAAATTCACTTGTTTAAAACCACATAAACAAAGCCTTTATAAATCCTATATTAATATCTTATACAATTATTATATTGATATCTTTTCAAATTCTTATATTAATATTTATAAAAACAGTTCAACTTATCATCTGTAACAAACATCGCAGGTTTCATTTCAAAGCCATTTTACTTTCATTTATCACATTCTCTTCAACTTATATCTAATAAATTATTCGTTGTTTAAAATCATATAACATTCCTTTTAAAATCTTATATCTAAAATTAGTTATCTCCTTTGTAACAAATGTTACAGAACACATTTACAAACTCTTAACTATAATTACTAATTCTATTCCATTTCCAAAAATTTAAATTTCCATTTACATAATCTTTTGTACATTAATTACGACAACTTACCAATCGTTTTCATTTCCACATCTTTAACTTCATTTAAAAATCCTATTTGCAATTCATTATCGACAGCTAACAATCATTGTCGTTATCCAAACCTTTAACTTCACTTACTCCTACCTTCAATAAACATTCCAAAATTCAGAATATCACATTATGAACCTTGGAATAAAACTCACTTCGATTAATCATTCCGAACTTCGTAATACCATACTCCAAACCTCGGAATAAACCTCACTTAGCCGTATCATATCATTTCTCAACTTTTCAATTTCTTTACGTATCTCATTCCTTTATTCTAGGAATTTAATTTACAACTATTTCACATATAAATCAACTTATACTCATATATCCAATTATAATATATTTTGGGAAAATCTCGATTTAACAATCTATTTCCACTATCGGGTTTAAATCCAATTATAAATTCATATTTGTCATTTCAACCAAACCCTATTTATAAAACTCACTCCTATTTATTTAACTCAATCCCATTTATAAATCACATTTATAAATCCGTATTCATATTTTTAATTTCGATTTCATTTAAACATCTGAAATCTCATTCCTAAATCAATACTCATTTCCAAATCCGTCGATTTGTTAATCTTATTTAAGAAATGTTATTTAATCACATTTCGTATATTTAAAAACCACAGTTCAAAATTATCATTTATTTACAAAAATATCACTTTTAATCTCTTTTATAAGTTCTCGTATAATCTATGATTCCATCATTTCATTTTAATATTTTTGAATCGATTTAAACTTCCATTATGACTGTTAAGGCCTTTACCAAACCATTTCAACATTTAAATAGCCAACAAGCTAAATTTATATCGTTTAACCATTTATTTAATAATATCTTAGATCTCTACTAGTTATGTTTTATTTATTTATAAAAATTGTAAATTTAACTTCGCATATTTATCTTTACAATCAAAATCGTATTTCAAATCCATATAAAAATATATTTATATCTTTGAAACCACTCGAAATCCATTTAATAACGATTTCAAAAAAATCATTTCTTTTAATCGATGGTACTAAAGGGGCAAATGGCTACTATAGTACCAAACCGTGAAATATAAACCAATTTCACATTCAATACAAACAATATGATCATATTGATAAACTTATCAATATCAGTGAGGAATCCTGTTGGATTCCTCCAACCTGTTATTCCTTGCAAAACAATGGGTTACCTCAATTCAAATCATTCAGTTCAATATGGCCAATCAATATTCGTTTTCCATCTAAATAGACGACATAAATTGTTTAATAATAACAGTCAATAACAACTGTAACAGTCAATACTGGGCTATTAACAGAAATTCAAGCATTCAATTACTTATTTATAGCATTTATATTATTATAAACGTAACCACTGAGATAAGTTACCTCAATTGGATTTATTCGTTAGAAATAACGATTAGTTTCGATTAAATCAAATGAACGTTTAATTTAACTATTTCAGTCAATATATGAAACATACAAACAACCATTAACAAACATAGCACACTTTTATAAAACCTGACTTATATAGAATATAAGTGGGAAGAACTAAGTGAATTTAACTCACCTTGAGTTTCCATTTCTTGTCAAAATGGTATAAAACAAATGTTCAATTTAATTAAAACATACAACTGCTCCCCACTCTGTCCAAACCAGTGCCATAAATGTTTACAAGCCGATACAGTTCCAACATTACTGGTTTCATTCTGTTTACATACACAAGTTATACAAATTACAAGTATTACGGTTTACAATTTAATTTATTTAACTTTTAATTTAGTATGAATTTTTCTACTAAATACCTGGCTACGTTTATTCTTCCCTCACGTGCTTTGAAATTTCTACTACTTTTGTTCTATTTTTTTCCCGTTTTCTTCTTTTCAATTTTACCGGAACTTTATGCAATAAATGTCCAAGCCTCTTAGATAAATAGTGCTAGCATTAGTATACTTGACTGAACAACCATTATGGTAATAAATAAATATTATCAATATGTCCAAGTGATGATCAACACGTTAAATACGACTAGGCAGTTTAAAACAAATGGGGACAAAGGCTATGTAATATTATATATATTTTTAACTAAGCAACATTAGGCACTTCTTTAATTATGACTAGGCATATTTAAAATTAATTAGGCACAATGGAATATTGATTAGACAAGTTTTTAATTTACTATACATCTCCCTCACCTTCTTTATTTCTTTCGTTCTGTCTACTGCCATACTTTGTTCAAACCCATCCCTCTCTCTCTCTTTAGTCCCCCTTCACTGCACTATTCCATACTTCCACGCAATTTTTTTTTACAGATGTGATCTCCACCATGAAATAGACTCACCTCCGCAATCAACAACCTGAATGGCGTTGCCTCCTTGCACCTGTGCCAATCTTCTTAGTGCGCCTTTAGTAAGTACGACCGCGACTCCCTATGCATGCCGTACCACGCTGCCGAGAACCAAAGAATGGAAATCCCATACTGCATCATTTAAAGCAACCCCGCCACCACCTCTTCACCATCCGCCTGCCATACCAGATTCTGAACCCTGTGCCTTCCAACTCGGACTGCCCAGCTACTTCCTTCTTCTTCTTCTTCCAATTGAGGTCGTCGGTACACAGTTGGTGATTTTCAGGATTTTACAGGTTTTTTTTTAAGTTTTAGATCATTACTGGAAATGAAGGAAAGAAGAATGGAGAAGCAAATCATTTTATAGGATAGAATGTCGTGGAGGCCACGGTTTAAAATGTAGGTTTACGGAGAGGATATAGAGTAGCTGGAAGCATCGGGGATTTCCAAAAAACGTGAAAAGCACGGTGTTAAGTGGTTTGGCACCAAAGGAAAACAGAAGTGTGGCACGCAAGGTAAGAATATTTGGAGCAAAAGTAAATGAAAGCACCTTGGGACACACGTAAAAGAAATGATGGGGAAGTTCTATTAATTTAATAATATAACGAAACTTCGTCGTGAAGTATCATGTTAAAATCTACTACATACGATGTCCAAATGAGACGAAACTCCTAATCCTAGCATAGAAAAATATTCCGAACACGATGAGACAAGTTTCGTCGAATTCCGAGGTCGTTTGTAAAAATTCCTTTATAATTCGTAGGCTAAAATCACGCGTTTAATTTTCCTATGATCACAAAATAAATCCAATCAACTTGAAACTTCGAAATTCTACTAGATCTTCTCCTTACGGATCCAATGAAATTTGTTTCGTTAGAATCGGCATTTATTTGGCCATTCATTTATTCCTTAAGTTACCCATGTCTAAATTGCCCAAAATAATATAACTGAAACGACCCAGACTTTCCCGAGCCCCGAGGAGACGGAGGAGCCCAGATTGCTTTGAGAACACGACGCATCAGAACACAAACAACAAAACATTTCGCTGCTATTACAACAATTTACATCAGAGTACAAGAATCTCAGAGTTCAAATAAATATATCAAGTGGAAAATAAATATCAGAGGTTTACAAATTAGAAAAGCAACTGAAAATAGTACATAAATATAATGCAGCAGAACAATCATCAACTAGCACAACTAAATGAAATACACCGATACAAAGCTTTCCGAATAAAACTCTAGCTGTAAGTCCAGGATCCTGTTAAATAGAAATCTGCAAAACCAAACCTACTGACTACCCATGTGGATAATATGGGCACGCAGAGTTTAGGTAGAAACAATAAACTCCGAGTCAGTCATGGGACTGGTGTGAGAACTAATAAAGGAATTAAATCTTTACTTTAAAATTTGGGAAATCATGGGACCATGCCGTATAACATGAAACGGGTTTACTCCACATGAATCTCAGTTTAGAACAAAACAACGCAATGCTTTTTGGAAAATGAAGCTATTATAAGACTCAGGTCCCATCACACAATGCAACACAAGCCGGAACGTTTAAAACAAATCATTTTGATATTACTGTAAGTGCATAGTGTCGAAATAAATTTCGAATATAAATGTATCAATCATAAATGACATAGAAACCATATATTATGTCGCCATACATAGGTTTACAACTAAAACCAAAAGGTCTAGTATTGGAAAGTGGATTCCATCTATGAGTCGAGGCAAGGGATGGCTCCTCCCGATTCGAGAAACTCTAACACATGTCTCAGGATCCCCCACAGTGAACTTGTGAACGGTAGGGTCGGTCCATAGTTACTTTAGTGGATTAATTATTCCTGAGCAATACATTTCCTAGTCCTATCGGACCTCTAAATAGGTCAGTACGTCGACACTGTGAGCATATAGCCCTACATCCGAGGCGCCTCGCAATCCATTATCCATATAATTAAAAATGTCTAGGCTCCATACCATGACACCACTTCTAGCTAGAAAGAAACGCAAGTTCTCTCTACGGTCACTATCCCGTTTTTGACTCATACCGGGTGTGAGGCTTGCGAATTAACGCTATACACAAAGCTATGCTAATTAAAGTCGTGCTTTGATCATTATCCGCAAGACTTTGCTTTTCAACAAAAGCCTTGATCATTTGCATCTCAGCATGCCACACTGACAATCCATACCGTACCACTGATTTCCACCAATATATAACCTCTAAGCTCGTACATCTTAGAAAAGGGTGTTAAGCAAGAGAATAAATTTTCCGTCACCATATATATATATATATATATATATATATATATATATATATATATAACAGAGATCAATGAATACAGTATAAAGGAATACAATGTCAGACAAACTATCCTTTTGCAAGTTCGTTCTGGGTCTGAACGAAACCGGAGGCACCTTATTCCTCGTCCCATATGTACAATACAAGAGAGCGGTCCTCGCATACCCGGTCGATCTCCAAGTAAGTCTGGATGATCACCACTTATTACCTTATCTTGGGTGTACAGTCCAATCAAGCCATCAGTAATCATCCAAATGATGTGAAGATCTTTGGTCTTCAACCACCATCTTCATCGTTGACTTTTAGTCGCTATATCAGTTATTCAGAATGGGATAAACCCGGTCTTTCCTAATAACTTGAGTATTTCATAATCAATAATCAAGTGCTATAAAAACACATCACACGTCTCATTCCAATTCAGAATATTCTTTTATTCAAATATTCACATCTTAGGGGAAAGGTTCCCATTAATTTTATCAAAGATTAGTTCATTTAAACTATTTCTTTAATCTTCCTTTGGATATCATTTCAAATGATTTTATTACATCTTTTCACAATTCTGAACCAAATTAAGGTTTATCAACTAGTCTGGATTAGCGAACCTTACTGAAGTAATCATTTATATATTAATCCCAATCCCAACCTGTTCATCCCACAGAGCAGAATTGGTAGTACCCCATATCTAACATCCACTGTGTTATTAGTAAATTTAATTACCATTTCACGTTCAAATCTAATTAAAGATTCAATTATCGCCCGGAGTAAAACTGGTGGTACTCAATTCTCGATCATTTCATGAATTTGATAAATTTAATTACCTTATTCATATTCCAATCTTATTATAGATTCATTAAAACTCTAGTTCAGTTTTAATCTCTGGAATTCATTACTTAATGATTATTCAACTTTCTGGAAATTAGTCCTGCATTTAACTGGGTTAAAGAACCAATGTTATTAAAAAAACACATTTCACAATAAACCCAAAATCATCTTCCAACAAATATAGAATCTTCACGGAAAACATATCAATATATATATATATATAATCGATATATTTCCGTATCAGACGGATAATATAAATTGAATAATGGCAAAGCCTTTTAAATTCCATATATAGTAACAGTCTTCCTTTACAGAAGCTAATCTCGATTATTACCAAATCGAATTCCATTCAATTCCAGTTTAATACTTTAGATTGGAAAACTTTACTCTGGAAAATTTCCATTAAATCTTAATAAAAATATTTATAAATTCCAAATCATATCTTCACTATTAATTGGGTTAAAGAACCAATGTTAGTTAAAACATTGTTCATGATAAACCAAAAATCAACTTTCATTTTATTTCCAAATAAATTAATTGGTAAACTTGTTTAATCTTAATTAATAGATTTGTCACTTTCTCAACTGGGTTTAAGAACAGTGTTATTTAAGACACTATTCACGACAAACCCAAAATCCAGTTTGATATTAAATACAAGGCTCTAAATAGAAATTATATTGGCTTATATTCAGTATCAAATTCTGAAACCAACAAATATCATATTGGGAATAACGATAAATATATCTTTCAAATTGCTTAACAATATTCGTATAATCACGGAATCCCATATCGAAATATTCCGAAGATTATTTCCATTCAAATCCTTTCCAATTCATACGTTGGAAAATTCTTGTTATTTCAAAAACCATTTACAAATCCAATTTATTTATTTAAAAAAACTGGATTATTATTCTAGTTAATAACTAGTTCATTTAGATAAAAATAACTTTTTATCTTTTCAAAACTTGGAATTTTTCAACCAAAATCTTTCTAAATCGGTTATTATGATTTTACATAAATTTTCCATATTTTTAATAATTTTATTAAGGCCCTTACAGCCGGTTTCCAATAACGGCCACCGAACTGCATCCATAGCGACCTTTTCCAAAACTGATTCGGACATATCTTAAAATCTAACCGTTAGATTTCAAATCTTTTATATTCATTGGAAAGAACTTTTCTATATGAACCCAACAGTTCCGATTTTAGGAGAATCCGCTGGTCGGATCTCCCATTACGTCCATTTGAAGTTAATGGTCGAAATTCACAAACGGTCGCTGCGCATCGCGTTCTATTCTAACCATTATATATATAATATATATATATATCGCTGATTTCCATTTAAAACGTATTTTATAAATCATTTATAAATCCATTTTAAAACGATTTCAACTTCATTTTCAATTTTAAATCAAAATTGAATATTCCATATCATAATAATATTAAAATGATAATATTTCCAAAATATCTGATTATGAAATCCATTTCCTTTTCATAATCGTTATAAAATGAATAAAATCGATAAACAAATCCGTTCAAGTTGAAATGGCATTTAACTACTTAACTCGGCTTCACAACATAGTTTTTTGGATATGTTTGATCCATATTGACATGTTAAGTTGTTGTTTTGGTGCTTATTGTTGATTCTCTATGTTGCTATGACCGTATGGTATACTTTGTGGTTGACTAGAAAAGTTAGAGTGGTCGAAAACGCCGTCCTATGGCGTAAAACTGTTGCTGGAAAAGTTGCAGGAATTTGACCCGAACCGGATCGGATCTGTGGAGGAGGGCACGAACCAACCCGCTTGTGGAGCTTCCCACAACCCGACCCGCCTGCATCTGGAGTTCTCCGAACCGACCCGCTTGTGGACGGTGACCATGAACTGATCCACTCGCGGCCTACATGCAACGACCCGAACCAGAGTGCCAACCAAGGACCATAAGCCTCGAACTAAACAGAAGCTCACGATCTGAACCAGGGAACTACTCCAAACCGAACCACTAGAAGAAGAAGCATATGGACCAACCCAAGTGGAGAAGCCCGACCCGAACCGATGGGGTCATCACGACCTGACCCGTATGGAGTAATCCGATCCGAAGCAGGTGATCACGAACTGAACCAGGATGGCCGAACCGAACCGATGATGACTGAAGGACTGAACCTATGACACTATTAATTATGCTCCATGAAGTTTTCATAAGTTGGGTCATTTCAATACACTATTCTCTAATACATATTTATGTATTGACATTAATATCACTTATATTAATGATCAATGGGATATGATCATCAGTCAATCAACATATCAGTCTCAATGTTTCATTGTTGTCCTATGTTTACAATAAAACTTGAGTATGGATATTTAAGAATTATAATACTTAATACATTATATAATATCATGTTCAAGTCATTTACATGAAACTATATAATTCCACTTCTATTATGTTAATATTTATATTACGTAGTAAATATAACATAATAGAATATTTTATTTAAAATAAAATATAACATTAACAATGTTATTATTCACATCAAGTAGATTGCCTCTAAGGCACCAACTTTAACTGAAAGTTGCACAATCAAATATATTTTCTTTCAGCATACAAAATTTTAATCGATAAAATATTTTTGATTGAAGGTGTACACCCACAGTAACAACTTGCATAACCTAACAGTGTACAAAAAGTACACCATTTCCTGAAATCACTCCACCGCAGCCACCCCTTTGACAACCAATAACTACGCCGAAAAAAGCTGCTCCAAAGAATAGCAACACCATCTCTATGCGGTAGATATAAAGCCAATTTCAATATTTTTGTGTCCATCCAAAATCGGACATCAAAATCAGATTTTGATTCTTCACTGAATATTATTTACAAATATTCTTTATTTAAAAATATTTGTTATTTCTGAATCCGAATGCGACTCAATCGATTACCATATAATTTCGGTTATATGGATTTCATAGATCGCATGTATTCAACGATAATGATAAATAATCATTCAACGTTCGAGCATCATCCAGAGCGCATTCTATAATTGTATAGGCATTAAAATAAATAATTAAATAATGCTTACAATCGTCTGTCAATCCACCGATTGACATATAACTTAATATTGTGATTAATGTATGTCAAATATCATCCCAATACCCATGTGGGGTTTTCAAACAACAACAGTCTATTTAAATAAATCATTGGTTAATAAATTTAAACAATTCTAATTCGGTTTGAATTATTTTTCTACTTAACAAATTTTCACTATTCAAATTATAAATGGATATTTATATCACATTTCAACAACCAAAAAGTGTATCCACATTGTTTGAAATATGAGTGTCGGATATTCAAATAACGCTTCTTATGCAGATGAGTCATGAATAGTTCATGTGTTGAACTCAAGCAATGTCACATACAACAAATAAAAATCAATCCTGGAAATTTCTAAATATTTACAGTTATGAAATAAACTAAATAACTGTACAAAATTTTAGCGAGAGAGTTCTCACATTGGTTTCCACTCCGTCGGTCTTTATTTCTGAATTTATATTTTTAAACTAAATTAAACGACCGTTTAATTTAGCTCAAACTCCAACTTGCACCGATTCCGTTCTGGTCAGTTCCATGTTATAGTGTTCGTTGTTGCGAATCTAACGCAACTAAAATCACCCAATTCCGATCTCGTATGAAATAGATACAATAATTTATACATTGCATGACATAAATTAACTATTTAAATTAATTAATTAATTGTTTACACTTATTAATCACCCTTAATCTTTACCTTCCTCCTGGAAATCGTTTCGGCCCATAACCCATTTGCTCCGCCCCAAAGTCGAACGTCGGCCGCCCAAACAATGATCGGAGTTCGATCCGGACCTCCCATGCCACGCGTCTATGTGGTGCCTCCTATATCCTCCACCCCTGACGAAATCGAACCCCTTAACCACGCTGAAATCAAAGCCGAACTCAGTACATTCATTTGAAATTTAAAATCGAATTTTCAAACTACCGCGCCATTTCAAGTTCGTTTTATAATTAAAATAAATTTATATGTTCCAACTTCGATTTAAATAAATTTTTAGTTGTTATTATTTAAAATAAATCATTTTAAATATTCAAAACCCATTAAAATAGCTAAAATAAATTTTTTAAATTGGTTCAAAAATTCCGGGTTGTTACAATCTCCCCCACTTAAAATCTTATCATCCTCGAAATGGAAGAAGGAACTGAAGGTCATTTACTTAACCAACTCCACTTTCGCTTGACTCAAGTTCTTCAACTTTTCAGTTTTTAAGAACTTTCTAATTTCTCAAAGTTTGGCTAACACCTTAAATTTTCAAAAAATTTCGCCATAACCTCCTTTGTACGGGTTGATCGGTAAAACCACAACTTGCCTCACAGGGCCCTCATCAATCGAAAAGAAAAAGAAAAATCCAAGAAACTAGCAGATCGGCTCATAAAATCATCAAAACCTAATAAATACAGTAAATACGTACCTATTTGTCGGACATACAATTTTATTCCTCTTCTTAGCTTCCATGATATGACCTGTTCAATATATATAAATGTGTATGTATGCAATTCCAATCAATTTTCAATTCAGTTCAATACTAAATTCGATTTGGCTAAATTTTACCTGTCATTTTCATATTGGTTTTATTGTTCCAATATTTATTAGTTAAATTAATAATCACACATCACATCCAACAATCAATTAGTTGATTAGCTTTTCAAACATATATAAATTTTATATATTCAAAAATCATATTTTCAGTGCTAAATCACAAACAATAAACTCTAACTAAGTTTTGGTTCTCACACCAGCCAATTGGAAATATATAGATATCCACTTTTGAAACTCGAACATAAATACTGTTGATGCCCGGGCATCACCAGAATTATCACCGGGCGACTAGAGTGTGATTCTATATCTAGCCAGTATATTTGAGACTTCGAATACACGTGGATCATACATATATGCAAAATCTCCTATACTCGATAGTCCAAATCAATATAAAATAAAATAATCAAATACGTATAATAAGATTTTTTTCTTTTCGAAACCAAATCCGTTTTAATAAATAATACTCTTCAAACTCAATCTAGGGTATTACTAGTCCTATTTCTAACGAGTCATTCTTATAGGATACTACTAATCCTATTTCTGATGGATTCTTTCGTTCGGTTCTAATGTGTCTAGTTCTCTAGCTTTTTAAACCAAAGCTATGATACCAAACTGAAACGACCCAGACTTCCCGGATCCCCAAGGAGACAGAAGAGTCCACCGTGGCCTACATTGATCCCCCAGGCACCTTGTTTTACGGCGAACCTCTCGACTCTTCTCCAACCCTCGAAAGGGACATGTAGGGGTAAGAGCCCACTGTTCACCACCAAACCACATGGTGAGAACCCCCACCATGCAAAGCCAGCCTCTGCCAGCAACAAGGACTGGTGTGAGAACTAAAACAATAATTAAATCTTTACTTTAAAAGTTGGGAAATCATAGGACCATGCCGTATAACACGGAATGGGTTTACTCCACATGAATCTTAGTTTAAAATAAAACAAAGCAATGCTTTTTGGAAAATGAAGCTATTATAAGACTCAGGTCCCATCACACAATGCAATGCAAGCCGAAGGATAGAGTTTTACCTTATAATAGCCAAACATGCTTGGTGCGTTTAAAACAAATCATTTTGATATTACTATAAGTGCATAGTATCGAAATCAACTTCAAATATAAATATATCAATCATAGACGACATAGGTACCATATATTATGTCGCCGTACATAGGTTTACAACAAAAACCGAAAGGTCGCGTATTGGAAACTGGATTCCATCTATGAGTCGAGGCAAGGGATGGCTCCTCCTGATTCGATACACTTTAGCACATGTCTCAGGATCCCCCATAGTGAACCCTGTGAACGGTAGGGCCGGTCCACACTTACTTTAGTGGATTAATTATTCCTGAATAATACATTTCCTGGTCGTATCGAACCTCTAAACAGTTCAGTACGTTGACCCTATGAGCATATAGCCCTATATCCAAGGCGCCTCGCAATCCATCATCTACATAAGTAAAAATGTCTAGGCTCCATACCATGACACCACCTCTAGCTAGAAAGAAACGCAAGTTCTCCCTGTGGTTACTATCCCGTTTTTGAATCATACTGTAATGACAAGGAATTTCTCTCAATCCGAATCGGTCGCTAAACTGACCAAGACTGTTCGAAACCCCAGATTGTTTTGAGAACACGACAAATCAGAATACAAACAGAAGAACATTTCATTGTTAATTACAACAATTCCATCAGAATACAAGAATATATAGAGTATGAATAAATATTATACATTAGAGATTTAATTACATTACTACAGAGGAAAAATAATACAATACACAACTGAAGGAGATATACGGATAATGAGCTTTCCGTATATCATTCTAGTTGTAAATCAGGATCCTGTGAATATAAATCTGCAAAACCAAAACTACTAGCTGCCCATGTCAAAATAAGGGCACCCATAGTTTAGGTTAAAACAATAAACTACAGGTCAGTCATGTGGCTGGTGTGGAACTAAAACAGTTATTAATCTTTATTTTAAAGTTAGGTAAATCAAGGGACCACGCCGTATAACACGGAACGAGTTTCCTCCCAAGAATACCAGTGCATAAAACAATAACGCAATGCTAAATAAAGAACAATGAAGCTATTATAAGACCCAGGTCCCATCATACAATGCAACACAAACCGGAGGATAGGGTTTTACCTTATAATAGCCAAAGAATGCTTGATACGCTAGATTCCATCTTTTATTATTACTATAGTGTATAGTGTCGAAATAATTTCAATCATAAGTATCAATCATAGAAGGCATAAGCGTCCCATCCCACTATGTCGCCATATATAGGTTCTACAATCAAAGCCGCAAAGTCATGTATTGGAAATTGGATTTCCGTCTATGAACCGAGGCCAGGGATTGTCCTCACCGTTTCGAGACAATCTAGCCTACCATGTCTCAGGAACAGCCGCAACTGCACCTTGGATCGTCAGGGTCGGTCCACCGATGTGGATTAAAATGCCTGAACACTGTGTTTCCCCACCCTTTGGGGCGTAAATGAGTCCAACGACTCCATCGGCTCCACACAGTCACCGATATATCTAAGGCGCCTCGCAACTGCAACAACCACATAAGTCAAACTCGTCAGGGCGTGTAAAACCACTGATGCCACTTCTAGCTAGAAAGAAACGCATGCCCTCCCTGAGGTCCACTCCCGTTTCTAGTTCACAACCGGGTGTGAGGCTCGCGAATCAATGCTACGCAAAGCTGTGCCACACAGGCTGTGCTTTGATCATCACCTACAAGACTTTGCTTTTCAACAAAAGCCTTGATCATTTGCCACTTAGGCATGTCACACAGGCAATTCACTCCATGCGATTGATATCCATCAATATATAACCCCTGAGCTCATACGTCTCAGAGAAGGGCGTTAAGAAAGAGAATAAATTCTCCGCCGCCAAACAGATATATATTTAATAGAAATCAATCAGACAGAATAAAATCCAATGTCGGACACACAGTCCATTTACAAGTTCGTTCTGGTCTGAACGAAACCGGAGGCACCTTGTACCTCGCATATACATCGATCTCCAAGTACGTCTGGATGATCACCAACTGATTTCCTCCTCTTGGGTGTACAGCCCAATCAAGATCATCAGTAATCACCCAAACGACGTGAAGACCTCTGGTCTTTAACCACCGTCTTCATCCTCGACACCACGTCGAATTAGTTATTCAGAATGGGATAAACCCGGTCTTTCTGAATAACTCACGTATATAATAAACAAGTGTACACAAACACAACATATGCCTCATTCCAAATAAGAATATTCCTTTATTCAAATATTCTCATACCTTGGGAAAGGTTCCCTTTAATTTTATCAAAGATAAATTCTTTAAATTTATTCTTTAATCTTCTTTTGAATATCAATTCAAATTAGTCGGGATTAGCGAACCACAATGAAGTAATCAATTTTTTTTATTTCCCAATCCCAACTTATTCATCCCATGAAGTGAAACTGGTCATACTTCATATCTAACACCACGGTGTTATCGGTAAATTTAATTACCATTTCACGTTCAAATCTAATTAAAGATTTAACTATCGCATGGAGCAAAACTGGTGATACCCCATTCTCGATCACTTCAATCTAATTAAAGATTCATTAAAACTCCACTTAGTTTTAATCTTCCCAAAAATCAATATCCTGTCTATAATTGGGTTAAAGAACCAATGTCATCTAAAACACGGGTCACGATAAACCCAAAATCACATTCCATTAATTATCAGGTTAAAGAACAAGTGTTATTTAAAACACCATTCACAATAAACCCAAAAATTAATTCCATTTCAATTCCGGTTAAATATCATTTAATTGGTATACTTCATTAAATCTAAATTAAAAGATTTATTCTTTTTCCTAACTGGGTTTAAGAACAATGTTAATGAAGACACCATTCACGACAAACCCAAATCCCATTTGATATTAAATACAAGGCTCTGAATAGAAAATATATCGGCTTATATTCAATATCAAATTCTACGACCGACAAATATCGTATTGGAAATAACGATATAAATATATCTTTCAAATTTCCATAGCAGTATCTATATAATCACGAAATCCAACATCGAAATATTCCACAGACAATTTCGATTCAAATCGATTCCAATTCAATTATTGGAAATTCTGGTTACTTTAAAACCCTTTCAAATCCAATTTATTTATCTCAAAAATAAATGGATTATAATTCTAGTTCAAAACTAGTTCATTTCGATAAAAATCTATTTTTATCTTTTCAAATATGGAATTTTTCATCCCAATTCTTTCCAAATCATTTCTTATGATTTTACACAAATTGTTACTATTTTTAATAATTTTATTAAGGCCCATACAGTCGATTTCCATCAACGGCCATCGAACTGCACTTACAGCGACCTTTTCCAAATTTGATTTGGACATAATTCCAAATCCAACCGTTAGATTTCAAATCTCTAATATTCGTTAGAAAGCTCTTTTCGATACGAACCCAACGGTTCCTGTTTTAGGAGGATCCGACAGTCGGATCTCCCGTAATATCCATTCAAAGTCAATGGTCGAAATTTGCGAACTGCCGCGGTGCGACGTGTTCTATTCAGGCCATTTAATATATATAATATATATATTATATATATTTCGTCGATTGCCTTTTAAAACGTATTTTATAAATCGTTTTAAATTCATTTTCAAAACGATTTCAACTTCACATTCAATTTCAAATCAAAATTGAATATTCCATACCATTATTAATCTATAAATGATAATATTTTCGAAATGTTATATTTTGAAATCAATTCCTATTCGATATTCGTTATAAAAATGAATAAAATCGATATAAATATCGTTCGCGTCAAAATGGCGCATAACTAACCAACACGGCTTTATATATTTCAATAACTTCGTTATTCTATTCAACAAATGAATATTTTCTTCAACACATGAATATATATTTTTATTCAACACATGAATATATACTTTATTCAACACATGAATATGTATTCTATTCAACACATGAATTTTTATTCTATTCAATACATGAATTTTCTTTCTATTCAACACATGAATTTTTATTCTATTCAACACATGAATTTTCTTTTATAATATTCCTTATTTTCCAAATTAGAATGAGGCCCAATCAATTACCATATAATGTTAATTATATGGATTCCATACAACACATGTATATAATAACAACGATAAATAATCAACCATCATCCAGAGTGCACCACACAACTGCATAAGCATTAAATATAGATAATTAACGCTTACACAGTCTTTCAACTCATCGATTGACATACAACTAAACAAACGGGATTAGTGTACGTCAAATATCATCCCAATACCCGTGTGGAGTTTCAAATCAACAAACACAGATTTTTATTTGTGCAGTTGGGCGATGTTTAAAATTTATCGTCCCACTCAATATCTGTCAAATCAGTGTATATAAACAAATCGTCCGATTTGTTTATAAATATTTATTTTATTTCAACACATGAATATATATTTTACATCACAACCAACAGTCAATTTTCACAACACAAACAATCACACAAGTCGTCCATGGTCTGTGGACGACGGGGAGCAGTTTATATATGCAGTTATAAAATAAATAACTGAACAGAAAATTTTAGTGAGGAGTTCTCACCTTGGGTTTCCACTCCGTCATTCTTTATTTATGAACGGTTCGGATTTTGTTTTGATTTCAGACCATTCCGTCGCAATTCTTTTCACGCTATTCATAATAAAAATCATATTTTTATCGCTTCCATCAAATAGATAAAAATCATATTTTTATTATCTCTATAATATAAAAACCATATTTTTATTTCCACTTCATATATATAAAAATCGAATTTTTATATCGATGTTCATATAATAAAAATCATATTTCTCTCTCGCCATTCTCTATATAAAAATCTCATTTTTATATATAAAGATCGTATTTTTATATCTTTACTACATACGTAAAAATCACTCCTTTACACCGCTACGTCCATGATAAAAATTATATTTTTATCTTGCTAGTAATATAATAAAAATTATATTTTTACTTCCCTACTTACATAGAAATTATATTTTTACCTCTCTCTCTATATATAAAAAATTATATTTTTATTACTCTACATAAATAAAAATCATATTTTTATATTCTCTATTATATAAAAATCATATTTTTAAAACGTTTTCTATAAGATAAAAATCACATCTTTAATCGCTATTCAAACAATAAAAATCTCAACTTTGTTCATATAAAAATCTCGACTTTGTTCATAATAAAAATATAAACTTTTTAGTGTATAAAAATCCTAATTTTCTTTTATAAAAATATTATTTGAATATATATATAAATGAATTGAAATTGATATTATGAAAACTTACTGTGTTTTCGGATTTTTGGCGGTTGGAGATGGGGGAGACGGCGTCAGGCCTGGAGTCGGCGGCGCGGGGCTCAGGTGGCGTCCCTGGAGGCGGATATGGGTCAGAGGGGGGTGCGGTTTCCTGGATCGATTTGGGGGTTCCGATCTCCGGTTGCAGCGGTTTAAGGAGGAGAGGGAGGGAAGAGAGGAGAGGGAGTGAGGCACGAGAGATGGGGGCGTTGGAGGCTGTGCGGTGGCGCGGCCATCGCCTGGGGCGGCGTGTTGGGTGAACGATTGCGGTTTTTTCTCTTTTCTTATACTGAAATCGGGTTTGACTTAGAGGAGAGAGAGGGAGAA
The DNA here is from genome assembly GCA_030737875.1 of Allium sativum. Taxonomy (NCBI): domain Eukaryota; kingdom Viridiplantae; phylum Streptophyta; class Magnoliopsida; order Asparagales; family Amaryllidaceae; genus Allium; species Allium sativum. Next base: position 833,957,221 of record CM060918.1, on the reverse strand, counting down.
AGGTGAGGGTATATAATTAACATATATATATATATTAATCTCCATAAAGTAACCTTTTTATTCGATCTCAGAACGAGACACAACGATTATCTCCCTAGCTAATTACCCCTATTCCGAACACAATGGGATATGTATCGTAAGCCAGTTCGGCTGTTTCGATCAGTTTCCGTTAATATCAGAATATAAATCTATACATTGAATTTAAACGCACATTTCAATTTACCGGGGCCACATACTGACTCTAAAAATTCCAAAAAATATATTTCTAGCTTCGTATTGACGATATGGTCCTAACAAAACCAATTTCGTCAAATTTGAAGACCGTTTGAAAAATGGCCATTTTCCAGTCGATTAAAATCAACTGAAACTAGTCAAACGCGTTTAACTTCGCCACGCTTACATATTGCTTCAGAAAATTACGAATTTTGAAACCTAGCAATAACTTGACATCACGGATCCAACAAAAGAGGTTTCGTCGAAAACGGAGGGCGTTTGCAAAATTTCCATTTATAAGGGCTAGAATTCCATAGCGACTATTCTGAATTTTCAACTGGACGTAACTTTTGATTTCCGCTATGAAATTTCAATCTTTCGGATTCGTTGGAAAGATATTTTCAAATAGATTCTAATATTTTTGGTTTTGCTAAAATCCGGTTTATTTTGAATCCTGTACATTCATTTGAACTTTGAAATCAAAATTTCAAACTACCGCGCCATTTTCAATTCCTTTTATATTTAAAATAAATATTTATATCCTAACATTGATTCAACATTTATACGTTCAAATTCCATTCAAAATAAATTTCTTGTTATTATTATTTAAAATAATTCATTTTAAATAATCAAAATTCGCTAAAATTGCCAAAATAAAAATTTTAAATTGGCTCAAATTTCGGGGTTATTACACATACCGGGTGTGAGGCTCGCGAATTAATGCTATACACAAAGCTATGCTAATTAAAGCCGTGCTTTAATCATCATCCACAAGACTTTGCTTTTCAACAAAAGCCTTGATCATTTGCATCTCAACATGCCACACTGACAATCCATACCGTACCACTGATTTCCACCAATATATAACCTCTAAGCTTGTACTTCTCAAAGAAGGGTGTTAAGCAAAAGAATAAATTCTCTGCCACCAAACAGATATATACTTAGCAGAGATCAATGAATAAAGCAAAAAGAAATGCAGTGTCAGACATAACATCCATTTACAAGTTCGTTCTGGGTCTAAACGAAACCAGAGGCACCTTATTCCTCGTCCCATATGTCCAATACAGGAGAGAAGTCCTTGCATACCCGGTCGATCTCCAAGTACTTCTGGACAATCACCAATTATTACCTTGTCTTGGGTGTACAGCCCAATCAAGACATCAGTAATCATCCAAACGAGGTGAAGATCTCTGGTCTTCAACCACCGTCTTCATCGTCGACTTTTAGTCACCATATCAGTTATTCAGAATGGAATAAACCAGGTCTTTCCGAATAACTCGCGTATTTCATAATCAATAATCAAGTGCTATAAAAACACATCATATGCCTCATTCCAATTCAGAATGTAATAACCCGAAAATCCGAGCCAGTTTAAAATTTTTGTTATGGAAATTTTAATGAATTTTGAATATTTAAAATGAATTATTTTAAATAATAACGACGAGAAGTTTATTTTGAATAGAATTAGAACGTATATATTTATATACGTCGTCGTTAGAATATAAAAATTTATTTTTATATATAAAATGAATTGAAAATGGCGCGGTAGTTTGAAAATTCAATTTCAAAGTTCAAATGAATGTACCGGGTGCAGAATAAACCAGATTTTAGTGAAACCAAAAATATTTGAATCTAATTGAGAATATCTTTCCAACAAACCGAAAAATTGAAATTTTATAGCGGGAGTCAAAAGTTATGTCCAGTTGAAAATTTAGAATAGTCGCTATGGAATTCTGGCCCTTAAAAATGGAAATTTTGCAAACGACCTTAGTTTTCGACGAAACCACTTTTGTTGGATCCATGATATCAAGTTATTGCTAGTTTTCAAAATTCGTAATTTTTCGAATCAATATGTGAGAATGGCAAAGGAAAACGCGTTTGACCAATTTTAGTTGATTTTAATCGACTGGAAAATGGCCATTTTTCAAACGGTCTCAGAATTCGATGAAATTAGCTTTGTTATGACCGTATCGTCAATACGAAGCCAGAAAATATTTTTCGGGAATTTTCTAGTTAGTATGCGGCCCCAGTAAATTGAAATGTGCGTTCAAATTCAATATATAGATTTATATTTGGATCTTGATGAAAACTGATCGAAACGATCGAATCAGCTTGTGATACATATCCCATTGTGTTCGGAATGGGGGTAATTAGTTACAGACGACAGGCGGTGGGCCTCGTATAGAGGTCGAATAAAAAAGCCAACTTTTTGAAATTAAAAATAATAAAATAAATATATTTATATAATCCCTCTCTAAACCTTTCTCTACCTCCTCCCCCTTTCGGTTCTAACAGATCGAGAGAAAAAAAAGAAAAAAAATTTAAAAAAAACCCGTCGAGCGCCCCCCTCCACCGATCGCCGCCGCTTCTTCTTCTTCCTCCTCCTCCACTTGCTCCGCCTTCCTTCCTCCTCCCCTACCCCGACACGACCCCCCTGCTCCTCCCTTCTCTCGAAGCCCCGCCGTGAACCCAAACTGCCAACGCCCTCCCCCGAAACCCTAAATCGATTTGACAGCCACCGTGGGCCCCTAGCCCGATGCACCACCACCTTGCCGCACTGCCTTCTTCCCCCTTCCTCTCTGATTCGACTGTAAAACCCTCCTCCTTCATATCGAAAATCCGTACGTTTTTATTTATTGTATTTATTTCTTTTCTTTAATTTAGTTCAGTTTCTTTTAATTATTTATTTTATATAATGCTGAAAAATAAAATGAGGAGTTTTATTTATATACGATAGCGAAGTGAGAAAGGTTTGATTTTTATCGTGTGAAGAACAAAAATAGAAATACGATTTTTATGGATATAGATTTGAAATAAAGATATGGCCTTTACTATGAAGTTGGATTTATAAAAATAGGATTTTATGCGAAGTAAAGATTCAATTTTATAAAGTAAAAAGATTTGATTTTGTTCATGGAAAAGTTTGATTTTTCATTGTAGAAATATTAGATTTTCATATAGAGATAATAAAAATTTGATCTTTATAGTATAGGAAGAATAAAAATATGATTTTTATTTATGTAGAATTTTAAAAATATAATTTTTATTATATACAAGCAAGATAAAAATAGAATTTTTATCTATATAGTAGCGATGTAAAAATCGAATTTTTATCTATATAGTAGCGATGTAAAAATGGAATTTTTATCCATATAGAGCGAATTTAAAAATGTGATTTTTATATAAATAGCAACAATATAAAAATGTGATTTTTATATATGTAGTGGCTACGGACAACGAAATTGACAAAAGGCGAGCACGCCGAAGATTTCTACATAAGAAGAGTCGTGGCGTTTGGTTTAGCTAGTCGGTGAGAACTCTTCACTTCTATTTTTATTTCTAGTTTGAAATATATACTAGGATGCAGACGGTGTCTAGTAGCACCCGACACCCGTCATCCACAGATCATGGATGACTTGTTTGTTTGATTGCTGTGTTGTGGAATTTGATTGTGTGATGTGGAATGAAATAAAATATTTTATAGTGGAAAATATTTTATAGTTAAAAATATGATTTTTAACGTGTAAATAAATATTTATAAACAAATCGGACGATTTGTTTATATAAACTGATTTGACTGATATTGATTGAGACGGTAAATTTTACACATCGCCCAACTGCACAAATAAAATCTGTGTTTGTTGATTTGAAACCCCATAGGGGTATTGGGATGAGATTTGACGTACACTAATCCCGATTGTTTAGTTGTATGTCAATCAATGGATTGACAGACTGTGTAAGCGTTAATTATTTTTATTTAATGCTTATGCAGTTGTGTGGTGCACTCTGGATGATGGTTGATTATTTATCGTTGCTATTATATACATGTGTTGTAGAAAAATCCATATAATTAACATTATATGGTAATTGATTAGGCCTCATTCCAGTTTTGAAATAGAATATTTGAATAGAAATATTTGAAATAGAATATTTGAATAGAAATATTTGAAAAGGAAATATTTGAATAGAAATATTCGAAAAAGAAATATTTGAAATAGAATATTTGAAAATAGAAATATATGAAGCTGTGTTGATTAGATTTGCGCCATTTTGACGCGAGCGATATTTATATCGATTTTATTCGTTTTTATAACGAATATAGAAAAGAAAGTGATTTCAAAATATAACATTTTGAAAATATTATCATTTGTATATCGATGATGTGGAATATTCAATTTTGATTAGAAATTGAATATGAAGTTGAAATCGTTTTGAAAACGAATTTAAAACGATTTATAAAATACGTTTTGAAAGGAAATCGACGAAATATACATTATATACATTATATATATATATATATATATATATATATATATATATATATATAATATAATGGCCTGAATAGAACGCGCCGCGCCGCGGCAGTTCATGAATTTCGACCATTGATTTCGAACGGACATTACGGGAGATCCGACCGTCTGATTCTCCTGAAACCGGAACCATTCGGTTCGTATCGAAAAGAGAGCTTTCCAACGAATATGAGAAATTAGAAATCTAATGGTTGGATTTGGAATTATTTCCAAATCAAATTGGGAAAAGGTCGCTCTAATTGCAGTTCGATGGCCGTTGATGGAAATCGACTGTACGGGCCTTGATAAAATTATTAAAAATAGTAATAATTTGTGTAAAATCATAAGAAATGATTTGGGAAGAATGGGGATGAAAAACTCCATATTTGAAAAGATAAAAGTAGATTTTTATCGAAATGAACTAGTTTTGAACTAGAATAATAATTTATTTATTTTTAAAATAAATAAAGTGGATTTGAAATGGTTTGGAAAATAACCAGAACTTCCAATATATAAAGTGGAAATGGATTTGATCGAAATTGACTTTGGAATATTTCGATGTTGGATTTCGTGATTTTACAGATATTGTTCTGGGAATTTGAAAGATATATTAATATCGTTATTTCCAATACGATATTTGTTCGTCGTAGAATTTGATATTGAATATAAGCCGATATATTTTCTATTCAGAGCCTTGTATTTAATATCAAATGGGATTTGGGTTTGTCGTGAATGGTGTCTTCATTAACACTGTTCTTAAACCCCGTTGAGAAAAAGATTAAATCTTTTTATTTGGATTTAATCAAGTGTACCAATTAAGTGGTATTTAATTGGAATTGAATTTGAATTGATTTTTGGGTTTATCGTGAACGGTGTTTTAAATAACACTTGTTCTTTAACCCGATAATTAATGGAATGTGATTTTGGGTTGTCGTGAACGGTATCTTTAATAATACTATTCTTAGACCCAGTTGAGTAAAGAAAATCAGAAACTAACTGGAGATTAGTTAAGTTGAATGGTTTCTTGCGTATTGATCTGATGTTGGTTTCGACCTTCGGGGTTAATACTTAGGGAATTGCTCACTTGCTATTTTACGGTTAAAGGCTGATAGAATGGAATGTGATTTTGGGTTTATCATGAATCGTGTTTTAAATGACATTGATTCTTTAACCCAGTTAAAGATTAAAACTAAGTGGAGTTTTAATGAATCTTTAATTAGATTGAAATGATCGAGAATGGAGTTGTAACAACCCGGAAAATCTGAACCAGTTTGAAAATTTTAATTTGGCTATTTTAGTGAATTTAAAATATTTAAAATAAATATTTTAAATAATAACAACGAAAAGTAAGTTTGAATCGACGTTTGAAAATAAATATAATTAATTCTAATTATAAACAAGGCCTGAAATGGCGCGGTAGTTTCAAAATTTGAATTCAAAGTTTGACTAACTGTACCGGGTGCAAATTAAAACGGATTTTAGTGAGATCAAAAATATTTAAATCTGTTAGTGAATATCTTTCTAACGAATCTGAAAAATCAAAGTTTCATAGCTGGAAGCAAAAGTTATGGCCAAATGAATTTTCAGAAAGGTCGCTATAGAGTTTATATAGCCCGTGAAAATGGCATTTTGCAAACGACCTCAGAATTCGACGAAACCACTTTTGTTGGATCTGGGATGTCAAATTATTGCTAGGTTTCAAATTTCATAATTTTTGAATCTAGTATGTGAGCGTGGAAAAGAAAAATGTGTTTGGTTAATTTCTATTAAATTGGATCGGCCAGAAAAGGGCCATTTTTTAAACGGTCTCAGAATTCGACGAAACTAGTTTTGTTGGGACCGTATCGTCAAAACATAGCTAGATTTATTTTTCGGGAACTTTTAGAATCAGTATGTGGCCCCGACAAATTAAAATGTATGTTCAAATCAAATATTGAATGTTTTATATTTTAATTTGAAGGAAAACAGAGTGAAACAATCGAATGGGCTTACGAAACATATCCCATTGTGTTCGGAATGGGGGTATTTAGCTAGGGGCGACAGTCGTTGGGTCTGGATTGGTGTTCGTATGGATAAAGTGGTATTTTCCGAATTAATTAAATTAAAAATTAAAATAAAATAGTGGGCCAATCCCCTTCTTCCTCTCACTTCCACGTTGACCCATTTCCAACCCGATAACCTCCAGGCAACGACGGAAAACCTCCCACCTTCTCCCCTCTTTTTCTCCTCCGTCTCTCAACAAAATCGAGCGCCACCACCCACGTTTTGAAGCCCTTACTCCCCTCTTCAAATCCATATAACATTCACCCCCTATCGTCCACCCTCCGCTGCGAATCACCTCCACGAACGGCCATGCTTCAGAGCGCTGCCGTGCCCTCCACAGTCCACCGATCAGAGCGCAACCACCGGGCGTGGGAAGCCCTCACTTCCCTCTTCGACGCTGTACAAGCGGATCTTCGTATCGTGCAGCAGTTGGATCGAAAAGTTGAAACCTAGTTTTGAACACATTAGAAAGGTAAACGGCTTTGTTAATTTAAAACAGTTTTAACACTTTAAAACCGTTACAAACTTGTAAAATCATATCTTTTTGCTGTGTTGTCGAAATCCAGTGAAACAAGAGACACTAGGACCGTGAGGACGTCTTCTACATTTTAGAAGAGACCGCATATTTTTCTTAGCCTTCTGCTATTTTTGGTGGAGTGGAACCCAATGTGAGATTTCTGAGTTATAAACGATATGAAAATGACGATGTATAAATTATATATTCGAAGTATGAGTTACATAAGCGTTGTACACCTCATGCATAAGCATTGTATACGTTGTATGTTCAATGTATAAGTTATATATGCGTTGTAAAAATTATATATGTGTTGAATAGAAGTGAAATTTACTTATATAAATATATATATGTACGCCCCTCGTCCACAAACCATGGACGATATTTATTGGTTGTGATTGGTGTGAAAATTGGTTGATAGCGAATGGTTCATTTGAATTGTTTGTGGTTGAAATTGATTGATTGTGGTTGAAAAATACCCGTTTGTGGTTGAAATTTATTTGGTTGAAACCACACAGGATTTGGTGGTGGAAAAGGAAAAAATAAAGAAGCCGCCTGCGTGCGAACTAGATGCATGAAATCTCCATTGTCAAAAGCTACGAGGCTTTAAGGTAGAGCGAGGAGTCGTACTAGGGACGGCCCCGGTTTTAAATACCCAGCCGTTATGCTGCCGAAATTTTCAATAATATTCATGTGTTTGAATTATTTTCATGTGTTGAAACTATATTCGTGTGTTGAATAGAAATTCGTGTGTTGAAACTATATTCGTGTGTTGAATAGAAATTCATGTGTTGAATGGTATTCGTGTTTTAAATAAGTTGTTTTAACAATAAAAATCACATTTTTATTAAATATATACGAACTATAGAAAACATTCATGTGTTGAATAGAAATTCATTCGTTGAATAGAAATTCATGTGTTGAATGATATTCGTGTTTTAAATAAATTGTTTTAACAATAAAAATCACATTTTTATTTTATATATACGAACTATAGAAAACATTCATGTGTTGAATAGAAATTCATTCGTTGAATAGAAATTCATGTGTTGAATGGTATTCGTGTTTTAAATAAATTGTTTTAACAACAAAAATCACATTTTTATTTTATATATATGAACTATAGAAAACATTCATGTGTTGAATAGAAATTCATTCGTTGAATAGAAATTCATGTGTTGAATGGTACTCGTGTTTGAAATAAATTGTTTTATAATAAAAATCATATTTTTATCATCTATATAAACTATATAAAATAGTCGTGTTTTGAAATAAATTGTTTTACATTAAAAATCACATTTTTATTATATACATAAATTGTTAAAAATAGTGAAGTGTTGAAATAAACGTATGTTGGATAAAAATATCATTTTTATCAAATGTATGAAAAGAATATGGTTTTGAAATCGAAGAATAGATTATATATATATATATATATATATATAATTAAAATAAATCGAATAACGAAGCTGCAGTTCGTGTTTTGAAACCGTGATTTCAAACGATTAGTGCGGGAGGTCCGACCATCGGATTTTCCCGAAACCGAAACCGTTGGGTTCGCTTTGGAAATATCTTTCCAACGACACCAACTTTGTAAAGATCCAACGGTTGGATTGTCTGAAATGTTTAATTCAAATCTGAAGAAAAACAACGCCAGAATCGATTATATATATATATATAATTAAATTAAATCGAATAACGACGCTGCAGTTCGTATTTTGAAATCGAAACTTCAAACGAGTGTACCGGGAGATCCGACCGTCGGATTTCCCCAAAACTGAAACCATTGGATTCGTTTTGAAAATATCTTTCTAATGATATAAAATTTGTGAAGATCCAACGGTTAGATTTTCAGATATGTGTAAATCAAATCTGAAGAAAAACAGCGCCACGGCCGCGTTATGGCCTGAAGCGTCGTTTTGAATAAATTGGCTATTTTTAAATAAATAAAAATAGCAATAAATCGTTATAAAATATTATAAACGATATGGAATGTGAAATTTAGAAACTAACTGAAGGTTAGCTAAGTCGAATGGTTTCCTGGGTTTTGATCTGATGTTGGTTTCGGCCTTCGGGGTTAACACTTGGGAAATCGTTCTCTTACTGATTTACGGTTAGTAACTGATGAATTGGAATGAGGTGTATGTTGTGTTTGTGTAGCACTTGTTTATTATATACGCGAGTTGTTCAGAAAGACCGGGTTTATCCCATTCTGAATAATTGAATCGACGATAAGAAATCGATGATGAAGACGGTGGTTGAAGACCGGAGATCTTCACCTCGGTTGGATGATAACTGATGTCCTGATTGGGAGGCATCCCGAAATATGGATAATGAGTGGTGATCGTCCAGACATACGTGGAGATTGATGGGTATGCGAGGTATATAGTGCCTCCGGTTTCGTTCAGACCCAGAACGGACTTGTAAGTGGACTGTGTGCCTGACATTGGAATTCATTCTGTGTGACTGATAGCCATCAGTTGCATGGTGTGAATTGCCTGTGTGGCATGCTAAGATGCAGTGATCAAGGCTTCTATTGGAAAGCAAAGTCTTGTTGTTGATGATCAAAGCACGGCTTGTGTGGCGTAGCTTTGTGTATAACGTGAATTTGCGAGCCTCACACCCCGGTATGAACTAGAAACGGGAGAGGACATCAGTGAGGGCATGCGTTTCCTTCTAGCTAGAGGTGGTGTCAGTGCTTAAACTGGCTGACATTTATATTATTTTCACCTGTGTGGTTGTTGCTGTTGCGAGGCGCCTCGGATATATCGGTCGATCCGGGACCGATGGAGTCATTCGTTGGCTCATTGACGCCCCAAAGGGTAGGGAAACACGGTGTTCAGGCATTTTAATCCACATCGGTGGACCAGCCCTGACGATCCAAGGGTCACTCGAGTTCTGATCCTGAGGGGCGGGCTAGAGCGTCTCAAAATCGGTAAGGACTATCTTTTGCCTTGGTTCATGACGGAAATCAAATTTCCAAATACGTGACTGTGCGGTTTTGATTGTGAACCTATATATGACGACATGATATATGGTATCCGTCTATGATTGATAGTTATGATTGAAATTGTTTTTGAAACATATAAACACTAGTAATAATATCAAATGCTTTTGTTTTATTCGTATCAAGCATATTTTGGCCATTATAAGGTAAAATTCTATCCTCCGGTTTGCGTTGCATTGTGTGATGGGAACTGAGTCTTATAATGGCTTCATTTTTATAAAAAGCATGGCGATGTTTAAAAGATTTACTTGTTGTAAAGCACTGGCAATCCAATGGAGTAAACCCATTCTGCGAAAGTGGCATGGTCCTGTGATTAGCCATATTATAAATGTGTTAAGTAGATTTCTCATACCAGTCCCATGACTGACTCGTAGTTTGTTTCACTTGCAAACTCGGGTGCCCCCTTTTTCTACACAGGCGGCCTTTATTCAGGTTTCAGCAGGCTCTCTCTAGATAGCTGGAGCTGAAGATGGATTCTATCATTTATCTCTTTTTATGCTGTTCAGCTCCTATTGTACATATTATGTTCGTTTTCCGCTGTAGACATTTATGTATGGCTGAACTGTATTTGTACTAAGTATGATCCTGTATATTGTGTAACTCTGATGTTTATTATATCCAGTATATTTTGTTGTGCATTATCTGGTGTATTTATTTATTTCTGTCCTGCTATTATCTGTTTATGTGTTATATTCCAAAGATTACCCTTGACACCATCGTACGGGGTTTTAGGGTCGTCACATTGTGGTATCAGAGCTTTGGTTAAGCTTAGTGTTGGAATATAACATATTAACGAACTCGTCAGAAATAGAACTAGTAGTGTTCTAAGACGAAAAACTCATTACAGATAGGGTCAGTAATATCCTAGTATGAGTATAGCAGAATGAATTACGTCCGATAGACACATTTACATTCAAGTATATGTCTCTATGCTTTAAAATATCTTTTCTGTTGCCCTGACACTTGATCTACTATTTGCAGAAGTACTAGAAAATGAGTGTCAGAAACAGAAGGAATGCAGAACCAGATATTAAGGCTCTATTAATTAAGTATCGAAATATGGGTGGAATACCGTTCTCGGGTGAAGAATCTATTACGAAAACACAAGCTTGGATTCGTTCTGCTGAGAAGATCTTTGACGGTTTAAAGCTGAGAGATGACCAGAAAAGATTACTGGCATCTTGGGCACTCAAAGACGAAGCTTTGTTCTGGTGGGATTTGATTATGAAGGATAATCCAGAAGGTAATATTACCTGGGATAGATTTAAAATGATTTTCCTAGAAAGATTTACTCCTCCTGAATCAACTGAGCGGTTATGTGATGAATTCTCTTATCTGATACAAGGAGATATGATCATTCCAGAATATCATAAGAGATTCAATGAACTTTCTCATTTTGCCTCTCATCTAATTCAAGATCCAAAGAGGAAGAATCTGAGGTTTATTCATGGCCTGCAAAGAAAATACAAGAACAATGTAATGGGGAATGTGAAGCTTCCCTTTTCTGAAATGATATACATGGCCTACTAGTATGAGGATCTCCAAAGGAAAGGTATGTTGCGAGATGAAGAGGAAGGCAGTTCAAGTAAAAAAGGGGAGTCTGAAACTGATAGTCCTGAGGCCAGTACGATGTCTGAGGTCAGTAAGAAGCCCAAAGTAAATCGAAAAAGGGCCAGATCTGGGAAAGAACCGGTAACGGCTGCCACATGCTCAAGCTGCAATGCAAGGGCATTTGGCGATAAACTGCGGACCCTTAATGAAGCGATTAAAAGGTGGACTTCAATCTAAGAAGGGATTTCAAGAGAATAGAAAGTACAGTCAATGCCATCTGGCCGGTCATCTTTCAAAGGCTTGCCAGCTATTCAAGAAATCTGAAAGGGTTCATGTAAATGAAGTGGCAGAAACTCCATCACCCTCAACTAGTCAAGGAAGGTCAGATGTTTTGGAAGGCACGCTTAATGTCAAAAATATTCCAGTTAAAGTACGGTTTGATACAGGCGCGTCACGAAGCTTTATTGCAAAGAGTGCAGTTAATAAGTTGGATTTGAAATTGAAAAAGCTCAAGGAACCCATCACTGTCCATAATCCGTTTGGGGGTTCTCTCGATCTCAGTTGGATTTGTGTGGTGCCTGTCTCTTTTTCATGTTATAAGTTTCCTATCATCTCAATGGTCATGAATTTTACTGAATTCGATCTTATTTTGGGATTGGATTAGTTAACCAAATATGAAGCAGAGGTTAAATGCACCGAGAGAGTAGTCAGGGCAAAGATTAAATCAAGGAATTATATCACCATACCATGTGAAGGTCCGAATTCAAATAGAAAAGACTTTTGGTCAGCTCTTGATGTTTCTCCTGCTCTAATAGAAAATATCCCTATAGTCACAGAGAATATTCCAGACCTCGTAAAAGATATTCCTGTCGTAAAGAATTATGCAGATATGTTCGAAGAAGTTGTTAACTTACCTCCGCAGAGGGAAATTGATTTCAAGATTGCTTTAATTCTGAATGCTAGGCCAGTAGTGCACGCTATTCGAAGGATGACCCTAAAGGAGAAAGAAGAGTTAGATAATCAAACTCGACAGCTTGTATGGAAGTGTCTGATCAGGCCTAGTTTCTCTGATTGGGGAGCAGCAGTGGTGTTTGTCCCAAAGTCTGACGGTACTCTGCGACTATGTGTGGATTATTGGGACTTGAATAAGCAGACAATAAAGAATAAATATCCATTGCCGCGAATCGATGATTTATTGGATCGTCTGAATGGAGCACAAGTATTTTCAAGGATGGATCTAGCTACAGGCTTCCATCAGCTACGTATTGCCGAAGAGTGTGTTCCTATGACAACATTCAGAGGTCCAGACTTATTTTATGAGTGATTAGTAATGCCGTTTGGCTTATGTAACGCTCCTGCCTACTTTGTCGATCTGATGAATAGAGTGTTCAGAGGGGTTTTGAATAAGTTTGTTCTGGTTTTTATTGATGATATTTTAATCTTCTCTAAGTCAAAGGCAGAACATAAAAAAACATTAGGAGCAAGTTCTAGAAATTCTGAGAAGGAATGTATTGAAAGCCAAACTGTCCAAATGTATATTCTGGCAAGATGAAGTAAAGTTTCTTGGCCACGTCGTATCAAAAGAGGGAATTGCTGTGGATCAAGGTAAAATCACCGCTATTCAAAATTGGAAACAGCCTAGTACTCCCATAGAAGTCCGAAGTTTTCCTGGATTGGCTAGTTACTACCGGAAGTTCGTTAAAGATTTTTCGAAGATATCTAGTCACTTAACAAAGCTTACAAAGAAGCACGCAAAGTTCAAGTGGACTCCGGAATGTGAGGAGGCTTTTGAGAAGCTAAAGTTAAGATTAACAACGTCTCCAGTGTTAACGATTATCGATGGCAATCAAGACTTGAAAGTCTGGACAAATGCCTCTAGAGAAGGCCTTGGTGCAGTATTACTGCAAAGAGGCCAGGTTGTTGCTTATGCTAGCCGTCAACTGAAGCCACATGAAAAGAACTACGTTACTCATGATCTTGAGTTGTTGGCTATCGTATTCGCTTTGAAAATCTGGAGACACTATCTTCTGGGTGAGAAATTCGAACTGTTTACAGATCATCAGTCGCTAAAGTATCTGTTCACCCAGAAAGACTTGAATCTGAGGCAACAACGTTGGCTAGAGTTTCTTGCAACATACGATTTTGAGATTTGTACACTCCAGGGAAAGCCAATGTTGTGGCCGATGCGTTAAGTGGAAAAAATGTAATGATCACCAGTTTTATTATTACGACTTCATTGATTGATAAAATATCTGCTCTTCAGAAGGATGATCACTTCATTCAGAAGATCAGAGAGATAATTCAGAAAGGCGAGCCCTCGAGTTTTCAGGTTAATAATGATGAGATTCTAAGGCTAAAGGGTCGAATTTGTGTTCCTAACATTTCTGAGCTCCGAAAAGAAGTGCTGGATGAATTCCACAAGTCAAAACTTAGTATCCATCCCGGAGTGAGCAAAATGTATAATGACATCAAACGCACTTTCTGGTGGAGGTCGATGAAGAGAGACATTTCTTTATATGTTAGAAGGTGCCCTACTTGCCAACTAGTCAAGAGCAACCAACAAAAACTGGCCGGATTATTGCAACCATTGGATATTCCAGGTTGGAAATGGGAACATATTTCCATGAACTTCATAGATGGTTTACCCAGAACCAGAAAAGAAAATGACAGTATTTGGGTGATCGTAGATCGCTTCACGAAGACCTCCCATTTCATACCTGTCAGATCGAACAGAACTGCTCAGAGTCTGGCGCAGATATATTTCAAGGAAATTGTTAGGCTACATGGAGTGCCGATCAGTATAGTTAGTGATAGAGATCCAATATTTACTAGCAAATTCTGGGAGGCATTTCAAGTAGATCTGGGAACAAAACTGAACTTGAGCACCGCTCATCATCCTCAGACAGATGGTCAAACTGAGAGGGTGAATCGTATACTAGAAGATTTATTGCAGGCTTATGTTCTAGATTTTGGTGGATCATGGGAAGACCATTTACATTTGGCTGAGTTCTCATACAACAACAACTACCAAGCGAACCTGACAATGTCACTATTCGAAGCATTGTATGGTAGACCGTGCCGATCTCCTGCTTGTTAGGTAGAACCTGGTAATAGACTTATATTGGAGCCAGATATGATTCGCGAAGCTGCGGATAAAGTCGATTTCGGTAAGAAACGGTTACTCGCCGCTCAAAGCCGACAGAAGAGCTATGCTGATTCGAGAAGAAGAGATTTAGCATTTGCTGTTGGCGACTATGTGTATATAAGGGTTTCTCCGATGAGAAGAGTGATTCGATTTGGCAAAAATGGGAAGTTGGCGCCCAGATTTATTGGTCCATTCCCTATACTTGAACGGGCTGGAACTCTCGCTTATAGAATTCAGTTGCCTAATTAGTTGCCTGGAGTGCATGATGTATTTCATGTTTCTCAACTTAGAAAGCATGTTCATGATCCAGACTTGGTTGTGGAAGAAGCCGCACAACAGGATATATAAATTACTCTAGAATTGGCTGTGAGAAGAGAGCCGCCAAAGATAGTTGGCAAAGAAACCAAAGAGCTGAGGAACAAGAAGGTTCACTTAGTCAAAGTGCAATGGAGTGGAGATCCGCGAGATTGTACTTGGGAAACTGAGGAGAGTATCATGAAAGCCTATGCTAAGTGCAGGGTGGATATCTCTGATTGACTCCGGTGCAAGGTACATTTTCCATATTTTGAAATTTCCATTATGTTCTCTACTTTGTCATTGTTTTCTTTTCATGGATGTAAAATTTTAATCATATAGTCTGATTGATTTTATAAGAGTATATGAATTAAGTAGTATATTTTTGAAAGTTGAAAACAAATTGATTGCTGGTTGCGTTGTTTGATTTTTGGTTGATTAATTAGAATTTTAAACCATCTAGCCAAATTGAACCAGTATTGAACTGAATTGAAAATTGATAGAAATATATACATGTGCATTATATATGTGTGAACAGGTTATGGATAAACAGTTAAGCAAAGGAATAAAATTGTTTGCCCGACAAACAGGTACACGTTTATTGTATTTCTTGGGATTTGATGATTTTATGAGCCGATTGGCTAGCCGCTTGGCTTTTCGTTTTTCTTTTGGATTGGTGAGGGCCATGGGAGGCTATTTGAAATATCCCGAAGTCCCTCGTACAAAGGAGGTTATGGCGAAATTTTTCAAAAATTTAAGGTGTTAGCCAAATTTTTGAAGAATTTGAAAATTCTTAGAAACTGAAAAGTTGAAGAATGGAAGCCAGATTGAAAGTAGAGTTGATTAATCAAACTACTTTCAACTTTATTCCTTTTCGGGGACGAAAAGTTTTAAGTGGGGGAGATTGTAACAACGCGAAAAATCTGAACTAGTTTGAAAATTTTAATTTGGCTATTTTAGTGAATTTAAAATATTTAAAATAAATATTTTAAATAATAACGACGAAAAGTAAGTTTGAATCAACGTTTGAAAATAAATATTATTAATTCTAATAATAAACAAGGCCTGAAATGGCGCGGTAGTTTCAAAATTTGAATTCAAACTTTGACTGACTGTACTGGGTGCAAATTAAAACTGATTTTAGCGAGACCAAAAATATTTAAATCTGTTAGTGAATATCATTCTAGAAAATCTGAAAAATTGAAGTTTCATAGCTGGAAGCAAAAGTTATGGCCAAATGAATTCAGAAACGTCGCTATAGAGTTTATATAGCCCTTGAAAATGGCCATTTTGCAAACGACCTCAGAATTCGACGAAACCACTTTTTTTGGATCCAGGTTGTCAAATTATTGCTAGGTTACAAATTTCATAATTTTTGAAGCTAGTACGTGAGCGTGGCAAAGGAAAATGTGTTTGGTCGATTTCTATTAAATTGGATCGGCCAGAAAAGGGCCATTTTTCAAAAGGTCGCAGAATTCGACGAAACTAGTTTTGTTGGGACCGTATCGTCAAAACATAGCTAGATTTATTTTTCAGGAATTTTTAGAATCAGTATGTGGCCCCGGCAAATTGAAATGTACGTTCAAATCAAATATTGAATGTTTTATATTTTAATTTGAAGGAAAACAAATTGAAACAATCGAATGGGCTTACGAAACATATCCCATTTTGTTCGGAATGGGGGTATTTAGCTAGGGGCGATGGTCGTTGGGTCTGGTTTGGTGTTCGTATGGATAAAGTGGAATTTTCCGAATTAATTAAATTAAAAATTAAAATAAAATAGTGGGCCAATCCCCTTCTTCCTCTCACTTCCACGTTGACCCATTTCCAACCCGATAACCACCAGGCAATGACGGAAAACCTCCCACCTTCTCCCCTCTTTTTCTCCTCCGTCTCTCAACAGAATCGAGCGCCACCACCCACGTTTTGAAGCCCTTACTCCCCTCTTCAAATCCATATAACATTCACCCCCAATCGTCCATCCTCCGCTGCGAATCACCTCAACGAATGGCCGGGCTTTAGAGCGCCGCCGTGCTCTCCATATTCCACCGATCAGAGCACAACCACCGGGCGTGGGAAGCCCTCACTTCCCTCTTCGACGCTGTACAAGTGGATCTTCGTATTGTGCAGCGGTTGGATCGAAAAGTTGAAACCTAGTTTTGAACACATTAGAAAGGTAAACGGCTTTGTTAATTTAAAACAGTTTTAACACTTTAAAACCGTTACAAAGTTGTAAAAATCATATCTTTTTGCTGTGTTGTCGAAAACCAGTGAAACAAGAGACACCGGGACCGTGAGGACGTCTTCTACATTTTAGAAGAGACCACATATTTTTCTAAGCCTTCTGCTATTTTTGGTGGAGTGGAACCCAATGTGAGATTTCTGAATTATAAACGATATGAAAATGACGATGTATAAATTATATATTCGAAGTATGAGTTATATAAGCGTTGCACACCTCATGTATAAGCGTTGTATAAGTTGTATGTTCGATGTATAAGTTATATATGTGTTGTAAAAATTATATATGTGTTGAATAGAAGTGAAATTTACTTATATATATATACGCCCCTCGTCCACAAACCATGGATGATATTTATTGGCTGTGATTGGTGTGAAAATTGGTTGATAGCGAATGGTTCATTTGAATTGTTTGTGGTTGAAATTGATTGATTGTGGTTGAAAAATACCCGTTTGTGGTTGAAATTTATTTGGTTGAAACCACATAGGATTAGTTGGTGGAAAAGAAAAAAATAAACATGCCGCCTGCGTGCGAACTAGATGCATGAAATCCCCATTGTCAAAAGCTACGAGGCTTTAAGGTAGAGCGAGGAGTCGTACTAGGGACGGCCCCAGTTTTAACTACCCAGCCGTTATGCTGCCGAAATTTTCAATAATATTCATGTGTTGGAATTATTTTCATGTGTTGAAACTATATTCGTGTGTTGAATAGAAATTCGTGTGTTGAAACTATATTCGTGTAGGGATGGCAATGGGGCGGGTCTAGGGTCCAAACCCGCTTGACCCGCCCCTGTTTTGACCCATTTAGACCCGCCCCATAGGGTCTTCGGGGCGGGTAGACCCGCGACCCGCTTTTAGAGGTCCGGGTCTAGGGTCGGGTCTGGGGCAAGGCTAACCCGCCCCAACCCGACCCGCATGATTGAAACATCATTAAAATACTTTATAACTATAATGATTACTTGTTAATCTTCTTATTTATAGATGATTATAACTTGAATATTATATTCTTTCAATCAACAAACTATAAAATTTTCATAGAATTAAGTTGCATTGATGATAATCATACAATAAAAAATGCATACATTTTGAACTATTATCTTACAACTCATTTTATTGTATTCTCTTATCATTGTGAATACATTGTAATATGTATATAATTTATCATTTAATGATGGAAAATATAAGTACATAAATTTGTGTACATTAGAATACAATATTATCGGGTCGTGGGGCGGGTCGGGTCTACCCTGACCCGTACGGGTTTCGGGTACGGGGCGAAATTCCAGACCCGCACCGGGTCTACGGGGCGGGTCTGGGGCGGGGTTCAAAAAATCCGGGTCGGGTCTGGGGCCCAAGAAACCCGCCCCAACCCGCCCCATTGCCATTCCTATATTCGTGTGTTGAATAGAAATTCATGTGTTGAATGGTATTCGTGTTTTAAATAAGTTTTTTTAATAATAAAAATCACATTTTTATTAAATATATACGAACTATAGAAAACATTCATGTGTTGAATAGAAATTCATTCGTTGAATAGAAATTCATATGTTGAATGGTATTCGTGTTTTAAATAAATTGTTTTAACAATAAAAATCACATTTTTATTTTCTATATACGAACTATAGAAAACATTCATGTGTTGAATAGAAATTCATTCGTTGAATAGAAATTCATGTGTTGAATGGTATTCGTGTTTTAAATAAATTGTTTTAACAATAAAAATCACATTTTTATTTTATATATACGAACTATAGAAAACATTCATGTGTTGAATAGAAATTCATTCGTTGAATAGAAATTCATGTGTTGAATGGTATTCGTGTTTGAAATAAATTGTTTTATGATAAAAATCATATTTTTATCATCTACATAAACTATATAAAATAGTCGTGTTTTGAAATAAATTGTTTTACATTAAAAATCACATTTTTATTATATACATGAATTGTTAAAAATAGTGAAGTGTTGAAATAAACGTATGTTGGATAAAAATATCATTTTTATCAAATGTATGAAAAGAATATGGTTTTGAAATCGAAGAATAGATTATATATATATATATAATTAAAATAAATCGAATAACGAAGCTGCAGTTCGTGTTTTGAAACCGTGATTTCAAACGATTAGTGCGGGAGGTCCGACCATCGGATTTTCCCGAAACCGAAACCGTTGGGTTCGCTTTGGAAATATCTTTCCAACGACACCAACTTTGTAAAGATCCAACGGTTGGATTGTCTGAAATGTTTAATTCAAATCTGAAGAAAAACAGCGCCAGAATCGATTATATATATATATATAATTAAATTAAATCGAATAACGACGCTGCATTTCGTATTTTGAAATCGAAACTTCAAACGAGTGTACCGGGAGATCCGACCGTCGGATTTCCCCAAAACTGAAACCATTGGATTCATTTTGAAAAGATCTTTCTAATGATATAAAATTTGTGAAGATCCAACGGTTATATTTTCAGATATGTGTAAATCAAATCTGAAGAAAAACAGCGCCACGGCCGCGTTATGGCCTGAAGCGTCGTTTGAATAAATTGGCTATTTTTAAATATATAAAAATAGCAATAAATCGTTATAAAATATTATAAACGATATGGAATGTGAAATTTAGAAACTAACTGAAGGTTAGCTAAGTCGAATGGTTTCCTGGGTTTTGATCTGATGTTGGTTTCGGCCTTCGGGGTTAACACTTGGGAAATCGTTCTCTTACTGATTTACGGTTAGTAACTGATGAATTGGAATGAGGTGTATGTTGTGTTTGTGTAGCACTTGTTTATTATATACGCGAGTTGTTCAGAAAGACCGGGTTTATCCCATTCTGAATAATTGAATCGACGATAAGAAATCGATGATGAAGACGGTGGTTGAAGACCGGAGATCTTCCCCTCGGTTGGATGATAACTGATGTCCTGATTGGGAGGCATCCCGAAATATGGATAATGAGTGGTGATCGTCCAGACATACGTGGAGATTGATGGGTATGCGAGGTATATAGTGCCTCCGGTTTCGTTCAGACCCAGAACGGACTTGTAAGTGGATTGTGTGTCTGACATTGGAATTCATTCTGTGTGACTGATAGCCATCAGTTGCATGGTGTGAATTGCCTTTGTGGCATGCTAAGATGCAGTGATCAAGGCTTCTATTAGAAAGCAAAGTCTTGTTGTTGATGATCAAAGCACGGCTTGTGTGGCGTAGCTTTGTGTATGACGTGAATTTGCGAGCCTCACACCCCGGTATGAACTAGAAACGGGAGAGGACATCAGTGAGGGCATGCGTTTCCTTCTAGCTAGAGGTGGTGTCAGTGCTTAAACTGGCTGACATTTATATTATTTTCACCTGTGTGGTTGTTGCTGTTGCGAGGCGCCTCGGATATATCGGTCGATCCGGGACCGATGGAGTCATTCGTTGGCTCATTGACACCCCAAAGGGTAGGGAAACACAGTGTTCAGGCATTTTAATCCACATCGGTGGACCAGCCCTGACGATCCAAGGGTCACTCGAGCTCTGATCCTGAGGGGCGGGCTAGAGCGTCTCGAAGTCGGTAAGGACTATCTTTTGCCTTGGTTCATGACGGAAATCAAATTTCCAAATACGTGACTGTGCGGTTTTGATTGTGAACCTATATATGGCGACATGATATATGGTACCCATGCTGTCTATGATTGATAGTTATGATTGAAATTGTTTTTGAAACATATAAACACTAGTAATAATATCAAATGCTTTTGTTTTATTCGTCTCAAGCATATTTTGGCCATTATAATGTAAAACTCTATCCTCCGGTTTGCGTTGCATTGTGTGATGGGAACTGAGTCTTATAATGGCTTCATTTTTATGAAAAGCATGGCGATGTTTAAAAGATTTACTTGTTGTAAAGCATTGGCAATCCAATGGAGTAAACCCATTCCGCGAAAGTGGCATGGTTCTGTGATTAGCCATATTATAAATGTGTTAAGTAGATTTCTCATACCAGTCCCATGACTGACTCGTAGTTTGTTTCACTTGCAAACTCGGGTGCCCCCTTTTTCTACACGGGCAACCTTTATTCAGGTTTCAGCAGGCTCTCTCTAGATAGCTGGAGCTGAAGATGGATTCTATCATTTATCTCTTTTTATGCTGTTCAGCTCCTATTGTACATATTATGTTCGTTTTTCGCTGTAGACATTTATGTATGGCTGAACTGTATTTGTACTAAGTATGATCCTGTATATTGTGTAACTCTGATGTTTATTATATCCAATATATTTTGTTGTGCATTATCTGGTGTATTTATTTATTTATGTCCTGCTATTATCTGTTTATGTGTTATATTCCAAAGATTACCCTTGACACCATCGTACGGGGTTTTAGGTTCGTCACATTGTGGTATCAAAGCTTTGGTTAAGCTTAGTCTTGGAATATAACATATTAACGAACTCGTCAGAAATAGAACTAGTAGTGTTCTTGGACGAAAAACTCATTACAGATAGGGTCAGTAATATCCTAGTATGAGTATAGCAGAATGAATTACGTCCGATAGACACATTTACATTCAAGTATATGTCTCTATGCTTTAAAATATCTTTTCTGTTGCCCTGACACTTGATCTACTATTTGCAGAAGTACTAGAAAATGAGTGTCAGAAACAGAAGGAATGCAGAACCAGATATTAAGGCTCTATTAATTAAGTATCGAAATATGGGTGGAATACCGTTCTCGGGTGAA
This sequence comes from Allium sativum, assembly GCA_030737875.1. Classification (NCBI taxonomy): domain Eukaryota; kingdom Viridiplantae; phylum Streptophyta; class Magnoliopsida; order Asparagales; family Amaryllidaceae; genus Allium; species Allium sativum. Next base: position 833,935,209 of record CM060918.1, on the reverse strand, counting down.
GAATCTATTACGAAAACACAAGCTTGGATTCGTTCTGCTGAGAAGATCTTTGACGGTTTAAAGATGAGAGATGACCAGAAAAGATTACTGGCATCTTGGGCACTCAAAGACGAAGCTTTGTTCTGGTGGGATTCGATTATGAAGGATAATCCAGAAGGTAATATTACCTGGGATAGATTTAAAGTGATTTTCCTAGAAAGATTTACTCCTCCTGAATCAACTGAGCGGTTATGTGATGAATTCTCTTATCTGATACAAGGAGATATGATCATTCCAGAATATCATAAGAGATTCAATGAACTTTCTCATTTTGCCTCTCATCTAATTCAAGATCCAAAGAGGAAGAATCTGAGGTTTATTCATGGCCTGCAAAAAAAATACAAGAACAATGTAATGGGGAATGTGAAGCTTCCCTTTTCTGAAATGATATACATGGCTTACCAGTATGAGGATCTCCATAGGAAAGGTATGTTGCGAGATGAAGAGGAAGGCAGTTCTAGTAAAAAAGGGGAGTCTGAAACTGATAGTCCTGAGGCCAGTACGATGTCTGAGGTCAGTAAGAAGCCCAAAGTAAATCGAAAAAGGGCCAGATCTGGGAAAGAACCGGTAACGGCTGCCACATGCTCAAGCTGCAATGCAAGGGCATTTGGCGATAAACTGCGGACCCTTAATGAAGCGATTAAAAGGTGGACTTCAATCTAAGAAGGGATTTCAAGAGAATAGAAAGTACAGTCAATGCCATCAGGCCGGTCATCTTTCAAAGGCTTGCCAGCTATTCAAGAAATCTGAAAGGGTTCATGTAAATGAAGTGGCAGAAACTCCATCACCCTCAACTAGTCAAGGAAGGTCAGATGTTTTGGAAGGCACAATTAATGTCAAAAATATTCCAGTTAAAGTACGGTTTGATACAGGCGCGTCACGAAGCTTTATTGCAAAGAGTGCAGTTAAGAAGTTGGATTTCAAATTGAAAAAGCTCAAGGAACCCATCACTGCCCATAATCCGTTTGGGGGTTCTCTCGATCTCAGTTGGATTTGTGTGGTGCCTGTATCTTTTTCCTGTTATAAGTTTCCTATCATCTCAATGGTCATGAATTTTACTGAATTCGATCTTATTTTGGGATTGGATTAGTTAACCAAATATGAAGCAGAGGTTAAATGCACCGAGAGAGTAGTCAGGGCAAAGATTAAATCAGGGAATTATATCACCATACCATGTGAAGGTCCGAATTCAAATAGAAAAGACTTTTGGTCAGCTCTTGATGTTTCTCCTGCTCTAATAGAAAATATCCCTGTAGTCACAGAGAATATTCCAGACCTCGTAAAAGATAATCCTGTCGTAAAGAATTATACAGATATGTTCGAAGAAGTTGTTAACTTACCTCCGCAGAGGGAAATTGATTTCAAGATTGCTTTAATTCTGAATGCTAGGCCAGTAGTTCACGCTATTTGAAGGATGACCCTAAAGGAGAAAGAAGAGTTAGATAATCAAACTCGACAGCTTGTATGGAAGGGTCTGATCAGGCCTAGTTTCTCTGATTGGGGAGCAATAGTGGTGTTTGTTCCAAAGTCTGACGGTACTCTGCGACTATGTGTGGATTATCGGGACTTGAATAAGCAGACAATAAAGAATAAATATCCATTGCCGCGAATCGATGATTTATTGGATCGTCTGAATGGAGCACAAGTATTTTCAAGGATGGATCTAGCTACAGGCTTCCATCAGTTACGTATTGCCGAAGAGTGTGTTCCTATGACAACATTCAGAGGTCCAGACTTATTTTATGAGTGATTAGTAATGCCGTTTGGCTTATGTAACGCTCCTGCCTACTTTGTCGATCTGATGAATAGAGTGTTCAGAGGGGTTTTGAATAAGTTTGTTCTGGTTTTTATTGATGATATTTTAATCTTCTCTAAGTCAAAGGCAGAACATAAAAAACATTAGGAGCAAGTTCTAGAAATTCTGAGAAGGAATGTATTGAAAGCCAAACTGTCCAAATGTATATTCTGGCAAGATGAAGTAAAGTTTCTTGGCCACGTCGTATCAAAAGAGGGAATTGCTGTGGATCCAATTAAAATCACCGCTATTCAAAATTGGAAACAGCCTAGTACTCCCATAGAAGTCCAAAGTTTTCTTGGATTGGCTAGTTACTACCGGAAGTTCGTTAAAGATTTTTCGAAGATATCTAGTCACTTAACAAAGCTTACAAAGAAGCACGCAAAGTTCAAGTGGACTCCGTAATGTGAGGAGGCTTTTGAGAAGCTAAAGTTAAGATTAACAACGTCTCCAGTGTTAACGATTATCGATGGCAATCAAGACTTGAAATTCTGGACAGATGCCTCTAGAGAAGGCCTTGGTGCAGTATTAATGCAAAGAGGCCAGGTTGATGCTTATGCTAGCCGTCAACTGAAGCCACATGAAAAGAACTACGTTACTCATGATCTTGAGTTGTTGGCTATCGTATTCGCTTTGAAAATCTGGAGACACTATCTTCTGGGTGAGAAATTCGAACTGTTTACAGATCATCAGTCGCTAAAGTATCTGTTCACCCAGAAAGACTTGAATCTGAGGCAACAACGTTGGCTAGAGTTTCTTGCAACATACGATTTTGAGATTTGTACACTCCAGGGAAAGCCAATGTTGTGGCCGATGCGTTAAGTGGAAAGAATGTAATGATCACCAGTTTTATTATTACGACTTCATTGATTGATAAAATATCTGCTCTTCTGAAGGATGATCACTTCATTCAGAAGATCAGAGAGATAATTCAGAAAGGTGAGCCCTCGAGTTTTCAGGTTAATAATGATGAGATTCTAAGGCTAAAGGGTCGAATTTGTGTTCCTAACATTTCTGAGCTCCGAAAAGAAGTGCTGGATGAATTCCACAAGTCAAAACTTAGTATCCATCCCGGAGTGAGCAAAATGTATAATGACATCAAATGCACTTTCTGGTGGAGGTCGATGAAGAGAGACATTTCTTTATATGTTAGAAGGTGCCCTACTTTCCAACTAGTCAAGAGCAACCAACAAAAACTGGCCGGATTATTGCAACCATTGGATATTCCAGGTTGGAAATGGGAACATATTTCCATGGACTTCATAGATGGTTTGCCCAGAACCAGAAAAGGAAATGACAGTATTTGGGTGATCGTAGATCGCTTCACGAAGACCTCCCATTTCATACCTGTCAGATCGAACAGAACTGCTCAGAGTCTGGCGCAGATATATTTCAAGGAAATTGTTAGGCTACATGGAGTGCCGATCAGTATAGTTAGTGATAGAGATCCAATATTTACCAGCAAATTCTGGGAGGCATTTCAAGTAGAACTGGGAACAAAACTGAACTTGAGCACCGCTTATCATCCTCAGACAGATGGTCAAACTGAGAGGGTGAATCGTATACTAGAAGATTTATTGCAGGCTTATGTTCTAGATTTTGGTGGATCATGGGAAGACCATTTACATTTGGCTGAGTTCTCATACAACAACAGCTACCAAGCGAGCCTGACAATGTCACCATTCGAAGCATTGTATGGTAGACCGTGCCGATCTCCTGCTTGTTAGGTAGAACCTGGTAATAGACTTATATTGGAGCCAGATATGATTCGCGAAGCTGCGGATAAAGTCGATTTCGGTAAGAAATGGTTACCCGCCGCTCAAAGCCGACAGAAGAGCTATGCTGATTCGAGAAGAAGAGATTTAGCATTTGCTGTTGGCGACTATGTGTATATAAGGGTTTCTCCGATGAGAGGAGTGATTCGATTTGGCAAAACTGGGAAGTTGGCGCCCAGATTTATTGGTCCATTCCCTATACTTGAACGGGTTGGAACTCTCGCTTATAGAATTCAGTTTCCTAATTGGTTGCCTGGAGTGCATGATGTATTTCATGTTTCTCAACTTAGAAAGCATGTTCATGATCCAGACTTGGTTGTGGAAGAAGCCGCACAACAGGATATAGAAATTACTCTAGAATTGGCTGTGAGAAGAGAGCCGCTAAAGATAGTTGGCAAAGAAACCAAAGAGCTGAGGAACAAGAAGGTTCACTTAGTCAAAGTGCAATGGAGTGGAGATCCGCGAGATTGTACTTGGGAAACTGAGGAGAGTATCATGAAAGCCTATCCTAAGTGCAGGGTGGATATCTCTGATTGACTCCGGTGCAAGGTACATTTTCCATATTTTGAAATTTCCATTATGTTCTCTACTTTGTCGTTGTTTTCTTTTCATGGATGTAAAATTTTAATCATATAGTCTGATTGATTTTATAAGAGTATATGAATTAAGTAGTATATTTTTGAAAGTTGAAAACAAATTGATTGCTGGTTGCGTTGTTTGATTTTTGGTTGATTAATTAGAATTTTAAACCATCTAGCCAAATTGAACCAGTATTGAACTGAATTGAAAATTGATAGAAATATATACATGTGCATTATATATGTGTGAACAGGTTATGGATAAACAGTTAAGCAAAGGAATAAAATTGTTTGCCCGACAAATAGGTACACGTTTATTGTATTTCTTGGGATTTTATGATTTTATGAGCCGATTGGCTAGCCGCTTGGCTTTTCGTTTTTCTTTTGGATTGGTGAGGGCCATGGGAGGCTATTTGAAATATCCCGAAGTCCCTCGTACAAAGGAGGTTATGGCGAAATTTTTCGAAAATTTAGGGTGTTAGCCAAATTTTTGAAGAATTTGAAAATTCTTAGAAACTGAAAAGTTGAAGAATGGAAGCCAGATTGAAAGTAGAGTTGATTAATCAAACCACTTTCGACTTTATTCCTTTTCGGGGACGAAAAGTTTTAAATGGGGGAGATTGTAACAACCCGAAAAATCTGAACCAGTTTGAAAATTTTAATTTGGCTATTTTAGTGAATTTAAAATATTTAAAATAAATATTTTAAATAATAACGACGAAAAGTAAGTTTGAATCAACGTTTGAAAATAAATATAATTAATTCTAATAATAAACAAGGCCTGAAATGGCGCGGTAGTTTCAAAATTTGAATTCAAACTTTGACTGACTGTACTGGGTGCAAATTAAAACTGATTTTAGTGAGACCAAAAATATTTAAATCTTTTAGTGAATATCTTTCTAGCAAATCTGAAAAATCGAAGTTTCATAGCTGGAAGCAAAAGTTATGGCCAAATGAATTCAGAAACGTCGCTATAGAGTTTATATAGCCCGTGAAAATGGCCATTTTGCAAACGACCTCAGAATTCGACGAAACCACTTTTTTTGGATCCGGGATGTCAAATTATTGCTAGGTTTCAAATTTCATAATTTTTGAAGCTAGTACGTGAGCATAGCAAAGGAAAATGTGTTTGGTCGATTTCTATTAAATTGGATCGGCCAGAAAAGGGCCATTTTTCAAAAGGTCGCAGAATTCGACGAAACTAGTTTTGTTGGGACCGTATCGTCAAAACATAGCTAGATTTATTTTTCAGGAATTTTTAGAATCAGTATGTGGCCCCGGCAAATTGAAATGTACGTTCAAATCAAATATTGAATGTTTTATATTTTAATTTGAAGGAAAACAAATTGAAACAATCGAATGGGCTTACGAAACATATCCCATTTTGTTCGGAATGGGGGTATTTAGCTAGGGGCGATGGTCGTTGGGTCTGGATTGGTGTTCGTATGGATAAAGTGGAATTTTCCGAATTAATTAAATTAAAAATTAAAATAAAATAGTGGGCCAATCCCCTTCTTCCTCTCACTTCCACGTTGACCCATTTCCAACCCGATAACCACCAGGCAATGACGGAAAACCTCCCACCCTCTCCCCTCTTTTTCTCCTCTGTCTCTCAACAGAATCGAGCGCCACCACCCACGTTTTGAAGCCCTTACTCCCCTCTTCAAATCCATATAACATTCACCCCCTATCGTCCATCCTCCGCTGCGAATCACCTCAACGAACGGCCGGGCTTTAGAGCGCCGCCGTGCTCTCCATATTCCACCGATCAGAGCGCAACCACCGGGCGCGGGAAGCCCTCACTTCCCTCTTCGACGTTGTACAAGTGGATCTTCGTATTGTGCAGCGGTTGGATCGAAAAGTTGAAACCTAGTTTTGAACACATTAGAAAGGTAAACGGCTTTGTTAATTTAAAACAGTTTTAACACTTTAAAACCGTTACAAAGTTGTAAAAATCATATCTTTTTGCTGTGTTGTCGAAAACCAGTGAAACAAGAGACACCGGGACCGTGAGGACGTCTTCTACATTTTAGAAGAGACAACATATTTTTCTGAGCCTTCTGCTATTTTTGGTGGAGTGGAACCCAATGTGAGATTTCTGAATTATAAACGATATGAAAATGACGATGTATAAATTATATATTCGAAGTATGAGTTATATAAGCGTTGCACACCTCATGTATAAGCGTTGTATAAGTTGTATGTTCGATGTATAAGTTATACATGCATTGTAAAAATTACATATGTGTTGAATAGAAGTGAAATTTACTTTTATATATATACGCCCCTCGTCCACAAACCATGGACGATATTTATTGGCTGTGATTGGTGTGAAAATTGGTTGATAGCGAATGGTTGATTTGAATTGTTTGTGGTTGAAATTAATTGATTGTGGTTGAAAAATACCCGTTTGTGGTTGAAATTTATTTGGTTGAAACCACATAGGATTAGTTGGTGGAAAAGAAAAAAATAAACATGCCGCCTGCGTGCGAACTAGATGCATGAAATCCCCGTTGTCAAAAGATGCGAGGCTTTAAGGTAGAGCGAGGAGTCGTACTAGGGACGGCCCCGGTTTTAATTACCCTGTTGTTATGCTGTCAAAATTTTCAATAATATTCATGTGTTGGAATTATTTTCATGTGTTGAAACTATATTCGTGTTTGAAACTATATTCGTGTGTTGAATAGAAATTCATGTGTTGAATAGAAATTCATGTGTTGAATGGTATTCGTGTTTTAAATAAATTGTTTTAACAGTAAAAATCACATTTTTATTTTATATATACGAACTATAGAAAATATTCATGTGTTGAATAGAAATTCATTCGTTGAATAGAAATTCATGTGTTGAATGGTATTCGTGTTTTAAATAAATTGTTTTAACAATAAAAATCACATTTTTATTTTATATATACGAACTATAGAAAACATTCATGTGTTGAATAGAAATTCATTCGTTGAATAGAAATTCATGTGTTGAATGGTATTCGTGTTTGAAATAAATTGTTTTATAATAAAAATCATATTTTTATCATCTATATAAACTATATAAAATAGTCGTGTTTTGAAATAAATTGTTTTACATTAAAAATCACATTTTTATTATATACATGAATTGTTAAAAATAGTGAAGTGTTGAAATAAATGTTTGTTGGATAAAAATATCATTCTTATCAAATGTATGAAAAGAATATGGTTTTAAAATCGAAGAATAGATTATATATATATATATATATAAATATAATTAAAATAAATCGAATAACGAAGCTACAGTTTGTGTATTGAAACCGTGATTTCAAACGATTAGTGCGGGAGATCCGACCATCGGATTTTCCCGAAACCGAAACCTTTGCGTTCGCTTTGGAAATATCTTTCCAACGACACCAACTTTGTAAAGATCCAACGATTGGATTGTCTGGAATGTTTAATTCAAATCTGAAGAAAAACAGCACCAGATTCGATTATATATATATATATATATATAATTAAATCGAATAACGACGTTGTAGTTCAAATTTTGAAATCGAAACTTCAAACGAGTGTACCGGGAGATCCGACCGTCGGATTTCCCCAAAACTGAAACTGTTGGATTCGTTTTGAAAAGATCTTTCTAATGATATAAAATTTGTGAAGATCCAACGGTTATATTTTCAGATATGTGTAAATCAAATCTGAAGGAAAACAGCGCCACGACCGCGTTATGGCCTGAAGCGTCGTTTGAATAAATTGGCTATTTTTAAATAAATAAAAATAGTGATAAATCGTTATAAAATATTATAAACGATATGGAATGTGAAATTTATAAACTAACTGAAGGTTAGCTAAGTCGAATGGTTTCCTGGGTTTTGATCTGATGTTGGTTTCGGCCTTCGGGGTTAACATTTGGGAAATCGTTCTCTTACTGATTTACGGTTAGTGACTGATGAATTGGAATGAGGTGTATGTTGTGTTTGCGTAGCACTTGTTTATTATATACGCGAGTTGTTCAGAAAGACCGGGTTTATCCAATTCTGAATAACTGAATCGACGATAAGAAATCGATGATGAAGACGGTGGTTGAAGACCGGAGATCTTCACCTCGGTTGGATGATAACTGATGTCCTGATTGGGAGGCATCCCGAAATATGGATAATGAGTGGTGATCGTCCAGACGTACGTGGAGATCGATGGGTATGCGAGGTATATAGTGTCTCCGGTTTCATTCAGACCAAGAACGGACTTGTAAATGGACATTGTGTCTGACATTGGAATTCATTCTGTGTGACTGATAGCCATCAGTTGCATGGTGTGAATTGCCTGTGTGGCATGCTAAGATGCAGTGATCAAAGCTTCTGTTGAAAAGCAAAGTATTGTGGTTGATGATCAAAGCACGGCCTGTCTGGCGTAGCTTTGTGTATAATGTGAATTCGCGAGCCTCACACCCCGGTGTGAACCAGAAACGGGAGAGGACATCAGGGAGGGCATGCGTTTCCTTCTATCTAGAGGTGGTGTCAGTGCTTAAACTGGCTGACATTTATATTATTTTCACCTGTGTGGTTGTTGCTATTGCGAGGCGTCTTGGATATATCGGTCGATCCGGGACCGATGGAGTCATTCGTTGGCTCATTGACGCCCCAAAGGGAGGGGAAACGCAGTGTTCAGGCATTTTAATCCACATCGGTGGACCGGCCCTGACGATCCAAGGGTCACTCGGGCTCTGATCCTAAGGGGCGGGATAGAGCGTCTCGAAGTCGGTAAGGACTATCTCTTGCCTTGGTTCATGACGGAAATCCAATTTCCAAATACGTGACTGTGCGGTTTTGATTGTAAACCTATATATGGCGACATGATATATGGTACCCATGTCGTCTATGATTGATAATTTTGATTGAAATTGTTTTTAAAACATATAAACACTAGTAATAATATCAAATGCTTTTGTTTTATTCGTATCAAGCATATTTTGGCCATTATAAGGTAAAATTCTATCCTCCGGTTTGTGTTGCATTGTGTGATGGGAACTGAGTCTTATAATGGCTTCATTTTTGTAAAAAGCATGGCGATGTTTAAAAGATCTACTTGTTGTAAAGCACTGGCAATCCAATGGAGTAAACCCATTCCGCGAAAGTTGCGTGGTCATGTGATTAGCCATATTATAAATGTGTTAAGTAGATTTCTCATACCAGTCCCATGACTGACTCGAAGTTTGTTTCACTTGCAAACTCGGGTGCCCCCTTTTTCTACACGGGCAGCCTTGTATTCAGGTTTTAGCAGGCTCTTTCTGGATAGCTGGAGCTGAAGATGGATTCTATCATTTATTTCTTTTTATGCTGTTCAGCTCCTATTGTACATATTATGTTTGTTTTCCGCTGTAGACATTTATGTATGGCTGAACTGTATTTGTACTAAGTACGATCCTGTATACAGTGTAACTCTAATGTTTATTATATCCATTATATTCTGTTGTGCATTATCTGGTGTATTTATTTATTTCTGTCCTCCTATTATCTGTTTATGTGTTATATTCCAAAGATTACCCTTGACACCGTCGTACGGGGTTTTGGGTCATCACAGGAGTATCACCAGTTTTGCTCCAGGCGATAGTTAAATCTTTAATTAGATTTAAACGTGAAATGGTAATTTAATTTACCGATAACACCGTGGTGTTAGATATGAAGTATGACCAGTTTTACTTCATGGAATGAATAGGTTGGGATTGGGAAATAAAATAAATGATTACTTCGGTGTGGTTCGCTAATCCCGACTAGTTTGAAGTGATATTCAAAGGAAGATTAAATAATAAATTTAAAAGAATTTATCTTTGATAAAATTAATGGGAACCTTTCCCTAAGAATGTGAAATTTAGAAACTGACTGTATGTTAGCTAAGCAGAATAGTTTCCTGGGTATTGATATGATGTTAGTTTCGGCCTTCGGGGTTAATATTTGGGGAATTATTCTCTTGCTAATTTGCGGTTAGTGACTGATGAAATGGAATGAGGCGTATGTTGTGTTTGTGTAGCACTTGTTTATTATATACGCGAGTTATTCAGAAAGACCGGGTTTATCCCATTCTGAATAACTGATTCGACGATAAGTCGAAGATGAAGACGGTGGTCGAAGACCGGAGGTCTTCACGTCGTTTGGGTGGTTACTGATGATCTTGATTGCGCCGTACACCCAAGAGGAGGGAATCAGTTAGTGGTCGTCTAGACGTACTTGGAGATCGGTGGATAAGCGAGGTACAAGGTGCCTCCGGTTTCGTTCAGACCCAGAACAGACTTGTAAATGGACTATGTGTCTGACATTGGATTTTATTATGTGTAGTTGATTTCTATTAAATATATATCTGTTTGGCGGCGGAGGATTTATTCTCTTTCTTAATGCCCTTCTCTGAGACGTACGAGCTCAGAGGTTATATATTGATGGATATCAAACGCGTGGAGTGAATTACCTGTGTGGCAATTGATCAAGGCTTCTGTTGAAAAGCAAAGTCTTGTGGTTGATGAACAAAGCACGACCTGTGTGTCATAGCTTTGCGTAACGTTGATTCGCAAGCCTCACACCCCGTTTGTGAACCAGAAACGGGAGGGGACCTCAGGGAGGGCATGCGTTTCCTTCTAGCTAAAAGTGGCGTCAGTGGTTTTACACGCCCTGATGAGTTTGACTTATGTGGTTGTTGCTGTTGCGAGGTGTCTCAGATATATCGGTGACTATGTGAAGCCGATGGAGTCATTTGTTGGCTCATTTATGCCCCAAAGGGTGGGGAAACGTAGTGTTCAGGCATTTTTATCCACATCGATGGACCGGCCCTGACGATCCAAAGGTCACTCGAGCTCTGACCTGAGACATGGGCTAGATTGTCTCGAATCAGTGAGGACTATCTTTTGCCTCGGTTCACAGATGGAAATCCAACTACCAATACGTGACATGTGCGGTTCTAGTTGTAAACCTATATATGGCGACATAGTGGTATGGGACATTCATGCCGCCTATGATTGATACTTATGATTGAAATTGTTTTTGACACTTATAGTACTATCAAAATAATCTGTTTTAAACATATCAAGCATTCTTTGGCTATTATCAGATAAAAACCCTATCATCCGGCTTGCGTTGCATTATGTGATGGGACCTGGGTCTTATAATAGCTTCATTGTTCTTTATTTAGCATTGCGCTGTTGTTTTATGCACTAGTATTCGTGGGAGCAAACCCATTCCATGTTATATGGCGTGGTCCCTTGATTTACCTAACTTTAAAATAAAGATTAATAACTGTTTTAGCTCTCACACCAGTCACATGACTGACCTAGAGTTTATTGTTTTAACCTAAACTCTGGGTGCCCTTATTTTGACACGGGCAGCTAGTAGTTTTGGTTTTGCAGATTTATATTCATAGGATCCTGATTTACAGCTGGAACGATACTCGGAAAGCTCTGTATCCGCGTATTACTTCTAGTTGTGTTTTGTATTATTTTCCACTGCTATGTAATGTATTGTAATCTCTGATATTTTTCTGATGTACATTATTTGTTTATACTCTGTATATTCTTGTATTCTGATGAATTGTTGTAATTAATAATGAAATGTTCTTCTGTCTACGTTCCTTTGTGTGTTGTTCTCAAAGTATCCGCTCTTTCCTTACCGGGGAAGTTACGGGTTATCACAGGTGGTATTAGAGCTCGGGTTTACAGAGCTCGAAAACAAGACACATTAGAACCGAACGAAAGAATTCATCAGAAATTGGATTAGTAATATCCAATGGGAATGACTCGTTAGAGATGGGATCAGTAGTATCCTAGAACGAGTGTGAAGAGTATATTTTTAAAATGAAAATAAGTTTTGTTTTGAAATTTAAATCGTTTAATACTTATTTGAATATTTATATTAAATTAATTTGGATAAACCAATATATAAAGATTTTGCATATATGTCTTGCAAATGTGTATTCGAAGTTTTAATGTACTGGATAGTTAAAGAATCACACTCTAGTTGCCCGGGGATAATTCTGGTGACGGGGCACCATCGCCAGTATTTATTTTCGAGTTTCGAAATTGTGATTTCTATATATTTCCAATAGACTGGTGTGAGAACCAAAATTAGATAGGGCTTATTATTGTGATTTGGCATCAAAAATCTGATTTTCGGACTATATATCAAAGTTATGAATTTGAAACGTTAATCAACTAATTGATTGCTGATTGTGTTGTTTGATTATTGTTCGATTAATTAAATGTTGAACCTTTAGCCAAATTGAATCAAATAGTGAATTGTATTGAAAATTAGTCGCACTTGCATACATATACATGTACTGACATTGAACAGGTCATTGCAAAGAGGCTAGAGCAGAAGAATAAAATTGTTTGCCCGACAAATAGGTACATGTTTACTAATTTATTTGGGTTTGGATTATTTTATGAGCCGATTGGCTAGCCGCTTGGCTGTTTCTTTTTCTTTTTCGATTGGTGAGGGCCATGGGAGGCTATTTGAAATATCCCGAAGTCCCCGGTGCAGGGGAGGTTATGGCGAAATTTTTCGAAAATTTAGGGTATTAGCCAAATTTTTGAAAAATTTGAAAAGTTCTTAGAAACTGAAAAGTTGAAGAACTTAAGCCGTAAAGAAAATAACGCAAGTTGAGTTGATTTGTAAAACAACTTTCGGCTTCGTTCCTTTTCGGGGACGAAAAGTTTTAAGTGGGGGAGATTGTAATAACCCGAAAACCCAAGCCAGTTTAAAATTTTTGTTTTGGCAATTTTAATGAATTTTGAATATTTAAAATGAATTATTTTAAATAATAACGACGAGAAGTTTATTTTGAATAGAATTAGAACGTATATATTTATATACGTCGTCGTTAGAATATAAAAATTTATTTATATATATAAAAGGAATTGAAAATGGCGCGGTAGTTTGAAAATTCGATTTCAAAGTTCAAATGAATGTACCGGGTGCAGAATAAACCGGATTTTAGTGAAACCAAAAATATTTGAATCTAATTGAGAATATCTTTCCAACGAATCCGAAAAATTGAAATTTCATAGCGGGAGTCAAAAGTTATGTCCAGTTGAAAATTCAAAATAGTCGCTATGGAATTCTGGCCCTTAAAAGTGGAAATTTTGCAAACGACCTCGGTTTTCGACGAAACCACTTTTGTTGGATCCGTGATGTCAAGTTATTGCTAGGTTTCTAAATTCGTAATTTTTCAAATCAATATGTGAGAGTGGCATAGGAAAACGTGTTTGACCAATTTCAATTGATTTTAATCGGCTGGAAAGTGGCCATTTTTCAAACGGTCTCAGAATTCGATGAAATTAGTTTTGTTAGGACCGTATCGTCAATACGAAGCCAGAAAATATTTTTCGGGAATTTTTCTAGTTAGTATGCGGCCCCAGTAAATTGAAATGTGCGTTCAAATTCAATATATAGATTTATATTTTGATTTTGACGAAAACTGATCGAAACGATCGAATCAGCTTGCGATACATATCCCATTGTGTTCGGAATGGGGGTAATTAGCTATGGATGACAAGCGATGGGCCTCGTATAAAGGTCGAATAAAAAAGTCAACTTTTTGAAATTAAAAATAATAAAATAAATATATTTATATAATCCCTCTCTATACCTTTATCTCCCTCCTCCCCTTTTCTATTCTAACAGATCGAGAGAAAAAAAAATAAAAATAACATAAAAATAAAAAAACCCGTCGAGCGCCCCCCCTCCACCGATCGTCGCCGCTTCTTCTTCTTCCTCCTCCTCCACCTGCTCCGCCTTCCTTCCTCCTCCCCTACCCCGACGCAACCCCCTGCTCCTCCCTCCTCTCGAAGCCCCGCCGTGAACCCAAACTGCCACCGCCCCCCAAACCCTTAAATCGATTTGACAGCCACCGTGGGCCCCTAGCCCGACGCACCACCACCTTGCCGCGCCGCCTTCTTCCCCCTTCCTCTCCGATTCGACTGTAAATCCCCCTCCTTCATATCGAAAATCCGTAAGTTTTTATTTATTGTATTTATTTCTTTTCTTTTATTTAGTTCAGTTTCTTTTAATTATTTATTTTATATAATACTGAAAAATAAAATGAGGAGTCTTATTTATATACGATAGCGAAGTGAGAAAGGTTTGCCTTTTATTTTAAAAGAAAGGTTTGATTTTTATCATGTGAAGAACAAAAATAGAAATACGATTTTTATGGATATAGATTTGGAATAAAGATATGGCCTTTACTATGAAGTTGGATTTATAATAATAGGATTTTATGCGAAGTAAAGATTCGATTTTTATAAAGTAAAAAGATTTGATTTTGTTCATGGAAAAGTTAGATTTTTCATAGTAGAAACATTAGATTTTCATATAGAGATAATAAAAATTTGATCTTTATAGTATAGGAAGAATACAAATATGATTTTTATTTATGTAGAATAATAAAAATATAATTTTTATTATATACTAGTAAGATAAAAACATAATTTTTATATATATAGTAGCGATGTAAAAATAGAATTTTTATCTATATAGCAGCGATGTAAAAATAGAATTTTTATCTATATAGTAGCGATGTAAAAATGGAATTTTTATCCATATAGAGCGAATTTTAAAACGTGATTTTTATATAAATAGCAACAATATAAAAATGTGATTTTTATATATGTAGTGGCTACGGACAACGAAATTGACAAAAGGCGAGCACGACGAAGATTTCTTCATAAGAAGAGTCGTGGCGTTTGGTTTAGCTAGTCAGTGAGAACTCCTCACTTCTATTTTTAATTCTAGTTTGAAATATATACTAGAATGCAGACGGTGTTTAGTAGCCCCCGACACCCGTCGTCCACAGACCATGGATGACTTGTTTGTTTGATTGTTGTGTTGTGGAATTTGATTGTGTGATGTGGAATGAAATATTTTATAGTGGAAAATATTTTATAGTTAAAAATATGATTTTTAACGTGTAAATAAATATTTATAAACAAATCAGATGATTTGTTTATATACATTGATTTGACTGATACTGATTGGGACGGTAAATTTTACACATCGCCCAACTGCACAAATAAAATCTGTGTTTGTTGATTTGAAACCCCACACGGGTATTGGGATGAGATTTGACGTACACTAATCCCGATTGTTTAGTTGTATGCCAACCGATGGATTGACAGACTGTGTAAGCGTTAATTATTTATATTTAATGCTTATGCAGTTGTGTGGTGCACTCTGGATGATGGTTGATTATTTATCGTTGTTATTATATACATGTGTTGTAGAAAAATCCATATAATTAACATTATATGGTAATTGATTGGGCCTCATTCCAGTTTTGAAATAGAATATTTGAATAGAAATATTTGAAATAGAATGTTTGAATAGAAATATTTGAAAAAGAAATATTTGAATAGAAATATTTGAAATAGAATATTTGAAAATAGAAATATATGATGTCGTGTTGATTAGATTTGCGCCATCTTGACGCGAGCGATATTTATATCGATTTTATTCGTTTTTATAACGAATATAGAAAAGAAAGTGATTTCAAAATATAACGTTTTGAAAATATTATCATTTGTATATCGATGATGTGGAATATTCAATTTTGATTAGAAATTGAATATGATGTTGAAATCATTTTGAAAATGAATTTAAAACGATTTAAAAAATACGTTTTGAAAGGAAATCGACGAAATATATTATATATATATATATAATATAATGGCCTGAATTGAACGCACCGCGCCGCGGCAGTTCGTGAATTTCGACCATTGATTTCGAACGGACATTACGGGAGATCCGACCGTCGGATTCTCCTGAATCCGGAACCGTTGGGTTCGTATCGAAAAGAGCTTTCCAATGAATATGAGAAATTAGAAATATAACCGTTGGATTTGGAATTATGTCCAAATCAAATTGGGAAACGGTCGCTGTAAGTGCATTTCGATGGCCGTTGATGGAAGTCGACTGTACGTGCCTTGATAAAATTATTAAAAATAGTAATAATTTGTGTAAAATCATAAGAAATGATTTGGGAAGAATGGGGATGAAAAACTCCATATTTGAAAAGATTAAAGTAGATTTTTATGGAAATGAACTAGTTTTGAACTAGAATAATAATTTATTCATTTATAAAATAAATAAAGTGGATTTGAAATGGTTTTGAAAATAACCAGAATTTCCAATATATAAAGTGGAAATGGATTTGAATCGAAATTGTCTTTGGAATATTTCGATGTTGGATTTCGTGATTTTACAGATATTGTTCTCGGAATTTGAAAGATATATTAATATCGTTATTTCCAATACGATATTTGTTGGTCGTAGAGTTTGATATTGAATATAAGCCGATATATTTTCTATTCAGAGCCTTGTATTTAATATCAAATGGGATTTGGGTTTGTCGTGAATGGTGTCTTCATTAACACTGTTCTTAAACCCCGTTGTGAAAAAGATTAAATCTTTTTATTTAGATTTAATGAAGTGTACCAATTAAGTGGTATTTAATTGGAATTGAATTTGAATTTGAATTGATTTTTGGGTTTATCGTGAACAGTGTTTTAAATAACACTTGTTCTTTAACCTGATAATTAATGGAATGTGATTTTGGGTTGTTGTGAACGGTATCTTCCATAATACTGTTCTTAGACCCAGCCGAGTAAAGAAAATCAGAAACTAACTGGAGATTAGTTAAGTTGAATGGTTTCTTGGGTATTGATACAATGTTGGTTTCGGCCTTCGGGGTTAATACTTAGGGAATTGCTCACTTGCTATTTTACGGTTAAAGGCTGATAAAATGGAATGTGATTTTGGGTTTATCGCGAATCGTGTTTTAAATGACATTGATTCTTTAACCCAGTTAAAGATTAAAACTAAGTGGAGTTTTAATGAATATTTAATTAGATTGAAATGATCGAGAATGGAGTATCACCAGTTTTGCTCCAGGCGATTGTTAAATCTTTAATTAGATTTGAACGTGAAATGGTAATTGAATTTACCGATAACACCATGGTGTTAGATATGAAGTATGACCAGTTTTACTTCATGGAATGAATAGGTTGGGATTGGGAAATAAAATAAATGATTACTTCGGTGTGGTTCGCTAATCCCGACTAGTTTGAAGTGATATTCAAAGGAAGACTAAAGAATAAATTTAAAAGAATATATCTTTGATAAAATTAATGGGAACCTTTCCCTAAGAATGTGAAATTTAGAAACTGACTGTAGGTTAGCTAAGCAGAATGGTTTCCTGGGTATTGATCTGATGTTGGTTTCGGCCTTCGGGGTTAATATTTGGGGAATTATTCTCTTGCTAATTTGCGGTTAGTGACTGATGAATTGGAATGAGGCGTATGTTGTGTTTGTGTAGCACTTGTTTATTATATACGCGAGTTATTCAGAAAGATCGAGTTTATCCGATTCTGAATAACTGATTCAACGATAAGTCGAAGATGGAGACGGTGGTCGAAGACCGGAGGTCTACACGTCGTTTGGGTGGTTACTGATGATCTTGATTGGGTTGTACACCCAAGAGGAGGGAATCAGTTAGTGTTCGTCCAGACATACTTGTAGATTGATGGATAAGCGAGGTACAAGGTGCCTCCGGTTTCGTTCAGACCCGGAACGGACTTGTAAATGGACTGTGTGTCTGACATTGGATTTTATTCTGTGTGGTTGATTTCTATTAAATATATATCTGTTTGGCGGCGGAGGATTTATTCTCTTGCTTAACACCCTTCTCTGAGACGTACGAGCTCAGAGGTTATATATTGATGGATATCAAACGCATAGAGTGAATTGCCTGTGTGGCATGCCTAAGTGGCAATTGATCAAGGCTTCTGTTGAAAAGCAAAGTCTTGTGGTTGATGATCAAAGCACGGCCTGTGTGGCATAGCTTTGCGTAACGTTGATCCGCGAGCCTCACACCCCGGTTGTGAACCAGAAACGGGAGGGGACCTCAGGGAGGGCATGCGTTTCCTTCTAGCTAAAAGTGGCGTCAGTGGTTTTACACGCCATGACGAGTTTGACTTATGTGGTTGTTGCTGTTGCGAGGCGCCTTAGATATATCGGTGATTATGTGAAGCCAATGGAGTCATTTGTTGGCTCATTTACGCCCCAAAGGGCGGGGAAATGTAGTGTTTAGGCATTTTAATCCACATCGGTAGACTGGCCCTAACAATCCAAAGGTCACTCGAGCTCTGACCTGAGACAAGGGCTAGATTGTCTCGAATCAGTGAGGACTATCTTTTGCCTCGGTTCACAGATGGAAATCCAACTTCCAATACGTGACATGTGCGGTTTTAGTTGTGAACCTATATATGGCGATAAAGTGGTATGGGACATTCATGCCGCCTATGATTGATACTTATGATTGAAATTGTTTTTGACACTATACACTTATAGTACTATCAAAATAATCTGTTTTAAATGTAACGAGCATTCTTTGGCTATTATAAGGTAAAAACCCTATCCTCCGGCTTGCGTTGCATTGTGTGATGGGACCTGGGTCTTATAATAGCTTCATTGTTCTTTATTTAGCATTGTGCTGTTGTTTTATGCACTGGTATTCTTGGGAGGAAACCCGTTCCATGTTATACGGCGTGGTCCCTTGATTTACCTAACTTTAAAATAAAGATTAATAACTGTTGTAGTTCTCACACCAGTCACATGACTGACCTGAAGTTTATTGTTTTAACCTAAACTCTGGGTGCCCTTATTTTGACACGGGCAGCTAGTAGTTTTGGTTTTGCAGATTTATATACACAGGATCCTGATTTACAGCTGGAACGATACTCGAAAAGCTCTGTATCCGCGTATTACTTCTAGTTGTGTATTGTATTATTTTCCGCTGCTATGTAATGTATTGTAATCTCTGATATTTTTCTGATGTACGTTGTTTGTTTATACTCTGTATATTCTTGTATTCTGATGAATTGTTGTAATTAATAATGAAATGTTCTTCTGTCTGCGTTCCTTTGTGTTTTGTTCTCAAAGTATCCGCTCTTTCCTTACCGGGGAAGTTACGGGTTATCACACAGAATATTCTTTTATTCAAATATTCACATCTTAAGGGAAAGGTTCCCATTAATTTTATCAAAGATAAGTTCAGTTAAACTATTTCTTTAATCTTTCTTTGGATATCATTTCAAAATATTTTATTACATCTTTTCACAGTTCTAAACCAAATTAAGGTTTATCAACTAGTTGGGATTAGCGAACCTTACCGAAGTAATAATTTACATATTAATCCCAATCCCAACCTATTCATCCCATGGAGAAAAACTGGTAGTACCCCATATCTAACACCCATTGTGTTATCGATAAATTTAATTACTATTTCACGTTCAAATCTAATTAAAGATTCAACTATCGCCTGGAGTAAAACTGATGGTACTCCATTCTCGATCATTTCATGAATTTGATAAATTTAATTACCTCATTCATATTCCAATCTAATTAAAGATTCGTTAAAACTCTAGTTCAGTTTTAATCTTTGAAATTCATTACTTAATGACTATTCAACTTTCTGGAAATTAATCCTGCCTTTAACTGGGTGAAAGAACCAGTGTTATTTAAAACACAGTTCACAATAAACCCAAAATCATCTTCCAATAAATATGGAATCTTCAAGGAAAATAGATTAATATATATAATTGATATAGATTTCCGTATCAGACTAATAATATAAATGGAATAACGACAAAGCCTTTTAAATTCATATATAGTAATGGTCTTCCTTTACAGAAGCTCATCTCGATTACTACCAAATCGAATTCCATTTAATTCCAATTTAATATTTTAAACTAGAAAAAATTACTTTGGAAATTTTCCATTAAATCTTAATAAAAATATTTATAAATTCCAAATCATATCTTCACTGTTAATTAGGTTAAAGAACCATGTTACTTAAAACATTGTTCACGATAAACCCAAAATCAACTTTCATTTCAATTACAATTAAATTAATTGGTAAACTTCTTTAATCTTAATTAAAAGATTTATCCCTTACTCAACTGGGTTTAAGAATAGTGTTATTTAAGACACCATTCACGAAAAACCCTAAATCTAGTTTGATATTAAATACAAGGCTCTAAATATAAATTATATCGGCTTATATATCAAATTCTGAAACCAACAAATATCGTATTGGGAATAACGATAAATATATCTTTCAAATTCCTCAATAATATCCGTATAATCAAGGAATCCCATATCAAAATATTTCGAAGATTATTCAATTCAAATCCTTTCCAATTTATACATTGGAAAATTCTGGTTATTTCAAAAACCATTTACAAATCCAATTTATTTATTTAAAAACATTGAATTATTATTCTAGTTAATAACTAGTTCATTTAGATATAAATATATTTTTTCTTTTCAAAACTTGTAATTTGTCATCTAATTTTTTTCCAAATCATTTATTATGATTTTACATAAATTTTCCATATTTTTAATAATTTTATTAAGGCCCTTATAATCGGTTTCCAATAACGGCCACCGAACTACATGCATAATGACCTTTTCCAAAACTGATTTGGACATATCTTAAAATCCAACTGTTAGATTTCAAATATCTTATATTCATTGGAAAGATCTTTTTGATATGAACCCAACAGTTCAGGTTTTAGGAGAATCCGCAGGTCGGATCTCCCGTTACGTCCATTTGAAGTTAATGGTCGAAATTCGCGAATAATCGCTATGCGGCGCATTCTATTCTAATCATTATATATATAATATATATATCGTCGATTTTCATTTAAAACGTATTTTATAAATCATTTATAAAACCATTTTAAAACTATTTCAACCTCATTTTCAATTTTAAATCAAAATTGAATATTCCATATCATTATTATATTAAAATGATAATATTTCCAAAATATCTGATTTTGAAATCCATTTCCTTTTCATATTGATTATAAAAAGAATAAAATCGATAAACAGATCCGTTCGAGTTGAAATGGCGTTTAAATACTTAACTCGGTTTCACATTTCAATATTTTTGTGTCCGTCCAAAATCGGACGTCAAAATCAGATTTTGATTCCTCACTGAATATTATTTTAAAATATTCTTTATTTTAAAATATTCGTTATTTCTGAATCGGAATGTGACTCAATTAATTACCATATAATTTCAGTTATATGGATTTCATACATCGCATGTATTCAACAATAATGATAAATAATCATTCAACATTCAAGCATCATCCAGAGTGTAGTCTATAACTGTATAAGCATTAAAATAAATAAATAATGCTTACAATCGTCTTTCAATCCATCGATCGACATACAATTAAATATTGGGATTAGTGTATGTCAAGTATCATCCCAATACCCATGCGGGGTTTTCAAACAACAACAGTATGTTTAAATAAATCATTGGTTAATAAATTTAAACAAATCTAATTCGGTTTGAATTATTTTTCTACTTAACAAATTTTCACTATTCAAATTATAAATGGATATTTATATCACATTTCAACAACCACAAAGCATTCCACACTGTTTGAAATATGAGTGTCAGATATTCAAACAACGCTTTTTTGTGCATATGAGTCGTGAATAGTTCATGTGTTGAATTCAAGCAATGTCACATACAACAGATAAAAATCAATACTGGCAATTTCTATATATTTACAGTTATAAAATAAATTAAATAACTATACAAAATTTTAATGAGAGAGAGTTCTCACATTGGTTTCCACTTCATCGGTCTTTATTTCCGAATTTCTGTTTTTAAACTAAATTAAATGACCGTTTAATTTAGCTCAAACTCCAACTTGCACCGTTTCCATTCTGGTCAGTTCCATGTTGTAGTGTTCGTTGTTGCTAATCCAACGCAACTGAAATCACCCAATTCCGATCTCGTATGAAATAGATACAATAAATTATACATTGCATCACATAAATTAATTATTTAAAATAATTTATTAATTGTTTACACTTATTAATCACCCTTAATCTTTATCTTCCTCATGGAAATCATTTCGGCTCGTAACCCATTTGCTATGCCCAAAAGTTGAACGTCAACCTCCCAAACAATTATCGAAGTTCGATCTGGACCTCCCACGCCATGCGCCTACGTGGTGCCTCCCATCTCCTCCAACCTGACAAATTCGAACCCCTTAACCACCCTGAAATCAAAGCCGAACTCGGCGGTTTTGAGCACAGAAATCGACGACGATGGGGATTAATAATTGATCATACCCATACCAAAATAAAGCTCGTACTTCCCTCTTTAATTTTTGTTTTACAAGCTTCTGATTTCGATTTGCCATTTTGGAGAAAATTAGGAATTTAATTAAGACTATTTAAGCCATCGAAATCAAGAAGGCGGCGACTCTGTCAAGTAATTAGGGTTTTGGGGGAAACTTAGCTATTTATATAATATTTTATTATTATTTAATTCTAAAAAGTAAGGTTTTGCATACAAACTCCAAACCAAACCCAATGTCTATCGTTTCTAACTAAATACCCCCATTTCATATACAATGGAATTTGTTTCGTAAGCCAATTCGATTGTTTTGATTTGTTTTTATCAAAATTTAAAAATAAATTAATATAACATTTAATATTGAATTCCAACGTACATTTTAATTTACCGGGGTCACATACTGACTCCAAAAATTACGAATATTGAAATCTAGCTATGTTTTGAGATAGCGTCCTAACAAAATTAGTTTTGTTGAATTTGGAGATCGTTTGAAAAATGGCCTTTTTAACTGGTCGATTAAATTTAAACTAAAATTCAAAACACGTTCAAATTCACTACACTCACATATTAATTCCAAAATTTATGAAATTTTAAACCTGGCTATATTTGACATTCCGGATCTAACAAAAAGTGGTTTCGTCGAAAACGAAGGTCGTTTGCAAAATGGCCATTTTAAGGGTTATATTTATTATAAAAATATATATAAATTCCATAGCGACTATTCTAAATTTTAAACTGGACATAACTTACAATTTATAAAGTGAAATCTCTATTTCTCACATTCGTTAAAAAGATATAGTTAAACAGATTCTAACATTTCTGGTTTTACTGAAATCCGATTTATATTGAATTCTGTACATTAATTTAAAATTTAAAATCGAATTTTCAAGCAATGCCGCCATTTAAAGTTCGTTTTATAATTAAAATAAATTTATACGTTTCCAACTTCGATTTAAATAAATTTTTAGTCATTATTATTTAAAATAAATCATTTTAAATATTCAAAATCCATTAAAATAGCTAAAATAAAAAATTTAAATTGGTTCAGAAATTCCGGGTTATCACATAAACGATTAAGGCGTTTATTGTTGCAACGATTAGACGGTAAGTCCGATTGACACGAAAATCGAGAATTTATAATAATTAACTAATACGAATCCAATGGCACAAATTTCGTCGCATTCCGAGACTGTTTCCCGGCATGTAATTTTTATATGTCGAACAATGTTATTTTGGACACTGAAATACCCGATGTCCAAAAATAACAAACTTCCTACCTATCCTGACTCTAATCATCGATACAAACTCAACGGAATTGGTTTCGTTGCTTAATTCGATCGTCTGCTCAAGTTATACACAAATACTCCTCTATTTAATTAAATTAATTTAATTACGTGCTATAAAAAATGATTGGGTGTTTACGGCTGCCGTTGTCACATACGACATTGGTTTGCCACGAAATTTGGTTTTCTAAAATAATTTAACGTTACAGGTCTAATGAAGCTAATTTCATCAAAAACAGAGTCTGCTTGCAAAATAACTATTTTTAAGGCTTATAATAATATCGATAAAATATTATTTAAATTCCAAATTAATTAAATTAAATAATAAAAAATTATTATTATCGTAAATATCCAAATAGAACAATATATGCAGCTCCAAATATAACTTATACAACTTAATATCATCCATTCGAGTTAAAACGATGCTCAGTTCAAATTTATTAATAAACGTTATATTTTAAATAATGATTTCCATAGCGACTATTTTAAAATTTGAATTTGGACATAACTAATAATCTGTAACAAGAAATCTGAATTTTTCTCTTTTATATGAAAATTAAAATCAACAAGATTCAAACGTTTCTTGTTTCGTGGGAAATCCGACTTAAAAAAAATTCTGTATATTCAATGAAGTTCAAAACTCAATATTACGGGCTACCGCGCCATTTCGAGCTCGTTTTAACTCATATATAAATTTAACGTTCAAACTTCGTTTTAATAAATGAATTAAATATTAAAATCCATTAATATTCCAAATATAATATCTAAAATAATAAAATATATCAAATATTTGACTACCTAAAAATACGGGATATTACATTCTTCTCCCCTTGAAAGAATTTCGTCCCCGAAATTACTAAGGTACAAAAAATGTCACAAACCCATTATTTTCCAAAATCCAATTTATTTTCGAAAACAAATTTAATATTATCAGTATAAATTTTCAAAAATATCAAAAAAAAAATCTAACACATTAAATGCGCAACAAAATTCGGTAGAGTCTCCCCTATACGGAGTGACTTCTGCGATATCGCAGGAACATATAATATATATACATCGACCCACACGGTCGGAAAAAAATTCAAAAACGAAAAATTTATATTTTCATGTTGGCTTACCTTTTACGAGTGCTATTGAGCATATTGCTTAATTTGCTTGCAATGTACTCAACCAAACTCAATTCTCTAGCCTTTCGGCACCTGTACTTACTCAATTTAACATATAAGTAACCATTACATGAAATATTCAATAACATTTCATTTACTAACTAGAATAACTAAAAAAATCCCCACAATAAAAATATAACAACATTCATATGCAAACACAGGTTTAAATTATCGATTTTCCATTCATATGCAGTTTCATTCCTATTTATAATATTGGAATTCATTCCTCTTAGTTTCCAATTCATTAAACTTATTTTAAACTATTGATGAATATATTTCAACCAATCAAACACACTGTAACGGCCTGCCTTTTTGACCGCTTCAAGTCGGTATTTAAACCAACTCGAACCGTTGACAAAGGTAGATAGTTATCTAGCTTAACGGGTTTAATAGAATAAATCACAAAAAAAAAATCGAAGTACACAATATTTGCAACGGAATATTTTTTTTACATATCAAAGTTTTACAAAATTTTTTTATAGCGGAAGCAAAATATAAAATATGTACATAAATTTATAAAGTCTTACGGTTCTGTCGAGCGCGTGCATATGCTTCTTCACGTGCCTCTCCAGTTTGCGACCTGAAATCTTTAAATCTAGAGCACTTGGGACTTGAACCGAATGTTCCATGCAAAAAACACAAAACACCCGAGTCAGAATTAAACTTATTTCAAGTTAGAAAACTTCGATAAACACTAAATATAATTAGTTTCGTCCTAACAAGTTATCAGATAGTTCGAGCATAATGAATCAATGAACTGCCAAAAATATAACATCGTAGTCTTAACAAAATAATGAAGCATTCAGATATGTCTCAACGAAACTAGCATGGAAGGAGGCATGGATAATTTGCACTAAGGGTAACAGTCACGACAAGAGTGAATCAGTGAAACAACAATTTACCAGGTACGCATGCAAGTTATATCAAAACGGTAAATGCTTATGCTTGAAAAGAAAGGGTTGGACTCGTGACACGGCATCTTAAGCCCAACCAATATCGAATATATATAGGACAGTGTGAAACATAGGCGTAAGGTAGCATAAATATTCATGTGGTGCTAAAAACATTCACTAATACACTAGCAGGCTTAAGGGACCTCAAACTGAAATATGGACCAGTAACCATGCTACAAATATAACTAGGCAGTCTAAACACATAGAAAACAAGCATGCATGTATTCCTAGACAATGAGGCGACTTCTGATCATGTACATATACTGTCATGCAACTAACAAAACTAATGCGATAACAGGCAGTGATCCATGCTCATAAGACAACTGAGATAAGGAGCAACAACTTGGGGTTTTCACTATATACAATGTAAGAGTTTAAGCCAAGCAAAATAAATGTTACAACAGGAAATCGTATAGGGAAAATCTGGAATAGCATGATGAGTTCAATGTGAACCGATGCTTGCGGTTAAGGTTTTATGCATGCGACACAATCCCAATATCACGAGAATCCAACATAAGTGGGACAAATACTACTGCAACTTCAACTAGAAAAATAAGCTATGTTGGAATTTATGCACTAACAAATTATGCACATAACAATGGAATTTTCCTAACAAGTCCTAACCCCTAACCCGTCTTAGCATTTTTGAAAAAGAAAAAAAAATTCTAACTTATCAATGTTAACGAGACAACTGAACTGAAAAAAGGGTACTGTTTACAATAGGTATGCATGCAAAGGAAAGTACTCAAAGTAAATAGCAAGCAGGTATGCCAAGTGACCGGGTTCAGACTGTATGAAGTCGAATTCGGGTAACAGCTACAGGTTCAGGCATTACAGGCTTAATGTTTATACAAGGAACAATATATGCTGCATGACATGGATCTCAAGAATCAGCACCAAAGAGAAGAGCAGGATTTTGATATGTTCACTGGATTCAAAAGCAAGAGGAAAATACATACTCACACATCGTGGCTTGTGTACAAAACCAGATGTCCAAGTTGGGAAAGGGACCAAGTACTGGTGAGGCATAACTAAGGGTACAGTAATTAGTATATGATCAATCAATACTAAAAGAGTATTGAAGCTCAGGTGTTCCTAAAGGCATTCGGTTTCCAATTCTTTTCCCATGTTAAACGAAAGCAATTATAAAATAAATTGAGTATTTAACCTATCGGTAAGGGTTCGTCGGTTCAAACAGCGAGCGGTTTCATGCATGCATATAGAAATTTTAGTGCGGCATCTCATTCATGTTTTATGAATTCTTACAGCATGCTCCCGGAGTTCCAGGCCTTAGTGACAAAACGTGTGGCAAGTGATCAACCGAAAAATGACACAGCAACCCAAAATGATAGAATATAGAAGTAAACAACCCAAACTAATTGTGCTTAGTGAAACCGAAGTGGGAAGCTTGCGATAAATTTAATCGTAAGCTATGTTAACCTTTGGTCAGTCGATGGACGGCGGAAGAAGGAACATGAGCTGCTGCGATGGAAAATAGCGGGTGCGGCTACCGGGCTTCGCGGAATGACTCGGTGGCGAGGAGACGGCGACGAGCGCTTTAGGTGCAACTAAGGAGGAGGAGTTTTGAACGGAACGATGCGGCTTCAGCCCGCGGTTTTAAAGGGAAGAGGGTTCGCGGTCATCGAGGTGATGCAAACTCGAGAGGGTGGATTCAGACGGAATTTGGAAGGAGCCATTATTGACTGATTTGGGCAATTGATTTCTGGAGAAAGAAGTAATTTGGTGTAAATAAGTAAGTGAATCGGCTGATAAAGTGATGGTGGAAACTTAAAAGGGGAAAATGGACACAGGGAGAAAATCAGAACCAATTGGACAAGTGTCGCATACCTTATTTAAAAATTCTACAAGTGCCTAATCTCCTATAAATTTAATTTAAACCACTCTCAAATTTAAATTAAATAGATTATATTATAAATTATTAAGTCAAATAATATTTCAAACTTTAATATAAAGCCAATCCAATTAAACAAATTAAATTATGATTAAATAAAAAAACAAATATAAAATTCCTCAACCGATGATTTGATTAGTTTAAATTACTAATGTTTAAAATTAACAAAATGTTTAATATAAAATTTTAAATTTACAATTACAATAATCAATTTAAAACTAAATTAAAGAGACTAGATTTTAAATTATACCAAAAATCAATTTCTGAAATACCAAGTCCAAGTTAAATTCAAAGATAATTGTTTTTCAACTTACAAAATAATTCAACAATATAAATTATTTGAAAACAAACTAGATTAAAATAAAGTCGAATATCAAGTACATAAATAAATTTCCAACACTGAATCATGTTAACTACAAACTTAAATGCAGAAAATTTCTAGTTTGTTACAATCTCCCCCCTTAAGGCTTTTCGTCCTAAAAAAGGAGAGCGTGTAAAACCAATTAACAATAGAAATTTAAAATTTGGAAATCAAAGCATGGTGTAATTTCTTCGACTTAAATCCCGGTTTTATTTTTTTCAAATCATTTGAAATCCTATATTTCTTTTTCATATCGAATCATACTTGCTTCGGGATTTCAAATCTAAAAATTATTTAGAAATTTCAAATATTTTACGATAGACAACATAAAAAATTTATCTCCCAAGTCGGGAGATTTCTCCCAGAGACAAGGCCATGAGGCACGACCTACGCATGTTTCAATATCGAATAATGATGTCTCTCTGGACCCTAGAGCAGACCATCATCAATCAAGGGCTTACACCCACATTGTACCTTTCTTTAGTCATGGGTTACTCGAATCTTAGTACGAATCATTTCATTTCATATCCCGAAGTTAAAAACATTTTGAAATCATAATTTACAAATATTTTCAAATCATATTATTATTGTTTTCTGAACATTTCAAAATATCGGGATTTCTAGTCATCGAAATTTCTATATTCATAAACCAATTTATAAATTATTTCAATTTTAAAGTCATACAAAAATTTCAACTCATTTTCGAAATATTCTTGCAATAAGATTTCCAACTTTACATAAGATATATTTTCCAAGAGATCCATACAATCATGAAATTTTCCTTTTCAAAATTCATTTCAAAATCATTTACACAAATATAGGATTTTTTTCATTCCAGTTTCAAATACTTACATCTCATTTGAAAAGGTTTTCACATAGTCAAAAATCTCTTGAAACAATTTATTTCGAAAATATTTTCATGCTTTCCTATGGTACTATGATCTATATAAACATATTTCAAAAAAAAAAACCGAAATATCAATTCTAAGATATTAGAAATCAATTTCAAAATTTTGGAAACTACATTCTCAAACAAAAACTTCTTTTCAAAATCTAATTTGTCCCCAGATTCATCAAAGCGCGACAAAGAATTTGGGATAAGATTTGGATAGTATCAGACATTGAAGCACGAACGGTTCAAATCGATAAGCATAGGATGATGGCAAGACAATGCAACAAACACAACAACAAACAAACATCAATTTTTTTTGATATATTCATTTCTATTCAAATTTTATTAAATTTATTTTCAATTTCAAATTCATTTGCAATTCAATTTATATATTACAGATAATGAAAACACTATTTATTTAAATTTTTCATATCTATTCCAATTCATAGAAATCTATCAAAACATTTCTATTAATGTTTATCCAAATAATCCCAATTACTTATCTAAACGGTTTCAAGTATTTCTCGACGTTTAAATCAGGACCATACAATCATCCCATTTTCGAAAATTGAAAATAAATTTCTGATGATTATCAATCAATTAACAGAATTATCCTCAAGCGACTAGAATGTGATTCTATATCTACCTAGTATACATTGGACTTCATATATACGTTGATTAGGTGTATATGCAAAATATCCACATACTAAATAGTCCAATCTCAACGTCAATAAATACTCAAAACTCTTATCATAAATTATATTTCAAAAATAATTATGTTTTCTAAAATGATTTATTTAATTTCAAAATAAATTTTATTACATTTCCAACTCTTTTGGTTATAAGACTGTTATAAAATTTTAATTTACACCACTTAAACTTAAGCTCAAAATTTTCATGTTAGAACTTTAGAAAAGGTATTTCAAAGCTGTGAACTTGTAAAATCTTTAAAACCCTCTTCCTTAGTCTATTTGTTGAAGTTATACAAGTTTTACTTTCATAATGTTGGATTCTAATTTAAATTTCGAAAATACTTGATAACTCGAAGTTTAACAAGTCTACTTTTGTTCTTACAGAAATTTAAGCATACGTGGTTCTAACGCATGACTAAAAATCTCCAAGTACTAAATATATACTTGTTTCAACTTCCAGTGAAAATACTTTAAATCTTTTAGAAAAATAGATATGGAAAGTACAATCCAAATAAATCGAATCACGAATCGCGGATACATAATGGTTACGTCTGGCTCCCCTAGATAACATCTATACGCTTGAGCAATCACTGCCCTACAAATTTTACCATGACACACAACACAACCATAGATCGCAGATACACAGTGGTTTCGTCTGTATCCCTAGAAAACATTGTACCTTTGAGCAATCTCTACTCTACAAATTACGCTATGTGGACCGCAGATACACAATGGTTATGCCTGGATCCCCCAGGAAACATCCGTACTCGTAGGCACTCCCAGCCCTGTGGATTACGCCATCATAAATCGATCATAAATCACAGCAAACACAATGGTTTCGCCTGGATCCCCCAGGAAACATCCATCGCCGTAGGTGCTCCTAGCCCTGCGAATTTCGTTATGCAGTCGAGTTCATAAGACCATGGGTTACCCCACGGAATTCAAAGGACTACTCGAGTATTATATCTGGAAAACCTAATCAAGATAAGATGAATCGATAGAATGAATCCACGATGTGGCCACAACACAGATATCAAGTAGAATGAACTTCCATATCCTTAGTTCAAAAACATATATACTATGCATATAGTACTTCATTTCAAATCACATTTGTATAAATATTCATTTACATAAATTTTCCAAATCTCATTTCCAAATGTGTCATCCTGATATAAATTCATTATATAAGAGTATCAGTTCCACATCGATTATATTCCAAATCAATAGTTTTCGAATCTCATACTTATATAATTCGTATATAAGTTTCAAAATTTCATATCAAAATATTCATATATCGATAATCTTCAAAATTTCCATTTTCAAGATTAATAAAATTGATTTCAATGATTCGAGTATTCAACATCATTTCAAAATTTAAGTTCTCATTCATAACTCGATTTGAGTATTCAATATCCTTCCAAAAGTTAAATCCACATTTACAAATTGATTTATCGTCGACATTCATATTCAACTTTGGATTTCACATTATGATTATCGATATTCAATTGAGTCTTTACATTTGAACATTTGGATCTTAATTTGTTCGAATTAAACATATACCTCTATCAAAATAACTAAGTTTCATACAATAATTTTTTTCTTTTTTTTTGAAAAATAATAGCTCAATGTAAAATTAATTTGAATAAGTAAATAGATTTTGAAAATGGTTTTGAAATAAACAGATAGTTTTGTAAAATAACTAGCATGGTATAATTATGTAAATAGATAGTTTTGGAAAATAGGTTAAAAGATTATAAAGGTTTTGCAAATGGTTTGAAATAAATAAACAGTTTTGTAAAAATAAGTTTGGAAACAAAGATAATTGGGTTCATAACAAAATAACTTAATTTATATAAATGGATCTAATAATATAATTTCAAATAAAATAGTTTTATAATGAATACTACTTTCGAAATAATCCAATTCGAATAAATTATCCAAATTTCATATTTTTTAATTTTTGTCGATTCCAGTTTCAAGGCTAAACTAAATTTAGCTTCAGATTCAATTCATTTACATTTAAGTTGAACCAAAGGTTCACACTTTCTCATTACTTGAGTTTCCTTTATTCCATCTGTAAATACATATATAATTTACTAGCATGGTTAAATTGCTTGGAACAATTTCATTTAAAAATACTTGAGAACAGTTTCAAAATTCCGGACTCAAATTCTCTAGTTTTAGTCAAACAGTTTTTTTAGTCATAAGCAAGTCAATATATCGATCGATATACATTTCATATTTTCTCAATGGTTGACGTCTTCAATTTATTTATTGACTTTTAGTTGTCATTCATTAATATATTTTAAGTATATAATAATCGAAGATGAACACTGATTTTTTTTTCACATTCACAGCTTCAACCATTTTTCCTGGTTAAATCTAAAACCGATTCAAGATGAAAGCCGAGGAACCCTATCGAATAAAGGCAATCAAAGATACATATTCGAAGAGTGAAGATCTATGAAGGGTTTTCAATTCCAAATTTATTTATATTTTACAATACTTTAGTTCTTCGAATCAATTTCAAAATTCTTTATTTTCATTTTCAAAAATATTTTTCTTTTCAATAAATTTATATTCAAAGTGCTTAAATTTCAAAATACTCTACCTTCTAAATCAACTAATATTTCTAGAGTATTTTACATTTCAAAGACACTTTATAATTTCAATTTCCAAAATATGTCATTTCAAATTAATTTGAAATTCAAAATCATTATGCTTTTCAAAACAATTTATTTAATTTGAAAAATAATTTATATTTTCAAAATACGCTCTCTCTATAGTAATTCTTGTGCCAATTCCACTCATTCTAGAGTATTGCAACTCTATCTCTAATGAGCTTTTAAACCCGCTAAGCTAAGTTTTGTCAAACCAAAGCTCTGATACCACGTTGTAACAGCCTGCCTTTTTGACCACTTCAAGTCGGTATTTAAACCAACTCGAACCGTTCGCAAAGCAAATAATTATCTAGCTTAAAGGGTTTAACAGGATAAATCACAAAAAATCACAATACACAATATTAGCAGTGGAATAAAAATTTATACATATCAAAGTTTTACAAAAAATTTGTACAGCGGAAGCAAAATATAAAATATGTACATAAATTTATAAAGTTTTACGGTTCTATCGAGCGCACGCATATACGTCTTCACGTGCCGCTCCAATTTGCGAGCTGAAATATTTAAATTTGGAACACTTAGGACCTGATCTGAGCGTTCAATGCAAAAAACACAAACACCAGAGTCAGAATTAATCTTATTTCAAGTTAGCAAACTTCGATAAACACTAAATATAGTTAGTTTAGTCCTCACAAGTTATCAGATAGTTCGAGAATAATGAATAAATGAACTGCGGAAAATATAACATCGTACTATTAACAAAATAATACAGCATTCAGATATGGTCTCAATGAAACTAGCATGGAAGGAGGCAGGGATAATTTACACTTCAAGGGTAACAGTCACGACAAGAGTGAATCAATGAAACAACAATTTACTAGGTACGCATGCAAGTTATATCAAAACGGTAAATGCTTATGCTTGAAAAGAAAGGGTTGGACTCGTGATAGAGGATCTTAAGCCCAACCAATATGGAATATATACAGGACAGTGTGACACATAGGCACAAGGGAGCATAAATATTCAAGTGGTGCCAAAAACATTCACTAATAGACTAGCATGCTTAAGGGACCTCAAAGTGAAATATGGACCAGTAACCATGCTACAAATATAACTAGGCAATCTAAACACATAGAAAACAAGCATGCATGTACTCCTAGACAACGAGGTGACTTCTGATCATATACATATACTGTCATGCAACTAACAAAACTAATGCGATAAAAGGCAGTGATCCATGCTCATAAGACAACCAAGATAAGGAGCAACAGCTTGGGGTTTTCATTGTATACAATATAAGAGTTTACGCCAAGCAAAATAAATGTTAAAATAGGCAAACGTATAGGGAAAATTCGGAACAACATGATGAGTTCAATGCGAACCAATGCTTGCAGTTAAGGTTTTATGCATGCGACACAATCCCAATATCACGAAAATCCAACATAAGTGGGACAAATACTACAACAACTTCAACTAGAACAATAAGCTATGCAGGAATTTATGCACTAACAAATTATGCACATACTAGTGGAATTTTCCTAGCAAGTCCTAACCCCTAACCAGTCTTAGCATTTTTGAAAAAGAAAAAAAATCTAACTTATCAATGTTAACGAGACAACTGGACTGAAAAAGGGTACTGGTTACTACAGGTATGCATGCAAAGGAAATAACTCAAAGTAAATAGCAAGCAGGTATGTCAAGTGACCGGGTTCGGACTGTATGAAGTCGAATTTAGGTAACAGCTACAGGTTCAGGCATTACAGGCTTAATGTTTAGACAAGGAACACTATAACTCAAAGTAAATAGCAAGCAGGTATGCCAAGTGTCCGAGTTCGAACTGTATGAAGTCGAATTTGGGTAACAGTTACAGGTTCAGGCATTACATGCTTAATGTCTAGACAAGGAACAATATATGATGCGTGACATGGATCTCAAGACTCAGCACTAACGAGAAGAGCAGGTTTTTGAAATGTTCATTGGATTCAAAAGCAAGAGGAACATACATACTCATAGAATGGCTTGTACACAAAACCAGATGTCCAAGACTAGAAAGGGACCAAGTATTGGTGAGGCATAACTAAGGGCACAATAATTAGTATATGATCAATCAATAACTAAAAGAGTATTGAAGCTCAGATGTTCCTAAAGGCATTCGGTTTCCAGTTCTCTTCCCATGGTAAATGAAATAAATTATAAAATAAACTGTGAGTATTTAACCTATCAGTAATGGTTCATTGGTTCAAATGGCGAGCGGGTTCATGCATGCATATGGAAATTCTAGTGCGGCATCTCATTCATGTTTTATGAATTCTTACAGCATGCTCCCAAAGTTCCAGGCCTTAGTGAAAAACGTGTGGCAAGTGATCAACCGGAAAATGACACAGCAACCCAAAATGATAGAATATAGAAGTAAACAGCCCAAAGTAATTGTGATTAGTGAAACCAAAGTGGGAAGCTTGCAATAAATTTAATCGTAAGTTATGCTTACCCTTGGTCAGCCGATGGACGACGGAAGAAGGAACATAAGCTGCTGCAATGGAAAACAGTGGGTATGGCTACAGGGCTTCGTGGATTGACTTGGTGGCGAGGAGACGGTGACGAGCGCTTCAGGTTCAACTGAGGCAGAGGAGTTTCGAGCGGAATGATGTGACTTCAGCCCGCGGTTTCAAAGGGAAGAGGGTTCGCGGTCATTGAGGTAATGCAAACTCGAGAGGGTGGATTCAAATGGAATTTGGAAGGAGCCATTATTGACTGATTTGGGCAATTGATTTATGGAGGAAGAAGTAATTTGGTGTAAAGAAGTAAGTGAACCGGCTGATAAAGGGACGGTGGAAACTGAAAAGGGGAAAATGGACTCGGGGAGGAAATTAGAACCAGTTGGACAAGTGTCGCATACCTTATTTCAAAACTCTACAAGTGCCTAATCTCCTATAAATTTAATTTAAACCAATCTCAAATTTAAATTAAATAGATTATATTATAAATTCTTAAGTCAAGTAATATTTCGAACTTTAATTTAAAGCCAATCCAAGTAAACAAATTAAATTATGATTAAATAAAAAAACAAATATAAAATTCCTCAACCGATGATTTGATTAGTTTAAATTGCTAATGTTTAAAATTAACAAAATGTTTAATATAAAATTTAAATTAACAATTACTAAAATCAATTTAAAACTAAATTAAAGAGACTAGATTTTAAATTATACCAAAAATCAAATTTTGAAATACCAAGTTAAATTCAAAGATAATTATTTTTCAACTTACAAAATAATTCAAAAATATAATTACTTGAAAACAGACTAGATTAAAATAAAGTCGAATATCAAGTATATAAATAAATTTCCAACACTGAATCAAGTTAACTACAAATTTAAATGCCGAAAATTTCTGGTTCGTTACACACGTAATCAATAATCAATCAACAACCAATGCACAACCAACTTAATTAAATCGATTGAATTTGTATTCAATATTTATATTTACTTTGGCTTAACATATTTCAATAATAATTTATCAAAATTTCAAATCCAAATTAATTTTATTTAATTTCAACATCATTCCTCAATTTAATTTCGCTTAACCAAGTTAAATTTCAATTCAAATTTCTAATCCAAATTTGAACATCATTCAAATCAATCAACCACCCGAATATCTTAATAATATAATAAAATTATTTCTTTTCTATACAAAAATATATTTTGGGTAAAATTATTTCATTTACCCTCTTTACAAAACAATATCGTGTTCATTACTAGTTCAACATTTCTCAACACTTAATTCGATCAAATAACACAACACAAAACATTTGTATATTAAATTTACAAATATGCACTCTCATATATATACACTCAACTCAATCTAGGGTATTACTAGCCCAATCTCTATCGAGATACACCACCGAGCCAAGGTTATTACTAAACCAATAGCTTTGATACCACTGTAATGAACTGAGGGAATTCGACGCCCGAATTCCGACAATAATACACAAATCCTTTATCACTTGTCAAAATCAAAGTACTGAAATCATAGATAGTTATTAGAAAGAAGCTAGAGGGTGAGAAAAAAAAGAAATATTAGAATAAAAGAAGAAGAAGAAGAAGAAGAAGAAGAAGAACCAACACAACACAGAGTCTCACATCGCAGCGGAACAAAATATTATATAAAAATAAATCTTTATAGAGAGCTTTAAATAAAACTTACAATCATCACAGTACATCAACACATCAGGACAGCTATATTAATCTGTCCTCATATACAACACATAGAGGAATAAATACTATATATCATATGTCTAAACACCTACAGCTCGTCTCTGGACTTCGTAGCACACGATAACCTGAACTGTTAAAAATCTGGTCTAACTCGAGCATTAAAAACGCCAAATCTATCTGGTGAACCAGAGTGAGAAAAACACATTAAATTTGAAGGTATCGCCCAACTTGATTTTTAAAGTCAAAATCTTTTCGAAAGAAAATGATAATCGTAAGACCAATCCACACATAAACACGGATGGTTTTTACCTTAAGATAACCCAAAACATTTTTGAAATCAATATCTTTTCTCATATTACAATAATGTCTAAATACAAGTAAATAATAATCTAGCAGAACACTTGCATCTTACCCTCTACATATATAGTATACAATCAAAACCGCAGGCTCTTATTGGAGAATGGATTTCCATGGCAAGGTATGGACAACCACCCTTCTGACAATGTACCTCCGGAGATGAATACATTGGGGTTCAATAAGAACATCTTGCAATCCAGGCTAAACATGACCGGCCCCTCATTTCGCTTGAGAGTACTGAGTAAATCATCATCACGGTTGGGGCCAGCCAACCGTCGAAAGCATACAACTAAAAATAAAGGGACAACCGATTGGGGCCAGCCAACCGTCGAAAGCATACAACTAAAAATAAAGGGACAACCGAAGGCATTTGATTTCTCCATATCAGGTAATGATATAGCCTAATGGGTTCGACCCACATAGCCATGCGACCTACCCGATTTCTACTATTTCCTTAGTGATGAGGCTTTTGGCTATGCTTTACCTTTATCAACATATCACATTCACTTCGAATGCCACATCGGCGGATCCATCAAAATCACTAATTGACGTCCAAAACAATACCTTATGTGTTAGCTTAAAGAAGTTTCCTTCTTCGCTTCCACTCTTGGTACGGTTGAAGAAATCAATGTACATGACCATTCTGGAAATACTTTGTCAGGCATCCATCCATACACATCACACAGGAACAGAATGAACCAAAGGCACCCTCCTACTACATTTAGGAATCACCCTGAGAATCAGTAGCGGAAGTCCTTGTGAATCCGTAGATTTCCAACCACAACAGAATCAACATAAAATAAATCTGCTTGCAAGTCAGAGAGATTCGACAAGAAGTCCTTCCGCTTATGAAGATCAATGGTCCTCATTTTCTCCATCTCGAAACAACATCTTTAACGTATTCGTATTTGCTGGGTGGAATGGTTTTCGAATATAAATTCAATCCTGGTCTTTCCGTACCAATAATCATATGGGTCAAATTTGATAGTCGGTTATTTAACTATCAAGTAAAACAACCATTCATCCATAGATGAAAATGGATTCATTAATTAAATACTCAGTATCATTTAGCCTCTTTAATGAACCGTCTGTTAATTATATTCTTTAAATTTTCCGATATTTGAAACATCGCTTTTACTTCTTATTATAAAGTAAAAATATTCTCCAATTCCATTCTATTCAACTTATAAACTTTTTGAAAATAGTTTAAAATGTCATTCATGGAAATCATAACTTATGTTTCCCTCAGCTACTCTTGTTTATAAACTAATACTATCCTTGGACAATCATGGAGTCATTCAAGTTGGGGTATTTTATTTACCTCTCAGACCATGACCAACAACGTTCATATCTTCAGAATAAATAGAAGTTTATTAACCACACGTTCCTTTTGAAAACCTATTTAATTTCGACCACATTTACTTAACTAGTTATTAAGTATACTTGTATTAAACTCTTTCTATTTACGATAATAATTCTTTACAATATTATATACGAGCTCTGATTCTACTATAATAGAATCCTTATGAAAATTCCTTAATATCTCTTTATTATTATTTTACAAATTATTTTCAACAAACTCAAATTCACTTGTTTAAAAACCACATGAACAAAGCTTAATAAATCCTATATTAATATCTTATACAATTATTATATTGATATCTTTTTGAATTCATATATTAATATTTATCAAAACAGTTCAATTTATCAAAATAGTTCAACTTATCATCTGTAACACACATTGCAGATTTCATTTCAAAGCCATTTTACTTTCGTTTATCACATTCACTTTAACTCATATCCGATAACTTGTTCGTCATTTAAAATCATATAACATTCCTTTAAAAATCTTATATCTAAAAATAGTTCATCTCCTTTGTAAGAAATGTTACAGTGCACATTTACAACTCTTAACTTTATTTACTAATTCTATTCTATTTCCAAAACTTAACATTTTCATTTACAAAATATTTTGTAAATTAATTACGACAACTTACCAATCGTTTTCATTTCCACATCTTTAACTTCATTTAAAAATCCCATTTGCAATTCATTATTGATAACTAACATTCGTGGTCGATATCCAAACCTTTAACTTCATTTACTCCTACCTTCAATTAAAACTCAAAAATTCAGAATATCACATTCCGATCCTCGGAATAAAACTCACTTCGGTTAATCATTCTTAACTTCCGAATAACACATTCTGAACCTCGGAATAAACCTCACTTAGCCGTTTCATATCATTTCCCAACTTTTCAATTTCTTTACTTATCTCATTCCTTTATACTAGGAATTTAATTTACAACTATTTCATGTATAAATCAACTCATACTAGTATGTCCAATTATATTATATTTTTGGAAAATCTTGATTTAACAATCTATTTCCACTGTCGGGTTTAAATCCAGTTATAAATTCATATTTGTCATTTAAACCGAACCCCATTTATAAAACTCACTCCTATTTATTTAACTCAATCCCATTTATAAATCTCATTTATAAATCCATATTCATATTTTTAACTTCGATTTGATTCAAAAATTGGAAATCTCATTCCCAAATCAATACTCATTTCCAAATCCGTCGATTTGTTAATCTTATTCACGAAATGATATTTAATCACATTTCGTATATTTAAAAACCACAGTTCAAAATGATCATTTATCTAAAGGAATATCACGTTAATCCCTTTTATAAATTCTCGTATAATATATGATTCCATCATTTCATTTTAATATTTTTGAATCTATTTAAACTTCCTTAATGACCATTAAGGCCTTTGTAAAACCATTTCGACATTTAAATAGCCAACACGCTAAATTTATATCACTTAACCTTTTATTTTATAATATCTTAGATCTCTACTAGTTATATTTTATCAATTAAAAAAATTATAAACTTAACTTCGCCTAATATCTTTACAATCAAAATCGTATTTCAAATCCATATAAAAATATACTTATATCTTTGAAACCGCTCGAAATCCATTTTATATCGATTTCGAAAAATCATTTCTTTTAATTGACGGTACGAAAGAAGCAAATGGCTACTATAGCACCAAATCATGAAATATAAACCAATTTCACATTTAATACAAACAATATGATTATATTGTTTAACGTTATCAGCGGGGAATCCTGTTAGATTCCTCCAACCTGTTATTCCCTGCAAAACAATGAGTTACCTTAATTCAAATCTTTCAATTCAATATGGCCAATCAATATTCGTTTTCCATCTAAATAGATGACCTAAACAGTTTAATAATAATAGTCAATAATAACTTTAATAGTCAATATTGGGCTAATTGCTGAAATTCTAGCATTCAATTATTTATTTATAACGTTTACATTATTATAAATGTAACCACTGAGGTAAGTTAACTCAATTGGATTTAATCGTTAAAAATAACGACTAGTTTCAATTAAATTAAATGAACTTTTAACTTAACTAAAATAAGAAAACAACCATTAACAACCATAACATACAATTATAATACCTGACTTATATAAGTTATAAGTGAGAAGAACTGAGTTAGTTAAACTCACCTTGAGTTTCCATTCCTTGTCAAAATGGTTTAATTAAATTAAACAAGTGTTTAATTTAATTAAAACATCCAGCTATGCCCCACTTTGTCCAAACCAGTTCCACAAATGTCTTGCAAGCCAATACAGTTACAACATTACTAATTTTGTTTCATTCTATTCACGTACACAAGTTATACAAATTATAAGTAATATGGTTTAAAATTTAATTTATTTGACTTTTAGTTTAGTATGAATTTTACTACTAAACACTTGGCTACGTTAAGTATTATTCCCCTAACGTGCTTTGAAATTTCTATTGCTTTTGTTCTTTTATTCTCCCATTTTCTTCTTTTCATTTTTATCCGTACTTTGTTTAATAAATGTCCAAGCCTCTTAGATAAATAGCGCTAGCATTGGTATACTTGACTGAACAACAATTATGGTAATAAATAAATATTAACAATATATCCAAATGATGATCAGCATGTTAAATATGACTAGGCAGTTTAAAACAAATGGGGACAACGACCACGTAATATTACATATATTATTAACTAAGAAACATTAGGCACTTCTTTAATTATCATTAGGCATATTTAAAATTGATTAGGCACAATGGAATATTGATTAGGAAAGTTTTGAATTTACTGTACATCTTCCTCACCTTCTTTGTTTCATCCATTCTGTCTACTGCCATACTTCTTTTAAACCCATCCTTCTCCTTCTGTTAACAAACCATGCGCAAGCCTTCTTCTCACCTTGATACGCAACCTCCTGCAACCAACTACCCTAAGCACAACACCTCTCTCTCTTTAGTCCCCCTTCACCGCATTGTTCTATACTTCCACGCAGCCCCTTTTTTTACAGACGTAATCTCCACCAGGAAGCGGACCCACCTCCGCAATCCCACCAGTCGGTACGACCGCGACTCCCCATACACGCTGTGCCACACTGCCGAGTGCCAAAGAACAGAAACCATACTACATCATTCAAACAATCCCACCACCTCATCTTCACCATCCTCCTGCCGTACCGGACGCCGACGCCCTATGCCATCCATGTTGATCCACCCAGCTGCTTCCTTCTTCTTCCAGTTGAGGTCATCGACACGCGGTTGGTGATGTTCGGGATTTTACATTTTTTTAAGAAAAGTTTCAGATCATTACTGGAAACAAAGAAACCAGAATGGAGAAGAAAACCATTTTATAGGAGAGAATGTCATGGAGGCCATAGTTTAAAATGTACGTTTGCAGAGAGGGTGTAGAGTAGCTAACGACATGCGGATTTTCAAAAACACCCTGGCACACAAGCAAAAGAAACGATGGGGAAGTTTTATTAATTTAATAATATAACGAAACTTCATCGTGAAGTACCGTGTTAATATCCACTACATATGATGTCCAAATGAGATGAAACTCCTAATCCTAGTATAAAAAATATATTTCTAACACGATGGGACAGGTTTCATCGAATTCCAAGGTCGTTTGTAAAAAGTTCTTTATAATTCACAAGCTAAAAATCACGCTTTTAATTTTCCCACGATCACAAAATAAATCCAATCAACCTGAAACTTTGAAATTCTACTAGACCTTTTCCTTACGAATCCAATGAAATTTGTTTTGTTAAAATCGTAGTTCATTTGACCAGTCGTGTGACGACAAGGAATTTCGCTCGATCCGAATCAGTCGTTAAACCGATCTAGACCGTTCGAAACCCCTGATCGTTTTGAGAACAGGACAAATCAGAACACAAACAGAAGAACATTTCATTGTATATTACAACAATGCATGAGATAAAAGAATATACAGAGTATAAATGAATAAATTACATTCGATAAATATCAGAGATTACAATAAATTACATAGCAGCGGAAAATAATACAAAGCACAACTGAAGGTGATATACGGATACAGAACTTTCAGAATATCATTCCAGCTGTAAACCAGGATC
This sequence comes from Allium sativum, assembly GCA_030737875.1. NCBI lineage: Eukaryota > Viridiplantae > Streptophyta > Magnoliopsida > Asparagales > Amaryllidaceae > Allium > Allium sativum. Next base: position 833,892,924 of record CM060918.1, on the reverse strand, counting down.
CTGTGAATATAAATCTGCAAAACCAAAACTACTAGCTGCCCGTGCGGAAAATAGGGGCACCCAGAGTTTAGGTTAAAACAATAAACTCCAGGTCAGTCATGTGACTGGTGTGAGAACTAAAACAGTTATTAATATTGGTTTTAAAGTTAGGTAAATCAAGGGACCACGCCATATGACACGGAACGGGTTTCCTCCCAAGAATACCAGTGCATAGAACAAACAGCGCAGTGCTAAATAAAGAAAAATGAAGCTGTTATAAGACCCAGGTCCCATCACACAATGCAACGCAAGCCGGAGGATAGGGTTTTCCCTTATAACAGCCAAAGCATGCTTGATACGTTTAAAACACATTATTTGATACTATAATAAGTGTATAGTGTCAAAACATTTTCAATCATAAATATCAATCCTAGGCGGCATGGGTACCATCTATCATGTCGCCATACTAGGCTCTACAAATAAAACCGAAATACACGTATTGGAAATTGGATTTCCGTCATGAGTCGAGGCAAGGGGCAAGCTCCTCTCCGCTTCGAGACACTCTAGCAAATGCCTCAGGACTACATACTCTGGGTAACCCCTGAATGCTTCAGGGTCGGTCCTCACTTACGTTAGAGGATTATTTATTCCTGAACACACGTTTCCCGGTCCTTACAGACGTAAAATCGAGGTGCCTCATCCAACAACCACATAGGTGAAAAGTATATAAATGTCAGGGCTGGTAAGTCACTGACACCACCAAAGCTAGAAAGAAACGTCGTGCTCTCCCTGCAGTCCTTATCCCGTTTTTGACTCATACCGAGGTGTGAGGCTCGCGAATTCACGTCATACACAAAGCTACGCCACAAAGGTCGTGCTTTGATCATCAACCACAAGACTTTGCTTTTCAACAAAAGCCTTGATCCATGCAACTCAGCATGCCACACAGGCAATTCATGCTATGCGATTGATATCTATCGATATATAACCTCTAAGCTCGTACGTCTCAGAGAAGGGCGTTAAGCAAGAGAATAAATTCTCCGCCGCCAAACAGATATATATTTAACAGAAATCAATCAACACAGAATAAAATCCAATGTCAGACACACAATCCATTTACAAGTTCGTTCTGGGTCTGAACGAAACCGGAGGCACTTTCCTCGCATATCCATCCATCTCCAAGTACGTCTGGACGACAACCAACTGATTCCCTCATCTTGGGTGTACATCCCAATCAAGATCATCATTAATCACCCAAACGATGTGAAGACTTCTGGTCTTCCACCACCGTCTTCATCTTCGACATATCGTCGAATCGGTTATTCAGAATGGGTATAAACCCGGACTTTCCGAACAACCCGCATATATTAAAAACAAATGTTACACAAACACAACATACACCTCATTCCAATTCAGCAGCCACTAACCGCAAATTTCATATTCTTAGGGAAAGGTTCCCATTAATTTTATCCAAGATAAATTCTTTAAAATTTATCCTTTAATCTTCCTTTGGATGTCATTTCAAACCAAATTATTGTTTTCCAAACTAGCCGAGATTAGCGAACCACACCGAAGTAATTATTTGTTTTATTTCCCAATCCCAACCTATTCATCCCATGAAGCAAAACTGGTAATACTCCATATTTAACACCACAGTGTTATTGGTAAAATTAATTACCATTTCCCATTCAAATCTAATTAAAGATTAAACTATCGCTTTGGAGCAAAACTGGTGATACTCCATTCTCGCTCAATTTCTAAATTTGATAATTTAGATTATCAATTCACATTTCAATCTAATTGCAGGTTCATTAAAACTCCTTTTACTGGGTTAAAGAACTAGTGTTATTTAAAACACAGTTCACGATAAACCCAAATCACATTCTATTTATTATCGGGTTAAAGAACAAGTGTTATATAAAACACCGTTCACGATAAACCCACAAATCAATTCTATTTAAAATTCATTTCAAATCCAATTTATTTATTTGAAAATAAATGGGTTTTAATTTTAATTCAAAACTAGTTCATTTTGATAAAAATTTATTTTTATCTTTTCAAATATGGAGTTTTTCACCCTAATTTTTCCCAAATCATTTCTTATGATTTTACACAAATTATTACTATTTTCAATAATTTTATCAAGGCCCGTACAGTCGATTTCCATCAACGACCATCGAACTGCACTTATAGCGACCTTTTTCAAATTTGATTTGGACGTATCTCCAAATCCAACCATTAGATTTCAAATTTCTAATATTCATTAGAAATCTCTTTTCGACACGAACCCAACGGTTTCGGTTTTAGGAGAATCCGACGGTCGGATCTCCCGTAATGTCCGTTCGAAATAAATGGTCGAAATTCACGAACTGCCGCGGTGCGGCGCGTTCTATTCGGGCCATTATATTATATATATAATATATATTTCGTCGATTTCTATTTAAAACGAATTTTATAAATCGTTTTAAATTCATTTCAAAAACAAATTCAACTTCCATTTCAATTCAAATCAAAATTGTATTTTTCCTTATAAATTCGTTTTAAAATTCATTTCTATTCAATTCAAATTTCAATTCAATTTGAATTCATTTCAATTCGTTTTCAATTTAATTCGAATTCGTTTTCAATTCAATTCGAAATGGTTTTATATTCAATTCATTTCGAAATCGTTTTATATTCAATTCATTTCGAAATCGTTTTATATTCGATTCCTTTCGAAATCGTTCGTTTCGAAATCTTTTTATATTCAATTCATTTCGAAATCCTTTTATATTCAATTCATTTCGAAATCGTTTTATATTCAATTCATTTCGAAATCGTTTTATATTCAATTCATTTCGAAATCGTTTTATATTCAATTCATTTCGAAATCGTTTTATATTCAATTCATTTCGAAATCGTTTTATATTCAATTCATTTCGAAATTGTTTTATATTCAATTCATTTCGAAATTGTTTTATATTCAATTCATTTCGAAATCGTTTTATATTCAATTCATTTCGAAATCGTTTTATATTCATTCATTTCGAAATCGTTTTATATTCAATTCATTTCGAAATCGTTTTATATTCAATTCATTTCGAAATCGTTTTATATTCAATTCATTTCGAAATCGTTTTATATTCAATTCATTTCAAATTGGTTTTCTATTTGATTCAATTCAAATTGGTTTTCTATTTGATTCAATTCAAATTGGTTTCGTTTTCTATTTGAATCAAATTCATTTCGTTTTCTATTTGAATCAAATTCATTTCATATTCAATTGAAATCAAATTCGTTTCCTAATCAATTTAATTCAAACTTCATTTCAAAATATTCGATTTCGAAATCACTTTTCAATATTCATTTTAAAAGGAATAAAATCGATATAAATATTGTTCACATCAAAATGGCGTCAATCTAATCAACACGGCTTCATATATTTCTATTTTCAAATATTCTGTTTCAAATATTTCTTTTACAAATATTCCCTATTCAAATATTTCTATTTCAAATATTTCTATTTTTAAAATATTTCGTTCAACACATGACTAATCTCAACGGATGAGTACTGTCAACACATGAACCTTTATTTTATATTGATAAAGATGTAAATTTGATTATTAAAATATTTCGTTCAACACATGACTAATCTCAACGGATGAGTACAGTCAACACATGAACCTTTATATTATAATATCCTTTTTCTTCTAAACTGGAATGAGGCCCAATCAATCACCATATAGCGTTAACTATATGGATTCCATACAACACATGTATATAATAGCAATGATAAATAATCAACCATCATCCAAAGTGCACTACACTGTATAAGCATCAAATATAGATATCTAGCGCTTATAACAGCCTGTCAATCAATCGATCGACATATTTAATCAATCAGGATGAGTGAACTTCAAATTTCATCCCAACACCTGTGTGGGGTTTCAAACAATCAAACACAGATTTTATTTGTGCAGTTGGGCGATGTGTAAAATTTATCGTCCCAATCAATGTCCTTTAAATAGGTGTACATAAACAAACCGTCCGGTTTGTAAATGAATATTTATTTATTCACATTCACGTTAAAAATTATATTTTTAACGATAAAATATTTTATTTTAACACGTGAATTTTCATTCAGTTCATTTACAAAATAAAGTTGATATTTTTATTTTTCTAACTTATTTTAGAAAATTTTGACGGCATAACGGCACGATACTAGAAATGGGACGAGGCCTAGCCTTATCCCCGGTCTAGTGAAGGCCCACACCATTCACACATCAATCAAATCCATTCCATTTCACCAAACAATTCATTTCAAACCAAATATTCTAACCAACTACACAACCAAACAATTAAACAAACAAGCCATCCATGGTCTGTGGATGACGGGTGTCGGGTGCTACTAAACACCGTCTGCATCCTAGTATATATATATATATAACTAGAAAAAGAAATTGAAGAGTGAGAAATTCTCACCGATAGCTATCCAATAGCACGACTCTTCATTTATAGAAATCTTCGTCGTTATCGCATCTTTGTCATCTTCGTTGCCCGTATTCTCTACATATGTAAAAATCGAATTTTTGCTATGCTATTCAATATATAAAAATCGAATTTTTACTTCGCTATTCAAAATATAAAAATCTCGCCTTTTGAAAAATAAAGATTCCACCTTTTCAAATTTCAAAAATCTCTCCTTTACTATATTAAAATTCCGTTCTTTTTAGTTTTACAAATCCGTTCTTGCATTTTGAAACCTACTTACATTAAGTAAAATCAAGTAAATAACTAAAAAAAAAACTTACATTGAAATAGGGCGGGGCTGCTGCGAATTACAATGAAGATGGAGGAGGTGTTGGTGGTCTCGAAGTGGCGTAGGGGGGGGGGTTTGGGTGGCGGCCTTCAAATCAGAAAGGGGAGAAAGCATCGGAGGGGGCGGCGCTGACTAGGGTGGTGGCGCGTTAAGGTGCAGCGGAGGAGAGGGGGGGTTGCGCCCAAGAGGGCGACGGCGCTCGGCGTTGCGGGGGCGACGGCCTGAAGCCAGGCGACGGCTTCAACGAGTTGGGGGCACATGCGCTCGATTGAGAGGGAGGAGCGAGAGAGTAGGGAGGAAGAAGGAGTTGGACGGAGTTCGGGGAGGTGGGGCGGCGGTCAACGGAGGTGGAGGGCTGAGCGAGGGGGGCGACGGGATAAAGGAGCGGGTTTTGAAAATTTGGGGGCTAAGCGGTTTGACCTAAGAATGAAAAGGAAGGGTTTGACCCCAAGTTGACTATATATATAATTTATTTTTTTATTATTTTTATTCAGAAAATATCTGTTTTTACATTCGAACTCAGAATCAAATCCAACAACTGTCGCCCCTAGCTAATTATCCCTATTCCGAACACAATGGGATATGCATCGTAGGCCAATTCGACCGTTACAATAGGTTTTCACTTAAATAAAAATTTAAATCTTCATATTTTAAATTTAAACGCACATTTCAATTTACCGGGGCCACATACTAACTCTAAAAATTCCCGAAAAATATTTTCTAGCTTCGTATTGACGATACGGTCCTAACAAAACTAGTTTCGTCAAATTCTGAGACTGTTGGAAAAATGGCCATTTTCCAGTCGATTAAAATCAACTAAAACTGGTCAATCGCGTTTTCCTTTGCCACGCTCACATATTGATTCGAAAAATTATGAAATTCGAAACCTAGCAATAATTTGACATCACGGATCCAACAAAAGTGGTTTCGTCGAAATCCGAGGTCGTTTGCAAAATGTCTATTTTTATGGGCCTGAATTCCATAGCGACTATTCAGAATTTTCAACTGGACATATCTTTTGATTCCCGCTATGAAATTTTGATTTTTCGGATTCGTTGGAAAGATATCATCAATTAGATCCTAATGTTTTTGGTTTCACTAAAATCCGGATTGTTTTGCACCCGGTACGTTCAATTGAAGTTTGAAATCGAATTATCGAACTACCCGCCATTTTCAATTCTATTTATAATTATAAATAAAATTATATTCTAACGATGACGCGTATAAATATATACGTTCTAATTCAATTCAAAAGAAATTTTTCGTCGATATTATTTAAAATAATTCATTTTAAATATTCAAAATTCGCTAGAATTGGCAAAATAAAAATTTTAAACTGGTTCAGAATTTCCGGGTTATTACAATCTCCCCCACTTAAAACTTTTCATCCCCAAAAAGGAACAAAGTCGAAAGTAGTTTGATTAATCAACTCTACGTTCGATCCGGCTTCCATTCTCCAACTTTTCAGTTTCTGAGAATTTTCTAATTCTTCAAAAATTTGGCTAACACCCTAAATTTTCGAAAAATTTCGCCATAACCTCCCCTGCACCGGGAGCCACGGGAAATTCCCGAAATTGCCATATAGGCCTTCTGATCTCAAAAAGAAAAAGAAAAAGCCAAGCGGCTAGCCAATCAGCTCATAAAATCATCATCACCCAAACAAAACAGTAAATTATAGTAAACATGTACCTATTTGTCGGGCAAACAAATTTTAATCTTCGGCTCTAGCCTCCTTGCTATGACCTGTTCAATGTAAGTACATGTATAGGCAAGCAAATGCGACCAATTTTTTTAAATACAATTCAATATTTGATGCAATTAGGCATAATGGTTCAAAATTATCAAACAAATAAACAAACAACACAAACATCAATCAATTAGTGAATTAGAGTTTCAAATTCATAATTTTGATACATATACTGAAAATCATGTTTTGATGCCAATTCACAACAATGTGTTCTAGCTATATATATAAGTTTTGGTTCTCACACCAGTCTAATGGAAATATATAGATATCACACCTTCTTCACTCGAATATAAATTCTGACGACGAGTACTCAACCATCAGAATCATCTTCGGGCCACTAGAGTATGATTCTGTATCTATCTAGTATATTAAAACTTCGAATATACGTTCATGACGCGTATATGCAAAACCTTTATATACTCGATTGTCCAAATTCAAAATAAATAAATATTCAAATATGTATAAAATGGTTTAAATTTCAAAACAAAATTGTTTTCAATTGAAAAATATACTCTTCACACTCGTTCTAGGATACTACTGATCCTATCTCTAACGAGTCATTCTAATTGGATATTACTAATCCAATATCTGATGAATTCTTTCGTATGGTTCTAATGTGTCTTGTTCTCGAGCTCTGTAAACCAAAGCTCTGATACCAAATGTGACGACAAGGAATTTCGCTCGATCCGAATCAGTCGCTAAACCGATCTAGACCGTTCGAAACCCCTGATCGTTTTGAGAACAGGACAAATCAGAACACAAACAGAAGAACATTTCATTGTATATTACAACAATGCATGAGATACAAAAATATACAGAGTATAAATGAATAAATTACATTCGATAAATATCAGAGATTACAATAAATTACATGGCAGCGGAAAATAATACAAAGCACAACTGAAGGTAATATACAGATACAGAGCTTTCCAGATATCATTCCAGCTGTAAACCAGGATCCTGTGAATATAAATCTGCAAAACCAAAACTACTAGCTGCCCGTGCGGAAAATAGGGGCACCCAGAGTTTAGGTTAAAACAATAAACTCCAGGTCAGTCATGTGACTGGTGTGAGAACTAAAACAGTTATTAATATTGGTTTTAAAGTTAGGTAAATCAAGGGACCACGCCGTATGACACGGAACGGGTTTCCTCCCAAAAATACCAGTGCATAGAACAAACAGCGCAGTGCTAAATAAAGAAAAATGAAGCTGTTATAAGACCCAGGTCCCATCACACAATGCAACGCAAGCCGGAGGATAGGGTTTTCCCTTATAACAGCCAAAGCATGCTTGATACGTTTAAAACACATTATTTGATACTATAATAAGTGTATAGTGTCAAAACATTTTCAATCATAAATATCAATCCTAGGCGGCATGGGTACCATCTATCATGTCGCCATACTAGGCTCTACAAATAAAACCGAAATACACCTATTGGAAATTGGATTTCCGTCATGAGTCGAGGCAAGGGGCAAGCTCCTCTCCGCTTCGAGACACTCTAGCAAATGCCTCAGGACTACACACTCTGGGTAACCCCTGGATGCTTCAGGGCCGGTCCTCACTTACGTTAGAGGATTATTTATTCCTGAACACACGTTTCCCGGTCCTTACAGACGTAAAATCGAGGTGCCTCATCCAACAACCACATAGGTGAAAAGTATATAAATGTCAGGGCTGGTAAGTCACTGACACCACCAAAGCTAGAAAGAAACGTCGTGCTCTCCCTGCAGTCCTTATCCCGTTTTTGACTCATACCGAGGTGTGAGGCTCGCGAATTCACGTCATACACAAAGCTACGCCACAAAGGTCGTGCTTTGATCATCAACCACAAGACTTTGCTTTTCAACAGAAGCCTTGATCCATGCAACTCAGCATGCCACACAGGCAATTCATGCTATGCGATTGATATCTATCGATATATAACCTCTAAGCTCGTACGTCTCAGAGAAGGGCGTTAAGCAAGAGAATAAATTCTCCGCCGCCAAACAGATATATATTTAACAGAAATCAATCAACACAGAATAAAATCCAATGTCAGACGCACAATCCATTTACAAGTTCGTTCTGGGTCTGAACGAAACCGGAGGCACTTTCCTCGCATATCCATCCATCTCCAAGTACGTCTGGACGACAACCAACTGATTCCCTCATCTTGGGTGTACAGCCCAATCAGGATCATCCGTAATCACCCAAACGATGTGAAGACTTCCAGTCTTCAACCACCGTCTTCATCTTCGACATATCGTCGAATCGGTTATTCAGAATGGGTATAAACCCGGACTTTTCGAACAACCCGCGTATATTAAAAACAAATGTTACACAAACACAACATACGCCTCATTCCAATTCAGCAGCCACTAACTGCAAATTTCATATTCTTAGGGAAAGTTTCCCATTAATTTTATCCAAGATAAATTCTTTAAAATTTATCCTTTAATCTTCCTTTGGATGTCATTTCAAACCAAATTATGGTTTTCCAAACTAGCCGAGATTAGCGAACCACACCGAAGTAATTATTTGTTTTATTTCCCAATCCCAACCTATTCATCCCATGAAGCAAAACTGGTAATACTCCATATTTAACACCACAGTGTTATTGGTAAAATTAATTACCATTTCCCGTTCAAATCTATTTAAAGATTTAACTATCGCTTTGGAGCAAAACTGGTGATACTCCATTCTCGCTCAATTTCTAAATTTGATAATTTAGATTATCAATTCACATTTCAATCTAATTGCAGGTTCATTAAAACTCCTTTTACTGGGTTAAAGAACTAGTGTTATTTAAAACACAGTTCACGATAAACCCAAATAACATTCTATTTATTATCAGGTTAAAGAACAAGTGTTATATAAAACACCGTTCACGATAAACCCACAAATCAATTCTATTTAAAATTCATTTCAAATCCAATTTATTTATTTGAAAATAAATGGGTTTTAATTTTAATTCAAAACTAGTTCATTTTGATAAAAAATTATTTATCTTTTCAAATATGGAGTTTTTCACCCCAATTTTTCCCAAATCATTTCTTATGATTTTACACAAATTATTACTATTTTCTATAATTTTATCAAGGCCCGTACAGTCGATTTCCATCAACGACCATCGAACTGCACTTATAGCGACCTTTTTCAAATTTGATTTGGACGTATCTCCAAATCCAACCATTAGATTTCAAATTTCTAATATTCATTAGAAAGCTCTTTTCGGCACGAACCCAACGGTTCCGGTTTTAGGAGAATCCGACGGTCGGATCTCCCGTAATGTCCGTTCGAAATAAATGGTCGAAATTCACGAACTGCCGCGGTGCGACGCGTTCTATTCGGGCCATTATATTATATATATGATATATATAATATATATTTCATCGATTTCTATTTAAAACGAATTTTATAAATTGTTTTAAATTTGTTTCAAAAACAAATTAAACTTCCATTTCAATTCAAATCAAAATTGAATTTTTCCTTATAAATTCGTTTTAAAATTCATTTCTATTCAATTCAAATTTGAATTCAATTTGAATTCATTTCAATTCGTTTTCAATTTAATTCGAATTCGTTTTCAATTCAATTCGAATTGGTTTTATATTCAATTCATTTCGAAATCGTTTTATATTCAATTCGTTTCGAAATCGTTTTATATTCAATTCGTTTCGAAATCATTTTATATTCAATTCATTTCGAAATCGTTTTATATTCAATTCATTTCGAAATCATTTTATATTCAATTCCTTTCGAAATCGTTTTATATTCAATTCGTTTCGAAATCGTTTTATATTCAATTCGTTTCGAAATCGTTTTATATTCAATTCATTTCGAAATCGTTTTATATTCAATTCATTTCGAAATCGTTTTATATTCAATTCATTTCGAAATCGTTTTATATTCAATTCATTTCGAAATCGTTTTATATTCAATTCATTTCGAAATCGTTTTATATTCAATTCATTTCGAAATCGTTTTATATTCAATTCATTTCGAAATCGTTTTATATTCAATTCATTTCGAAATCGTTTTATATTCAATTCATTTCGAAATCGTTTTATATTCAATTCATTTTGAAATCGTTTTATATTCAATTCATTTCAAATTGGTTTTCTATTTGATTCAATTCAAATTGGTTTTCTATTTGATTCAATTCAAATTGGTTTTCTATTTGATTCAATTCAAATTGGTTTCGTTTTCTATTTGAATCAAATTCATTTCGTTTTCTATTTGAATCAAATTCATTTCATATTCAATTGAAATCAAATTCGTTTTCTAATCAATTTAATTCAAACTTCATTTCAAAATATTCGATTTCGAAATCACTTTTCAATATTCATTTTAAAAGGAATAAAATCGATATAAATATTGTTCACGTCAAAATGGCGTCAATCTAATCAACACGGCTTCATATATTTCTATTTTCAAATATTCTATTTCAAATATTTCTTTTACAAATATTCCCTATTCAAATATTTCTATTTTTAAAATATTTCGTTCAACACATGACTAATCTCAACGGATGAGTACTGTCAACACATGAACCTTTATTTTATATTGATAAAGATGTAAATTTTATTATTAAAATATTTCGTTCAACACATGACTAATCTCAACGGATGAGTACAGTCAACACATGAACCTTTATATTATAATATCCTTTATCTTCTAAATTGGAATGAGGCCCAATCAATCACCATATAGAGTTAACTATATGGATTCCATACAACACATGTATATAATAGCAACGATAAATAATCAACCATCATCCAAAGTGCACTGCACTGTATAAGCATCAAATATAGATATCTAGCGCTTATAATAGCCTGTCAATCAATCGATCGACATATTTAATCAATCAGGATGAGTGAACTTCAAATTTCATCCCAACACCCGTGTGGGGTTTCAAACAATCAAACACAGATTTTATTTGTGCAGTTGGGCGATGTGTAAAATTTATCGTCCCAATCAATGTCCTTCAAATAGGTGTACATAAACAAACCGTCCGGTTTGTAAATGAATATTTATTTATTCACATTCACGTTAAAAATTATATTTTTAACGATAAAATATTTTATTTTAACACATGAATTTTCATTCAGTTCATTTACAAAATAAAAATGATATTTTTCTTTTTCTAATTTATTTTAGAAAATTTTGGCGGCATAACGGCATGATACTAGAAACGGGACGAGGCCTAGCCTTATCCCCGGTCTAGTGAAGGCCCACGCCATTCACACATCAATCAAATCCATTCCATTTCACCAAACAATTCAATTCAAACCAAATAATCTAACCAACTACACAACCAAACAATTAAACAAACAAGCCATCCATGGTCTGTGGATGACGGGTGTCGGGTGCTACTAAACACCGTCTGCATCCTAGTATATATATATATATATATATAACTAGAAAAAGAAATTGAAGAGCGAGAAGTTCTCACCGATAGCTATCCATTAGCACGACTCTTCATTTATAGAAATCTTCGTCGTTATCGCATCTTTGTCATCTTCGTTGCCCGTATTCTCTACATATGTAAAAATCGAATATTTGCTATGTTATTCAATATATAAAAATCGAATTTTTACTTCGCTATTCAATATATAAAAATCTCGCCTTTTCAAAAATAAAGATTCCACCTTTTCAAATTTCAAAAATCTCTCCTTTACTATATTAAAAATCAGTTCTTTTTAGTTTTACAAATCCGTTCTTGCATTTTGAAACCTACTTACATTAAGTAAAATCAAGTAAATAAATAAAAAAAAACTTACATTGAAATAGGGCGGGGCTGCTGCGAATTACAATGAAGATGGAGGAGGTGTTGGTGGTCTCGAAGTGGCGCAGGGTGGGGGGGGTTTGGGTGGCGGCCTTCAAATCAGAAAGGGGAGAAAGCATCGGAGGGGGCGGCGCTGACTAGGGTGGTGGCGCGTTAGGGTGCAGCGGAGGAGAGGGGGTGGGTTGCGCCCAAGAGGGCGACAGCGCTCGGTGTTGCGGGGGCGACGGCCTGAAGCCAGGCGACGGCTTCAACGAGTTGGGGGCGCGTGCGCTCGATTGAGAGGGAGGAGCGAGAGAGTAGGGAGGAAGAAGGAGTTGGACGGAGTTCGGGGAGGTGGGGCGGCGGTCAACGAAGGTGGAGGGCTGAGCGAGGGGGGCGACGGGGATAAAGTAGCGGGTTTTGGAAATTTGGGGGCTAAGCGGTTTGACTTAGGAATGAAAAGGAAGGGTTTGACCCCAAGTTGACTATATATATAATTTATTTTTTTATTATTTTTATTCAGAAAATATCTGTTTTTACATTCGAACTCAGAATCGAATCCAACGACTGTCGCCCCTAGCTAATTACCCCTATTCCGAACACAATGGGATATGCATCGTAGGCCAATTTGACCGTTACCATAGGTTTTCACTTAAATCAAAATTTAAATCTTCATATTTTAAATTTAAACGCACATTTCAATTTACCGGGGCCACATACTAACTCTAAAAATTTCCGAAAAATATTTTCTAGCTTCGTATTGACGATACGGTCCTAACAAAACTAGTTTCGTCAAATTCTGAGACCGTTGGAAAAATGGCCATTTTCCAGTCGATTAAAATCAACTAAAACTGGTCAATCGCGTTTTCCTTTGCCACACTCACATATTGATTCGAAAAATTATGAAATTTGAAACATAGCAATAATTTGACATCACGGATCCAACAAAAGTGGTTTCGTCGAAATCCGAGGTCGTTTGCAAAATGTCTATTTTTAAGGGCCTGAATTCCATAGCGACTATTCAGAATTTTCAATTGGACATATCTTTTGATTCTCGCTATGAAATTTTGATTTTTCGAATTCGTTGGAAAGATATCATCAACTAGATCCTAATGTTTTTGGTTTCACTAAAATCCGGATTGTTTTGCACCCGGTACGTTCAATTGAAGTTTGAAATCGAATTTTCGAACTACCGCGCCATTTTCAATTCTATTTATAATTATAAATAAAATTATATTCTAACGACGATGCGTATAAATATATACGTTCTAATTCAATTCAAAAGAAATTTTTCGTCGGTATTATTTAAAATAATTCATTTTAAATATTCAAAATTCGCTAGAATTGGCAAAATAAAAAATTTAAACTAGTTCAGAATTTCCGGGTTATTACTAGTCGTTTATTCCTTTAAAGTTATCCCTGTCTAAATTGACCAAAATAATATAAACGATTAAGGCGTTTATCGTTGCCACGATCAAACGATAAGTCCGATTAACACAAAAATCGAAATCTTATAATAATTAATTCATACGAACCCAGTGGCACAAATTTCATCACGTTCTGAGGCTGTTTGCCAATACGCTATTTTTATATGCCAAACAATGTTATTTTAGGCACTGAAATACCTTATGTTCAAAAATAAAAAAATTACCTACCTATCCTGACTCCAATCGTCGATACAAACTCAACAGAATTGGTTTCGTGGCTTAATTCGACCGCCAGCTCAAGTTATACACAAATACCCCTCTATTTAATTAAATTTATTTAATTACGTGCTATAGAAAATGACTAGGCGTTTATAGCGGCCTTTATCACATATGATATTGGTTTACGGTTCCAATGAAACTAATTACATCGAAAACCAAGGTTGTTTGTAAAATAACTATTTTTAAGGCTATAGTAATATCGATAAAATATTATTTAAGTTCCAGATTAATTCAATTAAATAATAATAAATTATTATTATCGTAAATATCTAAATAAAATAATATATGCAGCATCAAACATAAGTTGTACAACATAATATCATCCATTCGAGTTAAAACGGTGCCCAATTTATATAAAAATCCTTTTAAATTCATTAATAAACGTTATATTTTAAATAATGATTTCCATAGTGGCAATCTATAGCACGAAATCTAAAATTTTCTCTTTCATATGAAAATTATAATCAACAAAATCCAAACATTTCTTGTTTCATAGAAATCTGACTTAAAACAGATTCTATATATCCAATTGAAGTTCAAAACTCAATACTATGAAATACCACACCATTTCGAGCTCGTTTTAAATTAAACATAAATTTAACATTCAAACTTCGTTTTAATAAATAAATTAAATATTAAATCCATTAATATTTCAAATATAATATTTAAAATAATAAAATAAATTAAATATTTAACTACCCAAAAATACATGACATTACAGACTCATCAGAGGTTGGATTAGTAACATCCTATAAAAGAAAACTCATCAGAGATTGGATTAGTAGCATCTTAGGATGAGTGACTCATCAGAGATCGGGTTAGTAATTCCCTAGAATTAGTTAAAAGTTTATTATGTATACGAGAGAGTGTATTCGTAATAAGAAATGGATTATAAAATAATTTTTTAAAGATTATATTTTGAATATACAAGGATTATATATAGAATTTGGACTAGAAATTGAAATTATCAATGATTTTGGATAGTCGATATGTTCTAAAACCTGATAAGTAAGAAAATTTAATGCGTAGGCAGTTACAAATACCTTGTGGATTAAGTTTCATAATTTTGACAAAAAGATATTTGGTAATAATTAGAAAGTGTTTTCTAGATGGGATTATAAATAAGTTTACTTACGTCTACGGATTCGAGGACGAAATCTTTTTAAGTAGGGACGATTGTAATAACGACCTAT
This sequence comes from Allium sativum, assembly GCA_030737875.1. Taxonomy (NCBI): domain Eukaryota; kingdom Viridiplantae; phylum Streptophyta; class Magnoliopsida; order Asparagales; family Amaryllidaceae; genus Allium; species Allium sativum. The sequence goes on along the minus strand of CM060918.1, from coordinate 833,877,751 downwards.
ACTTTTAGTCAATTTAAAAAATTAAGTTTTAATGGATTTAAATTGTCAAATATTGAATTTAGACTTTAAAAACTATTGAAATTGAATTTTAACTTTCTTTATATTTTATTAAAGATTAGATAAGGTTAGTGAGCTTTTAAAATTGATTTAAAAATAAATATATTAAAATTCGATAATTTAATATTATTTTAATAACTTGAAAATAGTCCATTTTTGAGACAGTCTCAGAATTTGACGAGACTAGTTTCATTTGATCTGTATTAGTCAAAAAAAGTAGGATTTCAAATATTGTATTGATTGGACTTACGGTTTGATCATACTAGTTGAAAATGCATATGAATCATCCTATTAAAAATTTAATTGAAAATAAGCAGTTTTAGGTAATATTGATAAATTAGACTTAAAATAGTTTAAAGATAAATACATATGATAATGAATTGATTTATAAATTTTCTAGTTAATTTAATCTATTAAGGTCGTTAGTTCATTTACGCTGGTTTTCAATTGGGAATTTAAGTCATTTAGTGATTTATATTTGTAAAAGGCTATTTGGAAACCTTTGATTTTATTTTAAATGGTTGATGACAACCTTAATGACCTAGTAACATGTGCTACTGGTATCATGAAGTTTTAAATAATTCGAGTATAGGTAATACCTTCCTTACATACATTTTTTAGTATCAATTCAAAAAAAAAATTAAATAAAGAAAAGCCTTTACCATTTAGTTTCCTCAACCTTTAATCCTTAGACAACTCATGTCCTTCCCCTACCACTTGTCAAACGCTTCCATTCCACTTTTTTTCATGGTACTAAAGCCATGTGAATTACCTTTTGATGTGTCTACATCTCATCCCTTTCTCCTTTTCCTAAAAACAACACTCCTCTTCTCTTTCTTTTTCATATCACTTTCCTCTTTTCTTCTTTTTCTTCCAAGCTCCACTCTTCCACTTTAATGGCCTCCTCCTCCTCTTAAACTCATGGTCCAAGGCTTGTTTCCCCCTTCTCTCCTCCAAAACACCTTAAATCCCCTCCTTTCCACCTTACTAGATTAAATCTACCACCTCTTCCCCTCTTTCTTTTATGGACGTGCCTTATTTCCCCATGGTCGAGCCGTACTAAGGACAAAAACAACACCTTTTCTCCTTCAAACCACATATACACTTCTCTACTTCATAGATCTAGGCTCTGACCACATAAAATCCTGACCTTTGGCACTTTAAACCCATAAAAACCCTACCTTTATGTACAAAGTTCCACCTTTCCTCTTTAAAGTACAATCAACTTTATATATTGAGTTTGTGGTGATGTTTAGGCATTTAAGTTACTATCTTGATTTCTAAAGTGGAGTTTGAAGCCGTAAAAAACAAAAGGTCCTACCTTTTCAAAGATTGGTGCAGTGGATCCCTCGGTGAGAACTCTACACTCACATTTGGATAATTATTTTAAAAATTAGTTACTTATGTTGGTTAATGATGCTTTATAAGTTTTTTATGATGTTAATAGCTTGCTAATGATGTTTGTGGAGATAAATTATGGTAATATTTGTTACTAATGTGATGGAATTGGTTTGAATGTTAATGAGCGCTAAAAAATGTAAACACTTACGTTAAAGTGTTAAAAAATGTGGCCTTCAGGTGTTAAAGATGTAAACAGTTAGTTTTAAAGTGTTAAAAAGTTTTTCTTTTAGGTGTTAACTACGTAAATGCAACGACTTGTTTGGAACCAATTAATTTTTTTATTCAAGTTTGAATGGTATATATAGGAATTTTCAATCAAATTAAAATTATATATTTTAAAATTATCCTAATAGCCTAAAAAAATAAAATTTGCAATCGATCTCAGAATCCGACGAAACTACTTTTATCGGATCTGAAACATCGATATATGGTAGGATTCCAAATTTCGCGTCATTTGGAGTTAGTATGTGACTTGACGAAATTTAATTCTAAACCGCTCGATAATTTGAACTCGACTTGAGCTCGAACGAGCACTTTTTGAGCAAACGAACACTGAATTTGATGAAATAAGTTTTGTTGGAACCGTAACGGAAAAATATGCTGGGATTCCAAATATCATCGAAAATGGAATCAGTATGTGACCACACGAGTAAATTGCTTGAAGAGAGATTACACGTGCCTTAATTTGTGTTTACACCTTGAGCTAGTTAATTACTATTTGTGTTTATTTGTGGTCGTCATTCATCCAATGGCACTAAGTGTGCTTTCTCCCCTATGCAGGAAGAGTTACAACTCACTAATTCATGTAGTCAAATTTTGACTATAAATCCAAGCACCATTTACACCATTTCTCATTTTACATTCACATTCTTTCTTACTCTCTCCCTCCTTTTTCTCCTACCTCCCTTCCACCACTCCATCCCTTGCTGCAGTAGTAGCCCCCACCAAAAAGCCCCACCATGGCCAAACACCCCCTCCATATGGGCCCTTTTGCAACTAAAACCTTCATACACCCTTAAATCTCCACTTATGCACCATTTTCTCCTCTCTAAACCTCAAAACAACCCCTCGTCGACCCCACATATCCCCGACCCACCACCACCTAGTCCCCACAACACACAACCAGCCCCCACTCAGTCCACAGGCCCTACCTCTCCAATCTCGAACCCCGTTTACCCAGAAACTATACTCCGTTCATTCTAAAAACCAAGTATATCTCCACTTTTATTTGCCAGAAAATCCATAACCAAATAGCATCGAACCCCTACCAAAATTTACCTAGAAAATATTTGGTGAAGCCGGAAGACTACTTAATTTTTTCGAGATAACCAGGATGTCTTACATTCAAAGCTGGGTAGAGTGGAAACCAATGTTAGAAACGTTGAATGAAATAAAACTAATTATATATTGGTTAATGTGCATGTGCTTGTTTGAATATAATTTTGACATATGATAGTGTGTATGAGTTCATATTGTAGTTAGACAATGTTTGGATGGTCTAATGTGGTGCAGTATAAAAAAGATGAGATCTTTAATGAGATATATATTGTCACTTACATATTTGACCCCATGAACTGACTTTGTGGACACTGGGATGGGTGTGCACCTTAAATGGACATTGTTATGGAAGTTAAACATTACATTGGCTATTCTATATGGGTATGATACCCATTGATGTTGAATATATGTGTTGATTATTTGCAGTTAATCCATTGATTGACAAAACTATATAAGCACTAATGGTTTAAGGCATATATGGGGTGAAATGGTATCACGATAGTCGTGATTGATGTTGTCATAGTTGATAATAATATGGTATGTGATTATCACAGTTGTATGTGGCTAATAATTATAATTATTAGCCCATTGGTTAAGTCTCCATTAAAAAAAATCAATTTTGATGAATATTTTATTAATATTATTATAGGCCAAAAATAAAATATAAAATTTGATGTCCGATTTTGGATGAACGTAAAGTATAATTCATTATGATAAACTTTTGCAAAAGATAAATATGGTTTTGAAGAAATTATTGGCAGGTTATGGCCTGTCGAAGTTTTAATTTAAAATGAATAGTAACAAGATAAAGTGAAGTTCGGTTAGAGACCAAGGAATGGTTTTAAAAGAAATTTCTTTTTAAAACATTCTTATTTATTTTTATAATGGATATTAGGAAAATTTGGGTTTAAAATACTAAAGTTTGAAAATTAATATTAATTTAATAATAAAATTATATTATAATAGTCATTTAATGGAATATATGAGTTTTGAGTTGAAAATGGAAAATATTATTTTTGGAAATTTTTATATAGTTAAAAAATAATTTTCGAAGCAATTCAATTTTATTTTAATATAAAATCGAAGTTTGGTTTGAATAGAACTCGGCGTGCAACGGTAGTTCACAAACTTTGACATGTAACTTTAAACCGGTATATCGGGAGATACGACGATCAGATTTTCCCGAAAATGGAAACGTTGGATTAGAAATGAAAACAACTTTCAAATGAAAGGTGGATTTTAAAATCCAACGATTAGGTTGTTAGTTATGTTCAAATCAAATTTGAATATAAACATCACTATTGCAGCTTAATGACTTGAAACGTCGTTCGACTGAGATGACCTGTTTTTTAAAAAAAAATAGGGAATATTGTTATAAATTATAATAAATGATTAGAAATATGTTAGAACTAAATATACATGGTTTTGAATGATAAAAAGAGGTTAAGTAGAAACCAGCTGTATTTTGAAACACTTCTACATACAGGTTTTTAAGGAATCATTTAGGATAAAAGATTTTGAATTCCTTAAACGAATCTAACCTTTGATAAACCGTTATATAAGGTAAATGTAAAGATTTCTAACTAAAGGAGACTTACTTTGTGGGTTGGTAATCTAATAAGGATTTTGTTTAGGTGCTAATTATTTCGAAAAGACTAGGTTTAACCCATTTCGAATAATTGTACGACGATTAAAAGTCTAAGATGGTCGAAGATCAGAAATCTTCACATAGAATGGATTGTTTGCTGATGCCTTCAAATGGTTTGATACCATTGAAGGTTCATAGTTGCAGTAGTCTAGACGTACTTGCTGATTTTTCGAATTTACAAGAGCCTCTCTTTATAGTGGACGAGGAATAAGGTGCCTTCGATTTCGTTCAAACCCAGAACGAACTTGTAGATGGATAGTGTGTCTGACATTGTATTCATGACATAACCGATTGGTTTCTATTAATTTTGTATTAGTTGGTAGTGGAGATTTTTTTTCCTTAACACCCTCCTTTGAGACTTCGGCATTCAGAGGGTTATATATGAATAAACACCGATTATATGTTGTGAATTGACAATGAGGCATGCTAAGTGCCGCTAGTAGACTTATTAAAGCTTTTGCAGAAAAGTAGAGTTTTGTGGTTGTGATTCTAGGGCCTCACACCTTAGAATGAGCCGAAAAAAGGATAGTGGACTGTAGAGATACGGGCTAATGTTCCCTTCTAGCTATATATTGTTGCCATGGTATAGAGCATGGGCAAGTTTACTTTTGTGGATGTAGGTTGAGGCTCCTTCTGTGACGATAAAATACGACTGGGGAAACGTTATGTTCAGGTAAGATTCCAATCAACCGCGTTTAGTGATGACCGGCTTTGCAGACGCGATGGATCAATAGTTGATTTCAGGGACATTTGCTAGGGTGTTCCAAAAACAGTTAAGAAAGGTCTTTGTCTTGGTTCATAATCGGAATACAATTTCCCATGCAAAATTTCATGTTTTTTGTTGAATACTATATAGCCAACATAATGGGATAAGGAATTATGCGATGTAGAATTTATACATTTATTTTTGAAAGTGATTTCCACACCTAGACATAAATAATAATATTGAAATATTTGTTTTAAAGAATATCAGGCATGTTTGACAAGTATAAGGTAAAACTTTATCCTTCGATTTGGGTTGCATTGTGTGATGGGATTTGAGTCTTATAATGACGTCATTTTAATCCAAATCATAAATTTCGAGTTCCAATCTTGGTAGATGGTTTTTTGCACTAGTATTCATGTGGAGGAAACTCGCTCTGTGTTATACGGTGTGGTCCCGTGATATGCCTCACTTATAGATAAGTTAATAATAAGTTATTAGAGTATCTCACACCAGCCCATGACTAGCTCATAGTTGTTTTTCCCTTGCAGACTCGGTTCCCCTTATTTCCATACGGGTAGGCTAGTAAACAGGTTTAGTTAGACTAGTATTGGAAGCTATGACTTCATGTATATGGAAGCTATTTGGGAATGCTAGTTTTGGATCTAGAGTTGGAGCAGGAATAGGAATTTTTTTGGACTCTCCATAGGACTCCGTCATAATATATCTGTAATTCTGGTATGTATTTTTTTCTTATCATCATTGTAATATATGACATTTGCATCCAATGGGATATTGTGACTCTTAAATATCATTAGATGTAATATGATGAATATTCTAATGTTTAATGCAAGTTTTTCTTTCTGCTATTATATATGATGTGTTATATCCTAAAGGCCATATGTTCTTCCAGGGATCGGGAGCTCGGGTCGTCTCACTTAGTATCAGAAATGAGGGTTAACCTTAGTTCTGGGGTATAATGCATTATAAGATTCATCAGAGATTAGATCAGTATTATCCTAGGATGAGTGACGCATTAGGGATAGGGTTAACATTACCCTAGAATGAGTACAGTAGAATAACACACACTTGATGAGCACATTTCTATGCATTTATGTCTCGATGCTTTTACAAATTCCTTAAGATATATTTTCTTCTTGCCTAACTCTTTTGTTGTTATTTGCAGATATAGCAGAAAACAGATGGTAGAAGAGGTAGAGGAAGAGGAAAGGTAACATTGCAGCTCAACAACCTGACCCCATAGGACCAGCTAATGAAGCAGATGTGCCACCCGAACCAAAACCCGATATGGAAGTTTGGGCTAAGAAATACAAGAATCTAGGAGAGCAACCATTATTGGGAAAAGAATCAGTCATCGAAGAACAAGACTGACTGCGTTCTTGTAAAAGGATTTTCATTGGGTTAAGAATGAATGGAGGGCGGAAAAGGTTCCTAGCCTCCTGGTTGTTGAATGATGAAGCTTTAAACTAGTGGGGAACGACTACTATGGAAAATCCTAAGGCGAATTTTACTTGGGATCGATCCAAGGAAGTCTTTGAAAAAAGGTTCATACCGTCTAAACAATAGCCCGCAAGTACTATGAGTTCTCCAATCTGAAGCAGGGAGAAAGGACTATCCAGTAATATCTGAGTAAGTTCAACGAGCTTTCCCGCTTTGCTTCAGAATTAATCTAGGCTCTGGTCAAAAAGAATGTGAGATTTATTGATGGTCTGCAAAGGAGGTACAAGAATAGGGTAACCGCTCATATTATTTTTCCATTTGCAGAGATGGTAGAGATGGCAAGCCGCTATGAATCTATAGACAAGAAGAATTTTGTGGAGGACAAAGAGAAAGGAAATTCCGATAAGAAAGGGAAATTCGAGAAAAAGAAACCGAAAAAGAGTAACAAGGGGAATCAACCCAGGGAAGAATGGTTAAAGAACAAAAAATGTTTAAATTGTGGGTTGCAGGGAAACTTGTCAATAGAGTGTAAATTCCTAAAGCAGCAGAAGAAGAATGAGTCTGAACTCGGCAAGAAGTCTCAGGAAAGCAGGGAGTGCTCCAACTACCACAAGATTTGTCTTCCAAAGAATTGTCCACTATTGAGGAATGTCACAGCAGCTCATGTCTATAACCTAAAAGAAGCTACAGCAACGTCAGCTGGTAGGACATGTATGGAAGTTTTAAAAGGTACACTTTCAATTAATAATATTCCTACTAAAGTATTGTTCGGTACTGGTGCATTACGTAGTTTTATATCATAAAAGATGGCATAAAAATTAAATCAAGACCTCAAACACATTGAAGAACCCATTTGTGTTAGAAATCTAATAGGAGGCTCTAGCAACCTTCATTTATACTGTAATGTGCCTATCTCTTATTCTCATTATCAATTTCCCTTTGATTTGATTGTTTTGGATTTCACTGAGTTTGATATTATAATTTGTATGGATTCTGATACAAAGCTAGTGTTAAATGTATAAAAAGAACTTTAGGGTAAAGATCAAGATTAGAAATTTTATAGAAATACCATGTGAAGGCCCAAGTCAAATTAGGGATGAATTTTGGTGTGCTATTGTTATTTCCCTCACTCCTCTAGAAACAATCCTAGTTATTAAAGAATTTGCGGACATGTTTGAGGAAGTAGAGAATATTCCTCCATGTAGGGAGATCGACTTTAGGATTGATTTAGTTCCCAATGTGAGGCCAGTCGTGCATGCAATTCGGAGAATGGCAATGAAGGATAAGGAAGAACCAAACTTAATAACTTTTATAGTCTGATCAGACCAAGTTTCTCGAGCTGGGGAGCAGCAGTGGTATCCGTTCCAAAGTCACCCGCAAACTATGCATGGAATATCGAGATCTAAATAAGCAAACTCTTAAGAATAAGTACCCTCTTTCTCGTATCGATGACTTGTTGGATCGCTTAAATGGAGCTCAAGTATTTTCCAAGATAGACTTAGCTATAAGATTTCATCAATTGAGGATTGCAGAAGATTGCGTTCCTCTAACAACTTTCAGAGAACCTAACTTATTTTATGAATGGTTAGTAATGCCTTTTAGACTATGCAACACCCCTGCCTACTTCGTAAACTAGATGAACTGGGTATTTCGAGACGTATTGAACAAATTCGTGCTTGTCTTTATTAATGACATTCTTATCTTCTCTAAGATAGAGGAAGAACATGCGAAGCATTTGGATATTATCCTGGAAATTCTGAGAAAGAATATATTAAAGGAAAAAATTTCCAAGTGCCATTTCTGGAAGATAGAGGTAAAATTTCTTGGACATAAGGTGTCGGAGATAGGAATCCTGATAGACCCGAGTAAGATAGTTGCCATCCAAAGTTGGAAGCAACCAAAGACCCCTACGAAAGTCAGAAGCTTTCTAGGATTAGCCAATTACAGGAAGTTCGTAAAGGATTTTTCAAGGTTGTCTTGTCCTTTGATGAAGCTTACCAAGAAGCATGATAAGTTTATTTGGACTTGAAAGTGTGAAGAATCTTTCCAGGAGTTGAAGGAAAGGCTGACCACTGCCCGATATTAATGATCATATATGTTAACCAAGATCTAACTGTCTATACGGATGCTTCTGAAGAAGGAGTTGGTGCAGTACTGATGCAGAAAGGAAAAGTAGTTGCTTATGCAACTGAACATTTGAAACTTCATGAAAAGAACCATGCCACTCATGACTTGGGATTTCTTGAAGTTGTATTTGTTTTGAAGATTTGGAGGCATTATTTTCTGGGTGAGAAGTTTGAACTCTATACTGATCATAAGTCGCCGAAGTATCTTTTTACCTAGAAGGAATTGAATACAAGATAGTAAAGTTGGTTGGAGTTTCTGGGAGCATACAATCTGAATATTCTATGCACTATAGGAACAACTAATATTATAACAGATGCGCTCTTTAAAAAGAATGTTGTTATGGACAATCTGGCTGTTACACCCACATTGATATAGAAGATTTTCGTCCATCATAAGGATGATGAATTTATTCAGAAAATTAGTAAGAGAATTCAAGACGGTGAGGTCTCGAACTTCAAGATTGATAATAAAGATATGAGGTTGAAAGGTTGAATTTGCGTTTTGGATATTTCGGAGCTCAAAAGAGAAGTACTGGATGAGTGCCACTGGTCCAGTTGCAGATTTCATCCGGGTGTTCATAATATGCATCGAGACTTTAAGTGTACGTTTTGGTGGAAATCGATGAAAGGATATATCTTGATATACATTTGCAGATGCCCAACTTGCCAACAGATTAAAAGTGATCAGCAGAAGGTCGCTGTATTGTTGCAACCTCTGGAAATCCTGGGGTGGTAATGAGACCAAATATCCATGGCTTTTTTTCCATGAACCAAGAAAGGTAATAAGGGTATCTGGGTTATAGTGATTGTCTAATGAAAAGAGCTCATTTTCTCCCAGTGAAATAGATGAAAATGGTTGATAGTCTAGCTTAGTTGTATGTAAAGGAGATACTTCGACTACATGGAATACCCAGCAGTACTGTTAGCGAAAGGGACCCAATCTTTAATAGTAGATTCTAGGAAGCATTTCAGTCAACATTGGGGATAACATTGAGCCTTAGTACATCTTATCACCCCTAAACATATGGGAAGACTAAAAGATTGAATAGAATTGTGAAAGACTTGTTAAAAGCTTGTATCCTTTATTTCGGGGGATCATGGGTGGATCACTTGCATCTGGTGGATTTCTCTTATAATAATAGCTTCCAAGCAAGTATTAAGATGTCACCTTTTGAAGCATTAGAAGGTCAACCTTGCAGATCTCCTGCATGTTGGATTGAGTCTGGAAATTGACTTGTGTTAGGTCCGGACATAGTCCGAGAAGCGGCATATACGGTTGACTTCATTAAGAAGAAGCTGAAGGCTGCGCAAACTAGGCATAAAAGTTACGCTGATTCTAGAAGAAGGGATTTAGAATTCGAAGTTGGAGATCAAGTATACTTGAAGGTTTCTCTGCTGAGAGGAGTTATATGATTCGGGAAGACAGGGACATTATCATCCAAGTATATTGGTCCATTTCCGATATCAAAAAAGATTAGAAGTCTAGCTTACAAGATGCAGTTACCAGAATGGTTATCGAAATTGCATAATGCATTTCATGTTTCTCATCTTCAAAGATATGTACATGATCATGATTTAATTATTCAGGAAGCCACACAAGAGGACTTGGAGATCACCCCAAGTTTAGAAGTTTAGAGAGAGCCTTTGAAAATGATAGGCAAAGAGATAAAAGAATTGAGAAATAAGGAGGTTAAATTAGTCAAAGTGCAGTGGAGCGGAGATCCAAGAGACTGTATATAGGAAACGAAAGACATTATTAGGAAGTCTTATCCCAAGTGCCGAGTAGATATCTCGGAGCAGCTCGTTTTTTAAGTAAAACTCATTTCTTAGATGTCATTTCTTTTCAGCTTTACTTTCATCGGATTTCCAGGAGGAAATTCTTTTAAGTGAGGGTGAATGTAACGACCTAAAATTTTGGAACCAATTTAAAATTTTTGTATTCAAGTTTGAATAGTGTATATAGGAATTCTAAATCAATTTAAAATTGGATATTTTAAAATTATACTAATAGCCTAGAAAATATATTTTTTGCAAACAATCTCGGAATCCAACGAAAAAACTTTTATTGGATCTGGGACATCAAAAAATGGTAGGATTCCAAATTTCGCATCATTTAGATTTATTATGTGACTTGATGGAATTTAAGTCTAAACCGATCAATAATTTGAAGTAGAACTGAGCTCGAATAGGCGCTTTTTGAGCAAATGGACTTGAAGATCGACGAAATCATATTCGTTGGAACCTTAACGGAAAATTATGTTAAGATTCGGAATTTCGTCGAAAACAGAATTAGTATGTGATCATACGAGTAAATATCTTAAAGAGAGATTACGCGTGCCTTAATTTGTGTTCACACCTTAAGCTAGTTAGTTACTATTTGTGTTTGTTTGTGGTTGTCATGAATCCAATGGCAATAAGTGTGCTTTCTCCCCTAAGTTAGAAGAGTTACAGCTCACTAATCCATGTAGTCAAATTTTGACTATAAATACAAGCACCATTTACACCATTTCTCACTTTACATTCACTTTCTTTCTTACTCTCTCCCTCCTTTCTCTCCTACCTCCCTTCCAACGCCTCCTCCTTTCTTCAGTAGTAGCCTCTACCAAAAAGCCCTACCACCGCCAAACAACCCCTCTACGTGGGCCCCCTTGCACCTAAAACCTTCATACACCCTCAAATCTCCATTTAAACACCATTTTCTCCTCTTTAAACCTCAAAACAACCCCATCTCCACACCCACATAGCCCCGACCCACAACCACTTGGGCACCACATCAAGCAACCGGTCCCCACTCAGCCAAGGGGCCCCACCTCTCCAAGCTCGAACCTCGTTTCCCCCGAAACTATGCTCCTTTCATTCCAAAACCCAAGTTATAGCTCCACTTTTATTCACCCGAAAATCCAAAACCCAGTAGCGTCAAACCCTTCCCAAAATTTTCCTAGAAAATATTAGCTGAACCTGGAATGCTACAGAATTTTTTCGGGATAGCCAGGACGTCTTGCATTCGAAGTTGGGTAGAGCGGAAACCAAGGTTAGAAACGTTAAACAATATAAAACTAACTATATATTGGTTAATGTGTATGAACTCGTTTGAATATAATTTTGTCTTGTGATATTGTGTATGAGTTCATATTGTGGTTAGACAATGTTTGAGATGGTTTAATGCGATGTAGTATGAAAACGATGGGATATTTAAGTGAGATGTATACTGTCACTTACATATATACCTCCAAGAACTTAATTTATGGACATTAGGATGCGTTGTCACGTTAAATGGACATTGTTATGGAAGTTAAACTTGACAATGGTTGTTGTAAATGGGTATAAACCCCATTGATGTTGAATATATGTGTTGATTGATTGAGTTTAATTTATTGATTGACAAATCCACATACGCGTTAATGGTTTTATGTGTATATGGGGTGAAATGTTTTCACGATGGTCGTGATTGATGTTTCATAGTTGATAATAATATGGTATGTAATTATCATGGTTGTATGTGGCTAATAATTATAATTATTAGCCCATTGGTTACGTTTCCATTTAAAAAAGTCAATTTTAATGAATATCTTATTAATATTATAATAGGTGAAAAATAAAAGTCAAAATTTGACATCTAATTTTGGAGGACGTAAAGTATAATACATTACGATAAACTTTTGCAAAAGGTAGAAATGATTTTTAAGAAATTATCGACTGGTTATGGCATGTCGAAGTTATTATTTTAAAATGAAAGTAACCAGACAAAGTGAAGTTCGATTAGGAGATCTAGGAAAGGTTTTAAAATAAATTTCTTTTCAAAACGTTCTTATTTATTTTTATAATGGATGTCAGTAAAATTTGAGTTTAGAATATTGAATTTTGAAAAATAATATTATTTTAATAATAAAATAATATTATAATAGTCATTTAACGAAATATTTGAATTTAAGTTGAAAATGGGAAATATAATTTATGGAAATTTTTATATAGTTATTAAACTATTTTAGAAGCAATTCGATTTTATTCTAATATAAAATTGAAGTTTGGTTTGAATAGAACTCGTTGCGCAGTAGTAATTCACGAACTTCGACCTGTAACTTCAAACTTATATACCGGGAGATCTGACCATCGGATTTTCCCAAAATCGGAAACATTGGATTAGAAATGAAAAGAGCTTTCAAATGATAAATGGTGTTTTAAAATCCAACGGTTAGAGTGTTAGATATGTTCGAATCAAATTTAAATAAAAACAGCGTCACTGCAGCTTAATGACCTGAAACGTCGTTCAAGTGAAATGGCCTATTTTTAAATAAATAAAAATAGGAAAAAATATTATAAATTATAATAAATGATTAAAAAGAGGTTAGAATCAAATATGCATGGTTTTGAAAGACAAAGATCGGTAAATTAGAAATCAGCTATATTTGCAATGCTTTTATATAACGGTTTTTAAGGAATGATTTGGGATAAAAGGTTTTGAATTCTTAAAACAAATCTAATATTTGATTAACTTTTTTACAAGGTAAATGATAAGATTTCCAATTAAAGGAGACTTAGTTAGTGGATTGATAATCCAATAAGTATTTTGTTTAGGTGCTAATTATTCCAAAAAGACCGGGTTTAACCCATTTTGAATAATTATACGACGATTAAAAGTCAAAGATGGTGGAAGACTGGAAATCTTCACGTCGAATGGATTGTTTTCTGATGCCTCGAAATGATTTGCTCCCATTGAAGGGTTATATTGGAAGTATTCCGGACGTAGTTGTTGATTGTCCAGATATGCAAGGGCCTCTCTCCATAGTGGACAAGGAATAAGGTGCCATTGGTTTCGTTTAAACCTAGAACGAACTTGTAGATGAACAGTGTGCCTGACGTTGTGTTTCCCGATATAACCGATTGGTTTCTATTAATGTTATATCAGTTGGTGACGAAGAATTTATTCTTTATCTTACCACCTTTCTTTAAGATTTTGGTATTCAGAGGATTATATATTAATAGACACCGATCATATATTGTTTATTAACAATGTGGCGTGCTACGTGCTATTGGTAGATTGATCAAAGCTTCTGTTGAAATGAAAAGTTTTGTGGACGTGATACTTGGGCCTCACACCGCATAATGAGATGAAAACAGGATAGTGGGCCATAGGGATATGGGCTAACATTCCCTTCTAGCCAAATAGTGTTGCCATGGTATAAGGACTAGGCAAGTTTACTTTTGTGGATGTTAGTTGAGGTGCCTCGTGTGATGGTTAAATACGACCAAGGGAACGTTATGTTCAGGTAAGATTCCAATCAGCCGCGTTTAGTGCTAACCGGCTCTGTAGATCCGAGGGATCAATAGTTGATTCCTAGGATATTTGCTAGAGTGTTCCGAAAATTGTTAAGGAAGGTCCTTTTCCTTAGTTCATAGTAGGAATCCAGTTTCCAATACGAGATTTCGTATATTTTTGTTTTATACTATATAACCAACATAATGGGATGAAGCATTATGCGAGCTAGGATTTATGCATTTATTTTTTAAGGTGATTTCCATACCTAGACATTAATAATAATATCAAAATATTTGTTTTAAAGAATATAAGGCATGTTTGACCATTATAAGGATAAAATTCTATCCTTCGGTTTGTGTTGCATTATGTAATGGGACTTGAATCTTATAATGGATTTATTTTTATCGAAAGCATAAATTTCTAAGTTTTAATCTTGGTAGATTGTGCACTGGCATTCATGTGGAGGAAACCAATTCCGTGCTATAAAGCGTGGTCCCATGATATGCCTCACTTATAGAAAAGTTGATAATAACTTATTAGAGTATCTCATACTGGTCCCATGACTGGCTCATAGTTTGTTTTTCCCTTGCAAACTCGGGCCCTCTTATTTCCACATGGGTAGGCCAGTAAATAGGTTTGGTTAGACCACTTTCGGAAGCTATGACTTCATATATATGGAAGCTATCTGGGAAAGCTGGTTTTGGATTTGGAGTTGGAGCAGAAATAGGAATTTTTTTTGGACGCTCAATAGGACTCCGTCATAATATATCTGTAACTCTGTTGTTGTATTGTTTTTCTTATTATCATTGTAATATATGACATTTGTATCCGATGGGATATTGTGACTTTGAAATATCATTCGATGTAATATGATGAATATCCTAATGTTTAATGCAGGTTTAACTTTCTACTGTTATAAATGATGTGTTATATCCTAAAGGCCATCTGTTCTTCCGGGGACCAGGAGTTCGGATCGTCTCATAAGCACTTAGTTTTAAAGTGTTAGAGATGTTTCCGAAGGTGTTAACCATTTGGACACTTGATTTTAAGTGATAAAAATGTCACCTTTAGGCGAATATGGTATGAACCCTTTTGTAAATGACACCCTATGATGTTATTGGATGTTATGATGAATAGTAAATGGGTTATGGGATACGTTATTGGGTTGTTAACCTTGAGTGTTAAGTGTATTAACACTTATGTTAAATGATACCCATTTGGAAATCAAAGTGTTAATGTTATAAAAACTTAAGTGAATGACACGTATGTATAGATACATATATATTGATGATGTCGCTTTCGAAAAATACCGTAACGTTCTAGGACGACAAACAGGATAGCGTCTACTCTTGGATTTGGAAAAGTTAGTTTCCTGCTCTCCCTAACTGATCCGGAAACGAGATGGTTAATTCAAATTTAATTTGAAATTTATTTGAATTTAGAAATGATTTGGAATTTTATTTCATATTTTATTAATAAAATATTAAGTAAAAAATAAAAGGTTTGAATTTTGATTTTGAAAAGATTCAGAAAGATAGTTTAAGTAATTATAAATAGTTTTCGTAAGGAAAGAAATTTTATTTGAATAAGTTCAAGTAATAAAGGAATGTTTTAAATTTTGATTTAAAATGAATAGTAATTTTTAAAAGTGAAGTTTGGTTTGGGTATCCAGGAAATGTTTTAATAAGATTTTATTTTCCAAACTATCTTATTTATTTTTACAATGGACTTCATGTAAATCTAGACTTCAAATAATAAGTTTTGAAAAATAATATTGTTTTAATGATTTGAATAATATAAAATGTTCAAATAATAGATTATTTGAATTCAAAGTTAAATATTCGAAATATAGTTTCCAAATATTATTTTATATGTTTTGTATAGTTAATAAAATATTTTGGAGGCAATTCGACTTAATTTTATTTTTAGTCGGAGTTTGGTCCGAATAGGACTAGTCGCATAGCGGCGGTTCACGAATTTCGACCATTGACTTCAAATTGACTTTTCGAGAGATCCGACCATCGAATTTTACTAAAATAAAAAACATTGGGTTCGAAATGAAAAGATCTTTAAAATTTAATGTTAAGTTTTAAGATTCAATGGTTAGATTTTGAAATAAGTAAAAATCATTCGTTTAGAAAAATATGGGTTTTGTAGTAAATGACCCAAAATTGGATTTTAATGAAATAAGCTATTTTAAATTATTAAAAATAGGAAAAATTATGATAAATCTTATTAAATTATTTAAAAGTGATTTGGATTAGATATATCAAGTTCTTGAATAGATCTTTAACCCAGCTAAAGACGTAATTTGCTTCCAAAGTTAAGTAATCATTGATGAATGATTTTGATGATTTAAAAATAAGTTAGAGTTTTAAATAAATCTTTGAATAAAGGTTTGAATGAATGATATGAAAAAAAGGATTAATTAAAACAATTAGAACTTACCTAAATAAATGTAGATACAGGTTAAGGGTAAGGAGCTAGTTACATTTTATTGTTGGTAGAAATTACCGTAGACCGATAGAATGGGACTGGTGTCCTCCTATTTGTTCCATTTGAGAAAGGGGTTGGGGATTAGGTAAGTATGTTTTCTTATGGGGATAAAAAGATTCTCTTAAATAAAATTTAGAATTAAGGAATGGGATTAATAAGGTAATTAGATTTACCAAAATAAGAGGGAAATTAGATATGGAGTATGGTCAGTTCTGCTCTATGGGGTTAATAGGATGGGAACGGGATTTTGATTTAAGTAATAACCTTTGTGTTAAGGTTTAATTGAAATTAAAGAATAATCCAAAATATAATGTATATTATGATATCCCTGTATGTTCTCCACACATTTTTATAATGCGCTTATTATTCGGAAAGATCGGGAACAATATTTAGGTCCCTAAACCATTCCGAAAAATAAAATGATGTGATGGAGCACATCGAGTGCTATTGAAGACGATGGTGAAGACCGGGACCCTTCACATCAGAAGGATTACTTGCTGAATGTCTCAAACGGTTTGGCGACCATTTGAAGATGGATTTAATATTAGGTAAGTGGCAGTAGTCCAGACGTACTTGAAGTTTTGGATTTTCAAGGGCCTCTCTCCATTTGTTGGATAAGAAATAAGGTTCCTTCGGTTTCGTTCAAACCCAGAATGGATTTATATAGATGTGTGTTTGACATTGTATTTTGTAGTGTATGATTGACCTTTATTAAACATATTTCTGTTGATGGCTAGGAGATTTATCCCTTAGTAAAACACCATTCTTTGAGACAGATGAGCTCAAAGGTTATATGGTTAGTGATTATAGTTTAAGTAAGGACAATCACTGGATTCCGTGGGTCCTTTTGGGGAGTATTGGAATTTTGGAAACTATTGGCAAGGCCATCTGGAGGCTTGCGGAACTGGTGATTTACTTGAGAAGAAAATCAAAGTAACTTACACAACTATTGAATGGTAAGGTTTTGATGGTTTCTTGGAAGACCTAAAAGGATAAAGGTTACGGATCTTAGGTATTCTCATAGATCTAATAAATCAATGGTAGAGAATATCTATGAAGTTTCAAATCAATATTACTACTAATGGAAGCAGGATCTGGGCACTATCACCTAAGTATTCTCAAGGGAGACTGGAATGAGATTTTATGGTAAGGTTTCTCGTGTACTTGTTTAACCCATAAAACCATCACTGAAACGTTAGTGCAAAATAAGAATAATAATTGCATATGTAATTAAAAATAGTCTGTGTAGTTACCTTAAGGACCCGACAAAAGTTCTTCATTAAGATCTTCAAATGTTACAAGTATTTTTACCTAAATTGATTTACAAACTAGGGTTTCACATCGCGAATTAGAATTACAAAATTTTCAAATGAATTGAATGTCCTGGTCTTGGACCCCTAGGTCCTATTTATATGTGTGCACTGGCCTTATTCTATCATAAGGATCTCGCTTTGGTCACTTGGATGTGGTGTATGAGAAGGCCTTGCGACAACATTCACGGTTCTCCTTATGAAGGCGTCGACGATGCCTACTAAGGCTTTTGATAACTGGCTTCTGAAAGTATGAATCCTCACCCATGTTTAAGGAAAGGTGCAATTAATACCTTCGGACCCTCCTTCTTCATAAAGATGAGTAGGCGAAGGACATAAATTGATATGCATTCTCTCTTCTGGTGGATAAAGAGGGGTACAGGCTTCACGTTTTTTTAGCATGGGTTAACAAGTCTTAGGCTAATGCCCTTTAATAAAAACTAAAAGGGGCTTTCTAGGCTAAAAAAGTAGACCATCTCTTTCCCTCTTTTAGGATTTCAAAAGTTGTTATCGGAAGCCCGGAATTATCTCCTTCGGTAGGCAGTAGGTTCCTACCCCCTTCACCTTAGTTCTTGTCCATAATGTGCCTTGGTTATTTTTGGTGCTAACAACAACCAATCAATATCTCAAACTCAAACATGATCAATCCAACATCCAATCATAAACAGTCGACAAGCAATATTAAGAGCAATAACGATAAATGAATCACACACTGATTTATAGTGGTTCCACTAATGGTGTGTTAGTATATATCCACATGAGAGAGAGCTTTTATCAATACCAATAAGAAGAGTACAAGAGATTGATTACAATGATCTCAATAATACACAAACAAATAGCTGATTTTGTGGAGATAATAATTGAAGAAGATTAGGATTGCCTAAACCCTAATTAATGGAGGATAAAACCCCTGCTTGGAGTATAATCTGGATTGCCCTTCCAAATCTGAAAGATAGCTTATACAGGAGAATAGAAACCTGGGAAAATACACCAAAATACTACTTAATAAGAACAAATCAGATTTAGGCCCAAAGCTAGTTTAGACATCATACATGGGTTGCCAGATGTCAGCCCTAAGCCATTGGAAATCTCATTTCCAATGCCCGGATATCCAGCCCCTAGGGTTAGACATCTGACTTGGTGTTAGACTTCTAGACCAATTAGCTAGACGTTTGGTTCTGCTCTCTTTCTCTCTCTCCCTCTCTTCAGCTTCATCCCCGCTCAGACATCTAACCACCCCAGTCATATATTGGAGTTGCTGGTATATATATTTCCATCTTTGGAATCGCCATTTCTTCCACCTTCGAGCTTCAATTTGCGAACCGTCTTCTCTGCTCCATTGCTTCATTCACCTACTTCAATTCAACCTATATAGTGTAATCTATTTTCAACATTCCACCTCGACATTTACCAATCTCCAATAATAAAGGCAATGGTACCATACCATCTCCAATCAATCGATAGCTCCAACTATTATCACATCTACCTTCAACCAAGCTTGAAAGTTTTCACAATGAGTTCCGGCAAAGCCACCACTCATTATAACTCCGTCAAGGAGTTCAAGTAAAGCCTCCACCCATCAATGACGTGCAGGTAGCACCCACTCCAAAATTGTCTTACCAAAGACAAAGTAGAAACAAAACCTCATGCCAATACTCTTCCTCATTCAAAACTAATATACAATTTCACCCATGCCACCTTGTGGCACTTAGCACTTCTTCAACGGTGTTAAGTTCGTGCAATGCTCAAACTATCCAACTAGCCATGCCTAAGTGAACATATCCTCCATAATATCCTATGTGTGCACTTCCCGAAAATATACATGCCTATCTTTATCCATGGCTACTATAAATAACTCTTTCACTTCAATAGCTTAGTTTGTGAGATAAACGCCAAATTCTTCACCAAATGGATAACACTTTAGCTATCATATTGAACATCGATGCTATCTTGTTCAAAACCTAAGTCACGCAACATTTGCTTCAAATAGAGAGAGCCTCCTTTTCCGCCTCTACCGCAGCTATCAACTCTTCCTCTGTAGTGGATAAAGATAGTACCTTTGCAATCTAGACCTCCAACTTATGTCTATACCATCACATAATAAGACATATTCAGAAGCTAACTTCCTTCGATCCCTATCACCAACGTAGTCTGAATCACAATTACAAACCAAATTACAATTCATCCCTTCACTACCGCCAAAAACAAGACCGTGATATGTTATACCTTTCAAGTATCTCAAAATAATCTTTATCGCTTCCCAATGTGATTTCTCCATATTAGCGACATATCGATTAACCATCCCGATGGCATTTGCAATATCGAGCCTTGTATACACAACGGCATACATCAAGCTACTATCCGTACTAACATAAGACACCTTTTCATATAAGCTTTGTCAATTTCCTCGATAGGTTATCCCTTACTCGAAAGCTTTACATGAACGGTAAATGTGTATTTGATGCATTTTGCAGCCTTTATGCTAAATCGACAAAGCACTTTACTAATATAATCCTTTTTAGTCAATTCCAACTCAAACCGCTTTTGATCCCTAGCAATTCCATGTCCAAAATTTTCCTTTCTTCTACAAGGTCTTTCATCTCGAATTCTGCTTTTATTTTCAATATCAACTTGTTGATTTCTTCTTTTGTCCTTAGAAGCAATGAGCATGTCATCTACATACAAGAGTAAGTAGACCCAACAATCATTTTTTAACTTTTTTAAATAAACACATGCATCCTTGGTGCTCTATCAAAATTACTCTTTAATCATAAAATGATTAAACCTCTTGTACTATACCCTAGGTGATTGTTTCAAACCATATATTGTTTTCTTCAACATGCAAACTAAATTTGACTTACCTTTTACACCAAAACCTTCTAGTTGCTCTGTGTCAATGCCTTCATCCTAGTCACCACGCAAGAAGGCAATTTCCACGTCAAGTTGCTCCAACTCCAAGTCATGAATAGCATATGTGGCAAGTAATATTTAGATAGAAGTATTTATCACAACTGATGTGAATATCTCATCGTACTTCTCTCATTTCCTTTGTGCAAACCCCTTATCCACTAGCTTAACTTTGTATCTTCCATAACCCTTTAACTTGTATATCAATTTGCACCCAATATCATGGTTTCCTTTAGGAAGAGGAACCAAATCCATATTATAGTTGTTCGTTAACAATTGCATCTCTTCCTCCATGGCATAAATCCACTTTGATCTATCGCTCGAATTCATTACTTCATCAAGGACCATTAACTCATCTTGAACAACACAAAGAGCATAGTCCAAATTATAACTAAAGTAAAGATAGTTCCAATTACAATATCTTTCAAGTGGTTTTATCGCATGTCGACCAACCTGAACAGCAATTCCTTTACGCAGTCTTCCTTCAGCTCCACCTTGAACCGAATCCTCTCTAGAATCGTGCATACCACCCTCACTACTAGAGGAACTCTTTGGACTATGGGATGTACCATCGGCCGCTACCTCTTACAAGCATCTTCAACCACTCTACTCCCTCTATTCCTTGGAAAAAATATGGGAATAACTTCCTTCTCTTTTAATTCACCATAAATCAAATCTAGAACATCCGATGAGTCCTCATTCTTTTGAACATAGCCAACTCATCAAAAGTAACATTATGAGAATTCAATGCCTTCTTCGTTTCCAGATTCCAAATTTGATATCCTTTAACTTTGTTTGTATAACCAAGAAAAAACACCTTAAAAGCTCTAGGCGCAAGTTTATCATTCCCTTGATCATGCACATAAATTAGACTTCCAAACAATTGAAGATAACTTAAGTCAATGCTCTTTCCCTTACACACTTCCTTCTGATTTTTATTACCAATAGTTGATCATGGAATTCGATTCACTATATGCACCATGGTCGATAAAGCTTTGATCTAAATCCCGTAGTAAAACTTCATGTTGTTATCAATCATCAGGCTTTCTCTATTAGAGTTTGGTTTATCCTCTCTATAAATCCAATTGATTATGGATCCCCTAGTGTAGTAAAATTTCTTTGAATACAGTGATGGTTGCAGTAATCCAAGAACTCTCTAGAAACATACTCCCGCCAACTTCAAAGGCGTACCACTCTCATTCTCAACAAGAGCCTTCCATGCTTTTAATCTTATATATGCCTGCGACTGGACCTTCATTATAAACACCTAAACTTTTTAAGAGAAGTCATCCATAAAGAAAATATAATATCTTGCTCCACCCAAGGAAGCTACCGGTGTTGGCCCCTAAACACCATGTGCATATACCCAAGAACTCCTCCTTAACCATGTTTCTCTTCACCGAACGATACTTAGTTTATTTCTTTATGATACATTCCTCACAAAACTCCAACTTGTTGAAACTCTCTCCATCAATCATCTCCCTTTTCCAAAGAATGTCCAAATTCTTCTCGGAGACATGACCTTTTCTCAAATGCCATAACCTTGTCGCATCCAAGCCATGACAACTATCAATACCAATATAGATTTCACCTTCGATTGTAACCTTGAAATAAATAAACTTCATTGGCCCAAGCACCTTTCATCAAAACAAGTACACCCCTTGAAACCCACAAGCTATCACTCTCAATAGTGATCTTACGTCCTAAAAATCCAATTGCCCTAAAGAGATAAGAGACTTCCAAAGTCCAGGGATGTAGCGCACATTAGTGAGAGTATAAACCACTTCATCAAACATTCTAATTTGCATGAAACCAATGCATTTAGACTTAATAATAGCACCATTTTTTTTAATAACAATTGCATTTTTTATTATCGACATAAGAAGAAGAAGAACAATTTCGATTTGCCATAATATGACAATACGCCCTTGAATTGAGCACCCGCTCGCTATCTGAAGCATCAAATGTTATCATTGTCAAAACATCAATTTCTCCCTCATCAGCACCTCTCTCTACCATAACCGATGAGGATGTTAATTCCTTCTTTGCCTTCTCCTTGTTTGGCAACTAATTCTTTCAATGACTAGGCTTCTTATAAATATAGCGGTTGCTTTTCTTTTACTTCGAATTTCTTTTCCAATCGGGATTCCAAGATTTGGAACGCCATCGGTTCTAATTTTTCATATATCTCTCCTTCTCCACAAATAAACCTTAACCATTAACATCACTACTACTTCCAACACTCCACTCTTTTATTCGATCTCGCAGTTCCTCATTAAAAAGACACATCTTGACATCATTCCATGCCAATTTATCTCGGTTGTAGATCAAACTATTAGGCAAATTTATGGCTAACACCCCGAAAAAGAGATCTGCGTACTGAACTCCTATTTTGTGATGGATTAGAGCTCAAACTTGGAAACCACCTACATTCCGTGATTGTTGTAAAAATGCCACTATAGAATACCGTAGGTATATTTCCTATTGAGAACTAATTCAATTACGAATTTTATTCCAATTTCCTGGATGGGAGGATTGCATTCTTATAATATATATTCCTCAAGAGTGTCTTGATATTCTCATATAGTTCACTCTAGATATCCAATGATCATGAAAATGAGCTCAAAGATGTTAATTCTTCTTATATAGTTATCAAATGATGGGTTTTTGTGAGTTTTCCATAGTCTTTCAAAGATTTGGCGGAATGGTAGAAATATATTCCTAATTCTAGTTGAGCATTCGAGTCCTATAAGTCACTTGGTGGACGATCTTAACACAAATCTTAGGTCGTAAATATAACCATTAGATTATGGATGGTCTCTACATGATCTAAGAATCCTAAATCTGATCCTAGGTGAAGGTACGAGACAAATCTAATTTTGTAAAGATCGCATTTTGTACCTGCGATGTTGGTGAAAAAATAATTATTATACACAATTGAAACAAAATTTCTCATGATTACCTTAATTGCTATATATTCCCTTTTTATTGATCATACCCAATGTTACAAATCTTTCTTCAAGCTAATTTAGCAAATGGGGTTTTATCCCGCCATAAGAGATTACAAAATTTCAAAAATGAATTGAATGTCCACGCATAGAACCCTCCTCTTTAAGTTTCTGGGGTCCTAATTTTAGGTGTGGATGGATCACTCTTTGGACATAAATGCTCCGCTTCAGTCACCTGATAGGTTTAACCATGAAGGTTTTGCTAGCACACCGATGGCTTTCCTTCTAGAGAAAATTCAAATAGCTGCTTCTAAGGGTCTTGACGAAGGGGGCGCTTAGTTGAATGTGAGAGGGATGGTCTTGCAAGAGAATCTGGCTCTCTTCTAACTTTCATTTTGTGTTGTCTTTTAGGCTTAATGGTCCCGAATTTAGATTCCCTACCCTTTGTGTTGTGCCAGCTGTATCTTGTTCTTCCTTTTTCTTGGTGGTATACGTCAAAATCCTTGCTTTATTTCTCTAGAAGGGCTCCTTGGGTATTCACATTGGGTTATCCTTCCTTCTTTCGTCTTTGGCAGCTTTCAGAGATCCTTTCCTTATATTATGTTCTTTCTTATTGCTCGAATGATCTTCAGGCTTTACCTGTTGTTGCTTCGGAAGCCCTTCTAATTGTTATATAAAGGCTTTCTTGACTCTATCAAATTTTCTTCTTTAATATCCTCAAGGTAAACCCCTTCGGTTTCGATCTGAGCAGTTGCAAGAGGCATAGATGTATATAGACTCTCGGTTTATAGTGGCAGTTATCTTTAAATTAGTTTACCCCTTGATGTGGTTAGGTCCGAGAACTCCTTTTTCGATATCATATTTTTCAGATGAGCCTTTCTTTGGATCTTTTACCTTTCCTTCCAATCTTGCGCTTCAGAATAAATTTTCTTCTAGTTCACTTGAGAGATGAATTTGTCTTATCGATGTCCTTTTGCTTACGGAAGATGGATCTTTCCGAATATGACCGAAGGTCTTCGTCAACTGCAATCTTGCCTTCTTCTGGCTTTTACCTCCTTCTCTGTTTCTTTAGATGCTTTCCCTATGGCTTTCTCCTTTTGCACTTTCTTACATGGTTGTTAGGCATGAAATTAATTCCCTTTTTGTTAAATTCGAAAGGGGCTTTTCAGTTTGAAACTATCGCACTTTCAGTTAAGGTCAATAGGGGCTTTCTGGCTGGAGGGAAATTCCCTTTTCTTTCCTTCTCTTATTTCGGAAGGGATGCTATTGAAGATCTAGCACTGCTCCCTTTAGGGTGTTGTTGGCTTTTGCAATCCTTCACTTCAACATTGATTCTTGATTTGTCTTGGTTATTATTGACACTAACATTTTCCCTTCCCCCTTAGTGAAGGATTGTTTTTGAGTTTTCAAGTCATCTGGCTCAAATTCCTGCTTTTTTGTTGTCGTTTCACAGTACATGTTTTTCAATGATTCTCTCTTGGTAGTTCGGATTTGGTCAACAAGAGTTTATTTGTGACGGCCCACCCCGCACCAGCCGACATTTCCAATGAAAGTGCGCTGTGCCAATGTCTGACTAGCATGGGATGGTCGCCAAAGAAAGGAAAAGAAAGGAAATTGAGCTAACAAGGAACCTGTAGTATATCTCATAATGCATGGAATAAAATATAATAATGACATAACTTGACATAAAACAGGCGAGACAGTGCATAAGCTGAAAACTTAAACCATCATAGCAGCGGAAATTCCAAAATTACAGCTTATGTTCCACATCATCTTTATTACAACTTTAAAACTGTCTTTAAAGCAAAAGAAAGGAAAGGTATACTACTAATGCCCAAAGTAGTAACCAGCAGCGACACAGGGAGAATATATAGAATTGTATGTGTAAGCCTCCTTCTCGTCTCTGGATAGCTACTCGTGCACAACCAACTAACATGTCTCTAGTCTGCCCATTAAAGAGCACCTAGAGTAATAAGAAGAGACATAAAAATCTGGATCAGACAAATGTCTGGTATGAGCGATAAGCAGTAAAACAGAACAATAACAGGTATACTAAACCATACCTGAACCTGGACCTGCAACCGAAGAGTTAGCACAACATAACGTACAATACTCTAAGGTGCCACTAAACATAAGGTGTAAAGATACGGGGGAGGGGGTGTGCATGTCATAGTGATGGAAAACAATCAAGCATAGAAACCATCCTCACATCTCTCACTCAGTGCGTAAAACATACGATATCTACCACTTTGACCACCCAATTCCTTACTATGATCACTCTGCCCCATGGAGTCGCAACGACACCACTGCACTGATCCATAGCCACTAATCCTTTGCTATGTCCACTCTGGCCCATGGAGTCATAATGGCTCCACTGCAATGGCTCATAGCCTTGCTACGATCACTTTGCCCCATGAAGCCATGATGACCTCACTGCACTGATCCGTAGCCAATGTCGTCTTTCCATGGTAAGTCAAAGCTATAGACGTTGATAACCCCTTAGCACACGTCCCGCAGCAAAGTCCAATCATGAAGTTAACTCGTTGGTTCCCAACTGGATCTCGAGTTCTACTTCCCATTTGGACTACCTTTGCATCTCGGGTTTTGGTCTTCATCTCCGTTCATCCTTCAATCTTGCTCCAAGCTTCCACCCAGTCCTGGTTCGATTCATGACTCGAGGATTTCCCCCATGGCGTTGGCTCATGGCTTCATCTCCAGGTCATGATCCTCCTCCGGCTCGGGTCGTGACATGGTCCAACTCCATCGGATCGGGTCGTGGTGCCACCCTGGTTTGGCTTGGCCATGCATGCTCCAGGTCGGTTCGGGTCGCGAGTGCCGGCCTCGGTTCCAGTCGTTACTTCGGGTCGGGTCGGGGCTTCTGGTCCGTCACTTTTCGGATCAGCCAAAGTGCATCATAAGCGGGATTAGGGTTGAGGTCTTCTGCCATGAACGGTTCGGGTATAGGGGGCAATCTGATCCAGTTCCCTGCATATTTTCCTACAACTCTTCCAGTGACTGTTCTACGCCATACGACGGCGTTTTCAACTAATCTAACTTTTCTAATTAGTCACAAAGCATACCATACAATCATAGCAACATGTATAATCATCCACAATAGCAAAACAACAATATGATATGTCAAAACGGATCAAACATACCCAAAAACCCTTATTTTCCCCTTAAGCATGCTTAAGCAAATCTAATGGTAGGTTTAACAAAACTTAACCAAATCAACCCAAACTACCAACAGAGGTCTAAAACAATATTTCGAAATTTATAAATATTTTTCCATAATTTACTCTTGCATAATTTCGTTAATTAACACTAATCACCCTAATTAACTGCAATTAGTGTAAAAACAATGCTAATCACTCACATTTTCCACAAATAAAACTATCAGAACTGAAGCTCCATTGATTTGCACGAATACTGATGTCTAACAGCAGCTCCAACCTTGCTTTGGTGTTATTCCTCCTTAATTTGGTGTAGGTTAGGCTAATCCTCGATTAAACGGTGATTAGAGATGATTCTAGATGTTGGAGGCCATTGTTAGGGTTTCTATGATGTATATGGCGGCTGGAAAGTGACTAAAAACCGAAATCCCTAACCCTAACAGCCCTAAAATACCCGAAATCCCCCACCGGGCCTAGCTGTTAATTACCCAGTTATGCCCGGTTAAGCTGTTTTTCACCTTCTAAACCTTAATTCAGCCATATCTCCCAAACAGTAAGTCCGTTTTTCAATATGACCACTCTACGGAAAGGTAAACCATCATCCGGATCTAATGGAAGTGGTTTCAGGTCAAAATTCCTCATCAATCAAAAGTTATGGCCAAAACAAGACCAACTAGGGACAAATCAGTCATTTAAAAATCGGCAAAAATCATGAACATGGGAAATGACCCCAATAGTCGTATCCCAAAGTTACATGACCATACGACTTTGTATGTGAGAGAAATAAATATTCTACGATCCTTCGATGCGTAGAATGCGAGTCGTTACATTCTCCCCCCTTAAGAAATTTTGCCCCCGAAATACCTTAACTAAGAAATAAACAAAGGATTCCACTTGCCTACCAACCATTCACAACAATCAAACATACAAAACAACAAACAAGTCTATCCTAGCATGCAGAAAACTAAGTCGCAATTAAAATCTTACCAGGCAAAGAGTTCTGGATACGTCCTCCTTATGTTCTCCTCTGTTTCCCAAGTACAGTCTTCCTCATCATTACCCCACTGGACTTTGACTAGTTTCACCGCCTTCCTTCGAAGCTGCTTCGTATCGTTCCCAATAATATGCATAGGCCTGCAGTTCCAAACCGTCTCGGGTTCAACCTCGATATCGTCCAACTGATCCGGTGAAATAGTCATATCGGGGTCGGGCACGAATTTTCTTAACTGGGAAACATGAAATACGTTATGAACTCCTGCCATCTTCTATGGTAATTCAACTTTATATGCCAAATTCCCAACTTGCTCAAGAACTGGGAATGGACCAACAAATCTTGGTGTTAACTTGCCTCTCTTACCAAATCGTATCACACTCTTTAATGGAGAAATCTTGACAAAAACCAAATCACCAATGGAGAATTTTAAATCTCTTCTCCTCTTATTAGCATAACTCTTATGCATATCTTGGCAGCCTTCATTCATTTTCGGATGATCTTAATCTTGTATGAGGTTTCTCTTATCACATCTGGTCCAAGCACAAACTTCTCACCAGTTTCTAACCAACCTGACGGTGAATTGCACGGTCTTCCGTACAAAGCTTCAAATGGAGCCATACCAATACTGGATTGATAACTATTATTATATGCAAACTCCACTAGATGTAAATGGTCATCCCATGATCCACCAAAATCCAATATACAAGCTCTTAAGAGGTCTTCTAATATACGATTCACCCTCTTTGTCTGACCGTCGGTTTGAGGATGATATGCGGTTGAGATGTAATTTTGATCCTAACGCCTCTTGTAAGCTCCTCCAAAATCCACTAGTAAACAACGGATCTCGGTCGCTCACAATGCCTTTGGGTATTCCATGAAATATCACTACCACTTTATATACAGTTCCGCTAACTTGGTTGTCGTCCTGTTCGACTTAACGGGTATAAACCTTGCACTCTTAGTCAATCGGTCCACAATAACCCAAATGATATCATGGCCCGACCTAGTTCTTGGTAACCCATCAATGAAATCCATTGAGACTTGTTCTCATTTCCATTCTGGAATTTCTAATGGTTGTAACAAACCACTAGGCTTCTTTTGCTTAGCTTTAACTAGGTGGCACTTCATGCATTTGGATATAAACTTCCCAACGTCTCTTTTCATCCCTTCCCAGTAGTAGGTTTGCTTCATATCTCGATACATTTTGTTACCACAGGGATGTATGGTCAGCTTAGAGTGATGAAATTCTCTAAGCACTTCATCTCTCAATCCATTGACATTGGGCACAACTAGTCTTCCATTCTTTCTAAGCCATCCATCTCGATCAAGCCCATACTTGTTCATCTCTTCATCGCTTCCCATCTATAACTTTGAGATGATTTCCAATAGGTTAAGATCGTCCCTCTGACTGGAACCAATCCGCTCAATCAAAGTGGGTCTGATCGTCAAACTTGCTAACATTTCTGGATCCAATTCGCACTTTGGTCTGAAATCATACCCAGCGATGTACTCCAGGTGCTTCCATTCTAGAAACATAGCCCCTAAACTGGCATGTCTCCTACTCAATGCATCAGCTACCGCATTGCCCTTTCCTGTTGTATATGCGATATCAAAATCATAGGAAGCCAAGAATTCTAACCATCTTTGTTGTCGGAGATTTAGATCCTTCTGAGAGAAAAGATACTTTAACGATTTATGATTGGTAAACAACTCAAATCTTTCTCCCAAGAGGTAATGTCTCCACATCTTCAATGCGAACACGATCGCTGCCAATTCCAAATCATGGGTAGGGTATCTTTTCTCATGTGGTTTCAGTTGCCGACTTGCATAAGCTACAACCCTACCTCCTTGCATCAATACGACACCTAGTCCGGTACCACATGCATCCGTATATACTGTCATCTCTTCATTCCCCTAAGGAATGACTAATACTGGTGCACATGTCAACTTTTCCTTTAGACTCTTAAATGCATTCTCGCACTATTCGTCCCAAACAAAAATTTGATTTTTCTTGGTTAACTGAGTCAACAGTGCTGCTATCTTGGAGAAGTCTTGGATAAACTTACGATAATATCCAGCCAATCCCAAGAAACTTCTTACGTCAATTGCATTCTTGGGCGTAGACCGATCTTGTACCATAGCCACCTTCGCAGGACCCACAGCAATACCATTCTCTGAAACAACATGGCCCAAGAATCTCACTTCCCTCCTCTAGAAGTGACATTTAGAAAACTTTGCTTTCAACTGGTGCTTTCTCAACACCTTCATCACTATCCTTAAGTGTTCCCTATGTTCTTCCTCTGTCCTCGAATAAACCAAGATATCATCTACGAACACAAGAACAAACTTATTCAACTGATCTCTAAATATCCTATTCATAAGATCCACAAAATATGCTGGTGCATTGGTCAACCCGAATGGCATTACCAACCACTCATAGAATCCAGACAGCGTCCGAAAGGCCGTTTTAGCTATACTCTAACCTTTACACTAAGTTGATGAAAACCTGTCGCGAGATCCAACTGGGAGAACACTCTCACGTCACTCAACTGATCAAACAAATCATCTATCCGCGGTAGAGGATACTTATTCTTCCTCGTCACCTTATTCAACTCGCGATAGTCCACACACAATCGAAGGGAACCATCTGCCTTGGTAGCAAACACAACTGTTGCTCCCCACTCAGAAACACTTCTTTTGATAAATCCCTTCTTCAACAGATCGCTTACTTTCACCCCGAGCTCTCGCTTCTCCCTTGGTGCCATACGAAGAAGTGGCATCACTATAGGTCTGGCATCTTTCACTAAATCAATACGGAACTCAATCTCTCGTTGTGGTGGAAGTCCAGTCACTTCCTCGAAGACGTCCGGATATTGGCCATCCACGGGCACATCTGACAACTCATCATGCGGGATGTCGAGGGAATTTAGAAAACTAGCCATTACCCCATCACTAGGTAGACCACCAAACACTACCCTCCGTCCATCATCCTCTCTAACTGTCACCAAAAAGCCCTCATAGTCTACCACCACCCCGTATCTTTGAAGCCAATCGACTCCGAAAATAATGCCAAACCCAGTAAAGCCTAAAACAAAGCAATCACAAGCAAACATACATCCATGACTCGTTAGAACCAAATTTCGACAAATCATGCTAAGGCTAGTCGAACCACCAATCGGGTTCGTTACCGCTAAAGGTCTATCGACTATCTCGGGTTCCAATCCCAACCTATCTACCAAGTCACTAGATATGAAGGAACGGGAAGCTCCGGTATCAAACAATACTCGAACAGGAACATCATAAACAGAAAGCATACCTTGAATGACGACATTCTTTCCTTTCTCCGCCGCGGTTGGGGCATTAGACAAAGAAGGAACAGCATTAAGTGCATATGCTTTCACAATATGCTTATCCTTAGGGGGTTGTGGACACTTATCCTTGTGATGTCCCACTTGGCCACAGTTGAAGCACTTCCTGTCCACTGGCTTTGCTCGACATTCTTTAGCATAATGACCCTTCTTGCCACAGCTAAAGTACCCAACATCTTTCTTGCTCTTTTTCTGACCATCCTTAGCTTGGTTCTGACTCTGCTTCCTTTTATTCTGAGAATTATTCTTGCCTCCACCGTTGCTTGCGGCTTTGGCCCCTCTACAAATGCGACAGCGACTTCAGTCTTGGGTTTAGATAAAGGCTTTCTGACCTCAATGTTTTCCCAACAATCGTTTCAAAAGTCTCATCAATATGGTTTATAAGCCTTTCCCCCAAGTACTGATCTAAACCAGTTATGAACTTCTCGTTCTTCTTCTTGGGAGTGTCAATGAGGGATAATCCATATTTCGATAAAGTATCGAACTCAGCAATGTACTCCGAGATTGCTCTACCATTCTGCTTAAGCTCCGGAAATCTCCTAAACAATTCTGATTTCTGAGCAGCTGGGATAAACTTATCACTGAATCGGGCCTTAAACTGATCCCAAGTAACTTGATCCTCTGGAGTAGCTGCCTTAATAGCATTCCACCAATTCATCGCCAGTCCTTGCAGCTGATGGGATGCTAGCGTTCTCTTCATCGCATCCTCAATAACCAAGTCTTCGAAGATATGTTCACAGCTATCCAACCAATCCTGAACTTCTGTAACCGATTCCGTTCCGTGGAACGGCTTTCCACCAAGACTAGTGTAACCCTTGCATAGCTTGGCGAAATCGGCCCTAGGCGCCTTCACCACTGCACCACCACCATTTGCAGCATTGGGAACTGCTCCTTGCACATTTCTAAGCATCTCTCTCATGAAGTCAATGAACATCACCCTCATATCAGGAGCATTCCCATTATTATCTCCTCTACCAGTACCCCTTGTATATCGGCTCATCGTTCAATCTGTAAGGAGAAAACGATTAACCATCTCTTCAGTGGTTCCAATGCAATGCGACTTCATCCTTAAATATACTAATAGTATATATATATAGCTTTTGAAAACCAAAATATCACAAATACGCGCTCTCATATACGTACTATCTCTCTCTGGTATCTTCCCTAAGTAAACTACGCAATCTGGCTCTGATACCAAATGTGACGGCCCTCCCCGCACCAGCCGACATTTCCAATGAAAGTGCGCTGTGCCAATGCCTGACTAGCATGGGACGGTCGCCAAAGAAAGGAAAAGAAAGGAATTTGAACTAACAAGGAACCTGTAGTATATCTCACAGTGCATGGAATAAAATATAATAATGACATAACTTGACATAAAATAGGCGAGACAGTGCATAAGCTGAAAACTTAAACCATCATAGTAGCGGAAATTCCAAAATTACAGCTTATGTTCCACATTATCTTTATTACAACTTTAAAACTGTCTCTAAAGCAAAAGAAATAAAGGTACACTACTAATGCCCAAAGTAGTGACTAGCAGCGACACAGGGAGAATATATAGAATAGTACGTGTAAGCCTCCTGCTCGTCTCCGGACAGCTACTCGCGCACAACCAACTAACGTGTCTCTAGTCTGCCCATTTTAGAGCACCCAGAGTAATAAGAAGAGACATAAACTTCGGGTCAGGCAAAAGTCTGGTAAGAGCGATAAGCAACAAAACAGAACAGTAACAGGTATACTAAACCATACCTGAACCTTGACCTGCAACCAAAGAGTTAGCACAACATACCGTACAATACTCTACGTTGCCACTAAACATAAGGTGTAAAGATATGGGGGAAGGGGTGTGCATGTCATAGTGATGGAAAACAATCAAGCATAGTAACCATCCTCACATCTCTCACTCAGTGCGTAAAGCGCACGATTTCTACCACTTTGACCACCCTATTACTTACTATGATCACTCTGCCCCAAGGAGTCGCAACGACACCACTGCACTGATCCATAGCCACTAATCATTTGTTATGTCCACTCTGCCTCATGGAGTCATAACGGCTCCACTGCACTGGCTCATAGCCTTGCTTCGATTACTCTGCCCCATGAAGCCATTATGACCTCACTGCACTGATCCATAGCCAATGTCATCTTTCCGTGGTGAGTCAAAGCTATAGACGTCGATAACCCCTTAGCACACATCCCGCAGCAAAGTCCAATCTTGAAGTTAACTCGTTGGTTCCCAACTGGATCCTGAGCTCTACTTCCCATTTGGACTACCTTTGCATCTCGGGTTCTGGTCTTTATCTCTGTTCGTCCTTCAGTCTTGCTCCAAGCTTCCACCCAGTCCTGGTTCGATTTGTGACCTGTGGATCGCCCCATGGCGTCGGCTCATGGCTTCATCTCCAAGTCGTGATCCTCCTCCGGCTCGGGTCATGACATGATCCAACTCCATCGGATCGGGTTGTGGTACCACCCTGGTTCGGCTTGGCCGTGCATGCTCCAGGTCGGTTCGGGTCGCGAGTGTCAGCCTCGGTTCCGGTCGTGACTTCGGCTCGGGTGCTTCTGGTCCGTCACGTTTCGGATCAGCCAAAGTGCATCACGAGTGGGATCGGGGTCGAGGTCTTCTGCCACGAGCGGTTCGGGTATGGGAGGCGATCTGATCCGGTTCCCTGCATATTTTCCTGCAACTCTTCCAGCGATTGTTTTGCGCCATACAACGGCGTTTTCGACCAATCTGACTTTTCTAATCAGTCGCAAAGCATACCATACAGTCATAGCAACATGTATAATCATCACAATAGCAATACAACAATATGATACGTCAAAATGGATCAAACATACCCAAAAACCCTTATTTTCCCCTTAAGTATGTTTAAGCAAATCTAATGGTAGGATTAGCAAAACTTAACCATATCAATCCAAACTTCTAACAGAGGTCTAAAACAATATTTCGAAATTTATAAATATTTTTCCAGAATTTACTCTTGCATAATTTCGTTAATTAACACTAATCACCCTAATTAACTGTAATTAGTGTAAAAACAATGCTAATCACTCACCTTTTCCATAAATAAAACTTCCAAACTGAAACTCTACTGATTTGGGTGAATACTGATGCCTAACAGCAGCTCCAACCTTGCTTTAGTGTTATTCCTCCTTAATTTGGTGTAGGTTAGGCTAATCCTCGATTAAACGGTGATTAGAGATGATTCTAGATATTGGAGGCCATTGTTAGGGTTTCTATGATGTATGTGGCGGTTGGAAAGTGACTAAAAACCGAAATCCCTAACCTTAACAGCCCTTAAATACCACAAATCCCGAAATCTCCCACTGGGCCTGGCGGTTAATTACCCAATTAAGCCCGGTTAAACCGTTTTTCACCTTCTAAACATTAATTCAGCCATATCTCCCAAACGGTGAGTCCGTTTTTCACTCATGACCACTCTATGGAAAGGTAAACCATCATCCGGATCTAATGGATGTGGTTTCCGGTCAAAATTCCTTATCAATCAAAAGTTATGGCCAAAACAAGATTAACTACGGGCAAAACGATCATTTAAAAATCGGCAAAAATCATGAACATGGGAAATGACCCCAATAGTCGTCTCCCAAAGTTACATGACCATACGACTTCCTATGTGAGAGAAATAAACATTCTATGATCCTTCGATGCGTAGAATGCGGGTCGTTACATAATTCATTTCTTTTGTCTATTTTTCTACATACGACATATTTTGCTCTTTCTTTTTCAGGCTCTTTACCTGTAAGTGTCTTTTCAGACTGTGACAATTAATTAATCTAGCTGACATCTGTATCTCTTCTTGATTTTCTCGTCTTTTCTTCCATTGTTGCCTTCCCCTTCAAATGTGATCCATTGGTCTCGTGTTGGAGAAGCTTTTCCAATAAATCGCTCCATTCTTCTTTTTTGTCTTAATGTTCCTGTTTGTAAAGAAACTTCTTCACCAGAATTAATATTTTCTGTGGTTCTAATCTTTTGGAATTTAGAGGCTTCCCCTTAATGTTTTTGCCTTCTACAAATTTGGCAGAGCATTCGAATTAAAGCTTAGAGGGTTTTCTCGACTAAGTTTTATCCAAAAAAAAATGTTGTGCCTAAATTTGTAAAGAGAAACATAGTTAACTTCCATAGTATATATTTTATTATTATTAATATTATTATTATTGTACCATATGTTATTTCAATTCTTCAAGCATCTTTATTTTACCTTGATGTATGTATCTTCTGCGAATTCAATAAAACGGTTGGTCCTAATCAAGGGTCTATTTTTTGTTAGACTCCATCAGAGGCTAAATGCTTTACCATAATTTTCATTAAGCAGATCCACCAAGTTTGAGAAATGTGATATTAACCTTTATCACTATTAACACCAATTAGTAAGGTGGGGCATTGGTTTTAGACTGAAAACATAATCTTCTTCATTTACCAAATTCTCTATTCGTGATCAATTGGGAACCCTTTTCTTAATATGAAATTTGCTTATTCTGCAAAGAGATTTTTTTACATGATGATTTTGTTTGGTAAGTTTTGCAGTTGTAATTAGAATAGTGAAGGAGATAATCATTGGTAAGCACCTCCTTCCTGATTTCCTTTTCAGGTCTGCAATTTTTAGTTTAATTTACAGCATCCTCTTATGCTTGAAAATGCCAAAAAATATTATAATTCCCTTTTAACCATTTTTAGGGACAACAATCTAGATTTGTTTCTTGAGATTTATATAAAAGGTGAGAATTTGACAGTTAGCTTCCCCCCGAGTATACCTGAGAATCTCCTTAAGTCTTATAGAAAAAAGGAAGTTTAATTTGATATATTTATATTGTGCTTGTACAATTTCTTATAATAATGTTAACGTAGATCAAAGCGTAATTTTGTATCTCTTAATCTTAAGAAGCCTTACTATTTCGAGTTTTATTTACATTCATTAAGAAGTATATTATTAGGAAGGTTTTTATTGGTTGCACCCTCGGGGTCCTTCTTGTGAAGGCTTTCTACAAAAGCTAAATAAACCTTTAATTTATCTCGACTCTCAGATATTCATTAATGAGTGAAATTTTAACTTATCCAAAGATGCCTACGAAAGGTGTTGCCTTCGCTTCACAACTTTGTGAGATATAGTATCCTCGTTATCAGAATTTTTACCTTCGTTAATTGTTCAACTAAAAAAAGATTAAAATAACATTTCACCCATACAAATTTTGAGGAAAAGGATAACCTTTAGAATTTATTATGCCTTAGTTATTTTTGGCTTTCGTCTTGCTTAATCACCGAACGCTTGATCCAAAAGACTCTGACTTTTAGCATAGGCATTTAAAAAGAGCAAATGACTTTCGGGGTAAGTAAGGTTTATGAGATTAGAGAAAAATGCTCCTTTTAATAGGGGATATTGGTGCCTTAGAGTTAGCAAGTCTTTTTAACTTCCAAGGAGTGGTATTCTAAATTTTTCCCTTCGTCTTTCAGTTGATTCATTCCGTCCTTCAGTCGGATTTAGATACTTAGCATTTTTTTTTTCAAAAAGTTTAAATTCACAGTTTATTGAAGTTTTAAGTTAGTAAACTATCCCGGGGTACACCGAAAAAGTGATAATTCATCTTATTTGAAGCAAGTTATAATAAGATATTTTAGGTAGAAGTATTATTTTTCACTTCAGACAAAAGGCACTTGTGTCACCAAACCCCTTTCGTAGGTTAACAAAGCATAGGAAGGTTCCCACCTGTTTGTTAGTTTTATGTACAGCCTAAAAAATTGCAAATGGTAGTTTGGGAATTTCCCTTTGTAACATTGCCTCTCTATTTTCCATGGTAAGCTCATAACTATAATTCTAAGAGTTCAAGCTTAAAAATATAAACTATTTATGAACAATAGAAATTGGCTGAGAATTATGCAGCGGTACCTTGTATCACCTTTTCAAAAGGTGTAATGAAGTTAAAATTCCATCTTTGGTGTTGGAGCTTCGATAGAAGAATTATTTCTTGGATGGAGCTTCATTTCGTGGCCTTTAGAAAGGTAGAACGATTTTCGTCGTTAGTAACTTAACCAACATGTGTATGATGATATAACAATGGTTTCTGATCGTTTGAAATTTCATACAGCTTAAGAACCGGAACCCAGGTTTCGGTGCTGACATAATAGAGTTCGGAAATGCACGAAGAACATATAAACTCATATATGGTTTTAAGAGGATCTAAACTCGGACTCGAGCAATAAAGTGATAGAATCCCAAAGATTGTGTTTTGGAAACAGACGGGTCCCTCTTTTTTTTTTAAATCCAGATTTTGGGTAATAGCAGCTTACATATTATTTTTTGGTATAAGCAAAGCCATCTTTCGACTTGGAAACCCATATTAGGGAAATAATTAGTCAATCAAAGCCATTTTCAGCTTAATAAGCCTAGATTTGGGTAATAACACAAGAATGAAGACGCCTTTAGCTTAATGATCCCAGATTCAGGTAATAACAAAAAAATGAGGCCACTTTTGGCTTAGGAACGAAGATTCGGATAATAATAGAAGAATTAATTCGCTTTTGGCTTAGGAACCCAGATTCAGGTAATAATAAAAGAACGAGGTCGTCCTCGGGTTAGGAACCTAGATTTGGGTAATAAGAAAAGAAGGAAGCCACTCTAAGCTTAGGAACCCAGATTTGGATAATGAGAAAAGAAGGAAGCTGCTCTCGGCTTGGGAACCCAGATTCAGGCAATGAGAAAAGAATGAAGCCGCTCTCGACTTAAGAACCCATATTTCGGTAATGAGAAAAGAACGAAGTCGCTCATGGCTTAGGAACCCAAATTCGGGTATTGAGACAAAAAAACAAAGTTGACTCTCAGCTTAGGAACCTACTTCCAGGTAATAAGATAATAAAAGTCCAGAGAATATTTTTCTAGAAATAGGCGAAGCCCTTCTTGCCTTTTTACAGAAAACTCGAAATGTTCTCTTCTAGTTTTGATGGGGCATTCTTTGGCATGTTTTGGAGAATCTGGAATGTCCTCTCCCGATTTAGTTATGAAAGAGCTTTCGGTTTTAATTTAGGGACATTTTGGCTAAAGTCCATATTAAGTTTCAAAATAGACAAAACATCCTTACCAAAAAATGTAAGTAAATTTGATCCCTTGAATTAAGTTCAGTAATAATTGCATAAATTTATGCAATTATTCAGTGAATAGTTGCAGATATTAATGCAAGTATATCAAAAAACTGTGGAAATTTCTGCAATTATTCAACAAAAATTTGTTGAAATTTCCCAAATTTTGACCAAAAAAGTTGCGGAAATTTTAGCAATTTTTTCAAAAAATATTCACCAAAAAAATACGGGGATATTTGCAATTTTTCATTGAAAAATTGCAAAAAATTATGTAATTTTTTGACACAATTGCATAAGTGTCTGTAATTATTCATTGAGTAACTACATAATCTTGTGTAACTTTTAGTAACTATATTCTAGGGACCTAATGAAACACCCCACCTCCGTTAATGTAACGACCCGGGGAATTTGCGACCTTGGATATCGGCATACAACACCATGTCAATTATCGAAGAACCGAAAACATCGGATAGTCCATGAAAGAAATTAGAGGGCGAGAATAGATAAGATAGAAACTTAGAATAGAAGATGAAGAAGAAGAACATTCAACATTAGAGTAACACGAATCTCACAGCGGAACGAAAAACATATAATAGATAACATATCTTTGAAATAAAATCAGTATATGTACACAGTAACATTATCAGAGTACAACACTTACAACATAGCGAAATAAACAATAGCTATATAATCCTGAAGCCTCCTGCTCCAAGCTCTCCATGTATATTTGTAAAATCCTTACTACTTGACTGCCCATACAAATTTGGGCACCCTAGAGTTTAGGGTAAAACAAAACAAAATAAACTCCGGGTCAGTCATGGGACTGGTGTGAGTAAAACAATTTAAAACAGTTTGGGGAAAAAACGATGTCTCATAAGACCACGCCGTATAACACGACACGGGTTTTTCCCTTATGAGAATCCAAACACTTGATTCAACATTTCAAAATCTTTTTGAACGAAATGATAAACTTTATATCAAACTCATTTGATATTATAATAGTGTATATCAATCACAACTAAATAATCAACTAGCCAAACGCTTTCATCTCACGTTTACATACATGATATATAACCAAAAACCACGGGGGCTTATTGGGTAATGAATTCCAAATGGCAAGGTATGGGACCACCTTCCGACGATGTATCTCTAAAGAGGAATACACTGGGTTCAACAAGAAAATCTTGCAACCCAGGCTAACCATGACCGGTCACTCATTTCGCTTGAGTGTACCGAATGTATTATCACCAACGGTTGGGATCAGCAACCGTTTCCCGAAAGGGACAACATCAAAATATATTTTAGAAGTAAATGAAACTCTAAATCAGGTGACAATACACACTACTTGGCAGCTACCCACTTAGCCATGCGACCTACCTTTTATACCATTTCCTGGCTGTGAGGCTTAAGGCTACGCTTATCTCTGACAGATCACACATTTATTCGCTTTGAATGTCAAATCGTCATACCCGCCAAATCACAAATTGATTTCTCTAAACATACCACGGGTATACAGCTAGGAGAAACGAATTCCTCTGCCACCAAATGTAAATACGTTTGAAGAGATCAACTTACGCGATATATTAAATATACTCCGTCGGACATTCTTCCATACAGGTCGTCCTGGGACTGGACAGACCGAATGCACTGTTCTGTAAACAGGACAACCCTTGCATAACTCCATCTTTAATTATCTTCATCATATTTGATCGCAACGCTAATGCCCCTACAAAGTGGTTTTCAAATAATATATCAGATCCCGGTTTCTCCGTATTGACGACAGAAAAATGGTCACAAACTTTGATAGTCGGTGATTTAAATATCAAAGAAAATCATGTGTGCAAATAACGATATTATTTCCAGATGGAAATTCTATCAATCAATCATCAATCAACATTTATTCATTTTCCCATTTCTCGTTTCCATATTTCATCAAATCCTTATTTTCTAAATTTAGAAAATATACGTTATTAACTTTGGAAAACGTTTCCATTTCTGATTCCAGCATCACTATCTTCTCACATATATCAATATCTAACTATAAACTAGTAAGAGAACAACTTCCCAAGCATAAACCCCGAAGGCCGAAACCAACATCAGATCGATGCCCTGAAAGCCATTCAATTCAACTAATTTCCAGTTAGTTTCTAATTTTAGTAATTCCATTTAAATCCCTAATTCAAACTCTAAATTCCTTTATAATATTTTGTTTGCAAAATATTTACTTTAAATCAATATCATGTTACACCCGTGTACGAAGCACGGGTCTAAACCTTCCTAATGTAAAATTCTCTTTTTATAAAACTCTATTCATTTTCCAAATATTTCCCTTTTATAATTCTATTTACTTTCTAAATCAATATTCCTTTTATAATTCTATTTATTTTATAAATATTTCCTTTTATAAAATTCTATTTATTTTCTAAATAAATATTCCTTAATTATAATTTGCTTTTATATATTCCAATATTTGTTTTCCAAATATTTTATTTTCAGTATACACTTTGAAAATTTCCTCTTTGTTTACATTCCAATATTTCTTACGGTATTTAAAATACCAAATAACAATGATCACTATCATTCAAACACACATATCAACAACAGATTATATATCATATATTACAATATATGAAAAGAACAGTATTATAAATATTGAGGAATCCAGTTGGATCCCTCCAACCAGTTTCCCCTGCATCCACAGATGTTAAAAAATATAATTAACATCAATTTCGCTTCAACATGAAATATTCTGATCAACAGAATCAATATTTGATTAACGATATATATATCGTTATCTATAATTTCAACCAATACATCAGCAATTCAACCAAACAATCATTACACAGCAGTCAATTATCATTTGTCCTTACTAGATTATGTTTATAAAATATAAAGAGACCAGAGTTAGTGAGTTTACTCACATTGGACGATCATCGTTAAATAAAGATAATTGTCGGTTGATTCAAACAGACATTTTATTTCCCTATAAATTGTAACGAGCTCCAGTTCACTGCCAGTCAGTTCCATTGCGTAGCCGCCATCCATAAGATCCCAATGCGACAAACGGTTTGTAAAACTACGATGTATGTCCAAGTTATTACGATTACAAGTTGTGTATATATATTTGATTAAAATAAACTTGATTTATTTTTAGCACTTGGGCCTCACCGATATGTACCGGCCCACTCCATCATTAAATGCCCAACCCGCCGAAACCTTCTTACCCCTTCTGATAAACCCGTATCACCTCATACACCATGGACACATTGTCGACGCCTCTTTCTCCTTCCATTCATCGCCGTTCTCCTTGAAGCAAACTCCATTCTTCGTCTCTTCGATTCCTCTTCCTACCCGTAACCATTTCATCCAACTCGAACTCCTCTCCTCCGTCACGGTTTCAGCAGCTTCGCACGCAAATCCACAGCAAACCATCGTCACTTTTGATCACTGAAATACACAAAACCCCTCACCGAGTTTCTAAACAATCCCATGAACCCGAATTCAAGATCAAATAAATGAATCGATGCTTCATACTCACCGTATCCCAAACCCTAGAATACACTGTTGAAATAGCACCATCGAAAACCATTATCGAGTTCAACAAAAACCATACTATGTTGAAGAGAACAAACGCAGGAATCCATATATATAAATATAGTGATTTATAAATTTTACTTTGAATTTCTATGAATTAATGAAGATCAGAAATAATTTCCTGGAAGAACAGCTCGCGGCGGAAATATTTTTGACCAGAGGAATAAAAATTTAGGCTTAGGATGGAATGATGTGTATTTATAGAAGTTTTAAATAATTTTATATTCATTATTTAATTTATTTTTAATACAACGCTATTTGTATTTATCATTCAAAATTCGCATGATCACATACGATACCCAAAAATCATGAAAATGGGCATGCAGCTACATTTCGACATTAAGGACCCAACGAACTGGTTTCGTCGAATTCCGAGTCCGTTTGCTCACACAACATATTTTTAAAGTCAAATTATCGACTTTTTTTCACATTAAAATCCCGTATAGCCACATACTAACTGCAAAAATCTCGGAAATTGAAATCTAACAATAATTTAATATTCCGGATCCAACAAAATTAGTTTCATAAAAAACGGAGGTCGTTTGCAAAACTCGCTATTTTCAAATCCCTAAATAAACCCATTTAAATATTAATATGTTTAAAAATAATTAAATTAAATATTAACAAATAAATATTATCGTATATATTCACAGTGAAATATCATACAACTCCAAAATATTCTTGTCTGAATTTATAACTCGACATTTCAAATCCAGATTAAATTCAATTTATATTGAAAATCCATTTATAATATATATTAATCGTTATAAATTATAAAGGAATTCCATAGCGACTTTTCGAAAATTTGATATGGACATAAATCAAAATCTACACAATGAAATCCCGATTTTTCCCTTCCATTAGAAAAACAAACTTCACCAGCTCCGAACGTTTCTTATTTCAAAAAAATCCGGCTTAAAACAGATTCTGTATATTCATTTAAAGTTTGAATCGCCAAATTACGAACTACCACGCCATTCCGAGCTTGATTATAATTATAATATAATTATACGTTCAACTATCGTTTATATAATATATTCGATAATATAATTCAACTCTAAACTGAATTATATATTATAAAAGAACTGATTCACACAATATTGTAAATTCCACTATTTCCAACTATTTCGAAAATTAAATATATTATTCTATTATTTATATTAATTAAATATTCAATATTATTTAATTCTAGTCATTTTAAATTACCAAACCATTGTTTAAATAATTAAATCAATATTTATAATACCATAAAAATACAGGTCGTTACATTCTCCCCCCTTAAAATAATTTCGTCCTCGAAATGGCTAAGGTAGAAAACAAACCCTATTGACTAGTTAAAAATTATTTGTTCACTTCTTAACTTCAGTTTCAACTGAACCAATTTAATTTCAATTAAATATTTATTCATTCCTATTAACGAAAATTTTCAAAAATCCTAAAAATTTTCTAACACCTTAACTTTTCGAAATTTTTTGCCAGCACCTCCTTTGTACTGGTCAATCGGTACAACTACAACTCGCCTCTCTGGGCCTTCTCCAACCCAAAAGGAAATCAAATAGCCAATCGACTGGCCAATTCGGCTCATTAAAATCTCAAACCCATATATAATATAAAATGGTACCTTTTTGTCGGGCATATCATTATATCATTTGCATCTGTTACCAATTCTGCATATACCAATGTTATCCCAACCAAACTCCAATCACTTTTATCTCCAACACAACCATTCGTTTATCCAAGCCAAATTCCATTATCAATCTCAAGTACCATTCTTGATTTTCAATTTAGTTTCACAAATTTCCATCTAATTTGTTTTAATTCGAACAATCCGTTTCTGGGAGTTTTTAAACAACTTTGCTTTTCAAAAATCAAATATTCATTTCAGAATATCAAAATAACTTGTTTTCTCAAAACATTTCCAAAAACAATATCTTTGGTAGTAATCTGTCACTTACAACTTGAAAATGAACACCGATGATGGTCGACTTCATCATCGGAATTTATTTTCCAGCGACCAAAGTGAGTTCAATAATATTCCACTTTTCAAAACCATGTTTAAACATTTCCATTTGAAATCATTTCAAAATACCGTTCATAGTGCTTGTAAGAAAAATTAAAATCTCCCAGGATTTTGAAATTCCCATATATTTAATTCTATTCCATTTACAAACACTTTTTATGTATTTGGAATTTTAAATTCCAATTCTGATTTAAATTCAGATTTAATTCATCTGATTTCAATTATTACACTTATATGAATTCTAATTGGTTATTTACATAACCATTTCACATTTTATAATCTTATTCGATTATAATTACGACCAACACATCCAATATACGATAATACTTCAAATAACTATATTTTGTTTATTTCAAAATATATTCTGGGTAAAATTACTGCATTTACCCTCTTTTCAAAACATACTGTGTCGGTTCATCGTATTCGAGTGTTCATAAACCCTTACCGATATAGTGGATCAAACTGATCGACCAAAGTTCATAAATTACTCAATTAATGAATCTACACAATATAAAAATCATTTTTATAAAATTAACAAATACGTTCACTCGTATATGTACACTCAACTCAATCTAGGGTATTACTAACCCCATCTCTACTGAGTCACGTCACAGAGCCAAGGTAATAACTTAACCTTCAGCTCTGATACCACTGTAACGAC
Source organism: Allium sativum (assembly GCA_030737875.1). Taxonomy (NCBI): domain Eukaryota; kingdom Viridiplantae; phylum Streptophyta; class Magnoliopsida; order Asparagales; family Amaryllidaceae; genus Allium; species Allium sativum. The sequence goes on along the minus strand of CM060918.1, from coordinate 833,833,259 downwards.
CCGGGGAATTTGCGACCTTGGATATTGGCATACAACACCATGTTGATCATCCAAAAACCGAAAACACCGAATAGTCCATGAAAGAAATTAGAGGGTGAGAATAGATAAGATAGAAACTTATAATAGAAGAAGAAGAACATACAACATCAGAGTAACACGAATCTCACATCGGAACGAACAACATATAGTAGATAACATATCTTTGAAATAAAATCAGTATATGTATATAGTAACATTATCAGAGTACAACACTTACAACACAGCGGAATGAACAATAGCTATATAATCCTGAAGCCTCCTGCTTCAAGCTCTCCAAGTATATCTGTAAAATCCTAACTACTTGACTTCCCATACAAATTTAGGCACCCAAGAGTTTGGGTAAAACAAAACAAAATAAACTTCGGGTCAGTCATGGGACTAGTGTGAATAAAACAATTTAAAACAGTTTGGAAAATAAACGATGTCTCATAAGACTACGACGTATAACACGGAATGGGTTTTTCCCTTATGAAAATCCAAACACTTGATTCAACATTTCAAAATCTTTTTGAATGAAATGATAAACTTTATATCAAACTCATTTGATATTATAATAGTGTCTATTAATCAAAGCTAAATAATCAACTAGCAGAACGCTTTCATCTCACGTTTTACATACATAATATATAATCAAAAACCACGGGCACTTATTGGGTAATGAATTCTAACTGGCAGGGTATGGGACCACCTTCCGACTGTGTATCTCTAGAGAGGAATACACCGGGTTCAACAAGAACATCTTGCAACCTGGGCTAAACATGACCGGTCACTCATTTCGCTTGAGAGTACCGAATGTATTATCACTAACGGTTGGGATCAGCAACCGCTTCCCGAAAGGGACAGCATCGAAATAGATTTTAGAAGTAAATGAAACTCTAGATCAGGTGACAACAAACCCTACTTGGAAACTAACCACTTAGCCATGCGACCTACCCGATTTTATACCATTTCCTGGTTGTGAGGCTTAAGGCTACGCTTATCTCTGACAGATCACACATTTATTCGCTTTGAATGTCACATCATCATACCCGCCAAATCACAAATTGATTTCTCCAAACATATCATGGGTATACAGCTAAGAGAAACGAATTCCTCCGCCACTAAACGTAAATACGTTTGGAGAGATCAACTTACGCGATCTATTAAATATACTCCGTTAGACATTCTTCCATACAGGTCGTCCTAAGACTGGACAGACTGAAGGCACTATTTGGTAAACAGGACAGCCCATGCATAACTCCGTCTTCAATTATCTTCATCATATTTGATCGCAACGCTAACGCCCATACAGAGTAGTTTTCAGATAATATATCTAATCCCGGTCTCTCCGTATTGACAACAGAAAAATGGTCAAAAACTTTGATAGTCGGTGATTTAACTATCAAAGAAAAATATGTGTGCAAATAACTATATTATTTCCAGATGGAAATTCTATCGATCAATCATCAATCAACATTTATTCATTTCCCCGTTTCTTGTTTCCATATTTCATCAAATCCTTATTTTCTAAATTTAGAAAATATACGTTATTAACTTTGGAAAACGTTTCCATTTCAAATTCACGCATCACTATCTACTCACATATATCAATCTCTAACTGTAAACAAGTAAGAGAACAACTTCCCATGCATAAACCCCGAAGGCCGAAACCAACATCAGATCGATACCCGGAAATCCATTCAACTCAACTAATTTCTAGTCAGTTTCTAATTTCAGTAATTCCATCTAAATCCCTAATTCAAACTCCGAATTCCTTTATAATATTTTGTTTGCAAAATATTTACTTTAAATCAATATCATGTTACACTAGTGTGCGAAGCATGGGTCTAAACCTTCCTAATGTAAAATTCTCTTTTTATGAAACTCTATTCATTTTCTAAATATTTCCCTTTTATAATTCAATTTACTTTCTAAATCAATATTCCTTTTATAATTCTATTTATTTTATAAATATTTCCTTTTATAAAATTCTATTTATTTTCTAAATAAATATTCCTTAAATATAATTTCCTTTCATATATATTCCAATATTTGTTTTCCAAATATTTTATTTTCAATATACACTTTGAAATTTTCCTCTTTGTTTACATTCCAGTATTTCTTACGGTATTTAAAATACCAAATAACAATGATCACTATCATTCAAACACACATATCAATTACATATTATATATCACATCATATATTACAATATATGAAAAGAACAGTATTATAAATATTGAGGAATCCAGTTGGATCCCTCTAACCTGTTTCCCTGCATCCACAAATGTTAAATAATATAATTAACATCAATTTCACTTCAACATGAAATATTATGATCAATAGAATCAATATTTGATTAACGATTTATATATATCATTATCTATAATTTCAACCAATACATCAGCAATTCAACCAAAAAATCATCACACAGCAGTCAATTATCATTTGTCCTTACTAGATTATATTTATAAAGATATAAATTGATCAGAGTTAGTGAGTTTACTCACATTGGACGATCATCATTAAATAACGATAATTGTCGGTTGATTCAGACAGACAATTTATTTCACTATAAAATGTAACAAGATCTAATTCACTCCCAGTCAGTTCCATTGCGTAGCCGCCGTCGATACGATCCCAACGCGACAAACGGTTTGTAAAACTGATGATGTACATCCAAGTTATTACGATTACAAGTTGTGTATGTATATATATATATATATATATATATCTGATTAAAATAAACTTGATTTATTTTTAGCATTTGGGCCTCACCCCTATGTACCGGTCAACTCCACCATTAAAAGCCCAACCCGCCGAAACCTTCTTCCCCCTTCTGATAAACCCGTATCACCTTATACACCATGGCCACATTGTCGACGCCACTTTCTCCTTCCATTAATCGTCGTTCGCCTTGAAGCAAACTCCATTCTTCATCTCTTCCATTCCTCTTCCTACCCATACCCATTTCATCCAACTCGAACTCCTCTCCTCCGTCATGGTTTCAGCAGCTTCGCACGCAAATCCACAGTAAACCATCGTCACTTTTGATCACCGAAATACACAAAACCCCTCACCGAGTTGCTAAACAATCCCATGGACCTGAATTCAAGATCAAATAAATGAATCGATGCTTCATACATGAGGGACGGAAGAAAAGAAGACAAAATAAAATGGGTCAGACATAAGTGTGGTAAGTCCGGTGATTTTTCAGCATGTTAACAAGAAAAAGGATCATGACATGAATAAACTGAATATAGGACAATACCATAGTGACAAGATAACATAAGTCAAGATAAGGTAAGTTAAACTGAATATTCCATCACACTCATTTCCATTTCTCTACACCTACTAACAAATGTTTCAACTAGCATTATGTGCTCATAATAAAACGGGTTAGGTTTGATGTGATTATATAGAAGTATAGGATTAAATTGAGCCTTTAGATCAACCTAGGATCCATCCAAACCATCCATTCCAAGAAAATGCATCATCAGGCCAATCAGAAGTTGCCATGTAACCCTACGACTCAGAAAATCGTCACTGTCCAGACCAGTCAGTAGGGGTCGACCCCTACAGGGGGGCTGACACCTATCTCGACACCCCTATAGGGGGTCGACACCTATGTCGCCTTAAGGGGGGTCGACACCCTCTGGCAGGAATTTTTCCGCCCTCTTCTTTTCACTAGTTTGAATCCGAATTTTGATTTATTAATTATTTATTTAATTCTGATTTAAACTTACATCTTCTAACCTCCATAACTTCTTCATGCGGTGTCCGATTCACGTAAACTTGGACTCTATTTCAAGTATAATTCCGAGACGAACGCAATAGCAGAACCCGTTTAACCTAATTCTTCTTCTAAAAATTAATTGTTCTTAAATATGTTAATTTTTATGTTCATAGAAAATATGGGACCTAATTTACAATCTTTGTTTGGGACGGATATTTTGTGCATTGAGTTTTGTTTTAACGACCTGAGCCTAATATTCACTTTAATTTATTTTTGGACATTATAGGCATTTTTCTAAAGTAGAGGATTTGGCATGCTTTAGTGCTCCTTCTAAGCGTTTGATCCTTTCTTTGGAATATGACATAAATAGAAGTAGTGCGTGCTTATATCGAAGAAAAAGCTTGGCTTGATCATGTGATGATCAGAGGCTGAGCATGCTTCCTTTGGAGTCGGGCACATATCCGTGGGCTTACCCGTCCCTCCTCTAAAGAGCGCCTTAACCTAGTCCTTGGATGCTATTAAGGGCTAAGGTGCATTACTTTAGCCCTTGGGTGTAGATAACGGCTTACCCACCTCCCTCTAGGAGGAGCCAAGGATATACTCCGGGCTTGGGGCCCGGCATGCGATTTCCTAGGCTTACTCCCTTCCATTTCCGGGGAAGGACCTATGATATACCCAACAATTTATAAACTAATCCATTATAAGAAGGGAACTTCTCCCTTAGTCAAGTAGAAACTCTTATATATTTTACACTGGTTTAGAGTAATCCTTAATTACTTACTTAGATTCCTTTTTGTGGATTGTTTTACTTCAGAATGGTTTTCAATTCATAAGATACTTCCGTAATTTCCCTTGCTTACAAAGGTGGTGCATTCTCTTTTCGAGTATTCTACACTGATTGGTTCCATGTCCATTCTTTAGGTGATAGTAGCAATAAATTCCACCTTTCTATTCATACTTTATGTCATTCTTTCTTTCATGTTGGCTAGTAATCAAGTTCCCTTTAGTCAGGAGGAAGATATTTTCTCTTGAAGTGGTTAATTTGTATTCCATAGCTGGGTGGGATTTTCCCCTTTTCCTTAAGGGCTTGATCTCTAAATTTATCTTTTTTGGTTGCAACACATAGTATCATGAAACATTTTCCTTTTTGATCCTATCACGAAGGGATACTGTAAAGAGAATCTGGCGGTGATGCTTGTATGTTTTCCTGATTTATATGGGTCTTGACCATCTTGGGGCCTGGTCATAGTATATTGCCTTTTCCAAGCGAAAGCCTCATAGTCCTTATTTATTTCTTTTTTAGTGATTGAGTCTCATGAAAAAGTTTATATCCACTCTTATATGATGATATAACAAATTGATCTGATTGCTAAAGGATGAGGTTGATTCTCTCTAGAAGGACTTATTCCTACTATATTGGAGTCATAATCTTTTTCCCTCTTTTGGTTAATTATACTCAAAGCTTTCATTCACAACATTTGTTTCTTGTGAAACCTCAAGTCCATATAAGATACTTCCTTTAGGAATGGTTTGGAAGATTCTTGTTCTGATTCTGTTGATCGGACATCCATACCTAAGGATAGATTTGCCAAGCTTAATACCCTTACCTTTTTCTTTTCCTTAAATAACTGACTTAACTTTTCCTTTATTTTTTCTTGGTTATCCTTATGTTGGCAATAAATTTGAGTCACGATCTCTTTTCTTTTTTTGGACTATGGAGGTTTTTGTATATCCTTATTGATTTGATATTTTATCCAATGGGGATGCTTTCTTGTTTCACTAGGATATTTATTTTTAACACAACCTTTGTCTTTTGGTTTGTTTGAAATATTTTTTGAGGTTTCTATGATCTTTTGTAATACATTAAGGGCCATGTTACGTTTATGTCCCATTAGTTTTATCTTCTTAAGAATAAATTTTAGTAACACTAGTTGGAAGAAAACAAGATCGGAGGTTCAATCCTTCCTTCTAGCGCCAAAAATGTTAGCCAATTTTATGGTTAACACCTCAAAAAAGAGACTGCCTGCTGAATTCTGTTTTGTGATAAATCAGAGCCCAAACTTGGAAACTTCCTATATTCTAAGATTCTTATGGAAATGCCACTGCAGAATACCATAGGTATATTTCCTGTTGAGAACTAATTCAGTTGCAACTTTTGTTCCAATTTACTAGATGGGAGGCTTGTCCTCTTATGATATATATTCCTCAGGAGTGTCTTAAGATTCTCAGATAGTTCACTCTAGATATCCAATAATCGTGAAACTGAGCTCAAAGATGCTAATTCTTCTTAAATAGTCAACAAATGATAGGTTTTCATGAGTCTTCCTTAGTTTCTCATAGATTTAACGAGATAACAGGAATATACTCCTATCTATAGTTGAGCATTTGAATTTTATAAGTTGCTTGATAGGGAGATCTTAACACAAATCTTAGGTCATAACTGTAACCATTAGATTGTGGGTGGTCTCTGTTTCATCATCTAAGAATTTTAAAAGTGATTGTGGGTCCAGGTATAAGACAAATCTAATTATGCATAGATCGAATTTTGTACTTGCGATGTTAGTGAAAAAGTAATTATAATAGACCATTGAAACAAGATTTCTTACGATTACCTTAATCACGTATGTTCCCTTTTTATTGATAATATCCAATGTTATAAATCTTTCTTCAAGATAATTTAGCAATTAGGTTTGACCCTGCCATAAGAGATTACAAAATGTCAAAAATGAACTGAATTTTTGTGCGTAGAATCCCCTTCCTCTTTGAGTTTCTAGGGTCCTACTTATAGGTGTGGCTGGATCCTTCTTTCAACTTAAATGCTCAGCTTCGATCACTCGATAGGGTTTAACCATGTAGGCTTTGCGAGAACACCAATGGATTTCCTTTGAGAGCAAATCCAAGTAGCTGCTTGTGAAGGTCCCGACGAAGTGGACTCTCATTTTAATGTGAGAGGTATGGTCTTGCATGGGCTCTCGTATCTCTTCTAACATTCATCTCATGTTTTATCTTTTAGGCTTTAAGGTCCAGAATTTATATTCCTTGCCCACTGTATCTTGTTCTTCCTTGTCCTTGGAGGTATACATCGAAAGCCTTGCTTTATTTCTTTCGAAAGGCTCCTTGTGTATTCATATTGTATCATCCTTCCTGCATTTGCCTTTAGCAGCTTTTAAAGATCATTTTCTTATATTTTTTCCTTTCTTTTTACTCAAATGATCTCCAGGCTTCACCTGTTGTTGCTTTGGAAACCCTTCTGATGGTTACACGAAGGACCTATTGACTCCAGCTATTCTTTTTTATTAGTATCCTTAAGGCAAACCCCTTTAGTTTCGATCTGAGCGGTTGCAAGAGGCATAGATGTATCAATACTCTAGGCTTATAGTGGTGGTTATCTTCAAATTATCTTACTCCTTGATGGTGTTAGGTCTGGGAGATCCTTTTTCAAATTCTATTTTTTTCGATAGGCATTTCGTCTCATTTACCTTTCCTTTTGATCTTGTGCATCGAAATATATTTTCTTCTAGTTCACTTGAGGGATGAATTTGTCTTATCAGTGTTGTTTTTCTTATGGAAGATTGACCTTTACGAATACGATCATAGGGCTTTATCAGTTGCAATCTTCCCTGCTTTCGGCTCTTATCTCGTTCTCCGTTTCTTCTAATGCTTTGTCCCTGATTTTCTCCTTTTGCCTTTTCTTACAGGTTTATTAGGTCCGAAATTAGTCCCCTTTTAGTTAAGGCCAAAAGGGGCTTTTCGGTTTGAAACTAGTGCCCTTTCGGTTATCATGGAAAGAGGCTTTCTGGATGGAGGGAAATTCTCCTTTCTTTCCTTCTCTTATTTTTAAGGGATGTTGCCGATGATCCAGCACTACTCCCTTCAGGGCATTGTTGTCTTTCGCACTCCTTCACTTCAAATTCAATTCTTGATTTTCCTTGGATATTTTTGGCGCTAACATAAACTATTTTAGAAACCCATATAACGGTCTGGTAACGAACAAAACAATATCATTGCCTTTTGCTCCTCCTCAATTTTCAAATCTTCTTCCTTCATCTTCATTAGCAAATCATCAAACACATTCATGTACGTTGATGGAAAAAAATGTCATAAGCACGGAAGACTCCAGTTATTAGGAACTATTATTTTGGTCGTGTAAATAAGTACGGTAAGCGGTAAATAACACGAGAGATTTATAGTGGTTCGGCCTCGAGAGAGGCCTATGTCCACTTTGAAGAGTTGTTGGATTGTTATTTATCACCAAGGATTACAAAGTTGAGACTATCTCATGATATCTCATTAATATTCATTTTTGAGTTATATGATGTCATAATCATCATAGGCAAAGTATTTGGGAAAAAGACAATTTAGTCCTTCGTCTTCCTCAAAGAGGAGATGCCATTAAAGAGGCTCTTGAAGCTCTCTAGAGGTCCTAAGTGATAGAATTCCAACCCTTTGAAGTGTGAGGCCAAGGGGTATTTATTGGAGAGAGGTTAAGTAGGAGTAGGTAGAAATAGGGGATCGCACCCAGAATTTCGCACCCCCTCACACGCATGCATATATTTTGAACCCCTCCTTGGGGTACGAATTTCGCACTCCTTGGGGTGCGAAATTCGCACTTCTTTGGATGTGCAAAATTCGTACCCTACTGGGTAAGAATTTCGTACCCCTTTGGGGTACGAATCTCGTGCCCAAGGGGTTCGAATTACGTACCCCTTCAGGGTACGAAATTTGTACCCTGAGGGGTTCGAATTTCGCATCCCTCTGGTTATGAACTTCATACCCCTTGGGGTTTAGAATTCATACCCCTTAGAGGCACGAATTTCACACCCCTGAGGGGTACGAAATTCATACCCCGAGGGGCATGAAGACTATGTGAACGGGCGCTTGGGGGTTCGAGACTTGGGCTTGTAACTCCTGGGGGTTCGAACCCTTGGTCAGCAATATGTGAGCGGAGTTGTGAGGTTTTCCATTGACGCGATCCCTCTCCACCCTGCTGCCTTTGCTCTTAGGCGAGTCTCTCGGCTTCAGCTCTGCGCAATATGTTGAGACGAGCGTGCCTCATGTACTTTTGGGAACCGAACCAAAAAGCCGGTTAAAATTAGCCCTTTGGCATGATGTGCTTTGCGTTGGATGTGGTAGTAGTCGTGTTGTTGAATGGTCCGGTGAAATAAAAGAAAGTCATATGTTAGCTGTTTGATTCGTTCGCCGTGGAATTGCGAATGAGCTATCGTTGGATGCAGTGATGTACTCACACCGCTAAATACTCGCAGTGTTGTCTCTGCGTGCTCGCGGTGATCGGTACGCAGGTGCGTGGAACACATATATGCGAGTGTGATGTCATCGGCATAAATGATGATTTTTTTTTCTTTTTTTTGTATTATGGTACCAAATTTCGAACTCAAGGAGTACGAAATTTTTTGCCTGGTGGGTTCTAATTTTGTACCCTGGGGGTGCAAAATTTTGTACCCAGTGGGTTCGAATTTCGTACCCTGTGGGTGCAAAATTTCGAACCCAGTAGCTTCAAAATTTCGAATCTAGGGTATTCGAAACATCGGGAATACCAAGGGACATTTCCTTTCCTTTATAAATAGCCCCCCTCACTTCATTTCTCTTCTTTCTTTATTTCGAACAGACCGCCATTAACGCCCGAGCTCCCAGCTTTCTACACTTAGGGATTTCGCACGAAAATAGGTGGGTCTTGATAGCTTTGGAGGCGCGAGCGGAGGAGAGGAAGGGACTGGGGGGGCGAGTGCCAAGGGGTAGCTCTGACCCTTGGGGCGGTTCAAGAATTTGAACCCTAAGGAGGCTCGAGCACTCGAACCTCGATGAGGTTCGAGCATTCGAACCCTGACGGCATTTGAACATTCGAGCCCTGATGGTGTTCAAGCTGTCAAGCCTCGCTGGGCTTGAGCCTTCGAACCCCTGATGGGGGTTCGAAGTTCCGAAACCGATGGGGTTCGAGCCTTTGAACCCGAACGGGGTTCGAGCCTTTAAACCCTGACGGGTTTCGAGCTTTCGAACCCCGACACGGTTCGAGCACTCGAACTCTGGCATGGTTCGACCGTTCGAACCCTGGGGGTTCGAACATTCGAACCTGTGGGGGTTTGAGCGTTCGAACCTCGAAGGGGGGTTCGAGTTCTTGAACATCGAAGCGGGAATCCAAGCCTTTGAGCCTCGAGTGGGGTTCGAATTCGCGGTAGGCCCCATTTCTTCGATCCTTCGCCCTTCCATGTCGTTTTCACGACTGCGTTATTGCAAATATTTTGACCTTTCACATAGGATAGAGCATAAACTTGGACTGGAACTGAACTGTTAGACAGGTTCGAACTTTCTTTGTGTACCTTGACTTTGCATACCACTACACACACATGTTAGTTTTCAATAACACGAGGGGTACAGGTTACTTTACTGGCATGTCTAATACTGGTGTGTTAAAGTATAGCTGGTGGTGCATACAAAATTGATGAATGGAAAGACTTCGGATGCCGAGGCTTCCCTGCCACCACCGCATACATTTGATTCTACCAATAGTGGTAGCTCGACTGGCAGCGAGCTTGAGACTACTAAAGGATTTGTTCCTTCTCAAATAGCCAGTTCACCTGGAGTGTCCAAACATAGAGAACGAACAGAGGAACAACATTCTCCAGTCATACACGAAGAGGCCGAGAATGTGGACATTATGAGTGGGGATGCGCCGGCGGCTCTGGTGGTCCCGGATATGCTGCCTGATGCGGTAATCTTGGAAAATCTGATAGACTCAGTACTATCGCGCCTGGATGCCACAACAGTTAGGAAAATGGCACTATGGTTCAATATACCAGTGGGTGATGCCCGTGCACCGGGAGAGGATGGTAGGGCTCATGTGCCGCCCGAGGGTTTCACTGCTTAGAACAGACAAGCTTGTTTTACTGGGTGCGTGCCTCGGCCAATGACTTTATTTGGGACATGCTATGCTATTTCCACCTTGCACTGTCGCAACTGCATCTGAATGCTTATTCCTCACTTGTAGGCACCTATGTTCTCTACTGTGAGTATTTGCATTTGGAACCCACCGAAGAGGATATTCGGTACTTTTTCCATCTTAGGAGAACGGTCAATATATCGCCCTCCCAATGGTTCCTGGAAGTGCCATCGGCCACCGAATTCTTTGTTGAAAAATGGCCCAGGCCGTCCGTGTTTAAGCATGAGTGGTTCTTCGTGCGTTGTCCTCCCGGGTTTGCAAGGAGATAGATTGAAGGGAGTAAGTATTCTTGAACTCTGCCTCTTATTATATTTTTCTTGAGTCCCATGTCTCATTTTTGGTCATGGCAGGGAATCTTGAGGCATCTACCGGCGATGAGTATCGGTAACGCCCTAATGCTCTACGAGCAATCCCAGCTGAGTGTCACAATACTGAAACAGTGACAAGTCAAGAGTGTCTTCGACGCACCGGGCTGCTTCCGGATGACGGGCTATAATTAGGCATGCGGTTGCGAGTAGTGGGCCGAAGGAGAAGGTGGTGAAAGGTCATGTGGTCCCAGGTCAAAAGAGAAAGCCGCCCCTGCTAGGCTGAAGCCGAAAAAGGCTGTCAAGTTCCAAGGAGATGTCGGTGGATATGGGGCTCGTATTGAAGAGGTCGTGGCCAGAAATGAGGACACGTCGAGCGCTCTTGTCCCACCTCCAGTAGGATAGGTGGGGGTAGGGGCGTCGATCAGGCCACTGTCTCCAGTGACTTCTTCTGGAACCGTCGCCTCGCTCGAGGATGAGGGCCAGTTCGATGGCTTAAATAAACTTGACTTAGAATTTTCCCCATGATTGGTTACAACAAGCATGGAAGAGCTAGCTCTTGTTGCGGAGGGGTTAATTCCTTCGAGCGGACCACAATCTGGTTTATTGAGAGAACACTTAGGGCATACACTTATAAACACTGCATTGCATAGAGGTTCGTCTGAGCGTGTGACTTGACTGACTTTTAATTCGTTCCTATGACAGGTGATCTGGCTAAAGGGCACAAAGGACGAAGTTATGGATACGGAGACCGTCGATGCCCTAGGAACCCTTTCTTCGAGGACTTTAGAAGAGGGACTAGCTTGTACGAAACTCCACCCCCGCTGGATCGTGGTAGTGAACACCAAGGTAGGGATCGATCTCGGCAATCTTCGACCCCTTCGACCCCTCCTCCTCCTCCGATTCGAGTGTTTGAGGTAGGTCCTTCACATACCGCGCCCGTGGTGCCCACTCAAACTGCTTAGGGTAAGGAGTCGACGCTCAACCATTCGAGACTGGCGGGAGTGACGGTAGTAAGGAGACAAGACCTTGCGGAGCCAGAGAGGCGAGAGCTTTCCATTGATGAAAGAAAAGCGCTACTGAAGAGAAATTTCCCTCGGCCTTATTTTGATGAGATAATGTTCCTCCCTGATCTCCATCCACCCTCAATCAGGGAGTCGGGGGAGGTCTGGATGCACGTCAGTGTTGAGTATCATCAGGCCGACCAACTTCTTAAGTATTCCCACCAACTCTCGGAACTAATTAGGAAGAAAAACCTAGAGCTCATCCATCGGGGGCTGGCCATCGATGCCGAGTGGACCACCGTTGGAAATTTGAACACTTAAATTGGTGAGTTTGCTTTCTGTATCATAGATATACTATTGCTCATTCCTGTGCCTTTGAATATTAACTCGGGGTTTTCGTCGTCGCATCTGAGATGATGGAAGCATATGAGATGCTCAAAAGGGAGGCTGATCACTCCCGATCTTCTTTTCAGGAGACAGTATCTGATCTGACCTTCTAGAACACGAACCTAAAGAGGGAAAAGGATGAGGTTGGACACTTACTCAGATATAAGGATAACGTCCAGCCTTTGAAGGCCTTATCGAGGAAGGAGAGGTGGTTGATTGACAAAGTGCCCACGCCAGAGGCTCAGTGGAAGCCGATGTGCACTCGATGGCGGCTATGGTGGAGGCCCAAAAAGCCCAAATGGTGGCTAATGAAGAGATAGAGAAGAAGGGCAGGCACGACGAGGCTGCCATATAGGAGGTCCTAATGAAGACCAGATAGGAGGCTGAGAGGAGCGCCACTGAGATGACTGAGCAGAGGAAGGCTGATGAGGAGGCAGAAAAGAAGAGGGCTGATGACGAGGCCCGGAAGAGAAAGGAGGATGACGAAGCCCATCGGAGGGCCATCGAAACCTCTGAGAAATCCGAGGTTGACGATGTCATGACGCATAAGTCCCAGAAGTTGGCTGATCGATGGGCTTCCAGGAAGAAGAAGGCAGAGTGGGAAGCCAAGGAGGTCCCTAGGAAGAGTGATGCTGTGGTAGCCCTTGCTGCCGGGAATGTACCCAGGCTGAATGTTCCTGCTGATATCACGGAGATCTCGAGCGGCGACGATGCAGATGAGAGGCGCCTATCGGCTTCTCATGAGTTGGCTACTCCTCTGAAGGGCCGAGGAGGAAGGAGCGGATCAGGAAATAAGAGGTCCGGTATGGGGGATGAACTGTCGAGTGCCGAATCTGCAAAGAAAAAAAACAAGCACAAGAAGAAAAAATACGATTAGTGTTAGAGGCTTAAGTAGAAGTTACCGATATTTTGGTAGTGTAGGCCGATAGTTTACGCGAGTACGGCGCTCGCTTTGGGTTTTTCGAGACATGGTGTGGTTTTTATGTACACTATGTCATTATCAAAGAAAGATATTAGGCAAGTAGTATGTTTAGTGTGTGAGTGTGTATGGAAATAGAACATGACTTAGTAAAGATCGCAATTTATGTCGAGTGTTTGGATGTTCTTCCCATGTTTTCTAGCGTCCTGTACTTGCATAAGCATACTTATCGTTACACTTAACACAAAAGCAATCAAGGACCGCGCTCTAGAGAAATTATTCCAGAGGGGTGAGATAGAGAACTGGTTTCAGTAAGTCTCCCTCAGCTTAAGAAACCCGTAGTTTGTGAAACCAGGCTAGTCTCCTACTGTTTTGGGCTGCTCGGATTAAGTTCCAAGTAGAGCAAAGGCATAGGACGTTGAGTAGTCCAGTAGGGGGCTCTCCCGTCATTCGTTCGGGTTGTTGAGAGTGGCAGACGTCGTTTATTCGCCAAAATAGAAGCTTGAATCATCAACCCGTAGGGTCCGGCCGTGGTCATGGGCTACCCCTAAGCCTTGAGAGCTTCGGGGAAGAAACGATTTAAGGTCGGTCTCGGTGTTGCGCCAAGATTTGACTGGCACCCGCAGCCAGGAGAGAAATTTGCATTGCTCTTGGCTGGCTATTGGGTGGCCTAAGTTGCATGGAACTTGGGCATGGAACGATTTATCCTCGGTTTTAGCGCGGGGCTGTGGTTCGAGTTCGTGGTTATTTATACTCGGTCGCGTCATGGGCCAGCGACTCGAGTAGCATTGCCGGCTCCCGTGCTTGGGGTGTCGGTCGTAGTCAATGTTGTTTGGCCTCGATGTTGGCTCGAGGTTCAGACGGCGGCACTAGCTCTCGTGCTCGGGGTGCCGATGCGACGATCGACTATTCGCACGTAGGCTGGTTGCCAGGACTAATCAAACGTGTCATGTGCGGAGTAAACAAGCAAAAAGAGATAGGAAGCTGAACATCATTTCTACTAATAACTTTGGAAGTGATAGCCTTTACAGTGCCTTGAATTGTTAGAAAACAAAACATCATTGGAAAGCATAAACAACTGTGTACTAAGTTATGTAAAGTAGCGATGGAGATGTTAATTGTTCCATGCCCTTGGGAGTTCAGCTCCATCCACGACTGCGAGTTTGAAAGATCCATAAATGAACTTCCGTTGTATGGAGTATGGGCCTTCCCAACGTGGTGCAAGGCCTACTAGTGGAGGGAAGACCCGTTTTAAAAGAAGGTCGCCAATGTTGAGATCCTTATGGCGGATCCTGGAATTGAAGTATCAGGCCACTCGTTGCCATTGGGCGGCGGCCCTGAGATCAGCTTCGCTCCTCTTTTCCTCTAGCAAGTCGAGTGATACCAAAAGTAAGTCTTGATTTGTCTTCGGATCGTAATAAATAACTCGATGAGATTGAAGCTTGAGCGAAAGGAGTGTGTCCGGTTGTTGTCTTGTGGGTGGTTCGGTAGGCCCATAGGGCTAGAGGAAGTTCATTCGCCCACATGCCCTTGGCCTTTTCCATACGCTTCTTGATGGTGGATTTAATGACTTTATTAACTGCTTCGACCTACCCATTGGCTTGAGGATGAGCCACCATTGAGAATCTCTTTTCGATGTTGTACCACTGACAGAAGGCTTTGAACTCGCCGCTCTCGAACTGGGTGGCATTGTCAAAAATGATAGCTTGAGGGACCCGTAATGGGTGATGATGTTGCGGACGATGAAGTTGATCATCTTCTTGGTTGTTATTGTTGCGAGAGCCTCGGCCTCTGCCCATTTGGTGAAACAATCAAATTCGATGACAGCATAGCGTGCCCCACCTCTGGCTCCAATGTTTTCAATCCCTCATATGGCGAACGGTCATGGGCTGTTCATTTGCATCAACTCTGTAGGCGGGGCTCTTGGGATCTTTGAGAAGCGTTGGCACTTATCGCACTTGCGAGCATAGTCTACGGCATCTTGATCGACCATAAGCCAATAGTAACCATGTCTGAGTATTTTTCTTGCCAAGGTTTGGCCTCTAGTGTTGTCGCCACATTCCCCTTCATGTACATTAGTTAGCACTTGGACGGCGTCGTCATGGGCTACGCATCTGAGCAACAGGACAGGTAAACCTCTGTGGTAGAGTACTCCATCCATAAGAAGGTAATGAGCTGATTGGTCGGTGTGTGCTCCTCTTTCTTTGTAGCATCCCGGAAGGGTCCCGTATTGCAGGTAACTCTTGATTGGGGTCATCCAAGATTCAGGTTTGGTTTCGGCATTCATGACCACCTTAGTTTGCATCTGCTTAATGCTCGGCGAATTGAGCACTTCGACTAGGACGAACCCCATAAGCTGTGAATCCTCGGAGTTTGCCAACTTGGCTAATGAATCTGCCCTTTCATTTTGTTCTCGAGCGATGTGTGCGATGACAAAGTGGTTGAAGTTGTTGAGCAACTTCCAAATCTAGGTCAGATATAGCGCGATCCATGCCTCCAAGGCTTGGAACTCTCCCTGCACCTGGCGCATGATAAGTTGAAGTCCGAAAAGACCCGAATGGATTTTATATTAAGTTTGATTGCGATTTTGAGCTCGGCTATTAGGGCTTGGTATTTTGCATCGTTTTGGTAACAGGGAAGTTGAGTTTTAATGCGTAGTATATTGGGCTCTCCTCGGGAGTGATGAGCACGACTCTGGCCCTGGAGCATTTGTTTTCGGAGGATCTATCCATGAATAATTTTCATTGAGTGTTGGGTGCTTCGATGTTCTTCGTAAGAGTCTCCTAAGGAGTAGTGAATTCTACTATGAAATCGGCGAGAGCTTGTCCGAGGATGGCTCGGTAGGGGATAAAAGTTATCTCGAACTGACTCAGCTCTATATTCCATTTCAGTAGTCGTCCTGGTACTTCAGGCCGCTATAAGATAGGCTGAAGTGGTTGGTTGGTGAAGACCTTTATAGGGTGTGACTGGAAATATGGTCGCAACTTCCGGGAGGAGATTAGCACACAGTAGGCCAATTTATCGAGCTTCGGATAGTTCTTTTCTGCCCTCGTTAATCTTTTGCTAATGTAGTAGATGGGTCGTTGTACATGGTCTTCGATGCGTACCAGTGCCGAGTTGATTGCCTGCATGGAAACAACCAAATAAACGTACAAGTCCTCGTGGTCCAGGGGCTTGGATAAGATAGGCGGTTGCTCTAAGTGATTCAGAAGGTCCTGGAATGCAGAAACGTATTCTGGGGTCCATTTGAAGTTTGTTTCCCCTTTTTAAGTAAATCGAAAAAGGGAATGCAATTGTCTGTTGCTTTTGATATGAATCAACTTAAAGCAGCGACCTTTCCTTTGGCTTCGAGTCCCAGTCTCTTCTCATATGTGAGGGAAAGGCTGTGTGCACTAATCGACCACCCCCAGAACCTGGAAAGCCGTGAGAATAGTACTGGGATGGGAGACTGCCTAGGAAGTCCTCTCGCGCTTGAGTACAGGAGCCTTTGGCACTGGGTATCCACCTGGGCTTCGATGCCTTGAGAATTGACGATGAAACCCAAGAATTTCCCTGAGGCGACTCTGAAGGAGCACTTCAGAGGATTGAGTTTCATGTCATATTGGCGGAGGACATCGAACATTTCGGAGAGATCGCTGACCTGGTTGCTTGATACTTTGGATTTTACTAGCATATCATCCACGTATACCTCCATGGATTTCCCAATTTGGTTTTTGAAGAGACGATTAACCATTCACTTATAAGTGGCACTGACATTCTTGAGATCGAAGGGCATGACGTGATAGCAGTAAAGTCCAAGGTTAGTTATGAAAGAGGTATGATCCTGGTCGCGGAGATTCTTCGGGATCTGATTATACACCGAATAGGCATCCATGAAAGATAATAGCTGGTATCCGACGGTCGAATCAACAAGTCGGTCATTCTTCGGAAGTGGGAAGGTGTCCTTGGGACATGCCTTGTTCAAGTCGGAGAAGTCGACGCATGTTCACCATTTGCCATTGGCCTTTTTGACAAGAACTGGATTGGAGACCCATTCGGGATAGTCAGCTTCTCGGATAAAGTTGTTGAGCGGGCGGTTTACCTCTTCCTCGAGGGCTTTGGACCTTTCAGGTCCCAGGAAGTAGCGCTTCTTCTTGATTGGAGGCATTGTCGGATCGATACTTAGACAATGGCAAGCAACCGCGGGGTCTATGCGAACACGTCTAGGTTAGCCTTCAAGAAATTCATAAGATCTTCTTTGATTGGGGGATGGAGTTGCGATCCTATCTCTAGTACCTTTGATGGATCGTCGGGATTGACTAGAACATCCTCTGTATGTTCAACTGGAGTAGCCCTCTTGTATTCAGGCTTTTCATCATTCCTTGGATCGAGCTCGCCGGAAAGACGGCAGTGGCGCCTGAGCCAAGGCTCAGATGCTGTTGATTGCTATACGGAGATAGTTTTGGCGCATAAGGGCGCGGGTATGGTTTCACCCTTGTCTTTACTGCGTGCATTCTTGCATTCTATTGCATAACATTCTCTGGCATTAGTTTGGTCGCCTCTAATTATTCCAATCCGTTTTCCGTCGAGAATTTCATTAGGAGGGACCATAGTGACATGCATATCCGAAACTTGTGATGAAAGGACATCCAAAGAAGATGTTTTATGGGGAGACAATGTCAATAAATACGAAGATGAGGACTCAAACTGGATTTCGGTCCCCGTCCCGAAGTTCGACGGGTAAGTTGATGATTCCTACTGGACAATTGGAAGCTCCTTTGAAGCCGTGGAATGTGGCACGACATGGTTTAAGGTCCTTTGTTTCTAATCTCATTTGGTTGTAAACAGCTTTGAAAATGATGTTGATCGAGCTTCCCGTGTCAACTAATATTCTTCAGACGAAAGTGGCACCGATTTGGGCTGTGATAACATATCGTTGGTCGGGGTCTCAATTCCTGCAGAATCTCTTTCGTGGAAGATAATGTTGCCCCGCATAGATTTTTGAAGCTTGGCTGGGACGGATTCGTCTGGACGGAGCAGGCCTCATAGGTAGCGTGCTTGATGGAACTCACATATTCCTCCATTTTCCGAAATCTGTCGTGTATTGGATAAGGTCCTCCATATATAGTGTTGATCACGATTCGCCTTGGGTTAGATGGACCAGGAGGCGTCTTGGCGGGCACCAGGGGCTTTGAATTTGGTTCGGGTGGAAAGGGCTCTTGAACGTATTGCTCGAGTCGTTTCTAACGGATAAGCTTCTCGATTACGTCCATGAGTTGGCGACATTCATTAGTGTTATGCCCGTATACGTCGTGGTATCGACAATATCTGCCAGTATTTTTCTCGAAGTTGGTGGATTCCCTGGTACGCGGCTTCTTGTATGGAAATGTGTTGCATGTTTCCAAGTAAATCGTTTATAAGTTTTCGTTTAGCGGAGTGTAGGTCTCGAAAGTGCGGTAAGGTCCGGGTTTTCAGGGTTCAGCCGTGGCCTGACCATTGTTTCGACTGCCTTGCCTGCCGTTATTTGGCCTTTGCCTATAGGGACCTGCCCCCTTGTTTTGATCGAAGGCCTCCCTGACTTGTTTCCCTTTGATGTGATTATTTGCGGTATCCGTAAGCAAATTGTTAGGGTGACTTGTCTCGGAGAGCCAGTTCCATCTTGCTTCTTCTTGGCATAAGTACTGCCCTGCCTTTTCGTAGAAAGCGTCGAGGCTTTTAGGTTGCTTCCGGTCGATCCATGCCCCGAAATCGGTAGTAGCAAGGACACCTTTTGCTAGTTGAAACAGTACGGGGTGAGGATCTCAGTCCTCAACCTCGACGAGGGCGGTGTTGAACCAGGAAAGGTAGCTTTTGAGCGACTCAGCGGGCCCTTGGTATAAGTTAGACAAAGTGAGGGCATTCTTTGGAGTCGGGATATGCACCATGAATTGCTTGACCAGTTCTGTCACTATTGGATGAAGTTGTTGATGAAATCAAGTGGGAGGAGAGATAACTAGAATAAAGCGATCCCGGATAGGAAGACTGGGAATCACTTGCATTTGACCGAGTCATTACCCCGGCTCGAGTCCGTTTTCCATTCATATCGATTCGGGAAAGCACAAGGATCGGTGGTGCCGTCATAGAGTGGCATTTGTGGCATGCTGAAACATCGTGTCCATTCGGCCTCTTTTACCCTTCTCGTGAAGGGGTTACGCCTATTGTATGCCTCCCATGAATCGTGCACGTTCCCTCACATTTCCCTCGTGATCTTTCAGACCTTGTTGGGAAGATAAGTTGGATAGGGATCCGTCGTCGGGATCCATGGATTTTGGAGGAGTTCCGGAGTTCTGTTGCGAGGGTGTCTTCTATATGAATGTCCGGGTCATCTTTTTCCATATCCTCGACATCTTTGATCGGGTTTTGGTATAAACATTAAGGCGAAGCGGGTAGATGTGGATCCTGTTCTGGACGAGTGCAGGCCGTTAGAATAGTAGTTCCATCATCCTGATTGGCGACAGTTGGGTTTTGTCGAGGAAGGGGTTAAACGGTCTGACCCGGTCTGTCATTGATGATCAAGCGATACCGATCTCGGTATTGTCCTCCCCCTCCACTATATGTGACTGTAGTTCGGTCGCCTTTGCTGTTTCCATTGGCATGGCCATTGTCCAAGGCATTGGCGTGGACAGCGATGTTGTTAATGAGACTAAACCTCCTTCGTTGATGCGGGCCCCTTGATTTGGATGAGGAGGTTTCCGAGATAGTTGGTCGCGGGCGAGTGTTGTTCTGAGCAAGCTGAAGTCGAGCGATGATGCGCTGGCTCTCTTGAAGTTGTCACATAAGGTCAATGTTATTCCCTAATGCTTAATTGAGATCGGCAGTTGTGTTCTCATACTTTTCATTAAGCGCGCGGACCTGCGCTTTTGTTGCAGGCGCTTCGGGGTCCACAGGAGGAGTGGTTTCCGTAGTGGCCGGGATACCCGCCGGCTGAGGCTGTTGGGATGTTCCGGCTTCGGTTGCGGCTCAAGAGCCGACCATTGCGTTCTTTGGTCGCTTTGCCATCGTAAGCGGACTCGGCAACAAGTTTAGCAAAGGAATCTAAAGCTCGTCGAAGTGGAGATGACAATGTGCGAAAAATGCGCAAATCCGAGTTTTCACAGTGAAAGCACCAAATGTTGACGACAAAAAATATCGTAAACACCCAAGATTCCTATTACTAGGAATTATTATTTTGGTCGTGTAAATAAGTGCGGAAAGCGGTAAATAACACGAGAGATTTATTGTGGTTCGGCCTAAAGAGAGGCCTGCGTTCAATTTGAAGAGTTGTTGGAATATTATTAATCACCAAGGATTACAAAGTTGAGACTGTCTCATTACATTCACTTTCGAGTCATATGGACTCATAATCATCATATGCAAAGTATTTGGGAAAAAGACAATTTAGTCCTTCATCTTCCTCAAAGAGGAGATGCCACCGAAGAGGCTCTTGAAGCTCTCTAGAGGTCCTAAGTGATAGAATTCTAAACCCTTTGAAGTGTGAGGCCAAGGGGTATTCATAGGAGAGAGGTTTGGTAGGAGTAGGTAGAAATAGGGGACCACACCCAGAATTTTGCACCCCCCTCACGCGCATGCATACATTTTGAACCCCTCCTTGCGGTACGAATTTCGCACCCCTTAGGGGTACGAAGCTCGTGCCCCGAGTGGTTCGAATTTTGTACCCCATGGGGGTACCAAATTCGTACCCTGAGGGGTTCGAATTTTGCACCCCTCTGGGTACGAACTTCGTACCCTTTCGGGTTGTGGAATTCGCACCCCTCTGGGTATGATCTTCGCACCCCCTGGGGTGTGGGATTCGTGCCCCTTAGGGGCGCAAATTTCGCACCCCTGAGGGGTACGAAATTCATACCCCGAGGGGCATGGAGACTATGTGAACGGGCGCTTGGGGGTTCGAGACTTGGGCTTGCAACTCTTGGGGGTTCAAAGCCTTGGTCCGAAAATATGTGAGGAGAGCTGTGAGGTTTTCCATTGGCGCAATCCCTCTTTACCCTGTTGCCTTCACTCCTGGGTGACTCTCTTGGCTTTAGCCCCATGCGATACGTTGAGTTGAGCGTGCCTCATGTACTTTGGGAACCGGACCAAAAAGCCAGTTAACATTGTACACCTTTACCCTCTTTCATCTTATAGGTGAAAAACATTCGCAACATGATCAAATGATTAGTAAGTGACTTCTTATATAACTCTTCAATTATCCCAAATTCCTATAGCAGTCGTCTCACCACTAATTTTGGAGATAATATTCTCCCTCATCGCAAGTTGAAATGGAGTAAATGCCCACTCTTTCATTTCCTCTCTCTCCACATTCGACATGTCCGCCGATAGTAGATGTGTACCAATCACTACCTGACGTACCTAATTCCACCTAAGAACTGCTTTCATCTTCCATTGTCACTTTTCAAATTAATTATCATCATTCCACTTGTCAATAATCAATTGTGGTCCTGAAGCTGCATACGATCCATGTATATATGGAGCTATATCACTTGAACTAACCATTGATAGACTACTTGAACTTGATTCCGACATTTCAGTAACTTTTGACTTAAAGATTTGATAACAATGTTGTGGAGTTTGCCTACTCGAGATCACTCAAACACAAAACCGATGTAGTGGACATGAGCTAAACCTTAATAGAAGTGCAAAAACAACTAATCAGAATCTCTAGTCCAATGTAACAACCAATCACAATCAATCAACAAGCAATATTAAGAGCAATAATGATAAATAAATCACACACCAATTTATAGTGGTTCCACTAACATTGTGTTAGTGTACGTCCACTTAAAGAGAGCTTTTAATAATACTAATGAAAAGTACAAGAGGTTGATTGCAATTATCTCAATAATTCAGAAAAGAAAAAACTGATTTTGTGAAGATAAGAATTGAAGAAGAATAGGATTTTCTAAACTCTAATTAATTGACGATAAAACCTTTGCCTGGAGTGTATTCAAGATTATCCTTTCAAAACTGAAAGATAGATCATATATGAGAATGAAAACCCAAGTAAATAGATGAAAATGCCTCTTAATAACTACAAATCATATTTAGTTCCGAATTCGGCTCAAACTCCTGACTCGGGTGGTTAGATGTCTTATTTAAGCCACTTGAAATCTAATTTCCAGTGCCGAAACGTCTATCCCCATGGGTAAGACATCGGACCTGGATAGCCTGACATCTGGTTCTGATCTCCGTCTTATGTTGCATTCCTTTTAGAGATCTAATCATCATAGTCAAACATTTGAGCAGTTGCTCTGTCAATTTTCAACTTTGGAATCGTCATTTTTTCTACCTTTGAGCTCCTATTTCTGAACCGCCTTCCCGCTCTATAGTTATATTCATCTACTTCAATTCAACCTATATAGTGTTGTCTAATTTCAACACAAAAAACCTTCTAATTGATAACAAATTTAATATGAAATCTTCCTATTTTAAGTAAATAAATTTCAAATGCAAGTTCTCAATCATGTCCAACTACAATGGTATAATAATGATATGTATTTTACATTCTAACATATATGCACTACATAGTCAGCCAGCACATCACATCACACAGGTTGTGTGGATATGATACATTTTTGGAGGATAAATGATTCTTATAAGTATTATAGGTTCTTCAAATTAAGGTGATTAAATGCTCATTATATGCATGCATTTCTATAATTAATAAGTGATTAGAGATTTATTGTAGAAATGCGAGGCAAGGGCTTCTAGTTCGAAAATTAAGGACATCTCTCTATTTGTCCATGTTAATTTAATACACCATTATACAATGTCCTTGGCAACTATCTGAATCCACATTCTTAAATCACATACAATATACCAACATCAATTTCAACATTAAAGGTAAGAACATCCCAAAATTTCACCAAAAGCACTTGCATTGATCGAGAAGTCTGAAATCACTTCCACATATAAGTTTATAAATGGTTGATTCCAATAGTTTAATAGTTCCTTTAGTAAAATTTATGGAGTAATTCTTAAGAATCTCGGCTCTTAGCGTAGTATATACAAAAGAAGTGAAATCATATACATAATTATCTCATTCTACTAATAAGCCCCTTACCATAATTTATTGTATGAGCAAGTGTTACTACCAGATTTCGGCACTGAAACCAGGTTTAGGCGAAGGGGTACTAGAGCACAAAAAGCAACAAAAGATGGTTTAGGAAGAAAGAAACCGACACAAGCAATTAACAAGGAGCGGAAAGAGCTAGTTCCGACATCATAATAGAGCCATCAAAAGAGAACGGAGGTCGACAGTCAATTCTGAAACAAATAAAGAATTATCATTATCAGTTGGTTTACTATTGACAATCATTGAAAGGATGAAGTCTACTATCAGAATACAGTACCCGGAGCAAA
Source organism: Allium sativum (assembly GCA_030737875.1). Lineage (NCBI taxonomy): Eukaryota > Viridiplantae > Streptophyta > Magnoliopsida > Asparagales > Amaryllidaceae > Allium > Allium sativum. The sequence continues at coordinate 833,809,561 of CM060918.1, read as the reverse complement.
CAAAAGCAAGAGACTATCAAAAAAGTAAAAGCTCCGATAAAGGTGCTATCGCTACTAACATGCTTGGTAGCGGTACCAAAAGCAAACAGTCTACACCAAATTGTAGGAGCAACTGATACCGAAAGCAAAAAGTGGAAGATCTAGTCAACATGCTATCGGTACCAACACAGAAGGCAATGGCTTGGTACCGATACAAAATGAGATAGCGGCAGGATAGTGCTGACACTGAAAGAAACATACATGGGTTTATTTCTTGAAGCATACCATTTGAAACCGGGAGCAGATAAAACGATTGACCGAAAGCATAAGTTCGAAACCTAGAATTGCGAAAGAAAGGCATAAAGACAAGCTAGGAGGAAGCAAAAGACTATCTCCATCTGATACAGATAAAGACCCATAAAGTATATTAAAAATCATCAGAAGGCATACCAAAAGCAAGCTATCGCAAAGATTGAGCTAAAACCAAGAATTACTAAAGTAACCTGAAGTCATAAGAAGAGGGCTATCCACACTAATTTACTTATTGTCGATACCAAAAAAATGAAGATGATAAAAGGAACGGAAGCATGAAGGTAATATTCTGAAGACTTACTACCGAGACCAAAGCTTATTGCCAAAACCGAAAGTAGCTCTCAAGGCTATCAATACCAGTGGACTTGATATCGATACATTTTGAAAAAGAAGCATCAAAGCTAAGCTTCAAAAGCTTGAAACTGAAAATCCAAAAGCAGGAAAGGCCTGATAACAACGCCCAATAGAGACAAAGGCGGCCGAAACCATGTTGCTGGAACCGAAAGGCATAAAAGCAGCCGAACCCTATTGCCACATCCGAAAGTGACTTTTGTTGAGCTGTTACCAAAAAAAGGCCTAATATTCCTATAAATAAGACCCCAGGGATCTCATTTTAGGGACTTTTCTCATTCCCATTCTTGTAAACTTTTCTTATAGAGTAAACTCTAATTTCTAAATTGATTTGGGGATTTTATTTAGAAACTTCTATGTACTTCACGAAAGTGATCAATAAAGAGATAATCTATACTTGAGACTTATATCGTGAATTTCATGATCTCTTCTGATGTTAATTTATTAATGCTTCCTCACGGCAAGGTTTTATGCATAAGCCAGATTACCCAATATACCCTTCTACAAGCCGTTTAGCTTTTCAACTTGCATTGCGCTTAGGGAAACCTTATCCCAAGATCACTTCATGAATGATTCAATACATCCATTAGGTCCAAGCATTGCCCTTATTATATGTTTTCATTCCATCATACGGTTTTTAACAATGATTGCTAAAGTGTGGACAAAGAGTTAAAACATTATGTAAATGGTCACACCCAAAAGATAGGAAATAACATAGCACTAATACCCAAAACTCGAGTGTCCTGGTGACCAAGTCCTCAGAAACACAATTACGAGTTGTTGAAGTAACCCTTAGTGTAGGAAACAAACCTCTTAAACTTATTCAATGAGTTAGCACTGAGAGTAAGTGTAGAGTCGAATGGAATTCTGAATCCTTCGGGAGTATAAGCAGGAGGACATTTATGATAATCCCATTTTCCAGCCGGTGGACTTTCGTAAACCCGAATTAGCTATGAATGGTATGTTCAATCTCTTTTAGGAAGTTGTACTTCTCATCACACAGGAAATCGAGATGAAGTCAGGGTTGTTGAACAAGCATCCTCTCAAGATCTCTAATAAAATAGTATCTTGCTAACTTAGAAGATCTAATAAGAGAGCACTTCTCGTGATAGTCTCTCTTCAATCTAACATAGCTTTCTAGGAAGTCCCTAGAAAGCGAGCCCTGTTATGGGTAGGGAACTCTGAAAGGGTATTAAAAAACATCAAGAAAAAGTATTACAATAAAACTAAAAATAGAGAAAGTACACATACTACAAACATTCCTCTTGTTTATACAAGACAGATCTCTTAAAGGTTTTTGACACAAATCTATTTTTTGTTAAATTTAAGTTTGTCCAGAGGCAACTCTTTGGGGATTGAATTAACCCGTGGAAGATTCTAGTAAGCTCCTAGGTGAAGGTCAACACCACGATCATCTAAGCATCTTCTGTGAAGACGTCTGAGCAGGCCTCCGCTAAGGTAACCTAAAAAGGAAAAATCTACTATTTCATATCTATTATAAACTTCATTTAGAAAATCCACTAGAATGTCACAATCTTCGATCAACATCCAAAATAGTCCCATTAATTCAGCATGCTCTTCCAAGAGTCTTTCACGACGCAATCAAACAACCCTCAACTTAGGCGCTACTTCATTTTCTTTAAAGGATAGTAGTCTTGTGGCACACACATCTAGCCAATGATATTTTTTCGATAAGGAACTGCAGTCATTTGTTTGCTTATTTAACTCTTTAGTTAGACGAGCCACCTCTGATTATGCTCTTTCAAGCCTTACATGCTTAAAACTTGTTTTTCCTTTTTGTCTAATTGGGAAGGAAGAGGATAATTATTGAAAGCATGAATAAAGGAAGTTACTATGGAAATTACCATACCTTGGAAACTAAGGCAGAAGCTTGATGAGCCTTATCATCATTCACACTTTTTGAGTATGAGCTTTCCTTCACTTCGTGAATTGCCAAAGGTTCAAGAGTACTAGATGGTAGGGCTTTAGAATCAAGAATTTTGAAATCATCGTTGTCCATAATTTCATCATGGCAATTAGGGCTTGAAAAATATCATCAATACCAGCTAAGTTGTCACCACAATCACCTCTATCTACAAGGATATCCTCAAGACCATGGTTTTCACACGCGACACAATCGACCTTCGATATAAAAACAGTGTCTTCTTCATCATAAGCATTTGGCTCTTCTATAGGAATATCCTCTATGAACAGAAGTTTTTCCACATCTAATTCTCCTCTCTCGGGAACATCATTTCTACCCTTCATGGAAGTTATCTTCGACATAAACCTTTCCACCAATAGTGGGTCAAGAGAAGGAAAGCTTAAATCTGGACATTTCTCTATATTATCCGCATATATAAGTAGGAACACATTTTCATAGGAATTGACCATAATCTCGTCTAGCGTGTGTTGAACAAAGGAAGAAATTCTTTATTTGGCTTTATTTATAACTCTAATAGCTTTTGTCAAAGACGTATCACACCTATTAAGTTCGCTTATAAGGAAGGTATCTTTTCTTTGAAAAGATAATTATCCTTTTGCAAAGAAGAAAAGTTGGAATCAAGTGCAACAAACTCTCTCCTAGACTCATCCAAAGCCTCCTTAAGGATTTTAACCTCCTTATTCAAAGAAAGGTTGGTTTTCTTTTCCTGAATTACTAATGATTCAGCCTCAGCCAAACGGTTTCTAGTTGACCCTGTTTTTTCATCGTATTGTCCTTTACATTGACAAGAGTAGCCACTCCTTTCCTTAGAGAAAAATTGTCTTCTTTAAGCTTTGACAGATTAGGAGAAGCTTTGGGAGTATCTTCTTGTAATAAAAACCATTGCCTAATGACCTAAAGAAATAAAGCATGTTATAAGAGAGAAACATGGTCACGAAATAAGGAAAAAAAATTGTGCTGAGAGATGTTGCTCAACTAGAAAATCACAATATCTAGAAAAATTAGGAATAGAGGATGGAAGACCAATGCTAGAAAATGAAGAGGAAGACATAATTTGCTTAACCAATTCATCAAAGCCTTCTGCTATAGGTGGTAAAGGGGTTTCTAAGGAATTAAGGTGCTCAGAAGAGGAAGAGAACCCCAGCGCACGGCGTATCGTGGAAACAACTTTAAGGGTCTCAGATATATAATCATCTGTTTGGGAAGCTACCTTCGGAGAAGGATTTGTGGGAAAATTAGCATTCATGTTTTCATAGGGAATTTAGTCCACAAAGCCTTTGGGTCTCTTAGATGTAGAACCCATGGGAATCACATCTACAAGTTTTTTGACAACCTCTCTAGATTTGGATAGGGTGCTCCTCAAAGTGAGAGTCTTTGCCTTAGGGACCAAAGAAGACAAAGCAATCTTACTTGATTCAGAGAAAATAACACCTAATGTGTCACAAATAGGAGAAGAAAATAAAGGTGAGTTGGGCTATTTACTAGAATTTGAATTATCTGAGTGAACTACGTACCTGAAGCATTAGGGAATATGGGAGAATTGGAGTAAAATGGAGCATTCTTTACCAGTGATAATGATAGGATTCCTTTATGAGAAGTATTTAGTGGAGGTTCCCCAAATATGTTTTGATCATTCGGTAGAATAGAATGTTTGCGAAGGACACTAGGGGTCAATAATGAAGCTCTTTTACCCAACTTTTTAGAAGCACCAGTACAAAGGTCGACTACCTACTTATCCACAAAGCTTGGAAGCTTAGGAGCTGTGTCTACATAAGAAAAAATGAGGAGTAAACAAGTTGATAAGAGCAAAAAAGGTAAAGGGAAATAAATAAAGGATTCATTCAAATCCCATACTTGGAGTGTTGACATTTCTAGAAATATCAGAGGGCCATTGTATAAAGAAAAATTCAGTCTCCCAATCTTTAAATCTCACTGTTCCTTCGGAAAACAGTTTCTTAGTAGGATTCACATGAAAAATTTAATGGTCCAGCTCATTAAGTTTGGAAGGACGAACCAGGTAATCAAGAAGGGAATGGCTTAAGGAAAGGTTTCCCAATCTAGAGATAAAGGTTCAAGGCCTAAATGATAGGTGTAAGTGTTTGGGGATAGCTGTATAGGGGCAATCTTTAGATATAGCAAAAAGCAACCGATAAAGGCCGGGAAAGGAATGAAACCACCATGCCAAATGTGAATAGCAGAATAAACAAATTATCCTTTTGGAGGAGATGCAATAGTGTCTTCTTGCGCGGAGGGATGGCTTCCACACCAGAAATGTTAAAATCTCTGAGGATGGCATCAACCTCCTCTTGTGAGGTAATGAAGGAATACTTTTCTGTAGAACCAATCTTCTTTGAAGGGAAGAGTCAAGTAACAAAGTGGGGTATTAGCATGTTTAGTCATAATATTTTTCTTTCCCATAATGCCAGGTGCAATCTATTCCTTTACCTAAATCAAAAAAACATTACAACAAGATAAAGGGGAATTTTTATCCTTCCGAAAGCACTTCTAAAGAAACAACATTTGGATCAAGCCCGTGGTATATGCTTTCGGAAGGATGGGGATTGACGAAAGTACCCAATTGTGTTATCAACCAACTCGTGAACGAACAATATTGATGATGAAACTGAATTACATCAAATTCCCAGTTGAGTAAGGTTGTTTGATAGACAGAAGGGAAAATTAGTCACACAATTGATTCGATGCACGTTAACAATCCTCTCAAGTCATCAAAAGCTGAAACTAAACAAGAGAGGTTGTTATGCACCAATCCAAATTGTGTAAGTGAATTTTTTGCAATATTCAAAGGGCACTTATGAAATCAAATCAAAAAAGGCATTTCAAATGATTTTGAAATGAAAAAGATAGCTTACCTCCATTAAATACTAGAAAAAGAAATTATTGATGCTTACACTAGAAAATTTAGAAATGGAGGAAAACGAGGAGGGATGCAAAGGAAACTAGCAAAAGGGAAACGAAGCAAGCATTTATAGGCAAGACAAGGTGGCAACGAAAAGGCTTGACTTGAAAAGTCTTAAATACCCCTTTACGAAGGTGGGGATAATTGTTAGTACCAGATTTCAGCACCAAAACCAGGTTTAGGCGAAGGGGTGTCGGAGCATGACAAGCAACAAAAGATGGTTTAAGAAGCAAGAAACCGACACAAGCAATGAACAAGGAGCCAAAAGCACTTGTTCCGACACTAGATTATAGAGCCATCAAAGGAGAACGGAGGTTGACAGTCAATTCCAAAACAAATAAAGAACTATCAATACCGTTGGTTTGCTGCTGACGATCATTGAAAGGATGAAGTTTACTATCAGAATACGGTACCCAAAACAAACAAAAGCAAGAGATTATCAACAAAGTAAAAGCTCCGATAAAGGTGCTATCACTATCAACATGCTTAGTAGCGATACCGAAAGCAAACAGTCAACACAAGATTGTAAGGGCAACCGATACCAAAAGCAGAAAGTGGAAGATCTAGTCAACACGCTATCGGTACCAACACAAAAGGCAAAGGGTTAGTACCGATACAAAAAGAGATAGCGGCAAGACAGTGCCAACACTGAAAGTAACAGCCATGGGTTAATTTCCGGGAGCATACCACTTGAAACAGGAAGCAGATAAAAGGGTTGACCGAAAGAATAAGGTTCAAAACCCAAAACTGCGAAAGAAAGGCATAAATAGAAGCTAGGAGAAAGAAAAAGGTTATCAGCATCTCATACTAATATACCGACCCTAAGAATTATCTTTAAAATCATTAGAAGGCATTCCGAAAGCATGCTATCGCAAAGCTTAAGCTAAAACCAAGAATTCACTGAAGTAATCCGAAGTCATAAGAAGAGGTGTTATCCACACTAATTTACATATTGTCGATACCAAAAAGATGAAGATGATAAAAGGAACGGAACATGAATGTAATATTCTGAAGACTTACTACCGAGACCGAAGCTTATCGCCGAAACTGAAAGTAGCTCTCGAAGCTAACAATACTAATGGATTTGGTATTGATACATTGTGAAAAAGCAGAATCAAAGCTAAGCTTCTAAAGCCCGAAACCAACACTCTGGAAGTAGGATAAGATAACAACGCCCACTAGAGAGAAAGGCGGCCAAAACCATGTTGTCGGAATCGAAAGACACAAAAGTGGCCGAAACCCTGTTGCCACATCCTAAAGTGACTTCTGCTGTGCTATTACCAAAAGGAAGCCCAATATGCCTATAAATATGACCCAAGGGTCTCATTTTGGGGGACTTTTCTCATTCTCCGTTCTTGTAAAATTTTATTATAGAGTAAACCCTAATTTCTAAATCGATTTGGGGATTTAACTTAGAAAATTCTATGTACTCTATGAAAGTGATCAATAAAGAGAGAATCTATACTTGAGACTTATATCGTGAATTTCATGATCTCTTAAGATGTAAACTTTTTATGCTTCCTCACGGCAAGGTTCCATGCATAAGCCACATTACCCAAAATGCCCTTCTACAAGCCGTTTAGCTTTCCAACTTGCGTTGCGCTTAGGGAACCCTTATCCCATGGTAATTATTGGTCTTTGAGTCTCGTAAGCGTGATGCTCACCTCTTAAAAGAAGAGTAACTAATATTCGGGCTCAAGACCTTGATATCTAGGAACGACGAACTAATCTAAGCCTTGTTGTTAACGATATTTTAGCTTAGACTTATTTCTATGAGTTGACGAAAAATATCGTTAACAACAAAGCTCGCCTTAAACTTATCATAAACATAAATTTTATTTTTAATAAAGGATAAAATACATGCACAGTAAAAAGTATTAACATGCAACCTAAATTTTGTTTTACAACGAGTCATGCATTCAGTAATTGTAATAAACTAGCATATAATCTCTACTTTGTTTATGGATAGCATTTAACATTATATGGTGATTTAAATTTGCCTGACTTTCAAGCATGATAGAACAAGCGTAAAGCACTGGTTGAATATTGGCAACATGAGTTTAGAGACAGTAAGATCAGTTGCAAAATTATGTGTGAGGGGAAAAAGGATTGAAAGTGGATAAATTTGGAAGTACGAAACTGATTAAAGTACAAAGTCCAATAAACATGCTTGAAAGTTATGAAAATCAAGGACACTTAGATCCCTTTCTTCTTCTTTCTTTGTTGCTCGAATCCAAAATAGAGTATAAAAAAAGGTTAAAGTTACAATAACACAGTCATTTTATTCTTAAGATAAAAGGTAAATATGATGTAATCGATAGAGAATCAGTATAAGCATTCCTTAGGTGAGTATTTGGTTGGTTTAGTTTATCCGAATATGAAAATTGTAAAACTAAACTAAAACCAATAAAAATGAAAGCCGAACCAAAGTGACCAAATTAAGTTTGGTTGCTTATCTGATTTAACCAAACTAAAAATGTTTTAAACTTTATGTTTGGAACATCCACTATAATATGAAGTAACTTATAAATACATGATTAAACTACTTTTATTTATGATCCTTATGTTATCTAAAAGTAATATGGACTCATATGTAATAATTAAACTTTACCTGGATAACTAAAATAACCTAAAATACTCATTATAACACTAATAATTTTGAAAATATAAGAAAAGTTTGGTTAACTTGGTTAAACCGATAACCAAACTAAATATATTTTTAAATCGTTTAAAACGATCTACTTTCAAAACCAAAACAAACTAACTAGAATTATTTGGTTTGGTTGGTTTAACCAAATAATACTCACCCTTAGCATTCACAACCACAGGTCTTCAATTAAGAAAATGGTAGAAAATAGTAAAGAAGACTGATGAGTTAATAGGTATTGTCACCTCTAAGGTGTGCCAACAATCTTGTCATCAAGAAGTTTAATTGTAACACCCCGTAATTTTCAACATTAATGTTCACAAATTAAAGAATATTTAATTCACAATGTGAGAATTAAGGGAAACGGGTTGCTCCATTGTGTTTGTCTCGGAATTCTGGTTGAGACAGAGTCCGAGTTTGCGTGAATTCGACTTCGTATGAAAAAGTTATGGCCATCGGAAGTTTCAGAAAAATTTAAACATATTTCAAAAATTTGAATTTCAGAGTCAGATTCGGCTAGGCGGGAAATTTCCCGCCAGGGCCAGGTCGACAAGGGGGTCGACCTATCCACATAGGTCGATCAGGGGGTCGACCTGCCCCCCCGGGCAGATTTGTTTGATGACCTTTTAATGACTGTATGCTAAGTCATTAAGGTTTCTGATCTGGTCTGAATGGCTGGGGTTGATTCTGGGTTGATCGGACAGCCTAAATTAATCCTAAACTCTATAAAAACACATGTAGACTCAAACCCTAAAATCAAATTAAAATTAGAATCATGGCCTCCATGCTGTCACCTTGCAACCTAGAATAGCCGCCATCAATTAGAGAGGAAGAAAAGCTAATCAATTCAATTCTAATCTAAACCGCAACAAATTGTCTTCTTCAAAGGAAAGCTAAATCAATTTCAGAACTCAGATTTCTGAACTCAAGACCTTCTTTGAGTTGTGAGTTCGATTTCTTTAATAAGATAATTAACAATTTAATTGGATTGAGATATGATTTGGATTATATAGTTATGTTGTGAATTATTGACCGCATGTTATTATCTATGTTGTAAATTCTATGATGTTATCATCTATGTTGTAAAGTTGTGATGTTATCATCTATGTTGTAATTCTATTATTAGCTTATGTATAATCAATTCATAATGATGTTTCATATGCTAGTTTGGTTATGTTTTTGGAACTAATTCATATGATAAATCATATGTATGTATGCAAGTTAGGATGTTAATTGAGGCATGGATCATATGCAAGTTAGTGAAAATTATGTACAACCTTACATGTTTCATGACATCTATTTTATGTGTAAATTGGATCTAAAGTTAGGCTATGACATGTGTGAGTTATATGCTAGTATACAAAATTCTATATGCTAGTTTACATGTTTAGATGTAAGTTTACACCATCGTTTACGTTGCATAAATCACATATGCAAGTATATATATAAATATATATATATATATATATATATATATATATATATATGTGTGTGTGTGTGTTTGGAGTATGAATCACGTAATGTAAGTTTGTGGTTATTCCCTATGCAAGTTTACACCTTATGATTAGATCTATGACATACATGGTCTATGCAAGTTTGTGACTTTTACCTAAACAAGATTACACCTTTAAATTTAGATCTATGACATATGTAGTTTTATGCAAGTTTGTGACTTTGGCCTATGCATGTTTTTAGATGAAGAACCTCATTCACACATGCAAGTTCACCCCTTATGTTTAGATTTAGTTTTATCTATATGTATGTTGTGATGTTTACTCATTATTCCATAAGTTAGACTATTCGAGTCTAACGTATATTTTACGTTAAACGAACAAACATACAACGTGGGGCAATGGGATAATATTAAAAGATTTAATATTGAGAATTGGCATAAATGCCTTAAATGGCATAAAATAAATTTGTGATGATAATTAGTATAATTTTGCATACCATAAATAGATGGACATAATTGAGTCAATTATGGACATAGTTAAATTTGGAATTGATTGATAATTTGAATAGGGAAATTAATTCAAATTGGGGGGATAATTAATTTCCTAAGACATGAGGTTAGGCTCTTTTATGGTGTAAGACTGCCCGGACCCGCCCGGCAATTTCAGCTGCCACAAATTGCCAGTCTAATGTGGGAGGTCTTAGGCATAAATTAAATGTGTAACAGTTGTAAAGACATGAGGTTATGCTCGTTTGTGGTGTAAGACTGCCCGGACCCGCCCGGCAAATCCAGCTGCCACAAATGCCAGTCTAATTTGGGAGGTCTTTACAAGGTTACGGTGTTAATGAATTAAGAAACACTTAACCAGATAAACATGTGGTGGTACATGGGGGTTAAGTGGGTGCCTTGGGTGGCTTGTGAAATACGATTAGAAACACTTAACCAAAATTGAAACATGTAAGTGAACATGAATAAGAAGAGGGTTAAGTGGGATGTACTAGAGAGGACCAAGCTTAGGTGGATAGCTTATGTCAAGTAATGGGGGCCCGTTTCAACCATTAACCCATAAGTATCTTTGTGGGCTCGACCCAAGTCGAGGACGGGACACGCATATTGGGCTTGACTGCAAGAGGCCAAAACGGGTTAGCGGTGGCAACGCAAGTCCAACGGGTTCATGTGCGTGTGTGGGCCCGGGCGGGTAGGTAAGACGTTGTTGCATCGTGTAGGTATAAGCCATGCATTATTGCTGGTATCGGGTTGCCACTTTGGGGAGTGATACACCCCACTGTGGGGCCAGGACGGGTATCTACGAGTTAGGGAGCCGATCGCATAGGGGTAGTGGGTACACCTGGTGGAGATTGGGGCGGGCGGCACCTATGAAGGCAACTAGGGGTACACGAAACTACCATTACCATTATTAAAGTCTTGTAGGCAGGATCAATCCTTTTAGGGTGACTAGTGGTGGTGCAGTGTAGTAATTATGTTATAGTGGTTTAGGTGTGCCTTTAACATTATCTTTGTTTATCTTATTTCCTTTAGTTTGCTCTGCCATACCCAATTGTTCACAGTCATTTCCTTATTTTCCAACTTATGCCTTAGCCTAGTTATTTTGGTAATTATATTGTTAAAGTTATCGCACTCGCCAAACTTTATGTATGACCCCCTTTATTTCCACCTCTTTTCCCCCCAGGTGCTCAGGGTGGAACTAGCACCAGTGGAGCTTGATTTTGGATAACTCTATCTCTTGCTTTTAGAAGTTGCTTGGATCGCTGAAGTAAAAGTTCAGCCTATCTTATTTATGGCTATTTTGTGTTGGGGTTATGTCTTTCAATTTATGTACTCTGATTTAGTCAAGATGGATATTATGTACTTTGACTCTGGTTTTTGATGATGTAATCAAACCTATGTGTTTACCGCTGCAATGAATAAAATTTTAAATTTTTAAGTACTGTTTATATCTGTCTTGTTGTTAAGTTTATATTCTATACACACTTAAAACGCTCCATAGAAGTTAATGCATTCCCTTTGTGAGTGACATTAATGGACGTGGGGTGTTACACATGGTATCAGAGCTGAAGGTTACCAAAACATATATGAATTTTGAATAACTGTTTTTCAAAAGAATTTTTATAAAGAAATACTTTCAAAAATATGTTTTAAGGAGAGTATTTTCAAGAGAAAAGTTTATTTTAAAAACATAACCCCCAAGAGCCATATATCTTCCTTCCGATTCTCCGTTTTGAATCTCTTCCTCTTTCCTTTTTGAATCTCTTCCTCCGCGTATAAACGCTTTTTCTAAGATATGTAAGAGCCTCCATGTGCTGGGACCAGGACGTTTGTCAAAGTTAAAAGTTTGCTCAAGGAAGTGGAGGACTTGTTGGTAACTTTGAGATGGACGATGGAAGGAAGGTTCAACCAGTTGCTTGGTTAATGAAGAGTGAAGCTTCATTTTGGTGGAAAGTCACGAATGGAAAACGTGCGGGGGAGACATGGATAGGACACACGATAAGAAAGTGGATCCAAAGAAAGACGGTAATGATAACAAGGGTCAGGAAAAAGAAAAAGGGGAATTGCGACACTTGTGAAATACCTAGCCACCTAAAGAAAGGCATTAGAAAGAAGAAGAAGACTATTTGTTATCATTACGAAGAGACGGGACATCTTATTAAGATTGTCCAAAGAGGCAAAGGCAAGGGTAAGGACAAAGTACAGGATCTTCTGGAGGGCAAATTTGTTCCCTCACGGCTGATATACGTGCTAGAGATAGAGACATCTCGGTCAAAATTTGGTTTTCCTTTTTAATCGTCATGTTCGAACTTTGTTTGATTTTGGCGCTTCACACTCGTTTGTATCTTCTTTGTTAGTTGAAACACTGCACCTAAATACTAGTCTAGTTATGGATCCCATTGTAGTCTCAAATCCTATTGGTGGTTCGGCTCATCTTTCTATGATTTGTCGGGATTTAAGAGTGTCTATCTTGGGCGTTGGGTTTGAATGCAACGCCTTTGTTCTCGGCTTCATGGGCTACGGCTTGATTCTAGGTATGGATTGGCTAACTAGATACGGGGCCATCCTAGATTGTGAAAGAAGGGTAGTTAGATTGTTGACTCGTTGTGGAAAGACCCTTGATATTTCTTGTGACCCTAGAGGTCCAGTAATGCTTAGCTACCTAGAATCCCTTGACACATCCAATGATTATTTACATTCTGTTCGTATAGTCCGTGAATATGTTGATGTCTTCGATGAGGTGAGGGGTCTGCCCCTGAAACGTGAGATGGACTTTTGAATATATCTGGTAGATAATGCAAAGCCAGTTGCATTGCCAGTGCGCCACATGGCTCCAAGAGAGAGAAGAGAACTCAGTAAGCAAGTGAAAGAATTGCTTGAGAAGGGGTTCATAAGACGTAGTATATCGGAGTGGGGTGCTCCAGCAGTATTTGCCACGAAGGCAGATGGGTCCCTTAGACTTTGTGTGGATTATAGAGAACTTAATAAGCTTACTAAGAAGAATAGGCACCCACTGCCGAGGATTGACGATCTCTTCGATCAATTAGTTGGCGCCTCAGTGTTTTCGCAGTTGGACTTAGCCACGGGTTTCCATCAGTTGAGAGTGGCTGAGGATAGCATAGACAAGACTGCCTTTGGGACTCCAGACGGCTTCTTCGAGTGGCTTATGTTGCCCTTCGGTTTGACAAACGCCCCCGCATATTTTTTTGACTTGACGAGTAGGGTGTTTAGGGAGTACCTTAATAAATTCATGGTAGTCTTTGTGGACGACATCTTGATCTTTTCTAAGAGCGAGGAAGAACATGCCCTACATCTTAGGGAAGTGTTGGAGACCCTTCGAGCGCATAGCCTTAAAGCTAAATTTTCTAAATGTCACTTTTGGAGGAAGGAAGTGCGATTCTTAGGGCATGTGGTTTCCAAAGAAGGGATAGCTGTGGATCCCGCGAACGTAGTGGCCATCCAAGATTGGAAGGTCCCTAAAAATGCTACCGAGGTGAGGAGTTTCTTAGGGTTGGCTGGCTACTATAGGAAGTTTATCAAAGACTTCACATAAATATCAGCCCCATTAACACGCTTGACGAAGAAGAACCTAGTTTTCACATGGGACGTAGATTGTGATGATGCGTTCCAACGTTTAAAGAGAGCTTTGACAACAGCCCCAGTCTTAGTGTTGCCAGATGGGAGTAAGCCATTTACCGTTTATACCGATGTTTGTGGGACAGGACTAGGCGCAGTCTTAATGCAAGAGGGAAGGGTAATAGCCTACGGAGGAAGGCAGTTGAGAGTGCATGAGAAAAATTACCCTACACATGACCTAGAGTTGGCCGCTATTGTTTTCGCACTTAAGTCTTGGCGCCATTATCTTCTTGGCGAGAAATTAGAATTGTTCACTGACCACAAATCGCTAAAATACTTGTTCTCTCAGAAGGACTTGAACTTAAGGCAGCAAAGGTAGATGGAATTCTTAGTGTCCTACGATTTGGAGATAGCATATACCCTTGGCAAGGGTAACGTGGTGGCAGATGCCTTAAGTAGGAAAAGGTTGTCCTTGAGTCCGTTGTTTGTTGAGCGGCGAAGCTTAGAGTTCATCTCTACGTTTGACTTTAGACCTTCCATTGTCTTTGTACCCGGTTTGCTGACATCCCTAGAGGTCAGACCTATGCTTTTGGGACAGATTGGTGAGGCACAGCGAGATGACCCACAGTTGGTTGAGTTAGTAGAGAAGCTCAAAAGGGGGGAGTCATCGAGCCATCTCAGTAGGTATACCCTAGATGATAAGGGTTGGTTACGTAGGGACGGTAGACTTTGTGTACCACGGGACGAGAATTTGAGGAAGACCATTCCTGATGATGCACATCGTTCGAAGATGACCATCCATCCCGGCGGGGACAAGATGTACATGGACATGAGACGAGTTTACTTTTGGGCCGGTATGAAGAGGAATGTGGCTGAGTTTGTCGCTAGATGCTTGGTGTGTCAACAAGTAAAAGCAGAGAAAAAGAAGCCCGGTGGGTTGCTTCACCCATTGGAGGTCCCACAATGGAAGTGGGAAAGTATCTCGATGGACTTTATTGATGGGTTACCGAGATCGAGGAAGGGTAATACGGGGATTTGGGTCGTGGTAGACAGACTTACTAAGAGCGCCCATTTCATTCTCGGGAAGAGTAAGAGGACTACTCCATGGTTAGCCTCCGTATACATTCGAGAGATAGTTCGTTTGCACGGTGTTCCTTCTAGCATAGTGAGCGACCGCGATCCTATCTTTACTAGCGAGTTTTGTAAGAGCTTGCAAGAGGCGGTAGGGACTCAGTTATGTTTGAGCACAACATATCATCCTCAGACGGACGGCCAGACCAAGAGGGTGAATCGTATTCTAGAGGACCTATTGAGGTTGTGTGTCTTAGACTTCGGAGGTACATGGGAGGAACATCTTCCTTTGGTGAAGTTCACATATAATAATAGCTTTCAGTCTAGCATTGGAATGGCACCGTTCGAGGCTCTTTATGGACGACCGTGTCGTTCGCCTACATGTTGGTGGGAATCTACAGATAAGATCTTGCTTGGGCCCGATATGATTAGAGAGACTTCGGAAAAGATCGATTTAATTCGAAGGAGGATGAAGACGGCGCAAGATAGGAAGAAATCTTATGTGGACAAGAGGAGGACAGATCTTGAGTTTGATATTGGGGACATGGTCTTTGTCAAGGTGTCTCCATTACGGAATGTTGTTCACTTTGGGTCCGTTGGGAAGTTAGCACCAAGGTTCGTAGAGCCGTTTCCTATTAAGGAGAGGATTGGACAGACGGCGTATTGAGTGGAGTTGCCCCAGAGACTTAGCGATGTACACGATGTATTCCATGTATCACATTTGAGGAAGTGCTTGCATGAGACCGCGGAAGTGGTAGAGCCGAGCTTGCTTAGAGAGGTGGAGATAGAGCGCGATGCGATGATTTGACGAGCTCCTACGTGCATTCCTGGGTCGGAGATTAAGAAGTTGAGGAATCGAGAGGTCAGGCTAGTCAAAGTGCAATGGGGAGATGATGAGAGCAACGCTACTTGGGAGACGGAAGAGAAGATGCGTTCATTGTACCCTTTTCTTTTCGAGGGTATGTCTTTTAATTTCTCCTTTATCGCTTAGCTTGTACTTGTTTTATCTTTAGCGTGTCCTCTCGCTAGTATCTTTGACCTTTAGATAGGGTAGTCCTATGGTTGAAACATGTGTTTGAGACATGTTATGTATGATGGATGCATGTGGATGCAAATGGTTGCTAGTGGTTTCTCGTGGATATATATACACACACTTTAGGCACTAGATCGGCTCAGTCACTTCATATTACATATTGCATATAAATGTGTGTACATATTTAAGTTAATGGATGTATAATGATTGTACTATCATATGGATGTTGCATTTTGGTGAATGGTTGTGCACACATGTAGAAATAATATGTATCGATAGGATTCTTTCGCATACATAATGGACGCATGGCACTATCATGGTTTGCATTAAGGAGGTCAACTGAATCAGTAGACCGCCTGATTTTGCATTAGATAAAGAACATATACACACACTTCTTGCACATGTTCATACAGCATTAGGAATTTAATAAGGACAATGGATGCCTGTGTTTGATGGTTGAGTAGATGGTTGTTTGGATGTTAGGATATGCATTCTCCTTAACTTGGAGATTTCGGGGGCGAAATCCTTAAAGGAGGGGAGAATGTAACACCCCGTAATTTTCAATATTAATGTTCACAAATTAAAGAATATTTAATTCTTAATATGAGAACTAAGGGAAACGGGTTGCGCCATTGTGTTCGTCTCGGAATTCTGGTTGAGATAGAGTCCGAGATTGCGTGAGTTGGACTACGAATGAAGAAGTTATGGCCATCGGAAGTTTCAGAAAAATTTAAACAGATTTCAAAAATTCGAATTTCAGAGTCAGATTGGGCTAGGCGGGAAATTTCCTGCCAGGGCCAGGTCGACCAGGGGGTCGACCTACCCACACAGGTCAACCGGGGGGTCGACATGCCCCCCTCCCCCGGGCAGATTTGTTTGATGACCTTTTAATGACTGTATGCTAAGTCATTAAGGTTTCTGATCTGGTCTGAATGGCTGGGGTTGATTCTGGGTTGATCGGACAGCCTAAATTAATCCTAAACTCTATAAAAACACATGTAGACTCAAACCCTAAAATCAAATTAAAATTAGAATCATGGCCTCCATGCTGTCACCTTGCAACCTAGAATAGCCGCCACCAATTAGAGAGGAAGAAAAGCTAATCAATTCAATTCTAATCTAAACCGCAACAAATTGTTTTCTTCAAAGGAAAGCTAAATCAATTTCTGAACTCAGATTTCTGAACTCAAGACCTTCTTTGAGTTGTGAGTTCGATTTCTTTAATAAGATAATTAACAATTTAATTGGATTGAGCTATGATTTGGATTATATGGTTATGTTGTGAATTATTGACTGCATGTTATTATCTATGTTGTAAATTCTATGATGTTATCATCTATGTTGTAAAGTTGTGATGTTATCATCTATGTTGTAATTCTATTATTGGCTTATGTATAATCAATTCATAATGATGTTTCATATGCTAGTTTGGTTATGTTGTTGGAACTAATTCATATGATAAATCATATGTATGTATGCAAGTTAGGATGTTAATTGAGGCATGGATCATATGCAAGTTAGTGAAAATTATGTACAACCTTACATGTTTCATGACATCTATTTTATGTGTAAATTGGATCTAAAGTTAGGCTATGACATGTGTGAGTTATATGCTAGTATACAAAATTCTATATGCTAGTTTACATGTTTAGATGTAAGTTTATACCATCGTTTATGTTGCATAAATCACATATGCAAGTATATATATATATATATATATATATATATATATATATATATATATGTTTGGGGTATGAATCATGTAATGTAAGTTTGTGGTTAATGCCTATGCAAGTTTACACCTTATGATTAGATCTATGACATACATGGTTCATGCAAGTTTGTGACTATTACCTAAACAAGTTTACACCTTTAGATTTAGATCTATGACATATGTAGTTTTATGCAAGTTTGTGATTTTGGCCTATGCAAGTTTTTAGATGAAGAACCTCATTCATACATGCAAGTTCACCCCTTATGTTTAGATCTAGTTTTATCTATATGTATGTTGTGATGTTTTCTCTTTATTCCATAAGTTAGACTATTCGAGTCTAACGTATATTTTACGTTAAACGAACGAACGTACAACGTGGGACAATGGGATAATATTAAAAGATTTAATATTGAGAATTGGCATAAATGCCTTAAATGGCATAAAATAAATTTGTGATGATAATTGGTATAATTTTGCATACCATAAATAGATGGACATAATTGAGTCAATTATGGACATAGTTAAATTTGGAATCGATTGATAATTTGAATAGGGAAATTAATTCAAATAAGAGGGATAATTAATCGCCTAAGACATGAGGTTAGGCTCTTTTGTGGTAAAACTGCCCGGACCTGCCCAGCAAATCCAGCTGCCACAAATGCCAGTCTAATGAGGGTGGTCTTAGGCATAAATTAAATGCGTAACAGTTGTAAAGACACGAGGTTAGGCTCGTTTGTGGTGTAAGACTGCCCGGACCCGCCCGGCAAATCCAGCTGCTACAAATGCCAGTCTAATATGGGAGGTCTTTACAAGGTTACGATGTTAATGAATTAAGAAACACTTAACCAGATAAACATGTGGTGGGACATGGGGGTTAAGTGGGTGCCATGGGTGGCTTGTGAAATAAGATTAGAAACACTTAACCAAAATTGAAACATGTAAGTGAACATGAATAAGAAGAGGGTTAAGTGGGATGTACTAGAGGGGACCAAGCTTTGGTGGATAGCTTGTGTCAAGTAATGGGGGCCTGTTTCAACCAGTAACCCATAAGTATCTTTGTGGGCTCGACCCAATTCGAGGACGGGACACGCATATTGGGCTTGACTGTAAGAGGCCAAAATGGGTTAGCGGTGGCAACGCAAGTCCAATGGGTTCATGTGCGTGTGTGGGCCCGGGCTGGTAGGTAAGACGTTGTTGCATCATGTAGGTATAAGCCGTGCATTATTGGTGGTATGGGTTGCCACTTTGGGGAGTGATACACCCCCCTGTGGGGCTAGCACGGGTATCTACGAGTTAGGGAGCCGATTGCATGTGGGTAGTGGGTACACCAAGTGGAGATAGGGGCAGGCGGCACCTATGAAGGCAACTAGGGGTACACGAAACTACCATTATCATTATTAAAGTCTTGTAGGCGGGATCAACCCTTTTAGGGTGACTAGTGGTGGTGCAGTATAGTAATTATCTTATAGTGGTTTAGGTGCGCCTTTTACGTTATCTTTGTTTATCTTATTTCCTTTAGTTTGCTCTGCCATACCCAATTATTCACAGTCATTTCCTTATTTTCCAACTTATGCCTTAGCCTAGTTATTTTGGTAATTATATTGTTAAAATTATCGCACTCGCCAGACTTTATGTCTGACCCTCTTTGTTTCCACCTCTTTTCTTCCTTTTCCCCCCAGGTGCTCAACATGGAACTAGCACCAGTGGAGCTTGATTTTGGACAGCTGTATCTCTTGCTTTTAGAAGTTGCTTGGATCGCTGAAGTAAAAGTTCAGCCTATCTTATTTATGGCTATTTTGTGTTGGGGTTATGTCTTTCAATTTATGTACTCTGATTTAGTTAAGATGGATATTATGTACTTTGACTCTGGTTTTTGATGATGTAATCAAACCTATGTGTTTACCGCTGCAATGAATAAAATTTTAAATTTTTAAGTACTGTTTATATCTGTCTTATTGTTAAGTTTCTGTTCTATACACACTTAAAACGCTCCATAGAAGTTAATGCATTCCCTTCGTGAGTGACGTTAATGGACGTGGGTTGTTACATTAGTTGTCAATTGCTATCCTAAAGATATGGATTTAGAAGAGAAGGCAGATTTTGGGTGGTACCCGCATAACATGTTTTTTTTACAAATTCTTTAATCGGTGTCTTTTTCAATTTTCAAGATTTGCAAGTATTCATTTCGAAGATGTTAGATTCTTGAGTCGGAGGGTTGTTCATCGCTTGGCTTGTATGTTGTATCAACAATAATTACAATATTCCGGAAGATGTGGGACTAGAAACAAAGAAAGTTTCTTATATTATAGGAAAATTGACACGTTTAGCCTTGTTTACAAAAATTATAACATGTTTAGCTTTGTTTTTGGAAATATTTACAAATATAGACCTATTTTGTTCGGGGTGAGGACTGGGCGCATTTTTAAAGTTTGCCTGTGTATTTGTAAATTTTATATGTACCCACCTACTCCTTCATAATTCTGATCCATACTCAACTATATCTTGTAAACACTATTTATCTTAACAATGCCTTCATAGCCATCGATCATCTTGTGACTCCGATTTCGGCAACATCGCCTTCTCCCTTCCAATGTCTAGCAATCACACTAATATCGATTGTGAATATAAACTATCAAGAACAACATTACGAAGAGCTTGCTCTTGGATACCTAGATCATGACATACTAACAATTCAACCAGGACTGAAAGAACCTGCGTATGTCCCATGAGTAAATGGACATCCTGTTTATCAACCCTATCTAGAACAAGAGGTTGAGCAGGTATCAATAAATCAACCCTCGTCTGAAGAAGAGATTAACTCTTACCCAGTTTGTTGTCACTATGGATATACGACTAAAGTTGTTGTAACAGCTGATAGCCAAAACAATGGTCGTCGAATTCTTCTTTCTTCCAATTTTCCCGACGATTGCAATTTTTTCAGAATGGATAAACGAACCGCTGTGCCCAAAGTTCATAGCATATGCAAACGAGCCGTAACAAGAAATTAGACGTCCTAAGCAACCCCTAGAAGAAACGTAATTTGACTGTAACCACTAGTGTTCCTATTATCTGTTGTCGTAGTAGTATTTCGATTGTGTGTTTGTATGAATGTAGAACTTGGAAGATTAATATGAAGTGTTGTATGTTTGTTTTTGTCTAAGAAATTGAGTTTGTTTATTAAACAAATTTCAAACTGTTCGAAATTCAAATTTTGAAATGGACATTCAATTATTAAGTAAATCTGCGCTAAAGCTTTTCCAAACAGTAAGATCTACCACAAAATAGGTGATTTGACTAGACACTGATAAAGCTGGTCCAAAATTGTCCTATTTGATAAAGTTGGCCAAATGAGTCATTATTTCGAAACAGATGAGTTGACAAGACTCTGCCAAATCTGACCCAAAGCTTATCCATTGTGATAAAGCTGGACAAAAAGGACATTGATGATGCTTTATTTCGAAATATATGAGATGATTAAAGCTATCCCAAATCTGATTTGACAACGACATTGCTAAGATGATTAAAGTTGATTAGACAATGACATTGTCAAGATGTTTTGCCTATTTCAAATCTCTTCAACACAACATTTCTCATTTCAGAAACACTCCTATAATTACTTCAAATAACTTCAAAACTAATATACTCACTCAACAATGGCACCAAAATTTATTCCTATACTTTGCTACTATGGCGGTTAATTGCTAGTAGATGAGAACCAAAATGGAAATTATGTTGGAGAATTCTGCAAACTAGGGAGAGTTTGCAAGGATTGAGTACTTGATGCTTTGAAAGAATCAGTCTTCAAAGAAACAAAAATTAACCCTATCGAATATGATATTGAGTTGTCGGTTAACCGGCCTACTGATTCGAGGTCGAGAGCATTATCACTCTTAGACGATGAAGATGTAGAAGTGATATTTTCTGTTGTTAAGAAATCGATTGGGTTGTTAATTGGAAAAACGAAAAAAGCAATCGTGGAAGAAATCGCCCCACCTCCCGTCATGAGTACCAATTTAGGGTATTTCACAGCAATGTTGCAAACTCATGATCCTTCACTCATCTTTAGTTCCTTTATGTGCACCAATCCGTATTTTCACCCGAATGTGGACGAGAAACATTAGCCACAACAACAAACTTCTCAACCATATGTTCATGAGCAACAACAACAAACTTTTCAATCAGACGACTATGGGCAATAATTGCAATAAGATGTATTTCCTTCTCAGTCAGAACTGTACGATATGAGCCAACGGT
Organism: Allium sativum; assembly: GCA_030737875.1. Lineage (NCBI taxonomy): Eukaryota > Viridiplantae > Streptophyta > Magnoliopsida > Asparagales > Amaryllidaceae > Allium > Allium sativum. Next base: position 833,787,802 of record CM060918.1, on the reverse strand, counting down.
ATGTGTTGTGCATTAATTTAGTTTACTAACTACTCATTGAACTGTAAGATGTGACTGAAATGTATTTATTAACAGATTGACTGAAGAATCCAAATTAGACTAGGGTGCAAGACATTCAAAACAGATAAATGCTCTAAATAAAGACATAAATATCGAAGTAAATGACCCTACTAATAGCATGGTGGTTGCGACAACAACTGTTGATGATACATGTTGGATGAGATAGTATTCCGAAGTAAAGAAAAGTTTCTACACCATCTTATGGAGTGGTTTATTCTACACGATAATTCGTACAAGCCAATCAAGTTGAATAAAATAATATATACTACTGCATGTAATGTTGATGCTACATGACCATGGTAAATACATGCTATAGTGTCAAAAAAATCTCAAACTAGATGGTGAGAAATCAGAAAACTGCCTCATGAGCATAACTGTGTCAACCCTACAATTAATTCCAAACACAGGCAAGCCACTTCTGAATTTCTTATTTCCAAAATCCTATCTTTTGTGAAGGCCAATTTTTATATCTCAGCTAGTACGTTTCAGATGCTTGTCGACGACCAACACTTCATCAAAATCAGTTACATGAAAGCTTGGCGAACGTTGAATAAAGGGTTGAAAAAAATTATGGTGAATCTACTGAACCGTATACAAGTTTGCCTCGATATTTTGAGGAAATAAAAAGAAGCAATCCAGATTCACTAGGACATATAACACACGATGATTTTGGGGTATTTGATTGTGCTTTTGGTCATTTGGTCCTTCCATTGTAGGTTTTATACACTACCGTGCATTGGTATGTATTGACGAGACACATTTGTACGGTTTGTACAAGGGAACACTGCTTGTTGCTACTACTGTGGATGCCGACGACTGCAATTTCCCATTAGCTTATGCAGTTATCGAATCCGAATCATATGATATTAGGCCTGGTTCTTCTCATACATGCATGAGTTCATTTATAGTGTACAAAATCATCGCATTACTTTTATATCTGACAGGATGAAAGGGATTCCAAAAGCTTTGTAGTAAAGATGGCATGAACCGCACAAACATAGGTTTTCTGCAAGACATTTTAAAGCCAATTTTCAAGCTGTGGGTTATCGAGAGAAACGACTAACATGCTTGTTTTACACTGTTGTATGTGCATCAGAAGTAGCTGAGTACACTAAAATTAGAGATGAAATCAAGGCAACTAATCCGCGGGCGGATGACTAGATTGAACGAAGCCTAGGGAATTCTGAAGAAACTGGGCAATTTGCACAAATGACGGTGGTCGCTTCCATGCATGTTATTACTACCAACGCATTTGAATGTTTTAATGGTGTATTAAAAGGCGTCAGATCGTTGCCTATAAAGGCATTGGTTGCAATGACGTTTTATCAATCAGTTGATTATTTCAATAAGAGACAGGCAAATGTAGGCTCTAAAGACAAAACTTACTCGGAAATGGGAAGCTAAAAGTGAAGCTCGTGCTTTTGATGCACGTTGTTGTAAACTTGTCCGATTTGGTCGATCTAAATGGCAAGTGATTCATTATTACGGAGATGAATATGAAGTTGAGATCGAAGGTTCTCATTGCTCCTGTACATGCAACATCCCACTTCTGCAGAAGATATTGTGTGCTCATGTGATGACGACCTGTTCAACGCAGGATTTGGGTATAAACAGAGTACATCACGATTTTGCTTCTGAGTGGTAGTCCATCCAAAGTTATAAAGCTTCCTACAAGCCATGGTTTCATCCTGTACGTGATAAGAAATACGGGGCACCATACAATGGTCCACATATATTGGCTCTGCCGGTAAGAAGACAACCCGAACGACCTAAATCTACGAGATTCAAGAATGTTATGGACGAGCATCAAATGCCTAAAACAAACAGGTGCAGCAAATGTGGATCACAGGACCATAACAGAAAGCGGTGTACTTCAGTAGCTTAAAATGAAGATATATGTGTGTTGATGAGATGTCATTGTGTTGAATTTTGCGTAACTGTATTTTTTATGTTTCGAACTTATCTAGCGTGCATCAGACTTTGTATCTCTCTAATTTTCGGATATTTGAATTTTTCATTTGTTTTATGTTATTTGGTTAGGCTTTAAATGCTATTTGCATGTGTAATTTAAATATAATTCAAAACAAGCTCGTAACGTCGCGGTACATCGTAGTTTTACGTTTTGAACTTCAGTTGAACATATAGAAGCCGCTATAAGTCGAATTTCATTGAAATAAGAAACGTTCAATCTATTGAACTATATTTATATAATCTAACAGGAAAAAAAAGATTTCATGTCATAGATTTTAAGTTATGTCCAAATCAAATTTTCAGAAAGTAGCTATGAAATTTAGTAACAAATTGCATTGAACAATTTTGAAAGCTCGCCAATTGGCGAATTCCGAAACTTCGCCATTGTGTTTTCAAAACAGGTATATTCTTGTAATTATTTCCAAAACTAATCTAAATTTGTTATTAAACTTATAAACAAGGCTAAGCCTGAAGTTTATCCTACATTATATAAACATTTACTGTTTGTTATTTTCTCTGTCTATTGCTTAAAACAGGAAATAAGTGACACCTCCTAGCACCATAGTTTTCGCTTGCTATGAGGGATAAAAACATACACATCTTATGAGTTATAATATTATGAGTTATGGCTATCGAATAGCATTTAATTAGAACTACTGATATATCATGTAATAGTAAGAAATCAGATATTCTAAAATATAGTTACACTGATAATTGATGTAATAGTCTGAATGGTAAAAACAACGGAAAACCGGATTGTTAATTGAACTAGATACTTTGTATACGCGATCGTATATGAATAAATATTTATTATAAGTGATATACCTTGCCAAACTAGTGACATAGGCAACCAATAATATTATGTGCAGTATCACCATATGTGCAAGGCATGAAACGTTTTTCGTTGCTTATTTAACAAAGCACTAAATTTTTTGGACTTATTTAATTATGATGGTTATGTTAGAGTCCAGTTGGCACTTCTTTCTTATCAGATGTTTCTTATATTCTTTCTTCGAGAATACTGTTTATTATGCTATCTGCATGATTAAGTCAACAAATCAGCAAAATGGATCTTATTGCAGAATTTCGACAATTGCGCTATCCATTCCTGTATACCTATTTTATCGTGGATGCTATTTAAACTCAACAACTTTCAATTTTTGCATTTGTATATCAAATCGTACTATATGCAGTTTATTCAGCATGCCTACTTTATAACATACACATACTTATTTGCATAGCAAGTCACATTATTATATAGTTATTTATTTTTATTGTTTGCATAACCAGATGATTGTATGAATATTAAGTAACTTTAATGATGTTGATGTTGTTGACAGCAAAACGCAAGCTAAGGAAGTAGAAGCAAGCATTACAAAAAGGAGATTGTTTTATCACTGACAATAATATTTTAACAAAAACAAATATTATTCAAAGAGATATATGGCTATGGTTTCAAATAGGTTTGATACATTAAGAGATTATGATGATTCAGTCATACGATGTTGAAAGTAAGGAAAATTTGGTTGAAGATATTGAAAAAGTTGGCAAATATGAAGAGGAAAAAAAACCTGCATAATGATATAAAAGGACCCTGTTCTAAATGTGCACATTGTTGTAGTTCTAAAGATAACAGTTACAAATGTGACGAGATGCCTAAAGATATACATGCACACATCTGTAGCTAAAATGAAGTTGAGTGTGCATAGAGATGATTTAGCAAGCAAGGACAGACATGAGGAAATAAGTCTACAGGATAAGTCAACATCTGACATACATCTATTTATATACATACAATGGTATAAAAGTTTGGTTGAAAATTTTACTTCATTATTTTGATATGTAAGTTGTTGCTAGCTTGAATATTGTCAGCTTAAATGGTTGTGATAGCTTTACTGTGGCAAAACCATGTTTGGAGAATATAGCTTGAATGGCCGTGGATGGTTTACACGAAAGGGTTTAAAAGGGGATTGACGGGCTTTAAGAAGGTATGGGTTGTCTGAAATATCTGCAAAGAAACCATATTTTATTCTGAGAGTGACAACTACAACTACATATTTAAAGCATAAGAGGAATGACTGTTGTACACACGCATGCACATTGCACTTAACATCCACCACATCATCACAATGGCCTAACCTTTTACTAACATATGACTTAATCATATCAGCATCCGTTTGCACCCCTTGGCAGGCCAACACTCAGGCCCCGTTCGCAGACATAATTTGGCATGCTCATGATTGCGTTCGCGTCTGACGTGTCAGATGCAAGCAAACACGCCCAAGTAGAACGTTGTGGGAACATTTGAAATCGAGCCGTTGGAATCAAGCCGTTGGCGTTGGATGCCAATGGCTTGATTTCCAACATTCTACTTCTTTGGATATAAAACAACCACGAATTCTTACCTTCTTCATCTCCTTATCTTCTACAGGTACTTCTTCTTCTTCTTATTCAACATAAATAATGTCTTCCTTCGATTCATCCTCCGAGTACGAAAATATTATTGATCTCTACGGGATATCATTGTGTCTGAATGGCAGGAGAAATCATATGACTCGAATTAATACTTTAGAGTTTATTGGGTTAGCTTGTATCAACGACATTCTAAATAGTCACCAACAACGTTGTCAAATTAATTTTCGAATGAAAAGATTTTGTTTTTACCATTATGTGAAAAACTGCAGCATCATGTTCTCTCTTTCACGTCAGAAATTTGTGTCCTCGAAATGGTTGGAAATTTCGGTTACACAATGGCTACTATGCTTTCAACTAGACAACTTAGCGAAAGGTTTCAACTTTCAACGGTCAGGTAGCACAATTTCCGTTTGTTTTCATGTTATTCTTAACGCTTTTCAATTACTCGCTGCTAATGTAATAAAGTCAGGGGATCAACAAACCTTTCCACATCACATCAGAAGTTCAACCCGATATTATCCTTATTTCAAAAAAATTATTGTTGCTATAGATGGTACACACGTATCTGCACATTTACCCGCTGATCAAATTATCCCTTATATCGAAAGAAAGGGGTTTGTACCTCAAAATATATTTGCGGTTTATGATTTCGATTTACAGTTTACCTATGTTGTGGCTGATTGGGAAGGGACTACACACGATAGTAGAATTTTTAATGATGTTACAAATAATAGAAACTCTAACTTCCCTAAACCTCCAGCTGGGCAGTATTATTTGGTCGATTCGGGCTATCCACTTCAAACTGGATATTTACCACCATATCGAAATATAAGGTATCACACTACTACAATTCTGCAATTTTCTGACGTGCATCTGGCGACTTTCACTACAAGAAAACAAGCTATTTCCGACGGCTGAAAACCATCGGCGGCCGTTGGAAAGAGCTGTCGCTAATAACGGCGTCGAAAATCAAAGTTTCCGACGGCTATCGATGCAGCCCGTCGTTCGCATTTCCAATGGCTACCGACACAGCCGTCGGAAACCGTCGCAGATTCGTGTACGTATTAGCCGTCGGTAGCCGTCGGAAATACTGCATTTTTTGTGTGTGTTTCAGCTGCTATTTATCTTCCAACTACACTTCTCATATAAACCACTGTCTCAAAATAGCAACTAAACATCATCCAATTCATTGATTTAAGAATCAAATTTATTCTATTTGAATTGATCAATGCCACAACTAGACGAAAATAGTACTCGGATTAGAACGAAATTAAAATATCAAACACTATGGTCAAACTCATCTGAGCTCATTTGAGAATTGTGCACATGTCATGGCAATGAAAGATAAGCTGTAGGGACGGGGTTGTATTTACCATCTTGATGTGCCTAGGTATAGATATTCAAACTTGTAAAATAAATAGAATTTGTGTGAAAATTTTACCTCTTCCTTGGTATAGATATAACATTCAGCGCCCAATACTAAAAATAAAATAAAATAAAATGTATATGACTTTTACAAATTTACCTCTTCCTTGTTTCCCCACCTATATAGCTGACACAGTATCCATTTGGAGTGATTGCCTCAATGGTTGCATCATACCTACACGTTCAGGTTGGATATGTATGTTAGAAAACTATGATGCAACATATCATTCTTATATGAGGGAATTACAAAATTAAATAAAAGCATATTTTCAGTATAAATTCTTCGACAAAATTGACATGCTACAAGCGAATTCATATTTCAATAAGAAAATCTTACAGTGTCAGGCGGTGCCAAACTATTGTGTTTCTTATGTGACTGCGCCACCATCCTAACCTGAACATTGTTTTACAGTAGCTAAGAGCTCTTCAGTAAGTGCAATGGCTTGCATTTTGCATACATCGCCTAATCAGTTATATATACAATTATACCTAATCATCAGTTCGTGCAATCAAAATATGAGTTTCAAACTTACAGATTCAGCATGGACACAACACATCATGAATAACCATGCATGTAAGGAAACATATTAGACCGGCAAAATAATTAAAAATAAAGGGTGATGGGAATCTTTATAAAGCCAAGATGTACATACTACATTATTGTTTGTATCAAACATCTCCAAAGTTTTTTTCTCCACTTTACCTAGTATAATAGGTACATTCATCACATCTTAATGGCTATATAGAGCTATGACTTTTGTTAAAAGCATCATGAGGCCGCAAGGTAGACTTCAACACTTAAAAAAAATGAACTTCAAAATAAGTAAAACATTGAGAATTAGACATCCAGATTATTTTATAGACATGACCACAATTTATACTAACTTATTCCCATAATTATATACTCAATGACCAAATAAAAATTCATTTCAAAGAAGTGAATAAAATATAGAAAAAATGCGCACATAATAGGATGTTATAACTCACTACAACGCTATTGGAACCAAATGCAATAAATAGATAACCCTAATTTTCTAATTTAGGCAAATATAGGTTTAGGTAAAAATTTATTTTTTATGAAAAAAAGAGATTATACCTCAAATTACTTGCTGTAGAGGTCTGAATTGAACCCGGGGAGGTTTCTACACGAAGAAATCAGTGTTTAGAGGCAAAAAATCGAATTTGGGGGTAATAGGGTTTAAAACCCGTATGCTGAAAAAATAAGAGGAGAAAAAGAAATGGGGAAGAAAGCATTCGGGTGGCTATTTATCACGATAATTTCCAACGGCTTCCGACGGCCGCCGACGGCTCTTCTGAAGCCGTCGCAAATAGCCTGTTTTCTTGTAGTGTTTATGGTGTTGCTAAATTTTTTAGGCATCTCATACTGGCACCAAATGCGAGTCAGAAAAATGAGCATTACTAAATCGCATGACATCGCTAAGGTGCCACAGAACTGTCGTCACTATGGTGTCAATAAACATCAACGAGGTCATAGCAATGCCACTCTTATGATGCCTTAGCAACCATTACAAGAAAAGGTCAGTTTAGCGACGGCAAAAAGTCGTCGCCAGCCGTCACCAATAGTCGTCGCTACATATCCGGACACTAAGCAAATAGCGTCGGCGTTAGTGACGGTTGTGGTCTCCTATATATCGACGGCTGGCAACGACACACTTGCCACGTGGACAAACAGTTGGACTTTCAACTCTCGTGACAAGCCGTCACTAACGGTAAGCAAGAAAATCACCACTAGCCGTCGCCAGCCGTCGCTAAACCATGCCAATAAGACGTTGTAAGCCGTCACTAGCCGTCGCAAAACTGCGTTAGTAAGCTGCAACAAACCGTCACCAGCCATCGCTAAAATGGGTAAATAAGCCATGAACAGCCGTCGCTAAACTGTGTACATTTTTCTATTTTCCAGTAGCCATAAGGCCTTCAAGCCACACCAACTCAAATCCAACCAATTCACAACTCATATACTATCACTTTCACAATCCATCACCTCATATATACTCCAATTCACCACATAAACCAACATATATGATATTAAACGTCACATACATGACTAAATAGCTAGTAAACAATAAATAAAAATAATATAACAGTCCAAAAACCAACATCATGTCTACATAATATAAACAAGCCATTATGGTCTCCAAAAAACAACATCACATCCAAAAAACAACTAGTTTATATATACAAACCAAGTCCAAAATCAAAAAAGAGGACAAGTACCACTCATCCTCCTAGTCGTCGTCCTCCTCCTCCTGGTCCTCCTTCCCTGTAGCAGGCTCACTTGGTGGCATATGCCCATGCTCCTGGAGATATGCAACAATCCTCTCATCCAGCATGGTCACAAGCCTGTTCTTCTGGAAATCCTGTAAATCTGCCACTTGCTATCGAAGCATGGCAATCTCCTCCTCGTCTTGACGCCTCATATAGGAGGCCTGAGTCCCCGCTATCTGTAATTATTATATTATAAGCATGACTTGATAAATGTATTATAAATTCGTTATGTTTAAATATGTTAACACTTTAAACTTTTAATAGCACTTGGATATGTCTAAATTCTTTAATAAAATGTTTTACCTCTATGTTTCCAAAACCCTAGCGTCTACCCCTGAGAGGCGGGTCGATGATGGTGTTCCAGATGTGATTGCACTCCTCCACGTCCGGATCTTAACCTAACTGTGGTGCTCGAGCATTTAACTTCGCTTTGTATTTCTCCTGTGATAACGAACAATTATGGAATACATTAAATATATAATTTCTAAATAACAATGTGAAATACAAATTATTACGAATGCTAACCATCACTCCATGGGACTTATTGTCCATCCATGTATATGAGGTGTTACCCTCCTCGTTGGCCCGCTCGACAACATGAGTCTGTGTAAACACCTCAGCAAATGTAGGCTTCCAATGGAGAGACGACATCTGAAATGATACAATATATATTTGGAATTTATCAATACGATTAAAAAAAATTAGAACTATCTATATATGTGATTTATCATTCGTACCAATTCGCGACGGTGCTGCGAGAAGGACTTAAACGCACCCCGATGCAAAGCAGGATTCTTGAGTCTGTATGCCCGGTTTCGCTCTGAAAGCTCCTATATACTTAGTTATACGGTTAACTGATTGATACAAAACAAAAATTAAAAATCAGCTTAACTAATTTACCTTCGCTCTTTCCGTAGCCCACAGTTGCTGGAAATCGCCCTAGGCCTCCTCTCTCATCCATGGAGGCCTCTTTCCCGCTTTTTTTGCCTTGTGTACGTTGCTTGAATATATTTTTCTCATCTTTTGATTCCATGCGGTGAGGCAAAGATCCATATCTTCTTCCCTAACCTGTACAACAACCTATAAATTAACAAACAAATTGTATTACATATTTTATATAATTTTGTAAATGAGAAATATATTTTACTTACAAGAACCTCCGTGAGAATGACATTCCTAATATGCGTAGGAATATTGTCCCAGTAGGCCTACGCCTCTGTCCACCTGGCGATATATGCATTTCTAGACACAGATAAAACAAGCTCTGCAGGAATAATATCAAACCCCCTGCAGAAAGTACGATATTAGCATTTAATAAGTTTTGAATACTAAACATTTAAGAAATTTAAGAACTTACCATGCGGTCTTGGGTACGAGCTTTATGACCGGACGTGTATCCGGTGTTGTACCGCTAGCACCTGCCTCCAAACTGTGGGTAGATCGGCATCTGGGAGGCATATCTATCACAAACATATTATTTCGTATAATAATAACTCATATATCATTATGCACATCCATTATCAAATAAACTCATACAACATATATTATCAAATGCAACTACAAGACCCATTTACATAAAGAAGAAGAACCAAATAATAGATAACCATAGCACGTCAAATAAGTTCACAACATAGCACATCATATAAAACATATCACTATACATCATAACTCACAACATAGCACATCATATAAAACATATCATTGTACATCGTATGTAAACAACTAATGATACAAATAATATTATTCTTCTTCATTTTCTGATTCAGTCTCAATCTCATACTCTATATCGTTGTCCTCTGTACTCTCAAATGCTTCTATTAATTCATTTGATTCATCGTTCAAAAACCCTTAATTAACATCATTAACAATTATTATTTCATCATTTTGATTTGCATCCGTTTGATACGCTGCATCATCTGGAATAGCAATTCCTTCAAATGTAAATATTCCCTTTGTTTTAATTACAACAGACCAATCTGCTTTATCTCTTTTTAAGGACGGATACAGAGCAAAGTAAACTTGTAATACTTGCTTTGCCAATACAAAAGGATCATACTTATAGTAATGTGATGTGTGCTTTATTTCTATAAGCTTATAATCTTTATGCACGTTGATTCCAGTACCAGGAACATTGCTGAACCAGTTGCAATTGAATAGAACAACTTTTTCAATGGGTTGTACATAATATGTCAACTCTAAAATCTGTGTCAAGACGCCATAAAAGTCTTTTATATGCTCTTCGGGATCATCACTACCTTTGACAAATACACCACTGTTATATGTTGATCTGTCAGTACTATGGTCTTTAGTGTTGAATTTAAATCCATTGACGAAGAATATTAGATAAGTCTTAACATTTCTTTTTGGTCCAAGCGCAAGATGTTGCAAACCCTTGTCATTAACACAGTTTTTTGGATCGTAAACATACTTCGAGAACCATTTAGCAAAATCTTTACTGAGATCGCCATTTGGATTTTCTGATTCGTAAATACTGCAAATATAAATGATTTTATTGCTAGCTAACAATTGATGTACACATAATTGTAATAAAGTTAAAAATTTAGTACCTAACAAATGGTGCAACTTTAGCACAATTTAGAAGAACATATGTGTGTGCGACATGGTGATCTCTATCATCTAACCATATTTTTACACATTTTTTAGAAGATCGTCCAAGTTGTCTAAAACAAATAACATTATCAGACCAAAATTGGGTTCCATGGTTTCATCATTACGAGAACCACTTACAAATGATAGGTTCACGTGATCACTGAAGTAATGAGAAAAAAGAACAAAGCTTCTTCTTCAAGATAAGTTTTGCAAATCGAACCTTCAACTCGTGTTTTTTTGTCGTACTTTTTTATTCAGATGATTCAAATACCTAAAATAAAATTAATTCAATTTACATGCACTAATGTCACTTTGAATTGTAAGCATAAATTTTACCTTTCAAAAGGATACATCCATCCATATTGCACTGGACCTCGAAAATTGCTTCGGATGGAAGATGAGTAGGTAAATGCTCCATTACATTAAAAAATCCTGAAGTGGAGATTTTATCCAATTTGCAAATCAATATCGGAATTTCTACTTCAAGTTTACGGAGATGATCAATTTTTAACGTTGCCGAACAATGGTTTTTATAGAATAAGTTTAACTCTGTTAAAACACCCCACACTTTTACAGGCAATAATTATTTGAACACCACTGGCAATAAATATTTCATCATGATATGACAATCATGACTTTTCATCCCACTCAATTTATTGTTTTTATAGTCAACACATCTACAAAGATTAGAAGAAATCTCATCCGGACATTTCAGTCCCTCAACCCATTTCAGTACAAGTTTTATTTGTTTGTTGTCTAGTTTATAGCACGCTTTGGGTTTTTTATTGTCATTGAGCTTCATATGAAGTTCTGGACATTTACAATATTCTTCCATGTCGTGTCTCGAATATATATTGTCCTTTATTTTTCCTTAAACATTCAAAACAGCATTAAACACGTTATCAAATACATTTTTTTCATTGTGCATAACGTCGATATTATGTCAAAGTTTGGTATCTTTCCAGTAAGGTAGCTCCCAGAATATGTTTTGTTTACATCAATTATGGATGTCATATTTACCTGGAATTCCTGTCTGTTCTCCAGTCTCACGGATCTTGGGATAACCTTTACAATATCGTATATTTCTTCACTTGTCCAAATTTTGGGTGCTTGCTCAATCATTTTGCTGTTAACTTTAAAGTTTTTTTATCTCTTCTAAAAGTATGATTGGTATGCAGAAAACAACGTTGACAATCAAACCACGAATGCTTCCTTCCATACCATAAGAAAAATATTTGTGTTTCTTCCATGCATAAAGGACAAGATAGACGACCGGCTGTATTCCAACCTGAAAGCATCCCATAATGCAGGAAAATCATTAATCGTCCATAACAAAGAAGCGAACAGACGAAAATTCTTTTTTTTTGAAATGTCGTATGTTTCAACTCCTTCATCCCATAGTTTTTTCAACTCTTCTATTAATGGTTGTAGATAAACATCGATGCCTTGTTTTGGATCACTAGGACCAAGAACGACAACAGTGAGAAACATATATGAAGTTTTCATACACATCCACGGATGTAAATAATAAGAAGTAACGATAATAGGCCAAGATGAATATTTACTACCAAACTGAGAAAATGGTGAAAACTCATCTGTACATAAACCAAGTCTGACGTTACGGCTCTCTACGGCAAATGTAGGATATGTCCTATCAAAATGTTTTCATGCTTCTTCATCCGATTGATGTGTCAAAGTTTCATCTTCTTGTGTTCGCACACTATGCCATCGCATATGACATGCAGTGGCTGAGGATGCATATAACCGTTGTAGTCTAGGGATGATTGGTAAATAATGCATTCTCATATAGGAACTTCCTTACCTTTCTTTTTTCTAGGTTTATACCTTTCCCCGCCACATTTTTTACAATTTCTAAGATTAATATCATCTTTCTAATACAACATGCAACCTTTAACACAAGTATCTATTTTTTGGTATGACAAACTGAAAGCGGATATTAGTTTTTTCACTTTATAATGACTATCGCATATCAGATTATTGGGTAGCATATGTCTTTTTGCAGCTTGTACAACCGCTGTAAATGCAACTTCTGTAAGGTTAAATTTTGATTTCATGGTGATGTACTCAGCGGTTACCGATAATTCAGTTCCACTTTCACAACCATTCCACAATGGCCGCTTAGCTGGAGCCAATAAATCATATATTTTTTAGCTTCCGTGTTCGGTTCTTCTTCAATATTGACGTCATCATCGTCAACCTGACCGGTAGGTAACATTGACCGTGCTGCTTCTTTCACCATATCTTCTATTGGATTCATCATAACTAATTCGACCTCCGAAGCTACAGGATTTACTGTACCGCAACAATGTCTCCATGACGATCCTATAAATAATAATTTGGGACAAAACCTGATTTATACAAATGTACTTTAATGATGTCTGGTTTATGAAACCTCATCAGTTTACACATATTACATGGACAACGAAGCTCCTCGTAATTTCGATTATTAGATACTGCAAATTTAACAAACTCATTTACACCATTATAGAAATGTTCTTTCACTGAGCCTTCATTCCAATTCTAACTTCTTACATCCAACTATGGTCAATGTAATAATCGAACATTTTCCCTAATTCAAAAATATATGCCAGTGATTTCGATAACACATACATATATTATTATAAAGCCTTTAGGGACTAAAGCATTTACGCACCAGACTGTTATATCTCGACAGTATTTTATTTTGGATTTCTTAACTAAACGATAAACTTTAAAACTTATCTTTCTGAAAATTCCTATGCATTACCAAACTGTTTTAAAAAAATGTACCATTACAACGGCGCCATTTTGTAGCACCGGAGTAACGTCTATGCATTACCCCTCTCCTTAACTTGGCTTGCGACATTAACAAAATTTTTATCCAACAACTCCTTTAATAGGATTACCAAACCAACATACAACAATTTCAGAACCATAGCTTTAAAATAGCTATATCCAACAACGTATATACCAATCCCATATCCAACAATTACAAAACCCATATCCAACAACGTATATATACCAATCAGCTTTAAAACTTATCTTTCTAAAAATTCTTATGCATTACCAAACTGTTTTTAAAAATAAATTATCATTACAACGGCACCATTTTGTAGCACCGGAATAATGTATATGCATTACCCCTCTCCTTACTTGGCTTGCACCATTAACAACAATTTTATCCAACGTATATATCAACAACTCATTTAATAGGATTACCAAACCCATATACAACAATTTCAGAACCATCGCTTTTAAATAGCTATATCCAACAACATATATACCAATCAAATATCCAACAATTATAAAACCTAGAAACAACAACGTATATACCAATTAACTAAATTCACAAAATTTATTAATCGATTTCTAATCGATAATCACCTAAATAGCTTTTAAATTTAAAATCTAATTGGCTATATTATAAATTCAGTTTCAATAATTGATTATTATGTGAAGACCCGCAACCTCCCCGTACAGGAAAGCGTCGGATAGTTCGAGAACAAACCACAACAAAACGCATATAAAAGAACATTTCATTGTATATTACAACAATGCATCAGATTACAAGAATATACAGAGTATAAAAGAATATTACACAGAAATATCAGAGATTTAAATTACATTTAAATACATAGCAGCGGAAAATAATACAATACACAACTAGAATGAGATATACGGATACAAAGCTTTCCGGATATCGTTCCAGCTGTAAACCAGGATCCTGTGAATATAAATCTGCAAAACCAAAACTACTAGCTGCCCGTGTCAAAATAAGGGCACCCAGAGTTTAGGTTAAAACAATAAACTCCAGGTCAGTCATGTGACTGGTGTGAGAACTAAAACAGTTATTATTCTTTATTTTAAAAGTTAGGTAAATCAAGGGACCACGCCGTATAACACGGAACGGGTTTCCTCCCAAGAATACCAGTGCATAAAACAAACAGCGCAATGCTAAATAAAGAAAAATGAAGCTGTTATAAGACCCAGGTCCTATCACACAATGCAACGCAAGCCGGGGGATAGGGTTTTCCCTTATAACAGCCAAAGAATGCTTGATACGTTTAAAACAAATCATTTGATACTATTATAAGTGCATAGTGTATAAAACAACTTCAAATCATAAGTATCAATCATAGGCGGCATAAGCGCCCCATCCCACTATGTCGCCATATATAGGATTACAATTAAAACCGCAAATGTCACGTATTTGGAAATTGGATTTCCATCTATGAACCGAGGCAAAAGATAGTCCTCAACCGATTCGAGACTGTCTAGCCCGAGCCTCAGGACCCAGACTCAGGTGGGCCCTTGGATCCTCAGGGCCGGTCCACCGATGTGGATTAAAATGCCTGAACATGCGTCTCCCCACCCTATGGGGTGTAAGTCTGGTCCGTCAGCCGACCAGAATGCATTCGGCCGAAACCGATATAACCGAGGCGCCTCGCAACAGCAACAACCACATAAGTCAAACTCGTCAGGGCGTGTAAAACCACTGACGCCACTTCTAGCTAGAAAGAAACGCATGCCCTCCCTGACGTCCGTCTCCCGTTTTTGGTTCATACCTGGTGTGAAACACGCGAGGTAAACGTTACACAAAGCTACGCCACAAAGGCCGTGCTTTGATCATCACCACAAGACTTTGCTTTTCAACAGAAGCCTTGATCATTTGCATCTTAGCATGCCACACAGGCAAACCATCCTATGCAACCGATATCAGTCACACAGAATGAAATCCGATGTCAGACACACAGTCCATTTACAAGTCCGTCCTGGGTCTGAACGAAACCGGAGGCACCTAGTACCCCGCATATCCATCGATCTCCAAGTACGTCTGGACGATCACTAACTGTTTCCATCTTCTTGGGTGTACAGCCCAATCAAGATCATCAGTTATCACCCAAACGACGTGAAGACCTCCGGTCTTCGACCATCGTCTTCATCTTCGACTTATCGTCGTATCAGTTATTCAGAATGGGATGAACCCGGTCTTTCCGAATAACTCGCGTATATTTTAAATAAGTGTTACACAAACACAACATACGCCTCATTCCAATTCATTAGTCACTAACCGTAAATTAATCAAGAGAATAATTCCCCAAATATTAACCCCGAAGGCCGAAACCAACATCAGATCAATATCCAGAAAACCATTCTGCTTGGCTAACCGACAGTTAGTTTCTAAATTTCACGTTCAAATCTAATTAAAGATTTAACTATCGCCTGGAGCAAAACTGGTGATACTCCATTCTCGATCTTTTCAATCTAATTAAAGATTCATTAAAACTCCACTTAGTTTTAATCTGTGACTGGGTTAAAGAATCAGTGTCATTTAAAACACGGTTCACGATAAACCCAAAGTCACATCCCATTAATTATCGGGTTAAAGAACAAGTGTTATTTAAAACACTGTTCACGATAAACCCAAAAATCAATATCCATTCAATTCCAATTAAATATTATTTAATTGGTACACTTCATTAAATCTAAATAAAAAGATTTAATCTTTTCTCAACTGGGTTCAAGAACAGTGTTAGTGAAGACACCATTCACGACAAACCCAAATCACATTCGATTAATTATCGGGTTAAAGAACAAGTGTTATTTAAAACACTGTTCACGATAAACCCAAAAATCAATACCAATTCAATTCCAATTAAATATCATTTAATTGGTACACTTCATTAAATCTAAATAAAAAGATTTAATCTTTTCTCAACTGGGTTCAAGAACAGTGTTAGTGAAGACACCATTCACGACAAACCCAAATCACATTCGATATTCAATACAAGGCTCTGAATAGAAAATATATCGGCTTATATTCAATATCGAATTCTACGACTAACAAATGTCGTATTGGAAATAACGATATAAATATATATCTTTCAAATTTCCATAACAACACCTGTATAATCACGAATTCCAACATCGAAATATTCCGAAGACAATTTCGATTCAAATCCACTCCAATGCAATCATTGGAAATTTTGGTTATTTTCAAAACCATTTCAAATTCAATTTATTTATTTAAAAATAAATAGAATTATAATTCTAGTTCAAAACTAGTTCATTTCGATAAAAATCTATTTTTATCTTTTCAAATATGGAGTTTTTCATCCCAAACTTTCACAAATCATTTCTTATGATTTTACACAAATTATTACTATTTTTAATAATTTTATCAAGGCCCGTACAGTCGATTTCCAACAACGGCCATCGAACTGCACTTACAGCGACCTTTTTCGAATTTGATTTGGACGTATCTCCAAATCCAACCGTTAGATTTCAAATTTCTAACATTCATTAGAAAGCTCTTTTCGATACGAACCCAACGGTTCCGGTTTTAGGAGAATCCGACGGTCGGATCTCCCGTAATGTCCGTTTTAAATAAATGGTCGAAATTCGCGAACTGCCGCGGCGCGGCGCGTTCTATTCAGGCCATTATATTATATATATAATATATATAATATATATTTCATCGATTTCTATTTAAAACGAATTATATAAATAGTTTTGAATTCGTTTCAAAAACAATTTCAACTTCCTTTTCAATTCAAATCAAAATTGAATTCTTCTTTATAAATTCGTTTTAAAATTCATTTCTATTCAATTCAAATTTCAATTCAATTTGAATTCATTTCAATTTGTTTTCAATTCAATTCGAAATCGTTTTCAATTCAATTCATTTCGAAATCGTTTTCAATTCAATTCATTTCGAAATCGTTTTCAATTCAATTCATTTCGAAATCGTTTTCAATTCAATTCATTTCGAAATCGTTTTCAATTCAATTCATTTCGAAATCGTTTTCAATTCAATTCATTTCGAAATCGTTTTCAATTCAATTCATTTCGAAATCATTTTCAATTCAATTCATTTCGAAATCGTTTTCAATTCAATTCATTTCGAAATCGTTTTCAATTCAATTCATTTCGAAATCGTTTTCAATTCAATTCATTTCGAAATCGTTTTCAATTCAATTCATTTCGAAATCGTTTTCAATTCAATTCATTTCGAAATCGTTTTCAATTCAATTCATTTCGAAATCGTTTTCAATTCAATTCATTTCGAAATCACTTTCAATTCAATTCATTTCGAAATCGTTTTCAATTCAATTCATTTCGAAATCGTTTTCAATTCAATTCATTTCGAAATCACTTAAAATTGATATAAATATCGTTCACGTCAAAATGGCGTCAATCTAATCAACACGGCTTCATAAATTTCTATTTTCAAATATTCTATTTCAAATATTTCTTTTTCAAATATTTCTTTTTCAAAACTGGAATGAGGCCCAATCAATTACCATATAAAATTAATTATATGGATTTGCATACAACACATGTATATAATAGCATTGAAAATAATCAACCATCAACCAAAGTGCACTACACTGTATAAGCATCAAATGTATATATTCAACGCTTATAACAGCCTGTCAATCAATCGATCGACATATTTAATCAATCAGGATGAGTGAACTTCAAATTTCATCCCAACACCCGTGTGGGGTTTCAAACAATCAAACACAGATTTTATTCGTGCAGTTGGGCGATGTGTAAAATTTATCGTCCCAATCAATGTCATTCAAATAGGTGTACATAAACAAACCGTTCGGTTTGTAAATGAATATTTATTTATTCACATTCACGTTAAAAATTATATTTTTAACGATAAAACATTTTATTCCAACATATGAATTTCTATTAAGTTCATTCTTTAAATAAAATGATATTTTTATTTTTCTAACACGTTTTAGAAAATTTCGGCGGCATAACGGCACGATACTAGAAACGGGACAAGGCCTAGCCTTATCCCCGGTCTAGTGAAGGCCCACGCCATTCACACATCAATCAAATCAATTCGTTATGCAAACCACAAACTTTGGAGTAAGGGTCTAACCTAGCCTTACTCCTTCGCCTTATAACGGCGCACGTCTAATCCTAACCAATTTATCGATTCGATTTTTCAACCAATATCGCAATCAATCACCAAACAGTCAAACAAACAAGTCCATGGTCTGTGGACGATTGTGTCGGGTGCTACTAAGCACCGTCTGCATCCTAGTATATATATATATAACTAGAAATAAAATAGAAAGGTGAGAAATTCTCACAGATAGCTATCCTAGCTCCATGGCACTTCCTTGATAGAAATCTTCTTCGTTATCGCCTCTCCGTCATCTTCATTGCCCGTAGTCACTATATATGTAAAAATCGAATTTTTACTTCAAAGTTCAATATATAAAAATCGAATTTTTAGTTCAAAGTTCAATATATAAAAATCGAATTTTTAGTTCAAAGTTCAATATATAAAAATCGAATTTTTATTTCAAAGTTCAATATATAAAAATCGAATTTTTATTTCAAAGTTCAATATATAAAAATCGAATTTTTATTTCAAAGTTCAATATATAAAAATCGAATTTTTATTTCAAAGTTCAATATATAAAAATCGAATTTTTATTTCAAAGTTCAATATATAAAAATCGAATTTTTATTTCAAAGTTCAATATATAAAAATCGAATTTTTATTTCAAAGTTCAATATATAAAAATCATATTTTTAGTTCGCTATTCAATATATAAAAATCGAATTTTTAGTTCGCTATTCAATATATAAAAATCGAATTTTTATTTCAAAGTTCAATATATAAAAATCATATTTTTAACTCGAAGTTCAATATATAAAAATCCCATTTTTAACTCGAAGTTCAATATATAAAAAACACATTTTTAACTCGAAGTTCAATACATAAAAATCCCATTTTTAACTCGAAGTTCAATATATAAAAAACACATTTTTATTTCGATTTAACCAATACAAAAATCATATTTTTACTTCACATTCATATCGATAAAAATCATATTTTTACTTCACATTCATATCGATAAAAATCATTTTTTTACTTCACATTCATATCGATAAAAATCATTTTTTTACTTCACATTCATATCGATAAAAATCATATTTTTACTTCACATTCATATCGATAAAAATCATATTTTTACTTCACATTCATATCGATAAAAATCATATTTCTTACTTACAAGGAAAAATCAATCGTTTCCTACTATGAAAAATCAAATCTTTTCAATATGAAAAATCAATTCTTTCCCTTGTTGTTCATATAATCAAAACCATATTATTTTTTTATAGCACCCCTTATATAATAAAAATCGTATTTTTTTTCAGTTTTTAAAATAAACAAAATTAATGAATAAGAAAACTTACAGCGATATAAAAAAAAAGAGGAACCGCAGTTCGCCAGAGCAAGGGGGGTGCGATTTGATTTGGGGCTTGGAGGAGGGAGTGTTGCGTTGGACTTCACCGGAGCAGGGGGTGTCGGAGCTCGCGCCAAAGGGGTCGGATCAGCTGAGCAAAGGCGTGGGGGCTAGGGTTAGGCGCGGTTGGAGTTTTGGGAGAGTTGGGTCGCGCTGGATCTTCCTGGGAGGAGCCGCGTTCGAGCAGAGGAGGAGAAGGGGATGGAGCGAGATTGGGGAAGAAGGGGGGGTCGCCGGAGGGCCATCGTTGGGCGGTGGGTCCGCCTGGAGGGGAAGGCGACGAAGAATCGGGGGGGGCTGAGAAAAAGAAGGCGACGGGTTGAATAGGGAAGGGGGGTTAGGTTTTAGAGATGGGGTTTTTTTTTTTATATATATATATATATATATTTTTATTAATTTATTTTATTCTCCGACTCAGTTGACCTTTCATACGACCTCGACATCAAACATGCCGACTGTCGTCCCTAGCGTATTACCCCCATTCCAAACACAATGGGATATGTTTCGTAGGCTAATTCGGCTGTTTCGATCAGTTTTGATTTAAATTAAAATATAATTCTTTATACATTCAATTTAAACGCACATTTCAAATTACCGGGGTCACATACTAACTCTATAAATCCCATAAAAATATTTTCTAGCTTCGTATTGACGATACGGTCCTAACAAAACTAGTTTCGCCGAATTCTGAGACCGTTAGAAAAATGGCCAATTTCCAGTCGATTAAAATCAACTGAAACTGGTCAAACGCGTTTTCCTTTGCCACGCTCACATATCGATTCGAAAAATTATGAAATTTGGAATCTAGCAATAACTTAACATCACGGACCCAACAAAACTGGTTTCGTCGAAATCCGAGGTCGTTTGCAAAATGTCCATTTTTAAGGGCCTGAATTCCATAGCGACTATTCAGAATTTTCAACTGGACATATCTTTTGATTCCCGCTACGAACTTTTGATTTTTCGGATTCGTTGGAAAGATATTCACTATTAGATTCCATTATTTTTGGTTTCACTAAAATCCGGATTATTTTGCACCCGGTATATTCAATTGAAGTTTGAAATCGAATTATCGAACTACCGCGCCATTTTCAATTCTATTTATAATTATATATAATTATTTATATTCTAACGACGACGTATATAATATAAACGTTCGAATTATATTCAATATAAATTTCTCGTCAATATTATTTAAAATAATTCATTTTAAATAATCAAAATTCGCTAAAATTGCCAAAATAAAAATTTTAAACTGGCCCAGAATTTCCGGGTTGTTACAATCTCCCCCACTTAAAACTTTTCGTCCCCGAAAAGGAACAAAGTCGAAAGTGGTTTGATTATTCACCTCTATGTTCGATCTGGCTTCTACTCTCCAACTCTTTAGTTTCTGAGAATTTCCTAAAATCTCAAAAATTTGGCTAACACCCTAAATTTTTGAAAAATTTCGCCATAACCTCCCCTGCACCGGGAGCATCGGGGAATTTCAAATAGCTTCCCCGGTCCTTCAGATCTCAAAAAGAAAAAGAAAAAGCCAAGCGGCTAGCCAATAGGCTCACAAAATCATCATCACCCAAACAAAACAGTAAATTATGTAGTAAACATGTACCTATTTGTCGGGCAAACAAATTTTATTCTCTGGCTCTAGCCTCCTTGCTATGACCTGTTCAATGATATATATGTATATGCAAACAAATGCGACCAATTTGCAATACAATTCAATATGTGATTCAATTAGGCTAAATGGCTAAAAATTAGCAAACAAATAAACAAACAACACAAACATCAATCTATTAGTGAATTAGAGTTTCAAATTCATAATTTTGATACATAGTCAAAAATCTCATTTTTGATGCCAAATCACAACAATAGGCCCTATCTAATTTTTGGTTCTCACACCAGTCAATAGGAAATATATAGATATCACACCTTCGTTACTCGAACATGAATACTAATGACGACTAGTCAATCATCAGAATCATCTTCGGGCCACTAGAGTATGATTCTATATCTATCCAGTATATTAAAACTTCGAATACACGCGGATCAGACGTATACGCAAAATCTATATATACTGGACTGTCCAACTCAATATAAATAGATAATCAAATACGAATAATTGATTTAAATTTTCAAAACAAAAATTTGTTTTCACTTTTAAAAATATACTCTTCACACTCGTTCTAGGATACTACTGATCCTATCTCTAACGAGTCATT
Organism: Allium sativum; assembly: GCA_030737875.1. NCBI lineage: Eukaryota > Viridiplantae > Streptophyta > Magnoliopsida > Asparagales > Amaryllidaceae > Allium > Allium sativum. Next base: position 833,765,535 of record CM060918.1, on the reverse strand, counting down.
CTAATTGGATATTACTAACCCAATATCTGATGAATTCTTTCATAGGGTTCTAATGTGTCTTGTTCTCTGAGCTTTGTAAACCAAAGCTCTGATACCAACTGTGAAGACCCGCAACCTCCCCGTACAGGAAAGCGTCGGATAGTTCGAGAACAAACCACAACAAAACGCATATAAAAGAACATTTCATTGTATATTACAACAATGCATCAGATTACAAGAATATACAGAGTATAAAAGAATATTACACAGAAATATCAGAGATTTAAATTACATTTAAATACATAGCAGCGGAAAATAATACAATACACAACTAGAATGAGATATACGGATACAAAGCTTTCCGGATATCGTTCCAGCTGTAAACCAGGATCCTGTGAATATAAATCTGCAAAACCAAAACTACTAGCTGCCCGTGTCAAAATAAGGGCACCCAGAGTTTAGGTTAAAACAATAAACTCCAGGTCAGTCATGTGACTGGTGTGAGAACTAAAACAGTTATTATTCTTTATTTTAAAAGTTAGGTAAATCAAGGGACCACGCCGTATAACACGGAACGGGTTTCCTCCCAAGAATACCAGTGCATAAAACAAACAGCGCAATGCTAAATAAAGAAAAATGAAGCTGTTATAAGACCCAGGTCCTATCACACAATGCAACGCAAGCCGGGGGATAGGGTTTTCCCTTATAACAGCCAAAGAATGCTTGATACGTTTAAAACAAATCATTTGATACTATTATAAGTGCATAGTGTATAAAACAACTTCAAATCATAAGTATCAATCATAGGCGGCATAAGCGCCCCATCCCACTATGTCGCCATATATAGGATTACAATTAAAACCGCAAATGTCACGTATTTGGAAATTGGATTTCCATCTATGAACCGAGGCAAAAGATAGTCCTCAACCGATTCGAGACTGTCTAGCCCGAGCCTCAGGACCCAGACTCAGGTGGGCCCTTGGATCCTCAGGGCCGGTCCACCGATGTGGATTAAAATGCCTGAACATGCGTCTCCCCACCCTATGGGGTGTAAGTCTGGTCCGTCAGCCGACCAGAATGCATTCGGCCGAAACCGATATAACCGAGGCGCCTCGCAACAGCAACAACCACATAAGTCAAACTCGTCAGGGCGTGTAAAACCACTGACGCCACTTCTAGCTAGAAAGAAACGCATGCCCTCCCTGACGTCCGTCTCCCGTTTTTGGTTCATACCTGGTGTGAAACACGCGAGGTAAACGTTACACAAAGCTACGCCACAAAGGCCGTGCTTTGATCATCACCACAAGACTTTGCTTTTCAACAGAAGCCTTGATCATTTGCATCTTAGCATGCCACACAGGCAAACCATCCTATGCAACCGATATCAGTCACACAGAATGAAATCCGATGTCAGACACACAGTCCATTTACAAGTCCGTCCTGGGTCTGAACGAAACCGGAGGCACCTAGTACCCCGCATATCCATCGATCTCCAAGTACGTCTGGACGATCACTAACTGTTTCCATCTTCTTGGGTGTACAGCCCAATCAAGATCATCAGTTATCACCCAAACGACGTGAAGACCTCCGGTCTTCGACCATCGTCTTCATCTTCGACTTATCGTCGTATCAGTTATTCAGAATGGGATGAACCCGGTCTTTCCGAATAACTCGCGTATATTTTAAATAAGTGTTACACAAACACAACATACGCCTCATTCCAATTCATTAGTCACTAACCGTAAATTAATCAAGAGAATAATTCCCCAAATATTAACCCCGAAGGCCGAAACCAACATCAGATCAATATCCAGAAAACCATTCTGCTTGGCTAACCGACAGTTAGTTTCTAAATTTCACGTTCAAATCTAATTAAAGATTTAACTATCGCCTGGAGCAAAACTGGTGATACTCCATTCTCGATCTTTTCAATCTAATTAAAGATTCATTAAAACTCCACTTAGTTTTAATCTGTGACTGGGTTAAAGAATCAGTGTCATTTAAAACACGGTTCACGATAAACCCAAAGTCACATCCCATTAATTATCGGGTTAAAGAACAAGTGTTATTTAAAACACTGTTCACGATAAACCCAAAAATCAATATCCATTCAATTCCAATTAAATATTATTTAATTGGTACACTTCATTAAATCTAAATAAAAAGATTTAATCTTTTCTCAACTGGGTTCAAGAACAGTGTTAGTGAAGACACCATTCACGACAAACCCAAATCACATTCGATTAATTATCGGGTTAAAGAACAAGTGTTATTTAAAACACTGTTCACGATAAACCCAAAAATCAATACCAATTCAATTCCAATTAAATATCATTTAATTGGTACACTTCATTAAATCTAAATAAAAAGATTTAATCTTTTCTCAACTGGGTTCAAGAACAGTGTTAGTGAAGACACCATTCACGACAAACCCAAATCACATTCGATATTCAATACAAGGCTCTGAATAGAAAATATATCGGCTTATATTCAATATCGAATTCTACGACTAACAAATGTCGTATTGGAAATAACGATATAAATATATATCTTTCAAATTTCCATAACAACACCTGTATAATCACGAATTCCAACATCGAAATATTCCGAAGACAATTTCGATTCAAATCCACTCCAATGCAATCATTGGAAATTTTGGTTATTTTCAAAACCATTTCAAATTCAATTTATTTATTTAAAAATAAATAGAATTATAATTCTAGTTCAAAACTAGTTCATTTCGATAAAAATCTATTTTTATCTTTTCAAATATGGAGTTTTTCATCCCAAACTTTCACAAATCATTTCTTATGATTTTACACAAATTATTACTATTTTTAATAATTTTATCAAGGCCCGTACAGTCGATTTCCAACAACGGCCATCGAACTGCACTTACAGCGACCTTTTTCGAATTTGATTTGGACGTATCTCCAAATCCAACCGTTAGATTTCAAATTTCTAACATTCATTAGAAAGCTCTTTTCGATACGAACCCAACGGTTCCGGTTTTAGGAGAATCCGACGGTCGGATCTCCCGTAATGTCCGTTTTAAATAAATGGTCGAAATTCGCGAACTGCCGCGGCGCGGCGCGTTCTATTCAGGCCATTATATTATATATATAATATATATAATATATATTTCATCGATTTCTATTTAAAACGAATTATATAAATAGTTTTGAATTCGTTTCAAAAACAATTTCAACTTCCTTTTCAATTCAAATCAAAATTGAATTCTTCTTTATAAATTCGTTTTAAAATTCATTTCTATTCAATTCAAATTTCAATTCAATTTGAATTCATTTCAATTTGTTTTCAATTCAATTCGAAATCGTTTTCAATTCAATTCATTTCGAAATCGTTTTCAATTCAATTCATTTCGAAATCGTTTTCAATTCAATTCATTTCGAAATCGTTTTCAATTCAATTCATTTCGAAATCGTTTTCAATTCAATTCATTTCGAAATCGTTTTCAATTCAATTCATTTCGAAATCGTTTTCAATTCAATTCATTTCGAAATCGTTTTCAATTCAATTCATTTCGAAATCGTTTTCAATTCAATTCATTTCGAAATCGTTTTCAATTCAATTCATTTCGAAATCGTTTTCAATTCAATTCATTTCGAAATCGTTTTCAATTCAATTCATTTCGAAATCGTTTTCAATTCAATTCATTTCGAAATCGTTTTCAATTCAATTCATTTCGAAATCACTTTCAATTCAATTCATTTCGAAATCGTTTTCAATTCAATTCATTTCGAAATCGTTTTCAATTCAATTCATTTCGAAATCACTTAAAATTGATATAAATATCGTTCACGTCAAAATGGCGTCAATCTAATCAACACGGCTTCATAAATTTCTATTTTCAAATATTCTATTTCAAATATTTCTTTTTCAAATATTTCTTTTTCAAAACTGGAATGAGGCCCAATCAATTACCATATAAAATTAATTATATGGATTTGCATACAACACATGTATATAATAGCATTGAAAATAATCAACCATCAACCAAAGTGCACTACACTGTATAAGCATCAAATGTATATATTCAACGCTTATAACAGCCTGTCAATCAATCGATCGACATATTTAATCAATCAGGATGAGTGAACTTCAAATTTCATCCCAACACCCGTGTGGGGTTTCAAACAATCAAACACAGATTTTATTCGTGCAGTTGGGCGATGTGTAAAATTTATCGTCCCAATCAATGTCATTCAAATAGGTGTACATAAACAAACCGTTCGGTTTGTAAATGAATATTTATTTATTCACATTCACGTTAAAAATTATATTTTTAACGATAAAACATTTTATTCCAACATATGAATTTCTATTAAGTTCATTCTTTAAATAAAATGATATTTTTATTTTTCTAACACGTTTTAGAAAATTTCGGCGGCATAACGGCACGATACTAGAAACGGGACAAGGCCTAGCCTTATCCCCGGTCTAGTGAAGGCCCACGCCATTCACACATCAATCAAATCAATTCGTTATGCAAACCACAAACTTTGGAGTAAGGGTCTAACCTAGCCTTACTCCTTCGCCTTATAACGGCGCACGTCTAATCCTAACCAATTTATCGATTCGATTTTTCAACCAATATCGCAATCAATCACCAAACAGTCAAACAAACAAGTCCATGGTCTGTGGACGATTGTGTCGGGTGCTACTAAGCACCGTCTGCATCCTAGTATATATATATAACTAGAAATAAAATAGAAAGGTGAGAAATTCTCACAGATAGCTATCCTAGCTCCATGGCACTTCCTTGATAGAAATCTTCTTCGTTATCGCCTCTCCGTCATCTTCATTGCCCGTAGTCACTATATATGTAAAAATCGAATTTTTACTTCAAAGTTCAATATATAAAAATCGAATTTTTAGTTCAAAGTTCAATATATAAAAATCGAATTTTTAGTTCAAAGTTCAATATATAAAAATCGAATTTTTATTTCAAAGTTCAATATATAAAAATCGAATTTTTATTTCAAAGTTCAATATATAAAAATCGAATTTTTATTTCAAAGTTCAATATATAAAAATCGAATTTTTATTTCAAAGTTCAATATATAAAAATCGAATTTTTATTTCAAAGTTCAATATATAAAAATCGAATTTTTATTTCAAAGTTCAATATATAAAAATCGAATTTTTATTTCAAAGTTCAATATATAAAAATCGAATTTTTATTTCAAAGTTCAATATATAAAAATCATATTTTTAGTTCGCTATTCAATATATAAAAATCGAATTTTTAGTTCGCTATTCAATATATAAAAATCGAATTTTTATTTCAAAGTTCAATATATAAAAATCATATTTTTAACTCGAAGTTCAATATATAAAAATCCCATTTTTAACTCGAAGTTCAATATATAAAAAACACATTTTTAACTCGAAGTTCAATACATAAAAATCCCATTTTTAACTCGAAGTTCAATATATAAAAAACACATTTTTATTTCGATTTAACCAATACAAAAATCATATTTTTACTTCACATTCATATCGATAAAAATCATATTTTTACTTCACATTCATATCGATAAAAATCATTTTTTTACTTCACATTCATATCGATAAAAATCATTTTTTTACTTCACATTCATATCGATAAAAATCATATTTTTACTTCACATTCATATCGATAAAAATCATATTTTTACTTCACATTCATATCGATAAAAATCATATTTCTTACTTACAAGGAAAAATCAATCGTTTCCTACTATGAAAAATCAAATCTTTTCAATATGAAAAATCAATTCTTTCCCTTGTTGTTCATATAATCAAAACCATATTATTTTTTTATAGCACCCCTTATATAATAAAAATCGTATTTTTTTTCAGTTTTTAAAATAAACAAAATTAATGAATAAGAAAACTTACAGCGATATAAAAAAAAAGAGGAACCGCAGTTCGCCAGAGCAAGGGGGGTGCGATTTGATTTGGGGCTTGGAGGAGGGAGTGTTGCGTTGGACTTCACCGGAGCAGGGGGTGTCGGAGCTCGCGCCAAAGGGGTCGGATCAGCTGAGCAAAGGCGTGGGGGCTAGGGTTAGGCGCGGTTGGAGTTTTGGGAGAGTTGGGTCGCGCTGGATCTTCCTGGGAGGAGCCGCGTTCGAGCAGAGGAGGAGAAGGGGATGGAGCGAGATTGGGGAAGAAGGGGGGGTCGCCGGAGGGCCATCGTTGGGCGGTGGGTCCGCCTGGAGGGGAAGGCGACGAAGAATCGGGGGGGGGGGCTGAGAAAAAGAAGGCGACGGGTTGAATAGGAAAGGGGGGGTTAGGTTTTAGAGATGGGGTTTTTTTTTTTATATATATATATATATTTTTATTAATTTATTTTATTCTCCGACTCAGTTGACCTTTCATACGACCTCGACATCAAACATGCCGACTGTCGTCCCTAGCGTATTACCCCCATTCCAAACACAATGGGATATGTTTCGTAGGCTAATTCGGCTGTTTCGATCAGTTTTGATTTAAATTAAAATATAATTCTTTATACATTCAATTTAAACGCACATTTCAAATTACCGGGGTCACATACTAACTCTATAAATCCCATAAAAATATTTTCTAGCTTCGTATTGACGATACGGTCCTAACAAAACTAGTTTCGCCGAATTCTGAGACCGTTAGAAAAATGGCCAATTTCCAGTCGATTAAAATCAACTGAAACTGGTCAAACGCGTTTTCCTTTGCCACGCTCACATATCGATTCGAAAAATTATGAAATTTGGAATCTAGCAATAACTTAACATCACGGACCCAACAAAACTGGTTTCGTCGAAATCCGAGGTCGTTTGCAAAATGTCCATTTTTAAGGGCCTGAATTCCATAGCGACTATTCAGAATTTTCAACTGGACATATCTTTTGATTCCCGCTACGAACTTTTGATTTTTCGGATTCGTTGGAAAGATATTCACTATTAGATTCCATTATTTTTGGTTTCACTAAAATCCGGATTATTTTGCACCCGGTATATTCAATTGAAGTTTGAAATCGAATTATCGAACTACCGCGCCATTTTCAATTCTATTTATAATTATATATAATTATTTATATTCTAACGACGACGTATATAATATAAACGTTCGAATTATATTCAATATAAATTTCTCGTCAATATTATTTAAAATAATTCATTTTAAATAATCAAAATTCGCTAAAATTGCCAAAATAAAAATTTTAAACTGGCCCAGAATTTCCGGGTTGTTACATATTATCTATAAAGTAACGGTTCATAAACACATACATACACACAAAATCAACTGAATCCACATTTTCATCGATAAACAACTAAATTCGCATTTTAGGGTTTCCAATCATTACTAAATCAACAATAATTCAACAATCATAATCTATTCACGTAACATATACATTTAAATAACCGTTAATTAATTAAATTAAGAAATTAGGGTATAAATTATACCTTTAGAAGAGAGGAAAGCAAAGGGAGACGACTGAAGAAGGGGGACACGTTGGTCGGCGACGACAAGAAGGGAGACGGCGGCAGCAAGGGAGGCACAATGTTGTAGGAGGGAGCAAGAGGGAAATGTTATTTTCCCTATAGGCTCGTGTAACACCCCGCCTCCGCTAGGGTCACTCGCAAAGGAATGCACTAGCTTTAGAGGGGCATTATTGGTAAACATGCACAGAAATATCACAAGACAGAACATATAAAATAGCGGAAGTAAAATCAAACTTTCATAACATGAATAAATAAGGTCTAAAGCCTTTTACATCAGAGTACATCAAAACCTGTCTTGCAATAGTAAAGAAGCATAAAGACATTTTCGAAAATTATTCCCCAAGTAAAACAGTAAAGTAGCCACAGCCAAGAAAAGTCCAAGCCATCCATGATGACCTTCAAGCAGAAGAAGTCCGAATTAAACAACAGTATTTCCTCCCTGTAACCTAGGGGGGAAACGGAAGACAAGAAGCGAAACAAAACGGGTCAGTCAAAAAGACTGAGTAAGCCCTATCTACTATCAGTATAAAAACTAGTAAAGTTAACTGACATGAGAAACTGAGATGAACATAAGCATGATGACAAGATAGATAAGCTAAATCAAAATAACAGGATGAACTACTGAACTCAGATAAACTAAGGTGTCATGATAAATTACGATGTCAAGATAAAACAAGGTATCCCATCGTCAGGTTCCTATCAAGTATAATATCCCCAAAATATCTATCACGTATAACGTCCCATGGTATCTATCCTGTATTTTAGCTCTGCACCTACCCTACTAGTATCCCCACCGTATCATGTGTTAACCATGAATGACCCTTACTCAAAAGTCGTGTAATGGTTCATGTCAACCTAATATATCGCATTTATAGGTTACTCAACTAGTATGTTTCTTTCCATGTAAATGTTCAGTTCCTTGCCGTAGACCGTACGGGCTTTCCCATGAGGTTCTATACTACTCCAATGTAATTCCATGATCCTTAAGCTCGTTTGGACTGTTACCCTAGACCTAGCTAGACTTTTCCAACATGAATCATCGTTTGTGCAACTAGGACTTATGCCACCTAGGACCACTAGTGATTATGCTTACCTATTGCACGTTTTCGTATTTCGGTTTGGGTTCAACCACCCATAGCCACTAGGAATTACGCTAACCGTCAACCGCGCCCTTTTTCCCATGCATTCATCGTGAATCGTTTTTCCATGACTGTATGCACATGTATCACATCGTGCCATCCGAGTCCTGTCATAGGGCAGATCAAGAAATACAGGACTCGGTCGGGAGCTTTCGATTTATCTGCCGATGCAGATGCTAAGGTCTGTTTTTCCTATACGTGGCTATGGTCCCACGAGACCACTCCCTCAACTAGTGAAAGACAAGACAGGATAAATCCTGTATGAGAACACATTGCTGGCTAACCCACAATCCTAGCCTTACCACAACCATAATTAGATAGCAATTATGGTCTTTTGGGTGTTCTCTGCCTTTCCGTACGTACACGCTTGACCAAAGATGGTAGGTAGTCTGACGAAATGCTATCTAGGGCACGACCGTGTATCGTCGACTATCCCCTATCCATCCCCGTCTTTAGGTCGCTCGTATAGCAACCAAGGCATACTCTTGGTTCTTCTAACGCAGACCTTAACCTCCCATGAGCCTAGTGTGATCACCTGGCAGCTCACAGAGGGATACCAAGAATATCCTCACGTTCCCCGAAGCCGCTGCTTCGTTACCCAGTTCGCTGGAGCCTTTATCTAAATCAGATAACTTGCTCCTACTCGTGTGCTTAAACGATGACCTACTGTATCGGGTTACTCATCCAATCTATGAACTGGTCCAAAATTCCTTGACTAAGAATTATTACTTAGCTATTCTCCAACTAAGGTTTACCACTTAGCTTATTCCCGTTATTCTTGTTAATTACGGTTATCCACCTAATTCTCTGAACTAGGGTTTATATAATGGATTAAGTGTCACTTAAGTTCATGACTTAATCCGTCTACAAATCATGTCAAAATTGGCTAAGTATCCAAGTTCAAGACTTAACCCTACAAACCATGTGTCAAGTTGGTTAAGTATATTAAGCAATTCACGACTTAACCTCGTCCAATAATCATTCTAGATTGGTTAAGTATATATTAACTTGACCCTATCAATTTACTTAGTCAAATCGGTCAAGTGTATTCAAACGATTCGTGACTTAGCCTTATCATGTTATCACGTTAGATTGGTTAAGTATTGGTTAACTTAACCACATCAAATTAACGAGTTAGATTGGTTAAGTATAGGTCACTTAACCACATCAAATCATCGTGTTAGATTAGTTAAGTATTTAACTTAACCCCCTTAAACTACCAAGTTGGATTAATTAAGTCTAGGCTAACTTAACCCCATCCAATTTCCATGTTTAGATTAGTTAAGTCTAAGTTAACTTAACCCCATCCATTAACTGTATTATACGGTTAAGTGTCATTAAGGAAACTTACTTAACCTTATCATGTAGCATTAATTACTTAATGCACCTCAACCTCTCACATTAGACTTTGTTGTGGTTACTAGTTAAGCCGGTCGGTTCCGGGTAGCTTTACACCACAACTTGGTCTAACCTCGGGTTCAAGCACAACATGACCAACTTCTCACATTGGGTCCTATTGTTTGCAACTACTAGTTAGGCCGGTCGGTTCCGGGTAGCTTTATGTTGCAAACTCAACCCAACCTCGAGTTGGTCACTTTCATGTTTAGTCTAGTGTCATGTTCATATTCAAGTTTTTAAGAATATGGGTAGATCTAACTCAATAGGTAAATTCTCAATTCCATAGTATGGGTAGACCTTACTTAATAGGTAAATTCCCAATTTCATATTTTCAAACATACTCAAATGTCAACTTCCATATTATATTTCAAGTCATGTTTTCAAGTTGTATTTTCATGTCATTTAAGTTTACCCAACGCATTTTAAACTCGCATACACGTTCGCACAACGCATAATGGATTAAAAGAAGGAGCTTGGCAAAGGCATGACAAGAAGGGTACAAAGCCACAAGTTAGACATGGTGGCAAATGAGGCATAAATGTGTTCATTAACTTGCATATTACATTCCTAAGCCTCAAAAACATGCATAACATTCAAACTTGGCAAATAAGCGAATCATGGTGATAAATGACTTAGAAAGATGGCTAGAAGTTCGCATATGACATTACATGCAAGCTATCATAAGGGGTATGATAGTTCTCATGTTGCCAAAATGCAACATTCAACATAAAGCCCAAAGCTTTATGACCACAAGATCAAGATAAAGACTTCATAAACTTGCATGACATGATAGCATGTATTATACTCAATGATCAAACCCAAACTTGCAACATGAACATTTAACTTCATAGTTAATATCTAAGAGTAGGAAACATTGCTATGAAGGAACAAATCGAAATGCAAAACAAAGATTGAGACGAAGCTCTTATGCAATCAAATAAACCCAATATGAAAGCTCCAAATCAATAAAAACCCTTGCTTTGAAATAGAAATGTTGCAACTTGACTTGAATGCAAGCTAACAACATCCATTCATGCTTGAAAACACTTGAATGAACATGAATCTCTCATAGGAATTTACTTAGGAATTTTAGAATGAGAATGGAGGCCATGAGAGTAATAATTTTGCCATAGTTTAGTTGCATGAATGAATAATGAGGATTTAGGGGTAGGTTAGGGGCTTATTTATAGAGATTAGGAGTGATTAGGACCTTAGGATTAACCCTAGGATCAACCTGAACCATCAGATTTCGAACCAGGCCCAAAAACCTAGCCAAAACAGAAAACAGGTGCACCAGGCAAAACTGCCCGGCCACCATAAGTCGACAGGGCTGTCGACTTGGGTCATGCCATGTAGACTCCCAAGTCGACAGCCCTGTCGACTTGGGGTGGCTGGCGGGAATTTTCCCGCCTAGCCTTCTAGGCCAAATTTTCGAAATTAGAACTCGTTTTTGAACTTGAATTTTCTGAAAACTTCGTCGGACCATAACTTGGTCATACGGACTCCGATTCTCGAAAACTCAGACTCTATTTCGCGTATTTTTCCGAGACGAATGCAATGGCATAGCCCGTTTTACTTGATTCAGAATTTAAAATTAAATTCTGCCTTGATTCTCGTCTTAACATGTTATCGAAATACGGGTTGTTACATTCTCCCCACCTTTTAGGATTTCGTCCCCGAAATCTCCAAGTTAGGAAGAACATATCCTACCATCCATCATTCATCTACTCAAAACATCATCCACAAGCAACCATTGTCCTTAGATGATTTCTAATGCTGTATGAATATATGCAAAACGTGTGTGTACATGTTCCTTAGCTAATGCTAATGATCAGGCTTGAATAATCTTTCTAATGCAAAATATGTATAGTGCCATGAATCCAACATGTATGCAAATAGTCCTAGTCATATAGATACTATATGCGTGCACAATCATTCATTCATATGCAACAACCGCATGATAATACATTCGATTTCATCCATAAACAAGTATAAATACTCGTGCATATGCAATATGAAATGTGACCGAGTCGAGCTAGTATCTAATGTGTATTCGCGCATCCACGAGCAACCACTTGCAACCATATCAATCATAACATGTTTCAAATACATGTTTACATCCATAGGGTTCTACCTAGGATTCCCTGGAACAGGGTCGAGAAGATAAACAAGACAAACTCCTTACGGGGTTTGTAACAGAAAATAGGACCGAGAGCATGTCCACAAAAGACAGCCTACAAGTAAGCTCTACAGAAAACAGGGATCAATGATATACTCCCAAAAAGAGATATCATGCGCGTATCTAGTCTTTGACCATCAAAGTCGTATTTCCTTGAGCTTAATTCCATTGTGCCTTGACCGTCTTTTAACTTCGCGATTTCGTAGCTTCTTATTTCCTGTTTCCATAACATGAGCTGGAACTCATTTCTTCGTCGCCTCTCGTTCCACTTGCACTTATCTTTTTTTCTAGAATACTTGGCGCAAACATGACTGCGTACTCATGATCTCATGCAAGCTTTCCAAAATTCACTAGTGAATCTTGGATCTCGTTTATATACTATAAGGTATTCCATGTAGAAGAACTTTCTCTTGAAAGTAAACAGATGTCAACCAGGTTATCAAGCGCACTTACTAGGGTGATCTCTATAACCCATGCATAAATGAAGTAAACCATCCGTCTTATCGGCGAACACCACTCGATCGGGCTTCAAATTTCCAATAAAGGCATCAAGGGATTCTAAGTAACTAGTCATGACAGAACCTCAAAAAGGTTACACGATACTTCGAGGGTATTACCAAGGCTAGTCAAAAGGTCTAACAACCCTCCTATCAAAACCGAGAGTGGCACCCCCTACTGGATAACCACTTCATCCCTAGAATCCATCCATAGCTTATAAACATAAGCATTATTTCCAAACTCAACACTTGGCATAGACATTCTCAAATCCAAACAAGTCATGTATAAATGGACTGATTCTCCAATAGGACTTTGAGACAAAATGGGATTCTCTATTACGCTAGTACTTAAGGTGCAGAGACTCAACTATCGAAGCAGACTTAAATGATACGAAAAACGAAGTCCTAACGGGATGATAGAGAAGAAAAGCTAAACCTTTAACAAGATCGTTACCCTCCTTCCGAGGTACCCTAGAAATGAGAGCATACTATTGCCCTCCCGATGATCTTGTCCTTGTCCCATAATACTTAACTATCCGCCCTGTTTTACCATGCCAAAGGTACTCTCTCGTCATGGGTTTCATTGTTCATCTTTCTCCCTCCTTTGAGGACTAAGCCATACCAACAAGTTGCTCATCCTTAGGCTCGTATCCTTTATCCTCTTTCTCACTATCCTTTCTTATAACGCGGCCACTGGTCTCTCGAGAACCACCTCCATCGTATGGAAAGCACTTTCGTAGATAGAAAAGACTAGTCGCAGTTAAAACCACTGTGACTACAGATGGAGGAAAGAAAGGAAAAGAGATTCAATTAAGGAAACAAGGATAGTGCTAATGGCCTTTGAGGAATAGCCTTTTTCTTTTAAAAGAAAATTTTCTTGAAAAATGCTTCTTTAAACGATTTTCAAATAGTTTTCAGAAGGTCTTTAAAAACTTTTGCCCAGTCTGGTAACCTTCTGCTCTGATACCACGTGTAACACCCCGCCTCCGCTAGGGTCACTCGCAAAGGAATGCACTAGCTTTAGAGGGGCATTATTGGTAAACATGCACAGAAATATCACAAGACAGAACATATAAAATAGCGGAAGTAAAATCAAACTTTCATAACATGAATAAATAAGGTCTAAAGCCTTTTACATCAGAGTACATCAAAACCTGTCTTGCAATAGTAAAGAAGCATAAAGACATTTTCGAAAATTATTCCCCAAGTAAAACAGTAAAGTAGCCACAGCCAAGAAAAGTCCAAGCCATCCATGATGACCTTCAAGCAGAAGAAGTCCGAATTAAACAACAGTATTTCCTCCCTGTAACCTGGGGGGAAACGGAAGACAAGAAGCGAAACAAAACGGGTCAGTCAAAAAGACTGAGTAAGCCCTATCTACTATCAGCATAAAAACTAGTAAAGTTAACTGACATGAGAAACTGAGATGAACATAAGCATGATGACAAGATAGATAAGCTAAATCAAAATAACAGGATGAACTACTGAACTCAGATAAACTAAGGTGTCATGATAAATTACGATGTCAAGATAAAACAAGGTATCCCATCGTCAGGTTCCTATCAAGTATAATATCCCCAAAATATCTATCATGTATAACGTCCCATGGTATCTATCCTGTATTTTAGCTCTGCACCTACCCTACTAGTATCCCCACCGTATCATGTGTTAACCATGAATGACCCTTACTCAAAAGTCGTGTAATGGTTCATGTCAACCTAATATATCGCATTTATAGGTTACTCAACTAGTATGTTTCTTTCCATGTAAATGTTCAGTTCCTTGCCGTAGACCGTACGGGCTTTCCCATGAGGTTCTATACTACTCCAATGTAATTCCATGATCCTTAAGCTCGTTTGGACTGTTACCCTAGACCTAGCTAGGCTTTTCCAACATGAATCATCGTTTGTGCAACTAGGACTTATGCCACCTAGGACCACTAGTGATTATGCTTACCTATTGCACGTTTTCGTATTTCGGTTTGAGTTCAACCACCCAGGGCCACTAGGAATTACGCTAACCGTCAACCGCGCCCTTTTTCCCACGCATTCATCGTGAATTGTTTTTCCATGACTGTATGCACATGTATCACATCGTGCCATCTGAGTCCTGTCACAGGGCAGATCAAGAAATACAGGACTCGGTCGGGAGCTTTCGATTTATCTGCCGATGCAGATGCTAAGGTCTGTTTTTCCTATACGTGGCTATGGTCCCACGAGACCACTCCCTCAACTAGTGAAAGACAAGACAGGATAAATCCTGTATGAGAACACACTACTGGCCAACCCACAATCCTAGCCTTACCGCAACCATAATTAGATAGCAATTATGGTCTTTTGGGTGTTCTCTGCCTTTCCGTACGTACACGCTTGACCAAAGATGGTAGGTAGCCTGACGAAATGCTATCTAGGGCACGACCGTGTATCGTCGACTATCCCCTATCCATCCCCGTCTTTAGGTCGCTCGTATAGCAACCAAGGCATACTCTTGGTTCTTCTAACGCAGACCTTAACCTCTCATGAGCCTAGTGTGATCACCTGGCATCTCACAGAGGGATACCAAGAATATCCTCACGTTCCCCGAAGCCGCTGCTTCGTTACCCAGTTCGCTGGAGCCTTTATCTAAATCAGATAACTTGCTCCTACTCGTGTGCTTAAACGATGACCTACCGTATCGGGTTACTCATCCAATCTATGAACTGGTCCAAAATTCCTTGACTAAGAATTATTACTTAGCTATTCTCCAACAAAGGTTTACCACTTAGCTTATTCCCGTTATTCTTGTTAATTACGGTTATCCACCTAATTCTCTGAACTAGGGTTTATATAATGGATTAAGTGTCACTTAAGTTCATGACTTAATCCGTCTACAAATCATGTCAAAATTGGCTAAGTATCCAAGTTCAAGACTTAACCCTACAAACCATGTGTCAAGTTGGTTAAGTATATTAAGCAATTCACGACTTAACCTCGTCCAATTATCATTCTAGATTGGTTAAGTATATATTAACTTGACCCTATCAATTTACTTAGTCAAATCGGTCAAGTGTATTCAAACGATTCGTGACTTAGCCTTATCATGTTATCACGTTAGATTGGTTAAGTATTGGTTAACTTAACCACATCAAATTAACGAGTTAGATTGGTTAAGTATAGGTCACTTAACCACATCAAATCATCGTGTTAGATTAGTTAAGTGTTTAACTTAACCCCCTTAAACTACCAAGTTGGATTAATTAAGTCTAGGCTAACTTAACCCCATCCAATTTCCATGTTTAGATTAGTTAAGTCTAAGTTAACTTAACCCCATCCATTAACTGTATTATATGGTTAAGTGTCATTAAGGAAACTTACTTAACCTTATCATGTGGCATTAATTACTTAATGCACCTCAACCTCTCACATTAGACTTTGTTGTGGTTACTAGTTAAGCCGGTCGGTTCCGGGTAGCTTTACACCACAACTTGGTCTAACCTCGGGTTCAAGCACAACATGACCAACTTCTCACATTGGGTCCTATTGTTTGCAACTACTAGTTAGGCCGGTCGGTTCCGGGTAGCTTTATGTTGCAAACTCAACCCAACCTCGAGTTGGTCACTTTCATGTTTAGTCTAGTGTCATGTTCATATTCAAGTTTTTAAGAATATGGGTAGACCTAACTCAATAGGTAAATTCCCAATTCCATAGTATGGGTAGACCTAACTTAATAGGTAAATTCCCAATTTCATATTTTCAAACATACTCACATGTCAACTTCCATATTATATTTCAAGTCATGTTTTCAAGTTGTATTTTCATGTCATTTAAGTTTACCCAACGCATTTTAAACTCGCATACACGTTCGCACAACGCATAATGGATTAAAAGAAGGAGCTTGGCAAAGGCATGACAAGAAGGGTACAAAGCCACAAGTTAGACATGGTGGCAAATGAGGCATAAATGTGTTCATTAACTTGCATATTACATTCCTAAGCCTCATAAACATGCATAACATTCAAACTTGGCAAATAAGCGAATCATGGTGATAAATGACTTAGAAAGATGGCTAGAAGTTCGCATATGACATTACATGCAAGCTATCATAAGGGGTATGATAGTTCTCATGTTGCCAAAATGCAACATTCAACATAAAGCCCAAAGCTTTATGACCACAAGATCAAGATAAAGACTTCATAAACTTGCATGACATGATAGCATGTATTATACTCAATGATCAAACCCAAACTTGCAACATGAACATTTAACTTCATAGTTAATATCTAAGAGTAGGAAACATTGCTATGAAGGCACAAATCGAAATGCAAAACAAAGATTGAGACGAAGCTCTTATGCAATCAAATAAACCCAATATGAAAGCTCCAAATCAATAAAAACCCTTGCTTTGAAATAGAAATGTTGCAACTTGACTTGAATGCAAGCTAACAACATCCATTCATGCTTGAAAACACTTGAATGAACATGAATCCCTCATAGGAATTTACTTAGGAATTTTAGAATGAGAGTGGAGGCCACGAGAGTAATAATTTTGCCATAGTTTAGTTGCATGAATGAATAATGAGGATTTAGGGGTAGGTTAGGGGCTTATTTATAGAGATTAGGAGTGATTAGGACCTTAGGATTAACCCTAGGATCAACCTGAACCATCAGATTTCGAACCAGGCCCAAAAACCTAGCCAAAACAGAAAACAGGTGCACCAGGCAAAACTGCCCGGCCACCATAAGTCGACACCCAAGTCGACAGGGCTGTCGACTTGGGTCATGCCATGTCGACTCCCAAGTCGACAGCCCTGTCGACTTGGGGTGGCTGGCGGGAATTTTCCCGCCTAGCCTTCTAGGCCAAATTTTCGAAATTAGAACTCGTTTTTGAACTTGAATTTTCTGAAAACTTCGTCGGACCATAACTTGGTCATACGGACTCCGATTCTCGAAAACTCAGACTCTATTTCGCGTATTTTTCCGAGACGAATGCAATGGCATAGCCCGTTTTACTTGATTCAGAATTTAAAATTAAATTCTGCCTTGATTCTCGTCTTAACATGTTATCGACATACGGGTTGTTACATTCTCCCCACCTTTTAGGATTTCGTCCCCGAAATCTCCAAGTTAGGAAGAACATATCCTACCATCCATCATTCATCTACTCAAAACATCATCCACAAGCAACCATTGTCCTTAGATGATTTCTAATGCTGTATGAATATATGCAAAACGTGTGTGTACATGTTCCTTAGCTAATGCTAATGATCAGGCCTGAATAATCTTTCTAATGCAAAATATGTATAGTGCCATGAATCCAACATGTATGCAAATAGTCCTAGTCATATAGATACTATATGCGTGCACAATCATTCATTCATATGCAACAACCGCATGATAATACATTCGATTTCATCCATAAACAAGTATAAATACTCGTGCATATGCAATATGAAATGTGATCGAGTTGAGCTAGTATCTAATGTGTATTCGCGCATCCACGAGCAACCACTTGCAACCATATCAATCATAACATGTTTCAAATACATGTTTACATCCATAGGGTTCTACCTAGGATTCCCTGGAACAGGGTCGAGAAGATAAACAAGACAAACTCCTTACGGGGTTTGTAACAGAAAATAGGACCGAGAGGATGTCCACAAAAGATAGCCTACAAGTAAGCTCTACAGAAAACAGGGATCAAGGATATACTCCCAAAAAGAGATATCATGCGCGTATCTAGTCTTTGACCATCAAAGTCGTATTTCCTTGAGCTTAATTCCATTGTGCCTTGACCGTCTTTTAACTTCGCGATTTCGTAGCTTCTTATTTCCTGTTTCCATAACATGAGCTGGAACTCATTTCTTCGTCGCCTCTCGTTCCACTTGCACTTATCTTTTTTTCTAGAATACTTGGCGCAAACATGACTGCGTACTCATGATCTCATGCAAGCTTTCCAAAATTCACTAGTGAATCTTGGATCTCGTTTATATACTATAAGGTATTCCATGTAGAAGAACTTTCTCTTGAAAGTAAACAGATGTCAACCAGGTTATCAAGCGCACTTACTAGGGTGATCTCTATAACCCATGCATAAATGAAGTAAACCATCCGTCTTATCGGCGAACACCACTCGATCGGGCTTCAAATTTCCAATAAAGGCATCAAGGGATTCTAAGTAACTAGTCATGACAGAACCTCAAAAAGGTTACACGATACTTCGAGGGTATTACCAAGGCTAGTCAAAAGGTCTAACTACCCTCCTATCAAAACCGAGAGTGGCACCCCCTACTGGATAACCACTTCATCCCTAGAATCCATCCATAGCTTATAAACATAAGCATTATTTCCAAACTCAACACTTGGCATAGACATTCTCAAATCCAAACAAGTCATGTATAAATGGACTGATTCTCCAATAGGACTTTGAGACAAAAATGGGATTCTCTATTACGCTAGTACTTAAGGTGCAGAGACTCAACTATCGAAGCAGACTTAAATGATACGAAAAACGAAGTCCTAACGGGATGATAGAGAAGAAAAGCTAAACCTTTAACAAGATCGTTACCCTCCTTCCGAGGTACCCTAGAAATGAGAGCATACTATTGCCCTCCCGATGATCTTGTCCTTGTCCCATAATACTTAACTATCCGCCCCGTTTTACCATGCCAAAGGTACTCTCTCGTCATGGGTTTCATTGTTCATCTTTCTCCCTCCTTTGAGGACTAAGCCATACCAACAAGGTGCTCATCCTTAAGCTCGTATCCTTTATCCTCTTTCTCACTATCCTTTCTTATAACGCGGCCACTGGTCTCTCGAGAACCACCTCCATCGTATGGAAAGCACCTTCGTAGATAGAAAAGACTAGTCGCAGTTAAAACCACTGTGACTACAGATGGAGGAAAGAAAGGAAAAGAGATTCAATTAAGGAAACAAGGATAGTGCTAATGGCCTTTGGGGAATAGCCTTTTTCTTTTAAAAGAAAATTTTCTTGAAAAATGCTTCTTTAAACGATTTTCAAATAGTTTTCAGAAGGTCTTTAAAAACTTTTGCCCAGTCTGGTAACCTTCTGCTCTGATACCACGTGTAACACCCCGCCTCCGCTAGGGTCACTCGCAAAGGAATGCACTAGCTTTAGAGGGGCATTATTGGTAAACATGCACAGAAATATCACAAGACAGAACATATAAAATAGCGGAAGTAAAATCAAACTTTCATAACATGAATAAATAAGGTCTAAAGCCTTTTACATCAGAGTACATCAAAACCTGTCTTGCAATAGTAAAGAAGCATAAAGACATTTTCGAAAATTATTCCCCAAGTAAAACAGTAAAGTAGCCACAGCCAAGAAAAGTCCAAGCCATCCATGATGACCTTCAAGCAGAAGAAGTCCGAATTAAACAACAGTATTTCCTCCCTGTAACCTGGGGGGAAACGGAAGACAAGAAGCGAAACAAAACGGGTCAGTCAAAAAGACTGAGTAAGCCCTATCTACTATCAGCATAAAAACTAGTAAAGTTAACTGACATGAGAAACTGAGATGAACATAAGCATGATGACAAGATAGATAAGCTAAATCAAAATAACAGGATGAACTACTTAACTCAGATAAACTAAGGTGTCATGATAAATTACGATGTCAAGATAAAACAAGGTATCCCATCGTCAGGTTCCTATCAAGTATAATATCCCCAAAATATCTATCACGTATAACGTCCCATGGTATCTATCCTGTATTTTAGCTCTGCACCTACCCTACTAGTATCCCCACCGTATCATGTGTTAACCATGAATGACCCTTACTCAAAAGTCGTGTAATGGTTCATGTCAACCTAATATATCGCATTTATAGGTTACTCAACTAGTATGTTTCTTTCCATGTAAATGTTCAGTTCCTTGTCGTAGACCGTACGGGCTTTCCCATGAGGTTCTATACTACTCCAATGTAATTCCATGATCCTTAAGCTCGTTTGGACTGTTACCCTAGACCTAGCTAGGCTTTTCCAACATGAATCATCGTTTGTGCAATTAGGACTTATGCCACCTAGGACCACTAGTGATTATGCTTACCTATTGCACGTTTTCGTATTTCGGTTTGAGTTCAACCACCCAGGGCCACTAGGAATTACGCTAACCGTCAACCACGCCCTTTTTCCCACGCATTCATCGTGAATCGTTTTTCCATGACTGTATGCACATGTATCACATCGTGCCATCCGAGTCATGTCACAGGGCAGATCAAGAAATACAGGACTCGGTCGGGAGCTTTCGATTTATCTACCGATGCAGATGCTAAGGTCTGTTTTTCCTATACGTGGCTATGGTCACACGAGACCACTCCCTCAACTAGTGAAAGACAAGACAGGATAAATCCTGTATGAGAACACACTACTGGCCAACCCACAATCCTAGCCTTACCGCAACCATAATTAGATAGCAATTATGGTCTTTTGGGTGTTCTCTGCCTTTCCGTACGTACACGCTTGACCAAAGATGGTAGATAGCCTGACGAAATGCTATCTAGGGCACGACCGTGTATCGTCGACTATCCCCTATCCATCCCCGTCTTTAGGTCACTCGTATAGCAACCAAGGCATACTCTTGGTTCTTCTAACGCAGACCTTAACCTCTCATGAGCCTAGTGTGATCACCTGGCAGCTCACAGAGGGATACCAAGAATATCCTCACGTTCCCCGAAGCCGCTGCTTCGTTACCCAGTTCGTTGGAGCCTTTATCTAAATCAGATAACTTGCTCCTACTCGTGTGCTTAAACGATGACCTACCGTATCGGGTTACTCATCTAATCTATGAACTGGTCCAAAATTCCTTGACTAAGAATTATTACTTAGCTATTCTCCAACAAAGGTTTACCACTTAGCTTATTCCCGTTATTCTTGTTAATTACGGTTATCCACCTAATTCTCTGAACTAGGGTTTATATAATGGATTAAGTGTCACTTAAGTTCATGACTTAATCCGTCTACAAATCATGTCAAAATTGGCTAAGTATCCAAGTTCAAGACTTAACCCTACAAACCATGTGTCAAGTTGGTTAAGTATATTAAGCAATTCACGACTTAACCTCGTCCAATTATCATTCTAGATTGGTTAAGTATATATTAACTTGACCCTATCAATTTACTTAGTCAAATCGGTCAAGTGTATTCAAACGATTCGTGACTTAGCCTTATCATGTTATCACGTTAGATTGGTTAAGTATTGTTTAACTTAACCACATCAAATTAACGAGTTAGATTGGTTAAGTATAGGTCACTTAACCACATCAAATCATCGTGTTAGATTAGTTAAGTGTTTAACTTAACCCCCTTAAACTACCAAGTTGGATTAATTAAGTCTAGGCTAACTTAACCCCATCCAATTTCCATGTTTAGATTAGTTAAGTCTAAGTTAACTTAACCCCATCCATTAACTGTATTATACGGTTAAGTGTCATTAAGGAAACTTACTTAACCTTATCATGTGGCATTAATTACTTAATGCACCTCAACCTCTCACATTAGCCTTTGTTGTGGTTACTAGTTAAGCCGGTCGGTTCCGGGTAGCTTTACACCACAACTTGGTCTAACCTCGGGTTCAAGCACAACATGACCAACTTCTCACATTGGGTCCTATTGTTTGCAACTACTTGTTAGGCCGGTCGGTTCCGGGTAGCTTTATGTTGCAAACTCAACCCAACCTCGAGTTGGTCACTTTCATGTTTAGTCTAGTGTCATGTTCATATTCAAGTTTTTAAGAATATGGGTAGACCTAACTCAATAGGTAAATTCCCAATTCCATAGTATGGGTAGACCTAACTTAATAGGTAAATTCCCAATTTCATATTTTCAAACATACTCACATGTCAACTTCCATATTATATTTCAAGTCATGTTTTCAAGTTGTATTTTCATGTCATTTAAGTTTACCCATCGCATTTTAAACTCGCATACACGTTCGCACAACGCATAATGGATTAAAAGAAGGAGCTTGGCAAAGGCATGACAAGAAGGGTACAAAGCCACAAGTTAGACATGGTGGCAAATGAGGCATAAATGTGTTCATTAACTTGCATATTACATTCCTAAGCCTCATAAACATGCATAACATTCAAACTTGGCAAATAAGCGAATCATGGTGATAAATGACTTAGAAAGATGGCTAGAAGTTCGCATATGACATTACATGCAAGCTATCATAAGGGGTATGATAGTTCTCATGTTGCCAAAATGCAACATTCAACATAAAGCCCAAAGCTTTATGACCACAAGATCAAGATAAAGACTTCATAAACTTGCATGACATGATAGCATGTATTATACTCAATGATCAAACCCAAACTTGCAACATGAACATTTAACTTCATAGTTAATATCTAAGAGTAGGAAACATTGCTATGAAGGCACAAATCGAAATGCAAAACAAAGATTGAGACGAAGCTCTTATGCAATCAAATAAACCCAATATGAAAGCTCCAAATCAATAAAAACCCTTGCTTTGAAATAGAAATGTTGCAACTTGACTTGAATGCAAGCTAACAACATCCATTCATGCTTGAAAACACTTGAATGAACATGAATCTCTCATAGGAATTTACTTAGGAATTTTAGAATGAGAGTGGAGGTCACGAGAGTAATAATTTTGCCATAGTTTAGTTGCATGAATGAATAATGAGGATTTAGGGGTAGGTTAGGGGCTTATTTATAGAGATTAGGAGTGATTAGGACCTTAGGATTAACCCTAGGATCAACCTGAACCATCAGATTTCGAACCAGGCCCAAAAACCTAGCCAAAACAGAAAACAGGTGCACCAGGCAAAACTGCCCGGCCACCATAAGTCGACACCCAAGTCGACAGGGCTGTCGACTTGGGTCATGCCATGTCGACTCCCAAGTCGACAGCCCTGTCGACTTGGGGTGGCTGGCGGGAATTTTCCCGCCTAGCCTTCTAGGCCAAATTTTCGAAATTAGAACTCGTTTTTGAACTTGAATTTTCTGAAAACTTCGTCGGACCATAACTTGGTCATACGGACTCCGATTCTCGAAAACTCAGACTCTATTTCGCGTATTTTTCCGAGACGAACGCAATGGCATAGCCCGTTTTACTTGATTCAGAATTTAAAATTAAATTCTGCCTTGATTCTCGTCTTAACATGTTATCGAAATACGGGTTGTTACAGCTCGCAGGTTATATTACATTGGACGACGACTAGCGAGGGCCGCATTTTTTAGCCGTCACTAGGGTCTATAGCGAAATGATACGTTCCTTATAGTGAACACCAAACAATACAATGATGTCCATTTTTCTAATCGCATTTGGTGTCGCTATGATGTTGATAAATACATTTGCGACGCCTTCCTGACGCGTGTTTATATCAAAAACCAATGTTGTGATGGCATCACTAAATTTTCGTGACACCACTGCAGCACCAACATTCTAAAGTAGAAAATTCATCGATCACTTAACTACAATAGCAAATAAATAGAATTGTCTTATAAAATCAAACTATCTATGTCAACCATGCCACAATATATATTTAAAGTATGATGAACAAATACAATTTAAGTCATGGAAGAGCTACAAGTACAACTTAATATGTCTAAATAACACTTAATAATATAAATACATATATTCTACTCAAATCATATTGCTCTAATGTTTTAGGATATTAGCAAATGAATTTATTACTATAATGCTGAAATTTGATTGTGGTATTTCTTCACTATCATCTTGGTATCATTGACCAAATAAGCTACCACTTGATGTTAGTCTCTATCCTTTCGTGCATTTGACTTGCTACTACTTTCATTTGCCACTTATCTCACACGTGAAACGTACGGTAATCACATCTGAAAGCCTTCATGAATACCTTGATAAGTAGTTATCAAATTATTAAATACTACTCTCTTCTACCAGCCGATAAAAAAAAGAAACAGAGAACAAATCATATATCATACCTCGGATGACATAGGAATAAAGGAATAAATTTTGCACGTGCGTTCATCTCAGCTGAACATGCCATGGCTACACAAAGCACAACACGACTGCAAAAGATAACAAATTGAAAAATCACAACCAAATTTTTGTTATGTTACTATAGAGTACAAAAAAATAAAAAAATTTATGCATTATGCAAGTAAATGGGAAGCTAAAAAAATATAGACGACCAAAGAGGCATGTATCTGGTTAATGAAGTTAAAATAAAACCCTTGAATCGGATTTCTTCTCATATGGGCGGGCAAACTAAAACCACTAGTGCATATAAGACCATGGCTATTGGATCTCAAACCCTAGTTGACTGCTCGACGCTGGACACTGTTATGGTAGGCGAAGGAAGAGCATGAACTATGTTCATGTTGCTTTGAGTTAACATGTTTACTAAGGGAAAGACAAGGCATGCAAATAACACATCGAAGTACCAAGTGCCTTTCAGGTTAAAGTGGAACCAACCGGTGGGGAGGGAATGAAACCTTGAAAGGCAGCAATGGAGTATTGTTACTCCGGCAAGGCCAGCTGTTGTGTCTGTAACCGAGCTGTATAGAGTTTGGCCTCTATACATCAGGGAATGCTTGCTGAAATTAAATATGTGCGCTAAGAATGGGATTATCCAAAAACCAACCATCCAAAATGAACAAATCCATAGAAGCATTACCTTTCAAAACTAATAAAACATGGATGAGATTCTTACTAATATGAAAAAAGTTATCTACTCTTTGATTTAAAATTTAATACAAGTCGTTCTCAAAACAGGCTTCATAGTAGATGTATGTCGATGTTTCCAATGAAAACGTGTATTTTAAACTGCATAGAATTACAGTAAAAGCTGCAAATATAATTTGTTGTTCAAAATGCAAATAGGTAAAGCTTAGAATGCATATATTTCTGAAATAATGCAATGTGAACTTCAAATGATTAAAGTGCAAAATGCACATTCTTACGGTGCACACTGCAAATTTTCTTTTTACAAATTAAACATGAGCACTTAATACTGAAAATACTTGTAATGTATAATTCAAATATTCACAGTTCTAACTGCAAATATCTGCACTTTAAAACGTACATTTTCGCTGGAAATGTTTACAGGTTTCTTTGTGAAACCTATTCTCTTAAGTAAATGTAAGTGAATTTTGGTACTTCTGTTAGACGTTTGATTAAACATTGATATTTTTTTTTTCCTCGTTGTTGAATAATACCTGAAAGATGGTTCGGGTAGACCATGGTACTGTCTATGGTTTGGACTGCAATTTGAAAAATAACCTCTTTACCTGAAAGAAAAAAAATGGCGTTATAACACCAGAAGAAATGGGATTTTAATTTTTAGTTTTTTCATTGTAAACTATCATTGAATCCCTCATAGCTTTGCCACCTAAAATTTTGATTAATGAACGATAACTGTTATTTTATTAAAATCGTATACTTCCTGACAGGAGCTACAGTGTAAATTATATGTTTGGAAATGCACAAGTAAATGGAAATTAACCTGCAAGAAACCACCTATTTATTATAACTCTAAACGCAAAAAGCAACCTCGTTTTTTACATTACAATTTTGAGCCATGAACATCATGTTTTTATCATGTTGGTGTGAACTCTAAAAGACTTTTTCCCCTAATATCCTATTGCATGCTGCAACTTCTTCGTGAAGGTTTCACATGTTGCTTTTGTTGAATAGTCACGATCAACTGAACATAATAGGTGGATTCATTTTGGGATCAATTTTCCTAATAAATCTTATAGGATATAATGGATAGATGAACAAAAGTTCCAACGACAATTATTGATTTGATATACAAAAATGTTCTGAAGAATTTGGTTAGATATAATTCAAAACCAAATTGACGGCACTTGCACACAAATGCGTTCACCACAGCTATATGATTCCCATTAAGATCTACCAAAAATCACATTGTCCTGTTAAAACGCTTGCTTAATGCACGACCAAGTCATTCCAAATTAGAAGAATTATAATTCACTCGTGCATTGCCATGTTCCAGCAAGATTTTGATAGCATCTTTTAAATTCTTACAAAGTTAAATAATTGAGCTTACCGAAATATTGCAGACTAATTTGCATTACTTACAAATGCATTAAAACGAAAAACTTACAAATGCATTAAACAATGAACAGTGAATGAAAAACTTACTTTTTGAAATGGAATAATCCAGCTATCTTTCTCAGTGCCCAATCAATTTGAATCAGTCTTCCAGTTCTTTCTGGAATTCAAAGGATTCAAGTACCTCACTATTTGAAAGCTCTAATTTTTCATGCCTCAAACATGATAACCTATTAAATCTCCATCTCTGCGAAAAGGATTATTTTACATAAATTTATCCAACAAGTTCTCATGTTTTCGAAACAGCCATCCAAGAACGTACCGGATCTTTATGAGAGGATCGAAGAAATCTGAGATTAGGAGAAAGACCGGATCTGAAACTTTTGGCCGATGAAAAAGGGAAACATGGAACAAAAGTCAATTGATGTCGAGCAAGGCCAGAGCAGTAGGTCATATGATATAGTGATCCAAATAGTTTAAATTCCACCTGGCCACTGATGCAATCCGGTTACAGTTCGTTCCACCGTGAATTTTAATTAACTATTGCGTGGCAGTGCAGATGAAGCTGAGGAGATGCAGTTGAGGTAATCCGATGGAACCCCAATCTATGCAGAGGTGCAACTTCGAATCAGGTGATCTTTGGATGTAGACCTAGCGATCTTCGATTAGGTCTTCTGCTCCTGATTTGATAAGCTGCTGGAGCCAAATCCGCATCTGTACTCCGCTCAGACTCCATCACCAGTCTTCTTGCCCTCTTTTCCCCAACCTCAGGCTTGACTTCATCTTCCAATTTCACAAACTGATCATCCTCCGATTCAACTATCTTCTACTACGATTCTACAAACTCATCCTCCATATTTCCAATCTTTTCGGCATCCAATCGAGTCTTATTAAAAAAAAAAAAAAAAAAAAAAAAAATCCAAACAAACATTGTCTAGATTGTCAAATTGAGCGTTGAATTTTTTATAATTAATGGTTCATAGGAAATGTAAACGAAAGGTGCGCATAGCTAAAGTTTAATGGCATCACAAATGCGCGGATAAAATATGATGTTTTTATGGCATATTTTTTTTCTTTCAAACAAAATGTATTTGGCGTCCCTATGATGTCACAATTTCTTTGGTATCGCAACTGCATAGATAATTTCTAATGCATTTGAGATGCCAAATTTAAAATGTCGTAATATTCATGGCAACACTAAGGCATAACAAATTAAAGACTCCCATGTGTCGTCTTAGTGACATTTTACCAATGAAGTTTAATTTAGTGACGCCGAGTCGCTATGGCATCGCTAATCTATGTCAGAAATTAGCAGTTTTTCTTGTACTGTCATATTCCACATTTCCGTGAAACTGTGGATCAACCAAAATCAGCCAATGAAGTGTTTAATTTCTAACATTTGAGTATATGGATGGCCGTAGAAAGAACTTTTGACATTTGGGAAAAAAAATTTAACCATTCTGAACAATATGCCTACATATCAACTTAAAACTCAAGTCAAAGTTGTCGTATCTACAATGGTCTTACACAACTTCATACGCAAATATAATAGTGGTGACCCAAATTTTATGGCTTTTGATGATGATCATGAACTAATCTCCGATCAGTACTTGGGAGGAATATTATGCTATGAGAAATACGACGAATAGAGGCACTGGACGGGTACAACGAGATGAGTACCAAGAAATGTCATTACTTCAAGATACCATTAAAGATGAGTTGGTTGCTGCTGGGCTGCACTAAATTTATTTGTATCCATAACTGTACTTGTATTTGTATCTGTAGTTGTCTCTGTATTTGTATTTATATCTGTAGCTATTTTTGTATTTGTAAGAAGGTTTTAGTATGCAATATCATATCTATTTATATCTTATTTTAAAAATACCACGCTTAAATGTCACGCTCAAATACCCCCGTTCGCAGCAAAAAACACATTCCCCATTCGTTACAGTACCATGCTTGAATAACCCGCTCAAATACTCCGTTTCCGTTCGTTAAAAACGCACCCTCAATAAAGATTTGTTTTTCGCATGATGCTAGAATGATGTGTGCTTGTCATGTCTTTCAAATTGCCACGGATACGAATGTTTAAAGTGCAGAAGAAAATTCTGTTGACGATATGACATTAGCATACATCAAACAAGTTGCCAATAAGCTCCTAGAAATCAACTAATATACCCTGATACAAAGATCAGACAATAATCTTAATTTTATTTTAGAAGTATAAATTTGATGAATGCTTCTTTCAGTTGCTTAAGACATATTACATCAAATTGAACAAGAAGACAGACGGTTCAAGACAAGCCCATTTATTTAAAGTTTAAAACCCCTCAATCTTTCCTTGATAAAACTACAAATGGAAATTTAAGAAAAAAAGAAAAATATATATTCAAATGCTTCATGAAAGATTAGAGTATAGGGCCTTATGCATGGGCTGAACTTTGGTCACCCTAAAAGAAATGAAAGCGTACCAATTGCTAGAAGTAGATGAAATCAACAATACTATATGATTATATCTAATACAGTAGAAACTCTTGCTGCTACGATGATTATATAACAATTAACGGTATCAGGACATCACGATAAGTTCCATCTCTGGCCACCCTAACAGTCCCAAAGCCTTCATTATACTGTTCTAAATTATTTGCTTCCGTATTTGTGTCATCTTTGTAATATAAGACAACTCGATAAATTGTAGGTAAGCAAGCACTATATTCAATGATCATAATAATAGTACAACTAGAATATATAAAGTAGAAAGCAAGCAAATGTACACATTTTTAAGCAAATAAAATAAAATTATTTTAATCTCAAAGCTAAGAGATAAAAACTTCACAATGTAAATTGTGAGCTTCAACTTGTAGTTCAACACAAAGACACAATCTGATCAAAGTGAGACAACATAATTTGATATCCAACTGGTGTTATCTTATTTTCATTTCAGGTAAATGTAGAAAAACTAAACTTAAATAGGATTATGAAATTTTAATTATTTTTCTAAGACAAATTGTTTCATAGGCCGGGAAAAGTGTTTATCAGAGGCATTATTTAAAGAAAAAATATCTTACCAATCAAAGATTCAAAAACAGAATGGGAATACCTGATATCATGAAAAGTGCTCTCGTTGGATGCATATCAGCTGAAAGACTGCAAGCATATGTTGTTACTCATTTGCGAGTCAAAAACATAGTATGTTGTCCATTAGTCAAATTATATTACCAAAAAAAAAAAAAAAAAAAACCTGGTTTCCACGGATCATTAAAACACATCGTACAAAATATTGCAGGTTCAATTGGTTATCATTTTTTTTTATCCACTCATTATTTCATTTTCCCAACTGACAACAAGCTTTCCTTGTATTCCACCAAAGGCTTTCCATGTATCTCTATCAAAGATAAATACTTTATTTCTTGTTGGAAATAAATTAAACTTGCATTAAATATTGCATGTGTTAATTACAATATAATTTCCTGATTTGCTTATTTGGTTATATTAGGTAATGTATTATTGTGATCTTATCTAGAATTTTCTTTTGATTAGAATAAGCATGTATAAAAAGAAGCATCTTGTGTCAATGTAAGCAATTGAGCAAAAAATAAAAGCAATAAAATTTGTCTTCTCCAAAACTTCATCTCTTTCTCTTCAATTAATTTTCTACAAATTGGTATCAGAGCTAGGTTCAACAAAAATGAACAATTCTTTATCTGTTCCTTTTGTACCTCAATTAAACAAAGAAAATTATGGTAAATAGAGTGTTCAAATGAAAGTTCTTCTTGGATCTCAAGAATTATGGGAGATCGTTGAAAGCGGGTATACCGAAGTTAAAGATAAGGAAAAATTGACACAGGCTGAAAGGATAAAATAAGAATATTGAAAATGAAAGACAAACAAGCTTTGTTTTATATCTATCAGGGAATAAATACATATGATGACGCTTTTGATAAAATATATCGTGCCACTTCTGCAAAGCAAGCTTGGAAGATTTTGCAAAGCTCATTAATAAGAGAAGGAAGTAAAAAAATGGAAGAAGAGAAAGAAAAGAAGATTGTTGATGAAGATCAAGAAGAAGACGATAGCGACGGCAACGACGCAAAGGAGAAGAAAGAGAAGAAAAAAGAAATAGAAATAAAGGACAAAAATGAAGAAAATGGGGATGAAGGCAGAGAGTCAAAGAAGATGAAAGGAACGGAGAAGAAAGAAAAACAAGAAGAGTGATAATGAAGATGGAGATGCAAAGGAGAAGAAAAACAAGAAAAAAAGGGGAAGAAAAGGATGATGACGATGTTGTAAATTTTGATTTTGGAAAGATGAAATCAAAGAAGAAAAGTAGTAATAAGTTCGCTGACATTGAAGAAGATGAAGCTGAGATTTCTACTAGTAATCATGTGGATGAGAAGGACGATGAAAGCGTTGAGCTTGAATTTGATTTTGGGGAGAAGAAAAAGCCTAACATGAAGAAAAGTCCACAAGAGGATAAGTTACTCGCCGAGCTTGGAGAATCAAAAGAAATTGAAGAAAAAGCACCTGTAGCTGAAGAGACAAAAGAGAACGAAATGGATTCGAAGAATAAAAAAAAGTGGTAAAACGGTAAAAGAGGAGGAAGAGATGAAGAAGTTTTGGAGAAGACAAATTTTATTGCTTTTCTTTTTTGCTCAATTGCTTACATTGACAAAAGATGCTTCTTTTATACATGCTTATTCTAATCAAAAGAAAATTCTAGATAACATTACAATAATACATTACCTAATATAACCAAATAAGCAAATCAGAAAATTATATTGCAATTAACACATGCAATATTTAATGCAAGTTTAATTTATTTCCAACAATGTTTCCCCTAAATTAAACTTGTTTTTTTTTTTTCAAACCTTCCGGGCGTCTTCTCTCTCTCTCAAAAAAAAAAAAAAAAAAAAAAAAAAAAAAGAAGCAAAAAAGAAGAAGAATGAGAGAGAGAAGACACCCGGAAAGTTTGGAAGTTTAATTTAGCGTAAGCGTTGTTGGAAATAAATTAAACTTGCATTAAATATTGCATGTGTTAATTGCAATATAATTTCCTGATTTGCTTATTTGGTTATATTAGGTAATGTATTATTGTGATCTTATCTAGAATTT
The DNA here is from genome assembly GCA_030737875.1 of Allium sativum. NCBI lineage: Eukaryota > Viridiplantae > Streptophyta > Magnoliopsida > Asparagales > Amaryllidaceae > Allium > Allium sativum. The sequence continues at coordinate 833,733,720 of CM060918.1, read as the reverse complement.
TCTTTTGATTAGAATAAGCATGTATAAAAGCATCTTGTGTCAATGTAAGCAATTAAGCAATTAAGCAATTGAACAAAAAAGAAAAACAATAAAATTTGTCTTCTCCAAAACTTCTTCATCTCTTCCTTCCCAATTAATTTTCTACATTTCTTTGGTGACCACATTGTATCTGCACGCTATTCCGGTAATTACATCACCTAATCTGTCCATACGACCCACTACCCTAAAAAAAGATGGTTCCCAATCATAGAAAGCCACCTCACTGACGTTCCCGTCTCTATTGCCGGAAAGGGATCAATCGTATAGAGTTTAACCCAAGACTCGTTTGCACTTCCATATCCATCAAACACCCAAATTGCTGCCTCGTAGTCAAATGTATTGAAAACACATCCAATTTTATCATTTAAAACGATCACATTAATGTTGAAGGAATCGTTAATTGCATTTGGAAAAGATACGGAATGCAACTTTCCAGAGCTAAAGTTAAAGCAACGAATAGCCTCACATCCAAACTTCGTTGTGTACCAGAAGAAACAAGTTCCATTGTTAAAAGGAACTCCAGGATTCCAACAGCCTTGAAATGGAGTAATAGTTGTTATACTTCTCCAAGAATCGGTACTCAAGCTATATACCTCAACAATTTCAACATTACCGCGAATATTTGTGCCAATATTCACTACTTTATAGTCATTGGTTTCAACGTCAAAACCAAACCCTAACATGGTTAATAGAAGGGAATTATGTTCTGTTTCTAGTCCAAGTGCAGGCGATTGTGGAAGCATTCTCAATTGTTTGGTTGCAGGGTTACAAATACAAATACTATGTTCTTCTTTAATGTGGATAAGATTCAGACAAATGATTCCGTTATAGCTCACTATATCATCCGTTGTACAAGGGAAGTATTCATGTAGGTCAAAACAGTGTTGTTGCATGCATGTGTTTGACCCTTGAAAACTGTAAGTCGATAAGGAAAATCAAACTGGTGGATGGGTACATGCCTAGGACTAGACAATGATTTTTATCCTTCAGATTAGGATCGTAACGATGATGATGGAGATGTTGTTCGATATAATCATAACTACTGATCAAAGCATGCCATGTTCTGCATACAAGCTTGAATTGTATTAGAGAGATAACAGGCAACCGTAGCAAGATTTGATACACCACATCATCATTTACTGACATTCTGATTTTTATTTTTATTTTTGGCTGCGCTATGCTGTTCTCTAATTCAGCTGTCCCCTGCCTCCTGTAATGATAATTAATAATATAACCATAACTTCACAAGTGAATGGAAATTATTTACAAAAATTTAATTTACTTCAAAATTACAAAACTAACAATGTAGATCAACAAAAGGAGACACTGCTTCTAAAATTACAATGCAGTAGGTTGTTGATGGGTCCAAACCAAGGTTGTAAAGAAGCACTTTTAAGTGCAGATTGTGGCCACATTGGTTCAGTTGACTACAAAGTGCACTAAGACTCAAGGTTGACTTCCGAAAGAGATAAGGGGGTGGTAGGGCTGATACAACAATTGCCAAAAGTCTCAACAAAGAATTTGGGTATGTTTTGCTGTACTATTTATCAAAAAGGTTACAGTTTCTCCAACACAATGGTCCATAACATATTATATATCCTTGTTAACAAACTTTTTAATTCTTTGTAGACCAATTATAAAAGAACGTATGCAGTATGTCATTGAACATGCGGACGAGATAGAGAAGCTTGTAAAGGTTAAATCCCAAGTTGCCGAGGTCAAAAGCATAATGTTGGAAAATATTGAGAAGGTGTGCAACTTTTGTTCTTTTCCTGCCTTTGAAACATGCTGGGTCATGCAAATGCTTCAAAATAGTTGATATAAAGATAACAATGGTTGCAACCTAATAAGATAAATTTCAGACCGTTGATCGAGGAGAAGCTCAGTGATCTTTCTGATAAAGCAACAGATTTGCATTCTCAGGTATGATCTAAATTTTTGAATACTTGTTCACAAACTTGTGTCATACACCTTTATCTAAGCATGTGTGTGCGTGCACATCACACAAAAATGTAATCTCAGAACTCCAATAATGTAATAAATACTGGGTTTTTTTTATAGTCCCAGGATTTTAGAAAACAAATAACTAAACTCCGAAGAAAAATGTGGTATAAGAACTACTTGAAAATAAAGATGGTACTTTTAGGTGTCTTAATACACATCGGCTTAGTACACATTGGCTTAGTACACATGAAAATAAAAATGTAGTATAAGAATATGAAAATAAAGTGCACTTTGTAGTCTTAGTACACTTCTGATAATGAAAATAAACATGGCTTCGGATAATGATGATGTTTACGATTTCAGATGAGATGTCCAGTGTGCACAAAAGAACGGTTGACTACACTTCTGCTACAAAGCACAAATGGAAAATCAGACATGCTTTCCGGTATAATTTTTGTTAATAAAATGGTCTGTGATTCAAAGGTGAGCAACAAACCTGGTAACAGCAGGTCTTAAAACTATATTCAAATGTTGAAAATAGGTTTTTTTTTTTTTTTTTTTCAATTTATTTGAGAAAATTATTCTATTTTTATTATTTTTTGAGTTTAAATCATTAACAATCATCAGTAACTTAAAATTAACTATTCATAAAAATACATAGACTTGCTTATTTTTATCTAATTACAAACATGTTTAATTGATTATCGGACACAAACAAAATATCATTTTTAACTAATCGGGGACATAATAAAACACAGACAATAAGAGCACTTTTAAGTAAAAAACTAATTGATTTTTTTAATAATTAACCAATAAAGAAATTACCCTAGTTGAAGACAGCAGCAGGTGGACTGAAGGAAGCCAGGCAGCGATTATGCGATGGATCGGTAAAGCGCGGGATTGAGATAGTCGGAAGCAGTGGAAACGATATCACGAAGAACCCTAGTCCGAACTTAGGAATTTCCGAAATCATATAATAGTAGAAGCGACGGCGGCACGGGTGAAGCCCATTAACGATAAGGCCCAAAGCTGTGTAAGTATAATGATTCTAAGACGCATGGAAATGGTCATGGAACACACGAATTTGCAAGCAGCAGTTGGGAAATAAATTATTATTATTTTAAAAAACAAAGGGTAGGCCAGTTTACTGCAGGATAATTCAAATTTTACAAGTTAATTTCATGGAAAAAAACACAATTTCGCATTTTCGAACTTAAACTTTTGTTTCTTAAGTCAATTTCTTGACGTCATCATTATAGCATTGTTCCAGCCGGTTTAGCAGAATCCGGAGTGTATCATTATTGATTTTGTGATCTTTAATTTTAAGGAGAAATCCATGTTTCTAGTTTCGACGTTTCAACTTTACTGATTTAAAATTTAAGATTGTTGATTTCTCAAAAGTTCGTATACTCGTTTCAAACTCTTTATAGAGTTACGTAGAAACCATTCAACAAAAAACAAGAATTTTTATTGAAATACCAATTTATTCTCTATATTCTACACGAATATATAGGCACGTTCAGGTGGGCTTGCATCTAATTATAATATGTATGCATTAGTTCAAATATGTGTGGACTGCCTGAAGTAAACTTACATGGCGTGATATGAAAATTTTAAAATCAAACTCCAATTTATTTCCAAGCAAATATCGTTATTGTAACTACATGTAAACCCTGTTTTATGTTTGTTTACTTGGCCACGTAACCTGTGAGCCACTATTAAAATGCATTAGTCAATGATTCCCGTATTTATACTCCAACAACATTTGAGCATCTTATTTTGGTCGCAGCTTTCTATAAAGAAGTACATGGGACCAGGCGAATTATAAATTGTTTGCCACAAAAAAAAAAATCCAAACGCTTGTTGAACAGTCGCCTGGTCCCGGGCGCCGTTTCAACAAGCGCCTCTATACCGAGCGTCATTTCAACAGGCGCTCCTATATCGGGCGCATGTTTAACAGCTGCCCCGTCCAATTACGTTTTTGTAATCGAAATCACTGAATTTTCGATTAGTCTAAAATTCTACACCTTGTTGGAAGCATTTCTGAGTGTATATATTACATATCCGTAATAATTGATCATTGTTGGAGATGCTCTAATTCGAACTTACGAATTTAAGAAAGAAACCAGAATTATATCCTCGTAGGAGCGACGACGGCATTGGCTGAAGCCCATTAACAATAAGGCCCATAGCCGTGTAAGTATAATGATTCTAAGACGCATGGAAACGGAAGACACGATTTGCGAGTTGCAGAGGGAAATGGAAGACGATTTCTCAAAAGTTCTTATGCCATACCATTTGTTTCAAACTCTTTACAGAGTTATGTAAAAAACATTCAACAAAAAAACAAAAATATTTATTGAAGTACCAATTTAATCTCTTTATTCTACATTAGTCATTATTAAGTCAATTCCAAGCACACTAGTATTGTTTTTTTTTAAATACAATTAGAATAAGCCTAATTGACGAACTTCATCAAAAATATCAATAATAATAAGTGGCTATGTAGTTATAGTCATCGATGTTATTTTCAAATGATTATCACTAGATGTTTGACCAAAAAAGGGCACAAATAGCCAAATAGGGATTATGTAGAGAAATAAATCAAGATTAGTAAATTAAAACGAGAGAGCCAGCCAAATAAAGATTATGTAGAGAAATAAATTAAGATTAGTAAATTAAAACGAGAAAAACAGCAAAAACATGCAATTTCTAGTGGTTTGGCATTAAATGACGTCCACTTTATAAATCTTTTTAATATTACTCAAGAAATTGATCACAATGCAAGGGGATTGAATAATTTCGGTATAATAGTATTGTTGAAAGTAAAGTGCAGAAAAAGAGATTAAAATTCCTCTCTTTGATGCCCTTGGGGGCTTTTTATAGTAGAGGGTTGTGGCCTTTTCGATCGAGCCACGCGCAGGTCGATCTGGCTCTTTCGTGCTCGTGGAGGTGCTCAGTTCGTTGTTGGAGCGAGTCTTAAGAAAGATATTTGTCTGGCTCGATCAGATACGAATCGATACAGTCGAACCAAGAGATCTCTTATTGGGAACTGAATTCCGAATCTTCACCGAACCGAGTGCTTATCGAACCGCGGTTTTCCACCCATGCCTTCATCGAGCTGGTGGTTGACTTTCAACTCCTTAGTCCAACCGAATGCACACTGAACCGGGGATACCCTATGTCCATCTTGGTCAATCCAAGACTATGTCGATCTAGGTGTGGCGCCATACTAAGTTGTCATGTTTCTTGATTTGCTTAAACATGCTTTAATAAAGCCTTGAGCACCATGATCGCGAATGTTAGTGGACCTTGACGGCCTTGCTAAAAGCCAAGTCAGCTTTTACCCCCCAAAGCATATTGCATCGTAGGCGGTATGTATTTTAAATCTGTTGAGCTGTAACTCCCCACGGTGTCATCTGTCTTGAGGAAAATGATGATGATCAGTCATGCCTCTTTGAACCGTCGTTACACTTGAATTTTCCTTTCCTGTATAAACAGTTAGTCATTCTTCGTACTATGCCCAATGGTACTCGCTAAACCAAAGTCGTTCACTTAGAGCAATCCGGAGACACAGGAAATACTGAAAACCCCGCCGAGTCAGGAGTTTGAATATGTTAGTCACACAGTCGAGCTATGTCAAGTACTTGGCTCTCGGGTGCGACGGTACACATACAGGTCGTTGCCAAACGACATCGTCCTTTCGCGCCTATCGAGTGCATAATCGAGTCATACCATCTTTCACATACAAGTTAGTACTTGGTGTCATTGATTGAGTTATAAGAGGATGGAGTCTCTTTCCCTTTTTTTTACATCGGATCGATGGTCGAACTGGTCTTCGGTTCGAACTAGTCGATTGAACTGCTTCGGTTCGAGATGTTCGAATCAGACCAAGTCAAATCAGATAGGGACAATATGTCACTTCAGGGGAGAATGCGAGGAGTCTCTCATTTTTACTATATATCGGTCCCACAGCAGTAACTCCACTTTTTACTCAATCACTATACCTACTTCAAACAGAGTAAACTCCAATATTCGTATAATCCTTAATTCTGAATTTTCATTTAATCAATCGAAATCCACAACTTCAATCTTGAATCTAGATGTACTAAGTGAGTTTCGATAATTTGTTCTACGTTTTTATTTTTGATTTCACACGAATAAGGTTGTGAGTTCATGTTTTCTGGTGTCGTGGAGTTAGCCACCATCGTCGGTGGTAATGTTGGAGATGCCATCTAAGCCAGTGGCGCTATCACGGTTTTGCGAGGCGACACAAAGTGGCTAGAGAATCGTTTTAAGGAGGAGTGATGTATTGATATGAGAGGGATATTGTTGGATTTGGGCTGTTGAGGTAGACGATGTTATGGACTATGATTTAGACATATTATAGACGAAATTAGATCAAAATTTTGCCATGAATACAATTACGATATTTTCGTGGTCAAATTCCTAATTTTGAAAAATTGCATTTTTCAACCTGTTAATATACTATTATTTTATTTTAAATTAGATTATCTTAAGCTCATTTCGATATATTTTACGGGATGTTTCGTTCTCCCCCTCCCCCCCCCCCCCCTTTAAAATAAATTTTGTCCCAAAATTGCCTAAAGGGGAGAAAACCACAACTCACCCATGTTATGTACCCATGTTGTTTTTAATTCATTCATAAACATCCATGACTCGTAGTGATTATGAATAGTAGACTTACTGAGGTATGCTCAATCCCGGTGCGTCTGCGAAATAACTGATGTAGTCTGTGTGCAAAACATCCTAATATGCATATATTTTTATATAAGTGCACTGCGCAATTGTGTTGCATCCATTTCCCTAACATCCAATCTAGCAACCACAATGCATCCATAAATGTAATTTTAGAGGGAAAAATTACCCGTGAAAAGCTCTGGGTGAGTCCATCTCATCTTGTCCTCGGTCTCCCAAGTGCTTTCTGTAGGGTTGTCCCCCGATTATACTCGGACAAGGTGTATTGTCTTATTGCAGAGTCTTTTGATTCCATGCTCTACAATCTTTGTAGTGGCACATGGCACCCTAGACTCTAACTTGAGCTTCCCTATGTCCCTAGTCTCATCAAGCTCGAGTTCCATAGAAGAATCATGATGGCACTTTCTCAAAAGAGACACATGAAAAACATTATGGATCCCTGATAGGCGTTCAGGAAGATCCACTCGATATGCCAAAGATCGTATTCTCTCGACGAACAGAAAGGCCCAATAAATCTGGGAGCCAAATTCCTAGTCTTCCCAAACCGAACAAGCTTCTTAAGAGGGGAAACTTTGATGAATACCAAGTCTCCTATACTGAACATAATTTCCTTCCTCCTCTTATCAGCATATGATTTTCGATGGACTTGGGCTTCCCCCATCCTCTGCCTAATCAAAGAAATCTTCTCTGTAGAATCACGGACGGAGTATGGTCCGAGTAGAACCTTGTCGGTAGTCTCCCACCAACACACTTTTTGATTTTCATGGCCTCTCGTAAAGCGCTTCAAAAGGGGCCATACCAATCGTTGCTTTGAAACTATTGTTATATGTAAACCGCACAAGTGGTAGGTGATGCTCCCAAACTCCTCCAAGGTCGATAATTCAAGCTTTGAACAAGTGTTATAGGATCTGATTTACTCTTTCCGTCTGGCCATCCTTTTGTGGGTGATAAGCTGTACTTAAGTTCAGTGTCATCCCGAATCCTACTTGTAAACTTCTCCAAAACTCACTTATGAAGGGGTTTCGTATCGCTCTCTATACTAGATGGGATACAATGTAATCTGACTATTTCTTTAACATACAACTGGGCCAGCGAAGTCGCAGTCCTATTTTTCTTGACTGGTGTAAAGTGAGCACTCTTAGTCAAACGGTCCACTATAAACCAAATAGCCTCATTTTCCTTCTGACTTCTTGGAAGTACGTCATAAAAATCCATGGAAATATGCTCCTACTTCCACATGGGAACTTATAAAGGCAACAATAATCCTCTGAGATTTGCTTGTTCCTCTTTTACTCTTTGGCATGCTAAGCACTTGGCCACAAACTCAACTGTCTCCCTTTTCATCCGTTCCCAAAGGAGATTTCTCTTTCTATCTTTATACATTTTATCCCCACTAACATGTGTATGGTCATCCTCGACTTGTGGCATTCGTCAAAAATTTCCTTACTCAACTCCTCATCCTTAGGGATGCAAAGTCATCCATCCCTATGCAAACTTCCGTTGTTTCCTAGCAAATGTCGAATTGAATAAGGAAAGGCCTCCTTCTTCTCCACTTTCTCCTTCAACCTTCTTATCGCTTCGTCATGATCTTGCATACTCTAAATCATTTCTCTTAGAACGGGTCTAATAAGCATAACTCCAAGGAAACTACTAGAAGCTACTGGCGAGGGAACCAAGTTAAAGTTAGAAACTCCTACTGTTTCCATTTCGAGATTGCATTTAAAAATGCATGCCTTCTACTCATCGCATTCCATACCACGTTCCCTTTCCTTGAGGTATACTGGATCATGGAATCAAAAGAGGCAATTTACTCCATCCATCGTTGTTGTCTTAAATTCAGGTCATGTTGAAAGAATAAATACTTTAGGGATTTACAGTTAGTGAAAAGCTTGGACTTCTCCCCCCCCCCCCCAAAAGATAATGCCTCCGTATTTTCAAGGAGAACACTACCGCTACTAACTCTCGATCATGAACTGGATATCTTTTCTCGGGGTCCTTGAGTTGCCTACTAGCATAAGTAACAACCCTTCCTTTTTGCATGAGAACTACTCCTAAACTGGTTCCGCAGGCGTCAGTGTATACCGTGAACTTCCTTGAGCCATCAGATATAATAAGAACTGGTGCATAATCAATGCTTCCTTCAATTTCTTAAAAGCCACATCGCACTTAGTACTCCAAGAAAATACCAAAATCTTCTTCGTTAGTTGAGTTAAAGGAGTAGAAATCTTTGCGAAGACCTTAATAAATTTTCGGTAATATCCTGCCAATGCAAGAAAGCTTCTAACCTCCATAGCATTTCGAGGTACTTTCCATTCCTTAATTGCCTAGATCTTCTCTGGGTATACTGCTGAATCTTTGCTTGACATGATGTTCCCTAACAATCTAACTTCTTTCCTCCCGAAATGACATCTAGAAAACTTGGTTTTCAACTGTTTCTCTCTCGGTATCCCTAGGACATGCCCTAAGCAACTTTCAAGCTCCTTATGGTCCTCAAAAAATATAAGAATATTGCCCATGAAGACCACCATGATCTTGTTCAGAATGCCCCTAAACACTTTACACATGAGGTCAACAAAGAAGGCGGGTGCATTTGTTATCCCAAAGGGAATAACTTCTCATTGGAACAATCCATCTGACGTCCTAAATGCGGTCTTATCCTTACTATCTTCTGAAATCCTCATTTGGTGAAATCTAGTTGCAAGGTCTAATTTGGAAAATACTCGAGCTCCTCACAGGTGGTCGAACGGATCATCAATTCTGGGTAAGGGGTACCTATTCTTCTTGGTTAGTTTATTTAACTCTCTATAATCCATGCAAAGTTTTAAGGATCCATCTGCTCTTGTGGCAAACACAACAGGTGCACCCTTTTCTAATGTACTTCATCGAATGTAGCCTTTTTATAGCAATTCCGAAATTTATTTACCCAAATATCTTCTTTCTTTTGGCACCATATGCCTTAAGGGTAAAGCTACTAGTCTAACATCCTTCTCTAGTTCAATACAAAAAGTGATCTCCTTATGAGGTTGGAGTCTTGTCACTTCCTCGAAGACGTCCAAGAACTCACATACTATAGGGATCTAAGATGGTCCTTCCGAACTAGGAGACATGGTACACAATAGGGCTCTATTCTTAATTCTTATATCACAAGGGATATGAAGACTACTTCTTCATCGGCTCCTAAGTTGAACAACCCTCTTGTCGCAATCTAGGATGTCTCCATAAAATGACGACCAATCCACACCTAGGATAAGGTCATACCCTATAAAATCTAACGCATACTCTTTGCAAAGGGATTCGACATCGTCGATTTCCAATACTAGGTCTTTACAAATCAACTCAAGATACTTAGATCCTCCAATAGGGTTTGCCACCTCATTGGATTACTAGCGATGGATAAGGAAAGGATCAATAAATCAACTAATCTTTTAGAAAAATAAAAGAACGGGCCTCTCCAGAGTCAAACAAGGTGTATACGGAAATTCCTAAAATAAAATTTATACCTTCAAGTGTGGGTTGACCTTGATCTTTCAGGGTGGGCTCTGTATTGGTGCTGCTTCTAATAAATAATTCTGATTGTTCTGAACAAATCTAGGCTTTGGGAAATCCCTAGGAAGTGTCCTTCCTCATGGAAGTTAAAGAACGTTCCTATAAACTCTTTCTTTGCTAAAGCGGTAATACAGTCCTTGGCCTCATGGCCCTTGCGATTGCACCTTGTATAGGTCTTAGTCTCTTTCTTAAACTTACTCCCTTTCTTCTGGTTTTTCCACCATTCTTTCTTCTTATTCTTATTAGAACTAGAACTACCTTCCCCTTTATCACCATTCTTGTTCTCTTTAAATCCTTCTGCTGTGCACAAGATCGTCGTCTCCACTAATGTCTCGAAGGTTTCCCCGAATGTTACTTAGGCCATCAAGGTGTGTTTTAGTGGGAAGTTCAACCCCTTAACAAATCTTAAACCCTTGTTCATTAGAGTATCCACCAAACCCCTACCAAACTTACATAACTCGGTGAATTTAGCTAGATATTCTTATAGACTCAGATTCACTTTTTCGAGATGGATAAAGTTCTCTAATTGGATTGTCCTCTCAACCTTAGGTAGAAACTTTTCTTCAAAACGGGTCTTGAATTCAGTCCATGTAAATATTTGGCCTACATTCTCTCCAAATACTATGTTCCATCATTCAAGGCATTCCCCCTTTATGTGCCAAGCTGTTACTCTCCTCTTAATTTCGTCTGACCATCTCGTAGCCTCAAAAATCCTTTCACAGTCCATTATCCAAGACTAGGTTCCAACAAAACCCTTTGTCCCTAAGAATGGTTTTCCACCAAGGTTCGCGAAGCTCTTATAGAGCCAGGGAAAATAAACAGGTACACCAGCGGTAGGAATTGTAGGCTCCACTAGGGTGGGATTGGCGACAAGGACTTGCTCCATAGTATGAAGATACTGTTGGAACCATTTTGGCAAATACCATGGTCTTGCCAGGATTTCTTGATCGGAAGTATTATCTTCCAATCTACTATCTGAAAAATAAAGGAAGAATACTTCAGTAGATACTCCTGAGATAGTATTTAAGCTAAAAAGGAAAGAAAACAATAAAGTTTCCTAGTATAGTTGCATATGCTTATTGGGGGTAAATACATACATATATATAATATAGTTTGAAAATCATTTTCAAAATACAAGTACGCCTCTCATACATTTATGTTCCCTATAATCGGGTAAATTAGGCTCTAATATCAAATGTAACAACCAGCCCGGAGAGGGCTCAAATTTCGACCCAGAAAAGGCCCATCGACACTTAGAGCCACTCTAAATAGGTCGTCGGTTTCTATAAGGAATTACATTTGCACAGAATAATATAACGAGATGGAATCTCACACAGGGGAACGAGAAAGTATAATAATAATAAAGTAAATGTACCCTTTATTCAAAAGCCACTGATCCAAATACCAAATACATTTGTTCATAACGGTACATCATTATTATTCATTATTTAGAGTTTCCAACAATAACAAAGCAATAATAACTAATTGCAATATAATAGTCTCGCTACCTTATCCAGGCTCCATTATCATTTCTTGCATCAAGCCGCTACCCCACCTACTAAGTTTTGGACATTTTAAGGAGAAGGGTTAGAACATAAAGTTCTGATGACGGAAAATAATACGTGCTTAAAGAATATACTCTAGATTTGGCAGGTTATCTATATTTCAAAGTATGTCTACAAAACACACAAGCACATATACAAGCGAATATTTTAATTAATAAGGTGGATATCCCATTCAATCAATTAAGACCTTCATTAATGCATTTAGAGTGTAACTGTGATCACTTAAGACCCAACGAGGTGGACATTCTCAGTCACTTAAGGCACATTCTAGTATATTTATTAAGTGTGGATTCTCATGATTTCTTATGACCCTAAGGAGGACCCTAGCCACTTAAGACCCCATCCTATCACATCAACATCCCTATAGATATATATTCTCACAAGGAATATGATAAGTAGTACCTCACCGCTTAATACCGGTTTAAGGTTAGCCCACATATAGCCATTTAAGATCCCTCCAATGGACGCCTCATGTAACTACTTAACTAATATTACGGTAGTAGACCTATGCCACTTAAGACTTCCCTTAGACGGTTTGGTTAATTAAATTGCATGCTACGTCACACGTATACCAAATCTATCCCTAGGTTGGCCCTCACAAAGCTCCGGGAGGAGATGGATATTCCGGTTGTGACGGCCCGCCCCGCACCAACCGACATTTACTCCAAATGTGCGCTGTACACATGTCCAGTTAGCACGGAACGGGTCGTGAGAAGGAAAAGGAAGAAGGAAATGAACGTACAAAGAACCTGTAGAATGTCTCACAGCGCATAGAACAAAATATAATAATAACATACTTGACATAAAACAGGAGAGACAGTGCATAAGCTGAAAATCAGAACTAAACATCATAGCAGCGGAAATCCAAAATACAGCTTATTACAACTTTCAAACTGTCTCAAAGCAAAAGTAAGATAAATGAGGTACACTACTAATGCCCAAGTAGCGACCACCAACGACACAGGGAGAATGTGTATGTATATATATATATATATATATATATATATATATATATATATAATACGTTGAAACCTCATGCCCGCCTCCGAATCAGCTACTCGCGCATCACCAGCTAACCTGTCTCTAGTATGCTCGTGTGAGCACCCAGAGTAATAAGAGGAGACATAAAACTCTGGGTCAGACATAAAGCCTGGTATGAGCGATAAGCATGTAAAGTGAACAATAACAGGTAGACTAAAACATACCTGAACTTGGACCTGCAACCAAAGAGTTAGCACTACATACTGTACAACACTCTAAGGTGTCATATCATACAGTGTAAAGATACGGAGGTGAGGGAGGTGTGCATGTCATAATGATGGCAAACAATCAAGCATAGCATCCATCCTCCCATCTCTCACTCAGTGCGTAAAGCATACGACATTCACCACTTCGATCACCCAACATTCCTTGCTACGATCACTTTGCCCCATGAAGTCTTAAATGGCTTCACTGCACTGATAACGTAGCCACAAATCCTTTGCTATGTCCACTTTGCCCCATGGAGTCACAAGAACCCCACTGCACCGGCTCATAGCCTTATCAATCCTTACTATGTCCACTTTGCCCCATGGAGTCACAAGTACCCCACTGCACTGGCTCATAGTCTTACTACGCATCACCTTGCCCCTCGGGTCATAATGACCCTACTGCACTGATAACGTAGTCCTGCTACCATCATTTTGCCCCTCAGGTCGTAATGACCCTACTGCACTGATAAGTAGCCCATCTTCCTTTTTAGTGGTGAATCGAGGTTTGAACGTCGACAACTCCTTAGCACACGTCCCGCAGCAAAGCCCAACCATGAAGTGAACTCATTGGTTCCCAACTGGTTCCGGGATCCTGAGCTCTAACTTCCATTTGGACTACCTTTGCGTCTCGGGTCATTGGTCATCAGCAGATCGGATCGGATCGTGGCCTTCAGATCGGATCGGTTCGGAGCCTTCATCACCACGGTTCGGATCGAGCTCCTTCATTCGGATCGAGTCACGCCATCAACTCGTGGTTCTCCAGTTCCATCGGATCGGTTCGAGTACCCTTCAGCGGATCGGGTCGGGGTCTCCAAGTCCATCGCCATGGATCGATTCGTGGTAAGTTCCTTCGGATCGGATCGTGGTCTTTCAAGCGGTTCGGGTCGGAAAGCACTCCTCCAGGTCGACGGATCGTGCTCACCCTTCTTGGACGGATCGGGTCGCAATGCTCATTCGCGATCCGGATCGGAGTACTTCAGTTTGGGCACGGCGCTGCATCGATTCGTCTCGTGGGCCTGGCGCAGGTGGTTCGGTTCGGAGGAGATGACTCGACTCGTGGTGATGTCCCACGGTCCCATAGGGCGATCCGATCGTCCCTCAATCCCCCATCCGATCCGAATCTCTGCACCTTGTCCAGCGAGCTGTTTACGCCCCTCGACGGCGTTTTCTACCATTCCAACTATTCTAAACAGTCACAAAGCATTTCATACAGTCATAGCAACATGCGTAATCAACCACAAACATCAATATGATAGGTAAAAATGGATCAAACATACCCAAAATCCCATATTTCCCCTTAAGCATGTTTAGGTGAAACTTATGATAGGATTAGCAAATCTTAACCAAATTAACCCAAATTCATATCAGAGGTCTAAAACATCATTCCGAATTTTATAAACATTTTTCCAAAATTTTATCATGTTTAAATTCGCTAATTAACACTAATCAACCCTAATTAGCCATAATTAGTGCAAAACTATGCAAATCACTCACCTTAGCCACAAAATAAACTAAGATCTGAAATAATTCTCTGATTTGATGTGAATCTCAATACCAAACAGCAGCTCCTTTGTTGCTTTGGTGAAGACCTTCCTCGATTAGGAGTTGCTAAGCCAAATCCTTAACCTAAAGGTGATTTGGAGGTGATTTAGAGGTTGGAGGCCATTTTTAGGGTTCCTTGGTGATAAGTGGAGGCTAGAAAACTGAAATGGAATGATTCTCCATCTCATTTCAGCCCTCCCATAACCCTAATCTCGAAATGGGTTATGGGCCTACTCGCTAATCATCCGATTTGGCCCGGTTAAGCAGTTTTTCACCCTCCAAACCTTGTTTCAGCCATATCTCCCAAACGGTAAGTCCGTTTGGCCATTATGACCACTCTACGGAAAGAGAAACTATCAAACGAATCAAATGGAAGTGGTTTCAGGTCAAAATTCCTTTCTAATCAAAAGTTATGGCCAAAACAGTACCAACTAGGGGCAAAATGGTCATTTAAAAATCGACAAAAATCATGAACATGGGAAATGACTCTAATGGATGTTTCCCAAAGTTACATGACCATACAACTTCATACGGGAAAGAAATAAATATTCTACAATCCTATGATGTGTAGAATACGGGTCGTTACACTCTCCCCCCCCCCCCCCCCTTATGAAATTTCGCCCCCGAAATTCCCTAATCCAAACACACACAAAGGTCCCGCATGCCTATCAATCATAAAACAACAATCAACATGCAAAACAAGCAAAACAAGTCTACCCTAGCATGCGGAAAACTAAATCACAAAGTAAACCTTACCAGGCAAAGAGTTCTGGATGTGCCTTTCTAATGCTCCCCTCTGTCTCCCAAGTACAATCATTCTCGTCCTCGCCCCACTGAACCTTGACTAGCTTCACCGCCTTCCTTCGAAGTTGCTTCGTATCGTGCCCCACAATACGAATCGGCTTGCGGTTCTCAACCGCCTCGGTTTCTACTTCGAAGTCCTCTAACTGATCAGGTGAAATAGTCACATTTGAGTCGTGAACGAACTTCCTTAGTTGGGAAACATGAAATACATTATGAACTCCCGCCATCTTCTCTGGTAAGCCAACTCTATATGCCAAATTCCCGACTAATTCAAGAACAGGGAATGGGCCAACAAATCTTGGTGCTAACTTGCCTCTCCTGCCAAATCGTATCACGCTCTTCAATGGAGAGATCTTAACAAACACCAAGTCACCAACGGAGAATTTCAAATCTCTTCTCCTCTTATCAGCATAACTCTTTTGCCTATCTTGGGCAGCTTTCATTCGTTGCTGAATGATCTTGATCTTATCTGAAGTTTCTCTCACCACATCTGGTCCAAGCACAAACTTCTCGCCAGTCTCTATCCAACATGATGGTGAGTTGCACGGTCTTCCGTACAAAGCTTCATATGGAGCCATACCGATACTGGATTGGTAGCTATTATTATATGTAAACTCTACTAGATGCAAATGGTCATCCCATGATCCACCAAAATCCAATATACAAGCTCTCAAGAGATCTTCCAATATACGATTCACCCTCTCCGTCTGACCGTCGGTCTGAGGATGATATGCGGTACTGAGATGTAATCTTGACCCTAGAGCCTCTTGTAAGCTCTTCCAAAACCCACTAGTGAACAACAGGTCTCGGTCACTCACAATGCTTTTGGGTACTCCATGAAATCTCACTACCCATTTCATATACAATTCTGCCAACTTGGCTGCCGTTCTGGTCAATTTGACTGGTATAAATCTTGCACTTTTAGTCAATCGATCCACAATTACCCAAATGCTATCATGTCCCGATCTAGTCCTTGGTAAACCATCGATGAAATCCATCGAGACTTGCTCCCATTTCCATTCGGGAATTTCTAATGGTTGCAACAACCCACTAGGCTTCTTTTGCTCGGCTTTAACTAGCTGGCAATTCATTCATTTGGATATAAACTTCCCAACGTCTCTTTTCATCCCTTCCCAGTAGTAAGTCTGCTTCATGTCTCGATACATCTTATTACCACCGGGATGTATAGTTAGTTTTGAGTGATGACATTCTCTAAGCACTTCATCTCTCAAACCATTCACGTTGGGCACAACTAGTCTTCCATTCTTCCGAAGCCATCCATCTCGATCAAGCCCATACACATTCATCTCCTCATCGATACCCATCTCTAACTTGGAGATGATTTCCAATAGATTAGGATCGTCCCTCTGACTAGAACCAATCCGCTCTATCAAAGTGGGTCTGATCTTCAAACTAGCTAACATAACTGGATCCAATTCGCACCTTGGTCTGAAATCAAACCCCGCGATATACTCCAGCTGCTTCCATTCAAGAAACATTGCCCCTAAGCTGGCATGTCTCCTACTCAAGGCATCGGCTACCGCATTACCCTTCCCAGGTGTATACGCGATATCAAAATCATACGAAGCCAAGAACTCTAACCATCTCTGCTGACGGAGATTCAGATCTTTCTGAGAGAAGAGATACTTTAACGATTTATGATTTGTAAACAACTCAAATCTTTCTCCCAAAAGATAGTGTCTCCACATCTTTAGCGCAAATACAATCGCTGCCAATTCCAAATCATGGGTAGGATACTTCTTCTCATGCGGCTTTAGCTGTCGACTAGCATAAGCTACAACCCTACCTCCTTGCATCAATACTGCACCCAGTCCGGTACCACAAGCATCCGTGTATACCGTCATCTCTTCATTCCCTTTAGGAATGACTAACACTAGCGCATGCGTCAACCTCTCCTTTAGACTCTTGAAGGCATCCTCACACACTTCGCCCCAGACGAAGGACTGATTCTTCTTAGTCAACTGAGTCAACGGTGCTGCTATCTTGGAGAAGTCCTGGATAAACTTACGATAATATCCAGCTAATCCCAAGAAACTTCTTACATCTGTAGCATTCTTGGGTGTAGGCCAATCCTGTACCGTAGCCACCTTCGCAGGGTCCACGGCAATATCATTCTCAGAAACAACATGACCCAAGAATCTTACTTCCCTTCTCCAAAAATGACATTTAGAGAATTTCGCTTTCAATTGGTGTTTCCTCAACACCTCCATCACTATCCTCAAGTGTCCCTTGTGTTCCTCTTCTGTCCTTGAGTAAACAAGGATATCATCTACGAACACAAGAACAAACTTATTCAACTGATCTCTGAATACTCGATTCATAAGATCCACAAAATAGGCTGGTGCATTGGTCAACCCAAACGGCATGACCAACCACTCATAAAATCCAGACGGCGTCCTAAAGGCCGTTTTCGGAACACTCTCATCTGCTACTCGAAGCTGATGAAATCCTGTTGCGAGGTCTAACTGGGAGAACACTCTTGCTCCTTCCAGTTGATCAAACAAATCATCTATCCGCGGTAGAGGATACTTATTCTTCCTCGTCACCTTATTCAACTCGCGATAGTCCACACACAAACGAAGGGAACCATCTGCCTTAGTGGCAAACACAACTGGTGCTCCCCACTCGGAGACACTTCTTCTAATAAGTCCCTTCTTCAAAAGATTGCTGACTTGCACCCCGAGCTCACACTGCTCCCTTGGTGCCATACGACGAAGTGGCATCACTATAGGTCTGGCATCTTTCACTAAATCAATACAGAACTCAATCTCTCGGTGTGGTGGAAGCCCAGTCACCTCCTCGAAGACGTCCGGATACTGTCCAACCACAGGCACATCTGACAACTCATCCTGCGGGATGTCGAGGGAATTTACAAAACTAGCCATAACCCCATCACTAGGTAGGCTACCAAACACTACCCTCCGCCCATCATCTGCCCTCACTGTCACCAAAAAGCCCTCACAGTCTACCACCACCCCGTATCTTTGGAGCCAATCGACTCCCAATATAATGCCATACCCAGTAAAGCCCAAAACAAAGCAATCACATACAAACATACATCCATGACTCGATAAGACCAAATTCCTGCAAATCATACTAAGGCTAGTCGAACCACCAAACGGGTTCGTCACAACCAATGGTCTATCGACTATCTCGGGTTCCAGTCCCAATCTATCTACCAGGTCACTAGATATGAAGGAACGGGAAGCCCCAGTATCAAACAAAACTCGAACTGGTATATCATAAATAGAAAGCATACCTTGAATAACAACATTCTTTCCTTTCTCCGCCGCAGTTGTGGCATTCGACGAAGAAGGAACAGCATCAATAGCATATGCTTTCACAATCTGCTTCTCCTTAAGAGGTTGCGGACACTTATCTTTCTGATGTCCCACTTGACCACAGTTGTAGCACTTCCTTTCCGCTGGCTTGACCTGACATTCCTTTGCATAATGACCCTTCTTTCCACAGTTGAAGCACTCAACATCCTTCTTGCTCTTTTTCTGGCCACCCTTAGATTGGTCCTGCTTCCTCTTATTCTGAGAGTTACTCTTGCCTCCACCGCCTGCTTGCGGCTTTGGCCCTTCTGCAGATGCAGCCTTAGTCTTTGACTTAGGGTAAAGACTCTCTGATCTCAATGCTTTCCCCACAATTGATTCAAAAGTCTCATCGATGTGGTTGATAAGCCTTTCCCCAAAGTACCCATCCAAACCAGTAATGAACTTCTCATTCTTCTTCTCAGGAGTATCGATAAGAGACAGTCCATACTTCGACAAAGTGTCGAACTCAGCAATATAATCAGAAACTGCCCTCCCATTCTGCTTGAGTTCCAAGAACCTCTTGAACAACACTGACTTCTGGGCAGCTGGAATGGACTTCTCGCTAAAGCGAGCCTTGAACTGAACCCAAGTAACCTGGTCTTCTGGAGTAGCTGTTCTAATGGCATTCCACCAATTCATCGCTCGCCCTTGCAACTGACGAGACGCTAGCCTTCTCTTCATCGCATCCTCAAGACCCAAGTCATCAAAGATACGGTCACAGCTATCCATCCAATCTTGAACATCTGTGGCTGACTCCGTTCCGTGGAACGGCTTTCCACCAAGATTAGTGTAATCCTTGCACAACTTGGTGAAATCGACCCTAGGCGCCTGCACCATTGGGCCAACACCAACTCCGGGATTGGGAACTGCCCCTTGCACTTCTCTAAGCATGTCTCTCATGAGGTTAGTAAACATCGCCCTCATGTCAGCGGCATTCCCATTATTGGCCCCTCTACCGGTACCTCTAACATATCGGCTCATCGTCAATCTGTAAAAGGGAAACGATTAACGACCCCATAGTGGTACTAGTGCAGTGCAACATCATTCTTATACTACTAATAGTATATGTATACATAGATTTTGAAAACCAAAGTAATCACAAATAAGCGCTCTCATATACGTACTAACTCTCCCTAGTGTCTTTCCCTAGGTTAACTACGCAACCTAGAGCTCTGATACCAAGTGTGACGGCCCGCCCCGCACCAACCGACATTTACTCCAAATGTGCGCTGTACACATGTCCAGTTAGCACGGAACGGGTCGTGAGAAGGAAAAGGAAGAAGGAAATGAACGTACAAAGAACCTGTAGAATGTCTCACAGCGCATAGAACAAAATATAATAATAACATACTTGACATAAAACAGGAGAGACAGTGCATAAGCTGAAAATCAGAACTAAACATCATAGCAGCGGAAATCCAAAATACAACTTATTACAACTTTCAAACTGTCTCAAAGCAAAAGTAAGATAAATGAGGTACACTACTAATGCCCAAGTAGCGACCACCAACGACACAGGGAGAATGTGTATATATATAATACGTGGAAACCTTATGCCCGCCTCCGAATCAGCTACTCGCGCATCACCAGCTAACATGTCTCTAGTCTGCTCGTGTGAGCACCCAGAGTAATAAGAGGAGACATAAAACTCTGGGTCAGACATAAAGCCTGATATGAGCGATAAGCATCTAAAGTGAACAATAACAGGTAGACTAAAACATACCTGAACCTGGACCTGCAACCAAAGAGTTAGCACAACATACTGTACAACACTCTAAGGTGTCATATCAAACAGTGTAAAGATACGGAGGTGAGGGAGGTGTGCATGTCATAATGATGGCAAACAATCAAGCATAGCATCCATCCTCGCATCTCTCACTCAGTGCGTAAAGCATACGACATTCACCACTTCGATCACCCAACATTCCTTGCTACGATCACTTTGCCCCATGAAGTCATAAATGGCTTCACTGCACTGATAACGTAGCCACAAATCCTTTGCTATGTCCACTTTGCCTCATGGAGTCACAAGAACCCCACTGCACCGGCTCATAGCCTTATCAATCCTTACTATGTCCACTTTGCCCCATGGAGTCACAAGAACCCCACTGCACTGGCTCATAGTCTTACTACGCATCACCTTGCCCCTCGGGTCATAATGACCCTACTGCACTGATAACGTAGTCTTGCTACCATCACTTTGCCCCTCAGGTCGTAATGACCCTACTGCACTGATAAGTAGCCCATCTTCCTTTTTAGTGGTGAATCGAGGTTATGAACGTCGACAACTCCTTAGCACACGTCCCGCAGCAAAGCCCAACCATGAAGTGAACTCATTGGTTCCCAACTGGTTCCGGGATCCTGAGCTCTAACTTCCATTTGGACTACCTTTGCGTCTCGGGTCATTGGTCATCACCAGATCGGATCGGATCGTGGCCTTCAGATCGGATCGGTTCGGAGCCTTCATCACCACGGTTCGGATCGAGCTCCTTCATTCGGATCGAGTCACGCCATCAACTCGTGGTTCTCCAGTTCCATCGGATCGGTTCGAGTACCCTTCAGCGGATTGGGTCGGGGTCTCCAAGTCCATCGCCATGGATCGATTCGTGGTAAGTTCCTTCGGATCGGATCGTGGTCTTTCAAGCGGTTCGGGTCGGAAAGCACTCCTCCAGGTCGACGGATCGTGCTCACACTTCTTGGACGGATCGGGTCGCAATGCTCATTCGCGATCCGGATCGGAGTACTTCAGTTTGGGCACGGCGCTGCATCGATTCGTCTCGTGGGCCTGGCGCAGGTGGTTCGGTTCGGAGGAGATGACTCGACTCGTGGTGATGTCCCACGGTCCCATAGGGCGATCCGATCGTCCCTCAATCCCCCATCCGATCCGAATCTCTGCACCTTGTCCAGCGAGCTGTTTACGCCCCTCGACGGCGTTTTCGACCATTCCAACTATTCTAAACAGTCACAAAGCATTTCATACAGTCATAGCAACATGCGTAATCAACCACAAACATCAAAACATCAATATGATAGGTAAAAATGGATCAAACATACCCAAAATCTCATATTTCCCCTTAAGCATGTTTAGGTGAAACTTATGATAGGATTAGCAAATCTTAACCAAATTAACCCAAATTCATATCAGAGGTCTAAAACATCATTCCGAATTTTATAAACATTTTTCCAAAATTTTATCATGTTTAAATTCGCTAATTAACAATAATCAACCCTAATTAGCCATAATTAGTGCAAAACTATGCAAATCACTCACCTTAGCCACCAAATAAACTAAGATCTGAAATAATTCTCTGATTTGATGTGAATCTCAATACCAAACAGCAGCTCCTTTGTTGCTTTGGTGAAGACCTTCCTCGATTAGGAGTTGCTAAGCCAAATCCTTAACCTAAAGGTGATTTGGAGGTGATTTAGAGGTTGGAGGCCATTTTTAGGGTTCCTTGGTGATAAGTGGAGGCTAGAAAACTGAAATGGAATGATTCTCCATCTCATTTCAGCCCTCCTATAACCCTAATCCCGAAATGGGTTATGGGCCTACTCGCTAATCACCCGATTTGGCCCGGTTAAGCAGTTTTTCACCCTCCAAACCTTGTTTCAGCCATATCTCCCAAACGGTAAGTCCGTTTGGCCATTATGACCACTCTACGGAAAGAGAAACTATCAAACAAATCAAATGGAAGTGGTTTCAGGTCAAAATTCCTTTCTAATCAAAAGTTATGGCCAAAACAGTACCAACTAGGGGCAAAATGGTCATTTAAAAATCGACAAAAATCATGAACATGGGAAATGACTCTAATGGATGTTTCCCAAAGTTACATGACCATACAACTTCATACGGGAAAGAAATAAATATTCTACAATCCTATGATGTGTAGAATACGGGTCGTTACACCGGTAAACAACACTACTCTGTTATTGGCATGACCAAACCACTTTTTAGAGGAGGACCAATAGACAACTTCAAATCTAATCAGGGAGGGTCCCCGACTTTGGCCCAAATCCAAGGAATAAACCTTCAGAATGTTCCTAGTCCAAATAACCACTTAAGACCCAAACTAGATAAGAAGATAGTCATCCACTTAAGACCTTCTCAAGGCGGTGGTAAGCCTACCTATTTACACACATAATAGGTGTATATGTATACACTAGACCTCTTATGTTAAATCGAATACTTGTAGACGTTGGATATGTTGGGCGTTTCCCGGCAAATTTCTACTACAAGCGGATTTAACCTCGTGTCATAGTGTACTAAGTTAAATGGCTCATGGCACCCAAACCTCTCACATTAACCTAATTCACTTGTGGTTGCTTGATTTGCCAATTGGTTCCGGGCAGACATCTACCACAAATGACGACTAACCTCGTGTCTATGTGTCATTATTTAATATATAAAAATAAGCCATATATTTCACACACATAAGGAATAATTTATATGGGGACATTTCAAGTTTCTAATTTTATTCTAAAATATTTATTATGCCATTATTACGTTTGATTACGTTGATTACGCCAATTAAATATTTGATTAAATAGTGCTATAAACATTAATTTCTGCTCGAATTAAGAAACGTTTTAACAGTGTAAATTGTTAATCATGTTCACATAAGAGGTATACAAGTGCAATTCCCATACTAAACTACTTAATTCATGGCTTAATCAATAATAAGCAGCAAATCGGAAAATAACAACATGACTGTTCAAACCTGTATCCTAGGATTGTTAGAATGATTTACGTAACGAAAGAGAAACAAGGTGTTAAATACGTACATATATATATATATATATATATATATATATTTGTCATAAATATAAATGTATACATACATATATACGAAAAACTTTATTTTAATTAAATTTACACTTTTCTATGTTGCACATAAAAACGTTAACATTTGATTATTTCAAATCTAAATATGTTCAAATTATCCATTTTGGAAAGGAAATCTGAACCTATTCAAATAAAACCAAACCAAATCTTAATCTTTTAACATCACAAGCACTTTTAAATAAAAAGAGGTAAATCCAATTAAACAAAAGTAAAATCGCCAAACTATTCCTCAAACATTAACAGAACAATTCACAAACCCAAAATATTGAATGACAACTTTGCGATATATACAAAATATGAGACTTAGGGGGTTTTGCATTATAGTGTTATCGTAAAACCAAACCTCCTTAGGCACACAAATCAATATGAAATCTATAAAATATATAATTTAACTAAACAAGTATTATTTGCACTTACAGAGATTTTAGGCAAAGAAGATAATATTGATTTGAATGTTGAAAACATCGTTCTTCGATTCTACTGCAGATCTATATAAAAGAATCACATAGATTTGAATCTCATTTATAAACAATAGAAGTTCTAGAAGATAATCTAAATAGAAATATATTAGAAATGAAATAGATTAGGGATAGAAGAAGATACTTATTCCAACCTAGTTTCTAGAATTTTAGATGCAGAATGGAGGCATAAAAATGAGAGGGTTTAGGGAATTATGAGCCGAGTTTGGTGGTATTTATTGGTGTGTAAACAAACAGTAATGGTTAGATTAACATAGATTTAATCTAGGCAATTCATTGTCTATAAAACAAACCAAAACACCATCCAAACCAGCCTCATTGGGCTCTGGCTGCACCAGGCGATCGACACCCTCCCGAGGAGGGCTGTCGACACCCCTTCAGGGGGGCGGTCGACCCTCTGGTCATGAAAATGGCCAGTGGCCTGTGGTTGATTGCTTGAAAGGATTATTTTATTAAATATTACTTATTATATTAATTCCTTTCCATTTATTCAATATTCTTGTCCCCTCTTATATGTACATATACACACACACACAATTTTAAATTTAATGGAATATTCTAATCAACCATTAATTAGTTATTTTTATTCCATATATTCATACTTTCAACTCAAATCTCAAGCGTTCGTGTGTGTGTGTGTATATATATATATATATATATATTAACGTATAATCTTTTTAAATGCGAATCCTTCGTACAGACTCCGATTTAGACATATTATATATGAAATTGGATCAAAATTTCGCCATGAATACAACTATCAAAATTTCGTGGCTAAGCTCCTAATTTTGTAAATTCCATTTTTAAACCCATTAATATATCATTATTTAATTTTACATTAGACTATCTTAAGTCTATTTAGGTATATTTTACGAGGTGTTACATGAAGATTCTTCATTCTAACCAATGATGTTTCTTGGGTAGCACAACAAATATGTCCAAACGATACCGTGTCAGACTCTCTGAGGCAAAGAAAGATAAGGTTGTTAAACTAGATCGCGAAAAACCTCCAATTCTAGGACTTATTTGGATGATGATGACTCACGGTTTGTCATTCAAACTCATGAGTGAGAGAAAAGCGCTTCTAAGGAAGAAACTTCTGTTGAAGAAGAGGAAGGAGGAGTGGAAGAAGAAGTGAATATTGATACATTGTATGGGGTCGTTTTTTTGAATTATCCAACTGAAGGGAAGCTAAAACGGTTGTGTGCGAAGCACAGAATTCCCTTTGAGCATATTCAGGTGCCAGTTGAGGGCGAGACTGCCCAAAACCCACAAGAAGATTAATGTTAATAAGTCACCATATGTGCACGGTTGAGCGTATCCCTCATTTCAATCCCTGCATCGTTAGTTTTCTTCGACGTACGAAGTTAGCGCCAATGCAACACACCCCACTGCCTGTTCCTACCTCTTCTCGTTGTGTATAGTTTCGAGGAGCACCTCGAACCAGAGCTAACCTTTGATGATGTCATTTTCTTCTACAACTTTAAACATCGAAAGAACATAACTCCCACTTTCCTTTTGTTCAAATCTGCACAAGGAAGGTAAGTCATTATGGAGGAATTCACAAAACTCAGGGATATCATAAATGAATGGTTTTACGTTCCTCTAAAGCAAGGTAGCGCTCGGAGATGGATCCAATGTAGTAAGTGTTATGCCTTGGCTTACTCTCCTCCACTTCACTAGAGAATTCCTAACATTTATTGTCCTATGCAGGTGACAGCCCATCTAAGCCTACCGAAGATGAATACTACCCAAGTATGGCTATCCTGTAGAATGTTGCGATGGGTGATCAGACTATCAGAAGAAGTATCGTTGATGAATTCTAGCACCGTTCCATCTACCAGATCCCAATCGGATTATGGGATTGGGTAAAGCTCGAGCTCCAGCAGGTGTGCCCCTGGCAGTCCTGCACCAACTGCTGTGGAGTCAGAGGGTGTTCCCCCATTCGGTAGGTTAAAAGCCGCCAAGCCCAAGACTCATGCCCACATCAAGGGCGTCGCCAAGGGAGCAAACGCATCCAACTCCAGTCGGGAGCATGAAGAAGGGGCAAAGGAAAAATCGTCTATGAAGATAACTGAGGCAAGGCATAAAACTCCCTCTCTAGAGGAACTAATTTTTATGAAATCTCCCATCATGGGGAAGGAAGGTGAAGAAAAATCCACATCTGAACATACTTCGCCACCACAGGGTCAACTGCCTCAACTACCTATCCAAAAAAGTGGATTACTTTCTATGGAGAGTCTTTATAATGGCCTGGAAGAGTTAGACATTCCATATGAGCACTATTCCTTTCCGGATTTAGACTCATGGACCTTTTTCCCAATGCCCAAGTGGGAAAATGATGCAATTATTTTTGGAGAAATCATGCCTACTAGAAAGGCATTGGCGACTAGTTTTTCGGGGGTACGTACTAACATGCGACACACATACTGCACGTCAACGCACTTGCTTGTTGTATGATCTCCTAGTTCTGACACTGATTCGTTTTGGATTGCAAGTACCATGTCTTACCGATCATATGATCCTAAGAAATCCCTCAGCAGCGTCTATAAGAGTGGGGTCCCGCCTAAGTACCACACGAATCAAGAGCGGGATTATAAAGATGATCGCGATAGAGAGGATTGAGAGAGGGAATGGAGTTACCAGTAATACAAATATCACCCCCGTTCTCATTCCCACTTCCGCTCTACCACAACATCGATATATCAAAACGCTACAAAGATCCCCACGAGGGTGAAAAGTCAGTTGTCAAGGCCCTAACCTCTCAATAAGAACACTATACCAAGAAGCATTCCGAGTCCAAAGGAAAAAGAAAGGACAAGACGACAACTGTTATGGGGAAACATAAATCCATAAAGATATCCGTTTCAGAGCCCGTCGTACATGAAGCGCCTGCTGTGGAAAGAATGAATGTTTTGGAAGGGTAGTTCCCTCAGTACTATGTCAAATGCATGCACTTCGTCCTTGGACTGCAACTTATGCACGGCAATGTTGGTGACAGACTCAAAAAGGAGGTAGGCTTCGTTGTCGGCAATACAAAGAAACATGCAAATATTCTTGGAAGCTATTTGAAATTATCGACGATCTTGAGTTGGAATTGACCAATCAAAAGCAGCTATCGGATTGTGACAGAAACTCTCTAGATCATATTGATAAAGAACTTGCGGATGTTAAAGCTATGTTGAAGATGGCGAAAGCGGATGCTGAAAAGTGGAAAACTTCGCACAATGAATTAAAGGACCTCTTCCATAGAGAGCTTAATTCCTAGAGCCTGAGAATGAAATCCATTGAGAATGAATGTTGGGCTGTTACTCAGGAGAATGACGATTTAAAACTTAAGTGTAGCACTCTCGAGGCAAATAGGTGTTCTTAGGAGAAAGAAAATGCCAACATGAGGGACAAGCTGGCCAAGGCTTAAGCCAGCGTTAAACAGACCGAGGAGAATGCTAATGCTGCCTCAGAGTATGCTTCCAATTCCCAACTCCAACACGACATACAAATAAAGGAGTTGAAGGAAGGAGCATCTTGAAGATATGAAAACGGTCGAAGAGTACTTTGGGTAGTGATGACTTTCTTTTCCAAGATCCTATGATATCGTGATATCTCTTAGGTAGAAGACTACCCTACAACTCTAGCCGACACATGAAGTGAGTTGGTTGAAGAGGAGAGGCATGCTTCAAAAAGCAGAGCCGTGGATGAAGATAAACTAATGAAGACATTCATAAGGAACAACGATCCTAAAGTTCTAGCAGAAGGAAGATGCCTGCAGAAAGAGGCCGAAGATGCCGCGAGGCTTTTGGCAAAGAGAAAAACTATCATTGTAGATAGTTCCAGCCCTTCTTCTGCAGCTGCCGGATACAGAGAAGTACAGGGTTATGATCCTGACTTCCCAGCTCCGAAAATCTCTAAGCCTTTAAATCAAATCACCGAGATGCCCGAAACTCGGGGACTCACAAGTGGTGGCTCCACAAAAAAATCAGGATAGGTCTCGTTAATCATATCTTCGGTTTCTCAAGTTCAAACTTGTTAACCCCGTTAATATAACGCAGTCCCAAGGTCGAATATCATGGCTCGAGCACCATGGTACGAACAAGCCACCTCGAGCACCATGGATCGAACAAGCCAGCTCGAGCACCCTGGGTCGAACACTGGACGGTCGAGCACAAGATGGTCGAGCGGCCTTGGGGTCGAGCAAAGCACCTTCACCAGTTCGGGTCGATCGACTTTGAGTCTCATGGACCGGTCACTTGTAGAAAAAACGGGTTAGTACCATTGGAAAAGAGTGGGTCGATCATTATTATTTCATGGATGCTTACTGAGCAAAACATGCAAAGATAACAAATGAGTCTCCACGTAAAGCTATTATTACTTTACATGTACATACATGCCATGTGTCAATGTAAGGATGCAACATGGACTTGTTGATACAAAACAATACGCGCATGGACCCTTCATGGCGGGACTCATAACACAATATGGTTTCATGAATCCTGAGTATGTTAATGTGTTATATGGCTACTGAAACAACATGGAATAAGCATGCAGACTTCATATGTTGGAAACATTTACATATGGCTTCAAAGTAGAATACGAGGTATATTCAACGGTAGTATTTTGTTTAAAGAAAATGGCACCATTTTGTACATGTAACGCAACGTATTATACAAGTACGGTTCGACCTCAAATGGTTTACACGTTTCTAATTTGTCATAAAGCAATGACAAAATATAATATAACTGGGTCGATCATGTAGAAATAGTGGCAGCAACACTACAAGAAAACACTGATTTAGCGTCAAATGTTTAGAAGCGCAAATTTTTGTCGCTAATTTGCGACGAATTTCCATGTGATCTACAAGGGATAGTTTTTTGTTTCTTTAACTTTATTTTCTTTTATTTATTACCATCGTCTTCTGTCATCCCTCTATGCCGTTGCAAATTGCATTAAATTACCAACAAAAAATTTCTGCTGCTATTTTCCGTTGCAAATCCAAGCAGAATACCGATAAATATTTATCAAAGCTATTTTGCAGCAGAATTCCAACAGATTTGCAAGAGATGTTTATATTATTTTTCTAGGATATAGTTTAGTGTTATTTGTTTAATAATTATTAACATGTTCAATAATTAATAATTAATTTGTTCTAATTAATGATTTATAAGTAATAACAAATAATAATTTACGTTCTATAATAAACAACTTATAATCATTGCTTATATAAAATATTATTTGAAATTTATAATAATTAATGATTATTAATAAATAATTCATAATTATTAGTTCTTATCTATAATCAATAAAAAATTATATTTATAATTATTAATTCTTACCTATAATCAATAAAAAAAATATTTAACAATTTTTTTGGTTAATCATTAATAATTAGTCAATTACATTTTCTGCTTATTAATTAGATTAAATAATTAAATAATTAGATTAAATAATTAATGAATATAATTAATAAATGATATTAAAGAATTAATAATTAATACTATTAAATAATTGATGATTAATAATTAAAATTTAATAGTCAAAGCTAAATAGTTAATATAATTAATAACATGATTTTCGTTTCCCAACCCTGTTTTCGTTTCCCACCCCTGTTTTCGTTTCCCGCTTATCATTTACACTTAACCCTAAGTTACCGCCTCCTCTTTCGTCTTAATAGATCTATTTTGCTTCTTTCTTTCATCCCTCACCGCTTTACATAAAGTTTAATAGTTAATAGGCTAATTTTACTTATTCGCGTTCTCTATTCTATAATTTTCATTTCCGGCTTGAGCCATTTCCTTAACCCTAGGCTATGCTGCTAACTCCTAAAATGAGGTAAATTTAGGGATTAATTTCTGGCATCTAAAATCCATGGCAGTGAAACATATATTTTACAACCATCTGAAGGAGAGCATCACTGTTGTAAATTTGAGGTAAAGACAAT
The DNA here is from genome assembly GCA_030737875.1 of Allium sativum. Classification (NCBI taxonomy): domain Eukaryota; kingdom Viridiplantae; phylum Streptophyta; class Magnoliopsida; order Asparagales; family Amaryllidaceae; genus Allium; species Allium sativum. Next base: position 833,703,713 of record CM060918.1, on the reverse strand, counting down.
GCCGGGGGTAGAACCTTGAAAGAAACTCAAGAAAATGCGGTCATCGATACTTCTCCCCCTCGGAAGCGACTCAGATCTGATTCCGATCAAGATTCAACTCCAGTCGAGAATCGAACTTCGACTAAGTGGATTCCGCCTCGCAAATTGCAGAAGTTCAGTGACAAGGTAAGAACTTATTTAGGTCTGATTTCTTTACTCGATTAGGTTGTCCATTTATATATTTGAGCGATTCCGATATTTAATTTTGTTACGAAGAAATTGTTAACTGATCATCAAGAAAAAGAGTTTTGAATCAGTTATCTCATAAACTTAAATGAGATCCATGAGGTAACCAATTATATTAAACGTTTCTAAATGGGGTCGCCATTGGTTCCTATTTCTAGCCTACCGACGCTAAATCGATAGCTATTGCTGAGTTCCAATGGAAGGGGAATTCCAAAAACGGGCTTTGGACGCAGCCATGTGAATGGACACAAATGCGGGTATTTGTCTCATTCTTCGTTGCCTTCATCGATTCCATGAAAGATTTTGGATATTTCAAAATTTAAACAATGCAGATGTTTTTCTTATATTGTAGCTGATATTGTTTGCTAATGTGTTGGCTTTTGATGAAAATTCTAAATTTATGCATTCTAAGCTTTTTTCTGTGTAGTTTCTTTGTTTTTCCTCATTTGCAACAACACCATCTGTCGAGCCTAAAGAAACCTTTTGAGTTCGTGTTTCTTGACAGTGCTTGTGAACTGTGATTGATTAGCAATGCCTCTGTATATGACCTGGATAAAAATTAATCTTTTTAAATAGCTGGATTTACAAATTTATTTAAAATTAGCTTTCAAAAGCTGTGCAAATAAATTATTTTACAGTGCAATCAACCGTTACTACTTATATAAACGCTATAGTTTTTAGACACTCAATTTTAGCTCAACTTTAATTAGCCCAATTTGCTCTTCATATGAACTGAGGTAGAGTTTCCTTCGCATATGTACATTGATGTAGAAGGGTGTAACTGAATCATGACACTACAAGAAAAGTTGCTTACAACAACAAATTATTTCAGCGTTTCAAATTGACATGCTGTCTGTTTCTTTCATTTCTTCTTTAATAAGTCACTTATATATAATTATAACATTGGTACTTTAATGTTTTCCGTTTCTTTCATTTCTTCTTTAATATTTTCGGTTTCATTGCATGAATATTTATGTTTCCAGTGATGATTGCTTCATTTACCTAATTGAAACTATATAGATTGAATATTATAAAGAAAACTAAAACTAGTTATCCTCAAAAATTTTATACTTCTTTCTATATTGTACCTATATTGTTAATATAATATGAACTGCCTTTCTTAAACATGATACACAATATCTTTGGATTTTATTAAAGAAACTACTTAATTCGATCAGATTTCTCAAGTATATTAAGAAATATATACTAATTAAAGGGGTTTTGGAAAGGAATTATTATATTACTTCCTCAAAACTTATTCTATAAATTGAGGCATGCATGAAGAAATAGAAAACCATTAATCGTATATCTGGAAACATATTTACATTCTTATAGATACACAACAATATAGAGAATAATTGATAAAATATCTTACTTAGTTAACTTTTCATTTCTTCCTTGAGATAAAGTAAGAGAAAGATATCTTCTCATAGTAATTCATGTAGGCTACCCAGATCTTATGCATCTTCTATTAAAAAAGGCTTCTTCTCCCGTCTATACGTTAAAAAACCACTTCAACAGAAAAATCATGTGTCACTTTCAATGATATTTCAGCATTTTAGATTTGGTTGTCTCAGATGAATATTTTCTTCTCGGTTCTATGTTTTATTTTAATTTTAGTTGGTCACCAGCTTAGGGAAGAAATACTGTACTAGTAATTAAAATACATTTTCTTTATGTTACCGTGTACCTTTTTGAACAATTTGGAAACCATTGCAAAATTTGGAGAAGAGATTCTTGCTCAACAGGATAGAGACTTGAATCAAGAGATAGAATAAGTTATGGGAGAAAGCAAAATGGAGGGACTAGACTACAAGTTGCATGAAGTAAGTTTTATTTATTTATGTTGTTATTATTTTTTATTTTTTTCTTATCATCTTACTAGAACTTGACTTTATAACATTCACTTCAGTCCACGACTTTGATTAGGCCATCTATTATGATATAATTTTATTTTTCTTTCTTTCCCATATTAGTTTAGTAACAGACTTATGTTATCTTGAATGACACATATGCCCTTAGAATTTCCTCTGTTTTCTGTCTTGCACATACTGCTGAGTACGTAATTCACGTACAAAACTGAATTGCAGTACTGAATTTTATGTTCGAGCTTCAAAAGCTTTGACAAACATTATCTTCTGTTTGGTATAAACAAACGAACATGTATGAAAATACATGTTTGGTATAAACAAGCAAACATGTATGAAAATATATGTTTGTTTAACCTTAATATTCTGTTTGGTATTGCACTATGTTGTTAATATTAATTGTAGGTGATAATTATTATCGGATCTGTTTTACTTTATTGTTCTGTCTGGTATTGCACTATGTTGTTAATTTTAATTTAAATATTATTGCATGTGTCTCCTTTCCTTTCATTTTTAATGATTTTTTTAAATGGTGGGGTCCCTTCGTGAATGAAACCATTCTTTTGATGTATTTGAATTTCGGTCTTCCCATAGATGCACTTCCTCTCTTTTACGTTTAAAAACATATTTTCACTTTGTGTACATATCCCTTTCTCTTGACTGCACATTTATTTCTTTCCTGATGTTTTCATATTGATGGTCTTCACATTTATTTCTTGCCGATGACATATTGGGAAAATAGTTAGAGGAGAAGATCTCTTATTTCCAATAAAATGCTGCTGGTGATACTCTTTTTTGATATCAACATAAACTGTAGTTTAAATTTACTTGGTTATTACGATTGTTTTATTCCCTAACTGTTCAAAGCCATATATGGTAAATTTTAGAATAAATTCACTTGGGTATTCCAATTTTTTTATCCCCTACTTGCCGATATTACCGTGTAGATTCACAACTGTTGGAAAACAATGGCTGAGTCGCGGACTAGGTCGCTTTCTTGAAGGAGATTCGGTGATCTGGTCATAGATGCAAACCAGTTCGTTCCTTCGCCGCTGCCTCCAGGATAAAATAGCCTCTAAAAACGATAATTGATCTGCTTGCACAACAAATCATTGCATATTTGCACTTTCGAAAATAATATTGCTCGAAATTTCTGAAAGAAAGTTTTTAGTGGCGGAGGCTAGAAGAAAATAGAATTCAGTGTATTTTCTTGTCTGGAGATAAAAAGTATATATAGAACGAAAATTAGGGTTTGAGAGAAAAAATCGGATCTGCTAAAATTTCGGGGGACAAAGTTTTTACCGTTGCAAACTTTTTACTGTTGCAGAAAAAAGAAATTATCGGTGTAGAAATTAATTTTCCATAAAAAAACGGTTCAAAAATTGAAAAGTTTTATGGTTCAAAAATATATGTGTCTACACCACAAAGCCCAAGCCCGAGCCCGAGCCCAAACCGGACCGGGCCGAGTCGGGTCGGGTCGGGTCGGGTCGGTCGGTCGCGCGCATGTGTGGTGTTCATGATACATGGTCTCCCTCCTCACAACAAAGCATGTATTGGGAGCCCAAGGCCCTAACATGATTTCTTAGAAACAAGTATAAATCCTTGTCTCTTTCATATAATCCCATGATGTGGGACTATTCATACATAGGAGCCATTCATACACTTATTCAACATTTTTAATAATTCACTTAATGTTTGTAATACATTTCCAACAACAACTACAGTTTGTAATGTACCCATACATTGCATTGCAAGGGAAAACAATATGCAAAATGTCAAATTCAGGTTCCTTCACTGCATTTATTTTTCTTTTAACTCTTCTCAACCACAATTATGTGGATTAATTTAATATCAACATTTTTCAAAAGCTTCCATTCGCATGTTATTGCATGTTATGAGGAAGGTTTATTATAAACCTTTGTTTTGATGATGCTATTATCCTAAAACACATTGAATAAATTTGTTTTATCCTCAACTAATGAAACAAAAACTTCTGAAAAGGATTATTATCATCTCCAACTATCATGTCCCATATCTTACCTTAGTGTTGCAAGTCATTAAAGTTTATGCAATCTATCAGAATTTCAGTTTGTTAATAAAAAGCTGACATTAACAATTGTAATCATTTCAATTTAATAAATGATTTAAGATTGCAAGTCTGCTTATTTCATTGAAAGTTTCACTTAACATGTTATTGCCGTCTTAGAATATGTATTCAATTATTTTTTACATGTATTCAAGTTATGATTTAAGCTAAAAACTTAATTTTCTCTGATCGAAAATCATGGTGAATTCTTTCTATTGGGCATAGCTGTAAAACAGATGCAAAACTGTAAACTAGTATGATGAAATTTATGCTTATCCGACCCTTCCATCTATCATTAGTTTTTAAATCTTATTTCGGCTTTATAACTTATGCAATTTACAATTTCACATATTGATTTGTATAGGCTAATTGTGTAAATGGCAGTGGCAGCGAATGATTTGATGATGATGGTGAAAAGGAACAACCTTACAAGTTAAGGTAAGCCTATCTACTAATTTTATACCTTTCTTTTTTTATTGAGTTTTTCAACAAGAATATGCAGTGCCTATTTGCGTCTGCAACTTGACTAATCGGTCTAGTTACAAATGCAACTAAGCAGTGTCTAGTTTCATTTGCAACTAAACTAAGCAGAGTCCAGTTGCACATGCAATTGAACTGGGTGCCTAGCTGTAGTAGTCGAGGCACTGCTCAGTTCCTCTGCAAATGCAACTGAGCACAACAATGCCCAGTTGCATTTGAAATTGAACCGGGTAGTTCAGTTGCTAATGCAGCTGAACCGGACAAGGTGCCCAGTTGCATTTGCAACTGAGCTTAGTTCATTTTTGAATGCTCGATACATATGTTTCATTCTGATTACATTTATACTTATGCTTAGTAGTGCTTTCTAGGATTTTAGCTGGAGTTTTGATCATTCTTTCACATTTATTGAACAGACTGACGCAAACACAGATGGAGAGGTTAACTTTTCGGAATTTGTAATTGCAACGTTGCATGTACATCAGCTTGAACATTACAGTTTCGCATTCGCCTTTGGTTTCACGTTTGCTTTCGACTTCGTCATTGTCATCATCTTCGTAAGCTGGTTGGGTATGTTAGTTAGACTTATTTTGGTGTAAAAATGGCGTTATGTGGTTTTAGTATGGTTATGGATGATATGTGTTTGTATTTAGCATCATGTTAGCACCAACTGGATAGTTTTGTTGTTCATAATTCAGCTTGGTGTATGGATTGATGAAGGATTATGGATGTTGTGGTTTTTTTTTTTGTATGTGATTATGAATGTTCTTTTTAGTTCTAAATTAATATTATTGGCTAATTTATCTTTTTTTTAATATGTTATTTATTTCAGTGTTACCAGTTGAATGATGTTTGTTACATATGTATATGTGTGTGTGTGCACACGCGTTTGTATGTATGTGTATGCACACACACACACACACACACATATATATATATATATATATATACATATATAGGCAGATCAGAAGAGGAATAACAATGGATTACCAACAAAAAAAGTGAGGTTAAGCTTACTTCAATTTAATTTTCATCGCTAATCCCTTGGTAATTAGTAAGGGTTTACTAAGACCTTTTGCAAATTATAATTTATTATAAATTAATTATCCATCGGTAAATAGTCGGTAAATAAATTAAAATTAAATTATTAAATAAAATTATATTTTTATTAAATAAACAGTAAAATCACGGAAAACTATCAGAAAACCCATGCTATATTCGGTCGCTAAAATCTGACACAATTACCGTCAGGATTTTTTACCGACCCCCAAGTTATACAGAAAATTCGTCACTAAGGCCAATTTAGCGACGGATTAGAAGCGAAAAACTATGCAAATATGGGACGGCTCCAATACGAAGAGCCAGTTGTCAGAGCAACAAAATAGTTCCTGGTCGGTTTGTAAAATCATTTTTGGGTCGTGCATCATGTAATGACCCGGGTTTTTGTCGACCTTGGTTATCGCCATAAACTCAATGACGACTAACCAAACATCGAAAAATACCAGATGATTAATGAAAGAAATTAGAGGGTGAGGAAAGATAAGATAGAAACTTAGAATAGAAGAAGAAGAAGAACACAACATCAGAGTAACACGAACCTCACAGCGGAACGAATAACATATAATAGATAACATATTTTGAAATATAATTCTGTACTTGAATATACATATCATTTTCAAAGTACAGCACTTACAACACAGCGGAAATAAACTATAGCTATATGATCCTGAAGCCTCCTGCTCCAGCTCTTCAAGTATCTATAAATCCCGACTACTTGATTGCCCGTACAAAATTGGGCACCCAAGAGTTTAGGGAAAACAAAACAAAATAAAATCAGGTCAGTCACGGGACTAGTAAGAGTAAAACAGTTTAAAACAGTTTAAGCAGGTAAATGATATCTCATAAGACCACGCCGTATAACGGAACGGGTTTTTCCCTTATGAGAATCCAAAATATCTTTGTATCAAAATATAATTTGGGTATTATAATAATGTCTATCAACCACAGTATAATAATCACCTAGCATAAACGCTTTCATCTCATGTTCTACATATATAGTATACAATCAAAAACCGCAAGCACGTATTGGTTAATGGATTTCCATCTATGACAAGGTATGGAACCACCTTTCGCTAGTGTACCTCTAGAAAGGAATACACTGGGTTCAACAAGAACATCTTGCAATCCGGCCACACATGACCGACCACTCATTTCTCTTGAGTGTATCGAATGTATATCACCAACGGTTGGGATCAGCAACCGTTTCCCGAATGGGACAGTATCGAAATAGATTTTTAGAAATAAATGAAACTCTAGATCAGGTGATTAAACACCAAACTTCGGAGCGACCGACTTAGCCATGCTGCCTGTCCGATTTCTGTCATTTACCGTTTGATGAGGCTTGAGGTTACGCTTCATCATCACATCAGATTCACTTCGAATGCCACATTGTTAGATCCATCGAAAATCACTAATTGACGTCTACAACAGTACATTACGTGTTAGCTAAAGAAGTTTCCTTCTCCGCTTCCACTCTTGGTACGGTTGAAGAAATCAATGTACGTGACCTTTCCGGAAATACTCTGTCAGACATTCATCCATACAAGTCATCCAGGAACAGGATGAACCGAAGGCACTATTCAGTACATCCATCTTAGGCACTGTTATCTAAGACTTATACAATAGCCCTTGTACTTTACTCCATCTTCAATTATCCTTGGCATATATGATTCACAATGCTTATGCCAATACAAAATGGTTCTTTGGATAATAATCCAACCGGTCTCTCCATATTAACAATGTTAAAATGGTCAAAACTTCGATAGTCTGTGATTTAACCATCAAAGGAAAATAGGTGTGCAAACAACGATATTATTTCCAAATGGAAATTATATCGATCAATCATCAACCATATATATATATATATTTCCTAATTTTCTATGTTTAGAAAATATACGTTATTAATACTGGAAAACATTTCCATGGCTTATTTACATATCACTATCATTTCACGACTATCAGTCCCTGACTGTAAACTAATGAGAACAATTCTCTAAGTATAAACCTCGAAGGCCGAAACCAACATCAGATCGATACTCAGAAAACCATTCAACTTATTAATCTCTAGTCAGTTTTCCAATTTTTGTTTAACTCCATTTGATTAACTATATTTCGAATACTAATATTCGATAAACTCTATTTCGGATAACTTTGTCTGTTTTAACTCTATCTCGAATAACTATATTCAATCAACTCTAATTCGATTAACTATGTCTATTTTACTCCTTTTGATTAACTATGTTTGATTGACTTACTTCGACTAATAATATTCGATTAACTTACTTCGACTAACTCGATTTAACTTACTTCGACTTCGTCAATTCCCTTTTAAAATCCCATTTAGTTTCCAACTAAATATTCCTTTATGATATTCTATTTATTTTCTACATAAATGTTCCCCTTTATAAAATCTATGGTTTTATAAATACTTTATTTCAAAATATTTCCTTTTATAAAATCGGTTGATTTTATAAAATTCCTTTATGATATTCTATTCGTTTTATCAACATTTTTCCCTTTTATAAAACTCTATTCGTTTTATAAACATTTTACTTTTATTTACTTTCGAAATATTTCCTTTTATAAAATCTATTGATTTTATAAAATCCCTTTTTCAATATACATTGAAATAATTCTTTTTACATCCCTGGGTCTTTTTATGATATTAAAAATATCGAATAACAAGGATCAATATCATTCTAACATACATAATCCAAAACAGATTATATAACACATCATATATTTCGATATATGAAATAAATCGTATATTAAATATCGAGGAATCCAGCCGGATTCCTCCAACCTGTTTCCCTGCATCACAGATGTTAAACACACGAATATAAAATATTCTATTAAACAGAATCAATATTCGATTAACGATTTATACATATATCGTTCTCTATGATTTCAATCAATACACAAACAACTCAACCAACAGTTAACACACATCAATCAGTCATCATTTATCAGTTCTAAATATACGTTATAAAAATAGAACTGTTCAGAGTTGGTGAGTTTTACTCACTTTGGCAGTTCATCGTTAAAGAATGATAAACTGTTATTTGATTTGAATCAAACAATTTATTTTGCCATAAATTCAAACAAGCTCGAATCCATTCCCAATCAGTTCCACGGTGTAGCCACCGTCCATAGGATACCAACGCAACTTACGGTTCGAAATTCTGGTAACGTATGTTCAAGTTACATATATTTAAAGGATTGTCATATTTGAAATTTTAAACGAAACTTAAATGAATTAAAAGGTGGGCCTCACCCCTCTTATTAATCACCGGCCCATTCCAAATTAAAAGCCCAGACCCGTTGACCCAAGTCCTTCTTCCTCCATCATTCTAACCGACGAAACCTGGAGCCTTCAAACACCATTACCGCAAATTCCTTTACTCCCTTCTCCTCCATCCTTCCATCGTTCAAACAATGAATATCACCATTCTCCAACTCTCACTCTCCTCTTCTTCCTCATACCCCTAATACCCAACTCGCAGCCCTGCTCAGAAATCCGTCGCATAGGTGCTTCGCTCGACAACAGTACATCACCGAACCCAAAACATGACCGGAACCCACCAATCTTTGCAAACACCCTCCATTCGATTACCTGAGTTCGGATTCGAACTCGAATTCCACAATAAATCCTCACAAAAACAACGAGGTCGAACCCTAAGTTTTCTGACTCAAATCGAGCGTTACAAAAATGAATCGCACTCTGCAAAACAGGTATAGGACGAAGAGAAAATGATAAGGATCGCGTGTGTATATATATATATAAAGATGTATCGATTTTATTTCGAATTTCTTTGATTTTTTTTGAAGACCGAAATGTTCTTGGTGGATGAAAAAGTTACGGCGGAGCTTTTTGACCAAGGAGAAAAATTGAATTAGGTTTAACTAAGTTAAGGGTATTATATAGAATTTTTGTGTGGATGAAAATAGTGAATGGTGGCTCGTTTTGGTTCACCAAAAATTAATATTTTAGTTTTTAAATATTCATTTCACCTTTTAAAAATTCGTGTAATCACATACGATATTCAAAAATCACGGAGCTGGACATACTAGTAGAGTTCGACAATACGGTCCTAACGAAACTGGTTTCGTCGAATACTGACTTCGTTTGCTCACACAGCGTATTTTTTACTGTCAAAATACTGATTTTTTTTCACTCTAAAAATCCGTACGACCACACAGTGACTCTAAAAATCACAAAACTGGAAATCTAACAACTATTGTACATTACGGATCCAACAAAATTAGTTTCGTCGAATTCCGACTTCGTTTGCAAAACTGGCTATTTTTAAAGCTTTGGATGACCCATTTAAATATATAAATATATTTAAATATAATTAAATTAAATATTTATTGTGATGGCCCGCCCCGCACCAACCGACATTTAACTCCAATTGTGCGCTGTACACATCTCCAGTTGGCACGGGACGGTCGTCAGAAGAAAAGAAAGAAGTGAACGAACTGACAGGGAACATGTAAAATGTCTCACAGCGCATGGAACAAAATATAATAACAACATACTTGACATAAAATAGGCGAGACAGTGCATAAGCTGAAAACAAACTAACATAGCAGCGGAAATCCAAGTACAGCTTATGATCCAAAGCTAACATTATTACAACCTTTCAAACTGTCTCAAAAAGCAAAAGCAAGATAAAGGAGGTACACTACTAATGCCCAAGTAGCGGCCACCAACGACACATGGAGAATATCTATATATCATACGTGGAAGCCTCCTGCTCGCCTCCGATTCAGCTACTCGCGCATCACCAGCGAACTTGTCTCTAGTCTGCTCATGTGAGCACCCAGAGTAATAAGAGGAGACATAAAACTCTGGGTCAGACATAAAGCCTTGTATGAGCGATAAGCAACAAAACATAACAATAACAGGTATAATCCAATCATACCTGAACCTGGACCTGCAACCAAAGAGTAAGCACTACATACTGTACAACACTCTAAGGTGCCATTTCAAATTGTGTAAAGATAATGAGGGTGGGGGTGTGCATGTCATAGTGATGTCAAACAATCAAGCATAGCAATCATCCTCACATCCCTCACTCAGTGCGTAAAGTATGTTATATCCACTACTTTGGTCACCTAACACTTTGGGCCATGACGGAATCCAATCCCGTGTAACTATCACTACAAGCCTACCATCCATCTCTCAGTGGTGAACCAAAGTTATGAATACCGACAACCCCTTTGCACACGTCCCGCAGCAAAGCCCAATCACGAAGTGAACTCATTGGTTCCCGTCTGGATCCTGAGCTCCAACTACCCATATTGGACTACCTTTGCATCTCGGGTTATTGGTCAATACTGGGTCGGGTCGGGTTCTCTTCAAACCATCGGTTCGGGTCGGGTGTCTGCATTGCGTTAGCTCATGGTCCTCCTCTGGCACGATTCGGTTCGGGTCCACTCCATCGCATCGGTTCGGGTCGGGTGTCTCCCTTCGGGTCGGGTCGGGTGCCATCTCCCATCCAGTTCGTGCTTCCGCTCCGATCCGCTCCCTCGTTCTTCACGTGCTCCGATCCGATCCCTCCTCCTCTATCCGATCCGATCCCAGTTCAGTTAGCGTGGCCTTCCTTTTTGCCAATTTTCTCAAGTGTCAGGTTCCGATCCGATCGAACCCCTTGCCCAGTTCAACATATCCGATCCGAGCCCCCATATCCGATCCGATCCGATCCTGCATTGTTTCCTGTAACTTTTCCAGCAAGTGTTTACGCCATTCGTCAACGTTTTCGACCATTCTAACTATTGAAATCAATCACAAAGCATCTCATACAGTCATAGCAACATGCATAATCAACCACAAACATCAAATCATCAATATGATAGGTTAAAATGGATCAAACATACCCAAAACCTCATATTTCGCCTTAAGCATGTTTAGGTGAAACTAATGATAGGATTAGCAAAACTTAACCAAATTAACCCAAATTCATATCAGAGGTCTAAAACAATATTTCAGAATTTATGAATATTTTTCCAGATTTTTAACATGCACAAATTCGCTAATTATCACTAATTACCCTTAATCCCCCAAATTTCGGGATTAGCAAAATTAGTCGAAATTAACCCAAATTCATATCAGAGACATAAAATGATGTTTTAGAATTTTAGGAATTTTTCTAGATTTTTTTGAGCCGTAATTTCGCTAATCTTCGCTAATTACCATAATTAGCCTTAATTAGTGAAAAACAATGCAAATCACTCACCTTAGCCACAAACAAACTTTAGATCTAAAATAATCTCTGATTTGGATCCAATCCCTATGTATTCCAGCAGCTTTCTCTCTGATTTGGTGCTACCCTCCCTTGATTTGATGTAGTTTTGCTTAATCTTCGATTAGAAAGTGATTAGAGACGATTTGGGATGAAATTAGAAGGTGGAGGCCATGGCTAGAGCTCAAAGGAGTTTGTGGCGGCTGGAAAATGAATGAAAAATCGTTTTCTAAACCCTAGCAGCCCTCAAATACCTCTAAACCCGAAATCCCCCATTGGGCCTAACTGTTAATCACCCGGTTTAGCCCAATTATGCTGTTTTTCACCTTCTAAACCTTGTTTCAGCCATATCTCCCAAACGGTAAGTCCGTTTGGCTAATTTAACCACTCTACGGAAAGAGAAACCATCATTTGAAGCCAATGGAAGTGGTTTTAGGTCAAAATTCCTTTCCAGTCAAAAGTTATGGCCAAAACAAGATCAGCTAGTGGCAAAACGGTCATTTAAAAATCGACAAAAATCATGAACATGGGAAATGACCCTAATAATCGTCTCCCAAAGTTACATGACCATACGACTTCGTATGTGAAAGAAATAAATATTCCACGATCCTATGATGCGTAGAATGCGGCTCGTTATATTTATAAATAAATATTATCGTATATATTCATCATGGAATACCATACAGCTCTACTGGGATTTATAACTCGATATTTCAAATCCTTATTAAATCGATATTCGATTTAAAATGAAATTCCTTTTTAAAATATAAATAATTCCTTTATAAATTATAAAGGAATTCCAGAGCAACTTTTCTAAAATTTGATTTGGACATAAATCAAAATCTTCCCGACGAAATCCAGATTTTTCTCTTCCATTAGAAAAATATACTCCACCAGCTCCACATATTTCTTGTTTCACAAAAATCCGGCTTAAAACGAACCCTGTATATTCAGTTGAAGTTCAAATCGTCAAATGGCGAACTACCGCGCCATTTCGAACTCTTTTATAATTATATTATAATTTATATGTTCAATCTTCGTTTATATAATATATTCGTTAATATATTTCAACTCTAAACCGAATTATATATTATAAATTGTCCAGTTCACATTATATTGTGAATTCCACCGATTTTGATTATTTCTGAATTAAATATTTTATTTAATTATTATTATTTTAATTAAATATTCAAGTTATTTAATTCAACGACCATTTAAATTCTCTAAACCATTATTTAAATAATTAAATAAATTAATTATTATATCGCTGAAGATGCGGGTCATTACATTCTTCCCCACTTAAAATGATTTCGTCCTCGAAATTGCTAAGGTAGAAAACAAACCCAATCGACTAGTTAGAACTTATTTGTTCACTTCTAAATCTTCAGTTTAAACTGAACTGGTTTAATTTCAATTAAATATCAATTATTCTTATAAAAGAAAATTTTCAAAAATCCTAAAAAATTTCTAACGCCTTAACTTTTCGAAAAATTTCGCCAGCACCTCCTTTGTACTGGTCAATACGTCAAACCACCACTCGCCTCTCTGGGCCATCTCCATCCCAAAAGAAAATCAAACAGCCAAACGGCTTGCCAATTCGGCTAATAAATCTTATATCCAATAGAAATATAAATTTGTACCTTTTTGTCGAGCATACCAACTCTATCACTTCCATATGCTATCAACTCAGCATATACCAATGTTATCCCAATCAAATTACAATCTGCTTTTATCCATAACACCACCATTCGCTTATATCCGAGCCAAATATCATTTTAACTCGAGTTTCTTCTCGATTCCCAACTCTTAACTTGATTATCCCATTACACTTCAAATTTGAATCTCACAATCCAATTTGTCTTGATATCATTCTAATTCAACCTCAGTTACCACTTTACTGGCTTTACTTTAATTCAAATTTGCTTTCACAAATTTCTATTAAATTTGTTTTTAGTTCAAACAGTCTTTCCCTGGGAGTTTTTAAACAGTTTACTCTTTTCAAAAATCAAATTTTCCTTTTTGAAATTCAACATAACTTGTCTTTCCCAAACAAATTCAAAACAGTATCTCTGGTAGTAATTCGTCACTTACAACTCGAAAATGAATACTGATGATGCAGCTGTCATCATCAGAATCTATTTTCCAGCAATTGAAGTGAGGTCAATACTATAAAACCATTTCTAAACATTTCCACTTTGAAATTCATTTCAAAATATAATTCACACTGCTTGTAAAACAATTTAAAATCTCCCAGGATCTTAAATTTTCCTTATTTTTAATCCAAATCCATTTACAAACACTTACCCAATTTTCCAGAATTTTAATTCAAATTTTGGTTTTAATTTCAGATTTAACTCATCTGATTTCACGTATTTCACTTATACGAATTCTGAATGGTTATTTACATAACCATTTAATTTATAATCTTACTCGATTATAATAACAACCAATATATCCAATATATTGTAATCATTTCAATATAAATCCTTTATATCAAAATATAATGTGGGTAAAATTATTTTGTTTACCCTCTTTCAAAACATACCATGGCGGTTCATCGTATTCGAGTGTTTAGAAGCTTCTACCGATACAGCGGATCAAACTGATCGACCAGAACTCATAAACTACTCAACCAATAAATCTTCACAATATAAAATAAATTTTTATATCAAATAACAAATACGTTCACTCGTATATATACACTCAAACTCAATCTAGGGTATTACTAACCCCATCTCCACTGAGTCACGCCACAGAGCCAAGGTAATAGCTTAACTTAAGCTCTGATACCAAATGTAATGACCCGGGTTTTTGTCGACCTTGGTTATCGCCATAAACTCAATGATGACTAACCAAACATCGAAAAATACCGGATGATTAATGAAAGAAATTAGAGGGCGAGGAAAGATAAGATAGAAACTTAGAATAGAAGAAGAACACAACATCAGAGTAACATGAACCTCACAGCGGAACAAATAACATATAATAGATAACATATCTTTGAAATATAAATCTGTACTTGAATATACATATCATTTTCAAAGTACAGCACTTACAACACAGCGGAAATAAACTATAGCTATATGATCCTGAAGCCTCCTGCTCCAACTCTTCAAGTATCTGTAAATCCCGACTACTTGACTGCCCATACAAAATTGGGCACCAAAGAGTTTAGGGAAAACAAAATAAACTCCGGGTCAGTCATGGGACTAGTATGAGTAAAACAGTTTAAAACAGTTTAAGTAGGTAAATGATATCTCATAAGACCACGCCGTATAACGGAATGGGTTTTTCCCTTATGAGAATCCAAAATATCTTTATATCAAAATATAATTTGGGTACTGTAATAATGTCTATCAACCACAGTATAATAATCATCTAGCAGAAACGCTTTCATCTCATGTTCTACATATATAGTATACAATCAAAAACCGCAAGCACGTATTGGGTAATGGATTTCCAACTATGACAAGGTATGGAACCACCTTTCGCTAGTGTACCTCTAGAAAGGAATACACTGGGTTCAACAAGAACATCTTGCAACCCGACCACACATGACCGACCACTCATTTCTCTTGAGTGTATCGAATGTATATCACCAACGGTTGGGATCAGCAACCGTTTCCCGAATGGGACAGTATCAACAATAGATTTTTAGAAATAAATGAAACTCTAGATCAGGTGATTATACACCCTACTTCGGAGCAACCGACTTAGCCATGCTGCCTGCCCGATTTCTGTCATTTACCAGTTGATGAGGCTTGAGGTTACGCTTCATCATCACATCAGATTCACTTCGAGTGCCACATTGTCAGATCCATCGAAAATCACTAATTGACGTCTACAACAGTACATTACATGTTAGCTAAAGAAGTTTCCTTCTCCGCTTCCACTCTTGGTACGGTTGAAGAAATCAATGTACGTGACCTTTCTAGAAATACTCTGTCAGACATTCATCCATACAAGTCATCCAGGAACAGGATGAACCGAACGCACTATTCAGTACATCCATCTTAGGCACTGTTATCTAAGACTTATACAATAGCCCTTGCACTTTACTCCGTCTTCAATTATCCTTAGCATATATGATTCACAATGCTTATGCCAATACAAAGTGGTTCTTGGGATAATAATCCAACCGGTCTCTCCATATTAACAATGTTAAAATGGTCAAAATTTCGATAGTCTGTGATTTAACCATCAAAGGAAAACAGGTGTGCAAACAACGATATTATTTCCAAATGGAAATTATATCGATCAATCATCAACCATATATATATATATCCTTATTTTCTATGTTTAGAAAATATATGTTATTAATACTGGAAAACATTTCCGTGGCTTATTTACATATCACTATCATTTCACAACTATCAGTCCCTGACTGTAAACTAGTAGGAGAACAATTCTCTAAGTATAAACCCCGAAGGCCGAAACCAACATCAGATCGATACTCAGAAAACCATTCAACTTATTAATCTCTAGTCAGTTTTCCAATTTCTGTTTAACTCCATTTGATTAACTATATTTCAAATACTAATATTCGATAAACTCTATTTCGGATAACTTTGTTTGTTTTAACTCTACCTCGAATAACTATATTCGATCAACTCTAATTCGATTAACTATGTCTGCTTTACTCCTTTTGATTAACTATGTTGGATTGACTTACTTCCACTAACAATATACGATTAATTTACTTCAACTAACTCGATTTAACTTACTTCGATTTCGTCAATTCCCTTTTAAAATCCCATTTAGTTTCCAACTAAATATTCCTTTATGATATTCTATTTATTTTCTAAATAAATGTTCCCTTTATAAAATCTATGGTTTTATAAATACTTTATTTCAAAATATTTCCTTTTATAAAATCGGTTGATTTTATAAAATTCCTTTATGGTATTCTATTCGTTTTATCAACATTTTTCCCTTTTATAAAACTCTATTCGTTTTATAAACATTTTCCTTTTATTTACTTTTGAAATATTTCCTTTTATAAAATCTGTTGATTTTATAAAATCCCTTTTTCAATATACATTGAAATTATTCTTTTTACATCCCAGGGTCTTTTTATGATATTAAAAATATCGAATAACAAGGATCAATATCATTCTAACACACATAATCCATAACAGATTATATAACACATCATATATTTCGATATATGAAACAAACAGTAAATTAAATATTGAGGAATCCAGTCGGATTCCTCCAACCTGTTTCCCTGCATCACAGATGTTAAACACACGAATATAAAATATTCTATTAAACAGAATCAATATTCGATTAACAATATATATATATATATATATATATATATATATATATATATATATATATATATATATATCGTTCTCTATGATTTCAATCAATACACAAACAACTCAACCAACAGTTAACACACAACAATCAGTCATCATTTACCAGTTCTAAATATACGTTATAAAAATAGAACTGTTCAGAGTTGGTGAGTTTTACTCACTTTGGCAGTTCATTGTTAAAGAACGATAAACTGTTATTTGATTTGAATCAAACAATTTATTTCGCCATAAATTCAAACGAGCTCAAATCCATTCCCAGTCAGTTCCACGGTGTAGCCACCGTCCATACAATCCCAATGCAACTTATGGTTCGAAATTCTGATAACGTATGTTCAAGTTACATATATTTAAAGGATTGTCATATTTGAAATTTTAAACGAAACTTAAATGAATTAAAAGGTGGGCCTCACCCCTCTTATTAATCACCGACCCATTCCAAATTAAAAGCCCAGACCCATTGACCCAAGTCCTTCTTCCTCCATCGTTCTAACCAACGAAACCTGGAGCCTTCAAACACCATTACCGCAAATTCCTTTACTCCCATCTCCTCCATCCTTCCATCGTTCAAACAATGAATATCACCATTCTCCAGCTCTCACTCTCCTCTTCTTCCTCATACCCCTAATACCCAACTCGCAGCCCTGCTAAAAAATCCATCGCATAGGTGCTCCGCTCGACAATAGTACATCACTGAACCCAAAACATGACCGGAACCCACCAATCTTTGCAAACACCCTCTATTCGATTACCTGAGTTCGGATTCGAACTCGAATTCCACAATAAATCCTCGCAAAAACAACGAGGTCGAACCCTAAGTTTTCTGACTCAAATCGAGCGTGATAAAAATGAATCGCACGCTGCAAAACAGGTAGAGAATCGAAGAGCAAATGATAAGGATCGCGTATATATATATATATATAAAGATTTATTGATTTTATTTCGAATTTCTTTGATTTTCTTTGAAGACAAAAATGTTCTTGGTGGATGAAAAAGTTACGGCGGAGCTTTTTGACCAAGGAGAAAAACTGAATTAGGTTTAACTAAGTTAAGGGTATTATATAGAATTTTTGTGTGGATGAAAATAGTTAATGGTGGCTTGTTTTGGTTCACCAAAAATTAATATTTTAGTTTTTAAATATTAATTTCACATTCTAAAAATTCGTGTGATCACATACGAATTTAAAAAATCACGGAACTAGACATACTAGTAGAGTTCGACATTACGATCCTAACGAAACTGGTTTCGTCGAATTCTGACTTCGTTTGCTCACACAACGTATTTTTGACTGTCAAAATACTGACTTCTTTTCACTCTAAATATCCGTACGACCACACAGTGACTCTAAAAATCAAGAAACTAGAAATCTAACAACTATTTGACATTGCGGATCCAACAAAATTAGTTTCGTCGAATTCCGACTTCGTTTGCAAAACTGGCTATTTTTAAAGCTTTGGATGACCCATTTAAATATATAAATATATTTAAATATAATTAAATTAAATATTTATAAATAAATATTTTCGTATATATTCACCATGGAATACCATACAACTCTACTGGGATTTATAACTCGATATTTCGAATCCCGATTAAATCGATATTCGATTTAAAATGAAATTCCATTTTAAAATATAAATAATTCCTTTATAAATTATAAAGGAATTCCACAGCGACTTTTCTAAAATTTGATTTGGACATAAATCAAAATCTACCCAACGAAATACAGATTTTTCTCTTCCATTAGAAAAATATACTCCACCAGCTCCACACGTTTCTTGTTTCACAGAAATCCGGCTTAAAACAAACCATGTATATTCATTTGAAGTTCAAATCGCCAAATGGCGAACTGCCGCGCCATTTCGAGCTCGATTATAATTATATTATAATTTATACGTTCAATCTTCGTTTATATGATATATTCATTAATATATTTCAACTCTAAACCGAATTATATATTATAAATTGTCTAGTTCACATTATATTGTGAATTCCACCAATTTTGATTATTTCTGAATTAAATATATTATTTAATTATTATTATTTTAATTAAATATTCAATTTATTTAATTCAATGACCATTTAAATTCTCTAAACCACTATTTAAATAATTAAATAAATTAATTATTATATCGCTGAAGATGCGGGTCATTACACATCAATTCTTATTAGGGTCGATCACACAACTTCTGGATGGTCGAGCAAGGCCAATGGCATTTTTGTAATTTTCTAGTCTTGCATGCTTTTTTAGTCGGGCGTGCCAGCTATACACAGTTGGCTCCAACTGTGCAGTGGAAGTTTCATAAATACGTGTACGCTGGACCTATATCATGTACACCATAATTACAGATTTGCCACCTGGTCCAAACTTCTCCTATAAATACCCCATTTCAACACACCTCAAGGGATCGATCTAAGCCACCACAAAGGGCTGTCATTTCGATTTTCCACCATTCTCAAGCTCCTCTAGCTCCATTAATGGCTTTCTAAGCTCACTCCTTCTTCCTCCAACATCAAGTGGATCTCATCTTCTCCAAACACCATTAATTCTCACTCCAATTCAATCCAAGTGATCTCTTACCACTACTACTCTTCTTTAAAGCACGAATCCAACATTAATTTAATAATGGAATCAAGGAAGATTATCTAATCACAAGATCTAATCCGTTCCTTCCCAAATCCAAGTGAGATTTAAAGCGTAAAGAGAGTAAAAAGTGGGAAATCATCATAAAGAGAGTGGACAAGTGTAATAAATGATATGTATGAGATAATGCTCTATGTAAATTTCTCTGTGATAATGAAAATCACTTCAAAAGTGGACGTAGATCTTTCATAGATCGAACCACTATAAAAATCCTTGTATTCTTTACTTGCATTTGTGATTGTGGCCTCATTTTCTATTGCATACCTTTTGGTAAAGTGTCAATAAGACACCTTTGGTGTTGAACCATTTTTGGTTTAAACATTTGGCGCCCAGTGTGGGGCCGCATTCATACTTCCTTCTCTCACACTTCTCACAAGGTTAAGAGACTCGAATTGAAGTTCTAAACCACCTCCTTCTCCGAAATCATGGCTAAATCTAAGAAAGCTACAAGAAAAACCATTGGAGGGAGCAATAATGTTGCTAATGAGACTACGCTACTTAATAATCATTTCGAAGCTAGTGAAAATTCAGTTGGTGGAGCCGGTGTGACTAAAAATGAGTTGAACGCCGCTATTGCCAACGTAAACCAATGAGTGTAAGCTTCTACTAAAGCTATGATGGAGAAACTTGATGCCATCCTTAATGCTCGAACAAATCCAGCACCTTCGAAAGTCCATGTTGATCTCGAAGAAAATGGCAACTCATCCGCTTCTGATCTTAATCACAACGACAATATGGAAGACGATAATGATTGGTTAAGCGACAAAGACGAAGCAAATATCGAAAACTTAAAGACAAAAGCTAAGAATCATTCTGAGATGAAAGCTTGAAGGATTACCAGTCCTGTCACGGGGGTACCTCCTCGTCGTGAAGGCAAAGGACCTAAGCTCTCAAATCAAGACTGCTTGCCTAGACGAACATTTGGTAAAGAGCTCTACTTCGCAGAGCGGCATAACACTGAAGACTACATATCGGATATGATAGAAAAAAAATGAAGAAGAATCAAGCAGGCAATGGCGATGAAAGAGAATGGAACTTCTCTCCAGACCGGACTCTATTCACCGAAAGTATCCTTGAAGTAGAGTGTCCAAAGAAATTCAATCCTCCAACTTTGCCTCCATACAACGACCTTGTTGATCCTAACTATTTTCGGTTCAAATACAAGTGGCATATGAGTTGTAACACCCCACCTCCGCTAGGGTCACTCACAAAGGGAATGCACTAGCTTTGGCGGAGCATTATCTTGGTAAACATACACAGAAATATTACAAGACAGAACATATAAAACAGCGGAAGAAAAAACAAAATTTCGTTTCTTTAAAATCTAGTAAGGTCTAAAGCCTTTTACATCAAAACGTCATTAAATCCATTACATCGAAATCTGCCTTGCAATAGTAAAGAAGCATAAAACCATATTCATAAATTATTCCCCAAGTAAAGCAGTAAAGCAAGCCATAGCCAAGAGAAATCCAAGCC
Organism: Allium sativum; assembly: GCA_030737875.1. Classification (NCBI taxonomy): domain Eukaryota; kingdom Viridiplantae; phylum Streptophyta; class Magnoliopsida; order Asparagales; family Amaryllidaceae; genus Allium; species Allium sativum. Next base: position 833,682,311 of record CM060918.1, on the reverse strand, counting down.
GTAAATGGAAGAGCCTTGGAGCTTGGTAACATTCGAACTAAGCTGTATTCCCACCCTGCGAACCTAGGGGGGGAACGGAAGAAAAAGAGGTGAAACAAAATGGGTCAGTCATAAAGACTGAGTAAGTTCTAGTGACTTTCAGCATAAAAATAGGTAAAGGTAACATGGCATGAATAAACTGAAAGTAAACATAAGCATGATGATAAGGTAGGCAAGATAAACTAAGATAACAAGATAAATTATGCTAACAAGATAAACTTCGGCACGATGAATCAAGTATAGCATCCCATAAGTAGCATCACAAGGTTCCTACCAAGTATCACATCGCAAAGTTTCTATCAAGTATAGAATATTTCTATGATATCTATTTGCTCTGCACCACTCGTACTAGTATCCCAACCCGTGTCATGTGTTGACTATAAAATGTCCCTTGCCAAAAATCATGAAATGGTCCACTTACTAGTAGACCAACCTAATATACCGTATATGTAGGTTTTTCCCAACTCGTATAATCCTTTCCATGTATATGTACAGTCCCTTGCCGTAAATCATATGGGCTTCATCACGTAATTATATACTACTACAACGTAGTGCCATCAGTCTTGAAATCGTTTGGACTGCCACCATTGATCTGGCTAGGTTTCCTTATCATGAACTATCGCGTGTCCAACTAGGATTTATGCCACCTAGGACCAGCAGGGATTATGCTACCTATTGAACGTTTTCTAGATTCGATTAGGGTTTATGCCAGCTAGGACCATTAGGGATTATGCTACCTATCCACATAACGATCTATTAATCGATCGGCTCACTACAAGTCCTATCTCGTTCATGTGTCTATGTCATACGGCTCTATCACGAATGTAGTCACCTGTGCTAGGTCCACCATAGGGTGTATCAAGCCCTAGGGTGCCAACCACCGACACGAATCAAGCACACACAGTGTAAACCTACTGGTGCCCAATGCCTGCTTTTTTAACTCCGGACTACGTGCACGACCATAGGCCACCTGAACCTACAATGGCGCACTAACTCAGCCGTCGTTCTGGTCGCTTACAATCAGCCCAGTAATCGTGCCCCACCCTGCCTAGTTCCAGGGTACCGTGATACATCTTAGTGGGTTACTGCTGAAAAGGACCGCGCAACTAGGGTTTCCGTCCCGAAGGTTAAGTGTTGTCATTTTAATTCGAGACTTAACCCCATCAGTCTAGCATGTCAAGTTGGTTAAGTATAGTCATTCAAGTTCGTGACTTAACCCGTCTACGTGTCACGTCAAATTGACTAAGTGTTGTCGTTCAAGTGCATGACTTAGCCCTACGAATCATGTGTCAAGTTGGTTAAGTATATTCAAGCGGTTCGTGACTTAACCCTACCAAATCATCGTGTTAAATTGGTTAAGTATATTCAAGCGGTTCGGGACTTAACCTTATCAAATCATCGTGTCAAATTGGTTAAGTACATGTTAACTTAACCCCATCCACTAGTCATATTATAATGGTTACGTGTTACCCTCGTGAGTTTACTTAACCTTACCTCGCATCACGTTATACCAGTCGGGTGTTATCGACCCATTCAGGTTAAACTAACCCATCCGCTAATCGTGTTATATGGTTAAGTGTCATTAAGTAATCAAGCTCAGTTTTACTTAACCCACCCATTCATGTCATATCGGTTAAGTGTTATTAGTCTAATCATATTACTTAACCTTATCATGTGGCATTAATTTACTTAATGCACCCCAACCTCTCACATTAGACTTGGTTGTGGTTACTAGTTACGCCGGCGGGTCCGGGCAGGTTTATACCACAACCTAGTCTAACCTCGGGTTTTAAGCGCGGTATGACCAACTACTCACATTGGGTCCTATTGTTTGCAGTTACTGGATTCGCCGGGCGGTTCCGGGCAGGTTTATACTGCAAACTCAACCCAACCTCGAGTTGGCCACTTTCAAGTTATCTAAGTGTCATGTCCATGTTCAAGTTATAACAATGTTCAAATTTCTAAGCAAGTTTCATGTCAAGTTTCTAGGTTTCAACTTATGCCTATTATCAAGTTCATAACTCACGTTTTTGCCCCAAAACGTGTTCCCAAAGTATTACCAAAATTTGCTATAAAGTTATGCCAAGTTATAGCCTTATATTTACAATACAAGCCAACTACCCAAAACCCAACTTAGGCGCGTTCATATTTAACATATGAAAATGTTCAGGTCGATAATCCAGTATACAGTCATTTTCGTGTTTCAAATTCCCAACTTTACATATTAATATATATACCAAAGTTCTAACTTTTCATGTCGATATACATATGCCCAATTCTAGCCAATTTACATATGTACCAAGTTTCATATCAAACTACATGTATTCCATGTTTACACCAATTTACCTATAACAAGTTCTAGCTTTTTACATATGTCACGATCCATGTCAAAATTACATATATTAATTTATATGTGTCCAATCCTAGCCAATTAGATATATACCAAGTTTCATGCCTTTTTACATAGATCCTATTAATGCCAAATTCCATGTATATATTATTTATGCAAATTTCCTCATAATAAGATTATACCAAAATTTACAGGTCAAGCCCCAAACTTGCAAATACAATGATAATTTCCAATTTCATGTTGCCAATAATTCCATTATATTCATATAGGCAATAATCCCATAATTCCCCCGTATACATCTCGTACGCAAATCGCGATTTTAGGCCAAGGTCCGAAATTGACCAAGGTTCATCAAAAGAAAATAAATAGGGGAAGATAGAATTTTGCATAAAAATGAGATCAGAGAGAAAAGCATCACCACTGGCATGAAGATTACAACTTGATAATAATATTAGCATGAATCAAGAAAGCTGATTTACAACAGGCTGAATAGATTATGAACAACAGAAATAGATCTGAATCGATAAACATACTTAGATCTAATTTCACTTTAATTCATGGCCATATTATAGTGAAATATTTAAATCGAAAAGTAACTAAACTTACAAGGCGTAGCTAGAGAATTATGAGCAAGCATTTATCGTAGAACGGTGTAGGAATGATGCTCTTCTCCCTTGATTTGATGTTGGTTAGCTTCTAGTTTTGATTCCAGCAGAGTAGCGACGCCATTTTTATTTTTATTTAGAACAGAGGCAGAGTAGAAGCAGAATAGAATTGTGTGTAGAGAAGGCTTGGTTTGGGGCTGTTTAAATAGGTTTAGGCAGATGAATCTGGACAGAAATCGGACTAGATACATTAGAACGAACACTGGCCCAAAATGGGCTCGGGGACCAGGTCGACACCCAAGTCGACTGCGCAGTCGACCTGGTCTTGGGGGTGTCGACTGCCCAGTCGACTCCCCAGTTGACTTGGGTCTGGGCGGGAAATTTCCTGCCCAGTCTGTTCTGCTTTGAAATTTGAATTTGAATTCGAGCTGTTTTGAACTCTGAATATTTCTGAAACTTTGGGGAGCCATAACTTGGTCATACGGACTCCAATTTTCGAAAACTCGGACTCGATTTCATGCAGAATTCCGAGACGAACGCAATGGAGCAACCCGTTTCCCTTGGTTCTTATTTTAAAATTTAATTCTGCCTACATTTATGGTTATAACACGTTATCAAAATACGGGTTGTTACGTTCTCCCCTCCTTAATGGATTTCGTCCCCGAAATCTCTAAGTTAGGAAGAACGTATCCTACCATCCATCATCCATCTACTCAAAACATCATCTACAAGCAAACATTGTCCTTAAGAGATTTCTAATGCTATATGAACATATGCAAAAAGTGTGTATATGTTCTGTAACAACCCGAAATTTAACAACATGTTAAATCAAGAATCAAGGCAGAATTAAATTAAAAAATCTGAATCAGATAAAACGGGCTGTCCCATTGCATTCGTCTCGGAAAAATACGCGAAATAGAGTCCGAAATTTCGTAAATCGGCGTCCGTATGACCAAGATATGGCCTCGCGAAGTTTCACGAAAAATTCGAAAACGAAAACAAATTCAAATTTCAGAATTCAGAAGAGGCGGGAAAATTTCCCGCCAGACCACGGGAGGTCGACTGGGGAGTCGACCCCTGCCAACCAGGTCGACTGGGGAGTCGACCCCAGGGTCGACCTGGGGGTCGACCTGCCTGGTCGGCCAGGTCGGCCTGGTGCACCTGTTTTGGCTCCTGGGTCCTGTTTTGGAGGCTTGTGACGATTTTTGAGGGCTTAGATCTATCCTAGGGTTAATCTAACGGCCTAAACTACTCCTAATCTCTATAAAAAGACCCCTAAGCCTACCCTAAACCCTCACAAATCACTCATGCCACGAAGTGCTGCCCAAATGCCAAGTGATCATGGCCTCCATCTCCAATCCCTAGAGACTATGCATTCAAATCGGGTTCAAATCAAAAGGTGCATGCTTGCTACACCAAATAGAGGCCAAATCAACGTTGCTATGCGAGTTTCATGATGGTTCTTCGACAAAGGAGCCACCTTTCTTCGTCAAGATGATGCATGATCCTTTTCCTAAGCCTTGCTAGGTAAGTTCTAGCTACTTCGAGATGTTAACGGTAGTTTAATCATGGCATGGAATAAAATGTGGTTAAACATGAATGCTATAACCTATGCGAGCCTAGTTTGCTCCTTTATCATGAACATATGACTTTGGGTTGTGTTTTAGCGACAAAACCATGCTATTCATGTTGCATTGGACTTAGTTTGCCATGCAAGATTGGACCTTTACTTGTAGTATGATAGCATGAACACTTAGAGCCACTTTGACTTGTGAATTAGTTGCATAAATTGGACTTTGGGGCTCATGCATGTAAATGAAACCAAACCGCTTATGATATCATGTTTATGTAAGGTCAAATCCCGCTATGACAATATGCAAGTTTGTGGCCAAATCCTTTATAACATTATGCATGCTTATGGCCAACCCCTATATGACACTATCATTCATGTTTTAAGGCCAAACCCCCTTATGATACTATGCATGTTTGTGGCCAATATGTTGGCATAATACCCTACTATGTGACTCGCTTCCACTTGGGTTGGAAATACGTTTGGGTAGCTTAGGAAAAACGTGGGTATGACATGAAAAACTTGACATGGGGCTTACATGAGAACATGACATTCATGATACATTTAAATATGGTCATGACGCGTGGGAAAACATGGAACTTGAACTAGACATGGGTGGGTTGTAAGTGTAAAAAGACACAAGACCAAACATGAAAGTGGCCAACTCGAGGTTGGGTTTAGTTTGTAGCATAAATCTACCCGGACCCGCCCGGCTTAACTAGTGGCTACAAACAATAGGATCCAATGTGAGAAGTTGGTCATGTCGCGCTTAAGACCCGAGGTTAGAATAGGTTGTGGTGTAAAACTACCCGGACCCGCCCGGCTTAACTAGTAACCACAACAAGGTCTAATGTGAGAGGTTGAGAGTGCATTAATTAAATTAATGCCACATGATAAGGATAAGTAAATTTGACTAATGACACATAACCGATATGACATGAATGGGTAGGTTAAGTGGGACCGGGCTTGATTTCTTAATGACACTTAATCATACAAGACAATTAGGGGATAGGGTTAAGTAATTTACGCTTAACTAATCCGACTTGGTAATTAGATGGGGTTAAGTAATCCACACTTAACTAATCTAAACACGGTAAATTCGATAAGGTTAAGTAATCCATACTTAACTAATCTAACATGGTAATTAGACGGGGTTAAGTAACTTAGACTTAACTAATCTAAACACGGTAATTGGATGGGGTTAAGTAACCTTCACTTAACTAATCTAAACACGGTAATTCGATGGGGTTAAGTTAAACACATAACCAATCTAAACATGGTAATTCAATGAGGTTAAGTAACCAATACTTAACCAATTTAACAGGATAATTTAATGGGGTTAAGTAACTTATACTTAACCAATTATACGTGATGATTTGATGAGGTTAAGTAAACCTACACTTAACCAATCTAATATATGGACCTGGTAGGGTTAAGTCACAAGACCTTTTAAATTAGGCTTAACCATTGTAATACGGTTAGTGGATGGGGTTAAGTTAACCCATACTTAACCAATCCGACTCGATAATCTGATGGGATTAAGATAATCTATGCTTAATCAATCTAACATGATAATCTGATAGGGTTAAGACAAATAAATACTTAACCAATTTGGCTTGGTAGGGTTAAGTCATGAGCTTCTTGGTACACTTAACCAACTTGTAGGGCTAAGTCCTGAACTTGAGTACTTAGCCAATCTTGACCTGATTCGTAGGCGGGTTAAGTCATGAACTTGGATAACAACACTTAACCCATTTGACAAAACCCTAGCTCAGGAGACTAGGTGGGAAATCATAGTTAACAAGGATAGAGGAAAGAGGGGCTAAGTGGTAAACCTTAGTTAAGGGTAACTAAGTAATAATTCTTAGCTAAGGACATGGGACTAGTTCATAAAGAGATAAGTAACCTGGTACGGTAGGTCATCGCTTAGTATACGAGGAGGAGCAAGTTATCTGACTTGGATAAAAGCTCCAGCGAACTGGGTGACGAAGCGGATGCTTCGGGGAACGTGAGGGTACTCTTGGTATCCCTCTGTGAGGTGGCAAGTGGTCCATGAAACCCGGCCTCACAGAGGTTAAGGTCTGCGGTAGAAGAGCCAAGAGTATGCCTTGGTTGCTATGCGAGCGACCTAAAGACTGGGATGGATTAGCGTGGAGTCGACGATACTTGATTTTGCCCCGGGATAGCATGTCGCCGACTACCTACCATCTTTAGTCAATCGTGTACGTACGGAAAGGCAGGGAACTCCCAACAGACCATATACTAGCTATCGAGTTATGGGTGAGGTTGGCTATCTGGAAGTGGGCATCGATGGGCCATAGTGTAGTTCTCATACATGATTTTTCTTGAATTGCCTTTCAGTAGTTGAGGGAGGGGTCACGTGGGACCATAGCCACGGGTACAAAAATAGACCTTGATATCTGCATCAGCAGACGAATTAAAGCTCCCGACCGAGTTCCATATTTCTTGATTTGCCCTGGCACGGAACTCGGATGGCACATTGAGGAACATATGCATCTAGACATGGAAAACGATTCACGGTACATACGCGGAATTAAGGGCGCGGTTGACGGGTGGCATAATCCCTAGTGGCCCTAGGTGGCTGAACCCAAACCGAGACACGGAAACGTTCATTAGGTAGCATAATCCCTAGTTGTCCTAGGTGGCATAAATCCTAAGTGAACGCGCGATAGTTCATGGTAAGGAAACATAACTAGATCAAGGGTAGCAGTCCAAAATAACCTCAAGGATAAAACGTTTACATGGGAAAGCCCGTATGGTCTACGACAAAGGACTGAACTTATACATGGAAAGAAACATACGAGTTGGGAAAACCTACATATACTATATATTAGGTTGACATGGACCATTACATGACATTGGGCAAGGGACATTCATAGTTAACACATGACGCGGGTTGGGATACTAGTACGAGGGGTGCAGAGCTAATATACATGTTAGGGCCATGAGAAGTATACATGATAGATACCGTGGGACGTTATACAGGATAGATACCTCGGGATATTATACTTGATAGAAACCGGACTATATGATACCTTGACTTACCATGACACCGTAGTTTATCATGATATCTTAGTTTATCTTGCTACAGTAGTTCAGCCTGTTTTAGTTTATATATCTTGTAGTCATCCTTATGTTTACTTTCAGTTTATGCATGTCATGTTACCTTTACCTGTTTTTATACTGGAAGTAGGTAGGACTTACCAGTCTTTATGACTGACCCCGTTTTATTTCGCCTCTTGTCTTCGGTTTCCCCGCCCAGGTTTTCAGGGAGGAAACACTGTTATCTAGTTCGGACTTCTTCTACTTGAAGGTCATCACGCATGGCTTGGACTTTTCTTGGCTATGGCTACTTTACTGTTTTACTTGGGGAATAATTTATGAAATGGTTTATTCTTCTTTACTATTGCAAGACAGGTTTTGATGTATTCTGATGTAAAAGGCTTTAGACCTTATTTTATAAGGTAATGAAATTTGTTCCGCTGTTTTATGTATATGTTCTGTCTTGTAATATTTCTGTGCATGTTTACCTCGATAATGCTTCACCAAACCTAGTGCATTCCCTTTGTGAGTGACCCTAGCGGAGGTGGGGTGTTACATTTGGTATTAGAGCAGAAGGTTACCAGATTGGGCAAAAGTTTTTAAAACCTTCTGAAAACTGTTTGAAAAACCATTTACAAAGAAGCATTTTTCAAGAAAAGTTTGTTTTAAAAAGGCTATTCCCCAAAGGCCATTAGCGTTATCCTTTGATTCCTTGATTGAATCTCCTTTCCTTTCTTCCATCTGTGGTCACAGTAGTTCTAACTGTGACTAATCTTTGTTTAGCCACGTAGGTATTTCCCGTACGATGGAGGTGGTCCTCGAGAGACCTGCTGCCGTGGTACAAGGAAGGATAACAAGAGTAAGGATAAAGGACGCGAGCTTAAGGATAAGCAACTGTTGCTATGGCTTAGTCCATCAAGGAGGACAAGGACAAGATCATCGGGGAGGGCAATTGTACGCCCCCATTTCTAGGGTACCTAAAAGTAATGGTACCGTTTCTGGTAAAGGTTTAGTCGTTCTTTTCTATCATCCCGTCCAGACTTTGTCCTGATCATCGTATCATTTAAGTCTGCTTGGATAGTTGAGTCTCTGCACCTTAGTACTAGCATGGTAGAGGACACCAGTTTTGTCCCAAAAATCTGGTTGGAGAGTTGGTCCATTTCTTCATGACTTGTTTGGATTTGAGAATGACATGTCTCGTCTACGGATGGATTCTGGGGATGAAGTGGTCACCCAATAAGGGGTTCCATTCTCGGTTTTGGAAAGAGGGTAGTTAGACTCTCGACTCACCGCGGTGATACCCTCGAAGTCTCGTGTAACCTTTTGGGTTCCGTCATGGTTAGTTACCTAGAATCTCGGGATGCAGTTGTTGGTAATCCGTTCGAATAGGATTCGCCGCTAAGGCGGATGGTTCGTTTCGGTTATGCATGTGTTATGGGAATCACCCTAGTAAGTACTCTTGGCAACATGGATTGGCATCGGCAAACGAGATCCAGAATTCCCTGGTGAATTTTGGAGAGCTTGCATGAGTAAGTGGATACGTTTGGGCCAAGTATACTAGGGAAAGGATAAGTGAAAGTGGAATAAGAAGCGACAGTGAAATGAGTTCCAACTCATACCTTGGAAATAGGAATCAAGGAGCTACGAAATCATGAGGTCAAAGGCAGTCAAGGCACAATGGAATCAAGCTCATGGAAATGCGACTTAGACACGCGCATTATGTCTCTTTTAAGGGTATATCTTTGATCCTTGGTTCACCTGTAGAGCTTACTTACATGCTATCGCTTGGTGGATATCCTCTCGGTCCTGTTTCTGTTACAAACCCCATAAGGAGTTTGTCTTGTTTATCTCCTCGATCTTATCTCGGGAACCTTAGATAGAACTCTATGGATGTAAACATGTATTTGAAACATGTTATGATTGATATGGTTGTAAATGGTTGCAAGTGGTTGCTCGTGGATGCGCGAATACACATTAGATACTAGATTTACGTGGTCGCATTTCACGTTGCATATGCACGAGTATTCACTACTACAAAAGTGGGCATATTCGACACTATTTTTATGTGGCCGTAGATCAAAAAAGCATTGCCGTAGGCCATTTTTTCAAATAGGCAACACCAGGGGGGCGTGGCATCCGCGGCCGTTGCATTAGCCACCTAAGGCAACACTTTTGCCCATCTACAGCCACGGAAATAAAGTGTTGCATTATAGCCATAATGCAACACTATTTGCAAGTAATGCAACACTATTCAGCGTTGCCTTAAGCATTAGTTAGGGCCCGGCTTCCAGTGCCGCCACGTCAGCTTTCCACGTCAGCTGTCTACGTGTCACACGACACGTCATCTCTCCATGTCAGCACTCCACGTGTCACATGCCACACCAGCTATCCACGTCAGCTGTGGGGTCCACGTGCGACGGGTAAGCAATTATATTTAATGTAATGCAACACCACTACAATATGTAATGCAACACCATTACAATGAAATGCAATATCAATAAAGCTAACGCAACAGTAGAAGAAGGAAAATGCAACACTAATTTGATAGAAATACAATGCTTTAATTAAATATTTTGCAATACGGGTTTTATACAAGAAACTCATCCAAAGCAATTGTTTTAATTATCCAAATATCAAAACTCAAAA